>JAQPPZ010016363.1:0-4800000 GCA_028583015.1 Wollemia nobilis | reverse complement strand
GAATATTTTTGCTCATCCTTTTGCTCAGCATCGGTCCCAAACAGTTGAATCATCAGTTTAAGAGTTTGTGAAGCTTAGCTCCAAATTGCCTCAAAAGGATTAGAAGTCTCCTTAAGTTGTTTATGAATAACCTCCAACATGGAGGTATCCTCATAGTTTGTGGAGCTTCCCTTGTTCACCAGGTCCTCCATAAAATCCCTGAGCTTGGTTAAATCAATTATCATCTGAGATACCTATTCTTGATCAATTGGCTCCTTCCAAGCATCAACCTTAGATTCATCTTGGATGCTTGAAGCTATGTTCTTCTTGATCTCCTCTTCTAATAATAAAGTATTATTCTCAATCCAGAGTCCTCCAAAGCCATATTGAAGCATTTCTTGATTGATATCTACCACATCGTGAATTATGTTTTCCACTTTATCATATAACAACCAAGCCTTCTAGAGAAATCTATTCTCCTTGACCACAACTCTAGCGGATAGTTTAGAAACATTCCATTCCTTATTGGGGATCGGTTTAGCAACCTCATTAATCCTTCTATCAGATAATTTATAGATTTGTTTTGTTGGAATGACCATGGGTTGCAGCTCCTGAGTGAATTTATCCAAGTCTTCTTTGGTATTTTGGAGCAAATGGATAGCATCATCCATATAATCTATTATAGGTTGTAGTTCAAAGTATTTCTTCAAGACTTTAGACCAAATCTCTTTTCTTACCTTCTTCACTCCTACTTTTGAGAAGCTTGGGGACTTGGCCTTTTCAATCTAAAGTTGATGCTTCAAGTCTGTATTTCCTTGGTCTATTCTTCATTTTTCTTTTTTTTCTCCTGCAATTGGTCTTTAAGCTTAATGGCCTCTTGATATTTGCTTTACTAGCTTTTAACTTCATTCCTAACAGTCTTTTCTACCTATTTTTGATTGTTGATTGTCTTCTCCAACTTCTCTATTTCTAATCTAACTTCCCAACTTTCACCTTGTAGATATCAATTTTGACATAGAAAGTCTTTAGATGAGCTTTTGTTATGACCAAATCATCTTCAACTGGTAGTGCTCAATATCTTTAGTATACTTCTTTAGACGATAATCTTGTACATTCATCTCTACTTTAGGCTTTCTCACAAAAGGGATAATACATATGGATGATCTTTTCCTTGTGATTGGATCAACATACATTGTGCTCCTCTTTGTAGCCAAAATTTTTGAAGGCTTGGATAGCATATCTACCCAAAAATTTTGAATCTTTTAAGAAACATCCTTTTCATTTCGTAAGGAATCCAACATGGGATAACTTGTAGGAGGAGGAGAAGCTATAAAAATGGAAGGGTGGACTCAGAAGCTGATGGTAGTGGAGTAGTGGTGATCATAGTTGAATCTATGTTTATTTCTATGGTTGCAAAAGGGAAATATGTGGGAAAAAAATAAAACTCAAGGAAGAATGAGCAGGTGCGGATGAAACAACTTGTGCTTCAAATGATACTAGGGGTTGTGATGGTGAAGGTGGAATGATCGAAGATGGTGTGACTAGGATTTTGGATGAATGTGGAGGATATGGATTGGTTTGGCCCTCTATATTAGCTGATGAGATAGGTGGTGAGTTATGAGGGGGAGAGGGCACCTTTATTTAACTTTTTATTGAGAAGGGGAAGGAGAATTATCTAGGGAAAGAGAAGGAGAAAGAGAAGAAGGGATAGTAATCATACCCTTACCTATATATGTAGGATGTTTTGGAATCACTATTGCACTTTGGTGTTGCACTTATTGTACCGACTTCTCTACAACTAAAACAGGGCTTTAGTCAACACTCTTTCCCTTATCAACTTTTAATTTCTTGAAAATATCCTTCTAGGTCTCTTCTGATGCATCTTTAGCCTTTCTCTTAACAACTTGAAATACTACAGGCTTATCACTCTCTATATCCTCTTCGGATGGCCCCTCCTATAATACATCTTCAGTGGTAGGTTTTAACTCAGCTGTAGCTGTGGTAGTGAAACTCACAAGTGTGAACACAAAGTCTTTATTATTTTTATTCCAATATATCTTAGCCTTAGGAGGATATCCACCTAGAATGACTTTGTGTTTACTACCCTATCATTAGAGTAATACATTTTGCTTATAATCTGGGACCCTACAGGATACTTCTCTAGATGTTATGATGAGGGATCAAATATTTTAGGAGCTTGTACAGTAGTTAATTGAGTGTTAGTCTCTACCTCCTATGTTTCCTCTTGTGATTGTGGGGAAGGAGAATATGTTTCTTCTTGATTCTTCTTATAAATCAATACCATATTCTTAGGATTCTTAGTTTTCTAGGTCTTAATATGTTTATCATATTGCTAAAAAAACTCAGCATCTATTACTTGACTGAATCTAGAATTTTTTGTACCAATTTCTACTCTCATTCTCCACCAATATATGATTTTTCTTCATCCTACTTCTTTTTATTTTCAACTTTCTTAATATTAGACTCCAACTAATGGCTTTCATTGTTAGTAGAATCAAAATCAACTACCTGCTCATATAATTCTAGCCATGGGGTAGTTGTTCCATTTTAGTGACATTCCAATCCAATGGGGCATTTTCTTTGTTATTCCTATCCTATTAGAAATGAGGCCTTGAATTCTTCTCAAACTTGAGGGATTTTTCTCCATTAAGCTTGGTATTCCTCTTCATGAATTTATCATTAGGGTCATACCTCCACCTCTGTGGGATATAAAATAGGTCGAGCCTCTCCAAATATTGGGTGATTTGTTCACCTTGAACCCTTTTGAAATTTGTTATGTCATTGATATTACGAGAGTAAGTTAATAAACATTTCTTTCCTTTTCCATAGCCATAATTCATGTTTATAAAATCTGCTTACCTCAAGTAATCCAAGGCCAAAAATTTGTTAGTCACAAAATGGGGTAGTAGAAAAGGCTTTCCAGTAAATCCATAAATTTTGATGATAGTGCCCTTTGTGAGAATATACTAGTCTCCTTATTCGATGCCTAGCACTCTTAACAATTTCTTGATCAAAGATGGTAACCTAGGGCATTTTCCATACATAATTTTCAAATTGGGCCCTAGGAACTCTAGATTAAACCTGTAAAAAGACTCTATGCTCCTCAAATGAGTGGTCCAATAATACACAGGGATAGGATCTCCTTTGTCATTCTTTTCTCTCACTGAAATCTAGGGCATCTTGTGCCTTACAACAACATAGAACATCCATACCAAATTCAAATAGTGTCAAAAAGAAGGAGCCTTTGAATCCCTTTTCATCCTTATCAACTGCTCATGCATTCGCTTGGTAAGAAATATTGACCAATCGAAGTAAATCACCTTAATACCTTCCTTCTCTACTTCAGGTTTATACATCCTCTCATTTGAAATGCAATAAGTAGTAGCTATTTGCCAATCCCTTACAAACTGGTCAGAATCTAAACCCTCTAAACAAGCTAACATAGAGAAAAGCTCTGGGTTAGCAAACTGCTCAATTGGAATTGGGGTATTGGGCAGTCCTTTCCTGGGTTTAATAGTTTTGAATTGACCATACACCCACTTTCTAAAAATCTCTCCTTCATGGGCACACTTTTGCAAGGAATAATATCCAGCTTACTTGGTTACATTGAAAAGCTTAGACCTTACAGATGGGTTTATTCCTAGAGTGAAAGGTCATGATAAGCTTTGGCTGTGATGCTAAATAGGGTTTAGCCATCAGTTATTTTTACCACTTTTTCCCTAGGATCATAGAACTTGACAATGGCCAATATCAACTCAGGACAAGGATGAACTGAATCACAGATATAAAAAGACAAGAAAGAGCGGACAGCACAAGTACCTTGGATTGTTAAGGTTTTGCCTCTTCAATATTTGTCATTGATGCTCCTTCTAAGCTTAGTTCTCTCCATGAGAACCAATCTGGTGTCAGCCTCTACTTTTGCTTTATAAATATAATTGCCCAGTCCCTCATTCATCGAAGGCTTTATTTCTTGGGTCTCTTCAGAGGCCATTTTCAATGGAAATTCATAGAGCATTCTTCTTCATTGGTATTCACAAACAATGCTTGACTACTCCTTGGCTCTTTCTGTTAGGTAAGTGCCATTTTGAAAAATGAATGAGCTTTGCATTTCAAACCACTTTTAAATTTTCTTGCATGTATATCTTCTGCTATTAATGCAACCGATGTGATAAACTATATATTGCACACTTTTTAATTCAAAGGTATACGTCTGGATGACTAGCAACATCATGTCAATCACTAATTTTTTGTAACATGAAGTACTTCACTAAACCTATGGTACTTTTCATCCTCTTTCCTTTTCTTAGAGTAGTGTAGAGCACACGTTGTAGCCTACATGGATCTCTTATTCATTGGAGAGCTGCGTAGCGCATGTGTCCTGGTCCATTCTAGAATGGAGGTGGATTTCAATGGTATGAAATGCTTGCTATATTTTTCTACCACATTTGCTTATTGGAGAGTGGTATGGAACACATATTGTATTCCACTACCACCCTTAGTTTATTTTGCAACTTTGAACTAGTTTTTTTGAAGCAAAATTTTCTCTCTTTAATTTTTTTATAACACTTTACAAAATGAAAACTTTTAGTAAAGGGGAAAAATGATATAATACAAAAATATGTACATATGTTACAATGAACTTATATTTCAATCAAAGTAGAGTTTTATATGAAAACCATTGATCGAGATCAGTTGTATGTTTCCTTCTAGGTCTTCAAGCTGGAAAACATTACTCTCTTTAACCTCTTCTACTTTGAAAGGACCATCCCAGAAAGAATCAAACTTCTGATGGTACCCTAGCTTGGCTCTTTCCACATTCCACCTAAGGATAGAATATCCAACTTTGAACTCTCTGAACTTGGCTTTCTTGTCAAACCATCCTTTGATATCAAATGAGTGATTTTGGAAATATTCATATCCCTGAGTCCTTTTCTCTTCTAGCTGCAACAAATGAGTTAACCTAGTTTCAATAGGATTCTGTTTAGACTCTTCCTCTATATCTATCAACTTGAGAGCTAGAATTTCCAAGTGAATAGGTAATACTGCTTCTTTACCATATACCAAGGCATAAGGGGAGGTTTTAATGGATTTTTTGATGGTGATTATCTTCCCATAGATATTGTTCCAACAGTATGTGCCAACTTCTCTTATTACCCTCTAATGATCTTCTCAATATTCTTAGAAAAATTTTATTAGTTGATTCTACTAATCCATTCCCATAGAGGTAGTCATTAGAGGTATGTTTTATAGTGATGCCATAATTGTTGGTAAACTCAATGTATTTAGCTCCTATGAAAGCTGGTCCATTATCACTCACTAAAGCTTCTAGGACACCAAACATTGTGATTAGGCTTTCCATGAAGTTTATTACCACCTCTTGGTCTGATTTTTTTATGGGGATGGCCTCTACCCATTTGGTGAGGTAGTCTATGGCAGTTAGAATGTACTTGTACCTTGTCAATAATTTGGGTTAATAGCCCCTATGAAGTCTAACCCCAACTGCTAAAAATTTTCTTCAACCTAAATTGGCTTGAGGAGCAATGATGCATTACTAGTTCTTCCCACATACCACTGGAATTAATCGTAGGCTCTTGTAGCCTACCCTAATTATCTTTAAAGTTGTAACCCTTCCTAAGAAATGCCCTCTAGATGACCCTTAATGGAACTCCTCAATGACCTTTTGTTTCTGATCATCTTTCAAGCATCTTAAGAGGACTCCATCAAGGTTTCTATTATATAACTTTTGGTAATAGGATATATTTTAAATCTTGAAGCCTATATCTCCTCCTCTATGATGGATTAATATTAGAAGGACACACTCCAATCTAAAAATATTTGATCATCTGATCAACCCAATATGATTCTCCTGATTGTAGTTCTTCAATCTGATCTTCTATTACTTACTGATAGATTTTTGGACATTTTGAGTAGATGAGTTGTCATTGATGTCAAAAGGTAATTTTAGTGAGCAGTACAAGGAGAAGAAATTCCACAATCAGTGCAAAAAGGAGAGTCTGGTTCTAGTTGATCAGATCCGGTTCTAGGTAGTCAGATGTGGTCCAAAGTGCAAAGAAGAGGCCTAAGCAAATAATATTATAATATTTTATTATAATATTAAAAAGGGAAATTTAAATTAATTATAAATTAATTAATATAATTTTATTATAAATTAATTTATGATTAATTTAATTAACTTCCAAAGTTGTTTAAGTTAATTATAATTTAATTTTAATTTAATTATAAATTAATTTATATTAATATAAACAACCCTAAAGAGGGTTATAAGGTTAAATTAAAAATCAAATTTGAAATTTGATTTAAGAATTGACATTTTAAGGCACGAGGCCCTTGTGTATAAAATGTGGCAAAAACCTTTACCTTACTCCCAACATACCATCGATTGAATTTCTAAGCTCCAAGGTATCATGCGCAAAAAGAAGAAAGAGTTTTTCACGTTTTGAAAGGTCTCTGACAACAGAAGATTAGATAAATACGAGCGAGGCTCCTCTTACCTCACACAACACTTTGTAGTGCAGTTGGAAATGATGGATGATGCTAAATCTTGTGGTAGGTAAGGAGTGCAGGGTTTGAATCCTGTTGAGTTTGTTTTGCAAGGAAGATAAGGCATTTTCTTCTTGAGCAGTGCCGAACAAAGGGAATAAAGGGAGGTTTGTGCCTTCCCTTCCCCATGGAAGAGCTTATCCCTACATGGTGGGCTAGTGCCTCGATAAGGTACTCGATTGGGAGTGGTTTCGTGTTTGAAACCCATCGAGGCATTTTGGCTAGTGTTAAAGGTATGCGTTGATGTCATTTTTCTTGGTTGCTTGATTATTTTGGATGTGCTAAGGTTGAAAAAATTAAATATTTTTTATGGTTTATAAATTTTATTTTTTCCTAAATTAATTTGGATATTGAGTATTTGAGGGAGATAAAAGGGTAGGCAATATTATTTTGAAAGTTTAATTTTTGGAAGTTGTTTAATTAAAGTTGGAGATTATAAGGAGCAATTGAGTAATTATTTTTATGTATGATTTGATGATTGCTAATTTCAAGGAGTAATAAGGCGTATTTGAGTTAGAATATTTTTGTAATTGAGAAATATTTTTGAGAGAGTGTTAGTGTGATGTTTTCATCTAACCATTAAAATTGGAAAAGAAGGAAATTGTGATTTAGACAGGTTTTTAAGGGCACTTCTACATCAAACAAGAATGTATGGGCACATCTTCCTAGTGAGTGATAACTGGATGTTATGAATGCTAAGTTGGAGTGAAAAGGATTGTTTGACTAGCATTGTTGAGTTTGATTGTTGAAGGTTTTCTGAGTGAGATTTAATGATAAAAACCTTGTTTTATAAGAAATGTTGGAAATATTGAGTAAAGCTTTCATATGCTTGAACTAGCGTTTGTGTAAAGAATATGAGTATCATTGTTATGTGAAGTTGTGAACCATATTGAACTAGAGTTTGTGAAATATAATGAGTATCATTGTTATGTGAAGTTGTGAAAGAACATGAGTATCATTGTTATGTGAAGTTGTGAACTATCTTGAACTAGAGTTTGTGAAAGATCATGAGTATCATTTTTATGTGAAATTATTTGATAAGCATTATTGGAAATAAGTGAGTGAGTTTTCATATGCTTGGAATAGGGTTTGTGAGTAAGGATTATTTCATTGAGTTATTGGTTGAGTAGAGTTGGTTGAGCCTAGTCAAGTGGATGTGTCAAAGTGATAGTTCAAGTTCTATGAAACAAATTGTTCCATATTCTAATTTGATTTAAGAAATAGGTTGAGTGTTTGTGAGTGTGAAACATATTGAGTCTCTAACAATTCTCTATATGTTTATGTGGTAAAAAGAGAGATTGAAAGTTATTATGCATTGTGGTGAATGTGAAGCATATTGAGTCTCTAACAATTCTCTATATGTTTCTGTGATATTGGACAAGTTCTAGTGAGGACTTGTTGAGAAGATTTAAGGTAAGTCTTAGAGAAGACTTGTGGATAGATTTGTGTGATGTTTTGTGGAAGCTTACAATACATATTTGAGGATAGAGATTGAGAGAAGATTAGAAAAGTTTTAGTGAGGACTTGTTGAGCATATTTAAGGCAATTCTTAGAGAAGACTTGTGGACAAATTTGTGTTAGCTTTTATGGAAGCTTACAATACAGATTTGAGGACAAATATTAAGAGCATATTGGACAAGTTCTAGTGAGGACTTGTTGAGCAGATTTGAGATAAGTCTTGGTGAAGACTTGTTGAGCAGATTGGACAAGTTCTAGAGAGGACTTGTGGATAGATTAGTGTGAGCTTTTGTGGAAACTTACAAGGCATATTTGAGATAAGTCTTTGAGAAGACTTGAGAGAAAAGTTGATTGATTGATTTGTTCAAACCTTGAGTGAATATTTGGGATAGATCTAGCAGAGTTGATTTGTGATTAAGTCAAGATTTGTGGTAAGGCTTGAGGATAGAGATTGAGGATAGATTTTTGCTAGATCGAAGGACTGTGTTTAGTAAAAATTTGAGGATAGAGTTTGATTCTGATTTGAGGACAGGTTTGTGCCAGACCAGAGACATAGATTGAGCAGATTTGTGCTAGACCAAAGGACTGTGTTTAGTGCAAATTTGAGATAGAGCTAAGAGTAAGCTTTGGAGGTGACAGAGTATAGAGGATGACAATCTCCCATGGATAGAGATCCATTAGCCAATACATTGAGGATAGGTCTTATGAGTGAGGGCATGAGTCTTCATTGGATAGAGATACATCATCTAGTGTAGTGGAGGCAGCAGTTATTTTAGAAGATCACTAGTGAGAGCTGAGGAAAAAGTAGTTCTCTTGTGGATAGAGATCTACAAAATTGATTAGGGAATTGGTGTCTCCTTTGGATAGAGGTCCATAAACATTGTAATATGGAAAGGATTCCCAAGATATTTATTGAGAAAATATTGGTGAAATATTTTCTTCGTGGAGTAGCCCACATTGGGTGAACCACATTAAATTAATGTCTCTATTATGTGTGGTGATTTGTGCATTGCTTAGATTACTGTTGTTGATATTGTTATTGATAAATTGAATAATATTTATTGGGAAAGAAAAGTAAAAAGTGGTCTTATACTATTCACCCCCCCTCTCATTATAAGCTTATGTTCTTTAATTGGTATCAGAGCGAGTTCCTTTATAATATTTTAATAGCTTGAAGGAAAATCTTACAAGAACATAATAGATTCTAAGAATGGATTCTCATATAATTCAACACCAGTATTTGATGGAAGTTATTATATATTTTGGAGTATGATAATGAAGATTCACCTGATGGAACTTGGAAATGAAATATGGGAAGCAATTGAAAATGGATACACACCACTAGCTGCTCCATTTATAGATAAATATGGTAAGCTTCTACATCATTACAATTCAAAAGTAATAAAAGCAATTTGAGAGGTTTACATAGAACAAAGTTCATAAAGGTTATGCATTGCAAATCAACAAAAGGAATTTGGGATAAGTTGAAAATCATATATGAAGGAGATAAAAGTGTCAAAAAGGCAAAGATACAAAATCTCAAAGGACAATTTGAAGAATTAAGAATGACGGATGAGAGAAACATTAGTGCTTATCTGCTTCGTGTAGATGAGGTTGTTAACGCCATGCAAGGACTTGGACTTGAAATTGAAGAATCTGATATTTGTGGATCTTAAGATATCTCCCAAAAATATTTAGTGAAAATATTTCTGCTATAGAGAAATAAAAATATGGTGATATTTTGATAAGAGATGTATTACTTGGTATTCTTACAACTTTTGAGATAAGAACAAAAGAGGAACCTAATATCCAAAAGGAATCAGCCTTCAAAGCTACTAAGAAAACAAAGGGCAAGAAGTCAGATTCAAGCAATGAGTCATCTAGTGATGAAAAAATAAATTATGGCAGAAGGAATAAGGATCCAAGAAGATTTTAAGATGTAAAATATGTTAGATGTTTCAACTGTGGAAAGCATGGTCACTATACAATTGATTTTTAAGAAGCTAAAAATAGCAATGATGAAGAAAAAAAAGATTATAAGAACAAGGAATCAAAAAAATACAGGTACCAAAAGAAATACAAGGATGGACAAGGCAAACAAGGAAATAAGTTCTTTTAAATATAGAAGAGGAGTTACTATGCAAACAAGGCAAGTAAGTACTCAAGTGATAGTGATAATAGTTTCTCAGATAATTATAAAGATAAAATTCTATTTCTAACAAAAGAAAAAGAAATTAAGAAAAGATCACCAATAATTCTCAAATGTTTTAGATGTGGTAATTTGGGACATCTTGAAGATATTTGTACAAAGAAGGGTTTTAGTTTTAGTGTTGATGAATATGAAGATACACTTGAAGGACTAGAAGAGAATATTCTAATGGCACTAGAATAATTAGGAGGTGATCCTATAGAAGAAAATTCAGAAGAGAATAAATATATTTTCAAAGGTAAACAAATAGAGGAAGAATCATATAAAGGAGAATTTGATATTGAGGGAGAGCTTATTTATGCTCTTAACACATTAAAGAAGGTAAGAAAGAAAAACTCACAACTTAAGCTTTAGTTTCAATAATGTGATGAAGAAAAAGGAAAGCTTATAGAGGATCTAAATAAGTCAATGGCTAAGACCAAGAAGTTCAAGGATAAGTTAGAAGTAAAGGTACTAGAATGTGAAATATTAGAGCAAGAAGTAGCTCTACTAAGGGAATAAATAGAAAAGTTTGAGGATAAGCTACACAAGTTTGAAAATAGCTAAAAAATTGTAGATAAGATGATCAAGATACAAATATGGTCAAAAAACAAAACAGGTCTTGGTTTTGAACAGGTACAAAAGAAACAAGAAGAGGAGTCAATCTCAAGTTCTTAAGAAGAAGAAACTTTAGAAGAAGATAGTGTGAGAGAAAGTGAGACTTTTGAGGATGATTTGGATAATATAAAGTTCAACAAGGAAAATAACAATGCATAAAAAATGAACAAATGGAACAAGAACCAGCACAGGGTAAAAGAGACTAAGAAACCAATGAGGTCAAGGCAAAGAAATTTTAATGGACGATGTTTCTCATGTCACATATTTGGGCACAAGGCTTCACAGTGTAGGACACATGAAAGACAGGAATATGGGAACTTCAAAAATAGGCATCTTTTTCATGGGTATTACTACTCATGTAATTAGTTTGTTCACAAGGCAATAAATTGTAGGGTCCATGACAGGAATAGATATGGCTTCACCATGAGAAATCCCAAGATATTTGCACCTTCAAGGAATAACAATATTAAGTCTTACAAGTGCAATAATTATGGATATACAGCAAAGTGGTGTAGAGCAAAAATTCCAGAGACAAGCAAAAATAGGAACAGTCAGAGGAATCACAAGGATCATATGAGAAGGAAAGTGGACAAAGGTACAGATCAGTGCTTACTAGGAGTAGAGATACTCCCACCCCAAAATTAACCACCTCAATAGGAGGTGGGGGAGGGGTTAATCTAAGAGACTCATTCTTAGCCTCGAGCCCCAAAGGTAACCCTTTGCCATTGATGTTAAAGGGGTAGATATTTGAGTAAGGAGGAGATATTTGATTTAAGGAGAGAGCATTGAGTCAAGGGGAGTAATTTCCTAGGGGAAGTAGAACAAAAAAAGGTTAAGGAAATTTGAAAAGATAATTAGGTTGCCATCAATGACAAAGGGGGATATTGTTGGACATTTTGAGTAGATGAGTTGTCATTGATGTCAAGAGTGAGTGGTCATTGATGTCAAAAGTTAGTTTCAATGAGCAGTGCAAGGAGAAGTAGTTCTACAATCAATGCAAAAAGGAGAGTCCACTTCCAGTTGGTCAGATTCGGTTCTAGGTAGCCATATGTGGTCCAAAGTGCAAAGAAGAGGCCCAAGAAAATAATATTATAATATTAAAAAAGGGAAATTTAAATTAATTATAAATTAATTTATTAATTAATTTAATTAACTTCCAAAGTTATTTAAGTTAATTATAATTTATTTTTAATTTAATTACAAATTATTTTATATTAATTTAAATAACCCTAAAGAGGGTTATAAGGTTAAATTAAAAATTGAATTTGAAATTTGATTTAAGCATCGATATTTTAAGTCACGAGGTCCTTGTGTATAAAAGGTGGCAAAAACCTTTGCCTTACTCCCAACATACCATCAATCGAATTTCTAAGCTCCAAAGTATCGTGCACAAAAAGGAGAAAGATTTTTTCATGTTTTAAAAGGTCTTCGATGGCAGAAGATTAGATAAATAGGAGTGAGGCTTCTCTTACCTCACACAACCCTGTGTAGTGCAGTTGGCAAAGGTGGATGGTGTTAAGTCTTGTGGCAGGCAAGGAGTGCAGGGTTTGAATCCTGTCGAGTTCGTTTTGCAAGGAAGAGAGGGCATTTTATTTTTGAGCAGCACCGAACGAAGGGAATAAAGGGAGGCTTGTGCCTTTCCTTCCCTGTGGAATTTCTTAGCCCATGTGGTGGGCTAACACCTCAATAAGGTGATCGACTAGGAGTGGTCTCACATTCGAAACCCACCAAGGCCTTTTGGCTAGTGTTAAAGGTATGTGCTGATGTCATTTGTCTTGGTCACTTGATTATTTTGGATGTGCTAAGGTTGAAAAATAAAATATTTTTATGGTTTGTAAAGTCTATTTTTGCCTAAATTAATTTGGATATAGAGTATTTGATGGAGATAAAAGGGTAGGCAATATTATTTTGGAATTTGTTTAGTTAAATTTGGAGATTATAAGGAGCAATTGAGTAATTATTTTTATGTAATGATTTGATGATTGCTAATTTCAAGGAGTAATAATGTGTATTTGAGTTTGATTATTTTTGTAATTGGGAAATATTTTTGAGAGAGTGTTAGTGTGATATTTTGTCATCTAACCATTGAAATTGGCAAAGAAGGAAATTGTGATTGAGACAGGTTTTTAAGGGCACTTCTACATCAAACAAAAAAGTATGTGCACATATTCCTAGTGAGTGATAAATGAATGTTGTGAATGCTATGTTGGAGTGAAAAGGATTGTTTGACAAGCATTGTTGAGTTTGATTGTTGAAGGTTTTTCTGAGTGAGAGGTCATGATAAAAACCTTGTTTTATAAGCATTGTTGGAAATATTGAGTAAATATTTCATATGATTGAACTAGGGTTTGTGCAAAGAATATGAGTATCATTGTTATGTGAATTTGTAAACCATATTGAACTAGAGTTTGTGAAAGATTATTAGTATCATTAGTTTTTGAAGTTGTGAAAGAACATGAGTATCATTGTTATGTGAAGTTGAGAACTATCTTGAACTAGAGTTTGTGAAAGATCATGAGTATCATTGTTATGTGAAATTATTTGATAAGCATTATTGGAAATAAGTGAGTGAGTGTTCATATGCTTGGACTAGGGTTTGTGAGCAAGGATTATTTCATTGAGTGATTGGTTGAGTAGAGTTGGTTGAGCCTAGTCAAGTGGATGTGTTAAAGTGATAGTTCAAGTTCTGTGAAATAAATTGTTCCATATTTTTATTTGATTTGAGAAAGAGATTAAGTGTTTGTGAGTGTGAAACATATTGAGTCTCTAACAATTCTCTATATTTTTATGTGGTAAAAAGAGAGATTGAAAGTTATTGATCATTGTGGTGAATGTGAAGCATATTGAGTCTCTAACAATTCTCTATATGTTTTTGTGAGATTGGACAAGTTAAAGTGAGGACTTGTTGAGAAGATTTAAGGCAAGTCTTAGAGAAGACTTGTGGATAGATTTATGTGAGCTTTTGTGGAAGCTTACAATACAGATTTTAGGACAAATATTGAGAATAAATTGGACAAGTTTTAGTGATGACTTGTTGAGCAGATTTAAGGCAAGTCTTAGAGAATACTTGTGGATAGATTTGTGTGAGCTTTTGTGGAAGCTTACAATACAGATTTGAAGATAGAGATTGAGAGAAGATTGAATAAGTTCTAGTAAGGACTTGTTGAGCAGATTTGAGGTAAATCTTGGTGAAGACTTGTTGAGCAGATTTGAGGTAAATCTTGGTGAAGACTTGTTGAGCATATTGGACAAGTTCTAGAGAGGACTTGTGGACATATTAGTGTGAGCTTTTGTGGAAGCTTACAAAGAATATTTGAGATAAGTATTTGAGAAGACTTGAGAGCAGAGTTGATTGATTGTTTTTTTCAAACCTTGAGTGAAGGTTTGGGGTAAATCTAGTAGATTTGATTTACGATTAATTCAAGATTTGTGTTAACGCTTGAGGACAGAGATTGAGGATAGATTTGTGCTAGACCGAAGGATTGTTTTTAGTGCATATTTTATGATAGAGTTTGGTGCAGATTTGAGGATAGATTTGTTCTAGACCAGAGACAAATATTGAGAAGATTTATGGTACACCAAAGGATTGTGTTTAGTGTATATTTGAGACAGAGCTAAGAGCAAGCTTTAGAGGTAATAAAGTATAGAGGATGAAAGTCTCCAATGGATAGAGATCCATTAGCCAGGGTAGTGAGGATAAGTCTTGTAAGTGAGGACAAGAGTCTTTAGTGGATAGAGATCCATCAGCCAGTGCAGTGGAGGTAGAAGTTCTAGAAGATCACCAGCCAAAGCAGAGGAAAAAGTTCTCTTGTGGATAGAGATACATAAACCTGATTAGGGGATTGGTGTCTCCTTTGGATAGAGGTCCATAAACATTGTAATAGGGAAAGGATTCCCAAGAGATTTATTAAGAAAATATTAGTGAAAAATTTTCTTCGTGGAGTAGCCCACATTGGGTGAACCACATTAAATTGGTGTCTCTATTTTATGTGGTGATTTGTGCATTACTTTGATTACAATTTTTTATATTGCTATTGATACATTGCATAATTTTGATTGAGAAAGAAAAGTAAAAAGTGGTCTTATATTGTTCACCCCCCTCTCAATATAAGCTTGTGTTCTTCATAGGCTATCACTTATGCTATAACTGCTACTTCTGTCAAACCTTAGCATAATTATCTGCCTCTGACAAACTTGGTAGGATGAATATCTATGTCATATTCCTGGCTATTAGTAATCCAAATAACTCTTTTATCTCCTAGTTCACCTTGTAAAATAAAACTTCTAACATCTAGGTGAACCACATAAACCAGGGTTTTACTTTGAACCAAGTATTGCCTAAATTTTTTCAATGACTTCATCACTACAAATACTTGTTTCTCAATAAAATTATACTTTATCTGATATTCATGGAGAGTATGGCTCCAAAATAATATGGGGCGCTCTTATCCTTCATCATTCTTCTGGGTGAGCAATGATGCATAGCTCTCCTTAGCTCTATAAGCATACATAATGAAATATTTTTTAAAGTCTGGGTTCACTATAATTGGAGCTATTGCAATGGATTGCTTGATGATCTCAAAATCTTGTTTTCTCACTTCAATCCATTTGAAATTTGCATTCTTCTTCATTATTTTGAGATAGGTTTCACTTTTTGAGTAAAATTAGAGGTGAATTTTTTGACAAAATTAAATCTAACCAAAGAAGCACTACAAAGCTTTCTTGTTCATGGGTAATGAAAGAGAAATAATGGATTTGACTCTATTTGGATCAATAGACATACCTTCATTAGAGACCATATGGCCTAACAATTTTTCCTCATGGACTGCAAAAAATGACTTCTTCATATTAAGAGAGATGCCAAATTCATCGCACTTCTTAAATACTTGCTCTAAATGTGTGAGGTGGTCATACTATCATGGGATAATACAGTCATGTAATCCAAGTAAATCAAAAAGACTTTGTTGATCAGCTCTCCAAAGGTATAATCCATTGCTCTTTGGAATGTGGCTCCTAAATTGGATAGACCAAAAGGTATTCTTTGAGAGGCAAAAGTGCCCCATTTTGTGGTGAGTGCTATTTTGAATTGATCCTCATATTTCATCCAAATTTAGTTGTAATTCAAGAAGCCATCTAACAAAGAGAACCTCTCTACTCCTGCTATAATATACAATATTTGATTGATATGAGGGAGTGGATAGTTTTAATTATGCTTGATTGAGGTTCCTAAAATCCATACACAAGCGGATGTCACCGTTCTTCTTCCTTACTAAGACTAAGTTAGCTACCCAGGTTGAATGCTTGATTGGATATATGATCTTAGCCTTCAATAGCTTTAACAGTTCTTCCCTCATTATGGCTTTGATTATGGGGTTCACAGGCCTCTACTTATGCCTGAAGGGTTTTGTATTTGGTTCTAGCTCAATTGTATGTTGGATGACCTTCTTGTCATAAACTTTAAGATCTTCATATGACCAAGCTATGATGTCTTGGTATTTCAAGCATAGAACTTTGATATCCTCCTCTTCTTCTAGAGAACATCAAACTCCAACTTTGAGCTTCTTTTCCTTTTTTATCTCAATTTCCTTGTAGATATTTTCATTGATTTCCATGGATTTGATCATTTTCCTATCTTCATTGTCAAACAAGATTTCTAGAGTGACCAACCCTCTAGGTATATGATTGTTCTTTAGCTGGATGATGTCTTATTGGTCTATCTCTTCTATATTTTCCTCTTGAATGGTAGATAGACAGGCTTCTCTTACTAGGAAAAAAATGATCTATTCATAACTTTCAAACACCTACCAAAAAATATGCTTGTCTAGTATTGTAGGCCTAAAAATAATTTTGATCCCTTTGTCTTTTGTGACTCCTATATCTGTAGAAGGGTTGAAATTAGCTCCCCTCACTACCAAGGAATTAGCCAAGGTGTTCTGTCTTCTAGGAATAAAATTAATATTTAGGGCATCAAATAATTCCATCAAATCCCATACCCTATTCTTGTATACCTTTAGGTAATGGTGTTTTCTACTGCACCTCTCTCTTACCTGATTGATAATTAGTTTATAATTACTGTATATATTTAATATCTTGATGCCCATGCTCTCAACCTGCATTAGCCTGAGGTATAAACCTCGTATTCTATAGCATTGTTAGTCCATGACCATGTTAGCCTATACATGAAACTCTTTACCTTATGACTAAGACTGCAATAGTACACCAGCACCAGCCCTATTTTTGCATATTGCACCATCAAAGTGCATGGTCTAGGTTTATGTTTCTCTTAGGTATTGATTATATATAGTAGGGATTTGTTTCTCTACTTCTATGGAAATGCTATATGTGCCCATACCTATCCCAAATTGACTGTAATCCTCTCTGAAATGTAGTTTATCTTCAATCTCTAGCTCTTAAAAAATATCCACTAGTTCAAATTCATCTAGAGGAGTGATATTACACATGTCTTCTTCAATTTTTTCAATATGATAAGACACAGGCTTCTCTGGTGTTATTCTTATCCTATTCCCTTTGAAAGGTATCACCATGCTAGAATAATCCATGTAAATGCATCCTACCAATTTGGTAGTGAATTCTCTTGAAAGGCACAAGCCAAAATAAGGCTCTAGATCTACCACCACTATTTCTTGCATGATGGTTACCTCCGGAGCTCTATGCAACCTCATCAGAACATATTTTATTACCCCTACTATCTTCACTGGTGTCACATCTAACTACAAAACTCCAAGATAGGATTTGGTATATTCCATTCTCATATCTTCGTAGACTACCTTGGGAATAACTGTGGTGGAAGACCTTGAATCAATCATGCAATTACGGATGATCCACCCATCCATCCTCAAAGAAATTTAAAAAGAGGGGGTTTGTTCTTCAAAGCAGTAGGATACATCTTGTCTTTCCCAAAGGGCATGCTGATGATTGTAGTGGCATGATTTTCTTACAAATATCTATCTAGAGAAGCTTTAAGTAGGTCTATTTGACCGAGAATAGAGTATCATATAGGCTAGCCTTGGAGGGTATTCTTTTCATTTTCTCCATAATGTCATACTCTGACTTGGCAGAGGTGGGTCTCTCAGACCTTCTCTCTGGCTCACCATACTTCTTTTTATACTATTGTGTGGCCTCAATTCTCTGCCTCTTGGTTATGGATGGAAATATAAGCCTCTCTTGAGCTTCATTCTTGGATATCATCCTCTATTCCTCATTTTCTTTGTCAAACATCTTGGGAAAACTAAATTTCTTTTCTTGGCCTTGAGGGACCATGTCCCTCTTTTCATTGTCCTGGTGGATAGGAAATGTATCACTGCTTTAAGCAGTTGCATATTTCTTATTTTGAGAGGGGACCTGAAATTGACCCATCTTCTACGGATCAACCTGTAGTGTTTTCTTGCTTGACCTCATCATGACAAAAATGGGTCCATCTTCATCAAGATATTTTCCAACCATGATCTAATATGGTTTCCAGATCATATTCACTCTTCCTTTATAATTTATATCTTCCTTATCCATAGTTTACTCTACATGGTGTTGGTACATAACACACGATTCTGAATCATGGGGATCATTGCATACCAGACACCATACATTCACCAAACTGATTTTAGAGGAACACTCAGGGTCTTCTTGTATCACGTTTACTCTAACCCTAGTGCTATTGCTAGGACCAAGTCTTTGATCTTTGTTGACATAAGGAAATCTTCTTTGTTGAAATCTCTCTATCTCTCTTTTTTCCATTGATTTCATCTTGTTACTAAGAGTTTTCAAAGTATTCTGAATATCAAGAAGCATGGAGGACTCTTGGGGTATCTGAGAAGGAAGTGGTGGAAAAGGAACTACAATAGGTGATACTTTTGGATGAGGAATAGGGGTCATCTATGAAAGTGGAGATGACAAAGGAGGAGGATCCATATAATATGATGTAGCCATATGATCTTAGATATTGGGATTTTCCAAATAGTAGGGCAACACATCTTTAGGGGGTAATCTTCCCACATTGATGGTGATATTTTCAGTATGGACAATTGCATTGTAAACCCATGGAAAGGTATATACTCCAACTTGTTGGATTTGCAGATCTAACTCAATCCAATGTCTCTAATATAATACATAAAAGTGAGGGTTGAATTTGGTCTAGCTTCAGGTGGAATCCTCTTCCAAGTCCTTCTAAACCTCAAGTTAAATTCTAAAATAGTTTCTTGTTGATGCTTTTCTATGGATGTTGAAGAACACAGGCTTATACTAAGAGGAGGGTGAACAATATAAGATCAAATTTTACTTTTCTTTCCCAAAAAATATTATCCAATATTATAAATGGCAATATCAATATAAATAATAAAATAAATGCACAAATCATCACACACAAGAGAGATATAAATTTAACATGGTTCACCCAATGTGGGCTACTCGATGAAGAAAATATTTCCTCTAAATTTTCTTAATAAATATCTTGGTAATTAATTCCCTATTACAATGTTTATGGACCTTTGTCCAAAGGAGACATCAATCCCCTATGCTATGATTTGTGGATCTATCTCCATAGGAGAACTCTATCCCCTTGCTCTGGTTCATGGAACTTGATCTAGGAGACCTCTATATCCTCAATTGGTTCATGGATATCTCTCCACAGAAGAACTCTATCTTCCCATATGGTTCATGGATCTCACTCTATAGGAGAACTCTTTCCCCTTGCTCTGGTTCATGGATCTCTCTCCATATAAGAACTCTTTTCTCTTGCTATGGTTCATGGATATCTATCCATAGGAGAACTCTATCCCCCCTGCTCTGGTTGGTGAACTTCTAGAAGACTTCTACCCCCACTACTCTGGCTTGTGGATCTCTCTCCATAGGAGACCTCTATCCCAACTTCTTTGGATCATGGACCTCTATCCACTGGAGACCTTTGTCCTCTCTGCTCTATCACCTCCAAAACCTACTCTTAAATCTATCTCAAATTTACACCAAAATCTAGCCCAAGTCTAGCACAAATTTGCTCTAGGTCTACTTACAAATTTACACCAAACTCAATCCCAATTCTAGCACAAATATTTTCTAAATCTACTTACAAATTTATTCTTAATTCTATCTCAAATCTACCCCAATATTTAACACAAATCTTGAACAAATAAACAATCAAACCTACTTTCAATTATGTTTCAAGTCTTTAAAAGACTTGCTCAAATCTACCTTCAAGTCTTCTCAAAAGACTTGCTCAAATTACCTTCAAGTCTTCTCAAAAGACTTTCTCAAATTTACCTTCAAGTCTTCTCAAAAGACTTGCTCAAATCTGCCTTCAAGTCTTCTCAAAAGACTTGCTCAAATCTGCCTTCAATGTTGCTCACAAAACCTGCTTTAAATAATTCCAAATCTTGCATACACAACACAACTTAAATCTCTTTCAGAAAAGCTTTCTTCACACTAATAAATTCTACTTAGAGTTTTTTTAACCTCTGGAACAGATAGAGAATGATATGCTCTATAAAAAACTCAATATGTTTCACACTCACAAATCTTGGACTCAATAAACCAATCTCTTCCTATTGTAAAATCCCTTTCAAATCAAATCAAAATAGTGTATGACTTGTTTTACAAAACTGATCTATATTTCTTGAAAATTTTCTCTCAAAGATCAATCACACTAATGCACAATTTCCCTTTAAAAAATTGATCTCAATCACTTTTACAATTGCAATCAATATCTCTCAAACCAATGTTTAAAAGATTTCATAAGATGCACTAACTTGTCTTAAACCCTAGCACAAGTAGTTCACAATCTCTAGCACAAATGTCTTAAACCTTTTAATAATAGAAGCACAGATTGTTCTCAAATTCTATCCCAAATGTTTCCAAAACATTCAACAATGAAGCACAAAATCCTCACTCAAATATTTCCAACAATGCTTATCAAACAATCCTTTTCACTCCACCTTATGTTCCAAAACATTCATTCCAACAAACACTTTAAACAAGGGATGATGTGCCCATACCTCTTAATTTTCTCTTATGGAGATATGTCTTCAAAACCTATCTCACAAATAACTTATTTTTCTAATGCCACTTCAAGGGTTAGATTGCAAGATACTTTCTCAAAACATCCACATGCATTTTCACCTCAAAGAACCATACAAAAATTACAAAAAAATATTAAATAACTATAACACCTTATTACTCCTATTCTTTCATGCAAAATAATGCTCAACAAAACAAACCAAAAATACACACATTAATTTCACATATACACCTTATACCTCCTTATGAAAACAAAAATAATGCACTTCAAATTTCAATAAGACCAAAGAAATTATCACTTCATCTCATGCATCAACCAAGCACTAGCAATCTGAAATTTCACCTTTCATCCCTTTCTAAAACAAAAATCAAATCACTTTA
This sequence comes from Wollemia nobilis, assembly GCA_028583015.1. Taxonomy (NCBI): domain Eukaryota; kingdom Viridiplantae; phylum Streptophyta; class Pinopsida; order Araucariales; family Araucariaceae; genus Wollemia; species Wollemia nobilis. Next base: position 4,778,771 of record JAQPPZ010016363.1, on the reverse strand, counting down.
CTATCCTTATAGCTCCCTAACCATTTCATATCACAATGATAAAAATTGACTAACCCTTATAACTCCCTAACCAATTTACATCAACATGATAAAAATTAACTAACCCTTATAACTCCCTAACCAAGCACAAAATGCATACCTTTTAAAAATTTTAATTTTACCCTCAAGCACCACCACCGATGCTCGAACCCGTGACCTCGCTGGAACTCGTGTACTAGCACAAGGGCAAATACCACGTGGTCTAGCCACCCACACAAATCCAAGAAGCACGTGCTCCTTCTTCTCTTCTATCGTTTGTGCAAAATATTTTGATCACGCAAAAGCCTTCGTGCGAATAGAACGCCAAACATGTCACCTACAATGCGCTATGTAAGCTGAGATTTCCAGCTAGGCTACCATCCTACGTCGAATGGTGTTTGGGCACCCTCTGTCTTAATCTCTACACTGCCTCAAAATTTGCAAAAACCCTTCTCTACCTCTACCGCTTGCCGAATGAATAGCAATAGTGGATATTATTTTCATGGGCTAATCGAACACCTTGGCTTGCAAAACATTAGCCTTTTATACATTTTTACCTTTTGACTTTGGACGTCGGCTTTACTTTGAACAAATGCCTCCATGCAATTTTGAATTTTGGCACCATCTAAACCTTTTTAAAAATATTATAATAATTTAAATCTAAGGTAGATTTAAATATTATAATCTATATTTTAACCTTTGGGCCCTTTTAATTTTTAATTATTATAATTATTTAAATCTCCATAGATTTAAATATTATAATCTCTTTTTTCTTCTTGGACCTTTTCTTTGGATAAAAGTCTTTTCCATCATAAAACCTCTTCCTTTTTCTTTTGCAAATGCCATCATGATAAAACCATTAAACCTTTATTTTCCTTGACATAAATGACAACCAATGTCATTAACTTATGCCCTTAATTATTTGACATCAATGACAACAATATAGTCAAATTTTCCAACGATCTCCCCCTTTGTCATTGATTGCAACCCTTTTTTTTTAAATCCTTTTTCCAAACCACTTGATTCCAAATATGCTCCCCCTGAGAAATTGCTCCCCCTGACTGAATGCTCTCCCTCTTACTCAAATCTCCCCCCCTTTGACATAAATGGCAAAGGGACTCATTTGGGGCTAAAGATAAGACTCTTAGCTCAGCCCCCTCCCCACCTTCTCTCTTTGAGGTGATTAATTTTTGGGTGTGATTATTTCTACTCCTATCATGCAAGCTCTTTTTCTTTGTCAACCTTCTTTTTCAACACTTTTGTAGCCATAAATTTTTGATTATTTTGAGTGTTCCTATTCTTTCTTGTCTCTAGAAGTTCTGGAAACTTTGTTCTACACCACTTGGCCTTATTTCCAATATTATTACACTTATAACACTTAATGTTGTAGTTCTTGGAAGGTGAAAATATCTTGAAGTTCCTCCTGGTGAAGCCATAATCATTTATGTCATGAACCCTACAGTGGATTGCTTTATGACCAAATTGATTACAAGAGTAGCAATACCCTTGAAATAGATATCCATATTTGAACTTCCTCTTAGTAAAACCATACTTTCTTTCCATGATTCATGCAATGCATAGCCTTTTGACCAAGCCGATTACATGAAAAACAATGTCCTTTGAAGAAATTGTGTCTTGAGCCCACTAGTATCTTAGTCTTTCTTCTTTGTGATGATCCCTATTTCTTGTTTGTGCATTGTTTCCTTTCTTAGTGAAGCTTTTATTCTTCAAATTATCCTTATAAGTCTTAATTTCTTCTTCACTCTCTTCCTTTGAAACTTCCTCTTATTTTGATCTCGAGCTTGACCCTTCTACTTGTTTCACTTGTCCTTCAAAACCAAGTCCTGTTTTGATAGATGAAGATATTTGTGCATTGATAATATTATCCAAAGTTTTTGAACTCTTTCTAAACTTGTGTAGCTTATCCATAGAATATTTCACTTCCATCCTTAGTGAAACTACCTCTTGTTCTAGTCTTTCCCATTTTGACTCTTTTGCTTCTAACTTTTCACTCATGACCTCTTTAATTCTTCTTGCCTTAGATTTTGAGTTTGTCAGGTCTTGTATAAGCTTTTCTTTTTCTTCCTCACATTCTTGAACTTGAGTCTTTAGTCTTGAATTCTGCTTTCTAACCTTTTTCAATTCTCTAAGAGCAAAGAGGTTTAGTAAAAAACCAGATTTTAGGCTCTCACTCCTACCTTGAGTAAAACCAAAAAAAAAATTGAAATATTTCTATTTAGTTTCCTTAAGCCCTGAAGCACTGTCCTCACTTATGACAGAATGAAAGGAAGTGTATCATATTTTGTCCAGCCAACATACTGAACCATCAAACCTCAATTTTTTTTTAATTATATACTGAAAATAGGAATCACTACCTCATTTACAGTCACTCCATCCTTTGTTTCTATATGTTCCCATTGTCCCTGAGTCACCAATAATCCCTCCTTGGATAAAATGAAGATGATTTATTTGAAATAAGCTTGACCTCTTTAACCTCCTTTGTCTTAAAATTTTCCTCCACATCTTCCTTTGCATATTTAATTATTTTTGAATTTGAACTTGCATATTGTACTTTCTCATCCCTTGTATCCTTCTTTGTTTCTTCTAATGGTTGATTCGAGTGAACTATGATGGCCTTTGCCATTTGATGCTACAAATAGGCTTTCTTTGCCTCTTCTTCTAAAGTGAAATATCTTGATCTAATCCAACTTCTACTATAGTATGATTTCCTTGGTTTATTCTAACATTTGTCTCATGACCAAAAGTTTTTCTCTTTCTTCATCATTTTTACTTTGAAATCTCTTTCCATGTGTTCAATATCATAGCAGTTGTGGCATCAAAATGCAATGTTCTCATAATCCACTTGTTGATCTCATTCAATTGATTTATATTAAATCTTAATGGATTGTAGAAAAGGTTTTGGAAATATCCATAGCAACACATATATAGATGTATATAACATGTGTTCACTCCTTAGTAGTTAGTCCCTCCTGAATGAACTCCCTGGTATTTCTAATATTCTTCAAAACGTCATTTTTGATAAGCTGATATGGAAGTCCAAAAATCCTAATCTATACTAGAATTTGTTTAACAGTTTTCATCTCAACAAAAAAATTCTCACTCTATGTTCTCAAATAAAATGCATGTCTTCAACGACCACCCATTAATTTATCCCTGAGTTTTAGAATAAAAAAGATAAAAAAAAGAAAAAAAATTAAGAACAAAAATCATAAAGTGATTTGAATTCAATTCCCACTTTCACTTGATCCAATTTTAAATCTTCAAAAATCCTCGCCAATATTTATAAAATTTACATATTAACTCTTTAATTTTTTTTTTTTTGGTTTGTTTTTTTTTTCTGCGATTGGCACAACCTTTATTCTTAATAACTAAGAAACGCAAGATTCAAACCATAAAATTTGGTAAACTAAGTAATTGACAAACTCAAAGGTTCTAACTACATAATTTAGTAAACTAATTCATTTAATCAAATAATAAATAATACCTACTCCGATTAGGAAAGTTGTAACAACTATGTTAATGACAAATCTGGTGTCACATCAAATATGTAACTTCCAATGTTTAGGAATGGCGATGTTCTCTCTCTACATCATTTCACATTCACGCGTGCAATTAAAATATTCTGTCCGGTCTGATCCCACGTTACATAATGAAGCTGACACGTTACACTGAATACAATGATGATCCTTTCTAGAACGTCGTTTAAAAATCATCTTACGCCAAAACTGTTATTATCGTGAGAAGAGAAAAATCTTTATACTTTTTAAAATAAAATAAATTTAAATTTTTTAATTCGGATTGCTACAAACCAATAAAATTTACTCCGTTTAAATAATCAAGGCGAAAAAAAAAAGATCTTCCTTGAGCCAAGAATATGTTGAAGGATTTTTATATTTGTCTTCTTCCCTAAGGTTTTGTTGTATTAGAGGTGAAATTATAAATCGATGAGAGTGACACTCAAATTTGAAAACAACGTGAGTTGTATGAAAAATATGGCGTACCCATAATTGATAGACGACGACAACGTAACAACAGTCGAATCACAAATAATAAGGTTTTTTTTTTTAAATATTTTTACCTTTGTCATTGACATCTTGTACCTAATTAGAAGCTGGTAATTTAAATTAGTTTGGTGTCGAGCTCATCGTTACGTCATAGCATTACAAATGAGAGCGAGGAACTTGTTTTTAATATCTTAAAAGAAAAATATCATGAAGGATCGATTGATTCATAGAAATTTGTTTCATTAATTTTTATAAAAATAATAATATTATATTAGACATGTTAAATATAAAAATATAATAATAATAATATTGTTAAATATATATAAAATAACGAGAATATTTAAGTTGAAAATATTAATTTGTTTATAATTTTAATTTTAAATTTTTTATTCTTTTATATTAATAATTATTTTGAGTAGTCGGAAGCGAGTGTGAGTGAATGCAGTTAGAAGCGAGTGTGAGTGAGCGCAGTCAGAAGTGAGTGTAGTTGGAAGCAAGTGTTAACGCAAACCAAAAGTGAGTGTAATTGGAAGCGAGTGCAAGTGTGAGTCGAGAGCGAGTAGGAAGTAGAAAGCAAAGTGTGATCAAGGAACAAGTGTCACTTCTTGTTCCAAATCTTAGGAGAATTTAAAGGATTCAGTTGAAGAAAATCTAGGAGAGAGTGCAAGTCGGGAGTGTATGTGAGCAGAGAGGAAGTGTGAACCAAGAGAGTGTGAGACGATCATGGCATAAGAACGGTGGGTTCATCCAAAGTGCATCAATGCTTCAAACCCATACCACAAATGCGTGAAATATTGTTTCCAAAAAATTGTTGCAAGAGCAAAAGCATTCTCATTGTTATATGGTTTCTCTAAATATAATCAGAAATGGGTAAAATATGAAGATCAATTCAAAACAACATTTACCATCAAATGGGGAACTTTTTCTTACCAAAGGATACCTTTTGGTTTGTCCAACGAAGGGATCACTTTCCAGAGAGCTATGTATTATGCTTTTGGAGAGCTAATCAATAAGGTCATTCTCATCTACTTAGATGATATGACTGTGTTATCTCATGAGAAACAAAACCATCTGGAATATTTGGAGCAAGCATTTGAGAAATGTAGAGAATTTGGCTTCTCCCTTAACCCAACGAAGTCATTTTTTGCAATTCTTGAAGGGAAGCTATTGGGGCATGTGGTCTCTAAGGAGGGGATGTCTATAGGCCCAGATAGGTTGAATTCAATTCTTGCTCTCCCCTTGCCTATGAAAAAGAAAGCTTTGCAATCTTTCTTTGGGTAGATTAACTTTGTTAGGAAGTTCATCTCAGACTTTACTTAAAAGGTAAAGCCTATCTCAGATTTTCTAAAGAAAAATGAAGATTTCAAGTGGATAGAAGCAAGGAAACATACCTTTAAAGTCATTAAACAATCTATTGCCACTGCTCCAGTTCTGATAAATCTTGACTTAAGTAAGAATTTCATTTTGTATGTTTATGAAGCTGAAGAGAGCTATGCATCTATGCTTACTCAAAAGAATGATGATGGAGAAGAACATCCCATATTTTTCTAGAGTTAAACTCTCCATGAATACGTCGAGATCAGTAGCGAAAGCTTGTAACCCAAGCGGGGGCACATAATATGGAGGAACAGTGTGTGGCGGAGCGAGAGGAGGGGAGATGTGCGGCATGGAACGTGGTGCACCCTGCTCCAAGTGGAGAGTTGTTGTATGGCCCTCCCTCGAAGGAGGGGGACCTCTTTGGTGTAGGTCGTGCAGCTTAGAGTGGAGGGGACCATGTGAGGTTGGTTTTATAGAGAAACAAAAACCTCTCACTTCCCATAGTGGAATGATAACGTGTCGCTTGTCCCTCTTCCCACTATCCACCCGCTCCCCTCATCCTCGAACCTCCATATTTTTAATAAAACCTAGGTGTTGTAGGTGAGTTAGATAGGAGAGGGTAATCCTCCAAGGAAGGTACCAGGTTTGAATCTCCACCTTACCAAAAATTTGAATTTGGTATCCAAAATCCAATTGATAATGTTGGTGCGAGCAGGGTCGGGTGTGACTCCAGGGTGACTTTGACGGTGTAGAACCCCCTGGTCGTGGTCTCTCAGACCAAGGTGGCCCCGCAAGGGGTTTATTGCTTAAAAAAAACTCTCCATGAATACTAGATCAAATACAAATTTATTGAGAGAAAAGTGTTTGTAGTGATGAAGTCATTGAATAATTTTAGGTAATACTTGGCTCAAAGTAAAACCCTTGTGTATGTGGTTCACCTAGGTGTAATAAGTTCTATTTTACCATGTGAACTAGGAGACAAAAGAGCTAGTTGGATTACTAAAATCTAAGAGTATGACATGGAAATCCATCCTACCAAGTTGGTCAGAGGCAGAGCATTATGCCAAGGGTTGATAAAAAATGCAGTTTCAGAACAAATGTCAGCGTAACAACCATAAATAGAAGATCAAAGTGAAGAGTTTCCATCAGAAGATGTAGATTGGGTTGATCAAATGACCAGATATTTTCAAACAGGAATTTACCCTCAAGGTCTTAACCCATCACAAAGATGGAGATATAGGCCTCAAGCCTTGAAGTATATCCTACTGCAAGAGGGATTATATAGAAGAAATTTTGGATTCCTCCTAAGATGCTTGAAAGACAATTCGAAGAAAAAGGTCATTAAAGAGTTCCACGGAGGTTTATTCACAGGATATTTTTTAGGAAGGGTCACAACTATGAAAATCATTAGGGCAGGCTATTACTGGCCTACTATTTTTGCTAACATCTTCAAGGTAACAAGAGCATGTGATGAATTCCAGAGGTATGTGGGAAGGATTAGAAATGTATCATTCTCCCTCAAACCCATTCAAGTAAAAGAGTCTTTTCAATAGTAGGGACTAGACTTCATCGGAGTGATAAATCCCAATTCCTCAGTAAGACATAAGTATATCCTAACTGCCATAGATTACCATACCAGATGGGTTGAAGTCATTTCCATGAAGATATTAAATCAAGAAGTAGTAATTGAATTCATGGAAAGCTTGATCACAAGGTTTGGTATCCCTAAAGCTATAGTAAGTGACAATGGTCCATATTTTTTAGGAGCTAAAAATATTAAGTTTTTCAGCAAATATGGTATAACTTTAAAAAACTCCTCTAACTACTAACCTCAGTGGAATGGATTAGCAAAATCAACTAACAAAAATCTGCTTAGAATTATGAAGATATCACTGGAAAAGAACAAAAGGAGTTGGCATCTGCTTTTAAAATAAGCTTTATGGGCAGATAGGATTACCATCTAGAAATCTATTAAGACTACTCTTTATGCATTGGTGTATGATAAAGAAGCATTCTTGCCTATTCAATTGAAGATACCATCTCTCAAGTTGGTAAACACAGAAGAAGAGTTTGATCAAAATTCAACTGAAACCATATTGACCCATCTACTTCAGTTAGAAGAAAAAAGGACTCAAGCATATGAATATTTCCATAAGCACTCGATTGACACTAAGGGATGGTTTGACAAGAAAGCTAGATTCAAGAAGATCAAAGTGGGTGACTCTATCCTAAGGAGGAATTTCAAGAGAGCCAAACCAAGCCACCACCAAAACTTTGACTCTTTCTAGGATGGTCCTTTCAAAGTGGTTGAAGTTAAAGAGAGCAATTCTTTTCAGCTCCAAGACCTAGAGGAAAACATTCAGCCAATTCCAGTAAATGGGTTTCATCTGAAACTCTACTTTAAATAAGGTTTCATTTCATGTAATATATGTATATATTTGTACTATACTTTTTTTTTCTTTCCTAAAGTTTTGTATAGAAAAAAAAAAAGGTAGTTCAATGGTTCAGAACATGTCGTTAACTAAGAGGTAAGATTACCAAAGAATAAAATGTGCTCTCTCAAGCAACATGCTCCACACCACGATCAAATGAGTGAGGATGGCCATGGGTTGTAACATGTGCTCCACATTGCTCTTAAAAGGAATAAGTCAAAAAATATCATGAGTTGTAACATGCGCTACGATGTGACCAATCAGCAAACAACATGAGGTTTTCTGCCGCCAAGTCACCCATATTTTGAATTGAGAAGTGTACAATGGGTAGTTGTCCATCGATTACATTAATTGCGAAAGGTATGCATGTGAGAGTATTTAAACATAAAATTCAATCACTATTCATTTTGCAAGTAGTATCTAGTTACCAGAAAGAGCTAAAGAAGTTGTAAGACAAAGCTACCAAGTACATAGAAGACCAAATATCTAGTAAGTTTTCTCAAAAAATAGCACCAAAGGTAGCTCAGGAAGCTGTACAGTAGGTTACTATCAAGCTAGAACCCTATATTGATAAATCAAAAGTTGTGGCTAACACTAAGATGACATGGATAAGGAGACTGAAGCTCAGAAGAAAAATTGACCACAAGTACTTCAAAGGGTTGCCAATTTCCTTTCAAGGTATTATTGATGTGAATTCCTTCTTATCATTTTATATCTGTGATTTAGTTCATCAGTGTCCCGAATTAATTTTTGTAATAGCCAAATACTATGATCTTGAAACAAAAGCAGTAAATACAGCTAAGGGTAAAACCATGTTTAGCATAACCGCTCAATCCTACCTAGATTTGTTCACCATAGGCATAGACCCTCTTGTAAGACCTAAACCCTTCAACATATTACAGCAAGCCTATAATTACTCACTATAGGTACGTGCTCATGAAGGAGAGCCTTTTAGGAAGTGGGTTTACAGCTAATTTAAAACTATCAAGTCTAAGAAAGCTATTCCCAAAACCCCAATTGCTATCGAACAGTTTTCTTACCCAGATATTTTCACTATATTGACTTATCTAGAGGGTCTAGATTTTGATCGGTATGTAAGAGATTGGAAAATAACCACTATTTACTGTATATACATTGAGAAAATGTATAAACCTAAAGCAGAGGGAGAAGGCATCAAGTCAATTTACTTTGACTGGTCGATCTATCTCTCTAAAAGAATGTATGAACAACTGGTTAACATGAAAAGAGGAACAGAGAACCCCTCCTTTCGATATTGTTCGAATATGATATGGACGTTCTATAGCACTGTAAGACACATGATGCCCTAGATTCCAACTAGAAACAAGAACGATAATGGAGATCCTATTTTGGTTTATCATTGGACCAGCCATTTTAGGAATAAAAAGTCATACTACAGATTCAACTAGGAATTTTTAGGGCTAGCTCCAAAAGTCATGCATGGAAAATGCCCTAGGTTGCCATCCCTTTCTAAAGAGTTGTGAGTAGAGAACACCGAAGAGGGGGAATGGTATATCCTTATAGAGGGAATTGTTATTAGACTCTATGGCTTCACTGGTAAACCCTTTCTACTGCCTCATTTTGTTACTAAAAAGCTATTGTCTCTGGAATATTTAAGGCAAGTTGACTTTATCAACGTCAACTTCAGTATCGATAAGGAAAGAAAGGGAATTATGATTTATGCTCGCAATGTAGATGATATAACCATAACCAAAAAGAGTCAATATGATAAAATTACTCGACATATGGAGAGACTAGGTCTTCTATACATTCCATAAAGATGGAGATATGACCCTGATGACAAGTTCTTGCAAAGTAATATTGCCCTAAATGCAAAAAGGGCCCTCAAATTTAAAAAAAATTGATGCCTCATTTTGAAAAGGGCAGAAATAACAAGGAAAATGCTTCATTGGAATGGAACGTCATTAAAATGGAACAACTACCCCATGGAGAGATTTTTATGAGTAGATACTTGATTATGATACTGAGAAGAACAAAAACCACCAATTGAAAGAGCCCAAGATTAAAGAAATGGTGAAGAAACATGACTGGGATATTGGTAAAATTATGGAATGGTGGTAGATGAGAGTTGAAATAGGTGCATAAAAATGTAGATTCGACCGTTAATATAACACTAATTTTTTTGAGCTATATGAGAAGAATATCAAAACCTGGAAGGCTAAAAATGCTAGGAGTTTGGTGCTGAGTTACAAGAAAACAAGAGTACAAGAAAAAAATAAAAATAAAGTATCATCAGATTCTCCTTCTCCGCATTCACAATAAGAGGTGCAAGAAGCAGTGACAAATGCTCCATCAACAACTGGGGAAGCCCAAAAAGCATTTGATCCTTCATAAGAGCAATTACATAAATATATTGTGGGCACTCAAATCATGAGTAAAATGTGTTACTCTGGTGGCGGCCTGGGCAACGACGAAGCGGGAAATATAGAAAATATTCAAGCAATAAAAAGGCTAAAATGTCTAGCCTTGGGTGGATAACCTCCTTTAATATACATAGAGGAAAAGAAAAAGGATGACAATTTTGTATTCACCCCTATAAAATCCACTACTGTAGCTGCAATAAAGTCATCCCTTATTATTGAAATTGTGTCACAAGAAGCACAATATGAGCAGAATATGAAGAAAGACAAGCCTACAGTTCCCATTGTTTTCAAGAGAAAGGCTAAATATTCTATAGGGTAAGCTCAGAAGGATGTCTACAAGAAATGTAAAATGGATCAAGGGCAAACTGTTGAACAAATCCTTGTATTAGTGGTATAACAACAAGTGCAACAAACACTACATCAAAGTGCAAAGGATATTTTCCAACAAACTACTTAGGTTTGAGAAGGTATGATTTCTATTCCTTCCTCTCCTCCTTTGTCCCCAAAATAAAATCCCTCCCATTCTCAAGAAAAATCAAAATAGAAGGTGTCGTCTCTCCCTCATAATTCACCACCTACTTTATCAGTCATTACAAAGGGTCAAACCAATCCATCTCCTCCACATTCATCAAAAATTCTAGTGACATCATCACCCATTCATTCATCTCCACTCCCAAGGTCATTTCCATTAGTAAAATCAGAAGTGCAATATTTTTCATCTCCCCCATAACATTCCATGATTCTAATGCCCACCACCATGTCTTTTCTAGTTGCAATTTTTACAATAAGTACAGACTCCACTATCCTCACAACAACTCCCCATCCATCAGTGTTTGAGTCTATTTTCCCTTCCCTTATGGATACCCCTACCTTTATGAATTATCCTATAGTAGCCTCTTTTCACAAATAAAATGAGGTTTCACAAAAAAATCAAGATTTCTCAGTTGGGAAATTATCTAAACCTTCAAAGTAGAAGGCTAGACGGATAAAAACCATGATCGTTGATCCAATGACAAGGCAAATGACAACTAGGTCCATCACTCCTCTTGTAAGCAAACTAGAAGAAGACATGACTATATAATATTATCATCTAGAGGAGCATACAGAGGATATTGATCAATTTCCAGTAGAGGATGAGTTGGTCATAACAAAGGCTCATCTTGAAACTTTCTATGTGAAGATTGGCATTTATAAGGAGCAATGCGGAAACTTGGAGGAAAATATTGAGAAGTTGGAGAAGACAGATAGTAATCATAAGAATGTGGAAAAGACTATGAGAAATGAGGTCAAGAGCTGGTAGAACAAATATTAGGAAGCCATAAAACTCAAGGACCAAGTTGAAGAGCAGACAAAAAAGAACAAAGCCCAAGCCAAAGAAATACAAGATTTGAGGCATCAGCTTTAGATTGAAAAGGCCAAAGCTGTAGGCTTTTCAAAAGAAGGAATAAAAAAGGTTAGAAAGGATATATGGTCTGAAATCCTTGAGAAGTGTTCAAAAATCCAACCTATAATTAACTATATGGATGATGTTAGCCATTTACTGCAAGCCACCAAAGAAGATCTGGATAATTTCACTAAGGAGCTACAACCCATGGTGATACCAACATAACAAATATTCAAACTGTTTGAGAGTAGATTTAGTGAAGTTGCCAAGACTATTCCTAATAAGGCATGGAACACTTCTAGAATGGCTTCTAGGATTATGATTGAAAATAATAAGTTGCTCTAGAAGGGTTGGTTACTATCGAATAATATTGAGGGTATACTGCAAGAAATTGTAGATATTAATCAAGAGATGATGCAGTATGGTTTTGGAGGACTTTGGGTTGAAAATAACACCTTGTTAACATAATAAGATATCCATATTAATGTAACCTCAATCATTCAAGATGATTCTAATATAGACGCTTGGGAAGATATGATATATCAACAACAGGTCTCTCAAATGATCAAAAACTTGACTAGGATCAAATATCTAATGGAGGACTTGGTGAATAGAGGTAGTTCTACGACTTATGAAGAAACATCTAGTTTGGAGTATGTTCATAAGTGGCTCAAAGAAACAACCAATCCTACTAAATCAGCTTGGAACCAAGCCTTACAAACCCTGAATCAAATGATCCAGTTGTTTGGAGTAGAGCAAGAGGCTAAAGATAAATAGGATACTTTGCAAGAAGAAGAAGAGGTTGAAGAGGGCCAAGAAGATCACAACGAAGAAGGGAAACAAGAAATAAATGAGGAGGAAACTCACCAGGAGAAGGAAGAACAATCAGAAAAGGTTACAATAAATATTGAAGAAGTATAGGATGAACCGATCAAAGTGCAAGATCAACAAGAGAACGAATAAAAATAAATAGTCTGGCAGCAATGGACTTGAGCATTTTTGTATTCATGTTTTTTTTAAATATTATTTTGACTTTGCCATTGTTAGAGGATAGTCATAAAGCATGAAGCTGTGACAAGAAACACGAAAAGGTCATGAAGATATTTTTGCAAGGAAAGGTCTGGTTTGGTTGAGGTTATAAAAGGAAACAGAGTTTTACATAGTCAGACTAAGACTGTGCTCATGAAAGGAGTTATAGAGTTCATTGTTTCCTGCATGATTTCTATGTGAACTGTGATTCTCTAAGTATCTTCACAAATGTTCTAGAGAATGATAGCCACATAGAAGCCATTCTATGAAACATAGCTCATCGAAGATTGAAGTCTTTCCCTTTTCCTCCATCTCCTCTACTTTCCCATTGCATACACTTATTCATTCTATACTTATCTCCTTTTTGAGAATTTTTCTTCATTCATCTAGCTACTCTAATGTTGTTCCTCTTTATCATTTCTCAACTCTTAATGCCCTAAGAAATGAGACTTTGAGTTGTTTGGATTTTCGAACAAAACCTCCTAGGAGACGCCAAAATTTAGGCCCAAAATGGCTACATCCTTAGAAAATTTTTCTAAAATTTTCTAAGTCTTGAAGGAGTTGGTTCTATCTCGCGATAGCGGCATATTGCACCATGTTCTACCCTAAGGTCAAAGCAGTCAAAGTTCACACTTAGTAATTTCAATATCGTGGGCTACAACACAAATGCGTTATAATAGTTCACAACATGTTTTACCCCGTGTGGCATAGAACATTGTTCCAACCTGTGATCAACATCAATCAAATATGATGTCGTTGCTCTTCAAATCATGGATTACAACACTGCTCTATCCTGTACAATATTACATGTGTTCCATACCGCGTAAATCAACACATTGCTCCAGTCCACGATCAAGGAGGTCAAAGTTCACGAAGGAATTTTCCAAGGTGCGGGCTAGCGCAAGATTACATATCGCATAGTCCAACATAATGTTCTACCCTACGCAGGCCAGAGCAATATTCTATCATGTGGTCAACATTGGTCAAACCAACACATATAAATTTCAAGGTGCAGGCTATAGCATGATTCGAACTTTGTTCTACACCACAGATTCAAAGTAGGAGGATGACCCAAATATTAAAAGGTGTAGGCCAACGCAATGCTCCACCCTGTAGACACCTTAAATGTGTCATGTTTAGAATATTACCCATATGAACACATTTGTAGACCATATGAATCCTCTTGGATCTCTCCAAGAGCAAGCAATGGTCCTAACCACTCAAACAGGGCAGTTCTATCCCAACCAGGCTTGGCCAATCTTAGGCAGAGCGACTGCCACACCTAGCCGCTAAAGACTACAGTGGCCACACCTAGCTGTTAGAACTGACATCGGCTAGCACCATGCACAGTCTGGTCATGAAAACGGGCCCAGATCATGCAGTCTGATTGCACTTTTGTAGATCAATTTTTTCTCTTTATTTTTCTTCTTAGGTCTTCCTCATTTTCATTTTCTTTTTCTTTTTAATTTCCACCAACACTTTCATCTTCATTAATGTCTTTGATTTTTTTTATAGTGGGACTTATCATCTATAGGTTTACCTTGCTGTGCAAGATCTGAAGTGCAAGAAATAATCTCAAAAGCAATTTCTTGTTTATGTTGTCTTAGAAACCTTAAAGTGTAAGGACACTTTATAGAAATTACCTTCTTGTGTTGTCCTAAAAACCCTTAATTGCTATGGATTTTTTCCATATTTATTTCTTTATTATGTTGCTCTTAAAACCCTAAAGTGCAAGGGATAACATGTATACTACTTTCAATTTTATTACGAGGAGAGAATTTTATACTCCTTAAGGAAAATGAATATGATATACTTGAAATAAGCTTACCTCTTTATCCTCCGTCTTGAAATTTTCCTCTACCTCTTCCTTTGCATCTTTAATTATTTTTGCTTTTGAACTTGCATATTGTACTTTCTCATCCCTTGTATCCTTCTTTATTTCTTCTAATGGTTGATTCGAGTGAACTATGGTGACCTTTGCCATTTGATGTTGCAAATATGATTTTTTTACCTCTTCTTCTAAAGTGAAATATCTTGATCTAATCCAACTTCTACTATAGTATGATTTCCTTGCTTCATTCTAACATTTGTCTCATGACCAAAAGTTTTTGACTCTTTCTTCATCATTTTTACTTTGTAATATCTTACCACGTGTTCAATCTCATAGTAATTGTGACATCAAAATGCAATATTTTCATAATCCACTTGTTGATCCCATTCTCTTGATTTATATTTAATCTTAATGGATTGTAGCAAAGGTTTTGGAAATATTCATAACAACACATATATAGATGTATATAATATACGTTCGCTCCTTAGTAGTTAGTCCCTCCTGAATGAACTCCCTTGAGTATTTCCAATATTCTTCAAAACATCTTTTTTGATAAGTTAATATGGAAGTCCAAAATGCCTAATCTATACTAGAAGGTTTTTAATAGTTTTCATCTCAACCAAAAAAAATTAAGAACAAAAGTCATAGAGTGATTTGAATTCAATTCCCACCTCCACTTAATCCAATTTTGAATCTTTAAAACCCTCACCAATGCTTATGAAACTTGCATATAAACTCTTTACTTTTAATTTTATTTTTGTTACATAGGAGACTTTACTTTTATTTTTATTTTTGTTACATAGAAGAGTTGGTCACAACCACACTATTTAAACTTGCATATAAACTCTTTACTTTTATTTTTATTTTTGTTACATAGGAGAGTTGGTCACAACCACACTATTTTTAATAATCAAACTGCAAGTTCAAACCACAAAGTTTAATAAACTAATTAATTTAATAAATAATAAATAATAATAATAATAATAATACCTACTCTCATTGAGGAAAGTTGTAACATCTATGTTAATGACAAATCTGGTGTCACATCAAATATGTAACTTCCAAAGTTTAGGAATAGCGATGTTCTCTCTCTACATCATTTCACATTCACGCGTGCAATTGAAGTATTTTGTCCGGTCTGATTCCACGTTACATAATGAAGCTTACACGTTACACTGAATAATACAATGATCATCCTTTCTAGAACGTAGTTTAAAAATCATCTTACGCCAAAACTGTTATTATCGTGAGAAGAGAAAAATCTTTGTACTTTTTAAAATAAAATAAATTTGAAGTTTTTATAACCAATAAAATTTACTCCGTTTAAAAAAATCTTCTCAAGGATTTTTATATTTGTCTTCTTCCCTAAGGTTTTGTTGTATTAGAGGTGAAATTATAAATCGATGAGAGTGACACTCAAATTTGAAAACAACGTGAGTTGTATGAAATAAAATATGGCGTACCCATAATTGATAGACGGCGACAACGTAACAACAGTCAAGTCATAAATAATAAGGTTTTTTTTTTTTTTTTTTAATATTTTTACCATTATCATTGACATCTTGTACCTAATTAGAAGCCGGTAATTTAAATTATTTTGGTGTCGAGCTCATCGTTACGTCATAGCATTACAAATGAGAGTGAGGAACTTGTTTTTAATATCTTAAAGGAAAAATATCATGAAGGATCGATTGATTCATGGAAATTTGTTTCATTAACTTTTATAAAAATAATAATATTATATAATAAATGTTATATATAAAAATATAATTATAATAGTATTGTTAAAAATATATAAAATAATGAAAATATTTAAGTTAATTATAATTATAATTTTTAAAATTTTTATTTTCTTATATTAATAATTATTTTGAGTAGTCAGAAGCAAGTGTGAGTGAGTGCAGTTAGAAGTAAGTGCAAGCGTGAGCTAGGAGTGAGTGTAGTCGGAAGCGAGTGTCAGCACAAATCAAGAGTGGGTGCAACTGGAAGCAAGTGCGTGTCGGGAGCGAATAGGAAGTGTGAGCAGGAAGTAGAAAGTAAAGTGCGATCAAGGAACAAGTGTCACTTCTTGTTCCAAATCTTAGGAGAATGTAAATGATTCATTTGAAGAAAATCTAGGAGAGAGTGCAAACTAGGAGTGAATGTGAGCAAAGAGGGAGTGTGAACCAAGAGAGAGTGCAAGACGATCATGGCAGAGCGGCAGGTTCATCCAAAGTGCATCAATGCTTCAAACCCATACCACAAATGCGTGGAATATTGTTTCCAAAAAATTGTTGAAGTGAAGGAATGTCAAGAAAAAGAAGAGACATTGACAATTGCGAGTCAAGAGGGAGTGCAATCCAAGAGCAAGTGCGAGGCAAGAGAGAGTGTAAGATAGAAGTGATTGCGAGCTGAGAGGGAGTGTGAGTCAGCATTCATTCATGGCAGAAGAGCAGCAAGTTCATCCATAGTGCATCAACGTTTCAAACCCTTACCACGAATGCATAGAACATTATTTCTAGAAAATTATTGAAGCGAAGAAACATTGGGAAAAAGAAGAGGGGTAATTGTGAGCCAAGATGGAGTGTAAATCGGGAGTGAGTGCGAGGCAAGAGAGAGTGCAAGCTGAGAGCGAGTTTCGGCCAAGAGGGAATGCAAGCCAAGATTGAGCCCCATTACCTAGTTTGGAAGGAAAGTCATATTTGAAAGGCTTATTGGTAAGTCAAGATGCCCTAGTTGGAATTATGGAGGCCCAAGTTGGAGATAAGTAGAAAAGTGAATACATGACAAGTTCGATCTAGGTAGCAGATGTTACACCATAAGTAATTATTAAGGATAAGATGATTGAGCATGATATAATGGTTCTTAAAAGTAGAGGTTTAATATGTAAGTTCCATAGATCATGGTCAAGGTTTTTGGAGATTCAAAATTGGATCAAGTGAAAGTGGGGATTGAATTCAAATTATTTTGTGACTTTTCTTTCTAAAGGTTTTTCCTCATCATCTTTTCCAATTTAGAAATTAGCAATAAAATAATGGTTGGTGGCCCATGGTTTAGGGGAAGAGATGCAATTTATTTGAGACCATGGAATGAAAATTTCTTCGTTGAGACAAAAACTATTAAGAAGCTTCCAGTGTGGGTTAGGCTTTTTGGACTTCCATATCAACTTATAAATAATGATGTTTTGAAGAATATTAAAAATACCCTAGGGGAATTCATCAAGGAAGGACTAGGTATTAAGGATCAAAATAATGCTATATTTGCTCAAATATGTGTTGCTATGGATATTTCAAAACCTTTCCCACAATCCAATATGATTAAATATGAATCAAGAGAATGGGATCAACAAGTAGATTTTGATAATATTGCATTTCATTGCCACAATTGTTATGAGATTGAACACATGGCAAGAGTTTGTAAAGTGAAAACTATGAAGAAAGAGATAAAAAATTCTAGCCATGAGATAAAATTCAAGATGAAGCAAGGAAATTATATAGTAATAGAAGCTAGATCAAATCAAGGATATTCCACTCCAAAATAAGAGGTAAAGAAAGCCTATCTACATTATCATTTGGCAAGTTCAAAAGGAATTAAAGGTAAAAAATAAGATGCGGATTTAAATCCTATAACAAAGACAACAAAAGAGGTCAAGTTTATCCTAGGTAAATCATCTTCATTGTTCTCAAGTAGTATACAATCTTCTCTAGGTCATAAAGGTGAAAGTGGTGAAGATGTTATCCCTTGCACTTTAAAGTTTCAATAGCAGAACAATAAAGAAATGAGGTTTAAGGAAACCCAAGACAATTTAGGGTTTTAGGGTAGAACAAGAAGGTAATTGCTACATACGTGCATCCTTACACTTTAGGGTTTCTAAGGCAACATAAATAAGATTATGCTTTTGAGGTTATTCCTTGCACTTCAGATCCTTCATAACATGAAAAACCTAAAGATGATAAGTCTTACTATGAAAAGTGTAAGAAGATTGAAGAGATTGATGAATATGAAAGTATTGTTGGTAAAGAAAAAAAAAAAAAGAGGAAGACCCAAGAAGCAAAAACAAAGAGAAAAGAAACCCAAAGGGATATTGATATGGGAAAACAAAAAATAAATATCACGAGTGTTAACAAGAAGTGGGACTAAACCCACAAATAAAAATAAAAAATAACAATGAAAATAATATCTTGGAATATTAGGGGAATGAATACGAACCCTAAAAAACTATTAAGAATTTGTGAGGTTGTTATAGACAAAATATTTATAGATATATAAGTTTAAGATTCTAATATATAATATATACAAGCATACAAGTTAAAAATATCTAATTAATTAATTTATAAAATAATAATATAATTTATGGATTTTGTATTATTATTAAATAGGGTTTCCAATGTGATCATTTTCTATCTAACTATTTTATTGGTACAATTTTTTTTTGCTATTTTAGAGGGTAGTTAAATTATCCATGTGGGACATTGTAATGATTTGGGTTTTGGTTTATCTTTTAGGAGACCATGGTGGAGTGTGTATGTGTGCAAATAAAATTAGTTAAACTAATAAATAATTGTTTGTGTGTAATTTATGAATGAAGCCTTGGTTCAATGGTTGAGACATATGGATGATGTAGCCCACACTAAAGTTCAAATCTCGACAACACCAAATAGGTTATATAGTTCAATATGACTAAGTTGATGTAAAAGGAAAATAACAACCCTTTCAAAATCTTACTTTTATTTATTAATATATATATATATATATATATATATATAACTATTTAATTTTTATTTTTAATAACTTAATGAGATAAAATTTTTTTGATTGGTTGATAAAAAGGGTTTTGAAAGGTCCCTAAACCTTTTACACAATTGCAGCAAAGACAACTAGCCATAAGTGAACTAACTGAACTGAAAATAAACACCCCATAGGGGAATGAAACAGTCAACTTTAAACCAGAAAGAAGGCGCACACAAAAACAAAAAGGAATAAGGGTCCAAATTACAACAATAGTACCCAAAAGGAAAAAAAAATAACTACCAAAAGCCCAACCAAGATTACAGTATTTGGCTCAGCGAGGTTCAATCTGTGAACTTATTGGAGCAACCACTTCCACTATGCTAGAAATTAGTAGTTTTATTTACCGTTCCTTGCCACCTGCGTTCACGGGTGATAGTTACCTTGTGAACTTTCCACATTCCTTATCACCTAGTTTCACAGATGACAGTTGCCTTGTGAAATCTCCACATCTCCTCAAAATTACCACAATATGGATTGCACAAAAGCATATAAGGGAAAAAAGGATATGTGCTGGAATCCATGTCAGAAAAACCATGTCTAGCCACTAGGCCCCAAATCAGCCACATCAACACCAACAACCGGTTAAAGATTAAAATTTCTATTTTCATCAGTGTGGGCCACAATATATTGAGGTAAATTGTCATACCCAACTTGAAGGTTATCATGTTCAACTCCTTTATTGACAAGGAAGTCAGCATCTTTTTTTCATTCCCGATAAACATGTTGAATTGTAACATGTCTGATGCCTTCAATTATCTTCAAGCTTTCTTGGATAGCATTGAACATGCTCCAAGTAGGAAGCTAAAAATTTTGGATGCATCGAATGACATTCATAGAATCACTCTCTATGATAATTCTTTCAAATCGAAACCGCTTGCAAATGAGGAGGTCAAGGTATAACACACGTGATTCAAAAAAATTATTGGTTTGACTGCCCATGGAATCAACAAACACGCACATGACTTTACCTTAACTATTTCTAATAATACCACCTCCTCCAACCCTACTAGGGTTTCCCTTTGAGGCTCTATCAACGTTGAGCTTAACCCATCTACAAGGTGGGGGAATCCATTTCACCTTGACCTGTCAGCTTTTGGAGGACCTCGAGGGGGGTGTCAATCTTAAATTTGAGAGTATTGAAAATGGATAATTCTCATTGGTTCTTGGGATTTTCAGCTTGGATGAGATTAGCATTCTCAATGGCAAATGATAGAGCTTGGGAGAACACTGATCTGGCATATTTTGCAATAGTACCAAAATTTTTGTTGTTCCTCTCCAACAATGCCTACCACAAAAAATGAGGAAAATAATACGACCAAAAAGTACAAATTTTTGGATTCAGGAATGGATTTAGCTACTGATGGCAGGTGTCAACAAGAGTTTTTGGGTATACCCAAGACATGTTGGCCAACTTGAGAAATAAAAACAACACTTCATTAGATAATGGGCACTCAAGAAAGATATGGATCATAGATTCCCAACTATTTTTACAAAGGACACAATGATTAGGGAGTATTAGGCCTCTATGGATTAGATTGTCAATGGTCAAGATTTTTTTTAAAGAAGCAAGCCAAAAAAAATGGGTAACTTTAGGGATTAGACTTTTCAACTAGATAGTCTTAAATTCAGGCCAGGAGTTGACTTCTATTGTTTGGACGTAGTAGGTAGACTTAACATTATAAAGCCCATCCTCACAAAGGTGCTAGAACGGAGAGTCTAAAGCATTTGGGTTACTAGTAATGATAGTGGTGAACAACATACCAACAATAATAGAAAATTAGAGGACTGGGCAATGTTGATATTGATAGAGGGAAAGGGATTCCATCTGGCTCCGTTATAGTTTCTAGAAAAGAAATTACATACCTTAGAACCAAAAAGGTGATTAGTGATTGGCTTTATGCAAGAGATACTAGCATCACTATCAAAGGGTGAATTCTGAGCCATCTGTCCTCTCAAAATTCAATAGATGTTCCATTTCCCAACTGCCACCTAAGCCCAAATTTTAGGATGGGTCTTGTATTAATCATAGAGTTCCAAAAATGTGATCCAACCGAAAGCGGTTCATCACTTAGAAAGGCTCGTTGCTGCAGGTATTTATTCTTTATGATATTGATCTAGGTGGCTTGTTCATTTCAAATAATTCTCCAACCTTGCTTACCAATGAGAGCAAAATTCATCTTACTAGCTTTCCTAAAATCCAACCCTCCCCGATTCTTCTTCAAGCAGATCTTGTCCCAAGCAACCAAGGGAATTCTATTGGTATTTTTGCTTCCTAACTAGAGAAATATCATTTGTATCTATTCAATATTCTTGTATATAGAAGTTGGAGCTTTAAATATGAACAAGAAATACACCAGAACGCCTTGCAAAAAATCTTGGACAAGAGTCGCTTTTGTTACCTGGCTGAGACAAGAGTCGCTTTTTGCACCTGGCCAAATTTTTATAAATTTTCTCCAAGATGTTGTTCCACACATTTGTAGGAGGTTTACCATGGAAAATGGGTATACCTAGGTAGGTGGAAGGAAGGCTTGATATGTTGCAGCCTAGGATTCTGACAATTGTTTGTTGTCTGTCAATGGGAGTATTCAGGAAATATAGTTTATTTTTTTGAAAATTAATGTTTTGTCCAGCAGCAAGCTCGTAGGAGACTAGGATATTCTTGATTACCCTTGCTTTAGGAACTGAAGCTTTGGTTGCCAATAACATATCATCAACAAATTATTGATGCATGATCGGTTGGGAGATGGAGGAGGCCTTTATCCCAAAGATAGTACCATTAGAGCAGGTAGAATTAAGTGCCCTCCCAAGGGATTATGAAATAATGATGAATAAATAAGGGGAAAGAGGATCCCCCTATCTGATTCCTTGGTTGCTCTTGAAATACCCAATAGCAAAACCATTTACAATGATATAAAACCAGACAGAAAAAAGACATTCTCGGATATGATTATTTATATTATTAAATAATATTTATATAATAAAAACTACCTAATAATATAATTTTTATTTTTATTTTAAAGGTAAAAATATAAAATAGTTTTTAACGTCTACGAAACCACAGGTCATATGAGATGACTCTTATAGAGAAAATTATTTACCTAATATATGGTTATCCAACAAAACTTCAGTTACTAAATTATAGTGTACAACTCTACCCTCATTTTATTCAAACGTTCAATTTCTAATTTAGAGTTCCAAAGTCTTGCCATTAAGCCCGCTCTAATTGTTAGTCAAAATAACACAAGTTAGCTAAGAACACACAAATAATTTAAAACTAATTACTTCTAAATGTAAATATAATATGTATATTTTCATTTTGTTTGGCTAGATAATAAGTGATTGTATTCGGGTCCCCCACTCTTGACAAATTACAACTCTCTTATTTAGAGCTTGAGAGTTTACAAATAGATACACTTATCATCTCAATTAAGATGTTATAGCTAGAAACTTACATCATTTTACATTAAATGTGTGAATTCTTAATTTTTATTTTCTAGATCTTTTCAATTTTTTGTATGAATACAAATATTCCAGAATTCACCATCCTTTTTAACATTTTCTACAACAACCTTCACAATACCAAAATTTCACCTCTACTATTTATACATTGCATATTAGTAGCGTAATATTTCCAAAACATCGCATTATCATAGTCTGCTTTACCAAATCTGAATTGCTAGTTTCCTTCTTGAAACGCAAGTGCAACCACAAAAATTATAATAGATAGTTTATATGAAAACACATTATTGTTACAAAATAAAGCATATATTACCAATGGAAAACATTAAAGTAAATCTTAATCATTGTTTGATTCAGATAATCAATATTTTCTTGTCAGCTAAACTTACTACTTCCTCTAACCATGGAAAGGAGAATTTAACTTCTTGATCCTCAATTAAAACCCCTCTATTGGCTAGCCTATCTGCAAATTTGTTTCCTTCCCTTAATGTATGTGTAAACCTCATTTCTTCAAACTTTTTAGCAAGATCTTGAATTTCCATAATTATCTCTTGTATGTTCCATGGAGCCTTTGCTTTCCTCAAAATTGTATTTATTACTGAGAGAATCACCTTCCATCCATATTATGTTCCATTTCATTTTTTTTGCATATTTTAACCCTTATAAAGCCACCCAAGCTTTAGCTTCATTATTTATCTTAAATCCACTATTGAAAGCGTAATGAGATAAAATCTCTCCTCTATTATTTCTAATTATTCCTCCTCCTCCGGATAGTCTTGGATTTACTTTAGATGCCCCATAAAAATTCAATTTAACCCACTCCACATCTAGTGGTTTCCACTTTATATTCTTTGCCTTTTTATTGCTTCTTTGGTACCCAACATCATTATTCCATTTAATGACTTGATTCCATCTACCAAGTCTTTATGCTTCCAAATTAGGGACTGGGTGAGTTTATAGGGTTGGTTTAGCCTCCTCTATGGCTAAACATATCTTCCTTTTCATTACCTCTAAATTGCTTTTCTTTACTTTAAATATTCTTCTATTCCTTTCTAGCCATACAATCCAAAGTATTGTATTTTTTGATATATCCCATATTTTCTATAAAGCCTCACTTTTATAAGTGCTTTACCATTACTTTAACCAATCTTCAATTATGTTATTCATCACCATTAATTTACCAAACATATTAAGAATCCATTGCCATAGTTTCTAGATTATTGAGCAATGTCCCAAGAGATGGTCTATACTCTCCTCCTTTTTAAAAAGAACACATTGAGAGGGGCCATGAAAACCTCTTTTCATAAGGTTATCCTAGGATAAAATTCTTCTATGACCTACTAGCCAAATAAATATTTTAACTTTAGGAATGCTTGGGCTATCCCAAATATCTCTCCATATTCTAGTGATATTACTATTTTGTTGGTGTTGTACATTATATCCACTTCTTGTTGTGTAATCTTCTGAGTTATTCAACTATCAAATCAATTTATCCTTGGATCCCCTCAGAATAATCACAATTGTTATATTTTTACTCAATTACCTCCTAGCATCAATATCTTGTATACTTTTAAAAAAGTATTCTTTCCATTTGTATCTTCCCTCCTGATCCTTGTGCAAAATGTTTGACACCTTATCACCTTATTTATCTTGAAGCAATATCATCCAAGGTTTCTAAATTGAGTGGTTTTTTTATCACACCAAGTATCCATCCAAATATAAATTTATTCTCCAATTCCCACCACCCATCTTAAACCTTTAATAATTAGTTCAATATTTTTTTAAAACCATTCCAAAGAGCAGAACCATTTGGTAGAGAGAATGTAGTTATATTAAACTTGGGTCATTGGGCTCAACATACTTACTTGGAATAATTCTTGCCCTTGTATTTGACTCTTTGTACAATAATAAACTAAAATACCTCAATGATGTATAACATAAATGAAGTGTCTTGTGAAGAAATCAAGTTTACATATACATTAAGGGAAGGAAACAAATGTGTAGATAGGCTAGCCAATAGAGGGGTTTTAATTAAGGATCGTGAAGTTTAATTCTCCTTTCAATGGTTAGAGGAAGTAGTAAGTTTACCTAAAGTTGATAAGAAAATGTTGACTACTTAAATAAAATAATGAATAAGATTTAATTTAATGTTTTCCATTGGTAATATATGCTTTATTTTATAAAAATAATGCATTTTCATATAAACTATTTATTATAATTTTTGTGGTTGCACTTGTGTTTTAGGAAGGAAACTAGCAATCCAGATTTGGTAAAGCAGACTATGATAGTGATGTTTTGGAAATATTACTCTACTAATAAGCAATGCATAGATAGTAGAGGTGGTGAAGGTTGCTATATAAAAATATCAAGAAGGATGTTGAATTCTAGAATATTTCTATCCATACAAAAAATTAAAAATATCCAAACAAAATGAAAATCAAGAATTTAGACATTTTATGTAAAATTATGTGGGTTTCTAGCTATAGCATCTCAATTGAGATGAGAAGTGTATCTATTTGTAAACTCTCAAGCTCTAAAGAAGAGAGTTGTAATTTGTAAAGGGTGAGAGACCAAGGATAACCCCTTATTATCTAGCCAAAAATAAATAAATGAAGTGTCTTGCATCCTTATAATACCTTGTATATTTGTTTACTGTTATTATAGTCAACTTGACATTCAAACATAATGTCTAATGCAACTAAATAATTAAACATGAAGCTTAAATTATCATGTTAATTTTTTTACCTATAATGTATAATAGGACAACTATAAGATATATACCTTTAGGATAAGATATATTTAAACAAGATATAACAATATTACTCATTTAAAAGTTTACATACATTTGGATCAAGACTTTTATAATTAATTGAAAACAAAAATATATTCTATATTTATTTATTTTTTAATTTCCATCCCAAAGCATGGAATAAATGTATTTCATGAGTTTTCTCTTGACCTCCAACAATTGAAAGGAGACCCTCCTAAAGAATAATTTTTAAAAATTTATTAGACAAGATGTAGAAAAAGTTGTGCAAAGTTATTATAACCTAAAACTCAACATTACATAAAAAAACAAATTGTCATGTTAATTAAAACTTTGGAGACTTTTATCTATAATTGAAATAATAATACAACTTATGCATGAAGTTACATCAAATAATATATTTTTCTTTTTAAAAGCCTAATCAATTACCAAATTTTGTTCTTATACTTTTTCGTTAGAATCCCATCCTAACACTATGATGTAATGTTCCTTGTTAAATGCGGGGGACACCCATAGTAATGTTTTGTAATGCTTTGTAAACATGGGGGACTCCCATGATAATATTTTGTAATGTTTGTATCTTTATAAGCACCTAGACAAGCGGTGCCATTATATGTAATCATTATATGTAATTATTATCAAGAATGTAATTATTTTGTAGGTAGGAGATTCTAGCTTGGGTGGCATTTTGCATTTAAGCCAACCTTAAGAGTTAGGTGGTAGATGAACTCTTTAAAACTACAAGGAGCAAGAATGTATGTATATTTTTGCATAATTAAATGAAAGTATTGAAGGAGGTTGCCCCCTCAAAGTGGCCTATGATTATGTGTTATTTGTGAGATTTTTCATTTTTGCATTTATATTTCGTAGTTGTGTTGTGTTTATTTGCAATATTTGTGTGTGTGTTTATTTTTAATGGTAGATTTCTAAAAAGTGGCATCAGAGCACTTTCCAAGGTTGTGTTCTACTGTGACTGCAATAATTTCTACCATTTTGAAAGTTAAGTATAAGTTTTTGTGTTTATGTTTTTGGCTAGTTTCCTTAAAAAATCTAGCCTTTATTTTTTTTGCATTAGTTATTTAGGTTAGAAACCCTATGTCAAGGGTTTTAAATTATCACAGATAAGTTGTCATTATTGGCTAAGATAGATTACCTATAAAGCATCTACTAAAGTGAGAGGCAATCAAGCTCTAATACACAGGCTTCAAACAACACCCATATACAAAATTGAGCTCCTACATATCTTCAAATATATTAGGAGATCCCTTAGGATTAGGAGAGACCTTTAGAATTTAGAAATATTTTTGGCCTTGTATTCTCCATAGTACACTAAACACAACATCCAGGAAGATTACCCTCCTATACTAATAGAGAGGCAGGTAGTGCGCTCAAGGGTATGCCTGGAATCCTCCTTGAGTAGTGGCCTAAAATATTGGTTCGAACAATATTGTTCATCACTGTAGTATAATAGAAGGCCTTTGGGCAATACATACACCCTAAATTAGCAGACCCTATTATGTTGAATATCAAACATGCAACAAAAAATTACATTCTATGAATCTCAAACCTGTTACCATAACCTTGTCATAAAAATTGAGCATACAACGAAGACATCTATATTCTAGATTTCCTACATGAAAAACAATCACAAATAAATTTGTAGAAGAAATTACGGGTGAAAAAAAAGGATCAAAGTAAGAACAGTGGGAACAAGGGGGTCAGTGTCAGTAATAGTCAAAAAAATTAGTTAGTAATAGTCAGTACAAGGTTATTAGTTATCAATGTTAGAACAATTACCTGTGACATCAGAATTTAAAATAAACAAGGAATATATGTACCAAGTAGGTGATAGCACAGTGTTGAGAGTGGTCAATAGTTAGAACAAATAGGACAAAGTGTCATAAAGGGTTGGTCATCACAAAATCTAACTTTTGAACCAAACCTCTAGTAAAAAATTGATCACACCAGCAACGTTGACAACAAAGCAATATAAAAAATTTTGGGGTACCCAAAACCAGTGTTGTGGTATATAGCTCATTATTATTGTCTTCTCGAGCTGATCATTTTGATATATGACTTCTAAACTACTTTTTGTGCTCATTACTAAAAATAGTAACCCCTAAAATCATAATTCTATTTTTAGTAAGTATCAACAATAAGTCATAACTCTTAGAGCATGGCTTTAGGTACTCAACACCAAGAATAAGTTAACCATATTTCTAAACAAGGGGAGAGTATGAGCAAATAACTATGGTCCTCATTCTCTAACACCTTAGTCGAGATAAAAATAAAAATAAAAAACTTCCAAGAATTTGTGAGTGTGGTCATCGAGGCATAAAGTAAATTGAAGGCAGAGAGGGATAGTTGTATCTCTATTGATTTATTTGGTCATTAGGGTCAACAAGATACATGTATGAGTCATCGTCGATAGAATGTATCAGATAACAATGGACTTAAATTGTCAAAATTAGACTTCCCAAAATATGATGGAAAATTTCTTAAGGGGTGGATTTGTAATGCCAAGTAATATTTTAGTCTTTACAATATTCCATGCTAGATGCATTTGATAATTGCTTCTTTCAATTTTGAATTAGATGCACTACATTGGATTCTATGGCTAAGGAAGGTCAAACCTGAACTTTCTTGGCAAGACTTTAAACAACGTCTACTCACTCACTTTGGTCCTAGTGAGTTTGAAGATTTTACAGGAGCTCTTTTTAAACTTAGACAAACCTCCACCATTCAAGAGTATGAAACTCAATTTGAAAAACTTGCCAATCATACCACTGGTCTAATTGTTGACTCCTTTCAAAGTTGTTTTGTGAGTGGTTTGAAGGATGACATTTAGTTTGAGGTTAAACTATTAAGAACCCAAACATTACCACAGGCAATACAATTGGCTAAATTGATAGAAGATAAATTCAAGGCTCTAGGATGTACCTCTAAATTTCCTCAATCTTGGTCCTCTTTTTCATCTAATCCTATGACAAGTCTTACCACTGAATCTCCTACTATAAAAAATAACTTATGGATAGATGGAGATTAGAAGGGTGCAAAGGTTATGTTATAATTGTGATGAAAAATATACCCAAGGGCACAAGTGTGTAAAACAAAAACTGTATATGCTAGTTATGGATGAAGTACCAAATATAGAATCTTTAGAGAAGGAGGATCCTCAAGAGGGAGAAAACACATATCAAACAACAGATCCAGAGGAATCGCAACTTGAAATCTTTGTGCATGGTTTAGCAGGAGTATCCACTCCCCAAACCATGAAAGTAAATGACTACTTCAAAGGATAATGGGTTATCATTCTCGTTGACTCTAGCAATAAACATAACTTCATTGATCCACATGTGGCCAAACAAGGAAATCGTTATATTACTACATGCAATTACTTTGAAGTCATGATTGCTATAGAGGCACCCTACCATCCAAAGAAAAATTTTGTAATATCAAACTTCAAATTGGGGACTATAATATCAAGACAGACTTTGCCCTATCATTAGGTGGATGTGATATGGTTCTAGGAGCACAATGGTTGCAAATGTTAAGACTCGTTTTATGGGATTTTGTTGAGTTATGGATGAATTTTAGTCATGATGGGTTAAAATATACTTTACATGGCATGAATGTCAGTGCGACTCAGTTTGTTTCTACCCATAATATGGAAATATTGTGTAAAAAGTTTGTTCATGGAGTGGTGGTACAAATTTTTGCTATCCATGGCCTTGCAGAAGGGGAATGGGACCCTCTAGTGCAATTATAAGGATTATTAAACAAATATGCTCAATTTTTTGAGGAACCCAAGGACTACCTCCTCATCGCTCACATGACCATGCAATACAACTTTTTCCTAGTAGTCTTCCTCCTAATGTCCATCCGTACAAGTATCCTTATGCTCAAAAATAAAATATTGAGAAAATAGTGCAAGAGCTTCGTGCTTTCAAGGTTATCCACTCTAATGTTAGCCCCTATTATTTTCCAATGTTACTATTCAAAAATAATAATGGCACTTGGTGCTTATGTGTGGATTATAATGACCTCAATAAGATCACTATTAAAGATAATTTCCCAATTCCAGTGATTGATGAACTATTTGATGAGTTGCATGGGGCTCAATATTTTTCCAAGTTGGATTTTTAGTCAAGGTATCATCAAATTTGAATCAATGATAAAGACATTCCAAAAATAGATTTCAAAATTCATGAAAGGCATTATGAATTCCTAGTTATGCCATTTGGATTAACCAATGCACCTTCTACCTTCCAAAGTCCGATGAATTATATTTTTTTTCTTTTCCTTTGCAAATTCATTCTAGTATTTTTTCTATGATATATTGATTTATAGTCATACATGGAAAGAGCATCTTCAACACTTGGACCAAACACTCAAACTTTTGTCTGATAATTATCTTTATGCAATGATTTCCAAATATTATTTTGGCCAGCAAGAGGTTGAATACTTGGGTCACATCATTACTAAGGATGGAGTTTAGGTTGACCCCGAGAAAATTTTGGTTGTCCAAGTTTGGCCTAAGCCTCATACCTATTGGTCAAAAATTTGCACCAGTGTGGGGGTGGATCAACACCAACATCAAACAACCATCGCGAGGTGGTTGATCTGCAGAGAAGGTTGGTTCCTTGATGTAATTCCTAGCTATCTACACCACAAAATGGGAAGAGGGAAAGGGAATAAAAATGAGGTCATATCCAGAATTCACAAGGACGGGTATAACTGCATCAAGACACATGCAAGCTCAACATCGTGGGTGGAAACACAAGCCTACCACCTAATAGATCAACCGATGGTACCCTTGCGTAATGCTTCAAAGCAACGGGTGGAGAGAGAATTCTAGAATCAACGGATAGGTGCATGAAATCCAAGATGCAGAATTAGAGCGCTCCTACCCGACCAGCTTTAGCAAAAATAAACCCCCAACCTAAACTATGAATGCAAATTCTAGAGCCACTAAGTAAATCCCATGAAATCCATATTGTAGAATTAAATGAAACCACTTAAATGGCCAAAGCAAAAATAAACATTCATACATTCAATGTAAATATGCCAAGGTAAAATCAGAGACCAAACAGTGATAAACTTGTATTTACAAAATGGTGAAAAAATTTACATATGAATTGTAATGGCTAAAGAGCCACACTTTAGAATGGCTAGCATTCCGCTATTTATAGAAAATTCTACAATTATTTCAAATTACAAGCATTGATGATGCTATGTGAGAAGATATTTTTGAAGTAGATAGGCACTTAGCTGGTACTTTGCTCCTTGAGATAGCGGTGCTCTTCTAGAAGGGGGTAGGTGCTTCTACATTGATCTAAACCATTGATTCTTTTGTCATTTCTATCCAGATCATTAATTTTGATCTACTATACCCCTTCAATCAACCAAAAGTCCTTTGGTTAGGTGATTAATGATCGAAATTAATTACCTTAGGAGTAGCATGTTTCAAATCAACACCTCTATGTACAAACGACTGGTACTAGGTAGCTGAAGCAATTGATACATTCTCATTTCAATCTTCAGATGATGGCAAGAGTTCAAATGCCAGGTGATTGTTTTACTAGAAAACCTTTCACCTGTGGAGGTATTATGGAGGAGGATGTCCTTTTATCAAAGTTTTGCTCTATTTTCATTCTAAAGTTCTGCCCAATAATGGGCGGATATATTCATTCTCCTCTTGGGCAAGGATTTACGATATTTTTACCCTTTCCAATCAATCAAATTTTTTGTCCAACCGATGGGTGGGGTTCTAGAAAGCCACCATCTGAAGGTAGGGCCAAAATGTTTACCCATTCTATTTTTTGCCTTGTCTTATTGAACATCCTTATGTCTGCCTACCGATTATTGTTGCCCATCACTGATGATGCTTTTATCTTTCTCTTGATCATTTATGCTTCAAAATTTGGCTCACTCTAAAGAGCATCATCCTAAAAAATGAAGTGGGTAAAGCAATGCAAAATTGCACCCACACTCTTGGTGACTGACAGGGACTTTTCCCTATTAAGAAATAATAACCTAGAAGGCTACATATTGAACACACACAAAACATAAAATATGAAGGGAACAATAAGGGTACAAATAAAAGCAGCCAACAAAGGCTATAAGATAAAGGAAGAGTACAGACAAAGGTGAATAAAAACAAGGCGAAAGAGAATGAAAGAGAAGAAAAGAAGGAAGACTACAAGTGGAAAAAAAACAAGTAAAAACAAGGAAAGAGAACAAGAGAGGAAGAGGGGGGAAGGAAAAACATAGGAAACAATAGAAGTAAGAAGATGACAACCACTAACCTCCTAAGCTAGTGGCAACAAGGAACTGAGGAAAGAGAAGGAAGGGAAGAATGCAAAAAAATAAAAGAAACAAAAGGGAAGGTGATCCATGGGACACCCCCATAGATCGTACTCCCATCAACATACCCCACCTAAGATTATGGTCCATTAAAGAACAAAAATAATATCAAAAGCATATGTTAGTCCCGATGCAACATCTCTTTCTAACGCAATCACACAAAAATATGATTTATTCATTACCATTCTTCAAGGGAATCTATAGTCACAACATATTTCTTGCTTCATGCATATCAATGTATGCTACTTTCATCCTCCAGGGTGCTATTTATAGATCAATTTTCCCATTTGATTGAGGAGTGGGTACTACTCTCAATAATGCAATGGATATCTTTTTGGGGATTGAACGAAGTGGTGCCTAAATATCAAGCCTTGATCCATTGGGTATGGGGTCACAATAAAACATAAAGAACATAGAGAACGAGGAGGATGCACTTCACAATCGATGTGCCTTCTAATATTTCATCATGTTTTACCATGGTACATGACGATATATTTTTGCTACATGCTTTCTACACTTTATTTAACTGTCAACCTATTTACACAGAATTGCAGTGCGATTGGAACGTCGGAACCCCTGATACATCCTGGAAATCATCCAATGAATCTAAAATGGTTGGACTAGATTATACTGAACTTGAGGCATCTTTTATAGTCTGACTAGTATTGCACAAACATTTTCCAAGCCATAATATACCCACAACTTGGTAGATCATCATGCATATTAGTACTTATGCAATCGATGATCAATGTGGCAATAAATTTTGTCATGCGGGAGTCCTCCTTAGGTACTGGTTCATCTAGAAATAAGCTCTAATGTCACAAATCCTTGGGATCTGCTTGTTGTGGAATCCCTATTGAGCGTGCCTTTGACGTCTCTATACGCGTCTACCAATAGGACGTATTGATTGGCCCTCCTACGATCGATATCTCCTCAAGACCTATATTTTGATTGGCTAAGCCTTCTTTAAGATGGCTTGGCCTTTGATTAGTGTGCTCTTGGATACAAAAAGGGTGTAAAATTATTCCCTTTCTACAAGTGGAATTTTCAATTTGGTCTAGGTCCTTTGTTTGCTAGGACGAGTTGCAAGAAATGAAATTATTTATTACAGGACATGTGCTCGCATCTCTTGTACATGAGCTCAAAAATAGATCCACCCTTTGTGTTCCACTTAACTACAACCTTGAATCCTACATGGATTCAGATGGCATCCATGGTGAATACTGTGTAGTCGAAAGAGAAACAAAAATGGTTTGAAAAGGGGATGAGAGGGTGGAATATCTTGAAGATATTTTTCCTACTTGAAGCAAGAGTTGCTCAGCTTGTAAAGCCTCCTAAAAGAGTTGAGGGAATCTCTTTTTCCCAAATTGATGTAGGAGGAGGCTTATATTTGAACTGAAGGCTCAGACATAATACAAGTGCACCTGGGCGAGGGACAAATGGTACTCGAAGGGAATCCTCTCCCAAATCCTTTTGAATTATATGTTGAAATCTATAATAGATTCAAAAGGAGCCCTTTTTATGAATTAGAGTTGCATAAAGAGTTGGAAGGGATCCATGGAGCCATCAACCGTATCAACAAGAGCTCCTACCAAGTCCACCCATAAGGAGATGGTTTTCTGCCCAAGGGATGGATACCACAATAGCACCCTCCCTTCTAGAGACAAGATCAAAAGCCTGATCATGACATCTTCATGGGTAATACCATGGAGGGTCACCAAAGTAGCAATATATTCAAGGTGCTCATGAATAATTCCTTCAGTGTCATTATATTTTTTTAGGTTATTCAGGGCACTTTTTGGAATCTCATGCCACCATTGGAGGTTGAGTGGATCGGGATCATCATCTAGGATAGCATAGTTGAGCCATTTTAGGACCAGTCTTCAAGAGTCCTAATTCTTGCTTTGAAGTCAAAGTCAAAGTCATCGAATGAACATACTTTCTCTGCTAATGAGGTTAAGGCTACTCATCAAACCTTGATTCCTTTGGGTTGTTCAGATTATTTGAAATGTTGGGTAGGCAAATGATCTTTGAATATGGATATTTTGCTCAAAGAAGTCACCAGGTTATATTACGAGATATGGGTAAACCAAAGCATTATCAAAATATTATTTCCTTAAACACAAAGACTGTAAGAGTCCCCAGTAGAGTTGCTAAAAACTATTAGTCAAAGATCCAAAACCAGCATAGGGGTGTACCAGTGCCAACATTGAACGACCACTACGAGGTGATCAATATCTAGAGAAGATCGATTCCTTGATGAAAATCCTAGCTACCTACGTTTCAAAAGGGGAAGAGAGAAAGAGAATTAAAAGGAGGTCATAGCTAGAACTCACAAGGATAGGTATAACTGCATCAAGATACATGCAGGCTCAACACTGTGGGAAAAAATACAAGCCTACCATCTAAGAGATCAGTTGATGATGCCCTCGCATAATACTTTAGAGCAGTGGGTGGAGAGCAAATTCTAGAACCAACAGATAGGTACATGAAATCCAAGATGTATAATTAGAGAGCGCTCCTACCCGATCAGCTTTACCAAAAATAACCCTCCAACCCAGACCAAGAATGCAAATTCCAGAGCCACTAAGTAATAGATTGCAAAATTAAATGAAACCACTTAAATGGCTAAAGTAGAAATAAAAATTCGCACATTCAATATAAAGATGCAAAGGTGAGATCAAATACCAAACAGTGATAAACTTGTATTTATAAAATGGTGAAAAACTTTACATATGAATTGTAATGGCTAAAGAGCTACACTTAGGAATGGCTAGCATTTCACTAGTTATTACAATGATTTTAAATTACAAGCAATTATGACACTAGGCAGGAAGATATTATTGAAGTAGATAGGTGCTCAGCTGGTACTTTACTCCTCGAGATAGCGATGCTCTTTTGGAAAGGGGTAGGTGCTTCTACATTGATCTAAACCCTTAATTCTTCTATTATTTATTCCCAGATCATTAATTTTGATCTACTCTACCCCTTCAATTAGTTGAAAATACTTTGGTTAGGTGATGAATAACCAACATTAATTACCTTGGGAGTAGCATTTTTCAAATCAACATATCTGAGCATGAACAATTGGTACTGGGTAGTTGAAGCAATAGATACCTCCTCATTTGAATCTTCAGATGATGGCGGGAGTCCAAATGCCATGCAATTGCTTTACTAGATAACCTTCCACCGTGGAGGTATTATGGAGGAGGATGGGCTTTTATCAAAGTTCTACCCTATTATCATTCTAAAGTCCCACCCAATAATAGGTGGGGGTCTTCATTCTCCTCTTGGATAGGGATTTACGATATTTTTTCCCTTGTCAATCGATCAAAGTTTTTGCCCAACCGATGGACGGGGTTCTAGAATACCGCCACCCGAAGGTAGGGCCAAAATTTTCATCCTCTATATTTTTCACCCTATCTCCTGAACAACCTTTCGCCTGCCTACTGATTGTTGTCGTTCATCACTGTTGCAAATTATATCTTTTGCCAAACCATTTATACTTCAAAATTTAGCTCACTTTAAATACCATCATCCTGCAAAAGGAAGTGGGTGAAGGATTGCAAAATTTCACCCATAGTACCCTAAAAAGACTTCATCGATTCTTGGGACTCATAGGTTATTACAAGAAAAATATGAAGAATTATGGCAAGATAGTGGTTCCCTTGACAACTATGTTGAGGAAGAATTATTTTTTATGAAAAGAACCTATTAAAAAGGCTTTTATCAATTTGAAGTATGCCATGACCACTACCCCCATGTTAGCAATGAGAAATTTCTCTAAACCTTTTATCATTGAAAGTGATGCATTGAGAACTAGCATTGGGGTGATTTTAATGCAAGAAGGTAGACCTTTGGCCTTCACTAGCAAGGCACTCTTAGGCCAAAATTTGGGTAAGTCTACTTATGAGAAGGAAATGCTTACCATTTTACATGCGGTCAATCATTGGTGACCATATCTCATTGGGAGATATTTTTCCATCAAGATTGATCATCAAAGTCTCAAATATTTCTTAAAATAAAGGGTGGTCACACCAAAACAACAAAAATAGGTTTCAAAATTGTTGGGTTATGACTAC
The DNA here is from genome assembly GCA_028583015.1 of Wollemia nobilis. Taxonomy (NCBI): domain Eukaryota; kingdom Viridiplantae; phylum Streptophyta; class Pinopsida; order Araucariales; family Araucariaceae; genus Wollemia; species Wollemia nobilis. The sequence continues at coordinate 4,742,889 of JAQPPZ010016363.1, read as the reverse complement.
GAAATCACCTATAAGAAGGGTAAGGAGAATATGGTGGCAGATGATTTATTCTGACTACATGAAGAATAGTTTATGTTCCATGTTATATCCACACCACATCCTCAGTGGATTCATCAACTACATGAGGAACTAATCAAGGACTCCTCTTTGCAAACTCTCATTCGTAACCTTCAAGAAAATCCTCATTCATGCCCTAGCTATACTTGGGATGGTCATAATTTACGATACAATAACCATATTTTTGTACCTAGTAAATAAAAAATAAAGGACCTCATTCTTCAAGAAATGCATTCTTCCCCAACAGTTGGCCATTCGAGGTTTCTCAAAACTTATACAAGGATCGAGCGTACATTTTTTTGGTGAGGAATGAAATACGATATTCATACTTTTATAGCTGAATGTGATCGTTGTCAATGTATGAACAACAAAACTATGAGTTTTTCCAGTTACCTTCAACCATTGTCAATTCTTGGGCAAGTTTGGATAGATATCTCTATGGACTTCATTGAAGGATTGCCTAAATCAGGAGGTAAATTGATTATTCTGGTGATAGTGGGTCATCTTACAAAGTATGCTCATTTATGTTTCCTCTCCCACCCATACACAACATCCATTGTCACTCAAGCTTTCCTTGACTCTATCTTTGGTCTCCATAGAATGCCTAAATCCATTGTCTCTGATAGGGATCCTACCTTCACCAATCATTTTTGGCAGGAATTGTTCAAGTTGCAGGGAACATAGCTCAAGAAGAGTTTGGCCTATCACCCTCAAACTAATGTTCAACTGATATTGTGAATAAATGCTTGGAAATATATCTTCTTTGTTTAACCTCTGAATATCCTACACATTGGGTCAAGCAGCTTCCTTTGTACGAATGGTGGTATAACACAACATATCACACTATCACTAAGATGTGTTCTTTTGAAGTAGTCTATGGTTAGCCTCCTCCAGCACCCTCTTCTTACATTTTAGGAAGTTCCAAAGTTTAAGTTGTGTATTCCACTCTTTGCTAGCATGATTCCATTCTTTGCTGACTCAAGGTCAATCTGGATATGGCTCAGAACTGTATGAAACAACAAGTTGATCAACATCGCATTGAACGTAGCTTTGATGTAGGAGACATGGTTTTTATTTGCTTGTAGTTGTACAAAAAATCCTCTCTCCAGCTTTGTGGTTGTTAGAAACTTACCACCAAATACTATGGTCCTTATCAGGTGTTGTAAAGGATCAGGTCGACAACCTACAATTTAGCCCTTTTGACTAGTTCTAAAATTCATCCAATCTTCCATGTACCTTCTCTCAAGCAAGTTGTTGGCAACACGGTCGGAAGGTTCCATCATTATTGAACCTAAATGTATTCTCGATCATAGATCGCGTACCCTTCATCGACGTGTCACTATCGATGTTCTTGTCCAACGACATAACTTACAACTTGAAGACACTACATGGGAACATCTTCAACATCTCCAACAATAGTTAGGACCCCATCCTAACACTATGATGTAATATTTTTTCTTGAATATGGGGGACACCCATAGTAATATTTTGTAAACATAGGGAATACCCATGATAATATTTTGTAATAGTTGTGGCTCTAGAAATGCCTAGACAAGTGGCACCAATATATGTAACTAGTATCAAGAATGTAAATGTTTTGTAGGTAGGAGATTATAGCTTGGGTGATATTTTGCATGTAAGTCAACCTTGAGAGTTAGGTGGTAGAGTAAGTCTTTGAAATTGCGAGGAGCTGGAATGTATGTATCTTTTTGCATAATTGAATGAAAGTATTGAAGGAGTTTGTCCCCTCAAAGTGGCCTACAATTCGGTGTCATGTGTGAGATTGTTTATTTCTGCATTTATATTTCATTGCTGTGTTGTGAGCATTTATGTTTATTTGCAATATTTATGTGAGTGTGTTTATTTTTAATAGTAGATTCCTAACATTTTCACCCTATTTACTAACAAATATATACATGTTAAGTATAATTTGCAAAATCATCCAAAACTAAGCAAGTTGTAAAAATAAGGTAGAAATTTATTATTTAAAAAAAATATTAGTTAAAGAGTTCAATAAAAAAATCTTCATTATTAATTAAAAACCACAATATAAAAAAATAAATATATTTTTAATCAAAGTTGGTAAGTGCATTATATTCATTAATTAAACTTCAAGAATATAATATAAATGATCCCGAAAGGGATAGATTGGTTGGTAGTCATCGAGTGCTTGTCAATGGGTTGCTCGGATTCGATTCTTTGGATCATCGAAGTCTGGTTGACTACTTCTTTATCTAATGGGCTAAGTTTTATAGAGGTTTCCATAGAAAAAGTAATAATAATAAGTAATGCAAAGGGAAATTATCTTTAATAATTATTTTATAATGTAATGTCTTTAAATAAACTTTAATACAAATATTTAAAAATTAAAATATAATAATAAATTATTGAAAGTTATTTGGTGGTATTGGTTCAATTGGTTATCCAAACCGTACATGAATAATAATCTAAATTTTGTTGTAATACCACTATATAATGATAATGTAATATAGATGATATCCTTTCAATTCCATATAACTAATTTAAATATATATATATATATATATATATATATATATATTTTATTAGAACCAACAATTATATTCAATAAAAAATAAGAGAGGTTACAATAAAAAGGGAGCTAGAAAAATCACAGCTCGAGACGCAAGGCCACCCAAACAATCAACATTGTAAAGACAAGGCCCGAGGCCAAAAATAAAACTAGCCCCTAAAAGGGTGAATAAACAGAATAACTAAACAAAGGGAGCCACTCTAAGAGGATACCGAGCCCTATTGTGGGCGCTGATAGAACAACCTGATGTTGGATAATGTCACCCCCTCAACCTGCTACATTGAGGCCTCAAAGAAACAGAGGGACCTTAAGGCGAAGGGAGGTTAGGCAAATCCACGTTGACAGTGCATGAAGCCTCGTGCCAAAACCTAACAAGATTTATCAAATGCACCAACTCATGAGTCAACTTGGAAGCCTGCAAATGAAGCTGAATAGTAACAACAAAAAATACTATAATCTTTTTATGCAAGGAAAACTGACTAGAAATTGAATCTCTAGAATAGACAACAACATTCTTAGCTTTCCAAAGTTGAAACAAAATAATAGCACGAAAGAAATTCCATAGAGCAGCAATATAGGCAAGCCAACAACTGTTATCTCTAAAAAAGATCATCTGCCATCTAAAAAATTTAGGATGAAAAGGCCTGAACAATGAGTGAATCTAGGATCAAGCAGACTGAGCACAAGTGCAGAACCAAAATAGATGTTTGAAAGTCTCAAAATAACCACAAGCTGAACACTTAGTATTAGGAAGACCAACCCTACTAAGCCTCTCTCCCATATGAAGCCCTTGATAAATAAGAGACCAGAGAAAAAAGGTAATCTTGGGTTCAAGGTTAGACTTCCAGATATGGTTCAGACAAGCAATCCAAGTATAGAAGGTAGAGTGAGTTTGCCATCTCTTATTAAGTTTATCAAAACTAGGGGAAACGAGACTAAGAAGCTGGTAAAGCAAGGAAGAAGAGTAGTTCTTGAAAGGAGTATCCATATTCCAACACCAATCCCTCCACCAGGCACTTGGGGGTTGAAGGTCAAGCTTATGAAGCATGACATCAGGTATGAGCTCTTGAATCTTAAGAATAGAAGGAAGATTTGAATTCTAAAGATTAAATTTCCATTTGAGATCAAGCTAAGGAATCTAGTCTCGAGAGTGCACTAAATCATTAATATAGCAGATGCCCTTGCAAAACAACCTCAAAGTTTTAATCCTTGGCATATACGTAAGAATAACTGAAGAGTTAGACAAAATAAGAGATCACCATATATTTTGAGAATTGAATGAAAGACCATTACGAAAACCATCACCAATCCAATGAAGATGAGGTTTCACCGCCTCAAAAGCTTACCAAATACTTTTAACAACAAAGGAACCCTGAATCTTAACTATAGCAGAAGTAATGATGAATATGGAGGCCAATATTAGCCCAAGCTTTGCGCCCATAAGGTAGCCCTAAAAAAATATAATGACGAATCAAAACCTTCCAACCTTCAAGGTCTTCAATAGCTTTAACCACCCACTTAGCACACAAAGAAATGATTTACCTATAAATGCCAATGATGCCCATCCCACCGTTATCAATAGGCGTGCAACAAATATTCCAAGCAACTCGATGAAAACCATGCGAATTCTTCCCCTTGACCCAAAGAAAATCCCTAAGGAGTCTAACCAACTTATTATAAGAATTTTTAGAAGGGGCCCAACAGGAGGAGTAATAAACATGGGTGGCAGAAAGAATCTTTGTGCAAACCCGAAACTTGTCGGCAAGAGAAAGGGGACACGAGACCCAACAAGAAATCTTATTTTCAATTCTATCAATGACATACTACCAGAGTTCAGAGGACGAGCTATCAAAAGCAAAGGGGATTCCTAAGAACTTAACACTCACCCCTTTGACACCAATGCCATGAAAAATGTCTAAGTCAAGCAAGAACAGAAGAAGAAGTAAAGCGGAAACAAAGGGACTTAGACCATTTGATGTTGGATCCTGAGGCCTTACAAAAAGTATCCAAACAAACCAAAGTAGTTGAAACTGAAATCTCATCCTCATTAATAGTGAGAAAAGAATCATCCACAAAATACCCATTAATAAGTTGGGTGGACATATTAGACAAAAGAATACCTTTGATCAACCCCTTAGATGCTTGATTGGCAAGAAGATAACTAAAAGCTTCGGCAACAAGGATATAAAACGAGGGAGCCAAAGGACAACCCTAGTAAATAGAAAGAAATAAACCAAAATCCTCAAACCTAAATCCATTAATAATAAGACAAACTAAACCATCAACAAACAACAATATATAAAATTTACAATTAAAAAATACGTAAACAAAAATATATCAATAAATATAATTAAAAGTTATTATTTTAAATTAATTTTAATAACTACCCAAAATTCTACCAACAAATCTAATCAACCAATTCTATATTTCAACCCGTTAAATGATGCTATCAGAAAAAGAACCACCACCATTCTATTTTATTCTGCTTTTGGACGTGTACATCTTAAATGAAAAACAATTTACAAACATGGATCTCTTAAAAGAACGGCAACCGTCACCCGTCAAGTTTGGTAAACTAATTAATTTAATAAAAATAATACCTACTCCGATTGAGGAAAGTTGTAACATCTATGTAATGACAAATCTGGTGTCACATCAAATATGTAACTTCCAAAGTTTAGGAATAGTGATGTTCTCTTTCAACATCATTTTAAAATATTGTCTCCGGTCACACGTCATAATAATTATGATGATGCTTTCTACAACGTTATCTTAGTAAAAAATTGTTATTCTCCTAGAAAAGAAAAATCTTTATACTATTTAATTAACATAAATGTGAAGTGTCTACTTTAAATTAGTACAAACCAATAAAATTTAAAGGGACAGGATTGAGCAAAATGCTTACTAATAAATTGATTTATTAAATTTCAAAGGATTATACATTGAATGATTTTTATATTGTTTTCTGCGACGTTTTGTTGTATTAGAGGTGAAATTATAGATCGATGAGGGTGACACTCGAATTTTAAAACAACGTGAGTTGTATGAAATAAAATATGGCGTACCATAATTGATAGACGACAACGTAACAGTCGTCTAGTCACAAGAAATAAGGATTTTTTTCAAACATATTTTGACCTTTATCTTTGGCATCTTGCCCCTAGTCAGAAGCGGGTAATTTAAATTAGCATGGTCTCTAGCTCATCGTTACATCGTAGCATTACAAATGAGAGTGAGGAATTTATTTTAAATATTCCATGGACAAATAGGTAAAGACGAAGTGAGGGAATCAAATTATGTTATTTAATATTAAAGTTTTTAAAAGGATTTTTGGTATCAAAGGTTAAATTTAGGTTTTTTTTTTTTTTAAATTTAAAGATATGTCACTATAGTATTTTTCATAGGATTTATAATTTTTAGGGTAAAGCATGAATTTTTGAAAAGGGTTCAAGTTTCTTTGTATTGAGATTTGAATTAGGGTCTTTTGGATGAAAATCCAAAGACATACCATTATAATATCTTTCATTAGATAAAATAATAATAATAATCTTGTTAACATAATATTGTCAAATTAATAAAATTAGGTAAACTAATATATTAATATATAGATATATATTAAAATGATGAAAATTGTATTAAAATACAAATTCAAAGTTATAATAATTGGTTTGCCACTTTTGGCCAATCCTAAGATCTTAATAAAACTAACTCTAAAATCTCTTTGGACTACAAATTTTGTAATGCAATCCAAAGAGTAGAAATTTTTATCATGATTACAATTTTTATTAATACTATTTCAGATGACCCAAATTTGTTTCTCTCTCTTGGCATGACTTCGAGGGCTATCCCAAATTGGGACTAAGAACACTACAAGCAACAACATGATGTCAGACCAAAGGCTAATCATCATAAACATCTACCTTGGTCCCACATACTTCATTGCCTAAATCATTGTTGGCTAGTAATAAAACTTGTTTGTTCACCTCCATCCAATCTATAGTATTCCTATTTTGATTAGATTTCAATCGATATCCAACAAGATGCTCACTTCCCTTTTTAGCCAAAAAGTCAACTGTTGCATTCTTCCCTCTACTTACATAAACCGAAATTGCATCCTCAAACTTCTGCCAAATGGCTTTAATCTGACTCATCATGTTCTTGATCCACCACACATTCAAACTAAAATTCTTATCTCAACTAGCAATCCCACCAAAATTAAAGAGTTAGACTCCATATGATCTTTCAAACTCCATTCTCCAAGCATTGAGAGCCTTGTATGATTGCCAAAGCCTCTATTTCATTATTTATTGCTAATCCTAGGACTTTTAATTCCCAATGAAAAACTTTCTCCTTGTAGTCTCTTATGAGGAGACCAATGCCCACTGCCCTTGGTTTATTATTGGTTGCTCCATTTGTGTTGATTTTTCCCAACCTAGGGATGGGGTTGCTAAACCCCATGAGTCTACATCATGGTAGTATTATTTCCCCATTGGTTTTCTTACTTTTCCACATGAGATTTTACTATTTTTGTAGCCTTATTTAATATTTTTTGTCAAACTAGCTCTATCAGAGTATATTCCTCTATGAAAATTCTCATATTTATTCCCAACCATATGTGCCACTAGATAAAGCATGGACATAGACACCAACCCAATCAAACTGAATTAATTTTTAACCTTATTATTTTCCAAACCTTCCATATATTAGTATGTGCTAATTGTTGGTTGAGATAAGCCTTGAAGAGATAAACCCATTGGTTCCACAACTTAGGGAAAAGTCACACTAGAAGAGGAAATAATCTATTATTTCCTCTTAGGTATTGTGCATGATATATTTAGAGGGGCCATGAAAACCCCTTTTTGTAAGTTATCATAAGTAAGGAAACTCTAATGCATAACTTGCCAAGCAGAGAAATTAATTTTTGGATAGCCCTTTGCCAATCATACTGTATTTGATGGAACATCCAATCACATCGTATGGGAGAGAGCAATTCATTATAACCATATCGGACTATATAAATACCTAAATTCCCATGAACCCAAGCTAACTTGTCCTCTTTCTCCTTTCTTATAAGGTGGCATTGCTTTAATATCCTCTCTAAAAGTGACAACGTATTCTGAGATATCGATACTGACCACTCTTCCCACTACTTTAGTTGCATAAGAGAGAATATTCCAATACACCTTGCATACAGATAACATGTTGTATTAATCCAACCTCTAACCTCCAAGCTCTGTTGAAGGGGATGCAACTTTAGAAATTTTAAAATTAAGGTGGTGTTTAGTCCTAATAATCGTTCTAAAAATTCACTTTATTCCCTCTACCCACTTTCCATGATAGTCTTTATTTTGCCACTTTCTATCTTAATTCCAACACTTTTCAAATAAAAAACCTTGGCTACTCATAGGAATATGACTTGCTTCCACATGGGGAATGTTTTTTTTGAAAAAAAATGAAAAACTTGTATTAATACAAAGAGCAATTACAAACGGGAGAGAACACATCCCAACCAAGAACAGCAAACAACACTACAAGAGAAGAGCACAAAGGCCACCCAGCACAACACAAAGCAAAGAAGTCAACAGGGCGCGAAATCGCGACATGTCGCGAGATCGCGACAGTCAACCCCGACTCCCCCACTGCGGTGCCAACAGTCGCGACAACGCGACATGTCGCGAAATCGTGACATGTCGCGAAATCGCGACGACAACACCCACCAGCAACCCTTCGACAAAAGTGTCACGAAATCGCGACGAAATCCCCTTATGGCAACCAGATCGCAAAAGCGTCGCGATATCGCGACAGTTTTCGCCAAACCACTGGAAAGCCAAAATTGTCGCGATTTCGCGACGGGTTTTCCTTATGACACCAGACCGCCAAAAGTGTCGCGATATCGCGACGGTTTTTCCTTTCGGCGCCCAGTTCTCAAAACTGTCGCGATATCGCGACAAATTTTCCTCTCGGCGCCCAGTTCTCAAAACTGTCGCGATATCGCGACGAATTTTCCACTTTGCTCTCCAGCTGCAAAAGTGTCGCGATATCGCGACACTTTTACCAGTTAGCCCCAAATTGCCAAAACTGTCACGAAATCGCGACAACTTAACCAAGCGCCAACCCCGAGGGCCGCGATGGCGCGACATGTCGCGAAATCGTGACAAAAACCCGCCAAAGGCCGAGAGGGCGCAACCTGTCGCGAAATCGCGACATGTCGCGATATCGCGACAAAAACCCGCCAAAGGCCGAAAGGGCGCAACCTGTCGCGATATCGCGACATGTCGCGATATCGCGACAGAAACCATCCTTAGCATAAAAACACTGCACATCATTTCAGAAAACGTTCAAGGCCTTGTCGAATCTCTGCATCCTCCACAGGCATGTCACTGTGCAGCTGCATCCCAACCTCCCTTTCAGCACCCATCTTAGCAAGGAAATCGGCCGCCTTATTGAGATCTCGATTCACATAGACAGGTATCACATCATCTAATTCCCTCCAAAGCTCTTTGATTTGGGAAACTAAGATCTGCAACCTCCAAGCTTTCGAGACAAAGTTTCTCATACAATCAAGAGCACCCACCAAGATTTGGGAGTCAGACTCAATAATAATCTTCTTGTGTCCCTGTTTGGCAGCCCAGAAGGAGGCAGATTTAATGGCAAAGGCCTCGGCTTCATTGTTTGTGGCACATCCCAGACCCTGCAGTTCCCAATAGAGCAAAGACCCAGCATGATCGCGGCACACAACTCCAATTCCAGCACTTCCCGGATTGCCTTTAGCCGCTCCATCAGTATTGATTTTGATCCATCCTTCAGGAGGAGGTTTCCAACTACCACTCACCTGCCTTTGTTGAAAAATAGCTCCCTCGTCCAAAGGCTCAGAAGCAGACTGAAATTCCCCCTCGGTATGAATGGCAACCGTTTTCGCCACTTTGCTCCAAATGACTTGCCATATTCCTTCTAGAGGGGAGAAGGTTTCACGAAAAATACGGGCATTTCTCTCCAACCAAACCTGCCACCAGATAAAAAATAAACCAAGCTCCCAGCCAATTCGAAGAGCTTTGGATTTAAATCTACCTTTCTTCCAGCTTTCCCAAATGTTGTTTCGAGACAAGACCCCATTAGCCTGAAGTTTAAAGTGGGAGAACCAGCGCTTCCAGATCTGTCGTGTGAAAGAACATTCAAACATTAGATGATCCGCCGTTTCCTCCTGCTTGTGGCATAACACACATTGGGAAGGGCCAATGATGCCTCTGAGTCTGAGATTGTCATAGGTGAGAATTCCATTATGCAAAAACTGCCAGGCAAAGAAGTTCACTTTCAGCCAACCCTGGGGATGCCAAATCTTTCTCCAGTCATGAACCAAAAAAAAGTGTGGAGGGGGCTCTGGAAGGATCTCACCATATCCCTCTTTCACAGTATAAACCCCAAGGCTCCCATAGCCCCAGGCCAGTTCATCCTCCTCATCTCTCCCAGTAAGAAACCGTTCTGCCAAGATTTTTCCCAAAGTAGGCACCAACTCCGGAGGGATTGGTATTGGCCACTCATCCAGCCGCTTAAACTTAATGATCTTGTAGTCCCCCAATTGACTAGTGTTAAAGTAGCTCTCAATTTGGATCCATCCCTTATCTTCTAAAGCAGATTTTATCGGTTGCAATTCAGGAAACACAACAATAATGGGAGGATTACGGTCCTAGGAATCAGTCCAGAACCGAGCCTTGTCCCCTCTCCCCACTTTCCAAAATAGTTGATCTTTGATGAGTTGAGCTCCAAGCTTGAGCGCCTGCCACACTGGTGATCCAAAACCTTCCAGTGGAAAGCGGCCCACATCATTAGGATGGACAGAACCCAAGTATTTGCTAGAGAGAATTCTGCTGAAGAGGGATGTTGGCTGAGAAATCCACCTCCAGTACAGTTTGCCAGCCAAAGCCTTGTTGTTAAACTTGGAGCTTCTTAGTCCCAACCCCCCTTTTTCCTTGGGTTGGGTAACCTTGTCCCAACCAACCAAGGCCCATTTCCTCTCTCCCTTGGCACCTTCCCATAGAAATCTTCTAGCCATTTTATCCAGACTCTTTCCAAATAGGCTGGGAGCGACCGAGACGGAGAATTTATAAATTGGCATGGCATCGAATAATTGATTCGAGAAAAGTTAGACGACCCCCATAACTTAACCATCTATTAGACCAATGGTTCATTCTATCTTTGATGCCATCTATAAGGTCCTTCCAAACATCAATTTTCAGTTTTTTGAAATGGAGAGGGACCCCCAGGTAGACTACTGGGAGAGAGGTTCGAGTGAAACCTAAAATCTCAATAACTCTGTCCTGTAACCGTTGATCAATATTGAAGAAGATCACTTTGGATTTAATGTCATTGATGACTTGATTAGAGGCCCGAAGGTAGACATTAAGAGTATCTCTGATTCTTCTTGCTTCCCTAAGGCTGGCCACTCCCACCAATCCAGTATCATCTACAAACTGTAAATGAGTCAAAACTTCAGCCCCGACCTTAAAACCTGTTATCTGACCTTGAAGTCTTCTTCTCAAAAAAAGTCTACCCAATCCTTCAGCCAAGATGAGGAAGAGATAAGGAGAGCAAGGGTCTCCTTGCCGCAAGCCACGAGAGGCACCAAAAGGAGGCGAGGGAAGTCCCTTGATAAGAACAGAGTATGAAGGCGTAGAAATGCAGCTCATGACCCAGTCTGTCCAGTCCTGAGAGAAACCAAAGGCCGTCAACATCTTTGCCAAGAAGCCCCACTCCACCCTGTCATAAGCCTTGGACATATCCAGTTTAATGAACATTCCTTTGTTCCCAGATTGGTGCATTGTATGGATAGCCTCCTGAGCAAGAATCACTCCATCCAAAATTTGCCTCCCTTCAACAAAACCCCCCATGCTCTGGGGAAATTATATTATGCAGGATAGGTTTTAACCTTTCAGCCATAATCTTAGTAATTATTTTATAGATCACATTGCATAAGGCAATTGGTCTAAAATCAGATAATTGAACCCCCCTTGCTCCTTTTGGAATTAAAGTAATGAAGGTATGATTTAGAGCCTTGAGCATTCTTTTATTGGTTCTAGACTCCTCAGTGACAGCCAGAACATCTTCCTCCAGGGTATCCCAAAAATCCTGGAAGAACTCAATAGGGAAGCCATCAGGACCAGGCGATTTACCAGTACTCATCCCAAAGACCACCTTCTTAAGTTCATCTTTATCTATAGGTCTAAGTAGAGCCTGGTTCTCTTCAGGAGAGATTAGAGAAGGAATGACAGCAATAACTTCATCTTGGGCTGCCCCATCTTGCTCCATACTTTCCTTAAAGAGTTTTGAGAAATACTCCATTGAGTGGGAGTGCATACCAGGAAGAGTGTCAAATAAGTATCCATTCTCATCTTGAAGGAAATCCATATTATTCATTTGTCTCCTAGCACAGGCAGAGCGCTGAAAAAATTTTGTATTTCTGTCTCCTTCTAATAACCAAGTATTTCTTGCTCTCTGTTTCCAGTAAATCTCTTCTTGATTATCAATATCCTCAACCGCTTTGTGCAAAGCATCATCCTCGGATTTAAGGTGCTCGGAAATGTTTCCTTCCCTGAAATGTTTCTGCACCTCATCCCATCTGGCCAACAAGGGGGCCCGTTGGTGCTGGAAGTCTGATTTGTTAGTTTGCCTCCATTGTTTCAATTTACACTTGACAAATTGAAGCTGTTTGTGAAATTTGAACATTGCAGTCCCAAAAGGTGGGCGGCCATCTTCCCACCACCGAGGAATTTTTCTTCGGAGATCTTCTTTTTGCAACCAAAAATTTTCAAATTTAAAAGGTTTATGGTACTGCCTCTGTCATAGCCCCTCCCTCCAGTAAAATGGGAAAGTGGTGGAAACTGGGCCTTCCAAAATCTGAAATTTAATATTCCATTTCACAAATGCTTCCTCTGAGACCAGAAACCGATCTAGTTTTACCTTCCTACTATGTGGCTCTCTTCTCTTATTAGTCCACGTAAAATAAGTACCAGGACCTTTGATATCAACAAGGTGAAAGGCCTGGACTTGAGCAATCAGAAGCCTATCCCCTGGGTCCAAAATTGGGAAACCACCTTCCTGATCCCTGGCAGATAATTTGGCATTAAAATCCCCAGCAACAATCCAATCGCAATCTTCCCGGGAGGATCTCATTGAGTGAACAACATTCCATTGAAGCCGCTGGCCATCAATGCTTTGAGCCCCATAGAAGTTTGTAATTAAAACCTGTTCAGCTGTAACAATATTCTTAAAGAGAGATGTGAGAACACCCCTCCAAGCTGTATGTTCTATTGCTATCCACACCAGAGGATTCCAAAGAGTAACAATTCCCCCCGAGGCTCCTTGGGCCGCCACATCCATATATCCAGCGCCCCTCCATATTCTACTAGCAATTTTACACATAAGATTTAAAGACATTTTTGTTTCCTGAAGGAGCAAAAAGTCTGTTTTGTGTCTTCCTAAAAGTCTTTGAACAACAGATTGATGGGTTCTACTGTTTAAACCCCTTACATTCCAGGATTGTATAATCATTGGAAACCTTGGGAGCAATACGAGTCAATTGTTCTCACCGATCCTCCATTGATCAGCTTGTCCCCTTGCGCTACTATTAGATCCTTATTGGATTTTCTACCGGCTCCTTGGGAATTACTATTCTTAGACCTCTTTTCCACAGGGTAATCCCCAACGCTGGTCTTTCTCTGTTCTTTTCTGCACTTCCCATGTGGACATCCTTAATAGCCGGTTGTGCGGGGGAATGAATTACCATAGCCCCTAGGTTCTCTCGGTCTGCAAAGTCTCGGGGGTTTCGATCACCTGTTCTAAGACAGGAGTAGATGATAGAGGAGCAAGAGAGTGGGGGTTAGAATCCTCAGCATTCCCATCCACTCCTTCCATGACTTGGTCTTCTTGGTCTACAAGGGATTTGAAGATTTCATATCGATTGGTTGGCTTGGTTTGGGCCTGCTCTTTGCCATTTCTCTTTTTGTTTTTCCTCCGCTTCTGTTGTTCAAAGCCATCTTTACGGGCATCGGAACCCTGGGGGATATTGAGGGGTTCTTTGACCGAAGTGAACTTACCCTCTCTGGGGCGATTTGACGTTCCCGACGGAGCTTCCGCTTTTGTGGTCAGGCTATTTGGGCAGAACCTAGCCAAATGGCCATGCTTATGGCAGACTCTGCATCTAAAAGGTAAGGCTTCATAGTCTAGCTGCTGTATCCAGGTTAGTCCTGCCAACTCCATTTCGACCTCGGCTGGAAGTGGCTGGCTAATGTCCATTTCTACACATATTCTAGCAAAGACAGTAGTATTTCCTTCCATGGTATCTCTTGAAACTCCCAAAAATCTACCTAGAGAATTACCAATCAACTCAAGGATCTGCTCACCCCAAAACTCCATTGGGAGAGCATACAGCACGTATCCAGACCGGGACAGCCGTGGGCTCGATGCGAGGATCAAAACCCACTCTCCACGGTTGGACAAATAATCCTGTCGGGCCATGGCTCCTCTTTTCTGATTCAAATGCTCTGTTTCTATCTGCTAGAGAAGAGAAACTAATGATAAAATACCCATTGCTTATAGGCCAAAGAGAATACTCACCAATGGGCTCCCAGTTCTGTCTCACCCAGGTGTGTAGAAAGTTCGAGTGGGCCGAATACCCATGAATTTGCGAGATCAGATCATGGGTAGCACGGTATATAATCGTATCCTCAACCGGTTTTGGTTCTATGACAATCTTAGGCACGGACGCAGATTGTGGAAGGCGGCCGTTAACTCTGTTTGCGAGGTAAACCCTTTCCAGCATTCTTAAATAGCATTTGATAAGCACTGCGTTGAGCTTCATCGGAGGAAGATGCAGGGTTTTCTTTTAATTTATCAGCATATGAGCTTTTCTGCCCATCGAAAGATCCTGGAGGAGACCCCATTGGGCCCTCCCAAGGCAACGAACGATCCTTCAAGGAAGTGTAGAATCAATCCGCAGGAGGATCTGGAAGAAAATTCCAACCAGAGACCCTGGAGCTTCGCCTGGTGCCTGCACAGAAGGTTTCCCGCCAAATCGCCAGCTAGCTTTAGAAAATATCAGGTGAATTGGAAGTGTTCTCCACATGGGGAATGTTACCCAAATACTTACTAGTAATAAATTTACTAAACAACGATTCCCGATTGGAGATCCATCTCCAATAAATTTTATTTGCTAGAGCTTGACTATTTAATATTGATTTTCAAATTCCTAATCCTTCTCTTGATTTAGGCTATCAAATTTTGTCCCAACTTACTAGATCCTATCACTTACCCATCCTTGGACCATCCCAAAGGAATTTTGCATGAGTCCAACTCCCTCAGGATTCTAATTGGAGTTGCAAGGATAAAGAGCTTATAAACTGGTATTGCTTGAATCACTGATTGAAGAAGATTCGCTCTTCCTCCAAAATAAAGCAAACAATATGCATAATGATTTATCTTCTCATCAATTCTATCTACTGGTGTTTCCCATTCTATCACCTTCAGATTCTTATAATGGATTGAAATCCCTAGGTAGTCCAATAGGAGGTAGCCCTGAGAGAAACCTAAGATGTTTAGAATATAATATTAAATCTCCCTTTTGGTATTAAAGAATACTATCTTGGAATTTATTGCATTCACTTATTGTCTTGTGGCTTCCATATAGGTATTTAAGGCAACTTTGATCACTCTTGCCTCCCTAACATTAGTCACCCCAAGCAACCCTGTGTAATCCACAAATTGTATATGGATCAAATTCATCTTTCCCAATTGCACTCTTGAGATAACTTCTTGTTGCCTATTACTTGAAATAAATATTCCCAATCCTTTATAAAGAGTAATAAATAGGTACATGGATATAGGATCTCCTTGTTGAATTCCCCTAGAGGCCTAAAAGAGAACCGAGGGAATACCATTGATAAGGACTAAGAAGGAGGTTAAAGAGATATAAATCATGATTCAATATCTCTAACCTTGATAGAAATCAAATTTCTCTAACATTCAATTCAAAAAAAAACCAAAGGACTCTATAATAGTCCTTAGACATGTCTAATTTGAAAAACATGCCTCTTCAAACTTTTTGATGTAATGTGTGAACTACTTCTTGTGCCAAGATTACTCCATCTAGAATTTATCGGCCCTTCATAAATCCTCCTTGCTCTTGAGATATAATACTATCTAGTACTTTCTTGAGCCTTTCAACCATTATTTTGGTAATGATCTTGTAGGCTACATTGTAAAGTTTAATCAGGCTAAAATCTCAAAGGTTGGAAGCCTCTCCCACTCTAGGAATCAAAGTAAGGAAAGTGTGGTTCATAACCTGTAACATGATTTTATTTACAAGAGATTGCATCCTCCCCTATATCACCTCAAAAATCTTAAAAAAATTCAATCAAAAATCCATCAGGGTCTAGAGACTCACTCATTCTTATATTGAAAACTATGTGTCTCACCTCCTCCAGATCCACAGTTTTGAAGAGGACCTAGTTTTATTTAGTTGTTATAATCTATGGGATACAATTAAGTATCTCTTATTGTGCTGCAATATTATTATGGGAAGAATTAGAGAAAATATTTTCAAAGTAGAAATTCATAGCTTGATGCATACCTAGGATAGTGTCCATCACATTACCATGAAGATCTTTTAGGTTGGGCAATGTGTTGGAATGTATTTTTTTTGAGGTTGAGTGATGGAAGAACTTAGACTTTCAATCCCCCTCCAATAGCCAAGAATTTATGGGTCTTTTTTTCCAAAAGATCTCCTTTTTTTTATACTCTAACTCTTTTTTATCATGTTTGTTTTAGTCTGAAAGAGAGTGGCTATATCCTCCATCCTTGTAGCTAATGGAACTCTTTGAATCTAAAAGTTTGATTTATTATTTTTTCAAGACTCCAAACAATGTTGTTCCATGGGTATGATTCCCCTCCTCTCACCAATATGAGATTTTATCCCTAAATCCTCCTTTTCCAACCAAAAATTCTTAAACTAAAATGGTTTAGAGAAATATTTATGGCCCATATCCCATTCCAAGAGAATTAGAAACTGGTATAATTCTATACAATTAAGAATTTTCAACCTGAGTGACCATTGCAAAAAATCCTCTTCGGATACCAAGAATATATCCAACTTTACCTTCCTATTTACCAACCCTGCTTATTTGTTCATCCAAGTATGAGAAGGCCCTACACATTGGACATCAATCAAATTGAGATGATTTACTTTAGAGATCGTAGATTTGTCCCCCTCATCCAAAGATGGTATACCCCTTCCTGATCCCTAAAGCTTAGCATTGAAGTCACCATCCACTATCCAATAAACCTCTTCCTTTTCTATCCTACTTTATTGTGAAAATTCCCATTGGAAGCATTGCTCCTCAAAAATAATTGAACCTTAGAAATTTAAAATTAACAAAATTTCTCTTAAACTCTTACTCTTGAAGAGATATGTGAGAACCCCCCTTCTTGCAACATGATCAATTTTTTCCAATTAAGAGGATTCCACAAATTCACTATACCCCTTGAAGCACCCTGGGATGCTACAACTATGCTTTGTATGCCTTCATATTTTCTTGGCTATTCTATCCATCACTTGTATTAAATATTTTATCTCTTGAAGGAGAATAAAATCTAAATGATGACTTTCAATTAAACTATGAACAACAATTTGATGAGACTTGTTGTTTAAGCCTCTAATATTCCATGATTGTATAATCATTGGTAATCTGGAACCCAATAGGTATCAATATGCTTTACTCTTCCCTATTTTGCTAGTTGGTCACTCTCCATTGCCAATTATTCCTAGTTTGATTTTTATCCGACACTCTTGGCTTGGAAGTTTTTTAATCATTTCTCTCCTTGATGAATTCCAAGAGTAGGCTTCCCTATATATTTATCTTTATCTTTCATTGATACATCCCTATAAACCAAGACCATAGTAAAGTTAAGGTTCTCTAAAGTTTTTATGACAATATGGTTTGGAATGGGTTGTATATAAGTTTCAAACACTGGTTGAGTATTCCTCTGTAGGACTACTTCTTCTACATTTTTAGAGGGTAATTTTTCCCCTCATGGTTTCCCCCTTAAAATTATCTCATTCTCCATGTTCATTAAGGCATTAATAATTTCATACCTGTTTAGGTTTCTCTCTTTTGTCTAGGTTGATCATGCCACCTTTTTTGATCGTTTGCTTTTTCTTTCTCTTAGGTGCTTCAAAACCCTCTTCTAGTGTATTTATGCTTGAGGTTATGGGTTGAGCTTCCACTTTCTTCTTATGCATCTTGTATTTATTTCCATTAGTCTTTTATGGGATGGGCTCCTATTGGATAGTCGCAAGGCACAACCGAGCAAGATATCCATTCTTATGATAAATCCTATATCTAAAGGGATTGCTTCATAGTCTATTTGTTGAACCTAGGTTAAATACCCCATATATGTTTCTATTTCAATTGGAAATGGGTGATTAAGATTCATCTCAACATAGATCTGAGCATAAATGGTTGAATCTCCCATCATCGTATATCTGTCTACTCCCATATAACATCCCAATAAATTATCCAATATTTCAAAAATTGATTCACACCAATATTCCATTGGTAAAGCATGTAATCGAACCCAAACAACCATTCCAGTAGGTTCCAATCTTAGATCAAATTCTAGCTTCCAAGATTGCACAAAAATACTTTCTACAATATAGCTTCTCTTCTCTTATTCAAAAGTTTTGTCCTTTTCTCCTCGTGAAGAGAAACTCACTATATAATATCCATTACTATTGAGGAATATTGAAATATCCCCTAAGGGCTTTTAGTCCTTTTGAATCCATGAGGTCATAAACCCTAGAGATGGTATCATGCCACTAAAATTTGTTCAATAACAACTTTGGAATGGTGGGAAACCTAGGGAAAACAACCATTAACTTTGTATTGGAAGACTTTATCCACTTGCTTCTTGGTTGTAGCAAAGAAGATGGATTTTAAGGTATCACTACTAAAAGATTCATCCTCAGCTTCTCGTATCTCCCTCGTTGTATCTGCAAAGGACAACTTGATAGAAGGGGGTAGAGGGAGGACCCCTGAAGGGTCCTCACCAGTAGACATGGACAAGAAGAAAGCAATTTTAATTTATGATGATTATGTAAGAAGATACAAAAAATAAAAATTACCTACTATTATTTTAAAAGTGTTGAATATGAAGAAAATCAAACCTAAGCCTTGCAATCCACATCCATTCCATCTTACTTAGGATTATGCATGCAATGGTGGCAACACTATGTCAATAATTAATTATATATGAAATATATGTATATTTTATTAATGAAGCTTTGGTTTAATAGATAAGACATCTAGATAATGTAGTCCACACCAAGGTTCAAATCTACATGGTACAAAATAGGCTATAAAGCTCAATGTGACTAAGTTGATGTAAAAGGGAAAATACAAACCTGACAAAACGCTACTTTTATTATATATATGTGTGTGTGTGTGTGTGTTTTATTAAATATTATATTTTTTAGTTTATTTTACTTTTTTCTAATAATTTAATGAGGTGTAATTATTTATATTACTAAAGAATATGTATATAATAAGAAATTGTTTAATAATATATTTTAGAATAATTATTTAATAATAAATTATTATTATTATTTTTAAGGTAAAAAGGTAAAGTAGTTTTTAATGTTTACGAAACTATAAGTTATATGAGATGATCCTTATAGAGGATATTATTTACCTAATATATGGTTATTCAACCAAATTTTTGTTACTATACTATGGTGTACAACTCTACCCTCATTGGATTAAAACCTTGAATTTCCAATTGAGAGTTCCAAAGTCTCTCGATTAAGCTCACTCTAATTATTAGTTAAAATAAAATAAGTATTTAATGAATTTTTCATGTCCTAGATCTCTAGAAGGGAAAACTAGGGCATCGACTGGGTAGAAGTACTTTTTGGTTGCTATGGAATTAAAGATGACATTGTTTCCCCAAGAAGGCCCAATGGGGATGCCTCTAGATCCTCTCTTAGATAGATAAAGTTCATGTGTATATTTTTTGAAGGAAAAAGGAAAAATATTTAACAGAGACCAAATAAGCACAAAAAAATGCATTAAAAATGCTCTTTACGATTGTGGAAAAAATATCAACATCTTAGAGTCAATGGATGCTTGCCATAGTAGGAATCAAGGAAAAAGATCATCATTGAGTAGAGTATAGTAAAAGAAACAATCTTATATAGATCTAATCATGACCTAATTTGTAAATTCATGGGTATTCACCCTACTCTAATTTTTTTACATTCATGGTTCGATAGAATTGGGAGCTTTTTGGTGAGTATTCTTTGTGGTTTATTAGTAATGGATGTTTTACTATTAGTTTATCCTCACTTGTCAACAAAAATAGGGCTTTCAAATTAGAAAAGAGAAATCATGGTTTGACAAGTTTATTTGTTCAACACTCCTAAGGAAGTTATGGAGTGAAGAGGTATTGTAAATCATCAGTAATTTCCTTGGAATATATTTGGGTGTTTCTAGAGACACAATGGAAGGAAACACAGTCATTTATGCTAGATTATGCATGGAAATGGATCTTGGCTAGTGGTGAGCAAAAATTATGTCTCAAAAAATAATCATTTATCTTCCATAAATTATCAATCCAATAAGTCCGTAAAATTACGAGTGTCACGCACAGTATATTCTTGCAGTGTTGGGGAATGAATCCGTCTGTACCTTATTTAGTTTGGTGGAAGATGCTCGTGCATTTGAAAGTCAACCAAACCAAATAAACTAGGTGCAAAAATAAATAAATAATAAACTAAAATTAAAGTGTTGAAAATAAAGTACAAAAATAAAAGCAGGAAAATAAACACACACAACTAAAATTAAATAAAGCAGTAAATAAAACAATAAATCTAATCTAATAAAAACAAATAACAAAAATAAAATAAGGTTTCGGCCATATCTCACTCATCCGGACTCGGATTGAGCTAAAATTTTGAGGGTAGATGCCTGAAAAACCCTAGAACGTCTCCACCAATTTTCATATCATTTGGAGCAACACAGATCCTAGCACATCCCTATGTGTGAACAAGATATTTGGCAAGCGGCTATGTGAGGGTTTCATCTGGGTTGAGTGCAAGCAGCTCCAGAGGTTGGTTTTTAGGGCCTTCGGGCCCTAGCGACCAATATTTTTGTGGTTTATGCTCAATATTTTAGCAAGAAATGTTGCAGGGGATCCAAGATGGGTTAGAAATTTGTCTTTCAACAGATCATACTATGAACTTGAGTGACAATGGCTTCCAATTTGCTGCACAAAAGAAAAGTGAAAACCATACCTTTCCACGACATCTAGGGCAAGGATTAAAGAGATCACGAAACAAGTTTCAAGCAGTTGATCAAAAAATGGCTCATATCTCAAGTGAATCTGGTGCTAAGGTGCACCCACAAAATAATTCTACTTGTGAAAACCCCTGTCAAGGGTAAGAATTTTGAAGACTCAGTCCCAAAAATGAATTTTAGGGATGCCCTTCGTGGTGGACAGCCTCGGCCCAATGCTAATATCAATCTTAGGGCTTCCCATAAACCTCTAAGAATGCCTAAGATTGATCCCAGGAAAATGGAGTCAGGATGTCTTAAAGCAAGTGATGGAACTCCTATTGTTAAGGATGATATGGGTAACATTCAGATGGCATTGAAGATTTGGAAAAAAGAGGACTAATTTGTCGGTTCGTGGGTTTTCGTCTGAGTCTATCTACTTTCAAAGTCTGGGCTGCAAAAAGCTGGAAAACTAAAGGTGAGTTACAAATCTCTATTTATCCAAATGGTTATTTTCTTGTTTTATTTGCTAATAATGAAGATAGAGAGAAAACTTTTCAAGGGGTCCTTGGTTTTTTGGAAGGGCAGGGCTTTTCATGAAGCCCTGGCATACTAAATTTAAAGCCGAAGAAGAGATGCCTTCTATAGCTCCCGTGTGGGTTAGACTCTTTGGCCTCCCTATTGAATTTTGGAATCCTACTATTTTTTCTTCAATTGGAAACTCTTTAGGAACTTTTATGATGATTGTTGATTGTACTCAAAATTTTGAACATATTATTTATGCTCGGATTTGTGTTTTAATGGATTTTGACAAACCCCTACCTAAAAAGATCACATTACAATTTGGGGAAGACACTTGGGAGCAAGTAGTGGACTATGAGAACATTCCTTTTCGTTGTAGAATTTGCCATGAATATGGTCATTTGGCAGTGCTTGCCCAAATAAAATTCCTGATCAAAAAAAAGAAGATATAAACTCAACAGGTTTCCAAATACCTAAGAAGAAGAACACTAAAAAAAACCAGTTATGAAGGATCAATCAAAGTCATCTGCTAATATGTTTGAAATCCTTTCCACAAATGATGTCCCAAGTGAGGAAGAGGAAATAATGGAAACTAAAATCTTAGAAACACAATTTAAATATGAAGGGAAGAACTCAGAGACAAACCAACAAATCAAAGGTTTTCAACAAAAAAAAGGAGAAAATTTACACAAGAAAAACAATATTTCAAATGTCAAAACTTCAAATAATGCAGGTCCCAATATAGACTCCGTTGAACCATCTAGTAAAATTTTGGTTGTGTACGAGCATTCTTCAAGGTTAGAAGCCATCTCGGATTCAATTGGAATAAGTCAAGAAACAGGGAAAAAAAATTGAAGATGGATTCTAATCAAAAAGCAGGTCGCAAGACCAATCAATATCATATGGTAAAAGAAGGTGAAAATCTTGTAGAGGAAGGTAAGATTAATGCCCTTCCCAACTTTTTTAGCCCTGGTATTAATGAAGATCATCACTTGGAATATTAGAGGACTCAAAGGGAGTCTTTCAAAACAAAATGAAATTAGAAGAATGATTCGGATAAATCATCCACATCTTGTTTTCCTTCAAGAAACAAAGATGTCAATGGAGGATATGGACTCAATTGCCGGTAACAATTTGGCCAGCTGGAAAAGTGGTTTCCCTCGGTTCCCAAGGGACTTCGGGTGGCATTGCTTGTCTTTGGGACCCAAAAGAGGTAGTTATTCACCATATGGTTGGCAGTTGGGGTTTGTTGGCTATAGCTATTCAAAGTAGACATTCCAACCAGATTATGCTCTGCATTACTATTTATGCTCCGACTTATTTGGAGGAAAAAAGAAGAGAGTGGAAGGATATTACTCATATTATCTCTCATTTTCCTAAAGCTTGGATCTTGATCGGAGGATATTTCAATACCATCCTCTCTCTGGATGAGAAAAGGGGGGGAAATAGAAATTTGGACAAAAGCACTGACCTCATGAGCGAATATATTACAAACCTCCATCTTGTGGATATCCAACCAGATAATGGCCTTATGACTTGGTCTAATAGAAGGCAAGGCTTAGCTTGTATAATGGAGAGATTGGATAGGTTTTTGCTCTCTAAAAATTTCTTAATCCATGGTCACATTCCTAAAGTGAAGACTCTTAATAATGCTGGTTTGGATCATTGGCCAGTCATGGTGGAAATGTGGAAAACCAATGTGAGTTTCTCTCCTTTTCATTTTCAATTAATGTGGCTTAGAGACATTTCCTTCAGACCTCGTGTGCAACAATGGTGGAAGGAAGGTAAACCTAGGCATGGGACTAAGATGTTCTGTTTTGCCAAAATATTGCAATACATTAAATCCAAAATCAAGACTTGGAACTGGAAAGAGTTTGGGGATGTTCATAAAAAAACATGAAGTTATTGCTCATATTGAAAATTTGAATAAGAAAATCCGTTTAGATGGCCTCACAGAGAAGAGAAGTGCGAGATGAAATTAAACTCACAACTCGGTTAGAGGAATGGGAAAAAAGAGAAGAAATCTTATGGAAGCAAAAATCTAGAATTCAATGGCTCAAAGAAGGAGATCGAAACACAAATTTCTTCCACAAATCTCTTCTAGCTCGAAGATCTCACAACTTTATTTCTTCCTTAAAATCAGATTCCGGAGATGTTGTTTATACTTGGGATGGCATGAACTCTATTGTTGTTGATTACTTTTCCAATATTTTTGTTGCTACTCCTCTTGACTCAGCTTCACAACAAAATGTTCTTCAAGCAATCCCTTCTCTTATCACTTTTGAGGAGAACTCTATTTTGACTACTCTTGTTACTATCAATGAGCTTCAACAAGTAGTTTTTAAAATGCAAAGAGGAAAAACCCCAAGTCCTGATGGTTTTCCCATTGAGTTCTACCAAGAGTTCTGGGATATCCTTCATGTTGATTTATTAGAGGTGGTGGAAGAAGCCAAGAAAGCCAAAGAAATTTTGAAGGTTATCAATAAAACTTATATTACTCTTGTTCCAAAAGCTCAAGAGGTTGATCATATCTCGACTTTTAGACCTATTGCTTTATGTAATGTTCTTCTCAAAATCATTACTAAAATCATGCGAGAAAGGTTGAAGCCTCTTTTGCATAAGATTATTTCCCCAGAGCAAGGGGGTTATGTGGAAGGACGTCAAATAGTAGATGAGATAGTTCTTTCTCAGGAAGCCATCCATTCCATGGATATGCAAAATTCTCCTTCCATGTTCATTCGGTTAGACTTATCCAAAGCTTATGACAGAGTGGATTGGCACTTCCTTATCAAAGTTTTGAGGCAATTTGGTTTCTCTAAGGATTGGATGGATTGGATTATGGGATGTATCTCTTCAATTTCCTACTTAGTTCTTATCAATGGCAGGCCTTCTCGGTCATTCCCGACTTCTAGAGGTATTAGGCAAGGTGACCCGCTATCCCCTTATTTATTCATCATTCTTGTTGAATGCTTGGGTAGGACTATAACCAAAAAGAGGGAAAACAAAACCCTTGAGGGAGTTACCATTGCTCATGGAGCTAGACCTATCTCTCATCTTCAATTTGTGGATGACTCTACTCTTTTAGGTAAAGCTACGATTAAGGAAGCTTCTAATATTAAGCAAATCATTAGTTGTTTTTCTAAGGCTATTGGGCGGTTGATCAATGAAGACAAATCTAAAGTTATTTTCTTTCATTGTTCTGCTAGATAGGAATCCATGGTCTTGGATAAATTAAGATATAAGAAGACCTCTCTTCCAATCACTTATTTAGGTATTCCCATAAATATTCAAAGGCAAAAAAATAAATATTGGAATTGGTTGTTGGACAAAGTCAAGAAGAAAATTGGAAAGTGGACCAACAAGTGGCTTTCTTATGGGGGTAGAATCACCTTGGTAAAATCAGTCCTTCAAGCTATTCCTATTTATGTTTCTTTCGTTTTGAATATCCCAAAGGCTGTTCTTCGAGAATTGGATCAAATCAGTCATTGTTTCCTTTGGAGTGGTACTAAGGAGAAAAGAAAATGGGCCTTGGTGAAATGGGATACTTTATGTCTTCCTAAGAGTGAAGGGGGTTAGGATTTCGGTATTCAATTAATAACAACAAAGCTTTAGTTGCTAAATTATATTGGAGGATGTTGCATAACCCCAATGCTCTTTGGGCCAATAATCTCCATGCTAAATATGTTGAGAACAAAAGTCCTGAAGACCTTGTTCGCTATCAACTTCCTACCAAAGGTTCTCCCATTTTAGCAGTTCTTAAGACTGGTGAGGATTTGATAAAAAAAAATTATTTTGGATCATTCATAATGGTCAACATGCAAATTTTTGGATAGATTCTTGGGATGGTCACAAGCCTTTGATAACTTAGTTTCCCGATTGGAGGCCTTGGATGGAGGAGCTTCACCGAGCTAATTGGATAAAGGTGGCTAATTACTATCGGTACCATACTAGTAATTCAAAGGTTGGTAGATATTGGATCCCTATTGAGGACTGGCCTATTCAAATCCCAGAAAGGCAAAGACAAGATATCCAAGGCATCCTTCATATGAGATCCCTCTCTTGGTCCCATGAAAAAAATTGTTTTGGATGGAACAACACTACTAAGGGTGAGTATTCGAGTTGCTCAAGGTTATTTGACCTTATGCCATAATAAAACCAACCAATCTTCTGACATATTTTCTCGATTGTGGGCTCAAAATCTACGGCCTAAGGTGAGGTTCTTTAATTGGATTTTATTGCATCGTAGGGTGCTTACTTGGTGAGCAACTTATGAAGCGTGGTTTTCATGGCCCTTTTAGATGTGAAATGTGTGAAGAGAATGTAGAAAATATCAACCATATTTTTATTGAGTGTACTTTAGCCTCTGAGCTATGGAGGAGAATGGCCACTTTACTTGGCTTAGTGTGGTCCATTTTTTTACTTTTGAACAGACTTTGGAGGGATTGGCCTAATCAAGAGGGTGTTGATCATTTTATTAGGCGAGTTAGTTTGGATGGGTTCTACCATTCTTCTTTGGAATATTTGGAATGAAAGGAACAACCAAATTTTTAATCAAGATAGGAAGGATATTCACTATATTTGGCAAAAGACCATAGCCAACTTAGTTGAATCAGTCCATCAACTCCTTAATCACCCCCAAAACTCCCACCAAAGATGGGATCAAGTGATGCAAATATTGAAGATTAAATCTTCTAAGGGCAACCAACTTAAAGGGAATGTGAGTATTAGTAAGATGGATAGGACTAGAAATTGGCAACCTCCTCCTAAGGATTTTGGAAAAGTCAATATTGATGGAGCCTCTAGAGGGAACCCTAGAAAAGCCAGTGTGGGAGGAATTGGTAGACTTTCAGATGGCTCCCTGGTTTTTACTTTTGCTAAGAATTTGGGTATTCTTTCCAATAACCTTGCTGAGGGGTATGGTATCCTCAGAGGCCTTCGAAGGCTACTAAGGTTGGATGGGAAAAGGTGTTAGTTGAGTCTGAATCTCAACTTATGATTAATCTCTTGAAGACTCCTAAGAATCATAAGGTGGATTGGAGAATAAAAAGAATTATTGAGAAGATTCAATTAATCCAGGATGGGATTTTTGAAAGTTGATTACAATCATGTGGTCAGAGATCACAACAAGAGTGTTGATGCTTTAGCTAATTGGGCTTTGGACAAAGGTGATCTTACTTGTTATGGCCACCCTCCTAATTGGACAAAGGTGATCTTACTTGTTCTACTTGCAGCTTTAGATCAACAATAACCTGTTTATATTCCTCTTCACTTGTGTTGTATACATCATTATTATTATCCAACTGTGTCTTCAAGGCTTCTTCTGATTTCTTGGCCTTTTGAACTTGTAGGAAGAGATCTTCAATCTCATCCTCATATTCTTCTAATTTCTTGGACAGTATTTTGTTCTTTTTCTTTTCTATTCTCCACTCTTCAAGAGCAGATATCAACTCTCCTTCAAAATCTACTTCAGCCTCAAGATTTTCATCACAAACTTTAGGATTCACTTCTTCTACCTTTTTCGGTTCAAATTTATCTTCTACAGGAACCGAAGCCAGTCGGGATGCCTTTTTGGATGAGGATCTATTCTTCTTAGCCATTGTGTACTAATCCAAGATCAACCCTGACTGATTTAGCCAAAATTGGGAACCTGCTCTGATACCAATTGTTAGAAAGGCGAAACCTGCCATTCTACCAAAAGCTCAAACTCATGGTAGCCGCTACAGATTAGAGCCGGTCTCGGGTTCGATTCCCTTCGGGTAACGCTGGGGGATTGTTGGACTAACCGCAAACGTCCCTCCTCAAGAATCGTGACATGGACTAACCGCCTCCCGTAGGTTAAAGCTCTGGCCTGTAGCGGCTACCTCGAGTTCGAGCTTTTGGTAGAACGATAGGTTTCGCCTTTCTAACAATTGGTATCAGAGCAGGGTTCCCAATTTTGGCTAAATCAGTCAGGGTTGATCTTGGATTAGTACACAATGGCTAAGAAGAATAGATCCTCATTCAAAAAGGCATCCCAGTCAGTTTCGGTTCCTGTAGAAGAGAAATTTGAATCGAAAAAGGTAGAAGTGAATCCTGAAGTTTGTGATGAAAATCTTGAGGCTAAAGTAGATTTTGAAGGAGAGTTGATATCTGCTCTTGAAGAGTGGAGAATAGAAAAGAAAAAGAACAAAATGTTGTCCAAGAAATTAGAAGAATATGAGGATGAGATTGAAGATCTCTTCCTACAAGTTCAAAAGGCCAAGAAATCGAAGAAGCCTTGAAGACACATTGGATAATAATAATGATGTATACGACACAAGTGAAGAGGAATATAAAAAAGGTTATTGTTGATCTAAAGCTGCAAGTAGAACAAAACAAAAGGATTGAAGATATTCTTAGGTCTCAGATCAATGAGAAAGAGACTGTATGTTGCCAACAAGAAGAAGAGATTGTTTCATTGAAGAAACAACTAAAAGAGGCCAATATAAATCTCAAATTTGAGAAGAGCACAGAGTTGCTAGATACAATGATAAATCAACAAAGAAGCTCCATAGCTAAGTTTGGTCTTGGATATGAAGCTAAACAACCTTCATCCTCCAAATATGCAGAGAAGAAGAAGTCCTCGGTTGAAGGATTGAAACAAGAAAAGTCTGAAGTTGAATCCTCAAAAGGAAGAAAATATCAAAGAAGATCTACGACAAAGCAACCACAACAAAAGAGGTTCTCTCACTCTCACTCTTTTAATAATAATGTTTTTTATGGCTATTGTTCTAAATGCAACCACTTTGGTCACAAGGCAATTTATTGTGGACTGAACAATAGATCAAAGAGTTATGCTGATAAAAATACTTCTATTTTTTTGAGTGAACACCCCTGTGCAATGTTTTAAATGTAATGGCCATGGGCACATAGCAAGGTTTTGTTCAAGCATTCTGTATCCAATCTAAGGCAATACCATAGATTTCATCATACACATAGAATGCAATACAGATAGGGAATAAAACATGTGCAATGTTTTAAATGCAACGGTCAAGGGCACATAGCAAGGTTCTGTCCAAGCACTTCTATATCTAATCTAAGGCAAAACCCTAGATTTCATCAGACACAAAGAGGACAACACCAACAAGGAACATATCATGTGCATAAAAGAAAAGAAAATAATCATCCATCAAGAATGCACAAGAGACAACCCCACAAGAGAAATGTTCAAGTTCACGAATAGGAGCAAAATAGGGATGTTGTTGAAAAACCCAAGCCCAAGTTCAGGAAAGTCTGGAGAAAGACAGAAGAAAGGAAATTGTGTCTCCTTGGACTGAAGGAGGCTACTCTGCCATTGCTCTAAGCAACTCCGGGTGGCACATCCTCGGGAGGAGCAATATTAAAGTTTTATTTTAATGCTCCTATGTATTTGTCTAGGTATCCGAGGATGAAAGGTAAGCAGTCGGGTTAATGTTGTATAGTTGTTAAAGTGTGTTTTGCGGTTTATATAGTGGTTTGTGGAAATGCCGTGAAGTGTGGTGTTTAATTTGAGAGATGTCACCATTGGTAGTTTTGAGATATGTCACTGTTGTACTGTTGATGATTCTTAATACCACTATTCAAAATTACGAATCATAATAGTCCAGATAATTTGCTCAACGAAAGAATGCTTGCCCTAGCTGTGTATTTGTGTTTCGAGCGGCATGTATTTGTTTTTACTCTTTGATGTGAAGATTGCCAGATCTTTCATGACACCTTGGTGAATATATTTAATTCACAGACAATTTTGTTTTAACTATTGATTTAATGCCAGTCCAAGGATAAGAAGCTTGAGGCTGCGTAAGGTGCACTACGGTTGGCCATAAAGTGTTTGACAAAATGTCTTCTTCCGACATGCATAGTTGAAAGTAAGAGTTGGCGATGAAATTGCGAGTCTTTGGACAAAAATTGGTACGAGATGTGAGTCACTTGTCAATTCTGTTGACAAAAGTGAAATCAGCATGTTGATTGGGAAGATTGAAGAAAAAGTTTTTTAATGAGCAGCCAGATGATTTCCAGCCTGGTGATGAATATGTTTGGTACTTGCACAGAGTTGAAAGTGGATTGAGGTAGCCTGCTGGATTCTCACTGCAGAGAGAGACAAACAGACTATCATTGGGTTCAAGCTTGTTGAGAATATATCCAAGATGCATGGTGAAGTTGTATGCGAGATGTTGCTGGCATTGCTGAACAAAAAGCTGGCTATATAAGATTATTGTATGCCTTCACTAACAGTGGACAAGTTTGAGTTTGCAAAGCAACAGAGGGTAATTGCACAAAAGACAGTGGTTTAGTCATGTTCTTACACATGTTATATTGGTGAAGTTGACGGTGATGGTGTCATTCATTGGTTATTGTTGCTATTCACATTGTTGATTTTATTGATGCCTATTATGCTTATCATGATGTTGTCAATCAGTGAAATGAAGTGGTCTTGGACTCAGGGGGAGCATTTGTGTATTTGTTTTTCTTCTTGTTCATGCTTGGAATATTTTCTAATTGTAATAATTTGTGTCTAAGAATGTTGTGCATAGACTCAGGGGGAGTCTGCAGCAGCCCTTTGGTATTATTGTCAAAGGGGGAGAAGATTTACAAGAAAATTGCACATGTGTTGCCAACAATTTGGACAACAATGACAATCCTCCTGCAACACCTTGCTCAACACTGAACTCCTATCCATTGTACTTTGGCTGCACCTTGCTGTTCAATAAACTCTTGTCCATTGCATCAATAAATCTGTCTGACTATGTTGACAACAATGACAATACTGTTTGCTGCACTTTGCTCAACATTTCTATCATTTCTTTTGATGGCTCCAGTTCTGAAGGTACCTAGTTTCTTCTTGTTTTTTTTTTTTTACTTCTCTTTGGTTCATTTAGTTTTTTTTAGTTCCCTAACTCATTCTATTCTTTATTTTGTTTCCTTTGTTGATTCTTGCCTTAATAGTCTTATGGTCTAGATAGGTCATTGTTATGTTCAATTTTTTTTTCTTTTTCTTTTTTCTTTTTTTGTTTAGTTTTTTAAGGTGGGTGGGTTCTTTTTTTTTGTTTTGTTTTTGTGTTCTTTGTGTTGTTTTTTGTTGTTCATGTGTTTTTGTTGTTGTTTTTTTTATGTTTTTTGTTATTTTCTTGTGTTTTTTTCGTTCTTGTTCTTGGGTTTCTCTTTGTTTGTGTTATTTCGTGTTTTTATGTGTGAGTGTTTTCTATGTTTTTTGTTTTTGTTTATTGTCTGTTGTTGGTTGTTTTTTATTTTTATTTTTATTTTATTTTATTTTTTAATTTTTTAGGTTTTGGTTGTGTTTATTTTTCATGTTTTTTTTGGGTTGTCTTTGTAGTGTTCTGTTGTTTTTGTCTTGTTTGTGTTTTGTTATGTCGTTCTTGTGTTTTTCTATGTGGTTTGTGTTGTGGTTTATTTTATCTTATTGTGCGTGTTTGGTTGTGCTTTTGTTTTTGACACACTCAAGGAGCATGTTTTTTATTTTATTTTATTATTTTTGTTGTTATTTACTTATTTTTAAATTGGTTTTGTGTGTTTGTTTTCTCCTTGAGTATGTCAAAGGTGGTAGGCCAAGTCCAAGTCCTGGGCATTTTTGGCAGAATGGATACCCCTGACTCCTTGGGTCTTACCCGAAAGTGGCATCCCTTTTGGGATGTTTTCCACAAAAAAAAAAACAAACAAACAAAAAAAACAAGTGAGGACTACTGCAGGGAGTGGGCCCAAGCTCCTGCAGTTAGTCCATTCGACTAACTACGTAGAGCTTGCTTGAATAAGAGGAGTTGCACTATTAATGAATTAAATGAAGGATGTAATGAAATAAGTTCTTTATAAAATTAATCATTGATTCCCCGTTCATCTGGACTGTGTCTTTATATAAAGTGCAACTAGATATTGTTATAATAACAAATCAATCTATTTTAATCACATAACGTGATTAGTTGCAATTGGTTCTACACAGATTTTATTCTGCTAATTTAAAGCATATTTGTTCACTATAAGGATAAATATAAAAATCCTCTGGTGTACGTAACAAACACATCCTTAAATTAATGCATCCTAAAAATAATATGCTTTAAGAGCTTTACAAAGTCAATTGACCAATTGGTTAATAATAAAAATACTTTATTCTAATTTAATAATAATGCATTATTAAAATAACTCTCCTTTGTCTTCACGTGCAACCTCTTTAGCCTCTCGGTCAATCGGTCAATGTTGACTTAGTCTCCAATGCAAGCGCTTCCAACATGTGGGAGTAAGGCGCCTGTTTGGCACCACTTGAGTAAGGTGTCGCTTGAGTAGGGCTCCTTATTGTGCACTACCAGGTCCAAGTGGGGTGTAGACTGGAAAACACCAAATTAGTAGTAAATCTGCACTTATACACAGTTTCCACTAAAAACACCAGTCAAGCATAATACCATATTTTCTATCAATTATATGCATAAGTTAAATAAAAATATATCTCACATGTTAATTAAACCAGTAATGATGCCCCTTAAGAATGTATATAAAATGAGCATTTCTGGTTCTCATCATCCCCCCATGCCTAAATATTGTCACATCCTCATGACAACAGCCCTCAAAAAATAACCCTCGGGATAATAATAATTTTTTTTTTCATTGAGCATTGCTCTGAATTTTTTCTCTTTGAGCATGGCTATATTTTTTTTATTGAGCACTGCTATATTTTTTTATTGAGCACTGCTATATTTTTTTTCATTAAGCACATCTGCACCAGTAGAAGTTAGAAACACATCATGACTGATCATTGTGGGCAAATGGGTAAATCATGACCACACTGTTCAGACCAAATTACCACTGCACTATATTTTTCTTCATTAAGGACTGCGACACCTACGAAAGTACACTACACTGATTTTTAATAGATGTTACCATGTAATTGCCCATCCGAGCCTTCATGTAGCTATCAATGGACCACTATGTTTGCCCACGTCTAAAACACATTTGATCCATTATTTGTAATACATAGTAGCATCGTCTACATGTGTTGGTCACCATTGAAACAATACCAAATTTATGAATATCATAGCTTTTTTTAATTGTTTCGGGGTAATAAATTTTTCATATCCGAGGCATATCATGTGCTTGAATTTTGATGGGAGAGTTTGACAAAGAGAATTTTAAAGGGCATCTACTGATTTTAGCATAGAAAGTATTTTTAAAATAATCGTACACATAATTAACAAAAAACTCAATACATACCTGAGTGATTTTTGTAGATTCTGATCTGTAGCATGCTGGTGGTGTAAAAATATCTTCATGTTGCCTATAATCCCGGTGTACCAAAAAATTATTGTTGTGACATTGGTGCATCTGGCTAATATGTACCATGCCCTCATGGCACCTAAAATCGGTAATTACCTCCTCTACATAGGCCACTTCTCCCTATTTCCTTTTCTTACCAATGGCCTTGGCTTTCCTTTCATCCTTAGGCTTCAGTTTCTACTGAGGGGCCCTGGTCTACTAGGCCCAACACCTTTGCTAAGTGATGCGGCTACAATTGTCTCTCCTCTCTAGAATGTCGTCTCTGCTTCACCTAGTGTTCAATAGTGGATCTTTTGTACGTGGCTTCCAAAAGGTAAATATAAAATTTTGTGCCCATTTGTATTGCTAGCTGATAACAATGAATAGACCATGTAATTATTTCTCTTAAGCAAACAATGATGAGCTCCAGTTATTTTACGTGGGTCACGCACCTCATTTTCTAGAGAAATAGGGGAAATTATTTTTCATGAGAGTAAGTACCATATTCGTGATGAGAATAGGCAGGGGAACTTTGTTGCTCATCCGGCTGCACTGCAGCCATAATTTACCACTATTTTTTTCATTTGCAGGAGATTCAAGTTCACCAAAATCCTCCCCCACTTAAATTGGTGACATCCTCGTTACCAGTAACAGGTACCTCTGTGCAACAGGTCTACAGCCCTCTAAACATCAGGTCCCACACTAAGCAATAGGAACCCCCAATCTAGGGAGAAGAAGTTGAGCACTACTGAGATAAAGTAGATCTGCAGTTCTCTTCTCCAAAAAGAGTTGCAAAATTATATATATATATAGTACTCTTCTCTTTCCCATCCATCTGATTCTCTTTTTTTAATGGCTTCTCACAGAAGTTACACATTTCTAATGATAAGCATCAAGGTGCCTTCTTACTGTTGAGAAGTCAACAGTCACTGATTCATCTACTATTGCAGAGTTGATCAGGCTCTCCAAAAACTTTTATCATGTCACATCAGCATCTGCTTTGTCCAAACACAGAGGTGGGTACCTCTTCCCTTTGTAGGAAATTAACACCCACATCCATGCCCATATGGTGACTATCTCCTCCAAATGGAAATAATCAAGTTTTCTACCTCCCTAAAAAATGTGCAGGTTCATGGATGTTGAGCCGATTCAGGCCTTGTCTCGCAAGATGTCTATTTTTCATACAATCAGTTCATTTCACCTACAAAAGAAATTGAGAAAAACTAAAATGCAGTTCAGTGTAATTTGTGCATGTTAGGCCCTAGCTCTCAGGATTCTTGTAGCTTGCATGCGGGAACTTTCCCTGCAACACGTGAAAGCAGCAAAAGAAATTTTATGCTGAGCAGGATAGATTATGTGCGATTTTATTTTAATGATGGCACCCTTGATGCATGACATCAAGGTGTTTTTCCTTCTTTTTTTTGTGATCAGGTGCCTCCGTTGATGGTCATTGAGGTACCGCTTGAAGAGCAAGGCATCTTCTTGAGTAAGGTGTCTACCTAAGTAAGGCGTCTACCTTAGTAAGTTGCCTTAGTAAGGCACTGCCAGAGTAAGATACCGCGCCACCAGAGTAAGACTTACCACTAGAGTAAGGTGTCGCACCACCAGAGTAAGGCGTTGCACCACCAGAGTAAGGAGCTGCACCACCAGAGTAAGGTATCTACTTGTATATTAAGCCACTTCTGAAAACTATTGGTCTGATATCTCTGCACTTCATGTTGTCCTGCAAAACATAAAAAACTAAAGGCATTAATAAAATTCTAACTAACTAATTTTTTTTTTCATTTGTTCCACCATTACTAGAACAGATCTTGGCTCAATTTTTTTTCATCGTCTACGTCAGATAACAAAATATCAATTGCAACAATGTAAGTCGATGATTTTAGGTGGCCAAGCTAGAGGTTTATCAATTGAGTCATCCTAAAAAATTTTCATGTTGTGTACTGGAATGTCTTCTCCACCCACTTGTTTGTGGGAATTTGCATTATGATAGCAGATTTCTTCCATGATTTCAAATCCTCACCATCTCTTTGCAAAGTTGGTGTTCTCCTCCACCATAGTGAGACTCTATATCCTCTTTGTATTTTTTTCCCATATTTTTTTTAACAGAATGCAATGCTACCGTAAAAAAAAAAATTAATATTGGGACTATGCATTAAATAGTGGAGGCTATGTAGAAAAATTTGCATCCCATCTACACATATTAGAGGATTTATAGCAGCCAATAGCCAATGGCTCCAAACTTTGAAATACCCAGCTCATCATAAATGGCACATAAAAATATTTTAATCATGTTTTGACGTTTCTCTCCGAATGCATTGCAAGGATTAATATTTGTGCATTATAATTTTCTCATTGTGTGCTCTTGAGTATGTCACCCCTTTTTTCCATTGATTAAAATTTATACAGTCCTGACACACATGCATCTGAATCAGAATGATCTTCCCCTCCGATTTTTTTTCTTTCGCAAGTAGAATTAGAGCAGCACTATGATTCTTTGTTTCATTTCCTGGAGTGAGGTGGAAATAATTCTTTTCATCATCATCCGTAGCATTTGTCTGGTGTTCATGTGTGACATTTTCATGAGATGCAACATTGAGATTTATGTGTTGTTGTTCCTGGCCACTATGAGCTCCATTCATATGATTTATCATGCTCAAGCACCATGTGGCCTTCGTGTAGATATTTGACATCTGATTTCTTCTAGGCTCCTCCCCTATTTTTTTAGCTACCGATTGGAGATTTCTCATTTCCCTTCTGGACCAAGTTGGTCCTCGGGAAAGAGGATACTCTCTTCCAACGAGTAGCAAAAAAAAACTTTATTTTTTATTTGCTCTTAACTTTGGAGCCTTTTCAGGAGAAGATATATATATTTTTATTTTTTCATGAACACTATAAACAATGTTCATTGTGTTGTTGGTGGCAATGATGAAGGTGGGGTCCCCCATGCCTACATCTGAACTAGTCTTCTAAAAATCATCTCCTTCTTGATCAACTAGTTTGATATGTTGTAGCATGAGAAGAGTATTTTCCTTCATGGCCTCACAACCAAACTCTTTCAACGTTACGACAAAATATGCAGGCCATAAAATGACTATCTATGAGCTAGCACCTCTTTTAAAAACATGTGCTAGTTTCTTATTCACCAGTCACCTTAAGCGCAAGTGAAGAGCATACTCCATAACAAGATGTTCATTTGAATTTAGCTTTGTCATGTTTCCTGCATCATTAAAATATTTTGCCAATATGTTGCAAAGCGTTAAGTTTGTAAAAAAAAATCAATCGTTAAAACTAAGCTTTTGGAGGCATAATTACCCAATGGTTTATGTATAAAAACACATCCCTAAAAATTTTCAATCAGACCTGGGTTGTGTTATTTCTTTGATTTTTTTGAAACCATTCAGAACATGATGGAAATCCTTCATCGCTTGTTTTTCTAAAAAAAAATCAACAACACATTTTATTCCTACTTCTACACTTAATATGGTACATCAGGTTCATTCCCATATTTACCTAAGAAGCTGGTAAATTTAAATTGTTGCCTATGGGATTTGGCTCTAACTACGTTGGAAACTATTTTTGGCCTTATAAAAAGGCCCTTGGTGGACTCACACTTCTCAGGTAAAACATCTACAGGTAATTTTAAATGGGATTTTTATCTAATCTATAAATCGGAACACTACAGTTTTGACACTCCCCAATAACAATGCCAAAATAGTGAGCATAAATTATATCTCGAAAAACAATCATTTTTTTCTATAAATTTCAATCTAGTAATTTCGTAAACTTACGAGTGTCACGCACAGTATATGCCTACAGTGTTGGGGAATGAATCCATTTGTACCTTATTTATTTTGGTGGGGGATGTTCATGCATTTTAAAGTCAGCCAAACCAAATAAACTAAGTGCAAAAAATTAAATAAATAAATAACAAGCTAAAATTAAAGTGCTAAAAATAAAGTACAAAAATAAAAGCAGGAAAATAAGCACACACAACTAAAATTAAATAAAGTAGTAAATATTTTTTTGAGAAGTGGATCCCTATAGGATCCCTGGGGGAGAGGGGGAGGGTCTTGCTCCCTCTCTTTGCTCCCCTTCCCCTAGTTCTTGCCCAGTCCCTGGCTTATCCTGGGTCATCCCACACTGGAAATGATTTGTAGCATATGATCTCCTTGGGGGGATATCCTTCTCCACTTTCTGCTCCTTTCCTAGTAGTTTCAGGGTTTCCCTACTTGAGCCCGTGGTTTGGTGCATCCTAGGGTTCTTCTAGGGTTTCCTAATTATTTATAAGATCCCTTCTTCATTCTCCCTCAGGCTTTCTCCTAGGGTTTTTTTAGGTTTTTAGCTTCGATCTGGTTCCCAAGGCCTCCTCGGTCGATGGTGGTGGTAGGTTGGGTTTTTGACTGCTTCCTGGTGCATCTTGTGAGGTCCTCACTACTTTGGGTTGGTTTGGGAGGGCCAATTTCCTCTTTTTCCAGTGACTCCTCTCTAGGATGCCTTTGGTTGCTGCTGGTCCCGTCCCTTTGGGTAGGTCTCTTTTTGGTTTCCTGTTCGGAGGCTTCTTCTTCTTTGGATCTACATTTTGGTGGACACCCAAGGCATTGGTTGGCCTTGGGGGTGGGCCTCTTCCTCTTCTTGGGTTATTCCCAGTCCCAGTCCTAGTTCCTTGAAGTTGTTCGTGTGCAATGATGGGGGGTTTTGGTCCCTTCTTTTGCGATTATTATGATTTTTGCTGCATGTCTTGATCTACGGAGGGGACCCATGATCAGTGCATGCATACCCTGGTTCCCCCAGGTTTGACTTTCGAGGATACCATCTTTGTGTTTTTTTTTTCTTCCCACCTGGGATCCTCAGGTTATTCGTTTCAATTCAGGTTCAAGGGCTTCTGTCTTCTATTCCTGCTTCTTGATGGACTCTCAGAGAATGTTCTTGGCCTTGGGGGTGGGCCTCCTCCTATTCTTGAGTGGTTCCTCGTCCTAGTTCTAGTTCCCTAGATCTGTTCATGAGCAAGGATAGTGGTTCCTGGGCCTTTTTGTTGGAGTGGTGGGGGTTGTCTTTTGTTTTATCTAGTCTGGGGCTGGAGATCAGTGTGTTTGTAGTTGTGGTCCCTCCTTCCTCCTTTAGTTTTGGCTTCCAAGGATCCTCTCTTTGTGTCTGTTACTATTATCCCTAGATCCTTCTTGCTTCCTCGTTACTTACCTTGTTGTGCACGGGGATATATTGGCTTGTAGATATCTCCATTAGTGTTGTTCCACTTTACAGTATCAAGCGGAGGCTTTCCATTTTTTTTCTTTGAGGATCCTGATATCATTTTCTAGGTTGTCCCGCTATTGCACCCTAGACTATTTCTCAATGTTGCTTACTGCTTTGCTCGTGTGGCTGCTTGCTGCTCTGTTACACCCTAGGGTGCATCCTAGGTCATCCCTAGGCAAGGATCCTCTCCAATTTTCCAAAATTCTTGCTTCTGGTTTTTGGGCAGGATATCTGGTTTCAAGCTATTCTTGGTCTTCTCACTCTTCCTACTCAGGTCTGGGTATGTGCGTTGTATCCACCCCCAGGAGGATCCCAGACTTACTACATTGGTAGGATGGTGTTTTGACGAAGTGGGTCTCACTAGTTGGTACTAGAATCTGGTCTTTCTACTGGATCAAGGGTTTTTCTAGCTCTTTCCCTTTCGGTTTATGTTTATTTCCATGTACTAAGGCATTGCCTAAATTCTCGATGCTACGACCATTTTTGTTATAAGGTTTTGGGATCCTCTTAAAAAATCCAATTTGTATATAAAAATCAACTTAGCAAAAAAAATAAAGTAGTAAATAAAATAATAAATCTAATCTAATAAAAATAAATAATAGAAATAAATCTGGGGAGGACTACTGCAGGGAGTGGGCCCAAGCTCCCACAGATAGTCCGCCCGGCTAGCAACGTAGAGCTTGATTGAATAAGAGGAGTTGCACTCTTAATGAATTGAATGAAGAATGTAATGAAATAAGTTGTGTAAAATTAATCATTGATTTCCCGTTCATCTGGCCTACATCTTTATATAAAGTGTGGCCAGATATTGTTACAATAACAAATCAGTCTATTTTAATCACATAACATGATTAGTTACAATTGGTTCTACACATATTTTATTCTACTAATTTAAAGCATGTTCGTTCACTAGAAGGATAAATATAAAAATCCTTAGGTGTACGTAACAAACACATCCTTAAATTAATGCATCCTAAAAATAATATGCTTTAATAGCTTTACAAAGTCAACCGACCAATCGGTTAATAATAAAAATACTTTATTCTAATTTAATAATAATGCATTATTAAAATAGCTCTCCTTTGTCTTCACGTGCAACAACCTATTTAGCTTCTCGGTCAATTGGTCAATGTTGACTTACTCTCCAATGCAAGCACTTCCAACTTGTGGGATTAATGCGCATGCTTGGCACCACTTGAGTAAGGCACCGCTTGAGTAAGGCTTCTTCTTGCACACTACCAGGTCCAAGTGGGGTGTAGACTGGAAAACACCAGATTAGTAGTAAATCCTACACTTATACATAGTTTCCACTAAAAATACCAATCAAACATAATACCATATTTTCTATCAATTATATGCATAAGTTAAATAAAAATATATCTCACATGCTAATTAAACTAGTAATGATGCCCCTTAAGAATGTATAAAAATGAGCATTTCTGGTGCTCATCAGCTAGATTTTATCGACAGACATGGAACTCAAACTTACAAGACTATCTTGGATTCATCAACTGGATTATGAGGTGTTACCCTTCAAGTGTAGAGTTTACCACAAATATTGGTATTTGTCCCGGTCCAACCCAAATAATATGATTACAAAAATAAGGGCTCATCTAGGAATTTCAAATATTACTAAGGATGGTAAGTCTACAGTCAACAAAGAAGTAGACATCAATTCTCAAGAAGGAGAAGCAGAGGGTGATGGTTTTGAATAGCCCAAAAGAAGGAGAACGTAAAATTAAAAATATGGTAAAGAGCAAACATAGCCCAAGCCCTCAAATAGGTATATGATATCTTCAAGACACTAGCAAATCAAGAAGAAGAACAACTCATGGAAGAAGTGGATGGAAATAATAAAAAAATAATAGCCATGTTCAAGCCCCTCTTTTAGCTCCTCCTATCCTAAAGTAGGTAATAGAGTGCAATGAGTCACCAAAATAAGATATTGCAAGGATATTGATAATACATAACCAAGAGTAAGTGATAAGAAAAGATGTTATCATAGGTGTGGTAGAAAAGAACATAGAAAAAATAACTCTAGTATAATTCAAGTAGATAAAAGATTAAATAATATCAACTCTCAAGGAGTGGGCAGAAAATCAAATAAAGAATTGATAGCATCTCAAGGAGACAAATTGATCACTAGGAGATCAATGAGACCTTGAGACTCTTACTGGTGTCAAGTAACCAATGATTATACAATCATAGAATATTTAGGGGTTTTAATAGTAGAACCCATCAACATGTTATTCAAATACTTTTAAAGAAAAGTAAAACATTTTTTTTACTTATCCAAGAGACAAAAATGTCATTGGATCTCATGTATAAAATAATAAATAGACTTTGGAGGGGTTTTGGTCATATGGAAGTGGCAACCTAAGGGGCCTCAAGGGGATAGTTACCTTTTGGAACTCTATTGAATGAACAAAAATAGAACATATAACTTGTAAGGGTATCCTCACATCACATTTTAGGAACAATGTGATTGTTGAGCGAATTTTAATTATAAATTTCTAAGGGAATCAAAACCTAGATGGTCAGATTCGTTAATGGAAAGTGGTGTATAATATAATATTCTTGATGGAGGAGTTAGACTAGATTTTTGTTGGGGATTTTAATGCTAAATTATCATCCAAATATCAGGAAGGGGGAATCCCAATTTTGGACTCAAGGGATCAACTTATGATTGCCCAAGTCCATGCATTACACTTGGTGGATATTAAATTCCCTAGAACAATATATACTTGGACTAATAAGAGGAGGGAGACACATAGTAGGAAAGTGAATTTAGACCCTTTTTTGGTTTTAGAGGAGGCATTTGAGAAATAGAATCTAAAATTTTAGATTTTGAAGGGTCCAATTTTGGATCACTTCCCCATTTTGTTGGAAGGGGGATTAAGAAAGGGTAACACTACAAACCATTCAAATATGAAAAATTTTGGTTACAAAATGAGAAATTTTGAAAGAAAATACCTCAATGGTGGGAAGAGGGATGACCGACATATGGGAAAACAATGTTTAGAGTCCAAAAGTAGCTTCATTATGTCAAGGATCAACTGAAATGATGTATACGAGCTAACAAGTTAGACTTCTAGGCCCAAAGAGCACCATTGGTGGCCAAATGAGATTAGGTACAAAAACTATTAAAGAAAGGAACAATTACAAAG
This sequence comes from Wollemia nobilis, assembly GCA_028583015.1. Lineage (NCBI taxonomy): Eukaryota > Viridiplantae > Streptophyta > Pinopsida > Araucariales > Araucariaceae > Wollemia > Wollemia nobilis. Next base: position 4,701,766 of record JAQPPZ010016363.1, on the reverse strand, counting down.
CAACTCAAAGAAGAGGATGATGAATTGCATAAAGTGGTTAAGGATATTGACAACCAATAGGATATTTATTGGAAATAGAGATCAAGAACCACTTAGCTATTCTAAGGTGACAAAAACACCCAAATTTTCCATTGGGATTCTTGTGTTAGGTGACAGAAAAAAAATATGGAAGCTCTTTAGGATTATAATGGTCACTCCTTTGACACAATCCCAAGTATGCATTTAAATTCAATGGATTATTTTGTGAAAATATTTAAGGGAGGTATGGTGCAAGACGAAGAGGCTCAAAATTAAGTTCTTTCAATCATACCCCCTATTATCTCTGAAGAGCAAAATCATACCTCACTTAAATTCATTGATAGAGAGGAATTGAAGAAGGTAGTATTTGGAATGAGGACGAGCAAAACACCAGTTCTATATGGCTTCTTAATCAAGTTGTTTTAGACCTTGTGATACAAATTGGAAGAGTATGTAAAAGTTGTTATAGACGAGTCTAGAGGTAGTAAAAGAATGCATAAAGCATTAAATCAAACATTCATTGCTTTAATTCTGAAATGGAAGGAGGAAATGCATATTTTATATTATAGACCTATTACTTTATGCAATGTCATATACAAAATAATCATGAAGTTAATGGCTAAGCAGCTAAAACCTCTCTTATACAACATTATATCCTCAAAGCAATGGGGTTTTATAAAGGGTAGATAGATCTTATATGGTATGGTTCTAGATCAGGAGGTAATCCATTCAATGCAAAAATTTGTAATAAAGAAATGTTCTTAAAATTGGATATGTTAAAGGCTTGAGATAAGGTGGAGTGGAACTTCTTATCAAGGATGATGGAACCCTTTGATTTTTCTCATGATTGGATAGAATAGGTCATGAGTTGCATCTCTACTCTAACATACTTAGTTTTAATCAATGGTTTTTCCTCAAAACCATTTAGAGCCACTTGATACCTTCAACAAGGAGATCATTTTTCCCCTTATATTTATCTTATATAGGCTAGAATATTAGGTAGAATCGTCTTGAGGAGAAGATAAGAAGGTTTGCTAATAGGTATATAGGTAGGCAAAAAGGTTTTGACTCACCTAGGTTTTGTGGATGAGGGAGGATTAGTGGATGTGGCCAACCTCAAGGAAGCAAGAATAATCAAAGATACTCATATTGTTTAACTTCAGGGCACAAATCAATTCATCAATGATAAGAGATCCAAAGTGGTCTTCTTCAATATTTATAAAAGGCTTCAGGACAAAACTTTAGAGATATTGGGATTAACAAGTACTTCTCTCCTAGTGGTCTATTTGGGGGTCCCTTTGCATTTTAAAAAAATGAAGGTAATTATCTATAGGGATATTTTAGATTGTATCAAAGAAATAATTAAACATTATTATCACAAATGGCTAACCTTTGGGGGTAGAGTCACTTTTTTACAACCAGTCATTCAAGCCATGTTAATTTATAAGTTTTCTATTCTTGCTACCCCATATACCATATGGAAAACGTTGGACAAGATGGACAAAGATTTTTTATGGGGAAGAGTAAAAGGAGAGATGAAATATGCATTAGTAGGTTGGGATAAAGTAAGACAACCCAATGCAAAGGGAGGTTTGGGACTAAGGAGATTAGATCTAAATAACAGAGCTTTGGCTAAAAATATTTACTGGGGGTGGATCTCCCAACCAACTTTCTTCAATAGATATTTAACTAGTAAATATTTAGGATAGTGAACCTGAATAATGTGAGTCATTTCTCTTTAGATGGTAATGGGTCCCTAGTGTGGCAGGATCTAAAGTTAGGATCTTAGGTAGTGAAAGATGGATTATTTTGGAAAGTGGAGAAATGGGGGAAGGCATAATTTTGGACAGATTTATGAGATCAATATCCACCTATCATTATTAAATTCCCAAAATTACAACCAATTAAAATTGTCATCAAAAGAAGGGGTTGGATCAAGATTAAATTTATTTCAACATCAATCACTTGGGGCATTATATGTTTGAGTAGTTTAAGTCGAACGAGTGGCCAATTCTAATCCTTCTAGAATTGATACCCATCGTGACTAAAATCTTGGTAAAAATATTTCTCACTTATAGATATGAGGAGGATGAATTAGTTTGGGGTTATGAGAGCTTTGGAGTCTACACAGTGAAGAATGGATATGATAAAATCATTCTAGAACCTCCTCATGCATATCAAGTTAAGGATTGGAGAAACATTTGACAGTCCAAGGATTCATTGAAAGTAAACTTCTTTGATTGGCAGTTCATGCATAATGGAATTCTTACTTTTGATCATTTGAGAATGCTCGTTCACGCGCTAGATATGGGAGCAATAGTTTTTAGCTTATAAAATCAAAGCCAATGGCGATTTGAACCAAATTAATATTTGGGGAAGATGGAAGAGGGGTAAATTTCATCTGAAGCTCTTCATATCGAGTGGAATCTTGGATTAAATTGTATTTGGTGGTAAGTGTGGCTAGAAAATTTGATAATTTTTTCATCCTTGGATGGTATCTAGTAGGTTATTTGGAGAAAATTCAAATAAATTATGGAAATATATGCTAAAGAGAAAAGTCATGCAGGGATGATGAATAATAAAAACAAAGTGCAAGATGGAAATAATAGAACTAGTTATAAAACACCCTCAGAATGATGGATTAAAATTAATACTAATGGAGCTATAAAAGGTAATCTAGGTAGAGATGGAATTGGAGTGATCTATAAAAATCATGTTGAGACAATGCTCTATTGGGAACTATAGGGCTTGGGTAGGGTCATGAACAATGAAGTAGAAGCCTTAACTATCAAATATGCTTTTCTCTAGGTAATAAGACAAGGTTATAGGAGGATAATCATAGAATCGTATTCTCAGATCTTGGTAGGAGCTCTGGATTGCATGAGGAACTTTTCTTTGGAGACATGGAGGTTGAGGATAAGGAGTTTTAGAGGGAATTGGATGATGTGATTTTGATTTATGTGGGTAGACCTTTGAAAAAAGTGATAAACTTCTTGTCTAAGACAGGTATCAAGAAGGAGGTAAGGCATTAGTGGCACATTTGGATGGCTATTGAGGATGAGAGGATTAGGCAGGTTGCTGAGCAAATCCAGTGTTTTGGATAATTTCAAAAACCATTGTAGAAATATGGTTTAGGATATTTGGCTCCAATGCAAATCTCCTTTTAGTGTTGTAATCAAAAGGGGTTACTTCTTAGGATCTTGGGTTTTAGAGTTATGGAAGTTTGTTAAAAAGTTAAATGGAGGAAATGGTGCTCTTGTTGGCTAAGTTTAGGAGGAGTCTTGTCTCAACTTGTAAATAATCTTGTTTTAGTATAATTTTCAATTTCTTAAAAATAAACAAATAAATAACATAAGCCAATTAAGAACTTATAGATAATTAGAACCCTAAAAAAAGGTATTAAGAAATTGTGAGGTTGTTATAGACAAGATATTTATAGATATAGAAGTTGGGCAGAAAATATTTTAGCCATTAGTGGTGTTGAATTTCATCTTGGCAGAATTTAAATTCTAGAAGACATCTAATATAAAAGGAGTTGATTGTGGAAACTTAATAGTTTGATAAATATGGAGATTAATAGAAAGGCAAATGAAGAATATAATTGATCGAAAGGTAATTTTGGATATGCTTTAATTAATTAGTGAGAAATGTAATGAGAGGAATGTAATATTTTGTTTTTGTAATGGGAGTGGCCCCCAATAAAAGCCACACATAGCTTATTAAAAAAACATATAAATAATGAGGGTGAGGGAAGAAAGTAGAGAGGGGAGGGCTCTGGTCCCTCCCCTGCTCCCCCTCCCATGGCTCCTGGTTCCTGCCCAGTCCCTGGCTCAACCCAGGTCATCCCTCCCGGGGAGTGGTTGTTTGCAGATGATCTCCTGGGGGGAGATCCTTCTCCACTATCTGCGTCCCTCCCAGCCGGCTAGGGTTTCCTTGGTTGTTTTTTCGGACTGGTGCTTCCCAAGGATCCCTGTTTGGTTGGGGATCCCTTCCCTTTTTCCCTCAGGCTTCCCCCTAGGGTTTTTTTGCAGGTTATTCACGTGGATCTGGTCCCCTGCGTTTCTCGGTGCAATGGAGGTGACGGTTTAGGGTTTGGACAACTTCCCCATTTTTTCTTGTGAATCCTCGACAGGCTCTGTGCTTGGACGAGATTCTTGGTCCCTGCTGCTGGGATCCTCTTCTGTTTTCCCGGGGCGGGTTCCTTGTGGTGCAACTCTCTGGTCACTTCCTGATGGGTTGGATCCTCTCTGTGCTGGCTGTCGGCTTCCTGCAGGATGGCTCTCGCTAAACGAAATGTTTTCCCGATGGGCGGCTGGTTTCTCCACAGTGCGGGATCCGCCAAATCCATCGGTTTTCCCGTGAGGGGGGATCCTTTCTTTCTCGTTGGTTTCCCGGATGGTGGGATTTCCCCGTTGCTTCCCGCTAGGCGGGACTGTTTGTGGTGGTTTTGATTGCTTCCCATGAGGCGGGATTTTATTGTAACAGTTTTTCTTTGCTTCCTACTTGGGCGGGATCTTCTCAATGGTGGTTTTTGGCTACTCCCCGCTGGGCGGGATCTCCAAAACTACTTTCTTTCTTATTTTTTTGTTTCCCGCTGAGAGGGATTGTTTCATGCTTACTGTTACCGCTAGGCGGGATTTCTATTTTGGTGTTCAGTTTCAAGGGATTGATGCCCTAGGCCCATTTCTTATGTAATCAGGTTTTGGGATCCTTGTTAAAACCCGCTATAAATACAAACACTACTTACCAAAAAAAAAAAACATATAAATAATTGAAACTAATTATTTTTAGTTAAATATATAATAAATATAAATAGGGTTGTAGTATGATAATGTGTGATTCTTATTAAGAAAAATAAAGTTATTTTATCCATTTTAAATAGGAAAAACATAGTATTTATAGTTGACCTCCTAATATTATAATCCACCATACATTCATTATAAAATTAACAATATTTGGCAGGTTTAAAATACCCCAAACATGTTATATGTCCAGTAATTAAGTTTGAAAAATGCATTTGTGATTGGTGTTGGGTTGTTCATTGCTTTATCATAATTTTATTTTTTAAGAAAAGAAAAATAAAGGATAATGTTTTTCATTAGTTATTTTCATTATCATTAAGATCTTCTTAAAGAAAATCTAAAACTAGTTGGAAAACCACATCTATCATTCCTTTCCAGGACTAAGGGTTATTTCTATTGAACTTAATGTGATGTTTTTTCCTAGTCAATCATCAATCTTATTAAAATATTGCTGCAATTTTTTTTAATTACTTTTTTTCATTAAAAATAGTAATTTTTATTTCAGAGTTTGAAAAAATTACAATGAGATGGATATTTTATACCCTCATATAAGCTTTACTAAACAATAAGAGTTGTTCTAAAATCTCAAATTTATTTGAAAATTCTCTCAAACCATAAACATAAAAAACTATGAATAACTTGTAGCTGCAATATTACTATAGGGCTTTGGCCTCTCTTTGAGAGGTCCAATGTTAAAATCCCACTCAGTATGAGGAGACCAGGACCCCTCATAAAAACCGATGTAAACTCATTGAAAAATAACTATGAACAACCTAGTGCCAACCTTCACTCATCTTATAAAAGTATCATTTTGATACTTCAACCCTAGGGCCATCAGTCATATTACAAATATGACCTTAATTATCAATATAGGTCCAAAAGAACACAAGCGTCCTAAACCATATCTTCTAGCAAATAGAAAAAAGTGTCAAAAGGTGAAATATTGTGGTGGAATCATAGTCCCACACACTAATTTTAATCAAGTACTAATTAGAATATCTAAGACAACTTTTGATAGACCATCCACTTCCTCACTTAATTCTCCATAAAAATGATTATAAGAGATCTCTACAAATGATGCTTTTAGCAATTTCACCTGCTCATAATAAGGCCTAAGAATCAAATTTTGCATCCCCACTAATCTTGAAGCTCCTTCCACCACCAATTTTGAGTCACCATAAACTTGGAGTTTGTTTATTCCTTGTTCCATTATCATTCTTAACAAAAATATCAAAGCCTTCCACTCTACCATATTATTAGTACCTTCACCAAGACCTACTTTGAAAGTGTATTTGTGATTTTAATCCTGATATAACACTCCTCTTACACCACATCTATCTGGACTACCTTAACAAGATCCATTAAAAAAGCCCAAAACTTCATAGTATCAACTGTTAAACTGCAAACTTATCTCATGCACTTTAATTTTGGCACTTGTTTTATACCTTCATAAATATGTTTGATCTGAAATTGAACTTGTATAAATAGAATTTCTTGCCAACTACAAATCCCATGCCATTACTAATGGAATTCACTTGTATTCCTTTAAACCTTTATATTTGAACCATTGTTGTATATTCCCTAATAGATTCCTTTCTAGTAATTTTCTCTTCCCCTTAGTCAAGGGTAGAATAGACCTCCACACTTCTCTCAAGAAATCACAATGAACCAATACATGATCGATTGTTTCTTTTTTTTTACATAGGCTGCATTGACTTGGACCTTGCCATGACCTCTTTTGCAGAACATCCAATGTTTACCTTCTTAGCCAACACTAACCAAGAAAAAATATGATTTTTAGGGGAACTTTCACCTTCCAAATCTTGCTCCACCACAAAATAACCTCTTCATTATTATCTTTAGACGTTACCTTGTATTCTTCCTTAGTTGTAAATTGTCCACTAGTTGGGTTATTTGACCATAGTAAAGAGTCTTCTTCTTGTCTTGGTCTTATAAGAGCCTTTAACAAACATCTTGTATAGTTTCTCCATTTCTCAACTTCTTCTTGTATCCTTCCTTAGTTGTAAACTATCCACTAGTTGGGTTCTTTGACCATAGTAAAGAGTCTTCTTATTGTCTTGGTATTATAAGAGCCTTTAATAAATATCGTATATAGTTACTCCATTTCTCAACTTCTTCTGTTGAAAGCCACCCTCAATTCCACAAATTGGTTTTGTCCATAAAGGTTGCATGTACCAATACCTTGAGCTCCTATTTATTAAGGTGTTTTATTAAATTTTGAGGTAGTTGTTAATCTCCTCCTCTCCCTAGCTAGGGTCCTATAACTTATATATTACTTCTATTAAGGGCTAACAAGACATTACATTGTGTTCAGGTCAATTGAAAAATACCTAACTTGTATTTCTATAAAATATATTATTTATCTTCCTTAGATAACTATGTTTTCATAATTACCTCCTTCACATTTAAGAGATAAAAATATCACTTGACTAATCACCCTTTAAAATTTAAATCTATCCAAGACAAAGATCAAAACCACTATCAATTAATTTATCTAAAAATAAATATATTAATTATTTATAAGATAAATTCAAAATTTATATAGTTTATGATTAAAAATTAATCTATTTATTATATTAAATAAATTTAATTTAAGAAGGTTATTAACTTCTTTTCAAAATTTAAATATTGAATACAAAAATGTGTAAATAATAAATTTACACTGGTTATGTGAAGACAACAAGATTTACATGTTATTGATAAAAATATAGTCAAATTGTGTATTTTAAATATAGATAACATAATATTTCTAAAAATAAATTATTTGTTATTATATAATAACTAATAGAATAAAATGGTATTACTTTAGTTGAGTATATTTTTCTATTTTTAAGAAGACTTGTGAAGTGATATATATATATATATTGAAAAAAAGCTAGATTATATTAATTCATTAAGCATAACATTACAATATTATGGTGCTAATACTATCCACTAGCTAAAAAACAAAATGATGTGGATAAGGAGTAAAGCATCCATAACTGAATATACATAAGAATAAAAATCTAATAGCAACAAAAAAACTATAGCTATATCTTGTTGCAATACATCAGATATCAACACTCATCTATTGGAGAGCCCGTTATATGGGGAGATATTAGGTGTTTCTTTCATGATATCTTTTGAAGTTTTCAAATAATAAATAGAAGCAATCAAATCCTGAACTTGCTCATCATTGTTAATTCCTTTTTAGTTTCATGTTGGACCTTTTGAAGATCCTAAACCATATGAGAAAGTTGATGAAGTCTGTCAATAATATATCATGGTGTGTTGGAAGTTCCATAGACTTGATAATGAATGTGTCCCACATGTAACAAAATATTAATGATCAAGCCTACTAAAAACTATATACCATGGAGGAGCACATTTTTGCATTTGCACTTCCATATGTGTTTGAGAAGGATGAGTCTTTAAACAATCTAGATTTTGGGGCATTGATCTAGCTAAGAAAAACCAAGCAGAGAAAGCTTCTAATATCTAGTGAAAGAGGGAAAAAGAAAAGTGTAGAAGACATCCCAAAATTGTTTAACCATGTCACAAAACCAAAACAAGTGAATAAGAGTTTCTAAAGCATTAAAAAAATTGCATTGAGGGGAAATGTGTAAAATCAAAGCCAAAATTTTAGAAGTTGGAAGTTTTTGATGCAAAATATGCCATCCAAGAAGCTTAATTTTGGATTCAACGAGAACTTTCCAAATTTGAGTAGCAAGAAAATGCCATTGGGCATTGGTAAAATTCACTTGTCACTTGACATTGAGCTTAGATTCTAAAGAATGAGGACACAAAAGATTTTTGTATATCCAACTAGAAGTAATAGAAGAGATTCTATGACCATTAAGTCATCTTCAGTCATTTCATATATTATGGGCAGTTGTTCCCAACTTTATAAGGACATCACAAGGGTGGAAGCCACAACTAAGCTATAAGACTCTTTGAACCTAGATGGAAGAGAGCAATAATTATAGATCTGGTTCTAGGTAAGAATTAAGAATTAAAAAGCTACCCGGATCCCAGATATCTCTAATTCTATTAATCCCTTTCTTTAAAAATGCTAGATCTTGATACATGCATAATTGTTAAACTATTGTAATGCCACTATATGGTCATGATGTAATATATTTGGGACTTATTTCAATCCCATATAGCTAATTGAAAAAATATAATAGAAATATATAAATACTCATTAAAATATTTGTTTGCTGGAGATGTTATGGATATAATAAAGGACCTAAGATTACAATGATTAAACCATTGACATTAAAATTTGTTGTAATATTACATAAATTAATCATTGACCATATAGATAAGTTTACATCACTATACAAAAGTAAGTTTTATTTGAGAAGGTAAACAAAAACAAAAAATATTTAAAATATTATTCATATCCTATCAAAATTTTAATATTTAAACTAAAAAACAAAGAAAAAAAATAACATTAAAAATTTACATATAATCAATGAAATTTCATATATAGAAGTCATAATATAAGATAAAATAAAATATTAAATTATAAAAAATATTGTTTGGATGCATATATACATTTTGTACTTGTGTACTCATATCATACCTAGTGATGCATTGGATGTACATCTAACACACTAATAAGACATAAATTTATTTTAATAATGTATAAGTACTTTTAACATGCATCCTATATATCCTATATCCTTGCACCTTTGCATGCCATGTATCCATACATCCTTGCACCTGCATACCTCAAGCTTAGAAGTTTGCATCAAGTACCCTAAACTCGTACCCACACACCCATACAACCTTAATCAATAACCCTTTTATCTTAAGATATATTAGTTGATTGGTTGTGGCTCGTTGGACGCTTGAAGGACATTCATATGGAGTTATAAGTGTAATAGTATTAGGATGGTATTGAGATATATATGTTCTAAGTGGTTATTGATCCAACTTATTTAATTTTGGAATATACCCATAATAGATGATATTACAAAACTAAGTTGGTTTCAAGTTTTCTATAATTAATTTGTAGGTGAGTTAACAATGAAAAAGTCTTATTAATTAATTATTAAATCATGTTCAAGTTTTCTAAAATTAATATTTAGTTGAGTTAATGATGAAAAAGTCTTATTAATTAATTATTAAACCATAGTTTAAGATATAAAAAAAAATTAATGATTAAAAAGTAGAAAAACCATTTTTTCAATACCATTCTTGGTTTCATCTTAAGAAACCAACAAATGTTAAAGGATCACAACCATAAGTTGAGATTACTTTTCATGGTATCTTTAAGAGTTATGATTATAATGCATTTAATGCATGACTCATGATTGTTTAAAAGTTGAAGGTAAATCTTATGTATATGCACCTTGAAAAATAACTATGAAGAACACAAGCTTATACTAAGAGGGGGTGAATAGTATAAGATCACTTTTTACTTTTACTTCCAAATAATATTATCCAATATAATCAATGGCAATATCAGCATCAATAATCAAAGCAATACACAAATCATCACACACAATAGAGACACCAATTTAACATGGTTCACCCAATGTGGGCTACTCCACGGAGAAAATATTTCACTAAAATTTTCTCAACAAATCTCTTGGGAATCCTTCCCTATTACAATGTTTATGGACCTTTTTCAAAAGGAGACACCGATCTCCTAATCAAGTTCGTGGATCTCTATCCACAGGAGAACTTCTTCCCCTTTGTTGGTTCATGGATCTTTATCCATAGGAGAACTCTTTCTCCTCTACTCTAGTTGGTGATATTCTAGAAGATTATTGCCTCCACTGCACTGGTTTGTGGATCTCTCTCCACTAAATACCTTTGTCCTCACTCAGAAGACCTTTTCCTCACTTACCCTGGCTAATGGATCTCTATCCACTGGAGACTATTGTCATCTACTCTATCACCTCCAAATCTTGTTCTTAGCTTTTTTCAATATTTGTATCAAATTTGCACTAAACACTATCCTTCGGTCTAGCACAAATATACTCACAAGTTTTTCTTTGATATAGGACAAATTTAACACCAAAATCTATCCTCAAATATGTCCTCAAGCCTTGACACAAAGCTTGATCCAATCACAAATCAATTCTACTAGATTTGTTCCAAGCCTTAACTCAAAGCTTGAACAAATCAATCAATCAATTTTGCTCTCAAGTCTTCTCAAATACTTACCTCAAATATGTCCACAAGTCCTCTCAAGAACTTTCTCAATCTGCTCCCAAGTATTCACTAAGACTTGTCTCAAATCTGCTCAACAAGTCCTCCCTAGAACTTGTCCAGTCTACTCTCAAGTCTTCACAAAGACTTATCTCAAATCTCCTCAACAAGTCTATCTCTGGTCTGGCATAAATCTACTTTCAAATCTACACCAAAATATATTCTCAAATATGTCCTCAATCCTTGACACAAAACTTGATCCAATCACAAATCAATTTTTCTAGATCTACTCCAAGCCTTAACTCATAGCTTGAACAAATCAATCAATCAATTCTACTCTCAAGTCTTCACCAAGACTTGTCATAAATCTGCACAACAAGTCCTTCCTAGAACTTGTTCAATCTGCTCAACAAGTCTTCTCAAAGACTTACCTCAAACCTATTCACAATTATTCACCAAGACTTACCTCAAAGATGCTTATAAGCTTCTATTAAAGCTCACACAAATTTTGTCCTTAAGCTTTCACAAAAGTTTACTCAACTCTATCCTTAAGTCCCCTCTAGGACTTACTCAAATCTGCCCACAAGCTTTCACAAAATCTTGCTTAATTATGTCCTTAAGATTTCATAAAATCTAACTCAAATAAATTGCCAAACTTGCATACAAAATTCAACTTAATCTCTTTCAAAAAACCTCTTTAATCACACAAACAAGTTTCACTCAGAATCTTGTTTAACCATAGAAACATATAGAGAATGGTAAGAGACTCAATATGTTTCACACTCACAAATCATTCTATCACTTTCAAACTTACTTTCAAATCAATTCAAAAATAAAGAATAATTTGTTTCACAAATCTTGAACTATCATTCCAATGCTCTCAATCAATAATGCTCAAACAACTTCACTCAAACATCCACTCAATGAAACACAAATTACAAACCCTAACCAAGTGTTTCACTATACTTTCAATAACTCACACTATAGATATCAAACCTTAACTCAAAATTAATTCCAATGTCACATAACAATGATAATCATGTTCTTTCACAAACTCTAGCTCAAGATTATTCTCAATTTCACATAACAATGATACTCGTGATCTTTCACAAACCTTAGTTCAAGATAGTTCTCAACCTCACATAACAATGATACTTATGTTCTTTCACAAACACTAGTTCAAGATAGTTCTCGATCTCACATAACAATGATACTCACAAACCCTAGTCATGCCCATGAAAACCTACTTAATATTTCCAACAATGCTTATCAAACAATCTTTTTCACTCCAAAATTGCATTTCACGGCATTCAATCCAACAACATTCCACTCATAAGGAAGATATGCCCATACCTTTTGTTTTGATGGAGATATGTCTTCAAAACTTGTCTTAATCACAATCAAATTCTCTTTACCAATTTCAAGGTTAGATAGCAACAACTTATCTCAAATCTCCACACAAATATTTTCCCCAATATTTATTTCACCATAAAAAATATCAAATCTCTAATACACCTTATAATCTCCAAACTCTCAAATAATATTAAAAAATCAAGTTCCTTTACTAACACCTTATAAACTCCAACTTTTCAAAATAATATTCAATAATCAAGTTCCTTTACTAACACCTTATAAACTCCAACCTTTCAGAATAACATCCACCACATAAAAAAAAAACAAATTCTTTTACTAACACTTATAACTCCAAACTTTATAAAATAAATTCTAACCACCAAAAAATAAAATTAAATATTTTAATTTTCTAATACCTTATATCTCCCTCAACAAACTTACAAACTTCCTTTTTAAATCTCACGAAACCCTTTAATGCGTATTTCTGAATATCAAAACCTTTGGAAAAAATAAATCATGAAATGCATACCTTTCCTTTAATTCTGCCCAAAAATTGTTTCTACCAAAATTTGAACACACGACCTTGCCTTTCCAACACCCTAGCCAAAGCTAGGCCACTAGTTGGGCTACGCGCCCACACAAAATTAAAGAGCGCACGAACACCCTTTTGTTCCTTGTCTCTTCTCACACTTTGCACAAAATAAAAATGTTTTTCCCTTGCAAAACACAATCGCCTGAATCGAACCGGCGATCTCACCCTCACAACGTCCTAACTTTACCTCAATTTCCACCTACGCTAAGGACATCGATGGTACCTCATTTGACTTCTACATTTTTCAAAACTTGCTCCTTGTTTTCTTTTTACGAAGCACAAAACCTCCTTTCTATGAAACACGATGCACATGAATTATCACATGTATCATAGCATAGAATTACGTTCAATAGCATAGGTGAAGGGGTAAAAATGAGAAATCTTTTTTCCCTTTTTATACATGTTTTCCTTTGCACTTAACTCGTCGACCCAAATTCGAATTTCAAAATTCGAATTTAATTTAAATTTAAACTTAAACCTTTGGCTCTCTTTATTTTTTAAATTAACATTTTAACCATAGGTTAAAATATTTTAATTTAAATAAATTAAATTAAATCCTTTGCGGGATTCTCAATGGGTATTTTCAAGAATAATTTTTTTTTAATAATTCCTTGGACCTCGTTTTCTTCACCTCATACTTTTACCCAAAATATTATAATATTAAATATTATAATATTATTATTTTATTTTAAACATGCTTCTCCTTATTTGGGTATTCAACCTTTTAGGCCTTTTTGGGCATATAATATTTAAAATAAATATTATATCCTATTCCTTTTAATCCCTTGCTTTTTTTGAAAAACCATCTGATGACACTAATGATGATAAAACTTGGACAATAAATTCTTGACATCAATGACAACAAAACTTACTAAAATTTCCAACAATTTCCCCCTTTTTCATTGATGGCAACCCTTTTTTCTTTAACCATTTGTTTTATCTTTTTTAGATCTACTCCCCTTGAGAAACTACTCCCTTGACTGAATGCTCTCCCCCTTTGACATCAATGGCAAAGGGCCACTTTTGGGGCTTGGGGATAAGGATAAGTATCTTAGCTCAGCCCCTCCCCCACCTCCTCTCTTTGAGGTGGTTAATTTTGGGGTGGGAGTATCTCTACTCCTAGCATACACTACTCTTTACCTTTTTCCACCTTCTTCCTCAACTGATCCTTCTGATTCCTTTGAATATTCTTGTTCCTGCTTGTCTTTGGAAATTTTGCTCTACACCACTTAGCCATATGCCCAACATTATTACACTTATAACACTTAATGTTATGGTTCTTTGAAGGTACAAATGTCTTGGAGTTTTTCCTGGTGAAGCCATATCCATTCCTGTCATGAACCCTGCAATCAACTACCTTGTGACCAAACTGATTACAAGAGTAGCAATACCCTTGAAATAGATGCCCATTTTTAAAATTCCTTTTAGTGAAACCATATCCGTATTTTTCATGTGTCTAGCACTGCAAATATTTGTGACCAAACCTATGACATGAGAAGCAATGTCCATTTAAGAATCCTTGTCTTGACTCCATTGGTCTCTTAGTCTCTTCTTCCCTGTGATGTTTCCTATTCAATCTGTTCCTTATTTGTGCATTGTCCATTTCCTTGTTGAAATTTCTATTTTCCAAATTATCCGCAGAAGTCTCACTTTATTTTTCACTCTCTTCTTCTTAAGTTTCTTCTTCTTTGGATCTTGAGATTGACTCCTCTCCTTGTCCTCTATTCTTCTTCAAAATCAAGTCATGTCTTGTTTGATGAAGATCTTTGTACTTTGATCATCTTATCCAAGTTCTTTGAGCTTATCTCAAACATGTGTAGCTTGTATTTAGACTCTTTTACTTCCTTAGTGAAGCTACCTCATGCTCTAATATTTCACATTCTAAAATTTTTACCTCTAATATCTCTTTAAATCTCCTTGTCTTAGCTATTGAGTTGGTTAGATCTTCTATAAGCTTTCATTTTTCTTCATCACATTCTTGAAATTGAAGCTTGAGTTTTGAGTTTTGCTTTCTTACCTTTCTTAATTCCTTAAGAGCATAAATAAGCTCACCCTCAAGATCAACTTATACTTCCTTTGATTCTGCCTCTATTCCTTTAACTTTAAGATCATCTTCATTAATTTCTGATTTATTTCCACTAGAAGTACTTCCTTCTTCTTCTATTGCCATAAGTAGACTTTCTTCTTATGGACCTTCAAGAGCATCTTCATATTCATCTTCACTAAAACTGAACCCATTCCTTGTGCATTGATCTTCAATATGACCAAAGTTACCACACCTAAAACACTTGAGAATTATTGGTGCCCTTTTTCTAACATCATCTTTTTCTACTGTTAGAAATAGAATTTCTTCTTCTTAATTATCTGAAGATCATCCATCACTATCACTTGAAATCTTACCTACCTTATCTGCATAAACACTCTTCTTATACCTTTATAAAATATTCTTTCCTTGATTGCCTTGTCCATCCCTGCTTCTATTTTGATACTTATATTTTCTTGCTTCCTTGTTCTTATGATCTTGTTTCTCATCACCACTACTATTTCTAGCTTCTGGAAAAACAGATGCATAGTGACCATATTTACCATATTTGAAACACTTAACTATTTTCATACCTTTATACTTTCTTGTGTCCTTGTTCCTTCTGCCATAGTTTATTTCTTCATCACTAGATACCTCATTACCTGAATCTAACTTGTATATCCTTTGTCTTATTTGTAACTTTGAATGCTACTTCTTTTTGGGGGATAGACTCCTCTTTTATTCTCATCTCAAAAGTTGTGATAATTCCATGTAAATCATCCCTTTTCAAAATTTCAATATATTTTGACTCTTCTATGGCTGAAATATTTTCACTATACCTCTCAGGGAGTGACCTTAAAATCTTTTGACAAACATCTAATTTCTTCAACTTTAAACCCAATTCCTTACATGGAATTAACAACCTCATCCACACGAAGTAGGTATGTAGCAATGTCTTCCTCATTCTTCATCTTTAGGTCTTCAAATGTTTTCTTGTGATTTAGCAATTTTTCATTTTGACCTTTTTGTCTCCCTCATATATACCTTTTAGCTTTTTCCAAATCTCTTTTGTTGATGTGCAATGCATAACTTTTACAAACTTGGTTTCATGCAAACCATTTAAAACTCCATTCAATACCTTTGAATTATTTAGTTGTAGGATCTTACCATCTTTATTTGTAGGTGGAGTGGTTGGCGGTGTGTACCCATCCTCAACTATTTGCCATATATCATTCCCTAGTGCCATTAGGTAAATCTTCATTCTTACACTCCAAAATGCATAATTTTTCCCATCGAACAATGGTGCCTTATTTCTTGAAGATCCACTCTAAGAATCCATCTGTGTTCCTATAAGATTTT
Organism: Wollemia nobilis; assembly: GCA_028583015.1. Classification (NCBI taxonomy): domain Eukaryota; kingdom Viridiplantae; phylum Streptophyta; class Pinopsida; order Araucariales; family Araucariaceae; genus Wollemia; species Wollemia nobilis. Next base: position 4,685,454 of record JAQPPZ010016363.1, on the reverse strand, counting down.
CCTTCAATTTGTTAAACTCTTTCAAAGTAACCTGCTCTAATACCAATTGAACAACACAAGCTTATACTGAGAGGGGGGTGAACAGTATAAGACCATTTTTTACTTTTCTTTCCAAATAATATTATCCAATATAATCAATGGAAATATAAATAGTAGTAATTAAAGTAATACACAAATCATCACACACAATAGAGATACCAATTTAACATGGTTCACCCAATGTGGGCTACTCCACGGAGAAAATATTTCACTAAAATTTTCTCAACAAATATCTTGGGAATCCTTCTCTATTACAATATTTATGGAAATCTATCCAAAGGAGACACCAATCCCCTAATCAAGTTCATAGATATATATCCACAAGAGAACTCCTTCCCCTTTGTTGGTTCATGGATCTCTATCCACAAGAGAACTCTTTCTCATCTGCTCTAGTTGGTGATCTTCTAGAAGACTACTGCCTCCACTGCACTGACTTGTGGATATCTCTCCACTGAAGATCTCTTTCCTCACTCATAAGACCTCTATCCTCACTACCCTGTCTAATGGATATCTCTCCACTAGAGACCTTCATTCTAGCACAAATCTACTCAAAATTTTATCTCTAGTCTGGCACAAATCTACCCTCAAATATACACCAAAATTTATCCTCAAATTTTTCCTCAAGCCTTGACACAATGTTTGATCCAATCACAAATCAATTCTGCTATATCTGCTCCAAGCCTTAACTCAAAGCTTGAACAAATCAATCAATCAATTCTACTCTCAAGTCTTCTCAAAGACTTACCTCAAATATTTCCACAAGTCCTCTCAAGAACTTGCTCAATCTGCTCTCAAGTATTCACTAAGATTTTTCTCAAATCTTCTCAACAAGTCCTCCCTAGAACTTGTCCAATATGCTCTCAAGTATTCACCAAGACTTGTCTCAAATCTGCTCAACAAGTCTATATCTGGTCTGACATAAATATACCCTTAAATATGCATCAAACTCTATCGTCAAATCTATCCTTAAACCTTGACACAATTTTTGATTCAATCACAAATCAATTCTACTAGATCTGCTCCAAGCCTTAACTCATAGCTTGAACAAATTAATCTATCAATTCTGCTCTGAATTCTTCATCAAGACTTGTCTCAAATCTGCTCAACAAGTCCTCCTTAGAACTTGTTCAATTTTCTCAACAAGTCTTCTCAAAGACTTACCTCAAACCTGTCCACAAGTCTTCACCAAGACTTACCTCAAATCTGCTTGTAAGCTTCCACAAAAGCTCACACAAATATGTCCTTAAGCTTTCACAAAAGCTTACTCAAATTTGTCCTTAAGTCCCCTCTAGGACTTACTCAAATCTGCCCACAAGATTTCACAAAATCTTGCTTCATTCTATCCTTAAGCTTTCACAAAACCTTGCTCAAATCAAATTCCAAAATTGCATATAAAACTAACCTTAATCTCTTTCAAAAAACCTCTTTAATCACACAAATAAGTTTCACTCAAAATCTAGTTTAACCACAGAAACATATGGAGAATGGTAAGAGACTCAATATGTTTCACATTCACAAATCACTCTATCACTTTCAAACTCACTTTAAAATCAATTCAAAAATAAAGAATAATTTGTTTCACAAATATTGAACTATCACTCCAATGCTCTCAATCAATAATGCTCAAACAACTTCACTCAAATATCCACTCAATGAAACACAAATTACTTACAAACCCTAACCAAGTATTTCACTATACTTTCAATAACTCACACAATAGATCTCAAACCTTAACTCAAAATTGATTTCAATGTCACATAACAATGATAATCATGTTCTTTCACAAACACTAGATCAAGATTATTCTCAATTTCACATAACAATGATACTCATGATCTTTCACAAACCTTAGTTCAATATAGTTCTCAACCTCACATAACAATGATACTCATGTTCTTTCACAAACCCTAGTTCAAGATAGTTCTCAATCTCACATAACAATGATACTCACAAACCCTAGTCATGCACATGAAAACCTACTCAACATTTCCAACAATGCTTATCAAACAATCCTTTTCACTCCAACTTTGCATTTCACAACATTCAATCCAACAATATTCCACTCATAAGGAAGATGTACCCATACCTTTTGTTTTGATGGAGATATATCTTCAAAACTTGTCTTAATCACAATCAAATTCTCTTTACCAATTTCAAGGTTAGATAACAACAACTTATCTCAAATCTCCACACAAATATTTTCCCCAATATTTATTTCACCATACAAAATATCAAATCTCTAATACACCTTATAATCTCCAAACTCTCAAATAATATTCAAAAATCAAGTTCCTTTACTAACACCTTATAAACTCCAACTTTTCAAAATAATATTGAATAAATTAGTTCATTTATTAACACCTTATAAACTCCAACCTTTCAGAATAATATCCACCACATAAAAAAAACAAATTCTTTTATTAACACTTATAACTCCAAACTTTATAAAATAAATTCTAACCACAAAAAATTAAAATAAAATATTTTAATTTTCTTATACCTTATATCTCCCTCAACAAACTCACAAACTTCCTTTTTAAATCTCACGAAACCCTTTAATGCAGATTTTCGAATATCAAAACCTTTGGAAAAATTAAATCATGAAATGCATACCTTTCCTTTAATTCTACCCAAAAATTGTTTCTGCCAAAATTCGAACACATGACCTTGCCTTTCCAACACCCTAGCCAAAGCTAGGCCACTAGTTGGGCTACGCACCCACATGAAATTAAAGAGTGCACAAACACCCTTTTGTCCCTTGTCTCTTCTCACACTTCACACAAAACGAAAATGTTTTTCCCTTGCAAAACACAATCGCGTGAATCGAACCCGTGATCTCACCCTCACAATGCCCTAGCTTTGCCTCAACTGCCACCTACGCTAAGGACGTCGATGGTACCTCGTTTGACTTCCACATTTTTCAAAACCTGCTCCTTGTTTTCTTTTTGCGAAGCACAAAACCTCCTTTCTTCGAAACACGATGCGCACAAATTATCATATGTAACATAGCATAGCATTACGTTCAATAGCATAGGTGAAGGGGTAAAAATGATAAATCATTTTCCCCTTTTTATACACGTTTTCCTTTGCACTTAACTTGTCGGCCCAAATTCAAATTTTGAAATTCGAATTTAATTTTAAATTTAAACTTAAACCTTTGGCTCCCATTATTTATTTAAATTAAAATTTTAACCATAGGTTAAAATATTTTAATTTAAATAAATTAAATTAAATCCTTTGCGAGCTGCTCAATGGGTCTTTTCAGGAATAAATTATTTTTAATAATTCCTTGGACCTCGTTTTCTTCACCTCATATTTTTGCTCGAAATATTATAATATTAAATATTAAATATTATAATATTATTATTTTATTTTAAACTTGCTTCTCCTTTCTTGGGTCTTCAACCTTTTAGGCATTTTTGGGCATATAATATTTAAAATAAATATTATATCCTATTCCTTTTAATCCCTTCCTTGCATTTTGGAAAAACCATCTGATGACATTAATGACGATGAAACTTGGACATTAACCTCTTGACATCAATGACAACAAAACTTACTCAAATTTCCAACAAACTATTAAGGATCAAGTCCTTACTCTAATCACTAAAAGTTAATTGTTAATGATTTTTAAGTAAGGTTTTAAGGGTGTGGAGGTGCAAGATGTTTTTATTATTATTATTCATATGAGAGTTGGTTACAACCACACTATTTTTAGTAATTATCAAGCGCAGGATTCAAACCATAGGGGTTGCTTCCACCAAACTTACTCCACCTCGTTGTTTTTTACCCGACATGAGGGGGACTACCAGTCACTCGGGGTTCATACCATCGTCATTGGTGTAGAATGCACTCAGAGGATTTAGATAAAACTACTACCTTTGCAAATTGGTTGCCCCCAAGGTTTGAACCTAGGTTTCTTCTTGGTAAGTGCCTAGCCAAATAAGCAACTACCAATCCACCTAGCTCTTGGGGGTTAAGGTTCAAGATGTATATATGCACTATGTATGTGAAGTACTTGGTACTAACCTCTAAATTTAAGGTATGCTTGTTGTTCAAGGGTATGAGGTATGAATATGCAAGCTTATTGCAATGGTAAGGGCTCATGTTCAATGTTCAAACCCCACTAAGTATGAGGGGACCAGGACCCCTCATAAAAACCTATGTAAATTTATTGAAAAAAACGATATGAGGTAGTCCTTGGGGAAAACACAACATTTAGGGTTTTGGCTTCTCTTCGGGAGGTTCTAGGTTCAAAACACAATGTGTGTGTGTCCCATGTTGATAATATTAGCTCTCAATCTTATGAGGGGTCATGGTTGGGATGGGAATGCTCAGCCCTAAGTTGGTCGTAATGGTATTTAACCAATAAAAATAAAGAGCGTGAGGTATGAAGGATATGAGGTTTAAGGTTGTGGGAAGGTTAGGTTGTGTTTCAAAAGCACCTATGTTTGTAAAAATATATTTTATACAACATTGATTCACCAAATACATTATTATATTATGATACACACATCCAAACACCTAATGCCTAAACGAATGGGTATGAGTATCCAAACAATAATTATTTTATTTAAATGGTCATTATCTCTAAATATAATTAAATTAAATAGGCTTAAACAAGTAAGGTAAATATATAAAGTTTGCTAAAGCATATAGAAACTAGAGAATAAAATCTTAAGATTTAATATGTCGAAGTTATTCTTAATAAAGACCATATAATGATAAGGGAGGCCTTGTAGATTATGAAAATCCCGAGTTAACCATATTCATACTTTAACTCAAGCATTGGTTATAGTCATATTTGAAAACCATTAATCTCCCACACAAATAGTTACACATTATCTTAAGGAAGGCCTTCTAGATTATAAAAATCCAGAGTTAACAATTTTCATACTTTAACTCAAGAATTGGTTATAGTAATATTTGGAAACCATTAATCCCCCACACAAATATTTACAAATTATCTTTTAATGATTAGACTAGATATTTGTTCCTAATTTGTTTACAATAACTTGCCAAGCAAAAAAAATTATTTTTGGCTAGCCCTTTGCCAATCATACCCTATTTGATGGAACATCTAATCACACTGTAGGTGAGGGAACAATTCATTATAACCATCTTAGACTGTATAAATGCCTAAATTCCCATGACCCCAAGCTATCTTATCCTCTTCCTCCTTTCTTGTAAGGTGGTGTTGCTTTAATATCCTCTCTAAAAGTGACAACACATTTTGAGAGATCAGGACTGGACACTCTTCCCACTACTTTAGTTGCATAAGAGAGAAGGTTCCAATATACCTTGCATATAGATAACATGTTGTCTTAATCCAATATCTAGACTCTAAGGTCTATTGAATGGGTTGCAACTTTGAAATTTTTGAAATTAAAGGGGGGTATGAGTCCCAAGAATCATTCCAAAAATTCACTTTATTCCCTCTAGCCACTTTCTAAAATATTCTTGGTTTTGCTACTTTCTCTATTAATTTAAACACTTTTCAAACAATAAAACCTTGGCTACTCATAGGAATGTGACTTGCTTCCACATGGAAAATGTTACCCAAATACTTACTAGTAATAACGTTTCTAAACAACGCTTCCTGATTAGAGATCCATCTCCAATAAAGCTTACCTACTAGAGCTTGATTATTTAATGTTGTTTTTCTAATTCATAATATTTCTCTTGCTTTAGGCTATCAAATTTTATCCCAACTTACTAGAGCCCATCGCTTACCCATTCTTGGGCCATCCCAAAGGAATTTTTGCATGAGTGAGTCTAGCTCCCTAAGGATTCCAATTGGAGTTGCAAGGATAGAAAACTTATTAACTGAATTTGCTTTAATCACTAATTGAAGAGGAGTCACTCTTCTTCTAAAATAAATCCAATGATGCACCCAATGATTTATCTTCCAACCAATTTTTTCCATCGGAGTTTCCCATTCTGTCACCTTTAGCTTTTTATAATGGAGTGGAATCCCTCGCTAATCCAACGGGAGGGAGCCTTGAGATAAACCTAAGATGTTTAGAATCTGATCTTGAACCTCCCTTTTGGTATTAAATAATACTTACTTGGACTTGATTGCATTCACTTCTTGGCATGTGGCTTCCAAATAGGTATTTAAGGTAGCTTTGAGCACTCTTGCCTCCCTAACATTAGCCACCTCAAGCAACCTTGTGTCATCCACAAATTGTATATGGGTCAAATTCACCTCTCCAACTTGCACTCTTGAGATAAAGATAAATATGGCTAAGTGTATAAAGGTATATAAATACTAAAAGATATATTAGATTGATATTTGAGTTAGATTGATGAGGAGATGGTTGGGTAAAACCCTAATTTTTCTTGTAAGTATGGGACTAGGAGGATCCACTAACATCAATAACCTGGTGGGAGTGTAATGCATGAGCTACACCCAACTAGGATCATCATTGAATCTTGGTGGATATCTTAACTCATTATGAAATGGGAAATCCATGCAGAACTAGGCATGTGTATGCAAGCAAATCATGATAGCAAGTGACCACACATATAAGAAGTTGATGAAAATAATCATATGAGTAGGTAGTCAATGCATATTCATTTGTAGATCTAAATGTAACCTTTTATTAAGATGCATTATGGGGAAGTTGAATTTAATAGAATATGTGGCTTGAAAGTTACAATGGCCTAGAAGGAGCAAAGGATTCTTAGTTATTTTACCATGTTTATAGGTAGGGTATGGTTATGGGACCCCAAAAATAAAGAGATTGGTTTCATTATCATGGCTAGGAAAAAATGATGTGGAAAAAGCATACTACTATTGGGGATGCACCTTATTCCAAAATACCCCTATCCTATTGGATTGATCGAGGAGGGTACTTAAGGTTGAAGGACATTAATGCACCATAGATTTTCAAAGGAGCTAAGGTTTCTTGGTAAAGGTTGATCAAAAGAGTGATAGTATTCTTATCATACCTTAGTATGGAGATGGGACCTTGTTGTAGCAAATGTAGTTTTCTTTCCTTTGGATATGGAGAGTTGATGGATCTTGTAAGGTTCTAATACTTTGATCCAAAAAAATTAGGAATTAGAACTATTAAAGACAAGGTGGCCACTATTTGTCAACTCTTGAATTAGATTCCTAAGTTCTGTGTAGTTATCAGTTGCATGGCCACTAATACAATGGAAAGCATAAATTTCATGGGAACAAGATGAAATACGATTTATGGGCTTGATAGATGAAATTTATACCATTTTGGCTTCAAGGCATTGTACTCGGATAGTGGTATGAGATTGAGCTAACTTAGTGAAATTATGTTGTGGTTTTAGTTGTAGAACAATCTTTTGAGGATTGGTAGTAGCATTAACATTGTTTATCTAGTAAGCATTTGTGACTTGTTGACTATAACAGCTTCTTCTTATTTTCCCTTTAGGTAAGGGAATATTTCTCTACTTCTTTACAAGTTTTATTTTTCAATTTCCCCCTTCTATAGAGTGTGGTTTCTACTTTCTATAATATCCCTATTTTTATTGTTAGCATGGTACAAAGTGTGGTGTGGTGTGATAGTAATTTTATGTGGCTCTAGATAAATAAAAATTAAAAGAAATATAAAAATAATAAAAGGGGAAATAAGGGTGAATGCCACATTAGGAAAATATAATATTATTTTATTATATTATTAAGAGAAAATAAAAAGTGCTTCTCAATGAAGAAATAGAAAATTTTCCTATTAAAAGAGAAGAAGGGTTTTCATTTATGAATATTGAATTTGAGTATTTTCTCTTGTATGTGGATGAGAAGTCATCTACAACACTATCATAGATGAAAACCTATAGGAGCTAATCCCTAAGGATGAAAACCCTCTTAGATCAGAGGCAAAGGATGAAACCCCTGAGTCTCATAAAAAATTTGGAAGCATTGAGAGCACATTTTGCCCTAGGGAGGCATACGTCCCTATTTTGATAATCATTGGCAGTATCGGTAGCACTTCAAGACCCACATCCCACTCCTAGGATCAGACTACAGTAATTCAAGGTGGACGTTGCACTTGTGTGAGGTTGTTTTAGTGATTTGAGGGAGAAATAGGGTTGGCATAAGGTTTGGGGAGCCATTGATAGTCCTTAGAGGCTGACGTCCTTTTCTCGAGCGTAGATTTTCAAGATTTAGATGTCATAATCAACAGATTGATAGTCTTAGACCCCAACGTCCCATTAATGGTAGCATATCAGCATATTTCTAATGTTAAATCCATCATTGTGGTGCTTCAAGACCCCCACGTCCCATCTAGGGTATTCTAGCTAGCATTAGCAATCAGATTTCATGTATTGTGAGTTGTTTCATGTGATCTCTTTAATAATTATTCATGTAATTGTCTATGCATTTCAAATTTAATGCAAAATCGTATTGTTGGAGTTGCTTGGCAAATCTAGAGTAATTTTGTGATTTAAAAATTATAGATGTAAATTCTATCTAAATAAATATTATATTGCTTTAAAACATATTGCAAGATTGTTAGGGTTTAGCATTATTTTTAAAATTAGGTCATTACAGTAGTATCATAGCTATGATCTTGCCAGCCTGTGGAGGGTTTTATATGGAAAAAGTTCAGCAGTCGTGAGTAGATCAGTATTGAGAATTTTTTTGGGCACTTTTAAAGGTTGATTTGAGTACCCATTAAGCCCTATTTTGTATTTCCACTTTCAAAAAAATTATAAAAATTCTATGGTCAGATCTAGCAACTTTGAGGGTTTCATTTTTTAGAAGTTAGGGTTTGCTGCAAAAAATTCATATTTGAAATTTTTATCCTGAACAGAGTTGGGTTACTTGACAGTGAGATGGCAAATACATGGGTTGAATTGATAGAAAGGATAAGGGAGAGCAATCAAAGAAAATTCCAAGAATATACAGATATCTTATTCCTTGAATATAAATAGGGGAATGAAAATTACAGGAAGGTTGTAGATTTCCAAACATTATTGGAGCTTAATATAAAGATAAATCTTGCTACATGGCTTTCATAGACTGGGATGTTAGGCATGTATAAAGGAAATTATGAAGGAAATGTCATGGCAATATTTGAAGATAAATCAGAATTATGACCACCTGAGAATGATTTGGTTGAAGAGTTTAATGATAAATAAGAGGAGGTCATGGCAGAAATTTCACATGAGGAAGCTAGCAAAGAAGAATCTCAATCAGAAATTGTTGTCTTGCCACATGAGGTATGTACAGAAAAATCTCAAGGTGTTTTCCATGAAAGTAATGACACTAATAGAACGGATGCAAATGACAAAATTATCGAGGAAGAGCATGATGAGGGGCGTGAGATTGTTCTTAAGGGGATCAAAGATGGGCCCAATGTTTCAATCAGAATGATGGAGGGCATCATAACAGGTAAAGAGCAGCAGTATGAAGTAAAAGGTAAATGGCTGATGACACCACAGTATGCACAATATGACACAAAAATTATGGACTGTTTCCACAGTATGACCAGGAGCCAACAATTGAAGAATGATATTTTGTATGTGGATGACAAATTGGAAGCTACAGGGTGTTATTTAAGGGCTGCACATGAAAATATAGCTACTGCTGTTCCTAAACACACCAATATGAACGAAGATGGGACTGTTTCTAAAGTTTTAGGTACTGATTTATTGGCTGATGGTAAATCTTTGTTTGGACAGCTATGCACATCATACTTTTCAACTTTTGGCGCTCATAATGAAGGTAAAACAGTGGCAGCTGTAGACAATATGAAGGCTGCATTTGATGGAGGGTCGGCTGATGTTGTATGGGTTGCAATACCTCATGATTCTGGGATCGCTATCACTGACTTAATGACTGCATTTGATGGTGAACGGACTGTTGTTCCTTACATGGAAGATGAGGACATTGCTTGGGTTGTTGTTGGTTCCCAAGAGACTATTTGTATAGCTAAGCATGCACTACAATTTGTTGATGAGCTTGCTGCCCACCTGTTACCAGAGTTTGTTGACTCCTATCTCAACTTACTTTTCATTGATCCATTCACTGTTACTAATGATTTGCTTCAATTGTGCTATAAGTCAGCTGTAGGGATTGATGAAGGATTGAGTATAAATGATGTTAAACAATTTGGACAGTCATCACTCGCTATTGTTTGGGAAAAATCAGACCTATTACACTCACTGTTCAGTCATTTTTCCATCGGTGACATCACTCTTTGGCATGATACCTCAGTCAGAAACAATGAAGGACTGTTCATTGATGACTTGGGAAGGCTTCAAAGGACTTATTTGGCTACTAATTGCACAAATTCAGACCTGCTGGGAGGTATATTAGACCTGTTGTATGCAAGGGCAGACCTGTCTTCACTCAGTTGGGATGCACATGGGAGTTTGGGACAGTTTTGGAGAATAATTTTGATGTTGTCCTCTGGCAACGTTGTTGGGCACCAAGGCCTTGGGTCTTCACCTGGCATGATGAGATCCTTTGCACCCTTAGTTGTTCTTAGCATCAAAGAGAAGAGAGCACAACCCTGGCATGATAGATTCTTAGTGAAAGTAGCACTCACTCTTGGGCCAATACTATGGCAGTATGGTAAAATTTTCTTAAGGTTAGTTTGGGATCCTGGAATCATTCTTGATCATGGTTATGGATTGGTTTAATCTGAATGAAGTTTGTGTTCGATTGCTTGAGGACAAGCAATCTCAGGGGGGGATGTATTGTAATGTCCCCATTTTTATTGTTAGCATGGTACAAAGTGTGGTGTGGTGTGATAGTATTTTTATGTGGCTCTAGATAAATAAAAATAAAAATATATAAAAAATAATAAAAGGGGAAATAAGGGTGAATGCCACATTAGGAAAATATAATATTATTTTATTATATTATTAAGAGAAAATAAAAAGTGCTTCTCAACGAAGAAATAGAATATTTGCCTATAAAAAGAGAAGAAGGGTTTTCATTTGCACATCTATGAATATTGAATTTGAGTATTTTCTCTTGTATGTGGCTGAGAAGTCATCTACAACACTCTCGTAGACGAAAACCTACAGGAGCTAATCCCTGAGGACGAAAACCCTCTTGGATCAGAGGCAAAGGACGAAACCCCTGAGTCTCATCAGCAATTTGGCAGCATTGAGAGCATATTTTGCCCTAGGGAGGCAGACGTCCCTGTTTTGAGCATCATTGGCAGTATTGGCAGCACTTCAAGACCCACGTCCCACTCCTAGGATCAGATTGCAGCAATTCAGGGTGGACGTTGCACTTGTGTGAGGTTGTTTCAGTGATTTGAGGGAGAAATAGGGTTGGCATCAGGTTTGGGGAGCCATTGACAGTCCTCAGAGGCTGACGTCCTTATTCTGAGGGCAGATTTTCAGGAGTTAGAGGTCAGAATCAGCAGATTGACAGTCTTAGACCCCAACGTCCCATTGCTGGCAGCATATCAGCAGATTTCTGATGTTAAATCCATCATTGTGGTGCTTCAAGACCCCCACGTCCCATCTGGGGTATTCTATCCAGCATTAGCAATCAGATTTCATGTTTTGTGAGTTGTTTCATGTGATCTCTTTGAGAACTGTTCATGTAATTGTCTATGCATTTCAAATTTAATACAAAATCGTATTGTTGGAGTTGCTTGGCAAATCTAGAGTAATTTTGTGATTTAAAAATTATAGATCTGAATTCTATCTAAATAAATATTATATTGCTTTAAAAAATATTGCAAGATTGCTAGGGTTTAGCATTATTTTCAGAATTAGGTCATTACACCTTCTTGGTCATTTCTATGGCATCTTCCAAGGAAGACACATTGGATATTTCTAGGTGGAAAGATAATTTTTCATTAACATTTCTTATAAATATTTTTAAAAGGTATTTTGGTGGAGGGACAGGTTGAAGGCTTCCAAACAAGGTTTTCCACCTAGTTAGAAAGTCAACAAAATTCTTATCTTTCACTTGTTTGAGTTCAGTAAGATCATTAATTGTATGATTCACTTCAATGTAAATGGACAATTATTTGACAAATAGTTCAACAAGATCTTTGAACATTTTGAGGGAATGTATCGGTAATTGGCAATACTATTCTAAGGAAAGGCCACTAAGGCTTTTGGGGAAGGTTTTGAGTAAAAACATCTTATCATGTTCAATGTTAGTACAAGCAATTTAGAAAAGCCTAAGGTGATTGATAGGGTTTTTATTTCCTTCATATATTTGAGGCTTAGGTAGTTTAAATTTAGGAGGAAAGGGATGACTAACTATGATAGGATCTAGTGGCTCATTGAACAAGTATTCATAGGATTACATATGGTTGGAAGAGGATCCTTGGATGGATCCCACCTATTGTTCTATTTGCCCCAATTTAGAATCTTGTTTTTCCAATTGTCCTAGTCTAGAGTTTGTATTTTGATATTCAAGAAGTGGATTAAAAAATACTTGAGGTAAGATAAAAGGAGATTGAAAACTAACACAAGGATAATATTTAGGTATTTCAAAGGATGATATAAAAGGTAATATTATATGGCTTATCCCCAAATTATTTAAATTAATAATTCTAATGGATGTAGAAAAAATTGTAGAAAACGTTAGAGGTTTGAGAAAGACTCACATTTGCACTAATAGAATTATAAGAACTATTGATGAAGGGATGGGGGATCAAAGTACTAGGGGATACACTCAAATTAGGGGTATATATAATGTTATCTTGTTGAAACAAGGGGTAACTTATGTTGCCCTTTAGTAGTTCATCATGAGATAACGAACGAGGGTGCATTAATGGTTGAGTATCTTGGTTTCTAATACTTTAGAAATATTGTTGATAAGAGAATCAAGGTTATGTTTAAAGGCATCAAAGTTTGTAGTATCTAGTGTGTGATTGGTATTAGAGGAAAAATAGTAATCCTTAGGGGAATTATTCCTTAAGGGAGTGTTGTGTTTATTGTTATCATTTTTTATAGCAATGAGAGTAGAATAAGAGAATAATTGACTAAAATTAAATTTGAAAGAACAATCATTAAAGGAGTCTTCCTTTAGGGGAATAATTTGTTCATCATTAATATTATTAAGAAATATATTGATGATATCTTCATGCTCTTGCAAAAGGGTTATCATATGATTGAGGGAACTATGAGTTATCTTTTCATCATTATTAAGGAATTCTTGGATGATAGCTTCATGTTCTTGTGAGGAAGACATTATATGATTAGGGGATTCGAAGGTTGTTTTATTTTGATCATGGTTAGGTAATTGATTAAGGAATTCATTGATGATGTCTTCATGTTCTTGTAAAAAATATATTGTATGACTAAGAGCTTTGGGGGTTATTTTCTCTTGATCATTATTAAGAAATTTATTAAGGAATTTGTTGATGATATCTTAATGCTCTTGGAAAGAGGTTATCATATGATTAAGGTCATCATGTGAGGGGATTATAGGATCCAAAAGGGTGGCATCCTTACTTTCTTTATTAGAATTAGGATTTTATGTGTGGGAGGTTCATCATAATCCTCTACTAAATTTTCTGGATGGGTAGCTACCTTATGAGTTTTATAGCGTCTTTTGAGTACTAGGAAGATTTGAAAAGCAAAGAAAATTAATTTTAACAAATTTACAAGGTTTAGGAAGATGGAAATTGAATAATACTAGGAAAGATATATTTGATTTATTAGTTAGATCTTGATTAATAAAGGTAGGAAATGCTATGAATATCAATCAATAGGTTGATGTACCTTAGGAGGATCTCCTGATATACTAGAACTTGCCCAATATACCTGCCCTTCTGATATACATATTAGTATGTGAAAGCAACTCGATTTACTGATATGTGTGGTCGTACATAAGGGTAAAATTTGAGGTACATGAACAAGGAATGGTATGAGGATCAATCACACCTAGATACATGACTTAGTATTGATACTTTTACACCAATAAAGGAACCAATTATTAATCTTAATTAATATGATCTAAACTAAGTAAACATGTTTAAATCATCTTGCTTAAGTTTGAATTAATTTTCATCTTTCAAGGAAATGTTTTTTTATGTCGGTTTCACAAAAATATAGTTACAACTTACCGTGCAGGATGATAACCCGAGTCTCTTTCCAAAGGAGACTTGAATACTTTCACATAGGTTGGCCTACCTCCATGTACATTTATATGTTTATGTTCATGTAGTGTTTGGTGAGTTAATTGGAAATAACTCAAGGATTTTTTTTCCAAACCCTAAATAATATAACCTATGAAAGTAGAAAGCATTACGAGATACAAGAATAAAATAATGCATCGAACAGAGTTCCTAAACTAGTACGGTTTTTAAATTTCAATGATTGATAATAAAGGAATTTTTATTTCAAGGGCAAACAAGATAGAATGAAAACAAACACAACTACCCTAAGATGTAACTATATGCTTTTTGATTCTTTGCCTAAGTTATTTTAAAATAAAATTGAAACTATACCAAGTGTTCGTTGATTTTAACCCAAATTGGGTGTGTTTCTATTAAAAATTGTAGTAAACAGAAAAATGAAGAGCAAAAATCAATCAATTAAGATCATACAAAAGGGTTCCAAAACTGAAATACCTATTTTCAAATGCATGAATAAAAGTATTGAACTTTGCAAAAGCATGACTAGTGCTTTTTTCAAGCCTACAAAATAAGGGAAAAAGTAGATGGTAGTTTGTTTTAATGGGTCTATTTGATCACAAGGAAATAGTGGACTATCTAGCCAGACTAATCAAATCCCTTAGTTATGAAATAAAGTTGAAATATGCCTAGAATTTGGAAGGATAAATGATTAATGCAAAAGCGTTGAGAATCAAAAGTGCTACCAATGCTTTTGCTAGTGGTGTTTTTTCTCTACATAAAACAGAGAAGCAAAATCACTAGTTTTTTTTAAATGTCAGAGCTTTTGTACCTACAACTATTGAATAAGTATATTTAGGGATAAATTTAATGCTAATTCAACCTAGAGGTAAGAGTGAGGTGCAATAGAGTGATTGAAGCATGATTGATAATGTCTAGATGCTAAAAGAGTTACAAAACTATGCCTATTGATGACCAAATTTTATAAAATATGTCTAGGGAATTAATAAAGGTTTAAAAGGATGATGAATAATAGTTAATTTCTTCAAATTCCTATGAATGGACCCTATAGGATCTATAAGGTGTGCTTAGAAGCTATGAAATGAGTGCTAGGGTGATGTTGCAAAACTCAAGTAAAGACAAGCTAGAGTAATCTTAGTCAAGTATGATGGTATTACATGACTATAAAGCCAAAGTAAGAGCTCAAATGAGTATATGAACCTACTGAAGAAACTAAATGACTTCCAAATAAATATTATAAATTGAAATGTGAGTGCAAATCAAATATTTATAGATTATAAAACTAAATTAAAACAAACTATGTTATTGTATTTCAAATAGAGAGATAATTAGGAGTGGGTTAAATATTAAATGTGTATGAAAATATGCAAAAGAAACAAAGTAATATGCTAAATATCAATATATGAATAGAATAAATATAAGTTAGAAACAAGAATATATGCTGTAAAATAGTCAATATGTTAGATAAAGAGACTAGAATGATTAGGAGTGCTAAATAGAATACAAATAAAATGAAATAAGCATGTGGTGACTACAAATGATTGTAACATAAGATAAAAAAATAAACATAAACTAAGGTAAAGTAGTTTCAAAGGAGTTAACAATATATGAAATGGACTATTATAAAGAAATAAAATACAATAAACAAGGATTAATAGTTATAAAGTATACCAAAAAAGTGTTAGCAAGGCAATAAGAAGTGTAATGAATGAAATAAGAAGCAAATTGAAAGGAATAATAGGCTAGGAATGGAGGATTACAACAAAATCCTGATAGAGTCTCAACTTCTCAGCCAATAATTCCTTCTTATTGTAGCAACAAGAGGATTTGGATTGCCCTAGTACCTTATGCCTTGCTTCAATTGCCCTAAATTCTATTGAAGATGCTCATAATGCAAGAGAATGAGAAATATTAAAAAACAATATTGAGAAGATAAGTTGGTAAAGTCTTGATACCTTAAGAATGCTTGTTGAATTCCCATCCCATGAGTTTAATTTAGGGATTTATGAGGGAGAATTATTTGAGGGAAAATGGGGCTAAAGATGCCATTAGATAAAATAAGAATTTAAAATATGCAAGCTTGGGGATGAGATGGAATATGCATGATCAAACCAGGGAGAGGAAGGAAGAAATCCATGTATTTTTTATTTATATCACAAGGATTTTACTCATGCTGACAAAAATTTTGGGTTTTATAGAAGGAATTTCATAGCACTTATGTTCAACAGTCTTGTTGATTGGTCAACTTGCTGAGAAAATCAAGTTTTACAAAAGTGCTAGAAATAAACAAAAGCATTGGTAGTGCTTTTGCAAAAGGTGGCACTTTTACTTTTGTCTTGCCTAGGTATTATTTTCTTACAATTTGATGTATTGATCATTATATAAGTATAGATGTTAGGAACCTTCTATTAAAAATGATCTCACTCACACAAAATACTAAAATTAAGTAAAAACTCATGCAATATCACAATATAACAATGTGGAAAAGTAAATGCAAAAATAAACTCTCACGATAAACATTGAATCACAAGCCTCTTCGAGGGGGCAACCTCCTTCAATATTTCAATCACTTGCAAAAATACATTTTTACATGGCTTGATAGCTTTTAAAGAAAATACTTCATGCAACCCTAACATTTAGCTCAAGAGTTGGCTTACATGTAAAATACCACTTGAGCTAGAATATTCTACCAAACATCGGTTACAATCTTGATAACGGTTACATGAAATAGCCCCAGTTATCTAGGTGCCTTACTTGCCACATATATTACAAAATATTATAAAATATCATTATAGATGGGGTCCCCATGTTGGAAGTGGGTCATTACATAAGCAAATGAGAATTATAAAATAATGTTAGGATGGGGTCCTAACATGTTCTTCCCCTTCAAAAAGCTTTATCCTCAAATTTGGAGATGAGGAAACTGGTGCTGGAGCTACTAGAGAGACTCCCATGTAGCATATTCTGGCTGTAGACCATACCACTAAATAAGGACCTTAGTAATGGCTCAATTGTGTAGGGTGCGAGTACGATGATCCAACAACTATTCAAGCTCAAACAAGATAGAACCTTCTTCATCCAATTCAAGAAGTGCAAATTAAACCTATACCCGAGTGCCCACAACCTTATTGATAGAGTAGACATGAAAAATAGGATGAATTTTGGATGTAGGTGGGAAGGCCAATTTATAGGTTATGGCACCAATCCGTTGTAAAACCTGGTAGAGCCCATAATATTTTGTAGCAAGATTTTTGTACCTACGAAGTTGTAGGAAAAGTTTTTTATATGGCTATAGGTGAAGGAAAAGCATATAACCAACATCAAAACTACACTCATAATGATGTTGATCAACTTGTTGGTGCATTTGGTTTTGGATCACTTCCAAATTCATCTTTAGTTGATGGAGGACTTCAGCACCTTGGTTGAGTGTAGTGTCAACTACATGGACCTTAGAACTACTTGGAATGTAGGAGGAGGGCATGCATAGAGGCCTACCATAAACTGCTTCAAAAGGTGTAACCTTGGTCATCGTGTGATAAGAAGTATTATACCACCACTCGACCAAGAGAAGCCACTTCACCCATTGTGTAGAGTTCTCAGACGTAAAGCAACAAAGATAGATCTCCAAATATTTGTTGATAATCTCAATCTGGCCATTCTTTTGTGGATGGTAGGATGAAATCATCTTGATTTGAGTTCCTTGCAACATAAATAATTATTGCCAAAAATTACTAGTGAATGTAGAATCACAATCAAATATAATGGAGGTAGGCATGCCATGAAGGCAAAATATAAAGTCTTGAAAATTTTGGGTAATGGTGGACACTATGTAAGGATGGGAGAGGGAACAAAAATGAGTATACTTTGAAATATGATCCACTAACACAAAAATAATTGATTTACCATCGAACTTAAGTAACCCTTCAATAAATTCCATTGAAATATCTATCCAAACTTGTTAGGGAATCAATAATGGTTAGAGAGTTCTTGGAGAATGCATTGTTTCACCTTTCATCCATGGACAAGTGTCACATGTAACCACAAAATTGTGTATGTCCTTCTTCATACGCTTCCAAGAAAAAGTGTGCTTTAGTCTTTCATATGTTTTAAGGAACCATGAATGGTCTATCATGGGTGAAACATGAATTTCCTTCATGAGAAGGTCCCAAAGGGAAGATGTGCAAGGAACCACAAGGCGTTGATGGTAGCATAAATCTTGTCCATCCCAAGTATAGTTAGGACATGAGGTAGAATATATTTGAAGGAAACAACCATAGTTTACAAATCTAAATCTTGAAGCACCTCCTCACGAAGAGAATTTATCCATTGAGGAATGGGAGAGGAAATGGCACATAACATACTGTGAGCCTCAAATTGATGAGAGGGGGTATTGACCACAATATTCTCTTTGCCCTTTTTATGGTTAACATCATAATCATAACCCATAATCTTAGAAACCCACTTATGTTTTTTAGGGTAGCAACCCGTTGCTCTAAGAAATATTTGAGACTTTAATGATTTGTTTTAATAGAAAATAGTGCTCAATGAGATAAGGTCGCCAATGAGTGACCGCATGAAAAATGGTAAGCATTTCTCACTAATAATATAGGTGAAGAGTATGGGCTATTACTGGGATGAATGACTCTATCTTTTAACAATTCCTGCACTAACTTCTCAATCTTTGACTTAAGAGCATGAGGGTATCGGTAGGACCTGATGTTAGGTAGTACACTACCAGGGACCAATGATATGGCATGATCATGGGAGTGACGTGATGGCAATTTTGTTGGTTCAAAAAATACTGCATTGTGCTTTGTCAAAACAAGTTCCAAATCTTCTAGAATTTGATCCACTTCTATAGTAGGTGGCTATATGGAAAATATTTGTGCAATGATTCCATGAGATGATTTTTTTTAACTTCTCTATACGATTGAATTTGATAATCTAAGAAGGCCCTACTGTTGAACCATGAAGAGTATATGACTATCCATTCTATGAAAATTGCATTCATATTTTTGCAAAGTTCCATGAGATGGTGCCCAAGTTACCCAACCATTAAGCTCTTGACACAATATCACATCCCCCTAATTGAAGGGTAAACATGTCTTGTTTGAGCTCGTAATTCCCAGTTTTCAATTTGAAATTACGACATTTATATTTACAAGGTAAGGTCCTCCATTTTCCACCATGACCTCAAAGGAATTGCATGTGTGTATGTAAAAATTGGCCTGCTTGGCAATTTGAGATTGATAAAGTTATGTGTGCTACCTGAATCAATAAGGATTGTAAGGCATTGGCCTTTGAAGAAACCCACAACTTTCATAGTTTATGTAGTAATCCATGCAAGAGCGTGGACCAAAATTTTTTCTTGAGGTTCTTCATGTTGAGATTGTGCTTCAGTTGTATCTTCTTCATCATAACTATGGGCACTTTTGGCGGGGTCCTCTACATTTATTATAAACAACTTCTTTTGGGCACACCTATACCCCTTGACATATTTTTCATCACAATCATAACACAACCCTTGGACTCATCAAGCATCCATTTCCTTGGTGGTCAAGCACTTTGAAGGGTAGATTTATTCTCACGATTTCTTGTAAACTTAGGAGGAAAAGAGGGTTTGGTTGGTTGAAATTTAGATGTCCTCCTTTGAGCTACAAATTTGTATTCGGCCATCCATGCCAAGCTTATAGCCTGCATCATTGTCTATGGTTTAAACATATTAACCTCAGCTTGGAGATCATACTTCAAGCCACTAATGAAACAACTCATGAAGAACCCTTTGTTCAATCCTTGAGTTTTGTTGGCTAATTTTTTAAATTGTGTTTGGTAATCCCAAATTAGAGAAGTTTATTTCAACTTTGTCAAGGCTCTTGTAAAGTTGTCATACTCACTAGGACCAAATCGAGTGAGTAATTGGGACTCAAATTCTTTCCAAGAAGGATCAAGAATGGTGTTTTGCAACCATTGGTACCACTATAATGCTTTAGATTCCAAATTGAAGGAAGCCATCTAGACCCTATAGTATCTAGGGATATTATGGAGTTTAAAAATTTGATCAACATTATACAACTACCCATCTACATCCTTCCCATTGAACTTAGGAAAGTCTAACTTAGGCATCTTGAAGGTAGGATCACAGTCATAGTGAGAGTGAGAATCTTCTACTCCATTTTCTTTCTTTTAGCCGGATTGTTCAGTATGGTACTCAAAAGCATGTGGATCGGTTTGAAGCTTAGACTCCACTTCTTGAAGCTATTGTTCTAAGTCCGATTTGGCGATATTGTAGTCACTTCTTAAGTGGGCAATGTCTACATGTATTGATTTATTTTCCTCCATAAGGGAAGTAAGTTGTTTGGAGATGAAATAAAGTTGTTCTCTCCTTTTTGTGTCCATGAGTCCCCTCAGCCATTTTGGAGAGATTTGAATGATGACTAGTGACTTACTAAAAATAGAAATGTAATTTGTAGGGGTTACTATTTTAGTAATAAGTCCAAAAAGTGCTTGGTTAGGTTGAAACACTCTTTTTAGGATAGGTACCAATTCGATGGTCACTTGATTTGAGTGCTCAATGAGGAGATATACTGACTTCTTTGACTTTTTGAGGTCTCCTAGTGTGGTGTAAGGTGATGTCGAGGTAATTTCTTCAACTTTGACTTAAAAATTTATAGATGGGTCCTTGAGGGTATTTGGTGCAAAATAATGAGCTGCTTCTAGTCCCAAAAAAAATTGGCCAAATTGACTAACCGTTGAAAAGTTATGGTCATAACAAGAAAAAAAAAAAAAATTACCAACTTTGGGAAATCAGTGCAAAATTTGACCAGGAGCTACCAAGGATAATTTTGTTTGAAATGGAATGTATAGATGTATGGTAAATTTTGGAGTCAATCTGATATCTGAGTGAAGAGATATCCCTATTTGAGTAAAAAAACATTTTTTTACACGAGATTGGATTTAAAAGTTGGGTATTATATCAACTATCTTTGCCTTGTCTTTTCTGACTACTGACCACTCCTATCAATGTCTTGTCTCTATCCCTGTCACATGTATTGTGATTAATGACATTGTTTAGAAACTAACCCTAGATTTTCTATACTTTGTGGTTACTAACATTTATCTATTTTATTTTTGTAACTGATAACCTTGTAATAGTAACTAACAACCTTGTAATTGACTATTATTCATAATTATTCTGAGGACTGTTACTAACTGTTACTACAACTAACCCGATTGTTAATACCACTCAAATATTTTTTATTATCACAGACACTTGCCAAATTTATCTAGACTGTTTGGTGCAGGCAATAATTTATTCTTTTGATAGGGAAGTCTTCTTCATATGCTCACTTTTATGGGAAAGAAAAGTGCAAGTTCAATAGACAAAAGATTTTGTTTTTGTAGGTTGAATAATTTTGTTTGGATAAAACCAAGGTGCACTAGGCAATGGAGTATGTAATACCCATAAGCCCTATGTTATACCACAGTGACAAACAATAGTTCTTAGACTAATATTTTAAGCCACTACCCAAGGAGGATTCCACACATACCCTTGAGCACACTATCGACCTCTATGACAGTATGAGAGTGTAATAATTTGGGATGTTGTATCCCATGGACTATGGATAATACAAGGCCAAAAATATTTCAATTGGATAAAATTTAGTTTAAGCCTAGATGGTCTTCTGATATACCCGAAGATACGCGGGAGCTCAATTTCATGCATGAGTGTTGTCTGAGGTCTGGGTATTGGAGCCTGATCATTCCTCACTTCACTAGACATTGTATGGGCTATCGATATTAGCCAATAACGGAAAATCCTTTATGATATTTTAAAACCCTCTGCACAAAATTTCTAACCTACTCAACTACTGTAAAAAAGAGTCTGTATTTTTTTGTTTTTTTGGTTTTTGCAAAAAAATTATTGAATAAAGAAAACAAAAATAAAAAACACAGGAAAATTATACCTAACAAGCAAAAATGGATACGCAAGAATTATCGCAGTCACAGTAGAACACGACCCTAGAAAGCGCTATAATACCACTTGTTAGGAACCTACTATTAAAAATGAGCTCAGTCACACAAAATACTGAGATTAAGCAAAAACTCATGCAATATCACAATATCACAATGCAAAAAAGTAAATGTAGAAATAAACACTCTCACAATAAGCACTAAATCGTAGGTCTCTTCGAGGGGGCAACCTCCTTCAATATTTCATTCACTTGTAAAAAGATACATTCGTACATGGCTTCATAGCTTTTAAAGAAAAGACTTCATGCAACCCTAACCCTAAGCTCAAGAGTTGGCTTACATGTAAAATGTCACTCGAGCTATAATATTCTACCAAACATCGATTACAATATTGATAACGGTTACATGAAATTACCCCACTTGTCTAGATGCCTTACCACATACATTACAAAATATTACAAAATATCATTATATATGGGATCCCCATGTTGGAAGTGGGTCATTACATAAACAGATGAGAATTATAAAACAATGTTAGGATGGGGTCCTAAAAATAGACATATTTATACTCGTTGGAAAGCTCTTTTCAAGGTTGATCTAATGATGGTATTTCTATGAAGTTTTGTGAAGCTTTTATAAGAAAAATAATGTCCCAAATATGATGTTACTTTTAGGGTAGCAAACATCCCAAATTTGGGCATGAAGAAGGTTGATTCAATTTGATTGATCAAAGGACTTGTGAATGAGGGTTAATTGATGAATTTTAGTAGATTTGAAAGTTGGTGAAGTATGCCAAAATTGGGTGTCTACAACAAGTCATGTGGGTACCAAAAAGTAAAATGGTACCTAATAAAGTTCAATATAGTTATTTTGAAAGTAGGGTTATAGTTTCATGTTGAAACACTAACATAATAAGATGACAGTTTACTTAGTTATGTTCACAATTAAAGGTGAATGGATTGAATAGGTCTAAACTAAGAAATATCACTTTTTTAAATGACTAATGAATAATATCATTATAATGATATAAATCTAATAATATAATTATTTCCTACGTTAGTAAGGAAACTATATAGTGTTAATTTTTGTTTGATCTACATTTACTTTTTTTGCAACAAACCAATAAAATAGAACATATGGAAATACTTTTACAATAAAAGTTTCAAAAATCCTCTTCTTATCAATGAATTTCAAGAACTAAGCTTAATGTTGATATTTTAGCATAATTTTTAAAAAGTATTATCATTAAATTAAACTATACAATATAGTAAATGTGATCAATATTCTGTGTGATAAGCATAGAGGACTCTTTAAAGGATCCATTTATTTTTCCTTCAAAGTGGTTTTAATGATTTGTTATTCATAATTCTATAAACTTATAAAATATGTATACATTATGCAAAGGATGAAATTCAATGGCTCACGTCTCATTCCCTCCTCATTGTTCTATATGTAATGACATTAGGCTATTGAATATGTATTTTTAAAATAAAATTCAACCAACCTAAAGTTATTTAAATTTGTCACTGCAAATAAAAGGTCATTTATGAGATTTGCATTCTTGTGTACTTAGAACGTAATGTATAATTGTATTCAGTTTTTTTATATTATTAAAAATATTTTGAAGTCTATTATTTCAAAAATAGAAGGATTTGATGATTTATGCAATTTGAAGGTATTTGAGAAAAGAGCTATAACTTATTATATCTAAGTAGATGACTTCCACTTCAACCCTGGATATTGGTGAACAAACTTAAGCTTTGAAGCTTATTAATTGATAGATGAGTAAAAACTAGAGGTGTTACACATTCTATAAAGATAAAAAACATTAAATAACAAAGAAGCCTCTAGAAATTACACTATAAATTTAGTTTTCCCTTTTAATTTAGTTGTCTTTGCTTTAAATGTTTTGTAATTGTTTTTAACTAGTTTAGATTACAAAGATTATTCTCTTAAGTACAAAAAAAAAAATTAGATTGAGTTCCAAGGGGACAATGATGACACCAATGTCTAGAGAAATTGTTAGCCACATCATGAAAATGACTGAATAAATTATTTTTCTACACTCAAACTTGCATCGAGTTTGCATGCTAAATAAATTTTCAACTTGTTAAATAACGATGAACAAAATAAATTGTAGGAGCTAGGGTGTCTGCGTGCATGTCGGTCTGCTTGTTATCCTAGGGTTTTTAGAAGTTTTTTTTCATTCTCTGGGAGCTTGTGTTGGCCTTTGTGTTGCGCTTGCTCTGTGGGTGTTATTATGTCGGCTTCTCCTCCCTCGACTTCGTTTGAAGCTGGCGATGAGAGGAATGGCTCTGGAGGTGAACAAATGACCCAGGAAATTTTTTTTCAAGGTACCATGAGGTAATTTTGAACCTAATTTTGTGATTCCTCTGCATGAATTCAATTAGGCATGTTCTTGGTTTGAAAACAATACTCTTATAGGGTATTTTTTGGGTCGGATTCCCCCTGAGCATGTCCTTAGAAACTAGATTGAGCAGTATTGGCGTCCGTATGGGATTCAAGTCGACCATGTCCAAAATATCTCTAAGGGTTTTTTTCATTTCCATTTTGGTAGTCCCGACCAAGCCTAGAAGGTCCTCAATAAGGGTCCTAGTTACATTAATAGTTCATTGCTCATTTTTTAGCCATGGAGCCAGGATTTCACGATTTCTAATTTTATTTTCCTGGTCGTGCCTATTTGGTTAGAACTCCTGAACCTTCCCATGCATGCTGACCCTTTTTGAAATTTTTTTTGTCCACCCTTGGTGAATTTGTCTGTAATGAACCCTCTCGGTTCATGTCGGTTCGTCCTAGTAGGAGAATGTGTATCAAAGTTGACCTAGTTAAAACCGTGAAGGATTATATTGACATTCAAATTAGTTCTACCTGTATTCATCAGCAGGTGGTGTATATCAACCTCCCTAATACTTGTTACCATTTCCAGTCAACCTCCCACTACATTAAGGATTTTCCCTTGATGGCTAAAAATTTTAAGGCCAAGATGTCTACCCCGATAGCTGGTGTTGTATTATCTCCCACTACCCCGCACCCTCCCTTAAAATATGGTGAGTGGACTGAGGTTTCATGCAAGAAATGGAAAGGTGGCAAGCCCGCTCAGGCAGGGCACACAGTGGCCATGTATGCTCAAGCCCTAGCACCTAAGCCTCCCATGCAGCCACAGGTTATGGGGTCGGCCCTTGTCCACTCTCCTCCTTTGGCCGTCAAGTTTGTAGACCATGACAAAGGGATTCGTTCCACTATGCCCTTGGGTTCTCCAAATGAGGCAGGGGTTGAAGGAATTTTCTCTCAAAACTTAGGACGGTGATCTTGTAGCCCCTACAAGGTGAGCAGCTTGCTCATTTGGACAAGCGACAACAAACTTCTTTCTCCTTCAACACCTTGGACGCCTTCAAGAATAATCCCTATTACCTATTGATGGATAATGTGACTGAGGCCAGTGGGGGTATGCAACTTGACTCATTTTAATATTGTTTCTCTCTTGGAATGTGTGTGGGTTGACGAACCCTATTCATCGTTACATGGTTCAGGATGAACTCTCTACCTGTTCCAGTCTTTATGGTCATCCAGATTTTGTGTGTTTACAAGAATTCAAAGTGACAGGTTTCAATTTACAATCTGCTTGTTCTATGTTATGGCATGGTAGTCAAATGTATACTACCAATCACAATCACAGCAGCAGAGACGCTGTCATTTTGCTTAATAATAGGTGGGTAAGCAATTTTGTCACATGGGATTCTAACTCCTCTCACCACGCGGTTTGGATTCTGCTTGAAGTTGGTGGTCTTTCCTTCGGGATTATTAATATGTATACCTCTAATGAGGTCCAAGATAGATGTGCCCTATGGAGATGGTGTGCTTTATCCTTACCTGCTACGGTTTGGCTTATGTGTGGTGATTTCAATATGATCGA
Source organism: Wollemia nobilis (assembly GCA_028583015.1). Lineage (NCBI taxonomy): Eukaryota > Viridiplantae > Streptophyta > Pinopsida > Araucariales > Araucariaceae > Wollemia > Wollemia nobilis. The sequence goes on along the minus strand of JAQPPZ010016363.1, from coordinate 4,659,450 downwards.
GAAGTCTCATGATAAAATAGACTAGATCCCCAATAGGTGGGCCTCGAAAGAGTGACATGCATGGTATTTTATGAAAAATAAATTGGGGGTATTCAATCCCAATGTTTGTTTCTCTACGGGTCAGTTTCTCGAGCATTTATGGTTCATGTGGTCTAATTTTCAATCATACCCTGTAAGAGTTTTAAAAAGGTTGGACAGGCCTATGTTGTCATATCAGTGTGAGTTTTCTTTTTCTCTTTGGCTCTCTTCAATCCCTTTTGTTGAAACCATTCTTGGTATGGTCTCGTCCGATCATTCCCCCATAATGTTCTCTGTTCATTTTTCCTCCACCCATCAATGGCCTACTCATGATCAGTTTTTTATTAACACTTCTTTCTTGCAACATGACACCATTGTTTGTCACATCCAAAGGATCTGGAACATTGTATCCAGACCCAATGGAGATTTAGGATGGATTGAGTGGTGGAATGATACCATTTTTTGTACCACTGCTCTACTTAGAATCCTAGGGAAGAAGGTGGCACAGCTGCATCGTCGCTCTACTACTCTACGTAATGAGCTTGCATAAGTCTCCTTCTGGATGGAGGCCTATCCATTTGACTCCACCATTCAAGCCCATGTCGCTCAGCTTCGACACAAGATCAAAATGGTTGAAGTGTATGAGGCCAGAGGTCTGAGATTAAATCTAGGTTGTATTGGCTCAAAGTGGGTGATCACATTTCTAAAGAATTTTTCCAAATGCTCTAGCCTCCGCGTCACTCCACTCAATTCAAAGCTTTATTGGTTAATGGGGTTCGCACCACCTCTTTTCTTGAAATAGCAGTTGAATTTACATGGTATTATTCTCATATTTTTGTTGCTCAGTCATACACCCCTAAAAGAGAATTAGCCCTTCAATGTTGCAAAGAGGTTATCCCAACTTGCCTCTCCCCAACGTAGCAAAATTATTGTGAACGACCCTTATCAAAGTAGGATCTTGTGGATGCCCTATTTCAAATGGCAGATGCTAAGGCCCTAGGGCTTGATGGCTTCCCCTACGAATTTTACAAAACTTGTTGGGAGTTTGTTGGTCCTAACTTACATAAAGTATATTTGGAAGCCCTGTAGACTGGCTCCTTAGGTGCTATTATCAATAAGGGTAATATCAAGTTTATCCCAAAGTTCGGGGATCCAAAAATCATCACAAATTGGAGGCCAATAACTTTGCTTAATATCAGCTACAAGATCATTGCCAAAGCGTTTGCTTTGCAGATTCAGCCCTTGCTTCCCTTTGTTGTGAGGTTTGAGCAAACTGGTTTTATCTAAAATTGTTATATTTTGGACAACATTCTTACTGTTTGGGAAGGGATGGAGTGGGCTCGCAGGTCTAGTCAACAGGCCCTCTTCCTCAAGCTTGAATTTGAAAAGTATTATGATAGAATTGAGTGGGTTTTCATTCTTTCCATGCTGGAATATCTTGGCTTTGGTCCTCATTTCATTTACTCTATTAAAATACTTTTTCAAGATGTTTCAGTTGTGCTTTCTCTCAATAAGTTTCAAACTAGCACTATTGGTTTTCATAGGTCAGTCAGTCAGAGATGTCCTTTGACCCCCTTGCTATTCATTTTAGTAGCAGAAGCCTTTGGTTATATTTTGGCTCATCGTGCTTCTCTTGGGATGCTTCAGGGTATTTTCCTTCCTGGGAATGATGGTCAACTCATTAACAACCACTTTGTTGATGATTCCTTACTTTGAATGAGGATGAGCAATCCCTTTTTGAAGCTTTGTCTTGTCTTGATATTTTTTGCAAAGCCTTTGGGTCTAATATCCAATGGAGTAAAACCTCTTGTTATAGGCAATCCCTACAACCTCTTCCCCACTAGCTTCAACATGTGCAGTGGAGTTGGATTCAACATAGAGAAGCCTTCAAATTCCTAGGCATTCCTTTTGCCTTTCAAAGCTCTTCATCCTAATTGTGGTCTTATGTCATCAGCAAAGTGGAAATCAAGCTGGAATATTAGAATGCTAAGAAGTTGTCTCTTACTAGAAAATTTTAAATTTACTCCAAATTGTTAGCTTCCATGCATGTTTATTACTCTTCTTATTGGGTCCCTCCCTAGGCTTGTTACAAACGGCTTGAAAATTTATTGAGAGATTTTTTGTGGTCTAGTGGGTATGAGCAAAAGGGCTTTCACAGAGTGGCTTAGGATATTTGTTGTCTCCCAGGACAAGCAAGGGTATGGGTTTGTTGGATTGTAAGCATCAAGTGTTAGCCCTATGTGCTAAATGGATTATATGGGCTCTCAAAGGACCTGAAGCATGGAAAGTTTTTATCATACATTGCATCTTGGTTGGGCTTCCCCTCAACCGTTGAGCCTAGGTAGGAATGGATTTTTTCTATTTGGTGATGGTCCCAATTTTCTTTAAAATACCTGGCTCCTTTGTCATCAAAAGCATATGGAAGGCTTGGCAAAAATTAAACCCTTGGATTGTTTGGAAGGAGATATGTTCACATAAAGGCCTTTCCATTAATCTTCTCAATGTTTGGTGGTTCCTTGTATTCCAGCTTAAGGGTAAGACTTTGGGCCAAGTTCCCTAGGTCCATGCCCAGAAATTTTTTAAGCGGGGCATTTTTGCCATTACAGAGTTCTACCCTAGGGAAAATAGAGACTGGATTCCTTGGAATGATTTTAAAAGGATGTTCCACTTGTCCAATGCTAACAAGGCTATGTATGATGTTGTTCTGGACCATACACCTTTCTCCTTATGGTAAAAATTAGGTGTCAAATCCCAGAATTCTTGGTGTAAATATTGGGCCTGGTATAAGAGCACTTACTTGCTCAGTTACAAAGCTAGACAGGGATATGATTGGCTTATGCCAACTGCCCCACGGTGCCCAAACTCAATGTCAAATGGGACCTTCTCTCACCATTCTCTAGGTGAAAAAAATATTTCATTCAGCTTGGGCGTCTTATTTAGAGCTAAAGAAAGATTTTTTGCCTGGAGCTTACTGTGTTAGGGTTTACCTCTTGACCGCAGACTTTCTTATATGGGGGTGCCTGAGCCCCAATGCCTGTTTTGTCAAGAACCAGAGTCTTGCATGCATATTTTTTGGGTCTATAAACATGTCAGTCTCGCTTGGAGTTGGTTGGGTTCTTTCTATGCTATATTTATGTCCCTACAACTTTCATGGCATCATGTCCTTCTGGGTGATCCCATTTAGTTTTCTCTCCCACTAAGGTAAGTGTGGAAAATATTCAGAGTCAACCTCATGTTTCACATTTGGAAATCTAGAAACAAAATTATTTTCAAGCAGGTTGATCCGTCTCAAGATTTTTTATTTGCTGAAAAGCTCAAAGTTTTTCATAATGTGTGGTTTCATATTTATGAACAGGTTAAAATGGTAGCTATGGAGTTGGACCATTTATAGGCTTTACTAAAATATTGGGTTGATGCCCCTTGTGTCATCAATAGGGAGGCCCCTAAGCGTTCGCCTCCTCACCCAGCCAGATCTCGTTCATGGCGTCAGTATACTCAGAGCAAATCCCATGACTGTAGAGGGTCGCAGCAAAAACCCGAGTTGTATACCTCCCAGCATTCTATGCCTGTGATCACACTGCAATCTACGATTGTGTCTAATGATGGTTGGGGGCTTTGGGCAGCTACGGGTATATTTTTGGCTAGTCTCATCCTTCTTCTCTAGTTACTCATGCTTCAGGCTGGGGTGAGGAGTGTTGTGTTGGGTGGGGGGAACCACCCACTTCAAATGGATAAGGCTCTATCTACCACGGGCCCCTTCCTTAAGGCCTTTCTGGTTGTAGGATGTTTCTAGTTTGATGTTGATGGTCGTGGTACTTGTGTGGTGCAGTTTTTTTCTTTATCCGTTATTAAGATAAGTTAGTGGCTTTCAGGGTGTGATTTTTTCTCCACCCACACTTTTTTTTGGTTGTAAAGAACTTTTATTTTTATAATTAAAATGACCTTTCATCAAAAAAAAAAAAAAAAACTTACACCACCCATAATAACTATTTTTGATTTTTTTTTAAATGTTTATAACATGGTAACCTAATGCATAATATATGTTAGGATCCTCAATCCTAACATTATTAGTTAGTATTATTAATCATTTAATTATTATATTATTAACTTATAAAGTGAACGATCACAACCCTTCATAACGTGAACCATCATGTCTCTTCATATGTGAACCATCATGTCTCTTCACCAACGTAGCTTTAGGGTAGATATATATATTAGGTTGGCCATCCATATCAAATCATCCAAGAAGAAGAATAAGAATATAGATTCTAAAGGAGGGAGCCCCCTATAGTGGCAAAGCGATTACAAGGGAGCCCCCTTTGAGTGGCCTATGATTACATTTACATTAATTTGTTAATTATTTTATAGTAAGACCTTGGGGTCTTACCATTTGGTATCAGAGCCATGTGGGTCCTAGTCATATGGGAATTGCTCAAAGATCTTCATCAAATCACTTCTGCGCGTGAGTATCAAAATCGATTTGAGGATATCACTAAACACAACATAATATTTTATGAATCAATTCTCATCAATGGCTTCATTAGGGGATTAAAAGAGAAAATTAGAATGGAGGTGACAAGGTTCAATCCCTATACCATGATGCAAACCTATGGATTGGCAAAATTAGCTAAAGATAAAATCAATGCACAACAACAATTAGGGAAACCACTTATGGAAAAATTGTCGACCACTTACATCGCTCCCAAACCTATGCATAATGGAAGGGCACAAAGCACTTACACAACCCCCAAATCTAACTGAACTGTACGAATTAAACATCTTAGCTTTGAGGAGAAGGAACGACAAGCAAAAGGACTCTGTGATAATTGTGATGAACAATTTGGACCCCACCATAAATGTGCTACACTAACATTGTATTTATTGAAGGAAGTTGATCCTTGTCTCTCCATAGAGCAAGCAGATGAGGTAGTTGTGTCCGAAGCGACCAGTGCATCTACTCACCGCAATGAAGACAATGAGGTCGATGTGCAAGAAGTGATTGATGTACCAAGCAAGGATGAGGTAGACATGCCCAAAGTTATAAATGCTAGCCAAACATGCACTCTACAAGATCTACACATACCTTCCTCACTAATAGTGAGTTCTTGCCATATGACCAAACCTATTCGGAACCAACGCAGAGTGACTACACACTCCTTCTCTGTTGGCTCTACCAAGGAACCAAAAAAGGATATGAAATCAGTACCATCACTTTTGATGCATCATTCTGAAGTATTTGAGGAACCCCAAGGGTTGCCCTCCCATCCTCATCATGATTTTTCTAAGGAAGATTCTACTATTGTTCTTGACAATCCCTCGCTAATGCTTCATCCTTCTTGATATCCCTGCCTACAAAAGGATGCCATTAAAAGAGTCCAAGAACTTACACAAATCCTTCTTGGAAAACAAAGGACAAAGCTTCTCACTTTGAGCTTTGAGGACAAAGCTATTTTTAAGGAGGGTGACATGTTAGGATCCTCAATCCTAACATTATTAGTTAGTATTAGTTAGTATTATTAATCATTTAATTATTATATTATTAACTTATAAAGTGAACCATCACAACCCTTCATAACGTGAACCATCACGTTTCTTCATACGTGAACCATCATGTCTCTTCACCAACATAGCTTTAGGGTAGATATATATATTAGGTTGGCCATCCATATCAAATCATCCAAGAAGAAGAATAAGAATATAGATTCTAAAGGAGGGAGCCCCTTAAAGTGGCAAAGCGATTACAACGGAGCCCCTTTGAGTGGCCTACGATTACATTTACATTAATTTGTTAATTATTTTATAATAAAACCTTGGGGTCTTACCAATATACTTTAAACATCACACTATTTTTTAAATTCTTCTTTGCAAAGAAATCCTTTGGCTTGATGGACATCAAGCTATTTTTTAGATTCTTCTTTGCAAAGAAATCCTTTGGCTTGATGGAAATTAAATCTAATAGTCATTGCCAATTTTGGATGCGTATAAGATTTAGATTATAATTTTTATGATCCAATTAAATAATAAGATTTAAATTATAATTTTTATTTTAATGAAATAATAATAATAATAATTTTAAATTATAATTTTTATTTTAATGAAATAATAATGATAATAATTTTAAATTATAATTGTGCAACGCAACGGTTCGAGCTTTGGCTCTTCTTCGTAATGGTGCAACGCAACGGTTCGGGCTTTGGCTCTTCTTCGGGAGGTCTAAGGTTCAAAGGTTCAAACTGCGGTATGGGCGAGTGTGTGAGGGGGTGGGTGTGTGATGGTTTTGTGTTAAATTCTCTATTGATAAGTATAGCTCTCGGCTTTACGAGGGGTCATGGTTGAGAGGAGACTGCTCAGCCTTGTGCGTCGGTCATAGAGGTTTCTCACAATAACCAAATAAAATAAATTAAATTAAATTATAATTTTAATATATTAAAATTATAAATATTTATTAAAAATATATAAAATTTACATGTAAAAAATATTTATTAAAAAATACATACATAAAAATAATATAATATAAGGTCCGAGGTGTAGACCAGTTGGTTCATCCAAATCCCATAAGGGGAGGTCCAAGGTTCAAATCTCGGGCCTTGTCGGACTGAACGCTTGTCTCTTTCCTGGTACTTTCAACGGCGTAAAAGGTTTAAAATGATTGTAACATGGCGGTTATAGAGGCGGACTTCGCGAAGATCTATGTAGCGGCTTCCGGGGCAGACATCGCAAAATACTGGGAAGGTTTAAAATGATTGTGGCATGGCAGTTATAGTGGCAAACTGCGCGAAGATCTATGTGGCAGCTACCAGGGCGGATAGTGGAGAATACTATGACGACCATAAAAACTTGACAACGCACCCGAATTCGTGGTGGCTACCCATTCCACCATGTTTAAAAATAAATATATAATATAATACAATTAATTTTTTTTTAATTTTTAATTAATTTTAATAACTACCCATAATTCTACCAACAAATATATTCAACCAATTCTATACTTAAACCGTAAGTGATGGCATTAATGTTAGGAGTCATACCATAAGAAAAAGAACCACCACCCTTCTCTTTTATTATTCTATTTCAAGTTTCTCCTTTGGGATGTGTACGTCTATAATTATAACTCACCTTAGTTGAAAAACAATTAACAAATATGGATCTCCAATCGTCACGTTTGGTAAACTAATTAATTTAATAAATAATAATAATACCTACTCCGATTGAGGAAAGTTGGAACATCTATGTTAATGACAAATCTGGTGTCACATCAAATATGTAACTTCCAAAGTTTAGTAATAGTGATGTTCTCTTTCAACATCATTTTTTACGTTCACGCATGCAATTAAAATATTCTCCCTTCTCTTATTCAACGTCACGTTACATAATTAAGCTTACACGTTACACTGAATACTATGATGATTCTCTCTACAACGTTGTTTAAAAATCATCTTACACCAAAAATAAAATTTAAAAATAGTGTTATTATCCTTGGAAAACAAAAATCTTTATACTTTTAATAATTATTATAAAGTATTTACTTTGGATTACTCCAAACTAATAATATTTAAGGAAACGAGTTTATTGGTAGGAACAAAATGTTTACTTTTAAAATTAAAAGCTTTCATATAAAAATCACAGGAAAAAAGATCTTAATAAATTATTTCAGGTTTGAGGAAGGATTTTAATATTGTCTTTTTTTGGGAGTACGTTTACAAATTACATCAACAATCACTTTCAAAAGGTTTAAACATAAGAAACAACCATCATCTTAATCACTAAGACAACTACCTATCGAATTCTTCAATAAAATTTTGTTATATAAAAGATGACATTACATTATAAAAAATCTATGGGAAAAAATCTTAATAAATTATTTCAGTTTTGAGGAGCCAAAGAATATATTGAAGGATTTTAATATTGTCTTCTTCCGTAAGATTTTGTTGTATTAGAGGTGAAATTATATATCGATGAGAGTGAGAATCAAATTTGAAAACAACGTGAATTGCATGAAATAAAATATGGCGTACCCATAATTGATAGACGACAACGTAACAGTCGTCTTACTCACAAGAAATAAGGATTTTTTTAAAAGATATTTTGACCTTTATCTTTGGCATCTTGTACCTCGTGAGAAGTGACTAATTTAAATTAGCATGGTCTACAGCTCATTATAAATGGGAGTGAGGAATTTATTTTTAATATTCCATGGACAAATAGACTGGACGATCTATTGATTCATAGATATTTGTTTCATTAATTTTTATACATATAATAAAGATATTATATAAAATAATAATAATAATATTTTGGTATATTTTTATAAATTTTAGTTTGGGAGGAAGTGATTATGTAGGAATCAAAATGGGTTTTCTAATTTTAAAGTTTTTGAAAGGGTTGATACATTAAATCTTGTATAAAAATTTAAAGGCATATTATTATGGTATTTCTTCCTCAAATTTAAAGGTATATTATTATGGTATTTTTTTCTTGTGGGACTTCAAATTTTTAGGGTAAAGCATAATTTTTAAAAAGGGTTCCTGTCTTTTTGTACTAAGGTTTGAATTAGGGTCTTTTGGATGAAAACTCAAAGACAAAATAATAATAATAATAGTTAAATTAATAAATATATATTAAAAAGGTGAAAATTGTATTAAAAATATAAATTCAAAGTTATAATAATTGGTCTATCACTTTTTGCCAATCCTAAGATTTTTATAAAAATAATTTTAACATCTCCTTGGACCATAAATTTTGTAAAGCAATTCAAAGAGCAGAAATTCATGTCATGATTATAATTTTTATTAATATTATTCCAAATGATCCAGATTTGTTTCTCTTTCTTGCCATGTCTTCAAGGGTTGTCCCAAATTGGGACTAAGAACACTACAAGCAATAACATGATGCTAGACCAAAGGCTAATCATCATAAACATCTGCCCTGGTCCCACACACTTCATTTCCTAAATCATTGTTGGCTAGTAATAAAACTTGTTTGTTCATCTCCATCTAATCTATAGTATCCTTATTTTAATCATATTTCAATCGATATCCAACAAGATGCTCACTTTCCCTTTTAGCCAAAAAGTTAACCATTGGATTCTTCTCTTTACCGACATAAACCAAAATTGCATCCTCAAATTGTTGCCAAATGGCTTTAATCTGACTCACCATGTTCTTGATCCGCCACATATTTGATCTAAAATTCCTATCTCATCTAGAAATCTCACCAAAATTTGAGAGTCAAACTCCACTATGATCTTTCAAACTCTATTCTCCAAGCATTGAGAGTCTTGTCTGATTTCCAAAGCCTTTGTTTCATTATTTATTGCTATTCTTAGGACTTTCAATCCCGATGAAAAACTTTTCTCATGTAGTCTCTTTTGAGGAGACCAATGCCCATTGTCCTTAGGTTATTCTTAACTCCCATATTGTAGTATGTGTTAACTATTGTTTGAGATAGGCCTTGAAGAGATCAACCCATTGGTTCCACAACTTTTGGGTAAAGTCACACTGGAAGAGCAAATGATCTATTATCTCCTCCTAGGTATTGTGCATGATATATTTAGAGGGGCCATGAAAACCCCTCTTTTATAAGTTATCATAAGTAAGAAGACTTTGATGCATAACTTTCCAAGAAAAAAATTTGATTTTTGGCCAACCCTTTCCCAATCATACCCTATTTGATGGAACATCCAACTCCACTAGAGGGGGAGAGAGCAATTCATTATAACCATCCCAAACTATATAAACGTCTAAATTCCTATGACCCCAAGCTAACTTATCCTCTTCCTCCTTTCCTATAAGGTGGCATTGCTTTAATTAAGTCTCTAAAAATGGCAACACATTCTGAGAGATTGAGAGTGGCCACTCTTCCCACTACTTTAGTTGCATAAGAGAGGAGGTTCCAATCTACCTTGCATATAAATAACATGTTTTCTTAATCTAACCTCTAGCCTCCAAGATCTATTGAAGGGGGTGCAACTTTAGAAATTTTGAAATTAAGGGGAGTATTAGTCCCAAGAATCATTCCAAAAAATCACTTTATTCTCTTTACCCACTTTCCAAAATAGTCTTGGTTTTACCACTTTCTCTCTTAATTTCAATACTTTTTAAACAATTGAACTTTATCTACTCATAGGAATGCGGCATACTTCCACATGGGGAATGTTACCCAAATACTTTCTAGTGATGACTTTGCTAAACAACGCTTCCTAATTAGAGATCCATCTCCAATAAAGCTTGCTTGCTAGAACTTGATAATTCAATGTTGCTTTTTGAATTCCTAATCCTTCACTTGCTTTAGGCTATCAAATTTTATCCCAAATTACTAGAGCCCATCGCTTACCCACCCTTGGACCATCGATTCCAACTCCCTCAAGATTCCAAATGGAGCTGCAAGGATAGAGAACTTATAAACTGAAATTGCTTGAATCACTTATTGAAGAAGAGTCACTCTTCCTCTAAAAGAAAGCCAATAATACATCCAATGATTTATCTTCCCACCAATTTTGTCCATCGATGTTTCCCATTCTACCACCTTCAACTTCTTATAATGGAGTGGAATCCCTAGCTAGTCCAACGGGGGGAGCCTTAAGATAAACCTAAGATGTTTAGAATCTAATCTTGAATCCCCCTTTTGGTATTAAATAACACTACCTTGGACTTGATTGCATTCACTTCTTGGCTTGTGATTTCCATATAGGTATTTAAGGTAGCTTTGAGTGCTCTTTCCTCCTTAACATCAACCGCCCTAAGAAACCCTATGTCATCCACAAATTGTAAATTGGTTAGATTCACCTCTCCCATTTACACTCCTGAGATAACTCCTTGTTTCTTATTCCTTAAAATAAATCTATTCAATCCTTTAGCAAGAATAATAAATAGGTACAGGAATATAAGATCTCCTTTTTGAACTCTCCAAGAGGCCTAAAAGGGAACTTGGGGAATACCATTGATAAGGATTGAGAAGGAGGCTAAAGAGACACAACTTATGATCTGCTCTCTCTAGCCTTGAGATAAACCAATTTTTTCTAACATTTAATCTAAAAACTATCAAGGGACTCTATCATAGGCCTTAGACATGTCTAATTTGACAAGCATACCTTTTCAATATTTTTGATGTAATATGTGAACTGCATCTTATGCCAAGATTACTCCATCTAGAATTTGTTGGTCCTCCATAAATCCTCCTTGCTTTTGAGATATAATAATATCTAGTACTTTCTTGAGCCTTCTAGCCATCAGTTTGGTAATGATATTGTAGACTACATTGCAAAGTGTAATTGAGCTAAAGTCTTCAAGGTTGGAAGCCTATCCCACTCTAGGAATCAAAGTACGAAAAGTGTGGCTCATAACCCGTAACATGATTTTATTTACATGAGATTACATCATCCCCAATATCACCCTAAAAATCCTAGAAAAATTCAATCAGGAACCCATCAGGGCCTAGGGACTTACTGTTTCTCATGTTGAAAACTATGTGTCTCATCTCTCCAAATCCATGGTTTTGAAGAGGGCCTAGTTTTATTTAGTTGTTGTAATCTATGGGATACAATTAAGTATCTCTTATTGCACTGCAAGACTAAGATGGGTAGAAGTAGATAAAATATTTTCAAAGTAGAAATTTGTAGCTTGCCACATACCTAGGATAGTGTCAAGATTAGGATGTGTTGGAATAATTTAGTATTTCGATCTCCCTCTAGCAACCAAGAAGTTATAGCTCTTTGTTTTGAATAGATATCCTCTTGTTTGTCTATACTTTCTACCTTATTTTTTATCATATATGTTTTAGTCTGAAAGAGTGTGGCTATCTCCTCCATCCTCGCATCCAGTGGAACTCTCTAAATTTGAAAGTTTAATTTATTATTTTTATTAGATTTTGAGTTGATTTTTGACATAGTGGAGTTGTTTCAAGACTCCAAACAATGTTATATCATGGGTAGGGCACCCCTCCTCCCATAAATATAGTATTTTATCCCTAATCTCCTCCTTCTCTAACCAAAAAAACTTAAACTAAAATGATTTAGAGAAATATTTATGGCCCATATCCCATTCCAAGAGAATTATAAATTGGTCTAATTCTATACGATTCAGACTCTTCAACTTGAGTGACCATCACAAAAAATCCTCTTTGAATACCAATAATCTATCTAGCTTTATCTTCTTGTTTGTTAACCATGTGTGTTTGTTTATCCAAGTATGAAAAGAACTTACACATTGAACATCAATCAAATTGAGTTTATTTTACTTTAGAGATCATATATTTATCCCCCTAATCCAAATATGGGATGCCCCTTCTCGATCCCTGGCTAAAATCTTAGAATTGAAGTTACCATCCACTATCCAATTCACCTCTTCCTTTCCTATCCTACTTTCTTGTAAAACTGCCCATTGGAAGCATTGTTCCTCAAAAATTTTGAACCATAGAAATTTAAAATAAAAAAAATTCTCTTGAACTCTTACTCTTGAGGAGATATGTGAAAACTCCCCTTCTTGCAACATGATCAATTGTTATCAAGTTAAGAGGATTTCATAAAGTCACTATACCCCTTTAAGCACCTTAGGATGCTACAACATATGCTTTATTTGTCTCCATATTTTCTTGGCTATTCTATCCATAAATTGTATTAAAGATTTTATCTCTTGAAGGAAAATAAAATCTAAAGGATGAATTTCAATTAAACTATGAACAATAATTTGATGAGACTTATTGTTTAAGCCTCTAATATTCTATGATTGTAAAATCATTGAGAATCTGGAACCCAATAAGTTTCAATTTTCTTTACTCTTCCCTAGTTTACTAGTTGGTTACCCTCCATTGTCAATTGTTCCCAGTTTGATTTTTATCCCACACTCTTGGATTGGGAGTTTTTAATCGTTTCTCTTCTTGATGAATTCCAAGAGTAGGTTTCCCTATATATTTATCTCTATATTTCATTGAGACATACCTATCAACCAAGACCATAGTAAAGTTAAGGTTCTTTGAAGCTATTATGGCAATATGGTTTGGGATGAGTTGGATATTGGTTTCCAACACTGGTTGAGTTGTCCTTTATTGGACTACTTTTTCTACATTTTCAAAGGTATATTTTTTCCTTGTGGTTCCCCCAGTACAATTATATCATTATCCATGTCCATTAGGTTATTAAGAATTTCATACCTATTTAGGTTTCTATCTTTTGTCTATTTTGATAATGCCACCTTCTTCTTTTACTTTTTCTTTATCTTAGGTGCTTCAAAACACTCTTCTAGTGTATTTAGGCTTGAGGTTGTGGGTTAAGATTCTACCTTCTTCTTAGGTATATTATCATCATTTTCATTAGTCTTTGATGATATGGGCTCCTATTGGATAGTCTTAAGGAACAACTAAGCAAGATATCCATGCTTATGACAAATCCTACATTGAAAGGAATCACTTCATGGTCTATTTGTTGATCCCAGATTATATCCCCAATATATATTGCTATTTCAACTGGCAATGGGTGATTAAGATCCATCTCAACATAAATTCGAGCATAAATGGTTGTAGATCCCATCATCGTATCTCTGGCTACTCCCACATAACATCTAATAAATTACCTAATATTTCAAAAATTGGTTTGCACCAATATTCCATTGGTACCACTATAGTAGGTTTCATTCTTAGATCAAATATTAGCTTTCAAGGCTGCACAAAAAGACTTGTTGCTTTATAGCTTCTCTTACCTGATTCAAAAACTTTGTCCTTGTTTAATCGTGAAGAGAAACTCACTATATAATATCTATTACTAATGAGGAATATTAAAATATCCCCTAAATGCTTCAAGTCCTTTTGAATCCATGAGGTCATAAACCCTAGAGATGATCTCATGCCAATAAACTTACATATTAGACCATGGTTACTCTTGTACAAAATATTTTTAGCCACCAAAATTTGTTCAATAAAATATTTGAGATGGTGGGAAGCCTAGGGAAGACAACCATTAACTTTGGATTGGAATATTTTATCCGTTGGCTTCTTGGTTGTAGCAGAGAGGATGGATTTTAAGGTATCACTACTCAAATATTCATCCTTAGTTTCTTATCTCTTCCCCATTGTGTCTGCAAAGAACCGCTTGAGAGAATGGGGCAAAGGGAGGGCTCCCGAAGGGCCCTCACCAACAACCATGACAAGAAGAAAGAAGTTTTAATCTATAATGATTATGTAACAAGGTACAAAAATAAAAATTACCTACAATTTTTAAAATAATGTTGAATATGAAGAAAGCCAAACCTAAGCCTCACAATCCACATCCATTCCATCTTACTAAGGATTATGCATGCAATGGTGTTAGCACTATGTCAATAAAGAATTATATATGAAATATATCTATGTTTTATTAATAAAGTTTTGGTTCAATAGTTAAGATATATAGATAATGTAGTTTACACCAAGGTTCAAATCTACATGGTACAAAATAGGCTATAAAACTCAATGTAACTTATTTGATGTAAAAGGGAAAAAATAACCCTTTCAAAACCCTAATTTTATTATATGTGTTTTATTAAAGTTTATCTTTTTTAGTTTATTTTACTTTCTTTAATGATTTAATGAGGTATAATTATTTATATTATTAAATAATATTTTTATCATAAAACATTGTTTAATAATATTATTTAAATATTGTTTTAGAAATAATTATTTAATAGTAAAATTATTATTTTTATTTTAAGGTAGAAAGATAAAGTAGTTTTTAATGTCTATGAAACCATAAGTTATATGAGATGACCCTTATAGAGGATATTATTTACCTAATACGTGGTTATCCAACCAAACTTCTGTTACTATACTATGGTGTACAACTCTACCCCTATTGTATTCAAACCTCAAATTTCCAATTGAGAGTTCTAAAGTCTCTCCATTAAGCCCACTCTAATTATTAGTTAAAACAACATTAGTGAGTTGATAAAAAATTTCATGTCTTAGAGCTCTAGAAGGGAAAACTAGGGCATCGATTGGGTAGAAGTACTTTCTGGTTGCTATGAAATCGAATATGACATTGTTTCCCCAAGAAGACCCAATGAGGATACC
This sequence comes from Wollemia nobilis, assembly GCA_028583015.1. NCBI lineage: Eukaryota > Viridiplantae > Streptophyta > Pinopsida > Araucariales > Araucariaceae > Wollemia > Wollemia nobilis. The sequence goes on along the minus strand of JAQPPZ010016363.1, from coordinate 4,644,396 downwards.
TATATATCCTATCTTAGATAGACAAAGTTCATTTACAAATTTGTTGAAGAAAAAATCTTTAACAAAGACTAAAGAAGCATAAAAAAATGCACTAAAAATGCTCTTTATGGTTGTGGAAAAAAGATCAACATCTCAAAGAGTCAATGGATGCTTGTTATAGTTGGAATCAAGGACAAAGATCATAATTGAGCAAAGTATAGTAGAAGAAATAATCTTATATAGATTTAATCATGACCCAATATGTAAATTCATGGGTATTCACCCTACCTTGTTTTTTTTACATTCGTGGGTTCAATAGAACTGGGAGCCTCTTCGTAACTATTCTTTGTGGTTTCTTAGTACTAGATGTCTTATTATTAGTTTATCATAACTTGCTGATAAAAATAATAATTTTGAATAAAAAAGAGAAATCATGGTTCAATAGGATTATTTGTTCATCCCTAGAGAGTGGGATTTGATCCCTAAATCAAGCTCATCGTTGTCCCAGTTTGGGTCTAGTTGTATGCACTCCTAATGATATTATGGAATGAAGAGATATTGGAAATCATTAGTAATTTTCTTAGAAGATATTTGGGTATTTCTAGAGACACAATGGAAGGAAACACAATCATTTATGCTAGATTATGCATGGAAATGGATCTCAACCAGCTTTTGTCGGTAGAGGTGGAACTCAAACTTATAAGACTATCTTGGATTCAACAATTGGATTATGATGCATTGCCCTTCAAGTGTAGATTTTACCATAAATATGGGCATTTGGCCTAGTCCAACCCAAACAATATGATCACAAAAATGGAGGCTCCTATAGGAATGTCGAATCTTCATAAGGATAAGTCTACAATCAATAAAAAAGCATCTAGTAATTATAAGGGAGGAGAAGCACCAGGATATAGTTTTGAATATCCCAAAAGAAGGAGAAGACAAAAGAAAACATATGGTAAAGAGAAAACATATCCCAAGCCCTTAAATAGGTATGAGATCTTCAAGACACTAGCAAATCAGGAAGAAGAACAACTCATGGAAGAAGTGGAAGGGAATAATAAAAATAATAATAGTCATGTTCAAGCCTCTCTTTTAGATCCTCCTATCTTATAGTAGGTAATAGAGTGCAATGAGTAACCACAATCAAATATTATAGGGACATTGATAATGCATAACCGAGAGCAACCGATAATAAAGGATGTCATCATAGGTGTGGTAGAAAAAACAAAGAAAGACTAACTCTAAGATAAGCCAAGTAGAAAATACAACAAAGAATATCGACTCTTAAGGAATGGTCATAAAATCAAATAAATAATTGATAGCATCTCAAGGAGACAAATTGATCACTAGGGGATCGATGAGACTCATAGACTCTATTAGTCTCAAGTAACCAATGATTATACAATTATGGAATATTAGGGGTTTAAATAGCATAACCCATCAATATGTTGTTTGAAGACTCTTAAAGAAAATGTGTTGGTCATATGGAAGTGTCTTATCCAAGGGGCCTTATGGGGATAGTTACCTTTTGGATCTCTCTTGAATGAACAACAATAGAATATATAACATGGAGGGGTATCCTCATATCATATTTTAGGAACAATGTAACAGTTGAGCAGATTTTAATCATAAATTTCTATGGGTATCAAAACCTAGATGATCAATTTTCTTAATGGAAAGTGGTGCACAATATGAGAGTCTCGAGGAAGGAGTTAGATTGGATTGTTGTAGGGGATTTTAATGATAAATTATCATCCAAGTATCAGGAAAGGGGAACCCCAATTTTATACCAAAGGGATCTACTTATGATTGCCCAAGTCCATGCATTACACTTGGTGGATATTAAATTCCCTAGAACCAACTATACTTGGACTAATAAGAGGAGGGAGACACATAATAGGAAGGTGAAGTTAGACCCTTTTTTGGTTTCAAAGAAGGTATTTGTGAAATGGAATATAAAATTTTAGATTTTAGAGGGTCCAATTTTGGATCACTTCCCCATTCTGTTGAAAGGGGGGATCAAGATAGGGCAGCACCTCAAACCATTCAAATTAAAAAAAAAAAAGGTTACAAAAGGAGAAAATTCAAAATAAAATCCTATAATGGTGGGAAGAGGGATAGTTGACAGATAGGGCAACAATGTTTAGAGTCCAAAAGTATCTTCATTATATCAAGAATCAATTGAAAAAATTTAGACAAGCTAACAACTTAGACTTCTAGGCCAAAAGAGCTTCATTGGTAGCCAGATGGGATGAGGTGCAAAAAATTTTAAGGGAAGGAATAATCACAATACAACTCAAAGAAGAGGATGAGTAGTTGTGTAAAGTGATTGAGGACATTGAAAACCAAGGGGAGATCTATTGGAAATAGAGAGCAAGAACCACTTAGTTATTGGAAGGTGATAGAAACACCCAAATTTTCCATTGGGCTTCTTGTACTAGAAGATAGAAAAACAAGATGGAAGCTCTTCAAGATGAGAATGGACACTCCTTTGATACGATCCCAAGTATGCATTTCAATTCAATGGATTATTTTATGAAATTGTTTAAGGGAGTATGGTGCAAGATGAAGAGGCTCAAAAATAAGTTCTTGTGGTCATACCCTCTATTATCTCTAAAGAACAAAATCAGGCCCTGCTTAAACCCATCGATAGAGAGGAGGTGAAGAAGGTAGTATTCGGAATAAGTACGAGAAAACACCAGGTCTAGATGGCTTCCATTTAATTTTTTTTACATATTTTGGGACAACTTGGAAGAGGATGTAATGGTTGTTATAGAGGAGTCCAGAGGTAATAAAAGAATATTTAAAGCATTAAATAAAACATTAATTACCTTAATTCCAAAAGAGGAGGAGAGGACACATATTTTAGATTAAATACCTATTGCCTTATGCAATGTCATATATAAAATAATCACAAAGGTAATGGTTAAGCAACTAAAACCTCTCTTAGACAACATTATCTCCCTAAAGCAATAGGGTTTTGTAAAGGGTAGACAGATCTTAGATGGTGTGGTTCTAACTCAAGATGCAATCCACTCAATGCAAAAATATGGTAATAGAGGAATGTTCATAAAATTGGATATGTCAAAGTCTTATGATAGGGTGGAGTGGAGCTTCTTATCAAGGATGATAGCAACCTTTAGTTTATTTTAGTATTAGATAGAATGGGTCATGAGTTGCATCTCTACTCTGACATACTCAACATTAATCAACGATCTTCTCTCACAATTTTTTGGAGCTACTCGAGACCTTCAACAAGGAGATCCTTTTTCCCCTTATCTTTTTCTCATATTGGCTAGAGGCTTAGGTAGATTCATCTTGAGGAGAAGACAGTAAGGTTTCCTAATAGGTATCAAGGTGGGTGAAGAGGTTTTGACTCACCTACAGTTTGTGGATGACATAGGATTGGTGGATGTGGCCAACCTCAAGGAAGCAATAATAATAAAAGATACTCTTATTATTCACCTTCGAGCCACAAATCAAGTCATCAATAATAAGAAATTCAAAGTGGTCTTCTTTAATCTTGATCAAATGCTTTAGGATAGAATTTTAGATATCTTGGGATTAACAAGCACTTATCTCATAGTGGTCTATTTGGGAGTCCCCTCACATTTAAAAAAAACTAAAGATAGCAATCTGGAGGAATATTTTGGATCGTATCAAAGAAATAATCAAACATTGTTCTCACAAATGGTTAACCTTTGCGAGTAGTGTAGAGAACCCGAGAAGCATATACTACTTTACTCTATTTGCAATGTTATTAAAAACCCAAGATGAAATGGAAGACAATGAAAAACATATAACATGAAAATAACAAAGATAGATCTCTTTATTCATATTGAAACTCGGTTACATGTCAGTCCCTCTTAGGGATATCCATTTCGATACAATGAGGTTACAAATAGGTAAAAACTGCCCCTTTCATGAAGAGGTGGTTCATTTCAAAAATCTTCCCAGTTTTGCACACAAAAATGTATGAGGGCTTAAAGATGCCTCCTTCTCCAGGTCTATTTCCTAGAGGGATCTCTTTTGCTCTCGTATGTTGTAGACTTCGTCCAATCAACCTGTGGCACTGTGAGCAATGAAACAACAACACACACTTAGATGTCCGAGAATGCCTCCCCGGATGAGGTTGTTAGTACTGAATGTAACAAATGAAAGCAAATGCAAATTAGACTAATTGCTATGGATGCAAATGAATGAAAGGATGCTATGCTAATGATATGCTAAAATAATGAATCTAATATCTAAAATCCTAAGCTAATCCTGCAAGCCACTGTCCAAGACAGCGGTCACTAAAGTGACTCTCGTACTCTTTGCTCCAAAGCTATGGATCAAAGCTTGTATTTGATGTTGAAATAATGGTTGCTATGCTCTCCAATATGTCAGGGCTTCACCGTACACGTGATCTCCAAGGGAACTCCCCAAGTCTCGAAATCTCTCCTTAATGACCAATATTGATGGATAAAATATTGATGATGATGGATCAAAAATCTCCTCTTTTGGTGCTCTTAGGCTTGCACCTTTTATAGTGTGAAACCCTAGTTCTATGTCCAAGCCCTAGAAATGAATTTCTCATGCGTAGTGTAAGTTAGCATGAGAGGCTTCTTGTCTTTTCTATGTTTAGAGGCCAGTTAACTGAAATATAATTGCCAACTTGAGTCTCCTATGCGAACTGGTTGTTAGCATGAGAAGCTTTTGTCCTTTTTTTATGTTTGGAGGTCAGTTAACTCAAATATAAATACAAACTCAAGTCTCCTATGTGAACTGGTCATGAAAAGGAATGCAAAGTTACTCCCGCTCACCTTTATTGCATGAATACTGACACTTTCGCCTGTGATTAGGCTTATTTGTCGGCAAAACTGCTTCTTATGGCTTAGCTGTTGTCATCTGCAACGACTAAGATCTAGTTGTTATCGTCTGTAGTAGATAAGGTATGGCCGCTCTAGGCTTAAGCGGCTAGGATCTGGCCACTCTTGGCTTGAGCGGCTAGGCTTGGATGGCTTGAAAAGGCCCAAAATGAGTGGTGAGAACCACTATTGATGCTTAGAAAGTCTAATATTATGTCATATGATCTTATGAATGTGTCTATGTGAGCAGCTCCCCTAAGCATGACATAATTTAGGTGTCTACAGATGCCCCTTTTTACGATGCGTTGTGTGGAAAACACAATGCTGAGCAAAAATATAGACTGATCTGTTTGTAGGGTGTATGATGATCAATGGTCTGATCAACGCCGAATGACCTAATCATGCAAGATGGCACGCATCCCTTGAATCATTGCCTCAATGTTCAAAGGACTTAGCTCAGTGGTTTGGGTATGTTAAATTGCACTCATTCCTCAAACTCAATCGGGTAGCTTCAACTGCTACAACAATCCCGATCGGTAGGAGAGCTACAATTGAAGATGTCATGTCTGCTTACGTTCCCAGCAAATAAGGGAAATTTGTGATTGTTGTATGCAATGATTCATAGGACGAACACAATTTTTCTATGATTGAGTGATATTTTGTTGATTTTGATTATAATTATTTTGAAGTTTTGAACTACTTCCCCACACAATGAATTGGTGAAGAAATGACAATGAATGAAGTGACAAGTCGCTTGACCAATATGACTAATTTGGTTCTTTTCTAGCATTTTTTGCTTTTAATGGGCATGTATCGCTCCAAATTTTTTGCATCCCTACCTTCAGGCTATTGGATCCGCGCCCGAAAGGAGGATGGGAAAAGGATGGTGCGGTACCTCGGACGAGAGGACTTTACGAAGGTCCCGCCTCTCAAGGGAGGTGTGTTTTGGTGATTTTTCAACGGATGGTGGGTTCACCAAGAAACATTTGGCGGCAGCTTTCCACGCCTAGGTTTTTGGAATGTGTTTTGATGAGTTCGTTTTATCCTTAAGCATTCATACTAGGTTTGGCCGAATGAATCTAACTTAATCTATATGAAAATGCAATTTAAATGAATACAACAAACCGAGTAGAAAGCAGAAAATAGAGAATTTGCAGGAGGCCAATGGAGATTACCTGATCCGGAAGTCTGAAGAAGTTTTTGATGCTTGAAGCAGTCTGGATCGCCTGAGATTCGACAGAATCGCCTGCAATCTGACAAAATCGTCCAAACTGACAGGATCGTCTGCAATCTGACGAATTCGTCAGAGACCTGCAAAACAGAAAATAGGTGCAAAATGCAAGGAATTCTACTGTGCAAACAGAGGCAAACTACATGAAATTGCAATATGAATACTGAACGATATTAAAAAAATGGAATTTAAAGCAAATTACGGTACTTTAATGGCAGAATATGATCTTAACATGCAATCTAGACTAGATGGGTGAACTCCAGATGCAGACTAACATAAAAACTGAGTAACTGATCTAATTTATAGTAGAAAATGACAAATAAAAGGTCGAGAAAAGCAAACTCCAGGCACTGATTGCCTCGATGTGGACTACAGTCGAGATCATCTCGCATCAGTACGAAATCGTCTCGAATTGTACGGGATCGCCTCCGATCTTGACAGGTTCATCGACGACGATGGGTGCTGGCTCCGGTTGAAAATTGGTGATGTACCTGCAACAAAAATACTATGGAACTAGTGTAGAAGCAACATTCAGATGTCTTGACGCAGAGGGATTCAACTTGCAGATAAAATTCAGCCAGGGGTTGGGGAGGGAATGTCCTAGAGTTTAAATAGGCATAGGGGAGTTGTTGGGAGGTTGGAGATCATCCCAATTTGGGAGATCTCCAACGGGGGAAGGGTCCCAACGACGCAGACACGCTTCTGCCCGAATTGGAGACCCGTTGGAACAGAGTCTATCTATGCAAATTCAGTTTTGCGACAAAATCGTCTGGACGTTCTAGTCCAGACGAAATCGTCAAATCTGGGGCGATATCGTCTGATCGGCGACGATATCGTCCAACGGTCAAAACAACCTCTAAAAATGGCACGAAAAAAGGGGAAACGGGTTTCTCGGCGGTTAATGGGCGGTTTGGGAGGTTAAATTTGAATTTAAATTTATTTACTAAGGTGAATGTAATTATTCCAATTTGACTGCACCAATTTTAGGGTGCTACATTTTGCCCCCTCTTTAGCAAATTTTCCGAAGAAAATGCGTTAAAGAAGAGTTCTTCTCGATCTACGAGAAAGCAAAAATTATTCCCATTTTTAGGCAACGATTCTTGGTCGAATCGTACGACAGCTTACTATGGTGCCCCCTCCGTGTTTTTACCCAAATCGAACGTTTGAGGTAAAAACGCGAAAAATCAAAAAATTATTGTTGAATAAAATTAAGAAAAATAGGGTAAAACCCTAATTCATTTTTACTGTTCATTTTATGGTTTTTAGAGCTCTGAAGCAAAATGGTGGATATGATGTATATATTTTTTTGAGATATATAAGATGATATATTTTTGATCATATGACTTGTATTGTGTTATGAGTATATTGTGATGCTTATGATGCTTTTATGTTTGATTGATTGATTTGATAATTGGATGTAATTATGTCGTTGGAAATATTATAATTTGAATGTCATGCTATAAAATTGTAAATGAAATAATCTGATGTAACAAATTGGTTGTTTGTGATGCAATGATTTGATAAAAATAAAAGGGGACTTTTAACAATAATTTCAAAGGACATTGTCGCTATTATAGACCATTTCATGGAGTCGTCGCTCACTCGGTCGTCAAGCTAATCCCATTTATAGAAATATTGTGAAAAGTGAAAGAGTGCTTAAGAGACTGTCTTAAGACTTTGTTGTGATAGTGCAAATGATGATGATGATGATGATGGTTTGTTTTCAGATTTCCATAAAAATATTATGCATGAAATATTTGTAAAAAATGATTTTTGCTAGGCATAAATTCCTAAGTGTGATAAAATTTGTGAATAATTCCTTAGGAATTATACCATCATTGCAAAGTTAAAGGTTGACATAATGACATGAAATAATGAAAATGTGTTTGCTTTTGAAAAGCAAAATTTGTGTAAAAAATGAAGTCATATGGTTTTTATGATTTTTGATAAATGGGGGAATAAAAATTGTTACAATGGTTTGCGCTAGGCATAGAATATGTAGGTATAGACTTATACCATCATCGCGAAAATCAAAGAAAAATAGATAGTTTTATTGCATGGTTGATTTTTGATGAACAGAAAATATGAAAATGAGGACTTGCGCTAGGCATAAAATTCCAATTTTGGTTTTGGAACTATACCATCGTCGCGAAAGTCGATATGATATGTATGATATGTTTTGAAAGAAATTTTTGATTTTTCTATTATATAGTTGTCTTTGTGGTAAACAACTGTACTTGATTTATTCCAAACAAGTTGCAAAAATAATATTTCAAAGTATTTTGAAGACAAAAATTAGATTTATAAGGAATCCCATGTGCATATGTGAATTCATTTCCGATCTTGATTTATCATAATGATAGACAAAATCTCTCAAATACAAATGTGTGTGCAATTGTATGGTTCATTGGCCAGGTTTGAGCAAGATACTATGATACAAGTGATTTGAAGAAACCAAATAAGTGTTCATTAACCATGATGTAGATGCATATAACCATATTAGACTACTATGTAGATCGGATTATCAAGAGCTAGCTAATCCATAAGCAGACATAGGTCCGTACAAAAGAAGGTCGCTAATGTGACGGACATATCGCCACGCTAGGAGTTACCCAAGGCCAAGCAGGTTGGGCACAAACCACCTGTTATGGGGCTTACCTCACGGCTTTCGAATAATTGAGAATTCCAGGGATTCAAGCTCATCAACCCTTCTTTTCTTTTCAAAGGGTAGGGAAAGGGATTTTATTGCTTTCTTGCTTTTGCTTTCTGTATTTCTTTTGCTTGATAATGCTTGGAATATTGCTGAAATAACATTTTCCTTTTCTCTTTTTTCTTTCTTGAATTTTTTTTTTTTTTTCTTTTTCTTTTTCTTTGCTAGGGATACTTGCTCAGATTAGCTGTAGAGCAAGGGATTTTTATTCTGGGTAGGGGTGAGCTTGTCCTTTTGCCAATTCTCAAAGATTCTAGACCATGTGCATGATAGGATAGCAGGGGAAACTTTTCACCCAAGAAATCGGTTCTACTATGTAGCAAAACATGGAAATTACAAATATAATCATTTTATTGTGAAAAGATGTGCTTGGTTTAAGTAAATAACAAGATCAATTCTCTATGCTCAAACTTTATTTAATTGAATTTTGTGGACTTTGATATAAGAGAGATTAGTAATCATGCCAGATAAAATCAAGATATTTATTGTTGTGAGTGTGCAAGTGAGGGATTCAAAATAAATGCTAATTTATCCAAAATAAGTTGAAACATATAACTGCAATAATTGTAAGAAAAATATAGATAAATGATTTTTGAGAAGTTTTGAGAATGTTGACTCTCTCTTTATTCTGTATATTGTTTTGGTTTCGAAAGAGTCAAGCATATAGCTGTTTTTGATTTTTATCATTATTTTTGTTTGTGATCAAAAGGAACTTAACAAGTGCTTTAAATAAATGCAATAGATAGTGTTTGGAAGATTTTTGGAGATTTATAAATGTTTTTGATGTTTTTGAATTTTTTATAAATTGAAAGAAATATAAGAGAGTAACTTTGAACAAATATATACACGGATGAAATGACCAAATTTATGCATAGTAACGTTTGAGATGCAAAATATTCATGGGTTCTTTAAGTTCTTTACCATCTAAGGTAGATAATTTATATGCTCCTGATTCAAATTTTGCAAAAATAATGTATGGTCCAAGCCAATTGGGCTCAAATTTACCTTTAAGTTCTTTGGTTGCATTTGTATTTTTTTTGAAGATTTTGAGGATTTTGATTTTTTTTGTATTTTGATTTTAATTTATGAATTGAAATTGGTGGTATATACAAGATGATCTATATACACTATACAAGGTTATTTGAGTATAGCATGTCTAAGGTTGCTTCAAAATCAAAGGAGGTTTTGAAGGATAATCTGGTTGAGGTGAAGGTAAGAATAGAAGGTGATGAATAAAAGGTAGTGATAACAAAAGCTTTGTTATAATGTAGAATAATGTAGCAAAAGATTTGACTTTTATATGTGTAAAATTGATCATGTTACAAAATAAAATGTCAGAAGGATAAGAAAGTTCTTCATTCTTATTATTATATTCCAAGTCTTGATAAGATGGAGAAAGTATATGTGAAAGATATGCATGAGTGTTATTTGGTAAACAAGGATGATCATATATGGATGAAGAAAAGTGATGGATAGAAGATAATTGTGACAATAGAGAATGTATAGAACTTGATGTTTCAATCGTTAAATATTCTTCAAATGGTTTTGGGTCACCCTGTATGGTAACAATTTTATTTGCAAGTTCAAACTTCAAACATTGGTGAAGAGTGGAAGGGAAAACCCTCATCGTATGAATCCAAGGACTCTGGAGAAGTAGGTTGTAAGGTGAAGGACAATATCCTACATAGAATAAAGTATCCAGGATCTTGGATCCAATATTAAAGGGAAGAATTATAGTACCTTGAGCTTCTTGAATTTCATTGTTAAAAGATTTTATAATAACATTTGATTCATTACTATCTTCTTCCTTTAATTTGTGTTTTTGAAATAATTGATAAGTGCATAAATTAAGAGAGGAGTCATTATCTACCATGATAGTTCTAACAAGTGTTTCTTTACGAGATCCGATAATGTAAAGATAGGAGTCTTCTTGTGGAGTAGAGGAAGGAATATCCTCATCATAGAATGAAATATGGTTAACCTCAAGAGGGTTTATACCATTAATTATGTTCTTAGAGAAAATATGATGAGGAACAAATTGTTGGCTAGGTATTTTGAACAAAATTTCCTTGTGATAAATTTGTAATACTTCTAAAAGGGATATCTTTGCTTGAGGATTAATCACTTGTTGTTGGTTATCAAAGTGGATTTCAGATTGAGATTTTGATTCTAAAGATGAGCTTTCTATGCTTACATTCCATTTTGTATCATTCTCTAGAGCCAAAGATAGTTTTGAAGGTTGGTCAAATGAGGAATCCATATCTTGAATATCGGATTGAGTTGATTGAACTTGAGGTTGCTCATTTGTAGTTTTTGTTACAATATTAATAATATCATCATGATGGGACACATTAACATGCAATATTTGATTGGTTTCTTGTTGTTGATAATTGAATAGGGGTTCTTGGGAGATCCCCATGTCTTGATTGATTATTGGTATTTGTTGTGTAGGAGTTTGATTGTTTACTAGAGATTTATAATCAGTTGTAGATTGTAATTCCTTTATATTAAAAAGATCCTTATCAATCAAATCTTGAATTGCACATCTTAAATCTTTACAATTTTGTGTCATATGTCCATCTACTCTATGATATTCACAATGTAGCTCAGGTTTAAACCAATCTGATGTGGTATCAAGTTGTCTTATGGAAGGGAGTTCAATCTTATTTGTGTCAAGTAAATACTTGAGAATTATATCCATTGGTTGATTGAGCTTAGTAAATTTACGTGATGAAGGTTTTTGAGAGGTTTTTGATAAATGCCTTAGGAATTTTGTCATAAAAGGGCCTAATGGTTTCTCACCTCTACTTTCTTTATTATGGGTAGAATGATGACAGGAAGATTGCGATGTAGGAGGTGAGTGCATGGTAGAATTGGAAGAATAAGTATTTTCTTGTTGAAATGGATGTGTTGTATTGAAAGAAGAGTATTGAAAAGGTGGAGGAGGATTATATGTGGATTGATAGACATAATATGGATATATGGGAGAATAGATAATATCATTATGAAGAGGATTGGCAAAGGGATTGTTTTGTTGGGTTATGGATGAAAAATAAGAAGAGTGTGATGGAGGTGGTGTTGAATAGGGATAAGGTTGGTCATAATCAACAAATGTATTTGGCTGAATTCTTCCAACATTACTGATGGGCTCATATTGATTTGAGTAAAAACTCATGGTTTCTTTAGTACTTCTAAAAGTAATATTTAGCATCTACTATTTAGAATTGAATCTAAAACATACAAACTTGAAATGATGATTTTGTTTTTGTTTTTCTTGTATATATATATATTTTTTTTTGTTTTTGTTTTCAAAAGGTTTATGATGCATTCACGTCGGGTTCACCAAAATGTATCGCTCCAAATTTTTCGCATCCCTACCTTCAGGCTATTGGATCCGCGCCCGGAAGGAGGATGGGAAAAGGATGGTGCGGTACCTCGGACGAGAGGACTTTACGAAGGTCCCGCCTCTCAAGGGAGGTGTGTTTTGGTGATTTTTCGACGGATGGTGGGTTCACCAGGAAACATTTGGTGGCAGTTTCCACGCCTAGGTTTTTGGAATGTGTTTTGATGAGTTCGTTTTATCCTTAAGCATTCATCCTAGGTTTGGCCGAATGAATCTAACTTAATCTATATGAAAATGCAATTTAAATGAATACAACAAACATAGTAGAAAGCAAAAAATAGAGAATTTGCAGGAGGCCAATGGAGATTACCTGATCCGGAAGTCTGAAGAAGTTTCTGATGCTTGAAGCAGTCTGGATCGCCTGAGATTCGACAGAATCACCTGCAATCTGACAAAATCGTCCAAACTGACAGGATCGTCTGCAATCTGACGAATTCGTCAGACGAATTCGTCAGAGACCTGCAAAACAAAAAATAGGTGCAAAATGCAAGGAATTCTACTATGCAAACAGAGGCAAACTACATGAAATTGCAATATGAATACTGAACGATATTAAAAAAAATGGAATTTAAAGCAAATTACGATACTTTAATGGCAGAATATGATCTTAACATGCAATCTAGACTAGATGGGTGAACTCCAGATGCAGACTAACATAAAAACTGAGTAACTGATCTAATTTATAGCAGAAAATGACAAATAAAAGGTCGAGAAAAGCAAACTCCAGGCACTGATTGCCTCGATGTGGACTACAGTCGAGATCGTCTCGCATCAGTACGAAATCGTCTCGAATTGTACGGGATCGCCTCCGATCTTGACAGGTTCATCGACGGCGATGGGTGCTGGCTTCGGTTGAAAATTGGTGATGTACCTACAACAAAAATACTATGGAACTAGTGTAGAAGCAACATTCAGATGTTTTGATGCAGAGGGATTCAACTTACAGATAAAATTCAGCCAGGGGTTGGGGAGGGAATGTCCTAGAGTTTAAATAGGCATAGGGGAGTTGTTGGGAGGTTGGAGATCATCCCAATTTGGGAGATCTCCAACGGGGGAAGGGTCCCAACGGCGCAGACACGCTTCTGCTCGAATTGGAGACCCGTTGGAACAGAGTCTATCTATGCAAATTCAGTTTTGCGACAAAATCGTCTGGACGTTCTAGTCCAGACAAAATCGTCAAATCTGGGGCGATATCGTCTGATCGGCGACGATATCATCCAACGGTCAAAACAACCTCTAAAAATGGTGCAAAAAAAGGGGAAACGGGTTTCTCGATGGTTAACGGGCGGTTTGGGAGGTTAAATTTGAATTTAAATTTATTTACTAAGGTGAATGTAATTATTCCAATTTGACTGCGTCAATTTTAGGGTGCTATAGGGCAATCCCACATCCAAGTGTGATTCTAATTGTTTATGATAATCATCCATCCTTATCCTGAGGTGCGGTCTAGCTATCAATAACCTTCTTAGGGAGTTAGGATGAGTGATTCTATTTAAGTTTAGATTGTATCACTTTGGCTTAATGTTTTTGATGTCATAGGGGAATTAGGATGATCCTTTCGCATCCGTGGAGCAGTTCAACCATCTTGGTATTCTTTGATATTGAAGGGTGGCACATCGTAATTCCAAAATGAGTTGTTTTTACCCCAAGTGGCCTTATGGTTATCTACTCATCTCACCAAAATACATGGAGTGTGAATCATTGCAATCGTCGAGTTGATAGAGTAGGTGACCGAATATGAGGCCTACCTAAAATTATACTTTTATGTAATTTTTTTGTGTTATTTTGAACATTAAGATGACTTCAATTCATCAAAATGTGTATATTTGTTGTTTTTGTGTGATTTCTCAAGGAGGAAACCTTTTATTTTGATCTGTGGATCTGGCCGCTATCAGGTCCAGCGACCTCTGAGTTTTTGATTATGGTCGTTGTCTCCTTGAGCGATCACAAAGTTCGGGCCACTGACATCGGCAATGACCAATGCATAATTAAATAAATATAAAATTTGCATTTTCTAGGGTTTGACCTTTCATTTTCACTATTGAAGATTCCATTTTTATAGCTCTAGTGTGACAATGACGGTTGCGAATTTGGAGTTTACCTGGATTTGAGGACATGGCTGCATAGGGGGAGACATCAGCTACTGGAGGAGTCGAAGCTTCTCGGGTATTTCTCTTATTCAAAACCCTAGCTCTCTTTTCCTTTTTTGAGTAAAACTGAACCTCACTAAGTAATTGGTAAATGAACCTCACTAAACCTGTTGGCAATGAATCAAAACCCGTAGCTAGATTTAGCTTACTTTCTACTCTGGTGGGTTAGTTCCCATTTTTTATTTTGTTTTTCTGTTAGTGGCTTTAGCCTAGGGTTTCTAAATTTTTTTGTTATTCACTTGTTGCTGCCATTTTAAGCGTGCTTGAACTTAGCTTTGTTTTGATGTCTGAGTGGGAATTTACCTTTAATTTTTTTTGTTTCCCCTCTCTCTTTGCTTTTTTATGTCACCTTTACAATATTTTGATTTTTTTTATGTTTTCTAGCCAAGGGTTCATGGGTTTGCCATGTCGCCCCTTGGTCGTTTTCGCTCAAAGCAACCTATTATGAGTCGTCGTTGCTCAGTGCGGCCAAGTTTGAACCCCAACGGTAAAACATTTAACCATTGGGTCTTGGCTGCTATTGTCTCCAGCAACCAGTTTCTGGCCATTGTAGGCAACAGTGACTAAATCTCTTAGCCTTTTTTTTGCACAATTTTGCTATTTTTTGGGTTTTTGAGATTATTTTTTATTTTTTTGATTAGGTGCAATATTTTCCCTTTGCTTTGAATTAGAATAGCCTATCCTCTTTTGCACCATTTTCATGTTTATTGTGAATTATGCCTTAGATGCATTATAGTTATGTTTCGTCTTTCTTTTGCTTTGCTTAGATCCTTACTACTCGGGCTTGGGACCTAAAGCTCTTGCTTGACCTTCTTCCTCGCTTGGACACCATGGACTAGGCATGGCTCAAGGATCATGGGCTCCAGTATGTTACCATATTACCTCACCTCATGTCGGACCAGGCTTATCTTACGGCTTTGGCCCATCATTGGGACCCTCGGACTAATACCTTCCACCTCCCAACCGACGAGATGACCATTACGTCGGAGGATGTGTACAGGATCTTTCGGATCCCTTTTGATGGGGTGTCTATTGTTTGTTCGACCACTAATGATCAGGTGGTCATCTTCACTCAAGTGTTTGGGAGGCATTTTGAGGATGCTCTCAAAAACACCAGGTTTGGGAGAGTGTCTATCATCCGTTGGTACTAGGAGCATATTTTCATAGTGAGGCACGTAGTGTTATTGATGGTCATTAGTAATGTCCTCATCCTAGATTTTTCAGGCTTGAGGTTCCCTTAGAACCTCCTTGCGATGGTTCAGGGCCTAATAGACAATGAGGAGCCTATCATATATGCATGGGGTAGGTCTTTATTGGATTAGTGTTATGATGAGTTGTAGCACATCCAGCATCACCTACAGTTGGATTTTACAAGTTTGGGGATGAGAGAACATTAGGGTAGATCACCCTAAGGGGCTTCCCGTTGAGATCACAGCTATGGATGGGAGGTTGCAGTGTTATGGTACTAGGTGGGCCAAAGAGAGCGAGGAGTGCAAGTGTCGTACATTTGTAGGAGAGCTAACTCATTACACTGATACTTTCACTAGACTCCAGGTTGGAGATATCATATGGCACCCTGATCATTAATGTCCTACCTAGGACGACCCTGACAACTTTACTACTAGGACGCGATGTGAGCGATGGCTCGTCGACCATAAGATCAGCATCTAGGAGTACTTCTTCTACTCTCTAGTTCTTCATCAGTATGGGTTGCAACAAGATGTGCCATTAGTACCATTTTTGTATAGGTGCATCGAAGTAGAGAGATACCTCCCTCCCTAATAGGTTATAGAGCTGGTTGATGAGGAGGATGCCCCAACTGTTGATCCTAGAGTAGCTAGTGGAGTCATAGAGGCATTTATGCGATGGTGGGGTGACCTTATGTGGTATGGCAAAGGCAGTTTGGGCCGAGAGGATGATGGAGGATATGGGGCAGACCCAGTGGGGCGTAGGGTCCGTGCTAGGACTGTAGCATGGGGCCAGCAAGTAGAGCAGGTGGCAACAGAAGAGCAGGAGGCTCCTGAGGAGGTGGAGGAGATGGAGCCTGAGGAGAGAGATTCTCCTCTCAGGGCATTACTACATGATGTGGATGCTAAGCTCTAATTGACCAAGATATAGGTACAGCAATGCGATGCCACTATAGCACAGAGGGATGTTACTATAACATGAGCTATCAGACCAGATACGGGATTTGTAGGCCACTCTAGGAGGAGCTACCTAGATGTAGGTTGTTTTTTCCCATCCTACTCTCAAGGATCCTTCAAGGGTAGCCCTCGAGACTGAGATTAATCATTTATAGGGTTTTTTGGATGAGAGTGATGTACATATTATTGAGGATGCATCCCAGATTGTCACTCTCTCAAGGAAGATCAAGAGGCTAGGAGCCATCCCTAGGGAGAGAGGGGCTATAGGTGGGTCACAGGTCAACAGGAGCTCTACAGCAGGGCAGTCTTCCATCTGGCCTGGTCATGGGGCCCGACCTCACACGGAGAGACCAACAGGGTCTAGATCGCACCATTCTCCCAGAGATCTGACCATAGGAGGCGATGCTGTAGGGGGCACAAGCCCAGTATTTGATTAATGATACTCTTGGTTTTGATTAATTTTTGAGGTCAGGCTGACCTATATGACTATCGCCCATGGGCATTTTTTGTACATCCATGGACTTGACACACATACTTTTATGATATCTTTTCATTATGACTCATTATGTGTATCATTTATTGCTCATGTTTTTGTTGTTATTTTTTTTTATGATGTGATGTGATAATGGCATTATGATGATCTGATGTATATGTTAGATGATAGATGATATTGTAGACGCTTACATGGATGTGTAGGTGCTTATATGATTTGATGATGTGACGTGATGTATTTTAATGATGAATGATGAATTCATGATTGTATGCAAATGGATATTGCTTATATGTTTATGATGTGCTTTATGATGTGATGATAGATGATTAATGAATTATGTTTGTGGATGTGATTTTATTGTTAAATGCATGTTTAATTTTGTTTTAATTGTATGCATCTAACTTATGTGATGGGATGGTATAAACGAACATGTATGCTCTAATCACTTAAAACATAAGGAATGCATATGACATTGACAATCTTAATGGGTGATACCATAGAAAGTAAAAAAAATAATCATGAATTTAAATAATCACTCTTATCATAAGAATTGATTAAGTATTCATATATGAGATGTAATGGTATGTAATGTATTTTCTTAATAAGTTTTTGTAAATTAAAATATATAAAGTAGTTAGTGGTCGTCTATATACTATTTCTAATATATATGCGGTATCTGTCCTACTATGTTGATACCCCCTAATTTATAGGATCTAATAAAGAAAATGATGTGTGAATGATGTTATGATTGTTGCTATTTAATATTTTTTGGGGCTTTTCGAAGATTCAAACTCTCTAGTTACCCTATCACCAGTTGTCTACTGACTACTTTAGAATTTTGAAAAGTAACGCCTTTACCATGGACCTGGTTTTTCACGATCTCTATGTGTGCAAGTGATTCTATATTTTGAGGTAGAACTCAAGCATTTCCTTGTACCAGCTAACCTAGACCACTTGGCAACTTTCATATTTTTCTTGTACCAGCTATGATTTTAGTGTTTCAATTAGTGACGAGATCTTGAATATCCAAGGCATTATCACAGCTAGACATTACCTTCTACTAATCAAAGTTTTTTTCCACATAAGTTGATAAGATCACTAGGTGTGGTTGATTAACTGTAAAACCTGAGTATATTATGTATAGCAACAAATAATGGTTGTGTTGAAAAATACAATTACACACATGTGTTGATGAAGGTATGGATTGGAATGATTTATGTGACAAATTGTGGTATCACTTTTAAGGCTCTCATGACATATGCAATTGTAGTGGATATGAAAATGTAATGTAATGATGTGGATGCAAGATGTGAGATGCAATTATTTTTGTATTTTTGATTTATATGTTGTTTTTTTTGTATTTTTGTTTGATTTTGACCAAAGGGCTTATTATGCCTTTGGAGATTTTTTATTTTTGACCAAGTAGCATGAAGTATCCTTGGATCTTTTGATTTTGACCAAGTAACATGAGGTAATCTTGGGGCGTTTTGATTGAAGTTGACCAAGCGGTTTGAATTACCCTTGGAGCCTTTGATTGTATTGATTTTGACCAAGCAGGATGAATTACCCTTGGAGCCTTTTGAATTGATTTTTGACCAAGCAGCTTGAATACCCTTGGAGCCTTTTGAATTGATTGGAGTTGACCAAGCGATTTGAATTACCCTTGGAGACTTTGATTGTATTGATTTTGACCAAGCGGGATGAATTACCCTTGGAGCCTTTGATTGTATTTTTGAAATTTTATGTTTTTATGATTTGTTTTTGCGTTTTTGACTTATTTGAATGTTTTTGTATTTTATGACATATTTGAATTTTTTTTTGTTTTGACACTTTTGAATGTTTTTGTATTTTATGACATATTTGATTTTTTTTTGTGTTTTTATGTATAGAATGTCTTTAAGTGAATGATGTTGAGAGGTTTAAGCTCCTCAACACCATCTAATGATATAAGACGATACGCTCCAGGCCCAACCCTCTGTGAAATCATGTATGGGCCTATCTAGTTTACTGTGAACTTATATCGCAGATGCGACGGCAGATTCAAATTCTATTGGTTTTCTTTGAGCACTAAATCTCCAACCTTGAATTCCCTTAAGTGGACTTTACTATTGTAAGCTCACGTAAGTCGATCCTAGTAAATGTGAAGATGCTCTAAAGCATTGACTCAGTGTTCATCAAGAAGCATTAACTGATCAAGGTGGCCTTTTCGTGTGGCATCATCGTCAATGAAGTCCTTTAATGTTATGCGTAGAGTCGGGATTTCCAACTCTAGTGGCATGATGGCCTTAGTGCCATATACTAGTGAAAACGGTGTTGCCCCAGTGGATGTCTGTATACTAGTCCTGTATGCCCATAGTGTAAGAGGCAACTGCATGTGCCAATCCTTGTGATTGTCTTGCACTGTCTTCCTCAAGATGGAGACTATTGTTTTTTTTTAGGCTTTTGCTTGCCCGTTTGCTTGTGGATAATAAGGTGTTGAAAAATTATGCTAAATATGGTATTTGTTCATTAAAGCACACACATTTTTGTTCTTGAAATATGGCCCATTATTCGATATTCAGGAAGAGGTCTCTTCATTGGGGAAGAGGTCTTCGGGCTCTATGGGCGACTTAGCGTGATCCCAATCAATAGCCTCGAGATCAAGATGTAATGATTTGGTAGGATTTTCTGGATTATGAAGTGGAGTGGTCAAATCAATGGATATCATATTGATGTATGGGATAAAATCTCTAGGACCACATGGATGGAATCTTGTTTCAGGGGTTTCCTTTCCACACTCGCGATGAGGTTATGGAGGAATAAATATTTTTGGATCTGACCCATGAGTAGGGTGGACAATAGGATCATTGGGATCTAATTGCTCTCTGAATGTAGGCTGAGGGTGATTGACCATCTGGTGAATGGTAGCTAGGTCAACAGGTCTCCCCAAAAATTGTAGATGAGGGTCTATAGCACAGAGTGTTGCCTCTCTCTACTAGCTCGTTGACTTGCAGTAAGTGGTGAGGTCCAAGATAAGCCATCTCGGTCTTATCCTCAAAGTCATCATCACTTATCCAAAAACCATTAGCATTGGTATGCGGTCCTAAGACAAGGGGCTCGTGTCTTGGCCCTAAGTAGGCCATTTCTGTTTCATCTTCATATTCTTCGTCACTTATGAAGAACCCATTTCCATTTGTCTCTTGCCCCAAAGTCAGGGGTTGATGGCTTAGGCCTAAGTAGGCTCTTTCTGTTAAGTCTTCTGATTCATAATCACTTTCATATGATGTATACCCACTCTCATCGTGGATGGACCATGTGAATCTTCATAAATAGCGGGGCCCCTAGTAGGCTAAGCCAAGTTGTGCCTCATCATCACTTGCTTCATATCAATTCTCCTCATCCCATGAGTTGTACCCTATTGGGGTGGAATCAATTGAGATGTTTGGATGATAAATTTTTGGGGGCGTTATGTTTATTGTGGCCACTTGTCTATTGCTCAAATTTCCTGTTCTTAGGGGGTGATAAGGAATGAAATCAATGTCTTCTCCTAACCCTAAGCTTAATATGTTCAATACCGCTGCAAGAGAGTCATCTTGACCTTCGATATAATAGCCTAAGCCAAATTTGTCGAAGGGAAGTTGATATTGTGGCTCGTATGGCCACCTGTGCCCCTACTCATATATGCCAAGGCCATAGCCATGCCAATGGCAATGCTCAAAGTAGCTTAGAGAAAAATCAAGGTTAGAGAGGTAAATAACATTTACCGTGAATAATTTATCACTATCCTCTTCTATGTCTGAAGACTTATGGGCACATTCCAGGTCAGCATAGACAAAATTGGTTTGGTTGGGAGGGATTCCAGGTGGAACCACTATTCCTACTGGCGACCTCAAGTCCTTAGGCCTTCCCATGTTTTATGCAAACTTAATGATAGGCATAAAGGTAATGTTATGCACAAGGTACTCCCCCATGCCTGTACTTGCCAAGTGTATTGATGCATACGACGTGGATGACCCTACGTATGATACTGGTGAAGCGGGGTGGTAATCACTATCTTCATCTTGATCTTGAAGATCTTCTTCTTCCATAGGACTTGGAATTTTAGCAATGGCTATGGTTGGCACTTTCTTGGGCTTTTCCTCCTTAAATAAGGGTGCCTTTAGCTTTTGATTGTCTTTTGGTTTTGACTTTGATGGTACTTTAGAAGTATTGACTATTTTGAGTGCACCATGAGGTATTGATGTGCATGGGTCTTTTCTTACCCCTTTGTCTTCGTTATCCACTTGTGTGGTTGGGAATGAAGGTTCTACATACAGGTGGGTAGAAGGGATTACAAATTCTCTCAGAATGTCCACCTGATTGATTTATTTAAAAGGCTCTTCATCGGCCATAACCACATAGACTTTGTTCTCGTGCACATACTTGACACACCGGTGCAAGATATAAGGCACACACTTCATGGCCCTTATCCAAGGATGCCCTAAGAGGATGTTGTACTGCATGACTCCTTCCAAGACATGACACATCACAGGGATGGTATTGTGCCCCACCTTGATGGGTAGGACTATCGTTCCCACAGTATTGCATAAAGCATCATTAAAATCTCTCAATGTGTAAGCTCCTGGAACAATATTGGACTTGGGGATCTTGAGGTGCTCTATTGTTGTTGTTGTAATGATGTTTATTGATGAACCTATATCGACCAAGACCCTCTTGAAAGGTAAGTTGTTGATTGTCACTACAATGTTCAATGGAGGGTCTGGTAAGGCAACAAGTACTACCTTAATCTCATGATCATAGAATCGAATTACAAGCTCCTAGTATTCTTGTACTTGTCCCACAAAGTGAGTGAATGCATTCGCATCTTGCGGTTGGAGCTCAATTATCCTTAATATTTCCATTAAAGTCTCCCTATGCTTTGGGGATTGTTGTATGAGCTCATAGATGGATAACTTAGTTGGAGTCGTCTGTAGGTTTTGCTCCAATCTACTACGGATAGTTACCACAAGCCTTGTTGGTGGACCTGGAAGGTTGTATTGCCTTTGCCTAGGAGTGGTTGGGCATTTATGGGAGCTATAAGAGGTTGTGGTTGACCATACCACCTAGTCCTTGTTGTTATGTTAACAATCTCAACCATACCTACGCATCCATGGGTAGGTATATCAGCTCGAACTTGATTGACTTGGGCCCCTTTCTCTCTAGGGGCCTCATGATTGAGCAATGGGTTTCTATATATGTCCATGTCTATGTTATCGACAGCTAGTGGGTTGTCAACTTTGAGTTCTCCCGCCTCAATCATGTTTTGCACTTGATGCTTAAAACCAACGTAAACCTCAATGTCATGCTTCGATATCCTATGATAAGGGTAAAATTGATCTTCCCTATATCCTTTTGGCTTAGGATGGTTGGGATCTATAAGAGGTATATCAAGAAATATGATCCTCCTGGCCTCGCTCAACTGATTAAATATTGATTGCATTGACTCTGTTAGAGGCATGAAATAATGAGGTGGCTTGCATTCTCTATTTCTTCCCTAATTGTTCTTTTGGTTTTAATTGGCTGGTGGAGGATGTGCTTGATAGTTCTGGGGTTGTTGTGCACCCCCATCCTTGGGTGTAGCCAATACGACTTGATTGACTAGAGCAGGGTTGCCCTACTTCTGTTTGTACTTGTCATTCTTACCATTCTTGTTCCACTCCTTTTTGTTTAGGAGTTTAATGGTTCCCTCATCTACTTTTATTTCTTCGATGAGCTTAGCCTGTGCCAAATATTCCTCAAACAAAGGATACTGCTGAAGTTGTAGCAAGATGGAGATGTGTTTAGAGCAACTTTTGGTGAACATGCAAATGATATCTTCTGTGGGAACGAAGAATGATAATTTTGCCATGACTTTTCTCCATCTATTCCCATAATCCATTACTGGCTCATCATCATATTGTTTCAAGTTGGCCAGGTTTGAAAGGTTCACTTTCTTCTTAGAACCAAAGGAGAAATGCTTTAAGAATGCATTTAATAGTTGTTCAAAGTTGGTTATGCTATGCTTAGGTAGTTGGTTGAACCATTGAGTGGCAGCACTTAAAAATTTTATTATGAATGCTTTTAGCATGAGAGCATCATTATCTTCAAGATGAAAACAGGTGTTGATAAAATTGGTGACATGCTCTTGTGCATCCTTTTCACCCTTAAAATTTTCTAACCTAGGCATCTCAAAGTGCTTAGGATATGGAGGGCTAGGGATTGATGGGAACAATGGTTGGTTGTGTATTTTTCTCAATGTTGGCGAGTTCCTAACTGCCTCTTGTTTCTCAAAGGTTTTCATATTTTTAGCAAGCTCTTGAAATACCTTTGATGCATGGATTTCCTCCTCTTGTAGGCCTACTTGCAGTGGCAATGGAGGTAACTCTCTATCCATTTGATTTATTCCGTTTTCCTCCCTCCTATGAGGGGACTCAAGATTATGATCCTGGTTTGTTGTGTTTGCCCTTTTCCCACTAGTTGGATTTCATTCATGGTTTGGTGGGGGATTTCGTTGTGGGCTATCTTGTCTAGTGCGCCTATCCTTAGGCGAGTCAGCACGTCTAGTTCTTTGGTGGTCACCATCATTTGTCTCAGAAATTGTTAAGAGCTAGTTGCTCAACCTGCTCTCTTAAGCATTGCTCATGTTGGTGCAATAGTCTTTCTCTTTGTTTATCCTATTCAAGAGCTTCCACTAGCTCTCTCTCCCTATGTAATGCATTTTCTAACCACCTCATTCAGCCAGTTTGCGATGTCATAGAAGACTCATGTTTATTTGAATCAATTCTTGTTTTCTTGACTCGTAGATCCTTCGAGGAGGTTTCTGTTGTATTTGTACTCTTGCTAGCTAATGTGACTTTTTTCAGTGTACTGTTGAGTATCCCTACGATCAGACTCCACGCATCTACTACGGGGTCGATTTGAGGTACCCCAGACTGGGAGATGTGTTTAGAAGTCATAGTTCATGAGCTTCCATATGTAGAGTTCTCAGTAGTTATAGTTCTTTGAGTTGGTTGTGTAGGAAACAAATCCAACCCGTCTATTTGTCGTGTTCCATGGCTGGTCCCGTGGGGTGCCATTCACTCCTATGAGGTCATAGTCTATGAGAATATTTCCTTTTGTGTGAAGGTTTTCTTCTATTTGATTCCCATGGCTAGTGTAGTTCTAATTTTTGCCCTTTAATGGGGAGACCTGTTTCATATGTTTCTTGTGAATCTTGAGGTGTTGTGACTTTTGCGTGCCTTCTTGATGAAGAGGGCTTTGTGGTGATATGTTTTCTCCATCTGGATGGATATGTAGCAGTCTCGTCATCCCTAGGTGAAGAATGAGTTTTAGAACATTTTTATGTCCATGTGAGGAGGAAGCCCTTGAAGCTTCCTCACGTCTTTGAGATGTTTTTGTGTGTTTAGAGGAGGCCCTTGAGGTCTTGTCATGTCTTCTTGATGAGGATGGCTATGAAGCCTCTTTTTGTTTATGTGACTTTATTCCATGATGTGGTTCCTTACTTGGGGTTTCTCAAGGAGATCCCCCAAGGGTTGAATTATCACCCCTTAGGCTCGTGGAGCTACATCTCACGGTCTTACGGGTGGGTCATTCAATGTTACTACGACTCTGCCTATGGGTATGAGTTGCTTCAGTCTCTCCCTCGGTATTAGATTGAGGGTGTTTACTTATTGTTTTTATCATGTTGTTTATGAATTGATCTTTTAAGTTGCAATTTGGGAATAGCCACACAATACCGAACAAATATTTATCTTGATTATCGATTTAAGTGTGCCCTAAACTGTTGGGTGTGTTTTGATGTGTTGTTCTTTTGATTTCTTGCTCTTATTATTGGATTAATAATGAGAAGACTCATCCATAGTAAAAATCAAGTACACCCGTGCCAAACATGGTTTTCTCAAAAGAAGCTAGGGTACACCGTTGAAGACCTAGTGGGGGGTTCGCCTAGCTCTTCCACTCTGAACCAATGATTGTTCCAACAATGGGAGACAGTTTAAGCACATGTAACTTAGTGTCACTATAATAAAGTTTCTCAATCTGTTTCTAGGAAGCTATAGAGGGAAAACTAGTGGAAGGAGATGAATTCCAACATCATTGGACTGAATTGAGGGTTGGTGATGAAATCCAACTCCCCAATGTTTAAATGAGACGTGCGTGTGTGGTGTTCATTTTAAGCTTACATAACATAAAGTGCATCATATAGCAACAATGAATCTTTCCTATATGCCTAAGTGCAAAAATACGTTTCAATATTTAGAAAGATGCATGAACTACTATGATTTGTATGAGCACACTTTATTTCGTGCGACTATGGCCTCTAGCAAGGCCTCAAAGCAAGAAAACAACATACAATGTCTAGCACGTTGGATTCTAAGGTGAACTTTTTAGGCATAAGTCGTTGTTCCTAGCAATGCCTAGTGGAAAATTAAAAGATCTAAGATATGTGAAATGATTAATTCTTTCTTCTTTTATTCTTTCAATTTCCAAACATAAATGTGCTTTAATTTTTTTATTTTAGGCACACAGAAGTAGACAAAAAGCTATAAAATATCAGATAAGTTATACCATCCTTTGATGCAGCTCAGAGAGTCGGTGTTTTGACCTCTGCTACACTCCATTTTTGGCCGTTGTTGACCAGAGCAG
The DNA here is from genome assembly GCA_028583015.1 of Wollemia nobilis. Lineage (NCBI taxonomy): Eukaryota > Viridiplantae > Streptophyta > Pinopsida > Araucariales > Araucariaceae > Wollemia > Wollemia nobilis. Next base: position 4,618,793 of record JAQPPZ010016363.1, on the reverse strand, counting down.
CTGGTTCTTGGTCGCTGTATCTCAGAGCGACCAAATCTCTATTGGCCGTTGTAGCTCAAAGTGACTAGTTTCTGGCCGCTGTAGCTAAAAGCGGCTAGACTTGCACACAAAACAAAGTATTCTAGAAGCAAATGAAAAATTAGTGGAGGTTCCACCATGATCGCCATCTGTAGCGACCCCGAGACGCACACACCACTTTACTCTACTTACTGTTGGCAATTTTGGGTACCTTGGGTACATTGCCTTTGCTCTAAGTGTAGATGTTGTCATTGATGTCAAGAAGGTCTTGAAGCAATTTGGTTTGATGTCAAAGAATGTGTCTTAATGAAGGTTTCAGCATGGACAGTGAGTTTCCAAGAAGATCAGGGTAGCCTAGTTGCAAAATATCAAGAAAAAGACAAGTAAGAAAAAGTATGCAGGCGGCTGGAAAAACTGTCGTGATTTCGTGACATGTTTTAGGAGAGAGAAAGCATTGGCAAAACTGTTGTGATTTCGCGACATGTTTGAGGAGAGAGAAAGTTTAGGCAAAAGTGTCGCGATTTCACAACATGCTGGTAGGTAGAGATGAAGCAGGCAAAACTGTCGTGATTTCGCGACATGTTGGCAGAGAAGAAGAGCAAGATGAAAAGTGTTGCGATTTCGCGACATGTCGCATTTTCGCGACGCGGACAGTGCAGGAAGGCAGAGAAAGAAAAGTGTTGCGATTTTGTAGAATTCTGCAAAGGAGGATGTACGGACGAAAAAATGTCACGATTTCGTGACATGTTGCAGAAGAGAGAGTCCATAGTGTGAGCTGTCGTGATTTCGTGACAAGATTGAAGAGAGAGAATGTTCGAGTCAAAAATGTCGTGATTTTGTGACATATTGCAAAGTAGGTTGAACGGAAGAAAAAGTGTCACGATTTCACGACATAATGCAGGAGAGAGAGTCCGAAAGAAAAAGTGTCACGATTTCGCGACATAATGCAGGAGAGAGAGTTTGAGAGAAAAAGTGTCACGATTTCGTGACATAATGCAGGAGAGAGAGTCCGAGAGAAAATGTGTTGCGATTTCATGACATAATGCAGGAGAGAGAGTCCAGGAGAAAAAGTGTCGTGATATCGCGACATGTCAAGTTTTCACGACCCGAAGAAAAGAAAAACGCTAAGGAGAAAAAGTGTCGCGATTTCACGACAAATCAGAAGACAAAGTGGAAGCAAGATAAAATGTTGCGATTTCGTGACATGCTACAGGTGAAAATGTTCCAGGTGAGAACTGTTGTGATTTCGCGACATGCAACAAAGGGAAGAGTCTGAAATGAGAACTGTCACGATTTTACGACAGGTTGCAAAGAAGATGTACAAAAGCTGAAAGCGTCACGATTTCGCGACAAGCTGAAAAGAAGTCGTACAGATGCAGAAAGTGTCATGGTTTCGTGATAGGTTAAAGAGAAATCTTATGGATGCAGAAAGTGTCACGATTTCATGACAAAGATAGTAAGCAAGTCTAACGAATTCAAGAAGGAAGAGCTCAAAGGCGAAAGCGTCACGATTTCGTGACATGTTCTAGTTTTGCGGGCATAAGGCAGAGAAAAACACAAGGCAGCAAAAGTGTCATGATTTCGTGACATGTTTCATTTTCGCTAGTGTAAGCAGACAATAGTGCAAGGAAGAGAAAGTGTCATGATTTCGCGATATATTGAGATGGCAGCGTTCAGTTGGAGAAAGTGTCATGATTTCACGACAGAAACACAAAGCAGGTCTTCAACAGGAGAAGTGTCATGATTTCACGACAGAAGCCAAGTTGTGAACTATGAAGACAGAAGTGTCACGATTTCATGACAGAAGTGAAGTCAGAGTCTGCAGAGGTAGAAGTGTTGTGATTTTGTGACAAAAGCAAAGTTGATGCTGACAAAGACAAAAGTGTCACAATATCGCGACAAGAGCTTAGATGAAGTTGTTAAAGGCTAAAGTGTCACGTTTTCAAGACAAAAGGCAAAAGAAAGTGTACGGTTGCAAAGGTGTCACGATATTGCAACATGTTGTAGTTTCACGACAAAAGCTACAGAAGAGTTGCAGAGGCAGTGAGGCCGACAAAGTTAAATTTGGGCCGATGAAGATTAGGGTTTGTAGTCGACATAGTTTAGGGTTGTGCAGTCGACTAAGATCAAGGTTTTAATCTTGAAAGTATTAGTATAAAAGGAGGGTTGTTCGAAGAGAAAAAGTATCAATTTTTGTGTGTGCGTCCGAAGTGTGACATTCGCAGATAGAGTGCGGGGGAGAAGTCTGATCGCTGAGAGCAGAGTGCGAAATTCGATAGTAGTGTATAGAGTGCATTTTGTCGAATCGTCTAAGTGAGAGAGATTGCAAGGAATCAGAGTACACGAAGATGGTACTGCTGTGCTTGCGCACAGAGAGTAGAAAAGTGCAAAGGTGTGGGGTGCATCATTTTTGCAACATTCGATGATAGTACACAGGCTTTGATGGTTTTGGACAAGTCATTGAGAGGGACTGTTGCACAAATTTGAGCAAGTTTTTCTTGAGCTTGTGAAGCAGTTTGGGTAGGTTCTAGTAAGAACTTGCAAAGCAAATCTGAGACAAGTCTTGGTGAAGACTTGGGTGAAGATCAAACAAGCTTTAGTGAAAGCTTGTGAACCACTTTTGTGAACCAAATTTGAGGACTAGTTGAGGACAGAGATTGGTACAAATTCGAGGACATTTGTGTCAGACTGAAGGACTGTGTTTGGTGCAGACCAGAGAAAGAGAACAAGGACATTTGTGCTAAATCAAAGGACTGTGTTTAGTGCAAATTCAAGGACCAGCTTTGAGGTGATAGAGTTGAGGACAGAGGTCTCCAGCCAGAGCAGGGAAGACAGGTGTCTTTTGTGGATAGAGATCCATTTGCTAAGGGCAGCGGAGGCAGAGGTCTTCTAGAGGATCACTAGCTAGAGTAGAGTTAGGGGAAGGTATCTCCTTTGAGTAGTGGCTCATAAACATTGTAATTGGGAAGGTTTCCCAAAGAACTATGATATAACTTTTAGAGAAAAGTTTTATCCATGGAGTTGCCCACTTTGGGTGAACCACGTAAATTATTGTGTAACTTTGTGGATGATTTTGTGCATTGTTTTGATATTGCTTCGGATATATTGCTTTACTATTTTAAAGTATAAAGGAAAAAGTAAAAAGAGGTCTTATATTGTTCACCCCCCCCTCTCAGTATAAGCTTGTGTTCTTTAATTGGTATCAGAGCCGATGCCTTCGAAAAGTTTAACAGCTTGAAGGAAGATCTTACAAGAACACAAATGGCAAGGAAAGGCAAAAGCAAAACCATAAGACACAAGAAGAATAAAACTCACATGGTCATGAAAGAAAATGAAGATGAACTCAATGTTGTTGTTTTGGGAATGGAAATAGATTCAAGAGATGAATCAAACAGTGGAGAACAAGCCATATTAATAAAGTTTTGCACCAGATGTGGAAAGATCGGTCACTTTGTAGCTGATTGCTCACAAGGAAGAGAATTTTTTGTTTATGGTCAACTCGGTCATAATGAACGTCAGTGCCATGGGTTTAGTAGCAGTGAAGATGAAGATGATCCGTTCAAATCGATGAAAAAACAGATTCAGAACAGGAATGTGATGAAGAAGGAAGTGATGCAAAAGCAAATTGGAAACATAAACTAATTTCAGCTCTGAGTAAAAAGGTTGAGGATGCAGAAGATATAATCACCAGTTTGAAAGTACAAAAAAATATTACAAGAAATTTTTTGAAGATCTCGAAATGCAATTAACCAGGAAAACAGAGTATTGCAGTAAGCTAGAAAAAGAAATTGACGGTTTAAGAATGCAGACAGAAGAAATAAGGAATAAAGTCGATATATGCAGCAAACATGAAAAAGAATCTAACAAAGTTGTTAGTAATTTGAAGCTACAAATAGAAGAGTTCAAAAGGAGTGAAGAAACTCTCAGGTCTCAAATCAATGAGAGAGAGACTGTTTGCTACAAACAAGAAAAAGAGATTGTTTCTTTGAAGAAACAACTAGAAGAGGCCAATACAAATCTTAAAATCAAAGATGATCTTACAGAAAGTCTTGACTTCTCTATGACTAAGACACAAGAACTCAAGGATGAGTTAGAATCTAATATTTTTTAGTATAATGAGTTGGAACAGAAAATGGCTTCTTTGGAAGTGGAAACTAAAGAGTACAAGGATAAGTTGTACAGGTTTCAAGATAGCTCCAAAAAGGTTAAGTCTTTCATCAAAGGTCAAAGAAAGACAACAGATAAAATAGGCCTTGATTTTGTTGAGCCGCACAAGGAACAGGTTGGGGAATCTAGCAAGAGATTTCAAAAGGAAGAGAGTTTTGATGAAGAAAATATTTTAGATCATGAGTCCGTGAGTGATAGATGCGCAGAAATAGAAAATGAAATTTAGATTAAGAAGAAGTTTTCGGGACCCAAGAGGTCGAATAAAAGAAATTTTCACGACAGATGTTTTGCGTGTCACAGGTTTGGTCACATGGATGTACATTGCATGGCTCAAGTGAAGAAGGTAAATGACAGTTTTAGAAGTAGTAATTTCTTTCATGGGTATTGCTACTCTTGTAATCAGTTTGGACATAAGGCAATTTTTTGCAAAGCAATTAACAGGTACACCATTAGTCAAAATAGGTGGATTCAAAGAACATATATGTCTAAAAGAAATTACAGTGTTATTTGTTATAAATGCAACAATGCAAGTCACACAACTAGACAGTGCAGAGCTGAAATGCCAAGGTACAGGAACAGGAAAAGTGGTATGAACAGGTCCGTGGATCAAGGCATGGATAAGAACAGGAATGATAACGAAAACAAGAACAGTAGTATGAACAGGTCCGAGGATCAAAACAGTAACAAGAATATGGACAAAAAGTTCAAGAGAAGGCCCGACAAGGAAGTCATAGACACTGATGATGATCAGTGCCTAATGGGAGATTTACTCCCAACCCTATTTTAATCACCTCATCAGGAGGTGGGGGAGGGACTAATCTAAGAGGCTCATTCTTAGTCTCGAGCCCCAAAGGTGACCCTTTGCCATTGATGACAAAGGGGGAGAGATATGAGCAAGGGGGAGAGCTTCATAGTGAAGAAGAGAGCTTCAAGTCAGGGGGAGCAAAACTTCAAAGGCAGATTCTCAGTTGTTGGATCGGTTGATTTCAGTTTTGGCTCTTGACTAGTGTTTTCAGTTAAGGTTTGCCATCAATGACAAAGGGGGAGATTGTTGGCAATTTTGGGTACCTTGGGTACATTGCCTTTGCTCTAAGTGTAGATGTTGTCATTGATGTCAAGAAGTTCTTGAAGCAATTTGATTTGATGTCAAAGAATGTGTCTTGATGAAGGTTTCAGCATGGACAGTGAGTTTCCAACAAGATCAGGGTAGCCCAGTTGCAAAAGATCAAGAAAAAGTATGCAGGCGGCTGGAAAAACTGTCATGATTTCGTGACATGTTTTAGGAGAGAGAAAGTGCTGGCAAAACTGTCACGATTTCGTGACATGTTTGAGGAGAGAGAAAGTTTGGGCAAAAGTGTCACGATTTCGTGACATGTTGGTAGGCAGAGACGAAGGGCAAAACTGTCATGATTTCGCGACATGTTGGCAGAGAAGAAGAGCAAGATGAAAAGTGTCATGATTTTGCGACATGTCATATTTTCACGACTCAGACAGTGCAGGAAGGCAGAGAAAGAAAAGTGTTATGATTTCACGACATTCTGCAAAGGAGGTTGTACGAACGAAAAAATGTCGTGATTTCGCGACATGTTGCAGAAGAGAGAGTTCGTAGTGTGAGCTGTCGTGATTTCGTGACAAGATCGAAGAGAGAGAATGTTCGAGTCAGAAATGTCATGATTTCGTGACATATTGCAAAGTAGGTTGAACAGACGAAAAAGTGTCGTGATTTTGCGACATAATGCAGGAGAGAGAGTCCGAAAGAAAAAGTGTCACAATTTTGCGACATAATGCAGGAGAGAGAGTCTGAGAGAAAGTGTCACGATTTCATGACATAATGCAGGAGAGAGAGTCCGAGAGAAAATGTGTCGCGATTTCGTGACATAATGCAGGAGAGAGAGTCTAGGAGAAAAAGTGTCGCGATATCACGACATGTAAGGTTTTCGCGACCCGAAGAAAAGAAAAACGCTAAGGAGAAAAAGTGTCGTGATTTCGCGACAAGTCAGAAGACAAAGTGGAATCAAGATAAAATGTTGCGATTTCGTGACATGTTGCAGGTGAAAATGTTCCAGGTGAGAACTGTCGTGATTTCACGACATGCAGCAAAGGGAAGAGTCTGAAATGAGAACTCGTCACGATTTTGCGACAGGTTGCAAAGAAGACGTACGAAAGCTGAAAGCGTCACGATTTCGCGACAGGCTGAAAAGAAGTTGTACGAATGCAGAAAGTGTCACGATTTCATGACATGTTGAAGAGAAAGCTTATGGATGCAGAAAGTGTCATGATTTCATGACAAAGATAGTAAGCAAGTCTTCAACAGAAGAAGCATCACGATTTCACGACAAATTCAAGAAGGAAGAGCTCGAAGGTGAAAGCGTCATGATTTCACAACATGTTCTAGTTTTACGGGCATAAGGCAGAGAAAAACACAAGGCAGCGAAAGTGTTGCAATTTTGCGACATGTTCCATTTTTGCTAGTGCAAGCAGACAAGAGTGCAAGGAAGAGAAAGTGTCACGATTTCGTGATAGATTGAGATGGCAGCGTTCGATTGGAGAAAGTGTCACGATTTCACGAAAAAAACACAAAGCAGGTCTTCAATAGGAGAAGTGTCACGATTTCGCGATAGAAGCCAATTTGTGAACTATGAAGACATAAGTGTCACGATTTCATGACAGAAGTGAAGTCGAAGTCTGCAGAGGCAGAAGTGTTACAATTTCGCGACAAAAGCAAAGTTGATGTTGACAAAGACAAAAGTGTCACGATATCACGACAAGAGCTTAGATGAAGTTGTTAAAGGCTAAAGTGTCGCATTTTCATGACAAAATGCAAAAGAAAGTGTACAGTTGCAAAGGTGTCGTGATATCGCGACATGTTGTAGTTTTGTGACAGAAGCTACAAAAGAGTTGCAGAGGCAGTGAGGCCGACAAAGTTAAATTTGGGTCGACAAAAATTAGGGTTTGCAGTCGACGTAGTTTAGGGTTGTGTAGTCGACTAAGATCAAGGTTTTAATCTTGAAAGTATTAGTATAAAAGGAGGGTTGTTCGAAGAGAAAAAGTATCGATTTTTGTGTGTGCATTCGAAGTGCGACATTCACAGATAGAGTGCGGGGGAGAAGTCCGATCGCTGAGAGCAGAGTGCAAAATTCGATAGTAGTGTACAAAGTGCATTTTGTCGAATCGTCTAAGTGAGAGAGATCGCAAGGAATCAGAGTATGCAAAGACGGTACTGCTGTGTTTACGCATAGAGAGTAGAAAAGCGCAAAGGTGTGGGGTGCATCATTTTTGCGACGTTTGATGATAATACGCAGGCTTTGATGGTTTTGGACAAGTCATTAAGAGGGACTGTTGCACAGATTTGAGCAAGTTTTTCTTGAGCTTGTGGAGCAGTTTAGGCAGGTTCTAGTAAGAACTTGCAAAGCAGAACAGAGACAAGTCTTGGTGAAGACTTGGGTGAAGATCAAGCAAGCTTTAGTGAAAGCTTGTGAACCACTTTTGTGAACCAAATTTGAGGACCGATTGAGGACGAGAGATTGGTACGATTCGAGGACATTTGTGCCAGACCGAAGGACCGTGTTTGGTGCAGATCTGAGAAAAAGAATGAGGACATTTGTGCTAAACCAAAGGATTGTGTTTAGTGCAAATTTGAGGACCAGCTTTGAGGTGATAGAGTTGAGGACAGAGGTCTCCGACGGAGCGGGGAAGACAGGTGTCTTCTGTGGATAGAGATCCATTTGCTAAGGTCAGCGGAGGTAGAGGTATTTTAGAGGATCACCAGCCAGAGCAGAGTTAGGGGAAGGTATCTCCTTTGAGAAGTGGCTCATAAACATTGTAATTGGGAAGGTTTTCCAAAGAACTGTGATATAACTTTTAGAGAAAATTTTTATCCGTGGAGTTGCCCACTTTGGGTGAACCATGTAAATTGTTGTGTAACTTTGTGGATGATTTTGTGCATTGTTTTGATATTGCTTTGGATATATTTCTTTACTGTTTTGAAGTATAAAGGAAAAAGTAAAAAGAGGTCTTATATTGTTCACCCCCCCTCTCAGTATAAGCTTGTGTTCTTCACTTACAATGTTATTAAAAAATCTAGATGAAATGGAAGACAATGAAAAGCATATAACACATAAATAATAAAGATATATCTCTTTATTCGTATTGAAACTTGGTTACATGTCGGTCCCTCTTAGGGATACCCATTTCGATACAATGAGGTTAAAATAGGTAAAGAGTGCCCCTTTCGTGCAGAGGTGGTGTGCTTTCAAAAAGCTTCCCAATTCCACACATGGAAATGTATGAGGGCTTACATATGCCTCCTTCTCCATGTTTGTTTCCTAGAGGGATCTCTTTTGCTCTTGTATGTTTCAGACTTCGTTCGATAAACCTATGGCACTGTGAGAAATGAAACAACAATACACGCTTAGATGTCCGAGAATGCCTCCCGAGATGAGGTTGTTAATACTGAATGCAACAAATGAAAGCAAATGCAAATTAGACTAATTGCTATGGATGCAAACGAATGAAAGGAAGCTATGTTAATGATATGCTAAAATAACGAATCTAATGTCTAAAATCCTAAGCTAAGCTTGCGGGCCACTGTCCAAGACAACGACCGCTAAAGTGACTCTCGCCCTCTTTGCTCCAAATCTATGGATCAAAGCTTGTATCCTATGTTGAAATAATGGTTGTTATGCTCTCCAATATGTCAAGGCTTCACCTTACACATGATCTCCAAGGGAACTCTCCACGTCTCAAAAGCTCTTCTCAATGACCAAGATTGATGGATAAAAGATTAATGATGATGGATCAAAAATCTCCTCTTTTGGTGCTCTTAGGCTTGCACCTTTTATAGTGTGAAACCCTAGGTCTATGTCCAAGCCCTAGAAATGAATTTTTCATGCATAGTGTAAGTTAGCATGAGAGGCTTCTTGTATTTTCTATTTTTAGAGGCTAGTTAACTGAAATATAACTGCCAACTTGAGTCTCCTATGCGAATTGGTTGTTAGCATGAGAAGATTTTGTCCTTTGTTTATGTTTGGAGGTCAGTTAACTCAATTCTAAATGCAAACTCAAGTCTCCTATGTGAACTAGTCATGAAAAGGAATGCAAAGTTACTCTCGCTCACCTTTATTACATGCAGACTGCCATTTTTGCCTGTGATTAAGCCTTTGCTGGTAAAACTGCTTCTTATGGGTTAGTCGTTGTTGTCTGCAATGACTAAGATTTGGTCGTTGTCGTTTGCAGCGGCTAAGGTTTAGCCACTCTAGGCTTGAGCGGCTAGAATCTGGCCGCTCTTGGCTTGAGAAAATAGGCTTGGATGGCTTGAAAAGGCTCCAAATGAGTGGTGAGAACCACTGTTGATGCTTGGAAAGCCCAATATTATGTCATATGATCTTATGCATGTGTCTATGTGAGCAGCTCCCCTAAGCATGACACGATTTAGGTGTCTATAGGTAGAGTTACTTTTTTACAACCAGTCATTCAGGCCATGATAATTTATAAATTTTCTATCCTTGCTACCCCACATACCATATGGAAAACGCTAGACAAGATGGTTAGAAAATTTTTATGGAGGAGTAAAAGGAGAGAGGAAATAGACATTAGTAGGTTGGGAGAAAGTAAACCAACCCAAGGTAAAGGGAGGTTTGAGACTAAGGATATTAGATCTAAATAATAAATCTTTGGTTGAAAATATTTACTAGAGGTGGATATCCCAACCAGCTTCTTTATTCAATAGAGTTTTAACTAGTAAGTATTTTGGGATAGGTGAACCTAAATGAGGTGAGTCATTTTCCTTTGGATGATAATGAGTCCCTAGTATAGTAGGCTCTAAAGTTAGGATCTCAGGTAGTAAAAGATGGATTATTTTGGAAAGTGAGGAGAGGGGAGAAGGCACAATTTTGAATAGATTCATGAGATCAATATCCACCTATCATTGTTAAATTCCTAAAAATGCAATTGGTAAAAACAACCATGGAAAGCAAGGGTTGGATCAATATTAAAATTGATTTCAATACTAATCACCTAGGGCATTATAGATTTAAGTAGTTTAAGTTGGACGAGTGGCTAATTCCAATCCCTCTAGAATTGACACCCATCATGACTAAAATCTTTGCAGAAAGATTTCTCATATGTAGATATGAGGAGGATGAATTAGCTTGGGACCATTGGAGCATTGGAGTCTACACAGTGAAGGGCATATATGATAAAATCCTTCTAGAACCTCCTCCTCATGCATATCAAGTTGAGGATTGGAGAAAAATTTGGTAGTCCAAGGGTTGGTTGAAAGTAAACTTCTTTGCCTAGCAGTTCATGCACAATGAAATTCTTACTTTTGATAATTTGAGATGTAGGGGAATTTTTGGTCCATTCCAATGTGTTTTATGCAGCTATAAAAGTGAGGAAACATTTGACCACTTGATGTTTGATTGCTCGTTCACGTGCTAAATTTGGACTAATGGCTTTTAGCTTATAAAATATAAGCCAATGGTGATTTGAATTGAATTAATATTTAGGAAAGATGGAAGAGGGGTAGATTTAAATGTAAATCTCTTCATATCGAGTGGAAGCTTGGATTAAACTATATTTTTTGGTAAGTGTGGTTGAAGAAAAATAATATAATTTTTAGAGACACATTTTCATCCTTAGATGGCATCTAGCAGGTCATTTGGAGCAAAGTCATGAAAATTGTGGCAATGTATGCTAAAGAGGAAACTCATGCAACGATGATGGAGAATGAAGTCAAATTGCAAGAGAGGTAGGATAGAAATAGTTATAAAACACCTTCAGAAGGATAGATTAAAATTAATCCTAATGGAGCTACAAAAGGCAATCTAGATAGAGTTGGAATTAGAGTGGTCTACAAAAATCATGTAGGGACAATTCTCTATTGGGAACTATAGGGTTTAGGCAGGGCCACGAACAATGAAGCAGAAGCCTTAGCTATCAAATATGCTTCTCTTTGGGTAATAATACAAGGTTATAGGAGGCTAATCATAGAATCAAATTCTCAGATCTTGGTAGGAGCTCTAGATTGCATAAGGAACTTTGCTTTGGAGATATGGAGGTTGAGGATAAGGATTTGTGGAGGGAATTGGATGATGTGATTTCAATTTATGTGGGCAAACCTCTGAATAAAGTGGTAGAATTATTGGTTAAGATAGGTATTGAGAAGGAGGTAGGGGTTTAGTGGCACAATGACATGGCTATTGAGGATGAGAGGATTAGGTAGGTTGGTGAGCAAATCCAATGTTTGGCTAATTTGGACAATCATTGTAGATATATGATTTAGGAGATTTGACTCCAATGCAAATCTCTTTTTAGTGTTGTAATAAAAATGGGTTACTTATTAGGATCTTGGGTTTTAGAGTTATGGAAGTTTGTTGAAAAGTTAAGAGGAAATGGGTGCTCTTGCTAGCGAAGGCTGGGAGGAGTCTTGTCCCAACTCGTAAATAATTTTTCAATTTCTTAAAAAAAATAACATAATTTAGTTAAGAACATACAAATAATATAACACTAATTATTTTTAAATATAATAAGTAGGTATATTTTTATATTAATAGTTAATTATATAATAAATATAAATAGGGTTTTGTTATGATAAGGTGTGATTCTTAGTAAGAAAATAATTTAAAAAATAAGTTATTTTATCCATTTAAAATAGGAAAACATAGTATTTATAGTTGACCTCCAAATATTATAAACCAACATCCATCCATTATAAAATTAACAATATATGGCAGGTTTAAAATACCCCAAACATGTTATATGTCCAATAATTAAGTTTGACAAATGTATTTGTGATTGGCGTTGGGTTGTTCATTACTTTATCATAATTTTTTTTTTTTTAAGAATGAAAAATTAAGGATAGTCTTTTCATTAGTCATTTTCATTATCATTAAAATCTTCTTAAAGAAAATCTAAATCTACTTGGGAAACTACATCTATAATTCCTTTATAGGACTAAGGGTTCTTCTTATTGATCTTAATATGATGTTTTTTCCTAGTCAATCATCTATCTTATTAAAACATTGTTGTAATTTTTAAAAACAACTTTTTTTTTCCTAAAAAAATAGTAATTTTCATTTCATAGTTTGAAAAAAATTAAATTGAGATGGATATTTTATACCCTTATATAAGCCTTACTAAACAACCCCATTAAAGAGTTATTCTAAAATCTCAAATTTCTTTGAAAAGTCTATTAGACCTTATACATAAAAAACTATAAACAACCTAGTGCTAGTCTTCACTCATCTTATAGAAGTGTCATTTTGATACTTCAACCCTAGGGCCATCAGGGTCCAAAAAAGAACAAAAGAAGTTTCCTAAACCACATCTTCTATCAAATAGAAACAAGTATCAAAAGAGGACATATTGTGGTGGAATCATGGTTCCACATACTACTTTTAATCAAGTACCAACTCGAATATCTAGGGCAAATTTTGATAGACCATCCACTTCCTCATTTAATTCTTCATAAATATGATTATACAAGATCTCTACAAATGATGCTTTTAGAAATTTCACCTGCTCATAATAAAGCCTATGTATCAAATTTTGCATCCCCACTAATCTTGAAGCCCCTTCCACCACCAATTTTGAGTCACCATAAAATTGGAGTTTTGTTATTCCCTGTCCCACTATCATTCTTAACAAAAATATCAAAACCTTCCACTCTACCATATTATTGGTGCCTTCAACAAGACCATATTATTGGTGCCTTCAACAAGACCTTCAAAACAGCTTTGGGCTTTGGCTCTTTTTCAGGAGGTTCAAGGTTCAAACTATGGTGTGTGAGAGGGTGGGTGTGTGGTGGTTGTGTGTTAAATTCCCTATTGATAAGCATAGTTCTGAAATTTAGGAAGGATCATAGTTGGGGAAGCCTATGTCGTAGAAGTTTCTCACACTAACCAAATAAAAAAATAATATTTAAAAGTAAATATATTAATTATTTATAAGATAATTTCAAATTTTATATAATTTATGATTAAAATAAATTTAATTTAAAAAGGTCATTAACTTCTTTTCAAATATTTAATATTGAATGAAAAATGTGTAAATAATAAATTTACATTTGGTTATGTGAAGACAACAAGTTTTACAATGTTATTAATAAAAACAATGTCGAAATGTGTATTTTAAAATAGATAACATTTTTTTTTGGATTTGGTTATTTCTCAATGTTGAAATGTGTATTTTAAAATATATATATATATATATATATATATATATATATATATATATATATATATATATATATATATATATATTTTTTTTTTTTTGGATTTGATTATAGTTGAGCAGTCTCCTCCCAACCATGACCCCTCATAAAGTTGAGAGCTATATTTATCCGTAGAGAATTTAACACAAAGCCACCACACATCCACCCTCTCACATACTCGTCCACGCGGTTTAAACCTTGGACCTCTCGTCCACGCGGTTTAAACCTTGAACCTCTCGAAGAAGGGCCAAAGCCCACACCGTTTGAGCTGCACCCTCGAGTGCAAAATAAATAACATAAAAATAAAAATTAATTTTAAAAATAAGAAAAAATAAATTAAAAAATATTATTCATACCCTATCAAAATTTTAGTATTTAAAACTAAAAAACAAAGAAAATAAATAATATTAAAAAATTACATATAAACGATGAAATTTCGTAAATAAAAGTCATGAAATTTCGTAAATAAAAGTCTGATATATGACAAGAAAAAATATTAAATTATAATAAATATTGTTTTGAATGCAAGTACTTATGATTTTTAGGTCCACATTAGAGATGCATATATACATTTGGTACTTGCATACTTATATTTGGATGTACATCTAACACACTAATAAAATAAATATGTTTTAATAATTTTGTGCACTTTCATGTGGTTTGAACCTTACACTTGTCAGCTGTAAAAATAGTGTAATTGTAACCAACTCTGCTATGTAACTAAAAAATATATATATACTTTTAACATGCATCATATATGTATATCTTATATCCTTTCACCTTTGCATATCAGGTATCCATGCATCCTTTCACTTACATACCTCAAGCTTAAAAGTTTGCATCAAATACCCTAAACTCTCATCATCCAATCTTTTACTTGCATATCTCAAACTTAGAAGTTTGCATCAAGTACCCTAAACTCACACCCATACACCCCGTACAACCTTATCAATAACCCTTTTATCTTAAGATATATTAGTTGATTGGTTGTGGCTCTTTGGATGCATGAAGGATATTCATATAAAGTTATAAGTGCAATAGTCTTATGATGGTCTTCAAACATATATGTTTTACGTGGTATTGATCAAAACTTATTTAATTTTGGAATGTACTCATAATAGTTGATATTACAAAATTATTTTGGTTTCAAGTTTTTTATTAAAAAAATTTAGTTCAATCAATGATGAAAAAATCTTATTGATTAATTAGTAAACCATAATTTAAGATAATTTTTTTAAAAATAGAAAATCATTGTTTCAATACTATTCTTGGTCTCGTCTTAAGAAACCAACAAATGTTAAAGGATCACAACCATAAGTTGAGATTTTTTTGTCATGGTATCTTTAAGAGTTATGATTATAATGCATGATTCATGATTGTTTAAAAGTTGAAGGTAAATCTTATGTATATGCACCTTGAGAAATAACCATTAAGCATGACTTATGTTTGTTTAAAAATTGAAGATAAATCTTATGTATATGCATCTTGAAAAATAACTATTAAGCATGACTCATGATTGTTTAGAAGTTGAAGGCAAATCCTATGTATATGCACCTTGAAAAATAACTATTAAGGATCAAGTCCTTACTCTAATCATTAAAAGCTAATTATCAATTATTTTTAAACAAGGTTTTAAGGATGTGGAGGTACAAGACGTATGTATGCACTCTACATGTGAAGTGCTTTGTGCTAGCCTCTAAATTTAAGGTATGCTTTTTGTTCAAGGGTATGAGGTATGAAGCTATAAACTTATTGCAATGGCAAAGGTTTTGGCCTCTCTTTGAGAGGTCCAAGGTTCAAACCCCACTAAGTATGAGGGGACTAGGACCCCTCATAAAAACTTGTGTAAATTCATTGAAAAAAAGTGGTATAAGGTAGTCTTGGGGGACAACACAATGGTTAGGGCTTTGACTTTAGCTTTGTGCCTAATGAGGGGTTATCGTTAAGATAGAAATGCCCAGCCTTAAACGTTGGTCGTAAAGGTTTTTGGCCAATAAAAAAAGGAGGAGGTACGAAGGATGTGAGGGTTCAAGGTTGTGGGAATGGTAGGTTGTGTGTCAACAACACCTATGTTTGTAAAAATACACTCGATACAACATTAGTTCACTAAATAGATTAAGATAAGCACATCAAAACACCTAATGCAAGTGTGTATCTATGTTTGTAAAAATACATTTGATACAATATTGATTCATCAAATACGTTATTATACATTCATTCACCAAATACATTATTAAATATGTTACTATTAAAGAAATATAACAAGACTTATTCCAGAATAATAATGTAAAATTAAATAATTAAGAAGAAATTAACAACTCACAAAATACATGTACATAGAACACAAGAGATTTATCTTGGTTCACCCAATATGGGCTACGTCTAGCAAACAAGAGCCACACCTCCTTTTCTATTATTGTTCACCTTATCCGTAATGGGACATTACAATCAATATAAAGGAAACTCTTACAACCCTAAACCACAACGTGATATTAGAATACCGTGGACACAATACCATGGACTAAAACCACCCATATCCACCAATCACAAGTGTACAATACAAAGCAAAAAATGAAACACACTCAACAATTATATTATGATACACATTGAAACACCTAATACAAATGTGCATCCATAATGCAAGCCTAAATCAATGAGTACTAATATTCAAACAATAATAATTCTATATAAAAGATCATTACCTCTAAATATAACTAAATTAAATAAGCTTGAAATAAAGTAAATATATAAGTTTGGTAAATCATATAAAAACTAAAGGACAAAATGTCAAGATTGAAGATGTTAAAGTTATTGTTAATAAGGGCTATACAATGAAGGCCTGGTAGATTATAAAAAGCCCGAGTCGTAAATCTTCATACTTTAACTCGAGCATTGATTTTAGTCATATTTGGAAACCATAAATCTCCCACACAAATAGTTACAAATTAGCTGTCGATGATTAGACTAGATATTTGTTCCTCTTGTTTTAATGTACATGGAAATTAGAAAATGTTACGGTAGTGAAGTGTAGGTTTTTGTTTTGCGTGTTACTTTCTTCGTATTAATTTAGATCTTTCTGATAGTTTTTAAATTATTATTTTTTATAATCACAATTTTTACTTGTCTTTATATAAACCATATTTATAAGAAGCTCATGTTTGTAGTTTTTTTAACGAGGATAAAATTGAATGTGGTTCAAAGTTTCTCTTTTATCTGTATATGTGAGTTTCCAAACTTTTTCATTATTTATGAAAACTTAATTCAATAATTATTTTAAAAATAAAAAATTTAAAATTAATAATATATAATCTTAAAAATTAAATATTAATTATTTTTGGTTTTGTTTATATTATAATAATTAAAATAAACATTTTTAGATGAATTTATATTATAATAATTAAAATAAACATTTTTAGATGAATCTAATGTAATCCTTATTCCAAGTTCTTTATAAAGATCTAGATTAACAACAGAGAGTGAAACACAATTTGATTTTGACCTTTATATCTACATATCCCAATGGCCACTTCAAGGTGTTTAAAACCTTGAAAATGAAACCTTTGTCTATGGCATGAAACATAATTGAAACATAATTAGATCCCATGATTGTTGGACAAATCACCTCTTTAATTTGAATTTATAACCACACGATTCTTTTAGGACATCAAAGTTTTTTTTTTTTAATTGCTTATTTTATCTTTCTCTTAAAATTTGTTTATAAATTTTGTTAGGATGTTTTTTAAAACTATGTTGTCATTTTCTAGTTTCCTTCTACCTTGGGAGGGGCATATTGTCCAAAATCATTTTTGAGATCCTGTCCTCAAATTTACATGGGGATTGGGGTCAAGTTACCTCATGCTCGAAATTCGTTGTGAGATTCAAACTTAATTCTTCAATCTTAACACAAGCGTTCAACAACTTGCATTTCATGTAAATAAATAACCATCTTGGTTAGTTAACATTTGTATTAACTTATGTTATGTTATTGTCTAAAGGTGGATTATGTATAATTTTTTTTTTTAATTTATAATGGAGTTGGTTACATCCATAAGGGCCAGTGTGTGAGAGGGTGGGTGTGTGATGGGCATGTGTTTGACTCTTATTGATAAGTTCAGTTCTCGTCCTTATGAGAGGTCATGGTAGGGATGGGGATGCCTCACCTTGAGCGTCGATCATAAGGGTTTTTCACACTAACCAAGATAAAAAAAAAATCCATAATATTTTTTTACTACTAAGAAGGGTCAAATCTTGGGGTTATCTCCAACAAAACCTATTTTACCTCGTTGTTATTTAACTCAATGTGAAGAGGAGCATTGAGGGCTCGAGATTGGTACCGTCATTGTCAACCTAACACGCACTCAACGGATGCAGGTAAGACTACTACCTTTGCACAAACATGCATATCCTTAAGGTCTGAACCTAGGTCTCTTCTTGGTAAGTGCTAGAACTTACCAATCCACCTAGATCTTGGGGATAGTGGATTATGTATAATGTCTAAATGACTATTTTAAGCTAAAGTTACTTAGATGTCTTAGTCTTATAAATAATTTATAAATATATTTGATGAGCCAATAATAATAAATATAAGCAGCTATGAGGGCTTCTATTAGCAACCACTCTCATTAAAATAATATGACTTTGTATTGCTCCCGCCACATTAATATCGAGTTAACTAAGCCATATCCGACTTGTCTTTTTATAAAATATATTTATTATTGCATTTCTATCAAAGATATTCATCATCTTCCTTGAATTGCTAAGTTTTTGCAATCAACTCCTTGATATCATCTTTATTAAGAGATAAAATCTCTCTTTCAATTATTTTCTAAAATTTTAATTTTATCCACATAAAAATAAATATCGTGAATGGCTAAAATATTTGCTAATCAATTTCTATATATATAAATATGCTAACTATAGTAACCTATCAATTCCCTAGACCTCTTTCTTTAGGGGTTTTATTTATGCCCCTAATATTCCAAGATATCATTTTCATCATCACTTTTTATTTGTATTTGTGGGATTTGCCCCACTTCTTGTTACCACTTCTATTAATTGATTTAGTTTTTCCATATCAATATCTCTCTTAGTTTCCTTTTCTCTTTGACTTTTTGTTTCTTGGGTCTTCCTCTCTTAGTTTTAAATTCCTATCAACGCTTTCATCTTTATCAATATCTTTGATTTTTTATAATGAGACTTATCATCTATTGGATTGGTTTGCTATGAAGATCTAAAGTTCAAGGAATGATCTCAAAAATAATTTCTTCTTTATATTGCCTTAGAAACCCTAAAGTGCAAGGACACTTTATAGCAATTACCTTCTTGCGTTGTAATAAAAATCCTAAGTTGCTATAAATTTTGTACATTCTCATTTCTTTATTATGCTATTTGTGAAACTCTAAAGTGCAAGGGTTAACCTTTACACTACTTTCACTTTTATTACTTGGAGAAAATTTTATATTACTTGAGAATACTAAAGATAATTTACTTGGAATAAACTTGACCTCTTTTGCTTCGTTTGTTTTAAAAAAATTCCTCTATATTGTCATTTGCATCTTTAATTCCTTTTGAATTTGAACTTACATACTATACTTTCTTATCCCTTGAATTCATTTTTGTTTCTTCTAATGGTTGATCTGAGTGAACTATGGTGACCTTTGCCATTTGAAGATGCAAATAGGCTTTTATTGCCTCTTATTCTAAAGTGGAATATCTTGATCTAATCTAGAGTTTGTCTCATGACCAAAACTTTTTATCTTTTTCTTAATTGTTTTTACTTTCTAGTCTATTGCCATGTGTCTAGTCTCAATTGTGGCATTGGAATGCAATGTTCTCATACTCCACTTGTTGATCTCATTCTCCTGATTTAGATTTAATCTTAATAGATTTGAAATATCCATAGGAACATATATGGAGGTATATATAACACACTTTTCCTCCTTAGTAGTTGGTTCCTCTTGGATGAACTCTCTTAGGATATTCAATATTCTTCAAAACATCTTTATTGAGAAGTTGATATGGAAGTCCAAAAAGCTTAACCTATAGTGGAAGCTTTTTAATGGTTTATATCTCAACAAAAAAAATTCTCACTCTATGATCTTAAATAAAGTGCATCTCTCCCCTTAAACCATGGACCAACATCCATTATTATATCATGATTTTTAGAATGGAAAAGATGATGAGAAAAAAACCTTTAAAAATATAAGTCATAGAGTGATTTAACTTCAATTCCCACGTTAACTTAATCCAATTTTAAATTTCTAAAAACCTTAGCCAATATCCATGAATCTTTGCATAGTAACCCTTTCTTTTTAAAAACCATTATATTACACTCGATTAATTCATCCTTAATAATCACTTTTAATGAAACATCTGCTCTTTAGATAGAACTTGTCATATATTTATTCTTCCTTTTATTTTCAACTTGAATAACGTCTGTATTTTAGATCAAACTTGTTATATATTTGTTCTTTCTCTTATTTTCAACTTGGACATCCATAATCACTTCTAGTGTAACATGCTCTTTAAATCAAA
Source organism: Wollemia nobilis (assembly GCA_028583015.1). Classification (NCBI taxonomy): domain Eukaryota; kingdom Viridiplantae; phylum Streptophyta; class Pinopsida; order Araucariales; family Araucariaceae; genus Wollemia; species Wollemia nobilis. The sequence goes on along the minus strand of JAQPPZ010016363.1, from coordinate 4,598,863 downwards.
CCTACCTTATATTTTCTCTTCCAACCTAACCATAAATACCTATATATATAGGTATAGTATATATAGGTATAGGTATTAATGTGATGATGCAAGTCTAATGACATGTACCATGATTGGAATACCTCGAACATCCATACTTTAGCAAGGAATATACTAACTTCCAATGACTTTCTTTCCATACTACCTAATAAGATTGCCTAAAAACTAACCTCAAATATGATATATTTTAATATATGATATATTTTAATATATCCGGTGTGCTTTCTCCTAACCTGAACAAACTTTTCTCCTGCTTTCTCCAGCCAAAGAACTTTTTCTTTGACAAGAAAGGATAAGGTAGATTCAACCACTTTACAGCAGTACGAGGCCAATGGATTTTTAAATTTTTTTTTATTTTTTCTAGTTGGAAGGTGGCTAACATGATTGGTGCGAGGAGGTCCCCTCAATTATATAAATCAGTTCCCATGTCCACATAAAAATTTAAGTACCCACATGAACCACGTCAACCCCCCAAAAAACACAAAAGAAAATGCCTCATGGCACCCTCTTGTCAGACGTGGACCCAACATCTTGGAGACGGCTGGCGTCAAACATGATGAAAAGCACATAATAGCTGACGTGTCCCCAACAATCTTGGAAAAAAAAGCTGCCACGTTCACTGCTCAATCCGCTCCTTCAACAAATATGCCCCAAGCATCAAAGCCGCGGGCCCACGTGGCATCATCGAGTTTTCTCTGGTCAACACACTGTCAGTCCCAACCTGGCAGGGAAGCCATTAATACAGCCCTCCCAGATGCGTGCAATGCACTCGACGAGATTCGAGCCGTGTACGGCGGGCGTGTAAATTCAAACCGGCCCCCGCCATGCCGTTGGGAGCCATCGAATCCGGTGGGCCACGTAAAAGCGGCCGCCGGCAAATCCACGCCGCGCCGCTCCACGTGACCGTTGTCCGATCATGGGTCCCTCGCCTGCCACGTCACCGCCTGCGATTCCCAACACCCCATGTTACCGCCCGGGTGCCATGTGACCTGTCAACGACCGTGAACATAGCAATGGGAAAAGCCTGCGGCACCGATGATAACCCCTGCCCCCTTTCCTCCTCTATTTTCAACGACCTGTCGGAAATGTGGGGCCCGCCCGTTGACGTGTCCCAACCCTTCCTCGTTTGTCTCGACGTGTCCTCCGGTAAGCCCGTCTGGTTCGCGCTATCATAAAGGTTTTAATCAATTTGGCGGGACGTTAGTGTGATTTCTTATTGTTTTTTTTAATTATTCCGGTTGACACGTCAGTTTCGTCTCTTAATTTTATATTATTTTATTATTATTTAAGAGTAAAACTGGGCTTGCGTGGAGGCTAAGTATGATTAAGTAATGAGTAGGTACGACCAGCAATGCCAACAACTTTCACTCTATTGCTCTGGTTTGGTTTCTTGGTAACCGGTGGCTTAGAGTTAAAGGCGAATGATTATTATGCTTAATTAGTTAATGAAATAATTGTCCCGCTTGGGATTTGCTGCGCCAGCGCTAGCTTTTTTTTTTTTTTGAGTTTTATTTATTTATTATAGAATTGAAGTCTCAGTCAGTCGGTCACGGGATTTATTTAATTTGTTTTCTGATTTTCAGAGCGGTTTTGCCTTTGGAAATACAAAATTTGACGTAGGTAAGCTCCGGATCGGAGCAATGCCGGTACTGGAAGGTTGAAAACGAGTACATGTTTTTGCTTTTCCGGCATTTTTGACTGCAATGCGCAGTGAAATTTTGGCGAGATCGGGAGGGATGGAATTGGGGTGGTTTATGGGCTGAATTTGGCGGAATACGGTGGCAGTACGGTTGCAAGAGGCGTTGCAGTTGCAGGTCTGAGGCACGATGCACAGGGCGGCTAAATGGAAGGCCGAGAAGTGCAAGGTGCAGGTTGTGTTCCGCTTGCAGTTGAGCGCCACGCAGGTATATGTTTATTTACTATTTTTTTTTTTTGTTCTTTCTTCAGATCATTTCATATAGAAACTGTTTCCTTTTACACTTCATGATGTCTTTTCTATATCATTTGTTACGGCTTTTAGACAAACTTAAATTGTTTGGGATCTTCTTGCAACATCTAGAGGAATTGTGAGCTTATTTTGTGTTGTCGTTCAGATCTGTCGCTGCCTTTGCTTTGCTTTGCTTATTGGTTTTACTTACATTAGCAGTTTTATTTATTTATTTATTTCCATGTCGGAACTTTAGTTGTAATTTCGGAAGTCTGCTCGGGTTTTATATTTAGTAAAATATTTGCAGTGCTGAAGCGAGGACTCGTTCTGGATGATATTCATCGTAATTTCGGTAATGCCGGTTATGCCGAGCTCAAATTAGTTGTCTTAGACAATATTTGTCCTGGACAATATTTTTATATTCGAGATTTAGAGCATGACCCCGTGGAGCAGCTCCGCTGAAAATAAGGCATCCACGCAGATAATTTAGGAAGTGTTTTGCGACAAATCTGGTTCTATGTCATTTTCAGAATAGTTGACGCACAGAAAATTTATGAAGCAGATTATATGTTTGTATCCTTTTCAATCAATGTAGGAGAGATTGAAGGAAAAGTTGGCCATTAAGACAAAAAATTGTAAGCAGGTGTCACTTATTTCCAACCCCCTCTTCACAAACAGCTCAAAATTTTATTCCGAAGTAATAGCAGTTGGGGATTTCCCACAAAGATTCTATAACATGCGGATGCAGAAGTCATGAGACCACGATCGAAATGTGAGGAATATTAGCGTTGAACTTAGTCGTTGGGATCCTTTAAGCTAAGATTGAGGAAGTTGGGATCCTTTAAGCTAAGATTGAGGAATGACCGGGACAGATGAGTCACCTACTGCTGTGTTGTGGTGATCTTAGTAATAGTGATTCATTGTAGAAAATAATGGCTGGGTTTGTATCCTTTTTAATCAATGTAGGAGAGATTGAAGGAAAACTTGGCCATTAAGACAGAAATTTGTAAGCAAATGTCCCTTATGTCCAATCCCCTCTTCACAAACAGCTTAAAATTTTATTCCGAAGTAATAGCAGTTGGGGATTTCCCGCAAAGATTCTATAACATGCGGATGCCGAAGTCATGCGACTGCGACCACGACCACGACCGAAATGTGAGGAATCTTTGGCGTCGAACACCGAAATGTGAGGAATCATTGGCGTTGAACTTAGCCATTGGGGATCCTGTAAGCTAAGATTGAGGAATGGCCGAGACCAATGAGTCACTGACTACTGTGTTGTGGTGATCTTAGTAATAGTGATTCATTATAGAAAATAATGGCTGGGTTTCCTTTAATCTTTTAACTGCCCTTATGCTGGAAATCATCGGATCCAAGACATTATTGGTCTTATTGGTGTCTCAGATAAATAAAAAGAACATGCAGGCAACATTGTCAGTTGTAGTTTTCAACTGAATATGTTTTTATTTATTCTCAGACTGTGAGTTGGACTGAGGTAAGGAAGGTTAAAGGTTTTGAGGGACAGGGGACTGATAATATTTGGTAGCTTGTGCTGCACTCTTTACTTTGGGAGGTGTTCTTAACTTCTAAGCAAGGTGCTTTGTGAATTGTTATGATTATTGGATAAAGTATGCCCCCTTTTTTTGGTTTGTCTTCCTGGAAATAAAGGCTTTATTATGTTCCAGAAGACCAGGGTTCCAAATCCCTGGCATCAAATTTTCAGTGCGACAGAATGAGGGATATAATTATGGCACCATGCAGCATACTCACCTGAGAAAATAACTGCTAGCAGCAAAAATAAGAACCCTATTCCTACTATCAAAATGGTAACTCAGCTGAATGCTTGAACCATGCAACATAATTGCCTGAAAAAATAATCACACTAGCAGGAATAATAAGAACCCTATTCCTGCCATCAAAATGGTGACAGAACCATATGCTTGAACCTTCAAACAAAATTTGGAATGTAGGGACATTCTCCATCATCTGGCATTCCAGCAGAATTGACCATACACACTGCCCCCCCAAGAACCATGCCCCTTTCAATATTGCATGTACCCTCAGGGAATGATGCCAACAGTTGTGATAGAGATATTACGATAAATATAAACTACAAAAGTTGTTCCTGAAGGTCTTTTTTTCATAAATCTGCAGGGTTAGTATTATCCACAACCTATGGCTAGTAATTCTTTACACCAATCTCTATGCTTGAGCAGAGACTGCACTTGTCAGTGTCATGAGTGCGGTCCATCAAGCACCTTACAAGCTTTATCAATTTGTCAATCATTGTTCTGGAACAATCCCTATCAAATACCTCACAAACTTTATCAGTCTATTAGTCATAGGATCAATATTGGGACTAGTCTGGGATCCAGCGAGTTTGTTTTTTTCAATCCAGACTTGAACTCAGGGAAAAACTTGAGAAAAAACTTCATAATGGCTTGGCAATTTAAAAATCAAAATATAACATATTTTGCAGAAAGAAACTTACCTAGGGTCAAAATGACTTGCTGAGGGTTGCCTGGCTCACAGACATGGAGTCTCACAAAACATGTTGTAAATAACAGTGTTGTGTTTACCCAGAAAAGATATGCTTAACCAGCTAGCTATTCAGAAGTTTCATATCTTCCAAACGTTGCAGTTATTGGGTGTTACACTGCTGTCCTCTAGGGCCAAGAGGTGGTTAATAATCTTCACTACCAGCATGGAGACTTCCTGTGTGGAACAAACTGCCTTACCAAATGTTGCGGGCATTTTGGTGCTAGATTGAGCTTTTGCAAGGTTAGAGCCACCACTCAGGTTGATTTTCTATTCGAGCAGAGAGAGTGAATTCCAGTGTATGACTCTAGTACAATTCTTTTAGAGATGAGATTAACCTGCATAGGCGTATTGAAAAGGGAATTCCTATTGTCGGGTCCCACAAATCCCACCCATAACACATCTCTACATCTGAGATCCTAAAGGGCTCTCAGTTGCTATTTCAATCAGGAGGGCTTATTGCTCTCCTCATACGTCTGAATGTCATTCAGTCATTTCTCTCTTCTTAAGCCTTCCATCTGTTACGTCTGCCTTTGTTCTTTTGTAACTTTGGTAATTCAAATGATGTGCCCTTTCAATAGGTTGAAGCATTTTCTCCTTAAATTCCCTGTTAACCTTGTTGGAATCTTGACAGGTGTGCAGCTAATAAGTCCCAAAGGATTTTGAAGTTAGACTTCAAAAAGACAATCCAACCTGAATGCATTCTGCTTATTTGATCCAAGCAGAGAAACGGTTGCATAACTCATCAGCAATGGCACCAAGCTTCGTAATCCCCATGCAAAGACACACCCACACATCTTGGTGCTCACTTGGAATTCTCATGCATCAACCTAGCGCCATATTCAAAATGGTGCCAAGCGACGCGAATGACAACCTAGACATGACACCAAGGCCTATGGTGTCAAACCCAGAACAAAGTGATGCTAGATGCCAACACCTAGCACCAACTCCAAACATTAGCATTCACCTTACAGATCTTCTATGTTCCAGCATCAACAGCTGATCAACAACTGGCAGATCAGACTGTAAGTCATCCTACCGCCTGACGCCAAACAAGAAGGTAGGTGAACGGTTCTGTAATTATTTTCCTGAGCTGGTTCTTGAATCAGCTTGGAAGGGAAACTGTTTCCGTTTTCCACGAGTTCGCAGAACTGTAAATGTACATGGCTGTATGTAAGCCAGAGGATAGCATAGGTAGTCTTCATTTGGATCTGTTCTTTTTTCTACAGGTTGCTTCTTAGATTAGGTTTTGACACTTACTGCAGCCCAGTGCTTGCAACCTGTAGCCTAGAATTTAATGCATTTAAGTATCCAATGCACAGTGTAGCCTAGAAATTAATTTTGTTACCAATTCTGTTATATGAGTGCTTTCTGCTTTGCTGTTTATCTACATTTGCATTATCTGTAAATAAAGCTTTCTATTTATTTACATACTTTAAGATTTTTCTGGATTGAAAAGCACTTGGTTGTGCCTTGTTTTTCTACACAACTCAACTTTGAAGCATGAGTCATCCAGCCTCACTATATGAGTGAGGGAGTTGTCCTCTGTGCTACTCTCTTAGTTCCCATTGGTGTGGATCAATCTTACTGAGAGAGGTCCACCTATGTTATTGATTTGGATTTGTTGCCCATGCAACTATCACTGGGGAACCTAGTTCCAATTGGTTTGGATCAATCTTGCAGACCAAGCTTATTACAGAGAGGTCCACCTATGTCATTGATTTCGATTCATATGCCCATGCAACTGTCATTGGGGAACTTGTGATTTATCTACGGCTTGTTTCCCACCAGCCAGTAAGTTAGGGTAAACTCAGAGTAAAGTCAGTTTGGAGTATCTAAATTAAATTGCAAGGCACTTTAATAACCTGTTGAAACACACCAGCTGATAAATTTGGTTAAGCTCATAGTAAAGTAAGCTTAGAGTTTCTAAAGTAGATTGTGGGGTACTTAAAGAACATTTTAAACAACATATGGTTTAGAACTTGAGAAATTCCGTGCAAAACTGGCTTTCCGATATAGATGTCTTAATTTTACTAATTGTTTGAAATGGCCATAGTAAGTTAAGTAACGTTTTAAGTTACATGTATGTTTGGAGAATCCCTTTTAGCAATATTGCTATAAAATTTTAAATAATGTATGGGAATGATTAATTATAATATTACATCAACTAAACTTCTATACGTGCTTGCTGTCAACTGGTTTTAAAATTGTGATAACTTTGTCTGAATTGCTACTGTTTCAGAGGGATTATGTTAAATTATATCTCAATTACTATTGTTAGACAGAGAGGTTATGTTAAACCTTACACACGAATAACTACTGTTTTGAAGATAAGTTGGTTACAATTCATCTCTGTAGTTTTGTTTAACATAGAGCTTTGCTTGCTGTTATCATTTAAATATGCACGTTTCTTGATAAATTTGCACGGAGTTTATGGGCTGTCTTATTGCAGTATGGAGTTGAAGTTTGGTTGATCTCTCATTTATGTACCTTGTTTTTATTATATGATAAAATCCATGACATGTCCTTTTGGTTATGAGCCACCTTATTGTAATGAGGGGATTTGAAACGCAGGAGAAGAAGAAGAAGAAGAAGAAGAAGAAATTATATTAGTGTCCACGAATGACTGAACTATGTCAATAGGACTCAACGAAACAGCAAGCTACAAAAGAATTCTATTAACGTCCATAAGTGGACCCCAATACAATACATGAGAACCTTTTTGAACAACATAGTATTCTATTAAGTTAACCAAATTTCAGGGCCTATCTAATAGTTTTCTTTGAAGGGCTCTATTTGGATACCCAGGCATATATAAATTTGACTGTTTTATAAAATCTAGTAATCCTACGTGATTGAGTTCTTTGATAATAACCTAAAATCTAGTGGGAGGGGGATCACATTCCAAGTTCAATTCATCTTGATTGCAGTCGAGACCTTTAACCTATTTTATTCAGACATTCCATTAAAATCTGGCTCAGTTAAACACAATTGTATGACTGTCACCTTTTAAATTATTGAAATTTTGAGAACCTCACAAGAATTATATTGTAATCGTGTTGGAGCTTAATCTTGGATAAGAAAGACAACACAAGTACTTGTATTGTATATCTTTCTTTATCTATCCATCTACAGATGTACAGTTTGTCACTAACCAAAAAGTCAAACTACAGATAATAGAAATATTACAGAGCTCCATCACACAAAATCCAGACAGGAGACATGGAAGGTATAAGATATACTCAAATAATCAATAACTCCAAAGAAATACCCTTCAGGGAACTATAAAACCATACAATACTCTCTAAGGAAGGAATCACTCCATGAGATCTCCCGATAATAGCACAAGCTAAAACACACAATCTCAATATGTTAACAGTCTTCACTATCCATCCTTAGACTTTTGAATAGTATGAGATAACTCAATAATTAAACCCCCCCTGCAAAAAAAAAAAAATGCTAATGCATTTGTGAATGTGCAATATTGGAACACTTGCATAGCATATTATCCTTTTGTGTCTTGGTCCAAGGATAGGGTTTTTTCTTCTTTTTCTTACTTCATCTCTTTTGCTTTTCTTCTTCTTCTTCTTCATCTTCTTGAATTTCATGCCCATCATATTTTGTTTATGAAGTTTCTCATGTTTTGATTTCCCTTGATTTCCCTTCCCATCTTGATATGGGTCAATCCCATTGTTAAGATTCATTTAGTTGGTATAAATTGAAATTGATCCACTTTTCTCTAATATCAATGTCAACTTCTTTTCCAAAAAATTAGTTGTCTTCATCAATTGCACAACACAAAAAAATTCAATGAATTGCTGCAACAAGTATCAAGCAATGGTTGTCAAAATGAGTCATCTTCTCAACTATTGCTCATATTGCCTAAGGCAATAGCAACTTGCAAGTGCCTTTGACATGATTCATTTAAGAGGAAATTTAAATATAATTCTCAATGTTATTTGAATTTATTCGCAAATTTAGTTTTATAGAATTTTGGAAAACATTGCAACTAAAATTTTTAAATAGCACCTTTAAACATCCTCATGAAGATTGACTTTAAGGACTGGTTAATTGATTCACCATTCAGTTTTGTTGTTGGAATTATAGATAGCAGGCATCAATATGTGCTATTTGACATAAGGCCCCTCGTTTGAGCTTTTGGTTAAGGACCCATATCCACAAGTACACGGTTCTGAGTTTGATTTATCTCTTTGTAACAAGTGTGCTGTTTGTTTCAGGTACCTCAACCGGGATGGGAAAAGTTGTTTGTATCTCTTATATCTGTCGAGACTGGAAAGGCTATAGCTAAGACAACAAAAGTTTCTGTCCGCAGTGGGAGCTGCAAATGGTCTGATCCTATATATGAGACAACCAGACTTTTGCAGGACACAAAAACCCAAAAAATTGATGAAAAGTTGTACAAACTTGTAGTTTCAACGGTAACAATGTTCTGACTTCTATGGTTCCTTTGTCAACTTTGTTTCTTATTTCATATATGTCATAATCATAACACATTTATTTTCTGTCAGGCACATTGGAAAAATGGTATCTGACACACTATTGCTGTAACTATCTTGTTGCAAGAGTTAGGGAAACGACTCTTAATAGATTTCTAAGGAGACATGATAAGCAGCAAGATCCAAATTAGTTATTTTGTGATTAACTCAGAATTTGTTTGACATCAGGGGTCTTCTCGTTATGGCTTCCTTGGGGAGGTTAACATCGACCTTGCAGATTATGCAGAAGCCCTAAAGCCATCAACAGTCTCTCTGCCACTACAGAGCTGCAATTTTGGTACCATTTTACATGTTAGTAACAAATGCTTTGTATATTGGTTATCCGTGTCATTATGTTTTGTCATGTTGATTGATTTGCTCTCATGCTTTTACATGCAAATAACGTTGTCAAGGCTTTCTTAGCTCTAACAAATATTATCCGTAGACCTTTGATGCCCTATCTTAAATAAATTACTTATTAAAAAATTTAGTAACTACAGATGGGTCACACCATCAATCTATAAAGGAAATTCTTATACTGACTTTGGATGGACTAGGTTTCCTCATATCCTGCTTCTCAAGACAAAGATAATGTAAATCAAAATATTGAATCATAATGCATAGAATTACTGCTGAAGCCTTTACTTACTACTTTGTTGTAGGTTACCATCCAGCCACTCACTGAAAAAACTGGATTTAGGTATGCATTTTTAATTCTGTGAAGGCATGAAATTATATGGTACTGCACTATTGATGGCCTTATATTTTATAAAATCTCAATTTAGAAGTAGAGGTTTTTTCTTCTTCATACAGATTGGAGATTTGTTATTTTTTCTTGATTTGACAGAGAGTTCGAGCAGCAACAGGAGCTTACAGAAAGAGGTGTCCGTAAGTCAGAGAATGGAGATGATCAATCTGATGGAAATGCACTTGCTTCTGAAGAAAAAATAGATGGCCCTGGTGTCAAGGTGAGATTGTTTCTCTAACAAAAATAAAACTTATGGAGATGTGATATGAAATTTTGTTCAGTGTTCTCTATGTAGATTTGACTGCTGCGTTTGTGTTTTACTAGATTTTTATTAAACAACTGGGCACAAGTATGTCACTGCATAGCATTGCTCACCCAGAAGGTTGTCAGCACATTGGCTGAGTGCAACCATGCCAAAAATTTAATATTTTGTGATCATATCCTAGATGTAAAACTCGTATGATGCCCTCCCTCTTAAGTTATTTTCTGGAAAGGTGGTGAGTGCAGATAGCTTGTAGCATATTTCTCAATATAGGCCCTGGATTCTCATGAGAAAATTAGTAAGATTACTTTGATAGAAACTATAGGCATACGACCTATGCACTTTGTTACTCCATAAACTAAAAGCACAGGTGCATATCAGGTTTAAAAGATGAAGAACTGCCTTTTTAAATTCAAAGCCTTGAGATTTTCCCCTAAGGCTGCTTTTATCCTCCATAAAGAAAGAAATAAAGAAACCAAATTAATGTCTGTGAGTGACCAAAATAGGTCAGCAGGACTCAAATTACATTCTGTTACAGTAGAATGGGGGAGCCAAAATAGGTCATTGGGACTTCATGAAATTTCTGTAATTTGCTATTAATGGCGCAGGACTGAGCCATATATACAACAAAATATATTTCATAAATGATGTTTAAGAGGCACAACTTTTGTATTTCTGTAACTGTAATCCCATTTTCAATATCCAAAAATTACCATTATTTAAAAAAAAAAAAAAAATTCTCTAGCCAAAAGGGAAATATATTGCGTCCTTCTTTAATTTCAAATCACTGCATATATGAAACTAAAATCATATAAGACTAAGCTTAACTTGGATGTCTAGCTATCACTTCCAAGTTCATATAAAATTGGTGATAAAAGGGTCTAGGAGTCCAAACTCCTTCTTGTGTATAAGTCATGAGTTTCATGATATCCGTCATTCATGTCGATGTATGACCAGCAGTTATTCTCACTTCATTCCAATGTATATCAATTGACCATTAAAGTGATAATATCATTCCTCCAATGTGACCTTCTTCTAGGATCAGAATGATACCTCAAGATTGATTCACCTAGTTTACAAAGGCTGGTTATAACAACCATACACAAGACCAGTCTCAGTTGCATCAGAAAATGTAACTGTAGTCAACATATGAACAGGATGAGGTTTATGGATTCTAGATTTATCCTTACATTTAAAAATAGAACTCATAGTTCAACAAGAGATCTTTTAATTGACAGAGCAAGATCTCTAAATTCTATACCTAATATAAATGTGACTGCAATCATGACCTCAATGATGAACTGGTAGTTGAAGTGTGAAGTGTAGTAGTTCATAGTAGTCTTTTTATGATAAGGTGCAAGTCAAATGCTTAAGTTCCGAGTTCATGTTAATTATTTGAAAAAGGGATAATGCCTGTGTATTTATGACAGTCAGCAGGAGATAGTCTTCATTCTATAACTTCAAGATGACATATCTTCCCACTATGCGCATGATGAATGCAGTTTAATTACTGTATTTCACTGATAATGCCTTACTTAACTACATGCAGTAACCGTGATCACCAATAATCAACTCAGTTTCCTTCATATTTATCCGTGAGTATTCATTAATAGTAAGAATTTTCACTATACAAACTTCATCCTTCACAACATTGAAATCCATTATTAACTGCAGTCCTAGTTACAACAGTAAAGACAGCAATATAATTAATGCAGTAAAGATTTCTTATAAGCAGTATAATTTCATCATAATTACAGTGGTGAGAATTCATCATTTTCAGTAGTATAATTGCAGGAGAAAAATTCATCATCAGCAGTATGCATTCATCATATATAAAACAGTGAATGATTTATAGTAGTAAAATTCTTCATAACTATAGCAGTGGTAAATCATTGTTTACAGTAGCAAGTATCATATTAGTACAATGAACATCTCTGTTACTGTTCATGTTTGTCATAGGTTTCCAAAGGAAGAGTTTTTGCTTGTCAACATTTCTAGAGGGAAGGCATCATCTGGGTGCTTTTCCACCCAACCAATGACATTCACATCTCAGCTTCATACTAAGTTCTGACCCTTTATGAAAGGGTAGATATGCAGAACTATCCAGTTAGAGAGACCATTTACAATAGTAAGTATCATATTAGCACAATGAACATCCCTGTTACTGTTCATGTTTGTCATAGGTTTCCAAAGGAAGAGTTTTTGACTGTCAACATTTCTAGAGGGAAGACATCATCTGGGTGCTTTTCCACCCAACCAATGACATCCACATCTCAGCTTCATACGAAGTTCTGACCCTTCACAAAAGGGTATATACGCAGAACCATCCAGTTAGGGAGACCATTTATGTAATGAAGCATCCATTCATGCGCTCACATCATTGAACATGCAAGTTTATACTCACAACCAGATCTAGATTCCAAGTGCAACGATCAACTTGCACTTCCAGGTAATACAACTATAGCGTAATCTTATTAATACCTTCTAATGTCTGTATAATCCATCAACATTGCATCTCTCCACTAATGCAACACCAACGAACATACAGACCAGTGTATTATACCTTGTTCAATTTAGCGATCAACTTGCACTTCCAGGTAATACAACTATTGCGTATTTTAGTAATACTTTCCAATGTCTGTATATTCCATCAACATTACATCTCTCCACTAATGCAACACCAATAAACATATAGACCGGTGTATTATACCTTGTTCAAAGTAGTGATCAACTTGCACTTCCAGGTAGTACAACTATTGTGTATCTTAGTAATACCTTCCAATGTCTGTATATTCCATCAACATTGCATCTCTCCACTAATGCAACACCAATGAACATACAGACCAGTGAATTATACCTTGTTCAATTTGCACCAGTCTGAGGTTCAAACCTCTCTCTCCATCCATTTGGGTGGTTATACAATTTACACACTTAAATCATATAGAACAGTTATAGTCATCACTCAGTGGTATGCAATTCACATCTTTCATTCAGTATTGAACAGTTAATAGTCAAGACAGTCCACAATATCATGAATGCAATTCATATATTTTATTCAGTATTCAACAGTTGCAGTCAAGACAGTCCACACTATCATGTATGTAATTCACATCTTTTATTCAGCATTGACTGGTTGCAGTCAAGGCAGCCCACACTGTCTTTTATGCAATTCACATCTTTTATTTAGCGTTGCACAGTTACAGTCAAGACTATGCAAGAGAGGATAGTTCATACTATCCTTACATTTCAACCAAAAGAAGCAAAGGACAGGGTGTGTTTGCTATTAACACCAAATCATGATGCAAGAAAAATTACATGATGCTGCAGTTGTTTACAAGTATGATGTACAGGAAGACACACAATTTCAAGTCCAGGTATCCATTCCATAGTACCCAAGTCAGTTCTTAAGATCCATACCAGCAATCCTTGCTTAACTCAAAATGCAATTAAGAACATTATTCCTTCAAGGTTCTGCAGCGAGATAATCTTGTTCAGGGTCCATGCATCCTGTCCTTTGTTCACAGTCAGCCAAGTATGGAAAACAGAGTGCAGTTTCACAAGCAGCATACGATAAAATTTCAAATACAGAATTGCTGTCATTTCCCTATGTACTCAACAGGGCAGTTGGGTTAACCACAAATTTTCCTTTCAAACCAAATGTATGATACGAAGGTTAAACTGGCATTCATTCCCTTAGCAAACAGGGTTCCATTTCACACAAAGTCAGGCAGAGCTCTAAACCACTGTCACATAAAATTCTAAGTGGCAAGAACATATCCATGCAGCAGGGATTTGGCAGGTTTTTAAATTTGTTCCATCATTCACATTTCACCAAAGCCTCCCTGAACCTTCTGTGTTGAAGCTTTGGTCAGAACAGTTCTCCCTAGAGTTTACCCATCCTACGACTTGGGTCAATGCAGGCAACTTTGATAGCTCAAACCCTAAATTTAACCAAAAAGGCTGTCTACTTGGCTTCTAAGGAACGGCATTGCCACATACAGTGAAGGAGAAAAATAACTTCAATTTAAATCATAGTGGAGGCCTCATGCAATCTGAGAATACATAAACATTTCTGTCTGAATTCTTTATGCATTGATTATGTGCTCAAACAGAATTAAGTGCCACAGAGTACCTGTTACTTGCATGCAATTCTTCAAATGTAGAAATGGCAACCACACAATCTGGAGACACTGATCTGTTACCACTTACCAGGGCTTGAAAACCATGCTCCTCCGCTTTTTGCCTTCTCACAGACTTAAGGCCCTTTTAACCAAGGTGATTTCAGGCATGTAAAGCAGCTCAAAGTGTTCAGCATGAACCAAAGTTCGGTTTCATTCTCAGGTAAGGTTCTCAACTGTTCCCTATGCAGAAGCTCAAGCAAGAAAGGAAGGAAACGCACCATATCTGCTCAGCTAAAGCGCCCCCCCCCCCTCGTCAACGTTTAAAGGAAACGAGAAACACTACCTCCTTATATGGAGGCAAAAGGGAATAATAGAAGATTTGCAGGATTGGGGCGCTAAAGACAGCAAGACCTCTTCCTTTCCTCCTTTTTTGCATGATAAAACAAATACAAGGTTGGTTCCCTATACTCTATAGTGTGTAACACCGTCACCTTGTTCTCATAAGAATTGAAACCATGCAATATTGCTTACAAACAAGGGAGGGAGCGATACCATTTGAAATCAAGACTTTTGCTTTACAATCAGCAAGCAGGCATGCTATTGAACCAGAAAGTGGTCATGAAATGATGATATATGGATGTGTGTGTGTGTGGGTCCTCTAACTGTTTTTTCCTTGTGGATCTACCACCTTCTCCCTTGTCCTGCTCTTGCAGGGACCTGTCAAGACTCACACCAAAATTGCAAGTTAGTTCATTTTATTAATATAGTCAAAATCAGTAATTATTTTATTTTAAATAAATTACTGATTTTTCCTTTTCCATGTCATAATCTAAATCCATAAATAAGTAAATAAAATCATAAACTTTTTGGGAAGTTATAATTTCAGATGTTGTATAAGTTCATAATATGAGTAGGAATATTTCATACCTTTTTCAATGGAAACTTTAATACTTTTTAAAATTTTAGCTCTATAAACAAAATTCTTAGCTATTTTCAATGACGTTTGGGTCACATAGTTAATGTCTATGTCCATTCAGTGATTCCTCTTTGTTTCCTGGTGATATCTCTTTTTACTATTTTCCAATCATTATATAAATGAGAAGTTCTATGTTTTAAAAAGTTTGGAATGACAGAGACAGAATATAATTATTATCATTCCAAAATGCTTCTGATTGAAACGAACATTGAAAATAAGAATCTTGAGGTTTGTCCACAAGGTAAGTAAGCATTTAGGCATAGTTTCTTTTAGAATCTGAAGAAAGTCTAAGCTGTGTTTTTGAAGCTTTTGTAACAGAAATGTTTTTCTGACATGACAGTATAGTTTCTACTTTCTCATGCTATCCTTTCTTATATTCAAGACACTTGTCAGTTTTCAATATCCTATTTCTTGCATTTGTGCTTGTACATACTGTATATACAAATAATGTCTTTGGACGTATATTTTGATTGGCAGGGATGACACTCTTTCATTTTATACAGCAAAAGAGTCTAGGTTTTTTTTCTTAATAATAAATCTGTGGAAAGAAGTCGGTGATTCTTTGAGATTCCACGAGGAAAAGGCACTTGATTCATAATATAAGTTGAATTCATGCTTATGCAGAGCAGAATGCTCACGTGTCTTAAAGATACGTTTATGTAAAATAAACTTATTTGTTTACCAGAAAAAAAAAAGACAAAAAGAAAAACTTTGAATTTAGTTCAGAGATTTACTGGATTCCACATGGAGGGGATCCTCAACCTTGTTTCTGAGTACAAAAATCTGGTTCTATAGCTTTCATTTCAATTTGTGGTCTGGTGTGGATTAATTAGGGGCATTTATTGAATTACAAGTAGTTAAAAGATTAACATGCTACGTGTTATTCATTTTTCTATCAAGACATTAAACCTTCTTGGATGTTGAAAGCTTTTTGTGATATTTGGTACCCACTGTCTTGGGCATAGGTACAATAATTTAATAACTATCAATTTATTAAAGAACTATGCAATCATTGCCAACCATTGGCCTGCAGTTTTCTTCAAGTATTTTACTATATTTTTTATAAAGACAGTGTGCTTGCTTTGTGGGGATTTTCAGCATCTGATATATCTGCATTGTGTGTTGGGCCTCAATACAATATTTTTAGAATTTTAAAAATTTGCCTAATTATTTTCTTGGAATATTTCCAGGAGAAACCCAGATCCACTTCAACTGCCCGTTTACGTCCACACAGTCTAGAAGTTCCATCCATACAAAAAAAAAGCAAAGCCAATGGAAACCATAGAGGATGTACCATTGATGATGCTATATCGAATTCTAATCCGAGTGCAAGGCAAGAGCAACATGAAGTTTCTGAAATTGGTGGGATAAATAATGGAACAAATCAAGATGCAGCAAGATATCCTCCATCACATAGCCAAATTTCCAAGACTCCTCCAAAATCAAATAGCAGTACTGGTCAAGTGCGTTCACGCCCCAGACAAAGAGAAAGGTCAAGTGGTGAATCTACTCATGGATGGAGTTCAGATTATTCTACAGAGAATGATATGGCAAATGTTTATGAAGAAAATGAGAGGCTTAGAGCAAATCTACAAGCTGCTGAATCATCAATTATGGAGCTTAAGAAAGAAGTTGCCTCAATTGAAAAACAGGCAAAAGAACAAGCAGCAGAAATAGAGACACTGATGCAGCGACTTGCAACAGAGATTAATCAGGGACAAGATTTTCCCAGAGATAATTCAGATCTCAAATTAGAGCATGACAGTATGGGACCAGATCTTAAACAGCTTGAGGTTCTAGTCCAGGGCAATGAAGAACAAAAGCATGCAGGTAATAGATGGCTTGACATGGGTGATACCAACTATTTTTTGGAAGACTTGAAGAAAGAGTTGGATTCTGAGAAACAATTCAATAGAAAACTCAGTTTGCAACTGGAGAAGACGCAAAGGGCATACTCAGAGTTATTAGTTAAATTTCAAGGCCATGTGTTAGAGAATAAGACCGAGGAGATTGAACTACAAAACTGTCTGAATACTGTTCTAACAAGGGAACGAAATGAAGAATTGATAGTGGAAGCAACAACAGTCACAAGGAAAGACACCGAATCAGGAATCAAGAAAACTCCAGACATGGAGAATGAAAGAGAGGACATTTACAGCAAAATATTTTATTTGGAGGAGCAGAACAGTCAGCTTGTTCAAAGGCTTTCTCAGCTTGGTGCACAGCAAGACGGTATGGAAAAGGAAAATGCTCAGTTGGCCACGACAGAAGTATCAGAGGAAGATGGAAAAGGTAAAAGTAATAGTGATTCCACTCTGAAGCTAGAGGAAAGGATCCGGGAACTTTCTGCAGAAGCAGAGGACTACAAAATGGCGCGAGATTCTCTCGAATATAAAACACAGAAATTAGAATACGAATACCAAGCCATCATACATGAACTTGAGGAACGTGTTTCTTACCTAGGACATTCAGAGAAACAGCTTCAAGAACAGTTGGAAGGCCTCAGAGATGAGCATGCAGCTGCTTTATATAGTATAAGTGCCCTTGAGACTCAGGTGGAAAAACTCAAGCAAGAACATGATCAAAAAACAAGAAGGTATGCAGCAGATAAGGATGAAATGGCCCTGTCTAAAGCCAAACTGGAGCAAAGGGCCAATAGGGCAGAGGCAGCACTTAAAAGGACTCAGTGGAACAATGCTAGCACGGTTGAACAGCTTCAGAAAGAGCTTGAGCATCTTTCCTTACAGATTTCTTCTACTTTTGATGCCAATGAAAAGCTGGCAACACAAGCATTTACAGAAGCAGCTCAACTTCGTGTCCAAAAGAATGAATTGGAAGATCAATTATCAATAATGCAGGAATCACTCCAAAAGGCTAATGGAGAGATTGCAGTGACAAGGCAGCATTATGATGCCAAGGTGCAAGAACTTATGACACAGCTTAATCTCTCAAAGAAAAGTCAAGAGGAGTTGCTATCAAAACTTCAATATACATCCAATGAGCTAGAAAATCAGATCAAAAGTGAATCAAAGTACATCATAAGAGATGAAGAGCTTTCTGCAAGAGTTTCGGTGCTGGAAAGAGAGGCACAAGCTCTATCAAATGAAAACAGCAATCTTATTCAAAAGGCCGAAGAATGTCATATTGTAAAGTCTGAACTTGAGAGTACTAAAATAAGTTTAGATGGTTGTAAAATAGAGAATATGGGCTTAGAAGCTTCTTTGCAGAGACTTAATCAGGAAAAAAGTAAACTTGAGAAAGAGCTTAGTTCGTTGCAAGAAATAATGAGAAATTCAGATTCGGAATTAGATGCAGTGAAATACTGCAAAAGTGAACTAGAGAGAAAAGCTGCATTGTTGCAGTCAACATTGGAGAATCAAGATTCTGATATGTCAGTTTCTTTTGAGCATACTAATGAATTGATGGAACTTTATAGCCAACACAATGAACTCAAGCAGAGGTTTGCAGAACAAGAGCTGAAGATGGAAGAGATGAAAAATTTGTTTCTTTCGCACAAAGAACTTCAACATAAGGCAGAGGTAGAGGCATCTCAACTACGTGCTCACAACAATGATCTAGAAAAATATTCAATGGGTTTGCAAGAATCACTGCAAACTACCAAAGCAGAGTTTGCATTTATTAAAGGAAAATATGAAGATGAGGTGCAAGAACTTATGATCCAACTGGATCTGTCAAATAAACAACGTGAGGAGTTATTTTCAAGGCTGCAAAGTGCATGGGACAATAATGAGAAGTGGATGAATAGTGAGACAAGCTACATCGAAAGAAATCATGAGTTGTCTGCTAGACTTGGAATGCTGGAGACAGAGTTACAATCTGTCTTAAAAGATAAGGCCACTCTTACCCAAAAGGTTAAGGAATGCGACAGTATGAAAGCTGAATTTGAAAAAAATAAAGTGACTTTGGACAGTACAAAAGTTAAAAGTTTAGAATGGAAATCAGCTTTGCAAAAGGTTAAGCAGGAAAATGGAGAACTAAAAAATGAGCTCACCTCATTAAAATCAGCATTGGAAACCTCAGATAGAGAACTAGATGAGTTGACATGTTCAAGGAATGAACTAGAGATAAGAGTAGGATTCCTTAAGTCCAAGTTGGATGATCAATATGTTGAAATATCATTGAGTACTGAGCAAAAAGCTGAATTGACTGAGCTTCATAGGCAACACAGTGAACTTAAAGATAGGTTTTCAGAACAAGAATTAGAAATGGAAGACTTGAGGAAACATCTTGTCCATTCCAAAGAGCTTTTGCAGAAGGCAAATGTGGAAGCTTCTCAGCTGAATGCAAAAATGAATGAACTGAAAGAACACTTGTCAACTACTCAAGAATCTTTACAAATGGTAAATGTAGAGAATGCATCCATAAGACAGCAGTTTGAAGCCAAGGTGCAAGAACTGGTTCTCTCAAAAGAACAAAGGGAAGAGTTATTAGTAAAACTACAAACTGCTACGAGCGAGCTTGAGCTTCGGACAAGAAATGAAGCAAATTGCCTCAGATTAAATGAGGACCTGTCGTTAAAAATTTCAATGTTGGAAAGAGATGTAGAAACTGCTGTAAATGAAAACAGGGAACTTCTTCAAAAGGTTGAAGAATCTGAAGCTGGAAGAGCTGAACTTGAAAGTGCTAAAAGGAGTCTAGATATTTTGAGTAATGAGCAAAAGGTCGAATCAGATGAGCTTTGCAGACAATTCAATGAACTTAAAGATAGGTTTTCAGAACAAGAATTGGAACTGCAAGACTTAAAGAGACATTTAGTTCATTCCAAAGAGCTTTTGCAAAAGGCAGATGTGGAAGCGTCTCAGCTTAATGAAAAAAAGAATGGTTTGGAGAAACAGTTGTCAGTTACTCAAGAATCACTCCAAATGGCAAATGCAGAAAATCTGTCAATGAGAAAGCAGCTTGAAAACAAGTTGCAAGAATTGGCTCTGTCAAGAGAACAGAGGGAAGTGTTGTCATTAGAACTACAAAATGCAATGAGTGAACTTGAGATTCAGACGAAAATTGAAGCAGATTGCCTGAGAATAAATGACGAGCTATCCTTCAAAATTTCAGTAATGGAAGCG
This sequence comes from Wollemia nobilis, assembly GCA_028583015.1. Taxonomy (NCBI): domain Eukaryota; kingdom Viridiplantae; phylum Streptophyta; class Pinopsida; order Araucariales; family Araucariaceae; genus Wollemia; species Wollemia nobilis. The sequence continues at coordinate 4,578,672 of JAQPPZ010016363.1, read as the reverse complement.
GAGAAGAAAACTACTTTAAATGAAAAGAGGGAATTTCTTCATAAGGTTGAGGAATGTGAAGCTCTAAGAGCTGAACTCGAGAGTAATAGAAGAAGTCTGAACATTTGCAATGCAGAGAGGGCAGAGATAGCATGTTGTTTGGACAGGGTTAATGAGGGAAAAGGGAAACTTGAAAAGGAGCTTGGTTTGTTCAAAGAAATGTTGAGAAATTCAGGTTCAGAGTTAGATGAACTGAAACTTCACAGAGATGAACTAGAGATAATGGTTGCATTTCTGCAATCCAAAGTGAACGAGCAAAATAATGAATTGATGCATTTTCATGGTGAAATCAGGGAACTTAAGGACCACCTCTCAGAGCAAGAGGCACAAATGGAAGAGTTGAAAAGACACTCAAACCAATTGAAAGAGCTTCAACAAAAGGCAGAAGAAGAAGCATCTCAACTCCGTGTGCAGAAAAAAGAACTGGAAGAGCATTCAATAATGATTCAAGAGTCGCTGCGAGTTGCATTTATACGAGAGCAGTTTGAAGCCAAGGAGCAAGAACTTATGAGTGAATTAGATATGTCAAAAAGACATCAGGAAGAGTTAATGTCAAAGCTGCATGACATGATAAAAGAGCTTGAGATCCTGAGAAGCAGTGAAACACACTACATGAAAGAAACTGAAGAGTTATCCATTAGACTTCTGTCACTGGAGATGGAATTGCAATCTGTTTTGAAAGAAAGGGATGACCTTCTTGATAAGGTTAAGGAATGCAATGCAGTCAAGGCTGAGGCTGAAGATATCAACAAAAATTTAGAAAATTGTAAAGCAGAAAAAGCACAATTCGAATATCTGGTGGAGAGAGTTAATTTAGAGAAAGAACAACTGGTTAATGAGCTTTGCTCTTTAAAAGAAATGTTGAGATATTCAGATGTGGAACTAGATGATCTGAAATGTTGCAAGGAGGAGCTAGAGATGAAAATTGCCTCCCTCCAAGGTCAACTAGATAGCCAAAGTGCTCAAACATCACTTCACGAGGATGAAAAGACTGAACTCATGCAGCTTCAAAAGCAAGAACGTGAACTTAAGAATAAATTGCTAGAGAAAGAGTCAAAGATAGAAGACATGGGGAAACATATTTCTCAGTTACAAAATGAGCTTCAACAAAAGGTGGATGCTCTTGTTATAGTTGAGAGAAAGTTGAAGGACCAAGAGGATAACACTAAAACTACTGCTCTTGTTAACACAGTAAGTGCATTTTCTAAAATTGACAGTTAAGCAGGGCCTTGCATAAGCATTTATTCACATTACATTGAAAAGGGCTTGTTAATCAACCACTAGTGGTAATGTGAGGAATTGCCTCAGTCTGTTTCTCTATTCTGTGTTTTGTTGCATTTTGTGTGATAATTTTGAACTTACCACTTTTCATTACAAACCTGTCATTGATGTGTGAAATGTTCCCCATTGAAATATTTGGCTGTAAATAATAAAAATGCTTGCTTGCATGACGGTCAGAATTTTTTATGTTGGATGAGTTCTAAAATTATCTGCACAGCAGGGTGAGTTGAAGTCAAAGGCTATTGCACTTGAAGCATCCTGGCAAGAACACAATGCAAATGGAATGAAATTACATGACACTGATAAAATAATCATAGCTGATGAACATCTAAATGAGGAGACCTTGACTTCCAGTATGGATAGGCTTCACCAAGAGGTAATAATATGTTAAATTTCCCCTGTTATTCTGAAACTCACTTTCGTCTTTCTGCACCATGAGGTAATAATATGTTAGATATTTCCCCTGTTATTTTTCTACTCCCTTTCTTTCTGCATCATGGGATGTATTAATAATTTAATAGCTTATGATATCTGCTAATGAAGGATAATTAAATAAAACATCATGCTCAGCAATTCAATGATAGAACTTAGTTACAAGTTGATTCTTCATGCTATTCTGGTTGGGAAATATAATACCAATTATTATTATTGAAGTATATCAGTATAATTTAAGAAAAATAATAAGGTGTTCCTACCATACCTCCATTTCACTATATATATTATTATATACTTTAAGTTTCCAGTGTTACATCAGAAATTATCTTTCTGCAATGATCCACTATTTAATTTTGAGTCCGAAAAATATATTATATATATTTGTTTAAATTTTTCCTTCTACCAAACCCTAGAGGAAAAAAAGAAAGAAAGAAAAAAAGAAAAGCAAACAAGTATGCATCTTACCAGTAGTTGTAACTTTTTTATGGGCTTCTGGACCTACACTTTGTGGACTATTTTCTTAGTTTCTCTGCCTTCTGAATCCTGACATAAACCTTTTATATGTGTAGTTGGAGAAAATGAAGCGGGAAAATTTAGCTCCATTCCAACAAGAAAATGTATGTGAACTTGATCAGCAAGAACCCTTCCAAAAAGAAAGGGAACAGTTGCAGATGGTATGTGCATCGACATTTTATTTGCACCAGCACCGTTTTAAAGAACACATTTGAATAATAACAATAATGGTTGTATATGCAATATGTAAAAACCAATTTGAGTAATGCCAGATTGGAAGTTTCCTTCTCATATATTGTTGGTGTACAGGTTAACAAGCAACTTGAGAACATGTTTCCAAGTTTTAAAGAGCCCCTGAAAGGTGGAAATGTTATAGATAGAGTTCTTGCTTTGGAGAGAGAGCTGGCAGATGCACTGAAGTCAAATGATGTAAAGAAAAGACAGTTTCAAAGGTAAAAGTCCAACCGGGATCTGTTATGTAGAATACATATTCAGAAAGCTTCTTTCTATATTATCCTCCTTGCATTATATTGACATGAGATATAAAATCAGTTTCTATTCTTACAATGTGTCAAATGGCAAAAACTAACCTTAAAATGGTTTTGTTGTCAGATAGGAGTTTTTAACTCAAAACTGATTCTTATTTTTTTGACTAGGTTAGGATTCTATGTGTAGGGTATGGTGTAGTCCACTGGTTTATAGTTCATACATTAGACACTATAAAATACATCAGTTCTGTGTTAGAGTTTTATATGGATGCATGCCTGAGGCCAGACACTCTGTACCCTTCCCCTCTGTTTCCTGCTGTTTACATACTGGAAACATTGTTTAACGTCGATAATTTTCTTTTGTTTTGAATCAGTCGTCCCCCACTGTCCATAGAAAAATGGTCTGTCCTTGTATTGGAAACTTTGTAGAACAGAGATCATTATAAGTGGAAGTCTGGAAGAAAATATTTGATCTATCTAGCAACATCTCTTACTTCATCGATTTCCAAATTGGTAAGTCAATGCTCAAGCACCACACATCTAGTGACTTGGGTCACTTTGGTTCCATAGATTCTTGTTTTTAATCATACAGATTTTTGTCCTTATAATATATTTTTCTTTATTTAATCTTACAAATTTCTGTCCATACAAAACTAAGTTGCAGGAAACTCGTAGGGTGCCATGATTTGGAAACTAGGGAACTCCTTGGAAACTGCTGGAAACTCATCCTCATGACTTCCCATGTTTCCTTGTGTTTCTAAGAGATGTTTCCGACATTTCTGATCATTTTGAACCAACCAAATCAGATTCTAGAAGTTTCATGGGTAGTGCATAAGGCCCACATGGGAAACACATGATCCACTTCAATAAAAGTCAAGTTACTATAAAGAAGCTCTAAGATGATTAAAAAGGGAACAAAATTAATGACAACTTGAAAATAATTATTGGTTGGGATCAACAAAGTCACCAAATCTAGAAGAAATGGCATGCTCTCCTCCAACTGAGAGGAATTGAAGCACATATGTGTCCACTCACTCGGTGAAGCGGGAAAAAAGTGTAGAGAATCTAATTTAATTTTTTGTTCTAATCTTTGTCTTGTTTCTTGCATAAAACAACACCATACAAGAGGATAACGAAAATATTGGGATGTTGATCTAAATATCCTGAATTAGATATTTCCATGGCTGCATCTCATCTTAAGGGTGATGAGAGTCCTCATTCACCTGCTATTCAAACCACAAGATTTGGTCTTCTTTCAGATTTAGTACTGATTTTTGATGACTTTGAAGATTACGAACTAATTTTACAGTGCATCCCATGTAGTTTAGTTTTGTAGGACATGTAGAGTCTAATCTACAAAGGTTGAGCTTTGACAGTAACCTTTATGATATTTAATAGTTAAATGTGTATTCATTCATTAATCAGGCTTTTCCTTTATCATTTCTGCATTTCTAAAGGGTTTGAGGGTTTCTCAGGTGTTTCCATTTTGGAAACTTTACCTGTTTCCAAGTTCGGTGCAACTTAGGTACAAAATAAAAAGGAATGTATGTTGTCATATTATATAACTTCTGCTCTTTATAATTTGTCATTTACATGCCCTTTTATCTTTAGTTGATTCACTTGGCACATATTTTCTTTAATGGTACTTGGCAAATGCTGACCTAAATTTAGCTTCTATTAACGTTTCTTTATGACCATGAAAAGTCAATATTTAGACCAATGTTACTAGTTATTTGCTGAAGATATAAAAGGGATGGAGTCATTGGATTGCATTGCATATAATATATGCACTGACATCCTTCATCCATCATTTATATTTCATAGTGCATGCACTATATATTATCAGTCTATCCTTTATATTTCTAAAGCTGATAATTCATGGAGTTTTGATCTGCATGTTAACAGTCCTTGGTTACTCTTTTTTCCTTGTAAATCATACAATATATTTCCTTGATTTTATACATGATACTGAATTTTGATTCTCTATATAATATATTTGAAACATAGGATATCATTGTTACATAATCTCTAATAACATTTCTTCAACATTTTTAATTGTCTTCTCTCAAGCGAAAAACCAAATTGCCAGAGAGTATCTTGTAGCATGGGTGACTCAGTTATTGTTGAGTTAATTGAACTCATTTTCAGAGTTCCCAGATAAGGATTATGGGAAGATGGGACTCTTCACTCCTTAATGTGACCTATAAGTTTTTGTCAAACCTCCTTGCCTAAGATGCACAAAATTGAAAACATTTATGGCTTTTGAAACGAAAATGCCATAAAAATCACAAGCCGCCAAACCCTCCAGAAGTAGGTAAATGAGACAGGAAATAACTAATATAAAAAACTTAAGCTCATAGACAGATTACATAAAGTTATGCAAACTAGATAAAAAATTCACAACATATCCGGTTATTAAATTCCATGTAGAATTACAATGCATAATATCAATACTTAGCCCTTATTACTTAGGTTTATGTACCAAAAAAACAAAATAGCATTAAAATGTAGCCTTTATAGATAAGACTTTATAATATGGTCTGTGCTTAATGCACAATCTTTGAAATTGTCAAATATGACAATAAACCTGATACAAGACCATGCATGAGGAGGGTGCATATTATTCTCCAGATCAATTGCAGTCACGGAAAATTTCAAGTGGGTATTTTCAGGATCCATAATGTCTTTTATTTGCCATTTCAGTTTTATGTATTCTATTGTCTTTCTTAAAATCAATTGCAGTCAAGGAAATTTCCAAGTGGGTATTTTTGGGATCTACATTATCTTTTATTTGCCCTTTCGAGTACTCTTCTTTATTGCGAGACCGAACATGAAGATTAGAATGCACGAAAACTAAGAGCTCCAGTTATCTTTGCTGCCATAGAGCTTGTGACTTGTGAAAGAATACAAATGGAAAGTGTTTGCAAATTCTTAACAACTAATTGATGATTAGTACACCATTGAATTGGGTCTAACAACCTGCTATCATTGAATTCTATATGCAAAATTTATCATCTAATCGTGTTTGATGTTTTTTATTTTTATCTTTCTTGTTTCCATTTTATACGTGAACCTTCCTTTTTCTTATTGATGATTATGTGGAATCCACACAACCCTCTAAATTACATTTTTCTGGCCCCGGAAAAGAGCTTTCACTATAGAAACAAGAGGAATTTAATGCTACCACAAATGGTTCTTGTCTTATATAGGATGCATTTTGACTTTCCATTTCAGAAATGTTTCTTTTTCAGGAAATGTTAGGGATGGCATTTCTTTCAATATAGCTCATTGCTAATAGGATGAATATGATTACTTAAAGGACTATTGTTGAGCAAATTTGCAAACAAATTTTATAAAAAACATATTCATTTTGGATGACTTATTTCTTGCTTGAGAAGTCATTGAATTAGCACAAGAGATTCACTAGAAAGCTCTCTTTTTGAAGATGGATTTTTATTTATGAACTCCTTTGGATAAAAATGAACTTTGTGGCCTCATTTGTGGTAATTGTGTATCAAAATCTTCTTCTCTCATGAAATACTTTTTTTTTTAAAATTGAGTTTATGCTTGTTTCCTTAGAAAAGATCTCTCTTTTTTCCTTAACTAGTTAAACATCTTGTTGCAATGATGAAAGATATTGTTTCATGGTAATTGTTACTTAAAGTTCTTTTTATAAAAGAATATTTTTATAGTGATACTCTTGGATATTAATAGGCTTATAAATTATTTTCTCCTCGTTCTTTTCTATTGATTTCCAATCTAGGTGAAAGTAAGATTCTACATAGAGAATATTGTCATTATCTACTGGTTGCTTCAAAATGTAATCCAAAAGTGTTAGGTTTAAGGAGGTAGGTAAGTGTTTATAGCAGATTCTATATAGACAATATTTTTGTAGTCTACTAGTTGCTTCGAAGTATAAAAGTTTTAGGTTTGAGGGTGTATGATTTTCCAGATCAAGATCCAATGGCTTACACATTCTATGCAATTTAAGAATAACATTCTAAGACAGTCGAGAATAGTTTTAAACAAGAATGAAAGAGATTCCTTCAAGATACTTTTTTTTTACAAGATAATTTTCTCTATATCATTAATCCCACAATTTTTCATTGGTCTAGGGTTCGGGGCCTAGTGTGCGACCGCCTGATTGAGCATGCATTGAGAGTTCAAATAATTGGGTTTCCGCTTATGATCACCTGTAAGGGAACAGTTCTTGAGTGTGTCATACAAGTTGGATTTGCATCCTACTTCTTCTTGAAAACATCTTTAGACTGATTTTCCATTTCCATTGACTATACCACTATGGTGCATAAGGATTGTGCATCAGCTCAGGAGAGATTCATGTTTAATCGTTCGCTTTGTAGAAGCAATTGTTTCTATGAAATTGTTTGATTGGACAAGAGGGTGATACCTAGAGATTAGCGGATTTTTCTGATCTATTCTCCTTCAAAAGGGGGTTATTCCTAACTTAGTCAAGGAGATCATCTATTGTAAATGTGCGTAGACTACTTGGATCTCACCCTTCTCAGACTTTTGGCCCCAAGATGGCCAAGTCTATCCTTTTATTTTTCCCTCCTTTCCTTGGATTGGTAAATTCCCCCTTTGCTGGGGGTAACCATCGGTTTAGTTGCCACAACTATGAGGTATTTCTTTTACCAAATTTACCCAGGACTCGCACCTTGTCATGACCGTTGGGGCATGCCTCACGCAGACTTGGATGCCATAATTTGCCCAATTTATGACTCAACATTTTGATAATTATGCACATATTGCCTGAAAAGATTTGGACTAGCGTCTCTGCCTTGGGAGGCCACGTTTTTAACCACTTGTGCTTATGCCATTTGATAAGATGACCTTCTATGCTGAGCACTACATGGAGATTGTTTATGGGACTGTCACTAGTCCTGATTATTTTTTCACTCATGTCATTGCCTTAGGATTTCCCTTTGTGAGGGGAGAGAAATCCCTCAATTGCAAGCATATATAGAAATCCAACTCTACTTTTTTGGAAAAATGTAAGAATAAAGTACATATCTTCACTCATGTTATAAAAGAAATGAATATATGAAAATATCAAAATATGTGGCAACAAACACATCAAGAAAAGAGAGTTAATGTGCTGTAAAACCCAATTTGAGAAACATCGCCAAGGAGCAATTATATGAGTGATTTTATTGTTCCAATGGCTATGTACATTGCATATACAGAAAGGTTGGGACCTATCATGGATATAGGACCGTATGGGAACACCTCCAACACATGCATAGGCTACAGACAAGCTTCCTTGTGTTTCACAGTTGGAATACTCCAAATCCAAAAATGGGTACTTCATGCTTCCGCAAACCTTGCATTTATGCATTCACCTTGTTGGCTGTGCATTGAAACTGAATAGCCACCTTGGGCTTTCCCTTTTCAGTAGCTGAATTTGAACAATTCATCTTTTTGGGGGACTTTGTGAGGGTTATTTTTGTCCTTTTTTTGTGCATGGCTTTCCCTTGTGTCTTTTTGGTCTTTTGTTGACTTTGAAAACCTTCCTAGATCATACCTCATCAATAGGAAGGCTCTTGGTCCATCAAGAGATTACTTGAAAATCTTGCCCTTTGTTAAATTTAAGCATCTTTGTCCCTACTTATCATAGAAGTGGTTTGTATCACTATACTCCTTGGACTGCATCCCTTTTTATGATTTGATATGGAAAATTAATTTCTTTTAAGTTCCCTTCTTGTGTTGGAAATATGTTTTATACTTTGCATGATTTGCTGGAGGACTTAGAATCAAATTGACACTTGATTGCCAAATCAAAAATCAGATTGAGACTTCAATGCCAAATCTGATTTGTCAATCAAGGGCCAGAAGTCAAAGGGAATCAATAGTTCAGAGTTTATCAATTTGCCTATTTAATCCTCATGATGGAGCGAGGATTAGAGAAACAGAGTGAAGAAAGAGAAGCAATTCTGAAGAGGAGAGCTGATATTGTATTAGAGAGTTTTTTTACTAATACAGTTGTTTTCTTTTTGTTGGGTTTTTTCTTGTAAGGGTTTCCCAAGATAAGCTTTTATTTTATAGTCTCTATATGTGTGGTTATGCTTGGATTCTTTTGTTTTACATTGTTTCCTTTTGTCAAATCTATCTGTCCTCTCCATTTGATATTAGAGCCTGGTACTTGGTGTATGTTCTCAGCTCATGTCATTTGACAATCTTGTTGATCAAAAACCAATATCAGATCTCTGATAGATCTGTGTTTGAGTGGGAGCTTTGTGTGATGAATAAAAGAAATGGCAAACACATCTAAGGTCAAAATAGAGAAATTTAATGGCCACAATTTCGAGTTGTAGATGGTCAAGATGGAAGATCTCCTGGTGTACAAAGATCAGTGGGCTGTCATGTTAAGAAGTTAGGCCGTGGGTATGAAAGATGAAGATTGGCTGAAGCTGGACAGAAAGGCAAAGAGTTCAATCAGACATTGCCTTTCAGATTCAGTGCTGCTGAATGTATCAGGAGAAGCCACTTCCAACGAGTTGTGGCAAAAATAAGGGTTTTTGTATCAAACAAAATCCCTAGTGAACAAGTTGATGCTGCGACAGAAGCTATACTCTCTCAGGATGGTTGATGGCACTTCTGTGACAGAGCATCTGAATGCATTCAAGACTGTGGTAAGTCAGCTAGCGTTTGTTGACATTAAGATGTCTGAAAAAGAGAAATGCATTACGCTGTTACGTTCTTTGCCTGATTCCTGGGATAATTTAGTCATGGCCATTAGTACTAGTGCATCTATTTTAAAGCTTGAGGTTGTAGTTGCATCTTTATTGTCAGAAGAAATGAGGTAGAAAAACTCTGAGCATTGCTCAAAGGATGCCTCATTTGTTAGAGGTTGTACTCATGAACAAAGTTAGAATAAATCTGGGGATACACAGTCTAAATCTCAGGGAAAACTAGATCTCTAGGAAAACATGCAAAGAAATATTGGAGTTGTGGAAAGACGGGCATTTTAAAAACCAATGTAGAAGTAAAAAGTTGGATAAAGGCAAAGGAGCTGATACTGGCTCTTCCGTAGAAACAAAGACCTCCAATGATGAAGATGGAGATCTCTATTTGGCATCTTCAAGTACCCATTCATGTCATATAACTCAAACATAGGGAGTGGTTCTGTGAATATGAAAGGTATCTCAACATAGAGTGGTTCTATGAATATGAAGGGTATAAGTAAGGTGATGTGTTTCTAGGAGATGATTCTGCATATAAGATTGTAGGATGTGGAAGAGGTAAAGTAAAATTTGCAGATGGAAGAACTGAAAACCTTCTAGGTGTTTTCCACATTCAAGGTTTTGCCAAAAACTTCTTGTCTGAGTAAAATGTCTGATGCAGGTGTCCAGGTGATATTCAATAAGTAGAGCCGCAAAATGATTCAAGGATCAATTAAATTTTATTTTTAATAGATTTAAGCGTCTTTGTCCCTGATCTTAGAAGTGATTTGTATTGGTAAACTCCTTGGAGTGCATCCCTTTTTTATGATTTGATATGGGAACTTGATGAAGGTGGAGATCTCTATTTGGCATCTTCAAGTACCCATTCATGTCATAAGGCCAGGGTTGATAGATTTTGATGCATCATTTCATATAACTCAAACATAGGGAGTGGTTCTATGAATATGAAAGGTATCTCAACATAGGGAGTGGTTCTATGAATGTGAAGGGTATAAGGAAGGTGATGTGTTTCTAGGAGATGATTCTGCATATAAGATTGTAGAATGTGGAAGAGGTAAAGTACAATTTGCAGATGGCAGAACTAAAACCCTTCAAGGTGTCTTCCACACTCAAGGTTTTGTCAAAAACTACTTGTCTGAGTAAAATGTCTGATGCAGGTGTCCAGGTGATATTCAATAAGTAGAGCTGCAAAATGATTCAAGGGTAAATAAAATTTTACTTTTAGTAGATTTAAGCGTCTTTGTCCCAACTCCCTACTCTTGAAGTGGTTTGTATTGATAAACTCCTTGGAGTGCATCCTTTTTATGATTTGATATGGGAACTTGATCTCTTTTAAGTTCCCTTCTTGGATTATCTCATTCATTATACTTTTAGAGATTACTTGGACATCCTTTTTTACTTGATTGAACACCTCCTTGACATTGGATTTAGAGCTTCACTCTATGTTGTCTCCATGCCTCTTTCGGTGATCATGATGTTTCCTCATAATTTAATGAGGTCCCATATTGACACTTCTTAACTTGTAGGTGTCATATGGGTTACTTTGGCCTTTATGGTGAGGTTTATGCATAATTCTAAAATGATTTTGTTATGAACTAATATCTAACCTATGCTTGCTTTTCAATACTGATTTGGTTTAATTAGTTATTATATGCATTCCATGATTATGATTATTAATTTGGTGCTTCTCCCATGATCCAATAATGTGATTCTTATACCTTTCCTATAGTGCAATGCGTGTTTGCTCACTTTGTAGCATGTGATCTATATCTCAATGTTTGTCATATGCTTTTGAATACTCCTACATCCCATAAATGTGAGGTATATGTCATGTTCTTACTCTTATGGCTTAAGTTTCATTTTGCATATTCTTTATGTAAAATGGCTTCATCCTCAATGACAGTGTCTTATGTTTGCAAATCATGCCTTTTTTGTTGATGTAGTACCAAGTCATGGAGGACATCCTTTAAGTCTGATTTCCTCTTTTTGGAGCCATGTACTCTCTAATTGTGACAAGTGCAAATTCTGATTTTTTTCTTCTTGGTGTGCAGATTTTATATGTATGAAGAATTAAACTTTCTTGTGAATACTTAAATGTCTAGTCCAAATTCTGATTTTATTCTTTTTCTTGATGTGCATATTTTATATGTATGTATGAAGAATTCAACTTGCTTGTGAATGCTTAAGTGTCTAATTTTTAATGGTCTTACTCTTCATGCACAAATGTCTCTACTTAGATGAGAATGCATGTACAAAATCTTCTTTCATCAATAGTGAGTGGAATGAACTTGAAAGTCTGAACTTATACTTACTCTCCATGTGTGAAATATTCCACGTATGTATGAGAGCTAAAATCTGATTGCATGCTTATATTTCAAATATTGTCTGCTTAAAATAAATGCTTGTACGAGGAAAAATCTTGGTTTAGAGAAGCATACCTCTACCACATCCTTTTTCTTTGTCCTCCTTGTATGGCTGACCCTATATATGCACATGCTTGTTGCCATTACTATCCAACAAGTGGTACTACTGTAACAAGTGATGCTATGCTGATTTTATCTTGACTTGAATATTGCTAGTGCCTATGGGCGTGTTTCAACTCTTTTTGGATTCTATATTTCCTTCTTCGTAAGTTTGTGCAAGTGATTTACATCTTGTATTAATTCCTCAACAATATTTTAGCTGCCATACATGTATTCACAACTAGCTTTTGGTTTCCCAAGACTCCTATGCTTTGCTTCTACAACTGGAAATACTTGTATACTTGCATATACAAGTGAGGAATGTTGATTTGACAAATGAAATGCTAAACACAATTTTTTGAAGTGCTACTTTATCTTGAATGCATCCTCAACATGCTTTTATGTATACCACATAAAGGCAAATTCTTCAAATTGTATAAATGAAAGAATATATGGGGGTACCCAAGGATGTGGCAGCAAATACATATTAAGCACAAAGAGATTTGATGTGCCATTAAACCCAATTGGGGAACATCACTGCAAAACAAATATGGGCAAATTTATCGCTCGAATTGTTATGTTCTAGCATAAACAGCAATAATGGGATGCAATATGGATGCATAACCTTTTGGGAACTCCAATGCTTCTTTGTATGTTGGTGCTTGTTGTCTTTGCCATCCAATAATTGGTATTGCTATAACAAGTGATGCAATGCTGATTTTATCTTATGATACGAGTGTTGCTTGCACCTAAGGGCCCATCTCAAGTCTTTTTGAAAAGCATACAATTTTTTTTTCAAGATTTAGGGATTTTTAATTTTTATGTGTGTATTTTCCATTTCGTCCTTTCCTTTTCTTTTTTCTTTTTTATTTTTCCTTTATTATTTGGAGGGTATTTTGTTGACTTTCAAGATCCTCTGGATCAATGGAAGGCAATGTTAATCCAACGCCTATGTTGGGAGCAAATATTTTTTTATGGATTAGATATGGTGCATGGACCTTCCTCTTGCTTCCCTTTGCTTTTGGAATAATCATGATTTTGTCACGAAGATGCATTGTGAAAGTAGTCAATATGTGGATCATATAATTTTGCCTATATTAGTACTCTATAGCTCATTAATCTAAGCAATTATTACAGTTCAGTTGATATTTTAAATGAAGTTGATATTACAGTTTAGTCTATAATTTAGTCTATATTTTCTTGATGGCTTTATGCTTCTTATGTAATTCTCATGGAAGGACCTAGTTTCACTTAGTGTTGGAAATTCTGAGAGGTGTAAGATGGATGTCAGCCCAACATTTTATTCTCTAATGTAAATATAATTTATTGCTAATATATTATGTTCTATTATTATTAACAAAAAAAAAAAAGGTTTTCTTTTACTTTTTTTTTGGCTTCTTTTTTGTTTGAGTAATTCACCATGCTATTATCTTGTTTGGTTCAAGATCATCACCTTGATAATAAAAAGAAAACATGTACCTAATAAGGTAGTCACTCTCTATTCATGACCTCTATAATAACAAAAAAATATGTACCTCATATGGTAGTCACCCTTCATTAGGAAGACAAGGTGGGTGTTTTTAGGAAATCAGGCATACAATCTTCCCTTACTAATAAGGATAAAAAAGTCTACTAATTTCAATAAACAACTATATAAGATTCTAGATTAGAGACAAGACAAAATATTAGAAACAATCTTTCTGCGTGATCATGGTTTTAATCTTAAAGCTATTGTGTACTCTATTGTCACCATAGTTATATCAATGCTGAATATCATTGAAAGATTATTTTGTATGGTTGGTACAATCATATTACTAAGGCACAGGAAGCATCTCTTTGTAAATAATTAAGGTGCTTTTGTGAAGCTTTGTTGTACTTATTGGCAAAGTTGGAAACAAACAATTTTATAAATTACAAAACAATGGTGGTCTGCCCTTTCCATGCCAAAATTTTTAGATTTCTTTAAGGAAAAAGGTCAGTGGTTAGATGACAATAGCTTAAGAGCTAAATATTATTGGCTTTAGGAGTCATACTTGTATAGTTACTAACCTTAAAATTTAATCAAATGGTCAGCGAATAAGATAATTCAATTAATGTCCACAAATGGCCAAAGTAGGCCAATTGAAAAGAGCTGTACAATGGATTGTAGTAACCAAAAAGTACTACACAAATAAGCTAAAAGAATCTAGTGTAAACTACACTGAAGTGGAACAACTATGACATAAAATTACAGCCTCGAGGGTTACTTGAAATGGATAAACCCTAACATGCTAAAAGTAATGATGAAGAGAGAGCCAAAAGTCAAGGTAAAACAGAGATAGCAATATACGAGTTAGCAAAGTTGTGCTCTATCCGTGTTCTTTTTGGAATATGCTACTTGTTATTAAGAATTTTAACTCCATGTGATTTGCTACTTATTGAAAGTCAAGCCCTAACCCACTAATTATCACACAAGTTATCTAAACCATGTTAAGATAGGCTTATGTTCAACTCATATTTGAATTAAAAGAGGTTGGGGAAAAAAGGTTAAAGTGTAAGTTTTAATACCAAAAGATTTGAAAAATATGTAAAGACTATAAAACAAATCTGAGGCACAATCAACCTTAAATTGAAGCATTCCACCTCCCCGAATGAAACCTGTAGCCTTAAAATAAATTTAAGAATTAGCACAAACTACATAGCAAAGTTGGTAAATATCAATTTGAAAATATGTTGGGAGTGAAAGACTGGATGGTGTGCATCTTAAACCAAGTAGGGGATGAAACACATTTCTTTTCAAATTGCACACTATACAAAGATAGTAAATACAACAACATAAATAAATTTTATAAAAATAATAAATTAAAACAACACAAAGCATGGAGAATGCATTCTAAAACAATGAACTGATATTAACAACCTTTTAAAGCACGTAGTCACTTTGAGTGGTTCTATAGACTTATTTGGCTCAAGGACACATATATAGATTTAATTTTTGAATAGGTTTAAAAGTTGGGGCCATATCGGGGCCACCCTTCTTGTGAATTGAACTTGGGTCTCCGTTAGGAAAGCCCAATGGCTTTGTCATTGTAGTGTCCTTGTCAGGACCATATATAGATATAATTAAATTCAACTTATTTGATTTATTTTATTTAAATAACAAAATATAACTTTGACAACCTCTGATCTGAAGCTTGATCGTAGTCATTGAATTTTGTTTCAATGATAAATGCACACACCTATAAAATGAAAATTTAAGGTACGTAGATTTAGTTACAAGAATGAACAGAATAATACCAAGTTTTTTAATGGGTTATGTGGAATTGAAATGAACCCGTATAACATCATTGACCGTAGTACAAGAACGAACCGAATAATACCTATTTTGTTAATTGGTTATATGGAATTGAAACGAACCCACCCATATAACATCATGACTGTTTGTACGAAATTTCAACCAACTACATAATGGTATTAGAACTCATAATTATGCATTTATGGTATGACAAGATTTGAATTTGGGGCTCTACATTGGGAGCCCAAGTTTTTTAACCACTTGAAGTAATGCCATTTGATTCAAAATGGTTAAGTTTCACAAATGGGATTGGAACCTTGATTTACTTGTTTCCCACCACTTACCCTGCACCCCTTGGGGTAGAATAACAGCTATTTTTTAATATCTTTTTTTTAGATAGAAAATAGTAAATTCAAGATGGAGTTTTAGGTCTTAGTTTAGTAAGCATGATTAATCTTTAAATTGATTATATGGGCTTGAAACATGCTCTACTTGTATTACATCATGAACACATTTTTGCTGTATTTCAACAAACTATATTAACTTTATCTTAATACTATCTATCAAAATGTGAGGATTTGAATTTGGATCATTGCTCATATTATTGCATCCCATTTACCATTGCTCTACAATGCTTTGGACCCAAATGTTAATATTAGGGGCAGAGCTTGTAGATAACATGAGGGTGTTCTTTGATCCATTGTATGGTTACACTTGATTTGAGGTCCATGACCACTCGATCCTAGGTCCATGCATTACCATAAGTTTGACACGCACTTCTAGGTGTCCTCATGGTTCTACAAGTTGCCCGTCCGTAGGATTGAAAACTTTTCTTACGATATGAAAATCCTAGCTCACCATTACTTGTCCCAAACTTTGGGCAAAATTTTGACATTGGAACTTGAGGGTGGGCTTGGATCCATAATATGGATACACAAGATCCTAGGTATATGGAGACTCGATTATAGGTTCACGCATTGCCATAAGTTCCACCCCCCCCTCCAGCCGTCTTCATGGTTCTACAAGGTGCCCATTTGTGGGATTGGAATATTGGATTACGGAGTAAAACTCCTTACTGGGCCAAGTTTGTTGGGTAATAAGTACACTAAATTGATGTATGAGACTAAGGAAATTTCTCACATACTTGTATTATTTAAATTTTGCATCTCATTTGATATAGGGAAATTTTAACTTAAATTTTGTATATTTTTCAAATTTTGCACCTTGAATTTAGACTATGTTAGAGCCCATGGTAAATTGGATCTTGCTAATCAATCTCAGTTCAAGGTACAGAATTGGAGACATTTAAAACTGTTTTGCATGTGCCTTTAGAAGAAGCACAAGACTCCTAATAGAAAACAGAGAATATAATGTGATCATGATTTAACTCACAGAAAAAAGAAAGTGGAGAGAGACAAAATTGCATGCAAGAATGAACTGTAGAATAGAAATGTGAAATTTATTGAGGACATCTTATGACTCATTGATTTACAATCTTGATGGGAAAATCATTGTATATGTTTATAGTCAATGGAAATATGGCTGTTAGGAACATTGCATGCCATGTCTATGCTACTCCCTATTCTTTAATAGGCATTGTGGACATTGTAGATTGGTTACATTAATAACTGTTAGTCTGGTGGCATGTACATCACATCTACTTTATCATGAGACGCCTATGCTATCGAATAGGCCATCCTTCCTCTACAAACATAAATGCAATTCTCAGATATACCTTGGACACAGCACAATGATGTTATGTATAGACTCTGGAGGTCAGAGGATGTATTCTAATTCAAACATAAGCCATAAAATAAAAATAAAAATAAAAATACAGTTTCCCAGTACTAAGGATGTCAAAATATTTTATCCCACACGTACCGCTCATTCTTATAGTTTGATGGCTTTTGGTTAAGATATTTTTGCTTTAAATTTTATGTTTTATGTTGTTTCTTCTATTTCTCACACTTGAACACATACATATTGTGACATATGTTGTATATCAATGGTCTTATATTTATGATTTTCGAAAATTTGTTGCATCCATATTGGATGCTGGTAATTGTTTCCATTCGCTTCTAACTTTAGATTGGCGAACTCCTCTTCCCTTTAGCCAAATGCATGTGATCCAGTTTGTTGGTTGTGAAGAGATGCATATCTCTTCAAAGATTTGGTAGTGTAAAAAATTTGCTCTTATATGTCTAGGTTTTTTTTTTTGCATAGAGAACTTATAATCTTTAGCCTGCTGGGTAAAGAAGAAATCAATGGGACCCCGATCCTCTACTGCTGCCAACTGGCCTATCCTTTTCTATACCGAATATTGTGAGTTAAAAATGCAGGTTTTTATGAGGGCTCCCGGTCCCCTCGTATTGGGGTTTGAACTTGGGTCTCTTGAATGAAAATCCAAATACGTATCACTATGGTATCCCTCACAAGGATTATATGTCTAGTGACAATTTAGTCTTATTTTCATTTCTATTAGTGTTAGTCTTTTAAATTCTACTAAAAAGATATTTAGCTTACCTTTTCCTAATTGTCTATCCTTGATAGGAAGCCATATTTGTAATGTGGAGAAATCAGATGATGTTTAATGTATCTTTGAAATAAATGCCTACAGAACTTAAGGGAGGACTTGAGTGCTATGATGATTTTATTTCAGGCAGATTCCTGAATTAATTTTGCAAGCAATTTGGTTTAAGCTTTAAAGCAAGCATCTCCTGAAGTTGGCCATGAATAAATCTTTTAGAAATGAAAAATTTATCTGTAAGCTAAATTTTGTTTCCATGGCAATATTTAAAGTTTGTTGTAGACTACCATCATATTATCTATTTCCATTATCCATTTTTCTCTTCAAGTGCGAGTTTATGTTACAGCCAATAAGTTTAGGATCTGACATTGTCATTGTGGCTTTCTTCTATTTGCATCAGCTCTTTTGTAAAACAACAAGCAGATCAGGAAGCTATGCTTCAGAGCTTCAGAGACATAAATGATTTGATTAATGACATGTTAGAATTGAAGGGGAGAAATTCAGTGCTTGAAGATGAACTGAAGGACCTGCAAAACCGATATTCTCAAGTAAGCCTCAAGTTTGCAGAAGTGGAGGGAGAAAGACAGCAACTAGTGATGACTGTCAAAAACTTGCGGGTAGCAAAGAAATCATAGCCTCGTTACTCTACTTCAGCATTAAAAGCTCTCAGGAATGAGGGACAAGCTTCCCTTCAATATTTGTCCACGAGATCCTGGAGTAATCTGCTTAAACTTTGTTCATTGTATTATATTCATTCTTAGATACACTGAGGAAAGCATAGGGGAAGAGAGAAAGGGGAATTGAAGAAATTTTCTGTCACGGCATTTTATGTTTTGAGCAAACAGAAGCTTTCCACATCTTTTAATTTGCAGATCAAGGTATGTCAATGTAGATATGGATTTTGTAGTTGTGAGAGCATTCTTTCAATTGTATTAAAGATTTTTCTTTTTCTTTTTTACCCAAACACGCATAAGTGGTTTCTAAGCTTCTGCATAAAGCAGGAATTATACATATAGTACTTCAACTCTGGGAAAAGTGTTACAGGCTTGGAGGTGTCATCTGGATCCATTGATTCTGGTATTGTTTGTCAAAGACCTACTACCCTCCAAAGCTTACAATTTTCAACAGGTGATAAATTTTGATGAGTACGACCATATTGAGGGTACTGTTGAGAATCACGTAGGCTTTTACCGTCCAATTTCTTGAAGCATAATAATATACGAGAGAAGAGGCCCATGTGAAGAGAGGACTCTACATATACCGTATATTTGTTTTATCAAATTGGACTCTACCAGTAAATGGTTTTATAGCTATAAATCATATTTTAATGTGAAACACATACAAAATGGCAGTAGACTTGTGTTGGAGGCATTTTGTGTGTTTGGTGTTACTGCATTTATATTTAATGAGATTCTGGTTCTTAATTGTTTGAAGTCGTGACTATGTGATTAGATAAGATTATCCCTATCATTACCATTCCTAGTCGTCATGATAAGATACCAGGCTGGAATCACTGCAAATGGTAGTTGGACTTGACAATGTAAAGATGGTATGCTAGAGGAATTCCATGTTGCTTTTTCAATTTTTAATTTGCATGGTATCTTTTTGATGACTTTGACGAGAATCACTTTTAAAAATCTCAAGGATAGCTTAAGGATAGCTTCATACTGGATGTTATTGGTGGTTAGTAAATATAAATTATCATTGATGGGTATATATCAGAATCTGGAGTTTGATGTGGGTTTCCATGGAACTTCTAAACGTATAGTATAATTGAGCTGGGTCACAGCAAATTCATGCTAATGATGTCAAATGATCTCCAGACGGAGTGGCTACAAGACACAAAATAGTCTGCCTGAACAAAGTGGCATACTCGAGTGCATTTCATGTTTTATTACAACCTAGGGAAAGGATGTTTTGCCTGTTCTTTCAGAATGTGGCAATAAGGATCTGGGCAATAAGGATCTGTTCCATTTTCATTTTCAAATGCATAAGAAATTATGAAATGGTGTTGCCATCAATTTCAATTTGAAATGTTGTATACAATGTCACAATTGGTTTTATACTTGTTATTATGTACCTCGGGTTTACATCGATTGACAAGACAGAACTTGTCATGCGCTTGGTGAGGATCAAGACTCAAAGAGGTATGCTCTCGAACTAATGAAAGAAGGTAAAGGGAAAACTTTTCCTTGCTCACACAAGGGGGTCTCATACATCCCAAAGGTGTGTTGGTTTAACTGTGACAAAACAAAAAATCACTTTTATCCTTATCGAAAAATTCATAATTAAATAAAAAATATCAGCTGTATAAATTGCCAATGAAAACTGTTAGCAATCGAATCGGCCTAGTTATAGATTTTCCAAGTCTACAACACCCTATAACCGCTGCCAAGCATTGAATGCCGGAGGAAAGAAATGTCCTCCATGAATATCTCCAGTAGAGTTGGTTCCAAAAATAAAAATGGGGTTTTTGAGATAAGGGTTAGGAAGGTACTGAAAGGGATGAAATGACTGAAAGGAATGGGAAAAGGCTAAAAGGCAGAGGGGTGATGGACAGGAAGCACGATAGACAACCTAAATACTTGAACCAACAACAATCAAAACAATAGACTTTTAACAGAAACCAGTATTAAACCTTCAGAACTGTATATACTACAGGGGCATTTCAAGGATGCGTCCTTTACTGACAGCTAAATCTACATAACATAATTAGGCTATATAGTAAAGAGGCTAATTTAACAAAAATAACATGATAGAAGTCATACACATAGATAGAAGATTCAAAGCCGGAGCCAGAAGTCTGTATTTCGGAAGCAAATTTCAAAGTACAAAGTTGTTTCTCTAGCAGAGATTGTCCATGAATTGTTACAGAGAAAAGAACAACCTTTATAGGGAATTCTACTTCCTAAAACATTAATGCCCAACCACTTCCCCAGTGGTGACAGGCAGACTTGGTCCGGAACCGACTTACAACATTTAATTCGGCCTTGCAGATAACTCAGCATTGAAGGTAGAAGGTTCCGACGAGATAACTCAGCCTTGAAGGCAGAAGGTTCCGGTGACCCACCATGATCGGACAGCTTAGAGCGCAACTTTGGGTCGGTTTAACCAGTCAATGCCGAAATCCGGGCAGTCCCTGACAGTTCCGGGCATTCCATGGCGGTTTTGGGTGGTTTGCACTGTGATTGGGGCCTGCCAGGAGCTTCGTTCCATAACTGGAGCGACAACAGTTCATTCCATGCCTTAGAAACTTTTTCATCTTTGTTTTGGGTGTCGCTCCCTGGGTGGAGCGATAGAGCCTTTCGCTCCATTAGTGGAGCGCTTTGCCCTTTGACCAAGGTGTTGACTTCTCCTTGTACTTAGTCTCATTTTCGCTCCACTGGTGGAGCGCTCGGGGGATTCGCTCCATTGGTGGAGCGCTTGCAAGTTTGACCACCTTTGACCTTCCTTTTGGACACTTAGCCATATTTGCCTCTCTCTAAGCCTTTCTGGCCCTTCGCTCCACTAGTGGAGCGACAGGGTCTTTGACCATTTTGACCTCTCTTTGCACTTGCCTTAATGTGTCATCGCTTGGTTTTCGCTCCACTGGTGGAGCGCTTAGGAGATTCGCTCCACTAGTGGAGCGCTTGGCGCTTTGACCAAACTTTGACCCGCTTTGCACCCTTAGTGCCTTTTCTTTATCTTTGCACCTCTCGGGACCTTCGCTCTACTGGTGGAGCGACAGGGACTTTCGCTCCACTGGTGGAGCGATAGGTCCTTTGACCCAAAAGTTTGACTTTTTGGGACTTGCCTTTGCCAAACCTTTAACCGTGCGCCTTTCTGGATTGGAACGACGAGGTTTTCGCTCCACTGGTGGAGCGACTGAGCCTTTGACCATGCTTTGACTTCCTTTTGCACTTAGCTTTCCAACCTGCTTTTTGTTTGGAGAGTCGCTCCATAGGTGGAGCGAATGGGGAATTCGCTCCACTAGTGGAGCGCTTGGCCCTTTGACCCCGCTTTGACTTCCTTTGCACTTAGCTATACTTGTTCATTATCATTTTTCTAATCTCTTTTCTGGCCTTTCGCTCCACTAGTGGAGCGACTGGAAGGTTTGCTCCACTGGTGGAGCGACAACATATTTTAACAGAAAAACATGTTCTAAAAACGACTAAGTGTTGGAAATCACTATCATATGCATAGATATGAAAAGAACTTGCAGAAAAAACAGTAAGGAAAGGAACATATCCATAACATCGCCTATGCTAAACGTTTACAATTTTGCATGCGACATGGTAGAAAAAAGTGCAAGAAAATTAGAGAAACCACAAAGCATGAAAGAATACAGTTCTAAGTTTAAAGACACAGCTGGTGAAAACACAACAACATAACAACGTCTTGACCATTTTTAAATGGAAAAAGAGAAGTTTTACAATGATTGTCTCAAAACTGCATATAACATGAAATTTGACAAAATGTGGCTAGAATGGCAACAAAAACTAATATGTTTCTTTATTAATGTAAATGTTAAAAAAACTCTTCACATTTCGTGTCATTCAAGAATGACATAGACTCTCAAATGCCTCCAAGAATAAGTTGCACTAAGATGAGTTTGACCTATCCAGATTGGTTCAACTTTTTCTATAGTTGGTTTTTCAGAATTTTACAAATTTGAACTTATTTTACTTCATTTGCTAGGCATAAGTTGACCCATAACGAAAAAAGTCATTTATTGTGGAAGCAATTCATTTCTGTTAGATATCCTGTGATTCCTTCCATTCCGTGAAACAATATTACTAGATTTGATGAATTCTTTTTTAACACAATCGAATTCCGTAAAGAAACAATAATCCATGTTAGACAAATGTCCATTTAGCACTCCTTTTAGCACTCGACCCCACACTTGTGCATGGAATTGGAAGGAAGGATTTTATGCATTTGCGTACCAGGTAAAGCTCAACACCGGATTAAAAAGACTTAAATTAATAAGTTGAACCTAGTTAATTACTTTACGATTCCAAAAGGACAAGACAAAGCTGGTGAAGGAAGAATAAAATCTAAAAGGACAAAGACAAAGGTGAAGAATAAAGCGTACATAATATCTTAAGAGTACTTTTATCTTTATAAAAGTGGGGTGTGGGGTTGTTCCGGTGCTTATTTAACTAATGGTGTTTTACCTTAAAAAATAATTGAGTGCTTATATGGTTTTTATTCTTTCTGACCGTATGGTCAGTTGAGCAGATCTACAAAACAAATAGTTAAAATAAAACAACTAAGGATGGGACACCTTTACGAGAAAAATGACTCTCACTGAATGATTTGATTTTTTTTTAAAGCACAAAGAACCTTTAGAATTCTGAATATTAATTTATAAATAAACTTCCATTCTAATTTATTGAAATATACAATTAAGTTTTCATTCTAATTTATTGAAAAAGTCAATCTTGTAGCCCTTTTATAAGTCCTAATCCTTACGGGTCAGAATTAACTTTAAGAAATAAAGTACATAAAGAGAATGAGAAATTTTGCCTACTCAGTCTCCTAAGACCCTTGGATTACATTAAAATTGTACTAGATTATCCATGGTTCCCAACACAAGTCAAATACCATAACATGATGTAAATTTACTAAAATGAATAAATATTAAAATTAAATTTGTGCACAGTACATAACACACACGAAGTCATGTGCAAATTGGTTACACAAGCTAATCACATGCTACCTCATTCAAATTGCATCAAGATGGTTGATTGTTGTATTATCAACTTTTAGATTCAGTCTATTCAAAATTTGAAATGCTAGAAAAAATAATTTTAATGAATAATATTAAAATAAAATAATAATAAATTTACTATAAAATCAAAGAAACTATTAATAATGGTGATGAAGTTGGATCTTTCCAAAGTTTTTGGCTGAGTAAATTTGTTATATTTAAGAATGATACTTACTTATATTAGGTTCTATGTGCAGATGGTGAACTAGATTATGGGATGTCTTTGTTCTGTTTTTTTTTTCGCAGTTTTGGTTAATGGGTCAGCCTCTCAGTTTTTCAAAGCTTCTTGGGGGATTAGACAAGGTTGTCCTTTGTCACAACTGCTATTTTTTTTATAGAGAAGTAAATGGAATTAGAATAGGCAGAACAGTGGAAGTCACCCATCTACTTTTTGTAGATGTTTTCCTTTTCACAGATGGAACAATAAGAGTTGCAAAGAAGTTAAAACAATATTTTTTGTCTGGCAACAGGTATGTAGATTATTGCACAGAAGTCAAGCATATATTTTAACTATGTGGATCAGAATCAAACCATAATAAGTCAATTTTTCCCTTTTATCAGATTTGATCTTCAAGAGGTTTAAATATCTAGGGATTTTTTCGAACCTAATGACTACACTAAACATGACTATAATTTGTTGATAAAGAAGGTGGGAGGAAGAATTAATATATGGTGCAACAAATGGCTCTCTTTGGGAGGAGATTGACTTTGGTCAAGTCTATTTTGGAGGCAATACCAACATATTGGCAATCTTTGGCTTATATACCAAAAGGAGTTTTGGAAAAAATAGACAATTAAGCTATAGGTTCTTATGGACATGGAAAAGGGAAAGGGAAGGTATTCCCTTGGTTAAATGACAATCCTTAGCCAAGCCCAAGGAAAATGGAGGATGGGGACTTAAGAACATCTTTCTATTTAGCAAGGCTCTAGTAGCAAAGTGTGTTTGGAAGATAATATCAAAGGATGTCTTATGAAATAAGATTGTTGGAAATATTGAGTTGTCATTGATGTCAAAGGTGCATGATAAGCAAAGCAGAAATATTCTCCAAGGGTGATGAGGCAAAACAAGGTATATCTCAAGGCAAGCATATATTTCAGTTGAAGCAAAGCAAGGAAAATATTTTTAAGACAAGGATTATAGTATTTAAATATTATAAAGAGATGGACAATTGTTTGGGACAAAAAGGATTTAAATATTGCAAAAGAAGGATAAAGGTTTAAAAGTTGCTTGGAAAGAGTTTTAAAAATCACAAGGTGGACAAGGGTTTAAAAGTTGCTTGACAAAGGTTTAAAAGTTGCTTGGACAAAATATTTTAAGACCACAAGAGAAGGGCAAAGGTTTAAAAATAATATTATAATATTTTTAAATCAAAAGATTTAAAATATTATAATTAAGAGAAGGCGCCAATGTTTGAGAATTATGAAACCAAAATAAATCGCGTGCCGACCTCCCAAAGCATAAGAAAAGGCATATATATGTGAAGGCAAAATATTTAATTTCTCCTCTAATGTTGCGATCATTGAATATCTCTATGCAAGCGAACTTTGGAAAAATCTCCAACTCGAGTGTGTCAAATCAAAAAATCATAAGCAGGAAGGGAACAACGAATAAGAAAAGGTTTTCAGAGCAGCACATAAGGAAGAAAGGATTACTCCGCTGGTTCCAACTGTTGGGGTATCCCAGGCAGTCATCTAGCCCTTGTTAGGGCGCTACGAAACAATGAGTGCAGAGTTCGAATCCGATCGGGGACATTTTTATTGTGTGAAGGAACTGTGGAAGTTTGGGGTGTTATATGCTGGTTGTGTCTCCTTCATTCTCGAGCTGGTGTGCAGCCCAACCAATTGGCTAGCCCGCGTGAAGTCCCTGCCATGGGAGAGGTTCGAGGATCGAAATCCATCGGGTGTGTTTTGCTTGGTGTTGACGACAGTTTAATGATATTTGACAGCGCATGAGGGTTTTTATAAAGCAAGAGCTTTTTTATTGCTACCCGCTGGGCTAGCCTAGCTGGTTGAGGAGCGTGTGGAGGGTGTTGTGATGTGAAAGGTTCAGGGGTCAAACCCCTTCCACGACAGTGAAGTCTTTTGGTGAAAGGTAAGGAAAAGATTTATTTTTTTTAATTTAAGTTTGGAGTTATAAGGTACTACAATTGATTTTTATGATCCTGATTTTTGGGGAGTTCTATCTATCATAAAAATCATGAATTGAATGCTATGAGATTGGAGTTATAAGGTGTACTTTATGATTATTATATTTTGTATGTGTTAAAAGTGAAATATAAGGTGAATGTTAGAAGTTGGAGTTATAAGGTGTACTTTATGATTATTATATTTTGTATGTTTTAAAGTTGAAATATAAGGTGTATCTTTTGATTATTGAATATTATAAGTTGGAGTTATAAGGTGTGACATTGGCAATTTAAATGTGTATTTTGTATATGATTAATGAAAGAAATAAGAGGGTATTTTAATAGTATTAAAGCTTTATATTAAGTTATAATAAGGGAGAAATAAAGGATTATTTATAGAACTTTATTGTTTATAATTTGATAAGGGTTGTTGAGTGAATGTTTTGATATTTGCTTAAAAGAAGAAAAAAAGATTTGCTAACCTGTTTTGAACTGGCAAAAAGAAAAGAAAATTATTTTTGGCAAGACAGGTTTAGAAAGAACATGCAAAAGAGGATCATCTTCATTGTGGCAGTTTTAAAGGTATGATGATTTAATTTCTTTCTCAAGGGTGGTTATGTTTGAGGAAAATATTTTTGATGTCATATGGTTGGAGGTATAAGAATTGATTTGATGTGCATTAGTGTTGATTGAAATTGGGAGTAAAAGTGCAAGAGTTATAGATCAGTTTGTGAAGCAAATTTATGCATTGGTTTAGAGTGATATTGGAAATGAAAGTGCAAGAGTTATAGATCAGTTTTGTGAAGCAAATTTGTGCATTGGTTTTGAGTGATAAAAGTGCAAGAGTTATAGATCATTTTGTGAAGCAAATTTGTGCATTGGTTTAGAGTGATATTGGAAATGAAAGTGCAAGAGTTATAGATCAGTTTTGTGAAGCAAATTTGTGCATTGGTTTTGAGTGATAAAAGTGCAATAGTTATAGATCAATTTGTGAAGCAAATAGAGTGATATTGGAAATGAAAGTGCAAGAGTTTTAGATCAGAATTGTGAAGCAAATTTGTGCATTGGTTTTGAGTGATGAAAGTGCAAGAGTTATAGATCAGTTTTGTGAAGCAAATTTGTGCATTGGTTTTGATTGATTTTGGGAGTACATAAGAAGGTCAATTATCAAGTGCTAGACTAGAGCTATCTTTTTGAATGCAATAAATGTGAGACATGTGAAAGCGACAGACTTAATGAATGTAAAAGAACATATTGGGTATTTGTTAATGCATATCATTTTCTATATGTTCTTGAAGATAAAAGAATTCTGGGTAGAATATGTCTGAATTGCTTTAGTTGAGAAAAGCACATTGAAATATATGAGCATTATTTGTATGCAAGTTTTGGGAAAGATATGAGCATTGTTTGTATGCAATATTTGGGAAAGTATGGCTTTTGTTCGTTTTAAAATATATGAGCATTGTTTGTATGCAATATTTGGGAAAGATATGAGCATTGTTTGTATGCAAGCTTTGGGAAAGATATGAGCATTGTTAGTATGCAAGTTTTGAGAAATATATGAGCATAGTTAGTATGCAATTTTATATGAGCATTGTTTGTATTCAAGTGTTGGGAAAGATATGAGTATTTTTTGTATGCAAGTTTTGGGAAAGACATGAGCATTATTTGTTTACAAGATTTGGGAAATATTGAGAAATTTTAGAGTAGGATTGTGAGCAGATTTGAGCAGGTTTGAGAAAAATTGTGAGCAGGTTTGGTGAACAGAATTGAGCAGGTTTTGTGAGCATTTTTGAGTAGGTTTGGTGAGCAGAATTGAGCAAGTTTTATGAGCACTTTTGAGCAGGCTTTGGCGCGGACCGAAGTAGAGGGGATTGGTGTCTCCTATGGATAGAGGTCCATGAACCAGAGCAGAGGGGATTGGTGTCTCCTATGGATAGAGGTCCACGAACTTGAGCATAGGGGATTGGTGTCTCCTTTGGGTTGGTGCCCATAAACATTGTAATAGGGAATTGGTTCCCAAGAGATTTGTTGAGAAAATTTATAAGAAATATTTTCTCCGTGGATGTAGCCCACATTGGGTGAACCACGTTAAATCTGTGTCTCTTATGTGTGTGATGATTTGTGCATTGTTTCATTATTGCAATTGATAATATTGGATGATATTGCTTTGGAAAGAAAAGTAAAAGTTTTATCTTATATTGTTCACCCCCCTCTCAGTATAAGCTTGTGTTCTTCAATTGGTATCAGAGTGGGTTCCTTCGTGAAAGCCTAACAGCTTGAAGGAAGATCTTACAAGAACACACATGGCCACTGAAGTGATAGAAGATGCTCCTATGGTTGAAATCAACAAGAAATATTTAGAAAAGGAAGAGGAAGCCACAGTTGATATGGAAAAGGAACTTATTGCTGCTCTTGGAGAATTGAAAAGGGTTAGAAAGAAGAATTCAGGATTGAAGGCTCAAGTTCAAGAGGATGAGGAAACAAAGACAAAGCTTCTACAAGATCTCATAGACTTAAAAGTGAAGGTTGAAGAGACAAAAATAATTGAAGAAGTTATGGTTGAGAAATTAAAGGCAAAAGAATTAGAATGTGAAAAATTGGAACATGAAGTTGTCTCTCTAAGAAAGGAAGTAGAAAAGTCTAAGGATAAGTTGCAACAAAATATAAGGTTAGAGAAATAGAAAGAGGAGTCAAGCTCAAAAGGAACAAAGACATCAAAGAAAGTTAGTAAAAAGGAGCCCATGACCTATGTTGATGTATTGAAGGAGGAAGAAGACAGAGAATCATCATGGACAAAAGTCAATCACAGGAACATAAATGAAAGAACCATGCGACCATATCATTCAAGGCAATCAAACAGGTTTAAAAATTTCTTCCATGGTTATTGTTTTTCATGTAACAAATATGGTCATAAAGTTGTACATTGCATGGTCTATGTGAAAAATAATGTTGGCATCATCAATAGAAATTACAATTCTTTTGCACCTCTCATGAATAACAATGTCATGTGTTACAAATGTAATAATTTTGGGCACAAAGCTAGATGGTGTAAAACAATATTTCTTGAACTTCCTAAATCAAGCAAGAAAGAGGAAGGTCAAATAGTTCAGAAGGAGATGTCCTCAAAAGTTTGGAAAAAGAAAAAGGAACAAGAAAAGGAAAAGTCCATGTTGGTACAAACAACTCTTCATGTGCAAAATGAAGGAAATCAGTGGTACATTGATAGTGGTTGTTCAAGCCATATGATAGGTGACAAAAGCAAATTTCTTTCTCTCAAGAAAATAAATGGAGGAACAGTGAAATTTGGTGATAATGCTTCTGCCAAAATTGTTGGAAAAGGGACTTTGAGTTTGGATAATGGAAAATCTAGGACAGAAAATGTGTTATATGTTGAAGGATTGAAGCACAATCTACTAAGTGTAAGTCAACTATGTGATCAAGGGCACATACTCACATTTCACCCAAATGGATGTGAGATCAGGAAATCCAAGACAGGAAAGCTTATTGCAGATGCTAGTAGAACTACAAACAATCTCTACATGTTAAGTGAAATTAAGGGAGGAAAATGCTTTTTATCACAAGAGGATGAGAGCTGGTTATGGCATAGAAGAATGGGTCACCTGAACTTTGACAACATAGTGAAAATAAGCAACAAATAGGCAGTCAGATATTTACCCAAAATAGCAAAACCCCCAAGCACGATTTGTGCACAATGCCAGCATGGTAAGCAAATAAGATCAAGTTTCAAATCAAAGGAGTTTTCTTCATCCAAACCCTTGGAGCTAGTTCACACCGATCTATGTGGGCCTACAAGGACAAAGAGTTTACAAGGTGAGAGTTACTTCATGTTATTTATTGATGATTTCTCTAGAATGACTTGGGTAACATTCTTAAAAGAAAAATCAGAAGCATTTGAAAAGTTCAAGGCATTCAAGGCACTAGTAGAAAATGAAATAGACAAAAAGATCAAGTGTCTAAGATCAGATAGAGGAGGAGAATTCACTTCAGGTGAATTTGTAGAATTTTGTGAACAACATGGAATCAAGAGATAATACTCAGCAGCAAGAACTCCACAACAAAATGGAGTAGTTGAAAGGAAAAACAGAACTATTCAGGGTATGGCCAGGGCTATGTTAAATGAGTCTAATATTTTTGATGCATTTTGGAAAGAGGTAATTCATACAACTATTTACATTATCAATAGAGCTCAAATAAGAGTAAATCACCACAAAACCCCATATGAGCTTTGGAAGGGAAGACCAACTACTGTGAAGTACTTCAAAATTTTTGGAAGCAAATGCTACATTAGACGAGAAGAGAAAAATCTGGGCAAGTTTGATTCCAGGTGTGAAGAGGGTATCTTCCTTGGTTATTCCACTAAGAGCAAAGCCTATAGATGCTACAATAAAAGATCACATAAAATTGTGGAAAGTACAAATGTAAGAGTTGATGAAGAAATAGATCTAAGAGAACCAACTCAAGAAATTGTGTATCAAGAAGGAGAAAGTTGCAAAGAAGAAGAAGGTGAAGAAACTAAAGAAGATGAGACACAAAGGGCACCACCTAAGACACCATCCAGGTATGTGCAAAAGAATCATCTGAGAGAACTGATTATTGGGAATCCAGATGAGAGACAAACAAGGAGGAAGATAATAGGAACAGGTGAACATGCAAATTTTTCTTTGCTATCCAAAGTTGAGCCCAAGGATTTCAATGAAGCAAGTGAAGACAAATACTGGATTAAAGCAATGGAAGAAGAGTTAGACCAAATAGAAAAGAGTGAAACTTGGGAACTTGTCCCACGTCCAAAAGATAAGAATGTAATTGGCACCAAATGGGTCTACAAAAATAAGTTGAATGAAGATGGTCAGGTTGTCAGAAACAAAGCAAGACTTGTGTGCAAAGGCTACGCACAAGTTGAGGGGATTGAATTTGAAGAAACATTTGCTCTCGTTGCACGTCTTGAAGCCATAAGAATGTTCTTGGCTTTCTCAAGCTTCAAAAACTTCAAGGTGTATCAAATGGATGTAAAATCAGCTTTTCTCAATGGTTACTTAGAGGAAGAGGTCTACATAGAGCAACCAGATGGTTTCAACCTGATAGATAAGCCAGACTATGTATGCAAATTAAAGAAAGCTCTCTATGGACTAAAGCAAGCCCCTAGGGCTTGGTACTCAAGATTGGATAAGTATCTCCAAGAATAGGGTTTCAGAAAAGGTATAGCTGATAGCAATCTATACATCAAAAATGAAGGAAATAACTTGTTGATTGTAGTGGTCTATGTGGATGATATCATTTTTGGAGGTAGTAATGACAAGATGTGTCAAAAATTTGCAAAGTGTATGCAAAATGAATTTGAGATGTCTATGCTTGGTGAGTTATCTTTCTTTCTTGGGTTGCAAATTTCACAATCAGATAAAGGTATATTTCTCTCTCAGACCAAGTATGTGAAAGAAATGTTGAAAAAGTTTAGGATGGAGGATTGCAATCCTATGAGTACCCCCATGGTTACAGGATGTAAGTTAAGTAAATATGATGAGTCTCCTGAAGCAAATCAGACATTGTATAGATCCATGATTGGAAGTTTACTATATGTCACAACTACTAGACCAGATATAATGCAGGTAGTCGGATTGGTGGCAAGATTTCAAGCTGCACCAAAAGAAACACATGTACAGGTAATAAAGAGAATCTTTAAGTATTTGAAAGGAACTATGAGTTTTGGACTGTGGTACCCCAAATGTAATAATTTCACACTCACTGCATATACATATGCGGATTGGGCAGGTAATATTGATGATAGAAAAAGCACAAGTGGAGGAGCATTCTTTCTTGGAGATTGTTTAGTCTCTTGGCTAAGCAAGAAACAAGCATCAGTATCCTTATCCATTGTAGAAGTAGAGTACATTGCAGTAGTTGCTTGTTGTACACAGGTTTTATGGATGAAGTAGACTTTAAGTGATTTCAAAATAGAACATGATCATCCTATCCCCATATTATGTGATAATACAAGTGCCATTAATATCTCAAAGAATCTAGTGATGCATTCAAGGACTAAGCACATTTCAATCAAATATCATTTTTTGAGAGAGCAAGTGACTGATCAACAAGTCAAATTGGAATACATTGCTACAAAGGAACATATTGTTGATATCTTTACCAAGCCACTTCCAAAGGAAACTTTTGAGTATCTCAGAGGAAATTTGGGAGTAACTTCACTCCCATCTCAAAATTGATCACCTCAAGAAAAGGAGGTGGTGAGGGGGCTGAGCTAAGTGTCTTATTTTTAGCCCCAAGGAGCCCTTTGCCATTGATGTCAAAGGGGAGAGAATTCAGTGAGGGGGAGCAACTTGTCAGGGGGAGCAATTTGGGAATCCAGTTGCAGTAAAAGAATTTTTTTGTAGGGTTGCCATCAATGACAAAGGGGGAGATTGTTGGAAATATTGAGTTGTCATTGATGTCAAAGGGTGCATGGTATTCAAGGCAGAAATATTCTTCAAGGGTGATGAGTTCAAGTAAGGTGGATATCTCAAGGCAAGATATATTTCAGTTGAAGCAAGGCAAGGAAATATTTTTAAGTAAAGGATTATAATATTTAAATATTATATTTAAATATTATAAAGAGATGGATAGTTGCTTGGGACAAAAAGGATTTAAATATTACAAAAGAAGGATAAAGGTTTAAAAGTTGCTTATAAAGAGTTTTAAAAGGGGTTCTAGGTTTAAAGGTTGTTGGAAAAAATATTTTAAGACCACAAAATAAGGGCAAAGGTTTAAAAATAAATATTATAATATTTTTAAATCAAAATATTTAAAATATTATAATATAAGGAGCGGAAAGGTGCCAACGTACTTGGAGAGAAAATTATGAAACCAAAATAAATCGCGTGCCAACCTCCCAAAGCATAATAAAAGGCATATATATATATATATGAGAGGAGACAAAGATTTAATTTCTCCTCTAATGTTGCGATCATTGAATATCTCTATGCAAGCGAACTTTGGAAAAATCTCCAATTCGAGTGTGTCAAATCGAAAAATCATAAGCGAGAAGGGAACAAAAAATAAGAAAAGGTTTTCAGAGTAGTGCATAAGGAAGAAAGGATTACTCCATTGGTTCCAACCTTCGGGGTATCCCAAACAGTCATCTAGCCCTTGTTAGGGTGCTACGAAACAATGAGTGTAGAGTTCAAATTCGGTCGGGGACATTTTTGCTATGTGAAGGAACTACAAAAGTTTGAGGTGTTATATGCTGGTTGTGTATCCTTATTTCTCAAGCTAGTGTGTAGCCCAGCCGGTTGGCTAGGCCGTGCAAATTCCCTACCGTGGGAGAGGTCCGAGGGTCAAAATCCATCGGGTGTGTTTTGCTTGGTGTTGATGATAGTTTAATGATATTTGGCAGTGCATGAGGGTTTTTATAAAGTAGGAGCCTTTTTGTTTCTATTCGTTGGGCTAGCCTAGTTGGTTGAGGAGCACATGGAGGGCACTATGCTGTGAAAGGTTCAGGGGTCAAACCCCCTCCGTGATAGTGAAGTATTTTGGTGAAAGGTAAGAAAAATATTTTTATTTTAATTTAAGTTTGGAGTTATAAGGTGCTACAATTGATTTTTATAATCTTGAATTTTGGGGAGTTTTGTCTATCATAAAAATTGTGAATTGAATGCTATGAGATTGGAGTTATAAGGTGTACTTTATGATTATTATATTTTGTATGTGTTAAAAGTGAAATATAAGGTGAATGTTAGAAGTTTGAGTTATAAGGTGTACTTTATGATTATTATATTTTGTATTTTTTAAAGCCGAAATATAAGGTGCATCTTTTGATTATTGAATATTATAAGTTGGAGTTATAAGGTGTGACATTGGCAATTTAAATGTGTATTTTGTATATGATTAATGAAAGAAATAAGAGAATATTTTTATAGTATTAAATCTTTATATTAAGTTTTAATAAGGGAGAAATAAGGAATTATTTCTAGAACTTTATTGTTTATATTTTGATAAGGGTTGTTGAGTGGATGTTTTGATATTTTCTTAAAAGAAGAAAAAGAGATTTGCTAACCTATTTTGAAGTGGCAAAAAGAAAAGAAAATTATTTTTGGCAAGACAGGTTTAGAAAGAACATGCAAAAGAGGATCATCTTCATTGTGGTAGTTTTAGAGGTATGGTGATTTAATTCCTTTCTCAAGGGTGGTTTTGTTTGAGGAAAATATTTTTGATGTCATAAGGTTGGAGATATAAGGAATTATTGGATGTGCATTAGTGTGTGATTGAAATTGGGAGTAAAATGATGCAAGAGTTATAGGTAAGTTTGTGAGCAAACTTATGCATTGATTTGAGTGATATTGGAAGTGAAAGTGCAAGAGTTATAGACCGGTTTTGTGAAGCAATTTGGGGGAAGGTGTGTTTGGAAGCTTTGGTTGGTTTGGTGTTGAAAGAAGTAAGAGTTAGTCGGTTGGAAGATTTGCATTGTTTTGAGTGATGAAAGTGCAAGAGTTATAGATCAGATTTGTGAAGAAAATTTGTGCATTGGATTTGATTGATTTTGGGAGTACATAAGAAGGTCAATTATCAAGTTCTAGACTAGAGCTATCCTTTTGAATGCAATAAATTAGAGACATGTGAAAGTGATAAACTTAATGAATGTAAAGAACATATTGGGGATTTGTTAATGCATATCATTTTCTATATGTTCTTGAAGATAAAAGAACTATGGGTAGAATATGTCTGAATTGCTTTAGTTGAGAAAAGCACATTGAAAGATATGAGCATTGTTAGTATGCAAGATTTGGAAAAGATATGAGCATTGTTAGTATGCAAGATTTGGGAAAGATATGAGCATTGTTAGTATGCAAGTTTTGGAAAAGATATGAGCATTGTTACTATGCAAGATTTGGGAAAGATATGAGCATTATTTGTATGCAAGATTTGGGAAAGACATGAGCATTGTTTGTTTGCAATATTTGGGAAAGATTGAATAATATTTGAGTGGATTGTGAGCAGATTGAGCATTTTTAGTATGCAAGCTTTGGGAAAGATATGAGCATTGTTAGTATGCAAGTTTTGGAAAAGATATGAGCATTGTTAGTATGCAAGTTTTGGAAAAGATATGAGCATTGTTTGTATGCAAGTTTTGGGAAAGATATGAGCATTATTTGTATGCAATTTTTAGTAAAGACATGAGCATTATTTGTTTGCAAGATTTAGGAAATATTGAGCAATATTTGGGTAGGATTTTGAGTAGATTTAAGTAGGTTTTGTGAGCAGGTTTGAGCAGAATTATTAGTAAGTTTGGTGAGTAGAATTGAGTAGGTTTTGTGAGCAGTTTTGAGTAGGTTTGGTGAGCAGTTTTGAGTAGGTTTGGTGAGCAAAATAGAGCAAGTTTTATGATCACTTTTGAGCAGGCTTGTGAGCATATTTGAGCAGGTCTTTTGAGCAGGCTTGTGAGCAGAGTTGTGAGCAGACTTTGGAGTGAACCAAATCCAAGGGGATTGAGGTCTCCTATGGATAGAGGTCCATGAACCAGATCAAATGGGATTGAGGTCTCCTATGGATAGAGGTCCATGAACCATAGCAAAGGGGATACATGTCTCTAGTGGATAGGTGTCCACAAACATTGTAATAGGGAATAAGTTCCCAAGAATTTTGTTGATACATTTATAAAAAATATTTCTCTGTGGGCGTAACCCACATTGGGTGAACCACGTCAAATCTGTGTCTCTTATGTGTATGATGACTTGTACATTGTTTCATTATTGCAATTGATAATATTGGATAATATTGCTTTGGAAAGAAAAGTAAAAGTTTGATCTTATACTATTCACCCCCTCTTAGTATAAGCTTGTGTTATTCAAAGATAATACATGAAAAGTATTTAGAGTCACTCATAGTTGAGGAGTGGATAAGGGCCCCAATGAAGCAAACCCATAATGTTTCAATCTGTTGGAAGGTAATGATTCAATATTTTTATATTGTAGGTAGTTGGCTTGCCTAGAATAGGGGATGGTTCAAGGATAAGACTAGGATTAAACCCTTGGATTGGTTGTGGTGATATGTATAGATTGCAAAATAATGTAATTCAAACTCTAATAGCTCAGGGGATTGGAAATATCATCCAAGAAGTTGACCCAAAATCTTCTACAAACTAGAGTCAGAGATGGAAGGAAGCAACAATGTTAGGGCTTCAAGGCTAGGAGGTACACTAGTGGGAAGAATATGCGAGAGACTTAAAGCTGGATATATCAAGTTGCGAGAGGAAATTGATCAATTGGTTTGGACAAATAATAGAGCTATGGAGGAGTACACTCCAAAGTTAGGGTATAAGACTCTATTGGAAGATAACAATGACAATCCAACATGATGATGGAAGACACTCTAGAAGCAGATTGCCTCATTGAAGATGAGATTGTTCTTATGACTTGCCATGAAAAATAAAATTCTAACATGGGAGGTATTACAAATTAAGAATTGGAATGGTCCATGAAGGTATCATTTATATAAGTCAAACAATAAAACAATTGATCATTTACTAGTTGCTTGCTCCTTTACTAGATAGGTTTGGAGGGAGGTTATAGCACAATTAAAACTTCCTATAGGATGACAAGAAGATTCCTTAGGAGAGTGCTTAAAATATTAGTTTGAAAATAGGCCTTTCAAAGGTTTTATAGCTCTCCCATTGTTTGTATTGGGGAGTACAATTATATAGGAATACAATAAATTTTTAGGATCAAGAGAAGCCTACTTGTCAGGTCTCCTCCAAAGTCATTGGAAGTTTCAATAATTGTAAGGTTTTGACAACAACAAAGGTAAACAGACAAATCATCCCTCCAAAGATTGATAAATCAAGGGCCTAGGATTTTTTTTATGGGGCTAGACAAGGGGTCCTTGGAGTTTGGGGAGCAGGAGAATTACTATATATTTTGACTCTCTTTATTTTAAATTCAAGGTTGTATTGGAAGAAGGTTCTAATAATTATAATGAAATTATGATCCTCAAATTGCTGGTTTAGTTAGCAAAATAAAAAAGAATACACAAAATTCAAATTTATGAAGACTCACAGGTGGTAATAAACTAGATGCTTTGTGTTTTTAGGATGGAAAACATGATTCTACAACCCATATAATCTCAAATAAAAGGAGTTGTGGATCGAAGTGAAGCTTTTCCTTTTTGGCATATTTATAGAGAACTGAATAGGGAAGCAAATGAACTCTTAAAGGAGACACTTCAGTTGATCCAAGTACATGCTTAGTACATGAATTCAATGAGGACAATGTATTTTAGTTGGTCCAAATCTCTTTTTGGGGAGATTAATACACTCTAGTTAAAGTAAACACACATAAACAACTTTTTCAAAAAAACTCAAAAGTTAGTGATTTAAAGGATACTATTTGATAAATTGGGAAGGTGTCTAAGGATAGAACTTAGCATGATAGATATAACTAGTTATGATGTATAAACGACCTGAATTTTAAGTTACTATTGAAATTTTGAAAGAAATTCCAAAGAGGAATTTGAAGAATGTAATTTCATATTTACTTAATATAAAATAAAAATAAAAATTATATGATCATTAAAATTATCGAATTCAAGATAATGTTGTCAATGTCTATAAAAGGCCCATAATTATAAGAGTTAAAATATCAATATGATTCAAAGTAAATAATAGTTAAAAATGCCAATTCATTTTATTTTTAATTATTGAAATAATGTTAATTTATGATTTAATATTAAGTATCTAAACAAGTATCTAGATTACAATTTCACATGTAATATATATATTTGCTTTGGTTAGTGTGAGAAGTCCCTATGATTGACGTCCCTGCGATCGATGCTTAGGGCTGAGCATTCCCATCTCATCCATGATCCCTTGTGAGTCCGAGAGTTAAGATTATCAATATAATATTAACACGCATCCACACACACCATAGTTTGAACCTAACCCTGAACTAAAGATATATTATGATTAGATTAAAAAGAGAGATTGAATTGAAGAATATGACTTGATAAGCAATAAGATAATAACCAATTCATTTAAATAAAGTTATATCATAATAATTATCATAATTTATTATTTGATGCATAAAATTGTTGATTGAACTAAATTGATTCTATGAATATCACACAAGATTTATAAATAAATAAAATGAAATTACTCACTAATATAATATTAATTTATAAATAATCATAAAAAATTTATAAGAAAAATAGCAAGTAAACACATTGTAATTAATTTCATAATCAAATAAATAAGAAAATCATAACTCAAGTAAAAGGATTAAATTATAACTAATGAATATATATAAAGGGTAAAAAAATGCTATGAAAATTATGAAAAGTTGAAATTATATAGCAATAAAAATTATCTATATGTGTTCAAAATGAAAGGGTTTTAAATAGAACAATACACACCTTTTCAATCAACATATTTTGAAGGTAATTTAGGAATGCAAGCAATCCTATTATTCATTTCCATAGTGAAATGAATTAGGATACTTATGACAATACCAATAATGAGAGTAACCAATAATTTGTTTCACAACAACACTAAATATGATTCCAACATCTTTGAATTATGTGACCTTATTGACAACAATATAGATATTTTTAGTCAAAACTTTATAAATAGAAGATTTATTGACTACATAAATACTTAGATATTTGCATTTGATTTTCTTTTTTTAACCATATTTCTTTAAATTTGATTTATATATAATAATATTAGCCTAGCTTTAGACAACTTTAGTTGAGTCCCTATTCTAATTTAAAAATCCCAAAATTTCATTTCTAAAATGACAAATTAGGATAATATGTTAAAAAAAATTTATGCATGGCTTTTATCAAGGGCCACTTTCATCAAAATAATAAAACATCACATTTGTTGTCTATCTAGATAGCCTTTTTATCAAAAAATTCTTCATTTTCCTTTCTATCAAATATATTTTTCATCTTCCCGAATTTTATGTTTTTGTAATCATCTTGAAATCATTTTTATTAAGAGATAAACTCTAACCTGTCAATTTCCTTCTGAACATTGAAAATTGCCAAGATTAAGATCAACATTGTAATTGGCTAAATTATGTGCTACTTAGTTTATTTCTCTATAGATGTGATCACATTTCGAAGATTCTGCCTCCAATAATAGTTGATTACCATTAACAAAAATGTTATTTTTTATTCAATCAGCACGTACATTTTTGCTAATAGTGTTAATAATAATTTATGAATCCCCCTTAACTGAAATATATTTCCATACTTTTTAAATGACAATTTAGATTCTTGTAAGAAGTGTCTTGGCCTCTGCATAGTTGTTAGTTGAGGTTCCATATGATATTGTGAGGATACTTTTTCCTTCATTATTTGAAAAACACCTTCAATTTTTCCTAGATTTCCTTTAGAAGGGCCATCAAAATTAATTTTGATAAACCCAGCTTTTTGATATTTCTATTTTACCATAGATCTAAGTAGATTCTTTGTGTTAAGTCCATTATCATATATGACCTTCTATGCATATTCAAATCCTATAACAAAATGCTAGCACGTTTGTTTTCTCACTTGAGACTTCTCATGATGAGCACCATGTTTGTAAATATTTTTGATGGACCATCAAGATGTTGGATTGACTTTCATTAATTAAATACATGTATTTGTACAAAGAAGATTATGGTGGTGGGTTCTAATAACTATTTTCCAGCCATATGATCATAACTAACTATATACATGATATAATATTTTTCAAACAAATTTTCCCTTATTACATCATATTCTAAAGAGGGGTAGAAACATTAATAATTAGATAGGGAAAAAAATAATAGTCCAAATATCTCCTATCATTTGATGAACTTGGATATACACATAGTTCACCAAAGATACACAAATATTGTGGGCTAGGACATACACTATACTCCATGAATTTATCATTGTGAAAAGGGGTAAATGCGATTAATCACTTCACTAAAATCATAATCAAGGATAGGGACAAACATAACTATCCTTGATCTTACATCAAATACATATAGGAAAACACACTATCAAACATTAAAGTTATAAATAGGGGGCACACATATATCTATAATACCTCTTTGATGAGGGACACACTCAACCACTCATAGGTACATCATTCTTCTTGTGAACAAAGACATGGAACCATTCACAAGATCATAAGTAAATAGGAACACTCTACTATTTACAAACTATGCCTCCACTTGTCTCGAATGAAACACTA
The DNA here is from genome assembly GCA_028583015.1 of Wollemia nobilis. Lineage (NCBI taxonomy): Eukaryota > Viridiplantae > Streptophyta > Pinopsida > Araucariales > Araucariaceae > Wollemia > Wollemia nobilis. The sequence continues at coordinate 4,538,850 of JAQPPZ010016363.1, read as the reverse complement.
TCTTCAATAGATATTGTAATCTACCTTTGATTTGTAAAATGAATCATAATTGAGTCAAATATATGATCCCTTCAAACTGAATTTTTTTTATCATATGACCTTAAAAACATTTGCCATACTCTTTTCAATAGAATGGTTGCATTAGGCTTAAAAAGAGCTTTCTAAAATGTATATATGTGCCTATAGTTGTAAAAATAATATTGCATCATTGAGTAAAAATAATTAGCTCAAGTCCTCCATAAGACCCTTCAAAATAAACCTTAAACCAATTCACTTTACAAGTATGTTTATGAGGTACACTTTAGTGTTGAGGAATGTCATCTCAAATTAAAATGCACTCCATACAACAAATTGGTGAAAATTGAACCTTAAAATAAAATCCCAAAGTGGAAAAATAGAAAGGAATGTATTTTTGAAATGTCTATATTTCATAAGAGACAAATTTATTTAATTTTTTTCCATAGTTTCTAGGGGAACATTTTCCCTCTAAAAGAATATTTTTAATGCCAAAGGTTCTATATTTTTCAAAAAAATAAAAGAAATATGTTTTTTTAAGGTTACTGTTGAATGCATTTTGCACTGCTTTTGCTTAACCAATTTTGCATTTGGGTCAATCACAAGATTATGCATGACTAAATTTGGATCTAGTCCTAGCATGTCTCCATAAGACCATGCAAAAGCTTCCTCCTTCTCTTTTAGAAGAGCTGTATAATCAACTTGCTCAGTAAGGGATAAGATTCCCCCTAACTTGATGAATTGGGGATTTTCAAAATCTGTGTTGATATCCCTTTTAATTGTTGGTTCAATTGACATATGAGATCCCTCTTACAAATGGTGTGGAGTAGGGATTAAATGAATGTCGTCAGCTAGGTCATGCAAAAGCTTCCTTCTTCTCTTTTAGAAGAGATGTATAATCAGCTTGCTCAGTAAGGGATAAGATTTTCCCTAACTTGATGAATTGGAGATTTTCAAGATCTGTGCCGATATCTCTATCAGTTGTTGGCTCAATTGACATATGATATCCCTCTTCAAACTGGTGTGGAGTATGGATTAAATAAATATCGTCAGCTGGGTTTATTTCATCAATTAGAAAATCAGGCTCAACCTCAACATGAAATACATTTTGAGTAGGTCTTGGAGAGAAATGAAATGGTTGTAATATTTCATTGCAAGGCTGATACTCTGATGGATATGGGGGAGAATTTTTTGCCATAGTTTCTAGGGGAACATTTTCATTCTAAAAGAATATTTTTAATGCCAAAGGTTCTATAGTTTTAAAAAAATATATGTTTTTAAAACTAAAAAACTAGAATAGTATATATATATATATATGCATATATAAATATATAAATATAACAATACCCAAATCCCATGTTAGAAGCTTAATGTTCAATAATATTGTAGACACCTAAAACATGTCATGTCGATGGCGACTACTCATATGGACATGCTACAAGACCATATGGAAGATCTTGGATAGACTCCAAGATAGAGCAGTGGTTCTAACCACTCAATTTGGGCTCCTTGGCCTAATCAGTCTGAACCACAGCTGAGACCTACGGTCCATAGTCTGAACCACGGCTGACACCTACGGTTTATAGTCTGAACCATAGCTGTCACCTACGGTCTTAACTAAAGTTTAGTTGGCCTTCATCCGAGCCAAATCGGTTTGAATGACCATTTGATCTAGAAGAAGGTGGTTAAAGGATGGAAGCTTCCAATCCAACTGTCCTAACCACCCCTTCTTGTTCTTGGCTTCTCCATGAAGCCACCCCTAGCCCTTGGGTAGTCCTATAAATACCCCTTCGAATTAGGGCAAATCATATGATGGAGCATTGGAGATTAGAGCAGCGAAGCCCTGTCGAATTGTGGACTCACTTGAGTGCACTAAGAGAGATATTTGTTGCTATCACTTTTCCAACCTAAGCATCATGATGAATTATGCCATGGATGCCCTAAGGAGCTAGAATGCCAAGAAATGCTAATTTGGGCAAACGGAGGCCCTATCGAGCAATTCAACCACCAAACCTGTCAGAGGACACTGAGGCGACCCTTGATCATCAATTTGACAAGGAGGATCAATCCCACAACCCCTGATTTGGAGAGCAAAACTACTTGGTTGCTCACCATGGCTTTCAGCCATGGTTTACAGTGCAGACCGCTCATCCGAGCTACGGTTTGCAATAGGTATAAGATCCCCTTACTGTTCTTTTTGTAGTGTGCTTAGCTAGTTTAGATTAATCATTCTAATGGTTTATTTGGTAGTTTAGAGACTCTGACTGACCGTATTAAATATTTCATTAGGTTTACTTCATTTTAGCAAGTAGGACATAATTAGTTTCTTTTCATGTTCTAATGCTTTATTTCATGCAATTGATCCTTCAGATTGATAGATGTACTTATTGTTTACATGTTTCCATCAATATTTATGAGAATTGCATATGTTTAGCATAGTTTATCTACTTTCTTGATTTCATTAGTATTATGGCATTTGCATGTATAAATCCTTTAAAGGGCCTCATCACGAGAGGTTGCCTATTTGTTTAATGTTCTTGTGTTGTTTCTTGATCACAGGAAATAGGTTCAAAGGAGCTTCAATCATCTAATTCCTTCCTCAACGTGAAGAAGAGGGTCAACTCCACCCTAGAGCAGTTTGTGACTATTTAGAGAGCATTAGTATTGCACCTACCCCATTGGGGGCTTCAAAATTGTATCAATTGTATCAACATTTGGGTGACCCTAAGAGGGGCATGATTGTAACCGAGATTCACTTTCAAGATTAATAAAAGAAACATCCATTTTATTGTCATATGCAATCTTGATTCTTATTTCATGCTTTTATGTTGATTTCCATTGATCTACTAGATAGGTGCATGCTTTTTGGATAGGTCAGAAGGTGATCATGATGGAACTCTACAATTCAAGCTATCTAACTGCCATTTCTTATGTTTTTGAAATTGCAAGTGCAGACCATAGCTGATAGTTGCGGTTCAATTGTTGGCCCATAGCTACAAAATGTGGTTTACAGTATAGACCACGCACCAGCCCTACGGTTCACAGCAGACATATCAGACAATAGAGAACAAAACATAGATTAGATGTGGACCTGAGGTAGGTCCCACTTTTCACCCTCTATAACTTTTTCTGTCTCTATATTTTTCCAGAATGCCAAATTTGCAATACAACTAGGAAAATTAAAAAAAGAGAAATGAACTTAGGTCCTAGAGTTGTATTCATTTTTACATTATTAGAAAGGTGCTGCTAGGAACAATGGACCTCTGAGTGCAGTCTACCCTAGAATCCAACATGCTTGATAAAATTGTGTGTTGGTTTGCATGCTTGAGGCCCAATCAGAGGCTATATCATCGTAATTGCATTGTCAAAAATCATTTAGGATATAGCATGCATATTTTCTGAAATGAAACGTTTATTTTTGCATATCATGTAGGAAACAATCATTTATGCTATATTATGCATTTTCCTTTTATGCAAAAGAATAAAATGAACCACACACACCATGTTTCACTTAAACGCTAGTGAGTTGGGAGTCACATCCAACCACTAGTAGGGTTCAACGATGGTGGGCGTAATTTCCATCCATTGGCCCAAATCCTATGTACCCTTGGATACTAGACCAATACCGGATCCAAGAACCTTTCGTAGCCTAGAAAATTTGCATGTACTTCTCTTCGGAGGGTATAATGCTGACTGGTGAGATTGGGTGAGGATCTAGGAGGACCTGTGCTCCTTTTTGGGTGTGGACTTTCATTACCACACATGGGGGATTTACGTGGCCTGGAAGTCATACCTAGGTTGTCGAGCTATGAGCATACAGGTGAAAGCCAATTTAAACTGAGAATATCATCCAACAAGCTTTCAAAACATGATAAGGAGTTCTTTACTAATACAACAAACTTGAAACAACATCAAACAGTCTAGGGCTCACTTTTAAAAATTAATACGAGATAAACACCATTGTATACCTTGTTTGTGTAATAAAGAATAAATCTAGACACTAGGTACACCATGGTGGAGACACGGGGTGGTCGACAAAGGCATAAGCCTGATGCCCATGACCAAGCCCCAATAGATTCACATCAGCACATGTCGAATCCTCACCCACATGCACTTCTCGAACGTCGTTCGATGAGCATTAGAGGAGACAACTCGACAAGAGGGGAACCTATTGAGCATACCCCCAATAGAGGAGTTTTTGTGCATTCTTCTAGGCATATAATAGAGCAGGGAGCCTCTCAGCATGAGGGTGTTCCACTCGAAAGCCATTATCGAGATCACATTGCACACGCGTCCATGGGATCAACCGAAGAGTATGTTATCCAGGGGTCCAAGTTAGTACCCTTACGTCATAGGTCTGCAGGAGGATCCATGGCTCCACCTTCGGAGTATATACGGGATCGAGATCCACCCATTCAGGGGCACGTAGACAAGGCCACCATTGAGCATAGGCCTGTGCAGACTCCCACACATAGTGAACATCAAAATATCACTATTGATATGGCTAAGGTGGGAGCCAATGGCACACCACCACATGAGCGGTGGAGATCCAGACAGTTGGACGACTTAGGTAGCATCCTTGAGCAGCTAGGCTATAAGCCTTCGGCTCCACCCACTCATGCCCCGAGTGAGCATAGTGCGAGTTCTATTAGGACTGCTAGAGAACATGGAGAGGCTTCTAAGCACCCTCATGTGATACATCCACCATCCATGCATGGTGGCATAGAGCACAGAGCTCAGCAGGATGCCAATGCCATCTTTACAGACAAGGGCAAAAGCATCACAAATCAGTCAGATGGGTACAGAACCCATAAGGTCACTCACACAGAGCATGCATACCAGAGGCCTATCATGGCCAATGACCTTGATAGATCACATAGACTGGTATCTGAGCAGTGATGATAGCTCCTCCAAGATCAATTGGAGGATGCTCGCCTAGAAAGGCAGCACATTGAAGAAGAGAATCTTCAATCGTAGAGGCTCATCAGACAAAGACTATACGAGCAGCACATGCATGAGGAACGCATCCTTACCCAAAAGGAGCATGTAGAGTAGGAGGATAGGCTAGCCAGGGCTGGTCTATATACTCATGTAGAGAATAGAGAGCACATTCAGAGAAAGGCTTTTTCACAAGCCGATGTGCAGTAGGAGCGTAGAGATGCTCACACTCATATTAGTGCCCTACCAAGAGAATGACCACCACCATTCGAACATGAGAGGCAACAACAATATGAGGAAGAAGAGGGAGATGGAAACAAGCAAGAGTATCCTAAAGACTCCCAAGTTGAGGAGGAGGAAGAGCAACGTCCTCCACCTCGATAGAGGAAGAATGTACCTCCAAGACCACCCTCACGTTAGCTTAGGGAGGAGGACTTTCTATCCTCGGAGGCTTATAAAGCCTTAGCAGCGAAAGTAAAAGCGATTGAGAGGCAAGGCATGACTCTTCAAAATCTGACATTAAGAAAGATTCATAATGAGCCTTTGGACCCCTCGATACCTACTCCTACCTACCCTGAGCATTTTGTTATGCCCAGGCTAGACAAATTTAAAGGTGATGAAGATGCGCAGGAGCATGTCATGGGATTTTTGGATGCTTGTTTCCAAATTATGAGCAATAATGCCTTAATTTTGCACACATTCATCACAACCCTCTCAGGCCTAGCCTAAGAGTGGTTCAATCAGCAAAAGAGGCACAACATTACCAGTTTTGAGCAACTGGCTGATGCTTTCCTTGAACGCTTTTCTTTTGGCATCAAGAAATAGGCTAACCTTTCCGATTTGGCTGTGCTAGCTCAGCGTGATGATGAGCCAATTGAACAGTATGAAAAGAGATGGAGGAGGTTAATGGTGAAGCTACCATTCCCTATTCCTACTATGGAATTGACCCGAATGTTTACCAAGAGTTGTGCCAAGCACATCTCGCTACTATTGCAACTGCAATAGTATTCAACATTCGAGGAAGCTTTGGCGCAAGCCAAGGTAATTGAAGACATCAAGTTGCAAGAAGGCAACTTGAAGCTTAAGAACAGGAAAGAGGGGCCCAAGAAGAGCTCCACAAAACATAAGGGCAAGCAGGCCCACGTCAACCAAGTGGTGCTAAACCTCCAGAGAGAGGATAAAGGGTAGCAAAAGCAGAATTATCAGGCCCAACCTCCTCCTACGTAGTACAAAAAGTGCAATAATAATTATAAGGGCAAAAATAAAGAACAATACCCACCTCACCAATTCACGCCTCTAACAGAATCATTGACATCAATATTCCATCAGTTATGTGAGGCTAAGGTGATCAGACTACCTGAGGTTAAGCTAGTCGATCCGAATCAGCCCAAGTCGAAGGGGTATCAGGATGACCTATTTTGCATTTACCATCGTGCGAAGGGCCATGACATCGAAGTATGTTGGTCCTTCAAGCATATTGTGCAAAATATGATTGAAAAGGGTGAGCTTGTAGTACCAAGTAACCCACTGGCACCTAACAACCAAAACATGGGGATTTACAAGAATCCGTTACCAAACCATGAGGCACCATGCAACAACGTTGGCCAGGTCAACCAAGTGCACGTCGAACCGCCCACCCAGGGGTTCGTAGGCATGGTGAACGTTGTTACCAGACATGGGAGATATGAGCAACCAAATCAACCATGTGCTCCCATTAGGATACATGCTATACCAAATCAGCGGCCAGTATAGAATATTCCAGGCCCACCAACGAGACCGATGGTGACCATACGGAGTAGGCTAGTCCAAAACCTACAGATAGCTCCTACGAAGCTATCTATATATGAACTGATACAATAGTCCCCTAGGCATAGGGAGACTCTTATGGACATTCTAAGGTCCATCAAAGTACAATCTCAAGATGCTCAAGCATTTACCAATTTTGTGGGACATGTACAATAGTGCTAGGAGCCCATGATCCAATTTTATGATCATGAAATCAAGACGGTTCCCACAGATATGGCTGACCCACCATTGCATATCATCACATGTGTCAATCACATGCCTTTCAAGAGGGTCTTGATCGACACTGGTTCATCGATTAATATAATAATGACCAAGGCATTGAATCATCTAAAGCTACCAAAGTCACATATTGTGCCCACCACCTTCACGTTGAGAGCGTTTAATGATGCCCTATGCTCGATGGTTGGCACAATCATCCTACCTATTTAGGTAGGCCTAAAGACCATCTCTGTGATGTGTCATGTGATCGAGGGTGCTATGCAATATAACATCCTACTCGAGAGGCCTTGGATTCATGAAATGCATTGCATTCCCTCTATATTACACCAATGTGTAAAATATCTGCATGAGGGATGGGTTCATGTAGTATCATCAGACGAAGAACCTTTTAAGTTTATGAACCTAGCAGATTTTCCTAGGGGTTTCATACTCCCATCAATGCACCTGGATGTCCGACCTACATCATTAGTTAAAAATCTAGGAGGTAAACCAATAGTATGTGCTCAACCATCGATATTTGTATCGCATAGATCTGAGCGCACTACTGCTACTTCGTTGAAATCGATTGCATCAGTGATGCTTTGGGATGATAGGAAGTTAAAGGTGAAAATGGGTAAAAAAGAGAAGAAACATATGCCCAAACCAGTCATCGAGGAGGCTCCCATCCCCATGGAAGTGGAGGAAGCCCAAGATATAGTCGAGGAGGTACCTCAGCCTACCTCACCTGCATCATCAATAGGGTCATCCACACTACGGGTGACTGTACATCTCACCAACATAGGGTTAGGCGAGTATATTGTGCAGAATGTAACCTTCGGACCGATTTTGGAGACTGCACAAGAGATGGGCCGACCGCATGCTCATCATTTTTTGGTTGGATCGGTGGTACCATTGGGAGAGCCACCCAATCAGACTAACTTCATTTACGTTGGGCTGGATCAGCTTCCAACATGAACGCCTATGGATGAAGATGGCGATGAACCTTTCATAGTAAATGTTCATTATTTATCCAACCCGAAGTACTCCATGCATATTTTTGAGTTATATCACTGGCATGGGTATGGACTTGGCCTATTTGAACAAGGGCGTAGGACTCCGCTTGAGCCACGTTATCAGCTAGCAACTGATAGGTTCGGGCTGGGATTACAGATACAAGGACAAGATGACTTGCTCGTAGCATCCTTAGATCACTTGTACCTTAGTCTAGGGGACGATGTGGACTTTAACCCATATCATCCTAATCCATCCAGCTTCTGGAGGACTCACCTGATGGTATCTATCATCACCTCTGAGCCACTTGAAGAAGATCATGAAGGGCTCTTAGAGCAGACTGATACAGAGTAGAACCCCAGAGGCAACCTGGGTCATCAAATCCATAATGCAACCAATGACACAGGTGTGCAGGGGCATAACCCCATAGTTTTAGGCGATCTCGAGTCAGGAGATCTATACAACGATGATGGAGAGGAGTCCACCTCCGAGATAAGTGGACCAAGTTATGATGCCGATGGTGAATCCTCAAACAATGATCAATCTGAGGATGAAGCTGAGGGGGCTATCTAAGGCCTTTGTATGCGCATCACCTACTACCTACAGAGTCGGTACATGTTATCGAAGAGATTCTTCCCAACATTGATCATTTGGGGGAAGAAGCAGAGCCAATTTTCTCGTCAACATCATACATACGAACTTATTATCTAATTTTTTTGGACATGGATGATAGTGACCAGGAAGTGAGATTCATGGGACCGCACTTACCAGAGCGTCCCCCACCTGTAGGGGCAAATGAAGGACTGTATTATGATAGTGATGAAGAGGATGAAATAGAGAGAGCCTATCTAGGGCCTCCTTACCTACGTCACTGCCATGCACCTTATACGATCGAGGACCTATGAAGAGAAATCAATCTCGACCCTCGCCTTAGGGGAATACCACCAAAATTTAATGTGATTTATCACATGTTGTTTCCCCATCCACCTACCTACATGGAGCTCCATGAGCCGAATGATCCCATATTGCAATCAGTGCATAGGGAGGACCCAGTCATCCGTAGTCCACATAGAGAGGACCCATTTGTGCTTGTGTCGTTAGAGCCAGATCTCGGGTATGAGGACTACATCGATTATGTAGAAGTTTGTCCATGTGGTCCTGGAGATCAATACCATTCCATCAATATGGTCTCCATTGATTTGACCACTCCACTCCACAATCCAATAGATCCATCCAAACCATTGCATCTCAATGTAGATGCTATCGACTGGGATCATGCTGACTCACCTATAGAGCCTAAATATTTCTTCCCTAATGAAGAAATGCTGCAACCATTCCATTTTGCACCAGGTTGTGCTTACGATGTTTATCATGCTGAGGATGCTTCCAACGTGGAACCTATGAACCCAGCGGATGACATCCATTTGATTCCTATGCCTCATCAGCTTGAGGAGGGATCGCACATGTCAGTAGAGGAGACCTTCGATGTGGATATCAGTAACGATCCCACCAATCCAAGGAAGGTTAAATTTGGAGAGAGTCTCACTCCAGATGAGCGGGCCACCCTCATCCCTCTACTGAAAGAGAGACCTAATATTTTTGCTTGGACATACAAAGATATGCCAGGTCTAGACCCAAAATTGGTTACCCATAACCTTTCGCTAGATCTGATGAAGAAGTCGGTCAAGCAAAAGCTTAGAAAGATGCATCCAATAGTAGCCTTAATGGTGAAAGATGAGCTACAAAAGTTGTTGGACGTAGAATTTGTAATCTCCATCGACTATCCGGAATGGGTGTCCAATATGGTACCCGTAGGAAAACCTGATGGAAGAATCCATATTTGTACGGATTTTAGAGACCTAAATAAGGCAACACCCAAAGATTCATTTTCGTTGCCTAATATCGATGCTCTTGTAGATGCAACTACAGGTCATGAAATGCTCTCCTTAATGGATGATTTTTTTGGTTACAATAAAATTCGGATTAAACCCGAAGACCAACATAAAACCATGTTTATAACACCATGGGGAACATTTTGCTATAAATTTATGCCATTTGGCCTCAAAAATGTTGGTGCAACATATCAGCGGGCCATGACATACATCTTTCATGACTATATGCATAAGATTCTAGAAGATTATATGGATGACTTGTTGGCCAAGTCATTGCTACGTGCTGAGCATGCAGAGGTCTTAAGGAAGGTCTTCGATCACCTAATAGAATATAATGTCAGGTTGAATCCTAAGAAGTGCGTATTTGGCATAACTTCTGGTAAGCTCTTAGGATTCATCGTTTCAAAGTGAGGCATCGAAGTTGACCCAACGAAGGTCAAGGCTATCTTAGAGATGCATCCTCCCTCCAATATTAAAGAGTTAAGGAGCCTTCAGGGCAAAGTAGCATCGATAAAGTGATTCATCACTCAGTTATCGGATAAATGTCGACCCATGAATCGACTTCTACACAAGGGGGTCCCATTCAATTGGGATGAGGACTATCAAGCAACTTTCACTAAAATAAAGCAATACCTAGCGACACCGCCAGTGCTAGCTCCACCAAGGCCAGATGTGCCTTTTCTGCTATATATATCGATGATCGAATTTGCATTAGGGACCATGTTAGCCCAAAAGAACATGCAAGGCAAGGAACAAGCCATATATTATATTAGTCAAACCTTGGTGAGTTACGAGCTAGGATATGCATATGTGGAGAAATTGTGTTTAGCAGTAGTGTTCACTACCAAGAAATTGTGACACTATATGCTAAGTCATACGACATATGTTATATCAAAACAAAATCCTTTGCAGTACATGATGAGTAAGATGTATCATAATACGTGTACTACAAAGTGGATCATGCTATTGATAGAATTTGATCTAGAATTCATAAGCTAAAAGTCCATTAAGGGACAAGTCATAGCTGATCAATTGGCTGAGGCACCACTATCAAATAGTAGGCCTCTGACCATTGAGCTTTCGGATGATGCAGTCTTCATCGTATCTGAAGCTCTCAAACCCGAAGAACTAGAGAATAATGTTGATATGACTCTGTTCTTTGATGGTTCAAAGTGCGAGCAAGGAGGTGGTGTAGGAATAGTGTTTTTCATGCCACAAGGAGCTCCAATGCCCTTGTCATTTAAATTATATTTTCCTTGCACCAACAACAATGTTGAGTATGAAGCCCTACTACTGGGCCTCCACACAACCATCGCCATGAACATTAAAATATTAAACATCTTTGGTGACTCCTTGCTCATAGTAAATCAAGTTAAGGGGCTCTTTCAGTGTCGATGTCCAGTACTGAAAGCCTACAAAGATCTTGTGACTACATATTTGGCTAAATTGGAATGGTATGACATCGAGGCAATCCCTCGTTCATCCCTCAAAACTTGTCTGCTGATTTCACTACCATTCATGTTAAAATGCTTTCACATCCTACTACAGAACATGAAGCCTTTGATAATAAAATGTCAATCAACATGATCAACGTAGAACCAAAATTTGAATGGTTCTGCAGAGCTGAAGACTTTCTGAAGAAGGCACCCTGGGGGTCATTAACCTCCCAGAGTCCGATGGGGAGTGGTACCACCATTCACCATAAGGTTGTTTCCTAGTCTGCATTTGCAAAAGTAAATATGCAGGGGGAGCAAGTCATCTTAGCAATCGAAGTTGAGGCTTATCAAAATTGGATGTCGCAAATCCAAGACTTCCTAAAACTTGGTGTAATCCTAGAGGGATTATCGCATGCCACAAAATGCACATTCAAGTAGAAAGTGACTAAATATGTCTTGATAGGAGATATTTTGTACCGACGAGGTTACGATGGAGTTCTCCTTCATTGTCTAGAGCCCCAAGAGTCATCTTGGGCAATTTCACAAGCTCATGATGGTACATGCGATGGCCATTTTAGCGGCATGGCCATCATCAAGTGCATCCTTCGAATGGGTTACTATTGGCCCACTATGGAGAAGGATTGCAATGTGTATGTCAAGAAATGCATCAAATGTCAACATCATGCTAATCTTACGCACTTGCCATCGTAGGCCTTACAACCCATCCAAGCAGCTTGGCCATTTTCTCAGTGGGGATTAGATCTTATAGGCAAGATCTCTCCTCCATCATCGGGTCGACATACATTTATTATCATGGCTACTGAGTATTTCATAAAGTGGGTGGAAGCAATACCCTTAACAATGACCACTAGAGCTCGTATAGCAGATTTTATACTGGAGCATATCATAAGTCATTTTGGGATTCCATCCAAAATAATTTTGGATAATGGAACATCATTCAAGAACAAAACTATGAGAGCTTTGACATCTAAGTATAGAATCAAACATAGTTTTGTGACTCCATACTATCCACAAGCAAATGGGTAGGTTGAAGCTTCAAATAAGATAGTGGTGGCCATCTTGAAAAATATGGTCCAAGAAAACCATAAATATTGGCATATCCATCTGCCCCTTGCATTATGGGCTTACAGGACTAGCATTCGGACGCCCACTAGGGCAACACCATTTTCACTAGTATATGGCATTGAGGCCATTATGCCCTTGGAATTGGAAATTCCAATGCTTCATGTCACATTGAAAGAGTTCATCGATGATGACACCACACGACAAGCTCGACTAGATCAACTGACGTTGCTTGATGAACATCACGTGAATGCCCTGGAGCATCTCCATGTTTATCAGGAGTAACTAAAATGAGCTTACAATATCAAAGTCCACCAGAGAGACTTTGAAGTTGGGGATCTTGTCTTGAAAGAGAACCAATAGAACTCTAATTTACCGCTAGATATGCGAGACAAATTCATGGCTAATTGGCTAGGACCTTATATCATATCTAAAAATATTGGTCTAGGTACCTATCACCTAATGTCTCTAGGGGGTGTTGAAGAGCCTGAACCTCTCAACATCATCCATATTAAGGCATTTTATGCTTGAGAGCATAGTAAAAGGCTCTAAGAGTTTGCTTAAAACTGCTTGGTCAACCCTAAAGGCTCCAAGGGTTCCTAAAACCGCTTGGTCATGTCAGTCAAAGGCCTCGAGGGTTTGCTTATAATCGCTTGATCATCCCAAAAAGCTCCAAAGGTATTTTGAGAAACCTCTTGGTCAACCCCAAAGGCTCTGAGGGTTTTCTTAAAACTGCTCGATCATCCTAAAAAGCTCCAAGGATTCCTGAAAATCGCTTGGTCAATTTAAAGGCTCCGAAGGCATGTACTCATCGTTTGGTCAAATATAAAAGCTCAAAATCCATAAAAATTATAAAATCAATAAAATCCAAAAAAAATGGTAAAGCATAAAATCCAAAAACATTTGCATTTGCACTATGCATTTTCATTTACGCATGCATTCACTTCATTACATTGCAAATAGGCATTCATCATCCATTGCATTCCGTAGTAGGAGGGATTGTGTTTTTCAGTCTTACAAATGATGCCACATTTGTGTTTTAATCATGCACCTTTGCATTTATCATAATCCATTGCATTCATACACAACACCTGTTGCTATGAGATATGTGTGTATACCAAAGTTTTCTAGTCACTCAACCATACCTAGTGGGTTTCTCAGACGTCGTAGAAAGCTTGCTTTGCTTTTGTAGATGAGGTCACTAGTTGTGATAGTACTTGGCATATCAGGATCCCATCACTAATGGAAACATTTAAAATCCTGCTAAGGTAAGGGAGGATGAAAGCTGTGAAAGTGGTCCTGGGTATTTAGAGAGATGGGTTTTGTTACCTGCTTATCTTGCAAATAGTTCGGTCTAGAATGGTGAACCTTGGAAAAAGGACAAGATTTCCCCTACCCATACATTCCCTTGCTTACAAATAAAGGAGCAATATCCCAGAGTAACATCCTAGATCAACATCAAAGGTTGATACCCCACATCGATATCCTAAAATTGATATCCCAAATTGACATCTCAAAAGTCAAAACCCCCAAAGTTCAAATCAAATATCAAATGAAGATCAAAAATCAAGTTCAAAGTCAAATCTAAAATGACATAGTGAATCAAAAGCACTATATAAATCCCTTGCTCAAGAAAAATGGGAATAAACAATGATTTTTATCACTCAGAGTAAAACGTGAAAAACAGTGATTTTTATCACTACACATGAGCAAGTATCCCCATGAATAGAAAGAAAAGAAGGGTGAGAACTTGAATCCCTAAATTGTTCACCATTCAAAGCCATAAAATGAACCCCGATTGCAGCAATGGGTTGGAAGAGTCCCACCTACTTTCAGAGTAGTAGTTTTATTGGGTGATCCCCAAACACAGCAATGGGTTGAAAGAGTCTCAACTATTTTTGGAGGGGTAGTCCTGATCAATTTGCAAGATGAGCTAGCTCTGGGTACCTAGGGTTGTCTAGCATTATAGTCCAATCAAGTCTAAAACAAGGATGATATGAACATAAGAGGAACTCGATCTCACATATGGGTTGAAAGAGTCCCAACTGACATCTGGGGTATGCCTATGGTCTATCTAAAAATGCTCACGTGCACACATAGGGGTAATGAATAGTTGGGTCATTCGTGATGAAAGCCTTGTCCAAAAAAAGCCTTGTACAATTAGTATGGGATGTTTGAGAAGTCTACTAGGGTGTTTGAGTCTCATGGAAAACCTCAAAATTTTCTCTAAATAGCAACAAAATACCAAATATCACAAACCATATAGAATAAAGTTATTCAAATCATCAAATTGCAAAGTATCTAATAAATTGATACATCATTACATAAAGCACAATCAAGATATAGGATAGATACCGGATGGATATCAGAAATGATATTTAGACGACCACTGACTATATTGTGCATACTTTTCAAAATTGCAAAAAGGAATACAGAGTGACATATCATATCATTCGTATCATACCACTTCATATCATTGCATTTCATATATGGGTGATTAATTGATTAAATTCTTGTAATGAGGATTTGCAATTACATTCATGATTTTTACACATTCTGTGGTGTCGTCCATTAGATTGTTAAACTTATATCGCATTTATTCCTTATGTTTTAAGTGATTAAAGCATACAGGTTCATTTACATTAGATTACCATCATGTAAATAATGCATTACATACATTGCATAACCATATCGTGATATCATCATAAATTAAATGCATACAATAAAGAAAAATTAAATATGCATTTAAAAGTAAACATCGCATCCATATGCATCCATCATAAATAGCATATCTAAACATCTAGATCACTGCATATCATCATCATCATAAATTAAAATAGCTATCTAGTGCATGTCATCCATACATCACATTACATAAGCATAGCATCAATATAAACATCTGCATCCATGTGCATAACATAAACATAAAACTTAAAAATATACAAGTACACATAATGAGCCAAAATGATCAAATATCATATATATATGTGTGTCAAAAGAGTACATCAGGAGTATATCAAAATGCCCGTAGGCTACAATCGTGTAGGTCCTCAAACCTTACACCAAAAATGATACACATACAAAAGGTATCCTGTATCCAATAGAGCCCTAGCTCTAGCCTACTCCTATACCAAAGCTATCTCTACCTCCCTCAGAACCATATCTAGGAGCCTACCCTATATCTTGATCTGGAGCCTACCCTACAGTCTGCTCTGGTGCCTGATGTATATCCTGCTGAGGGTCTTGTAAATCGTCTAAACTAAGAAAGCTCCGTACACGAGAGCCAATCCCCTCTATTCGGTGATACCTATGGCTCGAACTAGTAGAAGACTATCTGGTATCTCTAGTCTTAGTATGGGAGCTACTCCTATGAGTACCTATGGTAAATGTATCCTCTAGCACCTCTTCGCCTCTCAACCAAATGTAATCCTCCAACTAGGAGATGCAAGCTGCCCTCATAGCTGATTGTGCATTTCCCTTCTCAACGAGGGAAGTGAGTTGCCTAACCTATGCCATGGGGTCTCATTCTCCTAATAGTGTGAGTACTAGAGCTATAGGTGGTGCCATAACTACCTATGAATATGAGGGAGCTCCTCCCATTGCCATCAGTGCATCTTGCTCTCTAATCACAAGAGTCAGCTGTGAGCGTGCCAGATCATGCTCTACAGTTAATCGCCTGATATTAGTCTTTACTATGGTAAGATGAGCCTTGAGGATAGGCCTCTCCTCCTCATACTCTTGAAACTATCTCTGTCCATGAGTGAGCTTCACCTCTATCGTGGCGAGGCTAGTATCCTTGTGTAATAGTCAAGTTTGAAGCGTACCCACCTGAATCTATAAATCTACCACCTAGGCTAGCATTTGCCCTACCTCACTGTTTGGAGGCACCTCACCCTCATCTAGGGCCTCCTCCTTGGCATCCATCAATGGTGAATCCTCTATCGCAACCTCTGCACCCCATCCACCCTCAGTTCATGGGCGCACATTGCACCCCTGTGGATCAACCTCCACCTCATCATCTACTCGATCGAGAGGTCCAAATCCCTACCACTAAAGTAGGGACCACCAAGTATCATATGTTGGGGTGGTCCTAGCCACAGTAACCCATAACTCCTAGAAATCATCCATAGCATCGCCTAGCGGTGTAGGCTACACCCACTGCAGACCTACCTCTATCACTAGTTGCCTATAGATAATATGCATCTCTGGGATGTCTTGAACTATGTCAAACTATCATAGGACTCTACAGTAGAACTGGTACTCTCAAATCTCATCCTTATAGCTAAGAATCCATCTGTCTTACTAAGCCTAGCTCAACCACTCACTAGCCTATGAACATACAAGGCAATCCATATATGGACGCCACTCAATATCATCAGGTCGTAGTGCTAAAAATTAGCCGATATAATGCTTGATGTCCCCTACATGGGACCTACTCTAGAACCCTTCATCCTCATGGGGCAAACATGCGATGTAAAATTGATGTGCATCATCAATAGAAGTAATCTCCAGGGGCAACTCTACAGGTCGCTCGATCTAGATATACTGCCAACCCCAGATCTATAGGAGTAGACTGCAGCTAATGCCTACCTGGATCCTACTGGTGATCTGGTATAGCTCTTGGTATAGTTGGCATAGTAATGTACTCCCCCAGGCTAGGAGCAGTGGTAATTGTGTGGAGCTCTGAATGACCCTCCTGACACTGGACAGAAGGTTCCAAGGGATCCTCGTGCCCAAGGAGTCTGGAAGCACAATCTGCACGATGATGAGGCCAAAAATTACCTCATTCATAGACAATTTTTGGATATGTTATAAAATATTTGATAGGCCTTATGTTATGTTTTTATTCTAATTTTTCTGATGTAATGCATTATGTATTACTATATACATGTTTAGATGTTTAGGAGCATAATATTCTGTTTTGGTCATTTTCTATATTTTTTGCACTGTTTTAGCTGATTTACTTAGCAAGTAAACATTTATTTGAATAGGCAATAATGTATGTTGATGTGTATTCCATTATGGGATCATGATATTTGTTTTACTTACCTCTTAACCTATTAAAAATGTAAAAATGTGCCAAAACCTATTCAAATTGGTCTGACTGTGCAAAAAATAGAATTTAACCAGACAAATTCTAGCCAGCTGTGCATAAACAACATGGCTTCAAATTCATCAATGCCAACACATAAAACTTATGGAGTTAGTCTTCTAAGGACTTAAGAAGACTATATAGCCGATGAAACTCATAATACTGAGCAAGTGATGCATGGATAAGCGCCATAATTGTTACAATGCCTGATATTCCGAAGCAGCTCCAAAATGAGCCGAGCAGAGCCAATTTTGGTCAAAACTACCAACAGAATGGTCAGAAAGGTGGAAAATAGTGGAGTGAAGATGGATACAGTTGTCTAAGAAGTTTTCTCACCTCTTCCAATGCATTTATCCTAATATATGGTGCTTAGAAAGGAGAATGGATAAGCTATAGCAGAACAATTTCTGTATTTTAGGAAGACAACTTCAACACAGTTGTTGAATCCTTGAAAATCAGCAACATAAGACATCCACATATGTAATAGAATAGTATAAATAACATACTCTCATATTGGTTGAGCATATAGAAATATATATAGACATTTGCATAGAAGGATAAGAATAGAAAATTGTTTCAAATATAAAAAAACAGTGATTATGCAGGATTTTTCCTACATTATTGCAATGTTACTTCAAATTCAATAAAAAGTGAAGTTTCTCCATGAAATTATCTTCTTGTGTGAATGAGTGAACATTAAGTATCTTAGAGTAGTCTTCTTGCCTTATTATGGATCAGGGAGCAAGGGCCCACATCCAGGCCCAGGAGAAGGATCAGCCTTGACAGGTTTTCTATTTATTTCTTGCTGCAGCAAATTAGCAAAAACCTGACAATTTCCTTTTCATTTGTTAATTGTGTTATTTTTAGATGCATGAAATACTTGTGTTGTAAATGTAGATGTAAGATAGCCTATCATATAGAATAAGCTTTTGAATCTTACAACATTTTTGAAGTTTCTATGTTTGTAGCATTTATTTCCAGTTATTAGCATTTCCAATTGTGTATTCAGCTATTTTATTTCTACAATATTTTGAATTATGCTAATCAAATTAGGATTTATTTTCTACAAAGTTGTTCTTACTATCATTTTAATTCTACAAGCGCAAATAGGTTTCATTTCTATTATTTTTGATTCTGCAAAAGTAATGTTGAGTGATATTTTCACCCGATTGTGAAAACACACTCTCCGATAGGATTTGAGTTCCAAATCCTCTCTTGCAAAGAAATTAAATAAATAATTTCTCCAAGGTCTCCGCTATGTTAGCATTTTGCATAAATAATAATATTCAATTTGAATGCTTGGAACACCTCAGTGGTTGCAAGTAACTGTAAACAAGGGGCACTGCTGGTTTATTTTATTGTAAGACTTTAATGATTGTTCGTTTAATCAGAATGAACTCAATGTGAATTGATATTAACGATGAAATATTCCATTTTCAGCTTCGATGGATTTTCAAATATTTATTTTAATGACTGTAAATTAAAATAAAAGTTAAACTTTCTGGAAAATAAAATAAAAATGCAGAAAAGAAAATGAAAATAAAATGTAAATAAAATTGAACTAAAGTACATTCAGGGTGCTGCGATCCTATTTTGACAAAATCGAAGATAATGAGGTTTTTTGCATACAACCTAACCTATTGAACCTGCAACTCGCACAATCCAGGTAAGTTAGGTGCTGGTTTCTGGGGTTTAAACTTTGGTTTTCAGATTTAGACATTCGCATGAAGCAACCAAGAGAACTTGCATTAAACTTCACCTATAAGCCTAGAAATCTGAAAAGGGAAAAAAAATAAACATTAAATCTTGCATGCAGAAGATAACTCCTTCTTTCTTGTCAATGAGATGCAACTCTCTGTAATTCTGTATTAAAAGAATGTATCAGTTTACAATGACAGAATGTTTCCAGTTTTATCAAAACCAGAAAAGTGGAGGAAAACGCTCCAAAAGCAGGCCCAGAATGGCCTATCACCTTTAGCTCTGCAACTCTGCCCGCAGCGGTTTTCGACCCCTATGCCTGTCTTCGCTTTTGCCTTTAAACTTTTTGCTACAGCTCTCTACTTCGCCTTGTGACGCTTCGTTTCATCTCCCAGATCGATTCGTTTCATCTCCCGCTCCTTCATTATTTTAGCTTTTTGCTCGGTCGTGAAACGTTTGGTCTTCTCTACGAACTGTAACCGTCGATCCTGAAGCGTTATCATAGCCCCTACGCCTCTGTGACACGTGCAACACTTCCCTGCACATTCTATAATGGCCCTTCATGAATCACGACAAAAAATAGCATGTCGCGATATCGCGACATTTTTATACCTGCAGCTTTGTTATTCTTCTTGTACCGCGAAAATGAGACATGTCGCGATATCGCGACATTTTTTGTCAACAGCCTTGTCCGCCTTCATGCATCGCGAAAATGAGACATGTCACGATATCGTGACATTTTTCTCTCTCAGGCCATGCAAATGCAACTTGTCATGAAATTGTGACGTTTTTCTATTTGGTCGTGAAGATGCAACTTGTCGCGAAATCGTGATGTTTTTCTATTTTGGGTTGTCTCGTTGTACTTAGCCATGAAAACGTGACATGTCATGAAATCGTGACATCTTTTCATTCTGCATCATCTTCTTGATTTCTATCATGAAATCATGACACTTTTCTTCTATATCCACTTTGGTTGCTCTAGGTCATGAAACTCCGACATGTCGTGATATCGTGACATATTCCCTTGCTTAGCTTGTAGGTCGCCGCAAATCACAAAAATGAGACAGGTCACGATTTCGTGACACTTTCTATCTTCATCTCCGTTGTCGTCGACAGATCATGAAAATGCAACCTGTCACGATTTCGTGACAACTTCTTTCCTTTATTCCTTCCTCACTTTCTTGTCATGAAAACCTGACATGTCACGATATCGCGACATTTTTTCTCCTTGCCCTGTTTTGACTGCTTTGATCACGATTTTATGACATGTCGCGATATCGCGACAATTCTAGCACCTTATCTTCTCTCTCCTCTATGAACCATGATTTCATGACATGTCACGATATCGTGACATTTTTCACTTTATCTTTCTCTCTCCTCTATGAACCGCGATTTCATGACATGTCGCGATATCATGACATTTTTGGCATCTTGTTCTGTTTGACCGCTTTGACCGCGATTTCACAACACGTCGTGAAATCGTGACATTTTCTCATCATGCTGCATTCTGTTGCTTCTGGCCACGAAAATGCGACATGTCATGAAATCGTGACACTTTTTCATTCCACTGTGCTTCGCTTGTCTGAGCCGCAAAAATGTGACATGTCACGATATCGCGACACTTTTTTTTCCACTGTGCTTTGCTTGTCTGAGCCACAAAACGTGACATGTCACGATATCGTGACAACTTTTCATTTTTGGCCGTGACGGAGCAACATGTCACGATATCACGACAACTTTTCATTTTTGGCCGCGACGGAGCAACATGTCGCGATATCGCGACAACTTTTCATTTTTGGCCACGACGGAGCAACATGTCGCGATATCGCGACAACTTTTCATTTCTGGCTTTTCTTTGTCTTTTTAACATCTGGGCCACTGCAATCTTCTTGGAAAGTGTGCAAAAAAAGGGGGTCCCCAATTTTGGGGTGTGTTGTGGAGCAACCACAACAAATGGCGACTCTGCTGGGAAATGCTCCTGAGCATTTCGGTGAGAACCTAACCTGAAAGAAATACATACTTGAATACAGGCGTTAGCACATAAAACATAAACAAATGCCGATAGATCAAAAATACATGAAACATTAGAATCATTAAGTATCAGCTCGGTGTGTGCAATGTGTTCCATTTTCTATCGTTTGAAATTGATCAACATTCCATTGTCAGTTTTACATGAATGCATATGTGAGATTGTGAATGATTTGTGTAACTTTGATAAATATGCTTAGAGATTTTGCTTTTATAAAGGCTTAGACCTTCTAGTATCATACACAAACATTTAAGATTATCAAACCCTCTTAGGATCAACTATATGTATAATGAATTGCTTTATTAGATCCCAAAGTTGGTTATGAGTCACTACTATCTTGAACCCATGTGCAAGTGAAAGTGAAATCAGAGCTTTGGGAAATCGGACTCCCAACCTAATCGAGATGGGAGTTTAACCCTATCCTTACTACTCGATTTGGAATTCATTACCTCACTTTGAGCAAAATAATTTAACCAGTTATGGATGAAATGGTCATGCTAGTCTATCCGTTTGAATAGTCAGTGGTCTTGTTTTTAGACAAGACATGCTGCCATGCATGGGCATACTTAACCCCATAATCCATGATTTAGCTTCATTTCTTTATTTCTTGGACCTTGGGGATGACTACCCATCCTTTGCGAGAGGACATGTAGTACGATCCTTCCAATCCAATATTAAGATGAAATGGGAAATATTTAGTTTTTATTTCTTGGACCTTGGGGATGACTACCCATCCTTTGTAGAGGACATGTAGTATGATCCTTCCAATCCAATATTTAGATGAAATGGGAAATATTTAGTTTTTATTTCTTGGACCTTGGGGATGACTACCCATCCTTTGCAGAGGACATGTAGTACGATCCTTCCAATCCAAGATTTATGATGAAATGAGACATAGGAGCTTTGGGGAATCAGATTCTCAACCTAGGCGAGATGAGAATTATGCCCTATCCTTACTACTCCATGTAGGTCAAATCAGAGCTTTGGGGAGTTGGATCCTCAACCTAAGTTCGATGAGGATTTAACCCTATCCTTACTACTCGATTTTAGGCTTTAAGCTTTATGGAAGTGGTAAAAACCATTGTTTTAAGGATCATGTTGCATAATAGGATAGACATGAAATACTTCTTTCGCCCGACCTTTTCTTCCAAGCAAGGTTTTGATCATTTTGCTCAAGATCCTTTTTAATGTGTATAAAATGTGCTTGGTTCTAGATATCTCGGGCCTCAGTTCCCAACCTTAGGATTTTTTCTTACTTATGTTATAGCATAACCCTAAGAGGATTTGACACACTTTAATGATTTGTATCTGAAATGCATATGCAACTAAGATGGCATGTATATGCAAAGTGAGATGTAATATGAATGCATTTCCCCTTTGAATTGCAGATGGAGTATTGCCATAAAAAATATAAAATTGACTACTTCATGCATCACAAGTTTCAAACGATATTATTAAATTGTTTGTGTTTCTTGCGGAGCTTTCTACAACATAATTCCAATGTTCCATATTTCCCTGATCTAAAGCATAAGTTAGCATCTCAAGACAACTTTTTCATCATTTTTTTTTTTATATGGACAAACAAAACATGTCAAATAAACACACAACTTAAATAATAAAAAGAAACAAAAACTTGAAAATTCATACCAAAATAGAAAGATATAATTCCAATCTCCTACGACTTAAGGGCTAAAATAGTGCTTTAAAACATGCCCATTAACTGGTAACGTCAGATCCTTCCCATCTAAAGTTCTTAATCTGAAGGTATTTTCCCCTAGGATTTCCGAAATCTGATAAGGGCCTAACCAAAGACAATCAAATTTTTGGTGATTTCCCTTCTCTTCATGTCTTTTATCCCATAGTAAGACCAAGTCTGCTATCCTGAAAGATTTAATTTTAGCTCTTTTGTCAAACCATCTCTTAACAACCTCTTGGTGTTTACTCATGTGAAGCATAGCTTCTTCCCTTTTTTCATCAAGATGCAATAAATGACTTAATCTGGCTTCAATGTGGTTATCTGTTCCCAAATATTCTTGCATGAAATGCAGGGTTTGCAGTTTCAAGTTTGCTGGGAAAATTGGGTCTTTCCCATAAAACAAATGATAGGGTGTGTTCCCTATTGATTCTTTTACTCTGGTTCTATCTGGCCAAAGAGCAAACTTTAATTGGCTGTGCCAATCTCGAGGGTTCTTTTCCAGTAATTTCTTAATGATATTCAACAAATTTTTGTTTGAGGATTCTGCCAACCCATTTCCTTGAGGGTAATAGTTAGATGCAAATTTTAAACTCACTTTATTGTCATATGCCCAATTTGCAAATTGCATAGAAATAAAAGCCTTACCATTATCACTAACAATAGAATTAGGCATTCCAAATCTTGTTATAATATGATCCTCAAGGAATTTTATTACCACATCTGTAGTGGCATGTTTTGTAGGAACTGCTTCTGTCCACCTTGTACAATAATCTGTAGCTGTTAGTATGAATTTATGGGAATCTAAAGAATTTGGGTTAATAACCCCAATGAAATCTAATCCCCATTGTGCGAATGGTCTCATCTCAACTACAAGGTTGTAATGGCATGGCTGCGTTTCTTTCTCTGTTGGCGGCTACTTGACAAATGTGGCAAGATCTCACATGGGCATGTGCATCTTTAAAAATGTGAGGCCAATAGTATCCTGCTCTCAGGATTTGATGCGTTGTGGCATTTGCCGCACCGTGGCCGGTTCCATATTTCCCATGAAATTCTTGCAGAACCTTGGCAGCTTCTACTTTATTCAAGCATCTCAAGTAGATCCCCTCATGATTTTTCCTGTATAGAACACCAGATCTAATCAGATAATTAACAGATTTAAGTCTTAAAGCCCTTCTTTGAGTGGAATTCAAATTGGATGGACACTTACCATTTAATAGAAAATGCACAATGTCAACATACCAGTCATCCTTAGAAATGTATTCTGCATTTGAATATTGGCATGTCATTTGCGGATTATTCTCAGCGATCGCCTTCACAAGTCCCTGTCCTCGAACTAGCTTCATAGGTTGGATTTCAAGATCAAATTCTTGGATGGTAGAAATCCATTTACCTCTTTTCTCGCCTAGCTCGTTCTGTAAAAACATAGTCTTGACAGTAGGGTCAGGCACAATGGCAAAAACTCTGCTGTGCACAATGTAATGTCAAAATTTTTTTACCGTTTTAAAAAGTGCGTACATCTGCTTATCGAGGATGGAATACCTCAATTGAGCATCTTTTAGAGGAGCACTTAAAAATGCTATGGGATTTTCAGTGCTATCTTCACCTTTTTGGGTCAAGACACTCGCAAAGGAGTGTTTCGATGCGAAAGCATAAATATAGAAAGGTTTAGAATAGTCTGGACTTATGAGGGCAGGGGCTCTGGAAATGGCATCCTTAATGTTTTGAAAGGCCACCCTACTTTCCTCGTTCCATCTGACATCTACATCCTTCTTGAGCATCTTGTTCAACGGTTTGGCTATCTCAGTGAAGCTTGAAATAAACTTCCTCACAAAATTAATTTGCCCAAAGAAAGATCTCAACTCCTTTTTACTACCCGGGAGAGGCAAGTTTTGGATAGCTTCTATCCTTTCTGGGTCAATGGATATACCTTCTTTTGAAATGATGTGACCAAGTAGTCTTCCTTCTGTTACTCCAAAGATGCATTTTTTTGGATTTAAAGAAATTCCATGCTCTCTGCATCTTTGAAGAACCTTTTTCAAATCCTTGACATGGTCTTCTCTTTTCTTTGAAAATACTAGAATATCATCCACATACACAATGATACACTTGCCTATAAGTCCTTTGAATGCATAGTCCATGGCACGTTGAAATGTTGCACCTGCATTTAACAGTCCAAACGACATTCTTCTGTAGGCAAATGTCCCCCACTTGGTGGTGAAGGCTGTTTTCATCCTGTCATTGGGATGAATGAGAATTTGGTTATATCCAGAATATCCATCAAGAAAAGACATCATTTCAGATCCATTCACTGTTTGCAAAATTTCGTCAATGGATGGCAATGGATAGTTATCCTTTTGTGAGGCCTTGTTAAGATTTCTAAAATCTATACATAGCCTAATCTCTTCGCTCTTCTTTCTTCTTGGAACGAGGTTAGCAACCCAGGTTGAGTGCCTAACAGGAAAAATAATCTTCGCTTCCAATAATATTTTGACCTCCTTTTCTATTAAGGGCTCCAATAGCGGGTTAACAACTCGTTGTCTTTGTCTAAAAGGCTTGGAGTCCGGCTTTAGAGGGATGGTATGTGTGATGACGTTTTGGTTGTATGTTTTCAATTCGTTATAATTCCAAGCAATGCAATCCACGTAGTGTTTTAGTGCATGAATTATATTTTCTCTTTCTTCAATTGTACATGCCTTTGCGATGTACACTTCCCGTGGATTGTCCGCACTCCCTAGATTAATTAGATCACATGCATCTTTGGGGAGTGGAACCTTTTTTTCTTTTCTGGCCTTGTATCCCATATCGAACATTTTCTCCAATGAAACTATGTCTTTAGGTATTTTGTTGGATTGACATGTAGTTTCACTTTCGTTTTCTGCTTCTTCTTGCCATCTTTGCTCCTCATCAATCACCTGGTTTTCAAAAATACCTGAGTTCGTGACAAATTTGAATATGTGTCTGTCGTTTTCAAAAACTTGGAAATTCTTGACATTATCAGGTATCGATGGACAAGGAACTAATTCGATGGAGAACTTTTTACACCTTTTTATATCAACTGGATTTAACATGCCCGCGGTGACCGCAAGAGAATCTGCTATGCGATTTCCTTTTCTAGAAATAAGGGCTATATTGAAAGCGTCGAATTCCTCAATGAGGTCCATTACCCTAGTTCTATAAAGGCTCGGTCTCTTATCGTGGCATGTATATTGTCCTTTAATCTGTTTGACTACCAGTTCGGAATCTCCCAATACTTTCAAGCATTTAACCTTTTTGCTCAACGCCGATTGTAAACCAAAAATAAGTGCTTCATACTCTGCCATGTTATTCGTGCAAGGAAACTGTAATCTATAGGCAACAAGTAAAGGTTTACCTCCTGGACAAGTGAGCTCGACTCCGGCTCCTGCTCCCTGTTTGGATTTGGATCCATCAAACCTAAGCAACCATATGAAATCATTTTCCTCAAGAGAGCTACCATGAAATGTTTCCCTTTTAGGCTCTTCGGTAGCTTCTTCAACATCAAATGCATAAACCCCCAACTCGGGTTCAGAAAACTGAACTTCATTTGGCTTATTAAATTTTGTTATGATTTCCTTAAGCCTCGGTTCATTTTCTACTCTGATTTGATTCGCGATTCCTTTCTAGGGTAGCCACATATGTGAGCAATCGGTTGAAAAATAGCCGTTCAAAGTTTTCATCCAATCCCTTGCAAGTAGCATTCCATATCTACTTGGGATATTAACAACCAAAATGTCGACCACTTGTTGGACCCCTGGGTTCAGAATTTAGTTGAATTTTGACATCATATAGGGTCCCTACCACATTTACCTCAAATCAGTCCAATTGCAAAACCTTGCATTTGGATGAAATATGTCGTAGACCTAGCATTTGACATATCTCTGAAGGCATGAGATTGCTCGTGGCACCCGTGTCCACCAAACAATTATGCAAATTCTTACCAGCAATCCTCAGAGTCAATAAGAATGGCGGGACATCCCATCTCTCCTTTCGTAAAATCAAATGAGACTCAACTTCCTTTCCCTTCCATACTTGATTAGGTGAGTTCAGAGCCTTTATCAATGCTTCTTTTTGGCCAGGCAACCTGGCCACTTCTAAGAATGAAAGGCTTGATTTGGACTTCTTTAGATCCTCCACTATGTCATAGTTTGATTTTTCAAGTTTGACTATCTTCTGCGTGTCATTAGACGTTTCTCTTCTAAGTGGAGGAGGAGGATTATTATCCGCCTTAGTATCCGGAGGAAGGATAGAGTTGTTGGGTGGAGTTGATGATGTTTTAGGGGCTTTGAATTTACTTCTCAAATGATATCCATGATTCCCCTTTCTAAACTCTCGAAAAGCTTGCACCTCCTGTTCCAAAATTTCATCTTCCTCTTCCTCACTCTCACCTTCTTGATGGTATAAAGTTTCCACCACCATAATGTTGTCATCTTGATGTTGGGGTGGACCATCATTTGGCACAAGTTCCAGGTCATCTACTTGGGCTTGGAGACAATGAGTGTATCTTGCGATTTCAGGACAATTCCTCTCATTGTGCTCCTTTGTATTGTGCAATCTGCACCCCTTTTCCCATGTAAAATCAGAAATATTCAGAAGGGAACTGGATTGACTGGGTCCTACAGAAGTATCTAGTTGATTGGCAATAGGGGCGGGTACGCCTCCATTGTTTGGCTTCGTGTTCCAATGTCTCCCTCTATTGTTAAAATTTTGATTTGAGTGAGGGGCATGGGACTCATACTTCTATTTTTGAACCATGTCATTACTCAGTTTATGAACTATCTTCTTGAGCTCTTCAACATCCGAATAAATCTCTTTCGGTGGAGCTACATTATTGTTAGTTCCCGTGGGGTTTGCATAATTTGTGGGATCTTGATTTAACATTTGAGTCAGATTTTGAGGAATTTGATTCATATATGGATTTACACTTTGGATCGGAGTTGGATTTGGGAAAGGAACTATAGCCTGAGAATTAACTTGGTTGGTTCCTTGCATAGTCGATTGACTATTTTGCAAAAATGCGAGAACGGGTGGAATGGATGTGATCGGTTGGATCAGAATGAGTGCATAGGTAGGTGTATATGGTTGTTGATATGGGAAAGCATTCATGTTTGGAAT
This sequence comes from Wollemia nobilis, assembly GCA_028583015.1. Taxonomy (NCBI): domain Eukaryota; kingdom Viridiplantae; phylum Streptophyta; class Pinopsida; order Araucariales; family Araucariaceae; genus Wollemia; species Wollemia nobilis. The sequence continues at coordinate 4,510,826 of JAQPPZ010016363.1, read as the reverse complement.
TTGCGGTGCCATGATCTGATTTACCATGGGAGCTTGACCATATGGAGCATATTGTCCCATCATAGGCATCTGGGGAAACCCATAGCCCTGTGGTGTCATTTGTTGCTCGATGGTCATAGCTTCATTGTAAGCTAAGGCGAGCATGGTGACTTGAGGATTTCTCCTAGCAAACATCACTGTCATCGGATCCAATGCCCCAAAATAGATTTGTAAAGCTACTGCGGGGTCTATGGCAAAATGCCGAACTGCTCTATTATAATATTTTTGGAATCTCTGATTAAAGGTTCTGATTGGTTCACCCTGGCCCCTTTTGCATGTAATAAATTGATTGTAGATGGTTGCGGGATCCAAAGGTGACCTAAACTGATTGACAAAGGCATTCTCCATTTGTGTCCATGAATTGATTGAACCAGTAGGTAAGCATATATACCATTCATAGGCCATTGGGTCTAGGCTCATGGGAAAAAGTCTGCAAGCCACATCTTCATGTTGGACTTGCAACCTTATCAAAACATCCCTATAGGCCTGGATATGCTCCTCTGTAGTCCTTGGGCCATCTGGTTTATATTTGGGCAAGAATATTTCTATGTTCTTAGGGATTTCATGGATATCCCCTGCAATATTCAAAGGGATATTATTAGCTCCGTACCAAGGAGCTGCTGGAGGTTGGGCCATTTGACTCAGAATTGATGAGGACAACCCTACAAGAGTGGTGGAAATAGTACTGACGATAGGTACGCTAGTGGTAATTGATACCACCGGTGTAGGTCCGCTCGGTGTTCCTAAAATAGAAAGATCTTTTGTGACAAGGCTATCTGGTAGGTTCACAGCTTGCTTGGTTTTATTTCTTGGAGTACAAGTGAGTGTAAGGTCATGGAATATGGTTTCCCCAGTTGTTTGGGACCTAGTCACGATACGGCACGGTGGGTCCAGCTTGCCTGACGAAACCCTCGATATCTCCAGGAAAACCTGCAACACAAAAATGCTGCAGTTTAGCCGTTAATGAGATTGAAAGAATAATTTCAAAATCAAATCAACACATTATTTCTGTATGAACAATCAAATAGCGTTAGAAAAATGTATATGAAAACCAAAAATAAAATAGACCAATTCGGGCCCTCCTTCTAGCGCCAATCTGTTGAGTGATATTTTCACCCGATTGTGAAAACACACTCTCCGATAGGATTTGAGTTCCAAATCCTCTCTTGCAAAGAAATTAAATAAATAATTTCTCCAAGGTCTCCGCTATATTAGCATTTGGCATAAATAATAATATTCAATTTGAATGCTTGGAACACCTCAGTGGTTGCAAGTAACTGTAAACAAGGGGCACTGCTGGTTTATTTTATTGTGAACTTTAATGATTGTTCGTTTAATCAGAATGAACTCAATGTGAATTGATATTAACGATGAAATATTCCATTTTCAGCTTCAGTGGATTTTCAAGTGTTTATTTTAATGACTGTAAATTAAAATAAAAGTTAAACTTTCTGGAAATAAAAGTGCAGAAAAGAAAACAAAAATAAAATGTAAAGAAAATTGAAACTAAAGTACATTCAGGGTGCTGCGATCCTATTTTGACAAAACCGAAGATAATGAGGTTTTCTGCATACAACCTAACCTATTGAACCTGCAACTCGCACAATCCAGGTAAGTTAGGTGCTGGTTTCTGGGGTTTAAACTTTGGTTTTCAGATTTAGACATTCGCATGAAGCAACCAAGAGAACTTGCATTAAACTTCACCTATAAGCCTAGAAATCTGAAAGGGGAAAAAATAAACATTAAATCTTGCATGCAGAGAATAACTCCTTCTTTCTTGTCAATGAGATGCAACTCTCTGAAATTCTATATTAAAAAGAATGTATCAGTTTACAATGATAGAATGTTTCCAGTTTTATCAAAACCAAAAAAAGTGGAGGAAAACGCTCCAAAAGTAGGCCCAGAATGGCCTATCACCTTCAGCTCTGCAACTCTGCCTGCAGCGGTTTTTGACCCCTATGCCTGTCTTCGCTTCTGCTTTTAAAATTTCTACTCTGGCTCTCTGCTTCGCCTTGTGACACTTCATTTCATCTCCCAGATCGATTCGTTTCGTCTCTCGCTTCTTCATTATTTTGGCTTTCTGCTCGGTCGTGAAACGTTTGGTCTTCTCTGTGAATTGTAACCATCGATCTTGAAGCGTTATCATAGCCCCTATGCCTCTGTGACACGTGCAACACTTCCCTACACATTCTATAATGGCCCACCATGAATCACGACAAAAAATAGCATGTCACGATATCGCGACGTTTTTATACCATGCAACTTTGTTATTCTTCTTGTACCGTGAAAATGAGACATGTCGCGATATCGTGACATTTTTTTGTCAGCAGCCTTGTTCGCCTTCATGCACCACAAAAATGAGACATGTCGCGATATCGCGACATTTTTCTATCTCCGGGCCATGCAAATGCAACCTATCGTGAAATCACGACGTTTTTCTATTTCGGGCTGTGAAGATGCAACTTGTCGTGAAATCATGACGTTTTTCTCTTTCGGGCTGTCTCGTTGCACTTAGCCGTGAAAACGCGACATGTCACGAAATCGTGACACCTTTTCATTCTGCATCATCTTCTTGATTTCTGTCACGAAATCGTGACACTTTTCTTCTATATCCACTTTGGTTGCTCTAGGTCGCGAAACTCCGACATGTCGCGATATCGCGACATATTCCCTTGCTTAGCTTGTAGGTCGCCGCAAATCATGAAAATGAGACAGGTCGCGATTTCGTGACACTTTCTATCTTCATCTCCGTTGCCATCGACAGATCGCGAAAATGCAACCTATCGCGATTTCGCGACAACTTCTTTCCTTTATTCCTTTCTCACTTTCCTGCCACGAAAACCTGACATGTCGTGATATCGCGATGTTTTTTTCTCCTTGCCCTGTTTTGACTGCTTTGACCACGATTTCATGACATGTCGCGATATCGCGACAATTCTAGCACCTTATCTTCTCTCTCCTCTATGAACCGCGATTTCATGACATGTCGCGATATCACGACATTTTTCACTTTGTCTTTCTGTCTCTTCTATGAACCTTGATTTCATGACATGTCGCGATATCGCGACATTTCTGGCATCTTGTTCTGTTTGACCGCTTTGATCGCGATTTCACAACACGTCGCGAAATCATGACATTTTCTCATCATGCTACATTCTATTGCTCCTGGCCGCAAAAATGTGACGTTGTGAAATCGTGACACTTTTCGGTTCCACTGTGCTTCGCTTGTTTGAGCAACGAAAACACGTCACGAAATCGCGACACTTTTTCGTTCCACTATGCTTTGCTTGTCTGAGCCACGAAAATGCGACATGTCGCGATATCGCGACAACTTTTCATTTCTGGCCGCGACGGAGCAACATGTCACGATATCGCGACAACTTTTCATTTCTGGTCGTGACGGAGCAACATGTCGCGATATCGTGACAACTTTTCATTTCTTGCCGCGACGGAGCAACATGTCGCGATATCGCGACAACTTTTCATTTCTGGCTTTTCTTTGTCTTTTTAACATCTGGGCCACTGCAATCTTCTTGGAAAGTGTGCAAAAAAGGTGGGTCCCCAATTTTGGGGTGTGTTGTGGAGCAGCCACAACAAGTAATTAGTTTCAAATTACTGCAAACTTTCCATTTTTTCAATTTTGTTTCAACAACTGTAATTAGGAGTTCAATTTAGCTCATAGGATTAAAGGTGACACCAAAAACCCCTAAAACTAACTGATCTCATCATTAAAGCCATTTTTTGAGTAGACTAATTTCCAAGCTGCTTACCTCTACTCTCATATATAGCCATTGGACACCGCCTTGGACTAACAATTATAATGATTAAATGATGTGTTTGATAGTACTCATCATTTTTGGTGCCATTTTTAGGGAACAAAGGTGGTAGAAGAAGTAAGTAGGCCAAGAATTGTTGTCTTGGTACAATTAACAGTTTTTGGACACTTGTACTTTAGTTTATTTAGCAAATGAGCATGAATGCATAGGCCAAGAGACAAAAGAGGAAGGTTTATTAGAACTAGATCTTTTCCACCTAGGTGTTCTTCACAAGACTTGCCTGTATATGAACTTCCTGAAAGACTTAAACGATAGTCATCTTCTTCATAAACTAAAATTTTTGGATCTTTGTAAGAACTCTTAGAGGCAATTGCTTCTAGACATACCCATAGGACTAATCCATCTAAACCAGTTGAACAAGTTAAAACTAAGGAAGCACCTATCATAGAACAAGGAGAATGTGGTAGGCATATTGTTGGTCATGATGCTGACAATCCTCATGTTAGAACTTTTGAATACCCTATTCATCTGAATCCTACTTAGAATGCTCCTATGAAAACAATTTCACCCTCAGTATTACCAATTTTTAGGGGACCTTTTTATGAGTATCCTAACCAATTTCTATTTGAATTCAAAGTCTTATGTCAGACTTATGATTATGTCAATGACAACCAAAAACTAAAATTATTTCCCTCTCCACTTAAAGGTGCAGCCTTACGTTGGTTTATGAGCCTTGAACCTGATTCAATCTATACTTGGGATCAAATGGAAACTGCATTTTTGGATAAGTATCAGGATTATTGTAGAGTGAGAAATATGAAAGATGAGTTATTTTGAATTAGACAAGAAGAATATGAAAACCTTGAGGATTATCTTGATATATTTGCCTTTATCCAAAAGAGATGTGGTCCTATAAAAACTGACTTATTAAAAACTATATTTTTGAAAGGTTTATAGGATGATTCCAGAGAAGTATTGGATTTAATGGGAAAAGGAGATATAAACCAGCTTGAGATTAATGATATTGTAGAATTATGCAAAAATTATTCTCGCACTAGGCAAAGAAGGAAGAAGCGGAGTCTGGTACTAATGATATGAAGGAATTAATGGAAGAAATGGCTAATATGAAAACTGATATTCTTGTCCAATTAAATTCTGCATTAGGGGAAATAAATGCAAAATATAACTCTACACCCCCTTTGGCTATCTATTGCCCAAGATGTAGAAACAAGCATACCTTACAGGACTGTCCTTTGAACATAACTTCCATTTCAGCCATTTGTGGCATTTTCACAAAAGAGCACATAAATGATAAGTGCCATATCTTGCCTCAACTCAAAAGTGTTCTAGAAACTCAGATTGAGGAACTTAATGTTATTGGGCAAAGGCAAGGAGATAATTTTTCACAATATCAAAGTGCACCTCACTTTCCTACAAGTTGGGAATAAACTCTTTGGAATATGCCATGGGGATATTCAGAACCACCTTCATAGCCATGGAATCAATATTGGACATTTTCCCAATATTGGTCACATCCTCTCTGGAATCCTATTAATCCACCTTGGACACATAATCAAAAATATGGGCAAATATGGGGGCCACAATAACCATCATATCAAGGGCAGTAAAGGTATCAAGGATAGAATCAAAACCTACTGCCAGCTCATAATCAAAACTTTTAGGGAAGAGTGCAACCATACAGGCACAATAGGTAAAACAACCTCCACTTCCAGCTTAGCCTGTGGCTAACCCAAATAATACCAGACAAGTAGTCCCTGTTTATGGAGTTAAGTCTAAAGAAACCATTGTAGTTCATGTACTCAGTTGTAGTAATATTCAATTGTGTTCAGGGAAGGTCTTACCTAACCCTGATTCACCCATAATTGAAGAAATTGATGAAAATCAAGAGTTTCCAAGTATAGAACAAGTGAAAACAAAAAAAGAAAAACCAAAAAATGAGAAAGAAAAATAAGTACGCCCTGCAGGTGTAATACCATACCCTGAAAGGTTTGATCATACTGCCACTATTCCTAAATCAGAATTAGTTACAAAACTAAATAAAATGACTATATCCATTCCTTTGTTGCAAGAAATAAAGTGTTAGAGTTAAAGTGCACTATGCCTTTGTTTTGACACTTGTCAGTTTATACTGACACTTGTCAGTTTATCATATAGGCCTTCTGTCTATTTATGTAGCACATTTTTATGAATAAAATCCTATAAGTTTTCCCTCCTAAAATTTGGTATCAGAGCTCCAGGCGGTCTCCTGAGCTTGTGAGCTTGAGGGGGGATTTCCCTCATGGAAATCCTCCCTCCCCCCATTTTTTTTTAATTTTTTATCGAGGGAGTATGCTCTCCATATTTTTTATGGATCAGAAACCAGATGGTTTAAAATTGAGAGGTTATTTTTTGTTTTAGGTTTGCCACAGTACACTTAAGGATTTTCTTTCAGAGTGGATTCCATTTTGTCACTCTTTCTCCTTGGGATGTGTGAGTTTCAGGGCTCATGCTGGTTGTGATCTGGGCTATAGACACAAAATATATGAAATCTGACCTGCACAGATTTTTGAGATTCAAGCTTGTGGACTGCATCAAGAAAAAGTCGTCTACACGACCAATATGCTGCCCGATGGAGGAGCCAACGACATCTGTGAAAACCATGAGATCAGAGCACTACCATTTTTTTTACTACTATTTTTTGCGTAGCTCGTGTGTCTTAGAGGTGACCCGGTGGAGAGCGATCTCGCATGCAGTCCGTGCAAGTCTGTTTCTGAAAGTTTATAGAGGCCATCAGTCAAAAGATATACAGGAGATTCAGTTCCTCGTTGCCAGGATCGTAGGAAGATTTGAAGTTTTTGGTTGTGCGGCTGTGGACGTGAGCGGTGTCAGAATTATAGTGGCGGTGCAGACGTCGACGCCGTCGTCAGCACGATGAACCTGTTTTTCATCGTCGCCGAGCTGAGAAAATAGATGGACGTACTGGCGGTGTTGGGCGCCATGAAGGGAAAGGGTTTGTCCGGAGAGAAATGCAGTTAGGGGGGTCTGTAATATGCTATTTTTCATTTCGATTTCATGACTATTTTTTTCGCCTAAGAGAATTTCGATGTCTGCGAATCAAACCCCTGTGGCGCCAATCTTGCTGCGACCGTCGACGGTCAACTCGCAGACCGTGGATTTTTTAGATCCAAGGAGGTTTATTTTATTTTTTCTGTTGCGGCGGCTGCTGTGGTATAGAACCGAGGTCGTGTGGGAGGGAAATTCGGCCCTTGCATTTTTTCTGGCCATCAAAAAACACAGGAACCTCTGGAGCACGCATACCATGATAGCTGGTTATTAATAATATTCTGATTGTTGGAAGGCCAGCAGGCTTGCTGGTTTCGATGTTGCAGGAGTGCGCACGACAGCTTTGTTTGCGTGTCGATTTGATTTTCTTGAAAGCGACATGAAGGAGGAGGTCTGCTAAATTTTGTTTATTCTGCTAAATACGGTCGCCTGCGCTACGCTGGAACTCCTCCAGCGCCTCCTGATCGTGGCCCGACGAGGCACCGATGAGGCCTCTGTCTTCTTTGCTGTTGCTGCAATGAAAGCTCTTGGTGTAGACATTTTGACAGGAGTTGGAGTAGATACAAAACATGATGCAGAAGCCCAATGAATTTTCATGAGCCACTGTAGACAATGATTAAGGGTGACTACACTAGATTTGTTCAAGATGGAGTCCAGATTTTAGTTACATTCAAGATCTGCCCGAGATTTTTTGTGATATTTCATCGTCAGGCTTCGATGCTCACGTCGTCACTACAGTTTACTCACAGATGGCCAGCAAATCTAGATCCAAGTTGTTGGAGGAGCCATCACAGACCCACGTGGCGACGAGGGAGTTCGGGCTACGTGTCAGCAAGAAGGACATCCAGAACGAGAAAGGCAATGTGACGACGTTTTTTTTTTTTCATGCTGGGGAAAGACTGCGGTTCCCGGCACCGTCGCTCGAGCGGCGAAGACGTCTTGGCGTTTGGTATGCCAGTGGTGGAGCCTCCCGTTTCCAAGTTCGGTGATGTGGACGTCGGCTTCAATGACGTGGGTGTGGCATTTGATGAGCCCACGTCCGTAATCATTGCCAAACTGGAGGAGATGGGCAAATTACAGGGATTAAATATTTAGAAACTGCAACCAGAAGAAGTGTCTAGTGGATGAGAACCTACCGTGCCATGTGTCTCAACAAGTTTTTTTTATGAGTGGAGTGGTCCTTTTATTTCTCAAGGGCCTGATGATGTTTTAAAAAAATCATGGGGTAATATGTTCACTTAGAAGTTTTTTTTATGTTTGAGAAAATACACTAAAGTGGAAGAACCATTTTTTCAAATTGTATTTTTCAAATTGTTATGCCGCCACAGTGCGATGCCAGGAATATGATATTCCTGAGGTTTATTTTGCTGCCTTAGAGAGGCATGATGTTATTTTTCCACATGATGAAGGCCCCTTTGATGGTGGAATATAGGGGTATTTATAGTCGTTGGAAACGTTTTTCCACGACGGACACAATTATGGTGTCTTATTGTAATTTTGAGGCTGTTTTAGTTGAGTTTTTTAGCCTCAAAGTTCTTATACCTTGGAGTGCACTCTCGGTTGTACCCAACACTCCCAAGGTAATTTCATAAGTGAACCTAGTATCTAGTAGTCTCCCCTTTCTACTTGGCGGATGCAGCGGCTGGTTACCCATGCATTCCGGTGAGATGAGGTGACTACCATAAGGACACTTATTCTAGCGACTACAGACATAGACACCCTAGACTCTATTCGAGGTTTTTTTGGATCTACTTCTGAAGACTACAGACGGAGACACTTCAGAAGATTCTCTTCTTTTCTTCTTCTCTCCTCCTATTTGGATCTATGGCTCATTTTATTGTATTGAGTGCATTTTCGACAGAGACCGACACTCTTATATGGCTCGTTTTTCCTTTCATTAGGTGCATTTTTGACAGAGACCGACACCTTCTAGATTGATTTCACCATGAGGAGGGATTTCATACTCATGGTGAATCTAGTTAGTGACCTACGAGTGGCAACATCCTCTGAGGATGACCTGCAGAGGCAACAGACCCAAAAGTGGTCGACCCTGAGGCACCCATGATGACCCCGAGGCACTTAGACGGCTGACCCAATGGCAACAGACCCGTGGAAGTGGCTGACCCTGAGGCAATAGACCGAGATGTATACACAGTGAATCTAGCATTATTCATAGTTGGAGAGCCAAGCACAAAGAGCACGAGCCTAGACCAAATCAGCAATAAAGGAGGATGATAGGTTGTTTTCGAGAAGTCAACATTAAGGGGGATTGTTACCTAATGTTGACTTGCTTTGTTTTTTCTTTAGTTAGGATAGTGCACTTTAAGGGGGAATGTTAGAGTTAAAGTGCACTATGCCTTCAGTTTGACACTTGTCAGTTTCATTGACAAGTGTCATGTTTTTAATGTTAGAGTTAAAGTGCACTATGCCTCTGTTTTGACACTTGTCAGTTTATACTGACACTTGTCAGTTTATCATATAGGCCTTCTGTCTATTTATGTAACACATTTTTATGAATAAAATCCTATAAGTTTTCCCTCCTAACATAAAGGATGTGCCATTATTCAAGAAAATTATTCAGGAGTTGTGTATCAATAAACCTAGCAGAAAGAAGAAAGCATTTTCTAAAACTGTGCAAGTAGAAGAGAAACTGGTTGACCTACTATCTGGAAAACTTGTTCCTCCAAAATATAGTGATCCAAGAAGTCCACTTGTCACAATCACTATTAGGCTAGTACAAATTATAAATGTATTGATTGATCTTGGAGCTGCAATTAATGTAATGACTAAAGACACAATGTAAAAACTGCATCTCAATAATCTTAGTCCTACAACTATAGTTTTGAAAATGGTAGATAGGTCAGTTGCCAAACCAGAAGGAATACTGGAAGACATTTCCATTGAAGTTTCTTCTTAGATATATCTTGTAGACTTCCTAGTATTGCAACCTAGAAATTCAGCTAATGGCTATCCCATTATTCTAGGAAGGCCTTGGCTTGCCACTGCAGCTGCTTTTATAGACTGCAAATATGGGGAAATAACTATCTCAAATGGTATTGATCTTAAAAAAATTTCCCTTATCCACCTACCCAACCTTCAACCAAATGTTTTTGGACAGATATGGTTTCCCAAGTCTAATGAAGAACAGAAAGAAACTGTTTCCACTCTGGACACAATAATAGTAAAGGAACATATTGAGGAAATCAACTCACAAGAAAGAGAAATATTTGAGGATGAAAATGTCCTAGTTGAGACATTACAAGAAGAAGGACTTAAATATGATCAAGTCCTTGTTCATCGCTTATTGTGGAAGGATGAAGAACAGACCTCAAAACATATGTCACCCATTCCAATACAAGAAAGCTCTTTAACACTACCACATGGATGGCACCAACATCTTCTTAATTATTTTACATGTCCTATGCAAGGAATGGTTTCATCATGAATCACTTTTAAAATAGAATCCAGAGTATTTCATACTCTTCAACCACATCAATGTCCATTAAATTCTTTGATCAACAAATATGGAGAAGTCAACTATATTCATCTAGGGATTAAACAAATAGAAATACATCCAGGTAAATTTTTGAATATTAATAGTTGGCTAACTGATGAACATGAGGTAAAGTTGTTTGCTATCCTACAAAAAAATGTTTAGGATTTTGATTGGAGTTACAAGGATATGACTGGAATCCACCCTGATGTGTGTACACATAGGATATACACTGAAGATGTTCAACCTGTGAGACAACCTCAAATATGTTTCATTCTTGCTCTGAAAGATATTGTCAAGAAAGAAATTGAAAAACTGTTAGATGTAGGGTTCATTTATCCAACTTCAGACAGTTGGTGGGTTTCTCCATTGGTTATTGTTCCAAATAAAAATGGGAAAATGAGAGTGTATGTGGATTATAGATAGTTAAACAAAGTCATACATAAGGACTATTTTCCATTACCTTTCATAGACCAAGTGTTAGATACCCTTGCTGGCAAGAAATTCTTCTATTTTCTTAATGGATTCAGTGGATATAATCAGATACAAGTTGCACCTGAAGACTAAGAGAAAACAAATTTCACATGCCCTTGGGGAACATTTGCTTATAGGGTTCTGCATTTTGGTTTATGTAATGCTCCAACAATATTTAAACGAGCTGTTTTGGCAATATTCTCTGATATGACAAATAAAAGTGTGGAAATCTATATGGATGATTTCACGGTGTTTGGAGACACTTTTGATTAAATGTTAGAACAACTTGAAAAAGTTTTAATACGTTGTGAAACATACCATTTGTCTCTAAATCCTAAAAAATGTTTTTTGATGATGGAGGAAGGGATTTTCCTTGGTCATCATATTTCCCCTTATGAGATTAAGGTTGATCCCAAGAAGGTGGAAGTTATTAAAAACCTTCCTCCTCCAAAAAATCAAACTGATGTGAGGCATTTCTTGGGGTATATTGGTTTCTACCACAAATTTATTGCAAATTTTAGCACCATAACCAATCCAATGTTTGCATTACTTACTAAGGATTCTGAATTTACTTGGTCTACTGAATGTCAAACATCTTTTAAAGCATTGAAAGAGAAATTAACAACTCACCTAGTGTTAAGAGGACCTAATTGGGAACTACCATTCTATATTCAGACTGATGCCTCTAATACTGCAACTAGAGCTGCATTAGGCCAGATTGACAATGGTGAGCATTATGTCATTTATTAAATTAGAATAAACTTGACAAGAGCTGAAAAGAACTACACTACTACTGAGAAGGAATTCTTAGCTGTAGTATATGCTATCAATAAGTTCTAGCACTATTTCACAGGATATAAGGTATTCATTCATACATATCATGCTGCCATTAAATACCTAATGAATAAACCTCTGGTTAGTGTAAGAATTATTTGCTGGTTAATACTATTACAGGAATTTGATATCACTATAGTTAATAAATCAGGGAAAGCTAATGTAGTAGAAGATTTTCTATCTAGGTTACCAAACACAAACACAAGGGAATTGGTTGAAGATGCCTTTCCTAATGAGAAACTATTTGTTATTTTTTGTACAATCTCCATGGTTTGCAAATATAGCTAATTACCTAGCTATAGGAAAAATTCCTCTTCACTTCACTCCTAAACAAAAGAAACAATTAATCAAGCAAAGTGCTTCCTTTAAATGGATGGAAGGTCTACTTTTTAAATGCAGTCCTGATCATATTCTACGTAGGTGCATCTGCAAAGATGAAGTGTATGACATTCTTCATGCATGTCATGATGAACCATCTAGAGGGCACTATTCAGTACATAATACAATTTAGCAAATCTTGGATGTTGGCTACTACTGGCCATATTTGCATAAATATGTGAAGAATTATATCAAACATTGTGATGCATGCCAAAGAATGGGGAAGCCTACCTACACCAGTGAAACACCATTGCAACCTCAAGTAGGTGTAGAACCATTTTAAATATGGGGGTTAGATTTTGTAGGACCTATAGATCCATCTTCTCAAGGTAAGGTGCATATTCTGGTATGTACTGATTATGTGACTAAATGGGCAGAAGCGCATGCTTTTAAGCATGCACGAGAGGAAAAGGTTTCTGATTTTCTGTATTCACAAATTTTTCTATATTTTGGAGCTCCACACACTATTACCACAAATCAAGGACCTCAATTTACATTAAAATTTGTTGAAGCCTTCACCAAACTATATGAAATCAAGCATAGAAAATCCTCACCTTATCAACCTTAGGCAAATGGTCAAGTTGAAGTGATAAATCGAGAACTGGAATGAATATTAACCAAAATAGTAGCTCCCCATAGGAGAAATTAGCTATATAAACTACCTAAAGCAGTTTGGGCTTATAACACTACATGGAAGTCCACTACAGGATTTACACCTTATGAACTAGGTTATGGTAAAAATCCTCTTTTGCCTATTGAATTTGAATTACTAACACTTCAAACTACTTTGGAAGTTGGTATTGATTTGTCATAGGTACAAGTAGACTGATTTTTTCAACTCAATGCATTGGATGAGCTACAAATGGATGCATTGCACCAGACTGAGGTGATTCAAGCACAATAGAAGTTGTGGCATGATAGTCACATTCAACAACAAAAATTTCAACAAGGCAATTGGGCTTTGTTGTTTGACTCTTGTTATGAAGAATTTCCTATAAAGCTACATAATAGGTGGCTTCGACCATATCATATTGAGGAAGCGTTTGAAAATGGAAATGTTTGCCTTTCACCCATTGATGATTCACGTAAAAAGTTAGTGGTTAATGGGAATCGTCTTTGGACATATCATAAACCACAAACTAAGGATCAGTTTCTAAGACAAGTGGAGCAATTGGATGTACGCATGTTGGAGGTAACCGCTTATTCCACAATCAATTAAGCAGAATAAAAAAAATGATGAAAAAAAATGAAAAATGAAAAAAAAATGAATAATTCAAAAAATGAAAACCTCCTAGGATTCAATTCTGAATTGGCTTACATGAAAATCGGTTATATGGCATGTTTGACTTATTAGATTCACCATCATTGTACCATATATTTTCATAATAATTGTTTTCTCTACTCTCAGAACTGCACTTGTTTTATTTAGTAAAAGAAGTCAGTTGGTAGTCAGCCAAAACATCCACCTGTACAAATGTAGATAAATGGTTACATTAGGTATGTTTTCTTTACATTTTAAACATTGTAGATAGTTAGTATATAGTGTGTAAAATCACAAATTAGTACCTAAAGCATTCATAAGGTTTGATCCAAAAGATATCCATCTGGTCAATGGGAGATGAAACATTATAAGCTGTTTTAAGGGGATGAAAGAAGCAGATGAAGTTGGAGAATTGCAGCTTGATAGAGCTTCGGAATGATGGAAGATTTAGAATGAAAAACCGTTGTTTCTAAACAAAAATAGGTTCAAAATAAAAATGGTTATGCTTCAAAATGAGGAAGTGTTCATACTTTGGGGGGGGAACACTCTAGAATGAACAGGCAAAAGATGAAATGTCACGTGGCATCAAAATTATTTTCCTGTCGTTCGAAGTGAGGAAAAATCATGGCACATATTTCAAGATGTAGGTTTCCAACATCAATGGTGGGAACAAGGTCGTTGGAAGTCATCACATGCTTCACGATATGCAAAATATTTGGCACACCTAACAAGACACTTTGGCAAAAGGGAAATTTTGCATGATGTACACGATGCAACCAATAGTTAATTGACACCTCAGTAAATCATAACTATTTAGTCCAACACAAAAGAAAGGGATAAATCATGTTCCTATGGGGAATATAAGTTTGCCACATGATGAGTAAACAAGAATTTAATTTTCCAAACACTTCGACACATTTCGAATCATGTTCCTGTGCTATGAAAATTTAATTTTGTAGCCCAAAATATTATAGCCCCCGCAGATGCAAAGTGTTTGATCCAAAACCAAGACCAAACTATTTCAAAAGGCTAAGAGAAAACAAAGCACAAAAAATTGAAAATGGGGGGTAAGAAGAATAAAATTGAGTCAAAAAATGTAGACTATCTACTGGGAGATCCTGAATCACTGTGTATCTTTACAGAAGGAGGATTGATGTCATTTTTGCATAAATTTGATGGACACTCCAAAGGATTGGTGGCATAATTTCTACGCACTCTCAGGAACAACCAAACTCACATCAGTGGCATGGTAATCTAGGTAACACCGCAAATCTTGAGTCAAATCACTGAATTACCATTGCAAGAGTTAAAAATTTCAAAATCTGGTGAAAATACCCTAATAGAAATAGTTAATCAATTTAGATAAGAAAAAGATAGACCTGTTGAGTTTCAAATGAATAATAATGTTTGCAAAGGGGTAAAATGAACCAGTTTACAACACCCTTGGGTAATACAATTTCTTACCTATGATGGGCAATTTGCTATTTTTTTTGGATACCATATTAGAATATTAAACCATTTGAGGCACGGTGGCTCAAACCCTGAATTCAGAGTAAATCTCCCTCTGTATTTATACCAGGAGTTACAAAATATGGCCAAACGGTACCAATCAGGGAGAAGGACTCCAAAACACCATGGGCTGATTAAATTGATTTATAAACATCATTTTAGGGGAAACCCTAGAAGCTTTGAATTTTTTTTATCTGCATGGAATGAATTAGAAGTTGAAAGCCCTAAATTTAAAGAAGAGGTAGAGGTTGAAGGACCTGAATCTGAAGAAGAAGTGGAAATTGGAAGTTATGAACATGAAATTGAAACTTAATCCTCTAAAAAATAAATTTCCTCCTCACCACAAGGACCTCCATCCTCTAGGACCAGGAAGCAAAGAGAGAAACAGTCTAAGTTTGATCTTGTAGAAAAGAGGAGGAAGGTTACATTTTCTAAAAATGTAATTGTTTTTCCAACACAGTCCACTAAACAATTTGGAAGTTCAAGTAGGGAATGATAGATGGATAAGGAAACCTTGCTCCAGAATTGACAAGATATGTTCCAAAGTCCCCTAAAAAGGACAAACAAAAATAATCTACTATGGGGTTGCGAAGGTCCTCTAGACTTCAGAAGCAAAAAGAAATGGAGGACGTAGTGGATCTGTAAATAGTATTACTGTCCCAACAAGTGAGTACAAAATAAGACATTGACACATCTATTGAAGGTATATTGCAGGGAGAAATATTTGTAGATGTAGAGGTAGGCACAATAATTATAGATACAACAATACCTACAACGAATATCTCACTTGTTGATTATTCTGATTCTGAAGAAGAGTCCATAGCAGAGGATGAGGAGGAAGACATACAAGAACAATTGTGTGCTACTAAAAGTATTAGTAAGACACATATGGGTTGGATAGAACATCATGAAGCCTCTATCAAATAAAAGGATAAGCTTATTGCCGATTTGCAAGAGGAAGTAAACAAATTAAAGGCCCGGTTGTCAATTCTAGAGAAACAACCTACAAAATTTGATTTTGAAGATGAGTTGGCCAAAATTCTGTTAGAGTTGATAGAAGAGCATAGGGAAGTAGCCCTACCCGTGGAAGAATCTCCTATTAGAGGAGTAGAAATAGAAGAAAAAACAACACAAATATTCCAACAGGATGTAAGTATGACAGATTCAAGGGCCTTTGCAAAAAATTCTGGTAATTTGAAACAATAGTAAGCACAAAACTCACAAGTAGCTGAGGAGACCAATGACCAAGAGGTAGTATAAGAATAGGTAAATATGCATTCCCCTCAAGTTTCTATTGAAATAACTATAGTTGATTCACCTCAAATTGAAACAATAGAACTTGGAGTGCAAGTGGATTTACCCCTTGTAGACACAACAAAAATTGGCATACAGGTGGATCTACCTCCAAAAGTGTAGTAGATAGTCAAGCCCCCACAAACTATCATACTAAAAAAATATAATGAATACATAACACATTGGGTGCTTAAATTTCAAGGCATGGAAGCACAAATTGCATCCTTGAAATCTATGGAACAAAAACTTGATGCTCAAAGTGCACAAACAACTAAGTTGTAGGAATAGATTCAGGATCTTTGTCAAATTGCAGAGTACTTAGTTCAGTGTAGAAGACCTACAAGGTTTTATACTTTTATCCTAAAATAAAAATACCTCTGCTGGTAGTTAATGAGGATTATTTACAATCTTCCTTACAAACTGGATACTGCTGAGGAATTTATAGAGACATATTTGCATAGTCCAGAGGAACAGAAGAATTTGCTTTGTGAGTTATTTTTGCATAACTTATTCATACCTGAGAATGTCACATTTTTGCCACATATATTCACAGGGGACATCCAATTGAGAGCTTTCATGTCTACATTGCAAAATCAGATGCATTGGGAGGAGGAGAAAAAGACAAGAAAATAAATGGAATTAAAATATGAACTATTAATAAGACCTTCCTATGCCAATTATAGGACCTCCATAAACCAACATTTCACTATGATGAGGGAGCAGAGAAGCGTAGAGGTTTATATAAGTAACCTTACTAATTGTGTAATGGGTTTTTAGGTCTTCTGCAACCAGCATGTCTTCTGCAACCAACATTTTGGTAATGCTCTATTAGCTTGTAAGAGCAGGTGGGAGAGTTGTCAATATCACTTCAGAAAAGGAACCTATCTCACCCAAAAATTTGTTGTGGTCCAGGAGAAGACCAGATGGCATAATACAAATTATCCTCAAACTAAAAGATCATTGGGTAGGTTTGAGATATAGGTTATTGATGGGGAGCCAAAATCGCTCAAAACCCAATTCTCAATTCTCATTCAAAAATTTGGTAAAATTTACAAAAGTGGCAACAGTCTGCCAAATTTGGTAAAATTTACAAAAGTGGCAACAGTCTGCCAACTATGGAAGGAAAACAAACCAAACAGGTCCAAAATGGCCCTCTCCTTTTGCCTTCACATCTGCAACTCTGTCTCAGTAGTTTTATGACCCCTTGTGCATGCCTTCGTTTCCCATTTTAAAATCTCTAGTGTGACTCTCCGTTTCCCTTTTCTGACCCTTCATTTCATTTCCCATGCCTCTTCGTTGTCTTGGCTTTCGAAACATCTTTCTTTTTGACTCTTGATCTTCGTTTGCTTTCATTGCACCTTGGTGCCATGTGCTTGTTTAGTGCTACCACTATAGACTTTGTCCACCTGTCAACCAATGATGACATTCGGTATACCCATCGCTCGATAATTTCCTCTATAACGGCCCCTATAATCGCCTGCCCTTTTTTTTTGTTTGGTCGCAAAAATGCAACATGTCACGATATCGCGACAGTTTTTCTTCTTTGCCAACATGTCGCGATATGGCAACACTTTTTCCTTCTTTCTCTTTCTCTTCTTTTGTAGTCACGATAATGCGACATGTCGCCATATTGTGACACCTTTTCCCTCTTGCTTTTCCTCTTCTATTTTAGTCATGATAATGTGACATGTCGTGATATCATGACACTTTTTCTCTCCCGTGCCTTCTCTTGTCTTTTGGTTGCGAAAATGCAACATGTCGCGATATCGCGACACTTTTCCTCCCTTGCACCTTCTCTCGTCCTTTGGTTGTGAAAATGCGACATGTCATGATATCGCGACACTTTTTCTCCCTTGCACCTTCTCTCGTACTTTGGTCATGAAAATGCGACATGTTGCGATATCGTGACACTTTTTATCCCTGCACCTTCTCTCATATTTTTGTCACAAAAATGCGACATGTCGCGATATCGTGAAACTTTTCCTCCCTTGCACCTTCTCTCATCCTTTGGTCGTGAAAATGCGACGTGTCGCGATATCGCAACACTTTTTCTCCTTTGCACCTTCTCTTGTATTCTGATCGTGAAAAGGTGACATGTTGCGATATCGTGAAACTTTTCTCTCTTGCGCCTTCTCTCATCTTTTGGTTGCAAAAATGTGACATGTCGCGATATCACGACACTTTTCTCTTTTGCGCCTTCTCTTGTCTTCTGGTCACGAAAATGTGACATGTCACGATATCGCGACACTTTTCTCTCTCTCGCCTTCTCTCATATTTACATCGCTAAAATGCAACATGTCATGATATCGTGACACTTTTTCTTCTTTACCGTCATGTCGCGATATTGTGACACTTTTTCTACTTTGTGGTATTTTGCCTTTCGTTGGATGCTCCTGCATCAAACAACCGAGGTGGATTGAGAAGTGACCTTCACTTATGTACTGTTCTGTCACCTTCTTTTTAACTAGGGCTGTACAAGCTCTCCAAGCTTCAGAAAAATCTAGGTTTGCAGGGTACAAACCCTTAAGTTCTTCAAAACCCACAACTTCCACTCTCACTGTTGTCAGCATCCTCTTTTCATCCATCCCCTTCAGTGACTTTAGTTTATGGTGCACTCCTTCATTTGTTAGGGAGTAAGTGTTGGTATGTCCATCATGGACTATACGACGATCAAACTGCCATGGTATTCCTAACAGCATATGGCAAGCATCCATAGGCAGGATATCACATAAGACCTCATCCTGGTATCTCCCAATATTGAACTTGACTAAGGACTGTTCACTGACCAATGCCCTATGGTCCTTCCGCAACCACGCAATCTGGTATGGGTGCGGGTGTCTCCTCCTATCTAACTATAACTTAGTAACCATTTCTTTAGAGACCAAGTTATCAGTACTACCATTATCTATAACAACATTACAGACCTTACCTGAACATTTGCACCTTGTGCGAAACAGGCTCCTCCTCTGGTCTGGTTCTTCCTCCTCATTCAATAAGATTCTCCTTGTGACCATAAATTCTCCTCTCTCTGCCTCCTTAGAATGTTCTGATTTAGCACCTTCATCTGCTACAGTAGCTCTGGCATGACCCTTAGGTCTCTTATTCGTCCTCTCTTGGTGTTGGGGACACTCATATGCCCGATGTCCCTCTTCCCCACAATGGAAATAGGTTCCACGAAATTGTCTTCTTCCATATCTGCCTCTTCCTCTTTGGTAACCATTTTTCTGATTACGAGATCTGTAATCATTATCTCCCTTCTGATCCTGACTGCTACTAGCTTCTTCTTTCTTCTCATCTCGTCCTCCATCTATTCCTCCACTAGTTCTTTCTCCATGACCTCTTCCTTTTTGCTTACCCTAAAACATTATGTTCAGCTTCTCTTCAAATTTTAGAGCAAACTGGTAAGCATCCTCAATGGTACTCATCCTAACCAGAATCAACTCTTCTTGAATACTGGTTCTCAATCCATTGATGTAACGGGCTACCTTCTCCTTGTTAACCTTGAAATGGCCAATTCTGATTGAGATCTGGTAAAAATCCTCTGTATATTCTTTGACAGATTTGTTTGACTGTCTCAAACTCTACATTTTCCTCAATAGATCCAATTCGTAATCTGTAGGAATAAAATGTCTCTTCAACTTCTCTACCATTTGATTCCATCTGGTTATCTTTTCCTTTCCGCTTTAATTTCTTTCTAGCTGCACTTATTTCCACCATATGCAAGAATGACCTTTCAACTTCATTTTTGCAAACTTGATCCGATATGGATCTACAACCTCCTCATACTCAAAATACTCCTCCATGTCATTGATCCAATCAATCAACTCCTCTGGATTGAGATTCCCAAAATACGTGGAGACATCAAACTTTGTATTCTTCTCGATCTAAGATATGGCCTTAACTAATCTAGCTTCTGCAGGATCCATTGCTTCTTCTTCATCTGATGGATTATCAACCTCCCAAGCTTCATCTTCACTACGGTCTTCTCTCCTTGGCTCAACCCCTCTTTGCAACAACTCTTGTAGGGCTTGCACTTCCCTCTATAAAGATCTGAAATCTTCTTCAGGTACCACATTTCTCCCACCACCATGGTTTCTTCGTGGAGGCATTCTTCCTCGCTCTCTTCTCACAAACCTTAACCATAGATCCTGGTGCAAACTACCTCACTTTTAGCAATCTTCTCACACACTCAGGGACCCTACGCTCTTCCATAGATCCTAGTGCAAACTGCCTCATTGTCAGTGATCTACTCACACACTCAGGAACCCAAAGCTCTTCCACATATCCTGGTGCAAACTGCCTCACTTTCGATGATCTACTCACACACTCAGGAACTCCCGCTCTTCCATAGATCCTAGTGCAAACTGCCTCACTTTCGGTGATCTGCTCACACACTCAGGAACTCCCGCTCTGATACCACTTGATGGGGATCCAAAATCACTCAAAACCCATTTCTCAATTCTCATTCAAAAATTTGGTAAAATTTACAAAAGTGGCAACAATCTACCAAATAAACTCCTTTATCCTAAAAGATAGTTTATTATTTTTTTACTTTATAGCATTTCCAACTTTGGAAGAAAAACAACCCAAACAGGTCCAGAATGGCCTTCTCCTTTTGCCTTCACATCTGCAACTTTGTGTTAACAGTTTTTTGACCCCGTGCATGCCTTCGCTTCCCCTTTGAAAATATCTAGTGTGACTCTTAGTTTCCCTTTTATGACCCTTCGTTTCATTTCTCGTGCCTCTTCATTGTCTTGGCTTTCGAAACGTCTTTCTTTCCGACTCTTGATCTTCGTCTGCTTTCATTGCACCTTGGTGCCACGTGTTGTTTAGTGTTGCCACTGTAGAATTTGTTCGCCTATCAACCAATGATGACATTTGGTATACCCATCGCTCAATAATTTCCTCTATAACGACCCCTGTAATTGCTTGCCCTTTTTTCTTTTGTTTGGTCACGAAAATGCGACATGTCATGATATTGCGACACTTTTTCTTCTTTGCCAACATGTCGTGATATCGCGACACTTTTTCCTTCTTCCTCTTTCTCTTCTCTTGTAGTCGTGATAATGTGACATGTCATGATATTGTGACACATTTTCCCTCTTTCTCTTCCTCTTCTCTTTTAGTTGCGATAATGTGACATGTCGTGATATCGCGACACTTTTCTCTCTCCTGTGCCTTCTCTCGTCTTTTGGTCGCAAAAATGCGACATGTCGCGATATCACGACACTTTTCCTCCCTTGCGCCTTCTCTCGTCCTTTGGTCATGAAAATGCGACATGTGATATCGTGACACTTTTTCTCCCTTGCGCCTTCTCTCGTCCTTTAGTCGCGAAAATGCGACATGTCACGATATCGTGACAATTTTTCTCCCTGCGCCTTCTCTCGTCTTTTGGTTGTAAAAATGCGACATGTCGTGATATCATGACACTTTTCCTCCCTTGCGTCTTCTCTCGTCCTTTGGTCGTGAAAATGCGACATATCACAATATCGCGATGCTTTTTCTCCTTTGCGCCTTCTCTCGTCTTTTGGTCACAAAAATGTGACATGTTGCGATATGATGACACTTTTCTCTCTTGCGCCTTCTCTCGTCTTCTGGTCGTGGAAATGTGACATGTCGCGATATCGTGACACTTTTCTCTTTTGTGCCTTCTCTCGTCTTCTGGTCACGAAAATGTGACATGTCGCGATATCGTGACACTTTTCTCTCTCTCGCCTTCTCTCGTCTTTACATCGCAAAAATGCGACATGTCGCGATATCATGACACTTTTTCTTCTTTGTCGACATGTCGCGATATCGTGCCACTTTTTCTACTTTGCGGTATTTTGCCTTTTGTTGGATGCTCCTGCATTAGTTACCAATTGTTATAACCCTTGGTCCATATTTCTTTGATAGTGATACCCCACCAGATGAGCAGTTCCAAGAGTGGCTTAGGAAAATATAGGAAATCAAAGGATACTATAAGGTTCAAGGGCAAAAATTGAGTTATGAAGAATAAAATCTGGACATAGATCTCTATGCTATTGTGGCTTCACAGAATGCATGAGGACATGCATTACAATAGGTCGGGAAAAATGATGAGGCTAGAAATTGCCTCATTCATAGACTATTTTTGGATATGTTATAAACTATTTGATAGACCTTTTGCTATGCTTTTATGCTAATTTTGCTGATGGAATACATTATATATTACTATTTACATGTTTAGATGTTCAGGAGCATAATACTCTGTTTTGGTCATTTTCTGTATTTTATGTATTTTTTACACTGTTTTAGCTAATTTACTTAGCAATTAAACATTTATTTGAATAGGCAATAATGTATGTTGATGTGTATTCCATTATAGGATCATTATATTTATTTTCATTGCATCCTAACTTGTTTAAACTACAAAAAGGTGCCAAAACCTATTCAAACTGGTCTGATTGTGCAGAAAACAGAATTTGACCATACAAATTCCAGCCAACTATGCATAAACATCATTGGCTTGGAATTTGTCAATGCCAGAACATAAAACTTATGGAGTTAGTCTTCTGAGGACTTAAGAAGACTATCCAGTCGATAAAACTCATCATATTGAGCAAGTGATGCATGGATAAGCGCCAAAACTGTTACATTGCCTGATATTCCAGAGCAGCTCTAGAATGAGCAGAGTAGAGCCAGTTTTAGTCAAAACTACCAATATAATGGTTAGCAAGGTGGAAAATGGTGGAGTCAAGATGGATATAGCTGTAGCAAAATGGTTTTTGCATTTTAGGAAGACAACTTCAACACAGTTGTTGAATCCCTAAAAAGTAGCAACAAAACACATCCACATATGTAATAGAATAGTATAAATAACACGCTCCCATATTGGTTGAGCATATAGAGATATATATAGATGTTTGCATAGAAGGATAGGAATAGATATTTGTTTCAGCTTGTAACAAAGCAGTTATTCTATAGTATGTTTCCTACATTGTTGCAATGTTATTTCAAATTCAATAAAAAGTGTAGTTTCTCCATGCAATTAGCTTCTTGAGTGAATGAGTGAACATTAGGTAGCTTAGAGTAGTCTTCTTGCCTTCTTCTAGATCAGGGAGCAAGGGCCCACTTCCAAGCCCAGGAGAAGGATCAACTTTGATAGGTTTTCTATTTATTTCTTGCTGCAATAAATTAGCAAAAACCTGACAATTTCCTTTTCATTTGTTAATTGTGTTATTTGTAGATGCATGAAATACTTGTGTTGTAAATGTAGATGCAATATAGACAATAATATAGCATAGGCTTTTGAATATTACAGTACTTTTGAAGGTTCTCTATTTTTAGCATTTATTTCCAGTTCTTGGCATTTCTAGTTGTGTATTCAGTTATTTCATTTCTGCAACATTTTGAATTCTGCTAATAAAATTAGGATTTACTTTCTGCAAAGTTGTTCTTACTGTCATTTTCATTCTGTAAGCGTAAATAGGTTTCATTTCTATTATTTTTGATTCTGCAAAAGTAATTAGTTTCAAATTACTGCAAACTTTCTATTTTTTGCAATTTTATTTTAGCAATTGTAATTAGGAGTTCAATTTAGCTCATAGGATTAAAGGTGACACTAGAAACCCCAAAAACTAACTGATCTCATCAATAAAGCCATTTCCTGAGTAAACTAATTTCTAAGCTGCTTACCTCTACTCTTGTATACAACCATTAGACACTACCTTGGACTAAAAATTATAATTATTAAATGATGTGTTTGATGACATTCATTACATGACCAAACCTCTTAGACAGAGAAGACATCCTCCTTGTACCAATACCCAATGTGAATGCCTCCATGGTCGTTCTTAAGTTGGGCCTCCTGGATCCGATCGTCGAAGATCTCATCAAACACAACTCCTCAGCTCTAAAATGTATAGGAGGTGATGGGCTTGCCATCAATAGGGATCCTAAAGATCCTGTAGACATCCTCAAGTATGATAGTCATTTCACCTATCGACAGGTGAAATGTGTTGGTTAGGGCATTCCAGATTCGGGCCAACGTAGTCATGTAATCTTGATCTACCCTGATCGTGGGTAGATCCAAGACATAGCCAAAACCCACGGTCCTAAACCACTGCCACTCCCCATCAGTCAATAGTGGGTAGAGGTTGTGAAGTAGGTTTGACTCTCTAGCCCTAGAAGTCAATCTCTAAAAGAACACAATGCATAAGGAAAGGCTAACTAAACAACTAAAAATGACCTAAAAAGAGATTAATAAAGCTAAAAATTGCTAAAAATATACAAACTATGCTAAGGGTGATTACAAGTCTAATAATGCATCTCATCGGTGCAATAAATGGTATTAACTACCAAAAAAACCTTAGCAAAATTAATAAAATTGATAAAATTTCCTAAAAATGGTGAACCGTAGGTCTAACCCGCGGTCCGCACAACGGTCATATTTTTTACCATTGTAATTCAAACTTAACCGCAGTTGGCACTTGCGGTACCCAATCTGATAATTGGGAACCACAGCTGGTAGCTGTGGTCTAGGAATATGACCCTATCGAGGTCACTTCCTAGCCAAAAAAAAAATAATAAATCCTAAGCTAGCCTAATCTAGGGTGTGGTTCATTGCCAATAGTTTAATGAGATTGATTTAACCGATTAATTAATTTGGTTCATTTTAATTGGTAATGAATGCGAGGACTCAGTTTTGAATTACCTTACCCACACTGAGGCATCGGTTGGAAGAAGGTTGTCCGCGGTCCATCATCGTGAGGTGTGTCAGGTGTTTGGTGTTAGTTTTAGCAGGGTTTTAGGTCAAGTTTTATCTCACGTCGTTCAGAGATCTCAAAATCGCCAATCATTGTTAAGGAATAATGAGGAGATTTGAAAATAACAAAATTTTAAACCTTTTCCTATTTTTTTTGGACTGCAACTGACACCCGCGGTCTTGGAATTAGGATTTTGCTCTCGTAGGTCAGACCTACAGTTCCCAAATTTTAAAAGTTTGAATCACAAACTAAACCCGCGGTTTGCAACTAGCATTAAATGCAACAAAATCCCACCGTGGGAAGATCTTAAATGCTAAATCAATGACTCCTAATGGATCAGAATATTAATAAGAGCAATCAATTTTTTAAATTTGGTGATGTTCAAGCACCAGGATCAATTAAAAAATTCAAAATTAACAAAAATATTTAAGAAAAAAAAAATCCAAATGCACCTCGTATTCAGTTATTTACTCTATACACTTGGTGGTTGCAACGAATGACGCTCCATGCAATTCGACAAGATGAGTAAATAACCATAAGGACATTTTGGAAAAAATTGTCATCGTTGATTTGATATGATTCTTTTCAATTCTGAATAAGACCTTCAAGGCTGGAGTGCTCCATGGAAATGAGGCATTTCATGTCATGTGTCTTATGACACCTTTTTTTTTTCAGAAAATCATCAGCAAAATTGATTCAACACAAAACTAATTGGATTTGCATCATTTCAATTCCCTAAGATGGCTATTGTAGCTTGACTTCTCCATGGAATATGAATGTGTAATTACTATTAACAGTTGTAATCATTCGCTGAACTAGGCTTAGCCAAGTAATTAAATGCTCAATTCAAAGTTTGTACAAATCATTCATTGTGGTCAAGCAACCTCGTCACTTCATACATTGTCATTACCCTCATCGACTCGTCGCTTGAGGGGGTAGTCATAATATCATAATCATAATAAAATCAATAGAAGATCCCTAAGATCATAGATCCCTTAATCTTGTCAAAAATGCGTTTTTCTTACGAATCATTGTCAACAGCTATCATAAGCTTACCCATTTGCTTGGGGTAAATTGAAAATATGATAATTAGTTTATAATTCTCATATTTTTAGTTATATAGGCCTAAATCCTATTGTAGTACCAAAGCTACTCGAATTTTTGATGACGAGTGCAAACTATTTCAAATTTAAGCCTTTCACCTCATTGGAAGCAATGATTCTAGGATGCATGTCTTTTTGCAGGACCTGGGGTATCTAATGTTGATATGACTAATGATCATCATAGAATATTTGACATCATTTTATGTGGTGTATTTTTTCTCACGCATTGTTCGATATCACAACGCATCTCAAAAGTGTAGGCAGTAAATCCACCTCCCAGAAGAAGAAAAGGTGATTTGCTAAATTTTGATTGTTTTGGGATGATTTGCTCAAGTTTTGGGAAATCGTATAGTGGGAGAAAATTGTATAGGGGATCATACAATTGAAGTGGTAAATCGTACAGAGCAGTGGCAAATCGTACAGGGCACACCAAAATTCACTTAGATGTAAAGGAAATGTAATTTCGAGATGAAATGTCGCATGCATTTTCTAGCCTAAGGTGTAAACTTAGGAAATTGTCAAAATAATGTATTTAGTTGTAGATGGGAAGTTATGAATAATGGATCATCTTAGGAACCACTTTGGAATGTCTTGGGCAATGTTATATAAGGCCCCATTTTTGAATTTGTAGGTCTAGATACTAGTTTACTGGTTATTAGTTGCTAGAGTAGAGAGATAGACATATTTATGAGTTATTGCAATTACTATGAGATATTTTTCCATATTTTAACTGATTTTATAACCATTAATGAGAATAATAGATGTTGTGGATAATAGTGTATGATCCTGTTGTGTATGGTTGATGCATTGTGGATGATTATTATGTAATTGAGTTTCTTCCTTACTGTTATATGTTAGTTGTAGGCTTTGTTGTAGATTGTG
Organism: Wollemia nobilis; assembly: GCA_028583015.1. Classification (NCBI taxonomy): domain Eukaryota; kingdom Viridiplantae; phylum Streptophyta; class Pinopsida; order Araucariales; family Araucariaceae; genus Wollemia; species Wollemia nobilis. Next base: position 4,483,995 of record JAQPPZ010016363.1, on the reverse strand, counting down.
AGTAGATTTTTACTGGTGGAATCATGGAGAATGATATAGGAGTATGAGGATTTTGGTAAGGATAAACTGGAGTAGACTATACAATTTTTGGGTGTAATTATTTGGATGGAATCTCTCACTAGTTTGGATTGGATGTTTTGATTGTGAATGAAACTATCTTGTTTAGACTGTTAAACATTTATAAAACATCTTAGAGAGAGATTGGAGTAGAAGAGTATATTAATTAACATCCTATTATACCTTTGGATTGTACATATCGTACATCGTACAAATTGTACAAAGAGTTATGACCCGATTTGGTAAAACAGGTGATTGATAGGCACTTCCCCGATTTGGCAGTTTTGGTAAGTCGGCTTGAACGATTACAAAAATATTTATGGCAGCCTCAAAAATAGCATTTGTCAATTTTTATGAGTGCAATATCGTACCATCTTGGTCACTGTACAATCTGAGATCGTACAGTGTATGTATTTGATGTTCGTATAAGCAATTGATAGATCGTACAATGGTCATTAGGGGAATTAGAAGATTGTTCGATTTGGTAGATTCAACCTAGGTATCATTATTACCTCTGGAGAACACCTCCCTACTAGGAATAATCCATCGTTGTATTACATTTGGCATCGTTGCCTTATCGAATCTGGCATTTTTGTTAAAACGGGTCGAATTTGACTAAAAATTGGAGGTGATTTTTTATGATGAACACTAGTACACAAAGCCATGGGAGAAGAGAACCATGAGAGAACATTATAGTAAGAAGGATAATAAGGATTTCTTAAAGAGGAAACATGAGTAACTCAGATCAAATTATGTACAAGCCAGAGATAGAGCAAGTTTGGACATCCAAAGAGGGAGACTTCGAGACGTTGTTGATTGAGACAGAAGATAAGGAGGAATACCCATTGGTCATAGAGGAGACGATTGACAAAGAGAAAGTGCATGATGATGAAGAGTGGATGGTAAGACCTAAGGAAGTAGAAATGATGTTGCGAGAGAGTGTAGAGGATGGGAGTCAGACACCAAGGCAAAAGGACGTAGGGACTTAGGAGGATAGACCAAGACAATCTCCATCGCACCAGCGAAGAAGGTCGTAGAGTGAGGACGCACAAGAATTTGGTCATCGAGTGATGGAACAAAATAAGATACCTCAAATTGATACTTGTAATGACAATGGAAGTAGGACACCACCAAGGAGGAATCTGACAGAGATTCTACAGGACACCTCAAGTGAGAGCGATGACTCTCCTAAGATGGTTAACAGAGCAACCAAACAAATATGTCCACCATTTTTAATTGAGGGTAAGGAAGACCCCACACGACACGTAGAAAATTGCATAACCATTTGGAGAGAAAATGGTGTAGACAGACTAGAGGATTGGGTAGTCCTATTTCCTGCCACCTTGAGGGGATTGGCAATAGTCTGGTACCTAAAGAGAGAAAATAATGTTGATTTTCAGACTTAGAATCAAATAAAGGAGAAATTCATTGAGCAATTTCGACCTTTGAAAGATGATGGAGACATTGGGTAGTCCTATTTCCTGCCACCTTGAGGGGATTGGCAATAGACTGGTACATAAAGAGAGAAAATAATGTTGATTTTCAGACTTAGAATCAAATAAAGGAGAAATTCATTGAGGAATTTTGACCTTTGAAAGATGATGGAGACATAGTCACCGAGCTTTGTGTAACAAAATAGAAAGCATATGAGGATATAAAATTCTACAACCGTCTACTAAACAAGTTAGTCGATAAGATGCAAATGTCCTTGGAATATGTGTTGATAAAATGATGGTTCATATATGGGTTACTACCAAAATATAAGAAAAAGATGAAGGGAGTACCATCTAACACATATGAAGACACAAAGACCTTTGAGAGTGAATCAAAACGTACGTACACGGGAATATTATCTCATCCCAAGTCAAAATATTTGGATAGTGAAGAAGAAGACACTATCCAGAGGACGGTCGCATCATTCCGCAAGGAGTTTGATAAAATGGTTAAGGAGCAAAAGATCAAACCAGATAGGAATGAGCTATGGTGCACATAATGCAAGAGTGAGGGACATACAAATATGAAGTTTCTGAAGAATGACTATTGCCATATTTGTAATGTGATGGGGCATGAGTTAATGCTCTTTCCCTACAATGCAAGAGCTTGTCCATAGGTACTATCAATCTAGGAGCAGGAACAAAAACCAGAGGCCCAAGGGAGTGGCCAACAAGCAACGAGTGGCGGTTACAAAAATAGCAAAAAATGTGGCAGACAGAATCAAGGTAATCAACAAGGAGGACAAATTTGCTTACAATATGACTCGGAAGGTAGACCGATCATACAATGTTGCAATTGCCAATAGTGGGGGAATTTTGTGAAGAATTACCCTGCACCTCTGATGTAAGGAGTACCACAAAAAAAAACTACACACATGTGTAGATGGTGTGGTCCGAGGAACCACAAGGAGGAGAATTGTCCAAAGCAGATGAGTTCGAGCAACCCATAGAATGTGATTTATTTGGACATCAAAATTCCTCAAGTTAAAGAGGAAACTCAGGAAGTGTTAGCTATGATGAGGAATTAGACTAAAAAGGATAAGTATCGAGAGCCAGAAAAAGAGAAGCAACACTGGAAAGCAGCAAAGAAAATATTGCAAGAAGAAACTTAGAAAACTAAGCAAGGAGAGTCGAGAATTCGAAGGGAATTATGAAAAAACATAAGAATAGGAGACAATTATTCTGAGCCTGGCAACACAGGTGTTGAATACCACAATGGAACTTAAAGTATCGGACTTGTTCGAAGCTATCCTAGAATTTCAAAAAAAAATTGTGGAGGAAATGCAACCACAGAAGGTGATGGAAGTAGAGAGCCAACCAATTTTAGAGGAAGGACAAAAAGACCAATTTATGGATCCTACTATATTAATGATTGATGTGGGAAATAAGCCTGCATTAATGCATATGGATATTTTGGGGCACAAATTGACACAAGTGATCGTGGATGGAGGTTCCAGTGTTAATGTGCTACCAGAAAGAAATTGGCTAGAACTAGGTGCTCCATCCCTATGCTTCCAACTGTATGGGGCTAACCAAAATGATATTAACATCAAAGGAGTTTTGACAGAACAACAAGTTATGATAGTTGAGCAAGAATTTGTCTTGGAATTTGTTGTGATTTCAATGCAAAAACCTACATACGATGCTCTATTAGGGAGAGGATGGCTACGAGTGGCCAAAGTTAATCACAATTTGGGAGAGAATCAGATCACCTTCAAGAAAGGACAACATAAATACATGATCAATTTGGCTAATCAAAGAGTTAGTGAGGATGTAGCTACAACTGACGAATAAAAAAACTCATCAGGGGATGAAGGACATGAACCTGATGGAGAGGGAATGTTGTACATAGATGAATGTAGCAAGGATGAAGCTTGATCTAATAGTGGACTTATTCATTGGAAAATGGAGGATTACGAGGTGTTTCAACCCAATTTCCTCTGTATTGAGTCAGAAGAGATCAAGGAAAAGTAAGACAAATCGAAAGTCAGTAAAGAAACTAAGAAGGAAACAGAAGAGAAGTGGACGTTTCCAAAAAGCTTTACAGAGTATACAGTAGGCAATGCAAAGATTGATACAAGACCGACACATCTAGAGAACGTAATGAAATCTATGAGTGAGCTAGAAAATATCAAGTATGAAGGACCTGAGATAGTGGATATCAATCTAGGAACAGAGGAAGAACCTAGGATAGTCCACTGTGGCAATGATTAGAATCTCGTATTGAAGACAACAATTTTCAAGATATTGTTGGAGTACAAGGATGTCTTCGCATGGACGTATAAGGATTTGAAAGGAATCCCACCCAAGTTATGTGTCCATAATATTACACTAATACCTGACGCTCAACCTGTTAGGAGAAGGCCATATAGAATGAACCCCAAGTATGCAAAATTGGTGAATACAGAGATAGAAAAGATGTTGGAAGCAGAAATTATATTCAGGGTGAAAAACAGTGAATGGGTTTCACCTATAGTAATCACCTTGAAAAAGGAAGTTGATAAGATAAGGATATGCGTAGACTTCAGGATTCTAAACACAGTGACCATTAAGGATCCCTTTCCCATTCCATTCACAGATTCAATATTGGAAGAAGTTGCAAGAAATGATATCTATTCATTTTTGGATGGATTCTCAGGATACAATCATATCAGCATCGCTGAGAAGGATAAGCTGAAGACCATATTTTTTGTGGAGAATGGCATCTATGCATATAATCGAATGCCATTTGGGCTCTATAATGCCCTAGCTATATTTCAATGCATCATACTGTATATATTTGACCAATTAGCGATAGGGAATTTCAAAGCATTTTTGGATGATTGGTCCATTTATGGGAAGATCAAGGAGAATATTTCAGCTCTTAGTGAATGTATGAGCAGGTGTAGAAATGCACAGATATAATTAAACCCAAAAAAGTGTTTTCTGTTGGTACCGTATGGAAAATTATTAGGACACATTGTGTGCAACGAAGGATTGAAGACAGATCCAGATAAAATTAGGGTAATATTATACATGGAAGAACCCTTTGACATGAATTCACTCAAAACCTTCCTTGGGTCAACAGGATATTGCTGAAGGTTTATCAAAAATTATGCACATGTAGCCTACCCATTAGATTCTTTGAAAAAAAGGAATATTCCTTTCAGATGGACAGAGGAGCACCAGAGAGCCTTTGAGGAGTTGAAGGTTAAGTTGGTAAGCAGTTTGATTTTTGTGTTTCCAAGTTGGGATAAGGAATCCCATGTCCAATTTGATACCTCAAACTTTGCAATTAGATGTATGTTGGCACAAGAAGGACAATTTAAGTTGGATCAACCGATGTTATTTTTTAGTCACCTGTTGTCAAGGCCGAAAAGAAATTATAGTACAATAGAAAGAGAAGCCTTGGGGATGGTATATGCAGTTCAAAAGTTTAGGCATTACTTATTGGCAAACCCCTTTGCGCTTTATGTCTATCATTAGACATTGTTGTACTTAATAAACAAACCAGTAATACAAGAATGAGTTAGTAGGTGGCTCGTTACTCTCCAAGAGTTTGTATTTCGAGTTGTGGTGAGACCTGGAAAGAAGCATGTGATTGCAGACCAGTTGTCTCAAATACGATTAGGGGAGCCAGCAGGAACAAGAGTTCCTGATGAATTTCTAGATGCACAGTTATTTGCCATCAATGTTGTGCCATAATGGTACAAGTTGGTTGGCTAATACCTATCCATGGGAGAGTTGCCACAAGAGATGATGACAACCAAAAAGAAGAGAATAATCATGAAGTCAACACCTTTCCAGATAATAACAGGATTGCTATACAAGATAGGAAGTGATGGTATATTTAGGAGATGTGTAATGGAGGAAGAAGTTGAGATGACATTGAAGGAAGCCCATGCAGGCTTAGCAGGGGGACACATGGGACCAGATGCGACTGCATGAAAAATATTGTTAGCCGGTCTATGGTGGCCCACATTGGACAATGATGCAAAAAAATACGTGAAAGCTTGCAATATTTTTCAAAGAGCATGTAAATTGGTCAAGAAGGACTTTATGCCCTTACATCCATCACAACCATAGGATTTGTTCGAACATTGGGGCTTAGACTTCCTAGGACCATTTAAGACATCTCAAAGATAGAAATGTAGATATATCGTAGTGGCAATGAAATACCTCACAAAATGGGTAGAAGCAAGAGCATTACCTGATAATTTTACCAAAATTACAACACAATTTTTGTATGAGAAGGTAATCACATGATTCGATATTCCGTTATGTATAATGAGTGATCATGGAGGACACTTCATTAATGAGATTATCAAGATGCTGACAACAAAGTTTAAGATTTTACACTCCCTTTCCAGTTTGTACTACCCTAGAGCGAATGGGCAGGCGGAAGCGACTAATAAAGTCTTAGTATCAACTCTATATAAAATCGATGGGATAGAAGGAGCAGACATGGAGGAAAGGTTACCATCTGTTTTGTTGGCATATAGAACAAATTTTAAACCAACAATGGAACATAACCCTTTCCAATTGATGTATGGTCAAGAAGCGATGGTGCCAATCAAGTTTTTGATACCAAGTTTGAGAGTTGCAGTAGAGCATCGCTTGGGAGATCAAGAAAGTTTGGAGGAACGACTAATGATGCTAATCAAACTAGATGAAAGAAGAGTCATGGCATAGTGGGTGATTGAGATAGCCCAAAAGAGACGAAAGTTGTGGCATGAAAAGCATTTGAGGAAGTTGGAACTTAGTCCAGGGGACTTGGTTCTCAAATTTAATGGGAAGCATGAGATCAAGCCAGGTAAACTGAAGATATTATGGGTTGGATCTTATAAAGTGATTGAAGTATTGGATAATGGAATAGTTAGGTTGTAGAACCTGAATGGGATGGAGGTACCCAACACTAATGGCTCAAAGTTGAAGCCTTACAAAGTATAATATTTATTCATTGCTTCAGAAGATTTGAACGAAGAAGAAGAGTAGACTCTCAAAATGAGGATCATCATGAGCTAGGTATACCGTAGGAGGATCTGGATATGGGACTCGTAAGACTATTTTCCAAAATGGAGGAGAGAAAACCAATAATTGAACAACAAGAGTTGGCACCTGGACCCGGTAAAAGAAGGGTGCGAGTACATATCAGATGGGCTGACGAGACTGTATGAGAGGGAGAAGAGTGGATCCCTTCAGCCATAGAAGGCTATCAGGAGAGATCACTATTACCAAGAACTTCAAATAGGAGGTACCCTAAGATAGAGCATAGGGAACTACCTCAACAACTGGAAGGACGAAGAAGGGTAAGGCTGACAGTGTGCAACGAAGATAGAGTGGACACATTTGAGATGGAAATTTTAGAGGATGCTAGGGAGGAAAGAATAGAAGAAGAACTAGCAAAAATTTCCCCATTGGATCAGATAGGGCTATTACAGCAGAGGATGAAAACACAAACCCAATAATTGCAGAAAGAGTATCAAACACTACGAGGTCACAATGCAAGATTGAGAGTGCAAGTAATCCAAGAATTTGATGGTACCATACAAATATTGGATGAAAAAAAGGAAGTTATATTACAAGAGATTGGAAGTGAACCTGAGGAGGTTGAAGACTTAACTCCAAGAAATGGTGGAGGAAACGAAGGTGCAAGCACAAGTTTGCCACCTCCACTAAGCAAGAAGCCTATGATAAACAAGGGTGTAGGAGTACTTTGGCAAGATATAAAGGAGACCACCACATCACCTGAATTACGCCACAATATGGTAGGTATGATAGATTCTAGTGATGAAAGAATGTCATGGTTGGTAGGAGAGCCTAGTACATATGAGGATGAATTGGAGAATCCTCATAATCCTCAGAGGGATCGAAGTATGCCACTTAGAGCATTGAGACCAAGGTAAGTCAAGGGAGTTCAGTAGGACAGACCCAAGAATGATACACATGCATATGCAATAGCTCACCAACAGATGAGAAGAAAAATGAGGGAAGTTCATCGATTGGAGAGATCGATGAATTTGCAAATTGACTGGGCAAAATAGGGAGAAGAGGGTCAGATTGACTCTAGCTCTAAAATAGACATTTTAGACGATTATAGAGCAGTATTGCCATCTTCATCCCCCCAGAGATCCTTTGAGGAAAGAATATGGAGGCATCACTTGGTACAAGCTGATAGAAGAGTCAGAACCTTATAATAATTGTCACCAAATTGAAGTCCACTAGCTAATATTGAGTTGATAGATATTACTACTGATGATCAAAGAATAAGAGGAATTGTACAAGGACATCTAAGAGGAAGAGGAAGAGGTAGATGACCAGAACATGATGAGAATCTGAATGATGTTGCAATTAGAGGAGGTAGAGGATGAGGAAGATTCTGACTCCCTACTCCTAGATGGCTAGGAGATAACCCGCTAGCATGTTTGAATTGGACAAGGAACCCACAACACATACTATGACTAAGAGGCATATTACAAAATGCAGTTGGAAGACGCACGGGGGGCGACCATCCCTAAATCGATAAGGACCCCAACGAGAAGTAGGTAATTGGTGGTTACCCCGAGTAAGAGAAGAGTCATCAATAGTATAGGGAGGTTTCATGCCTAGAATAAGTGGAAGGGGGAGATACCCACATGGTTGAAACCTTACTGGTAGAGGCAGGGTACACTTCGTAGATGGTGGAAACCTAGGCCAACAAAGGACCAGATCACCAAGTTTGGAGCCAAAAATGATTCATGGAGATATGAAAAAAAGTTGCTCAAACAATAGTAGAGTGGTGAGGACACCACCACCATAGGATCCATTACCTAGACGATGAAAAGAAAGCCTACCAAGGGACGAGACTCCAATTTGTCGATGTATAATACCGAACTGTACACATTGTAGGAGGGCAAATGAACGGACAACAACATCATAGGCAGAGACCAGTCAAGCAGAGGTACAAGAGGATACCACTAATCGAAACATTATGGTTGAACCTCAAGGCCAAGAGTGGTATGGGGTCGTACAGGTGAATGTCACTATATGATTACCAAGGAGGTAAGTATAATTAGACTAGGATTGAAAAAAAATAAAAGAAAAAGGAAAATGGAAAAAAAAAGAGATAAAGAAAAAAATGAAAAAAAATTGTGCCTTAGCTGTGAAAATTCCTCGGGATGCTTGATAATGGAAAATTGCTTGAAAGCTTCAATAAAGAGGAGATCAAAGAAGTTCTATTCGCAATGGAACCTAATAAGGCCCCCAGACCTGATGGCTTCCCTCCCCATTTTTTTTAACATTTATGGGATATTGTGGGCCAAGATGTCGTTGCTGTAGTTAAATTCTTCCAAAGAGCCAAAAAGATGTCGAGAGAAGCCAATTCCACTTTCATTGTGTTAATTCCCAAGTCCAACGATCATGCTTCTCTATCTGACTTCAGACCGATTAGCCTCTGCAGTGTCATTTACAAACTTATCACCAAAGTTATGGCTAATAGGTTGAAAGACATCCTTCCCTCCATCATCGATCAGTGCCAAGGGAGCTCGGTCAAAGGCAAATTCATTTCGGATGGAGTGATAACTATCCATGAATTTGCCAACTTGGCATCTAAAAACAAAAAACCCAGCATGTTCCTTAAGCTTGACATGAACAAGGCTTTTGATCGAGTTTCCTGGAAATTCATTTTTGAAGTCCTGGAAAAGTTTGGGTTTCACAAATATTGGATCAAGATAGTTCATGAATGCATCTCGACTACTTGGTTCTCGATTCTTATCAATGGCTCGCCCACAGGTTTCTTCCAAAGTTTCAAAGGCATCCGTTAAGAGGACCCTCTGTCCCCCTTTCTCTTCATCATTTTGGCCGAAACCCTTGGAAGAACCCTCTCAGCTGCCTGCAACAGTGGTCTTGTTTCTGGGATCAAACCAGCCTCAACATCCAAAGTCATATCCCATCAATAGTTTGTTGATGATACTATTTTATCCTCTCACGCTTCCATTCCCGAAGCAAAAATCATCAAGAACATTCTTGATTCTTATGAAGAGGTGACTGTTCAGAAAGTCAACTACCACAAAAGCAAGCTATACTTTCTCAATACTCCCACTCTCAGACAAAATAGGATTGCGGAGATCCTTGGGTGCATCATTGGAAGCCTTCCAACTACTTATCTTGGATTACTGCTTTTCCACGGTAGATCAGTCTCGGCTACGTGGAACCCTGTTTTAGATTGCATCAACAAGAAACTTGCGAGGTGGAAAAGCTCAATGCTCATCCAGGCAGCCAAAGCCACTCTGGTCCAAGCTTACCTCCAAAGTATCCCCATTTTTTTCTTATCTATCTTCAAAGCTCCAGCTACCATATGCCAAAAAATTAAACAAATTCAACGAAGATTCCTTTGGGCTGGAAACGAAAACAAGAATAAATTTTCGCTTGTCACTTGGGACAGGGTCTGTTCCAAGAAAAAGGATGGAGGGCTTCGATTCAGAGACATCAAGTGGATGAACATGGCCCTCATTGCCAAATAGGCCTGGAGACTTACCATCAATGAAAAAGTCACTTGGATTGATATCATTAAAGCTAAGTACCTCCATCAACTTTCCTTTCTTGGAGAGCACAACCTCCCCATCGGATCCCACTTTTGGAATGGCGTAATCAAAACAAGGAAAATCATCATGGAAGGCTTAAGGTGGTGTCTAGGAACTAGAACGACCATTCATTTTTGGGATGACCCGTGGATCCGTGATAAACCTCTCAGCCATGATCCGCATCTTGCAGTGCTCAAGGAGATCACCAAAGGCACCTTTGGAGATAAGGTGTGCCACTTCATTAACCAAGGTCCTACAAGACCAAAATGGAAACACCTAGCCCTTAATGGGCCTAGGCATATCACCGAGGCTCTCAGGAGGTTACAAAACTTGGTGAGGACCTGCATCATCCCGAGCTCACATAAAGATGATTCCATGGTTTGGAACCTTGAAGAATCTCAAAATTTCACTGTTAAATAAGCCTACTACAGTCAAGAAACTCCCACAGATTGTTGGGACTTATCAAACCAGGTCTGGGTTCCCAAGATCATTCCCAAGGTCAAATTATTTTGTTGGTTGGCCACCCAAAATAGAATCCTCACCATTGACAACTTGATTATCAGAGGGTTACTCATTCCCAATTGGTGTATTCTGTGCAAAAATGCCTGAGTCCACTTCACATGTTTTTCTAGAATATCCATTTTCCCTAGCAGTTCTCAACTAGGTCCATAACACCTTTGTCATCTCCACAGTCCTCCCACATTCCATTCCACTCCTTATTAAGCAATGGCCCCGACCTTTCAAGAGCAACCAACTAAAATTCATGTGGCAAGCTTGCCTCCACCTTTACCTGTGGCAGATTTGGATCAAGAGAAACACCATAATTTTTAAAAATCAAGCCACTGATAAAAATATTATCGTTGCCAAAATCATGGCCCGTGCTGTAGAGAATACCTCTCTTGTTTCATCTCCAAAACCCCCCCCTCCTGTATTAGAATCAGATCTAACCAAATTTTTCAATCTGTCTAACACTTATGTTTTGCCCTATATTTCTGTTGACAGGTCTGTCATCAAGTGGGTCTTACCTCCTTCTTGGTGGCACAATCTCAATTTCGATGGTGCGGCTAAAGGCAACCTAGGAGTGGCTGGCGGAGGGGGAATTCTTAGAAACCACAGAGGAGAAATAATTTTGGCCTTTGCCCAGAACCTGGGAATTCAATCCAACAATATGGCAGAAGCACGGGCCCTGTTCCAAAGTTTGATCCTCATGGAAGGGTTGACCATCAATAAACTTATCATCGAGGGAGACTCATTGCACTGTATCAACTGGCTCAATGGTACTGCTAAGCCTCCCTGGGCCCTTGCTTTGATTTTTCAAGATTGCAAGGCCCTAATTGGCAATTACCCAGAATTAGTCATTAAGCATCAATACAGGGAAGGAAACAAAGCTGCGGACTGGCTTGCTAACAAGGGAGTCGACGAATCCGACATTCAAGTGTGGAGAGACTCCTTTCCCATCGACCTAAGGAATGATCCTACAAATTTCAATGTTTGCACAATGTGATATGGTGCCAGGGGTTTGGGTTGGTATGCTGACGATACTTGTCGCGATATTGCGACACCTTTTCCTTCTTCTCCTTCGACAGCAAAAATGCAACATGTCGCGATATCACAACACTTTTCACCTTTGGCCATGAAAATGCAACATGTCGCGATATCGCGACACTTTTTCTCTATCGGCCCTGTCGTTGCAACTTGTCACGATATCGTGACACTTTTTCCTCCTTTGGTTGTGGTAATGCAACATGTCTCGATATCGTGACACTTTTCCTCTTTTGGCATCGTCGTTGCAACATGTCACGATATTGCGACATTTTTTTCTCCTTTGGTCACGACAAGGCAACATGTCATGATATCATGACACTTTTTATCTTTTGACCTCGTCGTTGCAACATGTCACAATATCGTGACACTTTTTCCTCCTTCAGCCGTGGCAATGCAACATGTCGTGATATCGTGACACTTTTTCTCTATCGGCTTCGTCTTTGCAACATGTCGCGATATCGTGACACTTTTTCTCTATCGGCTTCGTCTTTGCAACATGTCGCGATATCGTGACACTTTTTCCTCCTTCGGCCGTGGCAACGCAACATGTCACGATATCGCGACACTTTTTCTCTTTCGGCCTCGTCGTTGCAACTTGTCACGATATCGCGACACCTTTTTCTCCTTCGGCCGCGACAATGCAACAAGTTGCGATTTTGTGACACTTTTTCTCTTTCGGCCTCGTCATTGCAACTTGTCACAATTTTGTGACACTTTTTCCTTATTCGGCCATGACAATGCAACATGTTGTGATATCGTGACACTTTTTCTCTTTCGGCCTTGTTGTTGCAAATTGTCGCGATATTGTGACACTTTTTTCTCCTCCGGCTGCGACATTGCAACATGTCGTGATATTGTGACACTTTTTCTCTTTCGGCCTCGTCGTGCAACTTGTCATGATATCGCAACACCTTTTCTTCCTTCGGTCATAGTAATGCAAATTGTCATGATTTCGTGACATTTTTTATCTTTCGGCTGAGACGATGCAAATAGTCGCAATTTCGCAGCACTTTTTCTCCTCTGGCCATGATGCTGCAACTTGTCGCGATATCACGACACTTTTTTTCCTATGGTAGCGATGATGCAACATGTTGCGATATCACGACACATTTTCTCTTTGGCCATGATAATGCAACATGTCGCGATGTCACGACACCTTTTTCTTCTTTGGCCGTAGCAATGCAACATGTCGCGATATCGCGACATTTTTTATATTTTTGTCGAGAAGATGCATCACGTCGTGATTTTGCGACATTTTTTCTCCTTAAGCTGTGATGATACAACTTGTCGCGATATCATGACACTCTTTCTCTTCAGGCCGCGACACTGCAACCTGTCATGATATCGTGACACCTTTCCTCAATTGGCCGCAACAATACAACTTGTCGCGATATCGCAAGACCTTTTCTCCTAGGGTCGCGACAATGCAACATGTCATGATATCGCAAAACTTTTTCTCCTGGGGTCACGACAGTGCAACATGTAGCGATATCGCAACATATTTTCTTCTTTGGCATCGACGATACAACTTGTCACGATATCATGACACTTTCCTCACTTGGCCGCAACAATACAACATGTCGCGATATCGCGACACCTTTTCTCTTGGGGTTGCGACAATTCCACATGTCACGATATCACGACATTTTTTTTCCTAGGGTCGCGACAATGCAACATGTCACGATATCGTGACATATTTTCTTCTTTGGCCACGACAATGCAACTCGTCGCGATATCGCGACACTTTTTCCTTTTCGGCAACGATGTTGCAACATGTCACGATATCGTGACACTTTCTCTTCTTCGGCCGCGATGCTGCTTTTTGTCATGATTTCACGACATTATTTCCATTCTTGGCCGTGACAGAGCAACATGTCGTGATATCGCGACACCTTTTCCTCCTTGCCTTTTCTCTATGCTGTGGACCGCAAAATTGCAACATGTCGCGATATCACGACACCTTTCTTCTTGTGGTGTTTGGATTTTTCTTTGATCTTTAGCTCTTGGGCCTCTTCGGTCGGTTTGGAAAACATGTAAAAAATACTTGTACAAGGTTCAGGGACCTTTCAACACCCTTTCAACCAATCAAAAAAAAAATTCCTCGGGACGCAATTAGGAAGGGTGATATTAAAAACCAAAAACGACGACCTTTCCAGAGGAAAGAAAGCAAAAATTCCTCTAAGTAATGAAATCATACAATGAAAAGGAAGAATCGTATAAAGTAATACTAACATGCAAATCGTACAAGAGGTCGTATGGTAAGATTTAGATTGTACGATGTACAATTTGCCAACTAACCCATTTAATGTGGCATGTGGCAAAGCAGCGATTGGAGGAAAAGAAGGGGGAAAAGACAAAAATTTGAAACCAACTGTTGAGTTGTCAATCATCTAGCAGTGGAGATGGAAAAAGCATGCAACATGGTGCCTGTTTTTTAAAAATTTAGGGTTTTATTAGGGTTTTTGAAAACTTGCTTTAAAAGGAAAGGGACTTAACCATTTTTCACCAAGCAAGAAAAAAATCAAATTTTTTTCAGGAGATTGAAGGGAAAAAGCGTACATACGTAACAGAAAACTACATGGGTGAGAATTTTTCACTAGTACTCTAAAGATTGCAGACCCATTACTAAATTTGTACCAAGGAGTTCTTTTCCACTTCGAAGAATTAACCTAATAGAGAAAAATTGAGTGTTTTTTTCTCCACAAAGGGGAGAAATTCAAAAATTTTCAAGATATTACAGCCAAAGATGTTAGAATATGTCATTGTACAAATTTTGAATAGAGAAATTGCTGATTAAATTCGGAGGAAGTAGAGATTGGCAGTGGAAATTGGGGAAAGTGCAAGGAAATGGAGGATTGAAACCCTAAAAACCTGAGAAATCTTGCAAAGGTGAGTTAGGAGACATGAGGAGGGAAAAATCTATACCGTACAGTCATACAGTGTAGCCAAAATTTTGTCAAAGTAAAGAAAATTATGCCAGGAGTGAAAGAGTGGAAGATTTATTGAGAAAAATCATGGAAGGATAGATCGGGCCAATTCAAAAATTGGGTCGATGGCAAAATTGGGAAAGGAGACCAAAAATCTGAGATTTTTTAGCATTGAGGGTTAGCAAAGATGTATTGTATGATTTGAGGGTAGATTATATGATTTCCAGGCAAAAGGGTGCAAGTTGAAGGGGTTTTTTTGCCATTTTTGGTAGTTTTTGAGAGATCATACAGAAGCGTATGAAAAATTACAAATTTTAAAGGGGAGGGTAGCCAGCAGATAGCAGCGTATGAAGTACTAGCAACTCGTACGATTTCAGACCGTCGTACGATTTGAAAAAAAAATTAATCGTTGGAAGAATTGATGGGGTAAAAAGGAAAATTGTCAAAAGTGTGTATGATCTAGAAAGAGACGAAGGATGATAAAATCATACATAGGAATTAGAACCGTATATTGTATGCTTTTACTGAGCTTGTACGATTTTTGGTATGATTTTAATTGTGAAGGAGGAAGTTGAGTAATCGATGAGATGTTGGAGGAATAATCCCAACATAAGAGTTTGGACATCGATTGAGGTGGATTGCAACACATAGGGTGGAGAGATCATCAGGTCTGCTACATGAGAGAGAGGCATACTCACAAAAGTACTCCAAGCATCAATTTTATTCCCACAAAAGGTGTGGTAATAGTCCATGGAGGAGAGGAGGATATAGGCTATGGAGGAGACAGAGCCATTGGTGGGCACACCTGGATAGAACACCATCGAGGCACAGAGAGGAAGGAATGGCCCAAGACATTACCTAACAGAGGTAATTGAGGAGTGAAGTGCATGTGCAACAACAGGAAGAACATCTGATCAGTGAGTAGGAGGAATGCCAGGTGGAATTGTCAAATATTACATTCGTACAACATGGAGCAAAAGCATATAGGAAATGGTGGAATGATGAGAAGAATAAGTCTCATCCCTAAAAGAAGAAATTTGAGAATGCGCAAGTGTCAGTCATTGCAAATATTCCACCGTTTCATCGAACATTCTTCTAGAACTATCTTCTATAGATAGTTCAAGCATATAATGCGACGACAAGGACAACCTACGTCAATGTGGGAAAGAGGTCGATAAAGGTGGAAATTTTGACAGAGGCATTTAAAAGAACATTTGGGCTACCAATGGAGGGCATGGAGATAGTTAAGAAATTGATAGACCCAATTGAAGCACACCGCCTGGTGACCACCATGACCACTGCTAAATCACTGACATTAGTAAATATTTTCGATGCAGGAATGCACAAAATAAAATAGATCCAGTTGCAAAACAACCATTGGGCATGTGCAATGAATACATTCATGGATCAACTGTTAGGCGATATAAGGACAGTAGAAATGCCAATGTGGATGGACCAGTATGCAGAAGGTATTACCCAGGGGATTCCATATGATTGGGGTACCTATCTGGAGATAAGAATGCACGAAGCATTGATGAAGAGACCAAAGAATTTTGGGATGGAATTTCAGACTATAGGATTACTTTTGAAAATCGTCTCAAAAGTGGGAATACAGTTCCTAGGGTTGACGCCACCTAGAGAAATTAGGCTGGGCCAACCAATAATATTGAGATGGGTAAAGGTTGTACCAATAACTAAGATTAATTCGAAGAAATGATGCACAAGGAGTGAGTGACACAGGAGTGAATCTCAGGAAGATACTTCTCTAGAAGAGGATGTCGATGTACATCATCGAAGAAAGCATTCTAGATGGTTGAATCCAGAACTAGAACAACAAGTACCTACACAAAGGCAGCATGAGCAACCTCTCAAGAAATAAAGGGATAGTAGTCCTATACAAATAAGGACAAGGAGACAGTGAGAAAGAATGGCAGAAATACTATCTCCAAACGTATAGAGAATGAAAAAATCAGATTCAGAAGCGATGGAGCTGGATGAGTTGTGTTGGGCGAATGCAGAGAAAATAGTATGCTCTCCAAATATTTTTGATAATTTTGAGAGGATGGATGCCTCTAAATTATTTGGAGGAATTAAAATAGGGCATGATGGAGTAGCCACTACCCAGGAAGAAGTGGGAGTTGGATCGAATACCGTAGCAGCAGAACCCAAGAAGAAGACTCGATACATAATTGTATCAGAAGGCTCTATTAAGCAAGAAGTCTTGAAAGATATAGAAGCATCACAAGAAGAAGAAGCACTTATTGCTCAGTAGGTCACAGTTGGGGATGCACAACAAACTCAAGAAGAAAGGATGACAGAGGAACAACAAGTGGATGATAGGGATAAAGAAGTAGCTTGGGAAAACATAGAGGATCCACAAGGAGGCTCAGCCAAAGCAGGAAAGGCTCAGGAACAAGTTGAGCAGTGATCTTAGGTAGAGATCATAAATATTATGGATAACGAGAGTGAGGATAAAGATAAACAATCTCCACCTTGAGAAAAGATAGATACCGAGAGAGCACTTAGAGAGCTTGGAGGAAGCTCTAGCCACCTTAGAGAAGAAGAAGAATTTAGGTCTCCCACAGAAGAAGAATGATGGAGATTGCAATCCAGTTATATCTTGGAGATACCGTGGTTCGAGAGAATCACAATGAAAGAGGAGGCATCATGGAATAGAGGATAATGTGGAACACTTCTTCGCTCAGTTAGGCCACATGATAAATAGTGCCAGATTAGAATTTTGTATTGGCCACGTAGGAGAACTAAAGCTATGGGAGAAACAAGTATCTCTCGAGTTGGAGCGGATAACATAATGGGTGAATAGTGTAAAGCTGACGAAGAAGATAACAGATATCCACACACATCATCGATGGAGATTACCCAAGGAAGAGGTAACAACGATGTTGGAAAGAGAAGACTTGCCAGAAGGGATAGTCATAAACTACAAGAAGGACCCAAGGATTTATTTGGATCGAGTGAGTCATCCAACCTACCCAACCAATACGACAAAAGTAGAATATAGAAGGGTCACTACAGGAGTGTCCATTACCCTACGAAAGTTGAACTTCCTAACATACTGGAAAGAGTGGCTGAGCGTTGGGTTGGCAAAAATTCATTGGCTCAAGAAGGCACAGGTAGAAGAGACTGCAACCACTCAAAAGGAATTGGCCGCAATGGAAGATGAATTGCAAAAAAGCAGAACTGTAGTAGAGAGAAAATAAAGAAGTTGGAGGAGGATCTGTCAGGACTAAGAGTAGAGTTTGAAGCCAAGATTACAACACTTGAAGAAGAGAAGCGACAAATTTTCCATATGGTAGAAGACAATATTAAAGAGTTGGAGGTACAACTCAAAGTGAAGGATGAGTAGATGATAGCTCAGTTGGCCAAAAAGAATGAGCAAATGGCTACACAGGCCAAGCAGATAGAGGAGATGACAAGAGACAACAAGAAGTTCAATGAGATGGTCATTGAGAAGCAAGCTCAAGTCAAGACCAAAGAAGACTAGGTTTGAGCTCTAGAAGTTAACATCCAACACCACTTGGAGAGCATTGACGAGAAGAATGAGGAACTCCAAGCGACGACTTAAGCAGAAGATCATTGGAAGCAGAAGTTGACAAAGAGTACCTCCAAATGAGAAAAGTAGATGATGGACTTCTTGAAAGCTACAGAGGAAAAGGCTAACCTTCATGGAGCCAAAGCCATCGATATTATGCAACCAAGTTGAAGAATGAACGAGAAATATACAACACCCAAGTCAAGGACTTGGAGGCTGAGGTAGCTCAACTAGAAGCCCAAGAAAAGAAGTAGAACGAGTCATCAAGGATGCTGACTAAAATAAAGGGGAGGGCAGATGTAGGCAACGAATCCACCTCCCAGAAGAAGAAAAGGTGATTTGCTAAATTTTGACAGTTTTGGGATGATTTGCTCAAGTTTTGGGAAACTGTACAATGGGAGAAAATCGTACAAGGGATCATACAACTGAAGTGGAAAATCGTACAGAGCAGTGGCAAATCATACACAATGCATCGAAATTCACTCAAATGCAAAGGAAATGTAATTTCGGGATGAAATGTCACATGGATTTGCTAACCTAAGGTGTAAACTTAGGAAATTGCCAAAATAATGTATTCAGTTGTAGATGGGCAATTGTGAATAATGGATTATCTCAGGAACCACTTTGGAACAGCCTGGGCAACATTATATAAGGCCCCATTTTTGAATTTGTAGGTCTCACTACTAGTTTACTGGTTATTATTTGCTAGAGTAGAGAGATAAACATATTCATGATTTATTGTAATTACTATGAGAAAGTTGTCCACATTGTAACTGAGTTGATAACCATTAATGATAATAACAGACGTTGTGGATGACAGTGTATGATCCTGTTGTGTATGTTTGATGCATTGTGGGTGATTATTGTGTAATTGAGTTTCTTCCTTACTATGTTATGTTAGTTGTAGGCTTTGTTGCAGATTGTGAGCAGATTGTTACTGGTGGAATCATGGAGAATGATATAGGAGTATGAGGATGTTGGAAAGGATGTACTGAAGCAGACTATATGATTTTTGGATGGAATCTCTCACTAGTCCGGATTGGATGTTTTGCTTGTGAATGAAACTATCTTGTTTAGGTTGTTAAACCTTTATAAAACATCCTGGAGAGAGATTGAAGTAGAAGAGTATATTAATTAACATCCTGCTATACCTTTGGATCATGCATATCATACATCGTATAAATCGTACAAAGAGTTTTGACCTGATTTGCTAAAATAGGTGATTGACAAGAACTTACCCGATTTGGTAGTTTTGGTAAGTCGGCTTGAACGATTACAAAACTGTGTACGACAGCCTCCAAAACAACATATATCAAATTTTTTGAGTGTAAGATCTACCATCTTGGTAACTGTATGATCTGAGATCATACAGTGTATGTATTTGAGGTCCGTACAAGCAATTGATAGATCGTACAAGCTGTCACCTACAGTCTTAACTAAAGTTCAATTAGCCTTCATCCAAGCCAAATCAATTTGAATGACCATTTGATCTAGAAGAAGATGGTTAAAGGATGGAAGCTTCCAATCCAACTGTCCTGACCACACCTTCTTGTTCTTGTATTCTCCATGAAGCCACCCCTATCCCTTGGATAGTCCTTTAAATACCCCTTCAAATTAGGGCAAAATATATGACGGAGCATTGAAGATTAGAGCAACGAAGCCCAGTTGAACTATGGACTCACTTGAGTGCACTAAGAGAGAGATTCATTGCTATCACTTTGCCAACCTAAGAATCATGACTAATTATGCCATGGATGCCCTAAGGAGCTAGGGTGCCAAGAAATGCTAATTTGGGCAAACGGAGGCTCTATCGAGCAATTCAACTGCCAAAACTGTCAGAGAACATTGAGGCGACCCTTGATCATCAATTTAAAAGGAGGATAAATCCCACAACCCTTGATTTAGAGATCAAAACTACTTGGTTGCTCATCGCGGCTTTCAACTGCGGTTTACAGTGCAGATCGCTCATCTAAGCTGCAGTTTACAACAGGTATAAGATCCCCTTATTGTACTTTTTGCAGTGTGCTTAGCTAGTTTAGATTAATCATTCTAATGGTTTATTTTGAAGTTTAGAGACTCTAATTGACCGTATTAAAATATTTCATTAGGTTTACTTCATTTTAGCAAGTAGGACATAATTTGTTTCTTTTCATGTTCTAATACTTTAATTCATGCAACTGATCCTCTAGATTGATATATGTACTTATTGTTTAAATGTTTCCATCAATATTTATGAGAATTACATATGTTTAGCATAGTTTATCTATTTTCTTGATTTTATTAGTATTATGGCTTTTGCATGTATGAATCCTTTAAAGGGCCTCATCATGAGAGGCTACCTATTTGTTTAATGTTCTTGTGTTGTTTCTTGATCATAGGAAACAGGTTCAAAGGAACTTCAATAATCTAATTCCTTCCTCAACACGAAAAATAGGGTCAACTCCACCCTAGAGCTGTTTGTGACTATTTAGAGAGCATTAGTATTGTACCTACCCTGTTGGGAGCTTCAGAATTGTATCAATTGTATCAACATTTGGATGACCCTAAAAGGGGCATGATTGTAACCGAGATTCACTTTCAATATTAATACAAGAAACATTCATTTTATTGTCATATGCAATATTGATTCTTATTTCATGTTTTTATGTTGATTTCCATTGATGTACTAGATAGGTGCACGCTTTTTTGGATAGGTCAAATATTTTATTTGACATGAATGCATATTTTTACATCAAGGTTATATATATATATATATATATATATATATATATATATATATATATATATATATATATATATATAACCTTGATGTAAAAATATGCATTCATGTCAAATAAAATATTATTGAACATTAAGCTTCTTACATGGGATTTGGGTTTTTTTTTGGGTTGTTACAATTATTGACCATTGTTGGAAAAAATCTCTAAGAAAAGTAAACATATATGACATTAAGGATATATATCTTATCTCTAAGAAATCAAGTAACAAACATTTTAACTAGATATTTATCTTATCTTATAAGATTAAAATTTGGAAGACATCTACTGAAATGAGATTTTTCTAGAAACCTTGTGTTGTGGCTGATCCACAACACACCCCAAAATTGGGGACCCACCTTTTTTGCATGCTTTCAAAGAAGACCGCAGTGACCCAAATGCTAAAAAAATCAAGGAAAAAAGCAAAATTTCACAAAAGAGAAGAAGTGTCGCGATATCGCGACATGTTGCTCTGTCGCGGCTAGAAATGAAAAGTTGTCGCGATATCGCGACATGTTGCTCCGTCGCGGCTAGAAATGAAAAGTTGTCATGATATCACGACATGTTGCTCCGTCGCGGCTAGAAATGAAAAGTTGTCATGATTTCGCGACATGTTGCTCCGTCGTAGCTAGAAATGAAAAGTTGTCGCGATATCACGACATGTTGCTCCATCGCAGCCAAAAATGAAAAGTTGTCACGATATCGCGACATGTTGCTCCGTTGTGGCAAGAAACGAAAGGTTGTCGCGATATCGCGACATGTTGCTCCGTCGTAGCTAGAAATGAAAAGTTGTGATTTCGTGACATGTTGCTCCGTCACAGCTAGAAATGAAAAGTTGTCACAATTTCGCAACATGTTGCTCCGTCGAGGCTAGAAATGAAAAGTTGTCGCGATATCACGACATGTTGCTCCGTCGCGGCCATAAATGAAAAGTTGTCATGATTTCGCGACATGTTGCAATCGTGACATGTTGCTCCGTCGCGGCCAGAAACGAAAAGTTGTCACAATATCGCAACATGTTGCTCCGTCACGACCAAAAATGAAAAGTTGTCACGATATCGCGACATGTTGCTTCGTCATGGCCAGAAACGAAAAGTTGTCGCGATATTGCGACATGTCACATTTTCGTGGCTCAAAATAGCAAAGTACAACAAAATGAAAAAGTGTCACGATTTTGCGACATGTCACGTTTTCGCGGCTCCAAGCAGCGAGATGGTATGGAAGGAAAATATGTCATGATTTCATGACATGTCGCATTTTTACGGCCAAGTACAGCGAGAGCAGTCCGAAAGAGAAAAGCGTCATGATTTCACGACAAAAAATAGTGAGATGGTACGAAAGAGAAAAGCGTCATGATTTCACGACAGAAAGCAGCGAGACAGCCCGAAAAAGAAAAACGTCGCAATTTCGTGACAGGTTGCATCCGCTCGGTCCAGAATAGAAAAATGTCGCGATATCACAACATGTCTCATTTTTGCGATGCGTGATGACGAACAAGACTGCTGACAGAAAAATGTCGTGATATCGCGACATGTCTCATTTTCGCGGAGTAGGTAGAGGAGCAAGGCTGCATACATAAAAACGTCATGATATCACGACATGCTATTTTTGGTCGCGATTTACAGGGGGTTGGAAACTTTTTAGAGAAGATTGCAGGAATGAAGGCAAGGCCTTGGCACTGGGTTTTCTTCATGGATATTTTCCTTCCACATGGACTGGTTTGGGAAAACCAGAAATTCTGCTATTGTTAATGAACATTTTTTTTAATGCAGAAATTTTCAGAAAGTTGCATTTTATGGGCAAGAAAGGAGTTATTTTCTGCATGCAAGATTAAATGTCTATTTTTTCTTTTCAGATTTTAGGCTTGTAAATGGAGTTTATGCAAGTTTCTTGGTTGCTTCATGCTAATGTTTAAATTTGAAAAATCTCATTTAAAACCCTAGGAGCCAGCACTTAGCTTATCTGGATTGTGCTTGTTTTGCAAGTCCAATAGGTTAGGTTGCATGCATGGAAACCTCATATCTTCGGTTTTGACGAAATATGATAGCATCATACTGAAGGCATTTTATTTTTATTTTTCTGCACTTTACTTTTCCAAAAGTTGTTACTTTATTTTAATTTGCAGTCGTTAAAATTATAAACATCTAAAAAATATCAAAATCTAAAAAAAAAAAAAAAAACAATGAACAATCACTAAAGTTTCATGGTGAAATAAATCAACATTGCCCCTTGTTTACAGTTACTTGCAATCACTAAGGTGTTTCAAGCATTTAAATTGAATATTATTATTTATGCATATGAATTTTCGTTCATAAGAACCATGGAGAAATAGCTAATTTCTTTGCAAGAGAGAGTTTCCTGTCAGAGACTCAAGTTGCGTGATCATTTTGTTATAGGGCAAAATATCCACTCAACACCTTGCAACTTGAGAAAGATGAAGTTTCTAGAAACCTTGCAACTTGAGAAAGATGAAGAATATATTTGATGAAAAAGAAAACATCTTAGACTCGAAATGTGGTTATGTCTAGTCAATTTATGTATTTCATGGATACTCTTGTTAACCATTCTAAAAAAAAAATCCCCCAGGTTTGGGGTTTGGGTTTTGTTTAAGGTTGTTATAGTTATTGACCATTGTTGGAGGAAATCTCTGTTAAAATATATTTCGTGAAGGAAATCAAATAATAAATATTTTTATTAATTTCAATTTGGATCTTTATCTTATAGTTATTCAACATTGTTTGAGGAAATTGTTATGAAAGAAATCAAGTAATAAATATTTTAATCAAAAGGAAATCAAATAACAAATATTTTAACCAAAAGGAAATTAAGTAATAAATCTTTTAACCAAAAGGAAATCAAATAACAAATATTTTAACCAAAAGGAAATGAAGTAATAAATATTTTAACCAATTCCAATTTGGATCTTTATCTTATCTTATAAGATTAAAATTTGGAAGACATCTAGTGAAGTGAGATTTTTTTAGAAACCTCGTAATTTGAAAAAGATAATTTTTTTAGAAACCTTGCAACTTGTAACTTAAAAAAGACGAAGTTTCTAGAAACCTTGCAACTTGAGAAAGATGGTTTTTTTAGAAACCTTGCAACTTGAGAAAGATGATGAATATATTTGATGAAAAATAAAGATAGCAGCTTAGACTCGAAATGTGGTTATGTCTAGTCAATTTATGTATTTCATGGATACTCCTGTAAACCATTCTAAAAAAAAAAAATCTTTCACTTTTGGGGTTTGGGTTTTGTTTGGGGTTGTTACAATTATTGACCATTGTTGAAGGAAATCTCTAGGAAATGTAAACATATATGCCATGAAGGAAATCAAGTAATAAATATTTTAACCAATTCCAGTTTGGATATTTATCTTATCTTATAAGATTAAAATTTGGAAGACATCTAGTGAAGTGAGTTTTTTCAAGAAACCTTGCAACTTGAGAAAGATGAAGTTTCTACAAACCTTACAACTTGATAAATATGAAGAATATCATTGATGAAAAAGAAATATAGCAAATCGAAATGTGGTTATGTCTATTCAATTTATGTATTTCATGGATACTCTTGCAAACCATTTAAAAAAAAAATCTCAGGTTTGGTTACATATACATCATGAGGGAAATCAAGTAATAAATATTTTAACCAAAAGTAAATCAAGTAACAAATATTTTAACCAAAAGGAAATCAAGACCATTCCATTATTTCATGGATACTCTTGTAAACCATTTAAAAAAAAAAATTCTCTCAGGTTTGGGGTTTGGGTTTTTTTTTTTGTTACAGTTATTGACCATTGTTAGAGGACTTATGAAGGAAATCAAATAATAAATATTTTAACCAAAAGGAAATCAAGTAACAAATATTTTAACCAAAAGGAAATCAAGACCATTGTTGGAGGAAATCTATAGGAAACCAAAAGGAAATCAAGTAACACATATTTTAACCAAAAAGAAATCAAGACCATTGTTGGCGGAAATCTCTAGAAAATGACATATTTATCGAAGGAAATCAAATAATAAATTTTTTAACCAAAAGCAAATTAAGTAACAAATATTTTAACCAAAAGAAAATCAAGTAATAAATATTTTAACCAATTCCAGTTTCTTGAAAGAAATATAGTGAAGTGAGAAGATGAAGGTTCTAGAAACCTTGCAACTTGAGAAAGATGAAAGTTTCTAGAAACCTTGCAACTTGAGAAAGACGAAAGAATATCTTTAATAAAAAAGAAAGATATAAAAAAGAAAGATAGATATGGTTTAATTGGCCTTACAATAAATACGATATTTGCTATTTTGATTTGAATAACATAATATAACTCACATATTACTTATTAAGAAATTATTTGGATGGTTCATTTTTATTTAAAAAAAAAAAAAAAAAAAAAAACTTTTTAATAAATCTTTTAATATTTTTATTTTACATGGTGAAATGAATTTTTTTTATAGACTTAATCTTAAAATTTTATAACATCTTTTAACAGAAAAAAATATTTAAATAAATTAAATGTTAGAATAATAAAATTTTTTTTAATAAAAGTTGTTAAGTAACATAAAATCGTATAATAGAAATCCAAATTCTACCCGTCTCGTGCATAAGAGTTTCTCTATTTTCTGTCCATAATCATTAACTTCATTTTTAATATATATATTTTTATTTTTTTTGGTCCATAATCATTAACTTTATTTTTAATATATATATTTTTTTGAATTTACCGTAGCCACGAATTCGGTAGGTTGTCCAGCTTTTTATGGCCGCATTGTGCTGTCCGCCCTAGAAGCCGTCACACAGATCTTCGCGTAGTCCGTCCCTATAACCACCATGCCACAATCATTTTAAACCTTTTACGCCACTGAAAGTACCAGAAAAAGGACAAACGTTCAGTCCGTGATTTGAACCTTGGACCTCCGCCTCCTTATGAGGTTTGGATGAACCAATTGATCTACACCTCAGACCTTCATTTTTAATATTTTAAAATTAATTTTTTAATAATTTTTTTTTAAAATATTTATATAAATAAATTGATAGATTTAAAAAATTAAATATATATATAGTTTTTAAAAAATTGAAGGACCTATCTCATTGTCAAAGACACATTGGGGCTACTTCGTATGCCAAGCAAAATCTTAAAAAACAATACTATCCATATTAAAATAATATACAAAATATTTATATATACGCTTAAAAATAAAATTTAATTAAATTTGTTAATAAAATTTAACTAAATTTGGTATTAGTCGGCTCTGGCTCTGCAACTTTTCCTGTATCCTTTTGTGACCCTTCCATGAAAGGTTGGTTTTTGAAAAGAGAAAAGCTAGTATTAAAGGAGTAAACCCAAAATGATATAGGATTAAATAGGGTGAAATGATATAGGATTAAATAAGTTACAGAGGTACATATCCTAAATAAATTGAGTGAAATGACATAAAATTAAATACGGTGAAATGATATAAGATTAAATAAGTTTCAGAGGTTAAATAAATTTGGTGAAATGACATAGGATTAAGAAGTATACAAAGGAACAAATTCGAGAACAAAATTGTTTTTGAACCAAATAAACCGAAACAATATAGAATTAAATACCGTGCAAAATTACATCCCCAAAAAAATTGTTGTTTTTGAAACGGTTAAAACCAAATGCTATAAGATTAGAGAGCGTAGAGCTCCAACACCCCCTAAAAATTAGTATAACTAAATGATATAAAATTAAAAAACGTGGAGAGCCTCAAAATAAAATAGTAAAAGTAATTATAATCCCAAAGCTTCCCACTTTTCTATACCGTCTTGAAAAGCGAATATTTGGTTTCTAACAATTATTAAAACTAAATAATATAAAATTAAAAAGCGTGAAGAATCGCAAGGTCAAAATAAAATATTAATATTTAATAAAAGTAATTATGGTCCCGAAGCTTCTCACTTTTCTATACCGTCCTCTGAAAAGCGATTTTGCACTTTCCACGATATTATACAAATGATTGCTCCAATTTGGATAGGTTTTAAAGTAGAAGTTTTGGTAAGGTTTTAATTCTAAAATGTTTATAAATATGAATGAATGAAAGTTTAGGTATTTTATATCGGAGACAGTAGTATTTTTTAAGTTTAATAAAATATTTAGTAGTTTTTAATGTTAATATAACAGAGGAAAATCATGATTGGAAAAAATTTAATGTCATATATATATATAGATATAGTGTGAGAATCTTTTACAACCAATTTTTCGGATTAAAGATTTGGAGTTTTAAGGAGAAAGGTCCCATTACAAGACTTGCAGATTAAAGACTCCAAGTTAGAGATTGAAGAGAGATCTAGTGGTCAAGGAAGCCACATTGAAGACTACAAATCAAGGAGGAGGTCCTAGAAAGAAGACCCCATTGAAGGAAGAAGAGACTCAAGGAGAAGAGTCTTAGTGAAGATTGAATATTGGTGATCTTCATTGAAGATTGAAAACTTCACATTGAAGAAGAGACCCATAGGAGGTCCCATTGAAGAACTTCCACATTTGGAATATTGAAGATTGAGAAGGACTAGCAAAATTCCCATTGTAGATTTCAAAAGCAACAAATTTTAGAGATCCTAGAGGGAGATCTCATTGCTAAACTTCTACAGTAGAAGGTTGAAGAAAAGGTCTTATTGGGAAGACCAGATAAGTTGCAAGAGTGAAGACCCTAGAGAAGAGGTCTCAAGGAGAAATAAGGAGAAGGCTTGGAGAGTCTCATTGGATAATATTTGACGAGCACTCAAGGATAAGTTTATGATAAAGAACTTGGGACAATTATCACCATCCAACAACAAGCCTAAGAAAGAAGGATTTGGCAAGAATCTTGCCACATTTTGGAGAAGAATAGTGAAGACCTCAAGATAGTAATAATCTTGATAAGAAGGCTATTAAATAGGCCAAGATTGAATTCAAAATTCAACAAGGAGGTTGAAGGAGAAAGGAGATAGAGAAGCCACCAAATCTAAGTGATTTGGGGATTTCCATTGAAGACTTGAAGGTTATTTTGGATATAGTTTATACAACAGATTACTGAAGAGTTCTTGAAGAAAAAATTAGCTACGATTTGGAGGACTTCCCTACCAAATTTTTGAGGTTCAAGGACAACATTTCATTGAAGAGATTGACTGTGAAAGGGAATCAATTAGGACAACATTACTAGATACAAAACTTCAAACTTACAAAGTGCATTTTGAAGAAGAATTAAAAACCATGGAACTACAATATTTGGTAGCAAGTTAGAGGAGTCTCTAAGCTGCAAACATGTGAGCTAAAGATCTATTTTGAATAGCCTAGAAGAGCTACAATTCCATCTACTACTAGACATTATTTAGGTGATTCAAATCACCAATATCAACACCATCTACAAAAGTAGAAAAGGTGTGCAACTAGGGTGCAAAGGTTTCATTAGTTGAAATTTTATATTTGGTTCCTTATTAAGTTTAGTGAGCACCAATTTCAAGTTTTAGAGGTTGCATAAATAAGTTTAAATTTAAAGTCTTCAAGGTAGTGCATAAGTTATAGTCTACAAGGTTCAAACCTGCACATAAAAATAGAAGTTAGATATATTTTGAGAGAAAGAAAAATATCAACTATCTATTGTCTATTCAAGAAAAAGAAGACTCTATATATTTGCATATACTATAGTGCAAAATATTATTGAAAAACTTAGAATTATCAAAGTAAAAGTAGCCAAGCAAGGAAACAATTGCCAAGGGTTAGAAGGTAATATTGACTCCAGCTTATCTCAGCCTACAAAGGAAGTAGAAGCCACCATTTTGAGAATCCAAGAGAGTCAGCTTAAGAGTACATGGGGTAAAACATATATATCATTATATTCTACATTTTTAAAGTACTTCACTTAGGCCACTCAATAGAGCTCTAAAAGCGAAGGATATCCAAGGAAAAGGGAGATAGTCTAGATAGCATCAACCTACAGGAATCACCCAAGCAAATAATAGATATTGCTTATAAGAAGAATACAATGAGAAAGGTAAAATCAAAACGTTTGAGAAATAGCTACACTAAGGATGTCAAGACAAGTATGTTTAATATCTAATAAGCCTTTGGTGAAGGCAAGATAAGGTGCACCTAAAAACCTTTGATAACAAAGCAAGGCACCTTTCATATTTGATAGCCTTTGGTGAAGGCAACACAGGGAAACACAACAACGTCTACCTCTAAGCAACAAAATCAAATGGTGCATCACAACTATGCAGGAATCATAGGATGTAGTCTCTATTCTACCCACGCAATAGCATTGGAAGTAGCATCGTTGGTGCTTAGACTAGACTCTATTTTGCCCATGCGATTATATTAAATTACACTAAATCAAGCATTCCATTTGGCTCGAGTATACAACATGGAAGTTATTATAGGGTGTAAGGAAACTCAACAAGCTTGCATCATCAATATAAGGAGGAGATACATTGAAGTATAGGAAGGATTAAAAAGTTTGAATCGGTTTCAAGGAGTTACTCACAGCCTAAAACCACCACATAGACTTGGTTGGCACTCAATAGAAGCATTGGAAGAATAGCTATCATACCTCTACCATAGAAGCATTAGAAGAATAGCTATCATATATTTATCATAGATGCATTGAAATTATAGCAAGAAGTGCAGTGAATGAGTGTTAAGCAATTGAGACTTATATGTTGAATATCCTAAAGGAAGTCAGGGCACATTGGTGAGGATACACACCACATGGAAGAAAGTGTTTCATGCAAGCAAAAGGGAATTCGCCATGACAAAGAAAATAACTTGAATGCAAAGTGAAGGGAATACTTGAGCAAAAATGTTATTTTTATAACACTCTCAAGGAAGCATTGATTACAAGACTAAGTTATTGAAGAAAATGGTTAAGTCTCCTATCGCCACTTGTCATAGGTTTTAAAAGGAAGTGCAACAGAGTCATTTCAAAGGAGTTAGAAAATGCAAGTGCCACTTGGAACTATCTATATAACACTTTGTTATAATCCATAGGAGATGATCATAAAAGAAGCACTTATACAACACTTATTTAAAGAAGTCAATATTAAAAATAAGAATCACGAATTTAAGACAACGTGTAAGACTATAAGGTGGCACAAAGATCAAGGAGTGAGAACACAATGAGCAGATTTTCAAATTCTTTGCAGATTTTTGTGTCACCTTAGATTTTCAAATTCACTCTAAGGTGGCACAAATATCAAGGAGTAAGAACACAAAGAAGCCGCTCATGGAATCTGATTCACTCATCTATAAATTTTCAAATTCTCTTCTCAACATCTGCAACTTCATGAACTTCACTTTGTTGGTGCCATGGAAGGAACTAAAAATAATTTCCCATGCCTCCTTTGATTTGGTTGCTCTTATAATTCATAAGAAAATTGTCTCCTCAACAACTTGCATTATATAAAATAACACCTTTCGACCCTTTTGTAAATTAACCTTTAGCAAATTTGACTCTGCCTGGGAGAGAGTGCTCATGGCTACTGCATCTATTGGTTCTGCATAACCATTCAGGACAAGGTCCCATATCTTCTGAGACCCAAATAGGATCTTCATCTGGATGCTCCAATAATTGTAGTTAGAAATTTAGAATTTGCAACTGCAATGAGTTACCACGAGAAACCATTGCTTCTTATCTTCCATGAGTCTGGTGCTAGCTATGATACCAATTTGAAAGTGCAACACAACAAAAGCATTAATTTCACTAAACAAGATAATTTTTCCAGTGAAACAGGAGTTTCATTAGTCAAAACAACTTTGCCAACGAAAACAATCGACAACTTGAAGGAGTTTCACTAGACTTGAAGGAGTTTCAGAGCGAAAAAAATTTTCAAAATAGATTACCCAAAAAATGCCTTTTTGAAGTAGCTTCGGCAAAAATACCTTTTCAGAGTAAACTTTCCTCAAAATCCCTTTTCGGTACAGCTTGAGCAAAAATGACATGACGGGTCTATTTTCGCGAGGGAGAGGCAAACTCAAGAGGGAAAAGGATAAAGTGATGAATGTGGAAAATAAATCAAAATTTATCCTTGATCTAAAACTTAGAACACATGCAATGCTCACAAATATGTTTTCTATTAACCAAAAAAAAATAGACTATGGATGCAGTATTACAATGCAAAATAGAACCTTACACCAGATGCTTCTTTCTATAGAAGCTTTACAAACATCTAGAAACAAAGTTGCAGGGTGAACATAGATAGAAGAGTCTAAATATTTCTACTTCGGGTCTTCTCTACTTCTAATGCTGCTTCTTCTACGATCCTTAACTACTGATCTTCTCCTCTATCACCGCTTTCGGTCTCTCTCTGACTGCTATGCTCTGTGGATGACCATGAATTATATAGTTGAGCTAAGGAGGGATAAGGCTTATCGTATGACATGCATAGGGATAAGACTTATCTTCTGATAAATAAGGGTTTTATTTCTATCTACAACTGTTGGTATTAACTATACATGCTAGAATTTACCAGACTATCAGAGATCTTACCAGTGTGAAATCGAGTTTAATTTCTAACAACAACTATCCAATTGATATGTTCGAATCTCTATGGTTCGTTGACACTATTGAACGGTTGGGGATAAATTGACATTTTTAGAAAGAGATCAAGGAAACACTTAATTATGTGTACTAGTAAGGCTCAAATTTCTAATTTAAATTGTTGTTACATATGTTCCTTTACCTTTTTGTCGTGATGGTGATAGTATTTTTACATCCTTTTTAGTTGTTAATTATAGCCTGTAATCCATTGCATTCATATTAATAGCTATTGAAATGAGAGGGGCATCGGATGGACCAAAGTAAGTCCTCTATGTGACATCGATGATGTGGAGATGGGACTTCGAATTCTAATATTAAACAGATATGATATATCCCCAGGTAATAAGAAAAATAAGTAATAGTTGTACTATTTAACTACACCAAACATAAAGCAAGGTCATCTAAGAATCAAAATATTTGATTAGGGATCAAATTCATAGATTGGTGTTATTTTTTCTTTTTTCTTTTTTGGGTTATTGTTGGAGTGTTCTATGTGGACTATTGCCTACATATTTACTATGTGATGCACAAGCTCTAGATAATCACACACAGTCCTACATCTTTACTATATGATGAAAAAACTTTAGATAATCACGCACATTTTAGAAGCTTTCATGACCATTCAACTTAAAAAGCATATAAGTAATTTATTTTCTAATACCTTCCATAAATTAATTTAATTTAAAAAAAAAGATAAAAAATATAAATATAAAATTTACGAGAATTACATAAAAATTTAGGGTTATAATAAAGGTCTTATAAGACTTATGTTCCTTCAAACCTAAAATACTTCTAATATGAAAAAATTTAGTCTCACTTAAGGTTTTGGTAAAGATATCTTCAATTTGATATTCTATTATGCAGTACGTTAAATAAATCACTTGCTACTGAATAAGTTACCTGATATAGTGATGGTATACTTTAATGTGCTTAGTCCTTGCATTGAAACATTGAATTCTTGGCAAGCTTAATGACACTATGATTATCATAGTGCAATATGGTTGGCTATGTTTGGTGTTTTTGTAATTTAGAGAGAATGTTTCTTAACCACTTGATCTCTTTGGTTGTCTCTTTTGTTGCTATAAATATTACTTTTGTTGTGGATAAGATAATTGTACTTTATTTCTTGCTATACAAAGATATAGAACTAGAACCAAGTGAGAAAACATGTCTATGGTGGATATTATATCATCTACATAACTTACCCATTTCGAATCTAAATATCTTATAAGAAGTAACTTTGCATTGAATGAGTACTCAATGCTCATGTTTAGTGTGCCCTATGCATACCTCAATATCCTTTTTGTAGCATTTTAATGAGGAGCCTTTGGAAAAGTCATAAATCTTGATACCATACTAACTACATAAGATATATTTGATCTTGTACGAGTCAAACATATTAGGTTACCCACAAGTTGTCTATAAAGTGTTGAATTGACTTCATCCTCTTCCATATGCTTCCTCAACTTTGTACCTCTAGAGATTGGAGTAGATACTTTTGCATAATTTTACATTTTGAATCTGACTAACAAGTCATTGGCATATTTATTTTGTGAAAGGAGGATACCATATTTAGTCTATCATACCTCAACGTCAACAAAGTAATGAATAAGTCCTAATTCTATCATTTCAAACCTATCCCTTAGTCATGACTTCACTTCACAAATGTTCTATAAATTATTTTCTAGGATAATGAGATCACCCACATAAAGTATAATGATGAGTATTCCACTATTAAAGGACTTCACATGTAATTTTGGATCATAAGGATTATAATTAAATCCTTCAAGTTTGAAAAAATCATCAATACTTATATACGAGGCCCTTGATGCTTGTTTCAACCCATAATGTGACTCCTTCAACCTACATACTGAGTCTTTTTCTCTTTGTTTCAAAAATCCTTGTGTCCAATTCATATAAATTTATTCCGCTATATCCCTATTAAGAAAAAAATTCTTGAAATCCACTTGATGAATTTTTGACATGGAATAGGCTCCATGTGCAATGACTATCTTGATGGTGTTGGTTTTGGAAACATGAGTGAATGGTTCTCCATAATCAATTACTTTTTTTTAGAGTAACCCTTGACCACAAGTCTTGATTTATCTTTCTCAATACTCCCATAATACTTAGTTATGTACTTCCATCCACTTCTAACAAAAATTTACCCTTAAGTAATTCCACTAACTCCCAAGTTTGATATTTTATCAAGAATTTGTATTCATCTAGTCTAGCTTGCTCCCATTATATTTTTTCTTGGGCATCCTCAAAAGTTTAAGGATTGCTAGTTTACATAATTATGGTCACCAAAGAATACTTGATAGTTTGATCATCTAAACCTTCTTAGTATTTTTATAAATTTCTTTAAGGGTTCTTGTCTTCTTAGGGAGATTTTTTTCACCACCAAGATGCTCTTCCTCTAAATTATTACTAGCTTTAGAGTCATTAATTGGAATTTAAAAAGGATTAAATGGAGGAGTTTAGAAACTTCACTAAATACCTTTATTAAAATTCACATTCCCACTAATAAACACATCTTCAGTTTTAAGATTATATATCTAGTATTCCATCTTTTGATCATCATAGCCAACAAAGGTACACTTAGTGCTTTTGTTATCAACATTCCTAGCTTTAATTTCATCTAAAGCATGAACATATCACAACCAAGCACTCTAAAATAATCTACATTAGGCTTCTTTCCACTCCATGCCTCTTTATATGTGATACTATTAAGATATGAGGTGTAACACTTGTTTTGAATATTACCTATTGTATTTAGTAATTTTACCCAAAATTCCATTTGCAAGCTCTTATATTGAGTCATGAACTCAACTATTTGAACCAAAGTTCAATTTTTCTTTTGAACACTTTATTTTGATGTTTAATGTACCTATTTATTTTCGTTGTCCATATGTCATATCTTTTATAAAATTTCTTGAAGTTGTGATTAATATATTCACCTCCATTATTTTTTTCTTATCCTTCCAATTCTTTTGTTACATTGATTTCTACTAGGGCCTTGAAAATGTCAAACCTTTTGAACATTTCATCCTTAATATTAAGAAAGTATGTCCATGTTATTTTAGAAAAACCATTTATAAAAATTAAGAAATATTTTGTTCTTCCTAATAATTAAGTATTAAATAGTCCACATAAGTCCCTATACACAAGCCCAATTAATACAAAATATTTTGATATACTTCTTTCAAATGAGTATTTTGTTATTTTTCAACCATAAAACCTTCGCAAACACTTGAATTTACCTTGATTCAAGGTTATGTCCATAACCATGTTTTCTTTGATAATGTGCATAAACTTTGATAAGTTAAGTGCCTAAAAATTTGATGCTAAAATTCATTAATATAAGCATACATTTTCATATGAGCAACCTTGTTTGCATGCTCCAAATTAATATTATATATTCCA
Source organism: Wollemia nobilis (assembly GCA_028583015.1). NCBI lineage: Eukaryota > Viridiplantae > Streptophyta > Pinopsida > Araucariales > Araucariaceae > Wollemia > Wollemia nobilis. The sequence goes on along the minus strand of JAQPPZ010016363.1, from coordinate 4,449,169 downwards.
TTTCCAATTGCTCCTATTGTTATAACTCTATATCCATCCCTCATATTTATCAAGAATGTTCTTGATAAAATTCCATCTTGTATAGATTTATTTTATTTTATTCATTGAAAGGTGATTCTACTTCAAATTTGTTATATTAAACATGTTAGTAATTTCCTATTCCTTTCCACCATTGTCCTTCATAGATATTTAGCAACACCTTCAACACTTAGTGAAATACCATCACCTAAAATAACTTTGTGGGAGACATATTTCTTCTCTCTAGAGTTAAAATATTCCTTATGATAATTAATATACTAACTTGCACCTCAATTAATATACCAAGCATCTATAGAGCTTCCATATGTAACAAGAGAGGTGACTAGAATATTTTTAAAATATTCATCACTTTAGACAAAGTTTAATTGATTCTTTGACCAAAATATCTGAAATCGATATTTTTTTCTTTTTTAATATATACTTTATGTTCTTCTTTCCCATAGTTATAACAAATAATCTTAAAGTTATTCCTTGTCTAATTTTGTTCTTCTAATTCATTTTTGTGTGGTCAATGTTATTGCCTACATTCCTTATACCATGATTTATTACCATATGATTCATTCATTTGTTGAGTTGGCTTGTATTTATTTTGTCTTCCTTTATTAGTAGATCCCCATTTACCTTTAGTCATCAAAGCTTCTCCATTCTTACTATATTTTCAGTTAAATTTACTAAGTTTATCTTCATCAATTAGTGAGGCTTCATATAGCTCATCAAATTTCATTTTTCTCAATATTTTTACTAACTCAAGGGTGGACACAAATTTATGATATTTGCAATGAAAATTATCAATCTAAAAGTCCATAATATCTTCATATTTATATGTAACTTGCATAGTTGAAATATGAATTCTAATTTTGTTTAATTTGGTGAGATGGTCATTAATTATCTCTTCTTCTTCCAACTTGAGATGTGTCAATTGAATTTTTAGGTCTATTATTTAAATTTTGCTTGTCCTCTCATACATTGTAGAAAGAATACCCCATACATGTTTTAAATTTTGATGATATTGAACATGAGACATGATTGATGGATTAATTGACCAAAAACAGAGTGCTTGTGCATTCATGTTCTTTTTATTCCATTTAGCATTTTCATATTGATCTGATGGCTTATCTTATGTGGTTAAATACCACAAATCATTCATTTTTAGCATTAAACTCATCTCAATATTCCATATTTCATAGTTTATACTATTCAATTTTCCTAATACCATATAGGTTTCATTTGAAACCATATTGAAACAAATTGAAAAGAAAAAAGAAATAAAACAACCATAAACATGAAGAAGTTTGAAAATAACCCTCTTCAAACACATCACATAAAAAAAAAAATTTAAAATTTTCTTGTCTTTGAGTTGACCTTCTTATAAACTAGTAACACAAAAACTTTAAGTTTACACCTTACAAAAAAACTTCACAACCTTCTTAAATATATACACAAGGCAATATCAATGCTTCTAAAAAATTAAAAAATGGTCAATCTCTTGCTATCAATAATTCTATTTCTGAACATGTGCCTTCATAAAATAATTCATTTAAAACTTCACACTTTTTTTTTTAATTTTAAAAATATAAAAGCAAGCCACTCTTCTTTTTGGTGAAAAATGACTAAATTTTATTAAACAAAAACCAGGTTACATAGTCATGATACCTTCCATACGTGGGCCATAGCCTAGAAGTGCCTATATATATACATGCATATAATCCTATGAATGCTAATGCCCAATTAGAGAATTGATAAAAATTACACAAAAAAGCATTGCTACACCAAATCACTAAACGACATATCAAAGTAGGAGGAATCCTCAAAACTGCAATAAGACAAAACCATCGGTTTAATTTCCTTGTATACCACATATCCTATCAAAACTACATTTGAAAGGTTTTCATTTCTAGTGGAAATTACAAATATCTACAACTCCAACTCATCTTGCTAATCTCCACTATTACTTTTTCATTATATCTCTACCTTTCCATGTACACAATAATATGAAAAATTCCTGATCATGAAAGATCAAGGCTTTCAATCTTCATATGCGCAAATCCTTCCTCTTCCCATAAGTTACCATACTATTACTTATTCCTGCTCCATAATTGGGGTAATAATGTTGAAGCAAAAATTGCAAGTCTGTGTAATCCTCCCCCAAGTTTTTCTCCCTACCATAATCCCACAAATTATGATCTCTCTTTATTCCCCAATTAATCCATCTATTTACAAATCTATTTATTTCCCTCACTATGTGGAGAAATTTTATTTGTGCTCTATTTTTTAAACCCATAATATTGTCCAAGACCCATTGGATCTTCCATTGCATGTCCCACCTTCTCTTGCTTGTTCAACCTATTGATTAAGACCTAAGTCTTAGACTCATCTTCACTTCTCAAGTAACCTTGCTTAAGAGCTATGGCTAAGCCTTCATCAATTGCTATGACATTTTCCACCATGTTGTTATTTATTTCAATGCCTCCATGGAAGATAAAAACCATCACCCCTTCGTGCGTATGATCCACCCCTCCAATATCCCTTTTCCCTAGATTACTACGAGCAACACCATTGGTGTTAACCTTAACCCAATCCATCAATGATGGCTTCCAATTCCCTTCTCCATCTAGCTTTTTAGGAGTTACATTCTTTATCCTTGAGCTCTAATTCCATAATGATTGGGATTGAACCCACTTAGGGATTCCAATCCCAAGAATATCCAATAACTCATGATATTTGGGCATAAGTTAAGAACCATTGATTCCTCTTATAACCTCTCTAATATTGAGCAAAAGTTCTGAAGAGAATTTACTCCCTAGATGAGCACTCATCATAAAAAATATGCATGTTGCACTCCAACCACGCTTGCTATAAAGTGAATGACTTGAAATAATGGTTTAGAAGGGTATATTTTCATTCCCCTAGAGCCCCACATATCAAAGAACTACTCTAATGAGACATCAATAAGTTGGAGAAAATTGAACATCCTTTTGCCTTAATCCCAAATCCAATTAGTAAAGGAATATCACACTTGAAGGTAGTCAATAGACTCTCCCATCCCATAATAGAGCATAAACCATTATGTACCCACCACCAAATAAAAATATTGACTTTTGACCAGATACTTGAATTCCTCACCTTCTTCCAAATCACCCTCCCCCCTCTACCCAATCCCTCTATGATCTGGTCATATCCCTTATTGATAAAATATTATCCATTTTATTTGTCTCCTCATGCCAAAGAGTCCTCCTCTTATGACCATGAGCAAGGCCCCATCCTTTTTGAAAATAAGAGCAATAAAAGTAGTACATAAGTTAGTGCATAATTTATAGTCTACAGGGTTCAAACCTGCACATAAAAATAGAAGTTAGATATATTTTGAGAGAAAGAAAAATATCAACTATCTATTGTCTATTCAAGAAAAATAAGACTCTATATATTTGCATATACTATAGTGCAAAATATTACCGAAAAATTTAGAATTATCAAAGTAAAAGTAGACAAACAAGGAAAACATTGCCAATGGTTAGAAGGTAATATTGACTCCAGCTTAGCTCAGTCTACAAAGGAAGTAGAAGCCACTATTTTGAGAATCCAAGAGAGTCAATTTAAGAGTACAGGGGGTAAAACATATATATCATTATATTCTACATTTTTAAAGCACTTCACTTAGGCCACTCAATAGAGCTCTAAAAGCAAAGGATATCCAAGGAAAAGGGATATAGCCTAGATAGCATCAACCTACAGGAATAACCCAAGAAAATAATAGATATTGCTTATATGAAGAATACAATGAGAAAGGTAAAATCAAAATGTTTGAGAAATAGCTACACTAAGGATGTCAAGCCAAGTATGTTCAATATCTAATAAGCCTTTGGTGAAGGCAAGATAAGGTGCACCTAAAAACCTTAGATAAAAAAGAAAGGCACCTTTCATATTTGATAACCTATGGTGAAGGCAACACAGGGAAACACAACAACCTCTACCTCTAAGCAACAAAATCAAATGGTACATCACAACTATGCAGGAATCATAGGATGTAGTCTCTATTCTACCCACGTAATAGCATTGGAAGTAGCATCGTTGGTGCTTAGACTAGACTCTATTTTGCCCATGCGATTATATTAAATTGCACTAAATCAAGCAATCTATTTGGCTCGAGTATACAACATGGAAGTTATTATAGGATGTAAGGAAAACTCAACAAGCTTGCATCATCAATATAAGGAGGAGATACATTGAAGTATAACAAGGATTAACAAGTTTGAATCAGTTTCAAGGAGTTACTCACTACCTAAAGCCACCACATAGACTTGGTTGGCACTCAATAGAAGCATTGGAAGAATAGCTATCATACCTCTACCATAGAAGCATTGGAATAATAGCTATCATATATTTATCATAGATGCATTGAAATTATAGCAAGAAGTGCAGTGAATGAGTGTTAAGCAATTGAGACTTATATGTTGAATATCCTAAAGGAAGTTAGGGCACATTGGTGAGGATACACACTACATGAAAGAAAGTGCTTCATGCAAGCAAAAGGGAATTTGCCATGACAAAGAAAATAACTTGAATGCAAAGTGAAGGGAATACTTGAGTGAAAATGTTATTTTTATAACACTCTCAAGGAAGCATTGATTACAGGACTAAGTTGTTGAAGAAAATGGTTAAGTCTCCTATCGCCACTTGTCATAGGTGTTAAAAGGAAGTGCAACAGAGTCATTTCAAAGGAGTTAGAAAATGCAAGTGCCATTTGGAACTGTCTATATAACACTTTGTTATAATCCATAGGAGATGATCATAAAAGAAACACTTATACAACACTTATTTAAAGTCAATACTAAAAATAACAATCACGAATTTAAGACAACATGTAAGACTATAAGGTGGCACAAAGATCAAGGAGTGAGAACACAATGAGCAGATTTTCAAATTGACTTATCTGTAGATTTTTGAATTCTCTGTAGATTTTCGTGTCACCTTGGATTTTCACATTCACTCTAAGGTGACACAAATATCAAGGAGTAAGAACACAAAGAAGCCGCTCATGGAATCTGATTCACTCATCTACAAAATTTCAAATTCTCTTCTCAACATCTGCAACTTCATGAACTTCACTTTGTTGGTGCCATGGAAGGAACTGGAAAGAATTTCCCATGCCTCATTTTATTTGGTTTCTCCTATAATTCGTAAGAATATTGTCTCCTCAACAACTTGCATTATATAAAATAATACCTTCTGGTCCTTTTTTAAATTATCCTTCAGCAAATTTGACTCCGCCTGGGAAAGAGTGCTCATGGCTACTACATCTATTGGTTCTGCATAAACATTATGGACAAGGTCCCATATCTCCTGAGACCCAAATAGGATCTTCATCTGGATGCTCTAGTAATCGTAGTTATTGCCATTGAAATTTAGAATCTGCAACTATAATGAGTTACCATGAGAAACCATTGCTTCTTATCTTCCATGATTCTGGTGCTAGCTATGATACCAATTTGAAAGCGCAACACAACAAAAACATTAATTTCACTAAAAAAGATAAATTTTCCAATGAAATCAGAGTTTCATTAGTCAAAACAACTTTGCGATCGAAAAAAATCGACAACTTGAAGGAGTTTCAGAGCAAAAAAAATTTTCAAAATAGATTACACAAAAAATGCCTTTTTGAAGTAGCTTCGGAAAAAATACCTTTTCAGAGTAAACTTTCCTCAAAATACCTTTTCGGTATAGCTTGAGCAAAAATGACATGACGGGTCTATTTTTGCAAGGGAGAGGCAAACTCAAGAGGGCAAAGGATAAAGTGATGAATGTGGAAAATAAATCAAAATTTATCCTTGATATAAAACATAAAACACACGCAATTCTCACAAATATGTTTTCTATTAACCAAAAACAAATAGACTATGGATGCAGTATTATAATGCAAAATAAAACATTACACTAGATGCTTCTTTCTATAGAAGATTTATAAACATCTACAAACAAAGTTGTAGGGTGAACATAGATAGAAGATTCTGAATATTTCTACTTCGGGTCTTCTCTACTTCTAATGTTGCTCCTTCTATGACCCTTCAATACTGATCTTCTCCTCTATCACCGCTTTCGGTCTCTCTCTGACTGCTATGCTCTGTGGATGACACTGAATTATATAGTTGGGATAAGGAGGGATAAGGCTTATCCTATGACATGCATAGGGATAAGACTTATCTTATGATAAACAAGGGTTTTCTTCCTATCTACAACTGTTGGTATTAACTATGCTAGAATTTACCAGACTATCAAAGATCTTACCAGTGTGAAATTGAGTTTAATTTCTAACAACTATCCAATTGATCTGTTCGAATCTCTATGGTTTGTTGACACTATTGAACGGTTGGGGATATATCGACATTTTTAGAAAGAGATCAAGGAAACACTTAATTATGTGTACTAGTAAGGATCAAATTTCTAATTTAAATTATTGTTACATATGTTCCTTTACCTTTTTGTCATGATGGTGATAGTATTTTTACATCCTTTTTAGTTGTTAATTATAGCCTGTAATCCATTGCATTCATATTAATAGCTATTGGAATGAGAGGGGCATGAGATGGACCAAAGTAAGTCCTCTATGTGACATCGATTATGTGGAGATGGGTCTTCGAATTCTAAGATTGAATGGATATGATATATCCCTAGGTAATAAGAAAAATAAGTCATAGTTGTACTATTTAACTACACCAAACATAAAGCAAGGTCGTCTAAGAATCGAAATATTTGATTAGGGATCAAATTCATAGATTGGTGTTATTTTTTATTTTTTCTTTTTTGGGTTATTTTTGGAGTGTTCTATGTGGACTATTGCCTACATCTTTACTATGTGATGCACAAGCTCTAGATAATCATACATAGTCCTACATCTTTACTATGTGATGAAAAAACTTTAGATAATCACGCACATTTTAGAAGCTTTCATGACCATTCAACTTAAAAAGCATATAAGTAATTTATTTTCTAATACCTTCCATAAATTAAGTTTGTTTAAAAAAAAAGATAAAAAATATAAATATAAAATTTATGAGAATTACATAAAAATTTAGGGTTATAATAAAGGTCTTATAAGACTTATGTTCCTTCAAACCTAAAATACTTCTAAGATGAACAAATTTAGTCTCACTTAAGGTTTTGGTAAAGATATCTTCAATTTGATATTCTATTATGCAGTACGTTAAATAAATCACTTGCTACTGAATAAGTTACCTGATATAGTGATGGTATACTTTAATGTGCTTAGTCCTTGCATTGAAACATTGAATTCTTGGCAAGCTTAATGAAACTATGATTATCATAGTGCAATGTGGTTGGCTATGTTTGGTGTTTTTGTAATTTAGAGAGAATGTTTCTTATCCACTTGATCTCTTTGGTTGTCTCTTTTGTTGCTATAAATATTACTTTTGTTGTGGATAAGATAATTGTACTTTGTTTCTTGCTATACAAAGATATAGAACTATAACCAAGTGAGAAAACATGTCTATCGTGGATATTATATCATCTACATAACTTACCCATTCCGAATCTAAATATCTTGTAAGAAGTAACTTTGCATTGAATGAGTACTCAATGCTCATGTTTAGTGTGCCCTATGCATACCTCAATATCCTTTTTGTAGAATTTTAATGAGGAGCCTTTGGAAAAGTCATAAATCTTGATACCATACTAACTACATAAGATATATTTGATCTTGTACGAGTCAAACATATTAGGTTACCCACAAGTTGTCTATAGAGTTTTGGATTGAATTCATACTCTTCCATATGCTTTCTCATCTTTTGAACTCTAGAGATTGGAGTAGAATACTTTTGCATAATTTTACATTTTGAATTTGACTAACAAGTCATTGGCATATTTCTTTGGTGAAATGAGGATACCATATTTAGTCTATCATACCTCAAAGTCAACAAAGTAATGAATAAGTCCTAATTCTATCATTTCAAACCTATCCCTTAGTCATGACTTCACTTCACAAATGTTCTATAAATTATTTTCTAGGATAATGATATCACCCACATAAAGTATAATGATGAGTATTCCACTATTAAAGGAATTCACATGTAATTTTGGATCATAAGGATTATAATTAAATCCTTCAAGTTTGAAAAAATCATCAATACTTATATACGAGGCCCTTGATGCTTGTTTCAACCCATAATGTGACTCCTTCAACCTGCATACTGAGTCTTTTTCTCTCTGTTTCAAAAATCCTTGTGTCCAATTCATATAAATTTATTCTGCTATATCCATATTAAGAAAAACATTCTTGAAATCCACTTGATGAATTTTTGACAGGGAATAGGCTCCATGTGCAATGACTATCTTGATGGTGTTGGTTTTGGAAACATGAATGAATGGTTCTCCTTAATCAATTACTTATTTTTAGAGTAACCCTTGACCACAAGTCTTGATTTATCTTTCTCAATACTCCCATAATACTTAGTTATGTACTTCCATCCACTTCTAACAAAAAATTACCCTTAAGTAATTCCACTAACTCCCAAGTTTGATATTTTATCAAGAATTTGTATTCATCTAGTCTAGCTTTCTCCCATTATCTTTTTTCTTGGGCATCCTCAAAAGTTTAAGGATTGCTAGTTTACATAATTATGGTCACCAAAAAATACTTGATAGTTTGATCATCTAAAACTTCTTAGTATTTTTATAAATTTCTTTAAGGGTTCTTGTCTTCTTATGGAGATTTTTTTCGCCACCAAGATGCTCTTCCTCTAAATTATTACTAGCTTTAGAGTCATTTATTGGAATTTAAAAAGGATTAAATGGATGAATTTAGAAACTTCACTAAATACCTTTATTAAAATTCACATTCCCACTAATAAATACATCTTCAGTTTTAAGATTATATATCTAGTATTCCATATTTTGATCATCATAGCCAACAAAGGTACACTTAGTGCTTTTGTTATCAACATTCCTAGCTTTAATTTCATCTAAAGCATGAACATATCACAACCAAACACTCTAAAATAGTCTACATTAGGCTTCTTTCCACTCCATGCCTCTTTATATGTGATACTATTAAGATATGAGGTGTAACACTTGTTTTGAATATTACCTATTGTATTTAGTACTTTTACCCAAAATTCCATTTGCAAGCTCTTATATTGAGTCATGAACTCAACTATTTGAACCAAAGTTCAATTTTTCTTTTGAACCACTTTATTTTGATGTGTAGTGTACCTATTTGTTTACGTTGTCCATATGTCATATCTTTTATAAAATTTCTTGAAGTTGTGATTAATATATTCACCTCCATTATTTTTTTCTTATCCTTCCAATTCTTTTGTTACATTGATTTCTACTAGGGCATTGAAAATGTCAAACCTTTTGAATATTTCATCCTTAATATTAAGAGAGTATGTCCATGTTATTTTAAAAAAACCATTTATAAAAATTAAGAAATATTTTGTTCTTCCTAATAATTAAGTATTAAATAGTCCACATAAGTTCCTATACACAAGCCCAATTAATGCAAAATATTTTGATATACTTCTTTCAAATGAGTCTTTTATTATTTTTCAACCATAAAACCTTCGCAAACACTTGAATTTACCTTTATTCATGGTTATGTCCATAACCATGTTTTCTTTGATAATGTACATAAACTTTGATAAGTTAAGTGCCTAAAAATTTGATGCTAAAATTCATTAATATAAGCATACATTTTCATATGAGCAACCTTGTTTGCATGATCCAAATTAAGATTATATATTCCATTTCCAATTGCTCCTATTGTTATAACTCTATATCCATCCCTCATATTTATCAAGAATTTTCTTGATAAAATTCCATCTTGTATAGATTTATTTTATTTTATTCATTGAAAGGTGATTCTACTTCAAATTTGTTATATTAAACATGTTAGTAATTTCCTATTCCTTTCCACCATTGTCCTTCATAGATATTTTACTAGCACCTTCAACACTTAGTGAAATACCATCACCTAAAATAACTTTGTGGGAGACATATTTCTTCTCTCTAGAGTTAAAATATTCCTTATGATAAGTCATATACTAACTTGCACCTCAATTAATATACCAAGCATCTATAGAGCTTCCATATGTAACAAGAGAGGTGACTAGAATATTTTTAAAATATTCATCACTTTAGACAAAGTTTAATTGATTCTTTGACCAGAATCTCTGAAATCGATATTTTTTTCTTTTTTAATATCTACTTTATGTTCTTCTTTCCCATAGTTATAACAAGTAATATTAAAGTTATTCCTTGTCTAATTGTTGTTCTTCTAATTCATTTTTGTGTTGTCAATGTTATTGCCTACATTACTTATACCATGATTTCTTACCATATGATTCATTCATTTGTTGAGTTGGCTTGTATTTATTTTGTCTTCCTTTATTAGTAGATCCCCATTTACCTTTAGTCATCAAAGCTTCTCCATTCTTACTATATTTTCAGTTAAATTTACTAAGTTTATCTTCATCAATTAGTGAGGCTTCATATAGCTCATCAAATTTCATTTTGCTCAATGTTTTTATTAACTCAAGGGTGGACACAAAGTTAAGATATTTGCAAGAAAAATTATCAATCTAAAAGTCCATAATATCTTCATATTTATATGTAACTTGCATAGTTGAAATATGAATTCTAATTTTGTTTAATTTGGTGAGATTGTCATTAATTATCTCTTCTTCTTCCAACTTGAGATGTGTCAATTGAATTTTTAGGTCTATTATTTAAATTTTTCTTGTCCTATCATACATTGTAGAAAGAATACCCCATACATATTTTAAATTTTGATGATATTGAACATGAGACATGATTGATGGATTAATTGACCAAAAACAGAGTGCTTGTGCATTCATGTTCTTTTTATTCCATTTAGCATTTTCATATTGATCTGATGGCCTATATTATGTGGTTAAATACCACAAATCATTCATTTGTAGCATTAAACTCATCTCAATATTCCATATTTCATAGTTTATACTATTCAATTTTCCTAATACCATATAGGTTTCATTTGAAACCATATTGAAACAAATTTAAAAGAAAAAAGAAATAAAACAACCATAAACATGAAGAAGTTTGAAAATAACCCTCTTCAAACACATCACATAAAAAAAAAAAAAATTAAAATTTTCTTGTCTTGGAGTTGACCTTCTTATAAACTAGTAACGCAAAAACTTTAAGTTTACACCTTACAAAAAAACTTCACAACCTTCTTAAATATATACACAAGGCAATATCAATGCTTCTAATAAATTAAAAAATGGTCAATCTCTTGCTATCAATAATTCTATGTCTAAACATGTGCCTTCATAAAATAATTCATTTAAAACTTCACACATTTTTTTTTAATTTTAAAAATGTAAAAGCAAGCCACTCTTATTTTTGGTGAAAAATGACTAAATTTTATTAAACAAAAACCAGGTTACGTAGTCATGAGACCTTCCATACATGGGCCATAGCCTAGAAGTGCCTATATATATACATGCATATAATCCCATGAATGCTAATGCCCAATTAGAGAATTGATAAAAATTACACAAAAAAACATTGCTACACCAAATCACTAAATGACATATCAAAGTAGGAGGAATCCTCAAAACTGCAATAAGACAAAACCATCGGTTTAATTTCCTTGTATACCACATATCCTATCAAAAATACATTTCAAAGGTTTTCATTTCTAGTGGAAATTACAAATATCTACAACTCCAACTCATTTTGCTAATCTCCACTATTACTTTTTCGTTATATCTCTACCTTTCCATGTACACAATAATATGAAAAATTCCTAATCATTAAAGATCAAGGCTTTCAATCTTCATATGCGCAAATCCTTCCTCTTCCCATAAGTTACCATACTATTACTTATTCCTTCTCCATAATTGGGGTAATAATGTTGAAGCAAAAATTGCAAGTCCATGTAATCCTCCCCTAGGTTTTTTGTCCTACCATAATACCACCAATGATGATCTCTCTTTATTCCCCGATCAATCCATCTATTTACAAATCTATTTATTTCCCTCACTACGTGGATAAATTTTATTTGTACTCTATTTTTTAAACCCATAATATTGTCCAAGACCCATTGGATCCTCCATTGCATATCCCCCCTTCTCTTGCTTGTTCAACCTATTGATTAAGACCTATGGGTTAGACTCATCTTCACTTCTCAAGTAACCTTGCTTAAGAGCTATGGCTAAGCCTTCATCGATTTCTATGACCTTTTCCACCATGTTGTTATTTATTTCAATGCCTCTATGGAAGATAAAAACCATCATCCCTTCGTGCGTATGATCCACCCCTCCAATATCCCCCTCCCCTAGATTACTACGAGCAACACCATTGGTGTTAACCTTAACCCAATCCATCAATGATGGCTTCCACTTCCCTCCTCCATCTAGCTTTTTAGGAGTTACCTTCTTTATCCTTGAGCTCTAATTACATAATGATTGGGATTGAACCCACTTAGGGATTCCAATCCCAAGAATATCCAATAACTCCTTATATTTGGGCATAAGTTAAGAACCATTGATTCCTCTTATAACCTCTCTAATATTGAGCAAAAGTTCTGAAGAGAATTTACTCCCTAGATGAGCACTCATCATAAAAAATATGCATGTTGCACTCCAACCACGCTTGCTATAAAGTGAAGGACTTGAAATAATGGTTTAGAAGGGTATATTTTCATCCCCCTAGAGCCCCACATATCAAAGAACTACTCTAATGAGACATCAATAATCTGGAGAAAATTGAACATCCTTTTGCCTTAATCCCAAATCCAACTAGTAAAGGAATATCAAACTTGAAGGTAGTCAATAGACTCTCCCATCCCATAATAGAGCACAAACCATTATGGACCCACCACCAAATAAAAATATTGACTTTTGACCAGATACTTGAATTCCTCACCTTCTTCCAAATCACCCTCCCCCCTCTACCCAATCCCTCTATGATCTGGTCATATCTCTTCTTGATAAAATATTATCCATTTTATTTATCTCCCCATGCAAAAGAGTCCTCCTCTTCTGACCATGAGCAAGGCCCCATACTTTTTGAAAATAAGAGCAATAAAAGTAGAGTTCATAGCTCTTAGGACATATTTAGACCTTATGACTTCAACTAATTTTAGGATTTCCTCCTCCAACTCCTCCCACATAAATTGAAAGAATTCAATTGGAAAATATCCAGTCCTAAAGTTCTATCATTTTTTTCTCAAAGACTACCCTTTGCACTTGTTCTAAAGACATCTCTCTAACCAAAAATAAATTTTTCTTGGCCAAGATACAAGCATGAATTGATTCCAAGATCTTCCATTGTACCTCATCATCTAGATAAATCTTTAAAAAAATTAGAGAAGTATCTCCTTGCTTATCCTTTCATCTCACACCACATCCTTACAACCTGTCCCCTTCCACAACTTAGAGACTTAATAAAATTAAATTCCCTTTTAGCCATTTTCACAAGTGGATTTTTTTGTATTTCTATCCCCATCCCTTGGCTAGGTGATTCTAGACTTTTATTTCTAGAACACCTCCTCCACCTTCATCATTGCCTCCATCTCTTTGGTCAAGACCTCCCAAGAAAAATCTTCCAAATGAATCCTCTCAATCACTTGCTCAAGAGCTTGCATTACCTCTTGGGAATCTCGCTCAATATTTTTAAAAAATATATGGTTCCATTCTTTTAGCCTCTCTTTCACATACTACATTATTTTAAAAAAATATAAACATCGTAGTTCTAAATCTCGAACATCCCTCCATCCACCATCTAAGGATTAGATTCTTGAAACCTTCATGGTCAAGCTAGGCAAGTTAAAACCAAAAAGGGCTGTTCCTTGGTTTAATCCAATTTAAGACATCAAGAGAGATTGACCAATGATCAAACCTTGTAAAAGAGAGAATATCTTAGGGAAAACATATTCCTCCAGCTACCCATGAGTTATCAACTAGGAAATGATCCAATATTTCTTAGATATGGTCCAAGTTTAGTCTCCTATTACTATAAGTGAACAAGAAGCCTTTTCAAAACCACATATCTAAGATCTAACCTATCCATTTGGTCAATGAACAAATGAATCCCCATGCCCACGACTCCAGACCCTCCTTGCTTTTCATCCAATGAAGAAATAGCATTAAAATCCCCTTCAACTATTTGAAACATCTTCTTCCAATTTTCTAAAATGACCTCCATTGCCCTCCAATACTCCATATTTTCTTTTATATTAGTTAGAGCATAAAAATTAACTACCTAAAAGGTAGTTGCATTTGAAAGTAGATACTATTTTATCTCCAAAATTCCTATAGTTGCCACTACATCCATAACCTCTATCTTCCTAGGATCCCACATACAAAGCAATCCTCCAAAATTACCCTTGGAAGCAACTACTAAACTCAAAGCTTCCTTCCAAATTCTCTTGCAAACTATTGAACTTCCATCTAAACTCAATCTGGATTCCTAAATCAATAATAAATAAGGATGATATTGTCTAATCAAACACTTCATAACATTTTGCTTGGGTTTCAGCCCTAAGTCCCTCACATTCCAAGAAATAATATTCAATTGAAGAAATAATTAAATGCAAATCAATAGTTCACTTAACCTCAAGTTCCACAAAATTCACCCCTTTCTTATCTTGCTTGTCCTTTTTTTATTTTCTTCCAACCACATGTTTTTTTCCTCCTCAATGCTTTCTTGAGATTATTGATGTAATTCCCAAGGGATTACTTCTCATTCCTCTCCTCCCATCCCACTCAATATTGATAGCTCTTTCCTCCTCTTTTTATTATCCTCAGCTACATCCTTAGCCTTCACTGGAATCAACTCCTCCAAGGGTATAGCGTCCTTTTGAGTTCTAAAGTCTTCTTAAGTGCACATATCTATTGGAGCTTCACCCCTATTACAAGGGAAATACACCAAATCATACTAAAAAAAATTCTCATGAGAGGGGCAATTCCCCCTATAGCATCCACATCCACCTCACTAGACCTAGATCCCAAAATATCAAACTATTTGTTTGAAAGGAACTTCCAAACGTTCCTTACCCTTTCAATTGCCAACGTTCAATCTTTTCATATTTATAACCTCATGAAAACCATCCTCCTCAACCACTTCCACACATTTCCCTTGATGGGGCTCTTCCTCATTCTATGTCATTTGAGTATTCCTAGGTCAATTCCTTTCTATATAACCATAACTTCACCTGAAAGGGATCACCTCATAGTCAAGAGCCTGAACCCATACCACCTCCTGAGTCTAGATGTTAATAGAATTTGGGAGAGAACTGGATATATCCAACTGCACAAAAATACTAGCATAAGTAGTAAAATTCCTTCTCTTTGTAATATCAGAGACTAAAAAAAGGTCCCTATGGCCTCACCAATATATATAAATATCTCTTTTCAAATCTCCAAGGGTAAACAATGAATTTTGGTCACACCAGGACAACTGAAGATAATTCCTCCATAGAATTGAACTCTATAGCCATAGTTTCATCTATAGCCCTGATTGCCCCATGAATTAAGGGTTTCCCTCAAATTTTTTATTTCAATCCTCCTTATCAAAAATAGCTAAAAAATATCAATTTGGAAAAATAATCATGACATACCTTCAATTTTCTAGTGTCACATTATCCATCCCGCAATCCTTCTCAGGTCCACCCTAATTCCAATGAATCTTTAAACGAGTGCCTTGGATTATAATAAAATTACCTCATTCACCACCACTTCAGGTTGCACCTTAAACAATGGTCACTCCTCCTTGCAATGAAGATAGTCATTAATATTTTTGTCACCACCCACCAATGTTGAACCCATCACACCAGTACCAGCCTTCTTCAAGGAATTATACTCTTTACAAACTCTATCAGGGCTAAATCCTGAAGAACCCAAAACCGCCCCCTTAAATTTTAAACTTGGGTGGCCCTAGAGGGCCATGCCCTCTCCCTCCATCAATAGTTTTCACAAAAAAATTGAAAATTTATTCCTACCTCTGTTTTTCAAAATTTAAAACAAGACACCTCCATTGTTTCTTTAATCATCATCTCCTTTAAATCTCCATCTCACAATATAGATCCTCCTTAGATTTTGCTCCTCTCAAATCTCGCTTAGTTCCCACTTAGATCCCAGTATTCTACTCAAATTCTGCTTAAATCTCACTCTTTTACTCAAATATGAATCAAATATTCTCAGATGTGGCTTAGATCCTGTTATTAATTTCTCCATGTGTTATTTTAGTTGTCCAACCTAAAAAAATCAAGCTATTTTATTATAACACCCAACAAGGGATTTAAATTTCAAGTTCACATGTTTAACTACAACATCAAAAGGACATACTAATTTGAACTCATCACATTAGAGTCTTGGAAGTTCACCTAACAAACTTGAAAGCCATCAATCTAAAGCTCATGAAGTGGTAAATTTGACTACTAGAGCCATCAGATGCAGGAAGGATGATGAATCAATGGCCACGCGCCAGCTAAACCCTCAAATTTTGCCTTCCTCCTCTCCGAATGTTCCACACAATAGCTCGAGTCCAATGCTCCAATTCAGCTTTCGATATTTCATGTATGTGTGGTTGAAGGAAGAAGCCAATAGGTGGTGGAATATAGCCCTAAATTAAGCCATAAAATTGCACTTAGAGCCAATAGAAAGGATTCCATATGCTATGCAGAGGAGGTGGAAGACTTGAAGAAAGCTCCGAGGAATATTTCCCGTAAAAGCCCCACAAGCTACAAATTGAAACCCTACTTCTCCTTTGTGTTTCCTAAATTATTACAACAATACATTTGGAATTTATTTTTGATGATCACAAAACATGCTCTCATCTGCTCCTTCTTGCAATTGTTAGAAATATTAAACCAGACTTCACCCTCAACAAAGTTTGCTTGCGAGGAGGGCCAATTTGTGGTTCACCCGAAAATGATGCGAACACTGTTGTTTGCTTATAAAATAAGCAAACCAGTGTGCATTTGAGGGAAATGAAGCTCTGACATCAAGTGTGCGGGTAATTGCAGGTAGTCATAAACTCTAGACTCACATTAAATTCATTTGCTACCTTTGTACTCCAAGCCCAACTATAAAATTGATGGTGGCATTTTGCAAAAAATAGAGGAGAAGAAAGGAGAGGGAAGACTGCAGTAGCAGAGGGGAAGCGCAGTGCAACAACAAGAAGAAGAGAGAGAGAACTTCAACAACAGACTCAGGTGTTTTATTTCTCTATTTATCCTGCAAATAATTTTACAGATGTATGTAATGACTTTCGATCTGAAACAATTGTAATCTGCTTGTTCACTTAAATAAAATATTTTTTTTGGTGAATTTAATTTTGCTCCTCTCTTTTGAATTCAGGCACTACACTTATTTCTCCCATTACAAGGTTTGCATATGGTTATTATTTATTCAATTCTAGGGTTCAAATTTGTATTTAGCAAACTCGAGGGTTTGCTTTTGGTTTTGGTGAACTGTAGATGCCTTCTCCCTAAGGCATCTTGTTCACTATATTAGTCTCCCAAACACAAGGTTCAGGGAGTATTTTACCTGAACACCAGGTTCGAGCCTCTGTAGTCCCAAATAAGAGGTAATAGGCTCTTTACCCAATAAAACAAACTATCATTAATATTTTTTAACTCCTCTCTCGTTCAACAGTTTCTCATGTGAACAACATTGTTCAGAATTTCTTAAAGCAAACCTTAACCTTTTTCAAGTTTGGGAGTGAAATTCAATCTTCCTCCATTTTCCCTCATTCACTGTGAACTTCAGCCAAGTGCTCTTCTCCCTTATTCACATATGAACTTTTGTTTGCTCCCATTCACATGATTTGGTGAGCCAACCATGGTGTCCTTTCGTTCGCAAGCAAACCATCAAGCATCGTGAATTTTAAAATCACTTCAGAAAAATTCCACTACCCCCTATCGCATGTGATCCGTTTGGGTCTAAATTACTTCAAACTGGTATCTGAGAATCTATGCCTACCCGTAGAATATTGAAGCATGGATTTTGGAAATAACTTGTAGTTGTAGAATCCACGGTTCAACGACAAGAAATATGATTATTGGAAAATCTAGATGAAGATCATGTTTGGGTCGTAAGAGCTTTGGAATTTGGTCGACAACGGATACGTAGAACCGGTAGATGCAACATCAATGGCCACACTCTCCCAAGATTATAAGGACCTACTAAAGGAAAACACAAATAAGGACCATAAGGCACTGTTCTACATCATGCAAGTGGTCAAGGAGATAATTTTCCCATGGATTGTAGCAGCAACCAAGGAAAAGCAATCCTGGGAAATCCTAGCCAGTTCGTATTAGTTCATCAACAAGGTGAATTTGGTGAAGCTACAAATGCTAAGGAGGGAGTTTGAAAACCTAAAGATGAATGAGTCAAAGTCCATGAGTGACTTCTTCACCCAGATAACAGATGTCATCAATGAGATGTGGTTGAATGGTGAGATTATGCATAACCAAAGAATCATGGAGAAGATTCTGAGAAGCCTACCAGTGAAGTTTGACTCAATCATGATAGTGATTGAGGAATCGAGGGATTTGACAACCCTATCCATGGAGGAGCTCATGGGTTCCCTACAAATGGATGAGCAGAGGCTGATCCGCTCAACTTAGTCCTCATTGGAGTAGGCATTCAAGGCACATGTATCATTCTAAGAAAGTAGAAGACAAGATTCCCACCAAGGTCCCTCTAGTTCTCAAGGAGGAAGAGGCCGAGGCAGGCATGGGAAAGTCAAAAATCAAGGAGGAAGGTAAAAATACAATGACAGTGAGACCAGATGCAACTTTGATCAGCAAGGAGGAAGAGGTAGTGGCAAAAATCAACAAGGTGGATCTAGTTAGAAGAAGGACAAATCCAAGATCCAGTGCTACTGCTGCAAAAATTTTGGCCACTATATCTTCGAGTGCATAAAGAAGATGGCCAAGGACAACCAATAACAAGCCCACTATACAACTGACGTTGGAAATGCTGAGTGCAAATATGCATGCGGGAACATGTTGTTGACGTGTAGTATTGAGGAGGAGAGCCAAAAGAATGTCTGGTATCTCGACAATGAGTGGAGCAATCACATGATTGGGAACAAGGAGATGTTCTCACAACTGGATGAAATAGTCATATGAAGTGAATATGGGGAACAACAAAAAGGTTCATGTCAAGGACAAAGAGAAAGTTATCATCTACACTAGGCACGATGAAAGGAATTAGATCTATGACATGTACTATGTGCCTGATTTGAAGCACAACCTACTGAGTGTTCGACAACTCATGTAGAAGGGGCACACTATTCAGTTCAAATACGAAGCCCACACCATCAAAGACAAAGAGCATGAGCAGATTGCAACTGTGTCCATGATAAAGAACAAAATATTTATGCTATATATTAAGAATGAGTTTCTACTATCTGTGAGTGCAGTTGTGAAAGATGCTACCTAGCTGTGGCATCTTATATTCGGTCACCCAAGTTTTAGTGGCCTGAACTCGCTACACAAGAAGGATATGGTGAAGGGTTTACCCCTCATTGAGCAGTCGAATCAAGTTTGTGAGGGTTGTTTAGTCAGCAAGAAGCATAGGGATGCATTTCCTACAGGACAGTCTTGGAGGTCTTCATAGCCATTGGAGTTGGTGCACTCAAACATTTGTGATTCAATGCAGACCATAAATTTTATCGAGAATAAATGCTTCTTGACCTTCATCGATGACTTCAGCCAAAATACATGGGTTTATCCCATCAAGAAAAAATTAGAGGCTTTCGGTAAATTTAGGGAGTTCAAGACTCTGGTTGAGAAACAAAGTGGCTATGAAGTGAAGACCCTTAGGACATACAGAGGAGGTGAATACATCTCCAAAAAATTCCACAACTTCTACAAGCAACATGGAATTCATAGGCAACTCACTACCAGATACACACTGCAGTAGAACAGTGTGGTTGAGAGGAAGAACAAAACCATTATGGAGATGGCAAGAATCATGCTCAAGGTGAAGAATCTACCACATGAGTTCTGGTTAGAAGCTGTAACCTATGAAGTTTACCTGCTGGACAAATGTCCCACCAAGAGCGTGAAGGAAAAAATTCTTGAGGAAGCCTAGAGCAAACAGAAGCTGAGTGTGGCTCATTTGTGAGTTTTCAGATGCATAACATATGCACATGTTCCATATGAGAAGAGGCATAAGCTAGATGAAAAAGCATATAAATTTATATTCATAGGGTACAATGAGTAGGCTAAGACGTATTGGTTGTATAATCTTATGACGAAGAAAATTTTCATCAGCCAATATGTGAAGTTCCTGGAGGACGAAGCCTGGAACTGGAAGTCAAAGACTGGCCAGACAAAGCGAGCAGTTTTTGAGTTTGTTAACTTGGAAAAAAATAGTGTGTAGCCACCTATAGCCTCAACCAGTAGTAGTGGTGCTAGCAGTAGTAAAGCCTCACCATCTCGATCGATTCCTCTTGAAAGTAGAATCTCAAATTTGAAGACACCTACGAAGACAAGGAGCTTGCAAGAAATCTATGAGGTAACTTGAAATCAAGAAAATGAAAAACATTCTAATTTTGCCTTATTTACTAAGTGTGATCCAATTTCATTTGAAGAGGTAAGTCAAAATTAGAAGTGGGTGAAGGCGATGGATGAGGAGATAGAAGCCATTGAGAAGAATGAGACATGGCAGATAGCAGATCTCCTAGCAGGGAAGAAGACCATTGGGGTCAAGTGGGTTTACAAAACCAAGTTTAATGCCCAAGGTGAAGTTGATTGGCATAAAGCCAAACTAGTGGTGAAAGGCTACAAGAAAAATTTAGGGATTTACTACTATGAAGTGTATGTGCCTGTCACCCGATTTGACATAGTCAGGATGATCTTGGCATTGGCAGCCCAACAGGGTTTGAAGGTGTACTAGATGGATGCCAAGTCTGCCTTCCTCAATGACATTTTGGAGGAGGTCTATGTACACCAACCACTAGGTTATGAATTGCAAGGGGAAGAAGGCAAAGTTTTGAAGGTGAAGAAGGCCCTATATGGATTGAAGCAGGTACCCAAGGCATGGTATAGCCGGATTGATGGCTATTTTCAGGAGAATGGGTTTGTTAGATGCCCATATGAGCACACCCTGTATCTAAAGATAAATGTTGTAATGGAGATGATAATTGTTTGCTTATATGTGGATGATTTGATTTACACTAGTAACAACACTATCTTGTTTGACCAGTTTAGAACATCCATAAAGAAGGAGTTTGAAATGACTGATTTAGGGTTGATGAAATATTTTCTCGGCATTGAATTTGACCAATCAGCAGATGGCATCTTCATTTCTTAGGGTAAGTATGCAAAGGATGTCTTGAAGTGGTTTAATATGAAGGACAACAAATATGCCATCACACCTATTGCTATAAGTCAGAAACTGAGCAAGTTGGATTCTAGTAGGAATGTTGATCCAACTCTGTTTAAGTAGTTAGTTGGTAGTCTCATGTATTTGACTGCAACTCGGCTAGATCTGATTTTTGGAGTCAGATTTATCAAAATATTTATGGAGACTCCCAAAGGACACACACTGGCAAGCAAGCAATAGAATCCTGGCTATGTCAACGGGACGAGGAACCATGGAATATTCTATGCTAGACAAGACCAGCTGGAACTGGTGGGCTACATAAATAACGACTAGGTTGGCAACAATGATGATCGAAAGAGCACCTCCGGATATGCCTTCCATCTTATATTTGGAGTAGTTTTGTGGTCCTCAAAGAAGCAACCACTTATTACTTTACCTACAACAGAGACAGAGTATGTTGCTGCCAGCTCAGCCGCATGCCAGGCAGTTTGGCTAAGAAGATTTTTGAGTGAACTAAATAATCCGTCGAAAGCAACAACACCAATTATTTGTGATAATAATTTTGTCATAGCCTTATCAACGGACCCAGTGTTCCATGACAGGACGAAACACATTGAAATCCGGTATCACTTCATTAGAGAGCTGGTAAATTTTGGCGAAGTTCAACTACTGTTTTGTAGATCCAAGGAGCAATTAGTTGACATATTCACAAAGCGTTTGAAGGAGGACTTCAGTAGGCTACGAAAATTATTGGGCATCAAAGACTTTGTGAAGTCTGGTTTAAAGGAGGGTGTTAGAGATATTAAACCAGATTCACCCTCAACAAAGTTCACTTGTGATAAGGGGCAGTTTGTGGTTTTCCCAAAAATGATGTGAACACTATTGTTCACTTATGAAATCAGCAAACCAGTGTGCAGTTGAGGGAAATGAAGATCTGACATCAAGCGTACGGGTAGTCAAAAACCCTAGCCTCGCATTAAATTTATTTATCACCTTTGTACTCCAACCCCAACTATAAAACCGATGGTGGCATTTTGCAAAAAATAGAGGAGAATAAAGGAGAGAGAAGACTGCAGTAGCAGAGGGGAAGCACAGTGCAACAGTAAGGAGAAGAGAGAGAAATTTTTCTTCTATCTTCATTGATCATATTTGGGCCCTAAAATTGGTTGACATCAATCTAGATAATGGGATATTTACCTGGCACAATAGAATATGTGGGGAAGATTCCATATCAGAGAGACTGGATAGGTTTTTGATCTCTAGTTTTTAGATTGGTAATAATAAAAGTGCTAGTTCTGTGATTTTGGAGGGTAGGGGATCTGATCATTGGCCTATCAAAATCTCTGCTCTAGAGTTAGGGATAAATAAGAATCATTCATTTAAGTTTCAACTTATGTGGCTTCAGGATCCTAAGCTTCATGATTTCATACAAGGTTGGTGGACCAATGACAAACCTCCTCATGGCACCACTATGTATTCCTTTATGAAGTGACTACAATTTGTTAAGAATAAATTGAAGAGATGGAATAGAATAAATTTTTGGGATATTTACTTAGCTAAGTTGGTGGCTCTTAGGAGGGTTTAAGAAGCTTCAAGGAATATTAGATATCAGGGACTCATGGAGGAGCTTCTTGTTGAGTAATCTGAGGTTACGAAAGACCTTGCTGAATGGTAATTGAGGGAAGAAATTTTTTGAAAACAAAAAGCTCAAGTAGATTGGATTCAAGAAGGGGATAGGAACATGATATTATTTTATAACTGAATTAAGGTTCACCATAATGGTAACATTATTACCTCTCATGAATTCTTAGGGTGCCATAATCTCTTCTTTCAAGGATATTTAGAAGATACTAAGAGGTATTTTCCTCTCTCTTCAAGGAGGACTCCCTCTTAGATGATGAATATGAAAAGATTATTCTAAACTGTATTCCCTTGATTATTTCTAGAGAGATGAATGAGCACTTGATGGGTCCAATTTCCCTTGAGGAGTTAGAAAATGTTGTATTCAAGATGAAAAAAGGGAAATCCCCAGGCCCAGATGGATTCTCGATTGATTTTTATTAGGATTTTTGGGAGTTAATAAAATTTGATCTTCTGGAGGTGGTCCATGAGTCCCAAAAGAAGAAATATATGCTAAGGTCTCTAAATGCTACCTTTGTGGTTCTTATTCCTAAAAAAGAGGGAGCGAATTCCTTGGATATGTTCAGGCCTATTGCTCTCTTCAATGTTGTGTATAATATCACCACAAAAAAAATTACTGAGAGGCTAAAGATATGGTTGAGTAAAATCATATCTGAGGAGCAAGGTGGGTTTGTTGCTGGTCAGCAAATCCTAGATGGGGTTGTTATTGCTACAGAAGCTATTCACTCAATGAAAAATTATAAATAAAAAACTATGTTCATTACGTTGGACATGGAAAAAGCCTATGACCACGTCAGATGGTCCTTTCTGCATAAATTTATTGCTACTTTTGGCTTTTAGGAGGAATGGATTAGATGGATGATGAGCTGTGTTTTTTATTTCTCATTTTTCATTCTTGTTAATAATGAGCCATCGAATCTATTTGAGGCCTCAAGGGGATTGATACAAGGAGATCTTTTATCTCCTTATTTGTTTATCATTATGGTAGAAGGGTTGCAAAGGTTGCTCAAGTCTTAGGTTAGGCAGGGTCTCATTCAGGGTGGAGTGGGATAGTAGTTTGCCACCTCTTTTCCACCTTTAATTTGTTGATGATACTACTTTGTTGGGAGTTGCCAATATCAAGGAAGCTGGCAATATTAGACTATCTCTTGACATATATCTTGGTGCTTCTGGATAATTGATTAATGAGGACAAGTATTATATTTTCTTCTTCAATACCCCTCCTCTTATTCAAGCTAGGATTGCTCATATTCTAAGATTCCAAGTCGGGACTCCCCCCTTCATTTATATTGGTATTCCAATTTCATCTCATCCTCTACCTAGATATTCTTGGTAGTATATGCTTGATAAGTTTAGAAGGAAGGTGAATCATTGGACCATAAAATGTCTATCCTATACAGGTAGAGTATTGCTTTTAAAATATGTTGTTGAAGCTTTACTCATTTACAGGTGTTTTGTGCAAACAAATCCCTCTCATTTCATCAAGGACATGGATGTTTTTTCAATATAGTTTTTATGGTTTGGAAAACTTGATCAATCTAAATGGATTTTTGTTAGGTGGGATTCTATTTGTAGGCTGATTGAAGAGGGAGGCCTTGGGTTGCAATAGGTGGCTCTTCCTAGGCAAGCTTTGGCTGCAAAACTTTATTGGATATGGTGTACCTCTCAAGATAAGATTTGGGCTAAAATATTATCTTGTAAATACTTGAGATGTATTTATGAGGCTGAGATCCCTAGAGTTAGCTTGGTTGGGAAAGGTTTAGTTATTTGGGACACTCTGAAAAGAGGATCTAATTTAATTAAGTAGGGTTTTGTTCTATATTTTCAATTGGGGATCAGATGCTCTTTTCTAGGAGGATTCTTGGGATGGCCACCCTCCTATCTTAAATTAATATCCTAGGTTACGTTCCCTAAGTGTTTATTTCTTAGAAGCGGGATGGTATCATGTGGAGGACTTTAAAAAATCTAGTCTTTTGGAAATCTGGAGATGTGCAGGTGGAAATATTCATAGGAATGGCCCTAGGGAGGATTAGTTGAGGACAAATATGTGCTTTCTCTTATTCTTGTGGGGAGGTCCTGTTCTTCATTAAGGGGTAAAGACATTCTGGCTTGAAACCCTGATCCCAAGGGAACCTACTCTATAGCCTATGGTTATTAGGTTCATGATAAGCAAAAGTTTGGAAGTCTCCCTATCACATGGTGGAAAAAGGTGTGGAACATATTTACTTAGACAAAATGTAACTTCTTTCTCTAGTTGGTAGCTCATAATAAATGCCTCACTTGGGATAACATGAGGAAGAGGGTATTTAAGGGTATCTCTTTTTGTGTCCTTTGTAGTAAGAATGAGGATGACTCTTCTCATTTATTTTTGTAATTCTCCCTTGCTAGAGACATTTGGCACCATTGGTGGAGTGCCTGGAACCACTTGTTTTCATGTGCTCTCCCTGGTGGAGTTTTAGAGTAGTCTAGGCAGACCTCTGACCAAGACCCCCTTCCTTTTTGTGGATTGGAATTTGGGTCCTTCTTGCATCATCTGGTAGATTTGGCTCAAATGATAGTATTTTTTAGGATAGTCATTTGGTTGTTCAACATATCTAATAAAGTATCATGTGTATGGTTCAAGAAACTATCCATAGAAATGTGATGTGGACCCTCTTTTGAACTCAAAGGAGGAGAAGGTACAGTAGGCCCTTGGTATCTTTGGGGTTGGTGCAAACTCTTCTAGCCCTAGCAGGGTTCCTCAACTCAGCAAGAAGGTTAAGAGAGATGGTAGGTGGAGGCCACCCCTAGAGGAGTTTTAAAAATTAATACTGATGGGTCATCCAAGGGTAATCTTGGACATGC
The DNA here is from genome assembly GCA_028583015.1 of Wollemia nobilis. Lineage (NCBI taxonomy): Eukaryota > Viridiplantae > Streptophyta > Pinopsida > Araucariales > Araucariaceae > Wollemia > Wollemia nobilis. Next base: position 4,423,304 of record JAQPPZ010016363.1, on the reverse strand, counting down.
TAGAATTGGTGGTGTTGGGAGAGATTCTACTAGCGTGGTCATTTTTTTCTTTTCCATTTATAAAGGTGTTCACTCCAAAAATTTTATGGAGGCTCTTACGATTCTCTAGGCCTTGCAGAGGGGATTTTATCTTGGTTGGAGTAGGATTATCTACAAGTTTGCCTCTCAAATTTTGGTTAATATTTTAAAATCAAAAGGGTAGAGGATATTAATTGACAATTGGCCTCTATGGTTGTTTAGATTCTCAGAATGAGTGAAGATTTTGAATTTATATCCTTTGTGCACCTTCCAAGGGAATGGAATGGTGTTGTTGATTACCTAGCCAAAAGGGCTTCTGAGCTATTGGATTCTTGCATTATCGATAACTGGGAGAGTCTCCCATTTGGGGACTCTCAATGCCTCTGGGAGTTGACCCACAAGGATGTTCAGAATTATTGTGGTTTTTTCTTGTTGTCTTCTTCGAGTTTTGACCTTTTCTATTGGTTTAGCATATTTTTTTGCTTATTTGAATCTTGGTTGGGAGCTCAGTTGTACTCTGTAATCCAAAATTATTTATCAATAATTTTTTACCCCTTTATTAAAAAAAAGGATGCCAAAAATGAATAGTGCATACACATTATTCTCACAACACCAATAGAAATCATCACACCATTTTCAAAGTATTATTTGTCAAATTTTCTTAGAATTTATTGTAAATAGTACATAAGTTTTAAAAACTCTCCATCTTCACTATATTTTGATGATACATACTTTTGAATTTTACCTTGTTTCTTGGCTTGTTTACTATCTCCTTTATTTCTTGGTTTTGACACTTCCTTGGCCATGAGTACCTTATGTGCTATTTCACATTCTTCTTCACAATTTGATTTAGGTTCCTTCTAAACAATATACCCTTGTTGCTATTTTCCTTATTGATATTTCCCTTGTTGATGTTGTGATTAAAATTGTTGCTTCCTTTGAGGAGGTATATAAGATTGAGACCCATGAATGATCATAATGTATTTACAAAATTTGGTGTCATGTCCTCTCTTTTTATAAATATGGAAATATATCCTCCTCCATTGAGGAAACATTTGTGCTAAATATTAGATAGAAGGACCCTTTAATCCTTTTTATATTTCTTTATGGAGATAAGAGCATTATTAGACAAGTCATCTCTAAATTCATTTTCTACTCCATATTGTTGAAGGATGTATACCAATTCTTCAAATGAGACCCTTATATTTGATACTTGGAGAGATGTCATCAATTTTGAATGCTTTAGAGTGAGCTCTAAGTAAAACTGAGACTAAGAAATTAGCTTCCACCTTTTCTCCCATGGTGTTCAACTTTAATTTTAAGTATGCAAATTCTTGAACAAATTGTTCAAATTTTTTTCCATATTGGACCCTTAATGTATGAATCTATTATTGAAAATGAAGGCTTGTGGCTTTGTTCCTTTCTTGAAATATAGTGCAAAGTCTATAGCATACTTTTTTCATGTTTTTACTTCACTTATATATGACTGTATTTCATCTACCGCTCCAACAATTATGAGGACAAGTGTCATTGCATCTATTTCATAATACTTTCTTAGGTTCTATGTCATTAGGTTAGGTTTCATCACTATTAACTATTTCCTAGTTTTTTTGACCACTACTATTGTTCTCATTTTTGTATTCCATGGTACAAAATTTAGACCTTTGAGCAACTAAGATTTTATGAGAAATATTTTTTATGTAGCCATGAAAAAGGTTCCTTATGTTTTCCAAAATGGTCTCATTTTCTATATACCACCAATCCTATCTATTGAACCTTTCGTTATACTCATCCTTCTTATATACACATTGGTATGTGGAATAAGCTAATCCTCTTTATCAAGGTATGTGAAAAATATCAATACATGGTACCAAGGTAGTACCAAAAAGGATTTGTCTTATAAATGTTACCTACTTTAAGATAGATCCTCATACATGGGCATAACTTCATTATATAGTTGGATTATTTCAATTTCAAAATTCATATGTAACTATAGTAATAGATAGGGTAAAAAATAGAGTGAAACAAAATATCACAAATATGTGTCCTTATTCCTCCCTAATAATTTATAAGGTCAATTCTAAATTTTCATTATGGTAGCTATGTTAGGCTTAATATGTCGTCACTTAATGCAACAATATTATCTATAAATGCAAGTCAAAGACATTGTTTATATCGAACGACATGATTGTGCAAAGAACATATTTTTATTTTTATGTACAAAATTAATTTATGATGCAATTTTTTTTTGAATAAATAAGGTGTTCTTCATTGTATAAAAAATATTTTTTTACAAAATTATTACTCTCGTTAGAATATTTCTTTTTTCTAAATCCTAATTTCCAATTTGCATGATTTAAAAAAAATGTTCATTAAAAATACACCTCTTGTAATTTATTTTCCCCCTTTCTATAGCAAAAGAATTTTACTTTTCTTTAATAATTATTTTGAACAAATAACCCCCTGTGATAATTGATCCTTTAACCCTTTTCTTCATTTTTTTTTTTTATGTTTTCCTTCAAATACCAACTTTCCAACTACTCAATATGCGACTTAAAAAGGAGGTATTAAAATGATACTTGGTAGACATAAGTTTCTTAAATAAAAATGGTGTGATAAAAATTATAAGCAAAGATATTGGAACTTGTGATATCTTCAAATTAAATTTGCCACTGCACACTTGCTATTCAACATGGCACCACAACACTCAAATTCACACTTGGAAGAATATTAAAACATTTTCTCATGCCTCCCAAACACTTCTTCTCATGCAACAATAAAAAATATCTCTTATAGAAATTACTCAATATGAGTTATGAGATTAGGTACTTCACAGAAACAAAAATATGCTAAATATTTTTAGTAGGAAAATTCAAGTGACGAGCAATTTCCATGGTAAAGAAAAAGAAATTGGCATATGAATGTGATAATATTTCTCTCTATTTTCTTAAAGGAAGTATTTTTCTTGATACACACACACATACATACATACATATATACACATATACATCAGTAGAATCAGGATGGTATATCTAGGAGACAAAAAAAATTGAATAAATGTGATATTTTTATGGTCCTTGATTTGGAGAATGATGATGGAGAAATTCTCACATGATAGAAAAAATAGAGGATACAAGGTAATTTTTTAGAAAATATTATGAAGTATTTGTCAAGGAATATGGGAAAGAGATCAACTCTACATTAATACCCCATATGTTGTCAATAGTTCTGCAAACCTAAGAAAAATGGAAAATAGGGTAAATAATGGATCTATAGAATTAATTAAATATAGGAGATAAAGTAAAGAAATAATGGTCTATTACCACTTTGAGTTACAACACTCATAGAAATAAAAATTATTCAAACTAGAATGTTTGGTCATAATTTTCAATAGGAAACTTATCCACCTCCATGTGGCACTCAACTAGTAAACCAATTAATGGTCAAATATAGCATATTTTTACCTCCTCCATACAAGTCTTCAATTTTCTCTAATAGGCTCCTCTAGTGATGAATCCAACTAAACTCAAAGCAAACATCCTCTTCATCCAAGACCTGCATAAAGTACCACATAGGGTATGGTTCTAGATGGTGATGGTTGTCCCTTCTTGGAAATCTCAAACATCATGATTTTTGCCTCGCAAAGACTTTCATGGTTCTAATACTAGATGTTGAAAAACAAGGAAAATATAAAAAATAATATTCACAACAATATGTTTCATCTTTCCTTCAATATTCTAGTAATCTAAACTTGCATACAATATACATATTTGTACATCAATGTGTCTCTTTGTTTCAAGATATTGTTCAATGTTTCACCTCTTGGTGTTTCACCTTCAACTCTATATTTTTGCCTTCTCATACTTCCCATAAGAAATGTGTAACAACCCACAAACTCAACCCAAAAGAGAGCTATTTTTTTTACAAGGATTAACTTAAAAATAATGCCCAATATTTTCATCAGTACAAGGCATAGACACTTTTGAGTTCATTATCGCTATGGATGACACTTAAGTGGACAATAGTATCCAACTTTATATAATTCTTAGGGTTCACTTTTATAATCTTGCCAACATTAGAAAAGATGCCAATAGTGGTCCCAAATTTCCCACACACACATCACCTGTATAGGATAACTTGACCACGATGTAGGGGTTACCCTTTAAGGCCCATAAAACTTAGAGGTGATGTTATTTTCCCAACCCTATATACTATCATCTATGTAGGATTACTATGGCATGATGTCTTAGTGATTAGTTAAATTCCATCTATCCATAGAACTAACTAAGACCATTACCACTCCCTGATAATGAATATGGTCACACTTACCTTTATTGTAAATGATATAATGTATTATCCCATACCAACCTACCATTGGTATTCCTAAGCCTCCCAATAGGATATATCATTCACAATTACCCACAAGGTACCGCCACTATACTACCCTATGAATGATTCAATGAATTATCTCATACCAATCCACCTCATCTTTTATTCTAGCCTTACCACTAGGATTCATCATTCATAATTACCTAGTTGAATTATCTACCCACAACGCACTAGTATTGAGTACAATTTGACTCTAGGGATTACTAACATGGTGCTAACATATGCTCCCAAAATAACCCCCTCCCAACCCAAGGGTCCCAACAATTGTAGTTATGTCTCCCAAATAAAGTTAGAGTGCCCATAAAAAACCATAATTAAGTTCAACATAACACTTTGCTACCGGCTAAGAATTTAAATATCTCTTCAATAATGATACTAGAATTTATCATTTCCTTTATTTAAAAATGAAAGAACAATTTAACATTTAAAGAATCATAGCCATAATCCATAAATTAAATTGTATCATGTTCTTCAATAACACATTATTTCCATATTGCAAATAACTAACTAATTCCAAAATAGTAATTCATATGTTCTTCAAGAACACATTCTTTCCATATTGCAAATAACTAATTAATTCCAAATTAGTAATTCATATTTCTTTCTTTGAATAAATATCAATATCATATATCAAGAATATTTATAATACATCTATTTCTTCATCACTCAATAACATAACAAGATATTCATTATATATTTTATCCAAAACAATATTACATTTCAACTTGTGAATACACATATAATCTCTAGTCTCATCTTCTCCTCAAGGTTTTTTCACTTAATAAGTCTCTTCCAATGAACTTGAGAGTAATTTTAGGGATCATAACAACTTAGGAATGCATGTGCAAGCCTATCATGTGCTATGCAAGGTAAACATACACAATGCAAGAACATTCAACATACATGCCATTTGAGAGAGTCTCATACTTCTCCTGATTATGAGTTCCTTAGATACTTAAGCCTCATCCATCTATTTGAAAGCTTACTATTTAATCCTTAAAAAAAAACTTCCCATTTCCTAAAATTAAGGATATATTCAATTCATAAAATATAATCCTTATAATTAATAAATTAATATCGACAAATAATTAACACATTAATTAATCAATGTTTAAAAACACAAAAACCTTCAATAGTTATTAATAGTGCCATCTTGATAAAACTATTACTTAACTTAATAATAAACATCATTTTAAATCAATATTACTAAGATAAATGTTTATAATATTGATAAATAGTTTCATCTCTATGATTTAATAAAACTTATTAATTAAGTATATAATCAATGCATTAGTACGATAAATAGACCAACACATTATTTTATCAAAATTAATAAGAAAGTATCTTCTAGATTAATTAATAGTTCTTTTTCCTACGACTTAATAAAACTATTAATTTTAGTTTATTTTTAATGATATAACAACTTTTTTTTATTTTTTGGTAAAAATTTATTGAATCAATAAACCTTACAAGAAACAGAGAATCCCATAACAATAACCCTTACAAGGGCCAGAAGAAAGAGACCCCCAATACCATCGAGCACCCGACCAAAAGACACCCAACAAACAACAACCTCAATCAGGCATATCCAAAAGACACCCAACAAACAACAACCTCAATCAGGCATATCCACAATAATCAAATTAGAAATATGATGAGAAAAATTCAATGGAAGTTGATCTCATTTCCTAACATTCTAGTCTTACTAAAACTCAAAAGCCCATTTTTCCAAGCAATCAGCCACACCATTCCATTCCCTGGGAATATGAGCAAAGGAAATAAACTCCAGATGTCGACAAATTTGAAAGATCTATCGAGCCACTAATGCCAGCTGCCAATGAAAATTAGAAATATTATTAGTCTTCAATAAATTAATAATAATTTGAGAGTCTGACTCACAGATTATCTTCCACCATCAGAGAGCATAACCTTTTTCCAAAGAAAAACAAATAGCAAGGGCCTCCATATAATTATTAGTCTAATTCCCCTTATAACAGGAAAAAATGAAGAGTTGCACCACTACTATCTCTCCCAACACCACCAATACCTTCATGCCCAATATTCCCTCTAGAAGAGCCATCAATATTAATCTTAAACACCCCCCAAGGTAGAGGATGCCATTTGCCATCTCTCTGTACTTTTTGATTGAGGCCTCTCCTCCTAACCAATAAAGAAGGATGAGGTCCATTCTCCACTAAACCCAAGTCCTGCATCATCAAAATCTCAAACTGCTCCAAAGGAATACTGATCTGACATTTAGAAGAAACTATTTCTTGGATCATACCAATAATCCTCTGCCAAGTATGATAAATAGTTAACTTCCTACGGATATAAAAACTTGTTCATACTTTGAAATCTAAAATTATAACACATCTTAAAATTTTCACTTCCTATCATGCCCAATAATTAAACTTGTTGTCTACATTTTATGTACATCTTGCAAACTTAACAATGCATGTGCATTATGCCATTACATACGTGCTATATTTCACATACAATATGCCCTTGCTATTTTATTATATAGTTATATATGTCCTCATAAATGTGTTACATGAGCATCGTTGTTGTTACATTATTTATGTTGTTATTGTTGTTTTCTATTATTTATGAGTTTTACAACAATCTAATATTTACTAGTGTTGGATAAAATAAAACACATGTGGAAATAATTCATATGGTACTCAATCCATTTGCCTTGGTTCATGAGCTAAATAGTGACCTCTTGATTAATCTTGTGGTATTGTATAAATCTACCATACCTCTACTACAAGCATATATTGGTACACCATGTTTCTACTATTTATGTATAAATTCCTTTATTGTGAGTAAATATACTATGACAAATCTTTGCAGGTCCATGTGCAATTTGATATGCTATATTTTTAATATCAAGTTCATAATAAATTTAGTTGTAATATATCAGCAAAACCTCCAATTTAATATGCAAATTTGGCCCCCAAAACCCTTTCTCACACATATTTTGCTTCTAACAAAATAACAACCCAAGATGGCCACTATTTTATATCTTTTTGAGAGTTGCAAGTTCACTTATTTTATGTATCCTATCAAATACATTTAAAAATCATCTGCAAGTTTTTAGATATTAATAATTTATAACAATGGTAAAGAATATGGTTTTGTCTCTTTTGTGGACAATAAAATTTAAATGGCATCTCTTGACTATTCCTCAACATCTTCACCTAAATTGCAACTATGATTTTGGGCTAGCCACTTTTCATTAACCATATCAAATCCAACTTCAAAAGTGAAAAACATCGGTAAGGAAATATTTTTGTTAAACTTTGAGAGGGTCATAATCTCATGATTTTAATATTAATTCTTTCATTGGAATATTACTGTGTTAAGGATTGGTAACTACTACTAGAATAAAACATGAAGGGTCAAAATAATTTTCTAGTACGCTAAGAAGTAAGTATCTATAAGTTGGATTACTCATATAGGAAGGAATTAAAAACCTTATGAGAGCCCATAGATCTACTAATCATATGTAATATAGAACAACTTCAAAATATAATAATTAAACATGTTAAAGAGAATATATTAGTATGCAAAAATCCAAATTCAAGCAAGATTAAAGGATATAAAAACAAACATAAAAGACATACAACTAGAAGAATACCTCCAGCTTTGAAAATCTCTTTCTTCCTTCTCCAAAGCTTCCTCCTTTTGATCTTCTCTCTAGCTAGTGATTGGTAAAAACTTGGAAATCCCCCATAACATATATTGCTTGGAGGAAAAAAATATGAGGAAGTGGTTCGTATTGCATCCTACCACCTATACATACTTCACTATCTCAATTGGTTAGGTAAAAAATTACCAGAATTTCATTAAATATTAACTTTATTCATATTTATAAATCAAATGTATTACCCCATAATGGGGGCACAAGTCCAAGGTTCAAATATCGAGCCTCGCTGGACTGAATGTTTGTCCCTTTCCTGGTGCTTTCAGCAGCGTAAAAGGTTTAAAATGATTGTGGCATGGTGGTTATAGGGGCGGACTGCGCAAAGATCTGTGTGGCGACTTCTAGGGTGGACAACGTAGAATATTGTGACGGCCATAAAAGCTAGATAGCTTGCCCGTATTTATGGCGGCTACCGATTCCACCATGTAAATACAAAAAAAAAAAAACAAAAAAAAAAAAAAATAAATAAATCAAATGTATTTCCCTCTTATTAATGCTTATATTAATTTAATTATTAATAATAATTAAAAATAATTATTTACTTTATTGAATTCATTTAATTAATTTTGGATGTTAATATTAACCAATAACATTAATATTTAATATTTAAAATATAAACAAAACCAATTCCATACTTCAAAACATATGCAACAACACATGGGCTCTTGCTAAAAAACATTCATCTTTGCTTGAGCTAGAATGCAAACCAACAATATGCACCGTTTATGTTTTCTCCTTAAGTAATAAGTCTTACGATAACTGCAATGTTATCACTTGCCTACAACGGATTCCCTAAGTAGATGGTAAGGGCTCTTTCACCTTTATAATGACCTCCTTTCCCAATGGTGCATTTTAAATCAAACATACACATATGTAAATGCAACTATATGAGGACTTTACCCTTGAGGTGGTCAATGAGAATTCATCCATCATTTCATTTTTCTCTCTGCTTTGATGGGTTGTCCCATACCAATCCACCCATGAGACTACCTGGCCTTGCAACCACAAAATTTATCAGTAGTACCATATTGTAAAAAAAAAACTTAATCCAACTTTAAAAAGCATAATGTATAACTATCAACTCATATTGATAGAATAAAACAGGATCATACATTCATTATCAACACATTAGTATATAAATTTAACAAGGGTAGTCCTACCTATATAGGCCATTACAAAATGTGACATTACAACCTCACATGAGGTAAAATCATCAATCATCCCTTGGATATTACAATACATAAACTAATATAATAATGGCTAACAAATGGATCCCTATCAATATTACAACATCACCACATAGTGATATTACAACAACTTTGTTATTTTGTGTTTATTGCTTGGCAAGTTTTGAACCTAGGTATCCTTCTTGAGAGTCAAGAAATTTAACCTATTGAGCTAATGTGACTCGATAAAATTTTTTAGGTCCACCATGGGATTGATAATTTGGTTTATGGTATGAAATACAAACATTTAAACTAATTTCCCTAAATATTATGATCAATTCAAATGGTTATGTTTCTAAATAATAATATCTTAAGTAAACCAAATAGTTTTATACAAAAGTGTAGCCTCTTATTTATATCAAAATAATTTTTAGTCAAATTAAAGAAAATAATCAATCTTTTCTCCAACAAGTGTGGAGAGGGCCTTTAAATTTGTTTGACATACTTCCATGTAGCATTGTCCTTAGTTTCTTGGTTCTATTGGACCTTGCATTGAGTTCTCTCTATTGTGTTAATGTAAATTATGCATATCCAATATCTTGCATGTACAATAATTTATAATCAATAATTTGGCATAATTCAACTTAATATGGATTTAGCAAGGAGACATGGAACACATCATGTATTTGGGAGAGAGCTAGGGGTAGATCAAGTCATGAAGAAACTAGATTGACCAATTCCACAAGCTCAAAGGGTCTAATATGTTTAGGAGGTAACTTGGATATATTACTATAGACACCAAATTATAGTCATTCACACAACCAATCCATCAAAACCCTCAAAATATGCTTCAAATATCCATAAATCCACCAAATCTCCAATTTGCCACACAACCCTCACTAATTCCTCAAATTCTTCCTAAATGCACTCAAATCCGTATAAAATTTTAATTTCCTATCTAATTCATCTAAATTTCCCCAAATTCTCCCATTTTTCTTCTAATTTCCCAATTTCATCAGATTCTTCTCAATTCCCCTAATTCCTAACAATTTCTTCTAATTTTCTCTCAAATCCTTCTAATTTCTCTTAAATTTTTCTAATTTATCTTTCTTCCCCTCTAATTGACTCAATTTTCGTCTAACTCCTAAGTTCTCTAAATTCTTCTAAATTCCTTCTAACATTCTCTAATTCTATCATAATTTCATCTATTTATTTTAATTCTTCTAAGGTCACCCTAACTCTTCTATTTTCCTCTAATTTTTCTTTTCCCTATAATTTCTTAAATTCTTCTAATTCTCCGTAATCTCTCATAATTTCCTCTTATCCTCTCCCTAGTCTCCTAATTTCCACCTAATCTCTCTCATTTATTCCTCCCTTTCCCCTCAAAATTCTCATAATCCACCTTATTCATCTAATTCCCCTAATCAAGCCTCTCATTAGCCCCTAACCCCATTTTAAGCCCTCATCCAAATCCCTAGGAGATATGCACTCTAATTTAAAAATCCTAATCAAATCCCTAGGCCTGTCCAAAATCCCCACCTAAATCCCCTCATTTAATCCACCTTGTCTCCCCATCCACTTTTCCTCCAAATTTGGATGATTTAAAAATGCAATGAAAAGCCCCAAGTCAAAAGGAATTAAATTAGCATATTTAATGGTTTGGTCCTTCTCAGCCTCCATGTCACCTTTTTGGCAATTTTAAATTCCATATGCATCCCCCAAGGTACACTTATCCCTATGCGCATCTCATCATACTCAGCAAATTTATGGTACTTGGGTGGGTGAGGATTCACCCCACCCAAGGCTATTAAATGGAGAGGGTGCACATTCCTCCATGTATCCTATCTAGATTTACCTTGGATTTTCCACCTTCCACTTGGCTCCAAGTCACGTCCACCTCTTTTCCATGTCATTTCCTTGTCACCTTCCCCTTCCCTCACCAAATTACCATAAATATCTCTCCATTCTTCTCATTTGGAAAAACACGTGTGAAGCTACCATTATACTGCCAAAATTGTACTAGACTATCTTGATGCCCTTGGAGATATTAGTTGTTTTTTCCATCCACCTTGAGGACCTTAGCTATTGCAATTATGGAGTCCACTTGAGGGATTCAAATAAGCTTTGACTTGCAACTGTACCTGAAATAGTCAATATTTTGTTGCCATACTTGCACTAGAAAACACCAGTGCCCTCCATAACATACTAAGAAAAGAACTTGACTCCATCTACCACACCAACCTAACCACCATTGGTAGTTACACAGTATCAACCGCCACCAATGGCCACCTAGAACCAACCATTGATGGCAGTTACTCAAAGAAAAATAGATAGAGTATTTTAAATAATAGGTAGGTAAGGAAGGTACAAAACATTATCTTTTTAGGTGTTATGAACTTTTTCTAAGATTTTGTAATTGTTATTATGGGTTTTGCAAAGTTTTATTTTTTTCATTTTGACTAAGGTCTTAACTAAGAAAGACCCCTTCAAATATTACTAACTCCATATTGTTAGCATGTGCAAAGGTGTTGTATAGCTGATAAAGCAATTGGATGGTCCAAGAAGCTCAAGAAAACCCACCCACAACTTGATTGTGGCATGAAAAGGGAGATTGCACCAAAATTCCTTGATGTAGAAGGGTTCATTCCCATTTCTTGAACTACAAAATTTGTAAAACACCCTCCAAAGAGTAAAATTTTATTAAAAAGTGTTTATTGGTAAATTATAGCATATTTGTTTATTCTCATGGTATGGTGCATTTTCATGTCTAAAAAATGGTGATCATGTGGGAACCTCACTCTTAAATATTTAGGTATATTTTATTTTCATATCAGAGCATAGGATAGCAAATATTTCTTGTTCTTAACATTATGTGCCTAATGTGTTATACTTTGAGGGTTTATTATTGTTGTGCCTTCATATAACTACCTTCACTAATTCTTTGTTCTCTTTCTTTTCATAGGGGGTCTCTAGTAGTCTCAAAGTATAGCCACATTGAAAACTTAACATTCAATCTATAGTCTTGCAAAACCGTGATTGGTGATCAACAACTGCAACTGGTGGTCCTACACATAGACAACTATAATTGGTGATCCAAATTTGCCATTGGCGGTTATAAAAAAGATACACAAGCCACTATAGAAGCTCATGGTTCACAAATAAGCATTCCAAACTAGATAAACATAGTTTCTTATTTTCAATATTTGATTCTCTCCTAGTTTTAGCATAGTTGAAAGTCTTCTTTCTATTTAGTTTAGATAAATATTTCCTCTCTTAAGTTACTCTAGGAACTTTCTTCTTTAGGGTAGTTTTAAGATCTCCTAAATCCTCATAGGATTTCTTCCATAGGGTAGTTTAGACTCTAAAGACACATTAGATTAGTTGTTTTTACTTGTATTGGACTAAAACTAGCTCATTAGTATAGGCTTGCTTGCTTGTATTTGATTCAAATAATTAAAATGGCTCATTAGATTAGGTGTTTCTATTTGCACAAGACTCATTGGCTCATTAGGATAGGTGTTTTTATTTATCTTGGATCAAAAGGACTCATTGACTCAAATGTATAGATTTCTTTAATTCTTGTTAATTTTTTTTTTGGCTCATTAGATTAGTTGTTTGCTTGTTTTAATTCAAAAGGACTCATTGGCTCATTAGACTAGGATTTTATTTATTTGCATTTGACTCAAAAGGCACAAAATGACTCATTAGTTTAGATTTTTCTTATTTGCACTTGGCTCAAAAATTCAATTGGCTCATTAGGTTAGATGCTATTTTCTTGTTTTGGAACATAGGATTTAATGGCTCATTAGCATAGTTGTTATTTTTATTGTATTTGAATCATTGGATCAGTAGCTTAGCATATATTGGTTTATTTTTTGTTCATTGGCTCAATTTATTTCCATTACCTTAGATTAGTGCTTTTTGTATTTTTTGGACTCGATTTTCTATAATTAGAACAACCATTTTGCATCATAGGTATTTTTTTTCACCTTTAGAATAGTTGCATGTTGGCATCCTTATGATAGGTTAATTTAATTTGCCTTAGGATAGTCTTGCTTGTCATCATCCTTAGCATAGGACTTACTATCTCTGTAGGATAGTTGCATTGCATCCCTTTAAGAAGTTAGATGTATTTTTTAGGAGGACTATATTTATCCACAAATTACATATGGGACATAGGTGCAACCACCACTAGCAACGAGAAACCACCATCAGTGATTAGAAAAATTGTGCAACCATCATTGGTGGTCATATAAATTCCAACTATGGTTGGACCTATAATTAAAATCCATTTTATGGTTTCTTTGGGAAATTTTTCCATTCTATCCATAGATTACATTTGGCACATAGTCAAAACCACCATTGGCAACCAATAACTACCATCAATGGTTAGGTACAATGTGAAATTGTCATTGGCAGTTAGGCAACTTCCAAATATGGTTGGACCTATGATTCAAACCCTTTTGTTGTTCCTTTAGGAACTTTTTGCATTTTATTCCTAAACAATATTTTATGTCCTCCCTATCACCTACATTTTGTCTTGCATAAGAGTTTTGATTTTAGGCTCATGGTCATTAGGGTAAGTTATTTTCATCCCATATATGATTTCACTTAGAATTTTATATAAAATTCATCCTAGTACAGTTGCATTTGGGTTTAAAATCATTCTAGGGATAGCTTGTTCCCCACTAGCTTGCATTTAGTATAAAAAAAAAACTCAAAAACTAGATAAAACACATAAAAATAAACATAAAAAAAATCTTGCACACACTTTTTTATGCTATTATTTCACTCACTCACTCACACACACACACATATATGTCATGTAAGGAAAACCTCTTGGTGAGTTGGACTTCATCCTCAACCATCGATCGATCCCTAGATCACCATAGTTAGTATGTATAGTTTCTTTGACTTCATCATAGAGAAATTGGTTACACTTGGGGCTAGCCTAAGATAATATTGAGGTTATACACCCTTTTACAATAGGGCTTAATAATAAGTGGATTCACAACTATCATTTTTATCCAAGCCCAACCAAGGGTGAAGCAAAATCCTGGGTAGTCCAGTTGTAGGACTTAGACAATGCAACCTCTTTTGGGAGGTACTTTTTATCCCCTTACGATAACCATAACCAACCATTCATCCTAGGAATCCACAAGTATTTTGTATCTCATTCATTAAAAGGGGGATGGGTACAAATACACCCTTTAGAATCTACTTCATCGTCTTGATTTTGTAGTTCGTAGGTATAGGGACATTAAACACACAAAACTTAAAAAAAAAACAAAACAACAACAAATTCAAACTCAAAACATCTTACATTTTTTGCCTAAAAATTCCCAAAACCATCTCAAAAACCTCAAAACCTCACAAAAATACCAAAAAAAAGTCACAAAACACAAAAAATTCAATCAAAACGAAAAACTACTTGTTTGCATTGTTTGTTTGATCATTTGTTGGCTTAATTAGATAGTACGCTTATTTTGAGAAAATTGCCAAAAATAACCCATTCACACTCATTCCAAAAGCCTATCATTGCAACATTCTCTTTTGTTTCCACTAGCCCATGGTTTTGACTCGTAATCAAGCCCAAGCCTCCATGGACCATACCTATCAAGCTTCCCATTTCTCAATAATTCCTTCGACTTGTCAAGGGAACACAATGCAAGTCTACCATGGTAACTTGTCTAATGAGCCTCCTTACCACAATCCATACCTACCTGAGGGGAAACATATTAGATATGATCTAGTTATAATACATCATGCCATCCATGCCACCATTCCTAAATCCCTTGGTACTAAAACACCTTTGTCCCTTGCACATCCCCTCATCATGCCCATTGACATTGATAACTTGTGCACCTTTTATACTAGCTCTTTTACCCCATATAATTCACCATGACCATACTTGCCTCCTCTCCAAATATTGACCCACATTGTCCCCCCTCCATTAAGAACAAATCTATTCACATACATCTTATCAGCCTCCCACATCCTCCATAATCACACCTCCTTTTGAGACTCAAGTCACCTCAACCGAGGCTTCTTGGTGAACATCTCATCATCCTCCCCTCCACCCACATCGTATACCAATTCTAACCCCATATCTAATATAGTAGTTCCTAGGATGCCATCCAATTTTTATCTTTCAAATGAACTAACATTATTCACCTTCAACATGACATTCGTAACAAGTCAGTGGTCACTGATCCAAACCACCCTTCCTCATCCAATAATGTTCATTTGTCACAAACCCACCATGTCTCAACATCTTCATCTTACATAAATCCTTATCCTAATAAATATCACTTTGTTCAAGTCAATGTTACCTCTCACACTCCCACTTTGATTCCCTTTGCAAATTATCCCCTATCTACCAACATTCATATCGTTGGCACACACATTGCACAACCTTCTACCTCCTATTTTTCTAATCACACTTTTATCTCTTCAATTCTGACTCTTCAAAATTATTGGTATCAATACCCTCTCTCTCTCTCACAGATATTCTTATGTGAAATAAGTATCCGCTAGTATTTTTCACCAACATACTCATCCTTCACACAACACTAACATCCCTCAACAACCATCATAGGAAACAAATTCTCCTCCTCCCACATCAACTCAAAATAATTTTTTTACTCAAGTTACATCATGGGACTCTTTCCCACCCATAGTTCATGCACCAATACCCCCTCTTCAAAAAACCTATGAAGGGACACTGATGTAATCTCAAAATATACCTTCAACACATTATCCACAACCTCCTCCCAATCAACAACAACCACCCCCTAACAAATATCAATCCCCATTAAATCATTATCAAGATACTTCCACTCCCATGGAACAACCTCTTCAGTACAAGGTATACAACCAGTACCCACCCACCTATCTTAAATATCACTTTATCCTATACCAAAACCCTCTATCTGATAAATATGTGACCCATCCTCAATACCAATCCCAACCACCTTGTCATCAACTGCCCTCTCATGCACAATATCAACCCTAAACTCACCAAGTTCAATCACATCATGTCTACCAACAACCTACATCTTATCAACCCCCATCCAAAACCTACTCATTTTCCCATCAAATTCCAAGTACATATCAAACCCTCTCATACTCAACCCCATGCAAAACATTCATATCCCCATCCACTCTATCTTGTCTCTCAACCCTCATTGGACGTATTCTAATTATTGGCTAATCGAGTTGAAGATATAGAGTTACAAACAACCTACAATGGCTATCAAAAGCCCACCCTTCACCAACTCATTAACGACCCTATTCATACCTCAATACCTTCACCACCATACCGTCCTAGTTTAGAGGTACCTAAATTTGATAAATTCAAAGGGGAGGAGGATCCTCAGGAGCATGTGAAATTTTTTTATTAATGCTTTCTTTGTGATCCAAGACAATGGACCACTCATAATCCAAAACTTTACCCAAACACTTAGGGGAGGCACCTTGGATTGGTATAATCATTTCCTAATCATAACATATTCACTTTTGAGAAACTCATCAATATCTTCTTAGAATGTTTTTCTCTTAATGTCAAAAATAAGATTACATTGAATGATATTTACAATCTTTGCCAATTCAAATATGAAATTGTCTTGGATTATGGCACTCAATAGAGAGTGGTGATAACCAAATTACCATTCACGTTTCCCATGACTAATCCCACTTGAATGTTCACAAGGTGTTATTTGAAGACCATATATTTATTATTACAACTCTAGCAATATCACATGCTTGAGGAAGCTTTAACTGAAGCCAAAATTATTCAAGATATCAAAATTCAAGAAGGTGAGATAAAACTCAAAAGGAAATAATGGTCTAACAATAATGCTAAATGTAATTTTAATAACCAATCCAAGACTTCTCAAATCAATCAATTGGTATTGAGTACACCTGCCCTTTCCAATAAAAAACCTCAATATCTACCCCCACAACAACAAATTCAACCTCAATATCAGTAGCCTCAACCCCATTATCCCAATCAACAACCTTCTTATCCATCACCCCAACAAATATATCAAGCCACACCACTTCCAACCAAAATTTAAAATTTTTCCTAGCCTTATAATATATACTCCAACAATAGGCCTCCTAATAAATTTTCCCCCATCTTCAAGTCTCTCTCTATAATTTTTCAAAGACTCTATGAGGTGTAGGAAATATCCTTACCACAAATCAAGCCAGAGGATCCTAACAAGCCTAGATAAAAAACTATATAAGGAGTATCACTATTATATCTTTCCTCATCATAGGGATCATGATATCAATAATTGCATCCACTTCAAGCACTTCATACAAGATCTAATCAACAAGGGGAGTATTCAAGTCAATAATCCTCTCACTCCCCCAACCAAATCCTTGGCATTTATCAAAATATCTTACCTCAGCATGGGATGACACAACCAACTAGTGGAGCTTCAACCTTGACTACTCCAAATCAAGTAAATAATGTTAATAATGTCCCATACTACCAAGGTTTTGTTAGTGTGATCCATGTGGTCACTTAAAACCAAAGAAATTTTTATTGACCTTAAAAACCAAGTGGCACTTCTAATGCACCTTCCACCTTTCCACCTCCACATGTGCAACCCATGCCATCGCCTCCAACTCATCTTACATATCCTCCTCTATAACCAATTCTTTCATTAAGGAGTCATCTCTTTCATAGTATCAAATTTATATCCACCAAGATTTCATTCTATGAACTCATTTAGAAGTATCTCTCACATAGTGAGGTATTGATGGATATTCTCAAGTTGATCAATCTTCAAACACATGATCCAAATGCCTTTGCTAATTTTATGGGAAATATTTAAACTTGCATGGAACCATCAATTACATTTTATGACTATGATATCAAACCAATGTTGATAGAGTTACCTGACCTACCTTTGCACATTGTGGCTCTTATATATTAAAATCCTTTTAAATGGTTACTAGTCGACATTGGCTCCTCTATCAATATCATCACTTCTATTGCCCTTCAATATCTCAATATTCCACCCTCCCATGTCATTGCTTCCACATTCACTCTTTGGGTCTTTAATGATGATTTATGCTCAATGATTGGAATGGTTGTACTAGCCATCCAAGTAAGTGTGAAAAACATCCATACACAATGTCACATCCTTGAAGGAGAGATGCAATACAATGTGCCTCTCAATAGAGTATGGATTAGAGATATGTGATGCATCCCCTTGATCTTGCATCATTGCCTCAAGTATGTAAATGAGGGTCATATCCATTGCATCCCTATTGATGATAAACTATTCAAGTTTTGCAATATTATATCCAATATGTACGAGCCTCCTCTCTTTCACTCACCTATTTGTCACCCCTGTGACCTCTCAACCAATTTTATACCACTCCACTAAATCCATCCCATCACATGCTCAAGCAACTCAATCCAATCCATACATGCTCATCACTCCCTCCCCCTAATTTGCATCATGCTCCCTCATCCTTGGCACATAAAACTCCTTTTATCACCTTACATCCTTCTCATGCTTCTTCAATTTCCATCCATGCTTCTCATTTTTTACCTCCATCACATTACAAAAATCATCCTTCTTCTGATCAACCCCTTCCCCCAAACAACATTTGCCTTATGCAACTCAACCATCCTCTCCTCAAATTCAATATTCCTAGTCTTATGCTTCCTTTGAATCTATCACTACCATTCAACCTTCATCACCTATCCCAACTCTATTTCCTATAGATTTTTACCTTTCACTCTCCTTGCTAGTCACCATCATAGATCAACTATCCTTGTTGCCTATCATCCTATATTGATCACTCTAATCTCTATTACCTCATCATATACCAATGCATAAATCCTCATTATATCCTTGGCCACATCTACCACTCCTTCCACTATGATGACATTTGAAGCCATTTTCCCTTTTGTGCAACCGTATCCACCTCTCTCATCTATTGTCAAAAAAGTTACCACATTACTCCCATTAACCTTTACCACTTCATCCTCTATTGTAGTGTCCCAAACCATTTCCCTTTCCAATCAACATGAACTACCTCCTCCTCCATACTCCCCTCACACATATGTCCCCATTCTTGACACTACCCATGCAACTCAGACTCCTTTTTCTCCTCCATCCATGCCATTAATCCATGTTAAAGATATCATATCATCCTCTTTTCATCCATATCTCAACCCACCCATATTACAGTTAATATTACCAATCCCAATATAGGCAAGTACTTTATCCAAAATATTACTTTTACCTTGCTAGTTATAGAGTTAGTTAGGGATTATGGTCATCCCCAAGACCCTCCTATATCCATAGGCATAGTGTATCCTATGGGCTCCTCTCTCAATCATATCAATTTTGTATATGGGGAATTGATACTACCTTTGATAAACCTCCTAATAGAGATCCCAAACTACCATTTTGTGGCAATACACACTTTTTGTCTAACCCCTCCTTCACCATGATATATTTTCAATGCTTCAATTGGAAATGATAATATCTTGGCTACTACAAGAAAGAAACTCACAACATTATTGAGCCCCATTACCAATTAGCTAATGATAGATCTAGTCTAGGGTATGCTAATCCCTATTTAGCTAGTCTTCTTGAAGATGAGATCTAATGTATCACTCTTGGTATTGACAAGGCTAATAATTATTGCTGCATTGATCTAGATCCACATACCTTTTGTTATATGATCCTCTCCAAGTGGATATAATTGACACCTTCCCATTTGACTCCTCAAGAGATAAGCTCGATAAGATATTTGAGAAAATTTTGATTGCTTTTTATAGCTTTGAAGAGGACTCATCCCATGTTGTTCCCATCATATATCCCATGGACAATGGTAATTTCTACCCATGTATATTTACTATTACCCACCCATAATTCCTATCCCCTTCCCTTCATAGCATGCCAATCCCCTCATCTACCATCCATCACAACCATTGCTAGCCTCCCTCAATTCTAATCCTCCCATTCTATCCCAAATCCTTCATCACAAGCATGGAAACCCATACTCTAGTTTACTTGTTTACTCACTCCCTCAAGTCGACATGTTTTCCATTGATCTATTCACTCCTCTCCATGATCCAAATTACCCTTCTAACCCCATTCATATCAATCCTATTCGCATTGAATTTAACCACATTTCCAAAAAGATCAAGGCCATTATCAAAATTCCTCCCCTACGAATATCAAATAATTATGTAGCTTGCAAGGGAAGATCTAAATGATTTTTCATTTTATCGCATAACTCTTAGACAAATGCAAGCAAGGGGGTAGCTTTTGCATGGACCCAAGAATGTCAGTAAGATTTTTATGTCATTAAACACTATTTATCTTCATCATCTATTTTATCACTGATTTACCTAGGCTTTCCTTTCCACTTGTACATTTTTTCCGCTAATTTTTCCCTAGGGACCATGCTAGCCCAAAATAATGAATAGTTATATTGCAATTTTATTCAAGTTGATATCAAGTACGCTCTATATTCTAGAGATATTAGTTTTAGGAGTAATAAGGTGTTGAAAGAATATCTAGAATACTTATTGATTAAACAAAGAAAGAAGTTGAAATTTGAAGCATCTAAACTATTTCTATTGCTTCAAAATATTGCAAATCTTAAAGTCAAGGAGATAAAAGGATTAGTAAAACTTAATTTGTAAATACTTAGTATTTCTTAAATTTCTAACTAGGGAGATATAAGGAATCCTACTTCAATTGAATTTCTAGAAGTTTAGAAACCTATCATTGCATTGATTCTTAGTTGAAGATATTGCTTGCATCAAAATTATAGTTGGAAGATTGATTTAGAAGGACATAGACAATCCAACTAAAGATATTGAACTTCTATCTTTGAAATTGCATTTCTAAATTTTTTTCTACAAGTGAATACTTAATTGCAAGTGATAGAAGTTAAACATTATTCTAATCACTAGGGAGTCATAAGGTAGCCTACTAGGACCATAATGACATCAAATAAGTTCATTCTTATAGAATCTCAACTACTTAAAGGTCCAAACTATTTCTCATGGAAAAACAAAGTAAAGACCATATTGACATTTGAGAAACTCTGGGAAATTACTATAGGAGCAAAAACTAAACTAGATTTAGATGATATAGAAATACATAAGTTCAAATAAAGTAATGTTAAGGCATTAATGATAATAATATTTTCTATCACATATGAAATACAACCATATATCAGTTCATCAAGAACATCTACAGAATCTTGGAAATCCTTAGAGAAAATATTTGAAGGGAAAAATAAAGCTACCATTTTAAACCTTCAAAATCAATTACATTCCTTGAAAATAAACAATGGTGAAAGTATAGAGCTATTTCTAAGGAAGGTAGCAGATATCAAAGGAAAATTATTAACATTAGGAGAAGAGGTCAAGGATAAATTTCTTGGAAGACTTCATATATTTTATTTTTACAAGCATCTAGTTACCTCCTTACAAATTTTAAGTAGAGATATTTTCTTTGATGAGTTAGTCAATGTTTTCCAAGAATATGAGGTAGAAAATATAGTTAAATATGAGATAGATAACAATGCTTTGGTGACATAAGACAATCCACAAGGTAATTTGGCTTAATTCTTAAAAAATATGAAGACCTTTGAATAACAGATATTGTCAAATATGTAGAAATAAAGGACACACCACAAACTACAAAATATTCAATCCTAAGAATCCTAATCAAGGAAATAAAAAATCCTATAGAGATAAAAAAATAGGATATTTCAGCCAAAGCAGTATCAACCTCAAATGTAGTTGTTCTAGAGGACATATTCTTCTCAAAATCAATACCCTCAATTAGAATATCATGGAGTAAATCATAAAGGACATATTTCCCAAAATATTAAAGAAGTTGAAGAAATGGAAGAACCTTCATATGAATGTGGAATTAAATATCTATCAACAAATATAGATTCTTATGAAGAAACTAACTACTTACTTGAATAGGAAGGAGAATATAAACTTCGATACCAGATTGCAAATCCATATTGAAGACTAAAGTCTTCAAAAACTAAATAATGTAATATAGGGTGGTGTTGGAATATATTACATCATTTGGTTCTTTACTAATGTACCTTCATGGGTACATATTTAGATTAGGATTATATTAGGAGATAAATAGTTTATTAGATTAATTTAATAAATGCACAAGTGTTAGAATATGCAATGATGTAAATGTGCATGTAGTCCACACGTACATGAGTCTTAGGTTTGAGTAAGAGGTAAGGAATATATCTTCCTATATAAATGTCTCATTGTGAGTGTTTGAGTAGAGGATTTTGTGGAGTTCATAGGTTAGAGTAGTAGTAGGTACAATGTAGCTCCATTTTGTTAAAATAGAGTAGTTGTAAACTCCATTAAAGGAGCATTGTAATTTTCATGAGCTTTCTTATATGAGCATTTATAGAGCATTTTATGAAGTTTTCTATCATATTTTTATGCATGTTAAGTTGTCATTATCATAGATATAACATTGTATGCTTATTTCAATACTTGTGATTGCATTTCCTTTAAGTTTAAGGTTCTAAAAGCTAAAAATACCAAATAATGTAATATATCTCAACAACCCCTTGTATTATATTATTTGGTTATTGAAGACTTTAGTATTCAATATTGGTCTTCATATTTGTCTTCAATATTCAAGTGATCTTGCATTGTTCCTAAACCTCTAATTGAGATTCATATTCATCTTCTTTGATTTTAGCTTTGTGTTATTCTTCATATTTATCTTCTTTGATTTTAGCTTCATTTTCTTCTTCATATTCATTCTTTATATTCTATAATTCTTAATATTTTTATCTTCTATATCTGGATCACAAACTATTTGAACTTCTTTGTTATCATCAGGTTCATTTTCTTAAATATCTTTGACTTCTAGACCATGTGATTCATTTGATCTAGTTTTATTACAATCTTGATATTGTCTTATCTCTCCTAAACATGTACTTCATAATAAGTTTTTGAATTAGACGAATTAGGAATATCAATATTACAAGAAGAATGAAACATTGCTTTTAGAGACGATTCACTTGATAATATTGTATCAATATTTACTTTTATTTTTAGATTTTCAATCAACTCTTTTTGTTTTAGATTTTCATCTTTATAAAGTTCAAGTGAAAGCAATGCCATATACATTATGCTACCTATATCCAAAGGTATCATAATATCATCTTTTGCATTATCAATTGCTTCAACAAGTTTTGAGTGTAAATAATATTCAAATGTCTCAAAACTTTTGTCCATGGCTTCTCTATAGATGAATTGTAATGCCATATCTATATTACCTTTAGATTTTTCAATCAAGTTATTAATACCAAATTTTATAACTTCTACTCTTTCCTTTTTTATTATAAACTTCATATTTCTTTCCATAATGGTCAAAGTTTATAACTTGATGTATTTTGAAGTAAAAAGCCTTATATATCCTTAATAAATAACTAAAAATATAAATTTTGCAAATTTCAAAATTTTCTAATCCTTTGGTGTAGAAAACCTTTTAACTCCAAAGTATTTAATTTGCAAAATTTCAAACTCTTCAAAATAAAACTTCTTTTATTTCAAAAACTTTTTTTTAAACTTCACTAATAATCTAATTTTAAAAATCTTCAAATTAGAAAACTTAATAAAATATTTATAACTCCAACTAATAAAAAATATTTTCAAAAATATTATTCTAACCTTATCACTCCAATCTAATTTTTGAAAAACTTTAAATATCCAACTTTAATCCTTATTACTCCCTATTAGTTTTTCAAAAACATCAAATATTCTTTATTTCCCTCCAAAAATGAACATTGGAAATAATATTATGTAATGTTAAAGAAATTACCTATCACTACGTAAATCTAGTTGCATGCATCCCAAATGTTTCTCCTCAGAATGGACATTGGAAATGCTTGATGCTTTCTGAACATTTCTTGATGTGGAAAACCAAATGATTTCCCTAGCTTTTCTATAGCTATGGTTTTGTGCTAGAATGTCTGGTAAACCTACAAATTTCCCTTGCTCATCCATGGTTATGGTTTTGTGCTAGGATATTTGTTGGTTGCTCTATGTTGTCCTTTGCTTGATATGCTGACTATGTGAAAGATAAAAAACCTATGCTTGGTGAAAACCAAATGATTATCATGTTTATCTTCGCTTGGGAGAGTCATAGTTGTTGGTCTTCACTTGCAGGAGTCCAAATGGTGATGCTATCAATATTTTCTTAGGGAAGTCTAAGCATCTTCATTATTGATATTTGCTTGGGGAATTCCAAGAAACTTTGTTCTTGATCTTCACTTGGGGAGGTACAAAAAGCTTTTCTTCTGATCTTCACTTTGGAGGAACCAATTGGCTTTGCTTTGAGTCTTCACTTGGGTGGAACCAAGCAACTTTGTACCTAGTATTGACTTGGGTGAAACCAAGCGACTTTGCTCTGGGTCTACACTTGGGTGGAACCAAGTGGATTTACATAAATGATGCTAGATAAGACTAATATATTTTAATCACTATGATTTAGGTGAGGCTAGTCTCTTTGTAATTTATATGAGTCTAGTCTCTCTCGATCATAGTTCTATATATGAGGCCAATCTCTCTATGTGCTTTAGATGAGTATTATATCTATCAATCATAATGTAGTGTCTCTAATCTTTCTACACTCTAATTTGTATGTAATTTACTTCTTTCATTTTATATGTAGGATTCAAATCATTTTGCTAGTTGGATTCTATTAAAAATAACTCTTCAATATTAACCAATATTGGCTACCCTTTTTATTTTGTGTTCTAATTTTGAGCTTGCTAATATTTGGTGTTTCTTAATGCTTGATAATCTCCCTTGATGTTCTTACTTTCTAATAAACTTGAATAGAGACTTCTTAACCTTCTTATATTCACAATGGGCTTCTTTGACCCTATTATATTGAATGTGGACTTCTCTAGCCCTTTTAACTTCAATGTAGACTTCTTTGGCCCTATTATCTTCAATGTAGGATTGCTTCTTTAAAAAATGGCTGTTGCTACTACAAATATATCAAGGTCAAATATCTCTATGACCTGATTCTCCTAATACTTATAGATTTCAACTGAATGCTTGAAGCTATATAAATTAAGCTTTATATACTTTTTATCCTTCTTCAAGACTAATATATCATTGATATATCTATATTCTTTCTCTATTCTGCCTTTAGAAGATAAAATTCTTCTCTATCCTCTATAGGAAGCTTCTGAAACTTCTATAGTTGAATCTCTACGACTTATCTTCTTTTCTAAAATATTTAATGTCTTAGTTCATACCTAAGAACCCAATATGATTATCCTCCTTACTAGAGAATCCAAAATATTATCAAGGTGAATTTGAATGTCCCTAGATGATCAACTATATTTTGAGTTGATTCTTCTTCAATCAATAAATATTCTCCTTCTTTTATAGAATACCAATGTTAGGGTGGGTAACTTTATCCCAAAATGACCAACTTTCTTCTAAGTTGGCTCTCTTTCAATCTTTAATAGTGATTCTCCTCTTCTTCTCTAGAGAATCCAAAAATATGATCAAGGGGACTTTGGATATCCCTAAAATTCCAACCTTCTACTGAGTTGGTTGTCAATTTCCAATTTCTCTTCTGAGTTGGCCCTTATATTCAATATAGATGAAGCCTAGTCTCCACTATTTTTCCTTCAACCTAGTGGAAAGACTCTAGCTTGCTCTACTCAATAAGACCTTTTAAATACAAAGTATAAATCTAAATTACCTTTAAAGTGGATAAAATCTAAATTAACTTTATTAAAATGGACAAAGCTAATTTTAATGGTGGCTAATAAATATCTCTATCAAACTGGAAAAAATCTGGTGGTAGCTTTGATACCACTATTGGCTTTTTAAGCCTTTCTACCATAAAATATAGTGGAATATTTCATAGGATCAAATATAAAATAGCCATAATATTAAAGGTCAATGTAAAGATAATAAGAGTAGAGTAATATGAGTAAATTAATATGTATATCAAGGCTTATAATAAATCAAATAACATTCACTTATATGCAAAACTGTGAATGTAAATAGCCTAAATCATTCATGTACTATGCATGAAAAACAACTTACAATATTAATTTCTCCAAATTTATACAAGCTTTATTACTCCTTTTCTATTACAATTTTACGATTCAACTCAACTCTTATACTAAAATTTCATTGTGTTTCTACAAAGAATTATCTCCATAATATAGCAATAGTAATGTGACTCTTTGGATACTTGACTATTGCTCTCCTATGACTCTTGGCTTCTCATATTGCCACTTGTATACTTGATGAACACTTGAATCTATGACTCTTGGACATATCTACAAGACTCTTGAACTCCTAATCTAGGACACTTGTGCACATATTTACTTTACATATTTGTACTCTTACATACAAAACACTTGTACATGTAGCAACCCTGGTGAAGCGACGCATCGTCCACTACTCTATTTGTGAATATTATTTGATTTATTATACTTAATCATGCATTAAATGAAATATGTGAAAAATATATGCAACCGAAATACAAAGAAATGAATAAATGATGCTCTTTATTGCTTTTTATCAAGTTTGGTTACATATAGATACCTCTAAGGGATTCCCTTCATTTGATATAAATTTTACAAAATAGAGCAGCAGATGTATGATATCCCCTTGCAAGGGATGATGCACTCTCATAGGATTCTTGGTGATGCACACAGAACTGTATGAGGGCTTACAAATGTCTTCTTCTCTAGGTCTGGCTCCTAGAGGGATCCTTTTGCTTTCGTATGTTGATAACCTGTCTAGTGAACCTGTAGTCCTACAAGCATGAAATAATAGGAAACTCAACTGTCTGGGATTGCCTCTCCAGATGAGGTTATTAGAAAAAAATCTAAGGATAACATAAATATACTTAATGACAATAGAAACTAATACTATGAATGCAAGTAAATGTGATAAAATAGATCTATGCTAATGGCATAAAAACATGTAACAAGCTAAATAAAAGAAACTAATGCTAAGAACCCTAGACTAGGCATGTGGGCCATTGTTCGAGATAGTGACTACTAAGATGAAAGCCTGTTTGTATTGCTCCAAGGCTATGGATCTAGGATTATTTCTAAAGTTGAAATTATTGTCGTTTATGCCCGATGTGTTGAATATCCTGTAGATTATAACCTCTCAATCGGCCAACACTTCGTTGATCCAAAAAGGCGCTCCAATATGCTCTCCAATATGATAGGGCTTTGCTACAAGAAAATCTCTCTAAGTCTAAAAAATCTCTCCTCGATCATATCTCTGAATACTCCCCTTGGTGCTCTTAGGTTTGCACCTTATAATGTGTTTGAAGCCCTAGGTCAATGTCCAAACCCTATGACTGAATTCTGCATGCTCACTGGATGTTAGCATGAGAAATTTTTTGTCTTTGTCTGCCCTTGAGGGCCAATTAACTGATGTCTAAATCTAGATTTGAGTCTCTCATGTAGACTGGCTATGAGGAGGAATGCAAAGTTATCCTTGCTCAGTATTATTTAATGCAAATTGCCACTTCCACCTGATATTAGGTTGATTTTATGGCAAGTTGCATTTTAGGGCTTAGCCACTATTGTCTACATTAGCTAGGGTTGGTCACGTTGAGCTTCAATGGCTAGAATCCAGTTGCTCTAGTTCATAGCAGCTAGGATTGGATGGGCTAAGATTGCCCCAAATGAGTGGTGAAAACCACTTTTGGTACTTGGAAGGTCCCAAGGTTTAGTCACATGGTCTATGAATGTGCCCACATGAGTAGTTATCCTAAACATGACATGTTTTAGGTGTCTACAAATGCCCCTTTTTGTGATGCATTGTGTGGAAAAAAATATAGCATGGAGCAAAAACATAGACTGCTATGTTTGTAGGGTGTATGATGATCATTGGTCTGATCAATGCTTTGGATGGCCCAACCATGCAATATGGTGTGCATCCCTGAATCATTACTTCAACTTGATTGAAGGCTTAATTCTACAAAAAGCTTGCACATGTTCACTTGCACTCATTCCTCAAATGCAATTAGGTAGCTTATGTCACTACAATAGAATCGACCAGAGGAGAGCTACAAATTAGCATGTTATATTTGCTTATAAACCCAGTAAACAGGGGAAGTTCTATGATAGTTGCTTGCAATGATTCTTAGGACGAATGCAATTTTGACGTGATTGAGTGATCTTTGGTTGACTTTGATTATGATAATTTGAATATTTAACTACCCCTCACAAAACACATTGATGAGGGAAGGGCGATGAATGAAGCGATAGGTCGTTTTGAGGGAAGGACGATGAATGAAGCGATAGGTCGTTTTGACCAACATGACTAGTTTAGCTCCTTTCTAGTGTTTATTTTCTTTTAATGGGAAATATCCCATCCAAGTGTGACTTCACTATTTTTGATAATCATTCATACCTATCCTGGGGAGCGGTTCGACCATAAATAGCCTTATTAGGGAGTTAGGATGATTGATTCTAGTTAGGCTTGTGTTGAATCACTTGGCTCAATGTTGTAATTCCATAAAGGAATTAAGATGATTCTATCACACCTGTGGAGCAATCCGACCATCTTGGTCTTCTTAGGGATTGAGGGGACACATTACAATTCCAAAATGTTTAATTTACCCCAAGTTTCCCTATGGTAACTCCCTCATCTCATCAAATTGCGTGGAGTGCAAATCACTGCAACCATCGAGTTGATAGAGTAACTAGATACAAGGCTTACTTGAGATTTTGTTTTTATGTGATTTTTTTGTTATTATGATCATTATTATGATTATGAATCATCAAAATGTGCTTATTTGATTTTTTTTCTATTTTTCCTAGAAGGAATTTTTTTTTATTTGCCTGTGTTGTTGGCCACTATCAAATCCAGTGACCCCCAAATGCTTGTTCATGGCCGCTCTTGGCCTCAACGGACAAGAAGTACGGGTTGATGATGATAGCAGTGGCCAAGGCATAATTTGGAAAATATAAAAGTAGCCTAGGGTTTTGACTTTTCACTTTTTCTAGCTGGCAATTTACTTTTTTGATCTCTGAATAGAAAGTGACATCTTATGACATGGAGGGCTTGTCTATGAGGACCATGGCTACATAAGGTGAGGCATCTACGAGTGGAGGAGTTGAAGCTTCTCGGATACTCTTCAAAACCCTAACCTTGCTCATTTTTCAATAAAATGAACCACACTAAGTAATCGGTGAATGAACCTCATTAAAATTGTTGGAAACAAACCAAACTTGTAGATAGGCTTATTTTAGGATTTGTTTTGGTGGGATTGCCTCATTTTTGTTGTTTTGTAAATTTTTTGGTGTTTTTGGCCTAGGGTATACATGGTTATCGTGTCTCCCATCAATTTTTGCCACACATAGTGGCCATTTTTGCCCTTGACTTGGTCACTGTCGCTGGTAGTGGCCAGTTCAAAATCCAATGGTCAAAATTCTAACCGTTGGGGCTTGGCTGTTGCAAGCCTCAGCGATCGATTTTTGGTCGTTATAGGTGAAAGCGACTAGTAAAGCTTAGGCATTTTTTTTGCATTTTGAGATGATTAATTGATTTTTCTTTTGAATTTTTGAGTTGTTTTTATGAAATTTGCTACATGATTAGATGCATTTATTGCTCTTTCATTTAGAATTAGGATAGTCTATCATTATTTGTACCATTTTTCATATTTTATTATGATTTATGCCTTAGATGCACTATAGTTATACCTTTATTTTTGTCCTTAGATTCTTTCTGCTCGGGCTCGAGACCCGAAGCTCTTGAAATACCTCCTACCACGTATGGATGATGTGGAATGGGCATGGTTTAATACCCATGGATTATAGTATGTGACCAGGCTACCCTAGATTATGTCAAATCAGTCCTACCTCATGACCTTGGCTCACCGATGGGATCCCAAGACTAATACCTTCCACCTTCCCACCGGTGAGATGACTATCACACCAGAGGATGTATACAAGATTTTCTAGATTACCTTCAATGGAGTGGTCATCGTCTCTTCGACCACTAATTATTGTGAGGTAGTCTTTGCTTGGGTGTTCGGGAGGCATGCTACGACTGCCTTCAAGGACACCAAATCTAGAAGTATATCTATTTTGTGATGGTATAGGGCGATGGTCATTTTTGAGAGGTATACGGTGTTGTTGACGGTTGTCAGCAACATGCTTCTCCCAGACTACTCAGACTTGAGGTTCCCTTGGAACCTCCTTGTGATGGTTCAGGATTTGGTGGATAGTGAGAACCCTATAATCTACACATGGGGGAGCACTTTAATAGTGTAGTGCTATGATTAGTTGTGTCACATACACCAGTGGGGTCATGCCAACATCACTTGTAGATTTCTCCTATAGGTATGGGAATGGGAGCATATCCATGTAGACCATCCCAAAGGGCTTCCCATAGAGATCATAAAGATTTCTATTTTGATGCAGTGCTATGCTACCATATGGGCTCAAGAGTGTGAGGATAAGAGCCACCCTTAGACCTGGGAGCTTCCCATTACATTGATTCTTTAACTAGGTTGCAGGCCCAAGATATCATATGGCACCCATCTCATGACTGCCCAACCTAGGATGATCCAACCATATTTATAGCTAGGACATGGTGTGAGTGGTGGATCATTGGATGCAAGGGTGGCATCAAAGATTATTTCTTCTATTTTCATGTTCTTTGTCAGTATGTATTGTAGCAAGATGTGCCACTTGCCTTAGTTCTGTACAGGTGCATCACAATAGAGAGAGACCTTCCTCTGCTACATATTACAGATCTTACTAATGAGGAGGACACCCCAACTATTGATGCAGGTGTTGATGGGGGAGTCACAGAGGCCTTCATGTAGTGGTGGGAGGATCAATTGTGGTATGGTGATGATAACCTGGGTCACGAGTATGATGGCGATGATGGAGGTATAGATCCTGCAGGGTAGAGAGTCTGAGCTAGGACTGAGGGATGGGGCCAACTAATATAGTAGGTGGTAAAATAGAAGTAGGAGGCTCCTACAAAGGATGAGGAGTTGGATATCGAGGAGAGATATTCTCCTCTTAGGGTGTAGTTTCATGAGGTTGAGGTCAAGCTTAGGTCATCCAAGATCCAAGTACAGTAGTGAGATGCCACTATAGCACAACTCATGACATAGATACATGCATTGTAGGCTGATATCAATAGTGGTCCTACTGGGATGCAGATTGTTATTATTTATTGTACTCCATAGGGTCCTATAGGGGCATAAACTAGGCAGATGCAAACCTTGCTAGATGACTATGAGGCATAGATTGTTGATAATGCATCCTATATTTCTTCTCTCCATATGTAGATCAGAAGGCTAGGAGCCACTACTAGGGAGAGGGCAAGTGCATGTGGATCACAGGTTAGCAAGTGCTCTACCTTGAGGCAGTATTTAGTCAGGCTGAGCCAAAGGACTCATGCATGTGTAGAGAGACCAGTGGCTCCACACCACTCCACTCAGGATCCAGCCACAAGGGGAGGTGATATAGGAGGCGCAGGCTCGGTTTGATTATATGATGTACTTTAGCTTTTATTTTTGAGGTCAGCTGACCTACATGACTATAGCCTATGGGTATTTTGTACACCTATGTATTTGACACACACATTTATATGAGATATTTACATTATTATTCATTATTTGTATCCTTTATTTGCTCATTTTTTTGTTTTATTTATGCGATGTGATGATGGCATTATGATGAGTTGATGTATGTGTTAGATGATAGGTGATATTTATGATGATGTGGATGTTTAGATGGATGCTTATGTAGATGCTTATATGATCTGATTATTATGTCATGATGTGATGTATCATGAGTTGACTTAATGATGGATTTATGATTGTATGCATAGGTGGATTATGATGTATGCATATATGGATGCTTATATGGTTTTACATGCTTTGATTATTGCTCTATGATGTAATGCATGTGGATGTAATGATGTAATCCTAGATGTAGATGGATGATCTATGAAGTTATGTGTTTATGGATGTAATGATATTGTTAAATGCATGTTTAATTTTTGCTTTAGTTGTATGCATTCAACTTGTGTTATGTTATGGTAAATGCAATGTGTAATGCATTATCTATATGGTTTTTGATCTAATCTAAATGAACCTATATGCTTTAATCACTTAAAAAATAAGGAATATATGTGATATTATTTTAATAATCTAATGGGTGACACCATAGAAAGTATAACAATCATGAATGTAAATAATCACTCTTATCACAAGAATTATTTATTTAAGCATTCATATGTGAAATGTAATGACATGGAATGTATGTACTTTCTTGATAAGCTTCTATAATTTAAAATATTCAAAATAGTCAGTGGCTATGTAAATATCATTTCTGACATATATCCGGTATCTAGCCTACTTTGTTAATACCCCTTAATTCACAAAACCTTATAAAGAGAATTGATGATGTGATTGATGATATGATTTGTTGCTATGTAGGGAGTTTTGAGGTTTATCCTAAGACTCAAACACGCTAGTTACCCTATCAACAACTGTGTACTGACCATACAAGAATTTTTAAAAGCAAGGATTTTAGCATGGATCTAGATATTCATTATCCCTATGTGTGCAAATGAATATATTTAGATAGAACCCAAGCATTTCCTCCAATG
This sequence comes from Wollemia nobilis, assembly GCA_028583015.1. Lineage (NCBI taxonomy): Eukaryota > Viridiplantae > Streptophyta > Pinopsida > Araucariales > Araucariaceae > Wollemia > Wollemia nobilis. Next base: position 4,390,336 of record JAQPPZ010016363.1, on the reverse strand, counting down.
TCAGGTAGGATTATTTCAACCCATTGCTAAGATCGGGATACTCATGTGTTCATCTGATCCTATATTGGATTTAGTTGGACTATACCACTAGGTAGTATTGGGTCACCCAAAGCTAGCTCATCCACATGCAAACATTAGTCTACACAAATTCAATATGCTATTGTGATAGACATATCATCATGCTTAAGGATACCACCATTGCCAAGATTGTTGTACACCAAACTTGTAATGGGGATCACCTTCTAGTTTGTACAATGCTAAGAATTCCAGGGATTCAAGCTCCATTCCCTTCTTTTTTTATTTTATTTGGGATACTTGCTCATGCTTAGTGATGAAAATCACTATTTATTTTTCTTTATTTTTGAGCAAGGGATTTTTGTAGTGATGATAATCACTATTCACTTTGTTTTTGTGCTTTTTGGTACTTTGAACTATGATTTTTGAAATATTTAATTGTGCTTTGTTCGATATTTTGCTTATTTTGGTAAAATCAAGGGATTTAACTAGGTAGGGCAAAACTTGTCCTTTTGTCAATTCTCAACACCTTTGAACCGGTCGCACAGGGGGATAAGCAAGGAAGACCCTTTTCACTTAAGGTAACCTAGACCACTTTTGTAGCTTTCATATTTCCCTTGTACCAACTAGAATTTTAATGTGTCAATTAGTGATGGGATACTAAATATCCAAGGCATTATCATGACTAGACCTTACCCTCTACTAATCAAGATGGCTTTCCACAAAAGCTGATAAGACCACTATATATGGTTGAATGACCGAAAAACCTTAGCCTATTTTGTATAGCAATAGGAAATGGTTGTGTTGAAAAACATAGTTACACACATGGACGAATGGATGAAGATGGACTTGAGTATTTGTGGTTGTGATACAAACTGTGGTATCGTTTGCAAGAGTGTGATCATAACATATGCAAATGTAATGGATATGAATGTTTAATGCAATGCAACTATGTGGATGCAGATGTAAGATGTAAATGTTTTTGTATTTTTGACATTTGCATTGTTTTTGTATTTTTGATTTTATTTTGACCAAAGGGCTTATTGTGCCTTTGGGGATTTTAGGGTTTGACCAAGTGGTAAGAATATACCCTTGGAGCATTTTTGGTTAAGGTGACCAAGCGGTATGAAGATACCCTTGGAGCATTTTTGATGGAATTTGGCCAAGTGGCTTGGATACCCTTAGAGCATTTTTTATTACGGTGACAAAGCAGCGTGAATATACCCTTGGAGTCATTTTTGATGGAAATTGACCAAGCGGCTTGGATACCCTTGGAGAATTTGTGAACAAGCAGTGTGAAGATACCAATGGAGCATTTTTTATGGAATTTAACCAAGCGACTTGGATACCCTTGGAGAATTTTTGATTGAATTTTGAATTTTTATGTTTTAGGATTTGTTTGTATTTTATGCCATATTTGAATGTTTTTGTGTTTTATGTATATTTGAATATTTTCAAGTGAATGATATTGAGAGGCTCAGGCTCTTCAACACCATCCAATGATGTGAGGCAATATGCTCTAGGCCCAACCCTTTTTCAAGATTATGTATGGCCCTCTCCAATTTACCACAAATTTGTTTCATAAGTGTGGTGACATATTTGAGTTTTGTTGGTTTCCTTTGAGCACAAGATCCCCAACTTTGAATTATCTTAAGTGGATTTTACTATTGTAAGCTCATGCAAGGTGATCTTGATAATAAAAAATATTCTCCAAGGCATTGACTCGACATTCATCAAAAAGCACTAATTGATCAAGGTGGCCTTGTTGTGCGGTGTCATCATCTATGAAGTCCTTAATTGCTATGCACAAGGTTGGAATTTCCAACTCTAGGGGCATGATGGCCTCAATGCCATACACAATTGAAAATGGTGTTGCTCCAGTGGGTGTCCGCACACTAGTCCTGTATGCCCATAATGCCAAAGGCAATTGCATATGCCAGTCCTTATGATTATCTTTCATCATCTTCCTCAAGATGGAGACTATTGTTTTGTTTGAGTATTTTGCTTGCCCATTTGCTTGTGGATAATAGGGTATTAAAAAATTGTGTTGAATATGGTATTTTTTCATCAAAGCACGCACATTTTTGTTCTTGAAATATGACCCATTATCTGATATTATTTTTGAAGGGACCCCAAAATGACTTATGATATTGTGGAGTATAAACTCTGCAATCCTTGGTCCAGTTGTCGATGTCAAGGGGATCGCTTCGACCCATTTGGTAAAGTAATCAGTGGTCATTATGATGAATGTGTGTCAGCCTAAGGATAGGGGTGAGATATTCCCAACTAAGTCTAGTCCCCACTATGAGAAGGACCATGCTACCTAGATGGGTTGCAAGGCTTGGGATGGCAAGTGTGTGAGGTTTGCATGATGCTGGAATTTAACGCATTTATTGACATACTCACAATAGTATTTTTCCATAGTGGGCCAATAGTAACCCATTATAAAGATGCACTTAATGATAGCCATGCCACTGAAGTGACCACCAAATGTACCTTCGTGTGCCTGTGAAATTTCCTAGGATGCTTCTTGAGGCTTAAGAAAAAGGAGCATTCCATCATAACATCGTCTATAAAGGATATCTCCTAGAAAGATGTACCTTGTTGCATTCTATTTAAATGTTCATATTTTAGCATGTGATAGGCCTTGCGATACCATTCTAATATTTAGGAAGTCTCATAAATGGGATAGCCAATCCTGATAAGCCATAGCTTTTATAGATAAAAATACATGTTCCTCCTGTGATCCAGAACTTGTGAATACATATTGAGAAACAAACCTATGGTGAATGGTTGTACCACACTCCACAAGACCTTGAGAGATAAAATACCCCCAAGGTGCTATTTGCAAGAAATATCTAGCTCTAAAGGACCAATCTTGATTTGGTTTGATATTGATCATGTTGACTGATTCTTGATTATCAAAAGCCTCAAGCTGTATTGCTGAGTGTAAGAGCACTTTAACGTGAATGGTTATTATGAAATCCATAGATAGATTCTAAGGGATTAAAGATCCCAAGGATGCCATGGTGTCCACCAATCTATTTGATGTATTATGGATTACCTCGATGTCATACCATTCCAGTTGGGCTAGGTAGGTGTCAAAAAGTTCCTTGTATTATTTTAGGATTGGGCACCTGCATTGGAATAATCCTTTGAATTGATTAACTATGAGTAAGGAGTCACCAAAGATATTCAATATTTTAATGCTCATTGCGATGGCTATTTTAATTCCTAATATCAGAGCCTCATACTCGATGTTATTGTTTGTGCAAGGGAAGTCTAGTTTGAATGATAAGGGTAATGGAGCACCTTGCGGTGTGATAAACACATTCTCTGCTCTACCCCCTTGCTCGCACTTCAAACCATTGAAGAACAATGCCATGTATTTTTCTTTCTTAGGTTCTTTAGGTTTGGGTAGATCTGATAATGTGAAGACCGCATCATTAGGAAATTCTATGGTGAGAGGCTTGTTATATTGAAGAGGTGCCTCTACTAATTGATCTGCTATGACTTGTTTCTTGATGGAATTTTAGCTTATGAACTCTAGATCAAATTCTGTCAATAGCATGATCCACCTTGTAGTATGTGTATTGTGATAGGTCATGTTCATCATGTATTGCAAAGTATTCTATTTGGATATAACTTAGGTAGTATGGCTCAATATGTAGTGTCACAACTTTTTGGTTGCAAAGACCACTACCAAACACAATTTTTCTACATACGCATACCCTAGCTCATAAATCACCAAGGTGCGACTAATGTAATATACGGCTTGCTCTTTGTATTGTGTATTCTTTTAGGCCAACATGGTACCCAAAGCAAAATTAGTAGCCAATATGTATAGTAAAAATGGTATATTTGGCCTTGGTGGAGCCAACACTGGTAAGGCCAGGTAAGTTTTTATCTTTGCAAAGGCTTGTTGGCACATTTTATCCCAATGAAAAGGGACTCCTTTGTGTAGCATCCGATTTATGGGTCGACATTTATCTAATAATTGAGCAATAAATCAGTTGATGGATGCTACCTTGCCTTGTAGGCTTCTTAACTCCCTAATGTTGGTAGGGATGGCCATTTCCAATATAGCCTTTACCTTTGCAGGATCGAATTCAATGCCTCTCTTAGAAATGATGAACCCCAAGAGCTTACCAGAAGTTATGCTAAAAATGCACTTCTTAGGATTCAATATGACTTTGTGCTCAATGAGGCGATCAAATATTTTTCTAAGGATTTCAGCATGCTCTTGCCATAATACAAACTTAGACAGTAAGTCATCAATGTAGTCCTCTAATATTTTATGCATATAGTCATGAAATATGTATGTCATGGCCTATTGATATGTGGCACTAGCATTATTTAGGCCAAATGACATTACCTTGTAATAGAATTTCCCCCATAGAGTAATGAAAGTGGTCTTATGTTGGTCTTCGGGTTTGATCTAGATTTGATTGTATCCAAAAAACCCATCCATTAGGGAGAGCATCTCATGACCTATAGTGGTGTCAACAAGAGCATCTATGTTTGGCAATGGGAACAAATCCTTTAGAGTTTCCCTATTTAAGTCTTTGAAGTCTATGCAAATACGAACTCTTCTGTCAGGATTTTCCATAGGCACCATGTTCGAGACCCATTCAAGATAGTCAACAGGAACTATGAAAATCACATCCAACATTTTTTGCAACTCGTTCTTCACCATCAAAGTGATGGTTGGATGCATTTTCCTCAGATTTTGCGTGACTGGCTTCTTCATGGGATTCAATGAAAGGTTGTGAACAACTAACTTTGGATCAAGCCCTGGCATGTCTTCGTAGGTCCAAGAAAAAAGGTTTGACCTCTCCTTAAGGAGAAGAATTATGATGGTTTTTTCCTCTAGAGATAGACTTTATTTGAACTTGAATTTATTTGGTTGAGTAGGATCATCATTGATGTCTACCTTGAAAGTCACTTCTACAGCTATATGCAACCCATCCTCTAGTTGTTGAGGCATGGGTATTAAACGAATGTCATTAGCAGGATTTACAGGTCCTACTAACTCAGGATCTAAACCAGCATGGCATGCATCATATGCATAGCTTGATGCAAAATGAAATGATTGTAACATATCTTCATTAGGGAAAATATCCTTAGGCTCTACAAGTGAATCAGTGTGATCCCAATCAATAGCATCTACATCAAGATACAATGGTTTAGTAGGATCTACTAGGTTATGAAGTGGAGTGGTCAAATCAATGGAGATTGTGTTGATGGATGGAATGAAATCTCTAGGACCACATGGGTGAAATCTTGTCTCAAAATTTTTCCCTCCATACTCACGATGAGGCTCTAGAGGAAAAGGAATCTCCGAATCTAGCCCATGAGCAGGCTAGATAATAGGATTTTTGGGTTCCAAGAGCTCTCTAAACATAGGTGGAGGGGGATTTATTGCATGGTAAATGGCATCTAAGTCGATAGGTCTTCCCAAAAATTGTAAGCCAGGGTCTATAGCATGAAGTGTCACTTCTATTTCTACCAGCATGTTGACTTGTCGCAAGTGGCAAGGTCCAAGATAAGCCATCTTAGTATCATCTTCATAGTCATCGTCACTTATCAAAACACCATTAGTATTGGTATGTGGACCTAAGACAAGGGGTACATGTATTGGCCCCAAGTAGGCAATATTTTTCTCATCCTTATATTCTTTATCACTTATGAAGATGCTATTTGCATTAGTTTCTTACCCCAAGCTATGGGGCCACTGCCTTGGTCCTAGGTAGGCTTTTTATGTTGAGTCCTCTAACTCACAACCACTTTCTTCTGATATGTATCCACTCTCATTGTGGCTGGAACAAGCAAGGCTTTGTAAATAGCAAGGCCCATGATAGTCTAAGATTGCTTGTGCTTCATCATTTCTTGCCTCATATCTATTTTCTTCTTGCTCTTCATTCCACAAGATACAACATGATGGGGTGGCATCAATTGAGAAGTATGGATGATAAATATTTGGTGGTGGTATGTTTACCACAACCACCTATCCTTTGATCAAATTTCTTGTACTTGGTGGGTGATAAGGAATAAAATTGATGTCTTCTCCTAACCCCAAGCTTAATTTATCCAAGGATGCTTCTAGAGAGTCATCTTGAACTATAATAGGGTATCCTAACCCAAACCTATCAATGGGAAGCTGGTATTGTGGCTCGTATGGCCGCCTATGCCCCTTCTCATATATACCAAGACCGTAGCCATGCCAATGGCAACATTCAAATTAGCTTAGAGCAAACTCGGGATTAGAGAGATAACAAATATTAATAGTGAATAGTTCATCATTTTCCTCTTCTACATTTAAAGACTTATGGGTGCATTCCAGGCCAACATAGATAAATTTGGTCTGGTTAGGAGGGATTCCAAGAGAAATCACTATTCCCACTGATGGTCTTAGGTCTTTTGGTCATCCCATGTCTTGTGTAGACTCAATTATGGGTGTGAATGTTATGTTCTGCATAAGGTACTCTCCTATCCCTGTACTTGCCAAGTGTATTGTCGCATGTGAGGTGGATGACCCTATAGACAACACTGGCAAAGCAAGTTCTAGTATTTCCTTGGATTTATCCTTGAGATCTTCTTCCATGGGACTTGGGATTTCTAAAATGGCTATAGTTAGCAATTCCTTGGGATTTTCTTCCTCGATTAAGGGAGCATTTATCTTCTAATTATCTTTAGGTTTAGACATTGATGGTCTCTTAGAAGCATCAATCATTTTGGGTGCAAGAGAAGGTGTTGATGTGGATGGGTCTTTTTGTACCCCTTTGTCTCTGTCATACAGTTGCATAGTTGGATATGAATGTCTTCCATACATGTGGGTGGAATGAATCACAAAATATCTTGGAAAATCTACCTAATGGACATATTTGAATGGCTCTTCATCAGTTGAAACCACATAGACTTTATCATCGTGCACATACTTGACACATTGGTGTAAAATCGAAGGAACACACTTCATATATCTTATCCAGGGATGCCCTAGGAGGATGTTGTATTGCATGGCCCCTTCCAAGACATGACACATCATAGGGACGGTCTTATGCTCCACCTTTATGGGTAGGACTATCATTCCCATAGTAGAGCATAAAGCATCATTGAAAGCTCTTACCATGTAGGCTCTTGGAATGATATTGGATTTGGGGATATTAAGGTGATCTATTGTTGTTTTTGTGATGATGTTGATTTATGAACTTATATCGATCAAGACCCACTTAAAAGTTAAATCATTAAGTAATGTATCAATGTGTAGTGGAGGGTCTGGTAAGGTAGTAGGTACTGTCTTAATATCATGATCATAAAATAAAATTACAGGTTCTTGGAATTGCTATACTTGTCCCACAAAATGAGTGAATGCATTTGGATCTTCTGGTTGGAGCTCAATTGATCTCAAAATCTCCATAAAAGTCTCCCTGTGCTTTGGGGACTGCTATATGAGCTCATAGATAGATAGCTTGTCCAGATTCATTTGTAAGTTTTGTTCTAGTCTACTCCGAACAATTACCACAGGTCAAGTTGGTGGACCTGGAAGGTTTTTTTACCCCTACCTCTACCTAGGTGCAGTTGGGACATTAATGGGAGTCGTAGGAGGCTGGGGTTGACCATATTGTCTACTCCTGGTTGGTACGTTGATAATTTCAACCATCCCAATGCATCCATGGGTAAGTGTATCAATTCATACCTGATTGACTTGGGCACCTTGCCCTCTAGGGACCTCATGGTTTGGTAGTAGGTTTTTGTATAGGTTGATATCTCTGTTATCAAGAGCCAATGGGTTGTCAACTTTAAGTTCTCCTACCTCAATAATATTTTGCACCTGGTTCTTGAAACCAATGCAAACTTCAATGTCATACCCCAGTATACTATGATAAGGGAAAAAATAATATTCCCTATATCCTCTTGGCTTAGGATGGTTGGGATCTAAAAGAGGTACATAAGGAAACTTGATCTTCCTAGCCTCACTCAACTGGTTGAAAATTGATTGCATTGATCCTTACAGAGGTGTGTAATAGTGAGGAGGCTTATGTTCTTTGTTTTGCCCCTGATTGTTATTTTGATCATAATTGGCTAATGGATACTATTATTGATAATTTTGTGGTTGTTGCATAGCCCCATACTTAGATGCAACCAATACTACTTGATTAAGTAGAGCAGGGTTTTCCTACATCTACTTGTATTTGTCATTCTTGCCATTTTTGTTCCACTCCTTGGTCTAGAGCTTGATGGTTCCCTCATATAATTTTATGTCCTCAATGAGTTTGGCCTATGCCAAGGCTTCCTAAAATGAAGGATATTGTTGAAGTTGTAACAAGAGGGAGATGTGTTTAGAACAACTCTTGGTGAACATGCAGACAATTTCTTCTGTGGGGACAAAAAATGACAACTTTACCATGAATTTTCTCCATCTATCTCCATACTCCATTACTAGCTCATCATCATAATATTTTAGGTTGGTCAGGTCTAAAACGTTCACCTTCCTTTTAGAACCAAAGGAGAAACATTTTAGGAAAGCATTTACTAGTTATTCAAAACTGGATATGTCGTGCTTAGGCAATTGGTTGAACCATTGAGTGGCAGCACCCAAAAATATCATAATGAAAGTTCTTAGCATAAAATCATCATTGTTTTCAAGATGAAAACATTCATTGATGAAATTGATAACATGCTCTTGTACATCCTCTTCACCCTTGGATTCTTCTAACCTAGGCATCTCAAAGTGCTTAGGGTATGTAGGGCTAGGAACTTATGGGAATAATGGTTGGTTGTGTATTTTACTCAATGTTGGTTGGTTCCCAACCGTATCTTGCTTCTCAAAGGACTTCATATTTTTAGTGAGTGCTTAGAATGCCTTTGAGTTGAGGAGTTCCTCTTCTTGCAGGCCCACTCATGGTGGTAATGGATGTAACCCTTTATCCACTTGACTTGTTCTATTCTCTTCTTTCTTACAAGGGGATTCAAGATGTGTTTGTTCCTAATTTATCATGTTTACCTTTTCTCCACAAATTTGATTTTGTTAATGGTTTAAGTGGTGGTTTCGTTGTGGGCTTTCTTCTTGCCTAATGCACCCTTATTTTGGTGAGTTAGTGCATTTATCTCTTTGGTGATCATTACCATTTGCTTGTAGGTTGATACAAGCTAGCTTCTTAGCTTGTTCTCTTAAACATTGCTCATGTTGGTGCAAAATCCTTTCTCTTTGTTTGTCATGCTCAAGAGCTTCCACTAGCTCTCGCTCTTTGCACAATGCATTTTCTAACCATTGCATGCGATCAAATTGTATTGTTAAAGAAGATTCATGTTTGTTTGATTATGTTCTTGTGGTTCTAATTCATAGATTCCTCGAAGAGGTTTTTGTTGTTTCTTTGCTCTTGCTAGCTAATGTAACTTGTTCAGTGTGTTGATAAGTGTCTCTATGATCAGACTTTGTATGTGTAATGTGGGGTCACTTTGAAGCTTCCCCATTTTGGGTGGTGTGTTTAGAAGTAACACTTTGTGAACTTCCAGATGCAGAATATTTTGTGGCTATGGTTTTGGGAGTTGGCCTCAAATGAAACTGATCCAACTCATCTAATTGTATTATTTTCCATGGTTGATCTCATGGGGTACCATTTACTCCAATGAGGTCATAATATATTGGAATCCTTCCTCTTGTGTGAAGGGTATCTTCTATTTTATGCCTATGACTAGATGTAACTCTAGTTTTATACCCCTCAATGGGCATACCTGTTCTAAGTATCCCATGTGAAGTTTGAGATGTTGTGACTCTTCTGTATCCTTTTTATGATGAAGGATTTGTGGCCCCATTGTTTATTTGTGAGGATGGATGTGGGGAAAACTCATCATCCCTATGTAAATATTGGGGTCTAGAACCCCTTTTATGTCCATGTGGGGAGGAAGCTCTTGAAGCCTCCTCATATATTTGAGAAATTTCTAAAGAACACAAGCTTATACTGAGAGGGGGGGGTGAACAGTACAAGACCACTTTTTACTTTTATTTTAAATTCAATATTATACAGTGTATATATAGAAGTATCAATAGCAATAATCAAAGCAATACACAAAACACCATCCATAAAAGTGACACAACAATTTACGTGTTTCACCCAATGCAGGATACTCCACGAAGAAAATATTTTGCTAAAACTTTCTCAAACAATATCTTGGGAATCCTTCCCAATTACAATGTTTATGGACCTTTGTCCAAAGGAGATTATGATCCTATAAATATCAATTTCATGTATCTCTTCCATAGGATAACTCTTTCCCCTTATGCTCTGGCTAGTGATCTTCTAGAAGACTTTGTCTCTTTACTGTACTGACTTGTGGATCTATCTCCACTTGAAGAATCCTCACTTAGATCTATATTCAATTGTCCTAGCTACTGGATCTCTATCCATTGAGACTCTGTCCTCTGTACTTTGTCACCTCCAAAGCTCTATCAATAGGATCACTCAGAACCTTCTCAAATATGCTCAATAGGTCCACTCAAAACCTGCTCAAATCTGCTCAATAGGCTCACTCAAAACTTGCTCAATAGGCTCACTCAGAACTTTCTCAAATATTTTCAATAGGTCCACTCAAATCCTACTCAAATCTACTCAATAGGCTCACTCAAAACTTGCTCAAATATGCTTAATAGGCTCACTCAAAACCTGCTCAAATATGCTTAATAGGCTCACTCAAAACCTGCTCAAATCTGCTCAACAAGCTCACTTAGAACTTGTCCAAATATGCTCAACAAGCTCACTCATAACTTGTCCAAATCTATTCAATAAGTCCTCTCTAGGACTTGCTCAAATCTGCATAACAAGCTTTCATAAAAGCTTACTCAAAATCAGTCCACAAGCCTTCTCAAAGACTTACCTCAAATAAGCTCAAGTCAATCTCATAGAAGCATAAAGAGAATTGTTAGAGACTCAATATGTTCTATACTCAAATACCAATCTCAACTCAAATTAATCTCAACACAACAATATCATAGAATCATAAAGAGAATTGTTAGAGACTCAATATGTTCTATACTCAAATCCCAATCTCAACTTAAATCAATATCAACTCAACAATCTCATATAAGCATAAAGAAAATTGTTAGACTCAATATTTTCTATACTCAAATCCCAATATAAAAACAAATCAATCTCAACTCAACAATCTCATAGAAGCATAAAGATAATTGTTAGAGACTCAATATGTTCTATACTCAAATCCCAATCTCAACTCAGCAATATCATAGAAGCATAAAGAGAATTTTTAGAGACTCAATATGTTCTATACTCAAATCCCAATATCAACTCAACTCAAATCAGAATATAGAATAGTTTATTTTATGGAACTTGAACAACCACTTCACACAATCACTTGACTAGGCTCAAACAACTCTACTCAACCAATCACCACAAGGAGCAACTCTTTCTCACAAACCCTAGTCCAAACATGAATCAACCAACTCAAAATATTTTCAACAATGCTCAATAACAAGTCTCACATAACAATGATACTCATGTTATTCTCTAACTCAAGTTCAATTTCATTTCACAATCAATGGGATTCAACAACAATTCTTATAAAACAAGGTTTAATCATAACTCTCAAACCATAAAACCTTGAAGCATTCAACCAACCACTTTCGAAAAGGAAACCACAATCAATCATTTTCTCTCTAATGATATTTCAAAAATCAACTACCATAAACAATCAATAGGAGAATGTGACCATACCTTTTATGAAGATGAAAAAGACTCTTTGGAAATCTCCCAAAATCACAATATTCTTTTGCCAATATTCATGACGGTTAGGAGAAATTACAAAACAATTATCATAACCTTTTACACCTTATTTCTCCTAGTCAAAAATCACATCCACCACTAGAAAATAATTAAAGATAATTATTTCCTTATCTAATTAAGCATAGCATGAATATCACCACAACCATTTACCATTCCCTTATTTCTCCTACAAACACTTTGCACTAATGCACAACTCACTAAGCTCCTTAATGCAAAAATCCCACATCAACTAGTGCAAAATATAAGCCACAACTCATAAACTATACCACCATGGCAAACCCTCAATAATGATGAATTAACCTTAGCTTAGGCAAATTAAATTATTTATATCTCAATCTTCAAAAATTGCGATGAAAAAATACCTTGGAAAAATTGCAGCGACAACACAAGCGAAAAAGAAATTTCAGGTGACTCGAACCTGAGACCTACAATAGCGAGTGCACCTTTGCACTCCTTCCACCCATCAAGTGGGCTAAGCTTCCCACATGGAAGCTATTCCACTTTGTGCTTGAATTACTTCCTCTTGGAACCCATGAAATTACAAATTGCGCTTCTCCCAAACCTTTGTCGTCAATAGTGCATGATTTCGGAGGAGGATAACTTTTGCAAAAGAGGATTTTTCATTCAAATTTTGAAGGACATAAACCATTGCTTAACAAGGTACCTTTTATACATGATGCGGATGGGGAAGAATAAAAGTCAACATCGGTAGAAAAAAGAGGGAAAACTTTTGATTAATTTTAAATAATTAAAATTTAAACTAAATCTTTAAAATTAAATATCTCCATAACCAGGGCACCTTTTTCGATGAAACGAAAAGCCAACTTGGGTTTTAAGAAAACCCCATTTCAAATATTCCATCCATGGTTTTAAATAAAACCTTTTATTTTGCTTGCCTTGGTTTTCACAAAAGCCCTTCCTTGCACTTTCACAAAACATAGTGCATGCCATCATAGATCCTTTTGACATCAAATAACCTTTTGACATCAATGACAACATTTTAGCTTAGGGACTCAAAATGTCCAACAATCTCCCCCTTTGTCATTGATGGTAACCCATATCCTTTTAATGAAATCTGACCTTCTTTTCTGCTCCCTTGGGACTTTTCTACCCCTGGCTCAATACTCCCTCAATTATCAAATCTCTCCTCATATCAAAAGATCTCCCCAATATACAAATCTCTCCCCCTTTGTCATAAATGGCAAAGGGTCACATTTGGGGCTTAGGGCTAAGAATGAGACTCTTAGCTTAGCATCTCTCCCACCTCCACATGAGGTGGTTAATTCTAGGGTGGGAGTATTTCTACTCCCCGAAAGCATAGATCTATGCTTTTGTATTTCTCTCTTCTTTTGTTAGTTTTCTGAATCCTCTCACTGTTTATTTCCAAGATATCATCCCTGTTCCTGTCATCATTTATGTTCCTGTTTGTGCTCTTGTTTTCATCCATGTTCCTATTCTTGTTCTTTTTTGATTCTCTTCTATTTTTTGAGTCTCTATTCTTTTTCATGTTCCTGTTCCTATTCATGTTCCTATTCCTATTCCTATTCTTGTTCATGTCCATATTCCTATTCCTATTCCTATTCCCATTCTTGTTCCTATTCCTGTTCCTATTTCTATTCTCATCCATGTTTCTATTCCTGTTCATACCTAATTCTAGAATATTTGCTCTACACCATATTGTTGTGTATCCATCATTATTGCACTTATAACACTTAATGTTATTATTCCTTGGAGGTGCAAATGTCTTAGGATACCTTCTAGTGAAGCCATATCCTCTTCTGCCATGAACCCTGCAATTCATTGCTTTGTGACCATACTCATTGCATGAGTAGCAATACCCATGGAAAGGTTATCCTTTCCCATATTCCTGTATTTCATATGACCTGCATTGTGAAGCCATGTGCCCAAACCTGTGACATGAGAAGCATATCCCATTGAGAGAAGCATCTCCCATTGAAGATTCCTTGCCTAGACCTCATTGGTCTCCTATTATGATTGTTGTTCCATCTGTATCTTCTTTGTGCATTGTTCCTCTCTTTTTTGAACTCTTTGTTGTCCAAATCAGTCTCTAATGTCCCAATTTCACTTAAAATTTCTTCTTATTATGTATCTTCTTTTGAAGTTTCTTCTTCATCAATACTTGAAGTAGATTCTTTCTCCTATTTATTTTTAACCTTTCCAAATCCAAGACCGGTTGAACATGATGTCCGTTGTTGTCTAGAGATGAACTTATCCAAGTTCTTATAGCTATTTGTGAAACTCTTCATCTTTATCTTGGAGTCCTTTAAGTCTTCTTTTAGAGTAGCCACTTCTTGTACTAAATTCTCACATTCCAAAATATTTTACTATAACTTATCATTGAACTTTCTTGCTTTAGCATTTGACTTCTCTAAATCCTCTATGAGCAATAACCTTTCTTCATCACATTATTGAAACTAAATTTCAAGCTTAGAGTGTTTCTTTATTACCTTATTTACTATGTCAAGGGCATAGATAAGTTCTCCCTTGAGATCATAACCATTTTCTATTGAGTAATCCTCTATTTTTTTGTCTTTGTCCTTATCATTACTTCCTTTTGGCTTGTCTTCTATGGGATCACTTACTTCATCTTCTAGAGCCATTAGAATATTCTCATATGGTATTTCAAGTGCATCTTCAAAACCATCATCACTGAAACTATAGCCATCCCTAGTGCAATCATCTTTAAGATGTCCAAATTTACCACATCTAAAACATTTGAGAATAACTGGAGTTCTTTTCTCTCTAACCATAAATAGAACTTCATCTCTATCATTGTCTAAAAAACTAGCATCACTATCAAATGAGTACTTACTTGCATTATCTGCATAGTAGCTTTTCCTTTGCCTTTAGAAGAACTTCTTTCCTTGTTTTTTCTACCCATCCTTGCCTTTCTTCTGGTACTTGTGTCTTTTTGATTCCCTGTACTTGTGATCATGTTTTTCTTCATCATTGTTGTACTTTGTCTTTTTGCACTCTATTGCATAATGTCCATACTTTCCACAATTGAAGCACTTAATAGATTTAACATCTATTAATATTTTGGAACCTTTATCTCTCCTACCATAGTTAGCTTATTTATCACTAGATGACTCACTACTCAATTCTATATGCTTTCCCTTTTTCCTTTTATCCACTTTGAAAGAAACTTCTTTCAAAGGAATAGGATCTTTTGTTCTTATCTCAAAAGTAGTAAGAATTCCAAGCAAAGAATTCCTTGTCAAATAATCACTATCAATTGATGTTTCTATAGCAGAAACATTTTCACTATACCTTTTTGGAAGATTTTTCAAGATCTTATCACAAGCATCTGATTCATCAACCTTCATTCCAAGACATATCATCTCATAAATATTACTAAGATAATCACGAATATTTTCATCATCTCTCATTCGTAAGTTCTCAAATTCTCCTTTGAGATTTTTGATCTTAGCTTTCCTGACACCCTTATCACCCTCATATATGTCATGTAGTAGATCCCACATATATTTTGTTGTTTTAAAATCCATAACCTTCATATATTCTGATCTACCCAATCCTTTTATAATTGCATTCATAGATCTTGAATTTGCATGCATTAGAATCTTACCTCCCTTATCTATCGAAGTATTGACTGTAGAATCATATCCAAGTTCCACTGCATCCCAAACTTCATTTCCAAGTGCCATTAGGTGAAATCTCATCAGCATACACCAATACAAAAATTCACTTCCATAAAATACTGGTATTGCATTATTGAAGGGTCTGTCTCTTTGATCCTTTTGATCCATTGTGTTCTTAGACCGCTTTTCCTTCAAGCTGTCAAAATCTTCTGAAGGAACCCGATCTGATACCAATTTAAGAACACAAGCTTAAACTGAGAGGGAGGGGTGAACAATATAAGATCACTTTTTACTTTTCTTTTCAATTCAATATTATCCAGTGTATAGATAGCAATATCAATAGCAATAATCAAAGCAATACACAAAACACCATCCATAAAAGTGACACAATAATTTACGTGGTTCACCCAATGCGGGCTACTCCATGAAGAAAATATTTTGCTAAAAATTTCTCAATCAATCTCTTGGGAATCCTTCCCAATTATAATGTTTATGGACCTCTGTCCAAAGGAGATGTTGATCCCATAAATCTCAAGTTCATGGATATATTCCATAGGAGAACTCTTTCCCCTTCTGATTTGGCTAGTGATATTCTAGAAGACTCTATATCTCTACTACATTGACTTGTGGATCTCTCTCCACTTTAAGATTCCTCACTCATATCTATCTTTAATTGTCCTGGCTACTGGATCTCTATCCACTAAGACTCTGTCCTCTGTACATTGTCACCTCCAAAGCTCTATCAATAGGCTCAAAACCTACTCAATAGGCTCACTCAGAACCTTCTCAAATATTCTCAATAGGTCCACTTAGAACCTACTCAAATATGCTCAATAGGCTCACTCAAAACCTGCTCAAATATGCTCAATAAGCTCACTCAGAACCTGCTCAAATTTGCTCAATAAGCTTACTCAAAACTTGTCCAAATCTGCTCAACAAGCTCACTCATAACTTGTCCAATCTATTCAAAAAGTCCTCTCTAGGACTTGCTCAAATATGCATAGAAAGCTTTCACAAAAGCTTACTCAAAATTAGTCCACAAGCCTTGTCAAAGACTTACCTCAAATCAGCTCAACAAAATCTTAACTCAATCTCATAGAAGCATAAAGAGAATTGTTAAAGATTCAATATGTTCTATACTCACAACACAAAAATCTCATAGAATCATAAAGATAATTATTAGAGACTCAATATGTTCTATACTCAAATCCCAATCTCATAGAAGCGTAAAGAGAATTTTTAGAGACTCAATATGTTCTATACTCAAATCCTAATCTCAACTTAAATCAATCTCAACTTAGCAATATCATAGAAGCATAAAGAGAATTGTTAGAGACTCAATATGTTCTATACTCAAATCCCAATCTCAACTCAACTCAAATCAGAATATAGAATAGTTTATTTTATGGAACTTGAACAACCACTTCACATAATCACTTGACTAGGCTCAAACAACTCTACTCAACCAATCACCACAAGGAGCAACTCTTTCTCACAAACCCTAGTCCAAACATGAATCAACTATCTCAAAATATTTTCAACAATGTTCAATCACAAGTCTCACATAACAATGATACTCATGTTATTCTCTAACTCAAGTTCAAGTTCATTTCACAATCAATGGGCTTCAACAACAATGCTTATAAAATAAGGTTTAATCACAAATATCAAACCATAAAACCTTGAAGCATTCAACCAACCACTTTCGAAAATGAAACCACAATCAATCCTTTTCTCTCCAATGATATTTCAGAAATCAACCACCATAAAAAATCAATAGGAGAATGTGCCCATACCTTTTATGAAGATGAAAAAACTATTTGGAAATCTACCACAATCACAATATTCTTTTGCCAAACTTCATGAGGGTTAGAAGAAATTACAAAATAATTATCATAACCTTTTACACCTTATTTCTCCTAGTCAAAAATCACATCCACCACTAGAAAATAATTAATGATAATTATTTCCTTATCCAATTAAACATAGCATGAATATCACCACAACCATTTACCATTCCCTTATTTCCCCTACAAATATTTTGCACTAAGCACAACTCACTAAGCTCCTTAATGCAAAAATCCCACATCAACTCACTAAAAATTATGACGATGACATACCTTGGAAAAAATTATTTTTTGCTTCGAAAATTACGATGACAACACACAAACGAAAAACGAATTTCGGGTGACTCAAACTCGAGACCTACAACAGCAAGTGCGCCTTTGCACTCCTTCCATCCACCAAGTGTGCTAAGATTCCCATGTGGGATCTATTCTAATTCGTTCTTGAAGTACTTCCTCTTGGTGCCGACAAACTTACAAACCGCGTTCCTCCCAAACCTTTGTCATCAATAGTGCACGATTTTGAAGGAGGATAACTTTTGTAAAAGAGGATTTTTCATTTGAATTTCGGAGGACATAAACCTTTGCTTAACAAGGTGCATTTTATACATGATGCGAATGGGGAAGAGGAAAATTCAACATCAGAAGAAAAAGGAGGGAAAACTTTTGATTAATTTTAAAATTTTAATTTTAATTTTAAATAATTAAAATATAAACTAAATATTTAAATTTAAATATCTCCATCACCGGGGCACCTTTTTTGATGAAATGAAAATCCAACTTGGGTTTTAAGAAAAACCCATTTCAAATCTACCATCCATGATTTTAAATAAAACCTTTTATTTTACCTACCTTGGTTTTCACAAAAACCCTTCCTTGCACTTTCACAAAACATAGTGCATGCCATCATAGATCCTTTTGACATCAATGACAACATTTTAGCATGGGGACTCAAAATGTCCAACAATTTTTGTGTGTTTAGAGGAGGGCCTTGAGGCTTCCTCGTGTCTTCTTGATGATGATGGTCATGAAGCCTCCTTGTGTTTTTGTGATTTAGTTCCATGATGTGACTCCCTAATTGGGATTTCTTGAGGAGAACCCCCAAGGGTTGAGTTATCACCCCTTAGGCTCGCGGAACTACATCCCACGATCTTATGAGTAGGTGGTTCAATGTTACTATGACTCCACCTATGTGTATGTTTTGCTTCATATTCTACCTCAGTATTGGATCGAGGATGCTTACTTATGGTTTTAACCATTGTGTTTGTGAATTAATGTTTTGTGTTGCAATTAGAGAACAAAATAATATCAATCAAGTGTTTATCTTGATTATCAATTTATGTGTTCCCTAAAATATTTGTTGCATTTTTATGTGTTGTTGTTCTTGTTTTATTGCTCTTGTTTTGGATTTAGAATGAGGAGACTCATCCATAGTGGGAATCAAGAACACCCATGCCAAACATGATTTTCTCAAAAAGAGACTAGGGTACACTACTTAAATCCCAGTGGGGGGTTCACTTAGCTCTTCCACTCTGAACCAATGATTGTTCCAATAGTGGGAGACATTTTGAACACGAGCAACTTAGTACCACTATAAAGAAGTTTCTTATTTCGTTCTAGGAAAATCTAGGGGGCAAGCCGGTGGAAGGAGATGAATGCCAATGTCACCGAACTGAATTGAGGGTTGGTGATGAAATCCAACTCCCCAATGTTTAAAATATGTGTGCGTGTGTGGGGTTCATTTTAAATTTGCATAAAGTAAAATGCATCATACAACAAAAATGTATCTTTCCTATATGCCTAATACAAATGACATTTTAGTTTTTATAAATATGCATAAACTAATATGAGTTTCATGGATGCACTCTATTTTGTGCAAATATGGCCTCTAGCAGGGCCTCAAAGCAAGCAAACCAACACATGATTTCTAGAACGCTAAATTCTAGGGTGGAATTTACAAGCATAAGTTGCTATTCCTAGCAACACCTAGTGGAAATTCAAAAAAACCCTAAGATGCACAAGATTTAAGTTCTTTCATTTCATTATTTAGTTTCCAAATTAAAATGTGTCTTAATATTCACTGTTTTAGGAAACTAGAAGTAGACAGAAGACCAAAAAATGTTAGAGAAGTGTACCAACCTCTAATACATCTCAGGGAATAGAGATTTTGTGCTCTTTTGCACTCCAGTTCTAGCCATTATTGATCAAAGCGGCTGATATCTAGCCGCTGTTAGCAGGATCGGCTAAGTCTGTAGGCCACTATAGACCAGAGTGGCTAAACCTGCACACAAAAACTTACATTAGTAAATTAGTAGAAAATAAAAACTTGGTGGGGGTCCCACCATGATCTTCATTTGTAGTGACCCCGAGGAAGCGATGCACCGTCCGCTACTCTATTTGCAAATATTATTTGACTTATTTATACTTAATCATGCATTAAATAAAAGATGTGAAAAATAGATGCAACCGAAATACAAAGAAATGAATAAATGATGCTCTTTATTGCTTTTTCTCAATTTCAGTTACATATAGATCCCTTTAAGGGATTCCTTTCATTTGATACAAATTTTAAAAAATAGGGAAGTAGATGTATGATATCCCCTTGCAAGGGGTGATGCACTCTCATAGGCTTCTCGATGATGCACATGAAACTATATGAGGGCTTACAGATGTCTCCTTCTCTAGGTCTAGCTCCTAGAGGGATCCTTTTGCTTTCGTATGTTGATAACCTGTCTAGTGAACCTGTAGTCCTGCAAGCATGAAAACAAAAACAAACACTCAACTGTTGAGGATTGCATCTCTAGATGAGGTTATTAGCAAAAACCCTAAGGATAACATAAATATGCTCAATGACAATAGAAACTAATGCTATTAATGCAAGTAAATGCGATAAACCAAATCTATTTTAATGGCCTAAAAACATGTAACAAGCTAAATAAAAAACTAATGCTAAGAACCCTAGACTAGGCCTGTGGGCCACTATCCAAGACAATGACCACTAAGATGAAAGCCTATTTGTATTTCTCCAAGGCTATGAATCTAGGATTATTGTTGAAGTTGAAATGATTATTGTTTATGCCTAATGTGTTGAATATCTTGGAGATGATAACCTCTCAATTAGCCAACACTTCGTTGCTCCAAAAAGGTGCTCCAATATGCTCTCTGATCCGATAGGGCTTTGCTACAAGAAAATATCTCCAAGTGTCAAAAATATCTCCTCAATCATATCTCTGAATCTGCCCCTTGGTGCTCCTAGGTTTGCACCTTATAATGTGTTTGAAGCCCTAGGTCAATGTCCAAACCCTAGGACTGAATTCTGCTATAGATTGGCCATGAGGATGAATATAAAGTTGTCCCTGCTTAGCCTTATTTCATATAAACTACCACTTCTACCCGATATTAGGCTGATTTTATAGCAAGTTGTATTTTAGGGCTTAGTCTTTGTCGTTTGTAGTGGCTAGGGCTAGCCACTTGGAGCTTCAACGACCAGAATCTAACCGCTCTGGTTCATAGCAGCCAAGATTGGATGGGCTAAGACTACCCCAAATGAGTGGTGAAAACCACTTTTGGCACTTGGAAGGTCCCAAGGTTTAGTAACATGGTCTATGAATGTGCCCACATGAGTAGTTCTCCTAAAAATGACATTTTTTAGGTGTCTACAATACACATTATTTCATGCTTGATACTTATGAATTTCCTATACATTCACACTTACATAAAAGAGAAAATATAAATTACACCCTAAACTATAGACTCAAATTTAATATACTATTTATAAATGTACCATGAAGGTACCATGGGGGTAAACTAGCATGTATCAAATAATGTACTATATCTTAAAAATTCATTGATATTGAGAAATCATATTTGCACTCTTGAAATCTTCATTACATGATCAGAATTGGTGGAAAACATATTATAGTAGGGTCATAGAATAAAATAAACATAAAGTAGCTATTAACATGGGAATATTTCATAAAGGAAATCAAGGAAGAATATTATCCCATAGGATCCTTAAAATACTAATACATGAGATAGAAACCAGTGTGTCAAGGTAAATATTAATCTATGCAATATTATAAATATGTTTTACATTCCATGTTATAAAAATTAGGTATTCAATATACTCAAATACATTGAATCCTCAAGTACCTGTTATCTTTTGATGTTGTATGAAATGGGAGATATCAATCACAATATGCAAAAATAATATGAAAGAAAGTAAAACTGCGATATGACTGAAATATGCTATAAATAGAAATGATAAAAATGAATACAATGTAGCTATGGATGAAATGAACACTCCATGAATAATGCTATTGGACTACATTGCACCCATAACCAACGTGATGCTTAATATGATTCTCTACAATCTATGACAATAAGGCCATTATATAGGAAGATGGATTCCTTGGCCAACACTCTATATAGTTGTGCAAGGGACAACTTGCACATGTATAGCTTGCACATTGACACTTGTGCATTTATTACATTGCATGAAGAAACTAGGTAAATTTTCCCTAAAGTAATCTAATGTCCTAAGTATGTACCTTGGTAGGTACATTTACATGACCCAAATGATGTAATATAATCTATTTCTAACACCCCCATGTATTACATTATTTAGGTATTGAATACTTTAGTCTTCAATGTGGATCTTCTTCCATTGGATGATCTTTGACTTGTTCTGGTCCAACAGGTAATTTGTATCTTCATTTGATGTAGGTTCTTCTTTTAATTGATTTTGCATTGTTTTCCTCCTTTATTTGATTTGTCTTCATCTTTAGCTTTGCCTTTGACTCCAATTTTTGTGTTCTCATAATTGTTTGTACTGCTACTTGGTTCTTGTAAAAGAGATTCTCCTTTCCTGCCTTCAATTTTAATAGAAGCTTCTGAACAACCACTTGAGGAATAATGATAAGATCTTGAGTTAGTAGAGCCTGAAGTGCTAATGTTGCATGAGGATTGAAAAAACCTCTTCAGATATGATTCGTTAAGTTCTACCTTCTTTCTGAATAATTCTATCAATATTTTTTGTTCTACATTTTTATCCTTGTAATTTTTATATGTGAGTAGTGATATATAGTATGCTCACAAAGTCTAAGGAAAGCGAAATGTCATGTTTTCCATCATCAATTGCTTTATTGAGACGAGTTTGAAGATAGCATTCCATAGTATCAAAATTATCTTCTAAGGCTTCACTATGGATTATTTTTGAAGTTAGGTCTAACATTTCTTCATATTTCATGATAGAATTCATGATTCCAAGTTTTATGGCACTTGCTTTCTCCTTTCTGAAGCAATTATTCTTATTGGTAATTGCAGTATTTTGGGAAGTAGACATCCTTATGGCTCCCTAGTTTAGAAATCTATTAACTTATGGCTTCCTAAATATATAAGATTGATTTTGATAAAACCTTTATTGATCCTTAGGTTTGTAGGCTTCATTATGTCTCCCTAAAAATGAGAGTGTATAGACCTAATGGAATTTTAGGTTTTGTAAAAAGCTTATATTTTCCCAATGGATATGCAACTTGATAATTTATGATAAATTTTGATATTAAAAAGTCTTGTAGAATCCTTTATGACTCCCTAGGGATATAATATAGTGCTTTTGAAAATATAGTTCAATTTTTTATTGATTTTGTAAGGTTTTGTAAATATAAAAATTCAACTTTTATTATCCCTTATTGCTCCTATTGAACTAAGCACTTTTCCAATTTGAAGAAATTTTATTGTTGGATTTCTTTTGTCATTTTTTTATTTTTTGAGACAAGAATAATATAAATATCCAACCTTAGCATAAATATTTTAATAACCTCTTTTAATATCCCTCTACAATTTTAAATGTAGTGTATCTAATTTCCAATAAGTCAATTTAATGTAGTAACCCTTATAACTCCCAAATTTTGGAAAATTGGACCACAATAATATTTTCAAATATTTTATAAATAATTTCCAGTATAAATCCTTATTGCTCCTATTTTAATATTGCAAATGTTATATTGATATGATATATTATTCCCCTTTAAGATATAGCTTTCAATATAGTTGTATTCTTCTAAGTTTAACCTTATAACTTCTAAGAAAGTGAAAGCATATTATAGTGGGAATAAACCTTACCTTATATCATTCAATAGTTGACGTTGTATTCATTGTGCATGGGCTGCAATATAGATGTTGCTTCTTTGGATCTTCCTCCAATATTTTTCTTGGAATCTTCATGGATTTTTACGTTCCGAATATGGCATCGTTAATGTCTGCCTTTGAACTTGCCTATCCAAATTATTGAAGGCTCTTTCACACCTTGCTTCCACACTGCCATTATGCCCTATGTTCGTAGACCTTAGATGTAAATGCTTGTTAAATGCCTTGGTTTTTTATGCTCTTAAATTGGAGGAGAATCTTGGTTTGAGTGCCAAATGGTACGTTTGTTTCTTCGTGAGTGCTTTAGGAGTAGATGAGCTTGAGAACACTTATTTTATTCTTTGTGTAATGTATGGATGTTACATTATTTTGATGAAACACTCAGATTTCATTAAAATAAGTGTTCCTCATATATTCATTGCACCAACTTGTAGCTTGTAACTCCCTTGATTATGAAGATGAGCGCTCGAGTGAGGAGCATTAGGGTCTTATCTCAAGTGATAAATGTCACTTCCTCCTTGTGCATGGGAATATTATATAATGCTCCTTCAACATACCCTTCTTGGAGGTTCTTCAAACCCTGTAATATCTACAACTTCTTTTTCAATCAGTTGCACTTTCTTGTAGATTTTTTTAGGCTGAGTTGAAGAGCATCAATCTGGAGGCTTGAGCACCGATTTTTTTTTTTGAAGATGTGGAGACTGGAATTATCCAATGGTGCTTTTATCTTCCTATTTTATAACCTGTTATACATCCTCCTTGTATACAACATTTATCTTGATTATAACACCATTTTATCCCTTTTATTTTTTGTCTTGCCTCTTACAGGTTCGACCATCCAATATGAGGGAGTAAGAGCCCTTAGAGTGGCTTCTTTGTTGTGCTTGAAAGGATATTAGTGAATGACCACCTTTGGCTAGTTTTTCCAGTGGATGTTGTGCCTTTGAGACACCTTCAAATATGCCTTATTTTTCTTTATAAAACATATTACGATAGTGCAATGCAATGTAACATATTCATGTATAAAATATCTCTTATTGCACCTTCTTTTGCACCCCTTTTTCAAGTCTGAATTTTTGGTTTTCTGGTAGAATTTTGAATGCAATATGAGGGGTTTCGAGGTTGTCTCTTTGATTAAGCACCTTCCTTGTTTTTCTTGGATATATTATAAATATATCCAAGCTTGTAAACACTTGATAGAATCTCTCTTTTTGCTGTATTTTTCTGCACTATTTCTTTTGTAGAAAACTTATTGTGCTTTGAACTTGATACTCACCAAGTCTTGTTTGAGGCTTCCTTTGTTGCTATTTTTGTGGTTACTTTATTCTCAAATTCTTTGAGGATTGAGCTGATTTTGTGGCTTCATCAGGCCACTCAAAGTTGCAGATCTATGTGCACTAATAGTGTCTTTAGACACATATAAATTATGTTTTTGTGCCTTTCTCAAGAACACAAATAACAATATTTTGAGAGCAATAGGATAGTGCAAATAAATATAATAAAATTTCACTTTTAATGCTCTAAAAATTTCACCTTATAAATTAACTCTCAAAATTAATGCACTTAATCAATTTACTGCAACTAATCAAGAATAATATGAAATGAATCTTCAAGCATTATTATGCAATTTCCTTATAAGCAAAGGTATTAAGAGCTAGTATTCTTTTTCTTTCCAAAGTATATGATAGGTAGTTGATAGATATTTTAAATTCTGAAATATAATCAAATTCTAAAATGCAAATGAACCTTAAAAGAACCTTTCTCTTTTTACACTTTTGAAGACTGTAATTCAATTCTCCTTTTTGCAACTTTAATCCAAATTAAGGTGCTTAAACAAATATGATAAGTAATCCAATTAATGAATATACTTGCACCAATAGTTGCATATATTTATTTGAAATATTTGGGTGTTGCTTATATAGAGTATATAGATCTTGGTGTCTAGGATCACCAAGTTGTTGCCTTGAGTAAGATCTTGCAGCTCTTTTTAGGTTACCTTGAACAACTTCATCTTCACCAAAAGATGGTCTTGATATTTCTTTCATGAGCCAAATATTTTGGTGGCTTGTTATCCTCTTGTAGTATCCTCATTTTTCTATATATTTGAAGATATATTCATTTCTAAAGTGGTGCCTTATTGCTATGAGAGGTAATATCCAAATATCCTGGATTTGGTAGGCTTCTTCTATCTAAATCTTCCTTCAAGCTTCTTGTTGAATTCTAACTGCAAACAGGATATTTTTCTCAAGACTCTGAGTGTCTTAAGGCCTTCACTAGATTCTTCTTCTAGCATTTGGCACTTCTTGACAAATTATTCTTCTCTTGGAATTATTGTCGTATGGTTATAATTTTCCCAAGTCCTTCACTATCAGGGGCTTATTATTGGTAGTGTATTTTTCTAATGAGTTATTCTTTGATGATTTATTTAGTAAGGCTCTCCAAGCCTTTTATTGGATGCTCATTGAGAACTCCCTAAGGTCTTTGATCTTGCAACTTATTTTAGTCTTCCTTGAGACCTTTTCTTCAATATTCTGCTCCTAAAAGTGTTGGTGGTGTGATATTCCTCTAGATATTTGATTCTACTGCTTTTGGACTCAAGCAAGACTCTCCTAGTCCTTCTTCTTCTTCTGATACTAGAATTTCTTCAATGAGATATTCTCCTGATATCTTTGCCTTCAGGTACTAGATTGATTGTCTAGCTTTCTTGTAGGAAGTTTCATCACTCACTAAATCTCCTTTCCATGCAAAAAAGTATTAGTACGGAAATATTAATCTCCTTTTGAATTAAATACTCACTTCTGGAGTCTTCTTTAGGATCAAGGATTTTACGGTCTTATTTTAGTATCAAGGCTTCTATGGAATTTTTCAAGATCAAGGCTTTTGTGGCTTTTTTCTTCAATATCAATGCTTTTGTGGCCTTTTTTTAGTATCAAGACTTTTATGGCCTTTTTATTCTAGATTTAGGATACTATGGCATTTTCTTCTGGATCAAGGATTCTATGGAATTTTATTCTTGATCAAGACTACTATGGATTTTTCTTCTTGTGTGAAGTTCTCAATTTAGTAATGAAGATCTCGTCTCCTAAATTTGCCACAACTCTTCTCCAAAAGTCTTCTTCTACAGTATTATTTTCTTGGACAAGGAACTAACCTCTGCACTATGAAGATACACCAACCTTAGGGAAATGAAGTTGAAGTCTCCTAGATTTATGTTGTAGGAGGAATACCAATATTTTGAGAATTATTTGCAACAAAAAAACCTTTGGACAATAGTTAAGAAATTCCAGATTTCGTGAATTATCTTCACTAGTTGATTTGTCAATCTAGTAGATTAAATGTTGAGTTATAGTCTTCATAAGTTTTTCTTCAAATTTGTGGAAAGACTCTAGCCAAATGCAATCTCAGTATTTTTGAAACTAAGATTTCTTTTAGTCCTTACTTGTGGCTCTCTTTGATTCTACCACCTAGACTCTTCTAAGAGTTTTTGACAGTGACTGTGTCTAGCTATAATTGCTTATATTTAATTCTATCAATATGGGGTAATCAAGGTTATATTTAAAGAGTATAAATCCAATATATATTATACCTTAGTGATTAATACTTAAAATTGATTATGTTCTCTTTTAGTCTCAAGTTTTGCAGGAAAAATAACAATTGCAGTAAACAAAAATTATGTAGAAATTGAAATAATATGCAATTTATGATTTAAACATGATATTCACCTAACAATATGTTTTATATTGATGCATTTAATAATTTAATTACCTACTAATGAAATTTCCTACTGATTATGATTCTCGTGCAAATAGTCTGTTTTAATTATCTATTTTTACTTTATACTCTATGATAATGTAATTTAATTTATCTTGTGATCTAAAGTTAATTCTATGTACCAACTATTCCTATCCTATTCTAGGGGTAAGAGAATAGGGACTAACTATAGGAGTGGGCCCTACCTCCTAGAGGACAGTGTAAGTCTTTCTCCCCTAAACTATTTTATTTTAGTAACTAATGTGCATAATTACTACTAAGATTATTCTAATGTATGAATGCAGGAAAAATACAATTGCGATTACATAAAGGAAATCATGTAAAAATAAATGAAGTAAATGATATAGTTACCATATGCATAACAAAAAAATGTGTTGCTTTATTACTAGAAATTTAGGTGTACATAATTGTGCATTTCTTCAAAAATTGTACAAAACCATTTCAACATTACTTTCACATCATACATTTCTCCATTAGACCTTTTCAAAGGTCTCCCTATGAAATATATAATATGACTTGGAAAATTTTGAATAAAATTCTTAATTCTTTCACGTATTTTTCCATATGGCTTTGTTGACTTGATAATGCAAAAACTATGTCCCTAACAGAAATAATCTAAACTAACATAGTTTTCTAATCTACTTGGAATTAATCATAATTTAAGTGGTCCAAGTGGTAATTCACGAACAAACGTAAAAAAATACTTCTAATTTGAATATATTGCAATATATAACAATATAACTATATGTTCCTTTATTCATGGAGAGGACATAATATCTTGCATTAGAATATAGACAACCTAACAACATATTAACTTTATAATTTTATAAAACAACTTTATAATAGCTTCAATAATCATAAGTTCCTCGTGCATAATATTTTACAAATCAACCAACTATGCTGATTGAAAATATTTCATAACAACATGCTACCATGTAATAATGCAATCCTATCACTGATGTGGTACACAGTTTGTTGGTCAATTGACTTGGTTAAATATTTTTGTAACTCTTAGCAGTAGTCATATTCGATAACAGTCTTCAACAACTATCTTATGTAATATATTTCAGTAACTGTGTTCTGTAACATACTTCAGCAACTATTTTTCTATAACATACTTCAACAACTATGTTTTGTAACCCAGGTCTATATTCTTCTCAATTTGTCATCTTCGTGACTATCTTCTCTTATATTTAGCATCTGGTTTGAAGCCTATTTTCCACATCCAACTCCTATAAAATTTCCTTCAACATTTTTCTATTCAAGCATACACAACTTATATATATTTCCTGTAAAATTCATGCATTTATCAATTTAACCGTATTCATCATTTTAACTGATAAATTACATAAATAAATTGAAATAATCATTAAAAGTCCAGTACATTCATGATTTAAAGTCAGAAATCACACAATATATCACATACAATGTATGTTAAATTAACAATCATATTTTTTCCCTAAACTGAAGGATATGCATGTCCTCATGCATACAAAGAAAATGAGATTTAACAGAACATCACAAATATTGCATACATATCAGATATTATAATCCAATTTTTTGCAGATAAATGAAATATTTTAGACATAATAGATAAATAAAATTTTTAGTTTTCTCAAAAATATTCTTACAGATTTATGAAATATGATAGTACTATTCTTCAAGGATAATCAAATAGATCTATTAAGTACAATTTCTTAGAAATACTTGTAACAATACTGCAATCATAAGAAATGAACAATTTCATAAATAAGTTAAAACATATATCAGCATATGATAATATGATAACTTAAATTTTTGTAGTTAAAATAAATTATTTTAGCTCTTCAAAGAATATCTCTATCTCTTGCAAATAAAATATATAACAGTTCTCTAGTAGAAAAATAAATGAAATATCATAATCACTTTATAGTGTTGCACAGAGATGATCTCTTAAAGCTGAAAAATACTGCAATTACATAATCATCAATACTATAGTTATGGTAATCAAACATTTTCAAGCATACATTTCATACTACAATATTTTTTAGACACATATCATATAATATATCTGCAAAAATATGGAAGATAAAGCAGTAAAATCATTTTCCAAAAATGAAATTATATCAACATTAAATATTAAATAAAGTTTATCTGTAAAATTATGAAAATTAATTTATCAATATTCAATTTTTATCCAACTTTTGATCATAAAGAAGAAATTCATGAGGATGGTGGTCATGTTTCTGGCAATTTCCACTTGTGCTTCACCTTCTGCACCTATTCTCTAGCCTTCTTCTCATCAATTAGAGTTTCAAACATGATAGTTTTTACATGCTCCACCTCAAAAAATCCCTCCTCCTGCATCGTATCCTACGTCTTGGAAGGTGAAGGTTATTCTACTGATGCAACCACATTATTAATAACTGCATCAATAACTAGGGGTATCCCAATGTCCAAGACCAAAACTTTCTAAGAAGTTCTAGTTTTGTGGGATGGGCCCGGTCCTTGAGGATGGTTTTGCTGAAGCAAGTTGGCAATTGGCACTGAGTTGTCCTCTTCAAGAACTTGGGTGAAGTCAATGATCTTGCTAAAATTAACTGATTTCTTTTGTTTCCTTTTTGTTGTAGAACTTTTATTTGGAGAGGCATCGATAGGTGGTGATTGGTTGATTGTATCAGCAGTAGGTTTTGTCACCCTATCAAAGAAATTTGCTTGAGTAGGTCTATCTGGAGAGTGAGGGCACGCTAAACTAATCATGAGTGATATAAAAACTCTTCTCTAAGGTTATCAATTTTGATATGTAGTATAGTCTATTACATCTGAAGATATTACAAAGACTCAGTGGATGAATCAAGTGTAGGTAGGTTAAACTCATATTCGAACATCTCTCCCACTTCTTAGTTTTCAAGGATGTACTTCTCATATCAAGATTTTTGTGCAATTCAAGAGGCTTTGGTCGACTTGGTGCTGGTTCGATGTTTTCATTCTAGAAGTTCAAGTTCTCTCCTTGGCTTTTTGGTTCAAGATCCTCTCTTATGCACTATTTTTAGGGGGCTCACTATCGCTAGACTCAGAGTGGAATGAATTATTAGATTCCTCTATGATCGTATCCCATGTTATTTTAGCTTCATGCACTTTTTGCAAAAGTAGCAGTTTGATTGACCCATGATGGGCAATCAAATTAAACTTAGGGCTATCATTAGGATTATTAGGATGCACATGAAGAATTGTATCTTTGAGGGACTGGTATAGAAAGTACGATAATTTTATGAAGCACTCCTTCTATCCTAGGTATTTGAGGTTTAGCAAAATTTTGAGATGAGACCCCCCCTAGGTTGAAAAACTCCCTTCCAGTGTAAATAATTTGATAATAAGTATAATATCTTCCTACCATTTAAGGGGAAGTGAGGAGGTGCCAATTCCTCTTATCCAACCCTCCTTGTCACGGATGATAGTACACTTCTCTCCAAAAATTTTGACCATTTTGCTAACACTTTTAAAAGAGGATTTGTAGTAGGGTTGTCATCACACCTTCCCAATCATCCACATCATCAATTATAAAAAAAATTGAGGATTCTCAAGGTATCACATCTTTCCAATCATCCACATCATCAACCATCAAATAAATTAGGTATTCTCAAGGTATCACACCTTTCCAATCATCCACATCATCAACCATCAAATAAATCAGGGATTCTTAAGGTATCACACATTCCCCACACACCAAAAAAAAAGGATTATGCATTCATACTTCATTCCATACATTCATCTTTGCATCAATGTCATTTTGGTACATTTCATCCACCATACTAGTGATCATTTGCTTAGTTTAGATAATTGTTAATACAATAAGTCTTGTCACCTTAATCGGGGGTACCCTCAAGTCCACACTCATCCCATTACACCATTTCATAAGTCAAGCCATAATTTGCAATACAAAATTTCCATCATCCCTAGGTGTTTTTGTTCACTCAATCACTCTTAGTGTTACAAGCAACCTCTAATACATGTCGAGTTCTCTCTAGGACCAAAGCACATTTTCACTAAGAAAATATTGAGTTTTGGGAATTCACTCCAATATTATTGAACCAAACACATTTCACACATATTAAAAACATCTTCTATCAAATAGGGATAACACCATGATTAGGTTGAACCTCGAATCAAAACAAGTCATCTTTGCTTGTCCCATTCCAATCTATATAGGCAACGATATGTGTGGCACTTTTGGATAACATAATAACCTAGATGTGCTAGCCATCACAACAAAAAACTTCACAAGAATTATTTGCAACCTCATTTCAATTTAATCGTAGATGACAATATTCTACGCAACCTAATTTCAACGTCTCTTTCAATGCACATCTTTTGTAGGACCCCTCATTTAGCAACACGCAGGTTCACCACAGCAATGTATCAATAGTAGTCTTTGTGTTTGTCACACCTGCAAGATGTTTTTGTTTTTAAACATTCTAAAGTGTTCCATTTTGTCTTCTCTCCATAGTGTAGCATAGAGTCTCCCTCGTAATGATCTCTCCACTCCTTTGTTACGATGCGTAACACAGTATCAAACAACAATATGACCTCTGCAAAATAATATGCATTCCTCCATGATCAACACATGTTTTAATGCTCGGGTGAATGAACAGGAGTAAATGATAACATGCAAGAGCCCAAAAAAAATAATGCACGATTGACTTTTGTTTTTGTTTTAAATATAAAAATCTTATCAGACTTCAAATATTTTTTTAGAACATTTTTTTAATGCATAGAGAATGAGATGTCCACAATGTTCATGCACCCTTCATGAATCATCTATCTCCAAAATTTGGAAATTACAAATCGTAGTTTATTTCACTTATTTCATAGCAAATCACTCGATGTCCATGATGGAATGAAACTATACGACCTGATCTGCACAGGCTTCATCTCCTTTTTGGTGAGCTACAGTAGCAATTTATAGCATGTCCTTGGTGGTTGAAATAAAATTCATCCTCACCTATTCCTAGTGATCTAAATTAAACTATGATATCACAGACATCTAGCATCAATAATGTATAGTATAGACATCACTTAGGGACTACCAAATACCTCACTACGGAGCATGCTCAATGCGATTACTCTCACCTCATTGCGGAGAAATATCAAATGCAATAGATCTAAGCTCACAAAATTCATGATGGGCATATGTTTTTCACTTATCTATGACACTCTGATACCAAAATAAACATTTGATTCATTCTATATTATTTGCAAAATATTGGTTACATTTTATAGGATGGGAAGAACAAATTTGAGCCCAAATTTGGAGCTCTATTGATTTACGTAACAAATATCAACCTAAACTTAGACTAAGTCTAACCTCTTCCTATAATTTCTCTTAACAACAAATATGCTAACTTAAACTTAGCTACGTAGGAGAATAGTTGCATTCACACATAGTTACATATAAAGTTCAACAATTATGCACAAATTCCAAAATCAGAATAGTGGTCTTCACCACTATCAACACTTAAAAATAAAAGAATGAGTAGTAAGGATAGGGTAAAATTCTCATCACACTTTGGTTGAGAATCTAATTCCCTAAAGCTCTAATTATTTTACAAATCACACACCATAGATCCTCAAGTAGTAAGGATAGAACTACATTTCCATCTAGATGGTTAGGTAATCATATTCCCCAAATCTTAAGATCATTTCATTGGAATATGGATCTAATATCCATCGGGGCTATATACACTTGACTAGTAATGGTACGCTCATACATGATGACACGTCTCTCTTGAAGAGACCTCTGACCGCACATAAGGACAAGCTAGCTTCTTGGTCTTCCCCATGATAGGTTTCATATCACTTTATTCAAGATAAATAAATTAACTCACTACACACACATTGGTTCTTGATTTCCTTGAGTCACTACCATGCTCATGATTGGTAAACGAACATTCACTACACACATATTTGGTCTTGGAGAAAATAAATAGAACTTAACGAGTTTGTTTAAAATCACTAGGATGTTTGAGTCTCTATAAAAAAATTCTAGATCAGTCACCCATAAGTCAAAATATTACATCCATACCATAGCCACATCACTACATGAGTCTCCCACTTAATATACCACCATTAGATGTTGGTGTCCCTGATTAAGAAACAAAGATAAAATTGGTCAAGCAAGAGTCTAAATACTTTTACAAATGATCATTAGAACATGATGCCATTCATTTTGCATACACCAAACCATCATCACACAAATTGGTGGTTCTTAAGGTATCACACCTTACCCATAAATCACATAAAAAAATCCACTTGGGGATGTTTAAGGAATCACACATTCCCCAATCAAAACAATCAATCCACTTGGGGATGTTATGTTAGAATTAAATAATAAAACATGAGAAATAAATAAATGCATAAATAAATCACATAAAATAAAGCACAATAAGAGAGACACATATTTATGTGGTTCATCCAATATGGGCTACGTCCACAAAGAAAATAACTAGGCCTTATTATTCCATTTAAATAACTAAAGGAATACAACCTATAGTATATCTGTTATAACTTCCTCTTATTTCTATTATCATCAATTACAATTACACACACCACGTATTATAATACATTATAGCCTCCATACATCATCCTCTTATAAAAGCATATTTAAATTAGGGAAAAAAATATCTGCCTAAAAGCCATCATCTAATCTGTGACCTAATAAT
Organism: Wollemia nobilis; assembly: GCA_028583015.1. Lineage (NCBI taxonomy): Eukaryota > Viridiplantae > Streptophyta > Pinopsida > Araucariales > Araucariaceae > Wollemia > Wollemia nobilis. Next base: position 4,356,443 of record JAQPPZ010016363.1, on the reverse strand, counting down.
AAATGGTTCAAATTTACATAGAGAAAAACAAATCTATTTTTAGATTCAAGGGTGTTGCCCCTAAAACCCTGCTAAGGGGAGCTAACTCTGGTGACACAATTAGGGGGACATTTTCCCCCTACACCCTCCCTTCATGTAGTGGGTCCAAGTACGGTTGAAAACAAGACCTTCAAATTAGAGAGAGAATTAGGCTCCACAACCAACATGTTCAAGGTATCACACCTTCCCCAATAAAAACAATCAATCCACTTGAATATTTTCAAGGTATCATACCTTCCCTAATAAAAAAAATCAATCAACTAGGGGTGCTTAAGGTATCACACCTTCCCCATAAATCTAACAAACTGCTTCATGAAATCAGTTGCTAGGTTCAAAAGGTTGTGTCCTTTTGTAAAAGGTTACGCCCTTTGCCTTGCATTCACAATTCATCAATCCATAAAAAAATTCTATTCTATTGGGGAAAAGTAGAACCAATCAATCCATCATAAACCTCTTGTCATGGCAAAGGTGGTATCAATCCATAAAAAATCCTATTCTACTAGGGAAAAAGTAGAATCAATCAATCCATCATCAACCCTATCCTGCCAGGGTAAAGGAAAAATCATCCTATTTCACTTTGTAAGAAATATGCTTACTCCATATCATTCCATAGAACTATAAAATTTTTTCATCAATGAATTCACCTCATCCCCTCACATCATAAAATTCATTATATTTAAGTGAACCTCGTATCTAGTGTTTTACTATATTTCCATGACAATTGCAGCAATTGGTCATCCATGCAATTCGATGGGATGGGTAGATCACCATAAGGACGCTTGCTCAAATAATCATCCCATGTCATATTCAATATCAAATCAATATGGTCAATCCATTTGTGAATGTGACCATGTTCACAAAAAATTACTTTAAGCTATCATTAGCCCTTCCACAGGTGAAATGTGGAACTCTATTATAAATTTCCATTGCATTAATCCAATAGTTAGGTTCAAAAGTGTGGTTGCATGAAGTGAGATGGTATCCCTACCTCCACCACATGTTCACCAATATTGGTTAAATTTATCCACAACAACAATAACATTGCACATTGTGCTAAGAGCAAATTTTCAAAAATATGGAAACATCCCCAAACTTGGGGCAACCAACCTTGACCTTGATTTCAACATTGGCATATCCATTTACATCATCCAACTCAAAAAACCCTTTTTATATTGGGGCAAAAATAGAATCACTCATTGCATCATCCACATTTTCAAAACCCCTTTTCTATTGGGGTAAAAATAGAATCGATCATTACATCATTCATCTACATTTTCAAAAATCCCTTTTCTATTAGGAAAAAAATAAAATCAATCATTAAATCATTTCCATAATTCATATCATCCATATTTCTAAAAAATCCTTTTCTATTGGGGCAAAAATAGAATCAATCATTACATCATTTCCATCATTCATATCATCCATATTTTCAAAAATCCCTTTTTGTTAGGGCAAAAAAATAGAATCACTCATTGCATCATTCACATCAACAAAACCCTCTTTTTGTTGGGGCAAAAACAAAATCAATAATTACATCATTCATATCATCCACATTTTCAAAAACCCCTTTCTATTGGACAAAAACATAACCAATCATTACATCATTCGTATCATCCACATTTTCAAAAATCCATTTCTATTGGGGCAAAAATAGAATCAATCATTACATCATTTACACCATTCATATCACCCACAATTCTATCAATTGGCTCGTGAGATTCATTCTTCACTCATTCACCAATTGAGGGGGTAAGCTACAACAACAACTTTTATCTATAGAATATTCTTGTGCTTCGAGGAAAGAAGCCGCTTCACCAAACCATGTCTCTTGTTTTTGCATCACATTGTATTTCACGCAACATGATACAAAAAGAGGCATTTGTAGACACCAAAACTTAGCCACTTGCCATCTACACATCCTCAATTTCTAGCCTTTCATTATATATATTTATATATATATATATATATATATATATATATTCATATAAATATAAATATTTTATATATTTATATTTATATTTATATTTATATATATGTATATGAATATATCGTAGTCACCCATCATGTTTTAATCCCAACCATTCATTTCACATGATCCATATCACTTGGTCAATCTCAATATCAACCCTTCATTATGTTTTAATCTCAACCACCCGTTGATGTTGTCAAAATCCTAACATGATCAAGGGAAAATTATAAAATATGATTCAAGATCCAAAAATTAACATATTGAGTAGTCATTGTCATCATCACCATTGTTTTTTTGCAACAACACTTGTGAACCAGGCTATGGATGTTGTCGAGTGTTCATGCACTCACGAATCAAGATCCTCAACCACAAAATCATAGATCTAGAAACTCAGATATGAATGACAAGGCATTATGATTTTATTTGTTTACATTTTCCTACAGTTTTATTTTACTGTATGCAAACATTTTTACTTAGGGTTTGTAGTTTGTTTTAATATATTTATCAGTAGGTGATACTAAACCTAATTTTCTTACAATGTGTAGGTTATCATTGAAGATTTTTGTAGCTATGAGTAGCCCCACAGGGATACACAAACCCACTCACACACTTGTTTGGAGTGAAGACGACTCGAAGACACCACTATCATTTGATTGAGGGTTTTAACCCTTTTATTGTAAAATCACTATATCAACACAAGTTATATTGTGTGATCCCTAATCTTGGGATACACCAATGTTGTAATAGAGAAGATCAATAAAATATCATTTTTCATTGCATAAAATTCCTTGTGTTTGATTTGATTTGTTATTATCTTAGTGTTGTTTGTTTTTGCTTTACAAAATTATGGCTAAGTCAATTTTGGATGCACCAATGCTCTAAAAAATTCATCTAATATGGTTATGCCCACTTCTGTCACTTACTCCTCTACTATATTTTGGATCTCTAGTGTTCTAAATACTTTTATCACTTCATTAGTCTAAATAATTTTGGTATTTGGATAAGCTTGGGTGCTTGGATAATTCTTTGTGTTTTTGATGCCAACTTCTCATTTTTTGAATGTTGTTAGTACTCAAAAAATTTATGTTATCTTCTATGTTTTAAGCGATTCCTATGCTAGAGTACTATATTTGCTTATTGATAATAGTATACCTTCCAAAGACCTACAGGCCATGAGCTTCCTAACTAATTTTTGAATGTCATCAGTCCATGCCAAATATTCAAAAATCTAACCCTAAAATTGCATAAAACCTATCTAAATAATTTAGTAGAATTTTCTCTATTCACTCTATATAGTCAAAATATTAATCAAATAATAGCTTAGTCTATAGTTAAACATTTATTTTCAGCAAATTAAAGGGGATTAAAAAGTTCTACTTTGTTGCATAAAATGAGGCAATTTATGGCCTCATCGGTCAGTTAATAATTTCTCCTCTTTTATAGCATCAATCCCTTTGAAAAAGAATTTTTGTATTATTTTGTTCCCTTGGATGTTTTTTATGTGATTTTGGACCAACCATTTATATTGAATAAGCATGGTGTTTATGATTCTAGGCCTTGAAGTGTCATCAGCATTGTTGAACATCGGTGTTACAAGATACTAGGGCATCTACTTCTACATCAGTTTCCTTAATAAATGCTAAATAAAATAGGAATATCATAGCCAAAAAATTAAATTCATTCTATTAATTATCAAGCCATAAATAAAAAGAAGCATTGCTACATCATTATAGGCTCTTCTTAGCAAAAGTAGATGGACCAAAATATGGGAGAATATGATGGCCTATTCAAGTTTACTAGCTAGGGATCTATTTCATTGTGAAGTAAATCATTATATTGATTTATTTCATGTATCTCCTTTGCCTAATACAAATGTTTATTGTATATTGATCCTTGAAAATGGTAAAATAAGGATGTAGATCCAAGAATTGGTTTAAAAGTGACACATCAAATCAAGTGCTTCATCATGGTCTAATTGTTTTGGCTCCAAACAAAGATCGATTATGAATATTATATATTAAGTATACATATTTGAATAAAATCAATATGAAGAACCACTCCCTACTCCCTCTAAATAGATGACTTGTTGGACCATATCCATGGTATAAATTTCTTCACCAAAGCTGATCTCAAATCTAGTTATCATCATATTTCCTAGATTCTAATGACATGGAAGACTACAATAAAAAACAAGTAGTGTTAATTTGAGTTGTTTGTTATGCCTTTTGACTTAACCAATGAACCTACCACATTTTTGAGGATGCATGACATATTGCATCCCTACACTAGCTCATTTGTGTTAGTCTACTTAGATGACATTGTCATAAATAGTAAAACATGGTAGGAACATCTACAAGTTTAACAAGTACATTAAACTCTTCAAGGCCACAAGTTATATGTTCATTTGGATAATGTTTTATTTGGCATGAAAATAATTCAATAACTTGAGTATATTATTGACAAAGAGGAAGTCCATGTTGATTTTGAGAATATTTAGGTAAGTAGATATTTTCCTACCCTAAAGACTCTAATAGAGCTTCATAATATTTTAGGTATTACAAATTTATATGGAAGCTTTGTATTGGGATTCTCACATATTGCTTGACTACTACACTAAGTGGCCAAAGGAGATACAAAATCCAATATCCATTGGAAAAATATATATCAAAGGACATTTGAGGGGCTGAAGGACCAATTGTGCTTAGATCCTACACTTTTTGTACCTAATCTACATCAATATTTGAGGCAGTAACTAATGCATTAGAGTGGCATTGAGAGTTTTTCTCACACAAAATGAGCGTACAATTACTAGTCAGTAAAATATTTAATGAAGTAGTTCTAGAATGTCCCACATATGAGAAAGAGCTTTAAATGGTGGAAGCACTACATATTGGGTAAGAAAACCATAATCCATAGAGATCATAAACCTTTGGAGTTTATTTAGATGTAACGTAAGTTAAGGAATAAAGAACATCAAATGCTAACCATATATTTGTAATAGTTTCATTTGATCATCAAGCATACGAAAGGAAGTTCTAATTTAACAGTTGATTGTTGAGAAAAATTTTAGTGATGGTACTCACCATAATTCATTATTGCTATGTACATGATACTTTCAATTTCCCACCTTGCATGGAGTAGATTTTAATTTTTTATATGTATGTCAAGCTCTTCGTGTGGTTGAGCATGTTTTTTATTTAAATATACAAGATACCTCCCATTTCAAATGGGACATATTTATATACTAGGTAGTGTTTACCTAAGATAATTTAGGATTCACACTTTAGCAAAGTAATAAGTCATTTTAATATAGACAAGATGTTAAAAATTCTTCAAAAGTACTTCTATTAGATTAAAATGAGGAATACTATCAAGAGGTATATCAAGTCATGTAAACCTTGTGTTGCTTCCAATCCATTCAATTATAAGTAGATAATATATACACCATTGTAAATACCATTCATACCTTAGAAATATATCCATTTATTTCCTCTTACATTTCCTACACCTGTGCATGATAATGTTTGTATTTTTATAGTGATTGATATTTTTTTTAAAAGGCTATCATTTGTTTTATTAAAGTTAGAGAAGGGGTTTTGAAAGGTACCCTAAACTTTTTTAACAAATGTGATGGTATTGGAAGGTCCCACAACCTTATACATAACCAAACTACAAATAAAAAAATAATATTATAGAAATAACAAGGATTTGAAGCCCAAAATGGAACAAATATAAAACAAAGTCAACAAATTGACAACACTAAAACAACTTTTTGACAACAAAACAATAGTCAACTTACATTGTTGTCTTTTCTTTCTGGCTTCTAGTTATGCTTAAATCTAAAGTTCTCTGATTCCCATCATAGACTTGCTTCTCGACCTCTCTATTTTGGATTTCTTTGAGGTTAGATCTTCCTCTTCTTGCTACCACTCCTACATCCACTTTTTTCTTGGTACTTTTGGTTATTCTTAGGCATGGAGTAGCAAAGCATTTTTAATAGGTAAAGAAGAAATAATTCCCTTCTTATCTTTCTACATGATCTCATATGCAACCACAACAGGAACATCCACAAATGGGGGCTCATTTTCTATTTCATTGGAAGTTTGATGTGCTTTAGCCGAACTTAAACAAACCAACACTAATTTTTGTTCCTTTCACTTTTATTCTTCCTCTCCAAAAACCTCCCCTTCTTATTCTTCACTCACCATGGTTCTAAAATTGTTCATGTCTACTAATTATCTTGTTAAGGAATCTCATTCTTCATTTTATTTTGTGCTAGTGAATTTGTTCAGCATTTCCACCTCTTTATTTTTCTATTGAGACTCTTTTATTTGCTAAATTCTTAACCACTTTTTGCTTAGGAAAATAATTTTCAAGGAGAAGTTATTTTCTTTTACTAACCTTATTTTTTTTGGTAAGTAACAAAATATTTATAGCGGGTTTTTTAGAACAGGATCCCAAAACCTTAGTTACATCATAAGCCTAGGCTAAAAAAATGAACAAAAATCGAGGCTATGCCTGAAGGCAATGATCCGAGGCCTGGGGCCCTGGTGCCTACAAAAACAACTGGGACAAACAACAACAAAACCTTGGCTAGAAGCCACCAAAAACCAAAAAATGCCACCGCCAAATGCACAAAATTTGTACACCAGTGAACCGATGGACCCAACGACCGATCCTATCTAGGACAAGGCCCCACACTGGTAAACACTACTCCCTATCAGGGTCGTCTCCTAGCCTGCACCAAAGCTCAGCCAGGGCATTGGCAATGGAGGAGGCTGCTTGGGCATCCGCATTCAAAGAGCCGATAGTTGTATCAAGGAGGGCTCTGATAGCCAGATTTTGCATTCTGTTGCCATACTCAAAACTAACCTCGGCAGGCTCCAGGGCTTCCTGTTTGGTCCTCTTGGCACTACCAGTAGCCCTGTTGCTGCCAGGGAAGGGGCCTTTGTAGGTGCTCTTGCACCCAGGAGTCGGGGACCCACCTAGTCCCTGGGCTAGATTCCTACACTTTTGAGTGGGTCTACGATGCTTCGGGGCAGGGGAGTCTTATGGTGAGGGGGACTCCTTAGAAATGGAAGAAGTAGGGAAGCTAGCTAGGGAGTTAGCCGTATCAGGGGGGACAACAGATAGGGGAGGAATGTGATGGAGCTACGACTGGTTGGCTAGGGCATGCCTATACAGCACAACCATGAGGCCTTGGTGGGAGGGCCGAGAATGGCTTTTGTAGGCACAGTCAATGGAAAGACCCAAGGAATACAATAGAAAATGGGGAGTGCTGGCCACCGTGGTCCCCCAAAGGTGGTTGAAGTAGCTCAAATGGAAGCTAAAAAGCCTCTAGTCTGGGTCATCATAGGTAATGTACTACATTATCAGGATGATGGCCTCATCGAAGGGGGCCAAGAGGTTGGAGCGGAATAGGTTGGCCTTGTGCCATTGCTACTCTGGGAAGTGGGACAACTCCTCCTCCCAATTATGCTTGTCTTGCCTGACTACTCACCCCTTTTCTTTGTGGTGGAGGCCTGTAACCTCTGTTAAAAATTCTTTGTTAACTTTGAAATGAAGCCCCTTGATCGTAACCTCGTTGTCGTTCCACAAGTCTAGGAAACATTGGGTGATCTCATCATTAGCTCCAACAAATTTACTAAAGAAAGGAGTGAAATGTTTGGCATTGGAGAACAGCTTGGCCAACTCACTCAGAGTGAGCGTGGAAGGCTCGATGAAAACATTTTTGGCAGCCATGGGGTAGGGGAGGCAATGGAAATCTGACCAGAAATGTGAGGGTATAGAACGGGGGAAAAAAACACAGTGGGAAGACTAAGTGCATGGCAGATAACCATGCAGGAGGCCGAAGAAGGGGGAAGCCACCAGCATCGAGAATGAGCGCTCGGGGTCGGGTGCGACACGAGGGGGGAGGGGCTAAGAGGGTGTGACTATAGGTTACCATGCAGGGCAAGGGGGAGGGGCCACTGCCATCATTCTAGGTGGCACAAAATGAAAGGGGGAGCGTCTTGAGGGTACAACATAGGATAATGACACGGGCAGACTGATGTGGCATGGGGATTCATCAACAAAATGATCGAGGCAAAAGAATTGGGGAAGGCCGATGTGGAGACAGTCTTGGAACTACCAGATGCGCCAACGAAGCAATGCAGGTCCACACCAGGAACAACTGATATTCTGGCATGGCCGAGCACACCTGCCATCACGAGGGGGATATGGGAGACCAACTGGTAGGCATGAGACAAGCTTGGAATAGATGATGTGGCACCATAGGGGAGGAAGTCCTCTGTCCTTTGGAAACCATGTCGATGGAATGTCGAGATCCTAACACGGGACAAGTTAAGTTAGACACCAAGGTCCTCCACATTGCTGGGCTGATCTTGCGTGGTAATGTGGACTAGAGCTTCGGGAAAGTTTGTAGTCCAGGTAGTGAAGGCGTCAATAGAGATGGCTTGGTTTGCCATGAAATCGGTCGCCCTGTTGCCTTCCCTGTACACATGCTGAAAGTTATGATTGAGGAATCCCTGGAGGACAGAGAGGGCTTCCTGGATGAAGTTGTGGATGTGCCAGAAGTAATTTCCCAAACTACAAGTAGCTTTGATAATGACTTGGGAGTCACCCTCAATGATGACTCTTGAGGGAGACTCCCTGAGGGCGGTCAGCCCGCTTAGCAGAGCTACTGCTTCGACAAAGTTGTTAGTCTAGAAGCCAAAAGAAGTAGTAAATGCCATTATAAGGGCCTCGTGGTAGTCGTGGATGACCCCACCCACCCTAGAGGGCCTGGGATTGCATTTAGACATGCCGTCAAAGTTGAGCTTGACCCAACTAGGGGGGCAGTCCACCTGATCAGAGATCGATAGGAGGGGGCAGGGGGGTCCCAGGGGGGAGCTGAATGCTAAGAGAGGAAAGGAGAGTGGCTTCACCCAGCCATCAGTGTGCCTCGATCAAGGGGATGGATCAAGAATTCTCAAGGGCAAAGGTCACTGCCTTGGTCGCAATCCACTGGGGGGAATGGGTCGGGGAGGAAAAGGCTTTGTTGTTGCACTCCAGCCAGAGTTGCCAAAGCATATGGGGAAGGCAAGAAATCTAGAGGAAGTGGGTGAAGGGATGGGCAAAGGGGTTGGGCCACTGTAGCAGGAGGTCAAATATGGATTTGGTGTCCGCCCACTGGATAGAGAATTGGGAGAGGATGAGGCCCAAGACTTCAGACAAAAAGGGACAGTTGATAAAGAAGTGATTGGTGGATTCCCAAGCATCATAGCAAAGGTAGCATCTATTCAAGATCTGGAAACCCCTCTTGATTAGATTCTCGATCATTAGAATCTTGTTTTGGATGGTTGCCCAATTGAAGTGACTGATTTTGGGGATTAGCTTCTTGGCCCACACCTGCTGGGTTGGGAAGGGAGCCTTGTCAGGAAATCTCTAAAAATTGTAGGTAGATTTGATAGAAAAGACTCCACTGGGATTCCCATGCCAAACGCATCTGTCGATTCCTTCAAAGGACGGGATGACAGTAACATTGAGGAGGTACTAGATTCTAGTAGCTTGAAGTGGGTGCCTGGGGTCTAGGATGGGTTTCCAGGTAGCACGCCCCTGGTTCTGAGAGAGATAGGCCGCTACCCTGGGACCTTTGTCTGCCAGTCTTGGTTTGAGAATGAGGAGCTCTCTATTGAAATACAGGGCCTCGTCATGAATCCATATGTCATCCCAGAAGTCGATATTGGCTCCATCCCCGAGGATCCATCTGCTCCCTTTTCAAATTATGTCTTTGGTGGAGATCAGGGACTTCCAAAATGCTGATCCATCTCGGGGCTAAGAATCACTAAGGAAGGGGTGGCTATGGCAGTATTTTCTATGCACAATGTAGACCCACTCATCAGGGGTTTTGGTGTGCACCTTCCAGGCATGCTTGGCCATGAGAGCCTTGTTCATGGGGGCCACCCACCTAAGCCCGATCCCTCCCTCAGCTTTAGTGTGGCATAACAGGGGCCAGGAGACCAGGAGAATCCTCTTCTTGTCTTCACTTCCTGACCAGAGAAAGCATTTCTGAATTTGTTCGATGTGCACTGTAATGGAGGCCGAGATTCTGAAGACCGACATGAAATATATCGAGATGCTTTGTAAGACTATCGCAAAGAGGGTGGCTCTTCTAGCCTATGAAAGGAGGTGACCTTTCCAGGGGGCTAGCTTTCTCTGAATATGCTCAATCACCCTGCACCACAGGGCCCTAGAGGATGCACCTGTGAACAAGGGAAGCCTGAGATACGAGGAGGGGAGGGACCCAGGGGTGCAGCCCAAAATTTGTCTGATTCTTATCTGTCTAGCCAAGGGGGTGTGGATGAAGAAAATCATGCTTTTTTGGAGATTGTTTTTCTAGCCAGCCGCCTCCTCGTATAGGATCAAAATATGCTTGAGATTTTTGGCTTGGGGAATTGAGGCAAAGGTGGCAAGGATGGTATCATCCACGAACTACTGGTGGGACACAAGGAGTAGGCCTGATGCTTGAAATGAGACCATGGGTCACAACGCCCAAGATGGTATACCCTAGGGCCTCAGCCAGGATGATGAAGAGGATCGAGAATAGGGGGTCACCTTGGCGGAGGCCTCTGGAGCTAGCGAAGAATCTGATAGGGGACCCATTGACGAGGATAGAGAACCATAGGGAGGACATGCAGTTGCTAATGAGCCTGACCCAGGAAGGGTGGAACCCAAACTTGAGGAGAACCCTAGACAGGAAATCCCAGTTAACTCTATCAAAGGCCTTGTTCATATCTAGCTTGAGTAGAAAGGAGGCCTTTTTGGATAGGATAGCCGAGTGAATGGCCTCATGCATGATAATGACCCCGTCAGTGATCAATCTACCTTTGACCGAGCTACCCTGACAGGGGGCAATAATCAAGGGGAGGATATCCTTGAGACGGGAAGCCATGGATTTAGTCAGGATTTTGTACAAGATGTTGCATAAGCTAATGGGGAAAAAATCTAAGAGGGATCAGGCTACCTGGGTCTTGGGGATCAGAGCTATGAAAGTGGAGTTGATACCTTTGGGGATGGAATTGGCAGTCTGCAGGTCTCGGATGGCAGCACACACTTTCGGCCCGATGATGTCCCAAAAATATTGGAAGAATCGGGGGGAATCCGTTCGAGCCCGGGGCTACCTCAGCCTTCATGGAAAAGGTGGCAGCATGGATTTCAGAGTCGGACAGAGGCTGCAACAGCCTCTGATTAGCCATGGTCGAGACAGAAGACGGGATATGCTCCAAAAGGGAATCAGCCGCATCTAGGGACATGGGAGGGCTATCACCTAGGAGCTCCTAGAAGAAGCGAGTGGTTTTAGCCTAGATGTCCTCTTCTTCCTTGATGATTCTGCCATCATTGCCCACCAACTCAGCAATTCTGTTGCAGCCCTTGTTCCTGAGAGTCGATGCATGGAAGAACTTAGTGTTTGCATCACCATCTTGGAGCCATAGGGCTCTCGAATTCTGTCTCCAAAATATTTCCTCCTGGGCCAGGATGTTATGATACTCGTTGAGAGCAAGGCATTCCTCATCCCTGAGCCTCGGGTCTTGGGGGCCAGCTTGAAACTTGGACTCGAGGGCTTCAAGTTTTTCTTTGAGAATTGCTTTGTTTTTGAAGATATTGTCGAACACCTCCTTGTTCCATACCTTGAGTTGGTCCTTAAAGTGTCTCAACTTATGGAATATTTGTTTAGCGGGGCATCCAGGGACTGGGGGAGCCCATTATCACCCAAATTGGGCCTAAAATTTAGGGTGATGCAGCCACATGGACTCGAACTGGAAAGGACTCTTGGGGGAGGGCCTGTGGTCGATTTCAAGGAGGGGGCTATGATCAAACCCAATTTTGGGGAGGGCCAGTAGGGTGGCATCAGCAAACATAGGTAGGGCTTCCTTGGACAAGAAAACTCTATCTAGTCTAACCTGGATATGATTTTCTCCCGCTCTTTTTTTGGTCCAAGTGAACCTAGCTCCTTTTAGGCTAATGTCCATGAGCTCGTTGAGGGCAGTAAAGGCTCCAAAGTCCTCCATGCTTTTGCCCTAAGCAACTGATCCCCCACTTTTATCAGAGAGGAACAGGGGGCTGTTGAAGTCCTTGGCTAGGATCCAGGGCAGGGGGGCAAAGGCTTCTCTCATCAAGCTAATTTCCTTCCATAAGGTCGCTTTCTTGATAGGACTGTTAGGAGTGTAGACATTGGATAGAATCCATGAGCACCTTGACTTTACGCAATGGACCAGCATGTTGATGATTCTGGGGGATGAAGCCCTTGGCAACCTTTCCTGCCGCGCCTGTGCGGGGTTGCCAAGGGTCTTGGCAGGCTTGCCGCCGACCCTTTGCGGGGTTTCCAGGGGCCCTTGGCAACCCCGCAAAGGGGCGGCGGCAAGCCTGCCAAGACCCTTGGCAACCCCGCACAGGCGCGGCGGCAAAGGTTGCCAAGGGCCCTTGGCAACCCCGCAAAGGGGCGGCGGCAAGCCTGCCAAGACCCTTGGCAACCCCACACAGGCGCGGCGGCAAAGGTTGCCAAGGGCTGACCCTTGGCAACCCCGCAAAGGGGCGGCGGCAAGCCTGCCAAGACCCTTGGAAACCCCACATAGGTGCGATGGCCCTTGGAAGATATGAGTCTTACCTCAAAGCATCGAGGGTCCCACATGCATAGTAGACCCCTGGTTGAGCTAGCCACAGGGGTAGACAGGGACTCACAATTGTGCCAGGTAGCTTGGGCTACATGCCAGGCAGCAGCCTCATCTATTTTTGTCTCTTGAAGGAGGAGGAAGGACGGACGGTGATCCCCATGAAGTTGGCTAAGGATCATTTTCTTGGGGGCCCCATTGAGGCCCTTGATATTCTAGGTGATGAGCTTCATTTGACACCCTTGAGGGGTCACTTGCCCCCCTTCCCATAATGAGTGGGGGGTTTGGGTCAGTTGGCGTCCACCTTGGAGAAGCTTGCCCCCACGTCAGAGAGGGTTGCCTGGGAGCCATTGGCTATGTCAGCTTTAGTGATCCTAGTCCACTGATCGCCCAGGGTGGGGTGCCCTATTTTGAGTTTGTTGCCAAATTCTATGGCAAAAGATCTACTTCAGGCCATCTTAGGACTGACTTCATCGGGCTCGGATGAAGAGCTAGCTTCGATATCTTCATCGAACTTCTCAGATCTACACTCCAAGGGAGGAAGCCCAGCAGGGATCACCGAGAGGTCTGGGAGGGGGTCAAGGGAGGAGCAGAGGTGGGTGGGGGGAAATGGGACCTCAATCAAGGGAGCTAATGGGGAAGAGAGCCTGGTCGGCTCACTTGCCTAGGCGCAAGCAGGGCCCTGCAGGGAGGGGTTCAAAGTGGGCTAGGCGAGAGGAGCTGGGATTGGGGCCATGAAAGATGACCTAGGGGAGCGAGCAATAAAAGGGAAAACCTGGGGGAGATCTCCCTCCAGACCTAGGTCTATGTGAGAATCCTTTGGGGCCAGGGGGGCCCCTTAGTGGTCCAGGCCTGGGATCTGGGGCCATCGCAAGGGGGCCCGCAAGATGGGGCCCGACTTGATTGAGAAGGGGGTTTGGGGGGAGGGCATTCAGCATTTCTAGAAATTGGGCATTGGTGGGAGAGGTGGCCCTGAGTGCTACATGTGGGGTAGAAGGCAGGTTTGTTTTCGTAGATCAGGGGTTGGCTCCAGAAGTAGGACCCATAAGAGATAGTCATAAAGGAGGGGAGAACAGATTTGAGATTGGCATTGATGCAAAATCAGGCATGCACCATACGGGATCCTACCTTGGTAGCAGGGTCAAAGGCCACCAGGTCCCTGACCAACTGAGAAATGAGTCTGAGGATGTCTTCATGCCACAGATGGAAGGGAAGGTCTGGGATTTGAACCCAGATTGGGGTGAAGTTGATGCTTTGGGTACTGGGGTGGAAGTCATATCCATACCACCTAAGGAAGAAGCTCTTGCACCCCAGAAACTAGGGCCTACCCAACAAGAAATTTTTGGCATCCTCACTGTTGTTTAATTTGATGATGAAGAAGCCCTTGGTTAGGGCAACCAGTTGGATGTGCCCGAAAACCTTCCATTTGGTAGTTGCCCACCTGTGGATGGTTTCCATGTCGGGATTCCCTCCCAAGAATTTCCCTACCAGGGAGGCAGAAGAACCAGTTACCAAGGAGGAGTAAACCTCCTCTTGGATAGAAATGTGAGTGCCCTCGAGGGAAATACCTAACCTCGGGGCCCAGGAAGGGGCCCTGGTGCCCACCAAGATCTATTGATAGGAGGGTTTGGGCCCACCCAAGACAAAGCCCAACCAAGGAACAGGGGGCAATTTCCCCAGCCCTGCGCTTGCATTGAGGCTGACCTATGGGCCAGGGCCCAAGATGTCGACCCCATCTTGGCCACCAAATGGATCAAGCACAAAACCATCCTCTGGGCCCACCAAGGGTCCTACAGGCTCGAGACCAGGCCCTAACATGCCTGACCCTGACCCTGATTTCGATCCCAATCGGGGACCTGCACCATGCACTGAACCTGCCCCCATCCCTGCTCCTGCTCCTGCTCCTGCTCCCTCCATCTCTCTCCCTCTTAGAATCCCTTCTCTTTTACTAACCTTATTTAAGGCTAGGGAATTTTCATATTTAATTTTTTGATCCCAAGTCCTGTATTTAGATTTCAACCTAATTTAGGATGGGAGGGTTCTTTCCATATTTGCATTGATACATAACCTAGCAAAAACTAATCTATGCCTTGCTTTTGTTGTTGGGCCAAAGGAAATTACTTTTCTTATATATCTAGTAATTCTCCTTATTATGTATTGATCCCAATATTCAATCAGGAGGCCTGGTAGTCTCACCTAGAGAGGAGCTAGGTGAATATTATCTATCTTAGGATTGAATCCTAGCTTCCATATTTTCAAATATAGACCTTTCTTGCCCAAGAACTAATATCCTTTTAGTAGTACATCATCCTGTTAGCTTTTGAGGATATATGTAGTGGGAGAGATATATCACAGGTCCTAATAAAATGTAGAAATTATGAAATAAATTAATTCTACAATATGACTGAAATATACTATAAATAGAAAGTGGTAAAAATACAATGCAATATGGAGGTGATGGTCACTCCATTAATATAAGCTAAAGAACTACATTTTACTCCATATATGAGTTCTACCACTATCTACTACTCTCTACTATAATGCACTTGATATGCTTGATATAAACTTGATATGAACTATCATTATGAAGCCATTTATATAGGAAGATAAATTCCTTGGCCAACACTCTATGGTTGTACAAGAGGACACCTTGCACATTAGAACTTGTACATTGACACTTGTGCATTTATTACATTTCTTGAAGTAAGTAGCTAACTTCACCCTAAAGTAATCTCCTACTCTAAATATGTATTGAAGGTGGTACATTTACATGACCCAAATGATGTAATATACTCTAAATCTAACACCCTCCTATATTACATTATTTGGGTATTGAATATTTCAATATTAAATATGGATCTTCTTTTTGAGAATGGTCTTTGGCTTGACCAAGTTCTTTCATCAATTGAATTCTACATTGGAATCCTCCTCTATATGGTTCATATTTTTCTTCTTCTTTAGCTTTCCATTTAAATCTGGTTTTTATGCTCTTATAGGTGGCAGTATTGTTGCTTGATTCCTGCAAATATGTTTCTCCTTATTTGTCCTTACTCTATACAAAATCTTTCAAAAATCCCCTCAAGGCATCAAGATAATATTTTGGATTAGTAGAACTTGAAGTACCAATGTTACATGAGGATTTAAGAAGCTTTTCTAAATATTATTAATTTAGCCCTATCTTCTTTTTCAATAAGTCTATCAATCCTTTTTGTTCTATATTTTTATCCTTGCAATGTTTGTATGTGAGTAATGCCATATAAAATATGCTTGCAAAGTATAAAGAAAGTAAGATGTCATTTTTCTCATTACATATTGCTTCATTGAGATGGGTTTGAAGATATCATTCCATAGTATTAAAATTTTCTTCTAAGGATTCATTATGAATCATTTTTGAAGTTAGATCTAATGTTACTTCATATCTCATGAGTAGATTCATGATCCCAATTTTTATGGCACTTGCTTTTTCCTTTCTGAAGGAATTATTCCTATTAGTGTTTGTTGTATTTTTAGAAGTAGACATCTTTATAGCTCCCTAGTTTAGAATATAAAGTGCTTTTGAAAATTCTTGATTTCATTAAACCTTTTAGGTTTTGTAGGCTTCCTTATGACTCCCAAATGGATTTTGTACTTGATAAACTTTGATGAATGCTATTATTATCAAGTTTTGTAAAATATATTATGTCTCCCTGGTGATTTTGGATATGCTAAATGATTGATAAATTGATTTTAAGAATAGTAGTTCAATTTTAGGTTGATTTTGTAAAGTTTTTTTAATATCAAAAATCAAATTCTCTTACAAATTATTACTCCTATTGAAGCAAATCTGAGATCAACAAAACACACACACTTTGCAGAAATAGAGAAATGCAATATTTTTCTTGTATTATTTTCTTAGGAGAATGGATCTTACAAAGACCAACCCCTTACAATTTCAAAATTCCCCCTCAAATACCCTATTTTCCCTTTTCCCACCTAGAACAATTCATTTGAAATTTGAATTTTGGGGGTAAACTTCTCGAGGTCATAACTCCTCGCTCATTGCTCAAAATGACTATTAGTGCATGTTTTCGAAAAGCTCTCAAAAGGATATGTGGACAAAATATTTGTGTATAGGATATTAAGACTATTTTTCATCCCTCTACGAGGCCTCTAAGACCTTCAAAATTGACCTTTAAGTTTTAATGGTAGGATTTTCACTATTTTTGGCAGCTTCACCTTAAAATTTGCATATCTCCCAAACCGCTCAGGATATTGGGGATATTCTTTCACCATTAGGTCTATTTTTCAATCCCCAAAAAAACTAAAAAAACTTAGAACATAATAAAAACCATTACAAATTTTGGATGATGCAAGATCACTCTTACACCACTGGATGCTCCTGCATCACCTATTGAACTTAAGCACTTTTTTATTTTGATGAGGTCCTAATGGTTGGATTTATTTTATCCCTTTAATGTGGTTTTGATATAATTATACCAATTAATTTCTAAACCTTGATAATATTTAATTAACCTTCTTTTATAGCTTTTGATATTTGATATTTAATGTTTCTAAATTCCAATATCCTACTTTGGTGTAGTATTCCTTTTACTCCCTAATTTAGAATATTAGAAAACAATAATATTTGCAATAATAGAAATTTTATTTTTCTAGGTAGAAATCCTTATTTCTCCTATATTTTAATTTGCAAATATTAAGTTATAATTCTCCTTTAATTTTTCTTTCAAATATGGTTTATTTCCCTATAGTTTAAACCTTATATTATACCCTTATATCTCCCTATTAATGAAAGCAAATAAATTAACATAAAATCTTACCTTTATAATACTACAAATATTCTATATGATAATTGTATTTTATTTGTATTCTCCAATGTATGCATACCAATATTAATGCTTTCTTTGACCTCCTTTCAATGGTGGATGGTGGTAGATTCCTTTGACTGCAATATTAGGCACCCCACTTTTTCTTGACCAAAATCCTTTAATACTCTTACTTCTTCCTTCATGTTGCACTCCCTTGTATTCTATGAATGTGCTCCTCCTTGGTCTTTGGAACCTCAAATAGGGACATAATCTTCTAGTGGGTGACAAGTGTCATGGCAGTTTCACTTTAATGCCTAGGATAGAGATAGAACCTTTTTGACCCTTGGAATTTTTTTCAAAATGGAAGTTAAGCATTACAATATTGTATGAGCACTTATATTCCTTGGTGGCAAGTGTCACTTCTCTTATAATACTCCCAACATCCTCCTATGTAATGCCTTATTTATCTTTCCTTCAAGTGTGCAAAGGGTGAGTATGAAAAACACAAGATTATACTAAGAGGGGGTAAACAATATAAGATCAAATTTTATTTATCTTTCCCAAAAAATATTATCCAATATTATCAATGGCAATATCAATAGCAGTAATAAAAGTAATGCACAAATCATCATACATAAGAGAGACATAAATTTAATGTGGTTCACCCAATGTGCGCTACTCAACAGAGAAAATATTTCTTCTAAATTTTATCAACAAATCTCTTGGAATCAATTCCCTATTACAATATTTATGGACCTCTATCCAAAGGAGATACCAATACCCTATGTTCTTATTTGTGGATCTCTCTCCATAGGATAACTCTTTCCCCTTTTCTTTGGTTCATGGAACTTGATCCAGGATAACTCTATATCCTCAACTGGTTCGTGGATATCTATCCATGGAATAACTCTATCTTCCCAATTGGTTCATGGATCTTACTCCACAGGAGAACTCTATATCCTTTGCTCTAGCTCATGGATCTCTCTCCATAGGAGAACTCTTTCCCCTTGCTCTAGTTCATGGATCTCTCCCCATAGGAGAACTCTTTCCCCTTGCTCTGGTTCATGGATCTCTCCAAAGGAGAACTCTTTCTCCTTGCTCTAGTTCATGGATATCTATCCATAGGATAACTATTTCTCCTTTTCTTTGGTTAATGTATCTCTATCCACTGGAGGCTATTTTCCTCTTTGTTCTATCACCTCCAAATCTTGTTCTCAACTCTGTCTCAAATCTACACCAAACTCCTTCCCAAGTCTAGCACAAATTTTCTCTAAATATGCTCACAAATTTACACCAAACCCTATCTCAAATCTATCCCAATCCTTAACATAAAGCTTGAAAAACTCAACAATCAAACCTGCTCTCAATTTTATCTCAAATTTTTCCTCAAGCCTTAACATAAATCTTAAATAAACCTTCTCTTAATTCTATATCAAATTTTTCCTCAAGCCTTAAAAAAAAGCTTGAACAAATCTGCTCTTAGTTCTATCTCAAATATATCCTCAAGCCTTAACACAAATCTTGAAGAAATCTGCTCTTAGTTCTGTCTCAAATCTATTCTCAAGCCTTAACTCAAATATTGAACAAATCAGTAACCAAACCTACTATCAACTCTGCTCAATTCTACCTTCAAGTCTTCTCAAATACTTTCTCAATTATGTCCTCAATTCTTCTCAAATACTTTCTCAATTCTATCCTCAAGTCTTCTCAAGACTTGCTAAAATCTGCCCTCAAGTCTTCTCAAAGACTTGCTCAATTTTATCCTCAAATATTCTCAATACTTGCTCAAATATGCCCTCAAGTCTTCTCAAAGACTTGCTCAATTTTGCCCTCAAGTATTCTCAAATACTTGCTCAATTTTGTCCTCAATGTTGCTCACTTAACCTGCTCAATTATTTCCAAATATTGCACACAAACCAAGCTTATATATTTTTCAAAAAAACTTTCTTCAAACAGATATATTCTACTCAAAATTCATTTAACCTATGGAACATATAGAGAATGATATACTCTACCAAAAACTCAATATGTTCTACTTGATTATTAAGTCTATTGCTTTCACATGTCTCACATTTATTGCTTTTTTTGAAAGTAGATATAGTCTAGCATATGAAACCTATCTTCCTAATGCACACACTTGCTTTCACAAATCTAATTTCTAATGTTTGCATATTCACTTTCAATATCACTCAAAACCAATGCTCAAAAGTTTCACATATTCATTCAAACAATGAATCATAATTTTCTCACAAAATCTAACATAGATATTTCAACTTCCTTTCAACAAAGATGCACAATGTAGGTCTCAAAACCTAACTCAAATTTTTCCAACAATGTCTATCAAACAATCCTTTTCACTCCACCTTATGTTCCAAAAAATTTATTCCAACAAAACACTTTAAACAAGGTGTGATGTGCCCATACCTATTAGTTTGCTCTTATGGAGATATGTCTTCAAAACATGTCTCACAAATAACTAATTTTTTTAATGCCACTTCAAGGGTTAAATTTTTAAGATACTTACTCAAAACATCCACATGAATTTTCACCTCAAAATATTTTTTAATATACAAAAATTACCATAAAATATCAACCACTATAACACTGTATTACTCCTATTATTTCATGCAAAAATAATGCTCAACAAAAAAAACCAGAAATTACACACATGAATTTCACATATACACCTTATACCTCCTTATGAAAGCAAAAATAATTCACTTCAAATTTCAATAAGACCAAAGAAATTATCACTTTATCTCATGCATCCACCAAGCACTTGCATTCTAAAATTTCACCTTTCAACCCTTTCTAAAATAAAAATCACATTACTTTACCATCCTTATTTCTCCCTAACCATTTATCTTCAAAATGATAAAAATTAACTAACCCTTATAACTCCCTAACCAAGCATAAAGAGCATACCTTTTAGAAAATTAATTTTACCTTCAAGCACTATCATTGTTGCTTGAACCTGTGACCTTGCTAGTCCCTGCATCCTAGCACAAGGGCAAAGACCATGTGGGCTAGCTGCCAACACAAACCCAAGGAGCATGTGCTCCTTTTTATTTTCTACCACCAGCGCAAAATACTTCGATCATGTAAAAACCTCTGTGCAAATTGAACGCCAAACCTTCCACCTGTAATGCACTCTGTAAGCTGATATTTCCAGCTAGGTTACCATCCACCATCGGATGGTGTTTGGGCACCCGTTGTCTTAATCTCTACACTACCTCAAAATTTGCATAAAACCTTTCTTTGCCTCCACTACTTTTCCGAATTCAAAAATTGCAAGTATTAATTTCTTGGGGATTAATCGAACACCATGGCTTGCAAAAACATTACCCTTTTTATACACATTGCCCTTTGACTTTGGATGTCGGCTCAACTTGGAAAAGTTGCCTCCATGTAATTTCTATTTTTAGTGTTATTAAACCTTTTCAAAAATATTATAATTATTTAATTTTTTTTTTTAATTTGTGGAAAACATCCCAAAAGGGATGCCACTTTTGGGTAAGACCCAAGGAGGTAGGGGTATCCATTCCACCAAAAATGCCTAGGACTCGGACCTGGCCTACCACCTTTGACATACTCAAGGAGCAAAAAAACACACAAAACCAATTTAAAAATAAGTAAATAACAACAAAAATAATAAAATAAAATAAAAAACATGCTCCTTGAGTGTTGTAGCACCCTAAAATTGGCGCAATAAACCTTAGCAAATAATTAAAATTACCTTAGTAATAATTCAAATTCAAATTTTAACCCCAAAACTGCTCCCAAACCGCCTGCTACCCGTTTCCTCATTTTTCGTGCCATTTTTAGAGTTTGTTTCGTCCGTTGGACGATATCGTCTCCGATCAAACGATATCGCCTCAGATCGGACGATTTCGTCTGGAGCAGAACGTCCAGCCGATTTCGTCCCAAAACTAATTTTTCATAATTAGCTTTTGTTTCAACGACGTCTCTAATCTAGGCAGAAGCGTGTCTGCGCCGTTAGAGACCTCCCCCATTGGAGATCTTCCAGATTAGGATGATCTCCAACCTCCTAACCTCCCTCCTAAGCCTATTTAAACCTTAGGACCCCCCTTGACATCCCCCTGGCTGAATTTTTTTGCACTTCGAGTTTTACATGCATTAGAATATCCTAGACCATTGTTTGCCTTTGTATCTTTTCAAATTTTCTTGCAGGAACTTTGTTATTCTTCAGCCGGAGCAAGCTCAGATCGTCGCAGATGATCCTGTCCAATTCGAGACGATTTCGTACCAATCCGAGATGATTTCGACTGCAGTCAACATTGGGGGCAATCAGTGCCCTGAGTTTGCATTCTTTCTCCATTTTTTACTGTTTTGCTTTGCATTAGTTAAACTTATTATTATTTTGCATCCCGGAGTTCACCCATATAGTCTTAATGCATAATAAAATCATAAATTGTCATTAAATCATTGTAATGCACTCGTGTTTTTGTTTATTATTATCATTTTAACATTATTACTTGTCATTCTACATCATTGCCCTCTGTTGGCATAGCTGCATTTTCTGTATTTTGTATCTATTTCTCTGATTGCAGGTCTCTGATGAATTCGTCAGATCTCAGACGATCCTGTCAGATAGGAGATGATTCTATCAAATTCCAGACGATCTTGACTGCTTCAAAAATTAGAACCTCCATCAGACATCCGAAACTAGGTATGGATCTCTTCACTTAATTATTCTCTATGTTTTCTGTTTAAATCTATTTTTTGTCTTCATTTAATTTGCATTTTCATAATAGAACAACTTAGATTCATCTGGCCAAACCTAGGACTTGGATGTTTAAAGCTAAAATTGAACACATCAAACACATTCCCAACCTAGGCGTGGAAACTGCCACTAAACGTTTCCTGGTGAACCCCACCATCCGATCGAAAAATCACCTTAATACCCCTCCCCCGAGAGGCGGGACCTTCAAAGGGCCTCTCAGTCCGAGGTATTGTCCCATCCTTTTCCCATCCTCCTTCCGGGCATGGATCCTTTAGCCTGAAGGTAAGGATGCGAAAAATTTGGAGCGATACATTTTGGTGAACCCGACGTGAAACTAAAACCTTTTGAAAAAAAAAAAAACAAAAACATAGATGCATTTGAAATCATTAGAAAACTACTAAGTTGCATATCATGTCTAGATGGTAGCTCCTAAGAAAAGACTAGTTGTCACTATAAATGTTGAAAACCAATTAGCAGCCATAGAAGTTAATTATGTGCTTAGTGTGCCTGAAACAGATAGAAACCAACTTTTGTGGAAAGAACTTGATAGGAGGCTAGGTATCATTTCATCTAGATCAATACAACTTAAACAAATCAAGAGGTTTGCCCTAGATAGGATCCTGGATCCTCATCAACTCATTTTTTATCATGAACTTCAGAGAGCCTGCCATAGGTGGTTAGCTTATAGGAGAGCTCTTGTGTCTTCAGAATTGTTCACCTTCGAGGAATACCTCGAGAACGCAGCTATTATACACCAATTCCTAGGTCATATAGAAGTCCAAGAAATCGTTCTTATGATTAGGAAAATATGGAGGAGAGTTCCTAGAGCTATGTTATATCATGAATATTGTCGTGAGAATTATTATTATCAACCAGAATCTGAGACAGATAATATCACTATAGCACTTTTCATTAAATTCTTGAAAGAAAATTTTCAATTTGAAGAAGAACACTTCATGACTCCTGAAGAACTCGAGCCCATTAATGATATTTATAAATTGTTTATAGAAGACTAGATCATTGCTTTCATTATTATTATTTCTTGCATTTAGTGTGTTGTTTGTTATCTTTATAATATTGTTACAAAAACAAAAAAAAAAAAATAGAAAAAACAAGAAAAACCAAAACATAACAAAACTAAAACATTTTATTTCAAATACTATAGTAGGTATATAATTAAAATATATACCTCTTAAGCTTGTTGCATATATATATATATTTATATATATATATATATACAAGTATATATATATTTGCTGAAATCTAAATTTAAGCACAATGCCTAGACTTAGGAATGGTAAACAAACTGAAGAAGAAGAAGAAGATTGGTTAGGAGACAAAACAAAAAACCCAAATGTCCTTCCTGAGGAATCAATTCCGGAAGGAGAAACTCTAGAACAGCTAGAAGATGAGCTGGTTGAAGAAAATGAACAACAAGAAAATCTTAAAGAGGAAGGATCCTCATCCCCTAGAATGGCTCCAGATGGAACTATTGCTTTTGATAACTTAGATCATTTCGAGAAATTTTTCAATAATAACATTGGTGCTCTTAATATGGCAGTTCGTATTGATAGAGGACAAATTAGTGACACTCAAGCAGCCATGGAAGATATGTTTAACATACACACTAATCCCTTGTCCTTTGTTGATCAAGAAAGTGATAAGGCTGGACCATCCAATAGAGATATGGTCACTATGATTCAGAACATGCAAAAACAACAGGTTACCCAACCCCCTAAGGAACCCGTTATTGAGCCTAAAATCATTCCCACACAAAAGAAACCTTCATTCACTGCTTTATTTCGCCAAACTATTGATCAATATGCTTCAAATCGACAAAAACCTAAAATAAAGCCAAACACCAATTTTCAACAATCGGGGATACAACATAATACAACTTCAAAACTTCTTCATAACACCCTTCCTACCAACAATTTACACAATAGCAACATAGCATCTAATCTTCATGTCCCTCCATCATATGTTCACAAATCCCATATTAATGCCCTACCGAATCAATATGGTGGGCAAACCAATAATCTGGAAGCCATGGTGAAACAGTTAGCTTCGCGTATGGACCAGATAGATCCCTACCGTCCCTCGTACAATTATCGAGAGATATGTAGTCAACCTCTGGATCCCATAGTTGTAGCACAACCATACCCTAAACACTTTCCCATGCCCGTCCTGCCTATATATAAAGGAACTGAAGATCCCATAGAGCATCTTCGCATGTTTAGGATAGCATGTCATGATATATCACATGATGACTTGCTATTACTAAAAATGTTCCCAAAAAGTTTAGGAGGAATGGCATTGGAGTGGTACTATCAATTGCCCACTCATTCTTTGAGAAATTTTGAAGAAACAATTGAATCTTTTGTCCATCAATTTAGTGCCTACATCGAGAGGCATGTCACCATTAAAGATTTATACAACTTAAAACAAGACAAAGATGAATGTTTTGCTGATTTCTTAGCTAGATGGAGGCAGTTGATAGGAAAACTGCACTTTGTGCTACCTTATAGGGAAATGTTGGATATTTTTATCAATAATTTGCAAGAACAAATATCTTATGAGTTATCAACTGCTACCTTAACCACCTTCGATCAAGCTATAGACTTAGCTCGAAGGGTAGAAGATGCTCTCATTAGGAGAGGTCAGCTCAAAAAGAAAGATGATGAGAAAACATCCAAAAATCAGTATAAAAACAAACAAGTTGTAGGTGACGGAGTCACTGATAGTAGAAACATTGCTAATATCAATACAACGAAGACAACAAAAAAATTTATATTAAAACCTCTTGATAAACCTCCTCGAGAATTTACTAGATTGAATCAACCTTTATCAACCATTCTACCTCAATTACTAGCACGAGGCTTGATTCAATTACCAGCTATCCGAGAACCTG
Organism: Wollemia nobilis; assembly: GCA_028583015.1. Taxonomy (NCBI): domain Eukaryota; kingdom Viridiplantae; phylum Streptophyta; class Pinopsida; order Araucariales; family Araucariaceae; genus Wollemia; species Wollemia nobilis. The sequence continues at coordinate 4,331,326 of JAQPPZ010016363.1, read as the reverse complement.
ATCCAACTCTACCCGGATACAGAGCTGATTTACATTGTGATTTTCATAGAGGACCTGGACATGCTACAAACTCTTGCAAAATATTAAAACATAAAATACAAGATCTGATTGATAATAATGAAATGGAGGTGCAAGCTTTCCAACCTAAACAAAATGCTCCTAATAACGCTCAAAAGACCATTCCTCAAAATCAGAATCAAAATGCCAATCAATCATTAGATATATTTCAACATCCTTTACCAAACCATGGTAAAGAAGTGGCTAATCAAATCGAACATCATAATGTTCCCCCTCCTACCCGATATGTAGGGACTATTAGCGGACAATTACCTGTTCAGGATCCTCAAATATTTGGCACAACTTTATCCATAGTCACGACCAGGCCCCTACATAATATTCAAACTCCCGATCCTAGTGATGTAGAATCGGATACTGAAAGTGAAGTAGACATCACCTCAAACCAATCGAATAGTTCTGAAAATGAATCAGATCCTATTCAACCTATCACAGATGCTATGGTTCCAGAAGAACCATTTCCTAGAAGAGTTACTACTCGACCCTCTTCTAATCAGTTCCTTCCTAATGAACAAGCCATAAACGCTCAACCAAGACCAGTTCAACATCTTCAATATAACATTGTAGGTACCATCGGAGTTGTTACCAGACAACAGGCTCAAAACTCTCAACAGGATCAAACTCAGAATGATGGATCAGCTCCATTTGTTTTGAAAAATCCCAATAAAGGGAATCATATGTCTAATGTTCAACCTAAGCCTCCTTACAATATTAATGAACAATTATCCAATACTACAACCAGAATTTCCCTTTTGGACTTGTTAAGATCTTCTCCTACCCATAGAGATGAATTAATGCTCACATTAAGCCAAATGATGGTGCCACAAAATATTCAACCCGAAGCCATGTCCAATACTATCATCACTCGAGAGGTCGATTGTATTGACTTCCGGGATAAAGATATCCCACAACATAGTTTACATAAGGATAACCCCTTATATATTACTGCCCTAATTGGAGATGTAGCCGTTAAAAGAGTCTTGATTGATAATGGTTCATCTTTAAACATATGCACTTTTGACTTCTACCAAATATTTGGCTTTAGAAGTGATGAAATGAAAAAACGGATATGATTATCAAAGCTTTCAATGACGAGACACAAGAAACGTGTGGAGTCATTACTATACCCTTGCAAGTTGGTCCTCGAACCCTAGATACAACCGTGTTTATTGTACATTGCCCAACATCGTACAATATACTTTTGGGTCGCCCTTGGATCAATGCGATGCGAGCGGTTCCCTCCACTTTACATCAGTGTGTTAAATTTGAATTTAAAAATCAGTTGGTCACTATCCATGGTGACCCTAGACCCTTTGATATGTGTGCTTTGGCAGAACCTGTTGGAGTGCAATTTTGCCCCGCTCTATCATCCACACATCCTAATTCTTATTTTTCATCTAAACGTGTGAAACACACACCCATAACATCATCTACCCCATCAACTACACCTATACATTTACCTCAACCATCTTCTGAACAAACCACACTAGAACCTCAACAGGATCTTAAATCCACAACCAATCCTTCATGTTCCATCCCTATAATTTCAAAACCTATAGACCCATTTATTAACACCTCCACATTATCTACATCTATCATACCTTCCACATCTAAAGATATAGGGAATGATCCTTCTACATCTTATGCTCTTTCTGATGAGCTTTTACCGGATTTATCTAAAATTTTAATATCAGAAAAAACAAATGCTTTTATGCAAAATTCAATTCTTTTAAATAACTTGCCACCATCTCCTCGTACTTTGGGCCTCCCACAACCTATGGGAAGTACTTACCAAGTCGGGAGTTGTGCTTTTATTTATAAAGGATATGATTGGGGAAGAATACCCCGAAACATCAAGACGCATTGTGATGGATATGCTCGATGCTATTTTGCTAATGAATATATTAAAGCTAAACCTATAATGCTTAAAATGGGATATAAAGGGAAAGGCTTGGGACCTTTCCAAAATGGTATGAAAGAACCTATCGAGGTAGAACCATGGCCCGCCCGATGTGGTGTGGGCCTCGTTTCCTAGTAAGGGTCAACCCTTCCCTTTTGAAGGTGATGATCAACTCATATGTTATCAAGATTATCTAGATAAACAAGATTCTTTGTGTCCAAAGAATAATCCCTTTACATGCAATATGCTATCCATAGCTTACCCTGAATTGATTTCTGAATCCGATGATGAGTTGGAAGGAGATATTTTCCATGATGTCTCCGTTGAAGAGTTGTTACACAATGGTTTTTATTTTGATGGTTCTATACCTACTATAGCCCAACTTGAGGCCACGACTCCTCAAGATGAATTCTCCAAGTTAACCTTAAAATAATTACAAGAATTGGGCGTTTCACCCACCCCACCTAATTTTGAAAGAGATCTACACATGGAAGTAGAAAACGTCATTAAAGTTAACATTGGAACTGAGGATAATCCTCACATAATCAATATTGGATCAGAATTAAGTCAAGAAAAACAAAATGAATACATTGCATTTCTTAAAGATTATGAAGATGTCTTTGCTTGGACATATGAAGACATGCCAGGTTTGGACCCTTCCGTAGTCATGCATCATCTAGTAGTCCATCCGGATGCTAAACCTGTTAAACAGAAACTTAGAAAAATGCATCCCAAAGTGGCCTTGCTAGTCAAAGGGGAGTTAGAAAAACTCCTGAATGTTGTTTTTATACAAGCTATTGATTATGCTGAATGGATCTCAAATGTAGTTCCAATCACCAAGAAAGAAGCTACCAAAGTTAGGGTTTGCACAGATTTTAGAGATATTAACGTTGCATGCCCTAAAGATGATTTTCCTCTTCCAAACATGGATCAAATCATTGACTTTACTGTCGGGAGTGGAATGATGTCCCTAATGGATGGATTTTTTGGCTATAATCAGATCAGGATAGCTCCTGAAGATCAGGCTAAAACAACCTTTATTACCCCTTGGGGTACCTTTTGTTGGAAAGTGATGCCATTTGGTTTAAAGAATGCAGGTGCAACATATCAACGAGCTATGACTTATATCTTTCATGATATGATGCATGATATCCTACATGATTATGTAGATGATATTATAGCTCGCTCTATTAAAGAAGATGATCATTTAGATGATTTAAGAAAAGTATTTAATCGGTTAAGAGAATACCTTATTCGATTAAATCCAGCTAAATGTATATTCGGAGTCAAGTCCGGTAAACTATTAGGGGTTTTAGTTTCTTTACGTGGTATCAAAATCGACCCTCTCAAGATTGCGGCTATCACTGATATGCCCGCACCTACCAATATCTCTGAGTTACGAAGTTTACAAGGTAAGCTTCAAGCCATCCGTCGCTTCATCGATAAGCTGGCGGACAAAACCGGTCCCTTTCTTAAGCTCCTTAAGAAAGATGTCCCTTTTAATTGGGACGACGAATGTAAGGAAGCTTTTGAACTTCTCAAACAATACCTCCTTAACCCACCTGTGCTTTCACCGCCTAAATCTGATCGTCCTTTTATCTTGTACATTTTTGCTTTTGATTCTGCCTTAGGAGCTATGTTAGCTCAGCTTGATGATGAGAAGAAAGAACGTGCTAATTACTACATTAGCAGAACCCTCATCAGTTATGAAACCCGTTACACAACATTAGAAAAATTATGTCTAGCAGTCGTATTCTCTACACAAAAACTATGCCATTATATGCTCAGTCAAAAAACCTATGTCATTGCCAAATATGATCCCTTGCGGTATCTCATGAGTCGACCTTATTTATCGGGTCGTACAACAAAGTGGGTTCTTGCTCTAAGTGAGTTTGAACTCACATTCATAGGACAAAAGTCTGTTAAGGGTCAAATCATAGCAGATCAGTTAGCTGCTGCACCCTTAGAGTCTACCCATCCCCTCATCATTGAGTTTCCTGATGAATGCCTTCAATTAGAGGCAGACCATATTGAACAATGGTCCTTATACTTTGATGGAGCCCGATGCATGAGTGGGGCTGGTGCGGGCATTATTTTAATATCTCCGCAAAAACACATCATTCCTCTGTCCTTCAAATTAACATTTGCTTGCACCAATAATACTGCTGAATACGAGGCTCTAATCCTTGGATTACGAGCTGCCTTGGCGTTAAAAATCAAACATCTGCTAGTTTTTGGTGATTCTCAACTTGTTATAAACCAAATTAATGATGTTTATCAAACCAGAGATGATAAATTATGCCCATATAAAGCATATGTTTTGCAATTGTTATCCTTGTTTGATAAAGTCACTTTGGAAGCTATTCCTCGAACTAGCAACCGTGCAGCTGATGCTATGGCCGTAGCTGCATCTCTTCTGCCCTTGGAGTTAGATGACGAATATGCCACCATCATTATTCGTCGACTCTAGGAACCCGCTTCAAATAAGTCATGTTTAGAACCTTTGGATGTGTTTCTAATCAATGAAACTACTCCTGAACCTTGGTATACGAAAATATTTGATTTTCTTCAAAATGGGACTTTCCCTATCAATTCTAATAGAAACCAGCATCGGTTATTACGTAGACGAGCAAGTCGATTTGTAATAATTGGCAATACTTTATATAGGAGATCTTTTGAAGGTATCCTATTGAGATGTTTGAATCTAGAAGAATCCAAATCAGCTTTAAGTGAAGCCCACGATGGATCTTGTGGAGGACACTTCAGTGGTAGTGTCATTGCTAAAAAGCTCCTTAGGATAGGCTACTTTTGGCCTACCATGGAAAAGGATGCACATGATTATGTGCGCCATTGCGACAAGTGCCAGAAACATGCTGACCTTGTCCATGCGCCTGCACAAGAGCTGCAGGCTATTTCATCTCCTTGGCCCTTTTCAAAATGGGGCTTAGACATTATTGGCAAAATTAATCCTGTGTCATCTGATGGACACAAATTCATCATAACCGCCATCGAGTATTTCACGAAGTGGGTTGAAGCTATGCCTTTAGCTTCTTGCACTGGAACACAAGTCTCTAAATTTATTTTTAATCAAATTATTTGTAGGTTCGGAATTCTTGCAAATCTCATCTCGGATAATGGAACTTGTTTCAAAAATAAAGATGTTAAGAAATTATGCCAAAAATATAAGATTCAACATCGTTGGTCCACTCCCTATTATCCTCAGGGTAATGGTCAAGCAGAAGCATCTAACAAAACCTTAATCAAAATTCTTAAAATATTGGTCAATAAATCTGGCCACGACTGGCACATTCAATTATATCCAGCTTTGTGGGCATATCGCACTAGTGTGCGTACTCCCACAGGTACTTCACCTTTTGTCTTGGTTTATGGCGTTGAAGCTATTTTTCCCTTTGAATTAGAAGTTCCTTCTTTGGCTCTACTACTTCAAGACACCGAAGTAGGAGATGAATATCGAGTTGGCAGACTCGACCAGTTGGAACTCCTAGATGAAAAGTGCATCAATGCTTTGGAGCATCTTCGTGCCTACCAAAACAAGCTTAAAAGATCATATGCCAAGAAAGTTCGTCATCGATCCTTTGAGATCGACGACCTTGTTTTAAAGGAAAATAAAAAAAATACTAATGCAACTAAAGACCTTAAAGGTAAATTTGAGCCCAACTGGCTTGGACCATATATTATCACTGCTAAATTTGAATCGAGAGCATACAAATTAGCTACCTTAGATGGTAAAGATTTAAAAGAACCTATGAATATTATGCATCTTAAGCGATATTACGCATAAAATTTGGTTATTCCATCATTGTATATATTTGTTTTGTATATTATTTCCTTTTTTCTCTTATATAAAAAGTTTCAAAAAAAAAAAACAATCACATTGTATTTCTTTCAATTCCTCAATTAAGATCAAAATACAAAAACATCAAAATTATCAAATTCCTCAAAAATATTTGTTGTATATATTTCTTCTTAAAGTATTGCAGTTATATTTTCAAATTATTTTTGGATAAATTAGCATTTATTTGGAATCCCTCACTATCACAAACACAAAAATAAATATCTTGATTTTATCTGGCATGATTACTAATCTCTCTTATATCAAAGTCCACAAAATTTAATTAAATAAAGTTTGAGCATAGAGAATTGATCTTGTTATTTACTTAAACCAAGCATATCTTTTCACAATAAAATGATTACATTTGTAATGTCCATACTATGCTACATAGTAGAAGTGGTTTCTTGAGCGAAAAGTTTCCCCTGCTATCCTATCATGCACATGGTCTAGAATCTTTGAGAATTGGCAAAAGGACAAGCTCACCCCTACCCGGAATAAAAATCCCTTGCTCTACAACTAATCCGAGCAAGTATCCCTAGCATAGGAAGAAAAGAAAAGTTCAAGAAAAAGAGAAAAAGAAAAAAGTTATTTCAGCGTTATCTCAAATATCAAGCCAAAATACAAAAGTACAAAAAAAAAAAAAAAAAAAGAGCAAAAGAGAAAAGCAAAAGCAAAAGCAATAAAATCCCTTTCCCTACCCATTGAAAAGAAAAGAAGGGTTGATGAGCTTGAATCCCTGGAATTCTCAATTATTCGAAAACTGTGAGGTAAGCCCCATAACAGGTGGTTTGTGCCCAACCCGCTTGGCCTTGGGTAACTCCTAGCGTGGTGATATGTCCGTCACATTAGCGACCTTCTTTTGTATAGACCTATGTCTCGCTTATGGATTAGCTAGCTCTTGATAACCCGACCTACATAGTAGTCTGGTATGGTTATATGCATCTAAATCATGGTTAATGAACACTTATTTGGTTCATTCAAATCACTTGTATCAAATTATCTTGCTCAAAACTGGTAAATGAACAATGCAATTGCACACACATTTGTATTTGAGAGATTTTGTGTATCATTATGATAAATCAAGATTGGTAATGAACTCACATACGCACATGGGATTCCTTATAAATCTAACTTTTGTCTTTAAGATACTTTGAAATATTTTTGCAAATTGTTTGGAATAAATTCATTTTCTTCTTTGAAGAACAACTTGTTTAGTATAAAGACAACTACATGCATTATCAAAAATCAAAATCATTTTCAAAAACATGCAATCAAGTTACATTTATATATAACTTTTGACTTTCGTGACGATGGTATAGTTCCAAAACCAAAATTGGAATTTTATGACTAGCGCAAGTCCTCATCTTCATATTTTTTGACTATTTTCAAAAATTAAAAATCAACCATGCAATAAAACAATCTATTTTCTTCTTTGGATTTCGCGATGATGGTATAAGTCTATACCTATAATTCTATGCCTAGCGCAAACCATTGTACCAATTTTATTTTCCATTTATTTAAAAGCATCAAAACATGTGACTTAAATCATTATGTTACACAATTATGCTTTAAAACAAACAAACACTTATTCTATTTCATGTCATTATGTCAAACTTCAACTTTGCAATGATGGTATAATTCCTAGGGAATTATTCAAAAATTTTATCACACTTAGGAATTTATGCCTAGCAAAATCATTTTAAAATATTTCATGCATAATATTTTCATGGAAATCTGAAAACAAATCATCATCATCATCATCATTTGCATCATCACAACAAAGTCTTAAGACAGTCTCTTAAGCACTCTTTTACTTTTAGCAATATTTCTATACCAGGATTAGCTTGACGACCGAGTGAGCGACGACTCCATGAAATGGTCTATAATAGCGACAATGTCCTTTGAAATTATTGTTAAAAGTCCCCTTTTATTTTTATCAAATTATCACATCACAAACAACCAATTTGTTTACATCAGATTATTTCATTTAAATTTTACAAGCATGACATTCAAACCATAATATTTCCAAATGACATAATTACATGAATCATCAAATCAAACAAATCAAAACATTAAAGCATCATACAAACACATAAGACAAGTCATATGATCAAAAATATCTCATCTATATATATATCAACAATATATACATCATCTCAAAACTGGATCGGTATGCCACAATCTGTACCTCGGCATACTCAATCCCCTATCAATAATAATAAGCACTATGTATCAATCTGTGCAGTGCAATCTATAGCAGCTAGCCTCGAGAACCCCTCGAGCTCTCAGCCTCATCTCCTCCCCCGCCCTGAGGTGGACGAGGTGGCCCCATCGTAGTCCATGTGGTGCTATGAGTCCTGGACTCTGATCGTGATGATGTCCTCGATGACCTCATCATGATAGGCTCCACAATATGGGCCGACAACGGTAACCTCTGCCCCTCTGGCACCATATGGTGGTATAGTGTCTGATAGAATGTGACCTGGGCAATAGCCCATGCTAGGTCCCGAGTGCTCGCCCCTCCGCTCCATGCTCTGAGGCATGCAACCTCATCTCTGAGCTATGTAGCCTCAGCTCGATGGCATGTAGCCTCATCCTGTAGAGTCTGCACCTATGCCTGGAGACGGACAGTCTTCACCCGAAGAGTAGCCATCTCACTACTCTCTCCTGTGTCCACACCCTTGCCCTTATCGGGCGATGGTGGCCTCTCTCTCCATGGAGAAGGGGGTCTCTCCTCCCTCCTCTCCCACTATCGTGGCCTCTACTGAGCCTGTGGCCTCCTCTGCTCTCTCCCATCGTGACCCTGTGCCACCTCAATGGCCGCCTAGCACCGCCTCCCCATCCGATGCACAACTGCATGAATCGGACCCTGAGCCCTCGTCATCCGAGGAGGGCGGATGCCTATGTACCAGGCATCATAGCCGTCGGCTACCCCTACGTCATCCCCATCCACTGGCTGGATCGGGGCATCATCTACGTCTTGACTCTAGAAGCGCTGCATATCTGGAGCCCCGCTAACTGTAGTGTTATCCCGGATGGTCCGAGAAAACTCGTAGTCTCTAAGAGATGGGATCCCCTATTGTAGACCGAACTACCTCAAAACTCGGTCGTAGCGGTGGAGCTCCACCTCTCCCCTCTCCATCCTCAACCAACAGGTTCGCCTAACGTGAGCCAGCTCTTGTCCATCCTCGGCCCACCCTGGATGATCTCTCCAAGGCCTCCAGGTGATCTGGTCGGAGACAAGGTCGTCAAGTAGTCTCCGGGACATTGGCAGATCTATCCGCCACTGTGACCCTCTTCGGAGCCACCAGTAGAAAGCTCGGGGCCTCTCCCCATCAATCCCTATCAGTGGGAGCCCTACCGGCCTCCGCACCATGATGTGCTCCCAGCACCAAACCTGTAGTAGTGATGTCATAACCAGACATCGACCGCCCTTGTATACGACCCCATGCAGGATCCTATACAATCGGCATAGTACATAACTCCCCCAAGAAAACCTATACCCATGGTCTCTCATGTCGTAGACCACATCTATCAGTAGCCATGGTACTCTGCATCCACTCTGATGGCATAGCAGTAGACCACCTACAACCCCAGCCAAAACCTGTGTCAGTCTAGATGCCCCAGGCATCCGCGTAGCGACTCGATGTTCACTCCGCCCTTCTCCAGGGTGAAGCTCGGATCTCCGCACAGTCGCATCATCGCGTGGCCCTGATTGGCCATGGGAGTTATTAGCCATCCTTGTATGGGGATCCTCAAAATCCTCCATACATCCTCCAGTGTGGGAGTCATCTCCCCTATCGGTAACCAAAAATAGGAAGAACCCGGATACCACCTCTCTGCTAGGGCTATCAATAGCCCCATATCTATAGAAACCTGTGGCATATCTGCCACATGCTGCAAGCCGACTTGAGCCAACTGATCTCGCTCTTCCTGAGATAGAGCGGCCAAGTCATCCCTCAGCCCACCGTATTTCCATTCTCTGCTCTTTAGTAATCCTCTCTGCAACATAAACAACAAAACAATAAAAATCATTAATCAAACAGTGATTAAAAATACAAGTAACACAAGTTCAATTTGAGCAAATTCGTCTCCGATTTTGCAAGCCGAAATCGTCCCTTATTTGATGAAATCGTCCCCATTTCGTCGATTTCGCCTCTGGATGAAATCGGCGATATCGAGACGATTTCGACGAAATGGAGACGATTTCATCCCGACGACGTCGACGGCCCAAAAAATGGCCGCGATGCTCAAAAATCATTTAAAATTAATCTAAAAAGCATAGAAAATCAAAATTAAAGCATTCTAAACTAAGTTAGACTCTTACCCGTAGCCCGCGTCGGACCTCTGTCGATCTGTGCGCTGTCTCGACCATTTTGTTTGCAGAGCTCCAGAAACCTAGAAAATGAACAGTAACAATGAATTAGGGTTTTTCCCTATTTTTCTTAATTTTATTCAAAAACAATTAACAACATTTTAAAATTTTGCTTTTTCGCGTTTTTACCTCAAACGTTCGATTTGGGTAAAAACACGGAGGGGGCACCATAATAAGTTGTCGTACGATTCGACCAAGAATCGTCGCCTAAAAATGGGAATAATTTTTGCTTTCTCGTAGATCGAGAAGAACTCATCTTTAACGCATTTTCCTCGAAAAATTTGCTAAAGAGGGGGCAAAATGTAGCACCCTAAAATTGGCACAATAAACCTTAGCAAATAATTAAAATTACCTTAGTAATAATTCAAATTCAAATTTTAACCCCAAAATTGCTCCCAAACCGCCTGCTACCCGTTTCCTCGTTTTTCATGCCATTTTTAGAGTTTGTTTCATCCGTTGGACGATATCGTCTCCGATCAGACGATATCGCCTCAGATCGGACGATTTCGTCTGGAGCAGAACGTCCAGCCGATTTCGTCCCAAAACTAATTTTTCATAATTAGCTTCTGTTTCAACGACGTCTCTAATCTGGGCAGAAGCGTGTCTGCGCCGTTAGAGACCTCCCCCATTGGAGATCTTCCAGATTAGGATGATCTCCAACCTCCTAACCTCCCTCCTAAGCCTATTTAAACCTTAGGACCCCCCTTGACATCCCCCTGGCTGAATTTTTCTGCACTTCGAGTTTTACATGCATTAGAATATCCTAGACCATTGTTTGCCTTTGTATCTTTTCAAATTTTCTTGCAGGAACTTTGTTATTCTTCAGCCGGAGCAAGCTCAGATCGTCGCAGACGATCCTGTCCAATTCGAGACGATTTCGTACCAATCCGAGATGATTTCGACTGCAGTCAACATTGGGGGCAATCAATGCCCTGAGTTTGCATTCTTTCTCCATTTTTTACTGTTTTGCTTTGCATTAGTTAAACTTATTATTATTTTGCATCCCGGAGTTCACCCATATAGTCTTAATGCATAATAAAATCATAAATTGTCATTAAATCATTGTAATGCACTCGTGTTTTTGTTTATTATTATCATTTTAACATTATTACTCGTCATTCTACATCATTGCCCTCTGTTGGCATAGCTGCATTTTCTGTATTTTGTATCTATTTCTCTGATTGCAGGTCTCTAACGAATTCGTCTGATGAATTCGTCAGATCTCAGACGATCCTGTCAGATAGGAGACGATTCTGTCAAATTCCAGACGATCTTGACTGCTTCAAAAATTAGAACCTCCATCGGACATCCGAAACCAGGTATGGATCTCTTCACTTAATTATTCTCTGTGTTTTCTGTTTAAATCTATTTTCTGTCTTCATTTAATTTGCATTTTCATAATAGAACAACTTAGATTCATCTGGCCAAACCTAGGACTTGGATGTTTAAAGCTAAAACTGAACACATCAAACACATTCCCAACCTAGGCGTGGAAACTGCCACTAAACGTTTCCTGGTGAACCCCACCATCCGTCAAAAAATCACCTTAATACCCCTCCCCCAAGAGGCGGGACCTTCAAAGGGCCTCTCAGTCCGAGGTATTGTCCCATCCTTTTCCCATCCTCCTTCCGGGCACGGATCCTTTAGCCTGAAGGTAAGGATGCGAAAAATTTGGAACGATACAAGTGTGTCAAAAATAAAAGCACAACCAAACACTAAAAGAAACCACAACATGAACCACATAAAAAAACACAAGAACCACATAACAAAACACAAACAAGATAAAAACAACAGAACACTACAAAGACATAACCCAAAAAAACATGAAAAATAAACACAACCAAAACCTAAAAAATAAAAATAAAATAAAAATAAAAAAACAACCAACAATAGACAATAAACAAAAACAAAAAACATATTAAACACTCACACATAAAAACATGAATTAACACAAACAAAGAGAAACCCAAGAACAAGAACGAAAAAAACATAAAAACAATAACAAAAAACATAAAAAAAAAACACAAAAAAACAAAAACACAAAAACAACAAAAAACAACACAAAGAACACAAAAACAAAACAAAACAAAATAACCCACCCACCTTAAAAAACTAAACAAAAAAAGGAAAAAGAAAAAAAAATGAACATAAAATAACCTATCTAGACCAGAAGACTATTAAGGCAAGAATCAACAGAGGAAACAAAATAAAGAATAGAATGAGCTAGGGAACTAAAAAAAACTGAATGAACCAAAGAGAAGCAAAAAAAAAAAAAGCAAGAAGAAACTAGGTACCTTCAAAACTGGAGCCATTCAAAGAAATGATAGAAATAAGAGCTTCCCTAATTTGAGAAGCCCACCGTCTAGGAGGGTGGCCATAACAAGTAAGATCACCTTTGTCCAAAGCCCAATTAGCTAAAGCATCAACACTCTTGTTTTGATCTCTGACCACATGATTGTAATCAACTTTCAAAAATCCCACCTGGATTAATTGAATCTTCTCAATAATTCTTTTTATTCTCCAATCCACATTATGATTCTTAGAAGGAGTCTTAAAGATATTAATCATAAGTTGAGAGTCAGACTCAACTAACACCTTTTCCCATCCAACCTTAGTAGCCTCTTGAAGGCCTTTGAGGATACCATACCCCTTAGCAAGGTTATTGGAAAGAATACCCAAATTCTTAGCAAAAGTAAAAACCAGGAAGCCATTTGAAAGTCTACCAATTCCTCCCACACTGGCTTTTCCAGGGTTCCCTATAGAGGCTCCATCAGTATTGACTTTTCCAAAATCCTTAGGAGGAGATAATTTAAATTTAATATAGATTTAAATATTATAATAATTTTTATTTTAACCTTTTGGGTCCTTTAATTTTTAATTATTATAATTATTTAAATCTTCATAGATTTAAATATTATAATATTTTTCTTCCTTCTTGGACCTTTTCTTTGTAAAATATCTTCCTTTTTCTTTTACAAATGCCACCATGGTAAAGCCATTAAACCTTCATTTTTCTTGAGATAATTTACAACCAATGTCATTAACCTATACCATTAATTCTTTGACATAAATGACACCAATATACTCAAAATTTCCAACAGAGCGCTCATGTAGGAGACATTAGGGTTTCCTTCAAGGTGACAGGTGTCACCTTCCTTTTTTGTATGGGCATTTTCTTCTCAACATATCACAATCCTTAACGTATTATTTGCAAGATTACTTTATCAACGTATTATGGTCGACTTCTCCTTTGTTGTATGCTTTCAATGGTGATTGGTATGATTCAATTCCAACTAGAGTAGTGAGCAACACTTTGGTGGCTAGGATTGTAAGCAACGCTTTGGTGGCTATGGGCAATGCTTTGGTGGATTTTTGAGGTACTCCAATGGTGCCCTCTTGTGGATGTATGTCTAGATGGTATAGCCTCTTTTATGTTTTTTTTTCTTCCATATTTCAACCTGCTATACATTTTTCTTTGTCGATAATATTTTTTCTTTCTTGTGTTATGTTGTTTTTTCTTGCAAGTACCTTGATACAACTATCTAAAACCATGGATGATGTGAGCTCTTTGAGATGCTCTTTTACGTTGCTTGGAGAATGCTTTTACACGATCACTTTGAGATGATTTCTCCTTGTGAAGAATATCCCTTTGTGGTACCCTGTCCTTTTTCCTACGTACGACAGATTAGTCTGATGCAAGATGATGTAAATGAAATTGTAAATATAATACCTTTTGCACCTCCTTTTGCAACCTTATTTTTTGTTGGTTTTAATGGTGGATTTATTCTAGGAAATGGCAAATTTTGAGCTTGTCTCCCTTGCTAGACAACTCTCTCCTTTTCTTGGTTAGTTTTGGTAATAACCCAAGCTAATAACCACGTATATAGAAGATTTTATAGAAGTATTTTCTACACTAATTTTTTTGTAAATATCCCTTAGTGCACCTCGAATATGAGACTCACCAAGTCTCGATTTGTAGCTTCTTTTAATAATTTTAATGGTGGATTTCTTCTCCACTGCTTGGAGGAATATTATATGATTTTAGTGGCTTCTTTGGGCCACAAAATATTGTAGGTTCTATGTACCAAATAGTGTCGCTAGACACTTTGATAATCTGTTGGTTTTATGCCCTTGATCTTTAACAATCAACAAACACAAACTAACCCTTTTGAGAGTAACTAGTTAAAGATCAACTAGTATAGTGCTAATGGATTACTAATGCACTTTAATGGTAACAATAATCTCACCTTATTTATCCTATAAATAAACTCTCAAAATAATTTCAAATGTACTTACTAATATCTGCAACTTTTAAGAGTAATCTGTAATGAACCCTTAATGAATAATCTATAATTTTCACTACAATCAATATTGTAGGATGTAGTTTTCTTGATTTTTAGGTAGATAATAGGTAGGTGATAATTTTCTTTCTTTCAAACAATATCCAAATCCTATTTAATGTGCAAATATATCTTAAGATTAATTCTTATTTTTGCACTTTCTTGAAGACTATAATATAAGCCCTTTTCCTTTACAACTTTAATCTAAATATGGTGCTTAATGGAATTTGATAATGAGCCCTTCTTTAAATTTCAACTAATTGCACCCAATTTGCTTACCTTTTAATGGCTATTTTAGTAGATGTAGATCTTGGTGTTTTGATTCACCAAGTTACTTCCTTGTGATGGATGAATTCGTAGCTTCTTGTTTCAATGTCCAAAATAGCTTCATGTTTCACCAAACTGTGATATCAAACATTTTTTCTTAAGCCTAGGGTTTGGTGGCTTGATCCTTCTAGTGATATTCTATTTTATATTGTAGATTTAAAGAAATATTATCTCTAAACTATGCCTTCTTGTTGTGAGAGGCAATATCCAAATCTCTTAGGTTTGGTAGGCTTCTTCTATGTGAATCCTCCTTCAATATTCTTGTTGAATTCTAACTTCAAATAGGATATTTTTCTTATCAAGACTTTGAATGTCTTGAGGTCTTCACTGGATTCTTCTTCTAGATTTGTAACTATTTACCAAATTATTCTTATCATGGTCTTGTTGTCGGATGGCGATAATTTTCCCAAGTCCTTCACTATCAGGAGCTTCTCCTTAGTAGTGGATTTATCCAATGAGTTCTCCTAGGAACTCATTTCATGATGCTTCTATGATATCTATAACAAGGCTTTCAATTATTTTCCTCCTTGAGAACTCTCCAAGGTCTTCTATATTGTAGATTCTCTAGTATTCCAAATGAGATATTTTCTTCAAACTTCTACTTCTAGAAGTGTTGGTTATGAGATATTCTTCTTAGATCTCTAAAATATAATTCTTCTCTAATCAATAATAGGACTCTATTATTCCCTCTCTATCTCTTCCAAGATTGGAAGTTTTCCAATGAGATCTACTTTAGATCTCTTTAGCTTCTTTTGAAAGAAGTATTTAATCAGTAAAGAAGATCACCAATCTCCTATTTCATGGACTCCTCTTTGGAGTCTTGTTCTAAATAAGAAACTCTTCTTCTGAATCAGGAACTTTTATCTAAAGTCTTCTTCAAAATTAAGGCTTTTGTGGCCTTTTTTGCTTCTGTATCAAGGCTTTTGTGGCATTTTTTGCTTCTGTATCAAGGCTTTTATGGCCTTTTATTATAGTACAAGGCTTCTATAGTATTTTCTTCTGGATCAAGGCTTCTCTAGCATTTTTTGCTTCTACACTCCATAGGTATTGATCTTGAATGGAGATCACCAATCTCTTATTTCTTCCTTGACTCATATTTTGGAGTCTCTTATTCCTTGAGTTTGCTATAAGGTTATTGTGGCCTTTTCTTCACTTTTGCATTGTGCAGGATTTGTAGCTCCTATAATGGGACCTTTCTTTGAGGTCTTTGAAATATTCAGTCTTCTCCTTGTTACTACAAGTACTGGAATAATTCTAAGAATATATTATTCCTCTCTTGTAGGAATCTTCCCAACCATTTTTTGAATCTTCTTTTCCTACAACAAGTTGTTATATATTGGAATAGAATAATTTATAATTCTGGAGATAATAATATTCACTAGTTGATTTGTCAATCTAGTGAAATGAATGTTGAGTCCTATTTTTCACGAGTTTTCCTACTATTTTTCACGAGTTTTCCTACAATTCTATTTTAGTCCTTTCAATTTTTCCTATGATTATTCCTAATCCTATCTCGATTCACCATGGATCTAATGCCACTATTATTTTTTGAGGATATATACAGTGGGAGATATCTATCATAGGTCCTAATAAAATATAGAAAATATGAAATAAATTAATTCTACAATATGACTTAAATATACTATAAATAGAAAGTGGTAAAAATACAATGCAGTATGGAGGTGATGGTCACTCCATTAATATAAGCTAAATAACTACATTGTACTCCATATAGAAGTTCTACCACTATCTACTACTCTCTACTATAATACACTTGATATGTATTTGATATGAACTATCATTATGAGTCCCTTTATATAGGAAGATAGATTCCTTGGCCAACACTCTACCTAGTTGTAAAAGAGAACACCTTGCACATTACAACTTGTAAATTAAAACTTGTGCATTCATTACATTGCTTGAAGTAAGTAGCTAACTTCCCCCTAAAGTAATCTCCTACTCTAACTATGTATCAAAGGTGGTACATCTACATGATCCAAATAATGTAGTATACTCTAACTCTAACAAATCCATATACTCCATGATAGTGAAGGTAAAGAGTAGAAAGATTCTAGGAAGAGATACTATCTCTAGATGACCCTTAATATTTAATTTGTAAGCTTCCCATTTTCAAATAATGTCTAGATTTGGTCAAAAACCAATAAATTTCGCAACTAAACTAAAACTTTATTTATTTTTTAATATTTCAATTAATATATCTGATGCATCTAGACATGGCATATCCTCATCCTTAGAAGGATAGATCTCAAAATTTTCAAGAGGGCTTAGAGTAGTATCTTTAACTAAATTAGACCATAGGGGTCTAGTTATAGCACCTAGGTCAATTGGGTTTTTACTACCTTTGATAGCTTTTGAATCTGCATTCACCTTATTTGCATCGTCTCTAGCAACTTCACCATATTTTTCTTTTCTTCCAAAAAAACCATCCCCCTCATATCAAACACTTACGTTGATTTCCTCACCTCCCTCTCTCACAACCAAAGGCCCAAGGGAGGAACTTAATCCCATAGGGCTCACAAGAGACTTCATTTTCTAGGGTTTCATTATAAACTATCAAAGCTAAAGCCCACCACCATCGAATCCTATATCCATCATCATTAAATCCCACTCTCCCCAAATTTTATTTTGTTGAATCTTAGATACACTACCTCCAAATATTATATCCATACTTATTGAAGCCCACCACTATCAAAACCTAAATTTGCTACTATTGAATCCAAATTCCACCATCACCAAAGCCTAGATCCATCATTACTAAAACCCACTCTTCTTAGATCTACCATTTTCAAATATTTAGATCAACTACCTCCAAAACCTAGATCTATAGTTTCTAAAGCCCACCATTATTGAAGCCCAAATATATCATCATTGAAGCTAAAGCCTACCACTATCAAATCCTAGATCCACCACTACTAAATCCTACTCTCCCTAGGTCTATCACCATAAAAACTTTGCCTACTACCTTTGAACCCTAGATCCATAGTTGTTGAATCCCACCACTACCAAAGCTTAGATCTACCATTGTAAAAGCTAAAACCCACCACTGTTAAATCCTATATTTGTTTTTGGTCAAATTTTTTTTATCATGATTCCTTATAAGAAATCCATTTAGCTATGAAAACTACTAGTATTTATTTTAGTCATATCTTTCCCAATTTTGGGTTGCCAAATTTAATTGTATATAACAAGGATAACATATTTTTATCATTTTTGTTCCATTATATGGAGCATTATGGACATCAAGTTGACAATATCTATAACCTTCCATCCTTATATTGATGATTGGATAGAGGTTATAAATTTATTGATTGTACATCTTCATCAAATGTACAATTCCAAGCATCCATGTTTCACCTACATTCAACATGAATATAATTGATCTCTATACAAATCTAAAAATTCAATCTATTTCATGTATGTATTAGGTTCTAACCCTTGGCACACACTAACATAACTCTTCTTGTACAATCCATGGAATTATAACATCATGGTAAAAAAGTAGAAAAGACAACTAGGTTTGTAGAAGAGATTCAACACATCCAATAATAAGTCCATGACCTCTTGGTAAAGACAAATTAGAAATACAAGTAACAACATAACCAATATAAAGTCCACTATCAATTTAGAGTTGTAGATAAGACATGATTACATATTTAGAAATAGATACTTATAGGACCCCATAGGAAGATTAGACCTACTTTCTATGGACTATACTCTATCACCAAGAAAGTGAGATATCATGTCTTTAAATTGAATATTCCATGTTAACTTGGTTTATATCCAACATTCAATGTTGAACTTCTAAGATCCTATCATCTATTAGGTATGATAGAAGTTTCAATAAATGAATGGAATCAAACATACCCATATTGCTTAACAAAGGTAATGCATTAAACAAAATAGAGCATAGAATATGATTAGGTATCCATGGATACCAAATAATATTCACTAAAGGAAATAAAAATTATACTCTAATTAGTTGCTAGAAATGCTAGTTTGTGGAGTATTTATACCCAACTAAATGAGATGTTTAGGTCAAGGTTGTGATACTGACCCTCAGCAATGAAATATTATGAAAATTTTATATAATTACCTTTTTCAAGGTATACATAGGTCCAAATAGAAAATATTACAAATACAACTACATAAATTTGAGTGTGGTATCAACATAATCTTAAGTAGTATATACTCTGACATCACTCACCTCTGTTGGACACTTTTATAGAAAAATAATAGTTGAACATTGAACAACTCAATCTAGGTAATTTAACTCTAGTTTAAGAAAATCAAGTTGTTGACACATGGACTAAGACCACTAGAAGGTATTTCATTCAGATGTATAGCATGGCCAAGGTAGGGCAACTTGATCATTGTTAGCAACCTTACAATTAAAATAATCACATCCACACAAATATTATAATAATTAATAGAATTAATGGAATTCAAATTGCAATATAAAATTGGAACTAGAGAATCATTATTATAAATGGAATTACAATATAGAATTATTAGCCTCTTTAGGTGAGGTAACCTCCTTAGAATAAAATCTCTAACATAATAAGAATGAGTGATACATTCTATATATGCCCTTGCCTTTATAAATATTACCATAAACCCTAATCCTTGTTCTCAAGGATCTATTACACATGCAAGTGTGGGCCCAAACTAGAGACTTCTAATAATGAAGTAGTTACATATTTATAATGTTTACATCATATGCGATCATATGTCTAGGCACCCAAGGTTCCACATACATGTTACAATACATTATATTATAATGTTAGGATGGGTTCCAAACATGGTCTTCCCATTCAAGAAGCTTTGTATTCAAAGCTTAGGATGAAGAAAATGTTGTTATAGCTAGTGAAATGGTTCTTATGTTGCATCCTCTAGTTGCAATCCCTACCATTGTACTAGAACATTAGTGATGGTATAGTTATAAAGAGTGCAAGTTTACTAATCCAAAATTTTCTCAAGATACAAAATGATGGATCCTTCTTCATCCAACTTTGGTAATGATGATTGAACCTATACCTTACTATCAATGAAATTCTTCAAAGAAGAAATATGAAAGACCAGATGGATATTTGAAAAGCATGATATGCCAATATTGTAGGCAATTAAACCAATTCACTATAGTACCTAATAGGTGACATAATATTTTATTGAATCTTTTGGTATCCATGAAGTTATAATAAAAATTATTTTTAAGGTTACAGACAAAGAAATTTCATATCCCCTACATCAAAATTATGTTCTAAATGGTGTTGATCATATTGTTAATGCATCCAGTTCTAGGTCATCTCCAAGTTATCCTTGAGATGCTAGAGAAGTATTACATGTTGATAGAGTGGTATCTATTGCTTGGACCCTAGAACATTGTACAATGTACAAGGATAATGTTGGAGGGTGTCCATATGCTAATTAAAATGGTATAACCTTGGTATTCATATGATAAGAAGTGTTATACCACCATTCTAATCGAGGAATCTATTTGGTCTACTACATGGGATTCTTTGATGCAAAGCAATAAAGGTAAGCCTCTAAGCACTAATTGGCAAAATGTTTGCT
The DNA here is from genome assembly GCA_028583015.1 of Wollemia nobilis. NCBI lineage: Eukaryota > Viridiplantae > Streptophyta > Pinopsida > Araucariales > Araucariaceae > Wollemia > Wollemia nobilis. The sequence continues at coordinate 4,310,864 of JAQPPZ010016363.1, read as the reverse complement.
TTGTATTTTGTTTTTGGATGGTATGTTGAACTCAATTTATGTCAAGTTCCCTATAGTTTAAATAACTCCTACCAAAAGTGACTAGTGAAAGTAGGGTCCCTATCAAAAACTATAGATTGTGGTATGCCATGTAGGCAAAATATGGAGTCCAAGAAAATTTGAGAAACTATAGAGGCTATGTAAGGATGGGCTAGGGAATAGAAAATTAACACACTTTGTGAGGAGATACACTACAATTATAATGATCAATTTACTCCCAAATTTTAGAATACCTTTAATAAATTCCATGGAGGTATCAATCCACACTTGTGCTAGAGTTAGAAGAGGTTGAATTGTGACTTGGGTATCTATAGTTTATTCTTTCGTTCTTTTATAGGTATCACATTCAACCATAAATATTTGAATATACCTTTTATATAATATCCAAAAGAATGTATACTTGGCCCTTTTGTAGGACTTAAGGAACCTTGGATGTTTTGTAGTTGGTGACTCATAAATATTTCATAAAGTGGATTTATGGATTAGTGAATTTTTATAGATAAAACATGTATCATGATATTTTAGGTGCTATCCATCCCACAAATATTTAGGTTGAGAGCTTGGATTATATTGGAGTTGGTGAATCAAGGATTATAAGGAAAGGTCATTGGCTACTTCTTCATTGAGATGATGGGACCATTATGAAAGTGGGTTTGATATAGTATACAATATATTATGATCCTTGTATTGATGGGAAAGTGCATAAGGCACTATATTCTCCTTCCATTTTTATAAATGATTTAATAATTATATCCAAATAGTTTTGATACCCACTTATGCTATTTAGGTGTGGATATTTATTGCTCCAAAATATATTATAGAATTTATTGGTTTGTTTTAATTGCAAAGTATCACCTGGTGGTGTATGGTAACCAATGATTAAAATATGAAAAATAAAAAATATTTATTTATTATAGATTGATTTTGCTAAGTTCTTTTATAATAGCACCTTACTATAGAAAGCCATTGACATTCCTTCCTACATCAGTACCACCCCAATTCCACTGCCTAAAATATATTTCAATTATAATAGGCTTAGAAAAATCTAGAGATGCCAACAATAACATAGACATCATGGTTTGTTTAAGATCTAGTTGGTTCTAACCATAGGAACAATGTTTTTCTCGATATAGTTGTCAATTGGCCTATGATATTTCTATAGTTGAAAATAAATTTTTGGTAATACCCATTAAGTTCTAAGAATACTCAAAGACCTCTTAGATATTTAGGTTTTGGTCATTCATGTATAGCTATAATTTTCTTTGAGTCTACCTTAACTTTGTTTGATATAATGTGGCTTATATATTCTACCCCTTGCATTCCAAAGGAACATTTTAATCACTTTGCATATAGTCAATTCTCAAGCAAGAGATGCACGGTCATGTTCAAATGCTTTAGATTCTCCTCCCATATGTGGTTGTAGACTATAATATCATCAAAAAATACTAAAATGAACTTGCATAAGAAAGGCCAAAATATCATATTCATAAGAATTTGGAAATTGGAAGGTGTGTTGGTAAGACAAAAAGGCATATGTAACCTTACTAAGTTTGAAAATCTAATTTTTGGATGTCTTGTTCTTTTATTATGATTTGATGTTACCTTGAGCACAAATCCATCTTCAAAAAATATTAATTTATATGGATCTCATCTAATAACTCATCAATCACATAAATAGGAAATTTATCTTTGATGGTAATTTTATTAAGTTCATAGAAATCCATGTATTGTTATATTTCTAGCTAGATTCCATTAACAATAACAATGAATCACAATATTGAAATAACAACAATATCTCACAAATATATCTCAAATATATTCAATATCAAAATATTACAAGAATGATTCAGAGAGATTACATTGCATGGAGCTTTATCTCCAATATATAATTTTACATGACTTTTTAGTACTTTGACTATTTCTCTCCTCAAAAATCTAGGAGATACATCCTTTCACATTCCTCATAAACTCTCATCTTGCCACATATCATGCGACTCTTCATCCTCTCTCTTGACACCATACATTTTCTCTCATATTGACACACACATTATATAAAATATAAATTATTCTACCAAACTATTATTCATAAGGGAGCCAAATAATGTAATACTTCCAATACCCCCATATTACATTTTTTGGTAAGAAGGTATTTTGCCTTCATTCTTTACTTTATCTTTTTCTTCATTTTTTAGTTCTAAATTTGATACTACTAGATATATGCAATCTTCATTAAGTCTACCTCTATAAAAAAATTGGTTTACCTCTAGAACAATGTACTCGAGTCACCTCTAGGTCTCTACCTCTGGGTCACTACCTCTAGGTCTCTACCTCTAGATCATTGTATTTGGGTCACTACCTCTATATTTCTACATCTAGGTCACCTCTAGATTATCATTGTCTTTGGGTCAGTCATTTGAACAATAATAAGACTATTATTTCTATAGAATCATCACTACATGTGCTTTTATTATAGGTCACCTTCCAAGCTATGCTTGGGTCATAATAATTTATTTCACATTTCTTTATGGTAAGAATAATATCATTCTTTACATTCAATAAACTTTGATTATTCAATAGACTTGGTTTCCTCTTATAGAAACCATACAACATCCCTTTAATCTTATTCTATCGTTCATACTTATCCACCCACAATCCATTTTTAATTTATGATTTTTTCTTTATTTAGATAAGATTTTTGAGAATGATTGTCCTCTATAAATTTCACAACAATAGAGATTCCAACATTTTTCTATCTTATGACAATATCTACCACAATGATTACACATATTTTTTTTTGCCTTTTTCTATTTTATTATTTCTTGTTTGTACTTCATTGTTATTGTTTCTATTAGTCCTTGTCACATATTTGATATCATTGTTTCTTGTCATAAATTTAGTTATAGATTCATTATTTTTTTTCTATCTTGTGTATCCAAGACCTTCACATTTTGGTCTTATTTTTGGTGCAATTGGATCTTTCATTCATTGTCCATGTTTTCCCAAACCTATATTTTTGTATCCCATTTTATTTAACAATTTTGAGTCAATTCCTTTAGTATGCCTTTCAAAATAACCAAATTCATCATCACACGGATCTCTTTCTATATCAAGATAGCTTTGAGCATCACTAACCTTTCACAATTTGAATCCATGTCATTCTCATTATTGATTTTGACAACATAAGTTTTTTTGACAAATCACAAACTAGATTCAAATCATTTGAGTTGCACTCTGTATTTTTCTTTTTGTGTCACAATGTGTATCTACTATCAAAATTTCCAAGTCATTATTGGATTCCTTATTACCTGATAACATACATGTTTTATTTACTATTAAAGTTATGTGTAAACATTTTGATTATGCAAAATACCCTTGCTAATTACTGTGGTCTCTCTTATTCCCTTTAGGATATTCTTGGTCTTGGTCCTTCCTAGTCAATGCATTATACTTACAAGATTTTGTATTATATCATTTTTCATAAATATGACAATACTTATTTTGTTTTTTATTTTGTGATGAAGCGAAATATCATTTTGCTAATACAAGAGCATTATTGGATGACTCATTTCTCAAATGATTTTTGATTTTATATTTTAGAAGAATATCATTAATTCCTCAAATAACATCTTTATATTTGATACTTCAAGATATGTAAACACAATTTTGAATGATTTAGGAAGTTCTTTTTGGTCATGAATATGCCTAAGTACAAAATATATGTGTGCCCTAAACCTGAAAAACATTGAAAGGCCGAAGGAAAGAGATGTCCTTTGGACCAATATCCATAGAGGGTTGGTTCTCATACTAATCTAACAATCAGTGTAAAGCTTAGGGTAACGAAAAGATATGGGAAATGGTATAAAGGAATGGGAAATATGGCTATGAGCCAGAAATGTAAGGTGGGAATAAACTAGCAGCTAAAATCCATATCAAGTGTTAATTAGCATGTAATATAAAGAAAAACATAGGAATCATTCATAGGTTGCAGATATAAATTCCAATAAACATTTCAGCATTCAGTTCTTTATCAGGAGTTAAATTCAAAATGCAGAATTAAAATTTATCTAACAAAGATCATGACCATAACAGAAATGGTAGGTAGAAATTAATTACATACACCACTAATCTAGGAACTAAGCCAAATATCTTTCAATTGATGTAGATAACTCAAAGTATTTTTTGGTAGAATGTATATCCCCCTTATTTACATCAAAATGCTTAGTATTTATAGAGGATTGTGCATCTGTAATTAAATGCACATTAAAATAAAATTATAGCTAGTCAAATATCAACTGCAACAATTTCCTCATTGGTAGCAGTAATACATAATTCATTACATTCTTCAGGAAGCAACAATCCCATTTTGGTGGAGAGCACCTAGGAAATCAGCAAGAATGAATGATGGAAAATCATTTTAAGGGTCGATGCATTAAAGCACAACAATGTCGTGTGAAAATCAGGAGCTCGAACATTAAATATTGGTTGTCACTTCATCATCTTGTGCCTTAGAATTTTATTTTAAACAGGAAGACCCATCAAAAATCAACCTCATTTGGAAAAGAAATTAAATAAATGGACGATACCTCAAGAATGAATAGGAAAGCACAAAATCAACAACCCTTTAGCAATAATTCTAGAAATGTTAATTTTTACTGCCCCATGAATTAAATTGGCCAATCCTGATCTTTCCTAAATATGATCTATATTGAAAGTGATTGAAGGCAATGAAGTTCCCTATAATGGGTTCTCGCTCAAAGTTACACCCGAAAAGGATTTTTTCCAGAGAAGGGAGTGAAAGGGAATTTGCAAAGGACTTCACCCATTTCAAAATTTTACCAAAAAATTTGATCGATCATGAATTTCGCAGAGATGTCGGGTGAAGAGTGAAAATTGTTGAGAAAAGAAATGAATTTCATTGGCAATTTCATCGAGAATATATTTTCATCATGAATTTGTTTAACTCACCCGAAAAGAGATATTTCTTGATTTTTTTTCATCATCTTGGGGGATTTAACCAGGAATTGGGGTGAAACTACCTTCTAATTAAAACTGAGGAGAAATTAATTAATTTCACTACCAAAAAGGGTAAAAATGAATTTCTCTCCCTCTTGGGGTGAATTTAACTTTGACTTGCGCAGGGAAATACCTTTTTCATTACTTCACTCTGAATTGGGTGAAATCATTATCTTTGCTAGAAAAGAGTGGAATCACTCTAGTAGGTGCTTTCCCCATTGTTTTCACTTATTTTTGGGTGGATTTGACTTTGAATAGCACATGCCTTTGCTTGAATTATGCTCATCCATTACTTTCACCTCAAAATTAACTAAAAATAGCAATTTACCCAAAAGAAGGGTGAAATTGACTTTGATTTCTTGGAATGGATGCACTTGGGCGAAAACACCTTATTTTCCCTATTTTCACTGTGAAATCATATTAATGCTCACTTCAACTACCTTTTCTAGCAAAATCAATGTGATTCATTTTTACTTGCGAAACTAATACTTGACTTGCACTTAGTTTTTTTTCTTTTTTTTCTTTGCTTAATTTTGCCAACACAACTCCCTCTCTTATATTTTACCCACGAAATACCTCAAGCTATTATCTCTGACAAAATCATATGGAATGACGATATCATATTTTTACTAGCATTTTATTTTTACTGGTGAAAGTATTCCCTCGTATTTTTGTTAGCGAAGTCAAAAATTGAAAGAGACTAGAAAAAGATACATCATTTTATTTTATACCTAGAATTTTTACAATATTTAGTATGGCAAAATTGCCAACACTTTTGGCAGCTCTTAGGGTATTTAGTTTATCTAGATGTAATTGACCCTAGGCCTTCATTCATTGGGCTCAACTCTCACCTTTTTTAGTTGCATCAGATGGTACATTTGATTTAGTAGCCTCCTTCTACTCTCTTTTCACCCTTACCTATTCTTATTGATCTATGAGACTCACACTAGTAGTCTCATACACTATAACTACCTCAGCCCAATAATCTTCATAGATCATCGAAGGATACTAGAGTAAATTAATTATGAAGTGTAATTTCTAGATCTAGTCCAAGCTAATATTATTGGCTCTTTGGAATAGTTTGTACAAGTAAGACTCAATGTGGGTGAGCCTTTTCATAAATGGAAATACCTACTCCTCTATAATTGGCCTTATCCAACTATCGATATCATAGGTATCCTCCACGAACTCTTTCCATGCTACCTCCAACTATTTATTTGATAAGATCTCCCTCTGATCATTAGTGAAGCTGGGGAATTTGACATCAACTACAGCCTCAAAGTAAATGAGCAAAAAATATTGCTCCTTCTCATACATATCAAGCATCTTACAACCTTCTCTTGCCAGATCCAACCCAGAAAAATAACTGCATAGCATTATCCTGGCTTTAGACCAAGCTCGGTCCATCCCACTCATTGGTTTACATCATAGGGTGGCATTAGCTAATGTTTGAATCTTTAGTGGCATCTCCAATTTTGGTTCTAACTACTCCTCAACATACTGTAATTCTTCCTCTCCAAATATGATTATTGTTCGCACTTCTTAAAGATACAACAAAACCAAGAGTGCTTTTGCTATCCATTTTGTATAATATTCAATCATAATATGATGAGCTTCCTTGATATTCTCCTTGGAGAACCCCACTAATTATGTGGCTTTTTCAACCAGCTAATTCTGTAAATATTCTAGTTGGGCAGTTAATGTCTACACCTACTTTTCAACTTCTTCCTGTACTTTTTGATGCTTCTCGACTACTTTCTCCAAATCCTCTACTTTTTGTTGCCAATACTCTGCCTCTAATTTCATTGTCTCTAATTGTGCCCTATTTTTGGCCAAATTTTCTTCTAACCCAATGATCTTCACCTTAGCCTCAAAACATTTCTTCTTATAATTCTCATCATGCAAGTAAAGCAAGCTCATATCCACCTGAATATTCCCCATCTTCTCTATAGTATAAATATTTTTTAGGTCCTTTGTAATGACTTCATAAGCATAATCGCATGGAGCCATATCTCCTTGGGGATTTTGGACTTGGGGAATCATCTTTATAGTGTGGGACTCCATAGCTTCAGGTCAAATAAAACCTTCTGCAACATCTTTTTTGGTGCTTGAGCCTCTGTTCGCTTACAAATTTTCGTCCACTACGATGAACTCTAGTCGGTTCGACTTATTTTTACTGCAAAATGATGCTCTGGCACAATTTCTATCTTTGATTTTGGAAGCACTTGCAACTCAAGAAATGAAGAAAAGAGAAAACAAGCCTACTAAGGGTTTATCTTAGGAAGGGGGGTAGAAATGGAAACAATTGATGGAACAGAGATGGTTGAGGGAATGAAAGTGAGGGGTTTGGCTATAGTTATACTTACTTGAGGAGGAGCTTGTGTGCTTACATCCATAGTAGAAGTTATCAGAATGGAGGATAGAGGGAGCAAAAATGGATTGGGAGTGGATGCAAAAGAACTAAAATAAAGGGAAACAGAGGAAAAGGGAATAAAAGAAGAGGGAGCATTGGTGACCCATAACTAAGGACTGGTATAAGGAATGAAAATGAAAGGTATACCAAATGGGATGAAATGGAAGTAAAAACTATATAATGGGGGGTGATAGTCACAAAATTCTTGTGAGTAAAGGAAGAAGGCAAGGAAAACATACCTTCAAGATTCAACATCGTTTGAGCCGATGATGAGGGTGGCTACAATGCTGGTTGTTCCTTGGCTTGTTCTCCCTTCATTTCCTCCTCAATATTTATGATCTCCATATCCTAGTCAAGATAATATTCTTAGACCAAGGGAAAAGTCTCTAGAGTCTCTAAAATTCTAGCCTATGTAGCTAAAACTACAAGAGGAGATATTTCACCAAAAGAAGAAACAACACCAGTTCTCAGCTTCTTGATGACGCTTGAAAAAGGAAGCACCTCACCTCCACTTTTTCTCTTACATTGAGGTTGCTTTTTGGGTGGTGACTATTTTTCTTCCTCCACAAGTTGCACTTACTCAACCATAGGTTGCTTTCCTCTACCCATGATCTCTTCACTATCAGATTCTTGAAAGCTTCGAGGTATAATTTTAGTGAAAGCAATAGGCTGGTAATTTCAACAATAATCATCATAGATGCTTGAAAACATCTCATACATCATCAGGTCATAGGGTGACCCAGTATTTCCTCAGTGGACTCTCATAATCCACAAATTGGTGATTTTATCCTCATAAAAAGTGGGCAACTAAACCTTCATTTTGCTAAACAGGCATGGAGGAGGAATTTGGTGCTTGTGGAATTTAGGATTATATTCGGCCTCCATATCATAGAAATCATGTCATGGCAGAAGTGGCATCATATTTTCAATGTGCCAGTCGAGATCATGACCCTATGGATTGTGTATCTTCATCTCAATATCCACCTTGGGATAGCAATTCAAAATTTTTACTCTGATCAATATCGTGAAATGATCCAAAGGGTCATATTTCCACTGCTAGGGTAACTCAACCAAGTCAAGGTCGTAGAGATTTTTTGTAATCAATTTATTTTATCCAACCTGGCTTGCTTCAATATAATAGAAGCAAAAGGGTATTGTACATGTGTTTCATTTCCCTCGACCCGCCCCATAAATGTCATTAATAAATTCATTCTGACGAGAAACCTCCAATGCAAAAAGGTGCTCTGTAGAAAAATATGGAAGGAGGAACAAATTTCTAGTAAAGCTAAAAATTTGTACAATGATGCCTTGCATCAACAATAAAATATCACCTTTATCCTTTGTGATGACCTCCTATCTCATCGCCCTCAAACTCTCTTACATATGTCAAAAATAATCTCGAGGGTAGGGCCCAAGAACATTCTCTTGAAATTATAATATGACTCCTTTCTGGACAAACTCAAAGTCCATAAATAAATTGGTAGCTTCCTGTCTGCCTCGTCAGTCTACTTGATAGCTATAAAAGAAAAATGTTGGTGCATGTGGAAAAATAAATACCATGCTAAATATGCAAAATGTTTGAACACTACCTCTTCTCCACTCTGCATTCTTTCTAATTGGGTGTGCATTCTTCGATCCATGTAATCCACCTAGTCAAAGAAAATTGGATTCATGCTTATTTTCATTGTTATCGAAGCATAGAATTCTACCTACGAAATATATTGTACAAGTGTCACTTGCCATTTATGCAGTGTAGAATCAATAGGAAGATCAATCACCCAAGATAACATGGAAAATATGTTTGGACTCTTAAAATTTATTAGAGGCTTTGGCAAAGTCAACAACTCTCCAAACTATGGTGTTTTTATTAGTTGATTCTCCATGAACTAGCTCAATGCCACAGTCGATTGGTACCTCTCATCTTACTACCCAAGATTTAGCTTTTTGAACATAACATCTAGAGGAGGCATAACCCTGCAAGCGAATGCTTATCTGACTATGTTAGATGAAATGCTAAATAATCTATCTCCTTTTGTATTATAAACAACTCTTGTGATAGGGTTATAAAATTTTACAATAGCCAGTACGGGTTCTGGGCAAGCGTGAATAGGTGTACATAGGTACCAAAAAATCTACACATTATATGCAATAGTTAATAGAATTTTTGGTTTCAAGCCTTGTCTCACAAAAAATCCTACATCCTAGCACACTTTTTCCATGCCCTTGTTCAAAATGATGTAGTCACCAATCTGAGCCAATGCATCATAATATGGATCAAGCTCTTCATCTTCATTTTTCCTAGTTTTTTTAACATTCTTGCCTCCTACTTTTTTTATGTTTTCTTTGTGTCAATAGCAAGGTTTTGCTTAGTGGTGAATTTTGCAATTTAGCATGAATTTTTGGATTTCCAAAATGTCAATTTTGCAATTTTTGGGACCATAGAGATCGGCCCGTTCACCTGAAAATTTCAAGATCTAATTTTTTTTAGAGTAAATTCACCCAGTTGTCATAAGGTTTCCCACCCAATTTTTGCCCTAAATTTATTTAAAATAAGAAATATCCCACCCAAATCACCCCTTGTACCCCATTATATATAGCTAACCCTGAAAATGACTCCCATACAATTACAACATTTTTATTGGATAGCGAGCGATACAAAGCATAGTACTAACAAAACCAGAGTCCACAACTAGCAAAAGGTGACTGGCAGAAGGCAACTGAAAGAAGGTGATTGACAGAAGGTGATTGGGAGAAGGTGACTAGTAGAAGGTGACTGATAGAAGGCGACTGGTAGAAGCCAACTGATAGAAGGTGACTGGTAGAAGGCGACTGGAGAAGGTGATTGGAAAAAGGTGACTGGCAGAAGGTGATTGACAGACAATGACTTGTAGAAGGTGATTGACAAAAGGCGACTAGCAAAATGTGACTAGTAGAAGGTGACTAGCAGAAGGTGATTAACTGAAGGCAACTAATAGAAGGTGACTGGTAGAAGGCAACTAGTAGAAGGTGACTGACAGAAAGTGACTAGGAGAAGGTGAATGACTGAAGGCAACTGACAGAAGATGATTGATAGAAGATGACTGATAGAAGGTGATTGATAGAAGGTGACTGGTAGAAGGCGACTGATAGAAGGTGACTAATAGTAGGTGACTGGCAGAAGGCAACTGGAAGAAGGTGACTGGTAGAAGGTGACATACAAAAGGTGACTGGTAGAAAGTGACTGGCAAAAGGAAACTCAATTTATTCGTATGCTTCTTTTACCATTAAATTTTATTTTTTATTTTATTAATGGACACTCAATAAGGAGTTTTATTTTTCTTGCGAACAATACTCATGGGACAGTCACATATTTTGTTGTCTGTAGCAGTAGTTCTCTTTTATACCTGTTATTTTCATATTTAAAAATGATGTTCTTTGTTCATGTTATTTTTCTATTCATATAGGTAAAAATGTCAACTACAGGCAGTGGAAAGAAGGGAGGAGAGTCTTCTAATAAAAAGAGTATCCTCAAATACTTTCCTAATATTTCAAAACCCAATCTGCCATCAACATCTGCACAAACTAAAGGTATGAACACATTTACTCACCAGTTAATTTTTTTACTTTGTTAATTTTAAATATAATGTCTTCAATTCATAAAGAAGTGTGTTTTTTGGTTGATGGCTTTGTTCACTTTTATCTGTAGAAAACACTAGTATGATTTTAAATGCCATAGTGATAATGAATCTACTATTGACACTAGAATTATCTCTATAGAAAACACTATTAACCCTGGTATTCCTCCACTTCCACATATCCACGATAATCAACAGTCCACACATGAAGATAATCTCAATCAAATCGAACAAAAACATGAAGATATTCCTGAATCTAACACGCCAAGTGGAAAATAAACTAATAGTTCTTATGCAGTCCCTACTTTCGAAGAATCTTCATCTAAAAAAAATAAATGTGCAAGGTTATCTAGGTGGACAATTAACAGATCATTTTAGCTTGATTGGATATCATAATTTTCATTTATTGAGCCAGTGCTACCAGAGAATAGTAGTGATGATATAACAAAATTAATATGTGTAATTTACAGTTGGAAACACAGAAAGGAGCATAGATTACAACTTAAGAAAGATATAGTAGAAAAACATTGTGGAAAGGTTTATATCAAAACAAAAGAAGGTGATCGAGCAACACAAAAAAATTATAGATGGAAGGATGCATCAGAGTGCGTACATATAAGATATGTAGAAGAATATGATAAATAAATGAAACAAAAGCAAACATTGGTTGAGAAAGGTGCAACGATTCAAGCCCAATTTCAAAAAATGAATAAGTTAACTTTAGCTTAAAAATTTTTGCAGTTTGCTATTGTATTTCTATTCTTAAGAAGGGTAGACCTATGTCTGATTTCATAGATTATAAATCTCTATTTTGACTAGATAATATGTAAAAATTACCCAATGCTCATTGGTTAGATCGAAGTGGTTGGGAAATGGCAAAATGCCTATCATTGGTTGAGCAGAATGACCTCAGAGAGAAAGTAAAAAAGGTAAAATTCATTTCACTTTCAATTGATGAGATGACTGCAGTTGACAATACATCTTGGATTTGCATACATGTTTACACATTGGAAAATCATTCAAGGCAACCTCATTTACTAGGAATACGTAAAATGGTGGAAAATTGTAATGCAAAAAACATTTACAATGTTGTTGTAGCTAGTTTAAAATAAGTAGGAATGAATTAAATTGAAATAGCCACTAAGTTAATATGTGTAGGAGCTAATGGTGCTGCTACAATGCAAGGACATACGAATGGTATTTGTGTTAGACTACAAACATTTGTTACCCCATATTTGATCCCTATTCATTGCATGACTCATAGAATGAATCTTGCATACAAAATTGTGGATACATTTACAAATGTTGCCAAAGTAGAAGAACTTATCTGTGAAATTCATGAATATTTTTCATGTAGTCCAAAAATATTTTCAAAGTTTCAACAGTTTGCACTAGGAGTTACCGAAGGTAAAAAATTGTTGAAAGATGTGGATACTAGGTGGATTTCGATGTATCTACCAGTATTAAGAGTTTTCAAAGAATATCAATCCTTGATAGGGTTTATGTATGTAAATCGTAGGGCGGTTGATAAGGCTAAATATTTAATTTTTTGAATGAGTGACTTTGAAACTCTTCTCACATTGTGTGGAATTCTTCCAATGTTGGAAAAAATGAATACTTTGATAAAAATTGCACAAGAAAGATCGATTTATATTGTGGATTTCATCAGGGCAAGAATACAAATTTACATGCATATTGATATGATTTATGCATCTAGTCAAAATTTTATGGATCCTTTGTTTGAAATTTGGAGAGCATTAACAAGTATGAATAGTCCTCAGAGCTTTTTGAAGTTCAATATTAACGATCATCTGTGTATTAATGTCCACGAAAATGAAATACCTTTATATTGTTATGGTGTATGATTGGATATAGTTACAAATGAGGTTGAGAAAATGGCCATAACCTACAATAGATTTCATGTGGTTGTGTACAATACAAAACTTAAACTAAAACAAATAGCATAATCATTGACAAAAGAAATTAGAGACCGTTTTCAAAGAGATGAATCGCTAGAGGCTATGGGTGTGGTAAATCCAATATTTTGGGATCCTTGTAATGAATACTAGATTATAAATTTTTTGTTCCTCAAATACATGGACAGACTTGCTGGCCATTTTAGTCAAAGTGTTGTAGTCAATGGCATTGAAATCAATGGCATTTTGAACAAAGATCTTTTGACAAAATAATCCAATTGTTTTGGAACAATAATTTCTACTCAAGTTTCACAGTTGTCTAACCGTCATGAAGCAGGTTCTATTTCATGTTTGTGGAGAATATTACAACCAAGGACTATCTTAAAATATACTATGAATGAATATTTTCATTTATATGAATTATGTCAAACGATGATTTTGGGATCCGTGGAAGATGAAAGGGTGTTCAGTGCACTTTCATATATAAAATCTAAAGTTTGAAATAGGTTGGACAAAAATTTGGAGAATTTCTTGAGAGTATATGTGTCGACCTATGAGGTGGAGGAGTTTCCTTATGAAATAGCATTATCACATTAGAGTTATTTTGTAGAGAGAAGAGGTGTAAAAAATATTGATAATGATGAGGATGATGGTAACACTGGTCAGATTGTGATGACAGAAATTTTGAGAATGAATGTAGAACATTTTGTACAATTTGAAAAGAGTTTGTTCCAAATTCCAGCATCATGATGTAAGGATGCATTCATTTGATTTTATTTCACATATTATCATTTGATTTTATTTCACATATCAGAATGAGAGGAAGCTATCATTTGATTTAATTTCACATATCAGAATGAAAGGATGTTTTCATTTGATTTAATTTGAGTTCACATGTTATTATTTGATTTGATTTCACATATCTAAATGAAAGGATGCTATCATTTGATTTTATTTCACATATCAGAATGAAAGTATGTTATCATTTGTTTTGATTTCACATATCAGAATGAAAGGACCTTATCATTTGTTTTGATTTGAGTTCACATGTTATTATTTGATTTTATTTCACATATTATCATTTGATTGTATTTCACATATAAGAATGAAAGGATTTTTTCATTTGATTTAATTTGAGTTCACATATTATTATTTTATTTGATTTCATATATTTGAATGAAAGGATGATATCATTTGATTTGATTTGATTTCACATGTTACATTATTTTTTTTGTAATATTTGTTATTCATGAAAGTAATTTCCTATGCTGTATTTTCTGACATTTCAAATTAATTCATATAACATAAAAGAACATCTTACTGCATTCACATAATTCAATATTACTTAATATATCAACACAAACAATCAAAACATAACAACATTAACACATATCAAACATTATTTCTTCCACTTCAAATTAATAACAACAAACTTTTACATCATCATAAATAATCAAAACATACTCCCTTTCATTGAATTCAATATTTAAATAAGATACCATTCATTCATTATTTACAATACATATCAAACATTATTTCTTCCACTTAAAATTTCCAATAGATAGCATATTTTTCGGAAATAGTCATTCATTGTTTCAATTCTCAAAAATGATACCATTCATTTACAATTTACAATATATATCAAATATTATTTCTTTCAGTTCAAATTACTTAATACATCAACACATAATCCTAACATAACAACATTCAAAATAAAATTTCCAATAGATAACACATTTTTCAAAAATAGTCCCATTCATTGTTTCAATTCTCAAAAATGATACCATTCATTTGAAATTTACAAAACATATCAAATAGTATTTCTTCCACTTAAAATTACTTAATGCATCAACACATAATCATAACATGGCAACATTCAAAACAAAATTGCAAATAGATAACATATTTTTCAGAAATAGTCTCATTCATTTTTTCAATTCTAAAAAATGATACCATTCATTTGCAATTTACAAAACATATCAAACATTATTTCTTCCACTTCAAATTACTTAATACATCAACACATATAATATTAACATAACAACATTGAAAACAAAATTTCCAATAGATAAAACATTTTTTGACAATAGTCTCATTCATTGATTTTTGACAATAGTCTCATTCATTGATTTCAATTCTCAAAAAGGATATCAAACATATAAAAAATTATTTATTCCGCTTCAAATTAAAACATAACAATAATTAAAAACAAAACTTCAAAATAATAATATAAATTTTTCAAAAATTACCTCTAACATTGATTTCAATTTTCAAAAAAATACCAGTCTTAAATATTTATAAAAATATAAAGATATAAAGAGTTTTTGTTTCACTTGAAACCCAACACAAAAAAGATCTATTGTTTTTCAATGTTTCTTGAAGGTCCACCCACATCTACCTCAATATCCTTTTCTTCTAATGCCCCTGCCCTAACCAAACTTTCTGTTGTAGTGTTGATCCCCAATAACAAGGCACTCTCTTCCTTCGTTGGATCTTCTTTGAAAGGTGCATTCAGATCCTTCTCATTTTCTTTTAGTTTAGCCTCGACATCCATGCCCCCATATTTTATAACCTTATTTAGGTAATTATTTTCTCTAACCATCTGTTGTAACCTCTTTTTAAATTCAATAGCATTAATAATGCTAATTTTGGTAGTCTTTATTAAAAATTTCATGGCACTGACTTGTTGCTTTAGGTGCTGGAAATTAGACTACAAAATAGAAATAAAAAAAGGTTAATATTTATAAACAAAACATATTTAACAAAAATAAATATTTTTTAGTTAGATGTAGAACTTACATCAGTTGTAAGTCGTGTTGTTTCTGCAATTGCTACTTTGTTCTGATCAAGTGCCCATTCATTGAAATATGTTTGGGCTTCTGCATTGAGGTTTTCCAAATGATTCATAACAATGATAATAATTTCATCTCTATATGTAGACTCGACCTCCATAGTTCCAGATTCAGCTTTATGTAGCAAGGCATCGAGCTTTTGGGGCTCATTCTCCATCTTGAGAAACAACTCTTTTCTTTTTGGAAAATTTTTATATCAGCCATTGATGGCTTTAATCAAAACCCTTGGCCCGATATTCCCATTCCTTCAATTTATCAATATCTGAAAGAAGAGTATTATGAACTATAGCTTTACATGCATCGGCTAATAACACATTTTCAAAAACGTTTAGGATATCATCTTCTGTAATAGTACGAGCGACGAATTGATGTGCGACGAAAGGGGAAAATTCGGTGGCATCTACATTGACATCATATTCTTCTCCATCAATGCCCTCTTCATCCTCAAGAATATCACTTTCCTTTAAAGGGAAATTTTTAGGATTCATACCCTAATAAAGAAAGTCACAATCAAGAGTTCCCGAGGGCATTTGAGATGCACTCTCAACATTTGAAAAATTCTCCAAGGTTAATATAAGTACAACAAAAATATTAGATGATGACACATTTTGTGTCTCTATAGCACTTCTTGCATTGTGAGGTGGTAGTGTGAGAAACATTTTACCACGCATGCGTGATTGGTTCCTCGTAGGTGGAACCTGAAGTGGATGGACCTGAACTTGCTTTGGGTGGACCTGAACCTGCTATGGATGTGGCTGTGGCTATGGCTATGGATGTGGTTGTGGCTGTGGTTGTGGTTGTGGCTATGGTCATAGAAGGTTAGATGGTGGAGCCATCCTTTTTTTAGCCTTTTGAATCTATGAGGTCCCTCTATTAAATTTCACACAAGAACATAAAATAAATCATTTATAAATAACAATAGAATTAAAAAATATTTATTTAAAATATGCATACCTAACTCAGACTATGCAGCCATTGATGTTTCAACCATTTTCCCTTTGTCTAAAAAATACGTAAAACACATTAAAAAAACATAATTTTAAGCAAAAAAATAAATCATTTAAAAAAACATTTTTGAACAATGCAGAGTAAGGTTACCTTGTGGGTTGGAGGTAACCTCTTCTATGTCGACTGTAACTGTTTCTCCAGTAAAATGTACCGCAGGTGTATGCTGAATCTGACCATAATCAGACCTCACACATTTTTTGGGATTCATTGGTGATGACTGTGATTGCGTGTCAAAATCAAAAGATACTTCCAGAATCCTAAATGCGGCATCCCTCTTACTTGAAGACTGAGATGCTCTTTTCTATTTTCAAAACAAAATTAGAGAATAAAAATATAAAATTAAAAAAAGAAAATAAAGATATTTCAACAAATATTTTTACCTGTATCTCACCATCAGACATGCCAATAGACAACAAACTAGGGTGCAATGTATTGAGAGGACTGCTCTGTTGAAGGTTGAAATAAGCTTCCTGAAATAAACAAAGAATAAAATTACTGGTAGTCACTATGTAAGTGGATGCTTGAATTTTTTGGGCACTCAAAAGGTCATGCTTTAGGCAGTTGGAAATGTGTGTGCACCAGTCAAATTTACCGCCATCAATACAACGAAGCAATAAAGAAAGTACCCAAAAAGGCATTTATGCAGGTCACCCCTACAGAATAAGCCTTGCTTGAAAAAATTCAATGCAAGCATATATAAATTTGTCTCCAACATTCAAAATGTTTAAGCCCCTTTTGGACTTAGAAGAAATGACTGAAAAAGAGAACATTATTAGAAAACAAAAAATAAAATAAGGAGAACACTTTTAGATAAATGAAACTATGTTAAATAAAAAATAAATTTTCAAATTATACCTTTCAGATTATTAGGATGAATAGCATAAAGGTTTCATAGGGTGGATTTATCATCATCGGTTAAGGCGTACTGGTTGTTCACCAGTACACCATCCAAAAATGGCAACCCTGTTAGTCACTGCACATCGGAGGGTTTAACCGAAAAAATATTTTTGTTATTATCCACACGGATTGAAATAGTGCACATGTCATGGTTGTAACAAGAAACGATCTGTTGCATCAACTGAACATTAATGTTCAACTGAGGTATCTTCAACACACCAGCAAGTCCAACAGTGTAAATCCACTGGGAATCTCTATCAAGAGTGTTAAAAATGCTCTTGAGATTTGGACAGAAGGTGTACTTGAAATGAAATTTGGATGGAAGAGGGGAGGAACAACTAGCCATCTCTGAACATGCTAGCAAAACCTTATAAAAATGATGCCAAAACACTACCAAAATGCTGCCAAAATGCTCTAAAAATGTTGCCAAAATGCACTAAAATTGCTTGGAAAAGCTCTAAAAATACTCTAAAACCGTTGTGGAAAATGCCCTGAAAATGCTAGAAATTTTTTTTGAAGTTGCTATGGGAAAAGCTGCAAATGAACCTGCAAATGAATTTATAGATTTTTTGCATGGAAGGAGTTAACGCATGAATGACACGTGGCAGAAGGGAGGACACATGGTGCCATCTTATTTACAGAAATGGCGGTCACCTTGTTCCACTCACCATCTACCAGTCACCATGTGCCACTCGCCATCTATCAGTTGCCTTGTGCCACTCACCATCTGTCAGTTGCTTTGCACCACTCACCATCTATCAGTTGCCATGTGCCACTTTCTTTCTATCAGTCACCTAGTGCCACTCACCTTTTGCCATTCACCATCTGCCAGTCACCATGTACCACTTGCCATGTGTTAGTTGCCATGTACCAATCACCTTTTGTCAGTCACCTTCTGCGACTCACCTTTTGCCAGTCACCTTCTGCCAAATGCCTTGTTTCAGTTGCCTTCTGCTAGTCACCTTCTGCCAGTCGCCTTCTGCTAGTCACCTTCTGTTAGTCACCTTCTGTCAGTCACCTTTTGCCAGTTGTCTTCTGCCAGTCGTCTTTTGTTAGTCGCCTTCTGTCAGTTGCCTTCTATCGGTCGCCTTTCGCCAGTTTCCTTCTGCCAGTCACATTTTGCCAGTCACCTTTTGATAATTTTTTTGATACTTGTAGTTGAAAAAAAAATTGCCATGTTTTGAAAAAATTTCTTCAAAAATTTGAAAAATTTGCCCCATAGTTTATATAGTTTTCACGTTGATTCACCCCGATTTGATAAATACTTTTTTGGTACTACACCTTATGCATAACCATGGTCAATAGCTTTCTTCCCCATCTTTGTCCTTCAGTAATTTCACTTCAACACTATGATAGTTCTACAAAAAATTAGCAATTTGAAAAAACTAAATGACGATCCTACAATGCTCCAAAGAAAATGCTCTTAATATTTCTTTTTCTACAAGCTTTCGGTTCACCCTATTTATAATTTTCACCTCCAAATACCCAATTTCATGCATGTGGTGCACCTTGAGAAATCCATGTGAACGTGCTCCTTGGTTCTCTTGCCCAACATGCTTTCTTATGATTTTTAACTACCAATAACGCCCTTGTGTTGTCAATATTCTTTGAATGTCATGCCCAACCACTTTTCTACTTTGAAGGGCATAATATGGTTATTTAATGACTAACTTCGAGAAATATGAATGCCACATATGCATGATGGAAGTGCTTTTTGAGGTAAAATTAATAAATTTTCTGAATTTATATATCGAAAATATCTTTAGAGGATTTTTCTAGTGAAATTAGATTGATCTCATGCACTTAACTGAAGCTTGCTCTGAAATTAGCTCATGCCAGTGAAGAATGCTTTTTCAAACAACTTGATTTTTTAGAGACATCAATTGGGGTGAAAATAACCTTGTGCAACTAATATTTTTGTTCAATTGGAGCTCTATAAATACCTTCCCATGCTTTCACTATCAAAAACTACCTATTTGGCATTTTTAAATTAATTTATCATGCCTCAAAAAAGCTTTACTTGCGAAAAAGCAATATTTTCATGCAACTGAGAGTCTTTTATGAAAAAAGCAAGGAAAAAATTAATTTCACCCCCTTCTATGCCAAAAATAAACTTGCCAACTGGAGTTCCCAAAAAAGCATGTCAAATTTCCTTTCTTGTCTTGAGTTATCCCAAAATTAACTGTTGGTGGAGCGAAAAAGAGTTTCACCCCAAAAATAAGATATGCGGTGCGAAATGCTTTTTTTAGGCAAAAAAAGACTTTTTCCTTTTTATTTTTTTATCTTTGCTTTTCTTATTTTTTCTTTTGTCTTTTCTTTTTGGCAATCAATGAATGTTTTCACCCACGAAATATGACACAAATGCTTTAAAATGTTTTCAGAGTGAAAACACCTGCTTTGAAGTGAAATGAAAACTACCACTTTTTTGGGGGGGATGAAGAAGGTTTTTTGTTGGCAAAAATGAATTTTACCAGTGAAAACACCCCTTCACAGTGAAAAGGAATTTTTCTTCTCATCCTTAGCCATTTTTTCGAACAAAAGCAACACTAAACAAAAATATACCTATTTACATTCTCAATATCGATTTTTTTACTAGTAATAGGCCTTCAAATGAAGACCATTGACTGGAATTGGCAGCACATGGCCATCCATATCCTACAAATAAAATGAGTTAACTTGATTGACACCAGAAATATAAAACGGACCCTCGCAAATTACCTTGAACTTATGATGCTTTACTGGATTTGTCTTATTCTCATTTCACTTTAACACCAGATCACCCACTTTGAATGCCTTCTCATAAGTCTTCTTACCGAACCACTTCTTCATCATCTAGGCATGCTTCATGAAGGTATTGTATGATTTCTCCCTCTCTTCATCTAGCTATAAAATCTGATTGAACCTTGCACTCATGGGGTTGAATTCATCATCTTCACCATCAAGTGCAAGGATTGAAGGGTCAACAATTCAATATTAATGGGCAAGACTGCTTTACCATACACCAAGGCATAAGGAGACATCTTGATAGACTTCTTCACTAAGATGCAATCTACGTTAGATGAAATGCTAAATAATATATCTCCTTTTGCATTCTAAACAACTCTTGTGATAGGTTATAAAATTTTGAAATAGCCAGTATGAGTTCTAGGCAATCATGAATAGGCATACACAGGTTCCAAAAAATCTACACATGATACGCAATAATTAATAGAATTTATGGTGTCAAGCCTTGTCTAACAGCAACTTCTACATCCTAGCACAATTTTTCCATGCCCTTTTTCAAAATGATGCAGTCACCAATCTTAGCCAGTACATCATAATATGGATCAAGCTCTTCATCTTTGTTTTCCCTAGCTTTTTTATCTTTCTTGCCTCCTACTTTTTTTGTGTTTTCTTTGGGTCAGTAGCTTTCTTCCCCATATTCGTCCTTCAGTAATTTCACTTCAACACTCTGATAGTTCTACAACGAAGTAGCAATTCGAAAAAGCTAAATGATGATTCTATAATGTTCCAGAGAAAATGATCTTAATATTTCTTTGTCTGCAAGCTTTCGGTTCATCCTATTTATAATTTTCACCTCCAACTGTCCAATTTAACGCATGTGGTGCACCTTGAGAAATCCAGGTGAATGTTCTCCTTGGTTCTCTTGCCCAGCATGCTTTCTTATGATTTTTAACTACCAATAATGCCCTTGTGCTGTAAATCTTCTTTGAATGCCATGCCCAATCGTTTTTCTACTTTGAAGGGCACAATATGGTTATTTTAACGACTAACTCCAAGAAATATGAATGCCACACATGCATGATGGAAGTGCTTTTTGAGGCAAAATTAAAAAATATTCTGAATTTAGATGCTGAAAACATCTTTGGAGGATTTTACCAGTGAAATTAGATTGATCTCATGCACTTAACTGAAGCTCGCTCTGAAATTAGCTCATGCCAGTGAAGAATGCTTTTCCAAACAACTTACTTTTTTAGAGATGTCAACTAGGGTGAAAATAACCTTGTGCAACTAATTGTTTTGTTCAAATGGAGCTCTATAAATACCTTCCCATGCTTTCACTGTCAAAAACTACCTGTTTGGCATTTTTAAATTAATTTATCATGCCTCAAAAAAGCTTTACTTTTGAAAAAGTAAGCTTTTAATGCAACTGAGAGTCTTTGTTGAAAAAAGTAAGGCAAAAATTAATTTCACCCCCATCTATGCCAAAAATAAACCCGCAAACTGGATTTCCCAAAAAATCATGTCAAATTTCCTTTCTCATCTTAAGTTTTTACCTCGAAATTAACTGTTGGTGGAGCGAAAAAGAGTTTCACCCCAAAAATAAGATATGCACGACGAAATGCTTTTTCAGGCAAAAAACATATTTTTCCTTTTTATTTTTTTATCTTTGCTTTTCTTCTTTTTTATTTTGTTTTTTATTTTTGGCAATCAATAAATGTTTTCACCCCCAAAATATGACACAAAGGCTTTAAAATGTTTCCAGGGAAAAAACACCTGCTTTGAAGCGAAATGAAAACTACCATTTTTTTTTGGGACAAAGAAGGCTTTTCACTGGAGAAAATGAATTTTACCAGCGAAAACACCCCTTCACAGTGAAAAGGGATTTTTCTTCTCATACTTAGCCATTTTTTCGAACAAAATCAACACTAAAAAATATATACATATTTACATTCTCAATCTCGATTTTTTTTATTGGTAATAGGCCTTCAAATGAATACCATTGATTGGAATTGGCAGCACATGGCCATCCATATCCTGCAAATAAAATGAGTTAACTTGATTGACACTAGAAATATGGAAAGGACCCTTCCAAATCATCTTGAACTTATGATGCTCTATTGGCTTTGCCTTGTTCTCATTTCACTTTAACACCAGATCACCAACTTTGAACGTCTTCTCATAAGTCTTCTTACCGAACCACTTCTTCATCATTTATGCATGCTCCATGAAGGTATTGTATGATTTCTCCCTCTCTTCCTCTAGCTATAAAATTTGATCCAACCTTGCACTTAGGGGTTGAATTCATCATCTTCACCATCAAGTGCAAGGATTGAAGGGTCAACAATTCAATATGAATAGGCAAGACTGCTTCTTTACCATACATCGGGGAATAAGGGGACATCTTGATAGACATCTTCACTTATATGTGATCTATGTTATATGAAATGCTAAATAATCTATCTCCTTTTGCATTCTAAACAACTCTTGTGATAGGGTTATAAAAATTTTCAATAGCTAGTACGAGTTTTTGGAAAATGTGAATAGGTGTACATAGGTACCAAAAAATCTACACATGATACACAATAGTTAATAGAATTTCTGGTGTCAAGCCTTGTCTAACAACAACTTCTACATCCTAGCACAATTTTTTATGCCCTTGTTCAAAATGATGCAGTCACCAATCTGAGCTAGTGCATCATAATATGGATCAAGCTCTTCATCTTTGTTCTGGATTTTTTAACTTTCTTGCCTCCTACTTTTTTTGTGTTTTCTTTGGGTCAGTAGCTTTCTTCCCCATATTCGTCCTTCAGTAATTTCACTTCAACACTCTGATAGTTCTATAATGAATTATCAATTTGAAAAAGCTAAATGATGATCCTAAAATGCTCTTGAGAAAATGCTCTTAATCTTTCTTTGTCTGCAAGCTTTCGGTTCACCCTATTTATAATTTTCACCTCCAACTACCCAATTTAATGCATGTGGTGCACCTTGAGAAATCCAGGTGAACGTGCTCCTTGGTTCTCTTGCCAAACATGCTTTCTTATGATTTTTAACTACCAATAACGCCCTTGTGTTGTCAATCTTCTTTGAATGTCATGCCCAACCACTTTTCTATTTTGAAGGGCACAATCTGGTTATTTAACGACTAACTCCAAGAAAGATGAATGCCACATATGCATGATGGAAGTGCTTTTTGAGGTAAAATTAATAAATTTACTGAATTTATATGCTGAAAACATATTTGAAGGATTTTTCTAGTGAGATTAGATTGATCTCATGCACTTAACTGAAGCTCGCTCTGAAATTAGCTCATGCCAGCAAAGAATGCTTTTCCAAACAACTTTTTTTTTTAGAGACGCCAACTAGGGTGAAAATAACCTTGTGCAACTAATTTTTTTGTTCAACTGGAGCTCTATAAATACCTTCCCATGCTTTCATTGTTAAAAACTACCTATTTGGTATTTTTAAATTTATTTATCATGCCTCAAAAAAGCTTTACTTTTGAAAAAGTAATAGTTTAATGCAACTGAGTCTTTGCTGAAAAAAGCAAGGCAAAAAATAATTTCACCCCCTTCTATGCCAAAAATAAACTCACCAACTGGAGTTCCCAAAAAAAACATATCAAATTTCCTTTCTCGTCTTGATTTTTTACCCCAAAATTAACTGTTGGTGGAGCAAAAAATATTTTCACCCCAAAAATAAGATATGCATGGTGAAATACTTTTTTCAGGCAAAAAAACATCTTTTTCCTTTTTATTTTTTTAACTTTTCTTTTCTTCTCTTTTATTTTATCTTTTCTTTTTGTAAATAAATAAATGTTTTCACCTCCAAAATATGACACAAAGGCTTTAAAATGTTTTCAACGTGAAAACACCTGCTTTGAAGCGAAATGAAAACTACCACTTTCTTTTTTGGGACGAAGAAGGCTTTTCACTAGTGAAAATGAATTTTGCCAGCGAAACACCCCTTCACAGCAAAAAGGGATTTTTCTTCTCATCCTTAGCCATTTTTTCGAACAAAAGCAACACTAAAAAAATATATACATGTTTACATTCTCAATATCGATTTTGTTTACTGGTAATAGGAATTAAAATGAAGACCATTGACTAGAATTGGTAGGACATAGCCATCCATATCCTCCAAATAAAATGAGTTAACTTGATTGACACCAGAAATCTAGAAAGGACCCTCCAAAATCACCTCAAAATTATGATGCTTGACTGGCTTTGCCTTGTTCTCATTTCACTTTAACAATAGATCGCCCACTTTGAACGTCTTCTCATAAGTCTTCTTACCGAACCACTTCTTCATCATCTAGGAATGCTCCATGAAGGTATTGTATGATTTTTCCCTCTCTTCATCTAGCTATAAATTTGATCCAACCTTGCACTCATGAGGTTGAATTCATCATCTTCACCATCAAGTGCAAGTATTGAAGGGTCAACAATTCAATATTAATGGGCAAGACTGCTTCTTTACCATACACCAAGGCATAAGGGTACATCTTGATAGACTTCTTCACTGAGATACTATCTACATTAGATGAAATGCTAAATAATATATCTCCTTTTGAATTCTAAAAAACTCTTGTGATAGAGTTATAAAATTTTGTAATAGTCAGTATGAGTTCTAGGCAAGCGTAAGCAAGTGTACACAAGTACCAAAAAATCTACACATGATATGCAATAGTTAATAGAATTTCTGGTGTCAAGCCTTGTCTAACAGTAACTTCTACATCCTAGCATAAATTTTCCATGCCCTTGTTCAAAATGATGCAGTCACCAATCTAAGCCAGTGCATCATAATATGGATCAAGCTCTTCATATTTGTTTTTATTGGCTTTTTTAACTTTCTTGCCTCCTACTTTTTTCTATGTTTTCTTTGCGTCAGTAGTTTTCTTCCCCATATTCATCCTTTAGTAATTTCACTTTAACACTTTGATATATCTACAATGAATTATCAATTCAAAAAAGCTAAATGACGATCCTACAATGCTCCAGAGAAAATGCTCTCAATCTTTCTTTGTCTACAAGCTTTTGTTTCACCCTATTTATTATTTTCACCTCCAAATACCCAATTTAATGCATGTGGTGCACCTTGAGAAATCCAAGTGAACGTGATCCTTGGTTCTCTTGCCCAACATGCTTTCTTATGATTTTTAACTATCAATAACACTCATGTGATGTAAATATTTTTTGAATGTCATGCCCAACCGCTTTTCTACTTTGAAGGGCACGATATGGTTATTTCACGACTAACTCCGAGAAAGATGAAAGCCACACATGCATTATGGAAGTGAGGTAAAATTTATTAAATTTTATGAATTTAGATGCCAAAAACATCTTTGGAGGATTTTTCTGATGAAATTAGATTGATCTCATGCACATAACTGAAGCTCACTCTAAAATTAGCTCATGCCAACGAAGAATGCTTTTTCAAACAACTTGCTTTTTTAGAGACGTCAATTGGGGTGAAAATAACCTTGTGCAACTAATATATTTGTTCAACTGGAGCTCTATAAATACCTTCCCATGCTTTCACTGTGAAAAACTACCTGTTTGGCATTTTTAAATTAATTTATCATGCCTCAAAAAAGCTTTACTTACGAAAAAGCAAGATTTTAATGCAACTGAAAGTCTTTGCTAAAAAAAGCAAGGAAAAATTTAATTTCACCCCCTTTTATGCCAAAAATAACTCTCCAACTGGATTTCCCAAAAAATCATGTCAAATTTCCTTTCTCGTCTTGAGTTTTTACCCCAAAATTAACTGTTGGTGGAGTGAAAAAGAGTTTCACCCCAAAAATAATATATGCAGGGCGAAATGTTTTTTTTCGGCAAAAAGACATATTTTTCCTTTTTATTTTTTTATCTTTGCTTTTCTTTTTTTTCTTTTGTCTTTCCTTTTTGGCAATCAATAAATGTTTTCACCCTCGAAATATGACACAAAGGCTTTAAAATGTTTTCAGCACGAAAACACCTGCTTTGAAGCGAAATGAAAACTACCACTATTTTTTTTTGGGACGAAGAAGGCTTTTCGTTGGCGAAAATTAATTTTGCCAGTGAAATTAATTTTTTTTACTGGTAATAGGCATTCAAATGAAGACCATTGACTATAATTGGTAGCACATGGCCATCCATATCCTACAAATAAAATGAGTTAACTTGATTGATACCAAAAATCTGGAAAGGACCCTCCCAAATCACCTCAAACTTGTGATCCTTGATTGGCTTTGCATTGTTCTCATTTTACTTTAACACCATATCGCCCACTTTAAATGCCTTCTCATAAGTCTTCTTACCAAACCACTTCTTCATCATCTAGGCATGATCCATGAAGGTATTGTATGATTTCTCCCTCTCTTCCTCTAGCTATAAAATTTGATCCAACCTTGCACTCATGGGGTTGAATTCATCATCTTCACCATCAAGTGTAAGTATTGAAGGGTCAGCAATTTAATATGAATGGACAAGATTGCTTCTTTACCATACACCAAGGCATAAGGGGACATATTTATAGACTTATTCACTTATATGTGATCTATGTTAGATGAAATGCTAAGTAATCTATCTCCTTTTGCATTCTAAATAGCTCTTGTGATAGGGTTATAAAATTTTGCAATAACCAGTACGAGTTTTGTGCAAACGTGAATATGTGTGCACAGGTACCAAAAGTCTACACAGGATACGCAATAGTTAATAGAATTTATGGTGTCAAGCCTTTTCTAACAACAACTTCTACATCCTAGCACAATCTTTCCATGCCCTTGTTCTAAATTATGTAGTCACCAATCTGAGCCAGTGCATCACAATATGGATCAAGCTCTTCATCTTCATTTTGCCTAGCTTTTTTAACTTTCTTGCCTTCTTCTATTTTTTTTTGTGTTTTCTTTGCATTAGTAGCTTTCTTCCCTATCTTCGTCCTTCAGTAATTTCACTTCAACACTCTAATAGTTCTACAATCAAGTACCAATTCAAAAATTTAAATGACAATCCTACAATACTCCAGAGAAAATGCTCTCAATATTTCTTTGTCTGTAAGATTTCGGTTCACCCTATTTATAATTTTCACCTCCAACTACCCAATTTAATGCATGTGGTACATCTTGAGAAATCTAGGTGAACGTGCTCCTTGGTTCTCTTGACCAGCATGTTTTCTTATGATTTTTAACTACCAATAACACCCTTGTGCTATCAATCTTCTTTGAATGCCATGCCCAACCACTTTTCTACTTTGAAGGGCACAATCTAGTTATTTAACAACTAACTCTAAGAAATATGAATGCCACACATGCATTATGGAAGTGCTTTTTGAGGAAAAATTAATAATTTTGTTGAATTTAGATGTCAAAAATATCTTTGGAGGATTTTCCCAATGAAATTATATTTATCTCATGCACTTAACTAAAGCTCACTCTAAAATTAGCTCATGCCAGAGAATAATGCTTTTCCAAACAACTTGTTTTTTTAGAGATGTCAAATGGGGTGAAAATAACCTTGTGCAACTAATTTTTTTGCTCAACTGGAGCTCTATAAATACCTTCCCATGATTTCACTGTCAAAAACTACCTGCTTGGTATTTTTAAATTAATTTATCATACCCCAAAAAAGCTTTACTTTCGAAAAAGCAAGCTTTTAATGCAACTGAGAGTCTTTGCTGAAAAAAGCAAGGCAAAAATTAATTTCACCCCCTTCCATGCCAAAAATAAACTCACCAACTAGAGTTCCCAAAAACGCATGTCAAATTTCCTTTCTTGTCTTGATTTTTTACCCCAAATTAACTAGTTGTGGAGCGAAAAAGAGTTTCATCCCAAAAATAAGATATGCAAGGCGAAATGCTTTTTTCAAGCAAAAAAATGTTTTTTTCCTTTTTATTTTTTAATATTTGTTTTTCTTCTTTTTCTTTTTTCTTTTATTTTGGGCAATCAATAAATGTTTTCACCCCCAAAATATGACACAAAGGCTTTAAAATATTTTTGGGGCAAAAACACCTGCTTTGAAGCGAAATGAAAACTACCACTTTTTTTTTGGGGACGAATAAGGCTTTTCATTGGCGAAAATGAATTTTGCTAGCAAAAACACCCCTTCACAGTGAAAAGGGATTTTTCTTCTCATCCTTAGACATTTTTCAAACAAAAGCAACACTAAAAAATATATACATATTTACATTCTCAATCTCGATTTTTTTACTGGTAATAGGCCTTCAAATGAAGACCATTGACTGGAATTGGCATAACATGGCCATCCATATCCTACAAATAAAATGAGCTAACTTAATTGACACTAGAAATCTAGAAAGGACCCTCCCAAATAACCTTGAACTTCTGATTCTTGACTGTATTTGCCTTGTTCTCATTTCACTTTAACACTAGATTGCCCACTTTGAACTCCTTCTCATAAGTCTTCTTACCGAACCACTTCTTCATCATCTACGCATGCTCCATGAAGGTATTGTATGATTTCTCCCTCTCTTCCTCTAGCTATAAAATTTGATCCAACCTTGCACTCATGGGTTTGAATTCATCATCTTCACCATAAAGTGCAAGAATTGAAGTCTCAGCAATTCAATATGAATAGCAAAGACTACTTCTTTACCATACATCAGGGCATAAGGGGACATCTTGATAGACATATTCACTTATATGTGATCTACATTATATGAAATGCTAAATAATCTATCTCCTTTTGCATTCTAAACAACTCTTGTGATAGGGTTATAAAATTTTGCAATAGCCAGTACGAGTTTTGGGTAAGTGTGAATAGTTGTACACAAGTACCAAAAAATCTACACATGATACACAATAGTTAATAGAATTTTTGGTGTCAAGCCTTGTCTAACAACAACTTCTGCATCCTAGCACAATTTTTTCATGCCCTTGTTCAAAATGATGTAGTCACCAATCTGAGCCAGTGCATCATAATATGGATCAAGCTCTTCATCTTCATTTTGCCTGGATTTTTTAACTTTCTTGCCTCCTACTTTTTTTTGTGTTTTCTTTGGGTTAGTAGCTTTCTTCCCCATCTTTGTCCTTCAGTAATTTCACTTCAACACTCTGATAGTTCTACAACGAAGTAGCAATTTGAAAAAGCTAAATGATTATCCTACAATGCTCCAGATAAAATGCTCTTAATATTTCTTTGTCTACAAGCTTTAGATTCACCTATTTATAATTTTCACCTCCAACTACCCAATTTAATGCATGTGGTGCACCTTGAGAAATCCAGGTGAACGTGCTCCTTTGTTCTCTTGCCCAACATGCTTTCTTATAATTTTTAACTACCAATAACGCCCTTGTGTTGTCAATCTTCTTTGAATGTCGTGCCCAACCACTTTTCTACTTTGAAGGGAACAATCTGGTTATTTAACAACTAACTCCAAGAAATATGAATTCCACACATGCATGATGGAAGTGCTTTTTGAGGTAAAATTAATAAATTTTCAGAATTTAGATGCCAAAAAAATCTTTGGAGGATTTTGCCAGTGAAATTAGATTGATCTCATACACTTAACTGAAGCTCACTCTGAAATTAGCTCATGCCAGCGAAGAATGATTTTCCAGACAACTTGCTTTTTTAGACACATCAACTAGGGTGAAAATAACCTTGTGCAACTAATTTTTTTGTTTAACTAGAGCTCTATAAATACCTTCCCATGCTTTCACTGTCAAAAACTACCTGTTTGGCATTTTTAAATTAATTTAGCATGCCTCAAAAAAGCTTTACTTCCAAAAAAGTAAGCTTATAATGCAACTTAGAGTCTTTGCTAAAAAAATCAAGGCAAAAATAAATTTCACCCCCCTCTATGCCAAAAATAAACTCGCCATCTATAGTTCCCAAAAAAGCATGTCAAATTTCCTTTCTCGTCTTGAGTTTTTACCCTGAAATTAACTATTGGTGGAGCGAAAAAGAGTTTCACCCCAAAAATAAGATATGTAGGGTGAAATGCTTTTTTAAGGCAAAAAAAGTCTTTTTCCTTTTTATTTTTTTATCTTTGCTTTTCTTCTTTTTATTTTGTCTTTTCTTTTCGGCAATCAATAAATGTTTTCACCCCTAAAATATGACACAAAGGCTTTAAAATGTTTTTGGTGTGAAAACACCTGCTTTGAAGCAAAATTAAAACTACCACTCTTTTTGGGGGGACGAAGAAGGCTTTTCGCTAGTGGAAATGAATTTTGCCAACAAAAACACCCCTTCACAGCAAAAAGGAATTTTTCTTCTCATCCTTAGCCATTTTTTGAACAAAAGCAACATTAAAAAATATATACATATTTACATTCTCAATCTTGATTTTTTTATTGGTAATAGGCCTTCAAATGAAGACCATTGACTAGAATTGGTAGCACATGGCCATCCATATCCTACAAATAAAATGAGTTAACTTGATTGACACCAAAAATATGGAAAGGGCCCTCCCAAATCACCTCAAACTTGTGATGCTTGCTTGGATTTGCCTTGTTCTCATTCCACTTTAACACCAAATCGCCCACCTTGAATGCCTTCTCAGAAGTCTTCTTACCGAACCACTTCTTCGTCATCTGGGCATGTTCCATGAAGGCATTGTATGATTTCTCCCTCTCTTCCTCTAGCTATAAAAGCTGAGCCAACCTTGCACTCATGGGGTTGAATTCATCATCTTCACCATCAAGTAAGTGCAAGGATTGAAGGGTCGACAATTCAATATGAATGGGTAGGACTGCTTCTTTATCGTACACCAAGGAATAGGGGGATGTCTTGATAGATTTTTCACTGAGATGCGATCGACCCATAAGGCTTGGTTCAAGAGCAAGTGCCAACTTTGCTTGTTATCACCAAGAGTCCTCTTCAGAATCTTGAGTAGATTCTTGTTCGTGGATTTGGCTAGACCATTTCCCTATGGATAGTAATTTGATGAGATTTTTAAATAAATACCATACTTACCCATGAACTCATTGATTTTAGCACCAATGAATGGAGTTCCATTATCTATTATAATTGCATCTGGGATGCCGAAGCGAGTGATCAATCCTTCAAGGAATGAGATGACCACCTCTTGGTTGGCTTTCTTGGTTGGGATTTCTTTGGCCCATTGAGTGAAATAGTTAGTTGCAGTTAGAATGTACTTATACCTGATGGATGAATTAGGATCAATGACCCCAATAAAATCTAAGCCCCATTGTTGAAATGGTGCTTCTACTTGAATCGGATGAAGGGGTAATGATGCATTCCTACTTCTACCGATATATCTCTGGTATTTATCATAACTTTGACTAACTTTGAAAGCATCTACAAAGAGAGTGGGCCAAAAATAACCTACTTTGATGATCTTCAATGCCATGGGTCTCCCTGCATAGTGGCCTCCTAACAATCCAAAATGGAATTCTTCTAGGATTTTCTACTTCTCTAATTCTCTGATGCACCTAAGAAGTACTCCATCAATATTTTTGTGGAACAATCCATTTGGCAACATCACATACCTGAGAGCCTATAGTCTGAATCTCCTTCTCTATGAAGCATTGAGATGTGAAGGACACCTTCTTGAATTGAAATATTTGACAAGGTCCTCTATCCAATCATGATCAACTATAGAGTGATTAGCAAAATTACTTTCGCTTATTGAATATTCAAGTTGGTAGACCATGGATTTGGAGGTAGCACTCTTTGCAAGCTCCTGACATAGTGCTTGACCTTGAACCAACTTGGTTGGTCAGATTTCAACATCATACTCCTAGATTTTGGAAACCCAACCAACTCTCTTATCTCCAAGCTCTCCCTGGATGATGAAACTTCAGACATCTAGATGAACAACATAAACTATTGTTTTACTCTAAGAAACAAAATGTTGAAACTTCTTCAAGGACTTCATTACCGCATATACTTGCTTCTCAATGAAATTGTATTTCTCTTCATGTAGTTGGATGACTTGGCTTAAGAAAGTGATTGGATGCTCATCTCCATCATCTCCCTTCTGCGTGAGCACCACTGCGTAACTCTCTTGTTCACCAATGACATACAGGATAAAATCCTTTGAATAATCAAGGTTTACCAGAATTAGGGCTTGAGCAATTCTTTCTTTGATTTCTATGAACGCTCGCTTCCTCTGCTCAGTCCATTTAAACTCAACATTTTTCTTTAAAATCTTAGTCATTGGTTTTACCACTTGGGAAAAATCTATGATAAACTTTTGAACAAATTTAATCTACCTGAAGAATGACTGCAAATCCTTCTTGTTGGCTAACAATGGAAGCTTCAAAAGAGCCTCAGCTCTAGCTGGATCAATAGCTAAACCTTTTTCTAAAATCACATGGCCCAAGAGCTTTCCTTCCTTTACTATGAATATAGACTTCTTCAGATTGATGGATATTTTAAACTCTCGATATTTCTCGAACACTTGCCTTAAATGTAAACTATGCTCCTCCCTATTGTGAGAGAAGATAATCATGTCATCCAAATAAATTACAATGACACGATTTAACAACTCACCAAAAGCTACGACCATCGCTCTTTGAAACTTTCTCCAGCATTCGAGAGACCAAACGACATTCATTGATAAGAAAACGTTCCCCATTTCATGGTGAACATGTTTTATATTGGTCTTCATCCTTGACCTAAATCTAGTTATAGCCAGAGAATCCATCCAATAGAGAAAATCTTTGAGCTCCTACAACTACGTGAAGAATCTGATCAATCTAGGGTAAAGGATAATGATCCTTCAGGGATGCCTGATTCAAATTTTGGAAGTCAACACACAGGTGAATATCTTTGTTCTTCTTCCACACAGGGACTAGATTCGCTACCCAGGTAGAATGCTTAATCGGGTAAATGATTTTGGCTTCCAGCATCTTCAACAGTTCAGCTTTCATCAAGGCTTCAATCTTGGGATTGACTGGCCTCTATTTCTGCTTGAAGGGTTTCACTCCTTCCTGCAGCTCAATGGTATGTTGGATCACATCCTTGTTGTAGCATTTCAAATCCTAGTAGCTCCAAGTGACAATGTCTGGGAACTCATGGCATAACTCCTTGATCTGCTCTAGCTCTTCTGGAGTGCAATCAGTGCCAACTTTGATTGACTTCTCAGGTCCCAACTACAGTTCAGTGTACTCCTTCTCATCCACTTTGATCTTGTACTTTTAAGCTCTGTCATTCTAATCAAAGAGACTCTCAAGCGTAATCAATCCTTTTGGGATATGATTATTCCTCAGCTAGATCAATCCTTCAGCTTCTTCCTCATCAAGTATTCTTCCTTCCATAGTACTAGCTTCTCTTATCAAGAAATTTACAATCTACTCATCACTATCGAACACTTTCCAGTAGATATTTTTTTTAGGAATTGAAGGTCTGTAAACTAACCTCACAGTCTTGGGTTTTCTCACCACATGATCAACTGGAGAAAATTTAGCGCCAAGGGATGCTAGAAGATCAACATGTTTGTTCTATTCTCGTGAGATCGCTTGGATGTTCAACGCTGTGTAAGCTTCAAACAGGTCCTAGAATTTGTTACGGTACACCTTTAGGTAGTGCTTCTTGGAGACACACTTGTTCGTTACTTGATTCATAATCAACTCTGAATATCTAAAAATTTGTAGTTGTTTAATCCTAAGCTTCTCTACTTTCTTCAAGCCTAGGTATAATGCTTCATACTCGGTAGCATTGTTGGTACAACTCCAGGTCAACTGATATGAATAAGTTTTTTGTATGCCAAAAGGAGAAATGAGAACGATCCCTACTCCTATGCCATTCTTGCATCTTGCACCATTGAAGTACAGCTTCCACAATTGATCTGGAATGGGATCTTGATCATCATACACCCTCACTTCAACTTTTTTAGGCTTGGTAATGGTGTAACAACCAATTTTAGTCTCCATCATGGTATTAAAATCAAGCATTGAAAACTCGTCTTCTGTTCGAAGCTCATCCAAAACTTCTTCCATCAAATCCAATTCTTCAGTCATCATGTTGACAAAATTCATGGATTTTTCTTCTTCTTCAATATTCTCTATATGAAAAGTAGAAGGCTTCTCATTATAGATTTGGATTATCTTCCCTTTGATAGGAATATCTATATGGGAATAGTCCATAGAAAGATAGCCTCCCAACTTGGCAGTGAACTCTCTTGAGAGGCACATACTAAAATATGGCTCCAGATCAACCACAACCACCTCTTGGATCACAGTGATCTAAGGTATTTTATGCAACATAATGGGGATGTCTTTGATGACCCCTACTATTCTCACAGGGGTTCCATATAACTACAAAATACCAGGGTTGCTTCTAGTATATTCCATGCCCATAACATCACAAACTACCTTTGGCATGACAGTTATCACAACACCAGAGTCGATCATGCAATTGTGCACAATCCAACCCTCCATCTTGAGAGACAAGTAGAAAGGGGGTGGTCTATTCTTTCTAGTAGCTAAAGTGGTTAGCATTTGAGAAAAAAAGTCTAAGTAGGATTCTTTCCCTTATATTTAACAAACTTTAATGATTCTTGCAACAAGTCGACTTGTCCAGGCAATTGCAATGCATCATAGAGACTAACCTTGGGCAAAATCTTCTTGAGCTCCTCAACAATGTTGTATGTAGATGCGTTGGACTCCTTCCTTCATTTTCAGCCTCATACTTGCTCTGATACTATTGCATGGCTTCTACCCTCTAATGCTTGGTCAAGGATGGGTATTTGAGCTTTTCTTTGGCCTATTCCTCCGTTTTAGCTTTTGCTTGTAAAGTTGAAGCCTTTTCTTGCAATATTTCACTTACTGAGGCAAGAGGTATTTTAATAGGATAGGTGCATCTGGCTTAGGCACTGGAACAGGTGCTTTCTCTGGTGCTTGTTTTTTCTCATTTTGCACCTTTGAGTCAATAGGTACCTTCAGTGGCTCCATCTCAACTAGGTCCACTATGACCAGATTTCTTCCAGCTCTCGTGAGAACTGAAACTTGTTCTTCAAAAGGGACCATGAAATTATGATCGACTTTTGTAATCATGTTGATCTAACCATCGGAAGAGCTTTCTACCAATGTTTGCACGTAGTTCAGATGAACCATGCAAGTTTCTTCGCCATGTGGATCATTGCAGGTAGAGCACCAGTACACTTTTTTTGATGAGCCAACTTCTTCATTTGTCAATACGATCAGATTTCTCTCAGGCACCTTACTGGTTGAAGTTGCTTGCTCCCTGGTGATTGGTGGAGGTTGAAATCTCCTAGGCTAGAAATCTCTTTCAACCTGCTTCTTAATAATCATGATTTCATTGCTCATTGCTCTTATGGTTGAGTTCATTAACTACATCTCTTTCAACAATTTTTCTTGGGGATCAAGATTCAAGGGTGCTAGAGGAGCTGGTAATGGAAGTGGTACAAGTGGATATGGTAGTGATGGGAATGAAACTAAAGTGGGTAGCTATGGAATATATGGAGCAGGTAGTTGCAGGACAAGGACTTTCATCATGATTTGAGATGAGCTCAGATTCCATGAAGAGATCGGATACATGGGGGACATTGGTAAGGGCTGAGAAGATGCATTGGAATACAAATACTATGGGAGATTAGGAAATATAGGCATCATCATCTTCGATGGAAGCTTACCGATAGCAATCAAATTAGCCTCAGCCTTTTGCGTGGTAGAATACAAGGCTAGAAATGTATCAACATTGGAATAACGGATGGCCATGCTAATGTTAGAATTGAAGGCTCGGAGGTAATAGAATGCATCTTGTTCTAGAGTCAGACCATTGGGGACTCTCTGCCAAGTTTGGGTGAACCTAATGTTGAAGTCAATAATTTCCTCCTATGTATACCTCTAAATGGTAGTAAATTGATGCAATAGAGAGAAAGGATCTACTTTTTTATTAAAAAAAATTATCAATAATTTAGCCAATTGGTCCCAGGTGGTAATAGTGGCAGGCTATAAATACTAGTACCAGTAAAGCAACTTTCCTCTGAGAGAGCACGAGAAATATTACCATGACATATTTTTCTATGATGCTATGAATGGTCACCAAAGAAGCAATGTCTTGGATATGCTCATAAGTTGTTAAAATCATAACATATTAACTAGGCAAAGCCTCAACATTGCTTGCAGAATCAGGTTCTAAACTTACAGTTTTAAAGCTCTAAAGTGATTCCAAACTAAGAACAATCTTGATGGTGGTGGCAGATTTTGGTCCATTTGGACTGGAGTGTTTGCTTGGGGAGGAGGAAAGCTAGTGGCTATGCTAGTAGGACTTGAAGGAACAAAAAACACACCAGCTACCTATGAATATGTTGCAACTAATGGAATATTCAAAGTAACTAACCTAGGATGCTATCTTAAAATTTGGGTGTCAAGCTCAAAGAACTCAATGAGATTTTCAAAAATTTTGGCTTTCGATCTTGTGATCATGAAGTAAAGCTTTTGCTCACTTCACATTTGGAGGCTTCTGGGTAAAATTGAATCACCAAATGTTCTAGTAAGATAGTAAAAATATGAACATCAAACCTTAATACTGCTCAAAGTGGAACTTTTAATGTCCCACCGGGTATGCCAAAAGTGGTTGGTCATGAATCTGCCTAAGTAGAAAATATATGTGCATCCTAGACTCAACCAATATTGAAAGGCCAAAGGAAAGAGATGTCCTTTAGGCAAATATCCAAAGAGGGTTGGTTCCCGTACTAATCTAACAATCGATGTAAAGCTTAGGGTAATGGAAAGAGATGGGAAATGATAGAAAGGAATGGGAAATATGGCTATGAGCCAGAAATGTAAGGTGGGGATAAACTAGCAGCTAAAATCCAAATCAAGTTTTAATTAGCATGTAACAAAAATAAAAACATAGGAACCATTCACAACTTGTAGAGATAACTTCCAATAAATATTTCAGCATTCAATTCTTTATCAGGAGTTAAATTCAAAATACAAAATTTAAATTTATCTAACAAATATCATAAACATAATAGAAATTATAGGTAAAAAGTGATTGCATACACCACTGATCCAGGAACAAAAGCCATATATCTTTCAATTGATGCAGAGAATTCAAAGTATTTTTTGGTAGAATGTCTATCCCCCTTATTTACATCAAAATGCTTAGTATTTATACAGGACTGTGCCTATGTAAGTAAATGCTCATTAAAATAAAATGCTAGCTAGTCAAAGATCAACTACATCAATTTCCTCCTTGGTAGCAGTTAAACACAAATTAGTACATTATTTAGGAAGCAGCAATCCCATTTTGGTGGAAAGCGCCTAGAAAATCAGAAAAATAAATGATGGAAAATCATTTCAGGGGTTGGTCAATTGAAACACAGCAATGTCACATGAAAATAAGGAGCTTGAATATTAAATCTTGGTTGCCACTTCATTGTCTTGTGCCTTAGAATTTTATTTTCACCATGAAGACCCATCAAAAATCAACCTTGTTTGGAAAAGGAATTAAATTAATGGACGATGCCTCAAGAATGAACAGGATCACACAAAATTAGCGACCCTTTAGCAATAATTTTAGAAATGTTAATTTTTGTTGCCCCATGAATAAATCTCAGCCATCCATCATGTCTTACTGGTCGTTAATTCAATGTAATCCATGTCACTTACAAAGTTGCAATCTCAACTGCTAATTATGATTTAATCTTGGCCTCCCATTGTTGTCATTGAAACCCTAGCACAAATCAAGTTTAATCATAAAATATCATTCACTTGTTGTGAATGAAGATAGATCAAAAAAATCTCAATCAAAATCATGATTGAATTTTGTAATCATGTTGATCTGACCATCGAAAGAGCTTTCTACCAATGTCTGCATGTAGTTTAGATGAACCATGCAAGTTTCTCCACCATGTGGATCATTATAGGTAGAGCACCAATACGCTTTGTCTGATGAGCCAGCTTCTTCATTTGTCAATGATCATATTTCTCTCAATTACCTTACTAGTTGAAGTTGCCTGCTCTCTGGTGATTGGTGGAGGTTGAAATCTCCTAGGCTAGAAATATCTTTCAAATTGCTTCTTAATAATCATGATTTCATTGCTCATTTCTCTTATGGTTGAGTTCATTAACTACATATCTTTCAACAATTTTTCTTTGGGATCAAGATTCAAGGGTGCTAGAGGAGCTGGTAATGGAAGTGGTAAAAGTGGAGATGGTAGTGATGGGAATGGAACTGAAGTGGGTAGCTATGGAATAGATGGATTATGAAGTTGTAGGATAAGGACTTTCATTGTGTTTTGAGATGATCTTAGATTCCATGAAGAGATTAGATACATGGGGGACATTGGTAAGGGCTCGGAAGATACGTTGGAATACAAATACTACAAGAGATTAGGAAATATAGGCATCATCATCTTTGATGAAATCTTACCAATAGCAATCAAATTAGCTACTTAGCCTTTTGTGTGGCAAAATACAAGGCCAAAAATATATCAACGTTGGAATAATGGATGGCCATGCTAATTATAGAATTGAAGGCTTGGACGTAATAGAATGCATCTTGTTTGGGAGTCAACCATTGGGGACTCTTTTCCAAGTTTGGGTGAACCTGATGTTGAAGTCAATAATTTCCTCCTATAAATGCCTATAATGGTAGTAAGTTGATGCAATAGAGAGAAAGGATCTACTTTTTTATTAAAATATTTTATTAATAATTTAGCCAACTAGTCCTGAGTGGTAATAGTAGTAGGCTATAAATACCGGTACCAGAAAAGCAACTTCCTTCTGAGAGAGAGCATGAGCAATATTACCATGACATATTTGTCTATGATGCTATGAATGATCACCAAAGAAGCAACGTCTTGGATATGTTCATAAGTTATTTTTACCATACCATCGTAAGTAGGTAAAGCCTTCAAGGTTGCTTGCAGAATCAGGTTCAAAGCTTTGAAGTGATTTCAAACTAAGAACTATCTTGGTGGTGGTGGCAAATTTTGAGCCATTTGGACTGGAGTCTTTTCTTGGGGAGGAGGAAATATAGTGGCTATGCTAGCAGGACTTGAAGGAATAAAAAACACACTAGATACCTATGAAGATGTTGCAACTAATGGAATATTCAAAGTAACTAACCTATGATACTCTCTTAAAATTTGGGTGTTAAGCTCAATGAAATCAATGATATTTTCAAAAATTTGGCTTTCAATATTTTTATCATGAAGTAAAGCCTTCGCTCACTTCACATTTGGAGGCTTCTGGGTAAAACTAAATCACCAAATGTTCTAGTCAGATAGTAAAAATATGAACATCAAACCTTAATACTACTCAAAATGGAACTTTTAATGTCCCACAGGCCATGCAAAAAATTGTTGGTCATGAATCTGCCTAAGTAGAAAATATATGTGCACCCTAGACTCAACCAACATTGAAAGGCCAAAGGAAAGAGATGTCCTTAAGTCCAATCTCCAGAGATGGTTGGTTCTCGTACTAATCTAACAATCGATGTAAAGCTTAGGGTAACAAAAAGAGATGGGAAATGATAGAAAGGAATGGGAAATATGACTATGAAATAGAAATGTAAGGTGTGGATAAACTAGCAACTAAAATCTAAATCAAGTGTTAATTAGCATGTAACAAAAACAAAAGCATAGGAATAATTCACAACTTGTAGAGATAACTTCCAATAAATATTTCAGCATTCAGTTCTTTATCAGGAGTTAAATTCAAAATACAAAATTTAAATTTATCTAACAAATATCATGAACATAATATAAATGATAGGCAAAAAGTTATTGCATACACCACTGATCCAGGAACCAAATCCAAATATCTTTCAATTGATGCAAAGAACTCAAAGTTTTTTTTGCAGAATGTGTATCCTCCTTATTTACATCAAAATGCTTAGTATTTATAGAGGATTGTGCCTCTGTAATTAAATGCACATTAAAATATAATGCTATCTAGTCAAAGATATACTACATCAATTTCCTCCTTGGTAGAAGTAATACACAAATTAGTACATTCTTTAGGAAGCAACAATCCCATTTTGGTGGAGAGCGCCTAGGAAATTAGCAAGAATGAACGATGGAAAATAATTTCAGGGGTTGGTGCATTGAAACACAACAATGTCACATGAAAATAAGGAGCTTGAACATTAAATATTGGTTTCCACTTCATTGTCTTGTGCCTTGAATTTTATTTTCACCAGGAAGACCCATCGAAAATCAACCTTGTTCAAAAAAGGAACGAAATTAATGGACAGTGTCTCAAGAATGAATAGGATCGCACAAAATTAGCAACCCTTTAGCAATAATTTTGGAAATGTTAATTTTTGTTGCCCCATGAATAAATCTCAGCCACCCATCATGTCTTAATCCTAGTCGTCTCATTCAATGCAATCCATGTCACTTATCAAATCGTAATCTCAGCCCTTCATCATGTTTTAATCTTGGCCGCTCGTTGGTGTCATTGAAACCCTAACATGAATCAAGGGCAATCATAAAATATCATTCACTTGTCATGAATGAGGATTGAAATCAAAAATATTGAGAGGTCAAACATTTTGTTATCACATTCACCCTTTACATTCGCACAAACCCTAGCCACCTCCATATCCATCGTTCAACCCCTAGAGCTTCTGTGAACTAGATCCGAACACCATAGAGCATCCAATCCAGCCCACAAATGCCTTAGGGCATTCCCCAAATACTGCTAAGCATTTCTAGGATGTTGTAGGGCATCCACAATAGTCTATGAATGCTCCAGGGCATCTTCCATACATCGTGTTGCATCCACCAAGCCCTCGGATACTTTCGGGCATCTGTGCGACCTCAGATCGAACTAGCAAAAGCATAGATCCAATGATTCAGGTATTGACAAGGTTATTGGTTATTTTTTATTTATATTTTCTTGCATTTTGTTTACATTTCACAAGCATTGCACTTAGGGTTTTTTTAGATCTGCATTTTATAGAGGGCCTCACATAGTGGAGCCCTCACATGTACTATTGATCTATTTTTGTGGCTTGTTTGTATGTAGGTGCAGGAGATATTTTCATTGATAGTTGTTGCAACTTGGAGTGGCCCCGTAGTGGATACACAAGCCCACTCAACCCTTGTTTGGAGTGAAGAATATCTGAAGACACCGTAGTCGATTGATTGAATAAGAGGGTTTTACCCCTCTATTGTAATTATTGTATCAAAACAAGCAATATTTTTGTAACCCCTGATTTGGGGCATATTGATGTATAATAGTGGAGATCAAGGCTCCCTAATTTAATAATAATATATGAGAGCATTCATTTCATGTGTATATTATTGTTTGTTTTGATTCATTGCTATTATTGGTGTTGATCATTTTTGCTTTACAAAATGGCGATCATGGTGGGACCCCCAAAGGGTTTCATATTTTTATTTACCTTGTCATATCTCGATTTGTTGATCTACATTTTCTATTTTTACTACAGGTTTTTAGAAACTCGATTGCACAAAAATCGCAAAACCTAAAACTAGGGTTTTTAGAAGCTGTTGGAGTTTGATCTGTGCTTGTGCAGATGCCATACCACATTCTAGGGATGCCACACTGTGTCTAGGGGATGCCATAGAGTATCTAGGAGGTTCAGCATCATGTCTAGGAGATTCAACACTATGTCTATGAATTTGGGAAGAAATCCGTAAGGCTTCCGAGTAAGTCATTTTCAGAAACCCTATCTACATTTTTTTGCTTTTTAAAAGGAAAAAGAAAAAATAAATATTCATATTTATATTTTTTTAAAAGCAATACACCAAGCATTCTTAGGCATCCTAGGCATCTTAGGCATTTTATTTACAAAGAAATAAGAAGTGCATTTTAGAGTAGCAATTTATTTGTTTATAGAAAAGTCATATAGATTGCATTTAGGGGTAGATCTGCACTTGCAAATACATTTTTAGTTGCATTAGGATTTTCAAATTTATCTTAGTCTATTTCTGAATCTGTATGTCAGAAATATTCTAAGGTTTTATTTGGAATTCACCCACTGCATTTGGCTCAGGTTTTCTGTTATTTATGGCATTTTGTTTGCTGCTTTGTTTGCCTTGTGTGTTTTTGCTTATGTTTTAGGCAACAAATTTGAAGTGCATACTAGTTGCATATTAAGATAGTTTTTCTTTGCATTTTAATGTTTAGAAAAACACCATAGAAAATGAAAACTTAAAAGGAACCACACACACTGCACACTCCACTTTTAACATCAACGAGTTGGATTTCATCACCAACCATTGATCGAGACCAACGATGATGGGCTTCATCTCCATCCATTGGCTCACCCCCTAGAAATCGTAGTAGCCCATAATGAGTGGCTTTCTAGATTTCATCACTAAAAAGGTCCCCTACTTTTGGGTGCACCCAAAGTAGGAAGGACTAGTAATGCCCTTTTACCATAGGGCTCAATAATAAGTGGAATGCAACTATCATTTTTGTCCATGCTTAAACACATGAGTGTGAAATAAAAGCTGAGGGTTCATAGTAGTAGCACGTCAGATAATGCACATCCTTCCTTGGGGGTAATTATGATTCCTTAGGTTTACCTTGAGCCAATCATACCTTTAGGAAGCCATTTTTAGCCATTCGTGATTCATCCTTCATCAGAGGGGTGGGTTCGAACACACCCTTTTAGTTGCATCCATCATTCACCTTGCATAGTGGTTTTAGGCTTAGGAGTCTTAACATAAAAACACACAAAACTCCAAAAACAAAATATATATATAATAAAAAATCAAAAACTTTTGCAAAGACATAGGACACACTTGTTTGCTTGATTTGTGTGTTTGTTCATTTTTCATTGCAATTACACTTTTCACACATGCACCCCACACATTCGTTATCCTAGCCTACTTATAGCTTATGGTATTGATCCAAAATCAAGCTAAAGCCATGATTCAAGTACCCACTAGCCAACCAACTTCATCCATGGAGTGCTCCACTCCTTTCCCAACCACTTCTATGGCTAACCCAACATGTGTGGCATAGATAAGACATCTTGACTTATCTACTGGACCCTCTCATGTGGCATCCACTTTGGATGTAGATACACTATAGAGGGTAATTCACACTACCATCCCTAAAATAGAACCATCCACACCAACCGACCATCGCATCACTTACATAGATTATGATAAAGTCAGAGCCTATTTAAGACCAACCAATCTAGTTCTAGAACCCCTCAACATCCCACCTAGATCTGTTCCTACATTCCAGTAGGAACCTTCACATTCATCCCAAGTATTCACTAACCCCTTATTTGAGGCCACATCCACACCCCCACATCCACCTTTCCCATCATCATTTAGCCAATGCACTTCCCTTCCATCCAATTACACCACCATCCATTCCAACCCACTCTATGAAGCACAAGTTAATGTTGCTTCATAGAT
Source organism: Wollemia nobilis (assembly GCA_028583015.1). Taxonomy (NCBI): domain Eukaryota; kingdom Viridiplantae; phylum Streptophyta; class Pinopsida; order Araucariales; family Araucariaceae; genus Wollemia; species Wollemia nobilis. The sequence continues at coordinate 4,267,102 of JAQPPZ010016363.1, read as the reverse complement.
ACCTTCATCTATCCCACACACATCATTTGGGTTTGTTAATTTAGACCTAACATGACATTCCACATTTAGTTGTGATTCCTTTCACAACTTATCCCCTACCAACCTCAACCCATGTTGTAAACACTCACAACACATCAACCTCCATCCCCCATACAACTATTCAACCCACATCTGCTACTACCATACAACAAGCATGGCAACACTTAAACCAATTGCTTGGTAATGCCAATCAAAATGTCCATGCTTTCTTGCAATAATAGTCATAGGTGGCAGATTTCAAACCTCAATCCATTCCCAACCAAAATACCTTTTTCACCTCTGATCCATCTTGGGTATCATGATCTCCTATGATCACTATACCTACACCTCCATCCAACCACATCAATACCATTACCACCACCCAACACACTCAAATCCCCCAAACTCCATCTCCACCTCATCAACACCAATCATTCCATAACCAATTCCAACAAAACATCCAACACCACCACATACCCACAACCATCAATCCATTGGCCAATCAAAACCTCATTTCATCCCAATAATTCATCACCCAACACACACCACCCACATACACCCATCACACAAACCAAGGCTTCCAAACACAAATGGAAGATCCTAAAATACAAGCTTTACAAAAATATATTGATAGCCTGATCATGCATACACCTAGTATGATGTACCAGAAACCCACTTTGAGATAGTTGGTCAATCACCCAATTCATCCTTTGGTACCATCACCACCTTATCCTACCAATTTTACATTACCAAAGTTTGATAAATTCAAAGGGGTTGAGGACCCTAGAGAGCATATTAGTGCATTCATCCATACATGTTTTAGAATCCAAGAGAATGATGCCTTAATGCTCTAAAATTTTCCTCAGATATTAGGGGGATGCCTTAGAATGGTACAACCATCTACCACATCATAGTATTTATACATTCAAACAATTGGTGGACAAATTCTTAGAAAGGTTCTCCCTCAATGTTAGAAAGAAAACTACCTTGATCGACTTGTATAATCTTAGACAATTTGAAGAAGAGTCGGTCTATGACTTTGGAAACCATTGGAGGGTAGTCATTACCAAATTGCCATTCATCCTCCCAATGGAAGAATTAACATGAATGTTCACAAGGAGTTGTCTAAAACCTATCTCCTTGTTGCTTCAATTACAATAATATAGAACATTCGATGAAGCTCTTGCCCAAGCCCGAGTTATCAAAGAAATCAAGATTCAAGAGGGTGAGATTAAACCCAAAAAGAAATAATGGCAAAACAAGGGCCAATCCAAAGGAAACTATAATGGCCAATCAAAATCTGGACAAGTGAATCAAGTGGTCTTGAGTCAACCAACAATGACTCAACAACCCCAAGTCCATCATCAACAATAATCATCATCGCAACAACAACCACAACAAGTGTCATATCAAGTGGTTCCACCCCCACAACAATTGCACAACCCAACACCAACTATGGAAAACCATCAACATCGATAGTCTATTTAGAAAACTCATAATTACACACCACTACCCGAGTCATATACCTCCATATTTCAAAGGTTGTATGATACACATGCAATCACCTTGCCAGAAGTCAAACTTGAGGATCCAACTAAATGTAGCAAGGGCTATAAGGAGCATTTGTTCTATCCCTTCCATCACTAGAAGGGCCATGACATTAATAACTACTTTTCATTTAAATATATTGTGCAAGACCTGCTAGACCTAGGGGCTATTAAGTTGGATAGTCCCTTAGCACAACAAAACCAGAACCTTGGTATTTACCAAACACCACTTCCTCATCATGAGGAAACACAATAAACAATAGGGGGATCAAATCCTATAACTCCTCCTAACCAAGTCAACCACATGCAACAATACCAAGGTTTTGTGGGTGCTATTCATGTAGTAACCCAAGGTCAATGAAGCACAAATCATCAAAATGAACAACCTCAAGTAGTTCAATCTCCTATGGCACCACCAACAACTATGTATCCACAACCCACCAATCCATCTCAACCCATTCATATTTCCACCAATTCATCTCAACCAACTCACCTTCCAAGTCATCCATCTCAACCCATTCACCTTCAAAGTCATCCACCATGACCTATCATCACACTAAGTAGTTGGCTAACAAATAGTCTCAAAATAGCTTCAACCAAATTATCGATCTATGAGCTTATACAACAATCTCCCCCACATCATGAGGCATTGATGGAGATCTTGAAATCCATTGAACTTCAAACTCAAGACTCTAATACCTTCAACAATTTTGTGGGGAGCATTCAAACATGTATGGAGCCTTCTATCGTATTCTATGATTTTGAGATCAAATCAATATCATTAAAATCACTAGATCCTCCACTACACATCATGGCTCAGGTTGATAGGAAGCCTTTTAAATGAGTATTAATTGACACCGGCTCATCAATCAACATCATTACCACTTCAACACTCCACCATTTCAATATGTACATGAGGGACAAATACATTGCATACCTACAGATATTGAACCATTCAAATATTGCAATTTCATTTCCAACCCATATGAGTCCTCACTTCCATCCACTCACTTGTCCTTAATTCCATCAACCCCACCATCAACTTCACATCACAATACTTCATCCAAAGCACCTATTCTAGAGGAACTCCCCATCACTGATCCACATCAGGCCTCCACTTCCACACCCCAACCTTCATCACAATCGACAACATGTACATGTGGTCGGACCCAATCATCACCCTCAACATCCATACAAGGGGGACATCCCTCCACATCATCCACATCACCAATCACCACTCATTCATCATCATCCACACAACCTACTTTACAAGCACCCAATGCCACTTCATCCACACTAGAATCACTAGCCATCCATCAAATTCCTCAGCCAAACCCATCTTCATCTCCACTAGTCGATGTCTCACAAGTCAATTTGATAGATTATGAGATGCCATTCCAACATACATCTCTCCCTTATTCGAGCCACAAGCCACTTCTAAGCCCCACATCTCCATATCCACTCCACCCACATCATCATCCACACAAGTTGCAATCCATCTCGCTAGTCCTAGTATTGGTGAGTATGTGGTTCAAGATGTCACAGTCACACCACTCAACATCAAAACTATCAAGGATTATGGTCATCCATGTGATCCACCCCTATCCATAGGAGTAGTGTACAACATGGGTTCATCCCCAAATAGAATCAATTTTGTATATGGGGGGGTCGATTCATCATCCGATCCACTTCCCCTAGATGAACCTAAGCAGCCATCCTATGCCAACCTTGAACACATGACCAATCTTGATTTCCCATCACAATATTTTTTTGGTTAATTGGCAAGGATATGGCTTAGGATGACATGAATAGGGTATGCATGATATCATTGAACCTCAATATCAAGAAGCGCATGACCATTCTGGACTAGGATATAATCCACAACCTTCCACTTCCTCTTTAGAATGAGATTTTCAAAGTTTTAATTTAAACCCTAAAGAAGAAGAGGATAATGATAATGATGATTTTGAGGATGAATTATATGAGGAATATGATGTCATATCGATAGCCTCAGATGAATCTAAAGAAGAATCAATCCCAATCACTCCATTCACTGAACAAGATGAGTACTATCTCAGAATGTTCCCCATCCATCAACCCATCTTCCATTTGCTCCTCCCAAGGGAGTGAGCTGAGCCAACTAGTGAACCACCACCACCACCTTGACCACCTCATTGAAAACATGATGTAAATATATACAAAAAAATTGTATTTTTGCAATTACATTTATACATGTTGCTTGCTGCTATCCAGGTTCTCAAGGTTCATTCATTGACTCCAAGGGACAAGAAAAACCACCCTTCACATTGCAACCACCATTCCCCCACTAAGTCAACATGAATCCTGTTGACTTATTCACACCACTCTGCAATCCATACGATTTGACAAAACCAATTCCTATTGACATAAGTCTCATCGATATGGAATGGATTTCATCACCTCCATCCATTTTCTAAATTCATCCTTTCTGAGGAATTGTTAAGGGCTTCTACCATTTACATTCCTTCATAACCTTCACCTTCACCTTCACCTTCACCCTTGGATTCTACTATTTTCTAGGTAAAAATGGAAGAGACTATGCTAGAAGAGTTTGACAACATCATTGATGACATTCATTTGATTCCAACACCCCATCAACTTGAGGAAGGTTCACACATGGCCATTGAAGAAACTATAGATGTGAACCTAAGCACAGATCTGAACAATCCATAAATTGTGAAACTTAGAAAAAGTTTATCCATTGATGAACAAGAGCAATTCATAGATCTCCTCAAGAGAAAGAAGGACATATTTGCATGGTCTTATAAAGACATGCCTGGCCTTGACCCTAACTTGGTGGTCCACAACTTAACCTTGCATCCTGATGCTAAGCCGATCAAATAGAAACTAAGAAAGTTACATCCTACCATTGCCCTCATGGTCAAATAAGAACTTCAAAAGTTGTTAGACGTGGGTTTCATTCAACCCATTGACTACCTTGAGTGGCTTTCAAATATGGTACCCATTCACAAGTCTAATGGGGTGATTCACATTTGCACTGACTTTTGAGATCTTAACAAAGCATGTCCTAAGGATGACTTTCCTCTACCAAACATCGATACTCTTGTTGACACTTGTATTGGCCATGAAATGCTATCTCTAATGGATGGTTTCTTAGGATACAATCAAATTCAAATTAATCCTGATGACCAACACAAAACAACATTCACAACACCTTGGGGACTTTTTGTTACAAGGTGATGCCATTTGGCCTTAAAAATATAGGTGCTACTTATCAACGTGCCATGACATACATCTTCCATGATTATATGCATAAGATCATTGAAGACTATGTGGATGATCTATTGGCCAAATCTAAAACATGTCAAGAGCATATCGATGTCTTGGAAAAATATTTTTGATCGACTTCTAGAGCATAACGTCAGATTGAACCCCAAGAAATGTGTCTTTGGTGTCACCTCAGGAAAACTCCTAGGGTTCATTGTGTCCAAGTGAGGTATTGAAGTGGACCCAAACAAGGTCAAGGCCATTATGGAGATGCCTCCCCCAACAAACTTGAAAGAGTTGCATAGCTTACAAGGAAAGATCCAATCGATCCATCACTTCATTGCACAACTCTCAGACAAATGCAGGCCATTCAATCACCTACTATAAAAGGGGGTGACATTTTCATGGACAGAATGAATGTCAAAAAGCTTTTGATGATATCAAGTAATACTTAGCCTCTCCACCAGTCTTAACTCCACCTCACCTAGGGGTCCCCTTCCATATTTATGTTTCAGCAATAGATTTTGCATTAGGGATAATGCTTGCACAAAAGAATGAAAATAATCAAGAGCAAGCAGTCTATTATATTAGTCAAACATTGGTAAGCTATGAAACCCGATACACTTATGTGGAAAAATTATGCCTAGTAGTGGTTTTTACCACTAAGAAACTCAGATATTATATGCTAAGTCACACCACTTATGTCATAGCTAAAGAAAACCCTCTATGTTATATGATGTCTCACACATACAACAATACCCATACCACAAAATGGATAATGCTTCTAATAGAATTTGACCTTGAATTCATCAACCAAAAATCCATTAAAGGTTAGGTAATAGTTGATCAACTTGTGAAAGCTCCACTTCCTAATGATCAACCTTTGGTTATTGAGCTCCTAGATGATTCGGTATTTACTATCACTGAATAGGAGGAAGATGTCATTCCTGAAGAGGATGTGGATATCACCCTATTCTTTGATGGTTCCAAGTGAAAAAGGACAAGGTGTAGGAATCATGTTTCATACACCACAAGGGGTACCTATCCCATTATCATTCAAACTTGATTTCCCATGCATAAATAATAATGTAGAGTATGAAGCCCTAATATTAGGACTTCAAGTAGCTATAGCTATGGGTATAAAGTGTATTAGGATATTTTGTGATTCCCAACTTGTCATTCATCAAGTAAATGGATCATACCAATGTAAAGAACTAGTCTTAAAACTTTATCATGAAGTAGCAATGAAATTGCTCATAAAATTTGATTGGTATGAGATTGATAGCTTACCTCATTTAACTAATAGATTTGTATATGTGATGGCCTCTCTAGGATCATTGATTCCAAAGAACTTCGTAGGAGAGGTACAACCATTAATCATCACAACAATCTCTAAATCTACAATTTCTTGAGTTGAGTCTAAATATGAGAAGGATGTTTGCTTCATTCATGCTAAACCATATGAGCCTTGGCTTAGTCAAGTAAAAGACTTCCTCAAGTTTGGAACACTCCCATCATATTTATCATGAACTACCAAACACACTTTCAAGCAAAAGGTAACTCATTTCACTCTCTTGGGGGATGTGTTGTATAGATATGGTTATGATGGAGTCCTCCTTCATTGTCTCGAGCCTATAGAGGCACAAAGAGCCATATCGAAATCTCATGATGGTACTTGTGGTGGTCACTTTAGTGGAATGGCCATTGCAAAGCGTATCTTATGCATGGGTTATTATTGGCCCACCATGGAACATGATTATTGCACTTATGTCAAGAAGTGTCAAAAATATCAATAACATGCTAATTTAACTCATGTGCCATCACAAGCATTACAACCCATTCAAAGTATTTGGCCCTTTTCACAATGGGGTCTTGACTTGATTGGTAAAATCTCACCTCCTTCCTTAGGATAACACACATTCATCATCACTACCACTGAGTACTTCATGAAGTGGGTCAAAGCAATTCCTCTAACCAGCATGATAGGACCTCAAATTGTGGAGTTTATACTTCAACATATCATCTATCATTTTGGTATTCCCTCGAAAATAATATCTGATAATGGCAAGTCTTTCAAAAATAAGGATGTTCGAGCACTTTGCAAGAAATATAATATCCAACATAGTTTCTCGACTCCTTACTACCCATAGACAAATGGACAAGTTGAGGCAACCAATAAGACATTGATCACTATTCTAAAGAAATTAGTCAAAGAAAATCATCGAGATTGGCATACTCAAATTCCCTTGGCATTATGGGCTTATCGAATGAGCATTCACATGCCTATCGAGGCAACGCCATTCTCATTGGTCTATGGTGTCGAAGCAATCATGCCTCTTGAGCTTGAGATTCCTTCACTATGCATTTCATTATAGGAATTCATAGATGATGATACCTCTAGACAAGCACATCTTGACCAACTCATGCTCCTTGATGAAAGGTGAATCAATACCTTGGAGCACTTACGAGTATATCAAGATCATCTAAAGCATGCTTACAATGCCAAAGTTCATCTACATGAATTCCAAGTAGGAGATCTCATCCTCAAATAAAATCAACAAAACACCAATGCATTACCACATCTTCATGATAAATTCATGGCTAATTGGTTAGGTCCATACATTATCAAACAAAAAGTGGGTCAAGGAACATATAGGCTTGCCAGTCTAGAGGGAGTAGAAGAGCCCGAGCCATTGAACATCATCCACTTGAGAGTATTCTATGCTTAATGCGACCTATATATATACATATATACATGGCTAAAAAAACAAAAAGCATATTTCATCCACACTTTATTTCATACACCCATTTTGCATAATCACTTTCATGTCATTTCAGTGCATTTCATCCACCATATTAGTGGTCATTTGCTTAGTTTGGATAATTGTTAATCCAATAAGTCTTGTTGCCTTAATCAGGGGCACCTTCAAGTTAACATCCATCTCATTTCTCCATTTCATAAGTCATGTCATAATTTGCCATAAAATTCCATCACCCCTAGGTGTTTTCGATCACTCAGCCACTCCTAGTGTTTCAAGCAACCTCCATTGCATGTCAAGTTTTCTCTAGGACCAAAGCACATTTTCACTAAGAAAATCTTGAGTTTTGGGAGTTGACTCTAACATTCTTGAACCAAACACATACAACACCTATTAATAACATCTTGTGTCAAAGAGAGATAACACCATGATTGGGTTGAACCTCAAAGTAAAAAAGTCATCTTTGCTTGTCCCATTATGCACATAGTCCAAAATCAAAATAGTGGTCTTCACCACTAACAACACTTCCAAATAAAATAATGAGTAGTAAGGATAGGGTAAAATTCTCATCACACCTTAGTTGAGAATATAATTCCCCAAAGCTCTAACTCTTTTATAAATCACACACCATAGATCCCCAAGTAGTAAGGATAGCACTACATTTCCATCCATATGGTTATGTAGTTCGATTCCCCAAAGCTTAAAGATCATTTCATTGGACTATGGAGCTAATATCCATCAGGGCTATAGATGCTTGATTGGTAGTGGAGTACGCTCATGCATGGTGACACATCTCTCTTGAAGAGACCTCTGACCGCACATAAGGACAAGCTAGCTTCCTGGTCTTCTCCATGATAGGTTTCATCTCACTTTACTCAAGATGGGTAAATGAATTCACTTGCACACACATTGGTTCTTGATTGACTTGAGTCATCACCATGCTCATGATTGGTAAATAAACATTCACTACACACACATTTGGTCTCTAAGAGATTCGATAAAACTTAATGAGTTTGTTCAAAATCACTAGGATGTTTGAGTCTCTAAAAACAATTCTAGATCATTCACCCATAAGTCAAAACATCGCATCCATACCATAGTCACATCACTACATGAGTCTTCCACTTCATATCCCACCATTAGATGTTGGTGTCCCTGATTAAGTAATAAAAATGGTCAAGCAAAATCTAAACTACTACAAATGATCATTAGAGCATTAGTTCACTTACATTATTATCATAAAACATACACATTGTCATTACATTATCATCCATCACATCATTTACACATGCATTCACACATACATTCACACAAAAGCATACACAAAATAAAATCCATGTATATATATATATATATATATATATATTTGCATGTACAAAGTATACCCAAAGGCTGTATACAATGGAGCACTAAGGCTCATATACAAAAATGAGAGGCCCCTAGCTAGTGCCCAAAGGTAGACCCCTATGATCCTGAGGGATCAAGAACTCAAGGAGCCCTAGAGTGAGAGTCACTATACCTAGAGTCACTACGCCTAATAGAGCTAGATATAGAGGAGGAAGGTCGCACTAGCAGTCCAATGCCATGCTGCATAAGGCAATCCTCAAGCTCTTGAATGTAGCCATCTCGAGATCAAAGTCATGACACATCCTATCTTTGATGAGCATCCCTCAATGCCAACTCTACCTAAAGCCTCACTACATTAACATCCTCACCTCCACCTGCAATACCCCACATCTCCAACTTCCTCTATAGTCAAGCAATCTCAGAATCTCAAGATACCATAGTCGCATCCCAAGATGCTATCACTACATCCTACTCTACCACCATCTATATGAGTTGATCCCACTCCTCAACCAAGCTATCTCACTCAGCCTAGAGCTTAACCCACTCCTCCTCACTCTGACTAGGAGGTCTCTTCAAAATCTCCTCCATACCACCCCCACCCTCACCATCACCTCCAATATTAGGAGGTTGATCTATTATAGCCCTTGATGGCTTCCCCATCACTAGATCGATGATATATCTATCATTGAGGAGCCTCCTCTACCTTAGCTATTACCTCCCCATCATCACCACTACCCTCATCCACCACCTGACTTGGTGCCCATGGAGGCTATGAAGTAAACTAGGCATCATACTCTGTTGTGGTCCCAATATCATCCATGTCTAGGAGATCCATCTCCTCATCATCCTCATACTCCACTCACCATGCCTCAACATAGGGTAAGCTCAGCTCATCATCTTGATGCTTGTACAACACTGGAGCATTAAGTACCCCCTACCATATCCTAAACTATCATAAAACCTATGAGAACTAGATTAGCTCCACCTCACTACCATGTCTACCAACCACCCATCTAGCCTACCTAATCCATCATAGTTGCTCCCCATCAGTGGTCCACCTAGCATCTCACCATGGTTACCAGTACACCTGATTATGTGTCAACCCTACCCATAGATCTCTGTACTCCTGGTCACTTTGACTAGGATGACTTAATTGTATCTCCTCAATTGCCTACCATCTCAATGCATAGGGTTGATCCCTATCCCACTCACATGGTAAGCCCATAGGATGAGCTATACTAAAATGCTCCTAACCCTAGATCTAAAGCAACACATTATAACCCAACCCCTTCTACCCCTACCTCTTCACCTCATACAACTCCATGTATGCTTGAGCTAGCAAGGCAGATAAGCATACACCTGAGGCTCATCGATCATATTGAATACCAACTAAATCATGTTCCAAGGGAACCAACATTCAGTGCTATTAGGCACCAACACATTAGCCAATAGGAACATGACATAGGTTGGTAGTGCCTCCAACTACCCCTACATGTACATCTCTAGGTATCTAATGCCACCACCATTGATCTTCACATCCCTCCACCCATCACCAAAAATCTAACTCATCTCATATCCCTTATCATGTCCAACTTGGACATGTAACCCCTCCATAGGTACTTAAAATATGTGGTGCACATCCTCAAGTATCATGGTCATCTCCCCTATTGGGAGCTAGAAGGTCCCCCTATCTAGATCCCATCACTCTACTAAGGTAGAGAGGTACCCCTCATCTACCCTCACCCATCCCAACCACTCCCAGTCGATCCTCTACAATGCTTTCTCACCCTTGATAGGATAGGTGAGAATCGATGTTGAGCCTCTAGAATCCTCAACTATAACACAACACAAAATTAAATGCACATCAACATCTCATCCATTGCAATAAAAAAAAAACATTGCAAAATCAAACAAGAGGGCTAGAAGAACTTACCTTCACCACCCACGCATCAGCTCCAACTATCGCATTTACTCCCTCCATTACCATCACTAAGCACTTGCACTCTTCTTCTCTTAGATGTCGCTTCTTGAACTCTCAAATGTAAGAATGAAATGAAAATTCATCCTTATAGCCCTTTTATAGCTGATCTGGTATACCCATATGCCCTAGGGCATCTTATAGGTGCGCTTAGATGCCTCCCTATATCTGTAGACTAGTAAATGCCCTCCCGTATCTATGTATATATGGATGTAGGTCGATGTTTGTCTTCAAAATGCTACAAAGGGTTTCAAAAGGGCCTCAAAATATAGCAAAACCCCATAAAATCACCAAAATCCATCCATGCATTCATTACATCATCTCATTATATTTTGTGATAACATGGATTGATTTGGGCATCTACTTTTTTATTGTGACCAAAAGTCATGAAAACACCTAAAATGCTCCAAAACATCCCAAAATGATCCAAAATTTCACAAAACTACCAAATCCACTATTCCAAGCATTCATCACATCATTACATCATATTTTGTGATAACATGGATTGATTTGGGTGTTTAATTCTTGATTGCAACCAAAAGTCATGAAAATACCCCAAACTGCTTCAAAATATCCCAAAATAGTTCCAAATTTCACAAAACTATCAAATTCACTCATCGATGCATTTACATCTTCATTCAACATTGTCAAATCCACTCATCAATGCATTTACATCTTCATTCAACATTGTCAAATCCACTTTCATTATCAAGTGAACCTCGTATCTAGTGATTTACTCTATTCCCTTGGCGATTGCAGCGATTGGTTATCCATGCAATTTGGTAGGATGGGTAGATCACCATAAGGATGCTTGCTCATATCATCATCCAACATCCTCTTGTTCAAAAACAAAATCATTTTGGTCCCTCATTTCTTGAGTGAGACTGTGTTCAGACTAATTTTCTCAATGTTGTCATTGATACCCTCTCCATGGGGTTACAAATATGAAAAAATTCCTACTTCATCATTTTTGCATTAAGGAATCTATGGGGTCACTGGGCAGTGAACTGGGTTCCTTTACTTCATCATTTACTTTGCATTTCAATGATACCAAAAGGTATATTTTTCAATAACACAAAATCACCCCAAACTTGGGGTAACCAAATTTGACTTTGATTTCTAACATCAGGATACATCACATGCATCCATTGCACCATCCAAATCAAAAACCCTATTCTATTGGGGCAAAAGTAGAGTCAATCAATCCATCATAATCCCTATCCTACCAGGGCAAAGGTAGCATCATCCAATCAAAAACCCTTTTCTATTGGGGCAAAAGTAGAATCAATCAATCCATCACATCCATTGCATCATTCACATTCATTGCATCATCCATATTCTATCAATTGGCTCATGAGATTCATTCTTCACTCATTCACCAATTGAGGGGGTAAGCTACAACCATAAATTTTTTAGAATCTTCTTGCGCACTGAGAAAAGAGTCCATTCCACCAAACTAGGTGTCTCTTATTTTTGCACCACATTGTGTTTCATGTAACATGATATAAAAAGAGGTATCTGTAGACACCAAATCCTAGCCACTCATTATCCACTCATCACCATCAAATCATAACCATTCATCATTAGTTATATATATATATATATATATATATATATATATATATATTTATATATTTATATTATATATGAATAAATCTCATCCACCCATCATGTCTTAATCTTGGTTGCTCATTCAATGCAATCCATGTCACTTATCAAATCACAATCTTAGCCCTTCATCATGTTTTAATCTTGACCACTCGTTGATGTCATTGAAACCCTAACATGAATCAAGGGAAATCATAAAATATCATTCACTTATCATGAATGAGGATAAAAAATCAAAAATCTTGAGAGGTCAAACATTCTGTTATCACATTCACCCTTCACATTCGCACAAACCCTAGCCACCACCATATCCATCGTTTGACCCCTAAAGCTTCTACGAACTAGATTCGAACATCATAGAGCATCTAATCCAGCCCACAAATACCTCAGGGTATTCCTTGAATATTATAGGGCATTTTTAAAATGTTGTAGGGCATCCACAATAGTCTATGAATGCTCCAGGGCATCCACTAGACACCGCATTGCATCCACCAAGCCCTCGAATGCTTTCAGGCATCTGCACGACCTCAGATCGAACCAATAGAAGCGTAGATCCAATAATTCAGGTATTGACAAGGTTATTGGTTGTTTTTAATTTATATTTTCCTGCATTTCATTTACATTTCACAAGCATTGCACTTAGGGTTTTGTAGATCTACATTTTATAGAGGGCCTCACATAGTGGAGCCCTCACATGTACTACTGATCCATTTTGTGGCTTGTTTGTATGCAGGTGCAGGAGATATTTTCATTGATAGTTGTTGTAGCTTGGAGTGGCCCCATAGTGGATACACAAGCCCACTCAACCCTTGTTTGGAGTGAAGAAGATCTGAAGACACCGTAGTCGATTGATCCAACAAGAGGGTTTTACCCCTCTATTGTAATTATTGTATCAAAACAAGCAATATTTTTGTAACCCCTGATTTGGGGCATATTGATGTATAAGAGTGGAGATCAAGGCTCCCTGATTTAATAATATATGAGAGCATTCATTTCATGTGTATATTGTTGTTTGTTTTGATTCATTGCTATTACTGGTGTTGATCATTTTTGCTTTACAAATGGCATCAAAATGTTTGGAGGCATTATTGGATTTCTATTTTGGGAATAATTTGTTTATTATTATATGGAAAAACAAGAGGAGCCCCAAACATTTTACAATGAGGATCCAAAAAGGAACAATCTCTAAGAGATATGGACATTAGGCAAAACCCACATTACAAATAACACCAATCCCAACCCAAGCCAAGGCAGAGAGACACACTAAAAGAGAAAGGCACCCAACTCCCTAGGTCACTAGAACCCAATAGAAGATCCAAAAAAAACCCAAACAATAGAAGAAACTCAGGTAATCGACAGACCTAATAAGCACTCCTTCAATCTCTAGGAGATCTCCTTAACATAAAAAAACTAGCATCTTCACCAACCTCTTGAAATATCTCACCACATATTTGATTGAATATGAGGACTTACTCAGGATTGTATTTGGTCTCCACATTAAAGTTGTGATTAACCAATGGTGTCTCAATAATATTCAAACTTTTATTTGAAGCAAGAGTTGGGAATGAATCTATTGGAAATTTGAGCAAGATTTGTTGTCATTGATGTCAATAAGTTTGATGTCTAATTTTGTCATCATTGATGTCAGAAGGTTGTTTTTCCAAAAAGCAAGGAAGTGGTTAAAAGAAAAAGGATATAATATTTATTTTAAATATTATATGCCTAAAGAGGTCTAAAATGTTGAAGACCCAAGGAAAGAGAAGCAGATTTAAAAAGAAAAAATAATATTATAATATTTAATATTATAATATTTTGGGCAAAAGGAAGAGGTGAAGAAAAATGAGGTCCAAGGAATCATTAAAAATATATATCCTTGAAAAGACCCAGTGAGCAGATTATAAAGGATTTAATTTAAATTAAAATATTTTAACCTATGGTTAAAATTTTAATTTAAATAATCAAAAGGCACCAAGGTTTAAAATTTAAATTTGAATTTGAAATTTGAAAATTGCATGAGCCAATGTGTAAGTGCAAAGGACAAAGTATAAATAGGGAAATGATTTTCATTTCCAAATTACAATGCTATATTGAATGCCAAAGTTGATATAAAATTCGTGCGCTGCATTGTTGAAGGGAGAAGAGGATATTCATGTGATTTTTAATTAAAGGATGCAGACATTGGTTGAAATTTGTGTGACACAACTAAAACATTCCATAGCACTAGGTAGCACAGATAGTGGTCGAAGGCTGGCTAAGGTGCTCGCAAAGGAGAGGTCATGGTTTTGAATCCCACGTGATTTGTTTTGGCAAAGGAGGAAGAAGCATTTTATTTTTGCTAAAATTCATGCAGAGGTATTAATAATAGAGCATGTACTTGGGTTCATGTGTGAGCGTGTAGCCCAGGTGACATCTTATCCTTGGTCTAAGGTGCTATGACGGCTTGGTTGCGGGTTCTATTTTGGGCGCAGTAAAAGACGTGCACAATAGTATTTTTGAGATGTGGGCCAACGATTATAAGGTATGCATATTTTATTTTAAATTTTCCAAGGTTTGGAAGGCACAAATAATATAGAGGCCACATGATAATTATAAAGTGCATAGGTGGAATGCATAGGGAGTCATAAGGATAATTGAAAAATATTTTATTTTTGTTGCTTAGAAAAATAAATAAAAAGGATTGGAGTTTATAAGGTGTTAACAAAGGAACTTCATTTTTATGTATTGAATATTATTTTGAGAAGTTTGGATTTTATAAGGTGTTAACAAAGGAACTTCATTTTTATGTATTGAATATTATTTTGAGAAGTTTGGATTTTATAAGGTGTTAACAAAGGAACTTCATTTTTATGTATTGAATATTATTTTGAGAAGTTTGGATTTTATAAGGTGTTAACAAAGGAACTTCATTTTTATGTATTGAATATTATTTTGAGAAGTTTGGAGTTTATAAGGTGTTAACAAAGGAACTTCATTTTTATGTATTGAATATTATTTTGAGAAGTTTGGAGATTATAAGGTGTTAACAAAGGAACTTTTTTTTTTATGTGTTGAATGTTATTTTGAGAGTATTGGAGATAATAAGGTGTATTTGAGACTTGATATTTTATTGTATTTATTGAATGGTGAAATAATTATTGAGGAGAATATTTGTGTGGAAATTTTGAGATAGGTTGTTGCTATCTAATATTGAAATTGGAAAAGAGGATTTGATTTTTATTAATACATGTTTTGAAGGTATATCTCCATCAAAACAAAAGGTATGGGCACATCATCCTTATAATTAAAATGTTGTTGGATTGAATGTTGTGAAATATAAGGTGGAGTGAAAAGGATTGATGAGTATTGTTGGAAATGTGTGAGCAAGTTTGAGTACATATTCTTGATGAATGATTTGATTTGATTTGGGATTGAAACTATCTTGAGCTAGGGTTTGTGAAAGAACATGAGTATCATTGTTATGTGACTTTAGAATCATCTTGAGTCAAGGTTTGAGACCCATAGTGTGTGTTGTTGGAAGTAGTGTAAAATACTTGGTTAGGGTTTGTAAGCAAGTTGTGTTTTATTGAGTGAATGATTGAGTGAAGTTGGTTGAGCATTATTGATTGAGATTTTGGGAGTTGTAGATCAAGTTTTGTGAAACAAATTATACATTATTTTGAATTGATTTAAAAAGAGAGATTGCAAGTGATAGAGTGTTTTGTTGAGTACAAAACTTTGTGAGTGAGAAACATATTGAGTCTTTGATAGAGTACATCATTATCTATATGTTCCAAAGGTTAAAATAATTGTGAAATTGAATGTATCTAAACTGCTTCAATTTAAAGGAATTGCTTTGAATATTAGACAAAGAAATTGATAGTATTGTGTGCAATATTTAAGATTGATTGAGAATATCTTGTGAGCTTTTTTGAGCATGTGTTTGAGAAGATTTGAGTAAGCTTTTGTGAAAGCTTGAGGATAGATTTAAGTAAGATTTTGTGAAATCTTATAAGTATATTTGAGGTAATTCTTGGTAAATACTTGAGAGCAGAGTTGATTGATTATTTTGTTCAAGATTTTTGTTAAGGCTTGGGGTAAATTTGAGAAGAGTTGATTTGTGATTTTTTTAATATTTGTGTTATGGATTGGAGCAAATCTAAGCAGAGTTTATTTGTGATTTCTTAAAGCTTTGTGTTAAGGATTTAGGTATATCTGAGTAGAGTTTATTGGTGATTTGATCAAGCTTTGGGTTAAGGCTTGAGGACATATTTGAGGATAGATTTTGGTACATATTTGAGAGTAAATTTGTGCTAGACCTGAGATAGAGTTAGAGCAGATTTGTACTAGACTTAGGATAGTGTTTAGTGTAGATTTGAGATAGATATTGAGCAGATCTAAGATCAAGCTTTGGAGGTGATAGAGTAGAGGACAAAAATCTCTAGTGGATAGAGATCCATTAGCTAGGGTAGTGAAGACAAAGGTCTTCTTAGTGAGGATAGAGGTCTTCTATGGAGAGATAGCCACAAGCTAGTGTAGTGAAGATAGAATTCTTCAAGAAGGAAAGAGTTCTCCTATGGATAGAGCTCCATGAACCAATAGAGGGGATTGGTGTCTCCAGTGGGTTGGTGCCCATGAACTAGTAGAGGGGATTGGTGTCTCTTGTGGGTTGGTGCCCATAAACTAGCAAAGGGGATTGGTGTCTCCTATGGATTGGTGCCCATAAACTTGATTAGGGTATTGGTGTCTCCTTTGGATAGAGGTCTATAAAAATTATAATAGAAAAGTGATTCCTAAGAAATTTGTTGAGAAAATTTAAGTGAAATGTTTTCTTCATGGAGTAGCCCACATTGGGTGAACCATGTTAAATTGGTGTCTCTATTATGTGTGATGATTTGTGCATTTATTTGATTACTACTATTGATATTTCCATTGATATATTGGATAATATTTTTTGAGAAAGAAAAGTAAAAGTTGATCTTATACTGTTCACCCCCCCTTTCAGTATAATCTTGTGTTCTTTAGTTGGTATCAGAGCGGGTTCCTTTGAAAGAGTTTAAAAACTTGAAGGAAAATCTTATAGGAACATAGATGGAATATTAGAGTGGATATTCAAGAAATAATGCACCATTTTTCTATGGGAAAAATTATGCATTTTGGAGTGTAAGAATGAATATTTGCCAAATGCCATAAGGAAATGAGACATGGCAAGCAATTGAGGATGGGTACACATCGCCAGCTACTCCTAAAAATAAAGATGGTAAGATCCTACATTTGAATAATTCAAAGGCAATGAATGCAATATTAAGTGGTTTACATGAAGAATATTTTGTAAAAGATATGCATTGCACATCAGCAAAAGAGATTTGGGAAAAGTTAAAGAAAATATATGGAGACAAAAAGGTCAAGATGGAAAAATTACAAAATCATAAGAAAATATTTGAAGACTTTAAGATGAAGGATGATGAAGACATTACTACATACTCACTTCATGTGGATGAGGTTGTTAACTCCATGCAAGGATTACGTTTAAAGTTGAAGAATCAGATGTTGTCAAAAAATTTTAAGGTCACTTCCTAAGAGGTATAGTGAAAAGGTTTCAACCATAGAAGAAAAAAAATTAAAACTTTGACTAGGGATGAGTTACATGGAACTCTCACAGCTTTTGAGATGAGAATAGGAAAGGATCCTAGTCCCAAGAAAGAAGCAAGATTCAAAGTAGCAAAGAAAACAAAAGACAAGAAGACAGATGCAATGTTAGCGTACTTAACTCCTTTTATCTGTATTACGCTATTTAGCTATTAGTTAGCTATTAGTATAGCTATCTGTTGTACTGTTACAACTACGTAACAGAGTGCAGTTGCCTGTGTGCTATTCACGGCACTGTCACATGTATTTAAACTCTGCAGCAATATACAATTTAAAGTTCGTTGAATCTAACATGGCATCAGAGCCAGCGACGAGCAGGGAGCAACGAGAGGCAGAGAAGAGTGTGGTTTTTTAAATTTTTTTTTATCTCTCTCGGCGACGTGATTTGTCTGTCGCGCGATATCAGCCGGAGAAGAATTTAAAAAAAAAAAAAAAAAAAATTGTCGCTGCAAGGGAGCCCCGCGCACACAGACCTGCGCGCGTCACGGACAGCACGCGACGGCCACGTCCGAAGCGCCAGCCGCAGGACGCAGCGCGCCGAGCGCTGTCACGTCACGTCCTGCGAGGAGGGACAGTTGTCCCGCCCCCCCCGGCCGTTAGACGTCCAGTGACTGTGTGGGACGCACAGCCCACCCCTGGCCTGACCTCCCCTCCCCTCCCCACCCCCGCGCGACGCGCACATTGCGCGCGCGCTCCTCGAGGCCCCCCCCCCCAAAAAAAAAAAAAAAAAAAATGCGGGAAGCGGAAATTTAAATTTCCGCTCCCGCTCCCACAGGGGTATAAACCCCCCCCCCCCGCGCGCTTGCGACAGACGACGGAGGGGAGAACCCCCCTCCCCCGCGCGCGGATTTTTTTAAATCCCGCGACGAGCCGCGGTAGCGCAGGCGAGAGGCTGGACCCCCCGCGCGGGATTTTTAAATCCCCGCCCGCGCGGGAATTGGAGGGGGTATAAACCCCCCCCCCCCCCGCGCCCATTTGCGCGTAAGGGCGCGGCACCCCCCCCCAAACCCTCCCGAAAAAAAAAAAAAAACGGCTCCCCACCGGCGCACGACAGCGATCGCGCGTGGCCGGAAAGAAAAAAAAAAACACGCAGCCACCCCCCTTCCCGTTAAAAAAAAAAAAAAATTGGTCCGTGGAAGATTTTTTTTTTGCAGCCGTAGAGAGGAGCGGTGTTTCGTGTTTCGCCTCGCAGAGAGGAGCGCCAGCACTGGCAGAGGCCGAGGAGGAGGAGGATTCGGGTTGATAAGGGAGGAGGTCTACCGATCTTTTCGGATCAGCCCGCCGGCTCACGTGGTCGTGAGCCGTGCGGTAAGGCTCAGGGAGCCTACAGGGCCCGGGGGTTCGAATCCCGCCGACTCCCCCAAGGTATAATTTTTTTTTTGTCAAAGTCATTTTTTTATTATTATCATTTTTAATTAAAATTTTTAATTTTAATTTTTTTTTTAATATAGTTTTTAAACTTTAATAAATTAAATTTAATTTTAATTTATTTTTTCTAAAGTTTAAAACTATAGAAATTAAAATTATTTATTTTAATTTTAAAATTGATAATAATTATCAAAATGCTTTGTTAAAGAAAGCCTTTTAAGGGGGGATTTTTTTCAAAAAAATCAAAGGGGGATTGAGAGTAATTTTTTATGAAAAATAGCAATTTGGCATTGTAAAAGGTGCATTTTCGGCCGTGGACCGACACCTATTGGGTTATTCTAGTGGGCATTTTTTTTGTTGTATGTTGCATATTTCATTTTTGCACTATAACATTAAAAATTAAAATCAAACACTCCTTAAAGTCCCCGGAATATAAAACCCATCTCCGTGCAATTTATTTGCACCTGCAGCTGTTCGGTATTTGCGATACCTCCGGCCAGCACTTACAGTAAAGTCGTCGTGATTTGGCTACCGTATCCGCCGCCTAATATAGCCGCTATAACGACGTCCGAGCTTGTTCTCTATAAATCGTCGGGGAGGAATAAGTACGCCATTTTTGCATTTTTTACTCCATCCACTACCCTTTATCGCACTTGTGTTTAGGCGTAAATCCCGACGAAGTATTCTTCATAGTGTTTAGGGAAAGTTACGCCCCACGCATGAGAAGAATCTTCTATGGTAGGTGCCATCAACAAGGCGATTCCCTTTTAGCACCGCTTATGTTCCACGTATCGTATGATCTCTAAAATTCACCTATAGTCTCCCTCACGTAAGGGCGGGTGATTTTTGTTGATCTTTCTAAATACCTATAGTTTCCCTCACGTAAGGGCGGGTATTTTGTACGGTATATTGGCCTAGCAAAAGGTATATCGAAAGGGGGACCAATTTGGTGATATAAGGAACCTTCACTATGGCCGCAGTTGCAAAATTGATGACTGATCCGCATCAGTTATTGAAAGGTCCAAATTATACACCATGGAAACATAAGATGAAGGCTATTCTCCAAATGGAAGATTTGTGGGATATTGTTACTGGAGTAGCAACAAGGCCTTCACCAACAGCAGGATCCACAGGTCCTTCAGCAGATCAGATTGCTTTTGACAAGAAAGACAGTAGAGCAAAGGTGCTCATTTTGTTTGCTGTTTCGGATGAAGTGCAACCTCATATAGCCGATAAAGCAAGTGGTAAAGAGGCATGGGATGCCCTTAGAACCATCTATGAGGGGAAGAATGAATCCACCATTCTTCATCTTCAACAACAACTTCATAACCCGAGTTTGAGACAGTGGTGAAACAGCTTGAACTCTTTCTGCAGTAGAGTGTCCGAGTTGAAAGAGAAATTGAGTTCTCTAGGAGATACCTGTGGATGAAAAGCTTCTCATTTCACTTGTGATGAGAGCTTTACCTTCTTCATTTGACATGTTGATAACCTCCATCCAGGTGTCCCAACGACAAATTACCTACATCGAGTTGGTCAATCTGGCTTCAACAACAGGAGGCACGCCAACTTCACAAGGATGATTCTTCCAATACAGCCCTATACACCAACAGCAGTGGTTCTAGGAAGAAAGGTAATGGGCAAAAAGGAGGCAACTTTCGTAAAGGAGGAAATTCTCAACAGGATACGAAAGGAAAAGGCAAGCAACCTCAACGGAAGAAGAGGTGGTGCAAGATCCGTGAGAAAGACAACCATGACACCAACAAATGTTGGCATAAGAACAAGCAAAAAGGCCAAAACAAACCACAAAATAAAAACAAGCAACCCCAGGCGAATGTTGTCGTTGAAGAATCCGACTCGGATTCCGAATGGGCACACAAGGTGCTCATGACTACCACAGATTCCACTCGTAGGGATCCTATTTGGTATGTCGATTCCGGAGCTAGTAAACATATGACTCGGCGACGATCGTGGTTTGAATCATTTGTGGCCAAGGAGGGCAAACCTCGTCACCATTGCCGATGATAAAACCTACAGGGTTCAGTGGAGAGGGTACAGCTTCAGCCACTCTTCCCCGATGGCAAGTGTCGATTGACAAGGTCCTCTATGTTCCGGGATTGGCCAACAATTTGTTGTCGGTGACACAAATCCCGGGACAGAAATATGGTTGTCAACTTTCGTGTTGAGAATGGAAAGAAGTGTTGTACAATTACCGTGAAGGGTAAGCAGATTGCAACACCTTCATATAAGCATGGCTTATTTGCACTAGATGCTATCTCTATTCCACATGTTGCCATGACTGCCTCTACCAAGGAGGCAACTTCCCTATGGCACAAGAGATATGGGCATCTTAGTTCCGGCTACTTACTTGAGCTCAGCAAGTATGAGATGGTAAAGGGTCTTCCTTCCCTTCTCGCCACATTGCCGCGTGTGCTCCGACCGCTAGCGTGAAAGCAAAGATAGAGTACCATTTGAGAAGAGCTCTACAAGAGCACGAAAACCTCTCGGAGCTAATTCACACCGATCTATGCGGTCCTTTCACACCCAACAAGTTGTTGGAGGGAAGAGGTACTTTCAATTATTCGTAGATGACTACTCACGAAAGATGTGGGTTTTCTTTCTCAAACCGAAATCTAAGCTTTCGCATTCTTCCAGCAGCTCAAGAAATCCGTTGAGAAGGAGTCGTGGGCTTCTATTAAAATCCTCCGCTCGTATCGAGGGGGAGAGTTTACCTCTACTGAATTTTCTGCATTCCTAGATAACCATGGGATCAAGAGACAGTTAACAACTGCCTATACTCCTCAGCAGAATGGAGTTGCTGAGAGAAGGAACCGTTCTATCATGGAAATGGTTCGTTGTATGCTCACAAGTGCAACTCTTGGGCAACAATATTGGGCGTAAGCCGTCACCACCGCAGTTGTATCTTTTGAATAGGGCACCCACAAAGGCCCTAAAAGGAATGACTCCACAGGAAGCATGGAGTGGTCGAAAACCCTCCATATCTCATCTACGTATTTTCGGGTGTCAAGCTTTCATGCACATACCGAAAGAAAAAAGGAAGAAGCTAGATGAGAAAACACTGAGATGTATTTTTCTTGGATATTCTGAGCACTCTAAAGGATATCGGTTGATAGATCCTTTGACCAAGAAAATTCATATCAGCAGAGATGTTGTCTTTGATGAAGCTTTCACATCACAGAGCACATCTACAATACACCAGGATATTGTGGAACCAAAGGAAGAGGAGATTCCTTCGTCAACACAGACAGTGAGGTCCTTCTACATCTTCTTCACCACCACCGAGCGTAATCCTAAATGGTGTACAAATACAATCGGAGATGCAAATTTATCCACTCCTCCCAATTTGAATTTGGATAGACCTCGTACACGCAAGATGGCTCAAAAGGAAAGAGAAGCCGAGAAACCGGTGAGGTTGATGATCTTTGTCAATCTTTTGAGGAACTTTCTGTGACTCCAAGTAGAGAAGTTGAGGATATGGATATTGATGATGACAGGGCATTCATGTCTACCATAGATAGTCTTGAACTTGCATCAGTGCAAGATGCTCTTAGTGAGCCTCAGTGGAAGGCCGCTATGGATACAGAGTATGAGTCTCTGATGAAGAATAAAACTTGGAAGCTTGTTGATCTGCCTCATGGAAAGAAACCTATTGGCTGCAAATGGGTATACAAAGTCAAGTACAAGGCAGATGGAACAATTGATAAGCATAAAGCCCGTCTTGTTGCAAAGGGCTATGCTCAAAAGGAAGGCATCGACTATGAAGAAACTTTTGCACCTACTGCTCGGATGACCACAATTCGGGTTATGTGTGCTATGGCAGCACAATATGGGTGGAAAGTTCACCAAATGGATGTCAAAAGTGCTTTTCTTAATGGTGATCTCCAAGAAGAAGTCTATATGACTCACCTCAAGGATTTGAAGTGGAAGGCCAACAGCAGAAAGTTTGCAAATTGGTTAAATCCTTGTATGGTCTGAAACAAGCTCCTCGAGCTTGGTATATAAAAATGGACAATCACCTAATGCAACATGGATTTAAGAGATGTCCGTCAGATGCAAACCTCTATTTCAAGAAACAGTGGTTCTCGAGATAGTGTTGCTTGTACTCTATGTGGATGATCTCGCTCATTACAGGGAGTTCGAAGATATGATCTCTACCGTCAAAAGAAACTTGTGCAAATCTTTTGAGATGACAGATCTCGGACTTCTCCATTACTGTCTTGGTCCTGAATTCAGCCATAAGGAGCACACCATCAAAGTGTCTCGTAAAAAGTATGCCAAGACATTGCTCGATAAATATCGCATGACTGACTGCAAGCCAATGGCAACTCCTATGGAGAATGGACTTCAGTTATCGCGATATGATGACTCACCCTAGGTAGATGGCACTCTCTATCGACAGTTGATTGGGAGTCTCATATATCTGACCAATACTAGGCCAGATCTCGTATTTGTCGTAAACTATCTTTCGAGGTTCATGCAGGAGCCTAAGATTACTCATTGGAAAGCAAAAAAACGTGTTCTTCACTATGTCCGTGGTACTATAGAATATGGCCTAGAATACAAGAGGAACAACAAATTCTTCTTGCAAGGATACACGGACTCCGACTATGCCGGATCATTTGATGATCGCAAGTCAACTTCTCGGATACATTTTTCATCTGGGATCCGGTCCTGTCTCTTGGCACAGCAAGAAGCAACAGGTGGTTGCTATTTCTTCAACAGAGGCAGAATATCGCGCCGCACGTGAAGTTGTGTGCGAAGTGATATGGTTACGTCGCATTCTAACAAGTATGGGCCATCCATCAAAATCTCCAATACACTTGTTTTGCGACAATCAGGGTGTTCTAACCTCGTCAAGAATCCACCCATCATGAAAAAACAAAGCACATTGACACACAATGTCATTTCATTCGAGAGGAAGTTCCAAAGCACCGAATTCAGCTTCAAAGACATTCCCACCGATGCTCAAGTTGCGTACATTTTCACTAAGGCACTTGGACGTGTCAAATTTGAATTGTTTCGCAGCTCACTTTGTATTGCAAAATAATGTAAGGGGATGTTAGTATAGCTATTAATTATTACATTACCCAAATAATGTAATAAAGGGGGATGTTAGCGTACTTAACTCCTTTTATCTGTATTACGCTATTTAGCTATTAGTTAGCTATTAGTATAGCTATCTGTTGTACTGTTACAACTACGTAACAGAGTGCAGTTGCCTGTGTGCTATTCACGGCACTGTCACATGTATTTAAACTCTGCAGCAATATACAATTTAAAAGTTCGTTGAATCTAACATGCAAGTGATGAGTCATCCAGTGATGAAGAAGCAAACTATGGTAGAAGGAACAAGGACACAAGAAAGCACAAAGGTAAAAAATTAGTTAAGTTTTTTAAATGTGGTAAATATGGTCGCAGATCAAAAATGTGCCATTATACCTCATATAAATGAGCCAAGCACCAATAAAAAAAATGAGATCACAAAGGCTTTTATTAAAGTAAATGGGACTTAAACTTAGATTCATCCACCATGGAAATCCTTACCACCATAAAGGTATTCACCAATGCATAATTAATCATTAGTAATAGGAAGTAGAGTTGTAATCCATGACCTTCCTACTTCTCTCATGCTAAAGAGGATTATTCTATGATTGAATATATGACATGTCAAATACAACAAAAGTGCCTTTACTAACACAACAAGCTAGAGTATAATAATGCATTTTTGCTAAGAATGATATGTCTTGTAGTCTATTATGTTGCTTGTCTATCCAAATGTAGTCATTTTCCCCTTCAATTCCTAGAATATTCCATGAAATATCCAAACTCTAAAATTTGGAATTTCAAAAACATACGTGAAAATGGATCAAACCTATTTTGTGGTAAAAATAATATATTGAATTTTGAAATCCATCTAAGCGATGAACACATTGAATTTTACAACAAACTAAAAATGCTAACAAATCATAGATAACTATTATGGTTGGCCAAGTATAACCATTTTTTGAAATGATACATATTAGTTTATCCTACTTTATCTAGTCATTATAAAGGTCATTTGAACATATTGACAACATTTTCTTGACATTGAAATTTAGAGCCCTTTGCAATGTATTGAAATCTTACCAAGGATTTGGTGGTATTTGGGAATACTCATAAACTATTTGGCACCATCTTAAATTTTCTAGATGTTAGTCAACTCATCCCCTCATCAATCATGATTTGGCACCAAAATATTTTGGAAAGTAAAGGATGTAGAGTGTTTTAAAAATCCTAAAAGATAAAATTTGGTTTATAAAAATCTCAATGGATATATTGCAGGATATATTTTTCTTTCAAAAATAATCATAATATTAAATAGCAAAGGAGAGTGATATTATGAAACCTATTAATGAATATTTTTCATGATCATTTATTACAAATTTTTACTAAGGATACATAATAAGATCAGTGTAATTAAGCTTCAATTGTGGATTTTTATAAATCCTCAAAAAGATAAAATTTTGATTACACCAACTCTTCCAAAAAAAATTCCAAACACACTTCTTCTAACACCACTATAATATATCATGAATAAAAAAATTTAGATAAATTAATGGATATCAACACCAAATTTCATATCATAGTTAAATATATCGAAGAACATAGGCTTATACTGAGAGGGGGGTGAACAGTATAAGATCAACTTTTACTTTTCTTTCCCAAACAATATTATCCAATATTATCAATGGCAATATCAATAGCAGTAATCAAAGCAATGCACAAATCATCACACACAAGAGAGACACAAATTTAACATGGTTCACCCAATGTGGGCTACTCCACGGAGAAAATATTTCTTCTAAATTTTCTCAATAAATCTCTTGGGAATCAATTCCTTATTACAATGTTTATGGACCTCTTTCCAAAGGAGACACCAATCCCCTATGCTCTTATTTGTGGATCTCTCTCTATAATAGAACTCTTTCCCATTTGCTCTGGTTGGTGATATTCTAGAAGACTTTTGCCCCCACTACTATGGCTTGTGGATCTCTCTCCATAGGAGACCTCTATCCCCACTACAATGGCTAATGGATCTCTATCCACTAGAGATTGTTATCCTCTTTACTCTATCACCTCTAAATCTTACTCTCAACTATGTCTCAAATATACACCAAACTCTGTCCCAAGTCTAGCACAAATCTAATCTAACTCTCTCTCAAATATGCACCAAAATTTGTCCCAAGTACAGCATAAATTAGCTATAACTCTATCTCAAATATGTACCAAACTTTGTCCCAAGTCTAGCACAAATATTCTCTAACTCTATCTCAAATTTATACCAAATTATATCTCAAATTTATCCCTAAGCCTTAACCCAAAGCTTGATCAAATCAATAACAAAACCTGCTCTCAAGTCTTCACAAGACTTCTTCAAGTCTATCCTCAAGCCTTCTCAAATACTTGCTCAAATATACCTTCAAGCCTTCTCAAATACTTACTCAAATATGCCTTCAAGCCTTCTCAAAGACTTGCTCAAATATGCTCTAGCACATGCTCAAACCTGCTCTAACACATGCTCAAAACATCTCACAAGATATGCTCAATCAATCTCAAATCTTGCACATAGTGCTATCAAATGCTTTGTCTAATATTAAAATTAATTCCTTTAACTTGAATCAGTTTAGACATATTCTATCCAGAATTTGTTTAACCTCTGGAACATATAGAGAATAATATGCACTTGCAAATAGCTCAATATGTTCTACTCAATCATTAAGTCTATCACTTTCACATGTCTCACTTTTATTGCTCTTTTAAAGATAGATCTAGTCTAGCACATGACACCTATCTTCCTGATCTACACACTTGCTTTCACAAATCTGATTTCTAATGTTTGCACATTCACTTTCAATATCACTCAAAACCAATGCTCAAAAACTTCACACATACATTCAACCAATAAAGCACAATTGGCTCACAAACCCTAAACAAGTGTTTTCAAACTTCTTTCAACAAAGAGCACAATGTAGGTCTCAAAACTTAACTCAAATATTTCCAACAATGCTTATCAAACAATCCTTTTCACTCCACCTTGTGTTTAGAAATATTCATAAAACACCTTAAATAAGGAAAGATATGCCCATACCTTTTTGCTTGCTCTTATGGAGATATGTCTTCAAAAATCTGTCTCACACACAATATATTTTGCAACTATAAAAGGTTAGCACAACACCTCTTTATGAGTTAGCAAACCTTCAAAATGTGTGCCCAATTAAATTCCAAACCAACTCTCTTGGTTTCTCAAACTATAGCATCAACTCATAAAATCAAACCCTTCAAAATGTGTGCACAATTCCAAACCAACCTTTTGGTTTCTCAACTATAGCATTAACTCATAAAATCAAACCTTCACAATGAAGCAAAAATACAAACAATTAAAATACCTCATACACCTTTTAACTCCCTCTTAACTTCTAAACACATTCATAACAGATTTATCAAAGATCCTTATTACTCCACAAAATCACTTTCAAAAATATTTCATTATAATTTTCTTCAAAAATAAATGCATGTAATAATAAAAAATTTCCCTTATATCTCCCAAAGTCAATAGTGCTCACAATAATCAATTAAACCACATGCACCTAATCCTCAACCTTAGCAATTAATAAATTTAATAGCACTTACCAAAAACACTGCCATGGAGATTCAAACACAATGCCTATCACCTGCCAATGCACTAGCACCCTATGGGCCATTGCTAGGCCAACCGCCCACACAAGGACCAAATACCACAATGCACTATTTAACCACTGCTTACCCTTCTTGCTAGCAAAATAAACAAAATGTTGCCATCGGGATTCGAATGTAGGATCTATCATCCGCCAGTGCCTTTACCCTACCAAGCCTACCGCTAGGCCAACCGCTTGGTTGGTGATAGGAGTTTATAACCTTATCCCTTTATTCATCCAAGATTTCTCCTTTGTTTTTAAAATAAAAACTTTGTCCTTCTTTCACATGATTTGCACATCCAAAATTTGCATTAACCATTAGCATTAATCACTTGGCGCTCGCATCGAAAACTTATAATTTTGGCCTCCAAACCTTACCATATAAATACAAATTTATCTCCATGCTAGGATGTCGATGGAGTTTCAATAATTTAAAATTATTCTTGGCGCCAAACCCACTTAGGGTTATAAAACATTATAATATAAATATTATAATTATTTTATAATTGACCTTAGGCTTTATCTTTACAACTTTAATATTATAATAATAAATATTATAATATTATTTCCTTTGGGCCTAGGTATTTTCTTCCTTCGGGATATTTAGACAACCTTTTGGCCAACCATGTGGAGCTTTGTACCAAATCTCTTGGGCTTAAAATATAAATATTTTAACCCTCCTTTTTATCAATTCCCTTGCATTGAGATGAACTAACTCTTGACATCAATGACAACATAATTACTCAAAATTTCCAAAAATCTCCCCCTTTGTCATTGATGGCAACCCTTTTCTAAAAATTCCTTTTTCAAACCATTTGATTCCAAATCTGCTCCCCTGAGAAACTACTCCCCTTGACTGAATGCTCTCCCCCTTACTCAAATCTCTCCCCCTTTGACATCAATGGCAAAGGGACTCCTTTGGGGCTAAATATAAGACTCTTAGCTCAGCCCCCTCCCCACCTCCTCTCCTTGAGGTGATTAATTTTGGGGTGGGAGTAAAACTACTCCCAACATACAATGCTCCTTTCCTTTGTCAACCTTCTTTCTCAACATGCCCTTTTGATCCTTTTGAGTGTCCCTATTTCTGCTTGTCTTTGGAAACTCTATTCTACACCACTTGGCCTTATGTCCAACATTATTACACTTGTAACACTTAATGTTGTAGTTCATAGAAGGTGCAAATATCTTGAAGTTCCTCCTGGTGAAGCCATACTCATTTTTGTCATGAATCCTACAGTGAATTGCTTTATGCCCAAATCGATTACAAGAGTAGCAATACCCTTGAAAGAAATGTCCATATTTGAAGTTCCTCTTGGTAACACCATACTCCTTTCCATGAGTCCTACAATGCATAGCCTTGTGACCAAACCGATTACATGAAAAACAACGTCCTTTGAAGAATTCTTGTCTTGAGCCCATTGGTCTCTTAGTCCTTTCTTCTCTGTGATGATCCATGTTCCTTGTTTGTGCATTGTTTCCTTCCTTGGTGAAGCTTCTATTCACATAAGTCTCACTTTCTCCTTCACTCTCTTCCTCTGAAACTTCTTCCTCTTTTGAGCTTGAGCTTGACCCTTCTTCTTGTTTCCCTTGTCCTTCTTCAAAACCAAGTCTTGTTTTGATAGATGAAGGTCTTTGTGCATTGATAATCTTATCCAAGGTCTTTGAACTTTTCCCATACCTATGTAGCTTATCTTTAGACTCTTTTACTTCCATCCTTAGTGAAGCTACCTCATGTTCTAATCTTTCACATTCTAAGACTTTTACCTCTAAATTTTCTTTAAATCTCCTTGTCTTAGCTATTGAGTTTGTCAGATCTTGTATAAGCTTTCCTTTTTCTTCATCACATTCTTGAACTTGAGCCTTGAATTTTGAATTCTTCTTTCTAACCTTTTTCAATTCTTTGAGAGCAAAAATAAGTTCTGCTTCTAGATCTACTACACCTTCCTCTTCATTTTCTGAATCCTTTTCTACTTCTTGGTCTTCAAGAGCATCTTCATACTTTTCAGATTTATCTTCAATAGGAGCACTTCCTTCCTCTTCTATTGTTAAAAATAGAATTTCTTCATCTTCACTATCTGAGGGTCTCTCATCACTATCACTTGAAACCTTGCTTCCTTTATCAACATAGAAGCTCTTCTTGTGCCTTTGAAAGAACTTCTTTTCATGCTTATTTTGTCCATACCTATTTTTCTTTTCATACCTGGATTTTCCTGCTTCCTTTTTCTTATGATCCTATTTCTCTTCACTGCTACTGCTTCCAGCTTCTGGACAATTAGATGCATAATGACCAAAATTTCCACAATTGAAACATTTCACTATTTTCATACCTTTGTGCTTTCTTGAGTCCTTCTTGTTTCTTCTGCCATAGTTAGCTTCTTCATCACTGGTTGATTCACCACTTGATTTTGGTTTCTTATCCTTTGTCTTCTTTGATGCTTTGAAGGCTACCTCTTTCTTGGTGTTGGGATCCTTTACCATTCTCATCTCATAGGCTGTGAGAATTCCATGTAACTCATCCATAGTCAACTGATCAATATCTTTCATCTCTTCTATAGCTGAAACTTTTCCATCATACCTTGTAGGAAGTGACCTTAAAACTTTCTGAGCAACATCGGATTCTTCAACTTCAAATCCAAGTCCATGCATGGTATTAAAAATCTCATCCACATGAAGTAAGTATGTAGCAATGTCTTCCTCATCTTCCATATTCAAATCTTCAAACCTTTTCTTGTGGTTTTGTAGTTTTACCATCTTGACCTTTTTATTTCCCTCATAGGCTTGCTTCAATTTTTCCCAAATCTCTTTTGCTGATTTGCAATGCATAACTTTCACAAATTCTACTTCACGTAATCCACTTAGGATTGCATGCATAGCCTTGGCATTATTCACATGTAAGAGCTTACCATATTTATCTATGGGAGGATTAGTTATAGGTGTGAACCCATCCTCAACTACTTGCCATGTCTCATATCCTTGTGACATCAAGTAAGTCCTCATTCTTATGCTCCAGAAAGCATAATTGTTCCCATCGAACAATGGTGCCTTGTTTGATGAAGATCCACTTTGAGATGCCATCTATGTTCCTGTAACCTCTTCCTTCAAGTTGTTAGACTCTTCCGAAGGAACCCGCTCTGATACCAATTGAAGAACACAAGCTTATACTGAGAGGGGGGTGAATAGTATAAGATCAACTTTTACTTTTCTTTCCCAAACAATATTATCCAATATTATCAATGGCAATATCAATAGCAGTAATCAAATCAATGCACAAATCATCACACACAAGAGAGACACAAATTTAACATGGTTCACCCAATGTGGGCTACTCCACGGAGAAAATATTTCTTCTAAATTTTCTCAACAAATCTCTTGGGAATCAATTCCCTATTACAATGTTTATGGACCTCTGTCCAAAGGAGACACCAATCCCCTATGCTCTAATTTGTGGATCTCTCTCCATAGGAGAACTCTTTCCCTTTTTCTATGGTTCATGGAACTTGATCTAGGAGAACTCTATCTCCTCAACTGGTTTGTGGATCTCTCTCCATAGAAGAACTCTATCTTCCCAGCTGGTTCATAGATCACACTCCATAGGAGAACTCTTTCCCCTTGCTCTGGTTCTATGGACACCACTCCACTCTATTCTAGTTTTGTGGATCTCTCTCCATAGGAGAACTCTTTCCCCTCTACTCTAGCTAGTGATCTTCTAGAAGACTTCTACCCCCACTACTCTGGCTTATGGATCTCTCTCCATAGGAGACCTCTATCCCCACTACACTGGCTAATGGATCTCTATCCACTAGAGACTACTGTCCTCTTTACTCTATCACCTCCAAAGCTTGCTCTCAACTCTATCTCAAATCTACACCAAACTTTGTCCCAAGTCTAGTACAAATCTTCTCTAACTCTCTCTCAAATCTACACCAAAATTTATCTCAAGTATAGCACAAATTTTCTCTAACTCTATCTAAAATCTATACCAAACTTTATCCCAAGTCTAGCACAAATCTTCTAACTCTATCTCAAATCTATACCAAAATTTGTCTCAAATATATCCCCAAGCCTTAACACAAATCTTGATCAAATCAACAATCAAACCTGCTCTCAAGTCTTCAAAGACTTACTCATATCTATCATCAAGCCTTCTCAAAGACTTGCTCAAATATTCCTTCAAGCCTTCTCAAATACTTGCTCAAATCTATCTTCAAGCCTTCTCAAAGACTTTCTCAAATATGCTCTAGCACATGCTCAAACCTTCTCTAACACATGCTCAAAATATCTCACAAGATATGCTCAATCAATCTCAAATCTTGCACATAGTGCTATCAAATGCTTTATCTAATATTCAAAGTAATTCCTTTAACTTGAAGCAATTTAGACATATTCTATCCAAAATTCGTTTAACCTCTGGAACATATAGAGAATAATATGCACTTACAAATAGCTCAATATGTTCTACTCAATCATTAAGTCTGTCACTTTCACATGTCTCACTTTTATTGCTCTTTTAAAGATAGATCTAGTCTAGCACATGACACCTATCTTCCTGATCTACACTCTTGCTTTCACAAATCTGATTTCTAATGTTTGCACATTCACTTTCAATATCACTCAAAACCAATGCTCAAAAACTTCACACATACATTCAACCAATAAAGCACAATTGGCTCACAAACCCTAAACAAGTGTTTTCAAACTTCTTTCAACAAAGAGCACAATGTAGGTCTCAAAACTTAACTCAAATATTTCCAACAATGCTTATCAAACAATCCTTTTCACTCCACCTTATGTTTCAAAAATATTCATAAAACACCTTAAATAAGGAAAGATGTGCCCATACCTTTTTGCTTGCTCTTATGGAGATATGTCTTCAAAAATCTATCTCACACACAATATCTTTTGCAACTATAAAAGGTTAGCACAATACCTCTTTATGAGTTAGTAATCCTTCAAAATGTGTGCACAATTAAATTCCAAACCAACTCTCTTGGTTTCTCAAACTATAGCATCAACTCATAAAATCAAACCCTTCAAAATGTGTGCACAATTCCAACTCTTTTGGTTTCCCAACTATAGCATTAACTCATAAAATCAATTCCTTCAAAATGTGTGCACAATTCCAAACCAACCTTTTGGTTTCTCAACTATAGCATTAACTCATAAAATCAAACCTTCACAATGAAGCAAAAATACAAACAATTAAAATACCTCATACACCTTTTAACTCCCTCTTAACTTCTAAACACATTCATAACAGATTTATCAAAGATCCTTATTACTCCACAAAATCACTTTCAAAAATATTTCATTATAATTTTCTTCAAAAATAAATGCATGTAATAATAAAAAATTTCCCTTATATCTCCCAAAGTCAATAGCACTCACAATAATCAATTAAACCACATGCGCCTAATCCT
This sequence comes from Wollemia nobilis, assembly GCA_028583015.1. NCBI lineage: Eukaryota > Viridiplantae > Streptophyta > Pinopsida > Araucariales > Araucariaceae > Wollemia > Wollemia nobilis. The sequence goes on along the minus strand of JAQPPZ010016363.1, from coordinate 4,233,436 downwards.
CAACCTTAGCAATTAACAAATTTAAATAGCGCTTACCAAAAACACTACCATAGAGATTTGAACACATCGCCTATCACCTGTCAAGCATGCTAGCGCCCTATGGGCCATCGCTAGGCCAACCACCCACACAAGGACCAAATACCACAATGCACTATTTAACCACTGCTTACCCTTCTTTCTAGCAAAATGAACAAAATGTTGCCATCGGGATTCGAACATAGGATCTACCATCTGCCAGCGCCTTTACCCTGCCAAGCTTACCGCTAGGCCAACCGCTTGGTTGGTGATAGGATTTTACAACCTTATCCCTTTATTCATCCAAGCTTTCTCCTTTGTTTTTTAAAATAAAAACTTTCATCCTTCTTTCACACGATTTGCACATCCAAAATTTGCATTAACTATTAATCACTTGGCGCTCGCATCGAAAACTTATCTCTTTGGCCACCAAACCTTACCATATAAATACGAATTTATCTCCATGCTAGGATGTCGATGGAGTTTCAATAATTTAAAAATATTCTTGGCGCCAAACCCACTTAGGGTTATAAAACATTATAATATAAATATTATAATTATTTTATAATTGACCTTAGGCTTTATCTTTACAACTTTAATATTATAATAATAAATATTATAATATTATTTCCTTTGGGCCTAGGTATTTTCTTCCTTCGGGATATTTAGACAACCTTTTGGCCAACCATGTGGAGCTTTGTACCAAATCTCTTGGGCTTAAAATATAAATATTTTAACCCTCTTTTTTATCAATTCCCTTGCACTGAGATGAACTAACTCTTGACATCAATGACAACATAATTACTCAAAATTTCCAACATATACAATATATTTACAAAAAAATACAATCAATGAATTATCCACTAAGACAAAAATATATCATACAAAGAAGAATAGGGATATAATAGGTATTGTTAGATGCTAATAATATAATGAAGGAATAAATAATCTTCTCCAATTGATAAAAAATGGTTGGAAAAGGTGGGGGTATAAATATCATCATAATACAAGTTACCCAAGGTCAAGGTTAGAGAATCAACCAATGTATATTACTTAAATAATCCAATTAATTCACTTAGTTGGTTGCATGGCATTTACTAACACCAGTTTTAATTCCAAGACCTTTATTATCATCAATTGTAGTGTCATCACTAAAATACCAATAGTCAATAATTTATGAACTATTATTCTATATCTTATAACTATTGGAAAATTAATTGTTCAATCTTCTTCAAAACATATTCATATCTTATGTGTATATAAATATGTACTTTTGTATTTCCATAAGTTATATAATTTAGAAGAATAAAGGAGATAACAAACTCATAAATATATTCTATATGTATCATTGTATAATATTTATACGTGTAATTATTATTGTTCTCCTCTCAATTAGTGTAAGAATAGATACAATGATACACAAAAACTAGATTGATAATATATATTTATCATAATAGAAAAATATCAATGCTATATATTAGAGGTTTCTATTCTCTAAATCTACTAAGTTTGAGGGTAAATTTTAGGTATCATTGTTGGATTCACACTTATTTTCATAAACAAATAGTGTTAGAAATAGAGTATATTACATCATTTGGATCATGTAAATGTACCTTTCTTGGTACATACTTAGGACATTAGATTACTTTAGGGGGAAGTTATCTAGTTACTTCATGCAATGTAATAAATGCACAAGTGTCAAAGTGCAAGTTGTATATGTGCAAGCTATCCCTTGCACAACTAGGTAGAGTGTTGGCCAAGGAACCTATTTCCTATATAAAGGGCCATAGGTATAGAGAAATATAGAGCAGTAGGAAGTAGTATAGACCAGAGTGGTGTGATGTAGCAGTGTGATGTAATATGATGGAGTGTAATATGCTCAATGCCCATTCTTGAGTAGTAGCTCTATTCATGGAGTGTTCATTTCCTCCAGAGCTATTTTGTAAACATCTCCATCATTTCTATTTATAGTATTTTTAGTCATCTCGCATATTTACTTTATTTCATATTATTCTGCATCTTGTGATTGCTATCTCCCATTACATGTTGCATCAAAAGCTAACAATGGTATCAGAGCCATGGTAGGTCAATAGGAAAACCACCATTATCATTGACCCTAAGTTTTTGTCAACCTGACGCGCCATTGGACCAGTCACTATCAAAAATACTCAGAAGAGTCTAGGTGGTAGAATTAAGGAGAGCCACAAGTTAGGACTGAAAGAAATCTCAATTTTTGGAATACTGAGATTGCATATGGCTAGAGTCTTTCCACAGAGTTTCAAGGGAAAACTTGTGAAGACTAGGACTCAACATTTGATCCACTAGTTTGATGAATCAACTAGTGAAGCTCATCTAAGAGATCTGGAGAAATTGACCTAAAGTTTCTTTTATTGCAGGGAATTAATTCTCAGATGATTGGGACACCTCCTACAATAGAAATCTAGGAGATTTCAACTTCGTTTCCCAAAGGTCGGAGTGCCTTCATAGTGCAGATATTAGTTACTACAAGAGAAGAATACTATAGAAGAGACTTCTGGAGAAGAATTATGGTGAAGTTGGGAGATAGGAGATCTCCATTGCTAGATTGGAAACTTCACAAGAAGAAAAGGCCATAGAAGCCTTAAAAAGCCATAGAAGCCTTGATCAAGAAGAAAAGGCCATAGAAGCCTTGATCTAGAAGAAAAGGCCATAGAAGCCTTGATCCAGAAGGAAAGGCCATAGAAGCCTTGAAGAAAATGCCATAGAAGCCTTGGTACTGAAAAAGGCCACATAAGCCTTGATACTGAAAAAGGCCACAAAAGCCTTGATCCTGAAGAAGACTTCAGAAGAGAGTATCTAATTCAGAAGTAGATTTTAGTACTAATATTTTGTTGTAGGAATAGGAAGATTCAGTGAGTTGGGAAAGCTTCCTACAAAAAGGTTAGGAGGAGTATCTTCTTCAGAATCAATCCAACACCTAAAGCAAAAGAGATCAAGAGAAGATCTCATTGATGAAGAAGGACTAGGAGAGTCCTACTCGAATACAGAGGTAATAAAATCAGAGATCTAGGAGAAGATCTCACCACCAACACTTCCAAAAGTAGAAGGTTGAAGATAAGGTCTCAAGGAAGACCAGAAGAAGTTGCAAGATCAAAGGCCTTGGAGAGGTCTCTACGAGCATCCAGTAAAAGGCTTGGAGAGCCTTGCTAAAGAATTCATCAAAGGAGTTCCAAGGAGAACTCATTGGAGAAATTCACTATTGGAGATAGTGAAAGATTTGGGACAATTGTCACCATCCGACAACAAGCCCAAGAAGAAGAATTTGGCAAGGAGTGCCAAATATCAGAAGACCTCAAGACATACATAATCTTGAGAAGAAGATCCTATTTGAAGTTAGAATTTGACAAGAATCTTGAAGGAAGATTCAGATAGAAGAAGCCTACCAAATCTAGGAGACTTGGAGATTACCTCTCACAGCAAGAAGGCACCACTTCAGAATCAAATATCTCTTCACATCTACAACAAAAAGGAGGAGACTACAAGAGGAGAACAAGCCACCAAAAATTCTAGGCTCATGAAAGGGAGACCATATTTTGGTGAAGATAAAGTTGTTCAAGGTAGCCTATAGAGAGCTGCAAGATCTTATTCAAGATAACAACTTGGTGATCATAGACACCAAGATCTACATCCTCTATAGAAGTGGTGAAAAGGGCTTTCAAAAAAGGTAAGCAACTATTGGTGCAAGTAGATTCATTAAGTGGATTACTTATCAGATTTGTTTAAGCACCTTAATTGGATTGAAGTTGCAAAAAGGAGAGTTGAATTAGAGTCTTCAAAAGGTGCAAAAAGAAAGGATTCTTTAAGGTTCATTTGCACTTTAGGAGTTGATTATATTTCAGAATCTCAAACTATCTATCAACTACCTATTATCTACTTTGGAAAAGAAAATGAAGACTAGCTCCTATTACCTTGCTTTTAAAGAAATTGTAGAATAATTCTTGAAGATTCATTTCAGATTATTCTTGATTAGTTGTAGTAGATTGATTAAGTGCATTAGTTTTTGAGAGTTGATTGGAGTGATAAGGTGATATTATTAGTGCATTAAAAGTAAAATATTATTATATTTGCACTATTATATTGCTCTCAAAAGATTATTGTTTGTGTTCGTGAGAAGGGCACAAAAATAGAATTTGTCAAAGTGTCTAAAGACACTATTAGTGCACAGAGATCTACAACTTTGGGTGGCCTGAGGAAGCCACAAAATAAGCTCAATCCTCCAAGTATTGGAGAAGAAAGTAACCACCAAAAAAGAGCATCAAAGGAAGCATCGAACGAGACTTGGTGAGTCTCAAGTTCAAAGCACAAGAAATAGTGCAAAAAAATACAACAAAACAAAGCTTCCATCATGTGGTTACAAGCTTGGATCCATTCATAAAACATCCAAGAAAAAAGGGAAGGTGTCTAATCAAAGAGACAACCTCAAAACCCCTATATTGCACTCAAATATTCTACCTCAAAACCAAAAATTTAGATGTAAAAAGAGGAGTGCAAAAGAAGGTGCAATAAGGATATTTTATGTAAAAACTATTTTACATTATATTGCACTATCCTAATCTGGTTATACAAGGAGAAAAGGTAGATTTAAAGGTGCCCCAAAGGCACTACACTTGCTAGAAAAACTAGTCGAAAGTGGTCGTATGCTAGCAACAATCCAAGCTTAGCTCAAGGAGCCAATCAAAGGGCTCATACTCCTCGCACCCTGGATGGCCGAACCTGCAAGATACAACATGCAAAACAAAGGGAGAAACAACATCAATCAAGAGCAATAGCATCTATGGAAGGAGGACATAAGCAAGTAAGGAAGAAAGGAAAATGAAGCACCATTGGAGTGTCACTTACTCCACATTCATTGGTAGAAATCGGTGCTCAAAGCCTCCATATTGTTGCTCCATATCCCAGCTAAAAATAGTGCAGGTGAATGAAAGAGGAGTTGGGGATTTTTGAAGCTAAAAGGATCTCCAAAAAGGTCCATTTGAACCAATGAAAGGGAGGATGTCCATGCAGAGAAGAAAGTGACACTTGTCACCAAAGGAAAACCCTAACGCTCAAGTCAAGAGAGCGCTCATCTTCAAGAAAGGAGTTACACAAATAGGTTGGTGCATTGAGTGTATGGGATACACTTGTCCATTGGAAGATCAAACATTTTGCTAAAGAATGTAATACTCATACATTACAAGAAGGAAATCAAATGTCTCTTTTGCACCAAACTCTCCTCAAGCACTCGAAGGGAAATGGATATGCCACTTGGCACTTTAGACAAGAAGCTTCTCCATATTAAGGATATCAATGATCGAGGTCAAAAAGAGAAGAACGCAAGCAAGTAAGAATTCTCATCTCGACATTTATCACTTCATCGTCTGCATGCATAGTGCAGAATTGCAGCATGGAAAGAAGGTGTTAGAGCCTTCAATGCTCAATCCAAGCGAGGTCAAAGGAAGAGTCCAAGCAGCACTAGTTTTGGAATGCTTAAAGCTCCAAGCGATTCCATTGGAGGGTACAATCACAACATTCAAGACATCTACGTAAATACTGCAGCCCTAGCTTCTCAGCAAAAATAACATCGTATATTGCTTGGTGAAAGGTAAAGTTTCATTCCCATTATTATGTGCTTTCTTTCCTCGGGAGTTATAAGGTTATAATTGAAGGAATTTAAATAATTGAAAGCCATTCATCAAAGGGAATACTTTATCAAATAAATACAATATTTGCAATATAAAACCTAGGAGCAATAAGGGTTTCTACTAGAATAAATAATAATTATTTGCAAATATTATTGTGATCTAATTTATCCAAATATTAGGGAGTCATAAGGGCTACTACATCAAATTAATTAATTGGAAAATTAGATACACTAAACCTAATTCCCAAAGGGTTATTTATAAGGAGAGGTTTATCATAGCTTTTTCAAAGGTTGGATATTCATAATATTATTGTCTCAAACTTCTCAAAAGGAGATAAAAGATCCAACATTATTACCTCTTTAAAATTTGGGAACAATGCTTAGTTCAATAGGAGCAATAAGGGATAATAGGAATTGATTTTGGCATTTACAAAACCTTTACAAAATCAATCAAATATTGAACTATAATTTACAAAAGCACTATATCTTATCCATAGCATACTAGGGAGTCATAAGGCATTCTACAAAACTTGGTAATATCAACATCTATCAAAGATTATCAAGTTATAAAATATAAGCTTTCCTCAAAACCTAAAAATCCTTAGGAGTATATACTCACATTACTTGGGAGACATAAGGTAGTCTACAAAACAAGGATTAATAAAGGTTTTATCAAATCAAGCTTATATTCTTCAATCAAGAATCATATATCCTAATTAGGGAGCCATAAGAATGTCTACTTTCAATACAAACTCCAACAAGGATAATTGTTTCAACAAAGAAAAATTCAGTGCTATAAAACTTGGGATCATGAATCTGCTCATGAAATCTGAAAGAATGATAGATCTAACTTCAAAAGTAATCCATAGTGAAGCTTTAGAAGATAATTTTGATACTATGGAATACTATCTTCAAGCTCATCTCAATGAAGCTATTGACAATGGAAAAAGTGACATTACACTTTCATTAGATCTTGTGAGCATTTTATACATGGCATTGCTCACCTATAAATTCTACAAGAATGAAAATGTAGAACAAAGAGGATTGATAGAACTACTCAAAAAGAAGATCAAACTTAATGAGTCATATCTAGAAAAGTTTTTCCAATCCTCATGCAACATTGACATTTCAGGATCTACTAATTCAAGATCTTATCATGATGACCTAAGTGGTTGTTCAAAAACTTCTGTACATATTGAAGACAAGAAAGAGGGACCCACTCTACAAGAATCAAGAAGCAACACGACCACCTATGAAAGCATAAAGATTAGATCCAAAGGCAAAGCTGAAGAAGAAGAAGAAGATAAATCCAAAGAAGGAGGAATTCAGTGCAAGGTCAATTGAAAGGAGAACCTACAACTTCAGCCTATTTTTGTATCATCCAAAGACTGAAGCATCTACAGAAGAATCAAAGATCATCATATGGAAGAAGATCCACATTGAAGACTAAAGTCTTCAATATCCAAATAATGTAATACAGGGGGTGTTAGAAATAGAGTCTATTACATCATTTGGATCATGTAAATGTACCTTTCTTGGTACATACTTAGGACATTAGATTACTTTAGGGGGAAGTTATCTAGTTACTTCATGCAATGTAATAAATGCACAAGTGTCAAAGTGCAAGTTGTATATGTGCAAGTTGTCCCTTGCACATCTAGGTAGAGTGTTGGCCAAGGAACCTATTTCCTATATAAAGGGCCATAGGTATAGAGCAAGATATAGAGTAGTAGGAAGTAGTATAGACCAGAGTGGTGTGATGTAGCAGTGTGATGTAATATGATGGAGTGTGATATGCTCAATGCCCATTCTTGAGCAGTAGCTCTATTCATGGAGTGTTCATTTCCTCTAGAGCTATTTTGTAAACATCTCCATCATTTCTATTTATATTATTTTTAGTCATCTCGCAGATTTACTTTATTTCATATTATTTTGCATCTTGTGATTGCTATCTCCCATTACATGTTGCATCAAAAGCTAACAAATAGAAGCAATCCATCCTCTCAAATCTTATACAAAAGCATAAAAATGATGAAAGACAGAAAATTGTTCAGTGACCTTGAGAATTATAAATGATTATTATATTATCCATGGATAGGTATAATAAAACTTTAATATAATTATTGTAGTGGTTGGGAGGCATTTATTCCAAATACATAATCAAGTTAATTTAAGCCAACATAGCAAGTGGACTTTAGGTTAACTAAAAAATATAGATAGGTTTAATCATAACCTATGTTGGTGATGAACCATAGCGATTATATTAAATGAATAATTTAATATATAAATAAATAATTAAATTCATTTGTACAATCATTGTCCATAGACTAATACAAGATTACATCATACAATGTAGTCCTTGACCATAAGTAAAATTACACTATAAACACCCCTTATAATTTGAATTGAGGAGCTAAGGAGAAAAGACATTAGTGGCATTAATATATTCTCATCATAATGTATGCTATAGTGGGTCTTATTCTGAATTCTTAGTCAATACCCTTCATCATCTTGAAGTCTAATTTTGCATTGATACCCTTAAACAAGAATCTCCTTATGATAGATCATAGTACCACTATCAGTATCAATTACTATTGCATTTATAGAAATAAAACCTCCTTGGTGACTCAATACAAGGAATTTAAGCCAATAATACCACCTCTTAAAAGCTACTCCAATATTATACTATTGATAAAGGTTTTAATTGAAAGTATATCTTCCTTTATTGTAGTGTTCTTCACATTACTTGAAAAAATTGACTTGCCCTTGGGCCTCCTAATTTCCATCATAAAAACAATATTTGCATGAACATATTTATGAAAAGGGCCATTAAAAAAATCCAATAAAACTTACACAATGAATATAAGAAATAAGATATCATGAAGGGTTATATCTTCATGCCTAAATTGAATCAATAGCCAAATATTTTGATAGGAAGAGGAAGGATTGTGATCTGAAACTCAGAATTTTAACTATTTCTTTGAGTTACATAATATTAATAAAGAGTTCAATTCATTAATAAGAGAGTATAACAAGTCAAAACACAAGAATATATTCAAATTAACATAATATTTTTATTGCTCATAAAATAAGGTACAATGCAAGCAAACTCTAAGAAGATATGTGAGGCTATAACACTGCATCCATTACTCATGCTATTTATAGTTAGGTGTCCACATCTCTTTATACAATAATTGTTGTATTGGAAATCCATCCTATGGAATATGGAAGGTCACATATGGAAATGTGGTGGTTCATCTTCCATAACTTAAAAATTGCATATTAAATGAAAATTACATATAGATGACTTGTTTTTATGTGTTTTATCTTTTGAGGATGTGTCAACATAGCTAGGATTGTATTTTTCTATGAAAATCTAAAAATAGAAAATTATTCTTTAGTAAGTATTTTATTTTAAACTTTTGAGGACCTTAAGAGAATTTTTCCATTGAGTTGTCAATAACTTATCTGTGACAGAGTTTCTTGCTAAAATTCTTGTTCCTCCAATATTTTCAATGCTTCTTGAAATGACCAATAAATATTCCTTAGCATAAACCTAAGACCCTAATAATATGTCTAGGATTATAAATATATATTTTTGTCCATTTTTGGAATAAATCCTTGTCTTAAAAATTTTACATGATTAAATCATTTCTTCACCTTGAAAAGCAATGGTCCCCATTGTGTCAAGTTCTAAAATAAGGTGTGGAAATTTATTTTATATCTAATTTTTGTGAGTCATTCCCCTTGGTAACCATACTTTCATTCCTTCACCACTCTATACATATAAATGGACTACCTTCTTGTTGTCTTAGTCCATGTATCAACAACTTTATCCTCCTCTACTAGTGTTGAATTTTTTGGATTGAGTAATTCAATGTCCAGTTATTCTTGTTCTATGGAAGTGTCCAAGAAAGGTGGATTATGTTGGTGTACATTGTGCTTAAACTTATATTTAGGCTATGGTTAAATATTTGTAGTTTTTTGTTATATTTTCATTTTTGACCCGTGTAAACATTGAAAAAGGTAATTTTATATTTTTTTTGTAATAATTCATTCCCAAAGTTTGGTTTTACAACCTTGAATTAAAGACATCATGTTTTTGGGTATAAATACCCCTTTAGTGAAGATTATGTGGTTTCCAATTAGTTTGAGCATAATTTTATTTTCTTTAGTGAATATTATTTGGTGTCCATGGAAGCCATATCACATTTTGTGTTCTTTTTGTTTGATGTATCCCATTTATTAAGAAATATTGGTTATGTTTGATTTCATTAACTTTTTAAAATACTATGAAATATAATAGATGATAGGATCTTAGAAGCTTAACATTGAAGATTTGATGCAAATCAAATTGACATGAAAGATTCAATTTAAAGGTATATTCTCTCATTGATGGAATGTTATGAATGGCAAATAGGTATGATCTGCCTATGGGGTCCTACAAGTATCAATTTTTGAAGATGTAATCATACCTTGCCTACAAACTTGAATTAGTATAGGGCCTAATATTGGTCATGGTGTTGCTTGTATTTTTATTTATTTTTTCATGAGGTCATGGACCTATTCTTAGATGTTTTGAATATATTCCACAAACATAGTTACCTTTTCTACTTCTTTCTTTCCATAAGGTCAATACTACATGGGTTGCACAAGAAGAGATACATCAGTGGGATCTAATGCATAGAATCTAAAATAAAATGAAATGGGTTATTTTTTATAGATTTATGTAGAGATCAATTGTATTTGTGTTGAATGTAAAGGATATTCTCATAACATAGGCATGGATTGTTGGAATTGTACATATGAATATGTACAATTAGTCAATTTATAACCTATATCTAGTCATTAGTTTAAGGATGGAAGGTTATGGACATGGTAAATTTAGTGTCCATAATACTACTTAGGGTGGACCAAAAATGATAAAAAATATATACTATCCTTGTCAGATATAGTTGACTTTGGAAAGCCAAATTTAATCAACAAATGACTAAAATAGAGCCTAGTAGTATTCTTAGCTAAAATTTATTTCTTGTAAGGAATAATGGTATCCATTTTTGAAATACAATACAGTATTATAAAAATATGATCATTATCATGCTTAGGTGTAGGAAAATATGAGAGGAAAAAAATGGAAATAGATTCCAAAGGCTTGGATGGCATTTACAATAGTGTATATAGTTCCTACTTCTTGTTGATTAGATTGACAACACAAATGGTACATGACTTGATTGACCTCTTGATATTATTTCTTTTTTTAATCTAAGATAAGTACTTTTGAAGAACAGATAACATTTTGTCCATCCCAAAGTGACCTATTACTTTGCTAAAGTATGAATCCAAATCATCTTTGAGTATTCACTAGCTAATACACAAATATATCCCATGTGAAAGAGGAGGGTATCTTGTATATATAATTCAAAAACATGCTCACCCACATGAAGATCTTGATATACATCTATAAATTAAAATCCACTATATACAAGGTGGATAATTGGATGTATCATGTACATAGGAATAAAGAATGGTGGTGAATTTTATGACTAGAATTTAACTCAAAAAATCTACTAAATTAGCACTCCCTTTCTTGTGATTTATGATCAAATAAAACTATTACAAATATGTGGCTAACTTTATTTTTCCTTTATTCATCTTACCTTACATCTAAATGAACTCCAAATATTTTTTATCTATATAAATAAATGTTTCCTTTCCTAAGATGTAGTTCTCCCACTATTTACATGCTTGGAAATGGCATAAAGCTCTTTTTCATATGTGGGATATTTTAGAATTGCTTTGTTGAATGCTTCACTATGATTAGCAATTGGATGCACATTTTGTATAAGGATAGATCCAATGCAGACTCTAATGCATTAGTCATTGCCTTAGAATGTTGATATAAATTAGGTAAGGAAAGTGTAGGATCTAAGCATGATTGGTCATTCAACCTCTCAAATAGCCTTTGTTATGTATCTCCCCAATGGAAATTGGATTTTGTACATCCTTTAGTCATATGGTGTAGTGTTCAAGCAACATGTGAGAATCCCAATATAAATCATCCATAGAAATTGGCAAGACCCAAAAATTTGTAAAGCTTTATTAGAGTCTTTAGGGTAAGCCAAACTATAATTAATTGAATATTATCAATATTAACATGGACTCCTTATTTATCAATAATATACCCAAGGTGTTGAATTTTTGACATGGAAAATACACACTTATCCACATGAGCATTTAGCTTGTGTCTTTTGAATAATTTAAAGTACTTGCCAGATATTTGTAAATGTTTTTTCCATGTCTTAGTATAGTTGAGAATATTTTTTAAGAAACTCCTTTTCTCAACCACATAAATCATTAAAAAATTACAAATATATTGCATAACATCCACAATGAATGATCCATATAATGTAAAACAAGACAAATATAGAAATTACTACATTGTATTTAAAACATAAGCAAACCCTTGACGTAGGGCAACATCATACAATGCTCCTTTTGTAAGGAAGCCACTCCACAAGCTCTTCAACTCAACGAGCCAAGACTTCTACAATATAATTATCTTCATGCACCTTACAATGATAAATATCTCCTTTATATACCCATCTTCTCATTCTACTTTGGGGAGCCTATTACTAATATAATATTATATTATAATATCATATTATATTATAATATAATATAATATAAGATTATAATATAATCAACCTTGGGTTATGTGTGGCCCATGCCAAACCTTATAATATATCCTCAAATATCTATTTCTAGATACCCCCAATATTATAATAATATAATATTAAATACTTATATTGGGTACTTAACATTCCACCCCCCTTACAAATGTTTTATCCTCAAAACATATGAAGAAACAAGATAATGTGATTTTCCAATCAATGTTAGCAATTGGTACCAATCTCAATCATCCATCCATCCTAATGAAACACGTTGATGTTGGTATGCCATATTTCCACTTGAGTATCCAAATTTGCTTCGTTGGCTCCATGCTTCTACTACTGTCTTTTGATAATTTGAATGATGGGTCTACTTGTTCCTTGATGTTGATGAACCATTCTGAAAACTAGGATCACTATGCTTTCTCTTACAAACACTACCATACTTGATGCCCTTCTTATTCCATGTAGAACCATAATATTACTGCCTTGAGCCATACATCCAATATTGTTACTACTCATGGTGGTGTGGACGGCGATATGGTGTCACCTTAACTTTATGTTCTACCTTATTTTACTCCTCAAAATTTGGCTCCACTATTTTAAAATATTCTACACATTGTTCTTTCATGTTCCCTTTGTTTGGTGTGTCCTTGTGCTCTTCTATCAAAGTTTTATTTGACTCAGCTATTGTTATTTCCCTAGACTCAATTGTTGTTGCTTCTTCCATGGAATCTATTGTTGTTGCTGCCTTTTTGGATTCTATTTCAGGTTCTTCTATTTGTTCTTCAAGTTGTTCCTCTGCAACCACTTCTTGTTTTTCCTTGGATCCTTACTCCTGAAGTTGAGAAATATCCTATAATGTTATCTTCTTTTTCTTGTACCATAACTTCATAAACTTCTTTTGCACATTAATATTAATAGTACCCAAATAATATAACCAAGATTAATTTCCTCATCATTCATCTCAATAGCATGAAAATTTGAATGTAAAAACATATTTATCCATGGTGATCTTCAAAAATCTGAACATGCTCACCCTTCAGCTATGTGTCCTTAATTTTTTTTTCTTGAACCTACAACCTCTTAGACAAATCAATATTAATAAAATTATGTTTGCTACTAGGGTCAATGGAAATAATAACCTATTCCTTTTGAATAGTTCTATGAACCTGTAAAATAGAATTTTTATATGAATTTAAACCCTTTTGATTCTTCTCTTGCTTTTGTAAATCCAAAGATGTGCCTTCTACATTCTTCTCATTATCTTCCCTAATATTTTCCTCTTTCTTTTCCTTGAGTAATTTTATTTCTTTTCCTTAGTATTTGATGTTGACCTTCAAACTAGCTATCTTTTTATATGGGTCCCATTTACTCAACAATGCATGCTCCATTTCATCCCAAGTGTATTCATTATTCCTTTTATTATAAAATTTATTCAACCAAGACGAAGCTTCCCCTTTAACCCTTCTCTTAAGGAAGAATGTCCAAGATGGATAATTATAATATAGATACCTAAACTTTTTCCACCATTCTCTAGAATCAATATCATCCTTCTCCAAAAAATCTTGCAACTCCATAAGTTCACACCCCAAGTTAAATATAATGCAAACTAGGGTTTTATGAACTAAGGTTTCATAGAAATATATATCTTCCCATTGATTTAAATTTCAATTTCACATAAACAACTAGATCTACAATTTTTCTTCCAAAAAAAATAAATTGCAACTAATTTGCTTACCCAAACTAATTTTCATCTTCCAAAAAAATTCATGATTTGAAATTTTGTCACTACCCTTGTTCCATATGGGTGAATTCAAAAGGTTGTATCTCCATCAATACTACTCAGATTTCTTCATATGACCACTCATTTTAAAACTCTTAAATTTTTGCATAAACGGATCCAAGAATCATCTAAATCGGATAAACTTTCACAGAGATATGGCTCTTGAAAGATGAGATATTTTTCTAGAAAACAAAATCTGCCCTAATTCTACAATTTCACAAAAAATCCCCACTTTTTCCAAATCGTCGCTCTGATACCACTTGTTAAGAACCTCCTTTTCTCAACCACATAAATCATTAAAAAATTGTAGATATATTGCATAACAACCACAATGAATGATCCACATAATGTAAAACAAGACAAATATGGAAATTACTGCAATGTATTCAAAACATAAGCAAACCCTTGAGGTAGGGAAACACCATACAATACTCATTTTGTAAGTAAGCCACTCCACAAGCTCTTCAACTCTATGATCCAAGACTTCTACAATATAATTATCTTCATGCCCCTTACAATGACAAATATCTCTTCTTTATAAACCCATCTTCTCATTCTACTTTGGGGAGCCTACAACTAATATAATATTATATTATAATATAATCAACCATGGGTTATGTGTGGCCCATGCCAAACCTTATAATATATCCCCAAATATCTATTTCTAGGTACCCCCAACATTACAATAATATAATATTAAATACTTATATTGGGTACTTAACAATATCATATAAGTAGACTACCACAAATGAGCTAGTGTAGGGATACAATATTTTATGCTTCATCCTCATGAACATGGAAGGTGCATTGGTAAAGCTAAAAGGTATAACCAACAACTCAAATAAATCTTCCTTGGATTTAAAATTTGTCTTCTATCTATCGTAGGAATCTATGGGTATTTGATGATAACCTAGATTTGAGATTTATTTTGGTGAAGAAATTTGCACCATGGAGATGGTCCAACAAGTCATCTATTTTAGGAAGTGAATAATATTTCTTCAATTTAATTTTATTCAAAGATCTATATTCAATATAGAGTCTCCATATTCTATCTTTCTTTATATCCAAGACAATTGAATTGCTACATTATAAAGCACTTGGTTTAATGTCACTATTGAACCAATTCAATCTACCATATAATTTTATCATTTTCAAGGATTGATCTCTAATAAACATTAAAATTAGATAAATGATAAAAATAAACTAAATCAATAAAATTATCTACTTATTAACAAAGTGGAACCCTATTCAATGACTTGAACAAGCCATAATATTTTTCTATAATTAGGTCCATCTACTCTTGTTGGGAAGAACCTACAAAGATGTAGCAATGCTCCTACTTTTGCTTTGTATCTTGATAATAAATAGAATGAGTTTTTTTTTTGGATATCATCCTCCTATAATGTTTAGCATTAATTAAGGAAACAAATATAGGAGGATATACCCTTGTATCTTGTAATATTGACCTCCAACAATGATGATGGTACTTCAAGACCTAGATCCATAAACACCATACCTCTTCAACATAAATGGCTAGCCCAAAATTATATCACAAATTTCCAAGGGCACAAAAACACACAAAAATTCATTTTTGAAGGGATTGTTGTTATAAATGAGAAAATATTGTTCAGTGAAATAAATTTTTCTTACCTCTTGTAGCCATCCAACATTACATGATTGTGGGTATGGTTTTATAGGTCAATTTAAAAAATTTCATCATTTGACTAAAAATCAAAATCTTTTAACTTTCATTATCGACAATGAAATGCAATGGCTTACCCTTCACCCACATTTATGAACTAAATAGGTGATACTCATGTTCTAACTCTTCTTATGACTCCTCTAGTGCAACATGTGTTATGACAATGGTCACATCTAGATAGGTTTCCATGATTTGCTTCCCTCTATCCTCAACCTATGGATGTGTAGATGGTGGTGTAGTGGATGTAGAGGGTTACAACTTAGAAAACAATGACTTAATAATTTGAAACTCCTCCCTCAAATGTTGGTTGCTTATATGATAATTGTACCATTTGCTAATCTTGACCTTAGAGGGATTCTATTCTTGGGATTCATTTTCTACATTCAAATATGATTATGGATTTGACCCCTTTTGTCTTAATTATTTTAAGATTAACCATTGTTTTTGTTTTTCTAGTATTTAGTGTTATGGTTTTTGTTATTTACTCATCCTTTTTTATTTTTATTTTTATTCTTCTTCTCCAATTTGACAAGTAGTTTGTTTTCCTATCTCAATATCATCAATTTGAGGAGGTCTATGTGCTTTTGAATGTACTATTGTAGTCTATTGTGGTAAATGAGTATTGGATGCATTTTCTTATCTTGAATACCTACCTTTAATAATATGGAATGAAAGGCATTAGTATAATATTGAACAAACTAGTCTTTACTTTGACACAATTATTATCATCATATGTATTGGTCTTTATAGGCTTCCATGGGATAATATTCTTCTTTAATGTCCTTAATTAAATATTCCCATATGAACACTACTTCATCTTCATTTTATTTCATAATCGTATCATAATATTTTGTCCACCAAGTTTGAACATGTAATAAAGCTTTTAATAGTGCAAAAATGATTTTCTTACTATGAATGAATTTATTTACAAAGAATTATGAAGATAACTAATACAACAAATGTTTTAGAACATCAGCATTAATTTTTCCTTCAAAAGTAGGTATATCAAAATTCACTTGAATCTTAAAAGGTGTGGGAGCATTGAATGGTGCTAGGGTAGTGAGGGTTTATGCAAAGGATGTTATAAAATTTGTAGAAAGGATCCATTCAATAATTTGCACAAACTAATCCATCATATAATTCCTATGTTTCACAAGGTCTTTGTTCAACATCTCCTTGAAAGGAATGATTAACTTGATCTTTTCCATTCTAGTTCTCATCTAAGACCATTTGGATTCAAAATAGAGGTAATCATAGGTATCTCACATCTTATACCCAAAATTTAAATATCCTGATCTCAAATTTATGGGTATACAATCAATGATAGGTCAATCTAATACCACTAATACAAAGCTCAAAATTTTGATTGTTTTGAAACTATAAATTTGAGTTAAAGAATATAAGAAATAATGAAATTCATAAATAACAAGTATAGCAAACCAAAACATGTGAACACATGAGAAAAATAGCATAATTGTTTTATTTCTTAAAAATAGAGTAGAATGCAAGCAACCTCTAAGAAGAGATGTGAGGTTATAACATTACATCCATTACATATATGTTTTACAATTAGGGTTGCATATATCTTTATACAATAATTTGTGTATTCGAATTACGCTATATTGAATGTGGAAGATCACCCATATAAAAATATAGTGCTTAACCTTCCATGAGTTAAAATTTCACTCACATGGAAATGTGGTTTCACCTTCCTTGAGTTACAAAGTGCACATTGAATGAAAATTACATTCATATAATTTATCTTTTTATGTTTTTCTTCTACTAATGTTTCAACAAAGCTAGAGATGCATATTGGATGCAAAAATCTACAAATAGAAAAATACTATTTAGTAAATACTTTATTTTGTACTTTTGAGAGCTTTCAAAGTGGTGTTTTCATAATGTTATTCACAACTTTTTTACCACAAATTTGCCTACTAAAATATTTTTTCTCCCTCGATTATTTCAATCGCTTCTTGAATGCATTAAAACTTAGTCTTGAGCATAAATCTATGCCCCTAACAATGTGGTTAGGATTAAAATTGTGCATTTTTGGCATAAAGTCATGCCCTAAGAAGGTTACATTTCTAGATCAAATTAACTAGAGCACATTTGGAATCATTTATTTATTTACGTCCAAAAGACACAATAGTTGCTCCAAATGTCCCAAATACATCTATCTCTCACATAAATATGGATTGAATATTTTGATCATACAACATACTATAAATTCATCATTTTGAAATAGGGCAAAAGGCTTTGAGTGCTATCACATATAATTAACCTTCTACCATTATAATAGATCCTTTAATTGATGATTTCAATGCAAAGAGCTCAAAAGGTCATGCAATTTAGAAAAAAGGCTCAAAATATTTTCATATGTGAAAGTTATGGCCATTAGAAAGTTTGCCTTAATACACCTCAAAATTTGAATAATCAACCTCAAAAACCTAAGACTATTATAAATAAACACAATTTACCACTTGGAATCCATTGATTTATCAATGATGGTCATTGTTATTGCAATACCTATTTTCCACTTTATACAAATAGTAAAATACTTTTAGTATATGTCAAATTTTGAATGATTGAAATATGTTTAAGGGAAAACTTTTTATTTAGTGGCTTAAAAATGTAGCACATCAACCACCACTTCATCCTAGAACTATATTCATTCATTTGTAGGTTCTAAATAAAATTGAACCTACATTGACATGCATCAAAGAACTTTGCACTATCCATGATAGTACCATATTTTTTGAAGTTGTGAAGGCATTTCCCATTATATATTATGAAATAATGTCATAGCCTTGAGGAATAATACAACACAAAAGGAATGATTAATAGAACGGTTTGAATATAGGTCATCCTATCCATAATTACCTTCATTATTTTAGCATATTTGACTAGGTAAAGCAAGTTTTTGATGCATTTTATGATGTCTTCATTAGTGACATTGTCTTGGTTTCCCTCAAGGGACATGTCTTCTTTTCAAACATAGACCTTTTTTTTCAATGCCCAAATGTTGACTCCTTTTACCAGTTTTTTATTCCTCTATATTGTGAATAAAATTAATATAAATATGCATTTGTTTTTATTTCTCTTTAATCTTAAAGAAAAAAAATTCATCATGTGGTTTTGAATCAGTGCTAGAAAATAAAAGAAGCCTCAATTATTGACCTGCTAACCATATTCATGAGTCCATGGGCATGTCAAAGTACACTTCTCCATGGAGAAGAATATTTTTTCCATTGTTTAAAATCTATGCCAAGAAGATAGCAACAAATGTGCATATGGGGAAAAATATGTATTTTAAATTCAATTTTTCTAAGTTCTTTCCTTTTGAATAGTGTCATGGTATTCTTTTGAGCAAAAACCATACATTTTAGAATCAAAATATGTATGCACACCTTGATTAAAACAAAGTGAAGAATGGAAAATACATATATTCTCTAAAATATTTTGAAAAATAAATGATAATTTGTGGAACAAAATCCCCTCTCTTCCTCGTATGTAAGCCTATAATTTGTGTTTTTTATATTTAGTATTTAGAAAGATTTTTTTTAATTTAGTTTACCTATAATAAAATCATTATAATTATATGTTTCTATAATCTTGAGGTGATTGGAATATATGGTTATGTGTAATTATATTTTATCTATGTAGATATGGTTACTTGATTCTAATAACATGCCTCTCTCATATTTTCACTATGATAGAACAAAGGGAGAATGAAGGAAAACAATTGGATTGTTATTATTTAGTAGATTGGAGTATGATTATAATTTTTATTTTTAAGTTTTCTATAATAGAAAAGAGAACAAAAAAAATTGAGTATTGTAAGGGTTACTCTCTATTGTAAAAAATAAATATAACAATAACAATATGAATACTATGTTGACCAATCACATCAGAAAGAAGGATTTAATAAATTAGACATGTAAACACTATTTTCATAAATAGGTTTAAAAATATAAAAAAAAAACTATAATTGCATTTGATTTCTTTAAGTTTTGTAGTCTTTAATGTTTATAAATGTATTTGTAAATTGGCAAAACATATAGAATTAATTAATAGGATAAAAAGTATAATAAAAAATCATTAAAGAGAGGGAACAAGAAGGATTGCATTATGAGAAATCATTAAAAGAGCTTGCCTTGATGCTAAGAAATAATAGTAAAGGAAAAAAAGTACAATGTAGAAAACCAAACCAAGTGCAAAACAAAAAGGCATATTCAAACTACAAACAAAACGGATCCTCAAAAAGACCATACAAATTCCAATAGTAGTGTCGTGGTACCAAGTAACCAGCCTATAGTCCTAACTAAAATGAATCAAGATATGAATAAAAGGATAAGGATGTCATAATCCTAAGATTTATAGTCAGTCTCTTTATGGCAATGTTGGCAACTCTGGCTATTTTGCTAAACAATTTTTTATATTTTTAGTAATTTGTTAAGCTTTGGTTTTTTTTAGTGTTTTCATATTTTGTTGGATTTGTCAATAGCTCATTTGGCTTAGTTTTTGTTGTATTTGTTTTTTTGGATTTCGTTTGTGGTGTACTTGATTTATTTTGTTGTTTTTGTTTTGGTTTTGTTATTTTTAGGGGTTTTCCTGTGTGTTTCAGGATCTATGGTTTTTTGTTTCTTTTTGTTGTTTTGTTATGGTAGTGTTTGTTAAGTTGTGTTGGTGGTTTTCTCCATGTGTTTTGTGTTTTGGGGTTTTTTATTTTTGTCATTTTTTTATTTTTATTTATTTATTGTGTGTTTTATTTGATCGTGTTTTCCTATGTTGTTTGTGTGTTTTTTATGTGTGGTTCGTGTCTTTTTTTTGTATTTGATTGTGCTTTTTCTTGTCGACACACTCAAGGAGTATGCTTTATTTGTTTTAGTTTTTTGTGTGTTTGTGTTTTTTTGTTCTTATTTTGTGTTTTCGACACACTCAAGGAATATACTTTTTTGTTTTAGTTTTTTGTGTGTTTGTGTTTGTGTTTGTGTGTTTTTGTTTTGTGTTGTTTCAGGTATGCTCCTTGCGTGTGTCAAAGGTGGTAGGCCAGGTGCAAACCCTAGTCATTTTTGGTATAAGAGATACCCCTGCATCCTTGGGTCTTACCCAAAAGTGGTATCCCTTCTGAGATGTTTTCCACAAACAAAAAAAATTAAAAATTAAAAATATTAATCATTTGAAATTATAATTAATAATTTTTTCAATATTTTTAGTATAATGCAAAGAATATTTTAATTTTAGTTGAACCATATTGGCATTCCAAATAAAACATGATAAAATATCTTATAAAACGTGATAGGGATATTATATTCTTAATATTTAGATTAAGTTCTTAACCTTAAAGTAGATTTTATTCTTATTTAATTGAATTGTATTTGCAATAGTTGGAAAAGTTATTGATTTCCTGTGATTTCTTTTTAACTTGTGATAAATTGCAGACCATGATTTTTTTCAAATTTAATGATGTCCAAAAAATATCGACTTGCAATAATTTTTTTTCATAGTTTCTCATCAAAAGCTCAGGAAAATTCATAGTCCCTAGCATAAAACAACAAATCAACTTTTAAAAAGCATGTTTGACCCAATTTATCTATTTTTTCTTCTCCTTTATTTTGAGGTAAATTTTCTCAAAGGTCAAACACTAACTTTAAAGCACTATTGGAGATTAAATAAATTTATTCTAAGGAAAACTATGGCATGATATAGACCCCTTTCCTAGAGCAAACTATTTTATAAAATGAGATGAAGGTTTGGTTGTGTGGTGAGGTAAAATAACAGAGTACATAACAAAAAGAGTTGTTGTTGGGCATGAAGTATGGACTTGGGATTATTTTTATGGGGATGAAGTCAACTAGAATATGCTCATGATGATTCTAAAGAATCTATTCTTAGCCCTCACATCCAACAAGGTAGTGGGAGTGTGAGGAGTAGTGTTGATCAAGGCTCTAATACAAGATTAAAAAAAATACTTTAGAGCACCGCATGAGAATTTACAAGGTGAAGGAACAAAGGACAAATAAAGGACAATGATCGTTATAATTTTGGTATTAATATGATATTTCCTTCAACTTTGTAAACAATCCATAGTGGGAAGACTTTGTGAGCATTAAGCTAGGATGGTGAAGGGGTTAGGTCACCTTTTGTAAAATATTTTTATGGGTCATTATTGGAGGAGCATGTCATTAACACACGTGCTCTTATAGAAGAAAAAAGAGATAATAAGGAGAAAATTTTATAGCTAACATAAGGAACCACATGCTCCTTATATTCAGCAGGTATTTATATGCATCCATGGTCTTCCTATAGTCAATTTCATGCCTCATGAGAGGTGAAGAATGCACAAATGTTATTCAATTTTTTAGTGGATGTCATGCTAGAACTAGGAGTGGAGAATACAATGATGGACAATGTAGTAACATATGCATATATGGGTAGACTTCTCGAGGAGAAGTACCACTCTACTTTTTGGAGCTCATCCACTCCACATTACATTGATCTCATGCTTGAGAATATTGGTAAACTAATATGGGTAAAGGTAATTATGGAAGAGACAAAGAACATTATGCATTCTATATACAACAACGCAATGGTGCTTAGATTTATGTGGGACCAATTTGATGGGAGGGACATTCTTCGCCAAGGGATCACACAATTTGCTTTAAATTATATCACCTTGTATATCCTTTTAGTGAAATCACGTGCTTTGAAGTGGATTCTAGTAAGCAAGGTATTTAATTCATAAGTGGAAGGGGAGTGGATCTAGAGGTAAGTTTTTGATGATTCATTTTTGGTGAGTATGCAAGAAATTCTTAGGCTAGTTGGTTATTTACATTGAAAACCATATTTTATTCTTCATTTTTTTTTAATTTATGCTTTTATTTTTAAATTGTAGGTGATAGAAACCTTGGTAAGGGTTCTTTGTCTTGTGGATGGCAAAAAATTAACAATGGGTTATCTATATGAGGTGGTGAATAAAGCAAAAGAGGTTATCAAACACTATTTTATTGACAATCAATGCAAATATGAACCAATTTGGTGTAGCATTGATAAAAAATGGATGGGACAACTCTATTGACCTATTCATGTTGTAGGGTACTTCTTAAACCTCAAATTCCTCTACATTTAGAGACCCAATGAAAATATCCAAGGGGTTCCATACTTATATAGAGATGATGATAGATAGTCTTATCAAACATTATCTCATTTTTTTCGAGTTGAAAATATATAAAGGTGCTCAAGGAAGCCTCCTTTCACCCTCTTATAAAGAATCAAGATCAGCCTTAAAGGAGATAAAATATTTAAAATTTTAATGTTTAAACATTTTTTCTTGATTTTTACATTTACAATGATATAATTATAAATATAAATTAATAATTAAAGAATAATGGTTCAAAAAATCTAATGTAAAGAGCATGATTATTCACATCTTGAGTCAGTAAAATTTTAAATTTGTATAATGTAATTTTCAATTTGTATAATACATTTAATTATATTTCATAATAAAAAAAATTATTATATATTTAATTATTATAACCCATGTGGTTTGAACACTGCACTTAGCAGTTACAAAAATAGTGTGGAATCGCCTATGTATCCAAAACAAATCCCATATATATATATATATATATATATATATATATATATATATATATATATATATATATATATATATATATATATATATATATATAAAACATACTACATATTTTATAAAACATAACATTTTTTTTTATTTATATATATTTGATATTTTTTATATATACATGGGAATCACCAACACCTTTGCCCGATATCATTATAAACCTTAACCTAACCTTAACCTTTTGTGTAAGACAAAGTCAATGAAATGTCAACCCTCCAAAGCATATAAATCCTAGCTTGTTAGATAAGACAGAGTCAATAGGACTCTGACCTTCTAGGAAATAGAGGTAAGACTAATTTAGACGCCCCCACTATAGACCCTAGTTTTTTGGGTAAGAAAAAGTCAACAAGACATCTAAACGAGATAGCCAACAAATAAACACTTGACTACTACCAACAGGCCTATCACCTTTAAATAAACTATGATTTGAACTAAATCTTAAAAAAATCCAAACATATGTTATTTATGCAAATCCCAATGAGAGTCCACTAATCATATTTTTACTCAGTGCAATTTTTCCATTGCTATATTGAGCCATCTAAGCAATAGGTTCAACATTCAATGGGCCATTCCTAATTCCATATTAGATATTTTCTTCCAATGGCCTAACCCTTTTTGCAATCCCAAATTGAGCACATTATGGAACCTTACATTGCACCATTTTTATGGTAGGTGTGGTTGGAACATAATAACAGAGCCTTCACTGATAGCTCAAAGGATGTTGGTTCGATGGTGGCCAAAATCATTGTCATTGCTATTGAGAATGTTCAATCCCTTAATTGGAGTGATTCTCCTTTATCAAAAATAGAGTTTAGTATTCTATCTAATATTAAAATTCCTACCCAGATTCCTAGCCAACAAGCTCTTAATCCCTGGTTGAATATCAGATGGCAATGCCCACCAACAAATTGGATCAAACTAAATTTTTATGGGGCCTCTAAGGGAAATCCAGGTGAATCAGGAGCTGGTGGAATTATAAGAGATCACAATGGTAACATTGTTATTGCTTATGTTGAATATCTTGGCTTCCAGTCCAATCATGTTGTTGAGGCAAGAGCACTCTAGAGAGGTCTGCAATTGATTCAAGAAGACCAAAGACCTTTGATCATAGAATGGGACTCCCTCAATGTCATCAATTACATGAAGAATAGCAAAAATCTATCATGGAGAGTCTAAAATACAGTTAATGAGACCAAGAGGTTAATTCAGATGCATGGAGAGACAATCATTCAACATATATACAAGGAGGCGAATATTGTGGCTGATTTATTTACAAATTTTGTTGTTACTACTAAAATATTCTCCAAAGGGGTTAATTGGATTCCTCAAGAAGCCCATAATGCTATCCAAAGTGATAAATCATGTTGTGCAAAAATAAGCTCCTCATTCAGATGATTACTAAGTCTATGATTACCACTATCAAAGCCATGGAGGAGATCATCGGGATTTTGAACAACTTACAATTAATGATAATGGGAAATCAAGAACCATGTAAGAAGAACAAAAATAGCTAAATTTAGAGCCCTAACATGATCTGCATTGTTACAGGGTTTTGTTATTTTCTTTTACTTTATCTTTGTCAGTTGTCTTTACTTTAGTGGTTAGGATTTATATGGCATATATACCTCTTTTTGATGTTATCAAGGATATTCCTATTAGGATCCCCTACTATACCTTTTGACCTCTAGTATTTTTTTATATATGTTTGGCACTGCTTAGGGACCCTGGTGTCAATATTTCTTGGTTCTCTTTTTCAGTTGTTTCCTAGCAAGCTTTTAGCTGGGAGGTCAGTATGTCAATTTTCTTGTTATTTTCTTGGACAGGATTTACTCTACTGCTTTTAGCCTAATTTTTTGTATACAGAGTACTCCTTTTTTTATAAAATGAGGTAATTTTTTATTGAAATCAAAAAAGCATACAAGACACAAGAAACAAATTACAACAAAATTACCTCATCCAGGAATTTCATCTTTCAGCAAACTCGTAAGAGTTTGAGAGCACGCTAAAGGAAGTTGATGCCACTCCCTAACATCCCAACCTTCTTGAAATTCAAAGGCCCATTTAGCCAAACAATTAGCAACACCATTCCACTCCCTTGGAATATGAGTAAAAGCGATGAACTCCATATGACAACGAAAATAGAGAATCTGCCTAACCACCCTAGCCAACCTCCAATTAAAATTGTTAATATTACAAGTATTCAACAATTTAATAAGAATTTGAGAATCCGATTCACAAATTATCTTGTGCCAATCCAAACCATATCCTTGTTCCAGCGCATAAAGAATAGCAAAGGCTTCCATATAATTATTTGTATGTCTCCCTTTAAAACATGAGAAAAATAAACATACCGCACCACTACAATCATGTCCCACTCCACCAATACCAGCATTTCCAAGATTACCTCTTGAAGACCCATCAGTATTAATCTTAAGAACCCCCCTAGGAGGCAGGTGACATCTACCCTCTCTTTGCACTTAGTTATTGAATCCCCTCATGCTAAAATAAATAGTAGCATGTGGACCAGACATCATCAAACCCAAACCATGCATAATCTATACCTCCACTGTGTCCTCAAGAATACTAATCTAACATTTGGTAGTCACCATTTCCTAGAGCATTCTCAAAACTCTCTTCCATACTTGATAAGCAGATAACTATCTCCCTTGAAAAACTCTTCGATTCCTTTCAAGTCAGATTTACCAAAAAATGTACAAGGGAAAAATATGCCAAACAACCTATAAAAAGAAGATCTTAGTTGGAGGTCTTCTCAAACTCTTCCAAAAATCTAAAAGAGAAGAAGAGTGAACACAAGACTGTTTCCACACACCCCACCACAAATGCCAAAGATGATGTACAAAACCACATTGAAGAAACAAATGACCAACAGATTCATCACTACTCTCACATAGGAAACAAAAGGAAGGACCTTGAATACCTCTCTTCTAAAGGTTATCCCAAGTGAGACATTGATTACGAGTGGCAACCCACAAGTAAAAATTGTACTTAGGCCACGCAAATTTATTCCACACTTGCTTCCACCATGGAACATCCTCAATACCATAACATTGGTGATCCAATTCACGGTATTCGGAGGTAACCAAGAAAATCCCTCTACTGTCCTGACCCCAAGCCAACACATCATCATCTTGCGAAGAAGAGCATTCTCTAGAATTCAAAATGCACGCCAACTCCTCTCTATCCTCCATAGAGCCTCCAATAGGCCATTCATTGGGATCCCTCCATTGGAACATTTCCATCTAACCAATTCTCTTAACAACTTTAAAATTCATCACTTTAGACCAACCATCTGCCAAAAAACATTGAGCAAGATCAAGAAGATGAGGATACTCAGTTAAAATAGTAGGAAAACCATCCCAAGAATTGTGCCAAAATACAACCATAGAGCCTTTATGACAAATCCAAAACAGCCCATGTTTGATAAGAGAAGCTCCCTTCTTTAGAGTGTTACAAAAAAAAGAGCCTCTCCCAGAAAAGCTATAATGAGGAAGCTCAGCACCCTCCACCCCACAAAGATATTTATAAGAAAAAATTTTAGCCTAGGTTTGGTCATGATTAGTACACCAACGCCAATAAAGTTTGGCAACCAGAGCTTGCCTAAAAAAGATAACTCAGGTGAAGACCCAGAGTGCTCTCTTGTTTAGGTCTACAAAGAGACTTCCATTTCACAAAACTCCATTTAGAGGATTCCAAATTACCAACCCACAAAAATCTTCCTAAAAGAGAATCAATATCATGAAGAAATCTCGCAAGAAATATTAAAATCTCCTTTACTTGATACCTTGGAATCCTTAATCAACCTAAAAAAAATCCAAAACCCTAACTATTCTAATTACTATCCTTTTAATATATAATATTAAATTTCAAATATCTAAACTTCTAGAGCAAATCATTAGGAACCTAAATTCTATAATATCAAGCATAGGCAATCTCTTTTGAAGAAATTCCCTTATTGTGAAGGACTTTCACCAAACATTATTATTTTTGGGGGGCATGCACTTTTCTAACTTTATATAATTTTATTTTATCAATCTTAATTTTTTTTAAAGAATGTGGACCTCTCCACGTTATTTAATTTTGTATTATTTTATTTTACTTATTTTAAAAACCGTATTTTTAAGGTATGCAGTTTATAGGCTCTTCAATCCTACATTATTTTGTTTTTATTTTAAAATTTAAATATTTTAAGGGTATATATTTTTGCATGTTCCATAATTCTATATTATTCTGGTTTTAAAAACTACTTAGCATTTTTTTTTAAGTATCAGGCATAATTTTATATCATTTCATTTATTGTTTATTTTTTTAAATTTAAACATGTAATTCTTTAAAATATTTAATCTTATATTATTTAATTATATTTATTTTTTATTTTTAATTATTTTTTCAGGTCATGGAGCTATACCTAATCTATTAAGAAAATGTTAGCACGCCATATCTAGTTTATCTTTTTATCAAATATATTACTCATCTTACTCAAATTATTGCTAGGTTCCTACAATTATCTTATTGATATGCTCGTATTTCCCATAGATTTCCTCTAGCTATGTTGATAAACATCAAAAATTATGTTATTTTTATTCCAATTTTCATGTCTATCTTTATTGATAGCATTAATAACAATCTGCAAATCCCTCTTAATTGAAATATTTTACAGCCTTTTTCAATTACAATTTTGATCATGCAAGGAGGGCCTAAGCCTATGCATATTTGTTAGTTGAAACTCCCTATGATTGTGAGCAAGTGAGAATTTTACATTCATTATTTTGAACAACACCACTTTCACTAGCTTGTCCTAGATTTTCTTTGGAAGAACTGTTAAAATTATTTTTTATAAACAAAATTTCCGATTTTTTCATTTTACAGTAGATAGAAGCAAGTCCTTTGCATTATCTCAATTTTCATAAATAACCTTCCATATATATATCCAAATATTTAACCAAGAGGGTAACAGCTCTTTTCCCACACTTGAGACTTTTTTTTTTTTTTGTAATGAAGAAGCTTTATATTAAAGAGGCTTAATAATACAAAAATGGTGGGTGGAATTGAGCACACCCCGAGTCCCCGAGTCCAAAACCACACTAATTTCTGACCACATAGTTAGGAAGACAACAACAAAACAACTTTAATCTATTACATCGTAGACATCAAAAGAAAATAGGCCTGCAAGCATTTAAGCATTGTCCGGCGCCGCCCCAACTACCACCATTATCCGGCTCAAAATGGCCCCAACCATCATCAACAGCACCATTGCCCTCTTGAATCTCTGTTTGCCCATGAGGTGT
The DNA here is from genome assembly GCA_028583015.1 of Wollemia nobilis. NCBI lineage: Eukaryota > Viridiplantae > Streptophyta > Pinopsida > Araucariales > Araucariaceae > Wollemia > Wollemia nobilis. The sequence goes on along the minus strand of JAQPPZ010016363.1, from coordinate 4,204,652 downwards.
GGCAGCCTACAGGGGAGGAGAAGAAGAACCATCTCCTCATTTGCCCATGAGGTGTGGCAGCCTGTGGGGGAGGAGAAGAAGAACCATCTCCCCAACTCACCGCTAGAGTCAAAGGCACATAACAAGCAGTCAAATCCCATTCATTGGTATGAACAGAAGTCGAGGGACAAACATCCCACCTAGAATTGGAACAGGAAAAAGAAGCACCACTTGCAGAGTTGTGTTTAACAGCAGGAGGAGGTTGCGTCCAGTGTCGAGCATTGCCACCTGAACATGAATGGCCGCTGTCTCGGGACCCAGCACCAATAGACCGAGGATGCCTCTGGGTGGGAGGAGCATTAGGAGGCATGTGACTCATCATGCATGGTGTGTTTTGCCAGTGGTCCATCAAAGTGCATAAATATTGCAACTCCACATTTACCTTCTCCACTTGGATATGAATCTGGAACCACCAATCATAAAAACCATATATCTGTCAGCAAGAGAAAAATGCAAATAAGGTTCTTACTGATGGAAAACAACTTTATTCTGAGTTTTCCATAAATAAAACAAAATGCCCACTCTAAAAATTTTCCAAACTGCACCAAGTTTATCGTTAAATATGATAGGGTCACCAAGTAAAACATGCACCCAAGAACAAGTATCAACCATGTAGGTACTGAAGAAAGAAATAATCCAATACCAAGATTTTTTGGCTCAAGGATAGGACCAAAACAAATGAAGAATTTCCTCCTCAGCACCACAATTTATACAAGTAATATTGTCAACACCCATATACCGAAGCCTTTGCCCCACAGGAAGACCCTTAAACAAAGAGGCTCCAAGCAAAAAAGGCTTGTTTGGTTCAAGAAATTTGGCACAAACAACCTTGAATATTAAGCTCCATCGAGATTGCAAGGAGACTAAGTCCCATCGGGAATTCAATTTATCTGACATGGGAACCATTGGAGATAGCCAAGAATATCCCAAGGAGAGTTTGTATTTTATAAAAGAAAGCTTAATAGGCCAAGACCAGTCAGACCACCATGGTTTTTGATAATGTCTAAAAACCTTAGACCAAATCATAAGAGTGGAATCCACAACAGCATCATAAGTACTCTTATCTGTAGGAGATAAACTAAAATATTGCATAAAATGATTCTAAGGGATCCAATCTCTAGTATGAAAATTCATGAAATCAGATAGGTAGGGATTCATGGTTTTTGATACCCTTTCTATAAAATTGTTGAGCTCGAATCCATTGTACCTGAGCAAGAGGTGCTCCTTGATAAACAATAGCAGAGGACCACCAAACATTAAGGATGCGAACAAAAGCACCAACCTTAGTCTTACCTCCATTCTATGAAATCTAGGGTTTAAGAGCCTCCCAAGCTTTCCAAATACTGCGAATAACAAAAGAACCTAAAATTTTAATAGGTATAGATGCAGTAAGAATGGTTTGAAGGTTTAAACCTTTCCATACATTTCTACCATAAGGCAGACCAGTAGAAATACAATGTCTAACTAAAATCTTCCATATTTCATCCTCTTGAAGTGCCCTACAAATCCATTTAGCATAGAGAGCAAAACATTATTTTTGACAGTCAAAAAGACCCCAGCCACCAGCTTTATTCGGGAGGCAACTAATTTCCCATGCTACCTGTGAAACCCTTTCTTTCCAAAAACATTAGACCATAGGAAATCTCAAAGAAATTTTTCCAACTCGGCATAACAAGTAGCAGAAGGAACCCAACATGAAGAATAATAAACATGAGTAGAAGCCAAAATCTTAGAATAAATTTGAAAATTTCCAGCTAAAGAAAAATTCTTAGAATACCAATATAGAAGCTTCTTTTCAACTTTATCAACCACATAATCCCAAATTCTGGTAGGAGTTCCTTGAAAATCAAAGGGAATGCCAAGAAATTTAAAAACTTCCCCATGTTGAATACATCTCTAGGGTGTATCAGCTTACCAAGAAGGCATAACCCTTCGAGATTGTCTATAGTAGAAGGTTTTTCTCCATTGAATACTAGAGCCAGAAGCTTGACAAAAAGTATCAAGGCAATCAAGAGCTTGAGAAATAGATTGCTCATACTCTACTATAGTAAGAAAAGAATCATCAGTAAAATGACCATTGATTAGTTGCAAATTTGAAGAAGTCAAAGCAATGCCTTTACGAAGGCCTTTTGAGGCTATATCAGCAAGTAGATAACCAAAAGCTTCAGTAGCAAGAATAAATAGGGAAGGAGCCAAAGGGTAACCTTGTCTGATAGATCTGGCTAATTGTATGCGTTGGGATGGGCAGCCATTAAGAGTAAGCACAATGGAAGCATCTCTAAATAACATGAGAACTGAATTGATAAAAAATTGGCCAAAAACCAAAGCTTTAAGCATCGCAGTAATAAAGAACCATTCAATTTTTTCATAGGCCTTTTCAAATTCAATTTTGATAAAAAAAACATTTTGACCATAATAGGAGGCCCATTCCATTCCTTCCTAGAATCCAATCACATTATCGAGAATGTATCTACCCTAAACAAATCTAGTCTACTCCGACCGAATGATAAGAGGGATAAGAGGCCAAAGCTTAAGATATAAAGCTTTAGCAATAATATTATAACTAACATTAAGCAAAGTGATAGGCCTCCAATTGGTAATAAGCTCAGGATCTCCTCCCTTGGGAATGAACTTAACATTGCCTTTATTAATAATGGATCCTAAAGAACCAGTTAAAATAGCTTCCTAATAGACTCTAAGGAGATCGAAACCAAAAAAATCCCAGCACTCCTTATAAAATTCACATGGAAAGCCATCCATACCAGGTGCTTTTTCATTGGCCATTTGAGATAAAGCAGCTTCAAGATCACTAAGGATCAAAGGAGTATCACAAAAATCCCTCTGAGCCTCAGAGAGCTTAGGAGGTATGACATTACAACAAGCATCTACAGTAGCTTAATGAGCAGCAGAAAGGCCTTGAGAGGCAAAAACATGCTCATAATGCTTGACAAAAGTAGAGGTTATATCTGATAAAGCAGTGAGACGGGTTCCATTAACCTAGATGGCTTCAAACTGAGTAGTATATGCAGGAGGTCGAAGCCGTTGAAAAAAATCTTTGGTTACTCTGTCACTGAATTTCAACCAGTGGAGTCTGGCTCTTAATTGAGTCCCTTTTGCTTCATACAGGTCAATTTTCCTCAGCTCATGGCAGAGAGCAACAACATAAGCTTACAAATCTAGGAAAAATGGAGCAACCTCTAAATGTAGTGTGGCTTTTGCAAACTCAGAATGCAGAATCTGGTTAGAGTTCTTTCTTATTTTGGCAACCTCAACTACTAAAGAGTGAAGAAGAGAAGTGGTGCGAGTTATAGCAGAATACCCTTCAATACAACCATAATCAGAAGAAGGTTTGGGCAAAATATTACACATTTGAAAAATATGAGCTTTCATACTAGGATGATGTAGAAAGGACACATTCAAATAAAATTGGGAGGAAAAAGTTCATGAGGAACTTTTAGTAGACTCAATTGAAAAAATAATAGGAACATTGTCCGACAAGGTAGAGCCTGGGAAAATGAAAATTGTAGGAAAGGAAGGGGATAAACGAGCAAATTTAAAATTATTATCGACAAAAAGCATAGCTCTATCCAGGAGTTTCAAAACCCTAGCATCCCTTGCTTGAAATTTAGACCAGGTATACCACTGCGTGTCATCAAAATTAGCAGGGGAATAAAAAATAATAGGGTCGAAAAGGCTCAGCTTATTTTTCAAAAAATAAAAAGCTTCCCACTCTCCAGCACACCAACGGTTAGGCGCCAAACTCTTTTTATCAAAAGCTTTTTCAACCATATTAAAATCACCACATAAAACCCAAGTGGTGAAAGCTAAATTAATAGCCAACCACCACCATAAAGTACACCTGTCAAGCGGCTCAGTGGAGGCATACACATTAATTATTCCAAAAGGCTTACCATTCAATTCCAATAAATTCCATACCGCTTGATTACATGGGTCACATACCCAAGAAACAATACTCGAGTACCACCTCGAAGCAAGAATAGTGATGGCACCACCTCTCCCACCGAAATGATTGGTGGTATGAAACGTGCCACGGGGCGACAGAAAAGAACAAGCACACTGTAAATTGAAATTTGAAACTTTCACTTCTTGCAAACAAATAAAGTCCAGAGAACCATACATGTGAGTGACCTTTAACTCACGGTGGATCGAATATTTATGAACTAGATCTGTCAGTCCTCTCACATTCCATGAAAATAAAATCATTGATGACAAGCAGTTGGGATATGATCCATACTAACATCCCTTGAGTCTCCCAAAGCACCAAGAGACCCAAAGGAGTTTGACCCAAACTACTCATTATTACCCCCTTTATTAGCATGATAATCTTCCTCTATTTGGGGGTGCTTATCGGAGTGCACACCTTCTCGCATAAGACTATGAGAACGACGTGCTTTAGCAGAATAATTGGGCCCTTATAGAAGGGGAAACTGAAAGGTCATAGAAACATATTCCTCCAAGGAGGAGGAAGGACCCGTAAGGGCCAAAACTCCTTGGGACTCAGACACCACCTAAGCATATGTCGATGGAGACCAAGAAGAAGGCACATGCATGATGGAATTAGCAGGAACCACATAAGCAAGAACAGGATTTGAAACAAGAGCCGAAGGTGGGTCTATGGGGATAAATTTTGATGGATTGGCTTTATGGGTATTCACAAAACCTTGAGCACGATGTTTCCTCTACACAACTTGTCATTCCTCTTGTCCCCCAGAAGCACTCCCAGAACCCCCGATCGTTAGAACGACTAGTGGAGCAGGAGGTGGTGGGGTGGTGGAGTTTGAGAAAATTTGCCCACCATGATTGGGCAATCCTTTATCTTATGTGATGAGTATTGACAATGGAAGTAGGTGTTCGAAAGTTTAATGTATTGAACCCTTTGATTTAGAACTTGATCCCCAATTTCAATATCAATAAACTCGGGTAAATCCTTAGTAATATCAACTTTCAAGCAAACCTGCTTGGTAGGACGAGTAGAAAAAAAGCAAGGAGGCTCAAAGAAAACAAAATTTCCTAAATGAGCTATCAAATACTCCATAAGTTGCCAGTAAGGCAGAGGAATATTAGGAAATTCAACCCAAACAGGGACCTCCAGGGAAGAGACAGACGCAACAGAAAAATCCCTACGATACGATTGCAGAATAAGAAGAGAATTACAGACTGTCCAAGGTCCTTTGGAAAGCATTTTCCTGTGCATGCACAGGATCATCAAAACAAAAAAAGAAGTAACTCTTGGTAAGACTTTGCACATTAACCACTTTAATGCCATATGGACCCCAAACTTGGTTTACCCAAGTACGCAACAAAGTATCATTAGGGATACATCCCAAAAAATAACCAACAAGGTGGAAACATTCATACCATTGACAAGCTTTTTGAAATTCCTGAACAGGGATAACCACTTTAGGAACATGAGCATTACCTCATGAACAACCTTCGAGAGGAACTTGCGTGGTCTCTTCCCTGGCACCATGATGAGCTCCGATGACTGCAGTATCAACTGAGCCAACCGATTGAGCAGTCGCCATGAAAAATAGGGGTGATTACACCATCCTAGGTGATAGTACTATGATGTGGCAAACCTAAAGCAAGGACAATCCTGTGAGATTGCAATCTATGCAGTATGACAAGATAACACAAACCCTAGATATTAATGCATGCAGGGTGGTCTCCAGGTGTGCTCTCGAGTTAATTTCTCTCACCAGGCTTCTTTTTAATAAGATATCATGTTAATACACTTGAGACTTTTTATAACAAGGACATCTAAAAATATTCTACAAGAAAGGCAATAATATGGTTCCAAACTTAGGGATTATTTTGAGTTTCACTTTTAAAAATTATATGATTCCTTTCAAGCCATAAATTTCAACTAAAATTTGTAGGATAAATCTATCATAAAATACATAATTATTTAGCTTTAAAATAATTAATCTAGTAGTCTAAGGTGTATACCAATTGGTTAATCCAAACCCCATAAGGGGGCGGAGGTCCAAGGTTCAAATCTCGGGCCTCATTGGAATGAACGCTTGTCCCTTTCCTGGTGCTTTCAGTGGCATAAAAGGTTTAAAATTATTATGGCATGATGGTTATATGGTCGGACTACACGAAGATCTATGTGGCTGCTTCTGGGGTGGACATCACAGAATACTATGGCGGCCATAAAAAGTCGGACAACCTACCCGGATTCATGGTGGCTACTGATTCCACCATATAAATTTAAAAAAATAATAATAATAATTAATCTATCATTTTATTAGTGGTGTAAATCCAGTTGCAAGAGGTCAAAACAAGAACCTCCAATCACACAAAACTGTGATGACAAGAAACAAAGCGAAAAAATCTTAATCACATAAGAGTTGCAATGGAAATAAACTAAAACATGCTTTATTTTCTCATTCTTGGATTTCACCCTTTACAGTGTGATACCAAGGGAATATATATTCCAAAAGAAACCCTAAAACAAAACCCTAAATATTAAAGCCCTAAAGATAAGAAATTATAATTTTTTTCTTCGGTTATTTCGTCTTTAGTACAAAAAGCTAAATCACCCAGATAGCCCCTTAAACTAATACACACCATAATATCATCTATATTAAGCCTCCTAAAAAATATCAACACCTACCCATTCCTAAATAAGAAGTTATTCCATATATGTTTTCTTCCAAATTTTCAAAAAAATACTAAATCCCATTTTCGGGACACTATATGAAGGAATTAGGATCCGATAAAAGCCTAAAAAAACTAGACAACTTATGTTGTCTAGCCCATGCCATGTACACCTCTTTATCTAACTTCCCAAAAAAAATTCAAGCCAATACAATGGTCTGATCAAAAGTTATGCCCTTCAGAAGATAGGCTCCTGCATCTATTAGCCTTTTGAATGTTGATACAAGTAACTAGTATATTCTTATATAATTTTTAAAAAAACATAAAATAAACAAAAGGACAATGAAGATGTAAATGTTTTGATGCTTTTAGATACTTCTTACACAAGGCTACCTAAAAGGTCTAAGGTATGTTCTTAATGTTTCTATATCCTTCTTACACAAGTCATGTCTAAGAGGTCTGAGATATCCTCTTAAACTGAAGAACAAAAGGATAATAAAGACTTAAATGGTTTGATGTTTTTAGATTATTCTTATATAATACACACCTAAAAGTTCTAAGATATCCTCTTAATTGTAGTCTCTTTCATGTATGAATATTGATTTGTACTAATAACAAAGGAAAAGTTGAGTCCTTGAGGGCCTCCGATGACCAAACATTCTTCCAAGGAAAATAATCAGAATGCCTAGCACTAATAACCAAAATAATTTTGAGGCCTTAAGCAAGGCTTACAATAACTAAATATTCATCCAAGTGAAATAATTATATGATCTCTCTAAATTTTCATATCCCAACTTGACCTAGTATCTATCATATTTTGATAGTTTCCAAACCAGCTTATTTTTTGCATAAAAATAGAAAAATAATACTCATAAATTATCTTTTAAAAAGAATCTATTATCAGTTTGACTTCCTTTCCTTCAATTGAATTATCAATAAAAATATATTATCTAGGAATTATTGCTCACATAAATATAAATTCTGGTATTTGGAACTTTATAAGCCAACATGCTTAAGATAATTATTTCCGTTTTGAATAAGAAATAAGAGGATAAAGCTTCAACCAAGAATCAGATAAAAATATATAGAATTTCTTATATTGTTTAGCCATCTAATGTTTTTATTGATTAATTACAAACAATCTAATATAAAATTTCATGTTGGTAATTCTCTAGGTAAGGTTCGTTTCATGAATAGTTTTGTTGCATCAAAATAACCTATATACTTTTAATGTAATATTTTTTTCTTTCCATGATATTTGAATAAATTCTAGTGAATTTTTGTCCCTAAAGTCAATCTCCTAAGTATACAATTCTTCAAGGATACCCCATTTATATTTTTTTCTTTTGAAAAATATATCCCATTGACAAAGAGAAAATCTAAACTTTGCCCTTGTATCCTTTAAAAAGAAAATATGTTTAAATTTTATCAAATTCAACTGTTATACCTATTGGCATTCTTGAAAAAGTGATATCATATATAGGGATGGATTGTAACTAGATTTGATTCTAGGCAAATTGATTTTCAAAGATCCTTCTTCATTTCTTTATGAGAAAAAGAATACTTAAATATAATAACGTGTGTAAACTTAAATTTTAATCAAATGGCATTAGCTCAACCGGTTAGATTCCTCAACATTTAAAGAGGAGACCAAGGTTCAAATATTACCCAATGGTATATGGATAATATCCAAGCTTTGTTGTAATACCATTATATAGCGATGATGTAATATGAGTGGGGTCTGTTTCAATCCCATATAACCAATAAAAAAAGAGTGCAAAGTGTCATGTTAATAGTGTGCAAGTGTGTAATATGTGATAGTGTGCAATGTGTCATATAAGTCAAGATTCATGTGTGTATGTGTCAAGTATACAAGTGAAGAGACACATGATATGTGTCAAGATGTAAACTGAAGAGACATGAGAGGTTTTTCTTATGTGTGGAATAGGAAATGATGGATTTGCCAGATATGTGAGGAGAGTAATAGTCAAATTATTGAAAGCTCATGTAAGGTTATATTGTGGAGATAAAGATCCATGTATTGTATCCAAAAAAGTATAATTAAGCTCTTGTATATTTGATCAATAGTATTATGAGTATTATTCAAAAATGTTGTTATCATTTCATGACTGTAATTTGATTTATATTGGTCAAAATTTTGTATGCTTCAATATTATGATGTATATTAGATCCTAGATATTGGGACCTATGATTTAATTTGACTAAAAATCCAATAGTGGTATCAAAACTACATACTCTCACTCTATGTGAGAGGAATTCTAGCCATCTAATTTTGGCATAAATTCAAATTCAAATATCTTCATTACTAAATTAGAAAAGTGTGAAATTTTGATTACTACGTGAATTCCATTATTTCAAATAGTGAAATTTTCTATTGTGAGTCATAGCTTCTGAAAGGACCTAATTTTGCATCATGGAAAAACAAAATAAAATCAATTCTCATTGTTGAGAAACTTTGGAAAATAGTGAATGGAACAAAAAACAAGCCAAAATATGAAAGAGGAAAACAAAAATTTGAAGAAGATGATGTGAAATCCCTTATGTTGATTACATTTGGGATAATTGATCAAATTCAACCATATATAAATGAAATAGATACTTCAATAATTCCTTGGAAGAAATTGTGGGATAGAACAAAACAACTATTTTATATTTGTAGTCACAATTGTATTTATTAAAGATTAATAGTGGAGAGAGTATAGAACTCTTTATTTGAAGGATATTTAATTTAAAGGCTAAGTTATTAACTCTGGGAGAAAAATTAGAAGACAAGTTCCTTGTCCAAGTTACATTAAAAGCACTTCCAAAAAGCTACAAATATTTAGTCACTTCATTTCAAGTGCTAAATAGGACAACCTGTGATGAATTAGTCAATGTTCTTCAAGATTATGAAGTGGATAATTAGTCAAATATGAAATAACTTCTAATGCTTTGATATATAAGGAAAATGTATCAGGTAACACTACAACATCATCACAATCTTAGCCTAAATGGAAACAAATATACTATCACATATGCAATAAAAAGGGTCATACTACAAATTTTTGTAGATATAATTATTTGAATCAAGGAAATCAAATTAATAGATATTTAAAAAAAAATAGCCAAGGCAATATCAGCCTCAATACCAATATGGACAACAATAACAATGACCAAGAGAAGAGAATCAAAAGGGTAATTTAGTTCAAGAAATTCATCAAGAGATAGAATAAATTGCAAAATAAAATGAAATTAGAGCTCTTACAATAAGAATTCTAGTTGAAGGCCAAATTGAAGATAATTGTGAAAAGGATAAGAATGAAGATCATCCAAAAATTCCTAATGGCACTGATATTACAAGTAACGAAATAAAAGCAGCTAGAAACAAGACTATAAAAATAGAAACATTGAGAAACATCAAAACATGATCAAGATAAAGAAAGAGGGAACAAAACAAAGAAACAAAAGAAGAAGATCAAAAAGAGCCAAAGAAACATAGCTAAAGATAAAGAAATTCCAAATATTTTAGGAAACATGTTAGCAAATCAAGTCAAAATCTCAAGCAATGCCAAAGCTAGAACAAGACAAATACAAGAATCAGAGATTGAAGACTAAATTCTTCAAACCAAATAATGTAATATAAGGGGTGTTGGAGATATTATATTATTTGGTACTATGTGAAAGTACCCCCATGGTACATTTGTACTATTATAAATATTAGACTAGGGTGTGAGTTATTATATTAGGTGTGTGATTTATATTTCCCCTAAAGTATGTGTCAATGTGTAGGATGAGTCCAAGTGTCATGTAGTAAAGTGTGCAAGTGTGTAGAGTGTAAGAGTGTGCAAAGTGTCATGTAATAAAGTGTGCAAGTGTGTAATATGTGAGTGTGCACAATGTGTCATATAAGTAATTTAAGAGTCATGTGTGTGTGTCAAGTATACAACTCATGAGGCACATGATATGTATCAAGATGTAAACTAAAGAGACATTAAAGGTTTGTCTTATGTGTAGAATAGGAAATTATGCATCTTCCAAATATGTGAGGAGAGAAATAGTCAAATTATTGAAAGATCATGTAAGGTTATATTATGGAAACAACTCCATGTATTGTATCCGATAAAAATATAATGAAGATATTTTATATTTGATTAATAATATTGTGAGTATTTTTCAAAAATATTGTTATTATTTCATGACTATAAATTGATTTATATTGGTCAAATATTTGTATGCTTTAATATTGTGATTTATGTTAGATCTTGGATATTGGTACTTGTAATTTAATCTAGCTAAAAAACTAATAGATGTGTCTTTTATAAGGATTTAACAATATCAAACTATTTATTGCCCTTTTCATCCGATAATTATTCAATCTCAGGAAAGAACTACTTAGTAACAATTTGCAGAAGATAATAGGATCCTGACTTATCACTTCATTCTTGTAGCCTCTAGAGGCCACGACCAAGAAGCGCCAGGGTGATCATAGAGATACAACAAGATCAACTCGTCGTCGACTCCAACAAAGAACATCTACGATGACATCCAACTCTTACATCACTCACTTCTCTTCAGCCTTGAATGTTGGGAGTAATCCTTGATCCACAGATCTTGTATATCATATGTCATCCTGTTTACTGTTTTTCTTACTTTATTTTCTCTGGAGCTACATTAGGCACTCCCGTTGCTTTGTATATGTCTTACTTTACAGTCCTATTGACCTCTTTTGGTCATCGATGGACATTAATACAAATTCAAATTCAAATTCTTTATTACCCCTTTCATATCATTTGTGTTACTTTTTTAATTATATGATAATTTATTAGTTGACCCATCAACATTGAAAGAGTTGGTGAAATGTTGAATTAATATTTTCAAAGCAAAAGTATTATGTATTTTATGGAGGATTGGTCCTACCATTATTTGTTGAAATTTTATGGTTCAAAGGAATAATAAAATTTTAAAAATAAATGTCAAAATCACACCAAAGTTTAGAAGCATGTTATTGCCTCTCTTGGAGAATGTTTACAGATATGGTGCTCATCTTGGGAAGATTCAAGTGTAGAAATAATTGTGTTGGTCACTTGGTTACATTAATTTGAATATACATGGAAAATTCATCTATGATGATGATATTAAAACAAAGAACTACATTGATCTATGGTAAAATGGAAATGTCTAGAAATGATTTTATCAAAAGTAATTTTAAAGGCACTTCTAAAAACAATCTAGAAAAATCCAATGGAGGTGGTGTTTTTCAGAATAGTGAAGGTCAAATTATCCTTACTCAAATTCATATGGAACTTCAATTAATAACTATGTAGAGGCGAGGGAATTTCTTACAAGGATTAGTATTACAATTGAAAAAAGAGGGAAATATATTTCAGTTGAGGGTCATATACAAATTATCATTAATATTATCAACAAAATGGATATGGAAATTATATTAAAAAATAATATTTTTTTATCAGTTAATTTAAATTAAAAATGGGTTTTTATAAAGGATCCCAAAACCTGATTACAACAAGTCATAAGACTAAAAACAAGGCCTCAATACCAAAGAAAAACACCAAAATCTAGTGGAAAGACATAAGGAATGTCTTTAAGGACAGGCTTAAGGACAGCCTTATAGGATAGGCTAGAGGATAGCCTTAAAGGACAAAATTATTTATTTATTTTTAATTTTTACATTGAATTCTAGGACAGTACCACCCCGCCCAGAACATCCCAAAAAAATACGTGCAAAAGGACCGCCCAAACAACACGTGGTAAGGAATTTTAAAAAAGGCACACCCGCCCAAAAAAATTGAAAGGATTTAACAATATCAAACTATTTACTTCTTTATTACCACTCTCATATCATTTGTGTTACTTTTTCAAACATATGATAATTTATAGTTGACCCATCAACATTGAAAGAGTTGGTGAAATGTTGAATTAATATTTTCAAAGCAAAGGTATTATGTATTTTATGGAGGAATTGTTGAAATTTTATGGCTTGAAAGGAATAATAGAATTTTAAAAGTAAATATCAAAATCACACCAAAGTTTTGAAGCATGTTATTGCCTCTCTTGGAGAATGTTTACGGATATGGTGCTCATCTTGGGAAGACTCGAATGTAGAAATAATTGTGTTGGTCACTTGGTTACATAATTTGAATATACATGGAAAAGTCATATATGATGATGATATTAAAAAAAGGAACTGCATCGATCTATGGTAAAATGGAAATGTCTAGAAATGAGTTTATCAAAAGTAATTTTAAAGGCACTTCTAAAAACAATCTAGAAAATCCAATGGAGGTGGTGTTTTTCAGGATAGTGAAGGTCAAATTCTCCTTACTCAAATTCATATGGAACTTCAACTAATAACTATGTAGAGGCTAGGGCATTTCTTACAAGGATTAGTATTACAATTGAAAAAAGAGGGAAATATATTTTAGTTGAGGGTCATATACAAATTATCATTAATATTATCAACAAAATGGATATGGAAATTAGATCAAATTTTTTTATCAGTTAAATTAAATTAAAAATGGGTTTTTATCAAGGATCCCAAACCCTGATTACAGGTCATAAGACTAAAAAACAAGGCCTCAAGACCAAAGAAAAGGACACCAAAATCTAGTGGAAAGACATAAGGAATGACTTTCATGACAGGCTTAAGGATAGGCTAGAGGATAGCCTTAAAGGACAAAATTAATTTTTTTTTGAATTTTTACATTGAATTCTGGGATAGCACCACCCCACCTAGAATAACCCAAAAAAATACGTTCAAAAGGACCGCCAAATAGCACGTGGTAAGGAATTTTAAAAAAGGTACACCTACTCAAAAAAATGAAATAGGGCTATCCCGTCCATTACAATGATTTGAAAAAATCAAATATGAACTTTAAGTGGGAAACACAAAAAATTCCTTCCTAAGGATGCACAAGGATGCAGTAGGAGGATGCAACAGTATGGACCAACATCCTGAATAGGCATGCAAGAGGAACAACAACCATGGGACTCTAGATGCTATGAAATCCTATTATAGCAGGGAAACTACTCAGAGGCCAAGGGAGAAAGAGGAAACAACAATGCAAAAATGTGAGCCAAGGAAAATGGTGGGGAGGTCCCAGGAAGCCTCAATAGAGGAACTATGAAGCACGAGCTATCACCTAAAAGTGTAGGGTCCCACCCAGGCCAAAAAAAGTGGTAAGAGCTCCACAACAACCTCCAACGCCACCGTCGAGTAGCTTCAGGGAACTAGAAGAGGATGACCCATAGGAACATAGTAGAAATCAGCACAGAGGCCCCCCATAAGCCACAAAAAATTGATAACCTGCCATCAAACCTACAACAGGAAACCCAAAGAGCAACACCACAGTAATAAGCACAAGGCCCCATCCAAGCCAAAATATATTATGAAGAGTTGCTCATGAAGCAAAAAACCCCAACCACAATGCACTACACCAGAAGAACCTCTAATCCTTAGCACCAAATAGGACCCTGCAAGAAAAAAGGAAAAGGGTTTCTGAAGGAACTCAAAAAACCCAAAGGAGGACCTAGGAAAAACCAAGGACATCCCAAAAAATCCTATGGGCATCTCAATTCATAGGAACTAAAAGGAAAACCCTACCAGAAGGCATAGAAGGGGGAAGACAAGAGAATAAGGGATCTCCCAACCCAAGGAGATCATCTGCAACACCAACTAGCCACGGAGTATGGCAAAGGGGTACCAAGAAATCAAAATAGAACCCAGGGACATCCTATAAAAACCTAGGGACATCCTAGATCATAGGCACTAGAAGAAAACCCCACCAAACAGTAAGGAAATGGGTAGACAAATGGAACAGTGATATCCCACCCCAAGGAGATCATCTGCAGTGCCCACTAGCCGAGGAGGAAGGGAAAAGGATGTGCCAAGGATCCAAGACAAGGCTAATATGGGATAGATTAAAAATAATATTATTTTTGATACTCATAACCTATTATTGGAGGCTATCTATTAAAAGTGTGAGCAAGGAAGTTGGGTAGAAAATAATTTAACCAACTATGGTGTTGATCTTCATCTTGGTAAAATTTAGATATCCAAAAGTGGATTGCATGAAAGTAAGAAATTTAGTTCCCAAAAAATCCCATGGATGTCTCAGTTCACAGGCACCAAAAGGAAAACCCTACCAGAAGGCATAGAAGGGGGCATACAAGAGAATAAGGGACCTCCCAACCCAAGGAGATCATCTACAACACCAACCAGCCAAGGAGGAGGGCAAAGGGGTGCCAAGGAGGAGGGCAAAGGGGTGCCAGGGACTCTCTCCTATATATTCTCATATATGTTGCAAAGTTAAAATGAGAATGAAATAGATGAAAAGTTTTAATCTCGAGATAAAATCAAGGATAAAGCAAAAGCATCACATTGTAGTTGAAATAGACATAGGTTAAAGGTTTTTCAATCCTAAGTAAATGATAAATAAATTACTTCTACCTCATTAGATGGAAAAGGTCGGCATGGTTCAACTAGAGAAAACATAATAAAACTAAATAAGAATGCATAATATGAGAATGTTTAACATGTAAGTTCAAATTTACAAGGAATAAAAATTATTGAGTCAAAATTTAAAAGTAAAAAATATGAAAGAGTTTACGTCTGAGCACATAAATCATCATTAATTTCCTCAAATATTAAAACATTGTCTCCTCTAACAAATGGATGTAGTATAGAGGCTTTCCCTTGTATTTGTGATTTTTAAATAAATGTAATAAAGATATTTATATGTAATTATTCATTACACTTATAGGTTTCCAATATAGCATAAGATTAGGTACTATAAAGATTAGTTTTTATATTTCAGGTTTCCATGGCAGCATAAGTAAGAAGGTATTTTTGAGGTTATTATTGAAATAAGTGTTAAGATTCACTTGAGACCATATATTGTAATATTTTGTATATTACCCTATTGGCTCACAAGCAACTTGATAAGTGACCTAATTGTATTATTTTAGTAATATACAATGGTTGGTTTTTTAACCATAACCTTGGATAACTTGTATTGTGGTGGTATTTATATCCCACCTTATCTAACTATTTTTTGATCAATTGCAAAATATTTTGTATTCCTTCTTAATATTATTAGTGTTTAACAACATCTATCATATCTATGTTCCTCTTTGTGTATGTGTGTGTGTGCACGTGTGTGTGTACAATGAGTGTGTGTGTGTGTGTGATAACTTGATACGTAACATAATTGTATTATTTTAGTAATATACAATGGTTGTTTCTTAACCATAACCTTGGGTAACTTGTATTGTGATGGTATTTATATCCTGCCTTGTCTAACTATTTTTTGATAAATTGCAAAATATTTTGTATTATGTCTTAATATTCTTAGTGTTTAACAACACCTATCATATCTATGTTCCTCTTTGTGTGTTTGTGTGTGTGTGTGCATGCGTGTGTGTGTGCAGGTGTGTGTGTGAGTGAGTGTGTGAGTGAGAGAGAGAGAGAGGTAGAATGTTATGCCTAGATTATCCTCTAAGAGTTATATGTCCAAATTTTGAGTAATGTATTTACTATGTAACCTAGGATTCCATTAGAGACTACTATACGGTGATGCATATGTTTTTGGTGGTAATGTTTTTATGAAAAGTTTATTTTATTTTGTTTTAGAGCAAGAAAAATTTTAGAGGTTGTATATTCCATAAAGGGAAGTTAAATTCACCCTTTTTTTAAATTTCATAAAATTTTAATGTCTAGGTAGTTGGTGAAATTATTTAAGTCTATTTAGGTAAATTAAGGATTGAGTTGTATAGGAACTAGTTTATCCCAAATATGTTGTTTTCCATTTCATGGGATTATCTATAGCATGTGAATGAATCACATGGTTATTGTTATTTATATCATTCCACTAGTTTTGGAGATGTCCACACAACCCTTGTGCCATAACACACCTATTAATTGATTAAAATAAGTAAGAGAGATCTTATAAATTATTTTGGATCTAGAATCTTATCACATAGAAATTAAGGAATGTGATTTATGGTTTTTGCAATAGGAAGCATACATCCCTATTTAGTTCACATAAATTCAATAATTTGAGGATATAACTAGGAATTCAAGGTTTAAAGAAACACTCTTCAAACATCACCAAATAATAGTACCTAACAAAAGGACCATGTATTTGTTTATTTAGGTTATTGGGAATCCATATATTCAAAGGAATACTTTCTTAATTTTGATAAACAATTATGATTCTACTTTGTGGGTTTTGGATGGGGTGATTTTTTTCTTGATTTCTTGTCCTTTAAGGATGATATTTATGTTATAGGTCTTGGTCCTAATATTCTTTCACTTATTACATTAATCACACTAACCAAATGTAGAATTTTTGTGTGATAAATGGCTGATGAAGCATTATTATTATGGATTTAAGATAAGGAATTTAGGATACTATTATAAAATTAACTAGATGTGTAATATTTGAATGCTTCCATACTTTTCACTCCTATATGGAAGGGGTTTAATTCTATCATGTATAAAATAAGTGATATCAAGAAGTTTTTGCATCAATAGTTTAGACACACAATTTTGGATGTTTAACACATATAAGTCATATTCATATGGTAGATTAATCCACCAATGGGTGTTTGTGAGGAATGTAATTTGGGAAGCATCATCATGAATCATTCCAAAAATAGAAATCCCATAATGCCTTATAAAAATTTTATGTCATTCATAGTGATATTTGTGGTCCTACGATAGGTAGTTTCCTCTTAGATATACTATTTTCTCACTTTAATTGATTATTTATCTATATTTATATAGATTTATATTATTAATACCAATAATAGAGCTTTCAAAATTTTAGTAATTTCAAGGTATTTTTGGATATTAAGTGTGAGTAAAGGATCAAATATCCTTAAATTAATGGTAGCGGTGTCTTCACTAGTAATGCTTTTGATGGTTCCTTTGCATCCCATGATATTATCTTACAACATACCATTCATTGTACCAACTGTAGTGTTCACGAAAAAGATCCTAGATTTTGCATTATTAACCAATTTTTTAGTAGCCTTCTCATAGCATGATAATAAAAATTTAAAATGCATGGCCTCCCTAACAAAGGGATGACCCAAAAAAATAGTATCATCAATAAATGATATGAGATTGAAGGGACCACTTGCTGCAACAACAAACTAGAAATGATATTTGGAGGGACCATTTGTTACAATGTGAATATGACTTACTTTTCCTTCTATTTTTTTCTTTGAGAAATATCTTCTTAATTCCTCTACAAGAATAATAAATATATATGAATATAATTAGTCATCCTAATAGAGTCCATAGCGTGACTCAAAGTATATATTTGGAGATTAATTTATTAAAATAGAATATTTTAGAGTGTTGTAGCAATGTCTAATCCATTCACACCAACCTTTATCAAACTCATATCTTTTAAGAATATCATATGAAAAACAAAAACAAACCATAACATTTGTTTTGCTCATATGTAATTCCATAAACATACATGGCTTATTCATGGAATGAATAGAATGTATGACCTATTATATAATTATTACACAATAAATAATTAGTATACAATTAACAAAACTACCTTATTCCTCTAAGTTAACACAATCTAAAATGTTTTTTAACCGATTTCCCATAATTTTTGAAATGATGTTATAAATCACATTACAAAGGAATTTTGGATGATATTTATCAAAATAGTTTCTCTTCTTTCTTGGGGATAAATATAATAAAGGTGGAATTAATATTTATAGCCTTCATTTTCAAATCCTCTTCAACCATAGCCAACATATCACTCGTTAATAAATAAATAAAATTGAAATGAAATCAAGAAAAATGACTTATTTGGATGGAAAGAGAATATTATATCATGTAGCTCCATCATATAGATCTTTTTCATCAATATTTTCTTTTATCCCAATGAAATAAATATTGTAATACTTTGAAAAAATTACTTTGATACTTATATTTCCCAACATCTAACAAAATATTTTTGCCTCCTTCCTAATATTATATTCTTCCTTAAGACTTGTTCCATCCAAAGTTGAAATATTTTTTATTTAACAAAAAGAGAAGTCTATTTTGGTGATAGCATCTAAAAATTAGTATTTCTATCTTCCATGATCCATATCTCCCTTAATTATGTCAAGAGGCGTTCCTACAATGGCAGACAGGGGGTGGGAGGCAAAGAGGTCATACATGTCACGTTGTAAACAATTTTTTTTTAATTAAAAAAGCCAACATTAACAAAAACATTTAAAATATCTAAACTAAAATAGTCGACTAACCAACCGTTGCAAACGGTATTCAGTACAAGGACCCCAAGGCAAAATCAAAATTGTGTGAATTTTGAGCTCTGCTAGGGTTTGATGAGGAAAAACTACTCTGCTAGGTTTTGATGAAGAAAAACTGCTCTATGGGGATGGAAGCAGCTTCTGGAGGAGGTCTAAAAAATTGGAGGAATTCCGTGATGGCATCGGGTCCGGCATAGAGAGTGCATGCTCATGATATTTTTTCATCTGAAAATGACTAGAAGGAACAGGATTTTCCAGTGCATGTCGAGAACCGCTTGTTAAAGAACAATGGACGTTTGGAACGATGTGAATTCAGGCCAGTTCTAGTAGTTCAACCAGACTCGATGGCGGAAGATGTGGAGTATCTAACCAAACATGCCTTTATTGGCAAATTTTTAGGCATCCAAATTTCTCCCCTTTGTGGAGGCTTGGATCAAGAAAACGTGGAATCCTAAAGGCGATGTGAAGGTGATGCTGAGTGCGAACAACTATTTTATGGTGGTTTTCTCTTGTATTGCAGATCGTAACAAAGCATTTAAAGAGTCCTTATTTCTATAACCAAGTGGGACTCTTTCTTAAACCTTGGCATGTGGGTTTTAAGCCATCAGAGGAGCAGTCATCATGGGTTCCAATATGGGTGCGGCTTCCATGGCTCCCATTGGAATTCTGGAGAACTGATATCTTACATAAGATTGCCCTTCTGCTTGGGAAACCAATTGGACCATCACAACAGACAATGGATAAAAAGGTAATTTGTGTTGCCCGTATTTATGTTGAAATTGACTTAAATAATCCTATTCCAGATTCTATTGAAATACAATTTGGATCAACTACATGGGTTCAAAAACTTGACTATGAAGCTCTTCCATTTTGTTGTCAAATTTATCGTGAATATGGCCACCTACAAAGAAAATGCCCTAAGTTTTTCCTACTTGTGGCTTCAAATCCTGGGCCCTCTTAGTCTGGACAAATTTTGGATAAAGGAAAAGCCCCGATAAAGGAAGGGGAACAGGATAAGGAAGCTTTTATTTCGGTAAAATCCCGAAACAAAGGATGAAGGGCAAACAAAGACCTTAAGGATAGTTGGCCAGATGCTCTACTCAACCGTTTTGAAATATTAGATGATCTTGATTAGTGCATAGAGATACCTAAAATGTCACTACCTAATGTAAATATAACAAGGCCGAGTCAGATATCTCTTCTTGAGGGGTAACTTAAGGAATCAGAACTAGGGGGTTTAAATCAAGAACAAAGGGCTTTGGATCTGAGTATAGGGGACATGGATGGGTCTAGCCCTATAAGGGAAACTATTTTTGAAAGTGATACAAATTTAGTTATGCCCTCTCCTACTCAGGCACTGATGCAGTCATCCTTGGACTGCAAAACTCCTATGGTGTTGGGATTGCAGCAAAAAATAATTAAAAAAAAAAATTAGATAAGAATATGAAGGTGGGTCGAAATAAGGACCAGGATAAAATTAAGTTAATGGGGGAGACTTTGGTGGAGTCAGGCTTGGTGATAACATTGGACTCTCATTTTTATAACCCCCAAAATTGATTATCCTCTTGTGGAATGTAAGGGTGGTTGAACAGCATCCCTAAATAAAAATTTGTTCATGATTTGGTTCGTGTGCATTCTCCGGATGTGGTGTTTATTCAGAAGACTAAATTGGCTATTGATAGTATATTCAATACTGCTCCCAAATTATGGAGAAGGGGGTAATGCCAGTGTATTGGTGCATGTGGATATTTTGGTAGCATCACTTTTTTATGGGATCCAGTTAAGATATCCCCTCTTACATGGATTTCCAACAGATGATCTATTTCTATGGTCGGGCATGATAATTAATCTGGTTGAACCATCCTACTTACAAATGTGTATGCTCATGTTGATTACAATGGTAAAGTGAATTTGTGGAAGCACATTTTCTTTGTGAGAAGTTTGGTTCCCCTGTACCCATGGATTTTGGCTGGAGACTTCAACTCTATCACTTGTCTGGAGGAGAAACATGGTGGGATGGACCGTCTCGAGCCTTTTTCTTTTGTATTCAGTGCTCATATTCAAGCCCTAAACTTGGTTGAAATCAAGCCAGATAATGGGATATTTACATGACACAATAGAATGTGTGGGGAAGCTTCCATCTCAGAGAGACTGGATAGGTTTTTGATATCCAGTTATTGGATGGGTACTAACAGAAGTGCTAGTTCTATGATTCTGGAGGGTAGGGGATCTGATCATTGGCCTATAAAACTCTTTGCTTTGGAGTTAGGGCTAAAAAATAATCCCTCATTTAAGTTTCAACTTATGTGGCTTCGTGATACTAAGTTTCATGATTTCATGTGAGGTTGGTGGACCACTGGCAAACCTCCTCATGGCACCGCTATGTATTCCTTTATGAAGCGACTACAATTTGTAAAACATAAATTGAAGAGATGGAATAGACTGAATTTTGGGAACCTTTCCTTGGCTAAGTTGGCAACTCTTAGGAGGATGGAAGAAGCTTCAAGGAATATTAGATATCAAGGATTCACGAAGGAGCTTCTTGTTGAGGAATCTGAGGCTGCGAAAGACCTTGCTGAATGGGAACTGAGGGAAGAAATTTTTTGGAAACAAAAAGCTCGAGTAGATTGGCTTCAGGAAGGGGATAGAAACACAACCTTATTTTATAACTCGGTTAAGGCTTGTCGTAATGGTAACCTGATTACCTCTTGTAAATTCTCAAGGTGCCCTGCTCTCTTCTTTCAAGGATATTTTAGAAGAGACTAAGAGGTATTTTTCCTCTCTTCAAGGAGGACTCCCTATCAGATGATGAGAATGAAAAGCTTATTCTAAATTGTATTCCAGTGATTTTTTCTAGAGATATGAATGAGAACTTGATGGGTCCAATTTCCCTTGAGGAGTTGTAAAATGTTGTATTCAATATGAAAAAAGGAAAAGTCCCAGGTCCAGATGGATTCTCGATTGAGTTTTATTAGGAGTTTTGGGATTTAATCAAATTTGATCTTTTGGATGTGGTCCATGAGTCCCAAATGAAAAAATAGATGCTAAGGGCCCTAAATGCTACCTTTGTGGTGCTTATACCCAAAAAAGAGGGAGAAAATTCCTTAGATATGTTTAGCCCTATTGCTATCTGCAATGTTGTGTATAAGATCATCACAAAAATTATTGCTGAGAGGCTAAAGATATGGTTGAGAAAAATCATCTCTGAGGAGCAAGGAGGGTTTGTTGTTGGCCAAAAAATATTGGATGGGGTTGTTATTTCTATAGAAGCTATTCACTCAATGGAAACTTCTAAGGAGAAAACTATGTTCATTAAGTTGGACATGGCTAAAGCCTATGATCAAGTCAGATGGTCCTTTCTTCAGAAATTTCTTGTTGCTTTTGGATTTGAGGAGGAATGGATTAGATGGGTGATGAGTTGTGTTTCTTCTTCCTCGTTCTCTGTTCTTGTTAATAATGAGCCATCGGAGTTGTTTGAGGCCTCAAAGGGATTGAGGCAAGGAGATACTTTATCTCCTTATTTGTTTATCATTATGGCAGAAGGGTTGGGAATTTTTCTCAAATCTCAAGTCATGCAGGGTCTCATTCAAGGGTGGAAGTGGGATAATAGTTTGCCACCTCTTTTCCACCTTCAATTTGTTGATGATACTGCTTTGTTGGGAGTTGCCACTATCAGGGAAGTTGGCAATATTAGACAGTCTCTTGACATATATCTTGGTGCTTCTGGAAATTTGATTAATGAGGACAAGTTTTCTATTTTCTTCTTCAATACCCCTCCTCTTATTCAAGCCAGGATTGCTCATATTCGGTTGGGACTCCCCCCTTCATTTATCTTAGTATTCCAATTTCATCTCATCCTCTACCTAGATATTCTTGGCAGACTATGCTTGATAAGTTTAGAAGGAAGGTGAATCACTAGACTTTCAGATGGTTATCCACTGTAGGTAAAGTGTTGCTTTTAAAATTTGTTGTTCAAGATTTACCCATTTATAAAATTTTTGTACAAGTAGCTCCCTCTCACTTCATCAAGGACATGGATGCTTTGTCAAGACATTTTTTATGGTCTGGAAAACTTGATCAATCTAAATGGAGTTTGGTTAGGTGGGATTCTATATGTAGGTCGGTGCAAGAGGGAGGCCTTGGGTTGCGATAGACAACTCTTTTTGGGCAGACTTTGGCTGCAAAACTTTATTAGAGATGGTGTACCTCTCAAGATTAGATTTGGGCTAAAATATTATCTTGTAAATACTTGAGAGGTATTTCTAAGGTTGATATCCCTAGAGTCAGCTTGGTTGGGAAAGGTTCTGTTAACTGGGACATTCTGAAAAGAGGAGCTAATTTAATCAAGCAGGGTTTGTTTTGGATTTGCAATCGGGGATCAAATGCTCTTTTTTGGGAGGATTCTTGGGATGGCCACCCTCCTATCTTGAATCAATATTCTAGGTTACGTTCCCTAAGCATTTGTATCTTGGAAGGAGGTTGGTCTCGTGTGGAGGAATTTAAAAAAATCCAGTCTTTTGGAAATATGGAGATGTACAGGTGGAAAGATCCGCAAGAATGGCCCTAGGGGGACTGGCCAAGGATAGAGAGGTGCTTGCTCTTATTATTATGAGGAGGCCTTGTTCTTACAAGGAGTAAATAAATTCTGGCTTGGAACCCTGATCCTAAGGGAACCTACTCGGTAGCCTATGGTTATCAGGTTCTTGATAAGCAAAAGTATGGGAGTCTTCCTGTCACTTGGTGGAAAAAGGTGTGGAACAAATTTGTCTGGCCAAAATGTAACTTCTTTTTCTGGTTGGTAGCTCGTAATAAATGCCTCACTTGGGATAATGTGAGGAAGAGGGGATTTCAAGATCCCTCTTTTTGTGTCCTTTGTAGTAATAATTAGGATGAGTCTTCTCATTTATTTTTCCAATGCTCCTTTGCTAGAGACATTTGGCACTGTTGGTGGAGCGTCTGGAACCATCCATGTTTTCATGTGTTATCCCTGGTGGAGTTTTGGAATAGTCTATGCAGACCTCCAGCCAAGGCCCCCTTCCTTTGGGTGGCTTGGAATTTGGGCCCTTCTTGCATCATCTGGAAAAAATTTCTCAAACAAAATCGGCGTATATTTCAGGGCAATTATTTGGTTGTTCAACTGATCTTGAAAAGGATCTTGTATATGGTTTAGGAAACCATCCATAGCAAATGTGATGTGGACCCTCTTTTGGATTCTAGGGAGAAGAAGGTACAACAATCCCTTGGTCTCTTTGGGGATGGTGTGAACTCTTCTAGCCCTAGTAGGGTTCCTCAGCTCAGTAAGAATGTTAGGAGAGATGGTAGGTGAAGGCCACCCCCTAGAGGAGTTTTAAAAATTAATATTGATGGATCATCCATGGGTAATCCTGGACATGCTGGCATTGGTGGTGTTGGGAGACATTCTATTGGTGTTATCAGTTTTGTCTTTTCCATTTATAAATGCGTTCACTCCAACAATTTTATGGAAGCTCTTGTAATTCTTGAGGCCTTGCGGAGGGGGTTTTCTCTTGGCTAGCATAGGATTATCTGCGAGTCTAAGTCTCAAATTATGGTTAATATTTTAAACGATAAAAGTGTGGAGGAATTTAATTGGCAGTTGGCCTCTATAGTCATTCAGATTCTTAGAATGAGTGAAGAGTTTGAATTTATATCCTTTGTGCACATTCCAAGGGAATGGAATGTGGTTGTTGATTACCTGGACAAAAGGGCTTCTGAGCTGCTGGATCCTTGGAGTATCGATAATTGGGAGATTCTCTTGTCTTGGGACTCTCAATGCTTGTGGGAGTTGATCCACAAGGATGTATAGACTTAATGTGGTTTTTTCTTGTTATCTTTTTCGGGTGTCATTCTAGTCTAGTGGTTTTAGCCTATTTGGCTGTTTATTTGAGTCCTGGTTGGAAGCTCAATTGTACTCTATAATCCAGAATTTTTATCAATAAATGTTTACCCATTTATTTAAAAATAAATAAAAAAAGCAACCGTTGCAAACATTTAAAATATTTAAACTAAAACAACCGACTAACCAATCATTGCAACTATTTAATAAAATATTTCATAAACAATTTTTTTATATTAAAAAAGCCGACATTAACAAAAATATTTAAAATATTTAAACTAAAATAGCTAACTAACCAACCGCTGCAAAAATATAAAATATTTAAACTAAAATAGCCGACTAACCAATTGTTGCAATTGTTTAATAAAATATTGTATAAATACATGAACATCCATTGCAATATACCCTCACCAAGATAGGTGCCTCGGGATTGATAACTCTCGGCGTTTTTAGATATATATCCATTATATCTAAGCTAGTTTTTAAGACCAATATGATTCATGTTTTTTTAACACATTATAACAGCAAGAAAGTAATTATATTTCGAGTTCATAAGTATCTTGGTTCATGCCATTGATTTTTGCTATCGCTTATAAATTTTGAGATTGGATTCAATTTTATCTTATTCTTTAAATATGTTACCAAAATATTTGGTATTCCAAATATTTATTTATCCATTAATATATTTCATCTTTTAATAAACCTATGTATACATGATCCTTCAAAAATTTCTCCATCCCACCATAACATAACCATCTAGAAGAGATCAAGGTTTGAGAGCCAAATAGATTTAAGTTAAAATTGAATTAGAAAACCAGTATTGAGTAGAGCATATCTCAAGAGAAATTGTTTGTAATCTTATTATACTTGTAATAAAATATATGAAGGGACAATACAATTTAGTTACAACCATGTGTTAGATAAAAAAAATCTATTCGATATTTTTAGTATATGAGTTTAATCAATGTGCTAAAATCCTATGAATATTGAAGGCTTGAAGAAATATCATCCCAAATTCCATTTGAATTAACAAATGAATCAAAAAAGTATACTTATTTAAACCAAGAGTACCAATTTTTTTTTTTAAGAAGATAGAACTATGTTGATGTCCCCTCCAAGAATCAATAGATCATAATTATAAATCATTATTTCTATTGAATACAAATATTCTAATATCCTTCAAACATTTTTCATGAGGAGTAACTATAGTTGCATCATATACATTTGTAACCCAAACTTTTATTCTTTTTCTCTTTCTAGCATAATAGACTAACAACCCAATTAATTTTTATTTTTAGCAATTTTCTATCCCATTTACATTTATCACATATTCTTGTAATACCTAAAAAATATCCTAGAGAGGAAACTATCAGACAATCCCATATCTTTCTCTAGGCATCTATCCTTAGATTCCTCACTATGTAATTTTTTTCTTTTATTAAAATAATCTTAGGAGTATTAAAATCTATTATTTTCTTAATAACTCTCCTTTTAGAGGTCTTATTCATATCCTTAGTATCCATAATACCATTTTTCATCATCGCTTTTTATCTTTATTATTAGTAGTATTTTCACTTCTTGTTAAGGCCTACAATATTTGCTTTTGGTTTTCCAAAAAGATATCCCTTTGAGTTTTCTTTTCACTTTGTTCTTGATTCAAGGGTATTCCTCTCTCCTTTATATTTTTATCAACACTTTGATCTTCATATGATCCACAAATTTGAGGACAATTGATTCTTTAATATGAAGAACCAAAAACAAAGAAGAGAAATTGTGGGATGAATAATAAATCTTATTAATTATGAAAATAATTATAGGGAGGGAAATCTCTAAGAAGATATGTCTACCGATTAAATTAATCAAAGAGGAAAGATTATTTCCCATTGTAACTCTACCTAATAATAGAAATATGCATGAAAACATCATTCTCCACTACAAGTACTTTTGCTTCTCTCTTTCTTCCTAGGAAAAACCATATATTTATGTACAACTTTGTCCTGATGATTTTGGCACTATTATTGTTGTAATGATAGTGGTTACATTGGTTATAATAATTGCAATAGTTTAGCGACTGCCATGTGTGATGCAATATGTGGAAAACCCACTACAATTGGCAAGCACTTTGTAACATGGTTCCTTAGCTTGTTTGTCCTTCCAAACCCATCCAAGCCCTTTCAAGTCAAGGTATTCTAGAGCATCCTTCAAACTTTTAGGTATTCCTATGCATTGGTATGACTACAAGGCATTCAGGAGTGTTGATCCAAATCTAAGGTATTCCAGAGCATTGGACCAAATCTAAGGTATTCTAAAGCATTGGTTTGAGTCTGAGACATTTCAAAGCATTGCTCCAAGTCCAAGATTTTCTAGAGCATTGGTCTGAGTCTAAGATATTCCAAAGCATCCTAGCTGGTTTTTCACATTCTGTTCTCTAGATTAGTTCACCCTCCTTGAGAATCAATGGTCCTCATCACGTTAAGCTTGAACATCAAGTGTGGAAGTTTTTTTTATTTAAGTATTTGTGAACCACTTGACTTGGTGGTTGACCCACTCAAATTATCTTGTATAGCTATGTGGATTATTTATTGGTGGTCTTAGTCCATGTTTCAACTATCTAATCCTCTTTCGTTGGTGCAATACTTCTAGGATTGAGCTCTTCAATTGCTAGCTTCTCAACTACAACTAAAGTATATAGCAAAGGCGGGTAATATAACTTAAGAAGCTCAATATTAAAAATGGGATGCAAACCTAGATAAAAATATAGATCTATCTTGAAGGTATTCTCTCTCACTCGTTTGGTGATGGTATAAGGTCCATAGCATAGAGGTCTAATTTTTTGTGTGGACCTTCAATGGCGTAGTGTGTGCAAAACTTGATGTATATCTCCACATCATTCCTCATATCTGGCCATAAGATATTTTTTTGAGGAACTAATCAAGTCTTTTCCACACCAAAGTGATGTACTATCTTGCTAAATTTCACTTCCCATATCATCTTTGGTCGTTCAGCAGAAGGCACCTAAATGTGTCCCATGACAAAGTAGATGTCCCTAAGGTTGAAAGCATACAAGGTGGACCAATTAGATGTTTTGTACCTGCATAAATCAAGAATGGTAGTGAGTGTTGTGATAGGTGGTTGGCTTAGGCAATATGTAGCCAAGTTAGCACTTCTCTTCTTATGTCAAATGATCAAATAAAATTGCTACAAGTATGTAGTTCATTTCTAATTCCTTGTGTTTCTAAGCTTGCTTTGTATCTATATAAACTCTAGAGATATATGATTAGTGTGAATGATTGTTTCTTTGCCTAGGATGTAGTGTTTCCACTGCTTGTAGGCTTGAACAATGATATAGAGTTCTTTGTCATATGTGGAATACTTTCTAACAATATAATTGAAAGTCTCACTATGGTATGCAACAAGGTGGCCTTGTTGTGTAAGGACAACTCCCACGACATAGTCTAATGCATTTTTCATCAACTCACAAGGTTATCTCAGGTATGGTAGGGCAAGGATAGGTGTTGAGCACAGTTGAGCTTTCAACTTCTCAAAGGATCTCTAATGTGTTCCTCCTCACTATAACTTGGCTTTGGTCCTCCTTTTTTTCATCTGGTTCAATGGTCATGCAATGTATTAAAACCCTAGAACAAATATATGGTAGAAATTGACAATACCTAGAAAGCTACAAAGCTTCGTGAGAGTTTTTGGAGTTGGCCAATTTTGAATAACATGAGTCTTTTCAAGATTAACATGTACACCTTTCTCATTGATAATGTACCCAAAGTACTAGACTTGCCTAATCCCAAATGTGCATTTCTCTACGTTTACATATAATTTGTGCTTCTAAAGAGTTTGGAGCATTTCCTATATATGTTGCAAGTGTTGTTCTCATGCCTTGTTGTAGATGAGGATTTTTTCCAAATAAACAAAGGAGTTGGTGAAGGGTACCAGAATGGCATCCATCATCCTCATGAAATTTTTTGGTGTGTTAGTTAAGCCAAAAGGTATAATCAACCATTCAAATATACCATCGTTGAATTTGAATGTTGTTTTCCACACATTTATGGTCTCAATGGGAATTTGATGGTACCTAGATTTGAGGTTAATCTTGATGAATAAATTTGTGCCATATCGTTGATCCAATAAATCATCGATCTGATGTAGTCATTTCTTCACAATGATCTTGTTTAGAGCCTGGTAGTCAATGGATAGTCTCCATATACCATATTTCTTTGGTGCTAAGATAATTGTACTATCGCAAGGAGAATAACTTAGTATAATATGACCATTTTTAATAAATTATTGAATCTATCTCATCATTCTCAAGAATCGATCTCTGATACAATGGGATGCTAGGTAAAGGAGAACCAAGAATCAAGTCAATAGAATATTTTACCTCACAATGGAGTGGCACTCCTATGGATGACTTGAATATTCCTTGTATTCTACAATGACCTTGTCCATTTGCCACTATTGTTGTAAGGTTTGTGTAGTGAAAGCACGAGGATACGGAAACAAAAAGGAATATGCCACAAGAACAAGAAATAACGTATGCAAATAGACACAAGATAAAAGCAATAGAAATATGGTAATCTCTTTTATTGATACACTTTACAAATTGTGTTACAATACATCTCCTTCCTTTTTATGGGATAGGAGAGTCAAATGTGTTTCTTGTCACAAGATCCATGGCTAACAATCCTTCTTCCGCGTGCCCACATGTAATATGGGCGGATCAAAACGTCACCACCACTATTGTATGTGATTATTTTCTCTTTCCTACTCCTCTACTATTAGAAACCTGCGTTCAAAGAAACAAAAAATATTAATAATACCTGCAGACCAAATGAAACATATATTTCCCACAACCTATTGTCAGTGTATGCATGAAAATAATAAAACGACTATCAAATAAACTCTGATTGACCTGAAAATTTGAAATAAGCATAAAAATATCATCAAAAGACCATTGCAAAAATAATAGTCTGAAAATTCCTCACATATCTGTACTCGCTCCAGGGTGGGATGAATAGGACTGTGAGAATTGGCCAAAAAAGCATCCTATTCAATGTCCTACTTAGGAAGGTCCAAAAGACCTGCAAACTTGGGGTTAGCTAATTGGGGGCATTTTGGGATGACCTAGATGCTCATATTTCTCCAATTTTTCCTCTAGAACCCATATTTTGAATATGGCATCTGCAAGTTAGTGAAAGCGGGAAACAGCAATAACCTGGTCAAAAATGATCAGAATGACATGAAATTTGAACTGTAACCTATTTAACATATCTAGAATCAAATGCAAAAGAAAAAATAAATAAATCTATCACATATTTCTAATCATCCTAGGGTGGGGCAATTAGCACTGTGATAGTTTGGGGAGCGCCCGGGGGTAGGACGCCCACCGATTGAAGCATTGTTTCGGCACCAATCCACTTGGGATGGGTCCAAAACTGGTTATGGGGTGTTTTTGACAAATTTTGTGGATATTTGTGGTCAGAAATCAGGTTTTGGGTACGAATTTGCGCCTCCAATAGTCACCCAATAACCTCCCTTTTGAATGAGAGATTAAGGATGTAAAAGCACAAATCGCAGTTAGGTATGAAATTGGCAGCACTTCGTTGCTCGCTCCTTATATGTATATCTTTTGGGTGGTAAAACCCACCAATTTATAGACCTAGGGTCTCTTTGTTTGAATTGCGCATGCGAGGGCACCTCTTGAGTTAACTATCCTATTTTCAAAGAAAAGCTAACTCCTTGATAAAAAATCTTCTTTGCATGAGGTCTCTAAAATAAATACATGCATGATTGAAGTCTCTCTTCTTGATTTGGAGCTGTTCCTCACAATTGCATAAGCTATAGCTTCAGTTAACTGGCGGACTTGTCGAGGTTTGACTTTTTGCTAGTCAAACCTGCTATTCGTCCCACCCTGGAGCGATTGCTTAATCATCCCAGGGTGGGATGAATACCAGTCTGAATTCATCCTTGGGTGGGACGAATAGAGAAAAAGGTGCAAATTTGACTTTTGACCCTCAAAACTGCTTTTGGGAGTGGTTAGGACCACTGTTTGACCTTTGGGGGCTGCCCTAGGGGCTGTTTGTGTCAATGCGATCAGCGCTTGTTGTCACATAATCGGATTGGTGTTGTTTTGGTGTCTACATGTAGTCACTATAGTAGCAACCATCTTCTTGGTAGATTGAGGCTTGATCATAAATAGTATGAAATACTTTATTTTTTTTATCATTCTTTTACATTGCTTGGCACTGACATGAGAAATAGAGTTGAAAGAAATTACCTCTAGTATCCTATATTGCTAGTCCCCAAGGATGTGGTACCTTGACTCAAACATGCCATGTATCTTCTCCATGTATGGCTAGCTAAGAAGCACATCACAAACATCCAGTAAACCACATCACATAGAAATTTATATCTAAATGGTTTGATGCCATAAGAGAGAAGACATTGTTGTGTGACATGAATATCTCTCTCTTAATTCAACCATCCAATTTTTATATGGTTGTGGGTGAGGCTTCACAAGCATATTTAAATTCTTCATAGTATCTATAGAAATCAAATTCTTTTAATTCCCACTATTAACAATGAAATGAGGGACTTCCCCTTTACCCAAAACTGAGTGGAATAATTGCTCCTCCTCAAGTAGACCCTTTGTTTTGATTTGTGTAGTAGAGGTTGCAATAGTCACATGTGGTTTAGACTCCATGATCTAATTACCTTTATCCTATACTAGGGGATGTGTTGGCATTCTATATGTAGAGGGTTGTGTCTAGAAAATAGAGACTGAATTGTCGGACACTCTTCTCTAGCATGTTCGTTGTTCTTGTGGTAGTCACACCATTTCCCATTCTGGTTCCTTTGGGGGTTCTTATCTTGTGGCTCTTTCTTCTACTTCCAACTTTTATTTTGTTTTTGGCCTTCTTTATTTGGTTACTTTTGGAAATCACCTTTACCTTTCTTGGGCTATCCCTTGGTAATTAATTTCTTATCATTTGAACTATCTCCTTTCTTATTTTTATGTTTGTTCTTCTACTCAATATTAATGATAAACTCGTATGCTTCACCCAATACATTGAACTCAAATAATTTCATGTCCTTCCTTATGTACCAATGTAGCCCGCTATAGTACTTGAGAATTCAATGCATATCGATGTCTTGGATGCCAATTTTTATAGACAATGAATGAAAAGCATCGGTATAGTCTTGAACAGATTGTTCTTTGCCTTGGCGTAATTGTTTTCATCAGATGTATAAATCTTCATAAGCACCTAATGGGTAGTATTCATTCTTAATTTCTTCCACAAACTCATCCCATGTAGGTTCTTCTAAATCTTCTTGATTCTTGTTATATGCTTCCCACCAATTCTAGACTAGTAGTGAATATTTTAGCAGGGCAAACGTGATCTCTTTATCATAGAAATGATTGACAGATAAATTTACAAATAGTTGTTCCATCCAATTCTCCACTATTTTTGCACTAATTTCTCCTTCAAAGATAGGCATATCAAATTTACCTAAAATTTGAATGGTATCAGGCACTAAATGGTTGTGTTATGGCATGAGAATATGATAACCACTCAAGAATTTAGAAAATTTGATCTAGCATCTAGTTATTTTGTCTTTCAAGGACTTCATCCACCAATTTCTTGAAAGGATTTGCTATCTTGATGTTGTATGTCATCTAATATCATCTAAGATGGTTGGGTAGATAATTAGAGGGGTTGCACATTGGGCACCTAAGCTTTTGATAGCTTGATCTTGTCTTTGGGATCATACACCTGTAAATAGTTTGCTCTGATACCACTAATCCCTAGGTTTGATGATGATGGATTATTTAATATGAAGTACTAAAAATAAAGAATAAAAATTGTTGTTTGATTAATAAATCTTATAAATTATAAAAATAATTATAGGGAGGGCAATATCTAAGAAGAGATGCCTGCCAATTAAAACAATTGGAGAGAAAATATTATTTCCCACTATAACTCTATTGGATAATAGGAATCTGTGTGAAAATATTATTCTCCATTGCAACTGCTTTTGCTTCTCCCTTTCTTCCTATGAAAAACCATATATTTATTCACATTTTTTGTGAGAGAGGAAGAAGAAGCATCCTACCAATTTTAGCGATTCTATTGGATGTAATAGTGATACTGATAATAGCAACATTTTAGCCACTACCACATGGGATGTGGTATATGTAAAACCCACTACATCTTGCAAGCACTCCATAACTTGATTCCTTATTTCATTTGTCCTTCCAAAACCATTCAAGCTTTTTTGATTTTGAGGTATTCTAGAGCATTCGTTTGAATTCAAGGTATTCCAAGGCATTCATGAGTGTTGGTCCAAATCTGAGTTATTCTAAAGTGTTGGTCCAAGTCTAAGATATTCCAAAGTGTTGGTATAAGTTCAAGATATTTCAAAGTGTTGGTTTGAGTCTAAGATATTTTGGAGCGTTGGTCTAAGTCAAATATATTCTAGAGCATCCAATCTAGTTTTTTCTTTTATGGTTCAAACTGAGGCTTATCTATAGAAGGTTCGTGCTACCCTAGAGAACCTAAAATATGAGGAATAGCCTCACCAACACTTTTTTATCTATGTTGTCATAGATACCCTAAAGTGCAAGGATGATAATTTATACTAATAACTTTCTTATGATACTCTTAAAACCTTAGATGTTGTTCTAGAAATCCTAATGTGTAAAAATAATCCTTCATAGTAATTATTTTTATACTACCTTAAAAATATTATTCTTCATAAGCATTTTTTTATTATGCTATTCTTAAATTGTAAAATACAAGGGATACACTCTATATTACTTTCATTTCTATTGGAAAGATATGATTTTATACTAATTGAGAAAAATAAAGATGATTTACATGGATTAACCTTGACCTGTTTCATCTTCTTTGTTTTAGAATTTGTTTTTCCATATTTCTTTATACTTTTAAATATTTTTAATTTTAAGTTAAGCATTACACTCCCTCACTCGTTTTATATTTTTCCTCTTAATGGTTGATTTAAGTAAATTATAATGGCCTTCACCATTTGATCATGTAGAGGGATTTTCTTTTACCACTTTATTTAGAGTGGAAAATCCTTGACTTTATATAATTTTTATTACGATATATATCCTTTATTCATATAAGATTTTATCTCATGGTCAATATTTTTCATCTATTTATCTATTGTTTTCACATTGGAATATCTTGCCATGTGTCCAATGCCATAACATTTATGATACAAAATGCAATGTTTTCATAATCCACTTGTTGATCCTATTCTTTTGGTTTAGAATTAATTCTAATGAATTGTTACAAAGGATTTAAAATATTCATGGCAACACATATTATAATATATGTAGCATGTCTTTTCTCCTTAGAGGTTGGTTTCTCCTTGATGAAATTCCCTATAGTGTTGCCAATAATTTTTAAAACCTTATTTTTGATAAGTTGATATAAAAGTTCAAATAGCCACACAAGAATCCTTTTAATAGTATTTATCTTCGCATAAGTTTTATTAATCCATTATATTCAATATAATGCATTTCTCCCTCTAAAGCATGGATCATCATCCATTACTTTATCCTTTATTTCTAAACTAATGGACCATTAAGATGTTGGAAAAATAATAAACAAAGATTACATTTATGCAACAAAGAAGTTGGGTTCTCATAAAAACAATTTACCAACTAAACTTAGGTATCCATACAGTTCATCAATTTCATTGACTAAAATAGACTCAAAATTCTATCATTTACTTCAACTATGAACAACGTCATACTAAATTGTTCAACATAACAAAAGTGACCTCACTAAATACTTAACCAAGGATAGAGACAAACACAAGTATCCATGATTTTAGATAAAAAGTGGATAGGAATGCACACTATTCATCTTCATAGTTAAAAATAGAGATATATGCATCTATCCAAAAAACCTATATGTCCAAGAAATGAAAACTGTTGAAGGTATCTGGAATGGTGTAATCAAAACAAGGAAAATCATCATGGAAGGATTAAGGTGGCGTCTTGGAACTGGAATGACCATCCATTTCTGGGACAACCCATGGATCTGTGATAAACCTCTCAGCCAAGATCCGCATCTTGCAGTGCTCAAGGCGACTACTGAAGCCACCTTTGGAGATAATGTGTGCCACTTCATTACCCAAGGTCCTACAAGAGGTAAATGGAAACACCTGGATCTTAACGGCCCCAAGCATATCACCAAGGCTCTCAGGCGGTTACAAAACTTGTTGAGGACTTGCATCATCCCGAGCTCACACAAAGTTGATTCCATGGTCTGGAATATTGAAGAATCTAGAAATTTCACTGTCAAATCAGCTTACTACAGTCAATAAACTCCCACAGCTGGATGGGACTTATCAAATCAGGTCTGGGTTCCCAAGATCATTCCCAAGGTCAAATTCTTTTGTTGGTTAGCAACCCAAAATAGAATCCTCACCATAGACAATTTGATAATCAGAGGGTTACTCATTCCCAATTGGTGTATCCTATGCAAAAATGCTTGTGAGTCAATCTCGCATGTTTTTTGGGATGCCCCTTCTCTTTAGCAGTCCTCAACTAGGTCCATATCACCTTTGGCATCTCCACAGCCCTCCAACCTTCCATTCCCCTCATTTTTAAGCAATGGCCCCGGCCTTTCAAGAGCAACCAACTAAAATTCATGTGGCAAGCTTGCCTTCACCTTTACTCATTGCGTGATATGGCTCGAGAGAAATGCCAAAATTTTCAAAAATCAAGCCACTAATAAGAATATTATCATTGTCAAAATCTTGGCCCTATCTATGGAGAATGCCTCTCTTGTTTCTTCTCCAAACCCCCCTCCTGGCTTAGAATCGGATCTAGCCAAACTTTTCAATCTGTCTAACATCTTTGTTATGCTTCGTAATTCTATTGATAGGTTTGTCATCAAGTGGGTTTTACCACCTTCTGGGTGGCACAAGCTCAATTTCGATGGTGCGGCTAAAGGCAACCCAGGAGCGGCTGGAAGAGGAGGAATTCTCAAAAACCACAGGGGAGAAATAATTTTGGCCTTCGCCCAGAACCTAGGAATTCAATCCAACAATATGGTAGAGGCTCGAGCTCTGTTCCAAAGTTTGATCCTCATGGAAGGGTTGACCATCAATAAACTTATCATCGAAGGAGACTCATTGCACTGTATCAACTGCCTCAAAGGTACAACTAAGCCTCCTTGGTCCCTAGCCTTGATTTTCCAAGAATGCAAGGCTCTAGTTGGCAATTACCCAAAATTAGTCATTAAGCACCAATATCAGGAAGGAAACAAAGCTACGGACTAGCTTGCTAATAGGGGAGTCGATGAATCTAACATTCAAGTGTGGAGAGACTCCTTCCCCATTGACCTAAGGAACGATCCTACAAGTTTCAATGTTTGCACAATGTGAGTTGTTGCTAGGGGGATTGGTACAGTCTATTGATGCTCTAATGCAACATGTCATGATATCGCGACACTTTTTCTTTCTTCTCCTTTGGCCACGAAAATGCAACATGTTGTGATATCGCGACACTTTTCTCCTTTGGCCGCGAAATGCAACTTGTCACGATTTCGTGACACTTTTCCCTCCTTTGGCCATGTTGATGCAACATGTCACGATATCATGACACCTTTTCTCTTTTTGGCCACGACGATGCAACATGCCGCGATATCATGACACCTTTTCCTCCTTTGGCCACGTCGATGCAACTTGTCACAATATCGCAAAACTTTTTCTCCTTTGGCCACAATGATGCAACATGTCGCGATATCGTGACACTTTTTCTCTTGTGGCCATGACGATGCAACATGTCGCGATATCGCGACACTTTTTTGTCGCAACGATGCAACATGTCGCGATATCACGACACCTTTTCTCTCTTCTCTTTGGCTGCAAAAATGCAACATGTCACGATATCGGACACCTTTTTCTTTGGCTGTGAAAATGCAACATGTCGTGATATCATGACACTTTTTCTCTTTGGTCGCGATGAAGCAACATGTCGCGATATCGCGACACTTTTTTTCTTTTGGTCGCGATGATGCAACATGTCACGATATCGCGACGCTTTTTCTCCTTTGGTCGCATCGATGCAACATGTCGCGATATCATGACACTTTTTCTCCTTCGACTGCGTCGATACAACATGTCGCGATATCGCGACACTTTTTCTCCTTCGGCTACGACGATGCAACATGTGATATCGTGACACTTTTTTTCCTTCGACCGCGACGATGCAACATATCGCGATATCGTGACACTTTTTTTCCTTCGGCCGCGATGATGCAACATGTCATGATATCGCAACACTTCTTCTTTCTTCTCCTTTGGCCGCGAAAATGCCACATATCGCAATATCGCGACACTTTTCTCCTTTTTCCGCAAAAATGCAACATGTCGCGATATCGCGACACTTTTTCCTCATTTGGTCGCGCCGATGCAACTTGTCATGACATCGCAACACTTTTTCTCCTTTGGCCGCAATGATGCAACATGTCACGATATCGCGACACTTTTTCTCCTTTGGCCGCGAAGTTGCAACATGTCACGATATCGTGACACTTTTTCTCCTTTGGCCTCGATGATGCAACATGTCGCGATATCGCGACACTTTTTCTCTTTCTGTCGTGATGATGCAACTTGTTGCAATATCGCAACACCTTTTCTCTTTTTTTTGTGACGTTGCAACATGTCACGATATCGCGACACTTTTTTTCTTTTGGCCGCGACGATGCAACATGTCGCGATATCGCGACATTTTTTCCTCCTATGGCCACGACGATGCAACATGTCATGATTTCATGACACTTATTCCTCCTTGCTTTCTCCCTTTGCTTTGGACCACGAAAATGCAACATGTCATGATATCACAACACTTTTCTCCTTGTGGTGTTTTGCTTCTTCTTTGTTCTTTAGCATTTGGGCCTCTTCGGTCTTCTTGGAAAACATGCAAAAAATTCTTCTAGTTGGTTCCTCTGGGTGCCTCTTCCTTAGGTAGCCCCTGCTGTTTTCAGGCTTTCTCGATCTGCGATCGTCGTTCTTCCCCTTTGCCTCCTTCTTCAAAGGCCCACAACTGGTTTGTACAAGGTTCAGGGACCTTTCAACACCCTTTCAACCAATAAAAAAAAAAACCTATATGTCTAAGGACACACTCAACCAATAACATATACATCACTTCTCTTGTGAATAGGAATACACACAACCATTTACAAGACCATATGTGAATAGGTATTAACTCTACTATCCATAAAGCAATAGTTGGAGTAGGTATCCACTTGAATGAAGAACTATCTCTAGTATATAATGCACTATAACTTCTATTTATGAATTCGATAATATTTGGGATAAATATATGAACTAGATAATTTAAAAATATCTTTGATCATCTGGCCTCCAAACCCTATACCATATTCTTTTCAATAGGAACAACGGTGACAAGTTCAAAAAACGTTTTGATGCATATATAAGCCTATACACACAAAATAATAATGTGTTGCCAAACATAAAATAAATGATCTTCAAGTATTAAATATGCACTTTTAACACATTATTAACTGACCCAGTTTATAAATTAGGCATATATACTATTTCCATATTAAAAAATTTCTAAACACATTGTATGTGGGATAAATGCTTTCTTCTAAGAAATGTGTGGTTAATTCATTTTCTTATACCTCTTCTTTAAAAGTATTACTATAAAAAATATTAACCTTATATGTTCTCAAAATGAACAATTATAAATATCATATTTAATACAATTGATGATGATTAATATATTAAATACCAAATTGCTTCTTATGTGGGAAATATGGGATAAAAATGTTCTTACAATTTTCATCAACATCAAGTACTTATCCACTAGAATAGGAAATGAACATGATTAGCATCATCATGTTGGATTTTTCAAAACCATAACCTAGGTCAAACCCTTAACCTTCTAAAAATAAGATATTTGGTGAGACTTAAAATTTAGGGAGATCAACATAGCCTTTTGACCTCTCTTTTAGATTCAAAAAGGGTGAAGATATCACCCTCTATGATGGATCCCTTGAAATGATTGTGATCATCTACAAATTTGATATGCACTTGTCCCATTGATTCTTTCAATTGTGAATATTTCATTTCTTTCCTTTTACTAAGCACTTTTAGCATTTTTTCTATTGTGAATTCCTCTTTCCATGCATTCACATCACATAAATTAATTTGCATCATAAAGTTCTTTGCGATCATGGATTTGGTTTCTTATAGTCAATATATGATGGACTTAACCAATGAATTAACTTTTGATTTTTCCAACCATATATCTTCTCTAAACAAGTAACTATATTAGATATGGAAATTATTTTTGCACAATTGGGATGCTCACATCCATGTAATCTAGTAAAATTTCACACACTTAGATTATTTGCTTCTCCTTTGCATTCGAAAAAGACTTCATTTTCATAGGTAATGTATCCTTATCCACATTCTTCAACATCACGCTTCTTTAGAGTATCCTCGCTGTTATTATGACAGTTAAAGAATACCTCTACACAATGATATATAATCAACTCCTTGAGGTCTTTGGCATCATTGAATACCATTATTTAGGTGCACAACTTCTTCATGCTTTTATATTTTGATGATTACCGTGATGAGACTCCTTATATTGAGAATGCAATACAATATCCGCTTCTATATGCAATTGGTCTTTCTCAATGTCCATGTAATCATACAATGTTTATGCACCCTCAAACATAGCAATCAAACTTACACAATCAATTTTTTAAAATACTTCTCAATGTTGTAAACAACATTTGCACATGACATGTGTCCAACTTGTCCCAAAAGGATAGGATAGAAGCTATAATGCTTCTATGTGTAATTATGTCATACAAATATATAATATTTCATGAACTAAGTCTCCTCTTGTACCTCAATATCAATTCATAAATATAGGCTTCATCAACCATGTTCTTCATTAGGAAATATGGCTATACTAGTTTCTACCAAAAATGAAAACATCTCATTTTATTAAATATTTTCATCGATGAATTCAATTCTTGAATGGGTTACAATGTCTTCTTTATTAGTTTAAATTAAAAAAAATGATATTTCACTCTCCTTATAACCATTGGTATAATTTAACTGGTTGAGCTCATGTCATTGGATAAATATTATAGTTATTTCTCTATATGAAATTAAAACAACATAAAAAATTGTTTAAACTATTTAAAAAATATCTTTTTATTGAATGTTTGATGTAAGTATTGTTTTAATTCAATTTAATTATAGTATTTTTTTTTTGGATGGTTAAATTGGGTCTGAAAATATCCCTCTTATATTAAGAATGTCAATAGGTGTGATTTCAATTATCATAATGCAGATTTTTTAAAAGGTATCGTGCTCTTACAAATGGAATCCATTTATTTTTATCCGACATTACCTTAGACTTAATTATAATTAAAGTTATGGTTGAAGGAGAGTAACTCAAACAAATTGCAGATGAACTTCAAAATATGCTTCTAGAGTTTTATTTACCAATTTTTACACGAAAAGATGAGTTGCTTTGGAACTTATCAAAGGATGGTGGATACTCAATAAAGTTGGGATATGAGGATTTAGAACAATCAAAATTTCCTTCTCCCAAACATTTTCCTTGGAAGAATGTTTGGTCATTAGAGGCTCTCCCTAAGGCCTCAACATTTCTTTGGTTAGCAGTTCAAAGTAAGATTCTTTCAAGAGAGAGTCTACAAAGAAGAGGATATTATGGACCCTTTAGATGTGCCTTGTGTGAGAAGGATTTAGAAACATTAGACCATTTACTTCTTCATTGTCTGTTTACTCACACCATTTGCGATTACTTTATAAAAAATATGAAATTATCTTGGGTATCTCCATCAACATCAACATTGAAATAGTTGATAAAATGTTGGATAAATTATTTCAAAACTAAAGCATTATGTATTCTTTGGAGGATTGACCCTGCCATTATTTGTCGAAAATTAGGGCTTGAAAGGAATAATAGAATTTTTAAATATAAATATCAAAATCATGCCCAAGTTTGGAACCGTATTAGTGCCTCTCTTGCAGAATGTCTACAAATATGGTGCTCATCATGGGAAGTCTCAATTGCAAAAAAATAGGTGCTAATAACTTGGCTACAGGATTTGAACATACATGGAAGAGTCATCTGCAACAACGAAATTAAAACAAAGGATCTACTTCGATCTATGGTAAAATGGAAATGTCTAGAAATTGGGTTTATCAAAATTAATTTTTATGGTGCTTCTAAAGGAAATCCAGGAAAAGTTGGTGGAGGTGGTGTTTTTAGAAATAGTGAAGGCAAAATTCTCCTCACTTATTCATAATCATATGGAACTTCAACTAACAACTATGTAGAGGCTAGGGCACTTCTTACAGGGATTAAAATTGCAACAGAAAAAATGATGAAAATATATTTTAATTGAGGGAGACTCACAAATTATCATCAATGCTATTAACAAAAATGGATGTGGAGATTGGATAAAAATAATTTTATTGTTGATGTTCATCATCTATTACTAGAGGCAATCTCCTCGCAGTGTGAGCATATTTATAGAGAAGGAAATCGAGTAGCAGATAAATTAGTGAATTATGGTGTTGATCTACATCCTCGTGAAATTCAAATTGTAGAAGACAACTGGACAAGTGATATTTTATGTCTTAATCAAAATGATGTCAATGAGTTGATTGTGGAAACATAGCACTTGAGGAAGTTGAAGAATATATTTAAGAGAAAAAATTAAAGAAAAAACCATGATAAAAATGTTTGCTACAGAAAATGTAATATTTTGGTATTTTGATGGGAGTGGTCCCCAATAGAAGCCACATATAACCTATTCAAAAACAAAACTATTGGTATAAAAAAATTCACAAAAAAAATTGTGGTTGGAATTTTGGTAACTATAGCCTTTATTTAGAAACACTCTTACAAGTTCTATTCTAAATAAAAATAGATCATGATGAATGTATAATATCTTATGGATCTTTCTCCTTTTCATATCTTATCCACACAGTATTAGGAAATAACTTTGGTGAAAAATATATTATACATCATGTTACCCTTCAAGAACAAATAAATAGTTATCCTCTATCTTCAATTGCAACAATAACACATCTGAATGCCCAACAATCAATGAACAACACTCCATGTAACAATGGCAAGGAAGTATGGACTACAATACCTCCTCATTTAGATGGGATCTATTTCTCTTTCTAGTAAATGATCAAGACAAATTAGTATTGCTTTAATAACACATGATGGACCAGTAGAATGCTTGAAAAATTATATTAACAAATATTCTTTAATTTATAACACCAGTAAGGATTTGGATTTTTAACCAATAGCCTTTACTAGAAAACTCTTAAATATAACTCCCATGATGTAATATTTTTTAACATGAACTATAGAAGATGATGAGGAAAATCCTTTTGGATGAAAAATCATGGCGTAATTTGAATTCAACTACACTTGATGTAATTTTGGATCTCTAAACACCTAGCCAATATCCATGGAACTTACATATTAAATCTCTATTTTTTAAAATTATTATGCCGTGTTTGATCATATCATCCTTGATAATCGCATTTTGTGTATTATCTACTACACTAGATAAAATTTGCCATAGATTCACTTTTCCTCTTATCCTCGAGGGTATCTATACTTCTAACAAGGGCATCCTTACAATTAGTTTTTTTTAAAATGACTTTCTTTCCATGCCATACAGATTGTCTTTATAAGAATCCTTTAATTTTTAAATTTATCCAAAGGTATGGAATAATAAAAGTGATTATCACTTATTCTTCACACATCCTTTCTGCTCATGCTTGCTTATTGATTACACTGGCAACACGTGCTTCCTTTCTAAAACAAGAAAATGTGATGCTTGCTTTAAGATCACACTTAATCCCTGCTCACAATCCCTCCCCAAATGAACATCCAATTTTTAATTAACATGATTATCCTCTTTCTACCAACCATGTGGTATTAATATAAAATATTTTTTGGTTCAATAAGTTACCTTTTTTAACCCTTTGGAAGTCTTATCATCATCATGCATACCAAATATATGTTCAACTATGTTATCAAGCTAGGATTCCCTG
Organism: Wollemia nobilis; assembly: GCA_028583015.1. NCBI lineage: Eukaryota > Viridiplantae > Streptophyta > Pinopsida > Araucariales > Araucariaceae > Wollemia > Wollemia nobilis. The sequence goes on along the minus strand of JAQPPZ010016363.1, from coordinate 4,161,685 downwards.
TAAATATGAATAAAAGTTTAACAACTATTATTTTATATTAAAAAATTAAAATAAACCAAAAATAATAATATAGTTGTATTAAATTATTGTGATTATCATTTTACAAAACTATATGGTATTATTATTGTTATGAAATATGTTGTTGGTTGATAATTGTTTTTAAAGATATTTTGTTTGACAAAACTTTTTAACCTTTAGATACATGTTCAACTATATTGTTATATAAAATATGATTAGAGATTAATGGTTCAATTCCCTTGATACTTTTTTTTCATGCTCTCAGGTCCTCATGTGCATTTCTATCATCACATATATATTCATCATTCAACATATATATTCAATTATGATTTTAAAATGAATCCAAAATGAGCTATTCAATTATTGACCTATTGTAATATTGTGATTATCCTATTTTAATCAAATATTATGGTCTTCTGATCAAATAGATATTATTTCCTGGTTTTGAAAATATTAATGAAATCCATCAAGGACAAGTTGGATTAGGAACCTACATATGATAACTAATTTCCTTATTATTATAGACATATTATAGAGAAATATAGAGACCAAAATAAGATATGTCCAATATTAATTTTTATTTATAATTTCTTTTTATAGTTGATTTATAACCAATCCAAAGAAGTGTTTGAAATAATTAAATTGTTAATTTTATGTTCAAATTATAGTGACCCAATCACATAAAATGTTTAATGTGAAGAACAACGGATCAATGACATCAATTCACATATTGCTATCAAGTAAGAGTGTATCTTACACCTCAGTTGAAATCTATATTGATAACATAGAGCTATTCTTAAAAAAGGAAGGTTGTGTTGACATTAATATGGATAGGTTATTGTTATCATTTATATCATTATCATATAATGCTTCTTGTAAAATTATATTCAAACTCTAAAAAAATCTTTGCATACTTCAATAATACTAAGAGAGTAAAAATCTTTTCAATGATCTTGTTAAATGGAAAAATAACAATTAAAAATGTATCCATGAACTACACATGACATCTTTGGAATTTTTTTGATAATATAAGCACTTAGTCATTTATTTTATCATAATTAAATTAAAATCATATTTTTTAAAAGATAATTAATAAATTAGAATTAGATGGGTTATGAATTAGAGTTGTTGAGATTTGAAACAACTATATGAAGCTTTTATATTCTCTAGCCATCTTAGTTATTATGCATGGTTGTGAAGTATGGATACATAACCCTTTTTTGAGACTTAATAAGAAAATTATCAATTTATTTATAAAAAAATTTAATTGTGTCTAATATCCTATTCAATTGATGAATCTAGCTTCTTATTTACATTGTCTAACATAATGATTAAATATTTAACATAAATGACCAAGGAGTTAGTGTGAGTAAAGAGTGAGCTTCACCTTAAAATTCATGGATCTTGATCTTTGGATTAATTCAAAGAATAATCATTCTCATGAAAAAATGCTAGTAATGAAGAAATATGATTTAACAAATCCTTGGATGGAACTAATGATACCCTACTTAGAAGATGTAATGTTTTTTTCCAATCAAGAACAAAATGAAGAAAATAATACACAAAAAGTGATAAAAAAGGATGAAACGATTAAGCATGACGTAATGGTTCTTAAAAGAAAACGAATCTCTCTCACACACAACTTAGTGATAAAATAATGGTGGTGGTCCAAAACATTAAAGTGATAAAAAAAAATATGAGAGATTAAGCATGACGTAATGGTTCTTAAAAGAAAAGGGATCTCTCTCACACACACAACTTAGGGATAAAATAATGGGTGGTGGTCCAATAATGGGTGGTGGTCCAAAACATAGGGGTAGATAACTTGTATTTAATATTGTGGGTCCATAATTTTTTATAAATGCAAAATATATTGATAGGATTGTAGTGTGGATTATGTTTTGAATTAATGTATTAGCTAGTTATAAGGAGGTTTTCAATAATATTAATTATAATTAAGGAGGCTTCCAATAATATTCATAATGCTATAAGGGATTTCATTTAGGACAAGGTAACTACTACTAAGCAAATGCATGTTCTGCATGTCCATATATGTTTTACCATAGACATTTCATTTTTTTAATTGGTAAATTATTAAATCCATATCAATATAATAATATCAACAAGTGTATTATAAAAATGTTACATTTTGATGTCATAGCCATTGACATTAGATACATAAAAATAGATTACGAATAAGAATGACCAAAATATAGATGAAAATTTTGTCATGAGACAAATTTGAATATTAAGGAAGGGCATTATATTGTTATAGAAGTGGGATTAGGTTATAGAAGTGGGATTAGGTTAATGTTTTCATGTCCCAAACAAGTGGAAAAGAAATTCCTTATACCTCATTATATGCAAAAGATCATCATCGTTTAATTAGAGAAAATATCTAAAAGGATGCATAGGATGAAAAAGTTTAATGTGTACTTTAAAATTTAGAAAGAAGTAAATAAGGTAGCAGATAAACTAGCAAACATTGGGGTTGATGATCCAGGTTTGTTGACTTGGACAGACACACTACCACAGGAGGTACATGCATTAGCCACTGTGTGTAAGAGAGTTGAAGTTTCAAAAGGTCCTAGTAAGACAATAGACGCCAAATTTCAAAGTCTTTGAGGTCTTGGTTTTCCAGGCTCGTCCTTTTGAATAACAAATTCCATCATTTTCATGAACCCTTCTCTTGTGGAACTATCAGTTGGATGGTTGTCTCATGATCATTTGGACTTGTTTCAAACCCATTCATCTCACGAATATTAATCTACATCATTTCCATAATAGGTGGGTGTCCTATCACATAACCCCTAGCATGTCTGGTATCTATGTCCATTGCCACATGATCTGTCTGTTTCTCCAAAATATTTGTTATTTTTCAATAGCCATAAGTGCTAGTTCATTCCCAAAGCCTACTAACGTCTCAAACAGAAAGTTTGGGAACAAATCAAAGGATGTTTTTTGCAGATATAGTGGGGACATCAACAACACAAATGGAGGTCTCACTCTTTCCAATTCGAGCGATCCCTACCACATGTGGAAAGATCATTGGCACCAAAATATTTTCAGAGATGTTTATTTGAAGATTGGCAAGATTTGCTCCAAGACCAAGACAGAAAATCTGACAATGCTGGGAATCATCATTTTCAAAAAAGCTAGAAGTCTTGGAACCATCACCGAATGTGATAGGGTGGGAAAAAAATTTTGCATCGGAAGCAATTCAAAAAATTACTCGCTTCTTCCCAAAATTCTCAGACTTTAGGAGGAGCTGAGAAGAATCCAAAAGCTTCTAGCAAAAAGGTGGACGAAGAGAAGGAGGCCATGGGCAATCCTGATCAATAGATTTTCGCTCGAATGTTCTTGTTGTTTGTTTTGGGTAGTGCCCAAGGGGCTTCTTTGTTTTTCTTGATTTCGGCTTTCATATTGTAGTATTGAAGGATAGATCCTTTTCTTTGTGTTTGTTGTAGTGTTTTTTGCCGATGTAATATGTGAAGATTTACCTGCTTTTCTAAGGGTTTTGTATACTTCCTCTTGGGCTTATGTTGATGTATGTTGTTCCATGTTGATGTAAAAGGTATTTGGGAGCCTTCATATTTCCCAACATAATATAATATCAATTAACTTACCAAAAAAAATTAGAAAGAAGTAAAATTATTAAAAGCAAAGAAGATGTTAAGTATGAATAAGGCTAATCATCTCTAATTTCCTCAAATACTAGAAAACCATCTCCTTTCAATAAATTTGACAATAGTATAGAGGTTGTCCTTTACATTAAGGGTTTTCAAAAAAGTATAATAAAGAAAGTTGTATGGAAAATATGCATTGTACTTTAGGGTTAGCTAATCAGTTAAATAACGAGAGAGGTCCTCATTAAAAATCCTTAAATAGAGAGGAAGCTTTGAATATTAAAAAAGCCTTTTAAAATAAAAGTTTGGGTTAAGTGGTTTAGGAAAGGTGGATTCTTGACTAGCTCTCGCCCTTTAAAAATAAAAAAAGCAGCTCCCTCAATTTTTTAAAGAGCTCCAAAAATGAGATGTCTTTCTCTTTCATCTTTTTTAGAAAGGAGAGGAGTTTTTTTTTTAAGATCTCTATTATAATATTCAAAGAGCTCTCTAAAAATGAGGATGAGGTGAGATGAGATAAGATGAGGTTCTTGGCAGCTTCCAGGCCGGATAGGGAGCAGCGATTCATTGGCTTATTGTTTCTAAGAAGACTCACAACTAGAAAAAATGGAATTCTAGTGGGTCTTCGATCCTACACACAAGTACTGGCTCAATTCATGATTCGACTGCGCGCTTCCCCACAACTAAAGAGAGAGACCCGGGAGATTGAGCCGGAACTCGACCTATCTCATCATTCAGATTGGGCCGTGGTCCTTCAATCTATCCGCGTTATTCCGTAGATCGATCCGCGCTCGATTCACCCGTGTCATTCTTTAGGCTGGGCCAGGGGGAATTCAATAGCCGTTAATCCTAAAAGGTTAAAAATAGTTTGTTTATCTAAAAAGAAGAACAACAGATCCTTAGCTCTTTAAAACTTCAAGGAGAGCGTTGATATCTCTGTCGTTCTTCTCCTTCAAACTGGTCTATAGTGACTGACGTTGCAACCCGGCCCCTTATAGAACTAGAGCCTGCATGATAGTACCCCTAAGTTGGTGCGTTCGAGCGAGCTAGCCTTTTGAATAAATAGTGGTGCCGTGCGAGAATGTTCTTCGTATATGACTTCCAAGTCCAAGATCATTCCCATGGTTCTCAGTACGACCTTGTCCCGTGGGTGATGGTCGGAGCCCCCTTATAATTATAATACCGGGAATTGGAAGGAACCGAGGGCACGACCTGAGTGGCGGCTGCCCCTTCTCCATTCCCGAGAAGTAGTGAGCTTTTTAAAGAGGCCTTTGCAGCTTTTTAAAGAGGCCTGCTTTTCTTTTCAAAGAGGATCAAGATAGCTTTCTTCTCTTTAAAGGGAGGGATAGTTTTTTTAAAGAGCGAACCACCCGAATGCCTGCTGAAGATGGGAAGGAAGCGTGAAATGCCCTACGCCCTATTAGGATATGGAGGAGTTGAAAGACCAAGGCGGCATGGACCCGACCTATGCGATTCACCGATCGAAGCAGCTCCGGTGTGTGCCCGAATTATGAGCCTTTTTTCAGAATTCTTTCTCACCCCTCCCTAAATCCCATACATGGTTTTCTGTACCTATGACCCTTTTTCAAAATTCTTTCTCACCCCTCCCTAAATCCCATACATGGTTTTTGTACCTATGACCCTTTTTCAGAATTCTTTCTCACCCCTCCCTAAAGCCCATACATGGTTTTCTGTACCTACTGGTCCGTGGAATCCTTAAAAGCTATCCCCTCTCTATTTTAAGGAGCGTGCCTACCCCCTTTGAAAATAGAGAGCATATTCTGAGGGAAAGGGAAAATTTAATGGAGTGCAAACGGGAACAACGCCAGCTATATCAAAATCGATTTTGCTACTGGACAATCGGGTCATCAACCGCTAGAGTACCCATAACAACATTCAACATTTTCATATTTTCCAGTAGCATTACCATCGGGAGTAGAGGCAGACAAATTCGTTGGTACATCAAATAGTTAGAGCATTCCAGTTAATCACTAACAATCACAACTTTAAAAAGCCACCTTCCTAGCTTTTACAATTATAGATAGGGAGCCCAAAGCACCTTAAAAAGCTTCAATAGCTTTTTTTTCCCATATTTTCACACCTCATCGGCCACAACCTTTTTTATGGCATTGTTGTTTCATATCATAGGATCTTAGTGCTTGGAGAAGACAAATCTGACACCTCTAGATTTTAAAAGGGGGACTTTTTGATTGGGCTTTGTTGCTTTCTCTCAATGGAGGGGAATGGAGGGATTCAAAGTAGCATGCATGGGGGATGCTATAGTGGATAGTGGATCTTTATTTTTGTTATTTTTCAATGGCCATATCCAATGTGTAGCAATATCCATCGAAAGAAGAAAGAGGAGGACCCGAATAAGAAGTGGGAACAAAACCTTTAATGGCTCTTTAAATCTTGATGCTAGCAAAACTTTAAAATAATTGACGACAGATTTTTAAAGCTACCAAAAAGCTTTTAAAATAGGGAGGAGGCAGACAATCAGTTAGTCACTGGTGGCATATCTGTTGAATCTAGATAGAGTCTCTTTTAGCGTAAGTTGGAGTTGGAGCAATCTTCATTGAAGTTGCACTATTTGTCTTTTGGAGAAGGGTTGGGTCCTTGAAGTCAGTGAAGGGCCATGATTTGGGCATATTGAGATTTCTATAAGGGTGGGGGTCAAGGTTATTCATTTATAACGTCAATCCTGATTATAAATAGATAGCAACCAATCTATCTAGTAAGAATTTTGGTTGGTTGGCCTCCTCCCCCTCTATTTTAAAGGTAAAGGTTCCGCTCCCAAACCTAACTAGAAAGTGGACAACTCAAATCAATTAATTTGGAGCAACTCAAAAAGTTGATCGATCTAGATAGACATCTTACGACTATAGGTTGGGATGGGTTCCTCTCCCGGTATCCATCCATCCACCTTAAAAGAAAGTGCTACCTACATCTATAAAAAATTGATTAATGTTTTTTCTAGTTTGTAGCGCATCAAATAGAAGCCCGATCATGATGGAGCTCTTAAAAGCGAAGGCAGTTCTCTGTCAAAGAGCATGATTTGTCCCCTCCCCCTCGGCTTCTAAAAGGCAAGGGATGGCTCCCTCTTTTAAAAAGGATGGCCACCTCCCACTCGTATTTTAACCATTTTTTAAAATGTTCTTGCAACACCTGGAGAGACCCCTTTTAAAAGCTTAAGGCAATCTCAATTCATCCTTTACTTATGTTAAAAGTGGGAGACGAACTGAGAGGTTTTGTACAACTTAAAGCCCTCTACTCGAGTCAAGACCACAACTTTTGTATCCTCCGTCACATATTTTACAACTCTTGCCCATGCCTTGTGAAATTTGACATGCAACCAAGCCCCTTCGAACTCCAAAAACTCCCAACAAAGTTGTCTTGTCGCATAATGAGGCATCATTGTTTAGAATACCCACATGAAAATGATTACCTCCCCTTTCGTGCTTCTCCATGGCTTACCTTTATTTCCTCACAATGCTCAAGATCACCTCTTAAGATATAAATCAAACTCGATATAAATGAATTTCAATGGTTGAGCTTGAAGTTTACCCTTTCAAAATAGAGTCTCTATCTTCTCCTCTCTTTTTTAAAAGGCCCTCTATTTTAAAAGCCCTGGTAGGGTTAGCAAGAAGCATAAGAAAGTAAGAATTATAAAGGTTGTCATTTTCATTTGCGATTTTCGTAGAAGCATAAGCAAGAATGTAATTTTGAAATTATTATTGAAATAAGTGTTAATATTCACTTAATGCCACAGCTAAAGTTGCATTGTAATCATTTGTATACGATCCTATGGGACCATGAATAGCATGATAGGTAACTTAATTGTATTATTTTATTATTATACATTAATCGGTATCTTAACATTGACAATGGGTAGCTTATATTATGGTGTATACACATTTCAATACTATGTTCTCCTGTATATTGTTAAAATATTTGTAATGTGATTGTATTAAGCCAAGTCCAATAGTAGTGAAGTACTTATTGGTGCTCTTGGTGTAAGCCTTTGGGAAAGTGCTACATAAGCCTTTGAGCATCTTGATGTAACCATATGAGCATCTTCATGTAAGCTTATGGGAAAGTGCCATGTAAGCCTTTCACCATCTTGATGTAATCCTATAGGCATTCTTCTATGTAAACTTATGGGCTTTATCTTCATGTAAGCCTAAGGGCACTCTTACGTATTCACCCTTAGTGGTATTGCTTAATCCACCTTTATGGATAACCTTGCTTAAAGGGAAATTATAATTATTATTTTATGGTAAGTTTAATCTTATGGTTAAGTTAATGTATGCCTAAAATTTAATCTCTCATTGGGGTTTTGGTATCACTATAATTACCCCTCAATAAGAAATCATTTTTGACAATATTGTGATGTATGAAAATATTGCGGTGTATCCATGGACACCAACCCCTTATTCCTTCTCTCATATTATCTCTATCTTCTCTTTGTCTATATGCTCTTCTTTGCGTTTATATTTCTTTTTTTGCATGTGATTGTGGTGAATAGATGTTTTGGGATGTTTTTGGAAAATATTACAAATTCCAACTTGATATCAAAGTGAGATCCAAAGTAGCATCACTCATTAGCAGTTAAGGGTAGCATTTTAGGTTTCATCTATTCTTTGTTTAAAAAGAATCATTTTTTAAAATTTTGGTGCCTTTGTATTTGCAATCATTAATGTGGAATTTGTATGCATTTTGTTTGACCAATAAATGCACATTCATGCATTCTAGCATAGAAGTGGCATATAGACATGGATAGGATGGAATTTAGGCTATGTACATTAGAGCTAGGAGGAGGGGCAATCAAAACCTAATGACCATATGTAGTCATGTTGAAATATTTTTCAACATATCTCTTTCCTTCCACTTGTTAAGCTAAGAGTGCCACATTGGTAGGGAATGTTCTTGTCTTAGAAGCCATCGCTAATTTTAATCACTAGAAGCTTGTTTTTCTCACAACGTTTTATGACTCAAAATTTACAAAGAGATCTACACCCATCACTATAGTGACACCCACGTCGATGGTGTAGCGGTTGAGCTATACCCTTGCAATGCTTTTGTCTATGGTTTGATTCCTCAAAAATCCTTTCTATGCTATTTTTTTCACTATGATGAACAAGCATGCATACCGTAGGGAGGGTGATGGTATTATGAACTTAATGCACTATGTGGCATAGTGGTTGGTCGACTTGCTCAAAGGTGGAATGTCTTGAGTTCAACTTGTTGCAAATGTTGTTGCTCCATTTGTTGAAAAGGTTCATGGATTAGCACATGTTTCAAATGGATGCAACTCTTCTTTGGACTTTATGCGTGTGCATGTTGAAGATCTTCTCATGAGGATCACCATAGTGTATGTTGAAGATCTTCTCATGAGGATCTTAACACCATAGTGCATTTCAAGTGTTATGTAAGCCTTCATAAATCTTGATATAAGCTGGTGTAAACTCAGCTACAAGAGACCAACAAAATAGACTCCAATCACATAACACAAATGCAATAATGGAAGAAAACTGCCAATTGATATTCTTCTCATTCCTGAATTCACACCCCTTCTACAAAAGATTACAATCCATCATATAGCAACCGAAAACAAAAGAAACCCTAAAAATGTTTTTTTTCTGAAAACTGCTAAAAATATATTTTTTTCCTAAAAACTGCTAAAAATATATTTTTTTCCTAAAAACTGCTAAAAATAAAAACGAGTCGGATTGCACCCAAATTTGGTGCACACATCCCTCTTACAATAATGAACCTTAATTTAAAATATTAGATCTCAACTTATGGTATAACAAAAGATAATAAACATCTAACAGCCAAAAAAACCCAAAAAACCCGGGAACCTATTCTAAAAGCTAATTTTGGGGCACTAGATGTCGGAGTTAGGTCCCAAAAACATGATTTTTGAAGGTTCAAATGCATTAAAAATGAGCCTGATGCAAAACACGCACGCGGAACCACTTGTTAAATTTCAAGGCAAACGGGCGTACGGTTCACAAGTTATGGCTCCAACAAGGTGCATCATTCTCCTCTAGTGAAAAAGAACTCAACTCCTGCGAGTTCAGCTGAATTGAAATCATGTAGCTTTTGGTTATCAATTTTCTTTAGCTCGACTCGAAACCCAAGTGTTATCCGATTGTGGTAATCCTTCCCACTAAACCAAGAATTTGTTGTAGCTCCCATGTCTGGTGGTGATCACCTTCTTATCGAGCACCTGTGCAACCCTATATTTTTTCTTCTTAGGCATCTATCATGCCCAATTTACTGCCTCCTGTAATTCGCCATCCTTGAGAGTACCAGGATACTGAAATAAATCAAAAACATTAAAAATGGGTGAAATATCAAATTCATCAGGCAACTCCACTTTATAGGCATTATCATTGATCTTCTTCAAAATCCTGCATGGCCCAATTTTCTTAAGTTTCAGTTTGTTATATTTCCCCTTATGAAATCTTTCTTTCCTAAGATGAACCATGACCATATTACCCTCTTCAAACACTTTCACCATTCTGTGTGCATCAACAGACTCTTTGTAGTGAGCATTACTACTTTGCAATTTTTCCCTCACTGACTCTTGCACTTTCTAGATATGCTCAGCAAATGCTTCTACATCATCACTAACTTGTTCTCCAATTGGTAACTCAACCAAATCTAATACACCTCTAGGATTTTGACCATAAATAATTTGAAAAGGAGATTTACCTGTTGACCTATTCACTAAACTGTTGTATGCAAATTCAGCTTATGACAAGGCTAAATCCCATTGTTTTGGTTTTTCTCCAACTATGCATCGTAAGAGGTTTCCCAAGCTTCTGTTCACTACCTATGTTTGCCAATCGGTCTGTGGGTGGTTAGCACTACTAAACTACAACCTGGTATTCAGCTTTTTCCACAACGTCCTCCAAAAGTGACTCAAGAACTTAGTATCCCGATCAGAAGTAATAGTCTTTGGAACACCATGCAACCGCACAATCTCATCAAAGAATAAGATTGCAGTCCTAGTTGCATCATTAGTCTTTTGACAAGCAATAAAATGCACCATTTTGGAAAATCTGTCTACCACAACAAAAACTGAATCCTTACCCCTCTATGTCTTGGGCAACCCCAACATGAAATCCATACTCAGATCGGTCCATGGTCCTGTAGGAACTGGCAGTGGCATATACAACCTTGTATTTTGCGCATGGCCCTTAGCAATTTGACATACTCTACATCTAAAGACAAACTTGATTATATCTCTCTTCATTTTTGGCCAATAGTACTTCTCCTCTACAAGAGTGGTAGTTTTGGCTACTCCAAAATGACCAGCCAAACCCCCACTATGTAATTCCCTCAAGATGTTCTCTCTCATAGAGCCATTGGGAATGCATAATCGATTACCCTTAAACAAGTAACCATTCTATAAAAAATACTCTTCAAAAATGGTATGGGACTCGCCCCCTACCGCACTTTTGCACTGTTGCACAATATTCCCAAAATCCGCATCATATTCATACAGATCTTTAATCCCCTCAAATCCTACCACTTCATTCTCCATAGTGGTCAACAACAAGACTCTCCTACTCAATGCATCAGCAACCTTATTCTGTTTTCCTGACTTGTGCTTTAGGACAAATGTATATAGTTGCAAAAATGAAACCCATTTGGCATGCCTGCTATTTAACTTTTTCTGAGAATTGACATACCTCAATGCTTGATGATTGGTAAACAACACAAACTCCTTTGAGATTAAGTAGTGCCTCCAATGTTGCAATGCTTGCACAATTGCATAAAATTCCACATCATATGTAGAATAATTATTCCTTGCATCATTCAGCTTCTCACTAAAAAATGCTACAAGTCGGCCCTCTTGACTTAAGACACCACCAATTCCAACAAATGAGGCATCACAATCAACCTCAAACACCTTACTGAAATCTTGTAACACTAGAACAAGGGCTTTCAACACCTTCTTCAAGAGTTCAAAACTCTTTGTTGTTGTCGTAGTCCATACAAACTTTCCCCTTCGTGCACTCAGTTATAGGGGCAGTTATACTACTGAAGTTCCTGATGAACTTCCTGTAAAAGGTAGCTAGTCCATGAAAGCTCCTTACTTCTGTTATAGATCATGGAAGAGGCCATTCCAGAATCGCCTTCACTTTCTCATCATCCATCCTCATGCCATCTCTCGAGATTACAAATCCCAAAAACACTAAACTATCTTGAAGAAAACTACATTTCTTCAGGTTGACATACAATTTCTCCTTCTTGAGCACGTCTAACACTAATTTCAGGTGTAACAAATGGTCTTCTTCACTTTTACTATAAATCAAAATATCATCAAAATACACAACCACAAACTTACCATTATATTCCCATAGTACTTTGTTCATCAACCACATAAATGTACTGGGTGCATTAGACAACCCAAATGGCATCACCATCCACTCATACAATCCATCTTTTGTCTTAAAAGTTGTCTTCCATTCATCCCCTTCTCAAATTCTGATCTGGTAGTAGCCACTCCGCAGATCAATTTTACTGAAGTATTTAGCTCCAACCAATCCATCCATCATGTCATCCACTCTCGGCATAGGATACCGATACTTTATTGTGATTTTGTTTATGGCTCTACTGTCTACACATTCACCAGTCACCATCTTTCTTCGGGGTCAACAATGCTAGAGTCGCACATGGACTCATACTCTCCCTAACTAATCCCTTCTTTATCAACTCTATCACTTGCCTACTCAACTCTGCATTCTGTGTCGGGTTCAACCGATAAGCTGCCTGATTTGCGAGCGTTGATCCTAGAATCAAATCCATGTTATGTTGGATATCCCTTTTTGGTGGTAGCCCATCTGGTAACTCCTCTAGTGTGATATCTTTATATTCACTTAGCAACTTAGCTGTTGTTGTAGGCATAACCACTTCCTCTGTTTCTAGCTTCCTAGCTGTTAAGGCATAACAGAAGCTAGCGTCCTTGATCTCTGCAAGAAACTCCTTCATCGTCAACAAGCTCTCACTCGGCCCATCCTCCTTCAAAGGTACAAGAACTACCTTTACACCATCCTTCCATAATGTATAAGTATTCTTTCTCCCATTATGGTTAGTATCCCCTGTCATACTGCCAAGGTCTTCCCAATAGAATGTGACATGCATCCATCGAGATCACATCACACCACACTTCATCCTTGTAAATGCTCCCAATTGAAAATTTAATTAAACAACTATGATCTACTGTTACCTCATTCCCCTTCTTAACCCATGAGATGCGATATGGATAAGGATGTTTTTCACATTTCAGGTGCATTTTATCAACCATGACATTTGACACCATATTCTCACAACTACCACCATCAATGACAATGTTACATACCTTCCCTCTTGATGTACACCTTGTTCGAAATATGTTCGTTCGCAACCAAGAATCTTCACCATCTATGGTCTGCCCCTTTGCTTTGCTCTGCACCATCTCTTTCTTAGGAGCAATCAACGTCCTCCTTATCATAAGTGCTTCCCCCATGTCAGCAACAACTTCATCCTCATCCTGCTCTTCCATCTCAACCATATTGACCCTTCCTTGTCCTTCTTAACCCCTTTCTTGGACATCATGTTGGGGATACTCAAATGCTCTGTGCCCCTCCTCACCACATCCATAACAAGTATACGCCCTCCTCGGATCATTCCCATTTCGTCCACCACCATAACCTCTACCTTATTGGTATCCTCTTCCTCTCAGATTTTGTCCATCTTCTTGTTTAGCAGGTATTGAGGATTCTCCTTTGAGAAAATTAGATCCACTTCGACATCGACCTGAAGAGGGTGTGAATCCCTTCTTACCTCTTCTATTAATCCTTTTCAATTTCTCCTCCGCCTTGACGGCCATTTGATACGCATCCTCCACTGTAAGAGTGTGATGCATGCTCATCTCATCTTGAACAAAAAAACTTAGGTCATTTACATACTTGGTAGTCTTTTGGTCCTCCGTCTCATTGTGCTCCACTCAAATGGATAGCTTGTAGAATTCATTAGTATAGTCCTCAATGCTTTGATCCTTCTGTCGAAGATTTTAAAATCTACGACATAGGGTTTGGGAGTAGTCTACAGGTATAAAATTTTCCTGTAACTTTTTCTTCATCTTTGTTCAATCCCTGATCTTTTCCTTTTCATTCCTCTGTCGTGTAGTCTGTAAATAATCCCACCAAATCAATGCATGTCCTTTCAACTTTGTGCATGCGAGCTTAACCTTCTTCTCTTCAACAAGATTACTCCATTCAAAATATTTTTCTAGGCTATTAATCCAATCGATCATCTCTGTTTCAACCCACCAGCATATTCGAGAACCTCGATCTTAATCCCATCTCGATTCCCCTTAAGCCCCTCTAGAGCTCGTATCAATTGATTTTCAAAACCGTGCCCTTCTTCCTCTGGGCCCTCTGGTTGTACTTCTGCGTGGACCTCAAATCCACATTCCTCAGGTATATTTTCATCATCAGATCCTTGATCTACACGTGCCCTGGAACATCTCTCCCATGCGATCAATCACACTAGTCAATCGTGTTATTTCTACATTTAGATCCTCGGTCTGCCTATTCATCTGGGCATATCTTTGAGGTGGCATCTTCCCTTCACTAGCGAGATCACACCCGCTCTGATACCAAATGGTGTAAACTCGGCTACAAGAGACCAACAAAATGGACTCCAATCACAAACACAAATGCAATAATGGAAAAAAACTGCCAATTGATATTCTTCTCATTTCTGAATTCACACCCCTTCTACAAAAGATTACAATCCAGCATATAACAACTGAAAACCAAAGAAACCCTAAAAATATCTTCTTTTTTTTAACTGCTAAAAATAAAAAACGTATCAGAGTGCGCCCAAATTTGGTGCACACATCCCTCTTACAATAATGAACCTTAATTTAAAATATTAGGTCTCAATTTATGGTATAACAAAAGATAATAAACTTCTAACAGCCAAAAAAACCAAAAAACCTATTCTAAAAGCTAATTTTGGGGCACTAGATGTCGGAGTTAGGTCCCGAAAACATGATTTTCGAAGAGTCAGGCGCATCAACATGATGTGTGATGCAAAACACGCACGTGGAACCACCTGTTAAATTTCAAGGCAAACGGACGTACGATTCACAAGTTATGGCTCCGACAAGGTCCATCAACACACCTTTCAAATATGTTTCAAATGATCAACACAAGGTACACCTTGTGTCTATGGGCCTTCTCTAACCATTGTGGTTGAATTACTTAGAGTTACCTAATTCTTCATGATTTAGTTGCATTCTCTTGAGATTGGAGGACAAATTGTGATCACTATAGTGCATGTTGAAGATCTTCTCATGAGAATCTTAACACCATAGTGCATTTCAAGCGTTATATAAGCCTTCATAAATCTTGATGTAAGCCTATGGGCATCTTTGTGTAATCATATGGATATCTTTCTATATAAACGTATGGTCATTCTTCTAATTAAGCCTATGAGCATCTTCATGTAAGCCTAAGGGCGCTCTCATGTATTCACTCTTTTGTGGTATTGGTTAATCCACATTTATGTATAACCTTGCTTAAAGTGTATTTTATTATTATTAATTTTAGATAACCTCAAGGTTAATTTAATGTCTTCTTGAGGTTAACCTCTCATTCAGGTTTGGTATCACTACAAATACCCCTTAATGAACAATTGCTTGTAACAAATTTACAATACACGAAAATATTATGGGTGTATCCATGGGCACCCGCACCTTATTCTTCTCTCATATCATGAGATTTATATCTGTTCTCTTCATATATTTGCTCTTCTTTTTACTCCACTTACATTTTCTACATATGATTGTTGTTAATGGATGTTTCAATATGTTTCTAGAAAATATTGTAAATTCCAACATATATGATATATGTTTGCCTTTGTGGGTTTGTTTATTCTTAAATATATTGTAGAAGTAGTACCAAAGCGAGTGTATATTTCCATTACTCATTCCAAAAGTTTGATTGACTGATACCTTATCATGATTCCAAAAGAAATATATTTTGAAAAAAGGAATGGTTGGGCTAGACTTTCTAAAAACCCCACCTAAAGCTTAGATCACAATGCTCCTAATGTGATGCCTTAGTGAACTTTTTTAGTTAGCGCTCATGAAAAAAAAAAAAAACGATAGGTTCTGTTATATTACTCTTGTTTGACATTTAATCCTATGATTATTTTTTATTCATGGGTTATTACAGTGAAGTACTATTTTACAAAGGAGTTATACCAAACTATAATTGGTTGAATACATGGAGATTTTAAACAAACCTAATTTTATCTTTTAGTAGATAAATATTTAATTCATTTTTTTTGTTTTCCCAAATTTTTTGGTCCTAAATTATGATAGATAAGGGACAACTTGCTTGGAATTATCAAAATGAAGATTATATTAAACAAGTTGTGACTATTCCCAAATGATAGCAAATTCATAGAAAGATAGTTGTGCATAGAAAAGGCCTTATAAGTTTAAAGATTAAGAAATGTCATTACTAGGTTAAAATGGTCCTTATAGTGCTTGGAAAAAGGAGGACCAAATGATATATGTCATGCCAAACAATAGTTATATATGACCAACCATAGAATCTATAGATAAATTATTAGCATTTGTTTGGATTGTCACAAAATTTAATTTGGAAATATTGTACACTTTGATGGAATTTATAGTCAATATTTTGTTTCTATTACTAAATAGTTTTGTACCATTTTCCCACTTATTTTTAAAATTCAAAATTTTAAATTGGATGTCATGGACTATTCTATGCATTGGATAAAATTATAACAATATACATTTGTGTAGATAAATGACACAACAAGTTGTAAGGCATGGCATTATCAACAAAAATACCTTGTTATCCTTGCACTGATGTGTTGGTAAATGAACTTTTATTGAATTTGATAGGTCATATGTTCAATCCTAAACATATCCTTTTTAGCACAAGAGAAACAGTGAAGATCATGGATTAAAACTTTCCTTTCCATCCCAATAATGAATAGTGCATTGTTAGATAGTTCTATGGAGGGAAGGCTTTCCTTTGTGTATACACCCAAGTTCAACTTCCATCCTTATCTCTAGAATTCCTTTTGGCTTTATTTTTTATTATTGGTGCTTGGTTTCTATGCTTGAGGTTTGATGTCATTATTTTGAACATATAGGACAAACTAAGATATTGTTGGAACTACTAATACCTCGATAAATTATGCCAACCTAGGGCATTTGCTTGTTGGAGGTTCTATGTTTGAATCCCCCTATTCGCTATGGACATAAATTCAATCTACATGGGATAACATATTTTTTGTTGTGCAAGAGTTATGACATTCTTTATTAGACCAGCATGCCTCCATATGGGTAGTTGTTTGTTCAAAAGCCATAGAGATTTGTGTTGATGCAACTCATATGATGTGGCATCATACTATGACCAACATGGAATAAATTCAATCGACATGGCCTGACATGTTCACACAAACAAAGACACAAACGAGTACACCTAGATTCCCCTCTAAGCATAATGTGTATTTTCACACACTCATTGACTAACTCTCTCACTCACTTATTCATGCACCCATAAATATGCCTAGATTCCCCTCTAAGCATTATACGTACATTTTCTAGTTCATCTTAGAAATAGTTAATAAATGAATGATGAATTGTTATTGTATCTATGACCAACATGGAATAAACTCAATCGACATGGCCTGACATATGTTCACACAAATAGAGACAGATACACATACACATTCACTCACACACACACACACAAGTATGCCTAGATTCCCCTCTAAGCATAATACATGCATTTTCTAGTTCTCCATCTTAGAAATAGTTAATAGATGAATGGTAAATTGTTATTGTATCAATGACCAACATGGAATAAACTCAATCGATATGGCCTGACATTATGTTCACACCAACAGAGAGACACACATACGCACTCACACACGAGTATGCCTAGATTCCTCTCTAAGCATAATGTGTATTTTCACACACACTCATTGACTCACTCACTCACTTACACATGCACCCATAAGTATGCCTCGATTCCCCTCTAAGCAGAATATGTGCATTTTCTAGTTCTCCATCTTAAAATTGTTTATAAATGAATGGTGAATTGTTATTGTATAGTCAAGGATTACAATGGAAACTGTACTTTAAGCTCCTTCCCAATTTCTAAGCTCTCTCCATCTCAAGCTGTCATAAACCAATTGCACAACCAAACCATCCTCAATGTTTTCCAACTTAAATATTTCACAATCAAAAATAAATTCTGCTACGCATAAAAGATTTCTTAAACTAACCATCATTTTGTCATTTTTTACACAAATTTGCAAACCCAGACTCAAATTCTGGACCTAACCCCTACATACTAGCAAAATAATCCTACATTCCTTATTGCTGACACTGCTTCAAACTGTGGACCTCAAGACGACAAAACAAGGGAGGAATAACATTGCATTGTAGTTCTCTCTGCTAGGCAGTCATGTTCAAACCCTCTTAGTATGATATGTAAAAAGAAACAGTACGACACTTAGCTGCATTCTATACGAGGCATTAGACATCAACTTCTCACATGGAAAATAAGCTAAAATTAAAGAATTCCAACAATCATAAACAAACAAAAATGCAAATAGAGATCCTAAGCAACACAAATAGTTTCTTCCTATTTCTTGCTATTGCAGTCTTACCAACGGGTTGGAATATGCAATATGTTACTTCATCATAACAAAACAAGAATTCTGCATAATAAACCCTTGGTATTGTACAACAGATCCTCACCTGAAAAATAGAGAATAATAAAAAATCTCAAAGAAACATATGACCTACCACTGCACAGCAGTAGTAAGAGTCTTCTATATCTTAACCTTTCCCTGTTTTAAAAAAAGCTAAATCTTAAACAAAAATACAAGCATTGATTTAAGAAACACAGATTCAAAATAGAAGATGAATTTAATTTACCTGGTTGCATAAGGATTGCTCATGTGCCAGTCCACCCATGCTTTAAGCTTCTTTCCAATTTCTAAGCTCTCTCCATTTCAAGCTGCTCGAAACCAGTTGCACATCTAAAAAAGGCCAAACTACCCTCAATGTTTTCCACCCTAAATTTTTCACAATCAAGAATACATTCTCCTATGCATAAATGTTTTCTTCAACTAACTATCGTTTTGTCATTTTAACACAAATTTGCAAACACAAACTTGAAATTTGAACCTGACAACTACATATCAACAAAATAAACCTGCATTAACTTTGGACCACAACACGATAAAACAAGGGAGGAATAACATTGCAGTCTACCTCTCCACTAGGCGGTCGTGTTCAAACCCTCATGCTAATATTTATAGGAAGAAACTATATGAGACTTAGCTGCAGTCTGTACAAGGCCTTAGACATCAAGTTCTCACATGGAAAATAAGCCAAAATTAAAAAACAGCTTAGAATATGCGAACTGTTCCTTCACCGCAACAGAATGAGACTTCTACATATTCAGCCACTGGTATTACAAAGCAAATCCTCACCTGAAAAATAGATAGATAGATAGGTGTTAATGTGGAACGAAATTCCAATCATGGAATATGCCACTAGACTTGCATCATCACATTAACCTGCCACTCCACAGCAGCAGTAACAGTCTTCTATATCTTAACCCTTCCCTTTTTAGAAAGCTAAATCTTAAACAAAAATTCAAGCATTCATCTTAAAAAACATAGATTCAAAATAGAAGAATTGAATTTACCACATTGCATCAGAATTGCTCATGTGGGTGGCAATCCACCCACGCTTTAAGCTTGTTTCCAATTTCTGAGCTCTCTCCATCTCAAGCTGGCCAAACCAGTTGCAAACCTGAAAAAAAAAAAAACTACCCTCAATGTTTTCCGCCCTAAATTTTCCACAATCAAGAATTAATTCTGCTATGCATAAATTTTTTCTTAAACTAAGCATCGTTTTGTCATTTTTAACACAAATTCGCAAACCCAGCCTCAAAATATGGACCTAACAAGTACACACCAGAAAAATAAACATGCATTCCTCATTGCCCGCACTGCTTCAAACTCAGGACCTCAAGATGACAAAACAAGGGAGGAACAACATTGCAGTCCACCTCTCTTCGCCAGGCAGTCGTGTTCAAACCCTCTTGGTTAGACTCTAAGACAAAGTTGTACGAGCCTTAACTTCAACCTATACAAGGCATTAGACATCCAATTCTCATCCAATGCAACAGTCTTACCAAGTGGCTTTGAACATGCTACCTACCCTTCCACCACAGCAGAATGAGACTTCTGACTTTTGTATCTTCAATCTGTAACAGGTATTTGACATCCAATTTTCACCTGGAAAATAATCAAAACATATACAAATCTTCTTTAATGTGTCAGAATAAGCCAATATTAAAGAATCCCAGCAATCTTAAACAAACAAAAAAACACATAAAGATCCTAAGCTATGCAAATAGTTTTTTCTTTTTTCTTGCTATGATAGTCTTACCAACGGGTTAGAATATGTGAATTTTCCTTCATAGCAACAGAATGAGTCTTTTGTATATTCAGCCCCTGGTATTGCACAGTGAATCCTCACCTGAAAAACACAGTGAATCCTCACCTGAAAAATAAAGAAAAATAGAAAATCTCTAGGAAACATATAGCCTGCCACTCCAAAACTGTAGTAAGAGTTTTCTGTATCTTAACATTTCCCTGTATTTAGAAAGCTAAATCTTAAACCAAAATTCAAGCATTGATCTTTACAAATATATATTCAAAATAGAAGATGAATTCAATTTACCAGTTTGCATAAGGATTGCTCATGTGCCATTTCACCCATGCTTTAAGATTCTTTCCAATTTCTTAGCTCTCTCAATCTCAAGCTGTTCGAAACCAGTTGCACACCTTAAAAAAACAAAACTGCCCCCAATGTTTCCCACCCTAAATTTTCCACAGTTAAGAATAAAATTTCCTATGCATAAGATGAATTTAATTTACCTGGTTGCATAAGGATTACTCATGTGGCAGTCCACCCATACTTTAAGCTTCTTTCCAATTTCTAATCTCTCTCCATCTCAAACTTCCCGAAACCATTTCCACACCTGAAAAAAAAACAAACTACCGTCAATGTTTTCCATCCTAAATATTCCACAATAACAAATAAATTCTTCTATGCATAAATGTTTTCTTAAACCAAGCATTGTTTTGTCATTTTTAACACAAAATTACAAACCAAGACTCGAATTCTGGACCTGACGACTAAGTACCAACAAAATAAACCTACAACTCTCATTGCTCACACTGCTTTGAAGCCTGAACCTCAAGACGACAAACAAGGGAGGAATAACATTGCAGTCTACCTCCCTCCGATAGGGGGTCATGTTCAAACCCTATTGGTAAGACTTCTAAGAAGAAAACGTATGACACTTAGCTACAGTCTATACGAGGCATTAGACATCCAATTCCCACATGGAAAATAATCCAAAATTAAGGAATCCCAACAAACTTAGACAAACAAAAATGCAAATAAAGATCCTAAGCTACACAAACAATTTCTTCTTATTTCTTGCTACAACAGTCTTACCAACAGGTTGGAATATTAGGACTACTCCTTCACTGCAGCAAAACAAGACTTCTGTATATTCAGCCCCTGGCATTGCACTTTGAATCCTCACCTGAAAAAATAAAGAACAAAAAAATATCTTGAAGAAACATATGACCTACCACTCCATGACAGCAATAATAGTCTTCTATATCTTAAGCCTTCTCTTTTTAGAAAGCTAAATCTTAAACAAAAATTCAAGCATTAACCTTAAAAAACACATTCAAAATAGAAGATGAATTGAATTTACCTAGGCGCATAAGGATAGCTCATGTGCAAATCCACCCAACCTTTAAGCTTCTTACCAATTTTTGAGCTGTCCATCTCAAGCTGCCCAAAATCAGTTGCAAACATGAAAAATACTACCCTCAATGTTTTCCACCCTAAATATTCCACAATCAAGAATAAGTTGTGCCAAACAAAAAAAAATCGACTAAGCATCGTTTTGTTTTTTTAACACAAATTTGCAAACCTAGACTAAAATTTTGGACCTGACAAGTAAATACCAGAATATTAAACCTGTATTCCTCATTGCTCGCACTGCTTCGAACTTTGGACCTCAAGATGACAAAACAAGGGAGAAATAACATTGCAGTCTACCTCTCTCTGCTAGGCATTCAAGTCCAAACCCTCTTGGTAAGACTCTAAGAAGAAACCATACCAGACTTGGCTTTAGTCTGTACGAGGCATTAGACATCCAATTCTCAGCCGAAAAATAATTAAGACATATACCATTTTTTTTTTATGCGACAGTCCTAAGAACGCTTGAACACAGTACCTGTCCCTCCACCACAACAGAATGAGACTTCTGACTTCTGTATCTTCAGTCTGTACCAGGCATTTCACATCTAATTTTCACCTGAAAATTAATCAAAACATATACAATTTTTTTTAATGTGTCAGAATAAGCCAAAATTAAAGAATCCCAGCAACCTTAAACAAACAAAAATGCAAATTAAGATCCCAAAGCTACACAAATAGCTTTTACCTATTTCTTACTACGGCAATCTTACCAATGGGTTAAAATATGCGAACTGTTGCATCATCACAGCCAAATGAGACTTCCGCATATTCGGCCCCTGGTATTGCACAAAGAATCCTCACCTGAAAAATAATGAAAAATAGAAAATCTCCAAGAAACATATGGTCTGCCCCTCCATAGCAGGGTACCAGTCTTCTATACCTTAACCTTTCCATGTTTTTAGAAAGCTAAATCTTAAACAAAAATTGAAGCAATGATCTTAACAAACACAGATTCAAAATATAAGGTAAATTGAATTTACTAGATTGCATGAGGATTGCTCATGTGCCAATCCACCCATCTTTCAAATTTCTAAGCTCTCTCCGTCTCAAGCTGCACAAAATCAGTTGCACACATGGAAAATAGTAAAACCAAACTACCCTCAATGTTTTCCACACTAATTTTTTTACAATTTAGAATAAGTTCTACTACGCATAATGTTTTCTTAAACTAAGCATTGTTTTGTCATTTTTAACACAAATTTGCAAAACCCAAAATCAAATTCTGGACCTGACGACTAACATACCAGCAAAATAATCCTACATTCCTCATTGCTCGCAATGCGAACTTTGGACCTCAATACGACAAAACAAGGGAGAAATAACATTGCAATCTATCTCTCTCCACTAGGCGGTCATGCTCAAACCCTCTTAGTAAGATTTCTACGAAGAAATTGTACGAGACTTAGCTGCAGTCTGTACGAGGCATTATACATTCAATTCTCACATCGAAAGTAAGCCAAAATTAAAGAATCCCAGCAATCTTAAACAAACAAAAATACAAATAAAAATCATAAGATACGCAAATAGTTTCTTCTTATTTCTTGCTACGGCAGTCTTACCAACGGGTTAGAATATTCAAACTATTCCTTCAATGCAGGAGAACGAGACTTCTGCATATTCAGCCCCTGTTATTGCAAAATAAATCCTCTCCTAAAAAATAGAGAACAAAAAAAATCTTAAAGAAACATATGTGACCTGCACCTGCAGGGCAAAGTAAGAGTCTTCTATATGTTAACCTTTCCCTGTTTTGAGAAAGCTAAATCTTAAACAAAATTTCAAGCATTGATCTTAAGAAATAAAGATTCAAAATACAAGATTAATTTAATTTACCTAGTTGCATAATGATTCCTCACGTGCAAGTCCACCCATGCTTTAAGCTTCTTTCCAATTTCTAAATTCTCTCCATCTCAAGCTATCCAAAACCAGTTGCACACCTGAAAAAACCCAAACTACCTTCAATGTTTTCGACCCTAAATTTTCCACAATCAAGAATGAATTTTGCTACGCATAAATGTTTTCTTAAACTGAGCATTGTTTTGTCGTTTTTAACCTAAGTTACCAGTACGTTTTGGGTTCAGGTTCGGGTTCGCAGAACCCGGTCGATGGTACGACAAAAAATGTTTTTGTCTTCGGTTCTTTTTGGGTTTGGCCGTATAAAAGTTAATAAAAATGATATATTAATTACTAAATCAACATTTACAAATTGAACTTAAATATCATCATATTCCTCTTCAATGTCTTCATCGGAAGCATCAACATCAACATGTGGTTCATTAGAACCACAAGCAGTAGCAATAACACTAGCACTAGCACTCCCACTCCCATTGGCACTAGCACCAGCACCACTCGGTTGGCTTGGCAAAGCCAAAGCCTCTATGTCAAGTAATAAATATGGGAGAGGGAAGCATCTAAATCAACATCTTATGCCCTAACATCCCAATGCTTTGTTGGCTCTTCCTTGTAATCTGATTGCATGTGTGATAAAAGGCGCAAGTTGGAATGCATGTAGACCAACTCCTCAACCTTCTTTGCTGCTAGCTTGTTGCGCTTCTACGAGTGGATAAAGGAGTATGTACTCCAATTCCACTCGGATGAAGACGAACTCGCAACCTATGAAGAAAATCACAAGTGAAAAATTTTCAAAACTAATGCAAAATAAAAAATTCAAATTATACCTATAAAAATAGAGTTCAAAATTTAGAAAACATAAATATGAATTTTAAAATTTAAAATCAGACCTGTGATAATATTTAGATTGCAAGAGATTGCAAGGTTGGGGTTGTTTGCCCATGCAAATACTGTTGGACTTTGATAGTTAGCATCTTTGTATTCCTATGTAGCTAAGATTAGGTTAGCATATTTCTTGTTCTAAGAAGTTGTTGTGAGAGATTATAGGAAGTTGTTCGGACTTTGTCTATGTTTAGAGTAAGTTAAGAAAAACAGATCTTGTTTACGTAAATGCTGGTGCTCCTAACAATGTTGAGCCCAAAATTGGTTTTTCTAAAACCTATAAATGTAATCCCTTGCAAGTCATCAATAGATAATGAGTTTATTTGGCTCATTTTGGTATCAGAGCGAAAGGAAAATATTTTTGGATTGCCCATCACAATTGTAAGTTCAGTCCAAGGAGAAAGGAGAAAAGCCTAAGAGCTGAGTGTTTGTAGGAGAAAGACCAGTTGATGATCGTTTGAGTGATTGCGCTAGAAAGAAAGGAGTTTGTAGAGGAGAGCTGAGTGTTGTAACGAGATCAGCTTGTTTGTTTGTTTGTGGAGAGAAATCTAACCGTGCTCTTTGGAAGCTAACGACGTCTATGTTGTACGCTAGAAGGAACGCGTTGCTGTCATTTACATCGCGTTTGGATAAGCGACGACCGACTGCAAAAATACGTCGAGGAAGCCACGCTGCGATCTATGGCAGTCAAAATCAATTTCAAAATCGATTCGCTGTTTGAGTTGATCACTGAAAGACGCGAAGATTTACAAGTTTGGTTTTGTCTTCAACGAGCGGATCTGAAAGCTCCTCTCAAAGCTCGATTAGCGCGTCGCGTGGAGACAAGGAAAGATAAATCAAACGCCAAAAAAAAAAAAAGGGCAGCTACGTCGAGCAGATAGGAGAAATTGACCATATCCCGCGTGTTTGATCCACGTAAAGACGACGTGTTTTTGGTCCGCATGAAGGACGTTCAAATTTTGAAGACGTCTATTTGAATTGCCGGCAGATAGGAGATAGGAGAAAGGCTGCAGTCGATGACCGCGGCTGTATCATATTTTGATCCGCGAAGACATACTTTGATCCCAGATTGCTGTGAAAGGAGATTACAAAACAGGCAATCGCAGAGACGTGGAAAGATCACTAGCGAAGGACCTGTTGCTCCTTTCCACTCGGTCAACACGTTTGACGTGTAATGTTATGAGCACACACCAGTGAGCGGTGAAGACCTATTGAGTCAGTGATTGGGATAGGAATTAAGTCGGTGAAGGAGAGGCTGCAGGAGTTCTAAGGAGTCGTATCTTGCACTGTGAGGTAAGGAACACATGAGGAGAAATCAATCCTTATAATAACCTGAAGGAGTGAAGAGAAGTCTGAAAAGATAGAGGTATCTTTTTTTCATCAAATCTGAATTGAGATTTCTTTCTGCTTGTGTATTGTTGTTGTCTTCTTGTGTTGTTGCTATTTGGTGCAAGGAAAACAGAGAAGGGGATTTGTTCTGTTCTCTTCCAAAAATCTTGTTGATTAAGTAATGGCAGCCAATAATAATCTACCCATTCCTGAGTTTAATGGGTTAGATTATGAGTATTGGTCTATCAAAATGAAGACCTTACTCATTGGAAAAGGGCTATGGGATATTGTAGAAGAAGGCTACAATGAACCTCAAGATTGGACAACCTTGAGTGCAGCTGATAAAACTGCTAAGAAGGATGCCCAAAAGAAGAACTCATTTGCTCTCTACCATCTCCAAGCAGCTTTGGAGAAAAGCATCTTTCCAAGGATTGCTTCTTGTTCAACAGCCCTAGAAGCATGGAAAGCCTTGAAAGATAGCTATCAAGGGAGCGATCAAGTGAAGCAAGTGAGGCTTCAAACCTTGAAGAGAGATTTTGAGAATCTCAAAATGCAAGAAGATGAAAAAGTTGGTGATTATTGTGTTAGAGTGAAAGCCATTGTAAACAAAATGGAAACCCTTGGAGAAGACATCAAAACTGAAGTGGTTGTGAAGAAAGTGTTGAGAACACTTCTTCATAAATGGAATCATATTGCTATCATTATTGAAGAATCTAAAGATTTTTCTACTCTAACTTTTGATGCACTAATTGGTTCTTTGATGTCTCATGAAGAGAGACTACAGGGTTCTACATCATCAAGCTTTGGAGGTGATGACAAAGCATTCTCATCCAAGGAAGGTGAGACTCATGGAAGAGGACAAGGAAGAGGCCAAGGAAGAGGACAAGGAAGAGGAAGAGCAAGAGGAAGAGGTAGATCAAGAGGTGGCAACCAAGGAAGAGGAAGAGGAGGTGACAAATCAAACAAATCTTGTTACAATTGTGGTAAGGTTGGTCACTTTGCTAGATATTGTTGGTCCAAGACTTCTCAAGAAGGGCAAGGTAATAAATATGGAAACTATGGAGAAGAGGAAGGAACTTCTTCAAATTTGTTCCTCACCTATGGAAAATCAGATCAAAATCTAAATGAAACTTGGATTTTGGATACTAGTTGCTCAAATCATATGAGTGGCAAAGAAGAGCTATTTGCTACAATGGATTCCACCTACAAGTCAAAGATCAAATTGGGAGATGACAAGGCACTACAAGTTGAAGGCATGGGAGCCATGGAGGTTCCAACAAAAGAAGGCACAAAGAAGGTAAACAACATCTATTACACCCCCAAACTCCAACATAATTTGCTTAGTGTTGGACAAATAATGGAAAAGAACTATAAGCTTGTTTTTGAAGATGGAAAATGTGTAATTTTTGACAAAAACAATTGTAATAGAGTTGTTACACAAGTACCTATGACAAAGAATAGGTTATTTCCTCTTAAGTTTGGGGAACAAGGAGGTGCCCAACTTGCTAATGTAGCCATAGAAAATCCAAGTGTGCTTTGGCACTTGAGATATGGTCATCTTAACTTTGCAAGCTTGAAGTTGTTGACTTCTCAAGCTATGGTGTGTGGATTACCAAAAGTTGAAGAGCACAAGGAGGTGTGTGAAGGATGTGTTTTGGGAAAGCACTCAAGAACAAAGTTTCCAAGAGGACAAGCATGGAGAGCAAGCCATCCACTACAATTGGTACATTCGGACATTTGTGGTCCAATGAATACCAAAATCTTGGGTAACAATTCTTACTTTCTCACTTTCATTGATGATTTCTCTAGAATGTGTTGGATTTATTTTTTGAAAACTAAAGATGAAGCTTTTGAATGTTTCAAGGATTTCAAAAATAATGTAGAGAATCAAAGTGAGTATGTTGTAAAGAGATTAAGGACTGATAGAGGAGGGGAGTTTTGTTCAAATGCATTTCTCAAATTTTGTAAATATTGTGGGATCAAAAGGCAATTAACTACTGCCTACACCCCACAACAAAATGGTGTGGCTGAAAGAAAGAACCGCACTATTGTAGAAATGGCTAGATCAATGCTTCAAACAAAGAAACTCAATAACATGTATTGGGTTGATGTTGTTAGAACAAGTGTTTACATTTTGAATAGGAGTCCTACTTCTAGTTTAGATGGGATGACTCCTTATGAGGGATGGTATGAAAAAAAGCCAAATGTAAAACACTTCAAAGTTTTTGGTTGTCTTGCATATGCACACATTCCTGATGAGACAAGAAAGAAACTTGACCCCAAAAGTCAAGCATGTATTTTCATTGGGTATTGTGAGTCTTCAAAGGCATATAGGCTCTACAATCCAAAAACACACAAAGTTGTAATTTCCAGAGATGTGATTTTTGATGAAGGGGGAGTATGGGGTCATCAAAAACTTTTTGTTGATGATGGATCTCAAGATGCAAGCTCCTCTCAAGTGCAGCCCATTAATAAAATCAGCACTGGAAATCCTCCTCCAAAGAAGAGTTCTACTCCAACAAGTGCAACAAGTGCTACTCCAAGTTTTTCTCCACAAAGATCAGCAAGTTCTTCTCCAATGCCAATGGAAATAGATTCACCATCAAGAGGTAAGAGAACACTTCAGTACCATCCCTCCTACCAAATGTTGGATAAGAATTTTCAAAAAAGATACACTAGAAGTCAAGCTAGTGAGATGAATGAAGTTTTGAAAAGACTTGAAAATTTGCACATGTATGGTGATGATGACTCCCAAGAGCCTAAGGGAGATGTTGTAAACTATGCTTTAATGACTAGTGTAGAGCTAGAGCCATCTAGTTATGAAAAAGCATGTACTCATGATGTATGGCAACAAGCCATGAAAGAGGAAATGACCTCTATAAAAAAGAATGATACTTGGGAGCTAGTGGAGCTTCCTAAAGGCAAGAAATGTGTTGGATGTAAATGGGTCTATAAGACCAAGTTCAATGCTGATGGGAGCATTGAAAGACACAAGGCAAGGCTAGTAGCAAAAGGGTTTACTCAGAAGTATGGGATTGACTATGAGGAGACCTTTGCTCCTGTTGCTAGACAGGAGACCATCAGATTAGTACTTTCCTTGGCTGCTCACAAAGGGTGGCACATTCAACACATGGATGTTAAGAGTGCCTTCCTTAATGGGTACTTGAATGAAGAGGTTTTTGTGCAACAACCTCAAGGATTTGAAGAACAAGGTAAGGAGAACCTTGTCTACAAATTGAAGAAAGCATTGTATGGCCTCAAGCAAGCACCAAGGGCATGGTACTCACGCATTGATGGCTACTTTCAAAAGTATGGATTCACTAGGAGCAAAAGTGAACCTACTCTCTACTACATGAAACAAGGTAAAGACATTCTCATTGTATGCTTATATGTGGATGATCTAATATTCATGGGTAGTAGTGCTAAGATGAATAAGGAGTTCAAAAACTCCATGATGAAAGAATTTGAAATGAAAGATCTAGGCTTGATGCATTACTTCCTAGGCATGGAAGTACATCAAAAAGGAAAAGGGATCTTCATATGTCAACACAAATATGCTCAAGATATGATAAAGAAATTTGCTATGGAGCAATGCAAGTCTGTTGCAACTCCAACAGGTCATGGGATCCAATTAAGCAAAGAAGATGGAGCACCAAAAGTTGACATGACCACTTACAGGAGCATGGTTGGGAGTCTAATGTTCCTCACCAACACAAGGTCGGATATTCAATATGTTGTTTCTCTAGTTTCAAGGTATATGGCTGATCCATCTGAACTTCATCTACAAGCAACTAAAAGAATTTTGAGATATGTAAAGGGTACATTGGATTATGGGATCCATTACCACAAATGTAATTCTGTAAAATTAGTTGGCTTTAGTGATAGTGATTGGGGCAGCAATATAGATGATAGAAAATCTACTTCAGGGAATTGTTTTAGTCTTGGGTCAGGACTAATTACATGGAGTTCCAAAAAGCAGACTGTTGTAGCATTATCATCTACTGAAGCTGAGTACATAGCAATCACAAATGCTAGTACCCAAGCTTTATGGTTGAGAAAAGTTCTTGAAGAAATAGGAGAGAGACAAAGTGGTCCTACCAGATTGTATTGTGACAATATGAGTGCCATCCAATTGGCACATAATCCTATCCACCACAGCAGGTCAAAGCACTTTGACATGAAGTATCACTTCATTAGAGACATGGTGGAGAAACAGGTGGTTGAGCTACGACATTGCAGCACTTTGGACAACATAGCGGACATCTTCACCAAAGGAGTTGCTAAAGCTCAATATATAAAGTTGAGAGACTGTCTTGTCAGCCCTCTCAACTTTAAGGGGGAGAATGTTGGACTTTGATAGTTAGCATCTTTGTATTCCTACGTAGCTAAGATTATGTTAGCATATTTCTTGTTCTTTTCTTATAATAATGTATTCTACAAATCAAAAGGTATTACCTCACCTGATTATATTCCTCAACATTCAAGGAAGAGGCTAGGGTTCAAATCTTGCCAACACATGCATAGTAACCAAGTTGTAATACCACTATGTGATCATCATGTCATAAGGGTAGGACCCATTTCAATCGCATATAACCAATAAAAAAATAGTAAGGTATATTTCCAATGCCTAGTTGGGTCCTCTGTTTCCGCACAATTAAACATGGGACAATGTGATATGTCAAAATTGTTTATTGTTGTGATAGGTTGATTTGGCATAGACAATGGTTCTTTGTGTCTCAGTCTCGTAACACACACTGTTGTCTGCACCATATTGCAATTGCTCGTGTCGAGCTCCTGTCTCGCACACCATGAAATATGCCAACCTGCAATTACTTCGATGTTGGACCTCTGACCTGGTCACCATCAAGAATGCCAATCTATAGGTGCTCTCGTGTCAAACTCTCATAACGCGCAATATTGAACATGCCATCTTGCATTTGCTCCAATGTTGGGCTCTCATAACGCACACTATTCGAACATACCATCAAAGACACCAAATTGCAATGGCTCCAATTCCAAGCAAATGTCACGCATATTCTCTACCATACCACCTACTCCAACCACTCCCAACATTTCTTGCTAGACTAGGTTTCGTCAGACTTGTATATTTGTCACCCCCAACTTCATCAGTGCAAACCTCCATATCTTCACGCACGTCTTCACCTACACAAACTCCTCCATTTGGACACATACCCGCCTATGCCAATATGTATGTCTATACACATGTCTTCACCTTCGTGCATTTTACTATGCACTTGTTTGTCAACACACACTTGCATATACTTCTTCATCAACATGCACTTCTATGGGAACATCTTCACTTGCGTATACTTTTTTGTCAGCATGCATGTTTGTGTGTTCCTAATCATGTATGCTATCATGTAGTTTATCGTGTTGCTTATCACATATGTTGTCCTTGCACACTTCTTTGTCAGTGGACATGACTATGCAGTGGACACAACTATGCAGTGGACACGACTATGCACACATCTTTGTCACTTGGCCCTTCATCAACGTTAATGAACAAGCCTGCGTCTCTTTCATTTGCAAACTCCAATCTTTCCTCCTTTTTATCTTTCCTCCTTTTTAGAGAAACTACAATCATTCATTGACTGCACTGTAATCATCCCATTGTTGTCATTGTGTACCTTCCCAAGTGATATGCTCATCACAACTCCATGTCACCAAACTTGAACCAACTTCAAAGAGGCAACAAAGCCAGAATGTAGAAATGAAATACAAAACTGTACAATAAAATTCCATTACCACTTATATAAACAAAAGCACACAATAGGAATAACTTATAGATACATTCGGCAAAACTGCGCAAGCAACATCTACCTACACAACAACTATCTACAATACATCATGCGTCAATAAACAATCTACCAACAAGAAACTTTGGCCAACAACAACAAGCACTTTCTCCCTTTCACATCTCTCACATAGATGCATACTTATAGATATAACATGACTAGTAAGTGGTTGGCCACTAGCCAACTACCTTTGAACTACCCATTTATATGAAACATTAAAAATACTCCATAACATTACATTGTTACAAACACTACGTCACCTCCACACACAACCACTTATTACAACTTATTAAAAATATGGATTTGTTAGGACAGACGGTGGTAGCCAAAAGTCACCCAATGTAGAAAATCTGCCAGAGTTGCAAGGACAAATTGTAGCACAACCTGATCAGTTGGAAGAAATTAAGGAAGATTTAAGCATGGAACAGGAAGAGGAGACACTTCTAGTGCTAGAGAAGCAATTCCTTATTGAAGTGCCTAGATTTGGGTTAACTATTGCAGAAGGAACCCAAACTAATGATCAAGTGGATGAATTCTTTGGGAAGATGATGCAGGTTTTTGAATCTGCATGATTATAGTTTAGGATGGGTTGCGTAGGAGAGCTAAGGCAATGATGGTCCATGGTTTATAACGAAATAGAGAAAACAATATAATGGGCCCAAAATGATTAGAGAACGAAGAAGCTCGCAGACATGTATGAAAAAGAACCATGTGATTAATAGGCTGCAGGAGTGACGAATATGATTGAAGTAAAGGAGCTACCAGAAAGTATGCAAACCAATTACAAGGTACCACAGAGAGTGTACATAGACGCAGGCACCTTGGAACCTTGTCCAACAGATACAACTGAAGTGGAATATAGGAAGATTCCACCAAAAATGGCACCATTGTATAGGCAGATTAATTTTTTGACACATTGGATTGATTGGTTAACAGTTGGGTTGGAGAAGATACACCAATCCAAAGAGGAACAGGTTAACCAGTACAGAGAAGAGCTGCAAATAATGAAAAGGGAAGCAAAAACAATGAAGAAAGAAGTTGAAATGGAAGTTGCTCGCCTTAGACAAAGTTTTGAGGAACAGTTGAAAGCTAAAGATGATGAACTAGCTGCAACAAAGAAAGATATAGAAAAGTGCAATGAGATCATTTTACACTTTAGAGCAGAATTGGCACCAAGATCACAAGTTCTTGAAGCTCAGGAAAAGGAGTTTGAACATAAAGATCAGCTCATTGCCGAAAGAGATGAACAGTTGGCTATTGCAGGCTAGGACTGAGGCTGAGTTGAAACAGAAAATACAAAAAGGTGCTACTAAACAGGAAAAGGAGTTGGTGGTAAAATTGGCATTGATGGCAAAGAAAGCAAATTGCTATGGGCTACAGTTTCTTCATTTTAGTAAATGTGCAGAGAGATTAAAGGATGGATGGGCAGCCCTACAACTCCAAATAACAGAGATGGGTGGAGCACCTGCTGCTGTTTATCAGCAGAAGCAGTCAAGTATGGAAGAACAGTAGCAGCAAGCATTTACAAGGATGTCGACTGGTTTAAACAGGAGGACAGCTGTAGGCAGCAAAACTATTTCCCAAAAGAAATGAAAAAAAAAGATGTATAAAGTTTTGTTTAAACTTTTTGTAATGAAATGCACATGAAATAAATGTAAATGGCACAAAATGAAATGCAAGGTGAAATGAAATGAGGACGAAATTAGAATGTAAGGCAATTTAATAAATTGCACTTAGGACTTTAGGAAAAGTTGATAATTTTATGAACGTCTGGTTCGGGGTGGTGGTTGTAATTGATGTGTTGTCCTGGGAACCACTTGGAATGACCCAGGCAGGCATTAAAAGGCCCACCTCTTTCATTTTGCAGTATGGGATAGCATAGCCTGAGCATGTATGTAGATGCCTACAGTAAGCATTGGAGGTTAGCATGTTATTGCTATTGCTGCAGGAGGCTATAGATGTTATTGTGCAGGCTGGCTACACAAACTTGTCATTTGCAATTGCAACTGTTACTACTATTTACAACAGTCATGGATTATTAAACACAAAGTCTGCCACTTGCAGTGATTGCCAATTATTATTATTACTTGTGAATGGGACTGTTAGCACATTGTATGAATCATTTCCTTGTATTTGCAAATTGTATAAATTATTACCTTAGCTGCAAGATTTGTTAGCCTTTGGTTTTGCAGCAGTGTTGTAGGTATTTGAAGGTTGAAGACTACGAAGAAGTTACAATGGTTAAGTTGGTTGCATATCGTACAATGACCAAACCGTATGAGGGCAAATACTTAAGTGTGTTGCAGTCTTAGGATTAACTATTGCTTGGTGAGACTGTGATCTTGTACGTGTGATTACAGTACAAGTCACTGTCATACAGTGAGATTGAGGATTGTACCTGTTAAGTAATTGTTTTATTTGTAATGCTCAAGGATAGGCAGGTTGATTTGGATAAGATTGAGGATTGTACCTGTTAAGTAATTGTTTTATTTGTAATGCTTAAGGATAGGCAGGTTGATTTGGATAAGCTAAAGGACGTGTCAGTTAGGTGCTTGTTATAGAAACTGCTTATAATTGTTTTGTGCTTCTATTAAATGTTACAATTTTGAAAAAGTGTTTGGCAATGTATGAACATTCTTTGAAAGTAATCCTTTTGCAATAATCTTTTGTGATAATTTGGTTGAAAAAAAAATCGAACGAGTTGAAGCACGAGCAAAATTGTCCTGTCACAATCTTTTGTGATAATACTTTTGCAATTGCTTTGTCCAAGTATAAAGCATATTGATATAAGATATCATTTCATCCGAGAGCTTGTTGAAGAAGGATGTAGCAATGAAGTTTTGTCCATCCAAGGAGCAACATGCAGATGTGTTCACCATGATGTTGCCAAAAGAAATTTTTTAGAGACTTCGAAAAAAATTGGATGTAATTCCCTTACGCATTAAGGGGGAGAATGTTAAGTAATTGTTTTATTTATAATGCTTAAGGATAGGCAAGTTGATTTGGATAAGCTAAAGGACACGTCAATTAGGTGCTAGTTATAGAAACTGCTTATAACTATTTTGTGCTTCTATTAAATGTTCCAATTTTGAAAAAGCATTGGCAATGTATGAACATTCTTCGAAAATAATTTCATGAAAATAATCCTTCCTCTTCAATTTTGTTAACAATTTTCAATTGGGGTATATTTTTTTCGTAAATTGTTGTTTTTTGGTGCTCTGTTCTGGATTGGTCTGTTTTGCAGGCCCTGTTTTCAACAGTACTGTCATTTGCCAGCGAATGCCTCATATTGTGCCATACAGAAGACTGTGTTGTATGGAAGACTGCACTTTACAACATACTGTGACGTACAAGGATTGTGCCATACAATTGAGACTATACCGTCTCAAATCATGTTGTTGTATGACTGGGATAACAGTCTTATTACTGCAGTCTTGATTAGTTCCTAAACTTGTCATTCTACCATTCTATTTTTGGGAATCTCACCACTCATCCAATTCTCACATGCAAAATAAGCCAAAATTAAAGAATCTCAGCAATTTTAAACAAACAAAAAATGCAAACAAAGATCCTAAGGTACACAAATAGTTTCTTCTTATATTTTGCTATAGCAGTCTTACCAACGGGATAGAATATGTGAACTGTTCCGTCATCGCACCAGAACAAGACTTCTGCATATTCATCCCCTGGTATAGCACAACGAATCCTCGCTTGAAAAATAAAGAAGAATAAAAAATTTAAAAGAAACATATGACCTGCCACTCCACCGCAGCAGTAAGAGTCTTTTATATCTTAACCTTTCCATATTTTCAAAAAGCTAGATCTTAAACAAAAATTCAAGCATTGATCTTCACAACCATAGATTCAAATAGAAGATGAATTCAATTTACCTCGACATTTTCCACCCTAAATTTTCAATAATCAAGAATAAATTCTGCTATGGATAAATGTTTTCTTAAACTAAGCATCATTTTATCATTTTTAACACAAATTTGCAAACCTAGACTCGAATTCTAGACCTGAAGACTACATACCAGCAAAATAAACCTACATTCCTCATTGCTTACACTGCTTCAAACCTTGGACCTCAAGATGACAAAATAAAAGGAGGAATAACATTGCAATCTACCTCTCTTTGCTAAGCAGTCCACCCATGCTTTAAGCTTCTTCCCAATTTCTAAGCTCTCTCCATCTTAGGCAGCACGAAACTAGTTGCACACCTGAAAAATGCCAAACTACCCTCAATGTTTTCCACCCTAAATATTCCACAATCAAAAATAAATTCTTCTACGCATAATTTTTTTCTTAAACTAAGCATCGTTTCATAATGTTTAACACAAATTTGCAAACCCAAACTTGAATTCTAGAGTTGACAACTACATACTAGCAAAATCAACCTGCATTTCTCATTGCTCGCACTGCTTTGAACTATGGACCTCAAGACAACAAAACAAGGGAGGAATAACATTACAGTCTACCTCTCTTCGATAGACGGTCGTATTCAAACCCTCTTGGTAAGACTTTTAAGAAGAAATTGTATGAGACTTGGCTACAATCTGTACAAGGCATTAGACATCCAATTACCACATGGAAAATACGCCAAAATTAAAGAATCCAAGCAATCTTAAACAAACAAAAATGCAAATAAAGATCCTAGGTTACACAATTAGTTTCTTCTTATTTCTTGCTGCGACAGTCTTCCCAACGGGTTGGAATATGTGAATTGTTCCTTCACTGCAGTAGAACGAGACTTCTGCATATTCAGACCCTGGTATTCCACAGTGAATCCTCACCTAAAAAATAAAGAAGAACAAAGAATTCAATCGTTGAAAAAGTCAAACTACCCTCAATGTTTCCACCCTAAATTTTCCACATTCAAGAACAAATTCTGCTACACATAAATGTTTTCTTAAACTATGAATCGTTCTGTCAAATTTAACACAAATTTGCAACCCAGACTCGAATTCTGGATCTGTCGACTATAAAATAAACCTACATTCCTCACTGCTCATACTGCTTTGAATCCTGGACCTCAAGACAACAAAACAAGTGAGGAATAACATTGCAATCTACTCTCTTCTATAGACGGTCCTGTTCAAAACCTCTTTGTAAGACTTCTAAGAAGAAATTGTATGCCACTTAGCTACTGTCTGTACGAGGCATTAGACATCCAATTCTCACTTGGAAAATAATCAAGACATATACCATTTTTTTAATGTGACAGTCCTAACAAGAGGGCTAGAACACACTACCTGTCCCTCCACCATTGCAGAAGGAGACATTTGACTTTTGTATCTTCAGTCTATACCAAGTATTTGACATCCAATTTTCACGTGAAAAAAATCAAAACATATACAATCGTTTTTTTAAGTGTCAGAACAAGCCAAAATTAAAGAATCCCAGCAACCTTAAACAAACAAAAATGCAAATAAAGATCCTAAGCTATGCAAATAGTTTTTTTTTCTTAGGGGAGTCTTACCAATGGGTTAGAATATTCGAACTGTTCCTTCACCGCAACATAATGAGACTTCTGCATATTCAGCCCTTGGCATTGCACAGCGAATCCTCACCTGAAAAATAAAGAAAAATAGAAAATGTCCAAGAAACATATGGATTGCCACTGCACAACAGAAATTACAGCCTTCTATATCTTAAACTTTCCCTGTTTTTAGAAAGCTAAATCTTAAACCAAAATTCAATCATTGATCTTAATAAACATAGATTCAAAATAGAAGATAAATTGAATTTACTAGGTTGCATAAGGATTGCTCATGTGCCTGTCCACCCGTACTTTAAGCTTCTTTCCAATTTCTAAGCTCTCTCCATCTCAAGCTACACAAAACCAGTTGCACACCTGAAAAAAAAACAAAAACAAGCAAACTACAGTCAATGTTCTGCACCCTAAATTTTCCACAAATAAGAACAATTTTTTCCCTAAACTAAGCATCGTTTTGTCATTTTTAACACAAATTTGCAAAACTAGACGCAAATTCTGGACCTGACGACAACATACCAACAAAATAAACCTACATTCCTCATTGCTCGCACTGCTTTGAACTCTGGACCTCAAGACGAAAAAACAAGGAACGAATAACATTGCAATCTACCTCTCTGCTAAGCAACTAGCTTAGATATAAAGGATATATATCTAAAAACGTCAAGTTATCAATCTCGAGGCGCCTATCTCATTTCTTGGGGGTGTGATCTCCAAGATAGGTGCCTCGGGATTGATAACTCTCGGCGTTTTTAGATATATATCCTTTATATCTAAGCTAGTTTAAATGTTTTTGTTAATGTCAGCTTTTTTAATAAAAAAAAAAAAATTGTTTACGGCGTGACATGTATGACCTCTTTGCCTCCCACCCCCTGTCTGCCATTGTAGGAACGCCTCTCGGCGTAATCATATTCAAACCCTCTTAATAAGACTTCTAAAAAGAAACTGTATGAGACTTAACTACGAGTTGGAATATGCAAATTGTTCCTCCATCACAGCAAAGACTTTTGTATCTTAGCCCTTGGTATTGCACAGCAAAACCTCACCTGAAAAATAAAAAATCTCAAAGAAACTTTGGCCTGCCCTTGTTTTTAAAAAGCTAAATCTTAAAACATAGTTACAAAAATCCTGATTTCCTCCTAATCCGATACGATTTTTTTGGATTCAACAGGGTTGCCAATTCAAATCGCATTGGAATCCCAATTTTTTCAAAAATTGGCAATTTTCCCCATTTTTTCCAAAAAATTATGATATGCATGAAAAAAGCTTTTTTCCAATGAAAATTTGCATTTTCTTTGGGTTTTTTTCCGCCGATTTTTCCCCCTTTTTTTGCCAATTCCTTATTTTTCCCAATTATTTTTCCATGCCGATTCCAATCCGATTCTAATTTTCTCAACTATGTCTTAAACAAAAATTAAAGCATTGATCTTAAGAAATATGGATTCAAAATAAAAGATGAATTGAATTTACTTGGTTGCATAAGGATTGCTCACGTGCCAATCCACCCATGCTATAAGCTTCTTTCCTATTTCTAAGCTCTCTCAATCTCAAGCTGCCTGACACCAGTTGCACACCTAGAAAAACCAAACTCCCCTCAATGTTTTCCACCCTAAATATTCCACAATCAAAAATAAATTCTGCTACACATTTTTTTTTCTTAAACAAAGCATCATTTTGACATTTTAAACACAAATTTGCAAACCCAAACACGAATTTTGGACCTGACGACTACATACCAGCAAAATAATCCTATATGCCTCATTCCTCACACTGCTTCGAACTTTGGATCTCAACACAACAAAACAAAGTAGGAATAACATTGCAGTCTACCTCTCTCCACTATGCAGTCGTGTTCAAACCCTCTTAGTAAGATTTCTAAGAACAAACTGTACGACATTTACCTGCATTCTATACAAGGCATTAGACATTTAATTCTCATATGGAAAATAAGCCAAAATTAAAGAATCAAAGCGATCTTAAACAAACAATAATACGAATAAATATCCTAAGCTACGCGAATAGTTTCTCCTTATTTCTTGCTATGGCAGTCTTACCAACAGGTTAGACTATTCCTTCACCACAACAAAACGAGACTTTTGCATATTCAGTCCCTGGTTTTGTACAACAAATCCTCAACTGAAAAGAAGAGAAGAATAAAAGTAGGGACTCCTTCCTTAGAGCATCTCATTGCACATTTTGGCTTTGATCTTTGCACCACTCCTACTACCGGACGTGCTTTCTTCTATATAGTTTGCAATTCCTCCCTTTGTAAGTTGGTTGATTTCTCCTTCGCACTTTTCCTTAGGCACTAAGTGTTTGAATGCTATTGGCCACCACCCAACGTTTATTTATAAGGTGGTGACAGTAGGGAGGACAATTGTGTTGCTTGCAGTAATTGCCTCCCAACTACCATTTTGCCATCTTGCATGTAATTGAACATTATGTTTTTTCACCATTTTCCTTTTTTAACTTCAACATCCATTTTTTATTGCTTATCCATACCACGTTATGCATACAACAACCCAAACATCCTAATTGATCATTTATCCTGTTGACACCTCCCTTCTTTCCTTCCAATGGCTTCCCTATTTGATTGATCTTGGTATTGTACAATGTCTTGTTGTACGACGTTTAATTTACGACATCTTGTTGTATGGTCTTGCATTGTACCATACCAAGTTCCGTTGTAGAACACCTTGTCGTATGGTCTTACGTTGTATGGTTGTGCTATACAGCCTTCCATTGTACAGTGTTGCATTGTACAACCTCTTGCCATACAGTTTTGTCTCTCCATTTGTTGTCAAGGTCTTGTTTTCCGTCGTGTATGGCCTCGGGGGCCTGACTACTCACCAACCCTTCCTAGCCATCTTCTTTGTTGTTGTCTTCTCTGTGACGATCTTCCAAACTCAAGTGCACTCATTCTTCTATCTCCTACTCTCGGATGGCCTTTAGCAATTTGTGACAGTCTAGCCCCCAGTTCAAACTGTCTGAGGGCTACCTAAGGTCTCCTATTTCCCTGACGACTAGAGGTTGAACCTGATAGCCCATCTGGTTAGGTGTATGGCATTGGGTTACTTTGTCGACAACCAAGGGGTGGTCTTGACGACCCACCCTACTGGTTATATGGCCTAGAGGTAGTCTGAGGAAAATTTCTTCCCCTCAGGCAGCCGAGAAAGAGACTAGACAGCCTTCCCCCTTGGCCAAAAAATCCTAGACAGCTCGAGGGACCTGACAACCATGCCAGATTGTCTGAATTGCCTAACTCCTACACATGCCTTGGGTTGTTTGGTAGCCTTTGAAGACTTCTTCAACTTCCAAAGGAACTGTTCAAATTCAGTTATCGATAATAACTTCTCCCGCTTATCCACCTACCAACCTCAAAGACATTTTGGCTCTAAAATGCTTATTGTTGCTCATCCCTCACTCTTCTTCTGAGTTCCAAGCCTGGATTCCCACTAGCCCAATCTCCTTCATCATTGTTTGAACTCGTGAAGGGTGCACTACTTGTCAAGAGTGCTTCTTTTGGCCTTGTTTCATTTCCAATAAGTTCTTCTATCCAATAATTGGATATCTTGTCCCATCCTCAATAGCTCTTGTGCACACTAGCTCCTTAACTCCGCAATTTGATTATTTAGTTGCTCGCTTTGCTCACGCAATTGTTGTGTTTTTCTCTCATTCTTTTCTATGCATGACCAATTGCTACAAGCAAACTTATTCCTTCATATTCACTGCCTTCACTTTGAGGCTCCTATTCTACCGGTTCTCCTTGTCACCATACACCGCCTCCATCTACTATATGTTTTCTGTGTTCAATGATCTCGATCTGTCCTCTTCTTCTACTTCTAGGAATCAAACATGCACCCGAATTTGTCTACACTCTATAGACCGAGGCTACAACTCCTAGTGTTCAATTACGAGTTGTATGTTGTCTTCATTGCTTGCATTATCTCCTCCATACAGCCAAGCTACTTGTTTTGCAAGTTTGTTGACTAAGTCATCGTCACCTCATGCACCATTTTCCTCGTTGGTCTGACTCAACTCTCCAACTGTTTAGACCAAGATTTTCTCAAAAGGTTCCAAAGACTGATTTGGTG
This sequence comes from Wollemia nobilis, assembly GCA_028583015.1. Classification (NCBI taxonomy): domain Eukaryota; kingdom Viridiplantae; phylum Streptophyta; class Pinopsida; order Araucariales; family Araucariaceae; genus Wollemia; species Wollemia nobilis. The sequence goes on along the minus strand of JAQPPZ010016363.1, from coordinate 4,120,661 downwards.
CCACTGTCAACCTTCCTATGCTTGCTTCTTCTTCAGTTGGTTCAAAATTTACCATATTAACTTGTGCTTTCATTTTATATGGTTTTAACTTTGAACCGTTAACTATCTCAAGGCACGATGCCCAATCCAATTTATTCAATCTAACTGTGTCATTACTCATCATCTCTTCTACTTGGAAGGGTCTAAGCCACAAAGTCTTCAACATTCCTAGCTTGATCTCCCTTTTTCCTTTTTACTTAGGACCAAGTCACCTAGTTTCAAATTCATCTTTCTCAGGTGTTTGTCATGCCACTACTTCCTATGACCTTGGGCACTGTCCACTGAGCCACCACTCTCTTCTCATCCAATTTGATAAGTGACATTAGCCTCTCCTCCAAGATCTCTTGATCACCTAGATGATTATGTACCACCACTCATAGACTTGGTACGAGAAACTCCACCATACGAGAAACTCCACCAGCACAATTGCTTTATGACCATACATCAATTGAAACGACATATGGTTTGTCATTGCTTCCACATGTTTTATACATTATTGAAACTAAGACCTTGTTTGTTGCCTTTGCTTGCCCATTTGCTTTGGGGTAATACAGACTAGACAACAAATGTAAGATCTTAAATTTTGTGGTGAGCTTCTAAATAATTTCATTGACGAAGTGCCCTCTATCATCATTTGTCAACTGAAGAGGTGTGCCTAATCTTGTAATCACTTGCTCGTACAAGAAGCATGCAGTGTTGTTTGCAGAATTGTCAAGCAATGCCTTTGCCTCAACCCACTTAATCAGATATTTTGTTGCCACCACAATGTATCTACATCTTCTTCACCTAGTTCTCCATGGTCCTACAAAATCCAAATCCCATCTCTCAAATAACTCCAGTGGTTGTGATGGGTGTAATGGCATGAAGTCCCTCTTCAATGGCCTCAAACTTCTTCTCAACGCAATAGAGGGTGGGCCACAATAGCCCTACCACAAGCACCTTCCTCCCGTCGCATCTAGGCCCATTTCTAACATCTTCAGCATTGGATATTGGCCTTCTATCCAAATCGTATTGCAGTTGACATTGTCCTCTTGTTGATCGATTTCCTTGTTATAGTTGTCTTCTACCTTGGTGGTCCCCTAAGCACACTCTCTCGCAGTTGCCTTTGTGCTTGATTGTCGTCCTCTACACCTCTACGCACTCTCCCTTGCACTTGTGTTGGTGTCACCAATTGTTTCATCTTGTTCTCTCATGCAAACTCCACGTTTGCGCCTTCTTCTCAACTTGCACAGAAGTTTTCAACCCAAACCACATTTGCTCGATGCACCTTCTCTTGTGCTTCTTCCTCCATTGTTAAAAACAATGTTTGCCACCTCTCACTTTCTTCATCTAAAATATCATCTAGGTGAGGATTCCACAATCATTCAACTTTCGATACTTCAAGTTTTGTCAATCTTTTTTGCAATCCATCAACAAAATTAAAATCTTTATTTTGCTCAATACTTCAACGTTGTTGTGCAATTCTTCAACTTCTTTGTATTGGCTAATCTTTGATTCTTCCACATCCACATCTCCCACGTCCTCACGGCAAGTTATCTATCATCCACCTCTCCAAGCTTCATGCAATGCTAGTTCGAACTTCAAAACGACAATGGTGCCAAATGTAGCACAATGGTGGTATTCCACCCTTGGAGGAACAATTTGAATTGACAGATTTAATGATCAGCTATGACTACATTGATATCAACCTCAGACAATTCGGTCTATGAATAGGACAGCCTGCCCTTTTCTAGACTGCTAACATTCAATGCACTGCACAAATTCCCATTGTATTTGTCTTCGTTATATGGCAATTATCTTCACTATACAGCAATTGTCTTCAATGTACGACAATTGGATTCAACCTTGCGTAACAGAACTTGAAAGGATACAACTAACAAAATCTATCTACTATAGCAATCAACAATAACTCATGCAATGACCATACAAAGGCAATAGATGATGGATGAATATGAGTAGATATTGCATTAGCATTTGCTTGTACAATGGAATGCATACGGCACTATCTTACATATATAGTCTGCAATCCTACATAGAATATGCAGGTGATCCCCATGAACTCAATAACTACAAGACTATCATGATTGGGCATATCTTTGCCAAGCTCTATGCCACAACATTGGATGTGCTTCTCTCCCGGAGGTTGGAGGAGGGGGGTTTTAGGGCTCTTGGTCAAGCTAGTTTTCGACAAGATCACCAGACCACAGATCACATTCTAGTCCTCGGAGCTATTATTGAGGAGGCATGTTCCAGGTCCTCGAAGGTTTATTGTTGAATTGTAGACTTCAGGAAAGCTTTCGACACGGTGCCTCGGCATTTACTTATTGAGAGGCTTTGGTCAATTGGCATCTTTAGGCAGCTTTTGACAGGGGTTACACGGTTATATGAGACTGTGAAAGGTCGGTTTCGCTCCCCTCAAGGGCTTTCAACCAATATTCTTAGCACCATATGAGTGAAACAAGGATGCCCCTTTCACCGACACTTTTTGGGATCTTTATCGACGAGCTTGAGACTTTTATTAGGGAGAACGCTCACCCAGAGGATGGTTGCCTTCTTCACCATGTTCTGATTTCTATTCTCCTCTTTGCTGATGATGATGTTCTTTTGGCCTCATCCCCTGAGGGGCTTCAGCGTCATCTAAACACTCTTGCCGCTTTTGTGACTCGCAACAGTTGATGGTGAATCTTTCTAAGACCAAGGTTATGTAATTCAATACTACCAAAGAGGCTCTATCCCATCTCCACTTCCTTTTCCAAGTTCAGAAAGTCGAAATCACCACCTCTTATGTGTATTTGGGGGTTCTTTTCACCGGTCCCACTTTTGATATGAAACCCACCGCCCAGGTCCGGGTGTGTAAGGGGTATGCAGCTTTGTCTTTGCTAGAGAGGAATTGCTTCAAAGCGCATTTTCAAGATATACCTATGAAGATGAGGATCTTTGATACCGTGGTCAAGCCAACTATTACTTATGGGTCAATGGTTTGGGGCCCTAGTCTTGGCTCGACTGAGTGGTCAAGGGTGGAATGAGTCCAAACACTCTTTCTTCGACGATTCATTCGTTGCAAGAGCACAATCCCTCGTTCTATTATTCTGGCAGAGTTTGGGGCTTCTCCTCTCCAGCTTCAGATTATCTTCCTGATTATCGATTATCTTCACAAGATCTGTACTTTCGGATATACCCTTGAGGGTTGCAGGCAGTACCCTTACATCGCCCTTCGCTCCTCAATGGAACTCTCTTCGAGTTCTCGAGGAGGCCAGACGAGCTGGTATTTCTAGGTTTCTGCTCTCCTGGCCAGCATTCAGATACGGATAGACAGGCTCCCCCCTTATTCTTTGGGGGTTCTCCCCCCCTCTCGGCTTAGTAAGGAGAAGATGCTCCACGAGATTCGGAAGGATGTTAGTCTCCAGTACACCAAATGCACATGGATCTCTCCTATTGCCCCTCTTTCCCCCAAGTTGTCTTTCTACCATGAGCACTTCTTACAGATATAGAAGGGCAGAATAGTTCCTCCACAATACCTTCAACAACACACAATGCATAGTCTTCGAATCACTATTGGGCAACTCAGGGTGTGTTTTCACCAACTCCGGATTGAGTCAGATCACCAACTTCCGACAGAGGAGCGAATTTGCTTGTTTTGTTCCATGGGTGAAGTTCAAACCCTTCATCACTTTGTTTTTTGTTGTCCCATTTATTATGAGATCCAGCGTAGGTTTCATTGCCTTTTCAAGGATAACTCTCGATCTATTTCTACCTTCTTCAAATACCCGGACCAACATTGTCTCGCACTCTTTCTTACTAGCAACTCATCATCGGCTCATCACAACATACTTCACCAACTCCGACGGACCAGGTGACTTCAATCGAAAACGCCCCACATCATCCAGTTCGAACAGAAGCAGGGTCACTAGACAGCGCACCAACAGTTTGTCAGGGTTCCGAACTAGCAATGGGCAGAGACATCATGGACTTCTTCAGCTCCGATACTTCGGCCTCAACTGTTAGAAGAGATTAGTTTTTGGGGGGTTCTCGGAGCTTGCCCCTCCTGAGTTGCTCCCTCCCCTCCTCCTCTCTCTCCATTCTTCTTGGCGTGCACTCCTCTTTGTTGGATTGCAACCCTCCCCCCTTTGCTCTCCCTTTTCTTTTCTTTTCCCTTTCTCTTTGGCCCGTTTGTCGGGTTTCATCTTGTATTTTTCTTCGTTCTTTTCTTTGTTGGGCTTTTTAGCCTACTAGTTGGCAGTCATTATTGTCCTTCTTATAGCCCCTTGGGTCTTATTTTGGCCCATTGCAGACATTAAAAATATTTCATTTCATTTTCTCAATAAAATGTACATGTCAACTTATCTACTCTCCCTTGTGTGGATGTCTCTACAATACCCAATATCCTCTTATGCAATGGAACAATGTACAAGGTTTCCTCTGGATGTACTCTCAAATGAATGAGGGGGGTCCTATTTATCTTAGGGGAGTGGTAGTTAACAGCAACTACCACCCATACACCTCACCTCTAACTGGCCAATAACTACCCTATGTTTGCACTTAACTCATGATTATATGCATTACATTGTATGACTTTATTCTAATTACAAAACTTTGGAATATCAAAATCACAATTTATTACATTTTGTGCATCTTTGACTTCTAGTGCACTTACTTCTTTTGCTGACTAATCTACTTCTTTGGCTGAGGTGGCACATTCGAACTAGCGCCTACACAAATCAGGTATTATTAGCATAAGTATAACAACTTGTCTCAGTAAAAGTGAGATGGAAAAAAAGGTGGTTCATTTTATCTGCTACATTGTTAAAAGAATTATTCTATCCTCAGAATTCATTCATAAGCCAGATGGATTTTGTATAATTCAAACCATCTAATGACTGATCACTATATGGTTGACTATATGCAGTGTACTCTTAACTAAAACCACCTAACACGTCATTATTAGGATGGATGGTTGCATCCTTACTCTGTGTTTCTTTAATACTCTTCAAAGGGGAAAAAACAAAAAATAAACATGTTGGGTCACTTGGAATATATATAAAAACTGCAACAGAGTTCCATTTTGTTTAAATTTGCATGCCTTAGTCAGAGATAAGATTGAATCAAATAAGGAAAAAAGTGCAAGACTCCCCTTGATAATCATAACATTTTTTAATTTTATGATTAGTCAAATTGAGATAGAATCTCACCTTGGTTGAAATTTGACATTGTTCAACTAAAAAACCAATAATAACATAGAAGCCTCTCAAAACCAATGTCAAAGAATATGACGAAATTTGATTTTTTCCTGCTTCTGTTGGGTTATGTCAATGAAGATTTGTAAGCAACTTGGAAGGGGATGCCAAAAACTTTTTAAGATGGAAAGCTTCCAAAAAAAATATTACAAAATATGCTATTCAATACTTTTTTGCTTCTATTGGGTTATGGATATGCCAGTTTGTAAGCAACATGTAGGGGAATGTTAGAAAAAAAGGGTTTTGCTAAGAGTTGAAGATATATCAGTTGCAATCCATCATTAAACAATTCATCTCCATAAGGCTTACATATCCATTTACATTAATCAGGGAAAAAGGAAAGGGCCTAAAAATGGCAAAAGAGACCTGTCATAGATGGCCCCAGATATAGACAGCTACATGTTTTGGAAAAAAGTCTGTGTGATCAGTTAAAGCACCACTCTATATATTGCACTAATTCAAAAGATTCTCAAGTCCATTACAAAAAAAGGATAAGAATAGAAGAATAAAAAGGGACAATCTAATGAATTCTATACATCACAACTTGAACACGAAAGTAGTCCCAAGAAAAACCTTGATTTCACTCTCTGAATTCTGTAATAGGTTTTCTACAAAGAAAACCACCATCCCCAGATCAGAAAGCAGAATGATGGCAGCCATACCCATAATGGTGCTCCTGACAAGACCTTTTTGGAAGAGGAAGCGAACAGTTTTTTGGAGTCTTCCTTTTTCGGAAAGGAAACGAACAGTTTTTGTTTTTCTATAAAAGGGGAATGACCCCTTGCATGTAAAAGTTGATTGAATGTAAAAGTTTTCCGAAATCAATAAAAGATCGAAGCTGCCATTGCCCCGTGGTTTTTCCTGCACATTGCAGGTTTTCCACGTAAAATCTGTGTTACTGTTTTTCTGCGTTATTGTGTTTTCTGCTTGCACGTAATTTTGATATTTTTCTAACATCTGGTATCAGAGCCTAGGGTTTTGTGCGAGTGGGAGCTGCAACAATGACTGGAGGTGTAACCAAGTTTGAGATTGAAAAGTTTGATGGCAGGAACTTCACCCTATGGAAGATGAAGGTGGAGGATTTGTTGGTTCAAAATGACCAAGCCCTAGCCTTGAAAGGGGTCGCGAGTAAACCAAGCAGCATGAAAGATGAGGAGTGGGCAACGCTGGACAGGAAGGCGGTTTCTACAATCCGTCTATGCCTAGCAAACTCCGTCTTGTTCAATGTTGTTGAAGAAAAGACCGCGAAAGCCCTTTGGAAGAAGCTTGAAAAGTTGTATGAGACGAAATCAGCAACAAATAAGGTTTTTCTAAAAAACAACTTTATAGCCTAAGGATGAAGGAGGGTTCATCTGTGGCAGATCACTTGAATGAGTTTAATACCCTTATCAATAAACTGGTTTCAGTTAATGTGAAGATGGAGGATGAGGACAGAGCTATCACCCTACTTTGTTCCCTCCCGGAGACTTGGGATCATTTGGTGATGACCATCAGCAATGCATCATCAGGAACTCTAAAATTTGATGATGTGGTAGCCGCTTTGTTGGCAGAAGAGTTGAGGCGAAAAACGTCTCTAGAACCCTCAACCAATGAAGCCCTAGCTGTGAGAGGTCGATCTTTCGAGAGGAGTCAACAAGGTAGATCACAGTCCAGATCTAAGTCTAAAGGACGCAAGCTGAAAGGGAAGTGTTGGCATTGTGGGAAGCCAGGGCACTCAAAGAAGGATTGTTGGCAACTAAAAAAGGAAAAAAATGGTGAAAAGCAATTTCAGCCATCAGCTGAGGCCAATACAGTAGATTCAGGAGAGACGACAACATGTGAGGCTTTCTGTATCAGCAACAGCAGATCTGTTTTATATACCTTGGTTTTGGACTCGGGTGCATCTTTCCACATGTCTCCTCACAGAGACTGGTTTGACAAATATCAGCCATATAGTGGTGGGATGGTCTACTTGGGTGATGATCACCCCTTAGAAATTGTGGGAAGAGGGGACATAAGGATCAGGCTGGACGATGGTAGAGAAAGGATGTTATGTGATGTACAACATGTGCCTGATTTGCGGAAGAATTTGCTCTCAATCAAGATGATGGATAAGCTAGGGTATTCTATCACTTTCGGTAACAACTACTGCAAAATTACCAAAGGAGCCCTTGTAGTAGCAAAAGGAGAATCTTATGGAACCCTATATCGTTTATGCGGTGATACGGTGACAAACCATGCAGCAGCAACAACTTCAAGAAATTTTCAGGATGCAGTAATGCTATGGCATCAACGCCTAGGACATATGAGTGAAAAAGGTCTGAAAATTCTGCATGACCGAGGTATGCTTTCTGGGATTAAGTCTTGTAATTTAGACTTGTGTGAGCACTGTATTTTTGGTAAACAAAAGAGGGTTCGGTTTATTGCAAGCCCTGGTAAGAGTTCTGATTTTCTGCAACTTATACATTCTGATATATTTGGACCAGTCCCCACTCAGTCCTTAAATGGTGCTATCTATTTTCTGACATTTATAGATGATTATTCTAGAAGAGTGTGGGTTTATTTTCTGAAGAAGAAGTCGGAAGCTTTGCAGAAATTTAAAGAGTTCAAAGCTCGAGTAGAGAAAAGTTTGGGCAAGCCTATTTTATGTCTCAGGTCAGATAATGGGGGTGAATATTGCTCCAAGGAATTTGATAAATTTTGTACGCAGGAAGGAATTAAGCACCGAAAGACTGTACCATATACTCCACAACAAAATGGTGTGGCTGAGCGGATGAATCGCACAATCATGGAACGTGCAAGAAGCATGCTCAGCGCATCCATGTTGGATAAAAGGTTTTGGGCAGAGGCTGTTAATACAGTTGTTTACCTCATTAACAGGTCACCTACAGCTGCGTTGGATGGACAGATTCCAGAGGAGGTTTGGTGTGGTAAGCCAATTGATTACTCTCATTTGCGTACCTTTGGTTGTGATGCATTTGCCCATGTGCCTAAAGAAAAAAGGTCCAAACTTGACCCAAAGTCAAGCAAATGTGTTTTTCTCGGCTATGGAGATACAGTGAAGGGGTATAGACTGTGGGATCCTACTGCCCACAAGGTAATTATTAGCCGGGATGTTATTTTTGATGAAAAATCCATGCAAAGGAAGGAGGTACAGCAAACACCTAATGTTGTACCAGTTGAAGTAGATATGAACGAAGATGAAAATGAAAATCAGCATGCTGAAGTTTTTGACCAGCATGCAGAACAGCAAGTAGAGCAGCCACAACAGTCACAAGACCAAGAGCCACAACCAACAGATCATTGGGTTAGAAGATCTACACGTCCACAAAAGTGTCCGGAAAGGTATTCTCCTGTTTTTCAGTCCTCTTTTGCTTTGTTAACTGATGATGGTGAGCCTAGTTCATTTCAGGAAGCTAGAGAATCTGAGAATGCAGAAAAATGGAGGAAAGCCATGGAGGAGGAAATGGAAGCACTTTGCAAGAATAAAACGTGGGAACTTGTGGATCTCCCACCTGGAAGAAAGGTTGTTGGAAACAAGTGGGTGTACAAAGTAAAGAAGAACAGTGATGGGTTGTTGGAACGCTATAAAGCTCGCTTGGTGGCAAAAGGTTATGTGCAAAAGTCAGGTATAGACTTTAATGAAATTTTCTCTCCAGTTGTGAAGATGACTACTGTTAGAGTTTTACTTGCACTTGTAGCAACACAAGATTTAGAACTGGAGCAGCTTGATGTAAAGACTGCTTTCCTGCATGGTGATCTCGAGGAGGAGATTTATATGGATCAGCCTGAGGGCTATGAAGAAAGAGGCAAAGAGCATTTGGTTTGCAGACTCAAGAAATCTCTGTATGGGTTGAAACAGGCGCCAAGGATGTGGTACAGAAAATTTGACACCTTCATGAAGAGCCAAGGTTTCAGCAGGAGTGAAGCTGACCATTGTGCATACTATAAGAGGTTTGATGATGGCAGTTTTATTATTTTGTTGTTGTATGTTGATGATATGCTGGTTGCAGGCCCTAGCATGAAGAAAATCATTGATCTTAAGGCTCAGTTGGCTAGGACATTTGAAATGAAGGATTTAGGAGCAGCAAACCAAATTTTAGGGATGAAGATACACAGGGACAGAACAGGAAGGAAGATCTGGTTATGTCAAAAGTCATATATAGAAAAGATTTTGCAGCGCTTCAATATGCAGAATGCAAAACCAGTTAGTACCCCACTTCTTTCACACTTCAAATTGTCTTCCGAACAGTGTCCTAGAACAAAAGCAGAGAAGACAAGCATGTCTCGTGTACCGTATTCATCAGCAGTAGGAAGCCTCATGTATGCCATGGTAAGCACCAGACCGGATATTGCCCAAGCAATGGGAGTTGTCAGCCGGTACATGGCAAATCCTAGTAAGGAGCATTGGAATGCGATGAAGTGGATATTTAGATATTTAAGAGGCACTTCAGATGCTGCTATTTACTACGGATCGGAAAATTTGCAAGTTAAAGGTTTTGTGGATTCTGATTATGGTGGAGATAGAGATGGGAGAAAGTCCACTACAGGATATACTTTCACTCTTGCTGGTGGAGCTGTGAGTTGGACTTCTAAGTTGCAGTCTGTGGTGGCTTTATCAACCACTGAAGCAGAATACATTGCAGCAACTGAAGCCAGCAAAGAGGCAATTTGGCTAGAACGACTGTTGGGTGACTTCAAGATAATGCAGGAGAAAATTACGTTGCATTGTGATAGCCAAAGTGCTATTCAGCTAGTGAAGAACCCAACATTCCATGATCGCACGAAACACATTGATGTTAAGTACCATTTTATAAGAAATATGGTGGAAGAAGGTAGGATCCTGTTGCAGAAAATTGATATTGAAGTGAATCCTGCAGATATGCTTACAAAGCCGGTCAAGACAGAGAAGTTTGAGTGGTGCAAAACTTCTCTGGGCTTGCTGAAAATGTGATAAGGGCAGCATTGGGCAATTGGCACTTGGATGGAAAAACATAGGCAAAGAATTCTTGTATACCGACTTCAAGTGGGAGAATGTTAGGAGGTGAAGTCACTATCCAGATCTCTAATGTTCTTCAACAAAAAGTAGCTCCAAACATCTAGACTGCAGACGTCTAGCTGGAGACGTCTAGACTGCAGACCTCTATCTGTATACATCTAGTTTGCAAACGTCTAGACTGCAGACATTCATCTGCAGACGTCTAGCTGCAAACATCTAGTCTGCAGAAGTCTATCTGCAAACGTCTATCTGCAGACGTCCAGACTGGTAGCTGCAAACGTCTAGCTCCAAACGTCTAGACGGGTAGTTCCAAACGTCTAGCTCCAAAAGGGTAGTTCCAGACGTCTAGCTCCGAAAGACGAAATGAACAATTTTCGGAGTCTTCCTTTGGGAGAGGAAACAAACAGTTTTTGAAGCCTTCCTTCATTTATCTATAAAAGAGGAACGACCCATTGCATGTAAACAAGTTGTGTGAATGTAAAGTTTGTTGAATCAATAAATTAAAGAAGTTGTCATTGCCCCGTGGTTTTTCCTGCGCATTGCAGGTTTCCACGTAAAATTTTGTGTTACTGTTTTTTCTGTGTTACTGTTTTTTCTGTGTTATTGTGTTTTTTGCTTGCAAGTAAAATTTTAAGTTTTAACTAACATGAGATGGCCAAGGGTTCTCATTGGCAAAAAGGCTTGCCATAAACAGTAAGAGAAAACATATGACCAGCAATTTTCTTTTGGAATAGTGAGGGGGTAAAAACAAAATAGAAAAACCGATCGCTAATAGATGTATTATCTTCAATAGTATGAAAAGTGCAAGGAATTTGCCATCAACATGAAGGAGTTGTCAACCACAACGGTAAAATTTAAAGAAATCATGGACCTAAGTCATAGCAAAGGGCAAAACAATGTCTTCTTGAGGGACACAGTAATGAATGACGTCCTTAAGCATTTCTCTAGTGGTTCAGAAATTTGATGATAAGTATACTTCTTGAGTCCCATTGACCTCATTGGTTATTTGTGGACATTAACATAATGTTTTTCTTTCTTTCTTTCTGAGGGAGCAATTAAGGAGTGGGAAGCTTGGTTCAAAAGGTGGATCTGGCTACTACTCAAGACATTAGAACCTGTCTAGAATAATTCAAGACTCATTGTTAGAGAAGGATTTGCCATGCAACTCTTTTGCTAAAGCTACTACAACTCCTAGCCTAAAATCTACTAAGATATAAAAAACAAGGTTACCAGGTGCACAGGTGGGGGTGCGGCAGGCATCATGGGCACAAGTGAGGTGGGAAGCGTTGGTGCAGGCACGACCCTTGCCAAAAATAAGGTTCGCTAGGTGCGGGTGCATCTAGTTTTTTATCTAATATATATATGTATTTATTTTTTATCAAAAAAAAATTAAAAATAAAATAAATCATACACATTGTGAAATAATAAAATAAATCATACACATTGTGAAATAATTAAATAAACCATACACGATGTGAATGAAAATAAATCATATATATTCGAAAATATTTAAATATGGCATCATAGAAGCAAATATGATATTCATATAAAAAAATGACGAGATGTCAAAGTCATAAAGAGATAACAATATACTATATAGTAGTGTACATGTACAAAGATAACATCAAAGATTCAAATATTTGATATTTGACTTTGAAAAGCCATCACACCTGCTGATGTCTCTACTATCACCAAGAACTACATCCCAATGTGCAAAAGGCCCCTCTGTATAACCCTTGTTCATATGAGACATGAGTTGAAGAGTACTATAGACATACACGAGGTTCTCTGCCCTACTAGCCTCCAATCAACCTCTCCTCGCTGAATGGATAAATCCATTAGCACTCCAATTCCTCTCACAAGTTAAGGAACTAGCCACCTGAGACAATAAACGACATGTTAGTCGCTACAACTATGGCGTCCCATGTCCATGCAATGTCCACCAAAATATGGGGTTCTTCAGACTCCTGTCATATAAAGCCTCAATAGACTGGAATGCACCCCGTGCACAAACAAAAGATGCAAACTGCTTTCTAATCTCTATTGCCTCCTATCCAATGCCATAAATGTCCTTGACTACCTGTAGAAACTCTGCAATCACCTCTGGATCCTGATTTGGTGCCCTCTTCTTTGTTTTTTCTACATCATACCACTTTTGGTTACGAGCATAAGCTGCCATGTGAAGTGATGAGTTGAGGACATTCCACCTTCAATGAATGATGGGTTGTAATGGAGGGTACAAGTTAACATCTTGAAGATCAGTAATGGATTTGATCTTCTCACACATGGAATCTATACCCTCGTATATCTCTCCTAGGCATTCAAAATTTGTATCAAAAGTACGAAGCATATCTGCAATTGGCTCCAAAAACCGGAACAAAAACTCAACATTTGTCCAAAATTGAGTAGATACAATTAAATTTCTAATGCAAAGGCCCTGCTCTGAAGATGATTGTCTCCATTGAGACTATTCTCTACTAAAAATAGTATGCCCCAATGCTACCTTAACATCCACCAACCGCTGAAATAGAATATAGTATGAGCTAAACCGAGCGTCCGTCAATTTGAGCAAGTCTAATTGGGCATGCTCGCGATAGATCGCTAGTGCCCGATGGTGGTTACACATAAACATTTGGATGTCTCTCCCATGTGCAATCAATTGTGCCACCCAATCAATTTTACCAATGTCCTTCAAAATATTGTTCAATGCATGAACACAGCATGGAGTCCAAAAAATATGTTGGTATTTGGCATGGATCAACATACCAGTTGCTTTGCAAACTGGTGCAGCATTTGTGATTATTTGCACCACTTTGCCCTGCCCAATCTCATCTATATCTGCCGATAATAGACTTACATAGAACTTTGTTTTCTTCTCCTGCCCTAAACAATCCACAACTCTCAAAATATAGGGGCCATTTTAGAAGAGATAATGATGTTTATTAAAGGGCAACTCCGTGCATTTGTCCAACCGTCCATAATAATGCTGCAACCATTAATTGACCATGTGCTCCAAAGTGGCTCCAATGACCTGTGCACACGATCTCTCAAACTCTCCAACAAAGTGGTGTGGATCCTCTCTGAATTCGGAGACACATCCTGCAGGGCCATTATTGATGGCACGAACCATCTTGTCAAAATAAGGGGAACAAGCCACATTAAATCGGATTCCACATGCATAGAAAAATTTTGCAACAGTGTGGTCAAGCTCCTCTCTACCCTCAACATTAAACATGTGGTGTATGGGATTGGCCCTAGGTGGTACAACCCTCCTTCGCTTAGAAGACTCTGGAAGTGATGTCATAGAATATGCAAATGACATAGGTGGAGAAGGTTGTGTAGAAGGGCCTCCCTCAACAGAAGCAGAAGATGGGGCCGGTGTGGGTATCCCATCTGCCCTCATTTGCTCATTAATGAGCCCTTGGCATTGGACACCATCAATTTCATTGCATATCCTAATCCCTTGCCCCTTCAATCCACACAAATGAGCCCTAACCCTATGGTATGATCCTGTGAAAGTCACATCACAAAAATTACACAAAAACTTGCATGTGCCACCTGCACCCTTTGTCTTTTGTTCAACAACTGTCACATATTTCCATAATGGACATTTTGAAGAACTAGATGCACTCCCTGCACCCTCCATGATGATGTTCTTGAAGATGATTTGAATCTACCCTTTGTATATGGACAGCAAAGAAACACACAAAAGAATAAGACGGCATGATAGCCATAGGTAAAACCTGCAGTTTTACTTTTCTAAATGACATTGAACAAAAATTTAAAAACAGCATGATAGCCATAGGTTTTACTTTTCTTAGTTTCTACATGAATTGGATAGCCAAAAAACACAAAAACAAATAAATAAATAAAGATAACATAGGTTTTACAATTACTTTTCTTAGTTTTCTATATGACAGTAGAGTTGGACAGCAAAGAAACCCCCAAAAAAGATAGACACTTGAAACTTGATAGCCATTATCATAGGTTTTACAATTTTACTTTAAAAAGAAAAAGACAGCTTAGGTTTTACTTTTCTTAGTTTTCTATATGACAATAGAGTTGGACAGCGAAGAAACCCTCCCAAATAATAAAGACATTTGACACTTGACACTTGATAGCCAATATCATAGGTTTTACTTAAAAAATAAATACAGCATAGGTTTTGCTTTTCTTAGTTTTCTACATGACAATGGAGATAGACAGCAAAGAAACCCTCCCAAAAAAATAAAGACACTTTACACTTGATAGTCATTATCATAGGTTTTACTTTTCTAAGTTCTTAGTTCTACATGACACTAGATAGCAAAGAATTAACTTTTAAGAAACCCCCCTTATTTGTTTTTAAAGCCCATATGGGCTGGGTGTGGTTGGGCCCACCTAAAAATTAAAAAAACTTTAAAATTTTAAAACTTTAAAGTATAAACTTTTTAAAAAACAAAATGTTTTTTTTTTAAAGCCCATATGGGCTGGGTGTGGTTGGGCCCACCTAAAAATTAAAAACCTAAAAATAAAAAACATTATGTATCTTAACACCCAGATTGGGCTAGGTTTGGCCCAGCTTAACCCTGTTTGGGGTTCGAAAGGGGGTTCGGCCCAACCGCACGTATCCCCACACCCACGCACCTGGTACGGTTGCAGGTACGGGTTAGCGCATTATGCCAACTAGGTGCGCGAACCTTGTTTCCTTGATAAAAAACCAATATTTGGAAGCCCAAAGTCGAGGCTGCCTAGATGAGAAATGCTTAATGAAGCTCCATGAAGTCATTAGAGAACTAGGGCAATCTAAGCTGGTGGAAGAGCATTTCAAAACAAAACAGAGACAATAGCTTTGTCCCAACTAGCTTAGTGCAATGCATTCCCAAGATCTTCATGTTGTTCCTTCTGTAAGACGAGTGAAAGACCTAAAAATGATGAATAATATCCTAAATGCAAGAGCAGTATAGCAGGTCTTCAATGAAAAGGAAAGTTCATGGAGCAAAAGCTTTTTAGAAGTATTTAGATAGAATGGAACTTAAGATGATTTTAAAAGGTAGTTGATAGTGTCGATAACTCTGTCTTTCGGAAGTTCTTTTTTCCTCTAGGCACTTCCATAAAACTAGCTTGGATGGGAAACTTGAAGAGAATACGAGGTGAGATTCTGGAATGATCTTGGATCCTCCCAAGGCCTCTATCTCAAATAAAATCAGAAATATGATGATTAAGGATATCATAAAAAGGTACTATAGACTATTAGATAAACACTAAATTTGAATGTTTCCAGCTACAAGAATGGTAGCAACTTGACCTGATAGAGGGATGTATTGAAAGAAAACCATAACAGAATTCAGCACATCTTATGTAGTCATCACACCCTTCAAGTTAACAAAGAATAGTTGATAAGGAAGGTTGCAAAAAGTAATAAATGGCAGACAGACATAGGCTAGGGTGAGCATGTGGAAGTCATAACTAAACAGTCCAAATGCCATTGTTTCCTCCTGATTTGCTTGTTTAAACAAAATTTAAGCCTAGAGACCTACAAAATCTAGTCATATATCCATGTTTAGGAACACTTCTTCTAATAGAACATAAATGGAATGTTTTTATTGGACCATTGTTTGCAAGACAAGGTTTACTTTAAAGCAAGGAAACAAGGTTCGCGCACCCGGTTGGTTGGGTACACAAACCCGTGCAGGGACGGATGCGGCTGGGCCAAATCCCCATCTAAACCCTGTCAAACAAGGTTCGACTGAGCCTAACCCCATGGCTAGTCGGGGTTCGGCCGACCAAACCCAACCCAATTTGAGCATTAAGACACGTAAAAAAAAAACTTTTTTAAAATTTTTAGGTGGGCCCAGCCACACCCAACCCATACAAGCTTTTAAAAAAATAATATAAATACATTTTAATTTTTTTTAAGTTTATAGTTTAAAGTTTTTTTAAATTTTTAGGTGGGCCTAGCCACACCCAACCCATACGAGCTTTAAAAAAATAAAAATAAAAAACATTTTAATTTTTTTTTAAGTTTATAATTTAAAGTTATAAACTTTTTAAAGTTTTTAAACTTTTTTATAATAAATTATAATTTATAAAGTGGATTCCAACTCATTGTAAAGTGAATTGGAGTCCACTTTTTTTTATATAAACCCTTCTCCAAGGGTTTCTATTTCATTCTTAGCATTTGCATGAGTGAAAAGTTGAAAGAGACAGTGAACACTGAAAAGAGAAAAGCAAAGGACTGCATTGAAGAGTAAAAGCAAGACTTTGAATAGAGACAGCGGAGGCAAACTTTGGACTGAGGCAGCTGAGGCAGGTTTTGGACTGAGGCAGATTTTGGACTGAGGTAGGTTTTTTAATTTTTTTTGGGGGGTTTCTTAAAAGTTAAATTCTTTGTTATCTAGTGTCATGTAGTACTAAGAACTTAGAAAAGTAAAACCTATGATAATGGCTATAAGTGTCAAGTGTCTTTTTTTTTTTTTTTTTTTTTTTTTGGGGGGGGGGGTGGGGTTCTTTGCTATCCATTTCCACTGTCATGTAGAAAACTAAGAAAAGTAAAACCTATGATACTGGCTATCAAGTGTCAAGTGTCTTTATTTTTTGGGGGTGTTACTTTGTTGTTCAACTCCACTGTCATGTAGAAAACTAAGAACACTAAGAAAATAAAATGTGTTGTCTTTACTTTTTTTAAGTAAAACCAATGATATTTGCTATCAAGTGTCAAGTGTCTTTATCATTTGGGGGGGTTTCTTTGTTGTTCAACTCCACTATCATGTAAAAAACTAAGAAAAGTAAAACCTATGTTGTCTATTATTTTTAAGTAAAACTGTAAAACCTATGATAATGACAATTAAGTGTCTTTATTATTTGGGGGGGTTGTTTTTGCTGTCCAACTCCACTGTCATGCAGAAAACTATGAAAAGTAATTGTAAAACCTATGTTGTCTTTATTTTTTTTTTTGGGTTTCTTGGCTATCCAATTTATGTAGAAACTAAGAAAAGTAAAAACCTATGGCTATCATGTTGTTTTAAAACTTTTTTGGGGTTTCTTTGTTGTCCAATGTCATTTAGAAAAATAAAATTGCAGGTTTTACCTATGGCTATCATGTTGTCTTATTTTTGGGGGGTTTTTTACTATCCACATACAGAGGGTAGATTCAAATCATCTTCAAGAACATCATCATGGAGGGTGCAAGGAGTGCATCTGGTTCTTCACGATGTCCTCTATGGAAATATGTAACAGTTGTTGAACAAAAGACAAAGGGTGCAGGTGGCACGTGCAAGTTTTGTGATGTGACTTTCACAGGATCATACCATAGGGTGAGGGCTCATTTGTGTGGATTGAAGGGGCAAGGGGTTAGGATATGCAATGTAATTGATGGTGTCCAATGCCAAGGGCTCATTAATGAGCAAATGAGGGCAGATGGGATACCCACACCAACCCCATCTTCTGCTTCTGTTGAGGGAGGCCCTTCTACACAACCTTCTCCACCTATGTCATTTGCATCTTCTAGGACATCACCTCCAAAGTCTTCTAAGCGAAGGAGGGTTGCATCACATAGGGCCAATCCCATACAACACATGTTTGATGTTGAGGGTAGGGAAGAGCTTGACCACACTATTGCAAAAAATTTCTATGCATGTGGAATCCCATTTAATGTGGCTCGTTCCCCTTATTTTGACAAGATGGTTCGTGCCATTAATAATGGCCCTACAGGATATACACCTCCAAATTCAGAGAGGATCCACACCACTTTGTTGGAGAGTGTGAGGGATCGTGTGCATAGGTCATTGGAGCCACTTCGGAGCACATGGTCAATTAATGGTTGCGGCATTATTATGGACAGTTGGACAAATTCACGGAGTTGTCCTTTAATAAACATCATTATCTCTTCTACTATTGGCCCCTATTTTTTGAGATTTGTGGATTGTTTAGGGCGGGAGAAGAAAGTAGAGTTCCATGTAGGTCTATTATCGGCAGACATATACGAGATTGGGCAGGGCAAAGTGATGCAAGTAATCACAGATGTTGCACCAGTTTGCAAAGCAGCTTGTATGTTGATCCATGCCAAATACCAGCATACTTTTTGGACTCAATGTTGTGTTCATGCATTGAACAATATTTTAAAGGACATTGGTAAAATTGATTGGGTGGCAAAATTGATTCTGCATGGGAGAGACATCCAAATGTTTATGTGCAACCACCATCGGGCACTTGCGATCTATCGCAAGCATGCCCAATTAGACTTGCTCAAACCGACGAACACTCGGTTTAGCTCATACTATATTATATTGCAGCAGTTGGTAGAAGTTAAGGCAACAATGAGGCATACTATTTTTAGTAGAATATGGTCTCAATGGAGACAATCATCTTCAGTACAGGGCCTTCGCATTAGAAATTTAATTGTATCTACTCTATTTTGGACAAATGTTGAGTTTTTATTGCGGTTTTTTGAGCCAATTGCAAATATGCTCCGTACCTTTGATACATATTTTGAATGCCTAGGAGAAATGTACGAGGGTATAGATTCCATGTGTGAGAAGATCAAATCCGTTACTGATCTTCAAGATGTTAACTTGTACCCTCCATTACAAACCATCATTCATCATAGGTGGAATGTCCTCAACTCACCACTTCACATGGCAGCTTATGCTCTTAACCAAAAGTGGTATGATGTAGAAAAAACAAAGAAGAGGGCACCAAATCAGGATCCAAAGGTGACTGCAGGGTTTCTACAAGTAGTCAAGGACATATATGGCATTGGAGAGGGGGCAACAAATATTAGAGAGCAGTTTGCATCTTTTGTTTGTGCACGGGGTGCATTCCAGTCTATTGAGGCTTTATATGACAGGAGTCTGAAGAACCCCATATTTTGGTGGACATGGGACGCCACAATTGCAGC
Organism: Wollemia nobilis; assembly: GCA_028583015.1. Taxonomy (NCBI): domain Eukaryota; kingdom Viridiplantae; phylum Streptophyta; class Pinopsida; order Araucariales; family Araucariaceae; genus Wollemia; species Wollemia nobilis. The sequence goes on along the minus strand of JAQPPZ010016363.1, from coordinate 4,101,532 downwards.
GACTAGCATGTCATTTATTGTCTCAGGTGGCTAGTTCCTCAACTTGTGAGAGGAATTGGAGTACTAATGGATTTATCCATTCAGCGAGGAGAGGTCGATTGGAGACGAGTAAGGCATAGAACCTCGTGTATATCCATAGTACTCTTCAACTCATGTCTCATATAGACAAGGGTTATACAGAGAGGCCTTTTGCATGCTGGCATGCAGTTCCTAATGACAACAGAGACGACAACAGGTGTGACGGATTTTCAAATCTACCACCACCAAATCCACAGGAGGAGGGCCTAAAAGATGAGGAGGAATATGATGAATGAGATTCAAGTATCTATTTGAATCTTTGATGTTATCTTTGTACATGTACACTACTATATAGTATATTGTTATCTCTTTATGACTTTGACATCCTGTCATTTTTTATATGAATATCATATATGCTTTTATGATGCCATATTTAAATATTTTTGAATGTATATGATTTATTTTAATTCACACCGTGTATGATATATATATATATATATATATATATATATATATATATATATATTAAATTAAAAACTAGCCACACTTGCACCTAGCAAACCCTATTTTTAGAGGGGGCCGCACCCGCACCTAGTAACCTTGCTTTAAAGATGAAAAATCCAAATTGTATTGATGTTCAACATTCATATCAAAGCCTCAAACCAGGAAACAATAACAAAACAAGCAGCTTTCTTAACACATACCAAGCAGAGCTATGCCAGGTCTAACCATTTCGATTTAAGGGGTAATTCATGAGCACATAACGATGCAGAAAAAACCCCTAAATCCCACTTTGTAAGAATACATTCAAGAAACCAGGAACAATCTTCAGTTAATAAGGAGTAAAGGAAAGAATTAGAAAATAAATTTGTGCCAATAAAGATGACATTTCTTCAATGTTAAAGAGTATCAAAACACAAGATAAATGAATTGCAAAGTCCATTCAATCCTATTCCTTAGAATGGTTAGAAAAAGTGTCACCCTTTTTGGCCTAAAATAGCAAACATGGCAATTCAAGTTTGTGGCATAGCCATATAATTGTTGAGGAAAAAAATCATATAATATCTTGAAGACTGTGACAAAAGAAATTGGTTGAAGGATTTTCAAATATGCAACCATCAGTTTTCAAATTATGCAGCTAGTTGGTCCTTAGAAATGCAGTTATCAATAGGAATCAGCCATTTACAAAGAAACGACCTTCTAGGCAACAGAAGGAATCCGCAATCAGTATTTTGACCCACATGGATCAAAATAAGGATCTATAAGAAAAGATATATATAAAAGGCTTGCAATCTTGAGTCAACATTTAACACTGGGAAATATTGAGCAGAAGTCTTGAGGATTTAACATGGCCCATTGCAGCGAACATATTGCCCTGAGATGATGCCTGACTTGGCACCAATACATTCTCAAGAAAGCTTCCTTTATTTTATGATTTGTTTGAACCTGCATATGGATTCAAAAAATCTTTCCAATAAGGAGGACCAGTATCACTGGGATGATAGGGAAACTTAAGACAGCATGCCCAAGGACATGCATATTCCTATGAATGGAATTCAGTTTCACTTTAATGTTTGTTCTAAGTTATTCATAAGTGCAGTCCTGGCAGTTGTTCTAGGTAAGTCACTTGTACAAATAACAAATCAAAATATTTGTTGTCCAAAGCAATATGATTCCACTCATATACTCTAAAGCTCAAACCGACACAGTGGATGTTGTCTAGTAGTCTGCAGCCTGCATCCTTTTCATACTAATCAATTGTCAAGAAAATATATATAATTATAGAACACCTATTATCTAAATGGTTAAAAGAGGTAAAGATAAAGATACAATGTCAATGATTGTACACGTAAGTTTTAGAAAAGCATATCTTAAAAATTCATACAAAAATATTATCCGCAATATTTAGGTTTCGTTACAACTTACACATAAGACATGGCTAACGATGCTTCAAACATAACATTGAAATTTAAATTATTATTAATCAAGTTTCTCCATCTCTAAAGAATTTATGCTGATCAGAATGGTTCGTTTGATTTTTATTATTTTGAAGTTCAAATCTGATTTGTAAGCTATGTTTTAAGAAGATGCTTGAAATTTAAATTATTATTAATCAAGTTTCTCCATCTCTAAAGAATTTATGCTGATCAGACTGGCTCGTTTGTTTTTTATTATTTTGAAAGTAAAAGTTGATTTGTAAGTTATGTTTTAAGAAGTTTTGGAATGGAAACGACATTTTGGGAGGGCAAGATGCATTTCAAGGAAGACGGGACACATTTTTAGGACTACGGTGAGCCTCTGCAAGACAGCCCCAAATCCTAGTTGGAGTCCCATAGAATATAGTTTATAAAGAGGCATGTCCGATTTATTTTTTTGACCTGAACTCAATAGCCTAAATGAATCGGGATACATAGTGGATTTCTATTAAGGTGGCTACGGTTTTCATTAACCACAATGGCACTAATATAATTTGTTGTTGCTTCTCCACAAATGAAAACCTATGATGGAACAGAATGGTATGGATTTGGACATTTGAGACAGATCAAGCCATCATTAATATTATTATTATTCATTAAAGTCTAAAATAAGTATGTATTATCCAAAAAAAATTACCATGAACTGGAGAGTTTCTTCTTAGAGTCTTACGAAGAGGGTTTAAACACGACGGTCGCAGCTGAACAAGACTTAGCTTCGGTCTGTCTGTATGAGGCATTAGACATCCAATTCTCACCTGGAAAATAATTAACAGGTACATTTTTTTTTAATGTGACATTTTTAACAAGAAGGCTTAAACACACTACCTGTCCCTCCGCCACACCACAATGAGACTTCTGGCTTCTGTATCTTCAGTCTGTATCTTCTGGAACATATACAAATTTTCAGCCAAAATTAAAGAATCCAATAATCTTAAACAAATAAAAATCTTAAACTATACAAATAGTTTCTCCTTATCATTACTTGATACGGTAGTCTTACCAACGGTTTAGAATATGCGAACTGTTATTTCACTGCAGCAGAACAAGACTTTTGCATATTCAACCCCTGGTATTACACAGCGAATCCTCACCTGCAAAATAAAAATAAAATAAAAAATCTCAAAGAAACATATGGCCTGCCACTCCACAGCAGCAGTAACAGTCTTCTATATCTTAACCTTTCCCTATTTATAAAAAGCTAAATCTGACAAAAAAATCCAGCATTGATCTTAAGAAACATAAATTTAACAGTAACAGTCTTCTATATCTTAACCTCTCCCTATTTATAAAAAGCTAAATTTTAAAACAAAAAAATCCAGCAATGATCTCAAGAAACATAAATTTAAAATAAAAGATGAATTGAATTTACCTGTTCGGATAAAGATTGCTCATGCACGAGTCCAGTATGCTTTAAGCTTCTTTTCAATTTCTAAACTCTCTGCATCTCAAGCTGCCGGAAACCAGTTGCACACCCGAAAAAAACAAATTACCCTCGATGTTTTTCACCTTATATTCTCCAAATTACACCCGAATAAATTCTGCTACGCCTAAATTTTTTATTCAACTAACCATGATTTTGTCATTTTAACATAAATTTGCAACCTCGACTCTAAGTCTGGACCTGACGACTCAAAATAAATATGCATTCCTCGTTGCTTGCACTGCTTCGAACTCTGGACCTCTCTCTCCGCTTCTGTCGAGAGACATAGTCCGATGCCGCCGCCAACGCTGTGCACATAAAGCCCGTCGAAGCCGTAATGAGAATTTAAATATTTTTAAAATCTTCAAAAAGCCAATCGAGGCGGTTATGTCCATGTATAAATACTTCTTATACATATATATTCGTGGTGGGATTGACCCCGGCATAATGTAATTGGTGTCCTAAATGACATTAATCAGATGATGGTTAAAGAATGAGATTAAATAGTATATACGTTTTTTTTTGGCCTTTGGAGATTTAAATGATTTAGGTAGAGCATTTGAGTTTAATTATCGGTGATTATGAAGGCAGTATGTCGAAGGGGATATGATTTTATTATTATAAAATAATACAATTTTGATATAATTTAGTGTAATTTTAAAAAATTAAGCTATGTTTATAATATTTATAATGAAAAATATTTATGATTTAAAAAATAAATATGTTATTTTCTAAATTTTAAAAATATATGATAATAAAAATTATTTTAACATTTTTTATTTGGTTAGTGTAAGAAATCTCTACGATCAATGCGTACAGGATTGAGCAGTCATAGGGTTGAGGAGTCTCCTTTCAACCATGATTCCTTGTAAAGTCGAGAACTATGTTTATTGATAGAGAATTTAACATACATCCACCACACACCCACCCCTCACACACTTACCCACGCTATGGTTTGAACCTTGGATCTCTTAAAGAAGAGCTAAAGCCCGAACCGTTACGTTATCCTATTTTTAACATATAAAATATATTTGTATTGATAATTTAATAAAAATATATATTTTTTAATTAATTATTTTAATTAATGATATGTTTTCAGATATTACTTTAAAAAATATAATTATTGTCATTTTTTTAAGATTTGGTTAGTGTGAGAAACCTCGCTCAAGGCTAGGCACCCGCATCCCACCATGACCTCTCATAAGGATGAGAGTTGAACTTATCAATAAGGATCAAACCCACCATGACCTCTCATTAGGATGAGAATTGAACTTATCAATAGGGATCAAACACACACTCATACACACACCCACCCCCTCACACACTCGCTCACGTTATGGTTTGAACCTTGGACCTCTTGAAGAAGAGCTAAAGCTCGAACCGTTGTGTTGTCCTGAAGGGTTAATGCTATATTTTTTACCCACCCCCTCAGACACTCGCCCACGTTGCGGTTTGAACCTTAGACCTCCCGAAGAAGAACTAAAGCCCGAACCGTTGTGTTGTCCTTAAGGGTAATGCTATATTTTTTAGTTTGATGACATGAAGGAAAATCGAGACATGGTACACAAATGTTTTGTTTTACCAAACTACTATAGTACATAAAAAAGAAAATTAAGATATGGAGTTGGGAGGAATTTGGGAATGTCACAAAAAAGAAAAAAGAATTTATTGAACAACTAGAGAAGTTGAATGATCAAATAAGAAAGAAGGGACTCATAGAAACCAAGGCCAAAATAGAATTGGATTATACAAACCAAAAGGAGGAATGGGAAAGAAGGGAGGAGCTATTGTGAAAACAAAAATTTAGAATCAAGTGGCTAAGAGAAGGAGATAGAAACACAAGGTTTTTCCACAAGTCCCTTTTAGTTTGGAGGACATATAACTTCATCTCCTCTATAAAAATTAAAAAAGGGAGACGATTCACACATGGGAGGGCATGAACTCAATAACAATGAACTATTTTGTAAATTTGTTCATGGTTGAGACCCTGGATCTAGCAACCCAACAAGAAATATTATAAGAGATATCCACACTCATTATAGGAGAAGAAAATTATATACTAGGTGCACCATTAACAATGGTTGATTCCCTATTGAATTCTACTAAGAATTTTGGGACATTATGCAGGAATACCTTCTAGAGGTAATAAAAGAGGCAAGAAAAACCAAGGAAATATTGAATAAAATCAATAAAACTTACATAGAACTAATACCAAAGGCAAGGGAAGTAGAAAATATAAGTGGATACCGACCAATAGCATTATGAACTGTTTTATTGAAGGTTATCACGAAGGTCATGGCTGAGACGCTAAAATGACTTATGCACAAAATAATCTCCTCCAAAAAAGGTGGATTCGTAGAGGGTAGACAGATAGTGGATGGGATAGTGCTTGCCCAAGAAGTAATACATTCTACGAAAGCATAGAAATCTCCCACTATGTTCATTCAACTAGACCTATCCAAAGCCTATGATAGAGTGTATTGGAACTTTTTAATCCGAGTTATGAGAAAATTTAGGTTCTCTGAAGAGTAGACAAACTGGATCAAAGGTTGCATATCATCAATCTCATCTTTATCATCATTGGATGCCCCACAAAGTTATTCCCAATATCAATACGTATTAAGCAATGGGATCCCCTCTCATCGTACTTATTCATTATTATAGTTGAGTGTCTAGGAAGAACATTGGCTAAGCATAAATATACTAAGAGACTAGAGAAAGTTTTAGTTGCTAAAGGAGCTAGCCCGATCACCCATTTACAATTTGTTGATGATTCCATGTTGTTAGGAAAACAACAATTAAAGAAGCAATTAGAATAAAGTAAATTTTGAACTGCATTACCAAGGCAACAGGCCAGATGGTGAATAATGATAAATTCAAAGTAATCTTCTTCCATTGTTCACCTTGATAGGAGACCCTGGTATTGGACAGACTTGGTTTTTGGAAAACCTCGCTCCCAGTTATCTATTTGGGGGTCCCAATCAAAATTGGTAGACAAAAGGAGGATTGGGCATGGTTGATAGATAAAATCAAGGGTAAATTTGGAAAATGGACAAACAGATGGCTATCATCAGGAGGGTGTATTACCTTAATCAAGTCAATGTTACAATCTATCCCCATATATGTGTCATCGGTTCTAGATATCCCAAAGGTGTTGCTTTGAGAGTTTGATCACATAAGTCATATATTCCTTTGGATGGGTGTTAAGGAGGAAAGGAAATGGGCCTTGGTAAAGTGGAAAACTCTATGTTTGCCAAAATAGGAAGGAGGACTGGGTTTTATATTTGTAGTTAAAAATAACAAGCCATTAGCTACAAAATTGTACTAAAGAATGATTAATAATCCCAATGCATTATGACCCACGTGTTGTAGGTGAGTTGGAGAGGGTAGGGTAATCCTCCACGGGAGGTCCTTGGTTCGAATCTCCAACCTACCAAATGCACATCAGGTACCCAAAATCCAATTGATAATGCTGGTATGGTCAGGGTCGGGTGTGATTGCTGGGTTATTTTGACGGTGTAGAACCTCTTGGTCATGGTTTCTTAGACCAAGGCAGCCCCACAAGGGTTTTTTTGCTAAATTAAAAAAAAACCCAATGAATTATGCATCAAAAATATATGATCAAATTATGCAGAGAACAAGACCCTAACAAAGATTATTTGATATCAATTGTCTAACATAGGTTCCCCTATTTTAGCGATACTCAAACTAGGAGAAAAAATGATCAAAGAAAGGTTGTTCTGGATAGTTATAAATGAAAAATACACAAAAAAATTGTTCGACTCATGGGATGGACATTCACCTTTGGTGACTCAATATCCAAAGTGGATCCCAGTGATGAGGAGCTACATAAAACACAATGAAAAGTCAAAAAATACTCCAAGGACCAAACACAAGGATCAAAAGTTGGAAGATATTGGATTCCATCAAAATAATGGCCAATCCAACTTCCAAAGAGACTAGCAAAGGAGATTGACCAAATCATACAAATGAGATCATTATCATGGTCCTATGAGGAGGATCAATATGAATGGACTAGTAGGACTAAGGGGGTGTATATAGTAGCACAAGGATACAAGCATTATGCCCTAGCACTGCTCATCTAAATAGGGATCTATTCACACAACTTTGGATGCAAAAGTTATAGCCAAAGGTTAGGTTCTTCAACTGGTTACTCCTCCACAAAAGGGTGCTCACAAGGGAAAATTTATTGAATAGGGGAATTTATGGACCTTTTAGATGTACATTGTGTATGGAGGAGAATGAAACTTTCAACCACCTTTTTATAGAATACCCCACAACGTTAAAACTATAGAGAATACTCACATATTTGCTAGGATTGCATTGGACCAACAATCAGTCTATAGAATAGATATGAAGAGGATAGAAGAATCAAGGAGTAGATGGTTATGTAGGACAAATAGTGTGGATGGGGATGACGATCCTACCTTGGAACATCTGAAATGAGCAAAATAGAAGGATCTTCAAACAAGAGACTAGAGATATCCGTTGTTTGTGGGTGAAGACCATGACCAATATAATGGAGACTATCTAATTCATGTTGAAGCAACTATAAAAATCACATTAGCGATGGGAGCAAATAGTGACATGACTCAAGATTAGTCCCTATATGGACGAAGCTAGAAGAGTCAAACCATGAGACAAAAGGATGGATAGAACTTGGAAATGGTAATGACCACCACTAGGATTTGGAAAGGTAAATACAAATGGGGCATTGAGGGGTAACCCGAGCAAGGCCAATGGAGAGGGAATAGTTAGACTTTGAACGGTACCTTGACATTCACATTTTCAACAAAATTAGGTACACTTTCCAACAACATTGTTGAGGGATATGGCATTTTGAGAGGGATGCAAGAGGCTCTAAATACCGGATGGAATAGAGTGATAATGGAGTTGGACTCTCAATTATTGATTAACTACCTTAAATCCCCATTGAGAATCAAGAATGTTAATTGGAGAATTTAGAGGATTATACAGAAAATCAAACAAATACAAAGCAATTTTGCAGAGGTGATGTACACCCATATACCAAGAGAATAGAATAAGGTAGTTGATGGTATGACATACCTGGGTTTCAATAAGGGAGACCTCATTTGCTATGGGCACCTTCTTAAGTGGTGGACACAAGAAATAAGGGAAGAGATTCAACATATTCAATATATTGATGATAAAATTATTGGTAATGTGTAGAGATTCTGTTTTTGTGACACCTTTATATTGATATGGATTATGGTTATTAGCACAATGGTTGAGATAGATAAAATTGATGTATCCAATTGATAGGGATTCTAGTTATTAGCACAATGGATGAGATAGATAAAATTGATGTATCCAATGCCAAAACATGGGTGAAAATCCTGATGGCTTGGAAAGTCCAAAGATGTAATATGATTTGATGATCAATATAATATAAACACTCCTTTTACCGATATATATTCTTGAGTTTGACTTAAAAAGTGTATGCAATAATCAAATGGCATAAGCTTAAGTAGCTAAATAGGTTAAATTTTAACCTAGAGATACAGGTTTAGTTATTGTCCCCCTCCCAGTAAGTAAGTAAATAAATAAGTATATATATTTATATTATAACAACTCATATTATATAATTGCCAAAGATATTGTAATGTCAAATATCATAAAGTTATACATTAGGGCATATTTTAATTTTGTGTAACTAAATTTTTTTAAATGTTGTATGAATTTAATATAGTAAAAAACTATTTAATAACAATAATACTTCAATTATCAAGTGGCATTAGCTCAACTAGTTAAATTACTCAACATTTCAAGGAGACCCAGGTTCAAATCTTGTTAAACGATATATAAATAATATCCAAACTTTGTTGTAACACCACTATGTGGTGACGATGTAATACGGGTGAGGCCCATTTCAATCCCATATAATCCATTAAAATAATAATAATAATACTTCATTTGTCCTCCTTGGGGACAATGCAATGGTTCAAGGTTTGGCACTTCTTTGAGAGGTCTAAGGTTCAAACTACAGTATGTGTGTGGTTGTGTTAAGCCCCTATTGATAAGTGTAGCTCTCTACCTTACGACAGGTCATGTAAGGAAGGGGACTACTCAACCCTATGTGTCGTTCATAAGGGTTTATCACACTAGCCAAATCTAAAAAAATCAATAATACTTTATCTTATTTTTATTACTTTATTTTATTTGAAATTTTTTAATTTTTTAAAAATATTTTTTATATTTATAAGCTTAATTATCAAATTCGTCGAATTTTTTTTTAATATGAAGTTCGAAATTCATCGAATTTGAAATCCTAATGAATAAATTCGGCAAATTAACACTAAATTCAAAAGAAAAAAATTGAGTGGAAAACAAGCACATGCGTAAAGGGAAAAACACCCGCCATAATTTTTCAACCCTAAAAAATAACGGTGTGTACCTTGTGTGCAACTTGGTATGTAAATGTGTGGTTTTATTTTTTATGAAGCGCTCATGACATGGGGTTTGTGGCTTTCGTGTTTGTGGCTTTCATGCTGCATGATTGGGTGGGAAACAAGCACGTGCGTAAAGGGAAAAACATCTGCCAAAATTTTTTTGGGGTTCTCAAAAATAACGGTGTGCAACTTGGTATGTAAATGTGTGGTTTTATTTTTTACGAAGCGCTCATGACATGGGGTTTGTGGCTTTCGTGCTGCATACCACGCAACTTTCGTGCTACATATGACGCAAAGGAGTTTAATATTCAAGTCATATCATAACCTGATCTCAGAATCATGAATTTAATATTCCTATTTACAGAGACTAAAGCTTAAGGTTTGAGCTTATGGCCAACTGCAAAGATCGATGATACTCTTCTTTGACTAAATGCGAAGACTTCGACACTTTATTAGGCAAAAATTAAGATGTAATATCCATGAAAATTTCTAAAAATTGAGACTTATTAATTTAATTTAAAATATTTAATATATGAAATTGCCACAACAAAAACTCTGCTTTGACTAAATGCGAAGACTCCGACACTTTCTTAGCCAAATATTAGGATGTAATATCCATGAAAATTTCTAAAAATTGAGACTTATTAATTTAATTTAAACCATTTAATATATGAAATTGCGACTGCAAACATTCGTAAGCTGTGCTAATTATACACAGGAAAAACTGAAAAGAAAAGTATTTTGAGTGTATTGAGAACAATTCACAGGTAAAATTTGAGCTAAAATTTTGTTGAAATTTGCTAATCTCTAAGTGCGAAATTTTGGCTCGCCATAGTACGCAGCTCCAGAGCCTGAAGTCCCAAAGTGCGAATTTTATTCCAAAATTTTAAACATGTTGAATTTTTTTTAAACTTCATAAGTGTGGAATTCGAATACAAACTCTAACTTGATAACTAAGTTTATAAGCTATTTTTATGAATTTTAAATAATGTTAATAATCTCTCTCAATATTAAAGGAATGGAAAAGAATGCATTGAACAGGTTAGTACAGTATAAAAACAAGATCTATTGATGTTGCAAAAAACAATGGGAAAGATTGGAAAGTCAAAGGAGATTTTCACAAATTCATGAAGAGTTGGGAATTCCTCCTATGTAGAAGGGAAGTTAAGGGGTCTAATTTTGAGATGGAAAAAAATCTCTTGTCAACCTGTAAATATAGAAAAAATTAACTCAAGAGTAGTCATAAATTAGATGAAGGGCACCCCTTTGAATAAAAAAATTAATTTTAAGTTTTTTTTTTAAATAATTGAAAAGTCCATAGGTTTCGCTTAACTCGATCTCATATAGACATGTGTAGATAGAAATTAATACAATAGCAAATTCTCTATCCAAAGAAGGTCTCTAAGTAGAATAGTGAAAATGAGTATTATGGAAGACAAGGGATAGAACTCCTATGCCAACAATAACCAGGTCTATTCATAACCCTTAATTAAACTTTTATGTCTAACTAGAAAATCATAAGATAATAGTATTTTAAAAACATTATGGAAATTCATTGTACCTTTTCAAAAGTAGAAGGGGAGGAATTTGTTTTGAAAATTTTAGTTATGAAAATATCTGGATAGATGATCTTAGGTAAGGTTATTTCTTTAAAAATATAAGACCCGTGAGAGCTTATAGGATATTGCATGAATTCCAAGTACATCTATCCCTTGAAATTTAAATCTCTCGTATAATAAAATTATGTTTTTTTCTTTATTTCACATGGTGTGACACTTTGTTTTGTGGTTATTTCAAATTTTATATAAATTTAAATTTAAATTATTTTAGCACACTTGGGCATATCTTGAAAATAAAACTATTAGAGGTTGTATCTTCCTCGTATGAAAGTGAAACTTACCACTTTTTCAAATTGTATAGTTTTCCAAGGTATTGACAATGGTGCAATTATTTTAGTCTATATAGTCATCTTGAGGATAGAACTATTTTGGCCTAAAAATGATGTTTTCCTTTTTCATGGGATTTATAATATGCTTATGAATCACATGGCTACTTTTTATCTTGATAACATTCCACTAATTCAAGAGATTTCACATGATCCTTATATGACAACATGCTTATTTATTTTTTAAGGTAAGTAAGAGAGCTTTCATCCATTATTTTGGTCTATAATTTTAGTTCCACAAGATTAAAGTATGTCCTAATGTATAACATTATGACATTTGATATTACAATATCTTTGGCAATTATTTTTTTGCTTGATAATAAGGGGTTGTACTCGCATCTCCCACTCTTGAAAAATTACATCTCTTTTATTTAGAGCTTGAGGGTTTACAAATAGATACACTTCTCGTCTCAATTGAGATGCTATAGCTAGAAACCTACATCATTTTACATAAAATGTCTAAATTCTTGATTTTCATTTTTAGGATCTTTTCAAATCTTTGTATGAATACAATTACTCCAAAATTTAGCATATTTCTTAACATTTTCCTATAACAACCTTCACAATGTCAAAACTTCACCTCTACTATCTATGCCTTGCATATTAGTAGAGTAATATTTCCAAAACATCGCATTATCACAATCCACTTTACCAAATCGGGATTGCTAGTTTCCTTCCTGAAACACAAGTGCAACCACAAAAATTATAATAAATAGTCTATATGAAAACACATTACTATTACAAAATAAAGCAAATACAACCAATGGAAAACATTAAAGTAAATCTTAATCATTAATAGATTTAGGCAATCAACATTTTTTTTTAGCTTCAACTAACCTTTCTATTTCCTCTAACCATGGAAAGGAGAATTTAACTTCACAATCCTCAATCAAAACCCCTCTATTGGCTAGCTTATCTGCATATTTATTTTCTTCCCTTAATATATGTGTAAACCTGATTTCTTCAAACTCTTTAGCAAGATCTTGAATTTACATAATTATCTCTTGTATGTTCCATGGAGCCTTTGGTTTCCTCAAAATTGCATTTATTACTATGATAGAATCACCTTCCATCCATACTCTATTCCATTTCATTTGTTTACATATTTTTAACCCTTCTAAAGCTGACCAAGCTTCAACTTCATTATTTGTCTTAAATCCACTATTAAAAGCATAATGAGACAAAATCTCTCCTCTATTATTTCTAATTGTTCCTCCTCCTCCTGGTCTTGGATTTCCTTTAGAAGCTCCATCAAAATTCAATTTAACCCACTCCACATCTGGTGGTTTCCACTTTATATTCTTTACCTTATTTTTTCTTCTCTTGTACCCAACATCATAATTCCATTTAATGACTTGACTCCATATATCAAGACTCTCTGCTTCCAAATTAGGGATTGGGTGAGTTGATAGGGTTGGTTTAGACTCCTATATATTCTTTTTCATTATCTCTAAACTACTTTCCTTTCCTTTAAATATTCTTCTATTCCTTTCTAGCCATATGGTCCAAAGTATTGCATATTTTGATATATCCCATATTGTCTGTAAAGCCTCACTTTTATAAGTGCTCTACCATTTCTTTAACCAATCTTCAATTCTGTTATTCATCACCATGTATTGACCAAATATATTAAGAATCCATTGCCATAAATTCCAGACTATTGAGCAATGTCCCAAGAGATGGTCAATACTATCCTCCTATTATTACCAAAAACATATTGAGAGGGGCCATGAAAACCCCTTTTCATAAGGTTATCCCAGGATAAAATTCTTCTATGACTTACTACCCAAACAAACATTTTAACTTTAGGAATGCTTGGGCTATCCCAAATATCTCTCCATATTCTAGTGACATTATTATTATATTGGTGTTGAACATTATATCAACTTCTTGTTGTGTATTCTCCTGAGTTATTCAACTCCCAAATCAATTTATCCTTGCCACCTCTTGGAATAATCACAGTTGTTATATTTCTACTCAATTGCCTCCTAGAATCAATGTCGTGTATACTTGTAAAAAAAACTTCTTTCCATTTGTATCTTCCTTATTGATCTTTGTACAAAATGTTTGAAACCCTATCACCGTATTTGTCTTGAAGCAATCTCATCCAAGATTCCAAAACTAGATCTAAATTAAGTGTTTTTTTATCACACCAAGTATCCATCTAAATAGAATTTTTTTTCTAGTTCCCACCACCCATCTTAAACCTTTAATCATAATATCACTAAATTTTTTAAACCGTTTCAAAGAGCAGAACCATTTGGAAGAGAGAATGTAGTAAATATTAAACTTGGGTTAGTGGGATCAACACGCTTACTTAGAAGAATTCTTGCCCATTATCTTTGACTCTCTTTGTACAATCTCCAAATAACTTTTTCCCTTAGAGCTAAGTTTGCATCTGTAAGAGCTCTTAAACCAAGATTTCCCCTAGTTTTATTATTACACAACTTGCTCCATTTCACCAAGGGAAATTTCCTTTTATCATGTAAACTTGACCATAAAAAGGATCACATAATAAAGATTAAACTTTTTTCAATTAATTTTGGCATAGAATACAATGACATATAATATGTTGGAATGGCTTGTAAGATTGACTTAATTTTTTATAATAAGCTATGAGTAAGACTAACTTAATTAATGGCACTCTTCCTGATAATGATAACCATCTACCTTTCCAAGCTGAAAGTTTATTTTAAACTTTACCAATAACTGGATTCCATAGATCTATCCTCATTCTCCCCTCAAATAAAGGCATCCCTAGATAAGTTGTTGGTAAATTTGTCTCCTCCATTTGAAGCAACCTATAAATTCTTGCTTTGATATTAGTAGGAGTGTTAAGGAAGTAAAATTTGGATTTAGTCCTATTAATTTTTTGCCTTGAAGCTCTTTCATACTCTTTTAAAAAGTTATTCAAAACTCTAGCCTCATTTATCCTTGCCCTTCTAAAAAGGGTTGTATCATCTACAAACTGTTGATGGGTGATGTTATCGATGTTATTACTAACCTTAATTTTACTTATAAGCCCATATTTGTAAGCCTTCTTTAATTTCCTACTCAAAACATCTGCCATAATAATGAACAAATAAGGAGATAGACGATCTCTTTGTCTAAGGCCTATCTTGGCTTTAAAAGATTAGATTATGTTACTAACCCATTGACCAACACTGAATAAGAAATTGTAGAGACACAAGCTTTAATCCATCTAACCCATTTCTTCCCAAAACTAAACTTATCTAAAACTACAAAACAAAAAATTCCATTTAACCCTATCATAGGCTTTACTCATATCAAGTTTTAAGATCATAGCTTTCTCTTTTCTTGAAGCTGCTAAATGTATTACTTCATGAGCTACTATGATCCCATCCAGAATTTGTCTCCCTTTCACAAATCCTCCTTTCTATTATGAAATGATTTTGTCTAACAATGGGCTTAATCTATTCACCATCACTTTGAAAATTATATTATAAGCCATATTACATAGGCTTATGGGTCTAAAAGAATCAAATAATTCAGCATCCTTCTTTTTTGGAATTAGGGTAAGATAAGTTGCATTTAATTTATAAGGAATGTATTATTTTACCCTAGATTGTTACATTGCCACCAATAAAGAATCATTCACTATATCCTAATTATGTTGGTAAAAATATTTAGAGAGCCCATTTGGACTTGGGGATTTATCCTTATTAAAAGAGAAAAGAGCTAAATGAACTTCTTCTAGAGTAATAAGCTCCATCATTTTTCTATTATCTTCATTTGTTATAACTAAAGGAACATCTTGAATAAGTTTATCATTAGAACTTCAATCTCCTCTAAACCTAGAATATTATGATAAAATGACTTTGTCTCTTTTCTAATTTCACTATGATATTTGATCCAAACCCCTTCTATTGATTTAATTCTACCAATTCTAGAAGATGATCTCTATACTATAGCCATCCTATGAAAATAATTTGTATTTTTATCTCCTTTTAACCAAGTCTATCTTGATTTTAATCTCCATAATTTCTCTTCCTTACTCAAAATATTATGATAATCACTAAGCAACTCCCTTTCCTCCGAGCTTGTATTATTTTCATCACCTTTTTTGAATTTTGAAAGTTTATCTTTTAGTTCTTCTTTCTTCTCAAAAATATTTCCAAAGGTGTTCTTGTTCCATTCTTTTAATCTAGATGTCATAGCTTTAATTTGGTTTGGAAGAGCATACAACCCACCATTACCTAAATAATTCAATGTTTGAGCTATCATATCAACAAATTGAGGATGGTCTTCCCACATTTGCTTATATTTAAAATATGATATTTTTTTAATTCACTTACCATCATTTTAACTCTTATTGGCTAGTGATCTGAACCAATCCTTGTTAAGGTATTAATTTTAGCACAAGTTCCTTCATCTAGCCAATGATCTGAGAGAATGCATCTATCTATTTTTTTTTGCTATTAGGTTTTGGACTCTCCTATTGTTGGTCCAAGTATAGTTGTCTTCTTCAAACTCAACTTCCCATAGATTGTTGTTTTGAATAAAAGATGAGAAATATTTCATGCTTTGGGTCAATTTTCTAATTCCTCCAAATTTTCCATTAAGCTTGGTTATGGCATTCAAATCTCCAATGATCATGAATCATGTTTTTTGGTCTTTACTTCTCATAAAGGCTTCAATCCCACTCCAAAATTCTAATCTACTTGACTGAGTTGTAGGTCCATAGACATTGATAATGATGAAACAAATATCTGTAAAGTAGCAAGTGACTAAAGAGGTTATCCAATGCCTATTTTTATGAATGGTTACACACAAGGTTCTAGAAGGATTTCAAAAAGTCATAGTTCCCCCTACTACTCCTTCAAAATCCATAGCATCCCATTCACATCTTGCCCAAACTGCTTTCATAGTTTTTGAAACTTCTTCTTTTGTCATTTTAGTTTCCTGGATATAGAGAATATCAAGTTTATTACTTAAACATAGGTTCCTAATACACCTATGCTTTAAGAGGGAATTAACAACCCTTATATTTCATGAGATGATAATCATGTCTTATCAGCCGCTTTTGGCCCCTCTTGCATATTACCAATATCATTTTGTTGTTTGGTAAATAGAAGTTCAACCAACTTAATTTGTGTTCCTTTCTCTATGTTAGCTCTTGCTTCCTTGAATCTTGCTTGATAATTTGAGGGTTTTCCTCTTTTTGCCTTACCTATATCAGGAGGTCTTATTATTCTATTCCTCAACATTCTTTCACAATTTTGTTTTTCAACATATTTATCCTCTCCTAGGTCTATTATAGAATATTTTGACTTCTCCTGCTCATTTTTTGGTATTTCCTTATTAATGGTAGAGGTATTAACTTCTAAAACTACATTTTCTTTGCCAATTATTTTCTCTTGAATGGTGCATGGTATTTCAAGAGAGTATTCAAAATTCGATGAGACACATTCCTTAGGTTCATCGAGAATGTTCTTCCTTAAATTAAGATCATAATGAATAGACGATTCCTTGCTAATATGTTGAAATTGTTGTACTGTATCCTCTAAGTTTTGATCTATTTTTTCTTCATAGGCTAAAGCCTCAAAAGAATTGAAATTTCTTCAAAATCCTTCCTTATTAGTCTCCATCGTTCATTTTCTTTTATTTTTCTAGATCTATTTTTGGAAGTTGAAAGCCATCTTTATCCATAACCATTTGTAAATTTCTCTTATGTTTTTCTACAAATGATTTTGCTGAGCTCTTCTTAGGGCATGATATCTCAATATGCCCCACCTCATAACATATTCTACATATAAAATATATGTTTTCATAATCTATAGTTTGGATCCACATATTATCCCCATACTTAAGAATAATTGATTATGGTAAAGCTTTAATTATATCAATCATGATCAATATTCGAACATAAATAGCCAAAAATTCATCTTTTGTTATATCTGAACTCTCAAGGAATTCTCCTATAGTGTTGCCTATTGCCTTGAAGGTATCTATTTCCCAAAATTCAATGGGTAACCTAAACATCCTAACCCAGATGGTACTAGGGATAGATTTACATTTTCAAGTGAAAAATATTCATACCAGTGGGTAAGGAAGAGCCCTGCTCTTCCCATAAACCAAGGACACCCTTTTAGGATTATTTCTCTTTCTTCCCTAGAATAAAAAATGGCTAGGAAGAAACCTTTGGGAAGAAATGATAGAATCACTCTTGGAGACTTCCAACTCTTATAAATGCATTTTCTCAAGGTCGAAGCCCCTGGCCAATACCCATTAAATTTATCAAAAACTACTCTATCTTGGAGCAATGAGGATCTCTCTGAGGTGCGCTCACAAACCTCTACCACTAGGGATGATTCTAAGAATCTAACTATAAATTGATCCATAGAAAGGAAACTAAAACTCAAAATCTAATGAAATTTATCTGAAAGTCCTATAGCAAATATAATATTTGATAAAAACTTTATAAATTTTTCATGCACAATTTCTAAGATAAAGAAAGGGAAAAAAATAACTTAGCTAAAAAAATATTTGTCTAGATAGAATGTTTTGCCTCGCTAGTCCTAACCCTTCATTACTCTTTCCATCATTCGAACCCTAGTTGGCAAATATTTGCAATTTCATTTTTCGCAACTTGAAAAATCGTGACTGATCTTGTTCTAAATGGTTGAATTTATAGGGTCGTATATCCCTCAATATTTCTTGGATTTTTGCATCTGACCACTCATTTTAAAGCTATTCAAATTTTGCACAATTTGATCCAAGAATCATCTGAATTGGATAACTCTTCGCGAATATATATTTCCTAAAAGATGAGATATTTTTAGGAAAAAACCCTAATCCTTCGCACTTTACAATTTAATTTTTCTTGACTTAAAAAATTGTCACTCCCTTTGTACCGAATGGTTGACTTCATAGGGTTGTATCTCCCTCAATATTGCTCCGATTTTTGCATATAACCACTCATTTTAAATCTATTCAAATTACGCACAAGTTGGTCCAATAATCAATTGAATCATATCTTTGGCAATATATATATATATATATATAAATAAATAAATAAATAAATAAATAAATATATATATATATATATATATATATATATATATATATATATATATATATATATATATATATATATATATATATATATATATATATATATATATATATATATATATATATATATATATATATATATGGGCATATTTTAATCTTGTGTAACTATTTTTAAAAATTTTGTATGAATTTAATATAGTAAAAAGCTATTTAATAACAATAATACTTCATTTATATTTATCAAGTGGCATTAGCTCAACCGTTAGATTCCTCAACATTTCAAGGAGGAGACCCAAGTTCAAATATTTTCAAACGATACATAGATAATATCTAAAATTTGTTGTAATACCACTATGTGGTGATGATGTAATACTAGTGGGGGCTCGTTTCAATCCCATATAACCCATTAATAATAATAATAATAATAATACTTGGGGACAATGCAACAATTCAAGGTTTGGCTTTGGCTCTTCTTCGAGAGGTCCAAGGTCCAAACTGTAGTGTGTGTGGTTGTGTGTTAATACCCTATTGATAAGGGTAGCTCTCTACCTTATGATGTGTTATGGATGTGAGGGGACTGCTCAACCCTATGTGTCGCTCATAGGGGTTTATTACACTATCCAAATCTAAAAAAAATAATAATACTTCATTTTATTTTTATTACTTTATTTTATTTGTATTTTTTTAAATTCTTTAAAAATATATTTGTTATATTTATAAGTTGTTCTTGTGATGTCTAAATAATGTTTATAATCTCTCTAAATATTAAGGGAATGCAGAAGAATGCATTGAATAGGTTAGTACATGTACAAAACCAGATCTATTGAAGTTTAAAAAAATAATAGGGGAAGATTGGAAAGTCAAAGGAGATATTCACAAATTCATGAAGGGTTGGGAATTCCTCCTATGATGCAGAAGGGAGGTTAGGGGGTCTGATTTTGAGATATAAAAAAAAATTGACTCAAGAGTAGTCATAAATTAGATGAAGCGCACTCCTTTGAATAAAAAATTTAATTTTAAGTCTAATTTATGAATAATTGAAAAGCAAATAGGTTTTGCTTAACTCGGTCTCATATAGACATGTATATAGAGAATTAAATACAATAGCAAATTCTCTATCCAAAGAAGGCCTCCAAGTAGAACAAGGAAGATGGGTATTATGGGAGACAAGAGATGAAACTCCAATGCTAACAAAAACCAAGTATATTCATGACCCTTAACTAAATTTTTATGTCTAACGAGGAAATCATAATATAATAGTATTTTAGAAACATCATGGAAATTCATTGTACCTTTTCAAAAGTAGAAGGGGAGGAAAATTTATTAGTTATGAAAATCTGTAAATAGATTATCATAGGTAAGGTTATTTCTTTAAAAATATAAGACCCATGAGAGCTTATAGGATATTGCATGAATGCCAAGTACATCTATGCCTTGAAATTTAAATCTCTCGTATAATAAAATTATGTTTTTTTTCTTTATTTCACATGGTGTGACATGTTGTTTTGTGGTAATTTCAAATTTTATATAAATTTAAATTTAAATGATTTTAGCACACTTTTCATATCTTGAAAATAAAACTATTAGAGGTTGTATCTTCCTCGTATGAAAGTGAAACTTACCACTTTTTCAAATTGTATAGTTTTCCAAGGTATTGGCAATGGTGCAATTATTTTAGTCTATATAGTCATCTTGAGGATAGAACTATTTTGGCCTAAAAATAATATTTTCCTTTTTTTCATGGGATTATTTATAATATGCTTATGAATCACATGGCTACTCTTTCTCTTGATAACATTCCACTAATTTAAGAGATTTCACATGACCCTTATGTGACACCATACCTATTGATTCTTTAAGGAAAGTAAGAGAGCTTTCATCCATTATTTTGGTCTATAATTTTATCACACAAAAATTAAGTTGTGTTTTGTTATTTTGTAGGGAGCAACCTAAATCTATTGAAAGTAAAATTTGACTTATGGCCAAAGCCAACATTGTATAGGACTAAAGGTATTCATTGTATAATATGTTTAATTTATTGTAATATATTTTATGTAAGCCCTATGGGCTATAATTAATCTTGTTATGCTAAAACCCATCTTACAAGTTGTAATTAACTCTAAAACCCTCTTGTTATATCAAAATAGGTTAAACTTATTTATGTAACTTGAGGATTAGGTTTTGGTATAAGTACCCCCTAGCCACTCCATCCATTATCAGAGTATTGTAAATTTTATTTATAGATAATATAGTGATTATTTGTGGTGTGTATGGATGCCCAATATTTATTTTTCTCTTTCATCTATTTTTATACTTTATATAAAATATTTGAGTGGATGGATTACTTTTGTTCATTTATAAAAATAGGTTTGAAATCCAATATGGTATTAGAGCTATTATGGACCATTATTGCTTGGTCATGCAAAAATTTTACTTAGAGCGTCTAATTCCTCTTCTAAATTCTAGGACAAATTTTGTCTCAAAGACTCATAAGCATTCCTAGCACAAGAAGTGAAGAGGAGATTTTATCCTCACCATCCATCCTTTTAGGGTGTTCAAAGAATACGAGGTTAGTGCATCTAATAATCAAATGGCTTAATTTGCTACTATTGAATTTTTTAAATTTCATTTGGGATATTTTTATAAAAATGGTGATGCCATTTTTTGTGTTTGTTTCTTTGAAGGAAAATGTGCCCCTACCAGATAGAAGGTGCAATGCTCTATTCCAAGGAGAGAGTGCATACTTCTATCCATTCAAGGGGTGCATTATAGTGGCTAGTGGAATAAATGATAAGGCACTATAACATGGAGGTGATAGTTTTGAATCCTATCAGCCTGTACTTTTGTGATTTATATTGAAAGTATTATTTACCCTGCGATGGGTATTCCATATCATATTCCATATTGTGGAAGGCTAGATATTAGTACCTATGCTTTTCTCAACCCTATGGAAGGTTTCAAGATCAAGTAACACCCTTATTTATTTTGATATATTCATCATGATAGTACATGTCTTTGAGGAGAAGATACTTTATGGTTCAACATGGATGATAGTGGAGGAATGGCTAGATGAGTTGGATATAATTTTTTGCTTCCTCCAATTTGTAGGTTTGAGCTTATAGATGCTGATTTTTTTCCTTCGTATGGTGGACATAATGTCATCTATGATGACACTAACATTTTTGTCACCATAGAAAATATGGAAAAGTTGGCTATGTAGAAGGATGAAGAGCATTACAAGAGAAGTGGACTCTAGTTTGATTCATATGGCCATATTTTTACAAAGAGAGATTAATGCGTAGAAGTTTGAAATCAATTCTTCAATTGATTGTGAAGGAGATATTTGACTTGAAAGGAATGTTAATATGTTGGTTAATGAGATAATTTTTGGTAAAGGAGAGAATGAGTTCAAGCCCCAACATCACACTTTGACATAGGTTTAATGGTAGTTTTCATCCTTGACCAACATGGTAGCTAGTATGGCATTTCTACATACCACATAAACCTAATTCTTTACATATATATTTATATAGATCATAAACCAATTAGAAAGAATCAAGTATTGAAAATTGAGTAGATGAGAGAAGTAGAAGTGGCAAAAAAGGACTAGAATGTAGCAACAAATTAGAAATTGCCAAGTTGTAGGTTAGGATTTATTTTAGCATCTATAAGGTTTTGGGATTTAAAATTTTGCTTTTTGAATTTCCATAAGGACAAAATATCCATAGGACATAAGTTTTGCATGCAAAAGCATTTTGAGATTTTTTGAAAATTGCATTGTTTTTTGAGTTCTACACTCTAGTAGTATTAGTTCAAGAACTTGTTAAGTGTTAGAGTCTAGATTATGGAAGATGGATCATCTAACCTAGTTACTCACCTTAATGAAGAAAATTATAGTATTTCATCAACTAAATGATCAACCTATTACACAAAAGAACCTATGGTGAATATTTTAAGAAGATAAATCAACATTCCCTAATAATGAAACTCACCAACAGACTCATTGGTAAAAAAAAAATGCACCAACATGATGAAGAAGCTCTTAGTCTATTCACCTTGTTTATTAAACTATAAGTGCTTTTCCATATCAAATAAGAAAGTGAATCTATTTAGGTATGGTCAAAATTGCATGAGTTATTTGAAAAAGTAAATACAACTAAAGTAAGTCACTTGGAATTAGAGATATGTTTTCTCAAATTGGTTGATTTTGATAATCTTAATGACTATATTATGATATTTAAGGCATTGAAAGTAGATATTGCATCTTCTAAAGGCCAAAAAAAGATGATGTAAAATGTATAAATATTGTCCTTGCTAATCTCTCTTCCTTTTAGATGTTAAACCTCATTGTTTATATGCTTCCTATGTTCTTTAAATCTCAAAACTCTTACCCTTGATCATATTTTATCTATGCTAGTTCACATTTAGGTGGTAATGAGGAATTATGGTTGTACTTCACAAATGTAGGTTCATGCAAAGGAATTAAAGACGAATGAGGCTAAGACCCAAGTTCCAAAGGGACATGAAAAGCCTTCAAATAAGTAAAAGACCATATAAAATGTTGCAAGAGGGAAGGGTATCCAATAGATAATTATTTTCTAAAATTATGAAGGATTGATGATGATTTTCAAAAGATGGGTGGATGTATTTTAGATAATGCAAGTGATTTAGAATGATATACCTCAACTAGAAATACCCATTGGAGCATCCTTTATGGAAGAAGATATTTTGGTCACTAATGTCTTGTCTCCTTGACCCCTCAATTTATATTATGATGGGGTGTTGAAAGTATAATTTGAATTATAGCCAACATTGACATTGTATAAACCTAAGGATAATTATTGAACATATTTAATTTATTATAATATTTTATTATATAATACCTATGGGCTGCAATTAACCTTGTTATGGCTAAACCCATCCTATAACCTGTGATTACGTTCAAATTCCTCTTGTTATGTTAGCCTGGGTTAGACTTATTTATATAAGTTGAGGATTAGATATTGGTATAAATTACCCTCAACCACTCCATCAATTGCATTTGAGCGTTGTGATTCTTATATATGGATAATATAATGATTTTACATAAAATGTTTGAATTGAGTGTTGTGATTCTCATCTCAATTGATATGTTATAGCTAGAAACATACATCATTTTATATAAAAATGTTTGAATTCTTGGTTTTTATTTTTTGGATCATTTTTATTTTTTGTATGAATACAAATATTACAGGATTTAGCATCCTTCTTGACATTTTTCTATAGCATCCTTCACAATACCAAAAATTCACCTCTACTATCTATGCATTTCATCTTAATAGAGTAATATTTATAAAACATCACACTATCATAGTCTGCTTTACCAAATTTGGATTGCTAGTTTCCTTCCTAAAACACAAGTGCAACCACAAAAATTATAATAAATAGTTTATATGAAAACATATTATTATTATAAAATAAAGTAGATATTACCAATGGAGGACATTAAATTAATTATTATTAATTATTTGATTTAGTCAATCAACATTTTCTTGTCAGCTTCAGCTAAACTTACTATTTCCTTTAACCATAGAAAGGAGGATTTAGCTTCACGATCCTCAATCAAAACCCCTCTATTGGCTAGTCTATCTGCACATTTGTTTCCTTCCCTTAATGTATGTGTAAACCTGATTTTTCAAACTCTTTAGCAAGATCTTAAATTTCCACAATTATCTCTTGTATGTTCCATGGAGCCTTTGCTTTCCTCAAAATTGTATTTATTACTATGATAGAATCACCTTCCATACATACTTTATTCCATTTCACCTATTTACATATTTTAAACCTTTCTAAAGTTGCCCAAACTTCAATTTCATTATTTGTCTTAAATCCACTATTGAAAACGTAATGAGACAAAATCTCTCCTCTTTTATTTCTAGTTATTCCTCCTCCTCTTGTTGGTCCTGGATTTCCTTTAGATGCTCCATAAAAATTTAATTTAACCAACTCCACATTTGGTGGTTTCCCCTTTATATGCTTTGCCTTCTTTTTTATTCTCTTACCCAACATCATAATTCGATTTAATGACTTGACCTCATCTATCAAGGCTCTCTACTTTCAGATTAGGGACTGGGTAAGTTGATATGTTGGTTTAGACTCCTCTATGGCTAAATAAATCTTCCTTTTCATTACCTCTAAACTGCTTTCTTGGATAATATAATGATTATTTTGTTAGAGAATATTATATTATTTGGTACATGCTAATGTACCCCCATGGTACCTCATGGTACAAATGTAAATAATAGATTAGAGCATGAGTCTATAGTTTAGGAGTGTTATTTATATTTTCACATAAGTATGTGTCTATGTGTAGGATGTGCACAAGTATCATGTAACAATGTATTCAAGTGTGAGGAGTGCTAAAGTGTGCAAATATCATAAAATATGCAAGTGTAGAGTGTGCACGAGAATGCAAAGTGTCATAGAGTAAAGTGTGAAAGTAATAGAGAGTCAAGAGTCATGTATATAAGTGGTAAGATGAAAATTCGAAAGGCATGAGAGATTTGTCTTCTGTGTGGAATAAGAAAGGTTGCATCTTCTAGAAATGTGAGGGGTGCAATAGTCAAGTATTGAAGAGTCGCCTTTCTAAGGTTATATTATGGAGACAAAGCTCCATAAAAAGTATTGAAGAATCAATTGATGTATTTCATTCAATAATTTATAATATTGAAGCTTGTATATAGTTTGAGCATATTATTGTAATTTTTTCTTTATTTTATTTCATGAATGATATTGACCATTTATTTCATATTACTTTTGTTATTTTTATGAATGTTATGTTTATTGGCATTGGTCATTTATATTGAATGCTCAAATACTGAATAATATATTTGATACTAAACATTAGGACTTGTGATAATCTAGATCAAAATCCATTAGTGGTATCAAAGCTACCACATAAGCTAGCACTAGACTTGATTTTGGTGTGAATATATTTCAGAGAATTTAGAGAGATAAGTTGTAGGTTAAAGCTAGCATCAGAAGGAAATTATAGTGTGATTTTATTTTAGATAATTTAGAGAGATAAGTTGTAGGTTAAAGCTAGCATCAGAAAGAAATTATAGTGTGAATTTAAAGTTAAAGCTTTAGAGAAAATTCTTGATAATTCAAGAGTTATTGAGGTTCATATTATATTTGAGTTTGACTCAAATATATATATATATATATATATATATATATATATATATATATATATATATAATTTCGAGAGAAAAGTTATGATTTTCCATTTGATTTTTTAGGGTTGTTTTCAGCCTAAAACTATAAATTTGAAAGATTAACATTGGTAGGTATTAATATATTTTGTTTTGAAATAGAAGCAAAAATTAAAGCAGGGTTGAAGGCACTAAGAGAAGTTTTTGACTACAAATTGAGAGTAGACATGTCAAGAGCTGCCAAAAACCAAATAATTAGAGTCATCCAAAGCTTGTGAAGACATTGGAATTATTTATCAATTTTTTTACAAAGAAACACTGAGGAGAAGCAACAAATAAAAAAGGAAGCCATTGAAGCTACCCGAATTGGAGATAAGTCTAGCAAGAAAAGAGATAAGATAGTAGTTGCTTGACTAAAGATATATTTAGAGCAAAGGAGGAGTCATTCATTTGAGAAGATTCCCCATTTGATATCTACCATAGGAGCAAAATTTTTATAGAAGTCACTTGAGAAGCTAGGAATCATTCGAGTTGAAAGACGACCAACATATCCACCTAAGAATCGAAGAGTTATCTCCCTAAGAGAAAAGCTATTTCCACCTAAGAATGTTACATTTGCATGAGCATGAAGCTATTGCATGAGAACATTACACCTGAGAGTAATGTTAAAGCTAAATACATGAGACCAATGAATAATCGTTTATGAGGATTGGAGAAGATATAAGAAGTGCAAAAGGTATAGTCACGATAGTCCAGGGGTGCTGATCCATTTCATGTCCTTGAATATTATGTTGATTCATTGAAGATGTGAAATAAGAATATTTGATATTTGAAATCAATGTGGATGCATGAAGGTTAGCGAAAAATACATGACTTGAATTGGCAGGTTGGAGAATATTAAGGTAAGATATTTTATCTTGAAATTTTGATATTTCATATTGGCACTAGACCAAAGACATAAGTCATTTGATTATTTAAATTTTAATTTGGAATTGATGTTGAGGTAAGACTTAGGGAAATTTAAAAATTGATTATTGATTAGGGAGCCATAAGGAATTCTACTCCCAAATAGTTTTATGAAGAATTGTTAAAAATTAATAAATAAAATTCAATTTTTTGATACTTGATAATTTGATAAATTGAAGTGGAAACCACCAGATGTGGAGTGGGTTAAATTGAATTTTGATAGAGCATCTAAAAGAAATCAAGGACCATCAAGAGGAGGAGGAATAATTAGAAATAATAGAGGAGAGATTTTGTCTCATTACGCTTTCAATAGTGGATTTAAGACAAATAATGAAGCTAAAGCTTGGGCGACTTTAAAAGGGTTAAAAATATACAAACAAATAAAATGGAACAAAGTATGGATGGAAGGTGATTCTCTCATAGTAATAAATACAATTTTGAGGAAAACAAAGGCTCCATGGAACATACAAGAGATAATTATGGAATTTCAAGATTTTGCTACAAAGTTTGAAGAAATCAGGTTTACACATACATTAAGGGAAGGAAAAAAATGTGCATATAAGCTAGCCAATAGAGGGGTTTTGATTGAGGATCATGAAGTTAAATTCTCCTTTCCATGGTTAGATAAAGTAGTAAGTTTAGTTGAAGTTGACAAGAAAATGTTGGTTGCCTAAATCAAATAATAATTAAGATTTACTTTAATATTTTCCATTGGTAATATTTTGCTTTATTTTGTAACAATAATGTACTTTCATATAAACTATTTATTATAATTTTTGTGGTCACACTTGTGTTTTAGGAAGGAAACTAGCAATCCAAATGTCGTAAAGTGAACTATGATAGTGCGATATTTTGGAAATATTACTCTACTAAGATGCAATGCATAGATAGTAGAAGTGAAGTTTTGGTATTGTGAAGGATGCTATAGAAAAATATAAAAAAGGATGCGGAATTCTGAAATATTTGTATTCATACAAAAAATTGAAAAGATCCAAAAAATGAAAATCAAGAATTTAAACATTTTATGTAAAATGATGTAGATTTCTAGCTATAGCATCTCAATTGAGATGAGAAGTGTATCTATTTGTAAACTCTCAAGCTCTAAAGAAGAGAGTTGTAATTTGTCAAGGGTGGGAGACCCAAGTACAACCCCTTATTATTTAACCAAAAAAAATTGATAAATTGAAATTTAAAACTTTGGAGAGATAAGGCTTTCTACTCCAAAAATAAATTTTTGAAATTGAATTTGATAATTTAAATATTGAATGCAAATTTTTTTTTTTGCATATTGATAATTCATAATTGAATTTTTTATTTTGCAATTTGATAAATTAAAATTTAAAGTTTGAAGAGATAATGAATTCTACTCCAAAATAATTTGAAGAAATTGAATTATTGCATTGATTTGCAAAATTGGAATGTTGGAGCTATAAAGTTTTATACTCCAAAGGAATTTAAAAGGGTTTTAATGAGTTCCATTATGTCAAATAGCAAAATTTTTCTTTCTGAATCACAACTTTTGAAAGGACCTAATTTTGCATCATGGAAAAACAAAATGAAATCAATTCTTATTGTAGAAAAACTTTGGAAAATAGTGAATGGAACAAAGAAAAATCCTATTGAAGATGAAAGAGAAAAAACAAAAAATTGAAGTGATGCACAAGCCCTTATGTTGATTACATTTGGGATAATTGATGAGATACAAATATACACAAGTGAAGCAGAGACTTCAACAATTGCATAGGAGAAATTATATAAATTATTTGAAGGTAAGAACAAAGCAACCATCTTGATTATACAATATCAATTATATTCATTAAAGGTTAATAGTGGAGAGAGTATAGAACTCCTTTAAAGAATAGTAGATATAATGTTTAAATTATTGATTTTTGGAGAAAAAATAGAAGACAAGCTTCTTGTCCAGGTTACATTAAGAGCACTTCTAGAGAGTTACAAACATTTAATTGCTTCACTTCAAGTGATAAATAAGGAAACAACCTTTGATAAATGAATCAATGTTCTTAAATAATACGAAGTGGAAATTTTAGTTAAAGATGAAATGACTAACAATGCTTTGGTATCTACGAAAAATGTACCAAATAATACTGTAGTATCATCAAAGTATTAGCCCAAATGGAAATAAATATTCTATCACATATGCAGAAGAAAAGGTCATACTAAAATTTTTTATAGATATAATTCCTTGAATCAAGGAAATCAAATGAACAAACCTTTCCAAAATTTTCATCCAAGGCAATATCAATCTTAGTACCAATATGGATAGCAACAAAAACAACTACAACCAAGAGAAGAAAATCAAAAGGGTAATTTAGTCCAAGAAATTCAAGATATTCAAGAAATAGAAGAGGCTATAGAAGGAAATAAAATTAGAGCTCTTACAACAAGAATTCTAGTTGAAGATCAAATTGAAGATAGTTATGAAAAGGATAAAAATGAAGATTATTCAAAAGTTTCTAATGACACTAATGATACATATGACAAAGTAAAAGTAGCAAAAAACAAGCCTACAAAAATAAGAAAGAACTTTGAGAAACATTAAAACGTGATCAAGAGCAAGACAAAGAAATAGAGTAAAGAAACAAAATAATAAGATTAGAAAAGGAAAAATAAAGATAACCAAAGAAAATAAAGGAAAGGGGAAGGTAGGTGAGCACTAGAATTTTGAGCAGTACTAGAGCCAGAGCAGAAAGACAAAAGCAAGAATCAGATATTGAAGACTAAGATCTTCAATAACCAAATAATGTAATATAGGGGAGTGTTAGAGAATACTATATTATTTGGTACATGCTAATGCACCCCATGGTACCTCATGATAAAAATGTAAATATGTAAATATTAGATTAGGGTGTGAGTCTATAGTTTAGGAGTGTGATTTATATTTCTCATTAAGTATGTGTCTATGTGTAGAACGTGCACATATCACATAACAATGTGTGCAATTTTGGAGTGTGTAAGAGAATGAAAAGTGTCATAGAGTAAAGTGTGCAAGTAAATAGAGAGTCAAGAGTCATGTATACAAGTGGCAATATGAGAAGCCAAAAGGCATGAGATATTTGTCTTATGTGTGGAATAGGAAAGGTTGCATCTCTCGGATATGTGAGGAGTGCAAAAGTCAAGTATTGAAGAGTCATATTTCTAAGGTTATATTATGGAGACAAATCTTCATGAAAAGTATCAAAGAATCAATTTATGTAATTCATTCAAGCATTGATAATATTGAAGCTTGTATACAATTTGAGCATGTTATTGTAAGTTTTTTCATTTTATTTCATGAATGATATTGACCATTTATTTCATATTATTGTTGTTATTTTCATGAATGTTATGTTCATTGACATTGGCCATTTATATTGAATGATCAAATATTGAATAATATATTTGATCCTAAACATTGGGACCTATGATAATATATCTAAAAAGCCATCAATATTTATGGTTCCAATGGTTGCCTACTATATGTTTGTTTTTCTTTTTTATGATTTTAGTATAATATTTGAGTGGATGCATACCTTCAGTTTGTTTATGCAAATAAGTGTAAAATCCATCAAAATTATTATTTTATCTTGCACATATTCGATAGATTTAGGATATAACTATGAACTTAGGGCTAATGAAGAACTTATTTAGACTTTACTAGATGGAATTAATTCCAGTAGGGCACATGTGGTTGTTTATTTAGCCTATTCAGATTCCACATATTTGAGGAATATATTCTTAAAATATAATATATGATGAAGAATCATCTTCTCTTGACTATCATTATTATAATTTGTCTTTGTGAGTTTTTGGATGTGGTGGTTTCATTCTTGGATCCACGTCCTTTATGTTGTTAATATTCTATGCGTTTATCCTAACCTTCATTCAATTTATCACATTACTCACACTAAGAAAAGGATGGATTTTTAGCCTTATACATGGATAAGGGCATTAATGATGGATTTAAGATAATGGACTTAGGAAATTATGACTATTTTGGTTAGATGTTTAATATTGGTGTGATTCTACCTTCTTCCTCTCCTTCCAAGTGGAAAGGGTTTGTTTCCATGACAACCAAAATATATGACATCAACAATTTTTGGAATTATTAATTTGGAGATACCAATTAAAGATCCTTAAGGCACATGAGTCATATTCATATTGTAGATGTGATTCCATCCATTGATACATGAAGGGTTATTTATGAGAAATATAATTTTGAAAAGAATCATAAAGAATGATCCCTACTCTTTAGAGATCATTCATAGTGGTATTTTTAGTCCTATTGCAAATTATTTTATTTGAGAATTAGTATATTCTCACATTAATTGATAATATCTTCGTATTTCTATTGAATTATACTATTAAGACCAAGGACAAAGCATTCACAAAATTTAATACTTTCAAAGCTTTGGTGGATAATCAATATGAGAAGAGGATAAAATATATTTAGATTTATGGTGGTGGTGAGTTCACTAGTAATGCTTTTGAGTGGTTATTGGAATACCATGGTATAACCTTGCAATATATCATCCATTAAACTCCTTAGTAGAATGGAATGGATGAGTGAAGAATTATGGTTACTATAGAGATGGTTAATGTATATTGCATTCCAAGTAGATGGAGACCAAGTTTTAGGGTAATGTAGTGACTTATATAACATATATCATTGACAAGACACCAAGTATAATAGTCAAAGGAATGATACACCTTGAGAAATAAAGCCTTTAATTTCACATTTTCATCTATTTAAATTAGTTGCATGGGGTCATATTCCCAAATACAAGTAAAAAATCTACTTGAGAAGAGCCATTAGTGTAGTAATATGGGATATATTGACAACTCTAAGGATTATTGTCTCTATCATCCTGTCACTTGGGATATTCTTGGATAACATGCTATGGAGTTTGATAAGGTCCTTTACTTTAGGTTTTTATCATTCACTTTTGAATTTTCTAGAAGATTATCCATCTCTTACACCTACTTTTTATCCCCTCTTATTGATTCTTCTATTGTCCAATGTAAATCACGTATGGTCATTTCTACTATAGCTATATTAAATTTATACTTTAGTCTTTTTTTGTTTAAATTTCTATTATGGACATTAGTAGCATAACTATAAATACTCTACAACCTCCACATAATTTAGCTTCTTTTATAGGTTTGGGTGCCCTTTAAGGTGATCTTGGTCCTCATATACAATGTGATATTATATTCAATGTGTGGCATAATCGAAGAATATGTTATGTTCATCACTTATTTCCTTTGTTTATATCATTATACATTATGTTCCCTAGTCGTCTATAGATCAATTGACACCCAAATAGGAATGAAATCATTTTTAGGATGTGTAATGAATGGTAAAGTAGGAACATTATCAAAAACCTTTGCCTTATTGATCTTTGATATTGAAGGTTGATGATTGTAGAGATCCTTTAACTTATTCTAATTCCAAGAGGTGTATTCAATGGGATAATGTTATGATCAAATATTTTGAGTCTCTTATGAATAATTAATCCTGGGAGTTGATTCCTATATGGTTGGATTTAATTGGGCCTATAAGACAAAATTTTGTGTAGATGGTTAGTTTTAGAAGCATATGGTATTGCTTAGTGATTATGGATTCTCTTACAAGAAGAGGTTTATTACTCATATACTTGTCCCGTTGTACATTTCTTGGATTCCATGCAAATGCTTCTCTCTATTGTCACTTTCTATGAATAGGAAATTTATTAGATGGATGTGAAATTCCAACTCAAATATTTCCAACAATGCTCAACCACAAATCTCACATAACAATGATACTCATATTCTTTTTAAGTTCAAGTTCTTTGCATAACCAATGGGCTTCAACAATAATGCTAATAAAACATTCTTCACATAACAATGATACTCATGTTCTTCTCAAACCCTATCTCAGGTTTTTCACACTACTAATGGCTTCAACAAGAAGGCTTATAAAACAAGGTTTAATAGCAACTCTCAACCCAGAAAACCTTGAGACATTCAACCAACTACTTTCGAAAAGGAAACCACAATTAATCCTTTTCTCTCCAATGATATTTCAGAAATCAACCACCATAAACAATCAATAGGAGAATGTGCCCATACCTTTTATGAAGATGAAGAAGCCTTTTGGTTGTCCACAAAAACTGTCTCACTCAACACACTTTCTTTTTCAACTTTCAACAAGGGTTAGAGATCTTGATTAATAACACAACAATAACATCCAACTAACAACTTATTACTCCTACTCAATAACATACACCATGTCACTTAATAAATTAATTAATCTCTTTTGAAAAAGAACAAAACAACCTTCACTTTTGAACCTCTTTACAAAATAAGAAATATCTCTTTACACACAACTTATTTCTACCTCGAAGCAAGTTAATAAAATAGCCCTCGGAATAAGCTTTCCAAAAATATATAATATGATATACTTCTAAAAAATAAATCACCAGAAATCTCTCCTTTTTTAAACATGCATCATAACCCTTATTCCTCCTAGGGCAACTTTAGAAAAATAAAATATATCTAAAAATTATTAACTTGCCTCTGTCCCTAATGGGATTCGATCTCGTGACCTTCCTTGCTTAGCACCTTAACCACAACCAACTTGCCGTTGGGCCACACGCCCTCACGTGCTCAAAAGGAGCACACAACAAAACCTTATGTCGTGAATATCTGTGCCCTTCGAAAACAAAACGTGTTTCACGTATTTCAACACAACAATACACCTCCGAAAGGAATCAAACGTAGGACCTCTTGCTTCACACACAATGCACGAACCACTAGGCCAATGAGGCCTATACATTTGGCTTTACTCCACAATAGTCTCTTCAATGAACGCAAAAATTGTAAGCCTTTTAAAACCCTTTTCACACACACTTCGACACACGATGCACAGGCTCTTTTACTATTCGAATCCAAAAATGAGGTCGAGGCCTTAGCCAAATAAATAAAAAATCTGGGCATATATATATATATATATATATATATATAATATGTCCTCCTCCTTTCCTTTGACGTCGATGCAATACTTTAAATATTAGTCTTATGCCTTTTCCTTTCTTTGACGTTGACGCTATAAATTAAATTTTAAATTTTAATTTTAAATAATTTAAAATTTAAACTTAAATATTTAAAATTAAATATCTCCATCACCGGGGCACCTTTTTCAACGAAACAAAAAGCCAACTTGGGTTTTAAGAAAAACCCATTTCAAATCTACCATCAATGGTTTTAAATAAAACCTTTTATTTTGCCTACCTTGGTTTTCACAAAAACCTTGTATATATCCATGCTCTCCAAAATATCATAAATGCTTATTTATGAAATGCTTTGGCCACAAAAACTCAATGTGATCCATGTGACATCAATGATCCATGTGACATAAATGACAACATAAAATAACTCAAATTTCCAACAATGTCAGACGTCCCTCTTCCCACAATTGTGGGGTTTTCTTTCAAAGTTCCTCTTTTTGTAACCAGAAGTTTTCAAATATAAATGGTTTATGATGTTGCCATGTCTTGATCCCCCTTCCAACAGAATGGGGAAGTGATATGAAACTAGACCCTCCAAAATCTAAAATTTTAGATTCCATTTCATAAATATCTCCTTTGAAATAAAAAGGGGTCTAACTTTACCTCCCTTCTATGTGGCTCCCTCCTCTTATTAGTCCAAGTATAGTTGGTTCCAAGTCATTTAATATACTAAGTGTAATGCATGGACCTAGGAAATCATAAGTCGATCCCTCAGGTCCAAAATTGGGGTTACCCCTTCCTGGTCTCTAGATGATAATTTAGTATTAAAATACCCAACAATAATTCAATCTAAGCCCTCCCTCGAGACTCTCATATTATGCACCACTTTCCATTAACAAATCTAACCATTTAGATTTTGTGTGATTAAAACCTGCTCAGTTGTCACATCTTTCCTAAAATGCGATGTGAGAACACCCCTCCAAGCCATATGCGCTATTTTCATCCATTCAAGAGAGTTACAAATGGTAACTATCCCCATTAAGGCCCCTTGGACATCCACTTACATATGACCAACACCCCTCCAGACTTTATTTTACTTTTTTACACATAAGATCCAACATTATTTTTATCTCTTGGATAAGCAAAAAATATGTTTTACTTTTTTCTAAGAGTCTTTGAATAGTAGATTTATGGGTTCTACTACTTAAACCCCTAATATTCTATGATTGTAAAATAATTGGTTACCTTGATACTAGTAAGAGTCTATTGGCCTCACCAATACTCCAATGATTAGTTTATCTCCTTGAGTGACTATTAATTATTTATTTGATTTTCTACCCACTCCTTCATAGTTGATATTCTTTGATCTATTCTTCACTTGGATTGTCCCTAGAGTTGGATTTTCTCTATTATTTTTTGCCACACCCATGATGACATCCTTTATTATCGATTGCTCTTGGTTATGCATTATCAATACCCCTACAATATTTGATTGTGGTAACTCACTGCACTCTATTACCTGCTTTAGGATAGGAGGAGCTGGAAGAGGGGCTTGGACATGGTTGTTATTATTTTTATTATCCCCATCCACTCCTTCCATGAATTGTTCTTCTTCCTACTCCACCAGTGTCTTGAAGATCTCACACCTATTTGAGGGTTTGACATGGGTTTGCTCTTTACCATATTTTTTATTTTGCTTTCTCCTTCTTTTAGGTTGTTCAAAACCATCTCTCTATGCTTCTCCACCCTAAGAAATGCTAGCTATTTTTTATTGACTATTGACTTAACCTCCTTAGGAAGATTCAACATTCACAAAAGAGCCTCCAGTTTTGTGTTCATAATGTTTGGGCAAGACTTGGCCAAATACCCATATTTATGGTAAAATCTATACTTGAAGGGAAATTCCTCATAATCTACATATTGAATCCAAGATAGTCCTACAAGTTTGAGTTCCACCTCTATCGACAAAGGCTAGTTGGGATATGTTTCCATGCATAATCTAGCATAAACAACTATGTTTCCTTCCATCATGTCTTTAGAAACACCCAAATATCTTCCAAGGGAATTATGGATGATTTCCAATACCTACTCACCCTAGAACTCCATTGGGAGTGTATATAAATGTATCCAAACTGAGACAACCATTGAGTTCAATTCGAGGATCAAATCCCACTATCCAAGGCTGAATAAATAATTCTATCAGACTATGATTCCTCTTTTATGATTTGAAATCCCTATTTATACTGACAAGTGAGGAAAAACTAATAATAAAATATCCATTACTAATAAACCACAAAGAATACTCATGAAGAGGATCTTATTTTTTCCAAACCTATGAATGTAAACAATTCAAGATAGGGTGAATACCTAAGAATTTACAAATCAGATCATGATTGGATCTATATAAGAATGTTTCTTCTACTATCTTCTATTTAATGACAATCTTTGGCCTTTATTCCAACTATGACATGCATCCATTGACTCTTTGAGATGTTGATATTTTTATAGCAATCATAAAGAGCATTTTTAATGTAATTTTTTTGTGCTTCTTTATTCTCTGTTGGAGATTTTTCCTTCAACAAAACTGCAAATAAACTTTGTATATATAAAAGAGGATTTGGAGGTGTCCCCATGGGCCCTCCTAGGGGTAGCAATCTTGTATTTGATTCCATAGAAACCAAAAAGTACTTTGTCTACCCAACTGATGCCCTAGTTTTCTCTCTGGTATTCCAAGTCTTTGAAACTAAATTTCCTATTTGTTATTTTTTATTATAATTTTAATTTTTTGAAATTGATTAACTTTTATACAAAGGTCTAAAGAGTATTTTTTGAAATTGATTAACTTTTAGGCAAGGTCCTTGTTGGTCTAAAATCTACCTAAGTTTGTGAAGTGCATCATGATGATTGGGATTCCTCCCAAGTTCAACGTCTAGAGTAGGCCTGTTACCTAATGTTGATTTATTTTTCTATACTTAGGATAGTGCACATTAAGGGGGAATGTTAAAATATTATTAATGTGCACTATGCCTTCACCTTGACACTTGTCAGTTTCGTTGACATTTGTCATATCTTTCATATAGGCTTATGCCTATATATTGTAATCATCTTCGTTTGTAATACATCTTATCTTGTTTAATCCTAACATTTGGTATCGGAGCTCCAGTTATTTCCTGCCCTTGTGAGCTTGAGGGGGGATTTCCCTCATGAAAACCCCCTCTCATTTTTTTCATAATTTTTCTTCCATTTTTTTTCTTTAGCTAGGGAGTATGCTCTCCATCAATGAGATGGATCAGAAACCAGAAGCTTTGAAAATTAACGGTTGAATTTTTTTTAGAGTGATTGGGATGTTAAAATCGATAATAGTATCCATCTGTAGAAGTAATTGTTTGAAAGAAAAATAAAAAATGGGATACGAAGTATTTTTTTATTATTTTTCCAATGTTTTTTTTGTAGGTTTGAACTGGGGCTTCTTCAAGTTTTTCTTCAGTGTGTTGCACCTTAAATAGCGATGGATATTTCCATATATGTTCGAGTGAAGGTGGCCCCGATTAAACATAAAATGTGTCACTATGATTTTTTAATAAAATTGAATCAGCAGCTTAAATCAGCTACCTTCACCATCAAACATCATCGGTCCTATGTGCACAACATCACCGTGTCATAGCCGCCTCATAAAAAAAATTATTGTGATCCAAGGCAGTAAAACATGTAATATCGAAAGCAATACCCGTATTTGTGCCAGCTCACATCCCCATTCTCTTGGTTAATTGAAAAACTCCTCTTGCCATGCTTGTCATCACAAGCCGTAAACTCCCCCATCTACGTAGCTATTGCCATCGCTGCACGTCATTACACTTCAGTCACCACGATCTGCTTCCATCTCTCCATGAAGCTCTAGTATTTGATGGTTTAACACAACAAATCTTGGAATAGAAGATCACTCAACTTCTCAAAGTTATCGCCATATGAACCTGTCTTCACATCAACACTCACTTTTGGATACTACATTATTTTATAGGTCATGGGCAATCATATCAAAAAATAGCACTGTAGTCAAGCGCCGAATATGTCATTACAGAAACTCGCCATCGCACGTGGCTTCAACAACACAACCTCCAACATAAATCAAGTTTCCCTTCAATCGCACTCGACAAAAACTTGAGAAAATAAAAAAAAATTCAATTTATGTTGCACTCCTCTTCCACTATTTCATCTGCTTCTATTGCCATAAAATAGCCTTTCACAGACACATACACGTAGACAAAATCGCCCGCAAAAGCTGGGCATGGATAATCAAATCAAATCCTGATTTCGATTTGCTCTGTTGGTTCGGTAAATAGGATAACAAAACAACGCAAAAAAAATATTGCTCGTCCTCTTGTTAATCACTATGATCACACAAATCACAATTTGCTCATAAAAACTGTTGTGATCAATAGGTGCACGTTCTTAAACTAGCAGATCATACAGGTGCCATTGTAATTGGTTCGTCATAGGGTCGGATTCATGTTGAACTTAACGGATATCCAACACACTAAATCGAACGACAAAGCACAAGAGAATGAGGAGCCTTTGGTCTAGCACGAGAGCAATACTTTTTTTTTAACTAGTCATCCAATGGGAAAAATTGCATCTTTTGTCCCACTTTTGCTTTCATATGCGCACCCAATGTTTTCAAAGGAAAAAAAACTTGAAGATTATCATTGCTTGGTAACGCACAATGGGCCATCACGCTATATATTCTTCGATACAGGGAGATTAACTACTACAAGATCTTCCATGCCGTGCTCCGCAGAAAAAAATTAATATTTTTTTTTGTGTCTCATGTGACCTTGAGGATACAATGTTAGTCTTCACAATTGGACTAATCCTCCGTCCGTCGTTGTTATTGACGCTGAGCTCCTTTAACTTCTGACCCAAAACAGACGTATGTGAGAGACGTCTTGACTCTGCCAAGCGTGCAACACCCGTAAGATATCGTACCTATTCATTGACATGGTAGAAGGCACTGCATTTTTATCTGCCCTAATCCAACAACGTATTTCATCACTTCAAATGGAGCTATTGAAGAAAAAGACGGTGAAACTGATAGTTGACAAAAAAAAATTATTTTCATTGTTTGGCAAATTGGTCTTTGGTCTCATCTAATTTTATGTCAAACTTATGTGGCTTTAAAGGAATATTTTTTGGGACATAAAGCATGGGTGTTGTGTAAAGGAGGACGTTTTTATTTTTAAAGGATGTTTGAAATATATTGGGCATATGTTTTTTTTGGAGGGGTCCACTTTGTTTTTTTTTTGGGGAACTTAAGTGCCCATGCATGATCATGTAATTTCCCTACAAAAAATTGGAGTCTATTTTTTTCCACCACAGTGCGATGCCGCCATAGTGCGATGTTTATTTTTTACCTAAAGAGACATGCTACTATTTTTCTAGCAAATGAGGGCCCCATTGAAAAAGAAACATAAGGGTATTTATAGTCATCGAAAAGTTTTTTCCGTGATGGATACAATGGTGGTGTCAAGTTGTAATTTTAAGGTTGTTTCATTTGTTTTTTTAACCTTAAATTTTTGTACCTTTTGAGTGCACTCTCGATTGTAACCGACACTCCCAAGGAAAATTTGTATGTGATACTTGTACCTAGTAACCTTCTCTATAGACCTAGCAAACATAGCGACTGGTTACCCATGCACTCCAGTGGGATGAAAGGTCACCATAAGGACACCTACTCTAGGGACTACAAACAAAGACACCCTAGACTCTATTTGAGGGCTTTTTTGAATCTACTTTTGAAGACTATAGACAAAGACACTTCAGAAGATTCTATTATCTTCTCTTTTCTTTCTTCTCCTCCACATTTAGATTCTATGGCTCATTTTATTGTATTATATGGATCATATTTTCTTTGTATTAAGGTGCATTTTTGGTAGAGATCGACACCTTCTAGATTGAGTTCATCATGAGGAGGGATGATATTCATGGTGGATATACTCAGTGACATACAGAGGCAACAGACCCAGAAGTGGCTGGCCTAGAGGCACATAGGATGACCTTGAGGCACTTAGACGGCTGACCCATAAAAAACAGACCCGTGGAAGTGGCTGACCCTGTGGAAATAGATCGAGATGTATACACCATTGATCTAGCATTATTCACAGTTGGAGAGCCAAGCACAAAGAGCATGAGCCTAGACCAAATCATGTAATAAAGGAGGATGATAGGGTTATTTTAGAGAAGTCAACATTAAGGGGGAATGTTACCTAATGTTGACTTGTTTTTTTCTATAGTTAGGATAGTGCACATTAAGGGGGAATGTTAGAATATTGTTAATGTGCACTATGCCTTCACCTTGACACTTGTCAGTTTCATTGATATTTGTAATATCTTTCATATAGGCTTATGCCTATATATTGTAATCATATTCATTTTTAATACATCTCATCTTGTTTGATCCTAACAAGGCCAACTCCTTAAAATACTTGTAAAATTAAAACAAGGATTTAAAATAAAAGTAAGAAATGGAGGGGTTAGAGAGACTGAGAGTTTGAAAATGTATGGGATATAACGTGACAATGATGAATATGCACCACATAAAAACCTAACATAATTATCTTCCAATGGAACTTAACAGACCAACCATTGTCAAAAGTATCATAGAGTTCATTATATTCTAGCTAATGCTTTAATCATTCCAAAGACTTATGAAAAGTAATCCAATAATAATCCAAAGAGCTAAATTCACTTTAATAGAATAAATTAATCATGAAGTGTAACAAGAATGAATTAAAACATGACATTAATTCATAAAACCTATAATAGAAATCTCAATGGAGGCCAACAAACTTTCATTTTTCATTAATTGGTAGTAGTGATTATACATAATATATCCAAGCAAATGCTATAGATCCGACGTTATTATGAGGTGCATTGGGCTATTTATAAGTTGCTTATGAATCTTGTAGTTTAAGATTTATAGAATTGTTACAAGTTTGTTGGAATAAAGGCCTTGTAGAGCATTCTTGGAGTGAATGTCACTCTCATACTATGTAAATTTGGTTATTTGTATTATTGATGTGGCCAGTCCAAATTTCATCTTGCATATTAATTCAATTGTGTTTGTAATTTAATTTGTAGATCTATAATTGCCTTTTGTTGCAAATGGTTGAGCAACTGCAATCATCTATCAAAGATATATCTCTCAAGCTTTAAGACCTTGGCTTGAACATCTAGAAGGCACTGAGGTAGTTTTAGCTTAAATGAGATATTCTAGGCAGATGTGTATCAAAGCCTATTTGTGATAATATCGAATCTTTCGGTTGCTTGGAGGACCTTCTAAACCAAATCTAGATTTTCAAGGTGACTTGATGACATCATCACTCAAAAAAACTTGATTTTATGTATTCTTGACTAGTGCCTTGGTCTTTTGGCCTTATGCTTCTTGGGATTTCATGGTGCTTCCACTTTGAAGACTTAACTTCATTCCATCTTGGTATCTTTTGCATGTTTTTGAACTTTAGCATGAAAATGATGATGTCATTGCTTAGGAAGGTTCAAAATTGTTCAATCTTGACCTTGTGTTGAGAGAGATATCTTTGATTGATGTCAAGGTTGCGTTTTTCTAACTTTTTGAAAATCCAAATTTATTACATTCAAGCGTTTTATGCATTTTCAAACTTTTGGAGCTCTTTGCTAATGTCATTTCTTGGAAAAGTCCAAATTTGGTTAACTTCAAATTTGTACATTTCCTCAAATTTCTTTATAACTTGGTTGATTTTTGAAGAAAAGTGTTTGACCATCTTGGGGCTTAGTTTTGGCTTGAAGAATTGGGGTCCTTGCTATCTATGTTTCTTGGGTATTCAGGCAAACTTCTTAATATCTTTCCTTAGTAGGATTTGAGAAATATATTAGTAAAAGGGTTTGTTAATTAGGGAACAAATTTGACATACATTCTTGACACCTTCTAGGGGTTTCTGCTTGCAAAACTTAAAAACCTAGAAGACCTTATCCCATTGGGTATGGAGTCAAAATTTTTAGGAGGTAGAATAACTTGAAAATAATGTGAGGGAGGTAATTATGAAGATGAAATAAATGATGGATGGTGATGAAAAATAATGTAGGGGGGAAGTAAAAGTAACAATGGAGTGAAAATGGGTGTTTAAATGAAGCAAGTGTGAGAGTATGGTGCAATGAAAAAATATGAGTATGGGTAAACGATACCTTGTTGCAAAAAGAGAAGTCTTCCCAAGTATAAAAAGTTCTTTTTAACTTAGACAAATTACCTCAAGTAGATCTTCCAAGAGCTTGAGGACTAGGCCCTTCTATCTAAACTGACACTTTTTTCAAAAATTTCCTACATTATGTAACCAACTCTCTCATGTGATCACATTTTAAGTAACCTACAACTTTTTGCCAATACACCTACTTTAATTTAGATACCTTATATTTGGTTTCATCATTAGGGTGCTGA
This sequence comes from Wollemia nobilis, assembly GCA_028583015.1. Taxonomy (NCBI): domain Eukaryota; kingdom Viridiplantae; phylum Streptophyta; class Pinopsida; order Araucariales; family Araucariaceae; genus Wollemia; species Wollemia nobilis. The sequence continues at coordinate 4,059,095 of JAQPPZ010016363.1, read as the reverse complement.
GGTATCATGCTTTGGGTTTGTCGTGTCTCCTTCCTACTCTTGTGTGTAAGTTGACTTTTGAACATCTTCTGCTCTTATAGTATTGGTAGCCAAGGCTTCTAAAATTGCATCTTGTTCTTCTTGTTCATTATTAGCTCATTTTGACTCTTTTTCTTCTAACTCTTGCCCCTCTTCACTAGCCAAGATATTTTTTTTTCTTTCTAGAGTATTTGATAGACTATTGTCCAAGTTTTTGAAGTAGGGTGTTAGATTGTTATGATATCTTCATTGTTTACGTTTAAATAATAGAAATTTTCATATGAAGGATCCTTATATCTCCTTGACATCTCCTAGAGTTTAGCTTGTATTATAGCTAACTTATTTAGGAATCCTTATACTTGGGTCTCTCTAATAGGTTCTTGCCATTGGTTTAGCTCCTCTTCATCATTGGATATTAATTCTATTTGAGCCTGGAGTTCTTCTTTGGTATGGAGTTGAAGTTCTTTGTCCTAGAAACTTATAAATATGAGGTCTCTGGCCTCTTTTTCCAGGCCTATTATCTTCTCTGCTTTTGATTGCAACTTGCCGATAATCTCCCATCCTTATTGAATTAGCTTATTTCCCTTTATTAATTTTTTATAAACATATAACGCTATGCTTTATTCTTTATTTGTTATGACTTTAGCTACTAATTCAAACCTTCTTTTGGCTAGTTTAATCATGGCTTCTACCTGTTCTATCTTGTCTTCTAACTTAGCTTGAGCTTGTGCTAGATATTTTTTTACGGTTTCTATTATTTCTATGCTGAATTGTAGGTAGTTAATTATTGGATAGGGTTTGAGAGAGTTTTGGAGGATTTTACTCCAACTTTCTTTCTTTAGTTGTACTAGCACCTCTCAGGAGAAACAAAAATATTTATCCCTTTTCCTTTCTTTTTCTAGCTCTTGTTGCATACCTTGTATTTGTTCTTGTAAAACTTGGTTCATTTATTCATTCTCTTGAAGCAATTGTGGAGACAAGAGCTTCATGACCATTATTTTTAAACTTTGGTTCTCATTTTCCAAGGATTTTTTTTATATTCTACTCTTCTTTTATTATTATTTTTAGGTTTTTGATTTTTTTCCAACCTATCACACTTGCTTTTTAGGTTGACACCTTGGAGACATATTGTGTTGAGTTGAGTTTGAGTGTTGAGTAGACTATCTTCTAATGGCAGCCATGTAATATCTATTTCCTATGATGAATATAGTAATAATTCATCATCATATTTTATTCTCGCTTGTCAACTTTCAAAATGGTAGTGACCCTTAGTTGTTAGTAAGTAGTCGGAACAACCATATTCATTTTCTTGGGGGGTATTGTCTTATTTTCTTTCTCTCGTAGTCTATCCTACCAATATTGGGTATGATCAGGAGGTGGCAATGTTAGGAAGATAGGTTGGAGAATAGGGAATGAATATGGATGAAATTTTTGAATGGTTGCAACAACAATACTCATGGGAGTTTGTATTTGTGAGGTGGATGTGATGGGAGGTGGTTCAGGTGCTACTATTTCTTGAGTGATTGAACTTAGTGGGGAATTGGGTGGCATAAGAGAAGAGGGAGGAACATTAGTGGGGATAATATGAGTCGAAGAATTAGTTATAAGAATTTGAGGGATATACTTATTTATTTTTCTTGTGGATGCTCCAAGGTTGGTGTAGTTATTTGCTTTGTTGCGGAGATTGGGCCCTGACTTTTATATTTCTTAGCTTCCCTTTATTTAAACTACCATAAAGTATTGGTCTTTATTTTTTTTGTCCCTTATTATTTTATTGGGATTGTATGATTAGAAGGTGGTATTCCCAACACATATTATAGATACAACCTTAGGATCACATCGAATCCTTCATTGCTATCCATAGCTTGCCTAACCCCTATGCAGTCTCAGTTGGAATTCCTTGCTTTTGGAAACTTTGGTACTCAAGTGTCCCTAGTATGAACTTAGGCATTGGTCTCAGTGGAGACTTTGGAATGGGTCTCTTGCTCCTTTTCTTTTTTGCTTCGACAATAGGGGATTTAGGAAACAAGGCTCTTAGAGATAATTTTTGAGGTCATTGTTGCACTTTCAGGAGCTTTTGTGATCTAATGATAATTTTCCCTAAGCATCCTATAGTGTATCCCATTTTGCTAATGATTCTTGACCCTTTTGGGTACCTTTATTTCTGGAATTTAGTTGGGACAAATATCAAAGCTTCTAGACACTATTTTAGATCTATTATGTTGATAATTTTAGCTCATTTTTCTTTTGGTATTGATATGTCTTCTTTGATACTTTCTTATCCAAAACATATTTTCTCAAATTTTATTTCTCCTTATTTTCCTCATACCAAGAATTCTTCTTCTTGCACTTCTTCTTCATCACTATTAACAATTTTGGCTTTAACTTGTTACTCCTTGGGCTTCCAAGTCTTTATGTTCTCGTCATATTTTTGGAAAAAAGTTTTGTCCATAGCCAATGAAAATATTGATTTTTGTACATTGCATTCACATTTGAATATCCACCATTCCATGCTTTTAAACTCTTCCAACCTATTTTTCTATTATTGTATCTATTTTAGTTTGTGTAAGCTTGTGAGCTTTGTTTTTCTAGGAACTCAATTACTGTATCTTGATTGGCGGATTTTGTGGCTATCACTATTGTCCACCTAGTGAGATATTTTGTTGCTATTAAATTATACTTATGTCCTATTGATGAGTTTGGATTTATTACTATGATAAAATCAAACCCCACTGTTGGAAAGGATCCTCTACTATGATTGGTTATAGTGGCAGTGCAAGATTTCTATTTCTTTCGATGAATCATTGATATTTTTCATAAGATTTAGCTACCTTGAAATAATTTACAAATATGGCGGGCCAATAATATCCAAATTTGAGGATTTTGAAAATATTTTTTTGTCCCAAATAATGTCCTTTAGATAATCCTGCATGGAACTCTCTTAACACCTTCTCAACCTGTTTTAATTTTATGTAATGAAGGATAATGTTATCAAAATGTTTTTGGTATGACCCTTTTGGTAGTGAGAAATATTTCAATACCTGTAATCTATATCTATGCCTTTAAAAACATTCAACCTTCTATGCCATATTCCTATTTGAAAATATTTTATCAACTCATCCACCCAATTAGGGTCTTTCATGTGCTGCTCACTTTCGGGTTTTATCCTAATGCTATCTTCTATGCACATGTTGTAGTCATGTTTCAATGTAACATCCAACTATTGATATAAGAATATGCATTTTACTAGTTTAATAGGGCATATCTCAATGTCATATTCTTGTATTTTAGTAATCCATCCAACTCTTTTTTCTCAATTCTCTTTAAAGGACAAAATTCTTGACATCTAAGTGGACTATGTAGACTATAGTTTTGCTTTAGGATACATAATATATGAGTTGTTTTAGTGATTTCATGATGGAAAACACCTACTTTTCTATGAAATTATAGTTCTTTTCATAATCATGTAATGCCTAGCTTAAGAAAGACACTAGGTACTCTTGCTTACAATATTTTTAAGTCAAAATTGTGGCATAGCTGTCTTCACACCCATATACATATAAGATGAAGTCTTTACTAAATTATGGGTTGATCAAGATTGAAGCCTTTGTTATAGCCTGTTTTATCTGTTTGAACACTCTTCTCCTCTTAGATGTCTATTCAAATGTTGCATTTTTCTTTAGGAGCTCTATCATAGGTTTGACTATCTGTGCAAAGTCGAAAATAAATTTTTGAACAAAGTTGATTTGCCCAAAAAATGATTGCAAAGCCTTCTTATTAAGGGGGAGCAGTAAAGCTAAAATAGCTTGAATTATTTTCTACATCAATATCCATTCCTTGTCTAGAGATAACATGTCCTAAGAGTTTCCCCTTGTGCATAATGAATATTGATTTTTTTGGATTTAGTGATATTCTAAACTCAATATGTTACTTCTGAAAGACCATCTCTTGATGCTCTAAGTGCTATTGCTTGTCATGGGTAAAACTAGTCATGTCATCTAAGTAAATTACGATAATTTTGTTAACTAACTTATTGAAAGCAATGTCTATGGCATGCTAAAAAGTTGCTCCAACATTGGATAAACCAAATAACATTCTTTGGTATGTGAATGTTCCCCATTTGGTAGTGAATGTTGTTTTATGTTGATCTTCATATTTTACCTATATTTGATTATATCGAGAAAAATATCAAGGGGTGAAAATCTCTCTACCTTTATTACAGCTTGGAATATTTGATCAATTTGTGGCAAAGGATAATGATCTTTCAATGAATCTTTGTTTGAATTTTAAAAATCAAACTAGATGTAAATGTCTTTGTTCTTATTCCTTACTGGTACCAATTTGGCTACCCATATAGAATGGTTAATTGGATATATGATTTTCACATTTAATAATTTGAGAAGCTCCTATTTTATTTCTACTTCTATTTTTGGATTAAAAAGCCTCTACTTTTGCTTAAATGGCTTGGCTTCAGGTGTTGACTATATGGTATGTTGGATAACCTCCTTGTCATACACTCAATGATAATCATAGATCCATACTATTATGTCTTAGTACTATTTTCATAATGACCTAAATTTGTCTACTTCCATAGAGCAATGGATTTCGACCTTCAAAATTTTGATTGGTTCAATTTGGACCTCTCTATAAGCCTGCTTTTATATTTTCATTTTATACCTATATTGTAGTCATTATTGTCAAACAAGCTCTCTAAAGTGATAATTACTTTTGGGATATGATTTTTCTTTAGCTAAATGACTTCTTATTGGTTAATTTATTGTAGCATCTCTTCTTGTTGCATTGCATAGATTACATCTCTTGTTAAGAAATCAATAATCTGCTAGTCATCTTCAAGCACCTACCATAATACTTCTTTATTTAGTATATTTGACTTGAATATCATCTTTACCTTATTCATATTTTGACCATAATTGGTAGTGGGCATGTAATTTGCTCCTCGAGAAGCTAGTGCATCAATTAACATTTTATTCCTTGGGGATGGTTTTTATACTCAAATCTTCAAAAATCTCCATCAAATCCTATACCATATTACAATATACTTTCAAGTAGTGATGTTTATTGCTACATTTCTCTATCACTTGATTGACCACAAGCTTAGAGTCACCGTAGATTGATAGATAATTTAATGCCCATTCTTTCTACTTGCATCAATTCAAGACATAAGGCTTCATATTTAGTTGTGTTATTAGTGTAGCTCCATGTTAACCTATATGAGAAACTTTTGATCCCTTCTGAAGGGGATATTAACACTATTCTAGATTTAATCCCATTATCGCATCTATTCTCATAAAAGTAAAGATTACAAAGCTTTGTTTCTAAGATATTGGTTAGTCATAGCTGGGACCCTTTTATATTCTGTCTCTATGATGAAATATATGCCTATTATATTTTTAATCAAGGCATTGTAATATTTCAAAGATAATTCATCTTCGGTCTGCATCTCTTCAAGAATATCTTTCAGAGTATTTGCTTTTTTAGTAATCATATTGATACATTCTTCCTCCATATTCTCTTTTTGATATGTTATCAACTTTTCAAGGAAGATCTTAATTCATCTACCCTTATGTGGTATTATCATATGGGAATAATCTAGGTGTATATAACTTTCCAATTTTTTTGTGAATTCTTGGGAAATATAGAGACCAAAGTATGGTTCGAGGTCCACAATTACCACTTCTTGTATCACAATAATATTTGATGCTCTATGCAACATCATTGAAATATATTTGATAACTCTAACTATTTTGATAGGAGTACCATCCAATTAAAAAACTCTAAGACATGAGCGAGTGTATTCCATACCCATAGCTTAACATACTGCTTTAGATATAACCATAGTCATAATTTCAAAATTAATCATACAATTATGTGTAATCCACCCTTCCATTCTTAAGGACATGTAAAAAGGAAGTGGCCTATTCTTTTCAGACCTGAGATTTATCAAATGTTGAGCAAGATTATATTCTAGATTTGGCTTGCCTCCTAAGTTGGTCATTTATAATGAAGCTCTAAGCAGATCAATTTGTTTGAGGATAATTAGGGTGTCATATGTACTTTCTTTAGAAGAAATTTTCTTTAGTCCTTTGACAATGTTGAATACAAATGATGCTATATGTTTCTTTCCTTCTTTTCTTTTTGGTTCATCAAATCTCCTTATATATTCCTAAGTGGTTTCTATCCTTTTTATTTTGGTTACAAAAGGATATTTGAGCTTATCCCAAGATTGCTTGTTTGACTTAGATAGAGTCTCTTTTGCATGTTCTACTTGTTCTAGGTCTGATTACTCCTTTTATGGTTTTGACATGTGGGGAATATTTCTTGGTTATGGCAGGGCTAGAGCTTTTTTGAAATCATGCAATATCTATTCTTTGGGATTTTATGGTCGAGCTAGGACTTAAAATAACCCTAACTTCTGTGGATCCACTTGTAATATTTTTTTTTCAAACTTGGTTAACATTGATATACACTCTTCTTCTAAAGGATCTTGAGTAATCATGACGTATTTTGGTTTTCACAACATATATATATTTTTGACAAGGTAAATAATATTATAAGGGTGGGCTTTTTGACAGGGTCCCCAAAACCTATTTACATAAAGGATATTTCAACCATCATTACAAAACCTCAATAATATTGAAGCTAACTATCTGACCTTTCTGTGCCTTTTTAGAATTTTTAGTGGTAGCGAACTAGGTTTGGTGCTGATACATTATGCAAGTATTGGTTTTATTGGGATCACTACAAACTATGCACTAGGGATGGTCTTTTGACTTTGATACTATTGATTCTAGTTCACGATCACTAAAACTATTATTGACGTTTATTGCCATATTACTCATGGAAGCCCTTTGATCCTTAACAACATAAGGGAATATTCTAGATTGGTATCTTTTTGTCTTCCTTTTTTAAATCCATCACCTTATTATTCAATGTATTTGAGGTAGTCAATAACTCTATCATTAATAGAGAGTCCTTTGGCTCTGATGTTGGTAATTTTGGTAAAGTTGATATAAGAGGCAATGCCTTGGGAGTAGGCATAGGAGTTACTAAAGAGAGATGTGTGATTGTGACTAGAGTTTCCTTCTATTGACTAGGCTAAACTATCTCTAGAAAATATGACATTACAACACTAGGTGGTAACCTTCCCATAAATATTAGTGTATTATCAGTGGTGATAATTGCTTGATAGACACAGGGAAAAGTTATCACACTAGACTATTATGATTGAAATTTAGGTTGATACCTAATGCCCTAATATAATAAATGTATGCCAAGGGTCCAAGATGTCTAATATCTTGGGGAATTTTGTTTGAAATTCTACTAAACTTAATATTGAAAGGTATGATCTCTTGAGGATATCGTTGAATAACTATAAATTAGGTGAGTAGAAAAAATAGATCTACCAAATCATTGAACTCTTTGACAAAATATCTTACCAAATCAACCCATGAACAAATAATATTATCTTCCAAAGTATGATACCAATGTAGTATTTTTCCTTTGAAAGATAAGGTGAGAAGCCTAACCATAATATATTCTTATTGTAAGTTATGAATTACAACCAATGAGACCAAATCTTGGTAATGTTCATATGTAGTTTTTCTTATACCATCGTAGGTAAGAAATGCTTTGAGTGTTACCTAAGGAATATTGTTAACATGTGCTAAACCTAATGGTCTGACAATGTTCCACTCAGGGAAATTTTGAGAGACTTGTTGATTGTGAGCCATGACTTTAGAATTGGATGTTGTTGAGGGTTTTTAAGAGCTATAAAATGTTGAATCTACACTTTTTTATAAATAATATAAAGGTAGAGACTTATTTTATCTTGACTTAAATGAAGGAAACTCAAGAAATAGTAATGGATTTTCTAGCTTCTTAGTTATAGATCTTGTCAACATAAAAAATACAATAGACTAAAATTTTGTAGCAACTGGGTTTTTATTTATTACTTATAGATCAATGGGGTCACTAGGTGAAAATTTTCAAATGATCTTATGTGGCAAAAGTTCACCAAGATTCTACTCAATCAGATAGGTGAGCGAATTGTCACAATTCATCCCCCTGAGCATGGCAAAAATAAATATTGGTATAAAACATGCCTAGTCTATGGAATGTGCCCTAGAATTTATTCAAAATTTTGGATGAATAAGATTTATCTTAATTCAACCTTTGGAGAAGGTCAATTCCTTGGTTTACTTATGAACTAAATAGGGGTTTAAGCTAAGGGTAAAGAGAATGGAATGTTAGAAGAAAGTAAGGGTTTAAATAAATGAGTAAATGGTGGATGAGATATAGTGTAACAACATTGGATATTACCATGTAGTAAGCTTACACAATCAATTCTATATGGTACTTAATAGAGTAGCCATTATCAAATGCAAAACAAATTTATTCAATTTCAATTACATACTTTAATCATTCCAAAGAACTCAATGAATAACAATCCAACAATGATCCAAATCGCATAATTCACATTAATAGAATAGACTAATCATACAAGTGCAATAGAAATGATAAAGTAAATATATATTCATAAAAACCATAATGAAACCAACAATGGAGGCCAAATAGCTATCACTCTTCATTAGTTGGTAGTAAAATTACATAGCAAGTATCCATGCAAATGCTATAGAGTTGACCCTTCAATTAGAGGTTTCATGACTTATTTATAGGTTATCTTTTGAATCTTACAATGGAAGATTTACAATGTTAGTTATAGGTCTATTATGAAACTAGCTTGGTAGATAAAGCTCATGTTGCTAAGGTGTCTGTTTTAGAATTTGCCCTACGTTTGAACTTGAATTTATTTTCAATTTGCTTCATTGATCTACAACTATCTATTGCAAGAGGTCAAACCATTATAATCAATTTTGTGGATTGAATGTCTATTATTATTATTGTTTTTATTTAACATGATTATTAAAAATATTATAATTGTCTAGAATTGTTGGATGTTGTTAATATTGGTCTTCATATTGATGATGGTTTTACAATGAGGATCATATTATGAGTGGATTAAAATGATAACAATAAATCCATCCATATTAATATCAGCATATTTTTTTTCATAACATGGCTCTATTTTATCACTATAGATTCTAACTAAGGTGTAAGAAAAAGAACACTCTTGCTTGACACAATTTGAATATCTTATTCGAATAATCTCTAAAGAAAATATCAACAAAAAAAAAAAATCTAGACATATATTATTTTGGTCTTTATAGTTTCCTATAATATCTAGATGGCAATAGAAAAGAAAATTACCTTAAGTTCAATCCTAAACAAATTTTTCCATGATGCATTTTATTCATATTCTCAAGCCAAATAATCATATATATTATTTTGGTCTTTATAGTTTCCCATAATATCTATATATATGACAATAGAAAAGGAAATTACCATAAGTTCAACCTTAAACCAATTTTCCCATGATGCATTTTATTCATATTCTCAAGTCATCAAGCCAGATAATCATATTTATTTGATAAGAAGATCATTATATCTGTTAAATAGGAATAATTGCAATACTTGATAATTCAATGACTCAGTGTGGATTTTTATTTTAAAAACAATAACTATTAAAATTTTAATCTTATTCTTGGTCACGTGGCTTAAAACAATTGGTTTTAGTGAAGATATTCACATCATAAAACAATGTTCAAATCTCTTAGATAAACCTTAAAAAATATCAAATGAATGGCCTCAATTGGATGACAACATAATTAAACATATGCAAGCATTAAAAAAACTTAAAAATGAAGCAAAAAATGTAATAATATTGTTTTATCAAAATATAAATAATAACTTTAATCTATTTGCATAAATGGATGTTTCATTTTGATTTTTAATTTGAAATTAAACATTACTAAAATTTTAGTAATATTTTATAAAAAACCCTTAATCAACAACTTAGTTGAATATATAATTGTTATGCTAAGAACAAGATTTTCTAGGAGTTTAAAAAATAATTCACTTAAATATTTTTTTGATATAATAATACAATTATAATTTAGGATTCAATAATTAAAACCGGTTTTGATCTTTTATTTTCAAAATAATAATTATGAAAATTTTAAGGTATTGCTTATGTGTTATACTATTACTTGAACATGAGATTTTTAAATATTATGAAGTATTCTTTTAAGTTTAATTAAGAGTTTGTATCATAAATTAAATTGAGTAGATTATATTTTAAAATATTTAATAAAAAATATAATAATTAAGGTAACCTTATATATGATACACATAACTTTAGGGTAGATTATACTTCCAATCCCTATCAAGCAATTGTTAAATTTGATTTTTATTTTTTTAATCTTGATCCTTTTTAATATTATTTCTTTAAAAAAATATGTATATAAATACTTTAATAAATTGAAAACATTTTGTTTAACTCAATTAATTATATTTTTCAACTTTTAATGAGACATATATTCCAATTAATATTGTCAAACAGTTATAATATATATTCTAATTAATATTGTCAAACTATTATAATATCACTATATAACAATAATTAAATTATTTCAATCCCATCTAACCAATTAAAATAAAAATAAAACACTCCTAACCCAAAAAAAATTTTCATCCTTCAAAACACCCTTATCTAACTCTCATTCAAATAATATCTAAACAGTTTAACTACATAAAATTTAAAATTAGAAAAATATATTTCACATCATAATAATAATAATAATAATAATAATAATAATAATAATAATTAAAAAAAATTAAAAAAAATTAAAATAAAGATGTAAAAGTGTATATAAACTATCGAGTTTTCCTTCCTCAACATTCAATATCCGTCGAGACTATTAACTACACTTCTGTGCATAGAAAATGTTATCCACTATAATATTTGCCTGACTCTCTCCTTTCAATCTCCGCATCATCTACAGGATTTATTCCGCTTATGCACTCCCAACTCCCCTGAGCATTGAGTTTCTGAATGATAACCTGAAAGAGACTGACCAGGCATGAGATCCATATATGCAGCATCAAATTCCAATTGGTTGTTCACAGCCACTATCTCACCGCCTTCTTCCTTGTAAACCATTCGAACTTCTATAAGCGGAGATAAGGTGAACGTATTTCCAATATAGTCGGCCACATCACGAAAATACATAGGAACTACTATCCGCCTTGTATAGCCGTCTTGGTCAATAAACTTTCTCCAACGCAATTGTATACACCACATTGAATATAGGCATCAAACGAACATTACAAACACCAAGCATTTGCAGAGAAATTAGTAGAAACAGTGGTGTGGAAAGCTTACCTTTATAATGGTCGGCCTTTTAGGTTGAACTGCCTCGCTTGTTTCTTGCATTGGAACTTCTCGTGTATCCATGGTAGCAGAGAAAGCAGATTGTTTAAATGAGTAAAGCAAAGCAGGATGGTATGTCCAAGTGCGGGAAGATTTCCAAGGCTGTGAGGAGTTCATCCTCACTCCAAAGATTTGAGTATTTAGTTGGGTTAGAAATTGGCGGTTATGCTTCCTACCTTTGTGCATCCCACTTTTCGCATTCCAGCAAGCTTAAAATTTGACTGTTGAATGACCATATTTGATTATTTGAAGAGTCATAAAACAGGTGAAATTTTATCTTAACTAATTAAAATTTATATCGAGTGTTAGTATGAACGTCTACTAAAAAAGTTATTATGGTACGCATGTCTTCAGATTAGGGGTTATATATATTTAAAATTTAAGGAAAAATATACATTCTGCTGGTTTCGAACATTTTTGTTATTTATTATAATATTAAAATTTTATATAGAATTAGTGATTTTTTTAAGGTTATAATTAGAATCTTTATTAATGTTTTAATATATATATTATAATTGATTAAAGTATAATAAAAGTGAACAATAAATATAATCTTTATTAATTTTAACTTTCAGCCACAGAAATGTCTTTTCTTTATATTAGAAGCAAGTTTAAAGAAGTTTCTCACAAATAATTGATAGTACAATTTGCATGAATTTTTGTACCTTGGTGATATTTTGATGTCTTGGCTATTTTACAATTGTTTTGTTATTGGTTGGTTCCACCAATATATCTTATCTAGAAATAATATTTTCTAAGTATTGAATTTATTATTAAACAGTGTATTTAAATATTTTTGTATATAACTTATTTTCTCTAGGACATTGCAAAACATGTAAAAGATGGTTTTCATATTTTAATCTAAGAATTTGTAAAAGGAATTATTCATAACTCCCATGCACTTGGGTATTCTTTTGGTCTCTGGAGCTCAAGCTTTAGTTGAATGCTTCTTTTGGTCTCTGGAGCTCAAACTTTAGTTGAATGCTACGATTTGGTTCAAGGTGAAAATATAATCAAATTTTAATTGGATTGGTTCCTTCAATACAATTTAGAAAATATGCAACAAACCTCTACCCTTAGATTTAGATTTCCAATTAGGAATCCAAGCAAAACCTGAAATATTGAAGAACAACTAGTGAAACTAGCAAAACAAGCTTAAAAATGACAACACTTACTCAATATGCAAATGGAAAGGAATTACCTCCATAATATAAAATCAAAATACTTGTGAGCTTTCCTCAAATCCTTCACACCTTACAAGTTTCTCCTAGATAGCCCTCCAATTCCCCCCAAATCTCCGTAGTCAAAGGATTCAAATAGGATTTTAAAGAGGAGAGAAAAATCAAGAAGATGAGGAAGGTGAAGCCCAAGAGTTAGGTTACTTTCTTGCTTCTTCTTGCAACATTTTAAAAAGATTTATTTTCCAATTGCTATGTTTTCCAAAAATATTAACTTTCCAACTCAATAATTAAAATGTGCACTTCATTGTTCCAGGGAGACAACACAATGGTTCGGGCTTTGGCTCTTCTTCGGGATGTCCAAGGTTCAAACCATGGTGTGGGTGAGTGTGTGAGTGTGTGAGTGTGTGAGGGGGTGGGTGTGTGGTGGTTGTGTGTTAAATTCCCTATTGATAAGCATAGCTTTCGGTAGGGGTCATGGTTGGGGGAGCCTACTCAACCCTGTGGCATTGGTTTATAATAATATTTATTAATTAAATGTACCCTTTTTATAAAGTAATAACTTATAAAGTTAATATTTATTTATTAACACTTTTTAAGCTAGGTCTTAGCAATTAAATAATTTGCTCACTTCACAGTATTAAATAAATTAATACTATTACTAATTTTTCCTTGGCAAATGATAATGTTAATTTTTTTTTTTTAATTTACATGGTGGAATCAGTAGCCACCATGAATCCGGACAGGCTGTCCAGCTTTTATGACCGCCACAGTATTCTGCGATGTCCGCCCTAGAAGCCGCCACATAAATCTTCACGTAGTCCGCCCCTATAACCACCATGCCACAATCATTTTAAACCTTTTATGCCGCTGAAAGGATAATGTTAATTATTAGCATTTAATATTTTAAGTATTAATAATACCAACATTATTATTAATACCTTACTTGTTAAATAATTAACCAATTAATGCATCCTAATGATAAATTAAGAGCCTAAGAAACATAAAGGCTCTTGCTAAAAGTTGTCTTAGCTTGGATGAAGATCCAATCAACAATAAGGAAGAATATGCACAACCGATACTATTGCCTAAGTGGAAGGTATTATGATAATTACAAGGTTATCAACCACCTACGAAGGACCCCTAAGCATAGGGTAAGGGTTATTTTACCTTTATAGCAACCTCCTTGCTCGATGATGCATTTAATCACACATGAAAATTCTTATACATGATTGTTTTACCCCTATGGGTTGTCAACTAAAAATCCATCATTTTCCATTTTACACTTCTCTCAACTTTGATGGTTATTCCATATCAATCCACCCATGAGAGTACATAGTCCTACAACCACACAATTCATTAGTAGTACCCTGTTTTAAAAATAGCATAATCTAACTCAAGTAACCATAAAGTACAACTATCAACTCATCTAGATAGAACAAAATAGGATCATGCATAAAGACATCAATGAAACAATAAGGGAAATATCCTTTCAAAATGGGCCATTACAGGATATGCAAAAATAAAAACATCGACATGTGTGAGTGTTATGATTGAAGAACACAAGCTTATACTCAGAGGGGGGTGAACAATATAAGATCACTTTTTACTTTTCTTTCACAATAAATATTATGCAATGTATCAATAACAATATCAACAACAATAATCAAAGCAATGCACAAATCACCACACACAATAGAGACACCAATTTAACTTGGTTCACCCAATGTGGGCTACTCCATGGAGAAAATCTTTCACTAATATTTTTTCAATAAATATCTTGGGAATTTTTTCCCTATTACAATGTTTATGAATCTTTATCCAAAGGAGACACCAATCCCTTGATAAAGTTTATGGTTATCTATCCACGAGAGAACTCCTTTCTCCTTTGCTCTAACTAGTGATATTATAGAAGAACTACTGCATCCATTGTACTGGCTAATGGATCTCTATCCACTAAAGACTCCTGTCCTCACTCAAAAGACCTGTCCTCACTACCCTGGTTGATGGATATCTATCCACTAGAGACTATTATCCTCTATACTCTGCCACCTCCAAAGCTTGCTCTTAGCTCTATCTCAAATCTACACTAAACACAGTCCTTCGGTCTAGCACAAATATGCTCAATCTCTATCTCTGGTCTGGCACAAACATGTCCTTAAATATGCACCAAACTCTATCCTTAAATTTGCACTAAACATAGTCCTTCGGTCTAGCACAAATATATCCTCAAATCTATATTGTAATCTTCCACAAAAGCTCACACAAATTTGTTCACAAGTCTTCTCTAATACTTACCTCAAATATACTCAAAAAGTCCTCAGTAGAACTTGTTCAATCTTACATAAACATATAGAGAATTATCAGAGACTCAATATGCTTCACATTCACAACAATGCTCAATCACTTTTAATCTCTCTTTTTACCATAGAAACATATAGAGAATTGTTAGAGACTCAATATGTTTCACACTCACAAACACTCAACTTCTTTCTCAAATCAATTTAGAATATGGAACAATTTATTTCACAGAACTTGAACTATCACTTCAACACATCCACTTGACTAGGCTCAACCAACTCCACTCAATCAATCACTCAATGAAATAATCCTTGCTCACAAACCCTAGTCTAAGCATATGAACACTCACTCAATTATTTCCAACCAATATCACATAACAATGATACTCATGTTCTTTCACAAACTCTAGTTCAAGATAGTTCACAACTTCACATAACAATGATACTCATGATATTTACACAAACTCCAGTTTCAAGCATATGAAAGCTTTACTCAATATTTCCAATAATACTTATCAAACAAGGTTTTTATCATCAACTCTCACTCAAAAAAACCTACAAAAACTCAACAATTCTTATCAAACAACCCTTTTCACTCTAACTTAGAATTCACAACATCCAACAATCACTCACTAGGAAGATGTACCCATACCTTTTTGTTTGATGTAGAAGTGCCCTTAAAAACCTGTCTCAATCACAATTTTCTTCTTTGCCAATTTCAATGGTTATATGACAAAATATCACACTAACACTCTCAAAATATTTCTCAATTACAAAAATAATTAAACTCAAATACACCTTATTACTCCTTCTTTGAAATTATCAATCATCAAATCATATATAAAAATAATTACTCAATTGCTCCTTATAGTCTCCAACTTTAATTAATCAACCTCCAAAAATCAAACTTTCAAAATAATATTGCCTACCCTTTTATCTCCCTCAAATACTCAATATCTAAATTAATTTAAGAAAAATAAAACTATAAACCATCAAAAATATTTTATTTTTCAACCTCAGCACATCCGAAATAATCAAGCCACCAAGAAAAATAACATTAGCGCATACCTTGAACACTAGCCAAAAGGCCTCAGTGGATTTTGAATGCGAGACCACTCCTAGCCGAGCGCCTTATCGAAGTGCTAACCCACCACGTGGACTAAGTGCTTCCACGAGAAAGGGAAGGCACAAGCCTCCCTTTGTTCCTTTTGTTAGATACTACGCAAAATAAAAATGCCCTCTCTTCCTTGCAAAACGAACTTGGCAGGTTTCGAACCCTGCACTCGCCTGCCACAAGACTTAGCACCATCCACTATTACCAACTATGCTACATAGTACTATGCAAGGTAAGAGGAGCCTTGCTCCTATTTATTAAACCTTCTACCATCGAAGGCCTTTCAAAACTCAAAAATATCTTTCTCTTCCTTGCGCACTATACTTTGGAGCTTAGGAAATCGATCGATGATTTTTTGGGAGTAAGGCAAAGGTTTTTGCCACATTTTATACACAAAGGCCTCGTGCCATAAAACGTCGACGCTTAAATAAAATTTCGAATTCGATTTTAATTTCAACCTTATAACCCTCTTTAGGGTTATTTAAATTAATATAAATTAATTTATAATTAAATTAAAATTAAGTTATAATTAACTTAAATAACTTTGAAAGTTAATTAAATTAATTTATAATAAAATTATATTAATTAATTTATAATTAATTTAAATTTCTCTTTTTAATATTATAATAAAATATTATAATATTATTTTCTTGGGCCTCTTCTTTGCACTTTGGACCACATCTGACTACTCGAAACCGGATCTAACCAACTAGAATTGGACTCTCCTTTTTGCACTGATTGCAAAACTGCTTCTCCTTGCACTGCTCACTGAAACTGACTTTTGACATCAATGACCATTCACTCTTGACATCAATGACAACTCATCTACTCAAAATATCCAACAATGATGTACTTTTTTAGTCACAAATGTCATTCCTTTCACATTTCAAACTTAGCTGTAATATACCTATCACAACTCCATGTATATTTGTACACCCTTTTCTATTTACATTATAAAACAATTTGACATATGCCACAATTTCAAGTATTGGCCATTTATCAGTATTGATAAAATTTGACCATCATCAATTATGAATTCAAAAGCATTACACTCATGCTTACCAATAATTCATTACAACCCATACCATAGGGCATAAAATTTCTAATGTTTACATAGCTTAGCCCTTTCCTCATCCTATTTTAGCATGAGATCACCAATTTAAAATTCTTGTAGGGATGCCTTGTTGTCAACCAATGCTTTACAACCTCTCGATGTTGTTAAAAGTTATCATAGGCTTTATTTATTTGTTCTTCAAGAAACAACAACTCAATCATATTCATTTCTATTAGTTTTATATCTAAGAGGTCCCTTTTGTTTAGCAACTATATTATAGGTAATGGTAGCATGACTTATTTTCCATAGACCAAGGTGTATAGAGGGGTCTTTAGCTCTCTTTTAACCATGATTAAATTAGTCCATAGAGCATGATCCAAAATTAGGTGTTGATTCCTCTAATTCTTGCCTACTACCCTCTTGATGTTTTTTAGTAAGTTTTTGTTAGTGGATTCCATGACACTATTATCTTATGATATCAGTTTGATAAAGTCTTTACATATATACCATACTTGTTCATAAATTCTAGGACCTTGGCACCTATAAATGCAAGTCCATTATCAACAATAATTGTGGCTAGGATGTTGAATTTAGTAACTACCATCTCTAGAAAATTAACCATAATATCTTGGTCTACCATATCATAAAGTAATTTGTTATTGTTAAGATGAATTTATGTTCAAAAGAGGAATTTGGGTTGATAACCCCAATGAAATCCAATCCCCATTGCTGGAATGAATCCTTTGCCATAACTAAATACAATGGGAGGGTTGTGTTCCTTCTTATACATACAAAATTTTGACAAACCACATAGGCCCTAGCTATATTGAAGGTATCTACAAATAAAGTTAGCCAATAGTATTCAACTTTGAGTATTTTTGCTATAGTAGCATGACTAGAATAAAAAAACCTAAATGAAATTCTTGCAATACCTTTTCTATCTCTTATGGATGGATGTAATGGAGGAGGGCATCGTACAATTTCTTGTGGTAAATTTTTTCTATAGCAAGACATAATTTAGAGCTTGCAGTTTGTTTCTTCTTTGCAAAGAATTCAAGTTGTGTAGTCATCTATCTATATAAAAATACCTAATCCAATCAAACACCCAATTATTTTTATCATCCAAATCATCCCTTCTAGAGTCTATTTCATGGCCATGTTTAAGAAATAAGTTTTACTTAGCCTCACTTAAACATGCAAATTGCTAGCACAAAGCTCTACCTCTTACCAAATTTGCTGGTCTGATCTCTATATCATACTCCTATACCCTTGTGATCCATTTGACTCTTTTATCTCTTAATTCTCCTTATGAAACAAAGTTTCTTGCATCCGCATATACCACATAGACAAAAGTTTTACTTTGTGAGATGTAGTGCCTAATATTCTTGAGGAACTTCATTAGATCAAAGACTTGCTTCTCTATGAAATTATACTGCTTTTGATAATCATGCAAAGTTTGATTGATGAAAGCAATGAGATGTTCTTCTTTATTATCATCCTTTTGTGTTAGGGCATCAAAAAAGCTTTCTTCTATCCTATAAACATATCAAATAAAATCCTTTTATAGTTTAGGTTTGCTATGAAAGGTGCTTGAGTTATTGTCGACTTGATCTTCTTAAAAGATTTATATTTTTCAATCATTTAGAGAAATAGTCTTTCCTTCCTTACTACCTTAGTCATTGGCTTGGGTATCTGAGCAAAATCTAAAATAGACTTTCAAAAAAATATTTGCGCAAAAAAATATTGTAAGACATTATTTTGAGGGATTGGTAATACCAATATTATTTTGATATTATCTGAGTTAGTAGTTAACCCTTATTTTTAGATAACATGTCCCAATAGCTTACCTTCATATACCATAAAAATTGATTTATTTAGGTCCAAGGAGACTCCAAATTCTTGGCATCACTAAAACACCATTCTTAAATGTGATAAGTGGTGATAATTATCATGTGAAAACACTGTTATATAATCAAGATATATAATAATCATATTATTCACCTTATTCACCATTTTCCCAAAGGTGATATCCTATTAAGGATTGAAATATTAAAATATTATTAATTAAACTTTATGCAATATATAAAATATTAATAATGCTTAGTTGTAGGATACTTTCTAGATAATTATTGACATTTAATATGCACATGGTTTTTGGGCTCATGGTTTTTCCCAAAACCATGGTTTTGTAATAGGCCCTTGTGCCTATAAATATATTGTTGTTTAATGGAAATTTTGATTAGAATTTTTTAATACACATTGTCATATAAGTATCCTTTAACAACCAAATCTTTAACATATTATATAATAATCCTTAAACAATCAGATTTGGTTTTTAAAATCTAAAAATGAGTCTACTAATGTCAAAAAACCATGAGCCCAAAAACCATGTGTATATTAAATATGAATAATTATATAGAAAGTGTTCTACAACTAGGCATTATTAATATTTTATAAATTGCATAAAGTCTAATTAATAAAATTTAAATATTTTAATCCTTAACACTACTCCCAACCACAAAACTATTGGACTCAAATGAGTGCAAAGAGGAGAAAAATCTTAAAGGTGAAAAAATTAGACAACAATCCAAACTTTGTCATGACAGTAGCTAAAGTAGTTGTAGATGCTATTGTGGAATGATAGGGACCATGAAAAAAAATATGCTGGATCTAGTCATAGGAAACTACAAGGAGGTGGTGGTACTCAAGTTGTAAGAAGATCATAAAACATCTTCCTAGAAAACTCTTGTAGGAATAGGTAACCATAGAGAAACAAAAGGTCAATGGTGGCCAAGGGGTAAGTTGCAATGTAGGTGGGTACATGCATAAGAAAAAATATGTTACAAGGCCACTACAATTATGGGGAATAGTATAGAGTGGTAGACCAATGACAACAACAAAAATAGACAAATCCATAACAAAAATAAGTAGATCTACTTCTACAATAGGTAGATCTACAACAAAAATATCTAAAAAATCTATAATGGCATCAAGTAGCTTTATAACCACAATAACAAGCAAATTGTAATAATAGTTAAAAATAAATTTGCAATAGCAACAGATAAATTTGTTACCATAATAATAGGTAAATCTACAATAATATTAATAGACAAATCTGCAATAGTAATAGGTAGATCTATAACCATAGTAATAAGTAGTTCTATAATAATAGTAAGAGATAAATCTTCAATATCAATAAGCGGATCCATAACCATAGTAATAGAATATCTACAATAATAATAGACATATCCACAATAGCAATAGGTAGATCTATAACCATAATAATAGATAGATCTATAATAAAAATAAGTAGATATATAACCACAATAATAGGCAGATCTACAATAACAATAAGAAGCATATTTATAATAATAGTAATAGGTAGATCTATAATAATAGTAACAAATGTATCTACAATAAAGGTAGATCTATAATGACAACAACAAATTTATAACTATAGTAATAGGCAGAAATACAATAACAATAATAAACATATCTATAATAATAGTAATAGGCAAATATGTAATAATAGTAACAATCAGATATACAAAAATAATAACAAATAGATCTACATCAATAGGCAAAACTGTAACTATAGTAATAGGCATATCTACAATAAAAATAATAGACAAGTCTATAATGGCAATAAGAAAATTTATAACCACAATAAATAGATCTACAATAACAATAATAGATAAATCTATAATAACAATAGATAGATCTATAACCACAGCAATAGGTAAATCTACAATAATAATAGATAAATCTATAATAGTAATAGGTAAATCTACAACAACAATAATAAATATATCTGCAATAATAGTAACATGTATATCTACAATAACAATAAAAAATAAATCTACAATAATAAGAATAGGTAGTGTTATTGTCTCCAATTGTAATTGCTTAGGATAATCTCATCTTGTTTTGGACTAACATAGCAGGCCATACCCAAGAGCATGAGGTTTGACTCAATTAGAGGCCTTCAAGAGTGTTTACAAGGTTGGGTCCTTGTTAAGATGTGATCTTCATGGTACTTTCTACTCTACCAAGGGGAAAGATATGTGAGAAAGTAAAGGAAAAGTCAACAAATAAATAAAAGAGGGTGATGCACCAAGATATCTGTTAAGATCTCTATGTAAAAATAGACCTGAACACTATGTGCCAATGGTGAACATGTCCTCTCCTAGACACAGTGAAGAGCAATCATAATCTCCTAGTTATATGCCCATGTGATTAGGTCGTGAGTCCCACAAGAGATCCAATATCATAAGTGATAATCCAAAAATAAATATAGACCACTCACATACATGTACACTTAGCACACTTGATATTCATGTAAAAGAATACAAACACACATATATACACTTCTAAGGTTCTACAGGTAAAGGCCAAAAAATATACACAAGCTTCTATGAATATATAGATGCAAATAGACTTTGACATAGATTGTGCTAGAAGTAGAGGTTCAAATTTCCTATAAGACGCTTAAGGATACTACTCTTTTTACAAAGAAAAATGAAAAAAATCCTACAAATACATGAAATGTAAATTTGCTAATAAACTTTACTAAGCTAATACTATTGTTATTTATAGATTTACAAGGGAGGATTTTCCCTCCAAAATTATCTGCAACTAGATTTGACAATCCCATCTACTTTTCCTTGGGATTTTGATCATTGAATGATGTACTTCCTTGATCATAATGACTGATCAACATAGGATTTTCAGAGCCATACTTCTTCTTGAATGCGCATCCTAGATAATAACTAAGGTTGTCTTTGGGTAGGTGGTCTTTTTTTTTTTCTTTAATAGAGGAAATCATTAATTTGCTTAGCTATCCTTCTTGCTTGATTTGAATTTAGTCATATATGACTGCCTAGCCTTTCAGTGTCTCTTACAAAATGATTGGGAGTTTCCTCCATCACTTTCCACTATCACTTGCAAAATATCCTATATCAAGGTTTATCTCGAAAGTGGGCTCCTTTGGCACTCCTTTTAGCCACTAGTCGAGACTTTTGCCATATGGATATTTTCAAAATTCTTGATCATTGAGAGTTATTGTAGGCTCGATATCCATAGAATTATACAAAACTCTGATCATTGATCATTTGAGTTTTTTCTTATTCATGAATGAGTAGTGGTGAACCACTATAGGTAGATCTATAATAGAAATAAGTAGATCTACATTTGTAATAGTCAGATCTATATTTGCAATAGGTAGATTTATAATGGCAATAGGTATATCTAAAATGGTGATAGATAGATATACAATAGAAATAGGTAGATTTGCATTCATAATAAGCATATTTGCAATGGCAATAGGTAGATTTACATTGGCAATAGGAAAATCTATATTGACAAAAAGTAGATCTACATCCACAATAGGGAGATCTATAATGGCAACAAGAAGATCTACATCAACAATAGGTAGATCTACAATGACAATAGGAAAAAGTTTTTCAACTTCATTAGAGAGGCCTTTGTCAAGAAGGTCTTTACCTTCATCAAATAAATATTTGTCAAGAAGGTCTTTACCTTCATCAAATAAATATTTGTCAAGAAGGTCTTCAACTTCAATTTCTACTTCATCAACTTCAACAATAAATTCTACAACAATAATAATTTTTCAAATTTAGTCATAAGAATTTTGAGATTTTTTTCAATAACTCAAACAATGAGCATCTTATTCTAGTATGTGCATATGTTCAATATCTAATAACAAATATCTTTAGATTTCTATGTATTTCTTGAATAGATTCAAGATCTTTTAGAGAATATTGAATAGGCAAAGGCAACACGATGTCTAAAATAAGAGTAAGAAATAAAAATTAAAATGAAAATAGAAGCAAACCAAAATAGAAGCAACCCATGAAGAATTGGGAAGATTTGATACCAATTGATGAGGATTAGAATTTTAGTTGATCCTCATCAAATTTATAGCTCTTTCAAAGATTGCTCCTACATTGGATAAGCCAAAAAATATTCTTTAATAAGTGAATGTACCCTACTTGGTAGTGAATGTCATATTGTATTGATCCTTATCTCTCAGCCAAACCTAGTTAAAGCCAAAAAAATCATTCAATAGAGAGAATTTATCAGTTTCGATAACTATTTCTAGTATTTGATTAGTTTTGGGAAGTGGATAATGGTTCGTAAGAGGTCTTATTTAAATTTTGAAAGTCCACATAGAGCTGGATGTTTCCATTTTTCTTTTGAATTGGGACCAAATTGGTGACCCATGTAGAATGCTTAACTGGATAGATGATAGTTACATTAAGCAATTTCAAAAACTCTTATTTCATTAGAGCTTCAATATTTAGATTCATTGGCCTTTGCTTTTATCTGAATGTATTGACATTGGGTAGTAACTCTATCATGCATTGGATAACTTATTTGTTGTATACCTTGATATTATCACACCTCCAAGCTATAATATTTCCATACTCTCTACATAATGCAATAAGCTAATTTATCTCTTATTTGGTGCATTTAATTCCTACCTTCAAGATTTATACAAGTTTATTCTCAATATCATCAAATTCTTGCTTATCAATATGTATTTTTTGATTGATCATTCGATCAATATTGTCAAGAGGCTTTCTAGGGTAATTAATCCCTTGCGAATATGATTATTTTTGAACTATATCATATCATTTTGGTCAATAATGTCTAGTATATTCTTTGGTTGCTTAGCATATATGAATTATTGGGTTAAGAAATCTACAATCTTCTCATCATTATCAAACACTTGTTAGAATCTATCTTTATTTGAAACTAATGGCTTGAAAGCTAGTTTTACCCCTTTCAATTTCTTCCAATTGTCAAAAGTAGGGTTGAAATTCATCCCTCATGAGGCTAGTGATTCAACTAGAATATTCTCACTCCTCGGTATTGCTTTCATATTAATTGCCTTAAAAATTTAAAATAGGTCATAGACTTGGTTTCGATAGGCCTTGAGATAATGATACTTGTTATTGAATTGTTTTGTTGCTTGATTTACTAACAACTCTGAATCATGAAAAATAGAGTGTCTTAATTTCATTATTTTTGCTTTCAATAGGCCTAAGTAAAGAGCTTCATATTTAGCAATGTTATTAGCACAACTCTAGGTTAGCCTATATGAAAAATTCTTTACCCCTTCTAAGGGAGAAATTAAGATGATCCCAATCCTAGCTCCATTTGTGCATTTAGCTTTGTCAAAGTAGAGCTTCCATAATTTTATTTTTAGAGCTCTTGAATTGTGATCCTTGAAAGATTAGGATTATCTAGTCTAGTAATGTAATAAGTACCTAGCCTAGTTTCCATCATTGCATTAAAATCCTTAAGGGAGATTCATTATCTAATTGAATTTTTTTCAATCACCTCCTTCATGCAATCCAAATAATATTCAATTAGGTTGATGCTCACCTCTTCAAATTTTTTGATGTGGAATAGGAATGGTTTCTCATCATATATTTTAAACCTCCTTCCTCTATAGGGAATGATCATGTGGAAGAAATCCATGGAAAAATAGCCCCCCAATTTGGTAGTAAACTCCCTCAAGAGACATAAAAAAAGTATGGTAGAAGTTCAACCACAATAACCTCTTGAGTGACTATGATATCTAGTATCTTGAGGAGCACCATTGGTATATCTTTGATTACTTCTACTATTCAAACCTTAGTACTATCTAATTGCAACACTCCTTGGGTTGAATGCGTATATTCTATTTTCATCACCTCACATACTACCTTTGGCATGATAGTAGTGGCCACTCTAGAGTCAACCATAAAATTATGCACTATCCACCCCTCTATTTATAGGAACACATAAAATGGTGGTGACTAGTTCTTACTTCTAGGTTTTGTTGCTCTTGAGTCAAGTTAAAGTTTAGCATTTATAG
This sequence comes from Wollemia nobilis, assembly GCA_028583015.1. Lineage (NCBI taxonomy): Eukaryota > Viridiplantae > Streptophyta > Pinopsida > Araucariales > Araucariaceae > Wollemia > Wollemia nobilis. The sequence goes on along the minus strand of JAQPPZ010016363.1, from coordinate 4,034,196 downwards.
CCCTTTAGAATTGATGCCTTTAGTTTTGCCCTGAGCAAGTCTATTTGATCATGGATTAGCAATGCATCGTATATGCTTACCTTTGGATACATTTTTTTTAGTACTTCAACAATGCTATATCCATTCAATTTTGATAGCCTTTTGTCCTTTTAATTAGATTCCTCAACCATTTTGTGATATTGCTTAGTGGATTTAAGCCTTTGTATTTGGTCATAGAGGGGTACCTTAAAGTTCTTAAAACTTGCTCCTTAGGATCTTCTTCAGTGGATTTTACTTTTGTTGACTCTAGCCTTGGCTTCATTTTGCTTATTCTTTCTAAGGTTGAGCAATGAATTTTAAGGGCTCCACATATATAGGCTTCTTTATAGATATTATCATGACTTGAATATGTTCTTCTTCTATAGGCTATTTAGTTAGCATGACCTGGTCTAAGTCCATCAATATGTTCACCACTCCTTTCCATGCTTTCTCTACCTTCTATATCTTCTATGGTGTTTCTAGATGAGCTTGACGTTGATAAACTATGCATATGTTTGCATTATGGGTATCATTATAGGCTAAGCACTAGTAGCTTCCTCAAGAAGTGGATGTAGATGGCACATCATCCTACTTAGTATACACAACATTTGTTCTTCTAGATACATTTCTAATAGAGTCCCTTTGGTATTTTATAGCACATGGAAATATTCTGGACTAATGACCCTCATTTTTTCTCAACATTTTGCCTCTATAGCCCAATGAATTTATTATTCAAAATTTTGATGTTGCCCTTAGATTTAGTATTTCTAAATTTTATTTAGACTTAAGGGTAGGAAACATAGGTAAGGAGGGTGTAGGTTAATGCGACAAATATTCAAGTGTTAGACTAGGAGCAAGTTGAGGCACTAAAGAGGTCAAAGCATGTTATGTAGGCTATGATAACTCTAGGAATGGTGTGGTGACCTTAGGCATTAGATTACCAATAGATATTAATGCATTTTCTATATTAATTATAGCTAGCAAAAATTATGGAAATATCATATTGTTGGCTAACTAGATCTAGAGACCTATATTTAAGATAAAGGATCTGATATAATATATAAAAACTTGAGGCTAGGAAGGCATGATGTGTTGAGGTATCTGATCCCACATATTATTGAATTTGATATTGAAATTAATAATATTTTCTTGTGGATGGATCTAAATGGAGCTGAACTAGGTGATCAAGAAAAATGGATCTCTTATCTCATTGAATTTCATGGTGAATAAATTATCTAGCTAAACCCATGAAAAAATACTACTATCATCCAAGGATCTATACTAAGTTAATAATTTTTTGTCTAGAAGATATGGCTAGTAGTCTCACCATGACATATTCATGTTGGATATTACGATAGAGAGACCATATATTGATAGTGATCATAAGCAATTTTCTCAAACCCATCATACATTGGTAAAGATTTAAATGCAGACTAGGGAATTTTATGGAGATCTACAAAATCAAGGGGTCCATTTCTATTCCACCATGGGTAAATTCATTCGACAATTTTTTTTTGGTGGGAACTATTAGGAGACTATATGGAAAAGGATTATAGAGGGACATGATTTTACATAGAAGGATATTTAAGTGGATAATGAGAATCTTCTATGAGCTCCTTGATCTAGTAATTCAGCAAATTGCATGGGTTATTTAAGCTTTTTGGCCTATGATCTTATTAAAATATGATTCTAGAGCTCATTCTTTTAGTGGAGTAACTAGATGAATGTATTCTCTACTTGCGAGGTAAAGATATTTACCAAAATATTGGTCCTATGAGTATATGAGATGAATGTTAGATGATACATCCCATTAGGTATACCAAAAACTCATGGTATACATCCCATCTAATGGATTTATGTGCACCCTAGGTCATGGCCAAGATTGGATGATCAAGAATTGCTTTCTAAGATAACCTTCAAAGAAGACCAATTTCTTATGCAAAGAAAAATAAAACAAATAGAGAAAGACTAAAAATATAAATGGAGGGTTAGAAATAGGAAAGGGAGAGACACATGTACTTAAAAGTGGATGGAATTTGTCTAACAACACTACCACAATCTATGCAAACCATATTGTGGCTTGATAACATACATGGCCTAACAAACCAACCAATTAGAAAAGAATTATAGAATATAAATTAAAGTTAGATTGTACCCTATAATAATATAATAGCCCTTAGTGATAGTCCAAAAAACATCTATGGGCTAACAAAATAGACCACTGATAGAATTTTACAAAAGAAATAATAACCACAAGGATTAATGTTATACATACCTAATATTCCAATATCCTAGAGTGACAATCCAAACAACATCTCAGGACTAACATAATAAACCATCCATAAAACTTTTATAAAAATATCTACAGACTAAAATCATGCATAAATAAAATACTTTAGCAACACATTATTGGTAGAGGTTAAGCAATAAGTTGATTTATTAAGAAGTAGAGAAAATTGCATATTATACAACAAGAAAACACTCAAATTGTTGACCCTCATATTGAAGTAAATTATGATACTTATAGTCAACTATAATAGCCTAGCTAATGATTACAAGGATAGCCTACCAAACACATATATAGCCTAGCCTAGTCTAGGACTTATGATTGATCAACATGCTTGAGGAAGTGGATGTCACTCTCCTACTTTGTGACTTGCTAGTTATTTTTTTCCTACAATCAATCACCATCTTCAACGATGTGTCTTAAGTAGATTTGAATATTTTGAGTATCTCACCTCATCCCACTAGGCCTTCTTGTTGTGATAGATGTCATATTTATAGGCACCTCTATTAGTGGTGGTTAATATTATTATAGGCTTTAGAATATTGGCTATCATATTCTTGTAATTACTTTATTATAGATGGATGAGAAGTGTCTAGGTGGTCTATGTCTTTGATGTTCATAATATCTACTAAAAAAGACCTATTTGGGAGCTCTCCTCTTTTGTTGCTATAATATGTATGATTTTGCTTATTGCTATGGTTTTAGGTGCCTAGCTAGGACTATTATGAAGCTTTACTAATCATAATTTAGAACTCCCAGTAACTCATGCTTCGATATACCCCTAATTTACTTCAATATTAGTGGTTAGGGCTTTTATGGACTTAGGCTAATATCACCTTTAAGATTATATAGGCATTATATTTTGTACTAGTTGGGGCTTCAATAATGCAATTGCTAATATCATCTTTGGAAATATTTGACCACTCCTTTTCTAGAGTTTGTAGTGGCTAGAATTTATTTCATTGGTCAAATTTTAATATTGGTAAGTTATCTATTGATTGCTAACCATGTTTTATGCAAAATATATTAGGGCCTATGAATGTTTCTTATATATAAAGCTAAAATTTTAATAAAATTTGTAGTCTAGGAACATTTGTTAGGATTTATGTATGTGGAAACTCTCATGGGATCACAACAATATTGCTAAATAGGAAGTATTGATTCATGGATTATAGTTCCTATCAATAAGGAAGTCAAATATATATGTATCATGGGAGACTCAAAGAGTATGATTAAACAAATATGAAACCAATATATCTATCATGACAAGCATTTCTAAAATTATCATAGCTACATTTGGAACTTAATCAAATATTTTGATGCTTTCAATATCCAAACCATTTCATGTAAAAATAACCATACTACAAGTTCATTGGTAGTAGCCGCAATTACCCTATAACCAGTTGCTGATTCCAAGATAAATAAATTTTTAGTAGAACTAGTTGCCACCCCCTCTATACTAGACAACATTCAAAACTTTCAAGTGTTTGAAAATCATAGGCATATAGCCACTTTTATAGCTAATTCAAGCATGTTTGAAACATAGATCATAGACAAGGAAGACAAAAGTTGCATAGATATGGATGAAGAAGGTGAGTTGAGTTTGTAGACTAATGCCATTCCCATAGGTATTATTTCTTTGAAATATCTAATTGATATGGATTATCATGCCTATAAGCAATAGACTACCTCATATAAAAAGGGATCATACAAGGCATGCAATCTAGGAAATACTCATAATTCCTAAAATTTCTTCTTAGAAAAGACCTACATTGTTGAGGAAAAAAGAGAAATCATTCAATTATTAAAGGATTACATAGATCTTATAGCATGGATTTATGAATATCTAAAGGTCTATGATAGGTCCATTATTATGTACACAATTCTCCTAAATCCAAGGATGAAACTCTTTTGGCAAAAGTAGAGACCAATGAATATATTATTGGAACCTTTAATTCTGAAAGAGGTACAAAACTATTATCACCCTGCATCATTTTTCCTATAAGACATTCTATCTAGATTACAAATTTGGTACCAGTTTATAAAAATAATGGATCAATATGCCTGTGTGGATTTTAAAAATATTAATAGAGCACTTGAGAAGGGTAATTATCCTCTTCCTTCTTTAGATAAAGTATTGCAAATGGTGAATGAATCTTAGATTATGTCTTTCTAGACAATTACTTAAGATACAATCAAGTAATTGTAGACCCCAAGGATAGGATTAAAATTACATTTACTAAAAAATGGGGAATGTTTGCATATAGGAGAATATCATTTGGACTAATCATTATGGAAGTGGCTTTCTAAAGAGCTATGGACATTGTATTCAAGGACAACATTGGTAAATGTATAATTATTTACATGGATGACCTCATTAACTTTTTCTAAAAAGAATACAAACCATATGGAAGACATAAAAAAGGTACTACAAGGATGACAAAAGCATGGAATTTTATTGAATCCTAAAAAGTACATTTTTGGAGTTACAAGAGGAAATGTATTGAGGTATATTAGTTTGGAAGTTGGTATTTCCATTGACCCGAAAAGAATTGAAGCTATTCAAAAAAATCCCCTACACAAAAGCAAAAAGGAGTTGAATTCCCTATTTGGAAAAATTTATCATGAGTAAATTAATTTTTTTGTTTGTGAACATAGTCTAACTTATACATGTAATGCTAAATAAGGGTACCAAGATTATATGGATTAGGGAAGCACAATCCACCTTGAAATAAGTTCAAAGTATAATCCTAAATGCCTTTGTATTAATAAATCTCGATTACACTCAACCTTTCTACATTTACTCATTTATATAGGAACATTTGACTGCTACTATTTTAACTTAGAAGAAGGATGCTAGAGATGAGATACAAATAGATTTTATAATATTTCCATTGAAGGATACTCCACTCAAGTATTTAGTTATTGATAAACAAGCCTTTGATCTAATCAAAACTATGAAGAACTTTTGGTACTATATCATGCACAAAAAAGTGTTTACAATAGTATTGGATTTGGCTATGAAAATAATGATGATGTAGAAATAGTTAGGAGAATGTAGATACAAGTGAATTTTTATACTACAATATCTTGATTTGAAAATATAACTCATAAAAAGTACCAAAGAATAGGGAATAAGAAAAAAATTGGCTAAGGTTGACTCCCAAATATCATGCCAACATTATTCTATAGAAGAAATTACCAATTATGAGTGGTATTAGGACATCGTTTATTATTTACTAACAAATGTATGTCCCAATAACTTAAATTCTATCCAAAGAAGAGTATTATATCTTAAAAGCATTAGCTTCATGATAATAATTTGGCACTTTGTACCAAAGAAACCACCAAGGGATCTACTTGATATGTCTAAACAAATAAGAAGTTGCTAAAGTCCTTTAATATTTTCATGACAAATATGGAACAAAACATGGATTAGGGAATGCTAAAACACATAAAATATTGAGAATGGATTACTACTAGTCTTACATATTTAAATATGCATATATGCACACATAATCATGCCATGTTTTCCAAATCATAGCTTGTCAAGAAAGGAATTCTCTAACTCCATTATAACTAGTGATTTAAGCTCATCCATTTGTATAATGGAGACTAGACTTTGATGGTGTCATCAATCCTCACTCATAAACTAGCCACAAAGTCATATTGACTACCACATATTACCACACCTTCTAGAAAAAATCTCAAGCATCCAAAAACTACACAAAGGAGGTTATGATTCAATTATTCAAAGATAACATCATAACTAGGTTGGGATACCATAAGCTCTAGTATGTGATAATGGCCCTGCCTTTTCTTCTGTACAATTTTCTCAATGGGTTTATTATAATAAGTTAACTCTAAATTTTTCTTCTAATAAGTATCCTCAAGGTAATAGAGTAGTTGAATCAACTAACAAAAACCTTCTATAAATATTAAGAAAATTTTAGAACAAATTCCTAAAGATTAGCATAATCAACTAAAGTATGCATTTGTGGTCAATCAGGATAAACATTAAGTATTTTTTAGGAAGATCCACCTATCATTTGGTTTATGTAGGATCCTATATTTCATACAAATCTCAAAATCCTTACCATGCAATTCATGACTCATTAGAAATAAATGAAAGGATTGAATCCAGGATATTTAATTTAATGTGTTTGAATGAGAAAAAAGAAGATGCATTGTAACATTTTAGTAAACATAAAGGAATACTAAAAAATGGTTTGATATGAGGGAGAAAATAAAAACATTTAGGATTATAGATTTGGTGTTACCTAGGATAAGGCCCTTGAAAAGAAAGGAGACCATGGAAAATTTGACCTCCTTTGGCTAGGTTTCTTCTAGATATTAGAGACTCTAGGAGAAAATACCTTTTAGGTTAAAAATCATAATTGGAGAGGATGTCCCTTTACCACTAAAAGGGAAATCTCTCAAAAACTACTTCAACACTTAGGAGTATTCTAGTGCTACCTTTTTAATAAGCCTTATACATAGTTTTGTTGTTTTATGATTTTGGTGTATTGATATTGTTTCATTTCATATATGTTTTACTTTATAGTTTGAATTTACTATTTTGTTTAGTGCTTTCCTATTTTTATCTCAGAATATTCTAATACAACCAACTTCTTGCTTTCCTTTTTTTATCCCAGAATATTCTAATACAACCAACTTCTAGATACTATAAGGAGGAAGTGCTTTTGCATAGCTTGAAGATAAAATATCCTATTCTAAACTCACCAAAGCCAAGATAGGCTCAATAAAACATTTGGTATATATCCATGTCTTAAGGAAAATAAAATTAATTTGGAAGTAATGTAAAAAAATGTTTCAAGTTCATAATAAAAATCCTTTAAAGGGATTTTGGATTGGAATGAAAGAAACCATTATGGTTCATGTAAAAATCATTAGAATGTTTACCCTCTTATTTTCCATAGTGATCCCCAACCTACAAATGTACCCCAATGCTTATAAAGTGAGCAAAATAAATCTATGCTTACAAAAAAAAATGGGGGCTCAATTGCTTAGGTGATTTAGAAAAACTCTACCAGGGCTATGTATAGCAAAGTTTAAAGTAGGATCAAACATAACTTTGTTGGGGCTATAAACACCTAGCTAGTAGTGGAGCAATGTATGATAGTTAGTAACATATCTACCTATGAGGCAAGCCCAATTTTTGAACTATCATTGTAAGCTTAAATTGATTCTGGAATAAGGATGAATTCATATGCACACACTTTTGTTGAGACAAAATGAAGTACATTTTTTGTTAATTGCATTACCCCAGCTTTGGATGTCAAACTATTGATATTGTTGGTCTTATAGTTTCATTGTTTTAGGAGGGCTTTTTATATTTCCAAAATGCTCAAGAGAATTTCCTAGTAAATTTGACATTTGTTGTTGCACTTGCACAACACACCCTAGTATACATGGACTAGGGACCCAATTTTATTTTTTGATTTTGATAATTTTTCTTTTGTTTTGCTTGGGCTTGTGCATAATAGTCAATCATCTTTAAAACACTTAGATTTTTAGTCAAAATTTTCTAGTCATGGATGCTCAAATTTTGCATACCTTGAATTTGTCATGGTTCTTATTGCCATAATTGTCTATAATAATCTCTTTAAAATGGTAAATAACCTCTTCCATTAGAATAGGATCAAAAAAATCTTTGCAATGAGTACTAATATGCCTATGTTCCCATAGTCGTAGCACCCCAAACCTATTTAAATTTAGACACTACAAAATTGGCAACACCCTTAATAACATGGATGGTGTCACTTTCAAGCCCAAAAAAGAGCTTTTTAGGGAACATAATTTGCCTATGTTTTGAGTAGGTTTGAGGCCAAAAATTGTTTTTTTTTTATTGTCCAAATTACCACACCCAAAACTCTGCTAGTTGTTTGATCTAAAATATCAAGGATCATATGGATTAGAGGGGGTTTCAAATTTTGAAACATTAACAAATAGCCCTAGTCATTTGGTCTAAAATAATTAATGGTTCACATAAAATAGAAAACTTTAAATGATCACACATTGAAAAAAACCCTAAATAATCATTGGTTCATGCAAATTGGAGGAAGCTTTAAATAATAGCATTGAAAAGCCCTACTATTCAGACAATTTAAAAATTATTATAGGATCACATAAATTGATGAGGATTTTAAATATTGAAACATTAAGAAAACAATGCTAATCATCTGATCTAAAAGAATAATGACTTGTGTGAATTGGAGGGGTTTTTAAATGATGAAAAGCTAAAAAATAGACCTAACCGTTCAATCTAAAATGATCAAGGGTTTATGCAATTTAGAAGAAGTTTTAAATGACAAAAAATTAAAAAATAGTCTCATTCATCCATGCTAGATCAATGGCTCACATGAATTGGAGGGAATTTTAAATAATAAAGCATTAAAAATATATACCAATAATCTAATATAAAAATAATCAATAAATTGAAGGTAGTTTTAAATTATGGAGCATTGAAAATTTATACCAATCTTCTGATCTAAAAATAATCAATGGCCTGGTGGGACCCCCATAAAAACTTGTTTTAGAATAGTTTTCTGGCTAATCTAACATATTTTACAATTTTATTTTGATGTTTCAGGTAATGTGAATGCAAAACAGAGCTCAGCAAAGCCTTGAAATACACCTCAGGCCCTTAGATTCAGAGTTTCAGGCCTCCAAACTTAGTGCGCACCCCGCCCTACAAACCAACAACCCAGTTCACATCCCGACATGCAAACTCTGCCAAACTGCTTCAGAACAACCTAAAATTATAGATATCTACAAGAGAGACAACAAGAAGTTCATCTAACACCACAAGAGTTGGGTATTTCTCTCACGACCACAGAATTTCATCATCCCTTTGCAAAGAAATTTATCTCTCAAATGCATCAAGTCATTTTGACAAATTTTCTTTTCAAAAGCATATTAAATTAGGGTTTTTAGTCATTTCAAAATTAGTTTAGTTGAATCATTTCAAATCTCTTTTATGTCCTTTAGATTAAGGTTACATTCCTTTTTCAATTCATTAGAGTACATTGTCATTTATTTCAAGCCTTTAAAAGCACTTTCAAATTGTCCTTTAATGCACTAGATAGGACTTTCAATCCCTTTTCAAATCACACTTAGATTAGGAATTTTCAATTTATTTTGAAAGCATTTAACATAGGGTTTTCAAATTTATTTCACGTCATTTACATCTCTTTCCCAAAATAACTTAGCATAGGACTTTCAAATTACTTTCATGTCATTTACATATCTCTTCAAAAGGTATTTAGCATAGGGTTTTCAAATTTCTTTTGTGTCATTTACATCTCTTTTCAAAAAGCATTTAAGATAGATTTTTCAATCCCTTTTTGAAAGCATTTAGAATAGAATTTGCAATCTCTTTTTGAAAGCATTTTAAATATCTTTCAAATTTACATCTAGATAGGTCTTTCCATCTCTTTTCAAAGCACTTAGATTACAAATTTCCCTATTTATTTTCACATCCCCTGGGTAAATTATATTTTCCCTTTCAGGCATCTAGATTAGGGTTTCAATTTATGTACATCACTTAGATTAGAAATTTCCTATTTCTTTCCAAATCCTTTGACTAAATTACATTTTCTCTATTAGGCATCTAGATTAGGGTTTCAATTTCTTTACATCACTTAGATTAGAAATTTCCTATTTCTTTCCAAATCCCTTGGGTAAATTGCATTTTCCCTTTTAAGCATTTAAATTAGGGTTTCAATTTCTTTATGTCACTTAGATTTAGAAATTTTCCATTTCTTTCCAAATCCCCTAGGTAAATTGCATTTTCATGTTGGTTATCTATAGCCTGTCACTTTTAATTTTCTATCAGATTCACTATCTTGGTCTAGTTTGCATAGCACTGTGTGAACCCTATTTTATAGTCTAGGTTTGTATAGCGGCATGAAAACTCTGTTCTAAGACATAGAAAATTACCAAATTTTATAGGATTACTCAAAATATTACATAGAATACACCCACAACTTTAGATTTATGTTTTTGGATAGTTTGAACACCTAATTGTACTACACAACACCATGCCTAAAATTACTTGCAACCAAGCGTGCGAGCAAGCACATATTGAGGAGGAGGTTTCTCATGCCACCTCTAGTCAGTCCACTCCTCCTCCCTCCACAAGAGAAGCATCCACTCTCAAACTTGACCTCCTTATAGGTTTTGGATAACTTCACATATGCACTATATATTATGGTGAAACTTCTATCTAGAGTAACATGCTTACCACCTCATATAGTAAATATCATTCACTTCTTTCCCGCTCACCCTCACCTAATACACCTTCCATATTTTGTGACCAAGTTACCTATACTGCTCTAGGAAATCCACCTCCCTTCTTAACTATCGATGAGTAGACTCCACCTACCTCACCTACCTTTGTACATCCTTTATTTCAAGATCTATCTCATTTATTTATCGAGAATAATTCTTCTTTACTCCTATCATACTCACCTCGAGGTTGCATCGTCCACTCCTATTGTAGGGATGATCTCAGATACCTTTTCTTCCACCCTGGGCACTCAAGTTCCCTTTTTATAATCACCCACACAACCATCATTGTTGCAGCAATAATATACCCCACCCACATCATCAAATCAATACACTTCCCAAGCATTGCAATAACCATATTCCCAACAATCGTTCTTTTCATATATCGATACCGCATCACAACCACCCTTTCAATAACAACAATTCCAACCTCAAAAACATTAGTAGATTCCATATCCACAATCCTTTGTGAACACGTTCACCATGCCTTCCTCTCAGTACTCCATATTTGAGACCTACACTCCTTCCTCATAATTTTCTCCACCTACATTCCCCTATTACAGAATGTACGATATGACATATTCTACTCCTCTTCCACCTACATCCACTTCCACCTTTCACATTACTCTCTATTATTCATTTTAGGCTCCTTCCATTCCCCCCTCTTATTACAATATATACTATTCATATTATCTCACTAATTCCCCATCATATTCAATCTAACCTGAATCCTCCGTTCATCGCTCCACTGGTCCTACGCAAGTGCCCTCTTTTGGTACATCATATCAACCACCACCTTCATCCTTTTCCCAAACACCACTACCTCCACTATAATATGTAGCACCTATATTCTTAAGGATACCTCCTTGGTCGTTGTCCCCCACTGTACAACCATTACAATAGACCCTTGTGCAGCAGCCACAGACCCTACAACCACAATATTTCTATCCATAGAAGATGTATGCTCCTCAGTAGCATATCCCATCAGCCTCAACATACCATATTGTTCAACAACCAAATCCATAGGAACACCTACAATACATTCCCACTTCACAATGGGAAGAACAACAACATCAGTATCCTCCCCACTCTCAATATGTGACTACTTCATCATAGTTCATCGTACCTCCATCACCCTAACTTGAACTCTTAAAAGAGGAAGTTAAGATGCTAAATATTTGTACAACTGGTTATGGGTCTCAAAAACCCACATACAACAAGCTATACAACAAACCCGTCCACCCATAAATTCCTATTCCTCCTTACCTGTATCACTTCGAGATTCTTAAATTTGATAAGTACAAAGGTAAAGAGGACCCTCAAGAACATGTCAGCAACTACCGCTTTGCGTATTATTAGCTCTACAATAGTGATCCCCTCATGTTATGTACCTTTACCTTCTCCCTTAGAGGACAAGATCTTGATTGGTACAACATGCTCCTGTTGGAAATATTAAGTTGTCATTGATGTCAAAGGCAGAAATATATTCAAGAAGGGAATTGCAAGTTGTCAATAATGTCAAAGGCAAAAGAGTATTCAAGGATGAAATTGTGAAAGGTCTATATTATGGTACTTGAGAAATTAAAGTACTTGAGAAATTAAAATGGTGATGACTTTAATATTTAAATTAAATATTTAAATATTAAGGTAAAGGTTTAAAAGTGGGATATATTTAAATCCAAGGATTTAAATATAATTAAAAAAATGAAAGGGTCGACTTTATGTTTAAGATTCAAAAATTTATGTTTCATATATATATATATATGGTTCTAACATTATGGTGGAGTGATTTGGAAGTGACAACACATTCGTATTACCTTCAAAGAAAAAGGAGCATTCGTTTGTAAGCCTTCATCTGCATTCGAAAGAGGGAGTTCATTTGAGAGAGAGTTTCTATTTGTGAGCGTACATAGAGCTATCTTTCATGAGTAATGAGAGAGCTACCGTTTGTTGAGTGTTGAGAGAGAACTGCCATTTGTGAGTGCTGAGAGAGCTGTCGTTTGTTGAGTGTTGAGAGAGAGCTATAATTCATGAGCACTAAGAGAGCTACCATTCATTGAGCATTGAGGAAGAGTTGTCATTCATTGAGCATTTATGGAGAGTTGTCATTCATTGAGCATTGAGGGAGAGTTGCCATTTATTGAGCGTGGAGAGAGCTATCATTCATATTGAGTGTGTAAGTGTGCTATTCATTGAGCATTGAGAGAGCTATATTTCATTAAGAACTCTGAATGTGTTGTATATCTAAGTGGAAGTAGCATTTATGCATGGAAATTGTACTCTCTTGTGGAGAGTGAGTGACTTCAAATAGTGCTATAATGTGCATTGAAATAGAAGGTTTTTAAGAGTAAAATCAAGCTAAGAATGTTTGTATCCAGTGAAAAAGAGAACATGGCAGTATGAAAGAAAAATAGAAAAAGAGCAAGTGTAAAGCCTTCAAATATACCAAAGACAAAAGTAGATTGTTGTCCCTAAGAAGAAACCAAAAGAAGATTTATCAACAACAAGATTGTGATAGTTCTGGGCTACACAAAGGATAAAGAGGCATCATATTACATTTGCAAGATTGATATTTCAAAGATGAAGATAAAGAGTGGATGGAGCATAATTGAAGTATGCAAAAGGTAAAGGAGACAATGGTGGCAGTGGATATATATCCACGATGCTGTGGAGAGAAATAATTGGCTATGTTTTGACTTGATTTGAGAGACTTGCACAGTGCCAAATATAAAGGTATTATGCTGGTTTGTTCATTTGCTTTATGATTATTGACACTGTGAGGAAGTGTTGGTGCTTGTAGAAAGACAAAGTAGGATACAAAGGTACATGATTTAATTGCAATACATCGAAATCCTAATCCAATGAATTTCAAGGTAGTGGAGGTGGTAATTGTGTAACATTTAAAATAAATCCTAAAGCAAATGGAAGAGACAACAATATGAGAAGCTTAAGAATTGGATGCATGAGAGATAAGGCAGATCTAAAATATTTGAGTTCGATGTGCACCTGAGTATGTTTTGGATTATAGGGTAACATCAACATCTTCAAGACTAAAGGCGTGGAACCACCTTCCATCTGGTGGTGTAGCTTGGTTGGTTCATGGCTAGCCAATAAGAGTTGTGGATGAGAGACTAGGGTTCAAGTTTGAGCACCAGCAAAAATATTTTGAAGAGATAAGTGTATTTTGTTTATACCTAGGAATGAAATTTTTATTGATGAAAATTTATGTATGAAAGTTTCCCTTCAAAAGGTAAAACATAGGAAAGTGAGAAATTATTAATGCACTAAGGTTTTTATGAATGAAAGTTTCTTTTTGTAAGAACAAGAGAATAAGTGCATAATCTATTTGAGAAGGTTTTATGAGCATATTTGAGCAAATTTTATGAATAGATTTTGAGAAGGTGTTATGAGCATATTTGTACAATGTTATGAATAATTTTGAGCAGATGTTATGAGCAAATTTGAGCAGGTGTTATGAGCAAATTTGAGCAGGTATTATGAGCAGATTTGAGCAGGTTTATATGAGCAGATCTGAGTAGTGTTGAGAGAAAGTCTTGGAGCAGATTAGAGTAGAGGGTATTGGTGTCTCTTGTAGATAGATATCCACAAACCAGAGTAGAGGGGATTGGTGTCTCCTATGGATAGATGTCCATAAACTAGAGCAAAGGGGATTGGTGTCTCCTATGGATAGAGGTCCATGAACCAAAGCAAGAGGGGATTGGTGTCTCCTGTGGATAGAGGTCCATGAACTTGAGCATAGGGGATTAGTGTCTCCTTTGGGTTGGTGCCCATAAACATTGTAATAGGGAATTGGTTCCCAAGAGATTTGTTGAGAAAATTTATAAGAAATATTTTCTCCATGGATGTAGCCCACATTGGGTGAACCACGTTAAATTTATGTCTCTTATGTGTGTGATGATCTGTGCATTGTTTCATTATTGCAATTGATAATATTGGATAATACTGCTTTGGAAAGAAAAGTAAAAAGTTTTATCTTATACTGTTCACCCCCTCTCAGTATAAGCTTGTGTTCTTCAATTGGTATCAGAGCGGGTTCCTTCGTGAAAGCCTAACAACTTGAAGGAAGATCTTACAAGAACACACATGGCCACTGAAGTGATAGAAGATGCTCCTATGATTGAAATCAACAAGAAAGATTCAAAAAAGGAAGAGGAATCCATAGTTGATATGGAAAAGGAACTTATTGCTGCTCTTGGAGAATTGAAAAGGGTTAGAAAGAAGAATTCAGGATTGAAGGCTCAAGTTCAAGAGGATGAGGAAACAAAGACAAAGCTTCTACAAGATCTCATAGACTTAAAAGTGAAGGTTGAAGAGACAAAAAGAATTGAAGAAGTTATGGTTGAGAAATTAAAGGTAAAAGAATTAGAATGTGAAAAATTGGAACATGAAGTTGTCTCTCTAAGAAAGGAAGTAGAAAAGTCTAAGGATAAGTTGCAGCAAAATATAAGGTTAGAGAAATAGAAAGAGGAGTCAAGCTCAAAAGGAACAAAGACATCAAATAAAGTTAGTAAAAAGGAGCCCATGACCTATGTTGATGTATTGAAGGAGGAAGAAGACAGAGAATCATCATGGACAAAAGTCAATCACAGGAACAAAAATGAAAGAACCATGCAACCATATCATTCAAGGCAATAAAACAGGTTTAAAAATTTCTTCCATGGTTATTGTTTTTCATGTAACAAATATGGTCATAAAGTTGTACATTGCATGGTCTATGTGAAAAATAATGTTGGCATCATCAATAGAAATTACAATTCTTTTGCACCTCTCATGAATAACAATGTCATGTGTTACAAATGTAATAATTTTGGGCACAAAGCTAGATGGTGTAAAATAGTATTTCCTGAACTTCCTAAATCAAGCAAGAAAGAGGAAGGTCAAACAGTTTAGAAGGAGATGTCCTCAAAAGTTTGGAAAAAGAAAAAGGAACAAGAAAAGGAAAAGTCCATGTTGGTACAAACAACTCTTCATGTGCAAAATGAAGGAAATCAATGGTACATTGATAGTGGTTGTTCAAGCCATATGATAGGTGACAAAAGCAAATTTCTTTCTCTCAAGAAAATAAATGGAGGAACAGTGAAATTTGGTGATAATGCTTCTACCAAAATTGTTGGAAAAGGGACTTTGAGTTTGGATAATGGAAAATCTAGGACAGAAAATGTGCTATATGTTGAAGGATTGAAGCACAATATACTAAGCATAAGTCAACTATGTGATCAAGGGCACATACTCACATTTCACCCAAATGGATGTGAGATCAGGAAATCCAAGATAGGAAAGCTTATTGCAGATGCCAGTAGAACTACAAACAATCTCTACATGTTAAGTGAAATTAAGGGAGGAAAATGCTTTTTATCACAAGAGGATGAGAGCTGGTTATGGCATAGAAGAATGGGTCACTTGAACTTTGAAAACATAGTGAAAATAAGCAACAAATAGGTAGTCAGAGATTTTCCCAAAATAGCAAAACCCCCAAGCACGATTTGTGCACAATGCCAGCATGGTAAGCAAATAAGATCAAGTTTCAAATCAAAGGAGTTTTCTTCATCCAAACCCTTGGAGCTAGTTCACACCGATCTATGTGGGCCTACAAGGACAAATGAGTTTACAAGGTGAGAGTTACTTCATGTTATTTATTGATGATTTCTCTAGAATGACTTGGGTAACATTCTTAAAAGAAAAATCAGAAGCATTTGAAAAGTTCAAGGCATTCAAGGCACTAGTAGAAAATAAAATAGATAAAAATATCAAGTGTCTAAGATCAGATAGAGGAGGAGAATTCACTTTAGGTGAATTTGTAGAATTCTATGAACAACATGGAATCAAGAGATAATACTCAGCAGCAAGAACTCCACAACAAAATGGAGTAGTTGAAAGGAAAAATAGAACTATTCAGGGTATGGCCAGGGCTATGTTAAATGAGTCTAAGATTTTTGATGCATTTTGGAAAGAGGTAATTCATACAATTGTTTACATTATCAATAGAGCTCAAATAAGAGTAAATCACCACAAAACCCCATATGAGCTTTGGAAGGGAAGACCAGCTACTATGAAGTACTTCAAAAATTTTGGAAGCAAATGCTACATTAGATGAGAAGAGAAAAATTTGGGCAAGTTTGATTCCAGGTGTGAAGAGGGTATTTTCCTTGGTTATTCCACTAAGAGCAAAGCCTATAGATGCTACAATAAAAGATCACATAAAATTATGGAAAGTACAAATGTAAGAGTTGATGAAGAAATAGATCTAAGAGAACCATCTCAAGAAATTGTGTATCAAGAAGGAGAAAGTTGCAAAGAAGAAGAAGGTGAAGAAACTAAAGAAGATGAGACACAAAGGGCACCACCTAAGACACCATCCAGGTATGTGCAAAAGAATCATCCGAGAGAACTGATTATTGGGAATCCATATGAGAGACAAAAAAGGAGGAAGATAATAGGAACAGGTGAACATGCAAATTTTTCTTTGCTATCCAAAGTTGAGCCCAAGGATTTCAATGAAGCAAGTGAAGACAAATATTGGATTAAAGCAATGGAAGAAGAGTTAGACCAAATAGAAAAGAGTGAAACTTGGGAACTTGTCCCACATCCAAAAGACAAGAATGTAATTGGCACCAAATGGGTCTACAAAAATAAGTTGAATGAAGATGGTCAGGTTGTCAGAAACAAAGCAAGACTTGTGTGCAAAGGCTATGCACAAGTTGAGGGGATTGAATTTGAAGAAACATTTTCTCCCATTGCACGTCTTGAAGCCATAAGAATGTTCCTGGCTTTCTCAAGCTTCAAAAACTTCAAGGTGTATCAAATGGATGTAAAATCAGCTTTTCTCAATGGTTACTTAGAGGAAGAGGTCTACATAGAGCAACCAAATGGTTTCAGCCTGACAGATAAGCCGGACTATGTATGCAAATTAAAGAAAGCTCTCTATGGACTAAAGCAAGCCCCTAGGGCTTGGTACTCAAGATTGGATAAGTATCTCCAAGAACAAGGTTTTAGAAAAGGTATAGATGATAGCAATCTATACATCAAAAATGAAGGAAATAACTTGTTGATTGTAGTGGTCTATGTGGATGATATCATTTTTGGAGGCAGTAATGACAAGATGTGTCAAAAATTTGCAAAGTGTATGCAAAATGAATTTGATATGTCTATGCTTGGTGAGTTATCTTTCTTTCTTGGGTTGCAAATTTCACAATCAGATAAAGGTATATTTCTCTCTCAGACCAAGTATGTGAAAGAAATGTTGAAAAAATTTAGGATGGAGGATTGCAATCCTGTGAGTACCCCCATGGTTACAGGATGTAAGTTAAGTAAATATGATGAGTCTCCTGAAGCAAATCAGACATTGTATAGATCCATGATTGGAAGTTTACTATATGTCACAGCTACTAGACTAGATATAATGCAAGCAGTCGGATTGGTGGCAAGATTTCAAGCTACACCAAAAGAAACACATGTACAGGCAATAAAGAGAATCTTTAAGTATTTGAAAGGAACTATGAGTTTTGGACTGTGGTACCCCAAATGTAATAATTTCACACTCACTGCATATACAGATGCGGATTGGGTAGGCAATATTGATGATAGAAAAAGCACAAGTGGAGGAGCATTCTTTCTTGGAGATTGTTTAGTCTCTTGGCTAAGCAAGAAATAAGCATCAATATCCTTATCCACTGTAGAAGCAAAGTACATTGCAGCAGTTGCTTGTTGTACACAGGTTTTATGGATGAAGCAGACTTTAAGTGATTTCAAAATAGAACATGATCATCCTATCCCCATACTATGTGATAATACAAGTGCCATTAATATCTCAAAGAATCCAGTGATGCATTCAAGGACTAAGCACATTTCAATAAAATATCATTTTTTGAGAGAGCAAGTGACTGATCAGCAAGTCAAATTGGAATACATTGCTACAAAGGAACAGATTACTGACATCTTTACCAAGCCACTTCCAAAGAAAACTTTTGAGTATCTCAGAGGAAAGTTAGGAGTAACTTCACTCCCATCCCAAAATTGATCACCTCAAGGAAAGGAGGTGGTGAGGGGGCTGCGCTAAGTGTCTTATTTTTAGCCCCAAGGAGCCCTTTGCCATTGATGTCAAAGGGGGAGAGAATTGAGTGAGGGGGAGTAGCTTGTTAGGGGAGCATATTTGGAATCCAGTTGTAGTATAAAGAAAATTTTTTGTTGAAGGGTTGCCATCAATGACAAAGGGGGAGATTGTTGGAAATATTAAGTTGTCATTGATGTCAAAGGCTGGAATTGTAAGTTGTCATTGATGTCAAAGGCAAAAACATATTCAAGGATGAGATTATGAATTGACAATATTATGGTGCTTGAAAAATTAAAATGGTGAAGTACATTTCAAATATCAATTGGTGGTGTATACTTTGATATTTAAATTAAATATTTAAATATTAAGGTAAGGTTTTAAAGGTGGGATATATTTAAATCAAAAGGATTTAAATATAATTAAAATAATGGAAGGGCCGACTTTATGTTTAAGATTCAAAAATTTATTTTTGAATATATATGGTTCTAACTTTATTGGTTGTGTGAGTTTTTGTGAGCGCCTTTGCAATTGCCTTTGGAGAAAGAAGAAGATCTTTCATTCACATGCTTTGTCTTCATTCAAAAGAGAGAGTGAGCTCCAAAGTGTGCCTTCATTGGACAGTGAGACTTCCTTTCGTTTGAGTGCAGTGAGACTTCCTTTTTTTGAGTGCAGTGAGACTTCCTTTCATTTGAGTGTAGTGAGACTTCCTTTCATTTGAGTGCAGTGAGACATCCTTTCATTTGAGTGAGTGAGGCTTCCATTCGTTGAGTGCCATGAGTGTGTCGATCACTTGAGCACTTGCATTTGAAGGAGTGTGTTTTACATCTGAGTGGAAGCAGTGTTCATGTGTGAAAGGTGTGCCTTTCATTTGTGGAGAGTGAGTGCTTTCAAAGAAGTGTGTTGCAGTGTGCATTGGGCAGAAGCTTTGCTGGAGTAAAATCAAGCTAAGAACCTTTTTGTAACCAGCATAAAATAAGAGGAAGAGGCATCAAATTACCCACACAGATTGGCATTTCCAAGAGGAATAAAAGAGAGGTCTATGGCATAGTTGGAGTGTGCACAGTGTAAAGGAAATAGTGGTGGCAGTGAAGACATATCATCAATGTTGTGGAGTAAAATCCTTGACTACATTTGATCTGAGCTTGGGAGAATTGCACAGTGATAAATACAAAGGTATCATGCTGATTTATTCATTTGCACTAATGTTCATTAATGTTGTGAGGAAGTGTTTGTGCTGGTAGAAAGACAAAGCAGGTTACAAAGGTGCAGGATCTGAATGTAGCAAACAAAAACCCTAAATCAGTGATTTGCATGAAAAACCAAGGTAGTGGGAACATCAGCTATGTGTGATATTAGAGCCAAACCCTAAAGATAACAAAGAGGTAGCAGTGTGAGAAGCCAAAACACCGTATGCATGAGAGATACAGAAGAAACCATGTAGAAACATTTTGAATTCAAAGTGCACTAGGGATACATTTTGGAGTGCAAGATCATGTCCACGTCTTCAAGCTGAAAGGTGTGGAACCACCTTCCATCCGGTGGTGTAGCTAAAGTGGTTCATGGCCAGCCAATGAGAGTTGTGAGTGAGAGACCAGGGTTCAAGTTGAAGCGCCAACAAAAATATTTTGAAGAGATAAGTGTGCTTTTGATTATACCTGAGAATGAAATTTTTATTGATGAAATGTTATGATTGAAAGTTTTCTTCAAAAGGACAAAACAAAAGAAAGTGTGAATTTATTAATGCACTATGGTTTTTATGAATGAAATTTATTTTTGTTAGAACAAGAGAATAAGTGCATAATATTTTGAGCAAGGTGTGGCAATAGAAATTCCAAAGACAAGTGTTTTATGAGGGCAGCTATGAAAGTGTTATGAAATATTTCTATATGATATGATTTGTTGATTGTGTCAAGTGGGAGATATAAGAGTTATTAGATGTATGAACTTAAAATATGAATTTGAAATTGGAAATAAAAGAGCAAGGGTTTGAGAATAAATTTGTGCATTGCTTTGAATGAAATTGGAAATATATGTGCAAGGGTTTGTGAAGCAATATTTGAGCAGGTTTAGATGAGTAGATTTGAGCAAGCCTTGTGTGTAGTCTTGGAGCAGATTTGAGTAGAGTTTATGAGTAGGTTTTAGAGTATATTTAAGTAATCCTTATGTAAAGGCTTGGAGAAGAGGGGATTGAGGTCTCCTAAGGATAGAGGTCCACAAACCAGAGGAAAGGGGATTGGTATCTCCTGTGGATAGAGGTCCATGAACCAGAGCAAAGGGTATTGGTGTCTCCTGTGGATAGAGGTCCATGAACTAGATAAAATGGGATTGGTGTCTCCTATAGATAGAGGTCCATAAACTTGAGCATAGGGGATTGGTGTCTCCTTTGGGTTGGTGCCCATAAACATTGTAATAGGGAATTGGTTCCCAAGAGATTTGTTAAGAAAATTTATAAGAAATATTTTCTCCATGGATGTAGCCCACATTGGGTGAACCATATTAAATCTATGTCTCTTATGTGTGTGATGATATGTGCATTGTTTCATTATTGCAATTGATAATATTGGATGATATTGCTTTGGAAAGAAAAGTAAAAAGTTTTATCTTATACTGTTCACCCCCCCTCTCAATATAAGCTTGTGTATAAAAGTGAGGCCCCAATTTGTCATTCAAGCCTCTTGTTGTGCCTTTATCCTTATGGATAAAGAGGTTATTTGCATGTGTTGGCTCAACCTATTCATCAAGGTATCTATCCAAGATGATAGTTGCCCACTATCTTGGTTGGTCATCACAAAGGTTAAAGAGGTTTAACCCAACATTTTCCTCTTCTCCATGGGTTTTATTAGCTCTTTATAGAGCTATAGACCCATGCCCCTCTTGATTCATATGGAGAGGTTTCTTTGAAATATACTCTTGTTGTTCAAGGAGCTCATAGACATCCTTTTTTACTTCTATAGCAATGATTTACACCTTCCATTTTGATGTGTCCTTGGAGGGAGTGTTTAGCTCAAGTTCTACTCTATCTACCTTTCTCTTGAAATCATTCATGATTGAGTAAACAAGATAATCATAGTCAATGATTGAATGTGAAGATAGAGAAACATACATTTTACAAGCCTTGCCTTTAAGTGAAGCCACCAATAGTTTGAGGGTCACTTCATCCTTTATGATATTGTACACCTGATAGATGAAGACTATTTTTTTCTAGTGCTTAAATCGGGATGTTAGGATTTCACTAGTGTATTCTAGAAATATTTCTAGTTGTGATTCTAGAAATTTTCCCCAAATAGTTTATGGTTTTGGAGGTCCTAGTAGACTCTTATCACCTCAAAAAGGAGATAATTATTGAGATGGGGTAACAATATTGGACCTATGGGTCCTTTGGATTGTATTAGACTTCATAGATGAATGCAACTTGTGCTTTAGAAATAGATAGATCAAAGTATTCATCAAAATATTAATCTCATATATGCATCAATTGCTTCTTTTTATGTTCATTATGGAGCAAAGTTTCTAGGTGAGTGAGAGGTTCTTCAACAAGCAAGGGTAGGGTTAGACGCTCACCAACTCTAGCCTAACTTGTTATTTTGATTATAGAACAATGATGTATCATTGGGGTCCCACTGGGCATACCATTAAACTATTGCCATTTTTTATTATCTTGGTCAAACCAATTGTGCCTTGTGAGTAGTGACATTATA
Organism: Wollemia nobilis; assembly: GCA_028583015.1. NCBI lineage: Eukaryota > Viridiplantae > Streptophyta > Pinopsida > Araucariales > Araucariaceae > Wollemia > Wollemia nobilis. The sequence continues at coordinate 4,011,812 of JAQPPZ010016363.1, read as the reverse complement.
GGGCTACAACCAAGAGCATGAGTATCAACTCAATTAGGCGACTCTAAGATATCTTTACAAGGTTGGCTCCTTGTTAATATGTGATCTTTAAGACACACTTGAACTCATATGGAAAAGGGGTGTGAGATAAAAAGTAAACTACTCAACAAAAGAAAGAAATGTGGCAATATGCCAAAAGATCCACTAAGATCCCTTTGCACAAAATGCCTAAACTCTATATGCCAACACTGAACACTTCCTCTTCTCAGCACAATTAAGCATAGAGAGGAGTCATCAACATAGGCATTCATAAAAAGGTGGGTCTATAGGAAGCCATAGATATTTGGTCCAAAAACTTACACAAGCCCCTCACACATATATACATCAACAAAATCCAAAACAGGGAAAGACTACAAGCACATACACACATACATAAATGGGTTCGTAGGAAGCCATAGATGACTATGTAAAGCGAAAATGAACAACACCAATAAAAGCACTAGATCAAAGCAAATGATACAATATGCATAAAATAAAAAATATATATATTTATATCGAACTCACGGAGCCTAGATATCCACTTTATACAATAAAATTTACCCAAATTGGGGGTTACAATTCAACATATTGCCTTGATACAAATTATTACAATACGAGGGTTTGAAATCCTCATTCAAAGGAATATTGGTGCTTCTCGGTCATATTCACTCCAAACAATTTGTGAGTGGGCTTGTGTATCCCTATGGGGCCACTCATGGCTGAAACAATCGTTAATGTAAATGCTTCCTCTAACATACACACAAAACAAATTAGAAAATAGGTTAGTAACACCTAGAGGACCTCCACAGTGTGAGGTCCACTAAAATATGAAGGTATACAATATTAATTATAACTAAAATTATTGATGAAATAAAGTGCAGATGTACCAAAAACATAAATAAAGTAATAATAAATGATACCTTGTTGAGAATATACTTGTGTTTTTTATCCATGCTTCTGCTTCCTTGATTTGGTGATGCATGAACGCTCGTGAGCATTCGAGGGTTTGTTGACTACAAACTGGAAAAGGAGAAATACCCCAGAGTATTTTAGGAGAGCTATGAATACCTTGCAATATTAAGGAATACTTATAAGAATTTAGGGAATGCTCAAAAGCATTTGGGAGTGATGGGGGATGCTTTGTAGAATCTGGGAAGGGTTCGCAGAAGTTTCAACAATGAATATGGTGATGAGGATTTTGGGAAACGGTGAATATGGGAGGTGTTAGTAGAATTCTAGGGTTTGTGAGTGGACAAATGATCAATGCTCTTCGAATGTTAATTTTTGGGACCTTGATTCACAAAAATGAATCATATTTTATAATTTACCCTTGATCATGTTAGGGTTTCGACGACACCAACGTGAAGCCAATATTAAAACATGATGAAGGGTTGAGATTGAGATTGAATAAGTGACACAAATCATGATGAATGAATGGTCAATATTAAGTCATGATGGGCAACTAATATTTATTCACATATATACATATATATTTATTAAATATATATATATATATATATATAAAATATTTATATTTGAAATACATATATATATATATATATATATATATATATATATATATATATATATATAGATAATGAATGGCTATGATTTGAGGATGTGTATGGATGATAAGTGGCTAGGATTGGGTGTCTATAGATGCCCATTTTTGTATCACATTGCATGAAACATAATGCGGTACAAAAACAAGAGACACCTAGTTTGGTGAAGCAACTTATTTTCCTTGGCGTGCAAGATCTTGAAGATAAAAATTGTTGTTGTAGCTTACCCCCTTAATTGTTGAATGAGTAAAGAATGAATCTCATGAGCCAATTTATAGAAATGAGGATGATATGAATGATGTAAGTGAATTATGCAGTGCATGGGAATGGTGTAATGTGAATAGTGCAATGATTGATTCTATTTTTGCCCCAACATAACAAGGGGGTTTTGAAATGGGGATGATATTAATGATGTAAGTGCATATGCAATGATAATGAAAGGTGTAATGATTGATTCTGCTTTTACCCCAAAAGAGAAGGGGTTTTCAAAAGTGTGGATGATATAAATAATGTAATGATGTAATTAATAATTTTGCTTTTGCCCCAATAGAAAATATGTTTTTAAAAATGTGGATGATGTAAAGATATGTGTGAGATGTATCCCGATATGGTAAATCAAAATCAAATTTGGTTGCCCCAAGTTTTGGGTGATTATTTGATGTTGAAAAATATACCTTTTGGTGTCATTGAAATGTAAAATACGGAACATGAAGTAACAAGAACCAATCATCCTAAGATCGGTTGATTGCTAGGAGAGAAAGTCCTAGTGATAGCTAGCAATTCTAGAATGATCTTTGGGATATTGTCAAGGATGATTTGACTCTACCTACAGATCAAAAATAATTGGTAGCTCTTAGAAAGAAGGAAGTAAATTCCAAGAGAATGATATTGAATGTAGTGAAGGATCACCTAATTCCTCACATATCCGAGAAGACTAAGGCAAAGGAGATGTTTGATGCCCTAGTTAGCCTCTACCAGAGTGAGAACATAAATAGGAAGATGATATTGTGGAACAAACTTAGATCTATGGAGATGACTAGATATGACACTGTTACCAGTTACCTAATGAATATCACATAGATTCGTGATCAACTTGTAGAAGTTGGGGAGAAGGTTGAAGACACAGAGTTGGTAAAAATTACACTGAATTATTTCTCGGTTTCATGGAAACCATTTTTCAAAGGCATCTGTGCTCGTGAGAACCTTACCACCTTTGAAAAATAGTGGGATGATTTCATCTAGGAGGAGAATCATATGGAATCAAAGACTAGCAAGAAAGGTGGTAACTATAACCTAGCTCTCTTTAGGTAAACTAAGAAGGATAGAGGTAAAGGATCCAACAAGGGTAAGGTAAAGAGTGAGGAGTCAGCCTCACAGTCAATGAAGAAGGACTTGAGCAAGATCAAGTGCATAATTTTTCATAAGAATGACCATTATGCATCATAGTGTCCAGACAAGAAGGGCAAAGGGAAGTAGTAGCAGACATAGGTAGTAACCTTTGTAGAAACTCATATGAGCAAGTTTGCTACCAAATTAGAGAAGGATTTCTTATTGGTCTCTTGCCTTTCTACCAACATGGTTCCAAGAGATGCTTGGTATGTGGATAGTGGAGCATATCGATACATGATATCAGATCGAAAATGTTTTACCAATCTACAAGAGTAGGACTTAGGGGTTTAGGTTGAGCTTGGTGATGATACCAAATATCCAATTGTAGGAATTGGTACCATTCCATTTTGACTTCAGTTATGAAACTCTTTATACTTTCATGATGTTTTTTTTGTTCTAGGTATTAGGAAGAACTTGCTTTTAGTTTTTGTTATGGAGGATAAGGTTTATGCAGTGGAGTTCAAAAACCAACATGTCCTTATTAGACCAAAATAATCTAGCTCAAAAAAAACACAAGTGATAGGGGTTAAAGAAGGTAATCTATACAGGTTTTAGGGTGAACCTATTCAAGCCATAGTTCATAGCAGTAACAACTTGTGTGAGTTGTGGCATAAGAGGATGGGACACCTACATCATAGAGCATTGCCTATTCTAAGGGAGATAGTGATAGGTCTTCCAAAGTTTAGCATTGAGAAATAGGGAGTATGCAAAGGGTGCACACTTGGCAAGCATACAAAGGTTTTTTCTCCAAACAACGAGCATAGGTCTAAGGAAATACTAGATCTAGTAAATTCGAATATTTGTGGACCGATGTTAGTAGCATCAATTTCAGGTAGCATGTACTATGTTTCCTTTATTGATGATTTCTCTTGAAATACATGGATCTACTTCTTAAAGACCAAGGATGAAGTATTTAGCAGGTTTTAGGAGTTCAAAGCTCTAGTTGAGAATAAGATAGAAAATAATATCAAGGTCTTGAGATTAGAAAATGGGGCTGATTATACCTCCAAGGAGTTTGATGGTTTCTACAATCAAGTATAAATCAAGAGGAAGCTAACTATTCCATACAATCCATAATAGAATGGGGTTGCAGAGTGAAAGAATCGATCCATCATAGGGGATGCTAGAACCATGATTCATGACCAAGGCTTGTTGATATTTCTTTGGGCAAAAGCATGTAATATAGTAGTCTACATCCAAAATCGGTGTTATCATAGGATCTTGAAGGACAAGACACCAGAGGAGGTATTCACTGGTGTGAAACCAGAGGCGATTCATTTTCACATCTTTGGATGTCCAGTTTATATCCATGTTTTGATAGAAAAGGACCAAGTTGGATCCCTATAGTAGGAAGGGTTTATTTGTAGGTTATATTGAGACTTAAAAATCTTACAGGGTTTATATTCGAGAGAAGAGGAAGATAATAATGAGTAGGGATGTAAATTTTGAGGAGGACGTTGCATCCAAGAAGTCCCATGAGCCTATTCTAGTGATAGAGAATGAGGAGCATGAAGCTCCGAAGGTTGAGCCAGGGTCACCAAAGACACCAGTGGTTTCCAGTTTAGGATAGCAACCTTCAGGTGAGGAGGAGGAGACATTAGCCCCTTTCAGTTCTATCATGAGGTCTCAATGGATTACACAAACATTGAGGGATGCTCAAGAGTATGTTCTTGCTCCTAGTAAAATTATTAGAGAGCAAACATCCAATGAAATTTTCAGACTACATGGCATTGATGAGTAACATCATAAATTCAGAGCCTTTAAATTTTCAAGAGGTAATAGACCAACAGGTTTGGCAGGATGTCATGGTGGAGGAGTACACCTCCATCATGAAGAGTTATTTTTAGGACATAGTGCAAACATCAAATGGGAAGTAAGTTGTGATTTCCAGATGGCTCTACAAAATTAAGCATGTTTTACATGGTAGCATCGAGAAGTTCAAGGTAAGGTTTGTGGTGATAGAGTTCTCCAAGAAAGAGGGAGTGGACTATGAGGAGACTTTTGTTCCAGTTGCCAGATACACTTCCATTAGAACAGTTATGTATTTAGCTTCATCTATGGGATGGTGTATTCATAAAATGGATGTGAAGACAAGTTTCCTTAATGGGATCATTGAGGAAGAAGTGTACATAGAGTAGCCTCAAGGCTTTGAGGTAAAAGGGAAGGAGTCCCATGTTTGTAGGTTGAATAAACCCTTATATGGACTCAAATAAGAACCAAGAGCATGGTATTCTAGGATAGATGGATACTTGCAGAGTATGGGCTTTGCCAAAAGTGATGTAGATCCTAATCTATATTACACATTTTTTAGGGCTGATCTACTCATTTTTGTGCTATATGTAGATGACTTATTTATTACAGGTGCAAATAATCTCATTACAGGATGTAAAGCAGATATGGTAGCTAAGTTTGAGATGAAGTACATTGGCATGATGCATTACTTCTTGGGTTTGGAGGTTTGGCAAAGATCGGGGAAGATATTCCTTGGGAAGGGTAAGTATGCAGTTGATATCCTAAAGAGGTTTTAGATGAAGGACTGCAAAAATATGACCATATTTATGATCACTAATATGAAGAAGGTAACAAGTTAAAATTAAGAATTGGTGGTTCCTATATTGTATAGGCAGTTTATAGGATCCTTGATGTATTTGGTCAACACTCAACTAGATATATGTTTTGCAGTGAACACCTTGAGTCAGCTCATGATGGAGCCAAGGCAAGAGCATTAGGTAGAAGCAAAAAATGTGCTCAAATACTTGAGGGGCATAGTTGAGTATGGTCTAAGATATTTTGGAGATGGTGAAGTGAGGTTGCAGGGGTATACATGCTCAGATTGGATAGACAATGTAGCAGATAGGAAGAGTACCCCAAGGTGCTTCTTTAGCTTGAAATTAGCATGATATCCTAGTTCAACAGAAATCATACTTCTATGACACTTAGCTCAACAGAGGCTAAATACATGGTAGCAAGTATTGCTAGTTGTGAGGCCATATGGCTTCGCAAGTTGCTTACAATATTGATTTATCAGGAGTTGTATCTTATGGGTGAGATTTTTTGCCTTTTCATCCACTTTTCTTTTCAAATGATGATGGCATACTAAAGTCGATCAATTTTGAGGTATTATTGGTTGAGGTTGGTTCCACGGATCATGTGGATGGGTGAAAGAGTAGAATTTTAGGAAATGGCTAAGTCTAGAATTGGATGAAAGATCAGGTAGGGACATGAACAGAGATGACCCCAAATACCCACCTCAAATTTGGACAAAAAAATAGGATCTCAAATCCCTAGATGAAAAAATAAAATCACAACATAGTGGTCACAAGTTCTAATTTCCCATCCATAACCTTGAACGAAACTTTGGGAAGGCAATATCAAAAGGTCTAAATCTAATTTTCCATCCCTATGAAGATATGATGAGCAGAAGACGAGGAGGTTGGTGCATGAGGAGTTATACCCAGAAGTCCATATAAGGATAAGAGCATCACACATCAGGGTGTAAGCTTCAAGGATCCTCAAAAGTGAGCATTAATGACCTCAACTACTTGATGCAGATATACGAATGCACAGTTTTAGAGGCATCCAACATCTGGTCTCTCTACAACATGAAAAGATAAAATAAATTGGAATTTAAGAAGTTGTCAAAATTATCAAGGGACTAGATCTAAGTATATGTATCTAGATTCCTTCGAACAACTGCCATTACTCCTAAAACAGAGCGTAGGAAAATTTTCCAATTGTTCCATCAAGATTCTTCTACCTAATGCCATTAATGCTTGAATTTGAATTTATTGTAAAATATTATATAAATTATAGAATGCTCGTTATTCCAAAGGCATGACTTTGTGGCCTTTACAATTCATATGTAATTATTCATCATTTGTTCATAATAGTGAATCACTATTTGGTCTCTCAATCTATCTTTCATTTTGCTTTTGCCTTTGTGTGAATGTTTATTTCTATTATGGTGGTATGAGTTGGTTCACTTAATTCTGCTATCTAGATTTTGTGAGTCTAACTGAGGGGTTTTGGAATTTGCATTCAACATTAGACATTAGGGTTTATTTATGTTAAAGCCAATCAGATGGGAGTGCTCTAATTTTTCTATCTAGATTTCATGCACCTTATCGCTGGTTTTGGAATTCACCCCTACACACTACATAGAAGGAGAAGTGATAGACAGGGTGGGCTAATATATTAGGTGGTTCACTACTATTTGTATTGATAACATCAAAGGAGTGTATCTTGATGTGGCCATACCTCGTCCTTGTCAGTTCCAACTACAGTATCCTTTGCTTTCTTTCTTGTTCCCTTTTCTCTCTTTTTCCCTTTATGGTGTAGTTAGCTGGAACCTAAGGAGTTGAAATTATTTGAATATCAACCACCTATACCTCTCTCAGGCCAGGTGGCCATTCAATGCTGGTCGAGAACCTCCAGGAACGCCTCACACTCATTTGATTCTAGTTTTCATACCAACAATTTTTAGTGACTTTGATAGGGAACTCAATGAGTTTTCATGTTTGAGGAATTCAAAGTTTGGTGATACTATGGTTTAACCATATCTTGGAAAATAACCTGGTAACTCTAACTATTTAGCATCTCCACATCATGAGATCAATTACTTTCTTATGCTAAAATTTTTTCATTTCCCAGAGGACCTAAGGTTTGATGAATAAACTTGACCTCATTAGTAGATAAAGCATGTTCATATGGTGACTCCAAATCTAACACATGAACTAGGACCTCTGAAGGCTAGTACCTTAATGACCCAGTTGTGCTGCCCATAGTGGAACAATCTTGGTATGCTAGACCTCCAATATTGGCATGAGATTCCTAAAGGTACCTTGGAAGCCTTGACCAAATATGATGGCACCTTAGGAACTACTCAATAATACCTTGAAGATGTTGCTACACTATAATACCTCCATGGCATTACCCATGAAGACATAATGATTAGGCTTTTGATATTATATTTCGAAGGGAGGGCGTTATGGTGGTGCCATACTCTTGGATGAAAAACTATTCGCTCTTGGAAGAATTTAGTAGAATATCTTGTTGATGCATTTGATGGCTATGTGGATCCCTTCCAGCTCCTAATGCACCTCTTGTTCATCAAGAGGGCTACTTCTGAATCAATCATGAATTTCAATAAACAATTCAAGAGTTGGGAAAGGATTCCTTTCCAGTTCTAGCCATCCCCCACCCAGGCTCACTTGTACTATGTTTGAGATTTTAGTTTGGATTTAGGCCTCTTGTTTTATCAACCAAGGTAGAGTAGATTCCCTCAAGTCTTTCAAGAGGTTATGCGGGTAGAGCAACTCCTACTTCAAGAAGAAATTTTTATCAAGAGATTTTGCCTTATCTCCCACATTTTCATTTGCTGATGTTGCCCTTTCGATCACACATTATTTTCCATGGATGCCATATGAATCTATGTATGGACCAGGGCCATATCCATGTAGGACACAAGGGGTGGATCTCTTCTTGAGCTCATGCATAGCATATGCAAGCAGTATTTATATAGCAAATAATCTTATGGCTTGCACCTCCTTTCAACAAATAGAGAATCTGGAACTAAGGGTACATTCCACTCACAAAGAGGAAGTAGTTTTACAACCTTTTTGTATTCGAGAGTACATTGAGCAAGGAAAAATATTTATTTAGGAGGATTCAATTGATTAGAAGATGAATCCTAAGGAGATCTCAATCAAAGCAGGGTCAATCAATAAGCTCTATTGGAAAATGTTCATAGAGTTAGCGAAGGTGCACATAGCAGGGAGTTCATGGAAGGTGGACCCAAAGGAGTGGCAAAACAGGAGCTTGTTGCCACATGAAATAGTACCTGAGGAAGGCTCCTACATGGAAAAATTTATTACCACATTTATCATCGCTTGCATAAGTGCTGGTATGCATGGTGATCTGCCAAGTTTTAACCTGTCTATAACTTGGAAAAATTATTAGCGACATCAGTTGGACTACAAAAGATACCTCAAGTTCAATATGACTTGGTATGAATATTGCAAATTCACTAGATGATCTCCAGTACAAGTTTATGGTTGTGGCATACCACTCGCATCGTGATTTTGTATACATAAGTAAATAGCTAAATAAAAGTGCTTTAAGCACGTGGCTAGTGACATCATCCTACTCTATGGTGACTTGCAAAGGATCCCTAGAAGGTATAATTATTTTGAAGCACTTTCCTTTGTTCCTAGTATTCTTATTTGTGTTTATAGTGATCCCATGCCCAATGGACCAAGTATTGAGATTTATGCATTATGTCATGCAATCTTCTAAAGAATTTACGATGTGATTCCCACTCCTCGACTAGTGGGATAACTAGTCTATAAATAACACCTTTAAGATAGAAGTAGCATATGTAAGAAATATAAAATTAGAATGAGGCTACAACTGGAGGGTACCTATAAGTATGGTGGTAAATCGATTAAGTTTTAACAAGATTGCATCAAGAAAAGGTGTTGCAAATACCCTAGGATTTCTGGTCCTTGGTGGGGTATGTTGGCGGGAATGTGATCTATGGGGATGTCCCATGGATTACCTTCCCTTTCATTTATTTTAATTTGCTATATTCTCCCCTTCCTTATATTTCCTTAGTTATTTTCTACTACCAACTAACGAGGTTAGTAGTAGTTGCCCTCATGCTTCTCCTACTTATTTTTTCCCTCCTTCCCCTCTACCCCTCTTGTTCTCTTTCTCTGGTTTTGCTTGTTTTTTCCATTTTTTGTCCCCTTTCCTTCTATCCTTCCTCTTTCCTCTCATCCTATTTTCCATTCACCCTTGACTATATTTCTCCTTTATCTTGTAGTCTCATGTGGACAAAATTTTATATCCTTCACCCACTCTTCCCATCAAGAAGTGATCCCATTTCCTCAAAAGGACTTCGCCAAGTTTTAAAGGTATTGATGGAGGTGCAGAAGATCTCAGATCAGTAGCAACAATCATAGGGTAGACCAAATTGATGAGTGGATGGTAGAATGAAGCAAGGCAGACAACAAGAGCGGGTAGACATCCACCCTTAAATTTGGATGGAACTTCCCAATAGACCCGCCTAAATTTTTGTGGTAGAAAAATTGTACAACCTTACCCTTGGGGAGGATATAGACTCCTGTCCATCCCGAGCAAGAGATACAAGTGCAAAAGGGGTGGGACCTTAGAAAAATACCCATCCTCACTCCCCAGTACCCTCGAGGGTGGAAAGAAGAGCAAAGAAAGCACTCGCTCGACATGCAAAAATTTTACCATCACCTAAATTTTAAAGATGAAGATGTACACTCAGTCGTAACAGTTTGGGTACCTGATAACGTAAGTGCATTTGATAGATTTTCATCACGTTGCTCCCAAGGCATCTCAAAAATTGTCACTCATTGCCTAACTAGAGGATCACCAGTCAAGGAGAAGGATGATGTAGCTAAGAATTTATGAGTTGGGTAGAAGCATTAGAAGATCTAAAGGCTCATATTGAACCAGATAAATTTACCTCATTCTAGAATATCAGTGTTATCCAAAGGAATAGTGTACCATTGTGGTGCTTTTTTGCTACAAGGATTGTATTATTGTCTTCTGCCATTAATGTTTGACTTTGTAATTCATGTAAATATATAAATAGTGGAATGCTAGTCATTCCTAAGGGTGGCTATTTAGCCATTACAATTCATATATAAAGTTTACATTTATGTAAATATAAATTTTGCACTGTTTGGTCTTTGATTTGGTCTCCCTGTTCTTTATTAATTGTATGGATGTCTATTTTTTTTTGTTGTTAAGTTATCCCATGTTATTCTACTATCTAGATTTTATGGGTTTTACTTGAGTGACTCAGGAGTGTGCATCCATAAATATAGGTTGAGGGTTTATTTTTGCTAAAGCCAATTGGATAGAAGTGCTATGATTCTAAAATTGGATCTCATGCACTTGTACATTGGTTATGGAATTTTTCCCCCACCCACTACTGATAATAGCTAAAAAAAAGACATGGTTGGGTGATCTGTTAGGTACCAAGTATGTATTTCATACATGGTATATCGCTTGCATAGGTATTGATGCGGTTATACCCATCCTTGTGAGGTACGACCATTTTATTTATTTCTCCATTTTTCCCTTTTTCTATCTTGTGATGTAGATAGCTGGAACCATCCTTGAAGGTACCGGTATCCTCCAGATATCATCCACCTAGTCTCGATGCGATGACCATTCTATGCTTGGCGTTGATCCACCTCCCCACCCTGGTGCATGGTGCCAGATTGGCGACCAAAAATTTTTGGTGACTCTGGTGGGAAACTCATTGAGTCCTCATGTTTCAGGAAATAAAATTTTGGTGGCTCTCAGATTTACCTAGATATTCTCAAAGTAACATGATGAATTTGACTGTGCGACATATCCAGATCATAAGACCAGTTGCTCATCCACGCTGAAACTCCAAATATCCTATAGGACTCAAGGTAGGATGAGCAACCTTGAACTCACTAGTAGAGATAACATGATCATCTAGTAACTTTGACTCTAACTTTGACATCACAAGTAAGACCTCTAAAGACTGGTGCCTTAGTGGCTCAACCGTTGTTCCCTAGTGGAACTATCCTGGTCCCCTCAATCTCCCTCATCAAAACAATATTTTGGAATTCACTTTCTATGCCTTAACAAAATACAGTGGTATCAAGGGAGCTATGAAGGAACACCTTAAAAATATGGCTTCTCTGGCCAACCTTCATAATATCATGCATGAAGATGTAATGATCAGACTATTTGTTACTTCTCTTCAAGGTAGAGCATGGTTCTGGTACAAAACCTTGCAACCTAGAAGTATCTCTACATGGGTGGATCTGCAAAGCCTCTCATGGTTACGTTTGGAAAAATGGAGGACCCCTTCCAGTCTCTAAACCAATTCACATTTATCAAGAGGAATCCTCTTGAAAGTGTGGTAGATTTTAATGTCTATTTTGAGAAGACCTGAAAGAGGATTTCAAAACAAATCCTTCCAACATCTGCCTAGGCATATCTATTCTACATTTGAGATCTTTGTCCTAAGCTCAACTTCCTCCTGTAACAATCTAGGGAAACTAATTTTTTGTAAATCTATAAGGAAGCTGTCAGAGCCGAGCAGGTTCTGATGTGAAGGCTTCATCCTATTAGTTCCTTTTGAGAACTAGTGTTGGATCATGCAGTGGGTACATACCATGTGTGCCACAACAACCATATCCATGAAGGCAATGAGATAGATCAACCCTAGACTCAGAAAGATCTAGGTGAGGATGTGGATGTCTATTAAAGGGAGGAGGATGCAACAGTGGAGGAAGAGTTGGAAATGGGATTGGCACAACTAGCCAATCTTGGAGAGGGACAACAAGAAAAATTGGTCCCTGATAGCTCACCATCGAGAAGCCGGAATATGATGGCAAAAGATATTGACACCCTAGGATTCAAAGTCCTGAATGTTTAGATGCTCAAGAAAAATAAGAAGAATTATGATTTTATTGTAATTCTGATCTAGTGTGGATGGTTCCAGATGAATCACAAGTAGTCCTTCAAATACAATATGATCTAGTCTAGCCATTGTAGATTTAGAGGATGATTTAAATATAACATCCTAGCTTAGACATGCTTGTAACACCATAATTTTGTGGCTAGTAAATAAAGCCTTGCATTATGTAGGGCCAGTGCATTAGGAATCATAAGTTTTATCATCAACCATTGGTACAACAAATTCCTATGAAAATTTACCACTTGGTCAGGTGCTAGAGGGCATTTGCAAGGATTTCCTCAAAAATTATTTAGGAAATATAACTTTGTCCTTTATCTCTATGTTTTTTTCCTAGTTTTATGCTCTTTTGTCTATTTTGTCATGATCCTATAGCCCAATGAATACATTCAACAATTTTCAAGGCCTCTTAACTCATCCCCAAGAGCTATAGAATACCTTGGAACTCACAGATGCAAGCATGAGGCAAGGCGAGTATGCTATAAATAGCCCTTGTGGTAAGATGCAAGTGAGACCATAAAGTGCAAATCGCAAGTTGTGGTTAAAGCTAAATAGTCTCCTAGTTGATAATAGTTAGTAAAAGAGGTTAAATTTTAGATAGTGGAAAAAAGAGGGCTTGGTGATGAGTGTCATCAAATCTTCATCATTTAATCATTATGTGTCAATCCAGGGTGGTGTCCAAGGCTATATACGAAAGCAGGGGTTAACAGACTGATTTTTAGTTCATTTAGATCATGGCTTTATTCATGGAACAGTTAGAGATTGGGGTGTTTGGGGTCTCCTTTCTTACTCCTAAAAACTAAAACTAAACTCCTACTTATCCTTGCAGAATTGAAATTCACACTGTTGCAGAAAAATAAAACTAAACTATTGCAAAGCTGAAAATAGCAGAATTTAATTGACAGGAAATTACTAAATTGAAATTGCAGCATTAACATTCAAACTGGTAAATAATGAAACTTTCTGAAATTGCAGAAAACAATGTCACTTTCTGAAATGGAAATAACATTCAAAAACTGATAAATAAAGTTGCACAATTTGTAACAAATTAGGTTGACAAGAAATTATGGAAATATTGCAAATTCTGAAACAAATTAGAAACAGAAAGTACTATGTTAAATTCTACCCTAGATGAGTTACCTACCATGCATTCAAATGCCACATTATCCTAATCACTAACCATGCAAAAACTATCAGATCTCTGCTGACCTACTACAGCCAGAAATAGCAGAATTCTATCAGGTAAAAACCCTCCTCTGGACCTGGAAGTGGCCCTTGCTTCCTGAACCAAAAGAGGGCAAATAAACTTGCTCTAAACTATTAAGTCTTCACACTCAACTCAGAAGCAAACATGAATGTCAAATATTGCACCTTTATTTCATTCTCAGCAGCATGACAGCAGTGTAGGGGAAGATCTGCAGGCTACTATGCTGCTGCAATACACAGTTACAACACTTAAAATAGTTCTAACTCTTATCACTTATTTCCTATATTCTTCTATATGCTCAACCAAATGGGAGCATTTTATTTATACAAGTAGGGTACAACATTGATAAGGTTTTGTGCTGCCATGTAGGAATGTTACAACTGTTACAAGACTGTTTCCCAGAATGCAGGGATTAGGTCTATTATCTCTTATCCATTCCATCTGTTGGGCTTCATCCATTGAGGGACAGGTGTTGGAAAAGATAGGGATATCCCTAAAATAGCTGCAACCACCGTTTACCACCCTCTATTGCAATTAAAGGCGCTTTTGACCCAAACTATTGCTTCTGCGCTTATTCCGGAGCTGCTCCAGAATATCAGGCAACAGAACAGAGTTTATATTAATTCATGCTCCAGAAGCGCATGAGAATAGTTGTGATGGCAGAAATAGTCTCCATAAGTGCCTAGAAGACTGATTCCATATTTTGCATGAGCTGGAGTGGACAAATTCCAAGCCATGTTGTATATGTACAACTGGCTGGAATTTGTATGGAAAAGTTCCTGTTTTCTGCATAGTCAAACTGTTGACAAAGTTTTGGCACCTTTTGGTTATTTAAAATGGTTTAAACGATGGGGAAAGCTTATGAAAGAAGCACAAAACCAAATAGATAGCAGCACCTTAATATTACAACATTAACTTAATGCAAAATATACTAAATAATACAGCTGAAACAGACTATAAAATATAGAAAAATAGTCAAAATAGGATATATGCACTTTAACATTTACAACATGTAAACATCAATACATAATGCATTCTATCACTATAATTAGCATCAAAACATAACATAAGGTGTTCAAAAGTGTTTATAAGTTATCAAAACTAGTCCATGGATGAGGCATTTGCAGGCCTCATCATTTTCCCCCAACCTATTTTAATGCATGTCCTCATGCATTCTGTGCAGCCACAATAGCACAAAGATCTACATCCAGATTTCATTCTTCATAACTCAGCTTTGGTCCTGGAACCTTATAATATCCTCTGATTGCTTGTATTTTCTTGAGCCATTCTTGGAATTGCTCATCTGATTGGGGATCACTATCAAAGAAATAAGGAACTGGAGTTATCACATTTGGCAGCCTATACCTCAAACCTACCCAGTGATCCTGCAGCTTGTGGATAACCTGTACTATACCTTCTGCTCTCCTTCTGGACCATAATAAATTGTTAGGTGAGATAGGTTCCCTCTTCTGAAGTGATATTGATAATTCTCCCCACCTGCTTTTACAAGCTGAGAGAGCATTACCAAAATGTTGATTACAGAAGACCTAAAAATTCTTGATACAATCAGTAAGATTGCTCTTATATACTTCTCTGATTTTCTGTTCTCTCATCATAGTAAAATGTTGATTGATGGACTCCCTATAATTAGTATGGGTTCTTCTGATCAGTAACTCAACTGTTAACTCCATTTCCTTGCTTGCCTTTTTCTCCTCCTCCCAATAAATCTGATTTTGTACTAAAGATATAAAGGCTCTCAACTGAATATCTCCTGTAAAGATGTGTGGCAAGAAGGTTCCATTTTTAGGTAAGAAGAAGTTATGCAAAAATAGTTCACAAAGTAGATTCCTCTGTTTCTCTGGACTATGCAAATATGTTTCCACAAATTCTTCAGTAGTGTCCAGTTTATATGGAAGTTTGGAAATAATTCTCATTAATTGCCAGTGGAGGTATTTTTCCTTTAATATTAGAGTATAAAACCTTGCAGGCCTTCTGCACTGAACTAAGTACTCTACAATTTGGCACATATCTTGTATTTGTTCCTGTAACTTAGTTATATCTGTAGTTTGGGCTTCTAGCTTCTGCTTCAAAGGTTTTAAGGCTGAAATTTGTGCCTCCATCTGTTGACACTGCAACATCCAATGTGCTATGTCCTCATTATATTTTTTCATTGTAACTATTTGTGGGGGCCTTATAACTGATTGTATTTTTGGAGGCAAGTCCACTTGTATACCAACTTCTGATGTGTTAACAGTGAATAGATCTACTTGCACTCCAATTTTTGTTGTTTCAACTTGAGGTGATTCAGCTGTAATTAATTCAATAGATAGTTGAGGAGATTGTATATTTACCTGTTCTTGCACTTCCTCCTATTCATTGGCCTCCTCAGCTGCTTGTATTGTTTGTGCCCCCTGCTGTGAATTTTTAGAATGTTCTGTAGAGGCTTCTGAATCTGTCATGCTGACATCCTGCTGGAAAATTTGGGTTGCTGTTTCTTCTATTTCCACTCCTCTGATGGGTGATTCTTCCTCAGGTAAGGCCAATTCTCTATGATCTTCTACTAATTCTAACAGAATTCTGGCCAATTCATCCTCAGAACCAGTTTCTGTAGACTGTTGCTCCAGAGTGGACAACCGAGCCCTTAGTTTATTCACCTCTTCCTGCAAATTAGCAATAAGCTTATCTTTCTCTATGTGAGAGGCTTCATGTTGTTCAATCCAACCCATTTGTGTCTTAATGACACTTCTAGCAACATGTAACTAGGTTTTTATATCAGGCTCTTCCTCTTTTCTTATTGATTCTTTGCCAGAATCAGAATCTTCAGAGTCTGAATAGTCAACAAGTGAGACTATAGGTATTTCTGTATCTGTGACTATTGTCTCTACCTCCAATTCTTCTATGTCCATATATACTTCCTCTGATCTCTCTTCTGTAAATTGTTCTACAAGAACTTCCTGCCCTTGCTCTGTATTTAACTACTGAAATAGTGGTGTAGCTTCTTCATCCATTATTTCTTCTGTTACTTTTTGTTTTTGAAGTCTGGAAGACCTTCGTAACCCCACAGGAGCTTGTTTAACCTTTTTAGGTAACTCCAGAACAAATTTTGATGATTCTGGAGTAGAACCTGCTTTAGGCATTTCTTTCCCTATTTGCCTTTCTTTACTTGAACTACCAGACTGCTCGACAGGTTGTGTTCGACAAATAGTTACATTCTCAAAAAATGTAACTTTCCTTCTTTTTCCCATGGGACCAGACTTGGACCATTTTTCCCTTTGTTTCCTAGTCCTAGAGGATGGAGGTCCTTGTGGTGAGGAGGGGATTCCCTTGTCAGAGGATTCAGTTTCAATTTCAGGTTCAGATCTTGTAATTTCTGCTTCATCTTCAGATTCACCTTTTGCCTCTCCTTCAGATTCAGGGCTTTCACTCTCTAATTCATTCTAGGTAGAAAAGAACCATTCAAAACTCCTAGGGTTTCCTCTGAAGTGATGCTTGCAGATGAGCTTGATGAGCCCATGGTGTTTGGGAGTGCCCCTTCCTTGTTGGTATTTTCTAGCCATATTGCTCAATTCTTGATGAAGATATAAGGGCAAATTTATCTTGACCTCCGGGTTTGAATGACCATGTCGTAGATGATTCAGAATTCTGATATGATGTCTAGATAGAATAGGAAATTGTCCATCATAGGTTAAAAACCTAATAACCCACACAACTACTTCATTCCAGGGAGGTGGTAGACTAGACCGTTTAACCCCTTTACAAACATTTTTGCTCATTAAAAATTCAATTGGCCTGTCCCCTTCTTCTCTAAATTGATTGACAATTTCTACCAGGGCATTCTTTCCAGTTTTTACAATTTGGACCCCTTGCAAAGGCATTTCAATAATAGAACTAAGAATTTCTGGAGTTACCTGGATGGTCATGCCGCTAATATGGACTTGGTTGTTTCTGAATGTTCGAGCGAATTCAGCTGCCAACCCTTCAGAGTGTCCATCAAATTTTTGTAGAAATGACATAAACCCTTCCTCCGTGAAGATACATAGTGATTCAGGATCTCCCTGTAGGCAATCTATGTTTTCTGGCTCAATCCGATTCTTCTTACCCCCCATTTTTATTTTTTTGTGTTCTATCTCTTCTTAGTGCTGAAACAACAACGTTGTGCCTAAGTCTGGATCAAATTATTTGTAGTTGTAGGGCAAAAATGGCTTCTGGGCTACGGAATTAAAATTTTATAATGCTGAAAAAATGCTTCAGAACGTGTTGAAGCATTTGAAAAATTAAATTTCTCCTTTATGTATCACGTGGCAGATTTCTATTTCTCTGAGGGAACGTGATCCACTGCATTTGATTAAATGATTACGATGCATTGACATGGCAGTCATCTATTGGCCATGTCATGTACCACGTACAAAGCTTTCCTTTTTCCCGAAGTCCTTGTGAAGTGTGCCAAAGATTTTTGCTTATCGCAAAATGTACGATGATTCCCAACACCTCCGTTCCCATCGTTGTGTTGGAAACCTGCATCTTAAAATTTGTGCCATAATTTTTCCTTACTTCAAACAATAGGAATTGGATTATGATGCCACATGTCATTTCATTTTTATCTTTATTCATTCCAAAGTTTTTTCTTCAAGGTTTGAACAATTTTTATTCCGAAGCACACCCCTTTTTATGTTGAAGCCACTTTTGTTAAAACAATAGTTTTTCATTCCAGAGCTTCCATCATTCCGAAGCTGAACATAAATCTTATTCCGGAGCATTATCATGCTGAAGCATTTGAAGGTAAAAATTTTCTTGTTGTTTTCACAACTTCCATTGACTAGATGGATAACTTTTTTTTTTTAAATAACCTTATGTATGCCTCATATACTAACTAAGGATATTATGCACTACATACTTGATATCAACAATGTTCTAAAATGAGAAAGGCACATACCTGATATAACCATTTATCTACAATTGTACAGTGGCTGTTTCTGTTGATTCTCTATTGGCTGCTCTATCGACTAAGACAGGTGCAATCTGAAAATAGGTGAAACAGAGGTGAGAATGAATGGAATGGTAAATAGTGAAACAATGGTGAAAATGAATGGAATGGTAAATAGTGAAACAATGGTGAGAATGAATGGAATGGTGACGGGTCCGTGAGGCAAACATGCTGGAAAAACCGGTTTTCATGTAAGCCCAATTCAGATGCGCCTCAAAGAGGTTTTCACATTCTGAATTATTATTATTATTTTTATATATATTTTTTATTTTTTCATTTTTTTATATATTTTGGTTCATGTCACTTGATTGAGTCCATCTTGGAAGAAGTGGTTTCTTCCAATACCGATACATCCAAGTTTCCTACTTGCTTGAGAAACTCCTCCTTGGTTAACGGTTTGTGATATATCCGAAGACGATGACCGTTAACCACCATTTTCCTTCTTGAATCATCTATTGGTGAAAGACGTACAACTCCATTTGCAAACACTTCCTCAATCTGATATGGTCCAAGCCACCTAGTCTACAATTTTCTAGGATAGTCTTCATAACGTGAGTCAAACAACAAAGCCCAGTCACCTTGCTGAAACTTCCTTTGTTGAATGTGACTATCATGCCACAATTTTCGTTGTGCTTGGATCAGCTCAGTCTGGTGCAATGCATCCCTCCGTAGCTCATCCAATGCATTGAGCTGCAGAATCCGGTCCGTCTGTGCCTGTGACAAATCAATACCAACTTCTAAAGTAGTTCGAAGAGTTAGTAATTCAAACTCAATAGGCAAAAGAGGCTTTTTGCCATAAACCAATTCATAGGGAGTAAATCTAGTAGTGGATTTCCAAGTGGTGTTATAAGCCCAAATTGCTTCGGGTAACTTCTCCACCCAATTCCTCCTATGGGCTGCTACAGTTTTGGTTAAGATCCTCTCTAATTCCCTATTTGTCACTTCAACTTGGCCATTGGCTTGCGGATGGTAAGGTGAGGATTTTCGGTGTTTGATTTCATACAACTTTGTAAAGGCTTCAACAACTTTTGAGGTAAACTGAGGTCCCTGATCAGTGGTGATAGAATGTGGGGCTCCAAATCATAGAAATATTTGTGAATACAGGAAATCAACAACTTTCTCTTCTCGGGCATGCTTAAAAGCATGGGCTTCTACCCACTTGGTTACATAATCAGTACATACCAAGATATGCACTTTCCCTTGGGAAGGTGGATCAATGGGTCCTACAAAATCTAGCCCCCACCTTTCAAATGGTTCTGTACCTAATTGAGGTTGTAAAGGCATTTCACTAGTAAAAGTAGGCTTACCCATCCTTTGGCATGCATCACAATTTTTGACATACCTTTTGACATCTTTGTGCAAGGATGGCCAGTAGTAACCAATACCCAAAATATTTTGAATGGTACTTTTCATTGAATAATGCCCTCTTGATGGTTCATCATGACATGCTCGCAGGATGTCATATACCTCATCCTTGCGAACACACCTACACAAAACATGGTCAGGACTGCATTTAAACAATAAACCTCCTATCCATTCAAAAGAAGAACTTTGCTTGATCAACTGTTTCTTTTGTTTAGGAGTAAAGTGAAGAGGAATCTTCCCTGTAGCTAAATAATTAGCTATATCTGCAAACCATGGAGATTGTACAGAAACAACAAACAATTTCTCATCAGGAAATGCATCCTCAACCAATTCCTCCGTATCTGCATTTGACAATCTTGACAAGAAATCTGCCACTACATTAGACTTCCCTGGTTTATTGACTATAGTAATATCAAATTCCTGCAATAGTATTAACCAACGAATAATTCATGCACTAACCAAGGGTTTATTCATCAAATACTTTATAGCAGAATGGTCTGTGTGGATGAATACGGGATATCCTGTGATATAGTGTCGAAATTTGTTAATAGCATACACCACAACTAAAAATTCCTTCTCGATTGTGGTATAATTCTTTTCAGCTCCAATCAAATTTTTACTAATGTAGTATATGGCATAGTGTTGTCCATCTTCAATCTGCCCTAATGCAGCTCCAATAGCAGTATTGGAAGCATCAGTTTGAATATGGAAGGGTAACTCCCAATTAGGACCTCTCAATACAGGCAGAGTTGTTAACTTTTCCTTTAAAACTTCAAAGGACTGTTGACACCCAACAGACCAAACAAATTCAGAATCCTTTGTTAACAATGCGAACATTGGATTAGCAATGGTACTAAAATTAGCAATAAATCTACGATAAAAGCCAATATGTCCTAAGAAACTACGGACATCAGTTTGAGTTTTTGGAGGAGGAAGGTTCTTGATGACCTCTACCTTTTTAGGATCAACTTTAATTCCATAAGCAAAAATATGATGTCCAAGAACAATTCCTTCTTCCATCATCAAGAAACATTTATCAGGATTCAGAGACAAATGATATGTTTCACAACGTATTAAAACTTTTTCAAGTTGTTCTAAAGTATATTCAAATGTATCTCCAAACACCGTGAAGTCATCCATATAAATCTCTACACTTTCATTTGTTAGATCAGAAAAGATAGCCAAAACAACTCTTCAAAATGTTGTTGGTGCATTGCACAAACCGAAGGGTAATACTTTGTAAGAAAATGTTCCCCAAGGACATGTGAAAGTTGTCTTTTCCCGGTCTTCTGGTGCAACCTCGGATCTGATTATAACCACTAAAACCATCAAGGAAATAGAAAAATTTCTTACCAACGAAGGGTGTCCAACACTTGGTCTATAAATGGTAATGGAAAGTGATCTTTATGTGTGACCTTATTCAATTCCCTGTAGTCCACACATACTCTCATCTTCCCATTTTTCTTTGGAATAATGACCAATGGTGAAACCCACCTACTGTCTGAAATTGGATAAATGAATCCTACATCCAATAGTTTTTCGATTTCTTCCTTAACAATATCCTTCAGAGCGGGATTCAGACGCCTTTGTGGTTGTCTTACTGGTTTGACATCTTCATTGTATATCCTATGTGTACACACATCATGGTGAATGCCAGTCATGTCCTTATAACTCCAAGCAAAAGCTTGAACATGTCTCTGTAAAACAACAAATAATTTGGCTTCTTGCTCATTAGTCAACCAACTATTAATGTTAAAAAATTTTCCTGGTTGTATCTCAATCTGCTTAATCCCTGGATAAATAGAGTTGACAACCTCATATTTACTGATTAAAGCATTTAAGGGACAATGATGTGGCTGCATAGTATGAAATACTCTTGATTCTGGTGTAAATGTGATACCTGATGGGATCATTTGCATAGGATAGATGAAAGAAGTCAGAAGATGATGATGCCATCCATGTGGCAATGTGAAGGAGCTTTCTTGTAGTGGAATAGATGATAGATGTTCAACAGTTTGTTCTTCATATTTCCATAACAAATGATGGACAAGAATTTGATCATCCCTAAGGCCTTCTTCTTGCAATGTTTTCACCAAAATTGTTTCATGTTCAAAGATTTCTCTTTTCGGTGAATTAAGTTCTTCAATATGTTCTTTTACTACAATGGTGGCCAAGGTGACAATAGTTTCCTGTTCTTCATCAGACTCAGGATACCATATCTGTCCAAAAAATTGGTCGAAGGTTGGGCTGGTGGATACAAGGAAATATTTTTTAGGTCTACACCATTTGAAATGGTCATCTCACCCGACTCAGCAGTCTATAAATGCAGCTACTAGTGGCAAGCCAAGGTCATCCTAGAATAATAGGATAGCCATTAGCTGAGTTTCTAGGCTGCAACACTAAGAAATCTATAGGGTATTCCCAAGAAGACACTTCAATGGCAACATCCTCCAGAATTCCTTTCGGTTTAGCCACTGACCTATCTCGCCATTTCCAAAACTATGGTAGTAGGACTAAGGTTATTGAGCTACAATTTTTGCATGGTTTCCTTAGTCATCACGTTGATTGCAGCTCCTAAATCGATAAGTACATTTGGAATTTGAACTAACCCAACAGTAATTGTAACTACTGGACTCCCTGGATCACCATATTTAGGGGGTACTAGTTTTCTAGAAAGTAGGTCAGCCAACTTACCTTCTACTTGTACAATCTTAGGAAAGGCTTTCTTCTTCCCAGCCAGGTTTCCTAATACACAGCTCCTGAATGGTTTTCCTAATCAGAGGTACATCCTTTATTGCCTACAACAAAGGGAGTGAGATAGACATTTTCCTCAATTCTGTGATTAATTCTGATTCAGGAGCAGTGATAGTGTGGTCAAACCTTTCAGGATACGGTAGGTCTACCGAGGCAGGTTCAATTTTTCCTTGTAAACTTTCTATTTTTTCCTCTTTTTGCTCTGTTTGTGGTTTTTTTGGACTTGAAAATTCTTGCTTTCCATCAATTTCTTCAATAGTGGGTGGTGCAGGGTCAGGTAAAACCTTCCCTAAATGTAACTGGATGTTACTACAGTCAAGGACATGGACTGCAATAGTCTCTTCAGACTCAACTCCATAAATAGGGGCTGCTTGTCTGTTGTTATTGGGGTTAGCCATAGGATGCACTGGAAGTGGAGGTTGCTTAACCGGCTATGTTTGTTGTGGTTGAACTCTTCCCTAAAAATTTTGATTAGGGGTCGGCAGCAAGTGTTGATTTGGTGATTGATACCTCTGCTGCCCTTGATAGGATGGGTATTGTGGCCCCCATATTTGCCCCCGACTGATTTGGTACCCAAGATGGATTAACTGGATGCCATGGCTGATTCCAACTAGAATGTGACCAATCTTGAGGGGCTGCCCAAGATTGATTCCAAGTTTGGGGAGGAGGTTCGGTATACGCCCATGGCATATTCCAAGGATTCTGTCCCCAATTTGAAGAAAAGTGAGGGGTATTTTGGTTTTGTATGAAGTTGCCTCCTGGACTTTGCCCAATAGCATGAAGTTCTTCAACTTGGGTTTCTAAAACACTCCGAAGATGGGGCAAAAGGTGACATTTATCAGTTTTATGCTCCTTTGAGCAAATGCCACAAATTGCTGAAATTGAAGTCTTGTCCAAAGGATAATCTTGCAGAGCATGCTTATTTCTGCACCTAGGACAATAGATAGACAGGGGTGGTGAAGAATTGGCTCTTGTATTCCTTTCTCCTAAAGCAGTGTTTAGTTGAACAAGTATATCAGTTTTCATATTAGCCATTTCCTCCATCAAATATTTTATATCAAGTATTACTAGGATTCCTTTTCCTTCTTCTTTGCCTAGTGCGGGAATAATTTCTGCACAACTCTACAATATCATTAATATCAAGCTGGTTTATATCTCCTTTTCCCATTAAGTCTAATACTTCTCTAGAATCATCCTGCAAACCTCTCATAAATATAGTTTTTAATAAGTCAATTTCCATAGGACCACATCTCTTTTGGATAAAGGTAAATCTATCAAGATAATCCTCTAAGTTTTCATCCTCTTCTTGTCTTATCCAAAATAACTCATCCTTCCTATTTCTCACTCTACAATACTCCTGATACTTATCCAAAAATGCAGTTTCCATTTGATCCCAAGTGCGGATTGAATCTGGTTCAAGGCTCATAAACCACCGTAAGGTTGCATCTTTGAGTGTAGAGGGAAATAACTTCAGTTTCTGGTTATCATTGACATAGTCATAAGTCTGACACAGGACCTTGAATTCAAACAGAAATTGATCAGGATCTTCAGAAACAACTCCCCTAAATATTGGCAATACTGAGGGTGAAATTATTTTCATAGGAGCATTCTGAGTAGGATTCAGATGAATAGGGTATTCAAAAGTTCTAATAGGAGGATTGTCAGCATCATGACCAACAATATCCCTATCATGTTCTCCTTGTTCTGCCATAGGTGCTTCCTCAGCTTTAATTTGTTCAACTGGTTCAGATGGATCAGCCCTATGGGTATGTCTAGAAGCAAGTGCCTCTAAGAGCTCTTCTTGCAAAGATCCTACAATTTTAGTTGATGAAGAAGATGATTCTCTTTTAAGTCTTTCAGGAAGTTCATACATAGGCAGATCTTCACCTGATCATGAAGAACACCTTGGTGGAAAAGAGCCAGTTCTGATAAACCTTCCTCTTTCATCTCTTGGCCTATGCATTCATGCCTATTTACTAAATAAACTAAACCTCAGGTTTCCAAAAATTGTTTCCTAAAATAGGATAATTTTTGGACTGCTAGACCTCTCCTAACAACACCTAAGTGTCCCTAACAATGACACCAAAAATGATGAGTGTCATCAAATCTTCATCATTTAATCATTATGTGTCAATCCAGGGCGGTGTCCAAGGCTATATACGAAAGCAAGGGTTAACAGACTAATTTTTAGTTCATTTAGATCATGGCTTTATTCATGGAATAGTTAGATATTGGGGTGTTTGGGGTCTCCTTTCTTACTCCTAAAAACTAAAACTAAACTCCTACTTATCCTTGCAGAATTGAAATTCACACTATTGCAGAAAAATAAAACTAAACTATTGCAAAGCTGAAAATAGCAGAATTTAATTGATAGAAAATTACTAAATTGAAATTGCAGCATTAACATTCAAATTGGTAAATAATGAAACTTTCTGAAATTGTAGAAAATAATGTCACTTTCTGAAATGGAAATAACATTCAAAAATTGATAAATAAAGTTGCACAATTTGTAACAAATTAGGTTGACAAGAAATTATGGAAATATTGCAAATTCTGAAACAAATTAGAAATAGAAAGTATTATGTTAAATTCTACCCTAGATGAGTTACCTACCATGCATTCAAATGCCACATTATCCTAATCACTAACCATGCAAAAACTGTCAGATCTCTCATCGACCACGTAGCAACGAAATAGCAAAATTCTGATCAGGTAAAAACCCTCCTCTCGGACTCCGGAAGTGGCCCTTGCTTCCCGAACCAAAAGAGGGCAAATAAACTTGCTCTAAACTATTAAGTCTTCACACTCAACTCAGAAGCAAACATGAATGTCAAATATTGCACCTTTATTTCATTCTCAACAACATGACAACAGTGCAGGGGAAGATCTACAGGCTACTGTGTCGCTGCAATACATAGTTACAACACTTAAAATAGTTCTAACTCTTATCACTTATTTCCTATATTCTTCTATATGCTCAACCAAACGGGAGCATTTTATTTATACAAGTAGGGTACAACATTGATAAGGTTTTGTGCTCGCCATGTAGGAATGTTACAACTGTTACAGGACTGTTTCCCAGAATGCAAGGATTAGGTCTATTATCTCTTATCCATTCCATCTGTTGGGCTTCATCCATTGAGGGACAGGTGTTGGAAAAGATAGGGATATCCCTAAAATAGCTGCAACCACCGTTTACCACCCTCTGTTGCAATTAAAGGCGCTTTTGACCCAAACTATTGCTTCTGCGCTTATTCCGGAGCTGCTCCGGAATATCAGGCAGCAGAATAGAGTTTATATTAATTCATGCTCCAGAAGCGCATGAGAACAGTTGTGATGATGGAAATAGTCTCCATAAGTGCCCAAAAGACTGATTCCATCTTTTGCATGAGCTGGAGTGGACAAATTCCAAGCCATGTTGTATATGTACAACTGGCTGGAATTTGTATGGAAAAGTTCCTGTTTTCTACACAATCAAACTGTTGACAAAGTTTTGGCGCCTTTTGGTTATTTAAAATGGTTTAAACGGTGGGGAAAGCTTATGAAAGAAGCACAAAACCAAATAGATAGCAACACCTTAATATTACAACATTAACTTAATGCAAAATATACTAAATAATACAACTGAAACAGACTATAAAATATAGAAAAATAGTCAAAACAGGATATATGCACTTTAACATTTACAACATGTAAACATCAATACATAATGCATTCTATCACTATAATTAGCATCAAAACATAACATAAGGTGTTCAAAAGTGTTTATAAGTTATCAAAACTAGTCCATGGATGAGGCATTTGCAGGCCTCATCACTTGGGACAACAAAGATAAAATACAATGGTAATATATCTACTCTTGGAATATCTCAGGTCTTCAGTGGGTTGCATTTAGGGGAATTCAATCCATAAGAATACTTCATTAAGAAGGGTCTATGCCCCATTGGTTTCACTCGATAGGCTTCAAACTGCTTTCCCCTTCGTGTCTCACTTTTTTCCACTCTCTCCCCACCTTCACCTTCATCTCCCATTTATTTCTTGTAACTCTTCCAACTGGTAACAAAGGCTTCGCTGTCTCTATTGTTTCCTGTTCCCTTTTCCTCCTATGTGTCTTACAACAGACTTATTAAGCATTTGCTTATTATTTGCATTGCTTGTCTTCCTACTACTCTTGTCTGTAGCAGTCCTCTCTATGTTGGCCACCTTGGCCTTGTCCTTATGGATTTCTTTTCCTTGTTTTACCCTTCTACTCTCATTGGTTGGGTCCATGTTCCTTTCCCTTCGCTCTTATTTTCATCGTGTTAAATGTATTGTTTTTTTACTTATTTTTCATGCTCATTTTTCTCCTTGCATCATCTCCTTCTTCACATCTTCCTTTCTCTGTGCCCTTCCTTCATATTCTTCATTTCTCTATTTTGTTTTTTTTCTAATCCTTCTAGGTTCCTTTTTTTCCATGAGGTGGAAAACCCCTGTATGTCACTAGAAGTATGAGTAAAATTTTATATGCTTCACCCAATCTTCCCATCAGGAAGTGATACCCTTTCCTCAAAAGGAGTCTGACAAGTTTTGAAAGCATTGATGGAGGAACGAAAGATGTCAAAGTAGCAACAACGATCGTAGGGTGGACCAAATCGATGGGCGGATGACAGAACGAAGCAGGGCGGGCAAAAAGAGTGGGTAGACATCCATCCTTAAATTTGGGTGAAACTTCCCAAAAGACCCACCCAACTTGTTGGGAAGACATTTCAAAGGGATAGCATGGGCGAAAAAATTGTACAACCCCACCCTTGGGGAGGAGATAGACTCCTACCCATATCGGGTGGGAGATACAAATGCAAAAGGGGCAAAACCTTAGAAAAATACCCACCCTCACTTCCTAGTACCCTCGTGGGTAGAAAGAAGAGAAAATAAAGCACCCACCTAGCACACAAAACTCTCACCATCACCTAAATTTAAAATATGAAGATGTACACGTGACAACATCAGTTTTGGTACCTGATAACATAAGTGTATGTGATGGATTTCTAGTGCATTGCTCCCAAGGCATCTTAAAAACTATCACTCGCCACATAACTAGAGGATTTCTAGTTGAGGAGAAGGATGAGGTAGTTGAGAATTGATGAATTGGGCATAAGCATTAGAAGAGCTAAAGGCCCAAATTGAACTATATACATCTACCTCCTTCTAGAATATCGACACTATCCAAAGGAATAGTGTACCAGTACGGTGCTTGTCTGCTACAAGGATTGCCTTCCCGTATTTTGCCATTAATGTTCAATTTTGTAATTCATGTAAATATGCATATAAATATATTGGTCATTTATAAGGGTGGCTCTTTAGCCATTACAATTAATATGTAAGGTTTACCTCTATGTAAATACAAATTTTGCACTGTTTGGTCTTTTATTTTGTCTCCCTATTCTTTATTAATTGTATGGATGTCTATTTCTATTTGGTCATTTAAGTTATCCCGTGTTATTCTACTGTCTAGATTCCATGGGGTTTACTTGAGTGACTCAAGAGTGTGCATTCATAAATATGGGTTGAGGATTTATTTCTACTAAATCTAGTTGGATAGGAGCACTCTGATTCGGAATCCTAGATCTCATGCACTTGTACATTGGTTCTAAAATTTACCCCTCGCCCATCGCTAATAAGAAATAGAAAAAAGACATGGTTGGATGATTTGTTAGGTGTTGGTTCTATGTTTCATACATGGTATATCACATGCATAGATATTGATGTGATTGTACTCATCCTTGTGAGTCATGGCTATGACCATTTTATTTTTTCCCCCTTTTTCCCTTTTCCTATATTGTGGCATAGATAGCTGGAACCACCCCCTGAAGGTACTGACCTCCTCTAGAGATCAACTGCCCTGTCCTGATGCAGGGACCGTTCTATCCTTATCATTGATCCGCCTCCCCACCCTGGCATGTAATGTTGGATTGGAGACCAATATTTCCCTTGGTTTCTTCTATTTATATGCCTTCACTATACCCTCCTTCCTTCCATTTGTTTGTATTTTTTTTAGTATTTCAAATTAGTTACTTTTTTGGTCCTCCTTTACCATAAGGGAAAAGTCCCTATGAGTATCTAAGAGTGTGGGTGAGATTTTTTACCTTTTCACCCACTCTTTTTTTAAAATGATGATGACATACTAAAGATGGCCAATTTTGAGGCATTAATGGTTGAGGCTGGTTTCAAGGATTGTGTGGATGAATGAAAGAGAAAAATTTTAGAAAATGACTAAGTCTAGAATCATACAGAAGTTTAGGTAGGGACATGAATAGAGATGACCCCAAATACCTGCCTTGAATTTGGATGGAAGAAAGGGATCTCAAATACCCATATGGAAAAATTAGACCACAAAATAATGGTTACAAGTCCTAAGTTCCCATCCATAACCTTAAACAGAACTTTGGGAAGGCAATATCAAAAGGTCCAAACCTGATTTTACGTCCCTATGAAGATATGATGAGAAGAATATTGGGAGGTTGGTGCATGAGGAGGTATATCCAGAAGTCCATCTGAGGATGAGAGCATCACGTATCAGGGTGTAAGCTTCAAGGATCCTCAAAAATAAGTATTACTGATCTCAGTTACCTGATGCAGATAGCTGATGGGTACGAATGTACAGTTTCAAAGGCATCCAACCTTTGGTCTCTCTGTAGCACGAAAAGATAAAATAAATTGAAATTTAAGAAGCTATCAGAATGATCAAGGGACTAGATCTGAGTAGAGGTATCTAGATTTCTTGGGATAATTGCCATTACTCTTGAAACAAAGCATAAGTAGATTTTTCAACCATTGCAGCAAGATTCTCCCACCTGATGCCATTAATGTTTGAATTTGAATTCATTGTAAAATCTTCTATAAATTGTGGAATGCTCATCATTTCAAAGCTGTGGCTCTGTGGCCTTTACAATTCATATGTAATTCTTCATCGCTTGTAAATAATAGTGAATCACTATTTGGTCTCTCAATTTGTCTTTCATTCTACTTTTGCCTTTGTGTGAATATTTATTTCTACAATGGCCATTTGAGTTGGTTTGTTTAATTTTGCTATCTGCATTTTGTGAGTCTAATTGGGGGGTTCTAGAATTTGCATTCACCATTGGGTATCAGGGTTTATTTCTATTAAATCTAATTAGGTTGGAGCACTTTAATTTTACTACTTGGATTTCATGCATCTTCTTGCTGGTTCTAGAATTTGTCCCTGCACACTACGTTGAAGGAGAAGTGATAGATGAGGTGGGATGAATTTTTAGGTGATTCACTATTGTTTGTAGTGATTACATTGAAGGAGTGTGTCTTGATGTGGCCATACCCCATCCTCACCAATTTTAGCTATGAAATCCTTTGCTTTTTTTCTCGTTTATTTTTTCCTCTTTTCCCCTTTATGGCATAGTTAGCTAGAGCCCAAGGAGCTGACCTTCTTAGAATATCGATTGCCTCTGCCTCTTCTGGGCTAGGCAACCATTCAATGTTGGTCAAGAACCACTAGATATGCCTCCCACTCATCTGGTGCTAGTTTTCGTACCAATAGATCCCATGGTGATATACTGTGATAATAAGAGTTGTATCAAACTCTCTAAGAATCAAGTATTTCATGACAAATCCAAACACAAACATCAAATATCAATTTAAACAATATAGGATTCATAAGGGAGTTGTAAAGCTCCAATATATTCCCATAGATCAATGTGTAACTAATATTCTGATCAAGCCCTTAGTGAAAGGGAAGTTTGAAGCATTTAGAGATAAACTTGGATTGGTGCATAATTCTTTCCTTGCTAAGAGGGAGTGTTGATATATGTAGCTCAGATAGAAACTTCTTGCACAAGCTTCAATATGAATGTTGTAGAAGTGGTTCAAAATATTTCTAATTCTATTTTAAAATTCACTTAAATGATTTTCTATTTTTAAGTTCACTTAAGTGATTCTATTTTGTAATTCACTTAAATGATTCTATTTTGAAATTCACTTAAGTGATTTTCTATTTTTAAGTTCACTTAAGTGATTCTATTTTGTAATTCACTAAAGTGCTTCAGTTTTGAAATTCATTTAAGTGATTTTCTATTTTAACCTTACATCTCAAGATGAGATGAGATATAATCTTAGGTTTAGAGAGATTAGGGTTGCATTTTTCAAGGATAAAAAGATAAGATCAAGAGTAATTTACACACAAAAAGAAGAGAAGGAGAACATATTGTTGAAGGAAAACTACAAGCTTAGGAGGAGAAGAACAGTGAAATTACTAGCAAAAAAAGACAAGAGAGCAGGGTGGTCTGCTTTAGTTGTAGCCTCATTTATTTGTAATATTTTAGGTTAAGATATATTTAACTTTCGCTATTCATACTATTTATTTTTCTAGCCATCTGTGTGACTGTTGCGTGTTTGAATAAATTATTTTCATATAGGATTTATTTTAAAATAACATACGATAGCAGTTATCTAGGGTTGGGAAAATTTACAACTACTTCATCCTCATAATTTATAAAATCTTTAATATCAAGTCTCTGTTCATGGGTGAATTTTATCCCTTTGATCTCATTTAAATCTATAGCAAAATTTCATTTTGGGTCATTCCTCCATTGGTATTTAACTTGTTCAAGTCCTAGCTATTTCAGCATGTTCTATACAATATAAACCCCTTTATTTCTATGTAAAGTGACATCTCCTAGGCTAAGTGGTTGCTTGTAGTATGATACCTTTGTCTTACTATTTCCATATTTAAAGTCTAATATGTTAATTTATGTAAAAGCTTCTAGAGCCAAGTCTTGGTTAGGGACATATTCTGGTAGAAGGTAAACATGGAAAGTAAAACCATGCATTGTTATAATTGTTCTTTTTTTAGCAAAGAAGCAATCTCCAAGGATTATTTATTCTTAAATGGATATGTACTCTTGTGAGATGCATCTCATATAAGTTTCCCTAATTAATGTATTGGCTAGGAGGGAGAAATGTTCAACAAAAATATAGTAAGATTATACTTTAATCAAGTCTCTCACCCAGGTATAAATTCATGTACCATTTCCTTTCCCATCCTTCCATTGCAAATTCAACTCAATGAGAATTTTAAGGTTTTGAAACAAGATCAAGTATATTGAGATTGAATAATACTTGAAAGTATTGGTTGGAAAAAATGGCTTAGGTCATCCCTCATCTATTGGGTGATAAATTTAATGAAGTCCAACATATTTAACTCCCACCTTATTCTATATATAATTCCCACCTAGGTTGTGTTGATACTCTTGTCATGCTCCATGCCTAAGAGGAAGACCATCATACTTAGGGTATCTCTTGAAATTTCTTCTAAACTATTGAGGGGTAGGGAACCTTGAGGAACTGGGTCACTTTTGCCTATGCCTTTGCATTATAACCTTAGGGAGGCCATATTTTTGTTTTTTGAGAGGCTTTCAAAACTTTTTTTTTCTCATTTATTTACATTTCTCCTTTAGATAAAAACAACATTATTTTGATAATGGAGCCATCAATATTCATTGTAAATTTTTATCTTTGCGATTTGATCTCTTAGGTAGCATTCTTATAGAACTCTACATATATTACCACCAATTCAAAACAACTATGGACCTTCGAGACCATGTATCACACCAAGAAGTTAGTCCAAATTTTTACCCTAAAACTTGAGGATTTGTTGACATTATAATGCTCTAGGGCTCCCACCCTTAGATTTTGGGTTCTTTTTTAGGTTCTTGGGTCTGAACAATCATCCATTGGATCACTCAATATTTTAATATTTGAGGAGTATGTTAGCATAGGTACTTATGACATTTATGTTGCATGGAAGACTTCTTGCTTGGTCATACTAGACGTAGAAGTCTCTACTTCACTAGATCCCCTTTTCTTTTCCATTTGATTGGCTTTTGTAATTCTATACACCTTTTTTCTTCCTCTATTGCTATCCTATAATTCTATTGTAGAATATTCAAAAGTATCATGCTTATTTTGGAAAGTATTGAACTTAAATGGTTAGTTTTATTCCTTGTTTAGCATGATTTTTACCTTTTTCACCTGCTATGCATTTATTATAATTACCAATTCTATGGGGATTGTTTATATTATACCACTAGTGACCTCATAAATATTCCTATTTTTTGAGACATAATTATCCTTATGATATTCTTGTCATCCTTTGAAGTGGGTGTTGAAATTAGAATTTAATATGAATCCCTACAAATGGCTACCAACTACAGTTCCTAAGAAACCTTTCATGGTG
Organism: Wollemia nobilis; assembly: GCA_028583015.1. Taxonomy (NCBI): domain Eukaryota; kingdom Viridiplantae; phylum Streptophyta; class Pinopsida; order Araucariales; family Araucariaceae; genus Wollemia; species Wollemia nobilis. Next base: position 3,978,797 of record JAQPPZ010016363.1, on the reverse strand, counting down.
AGAATTTACCATTTGATTTTCCTTGGCCTGACTATTTATTAGGTTTTCCAACTAATTTTGTTGTTGGAACCCTCATAATTATAATTTTAAAATTTAGCCATTGGTTATTTTGATTGGAAAGTGTTTTTTTATCGGTTAAAAAATTTATATTAAGTCCAATTTTTAGCAGGGACCCAAAACCTGATACAATCAGGCTATAGAAGCCGAACACCCAGAACAAGATGACACAGGGCTCAACCCTTCAAAACTAAAAAGTAGCATAGGTTATCCTTGAGAACCAGCCAAAAAACCAAAGCAAAGACAAAGGATAACCTTAGAGGAGTACAAAACCAAAAAAGAATGCTTTAGACAATAGAGAAGAAGCATCAGTCAAAAAGCACAAAAGGATGTCCTTAGGCATCCTGGCCTTCAACATCTAGTTCTACTCTAGCCTCCTAAAGTTCATCATTCGACGTATCCATATCGACATCCTTGTCCTCTCTGTGATCATCTGTAGGAGCTACAACAACCTTGACGTCCTTAGCTGGAACTTGAGTAGGGGTTTTAGCCAAAGTTTTAACAGAGTCCTCGAAAAAAGCCTTCCTGAAGAAAATAGATTTAGGGTATTGCACAAATCATTCAATTGAGATAGATAGTTAGAAATATAGTTAATGATAAACTATTGCATGCACTGGTCAGAGGCATCCTTCTCATCATCCTCTAACTAAATGACCAAGAATTCCTTATTTTAGGCCAAATTCTTCAGACGGACAAAGGAGCAAAAATTTTTTGGCTCAGGCTCAGGGGATTCACTTTTGGGTCTTTTCCTCAGCCTATGAAAATTTTTAATCACCTTTAATTTTTTAGAAGGCAACACAGGGGTACCCGAGGATTGAGGAGTGGTCTGAAATGAGCTAGGCTTAATGGGACTGGGCTTAGTCTTATGATTAGGGGATAGGACGACACCTTGTGGAAAGTGAACAAGCTAGTGATTAAACAGAACATTAAAAAAACCTTGATGAGCAGGCAACTCAGAGCCATTCTTCCTTTGGCTATGGTCAATGGTATAACTAATGGAGTTAAATAAAAATTGAGGAATGTTAACAGGATTCACTTCCCTAAAATGGTTGAAAAATGCAAATTGAAACCTACAAAGAGCCTTATTAGGGTTGTCAATAGTGACAAACTCCATGATAGGATTTAACACACTGCCCCAAGGAAAGGGGAGCTCCTCACGAAGAAATCCAATTTAGGATTTTCTACATAGCTCCTTGTCCTTAATGTCTTTAAGCTCAACATCCCAATTATGTTTCTCTCTATGAATTGATCTTCCATTGGCTTGTTGTCTAGTGAGCTCAACCAAAATCTTGATATCAACATCATACGTCCTGTTGCGAATGGTCACTCTACCATTATCCCACGTGCTGAGGAACGTCATAGTAATCTCAGGATTTTCCCTTTAAATCTGTGGAAAAATGGGAGGAAGCCCTTGCCAGAAAGGATGGCTTCAGTAATTGAATCCATGTCAATAGAAGGTTCAATGAAACTCATGGCTGCAATAGGGGGAAGCTGTGGGTATGAGCTTGGGTTAAGCAGGTGTGGAAATGAATAGGAGCAGGACAAGAATAAAAAGAAACAGCCAAGATCTCAGGAATAGAAACAATCCCATTGACTTCTCAATGAGGGTGCCAAGTGAGTCGAGGATGGGAAAAATTGCATGACCCGAGGAGCTCATGACAGAAAAAGCATGCAAAATAATGAAATTGGAGCATGTGGGAATTCAAACCAAAAGATTCAAATATGGGAAAATCAAACTGGGAAAAGAAACACGAGGGCAAGGCACGTGGGAAGGGGCCAACATGGATGGATGACGAGGAAGGTTGAAGGGAAACAATAATGGAAATGGGAGATGAAGTGAAACCATGGAGGGAAGGGGGGAGTGAATGATGGACAAGTGGAAGCTAGCATGGAAAGGAAGGATAATGAAAATAATGAATGAAGACAATCTACAAAAAGGAAAGCCTTGAAAGGTGATGGATCGGGAAACAAGGTTGTCAAACCCAAGAAAAATAGTTAACCCATGAACCAAGGTTGCATGGGAAATAATGAAAATAGGAGCATAGTCAATGAAAATTTGTCCTATTTGAAGGGAATCTAACTTGCTCCACGTCAGTATTGTTCTCGCTTAAAGATAAAGTATCTTGCTCCATGACTGCCTCCAACTCTTGTGGAAGACTATTGGTCCATGTCATCAAACTAGTGGAGTAGACACCAATATTTACCATTTTATCAACTGCCTTATTACTTTCTCTAAAGGTGTGCTGAAAAATTATTTCTTGGAAGGTTTGACTAATAGCTCTTGTTTCATCAATACAATTCCTTATTCTCCAAGAAGGAATTTTTGAAATTTTTAAATAATTAATGATAGTCAAATAATCACCTTCAACTATGAGCTTATCAAAGTAATCTTTAGCCAAGACCATGCCACACCACAAGGCTCTAGCTTCAACAATTTGATTTTTTTGATTTCCTAGATGTTCAACAAATGCAAGGATGACCCTACCTCTACAGTCTCTGAGGATGCCCTCAGCTCCAAAAATTCTTAGGTTTCCCTTGGCAGCACCATCAAAATTTAGCTTGGACCATCCTATAGGAGGGGGAATCCAATTGGATTTACTTCTAATAGATGAAGGAGTTGTATGGCTATCCACAATAGGAAAATTGAGAGACAGACCTAGGGTTGTCACAAAGCAGAAAGCCATAATGGACGAAAGAAGATAGAGGGGGGCATTTTATTTAGTAAAGGAGAGAATTCTGTTCAGGACACAATATGAACTTAGAAAAATATTAGAAAAAGCTCTTCTGTTTCTTTCAAGCCACACTTACCAACAATAATGATGGAGACAAAATTGCCACAACACCTTAAGATGGAGGTTACAAAAAGGATTCGACCATTGGGTGAAAAGGTCAACAATGGAGCAAGGTTCAACCCAAAGGATATGGAAGAAATAAAAAAGGTTGGATAGGATGGTAGAAGAGAAAGGACAATCAAGAAAGAGGTGATGGGGGGATTCCCAATCATACAAGAAAAGATAACATCTGTTAGGGATGGATAGGCCTATTTTGAGCAGATTTTCAATAGTAAGAATCTTTTCCTAAATAGAAACCCAAGCAAAAATTACAATTTTTGAAATCAAGTATTTTGGTCATAAGATATTAAAAGGGATAAGCAGTTCTTCATGTGTTAAAATAATATGGTAAGCCGAATTGATAGAAAATTCTCCAGATTTAGTAAATTTCTAGAAGATTTGATCACATGGACTTCCTGAAGGGATGACTGAGGAGTTGATAAGAAATTGCTGTTCTCTAGATTCACCAGGATGGGTAGGACTACTGATATTTTTCCAACACTTTCTGTTATTCTGAGAACTAATGAAATTGGTCACTTTCTAACCAAAAAAGGAGTCAATATAACCTTTGAGGATAACCAAATGAGGATTGTGAAATAGAGGTTCTCCTAACAACCATTTATCATGCCATAAATCAATTTGTTTACCATCACCTAATCTCCATCTGAGACCTCTTTCCACTAGAAATCTAGCCTGTAAAATTGATTTCCAAAAGAAGGATCCTCTGGAAGGAAATACAACATTAAGAAAATCTATGCCTTGTAGGTATTTACAACTAACAATGAGTATCCAATCAGACTTCACATTCAACATTAGTCACCAGGCTTGTTTAGCTAGAAGGGCTAAATTCATGAGGTGAATTCTTCTAAGGCCAAGCCCTCTAGAATGTTTTGGCTGGAAAACTTTATCCCATGCAACAAGGTGGAAATGTTGTTTGTTTTAAGACCCATACCATAAAAAGTTCTTTTGGATTTGCTCAATCTTATGACAAAATCCTATAGGAACTTTGAAAATAGACAAGATGGAAATGCTTTGAAGAGAAGCTTGTGTGAGGGCGACCTTACCAGCTTGAGAGAGAAGATTCCCTTTTCAACCAACTAATTTCTTTTGCAATATTTCAATAACATTATTCCACATTGAAGCATTGGCATGACCTGTGAACAGAGGGAGACCAAAATACGTAGTAGGAAAGGATGATATTGGGCATTCAAGGATGCAATATATCTTGATCTGCATTTGAACATGAGTATTAAAAAGGTAAATCTTACTTTTATGAAAATTTATTTTTTTCCCAACATCTTCATACAAGAGTAATATGTGTTTGATGACCATGGCTTCAAAAATAGATGCAGCTATGGAAATAATTGCATCATACACAAATTGCTGATGAGAGACTGGTCTGGTGTATGACGTGGCTTTTATGTCTAAGATGAGGTTAAGGCTACAGGCTACCTTGATAGTTCTATCTAATTCTTCAACAACCAATATAAATGACAAAGGGGAAATATGATCTCCTTGATGAATACCCCTACTACTTGGAAAATAGCCTGTTGTAGATCCATTAATAAGCACAAAAAACCATGATGTGGAAATATACCCTTTGATTAAATCAACCCATTCAGGATGAAACCCAAATTTGAGAAGGATGGCAACAAGAAAATCCCAATTGAGTCTGTCATAGGCCTTGTTCATGTCCAACTTCAACACAAAGGCAATTTTTTTAGCATGATGAATAGAGTGGAGGGCTTCATGAATGGTAATGACTCCATCAAGAATGGACCTCCCTTGAATAGAGCTTCCTTGGTTAGAGTCAATGATGGTAGGGAGGATATCTCTCAATCTGGATGCAATGGCCTTAGTAAGGATTTTGTAAACCACATTACACAAACTTATAGGCCTAAAGTCAGTCATGGATTTGGTAGTTGAGATTTTAGGAATGAGAGAAATAAAGATCAAATTGAAGCCTCGAGGAATGGATTTTGAAGACTGAAATTCCCTAAGTTAGGAACAAACATCAGGTTCAACTATATCCCAGAAATTTTGAAAAAATCGAGGAAAACCATCTAGGCTAGGGGCCTTATCAAGATGCATTGAAAATAGGGCTTGATAAATCTCCTTTTAAAAAAAAGGGCCAGGATTTTATAATTGGTATGTTCATAAATCAACTAAGGAATGTGATGAAGCATAGATTTCAGGGCAATGTTGGAAGGTGACCTATTTTCACCAAGAAGGTTGGTGAAATAAAAAACTGCTCCCTTTCTGATTTCTAGAATTTCAGTAGTAGTGGATCCATCATCTTTAGAAAGTTATTTAATTTTGTTGTGACTTATATTTCTCAAAGTCGAAGCATGAAAGAACTTAGTATTTGAATCCCATTATTTGAGCCATAAAGGTCTAGATTTCTGCTTCCAAAATTTATTTTCAAAAGCCAAAATATTATGATATTCTGCCAGGATACTTCTTTCCTCGGATCGGATTTGCTCATCACACCTTCCAGCCTGAATTTTGTTCTCAATGGAAAGGATTCTGTCTTCAATAGATTGTTTTATTTCAAATAAATTATCAAAAACTTCTTTGTTCTATATTTTATTTTTATTGGCAAGTGTTGGTTCTTATGTCGTGCTTCTTTTTCTTCTTCTTTTTTATTTTTGGGGGCATGGCTGCTCTTTAGACTATACCTCTAACTTTGAACTTTGTTCCAACCACAATACCATACCATAACTTTTTAACAACTCTTTTGTCCCTCTAAAGCATAGTGATTTCTAGTCACTATAATTTTTGGCCTGGTTAACCTCTTTTTCCTCATGAAATCCTAATCATGTAATATCCTTAAGATTATGCCTTTTTCTAGGTCAGAGGTATCTATTCCTAGGGCCATCATATATCTATATCTTATTGATGGCAAGGAGAGAGGTACCTCCAATTTACTTTGCTCTAATATCTTGTACTTGTTATTTCTTTCAAGACCTATGCCCTCGCCTTCCCATATCAACAAAGGTTGGCTTTGGATTAAAGGATCTTACATAGATAACTCTCATTTGGTTATTTTTTTAGTAGGTTGTTTTGGTGAATCTACTTTGTGATGGACAATAGTTTATTGGTTGTCCTTGGTTCCTAATTTTATTTGATTGTTTTGACTTTGAAAAGCAATATGAGGGGCATCTTGTTCCAAGATCGAGTCATTAATAATTTTTACCTCTTATTTCTATGCCTAAATTCTAAAATATTGCTTGACTAAGGTATCCAATTGGTCTCATTTTGCAATTAAATAAGGGAAAGAGGTTCATGTTTGGGCATACCTCCCACTTGAATGATGCCACTAATAACTTTAGAGCCACATATTGCTTTGTAATATTGTGCGTGTTAGCTTTCTAAATAGATTAACTCACATAAAGCTTTATCCAATATAAAACATAAATCAATTAAATGCCATTAAAAAATAACATTGAATCACAATATTATAATAATAGCAATATCTCACATATAACTCAAATATATTCAATATCAAAAGATTACAAAAATTATTTAGATTGATTACATTACATGGAACTTTGTCTCCAATATATAATTTTACACGACTTTTCAATATTCAAACTATTGCTCTCCTTAAACATCCAAGAGATACATCCTTTCATATTCCTCTTATTAAGACAAAATTCTCATGTTTCCACATATTAATGTGACCCTTCATTCCCTCTTGACACCTTTCACTTTCTCTAATATTGACACATACATTATAAATCATTCTACCAAAATAATATTTACAAGGGGACCAAACAATATAATACTTCCAACACCCTCTATATTACATTATTTGATAAAAAGGTATTTTTGCTTCATTCTCTAATTATTTTTTCTCTTTATTCTTCAACTCTAACTTTGACACTATTGAATATATGCAACCTTTATTAGGTCTACATTTATAAATTGTATGTGTCTACCTCTGGATCAATGTATCTGAGTTACCTTTGGGTTTTACCTCTAGATCACTACCTCTGAGTCTTTGTCTTTGGGCCACTACCTCTAGATCACTACATTTGAACCATCATTAACTTTAGGTCATCCACTGAAATAATCATTAGACTATCATATCAATAGGATCATCACTATAGGTGCTTTTAGTGTATGCCACCTTCCAAGTTGTGTTTGGATCATAATCATTTATTTCATATTTCTTCATGGTAAGACCAATATCATTCTTTACATTCAATAAACTTTTATTTTTCATCACACTTGGTTTCCTTTTGTAGAAACCATATAACATTAATTTCATCTTATTCCATTCATTCATACTTATCCATCCACAATCCATTTTTAGTTTTTTATTTTTCTTCTATTTATGTAGACAAGATTTTTGAGAATGATTATATCCTTCACAAGTTTCATAACAATGGAGATTCCAAAATATCCCTATTTTATGTCAATATCCACCATAATGATTACATATATCCCTTGTTACAAAATTCTTTTTTCCATTCTATTAGTCTTTATCACTAATTTGATGTTATTGTTTCCTATCATGAATTTAGTTCTTGATTTATTACTGCTCATCTGTCTTGTATATCCAAGACCTTCATATTTTGGTCTTAGTTTTAGTACAATTGGATTTTCATTCCTTGTTTGTGTTTTACCAAACCTATATCTCTGTATCCCATTTTATTTAACAATTTTAAACAATTCCTTTAATTTATCTTTGAAAATAACCAAATTCTTCATCACCCTGATCTCTTTCAATATCAAGACAAATTTGAACATCACTATCCTTGCCATCATTTGAATCTCTATCATCATCAATTATGATAGCATAAGTTTTTCCTAACCAATCATGAACTACATTCAAATCATCTAAGTTGCACTCTATATCTTTTCTTTTTGTGTCACAACATGCATTTATTATCATAGGTTTCAAGGTATTATTAGATTCCTCATCACTTGATAATAAACATATATGGTTAGCTATATTCACTATGTACACATTCTAATTATGCAACACACCCTAGATGATTACTCTGATCTCTCTAATTTATTTAGTAGATTCTTGGTCTTAATACTTGGTAGTCAATCCATTATACTTACAAGATTTTTTATTATGTCCTTTTTCACAAATATGATAATACTTATTTTGTTTTTGATTTTGTGATGAAGTGCAAGATCCTTTTTCTAATACAAGAGCCTTATTGGATGACTCATTTCTCAATTTATTTTCAAGTTCATATTGTTGAAGAATATTTATCAATTCCTCAAATGACACCTTTCTATTTGATACTAGAAGATATGTGACCAACATTTTGAATGATTCAAGAAGTTCTCTAAGTATAATTGAAACTAAGGGCTTATCTTCAAACTTTTTTCATAAGGTATACACTTTTGATTTTAATTCTAATATCCTTCAAATAAATTATTCTATGCTTTCTCCATCATGAAATTTTAGTGTATATAATTATGATTGTATGTGTAAAATGGTTACCTCATTATATCCTTCAAATATCATACACAATTTTTTACATGCACTTTTTGAAATTTATGCTTCACTAATGTGTGATTGAATTTCATCATATATGCCAAACAAAATTAACATCAAAGCTTTATCATCATATTTAAATTTTTGAATTATTGTTTTATCTTTTGGAATGTTTCTTTGTCCATTCACTACATTCTAGACTAGGATTACTCCACTTTGGATACTCCTTTCACCAGTCGTAAGAAGCTCTACATGAGGTGATTCCTCGATCTGCTCCACCCTCTAGTGTGTTTGACCTCTAAGCTTTTATGAATGAAGAATCTGAATTATTGACAAACTTGGATGACTTGGTTAGTCAAAAAATTCCCTTCTTAACCAAGATTCCAAGGCCATATTTAGAATTACCAAGTTGAAGGTGAGTACCCTTTCCAATGAAGTGAACCAGCATACTGTGTCCACCCAAGCCACGCTGACTCAAAGTAGGATGAAACCGAGTGGCCTATCCCCATATGGGATGAGCCTTTTCACGTTTACCTTGACCATGGAGCTGAATCACGCTATGGAGGCTAGCCAGAATACTAAACATGGAATCCGAGATCATCCCACCACCCTGGGATAATCTCTTGGTAGGTTGTCATCTTGGCTACGCTTTCCCTTTTTTTCCCCCTTTGCTGGTTTGTTTTGTCTCTCTAAGGTTGTTTTGTTCTAGCCTCTCTCTTCGTAGAGCTTGTCTCAATTTGGCCTTAGCATGGGTCTCCTCTTGTGGACTCCATTTTTGGGTCTGCGCTCGCGTTGTAAAAGGTTTGGGTCCCTTTCAAAACCCCCTTCCATAAATAAAAAAAAAATCTCTAATTTAACATATGAAGCCTTATCACTCTATTCCACTTTATAAATAAAATAAAATAAAAAATACAACACTTAAATAAATTAAATTTGAGCACTTAAAAAATAATTACCACTTCAAATTTGACCAGATTGTTTCGGATCAAGTCAATAATGAATCAATGAATTTCGTTGTCTGATTAAAGATTTTTCTAGGTGCCACATTCACACATGTGTCATATTCTTGGCCTTTAAATCTATCTGGTACATTTTGCATAGTCTTATTTGTGCCCTAATATATTTTAGACTCTAGTTCATGCAAACTTCAATGATTTGATTTTTCATCTTTGTCCAAATTTTTGACAAGCACTTAATGTGTCTATTCTTCTCAAGCGATATTGATTAGAAAAGAATGTATGTTCAATTTTTCTACATGGTCAAATTGTAATATTTCCACTCCTCTTTTTCAAGGTATTAATGAATGATTTCAAGATTCACTCAAGTGTTGCTAAATTGATTCCTGCTTTTAATTTTCCTTTTATGCCGGATAAATATTCTCGGATACAAGCAGTTTGTTAATTTGATTTACATAGTCCTTGATTTGAGCTATCTTGATTTAGTAGATGTTATCAAACATTAAAAAAACTCAACGCACTTGATCAGATTTTGTTTATTTTAGTGTGTTTTTCTTGTCAAGAACATTCTCTCTTGATGTTTTAATTTTCGTGGAGGTAATACTTGACTCTTTTTATGCTGCTATCCTTCAATTTAAATCGATTTTTCTTCAAATACCTTAATCCTCACATCTCTCCTTTATCTTCCATTTGATCACAAACTATTCACATCTCTCCTCTATCTTCCCTTTGATCACAAACTATTCACATCTCTCTCCTATCTTCCCTTTGATCACAAACTATTCACATCTCTCCTCTATCTTCCCTTTGATCACAAACTATTTCTAGAACTTGAATGACAGTAATATCGTTTGGATGCTATCGTGCTTAGTTCAAACCAAACGCTTTGCTAACTATGAGTTAGATGACTTTAAATAAGTACTTTACTATCCTCTGTGTTGATCCAACATCATGGCAATACTACTTTATTTTTTATATTTTTTTTCAATAGACTTTGCACAAGCCCTTTTTACTTTGCTTGACTTCCAAATCAACTAACTTTTTTTCTCAAACAAATTACCTATGAATAATATATGTTATTGCTAAAAAGAATGTTATAGCATACCTATTCATTTTTTAAACTCTTCATTGCTCTAAAGCATATGTTATTGCTAAAAAGAATGTTATAGCATACCCATTCATTTTTTAAACTCTTCATTGCTCTTAATGCTTTAGGTAGTACTATTTTTTGCTTGATTTTAACTTGCTTTGATTCTCTTTTTGCTCAGGTTTCATTATTGGAGATAATTTACAAGGCTTCATAGTATTCTAAATGCACTTTTCAGTAGTTAATATTTGCTATATCTATCATACCTTATTTTTTATTTGCCTTCTCTTTTATTTTTCTTGGCTTTGAAAGACACTTATTTTCTCAGCTCTGATTTACATGGATTGCCATCATTTCGAAAATTTTAAGAACTATTATTTTTGTTGGTTCCTCTTTTTTGAATAAACCCTTTTGCCCTTCAATGTTTGAATATAAATTTCTATAATATTTTCTTTAGAAAATTAAATTATTTTTAAATGTAGAGGAGTTGGAGAGCAAGTGGGTAGTTAAAACTCTTGAAATTGAGAGGCAAAGGTTCAAATATCTCCCCTCACATGTTGCGGATATGCTATGTAAAGGTTATATCATGACCACATAATAATATTTATCCCTTTAAAAAAAATTAAATTATTAAAAAAAAAAAATAATTCTTATATCTCCCTTTTCTTTGCAAAGTATTTGTTATTCTCTCTTTCACACACACACACACACATATATATCTAAATGTCTTTTTTTATATCTAATATAAAAACTTTTATTCTTCAATTTTATTTTCTTGTCACTTCATATTTTTTTCTTCAAAAATAATTTTTTTTCTTCATCATGATTTAATTAAAATTATGTCTTCAAACCAAATTTGCCTTACCTCATCAATTTTACTTTACCAAATTTTGTTGCAATTTGGGCACCTCAACCCTCTCTTCTTTATTTTTCTCTACTCTAACTTTTCTTCAATGTTTTTATTTTGCTTCATATTTCTTGGCACTTTATTTTTATATTGCACTTCAACTCTCAGGATCCTCAACTCACACGTTTTAGCTAATCTTGTGCGCTAATCCAACAAATCTCTTATTCATAGTGGTAAACCAACAAACAACAATTTCTTCTTCACTTCAAACACTTTATCTCCAACACACCATCAAATGTATGCAGTTAATAATCTCCTTCAATATTATTCATTCTGATTTTTCATAGCACTCTGTGACTCTAATGTCATTGTTAGCTTTCCAGATAGATTAACTCAAAAAAATATTTATCCCTAGTTAAGTATAAATCATATAAATACCACATAGAAATAACAATGAATCACAATATTGGAATAGCAACAAATCTCACAAATATAACTCAAATATATTCAATATCAAAAGATTAAAAGAAGGATTTAGGTTGATTACATTGCATGGAGATTTATCTCCAATATTTAATTTTACATGTCTTTTTAGTATTCTGACTATTGATCTCCTCAAACATATGGGAGATGCATCCTTTTATTTTCCTCTAATAAGACAAAATTCTCTTCTTGCCACATATCAATATGACTCTTCATTCTCTATCTTAACACCTTGCACTTTCTCTCATATTGACACATATATTATAAATCATTTTACCAAACTAATATTTACAAGAGGGCTAAATAATATAATACTTCCAACAGTGTATCTAGTATACAAATACCAAGTCCTTTAAGTGCTCTAGTAGAGTGGTTAGGTCCTTGCTAGTATATTCTAGTAATATAAAAAGTACTAACTTTGGGATATTTATCCATATAAGAGGTTTTCTTGGGGGGCACAATGGACTTGGATTATCCCATCTTGGGGAGATGTTGGCTGAGGCGATGACCATGTATTGAATTTGGTATGATAGGGATATCACCAAAAGTTTTGATAATGGGTTTGCTTATATACCTTTGGGTTTCTTTGGTTGACATAGAGTCACCAAGTGAATATGTCTTGTTATCTAGAAGAAGATAGATCAAGGTCTTCACCATGTTCTCAATTTGATACCTTTAGTAGTAGCTTCTTTAGATGTTCATTCTAGAGTGGAGTCGCCAAGTGAGTTAGAGGTGCTTCAACAAGAAAATATAGGAAAATATCTTCACCAAGTCTAGGCATAATTATTGTTGTGATTATGGGACCAATGACATGTCTTTGGGATCCCATTCGACATACCATTAATTTTTTGTTGTTTTTTATTTTCTTGGTTAGAACAATCATGCCTTGTGTAGAGAGACACAATAGGGCCACACCTTAAAGCATAGGATTTGACTCAATTTGGGGCCTCTAGGTGATTTTAACAAGGTTGGATCCTCTATCTTCCCTTTGATCACAAACTATTCACATCTCTCCTCTATCTTCCCTTTGATCACAAACTATTTCTAGAACTTGAATGACAGTAATATCATTTGGATGCTATGGTGCTTAGTTCAAACCAAACACTTTGCTAAATATGAGTTAGATGACTTTAAATAAGTACTTTAATATCCTCTGTGTTGATCCAACATCATGGCAATACTACTTTATTTTTTATATTTTTTTTCAATAGACTTTGCACAAGCCCTTTTTACTTTGCTTGACTTCCAAATCAACTAACTTTTTTTCTCAAACAAATTACCTATGAATAATATATGTTATTGCTAAAAAGAATGTTATAGCATACCTATTTACTTTTTAAACTCTTCATTGCTCTAAAGCATATGTTATTGCTAAAAAGAATGTTATAGCATACCCATTCATTTTTTAAACTCTTCATTGCTCTTAATGCTTTAGGTAGTACTATTTTTTGCTTGATTTTAACTTGCTTTGATTCTCTTTTTGCTCAGGTTTCATTATTGGAGATAATTTACAAGGCTTCATAGTATTCTAAATGCACTTTTCAGTAGTTAATATTTTCTATATTTATCATACCTTATTTTTAATTTGCCTTCTCTTTTATTTTTCTTGGCTTTGAAAGACACTCATTTTCTCAGCTTTGATTTACATGGATTGCCATCATTTCGAAAATTTTAAGAAATATTATTTTCGTTGGTTCCTCTTTTTTGAATAAACTCTTTTGCCCTTCAATGTTTGAATATAAATTTCTATAATCTTTTCTTTAGAAAATTAAATTATTTTTAAATGTAGAGGAGTTTGAGAGCAAGTGGGTAGTTAAAACTCTTGAAATTGAGAGGCCAAGGTTCAAATATCTCCCCTCACATGTTGCGGATATGCTATGTAAAGGTTATATCATGACCACATAATAATATTTACCCCTTTAAAAAAAAATTAAATTATTAAAAAAAAAATAATTCTTATATCTCCCTTTTCTTTTCAAAGTATTTGTTATTCTCTCTTTCACACACACACACACACACACATATATATATAAATGTATTTTTTTCTATCTAATATAAAAACTTTTATTCTTCAATTTTATTTTCTTGTCACTTCATATTTTTTTCTTCAAAAATAATTTTTTTTCTTCATCATGATTTAATTAAAATTATGTCTTCAAACCAAATTTGACTTACCTCATCAATTTTACTTTACCAATTTTTTTTGCAATTTGGGCACCTCAACCCTCTCTTCTTTATTTTTCTCTACTCTAATTTTTCTTCAATGTTTTTATTTTGCTTCATATTTCTTGGCACTTTATTTTTATATTGCACTTCGACTCTCAGGATCCTCAACTCACACGTTTTAGCTAATCTTGTGCGCTAATCCAACAAATCTCTTATTCATAGTGGTAAACCAACAAACAACAATTTATTCTTCACTTCAAACACTTTATCTCCAACACACCATCAAATGTATGCAGTTAATAATCTCCTTCAATATTATTCATTCTGATTTTTCATAGCACTCTGTGACTCTAATATCATTGTTAGCTTTCTAGATAGATTAACTCAAAAAAATATTTATCCCTAATCAAGTATAAATCAGATAAATACCACATAGAAATAACAATGAATCACAATATTGGAATAGCAACAAATCTCACAAATATAACTCAAATATATTCAATATCAAAAGATTAAAAGAAGGATTTAGGTTGATTACATTGCATGGAGATTTATCTCCAATATTTAATTTTACATGTCTTTTTAGTATTCTGACTATTGATCTCCTCAAACATATGGGAGATGCATCCTTTTATTTTCCTCTAATAAGACAAAATTCTCATCTTGCCACATATCAATATGACTCTTCATTCTCTATCTTAACACCTTGCACTTTCTCTCATATTGACACATACATTATAAATCATTTTACCAAACTAATATTTACAAGAGGGCTAAATAATATAATACTTCCAACAGTGTATCTAGTATACAAATACCAAGTCCTTTAAGTGCTTTAGTAGAGTGGTTAGGTCCTTGCTAGTATATTCTAGTAATATAAAAAGTACTAACTTTGGGATATTTCTCCATATAAGAGGTTGTCTTGGGGGGCACAATGGACTTGGATTATCCCATATTAGGGAGATGTTGGCTGAGGCGATGACCATGTATTGAATTTGGTATGATAGGGATATCACCAAAAGTTTTGATAATGGGTTTGCTTATATACCTTTGGATTTCTTTGGTTGACATAGAGTCACCAAGTGAATATGTCTTGTTCTCTAGAAGAAGATAGATCAAGGTATTCACCATGTTCTCAATTTAATACCTTTAGTAGTAGCTTCTTTAGATGTTCATTCTAGAGTGGAGTCGCCAAGTGAGTTAGAGGTGCTTCAACAAGCAAATATAGGCAAATATCTTCACCAAGTCTAGGCATAATTATTTTTGTGATTATGGGACCAATGACATGTCTTTGAGATCCCATTCGACATACCATTAATTTTTTGTTGTTTTTTATTTTCCTGGATAGAACAATCATGCCTTGTGTAGAGAGACACAATAGGGCCACACCTAAAAGCATAGTATTTGACTCAATTGGGGGCCTCTAGGTGATTTTAACAAGGTTGGATCCTCTATCTTCCCTTTGATCACAAATTATTCACATCTCTCCTCTATCTTCCCTTTGATCACAAACTATTTCTAGAACTTGAATGACAGTAATATCGTTTGGATGCTATGGTGCTTAGTTCAAACCAAACACTTTGCTAACTATGAGTTAGATGACTTTAAATAAGTACTTTACTATCCTTTGTGTTGATCCAACATCATGGCAATACTACTTTATTTTTTATATTTTTTTTCAATAGACTTTGCACAAGCCCTTTTTACTTTGCTTGACTTCCAAATCAACTAACTTTTTTTCTCAAACAAATTACCTATGAATAATATATGTTATTGCTAAAAAGAATGTTATAGCATACCTATTCATTTTTTAAACTCTTCATTGCTCTAAAGCATATGTTATTGCTAAAAAGAATGTTATAGCATACCTATTCATTTTTTAAACTCTTCATTGCTCTTAATGCTTTAGGTAGTACTATTTTTTGCTTGATTTTAACTTGATTTGATTCTCTTTTTGCTCAAGTTTCATTATTGGAGATAATTTACAAGGCTTCATAGTATTCTAAATGCACTTTTCAGTAGTTAATATTTTCTATATTTATCATACCTTATTTTTAATTTGCCTTCTCTTTTATTTTTCTTGGCTTTGAAAGACACTCATTTTCTCAGCTTTGATTTACATGGATTGCCATCATTTCGAAAATTTTAAGAAATATTATTTTCGTTGGTTCCTCTTTTTTGAATAAACTCTTTTGCCCTTCAATGTTTGAATATAAATTTCTATGATCTTTTCTTTAGAAAATTAAATTATTTTTAAATGTAGAGGAGGTGGAGAGCAAGTGGGTAGTTAAAACTCTTGAAATTGAGAGGCCAAGGTTCAAATATCTCCCCTCACATGTTGGGGATATGCTATGTAAAGGTTATATCATGACCACATAATAATATTTATCCCTTTTAAAAAAAATTAAATTATTAAAAAAAAAATAATTCTTATATCTCCCTTTTCTTTTCAAAGTATTTGTTATTCTCTCTTTCACACACACACACACACACACATATATCTAAATGTATTTTTTTCTATCTAATATAAAAACTTTTATTCTTCAATTTTATTTTCTTGTCACTTCATATTTTTTTCTTCAAAATTATTATTTTTTCTTCATCATGATTTAATTAAAATTATGTCTTCAAACCAAATTTGCCTTACCTCATCAATTTTACTTTACCAAATTTTGTTGCAATTTGGGCACCTCAACCCTCTCTTCTTTATTTTTCTCTACTCTAACTTTTCTTCAATGTTTTTATTTTGCTTCATATTTCTTGGCACTTTATTTTTATATTGCACTTCGACTCTCAGGATCCTCAACTCACACGTTTTAGCTAATATTGTGGGCTAATCCAACAAATCTCTTATTCATAGTGGTAAACCAACAAACAACAATTTCTTCTTCACTTCAAACACTTTATCTCCAACACACCATCAAATGTATGCAGTTAATAATCTCCTTCAATATTATTCATTCTGATTTTTCATAGCACTTTGTGACTCTAATATCATTGTTAGCTTTCCAGATAGATTAACTCAAAAAAATATTTATCCCTAATCAAGTATAAATCAGATAAATACCACATAAAAATAACAATGAATCACAATATTGGAATAGCAACAAATCTCACAAATATAACTCAAATATATTCAATATCAAAAGATTAAAAGAAGGATTTCGGTTGATTACATTGCATGGAGATTTATCTCCAATATTTAATTTTACATGTCTTTTTAGTATTCTGACTATTGATCTCCTCAAACATATGGGAGATGCATCCTTTTATTTTCCTCTAATAAGACAAAATTCTCATCTTGCCACATATCAATATGACTCTTCATTCTCTATCTTAACACCTTGCACTTTCTCTCATATTGACACATATATTATAAATCATTTTACCAAACTAATATTTACAAGAGGGCTAAATAATATAATACTTCCAACAGTGTATCTAGTATACAAATACCAAGTCTTTTAAGTGCTCTAGTAGAGTGGTTAGGTCCTTGCTAGTATATTCTAGTAATATAAAAAGTACTAACTTTGGGATATTTATCCATATAAGAGGTTGTCTTGGGGGGCACAATGGACTTGGATTATCCCATCTTGGGGAGATGTTGGCTGAGGTGATGACCATGTATTGAATTTGGTATGATAGGGATATCACCAAAAGTTTTGATAATGGGTTTGCTTATATAACTTTGGGTTTCTTTGGTTGACATAGAGTCACCAAGTGAATATGTCTTGTTCTCTAGAAGAAGATAGATCAAGGTCTTCACCATGTCCTCAATTTGATACCTTTAGTAGTAGCTTCTTTAGATGTTCATTCTAGAGTGGAGTCGCCAAGTGAGTTAGAGGTGCTTCAACAAGCAAATATAGGCAAATATCTTCACCAAGTCTAGACATAATTATTGTTGTGATTATGGGACCAATGACATGTCTTTGGGATCCCATTCGACATACCATTAATTTTTTGTTGTTTTTTATTTTCCTGGTTAGAACAATCATGCCTTGTGTAGAGAGATACAATAGGGCCACACCTAAAAGCATAGGATTTGACTCAATTGGGGGCCTTTGGGTGATTTTAACAAGGTTGGATCCTTTATTAGATATGATATTTAGGTGCACTTTAACTTAGAGGAGAGGAAAAAATATGTAAAAAAAATCAACAAAAAATAAAAGTGTAGCGATGTGTCAAAAGATCTACTAAGATCTCCATGGACAATAGGCCTGAACACTATGTGCCAATGGTGAACACTTCCTCTCTTTGAAATAGTTAAGAATAAACGAGATTATATTAAGCCTTATCACCTTTTTTCTTATTTAGAATAAAAACCATTGTCTAAGATTATATTAATGTGAGTAATAATTTGAGATTATGGATTTCTATTAATAATCCAAATGAAGTCAAACAAATAGCAGATGAGCTATGAAGTATGAAGGATGATTTTAGTGTTTTATTTTCCTATTTTTATGTAGAAGGTTAAGCTGATTTGGAATCTATCAAAATATGGTAGATACTTGGTCATGTTGGGATATGGGGATTTAGAGAAAGTTTATATATGACAATGAAGATAATGCAAAGGACTTGCTTCAATCTAGAGTAAATTGAAAAACTCTCAAAATTTTGTTTATAAAAGAAAAAATGATAGTGCTTTCAAAGGATATCTAGGGTAATCTAGTGGAAGTCATGTCTTTCATTATAATGAAGGAAAACTTCTCATTTGCTCAAACTAACAAATATGCAAAGACTAAGGCACTCTTTATAGGATCAAAATTGTAATTGAAAAAGGATGTAAGGATAAATAAGTTGATGGGGATTTGCAAATTACTATTAATGTTGTCAATACAGATAAATATGAGGATTAGAATAAAAATGATATTATTGTTGTTTATCAACTACTGTTGAAGTAAATATATGAGAAATGTGAACATATCTATAGTGAGGAACATATCTATAGTGAGGAAAATAGGTTGTAATTGTTTTAGCAATTATAGTTTGGATATTTGTCTTGATAAAATTTAAAATCTAAAAGACAAGTGGTTGAGTCAGATTTTTCAAGGAGCTTGATTGTAAAAACCTAGGAATTTGAGGAAAATGAGGAATATCTTTGATAAAATAAAAAATTGAATATGGTTTAATTGACCTTATAACAAATGTAATATTTTGTTATGTTGATATCAATAGCCCCAATATAATCCATATAATCCACATATAGCTTCTTAAAAAAAAAAGTGGGATGGTTCACTCTAATTTTTTAATTCAAAAGTAATCATTTTAAAAATTTTAATCCTATTTATATAAACCCTTTCTTGACAACCTTGTTGAACACAACAAGGATGATATTTCTTAAATACTTTAAACATATTTAACCTTAAATAACCTATTAAGTCTCTATTTTTTAGTAGACTTAAGATTTTATGACATCCATTGAGAAAAATCCACTATAACTTTCAATAAATTGAATCTTAAAATATTTGACCACAAAAATATAAAAGTTATTATATTTAATTAATTCATAAATTTTGAAAGTATTATAATAATCCAAATTCTATTTTTCTATAAATAAAAATTTATCTAATTTTTATAAATAATCAATAAAATTTAATATTATAAAAATTATTATTTTTAATATTTTTTCCAAAAATACTTATTTAAATAATTTTAAATTAAAAAATTAAATAAATTTAAAAATTTTCCATAAACTTTTATGGAATTAAAAATCTTTTTTATTATCAGACACAGACAATGAAAACAACTAACTATATGTCATCGTTTAGGGCCACTATCTCAATGAGGACCACTAATTCCATTTCGTTGCGTAGGGCCACTATCACAATGACATGCACTCTCTCCTGAGGGTAGGAGTGTTCTAGTTTCTAATAGATCTCCACCATTCTTAAAAAAGAAAAAGAAAAAGCCATTTCATCCCTTCAATCTGATAACCATACATTCTGAATTGCCTTTTATCTAAAAGACATAGAAACAATCTGATACAGCTTATAACATGAATATAATGTATGATTTAACTACACCCTGTTGAAATGCCTTTTAACTAAAACTAAAACACATACAAACAGCTTAAGGATGTGGTCAAGAGACATATTGACCACAATACAAAAGGCATGAACAAGTTTACTCATGAGGAAGACATGAACACATATAAACGTGGAAAGCATGATTCACAAGAAATACACATACCACAATACAAGAGGCATGAACAAGTATTCTCACGAGGAACACATGAACACATAAATGTAGAAAGCATGATTGACAAGAAATACAAATGGCATGTAAAAGTGTATGTTAAAAAGATATAATATAATTTAAAATTATATATTTAAAAATAATAATTTTAAAATAAAATAAAATAAAATAATATAATATAAGATTAAAGAAAATGTAAAATTACATAAAAATTTAATTTAAAGAAAATGATAAAAGAAAAATTAGTATTTGATAAACGTCATTCACAATAAAAAAAAATTGTGAATTACTATGACGAAGCTTTCCAATATTAGAGAATTACGATTTTAAAGATTGCTTCAACTTGCGTAGGTTGAGAGTGAAAGTTTTGGTATTTTATATTGTATTAATCTTAAAAATATATAAAAAGATAGAAGTTAGGTAGTTTAAATTTGAGACAGCGTTTTAATTACAATAGACTTTAATGTTAATATAATAGTTGGAAAATAATAATTTGAATAAATTTGATATTTTAATTTTAAAGATTTTATTAATAATTTGAAAAAATATATATACATATATATTTGATTTGGTTATTGTGAGAATTTTTTATGATTGATGCCAGGGTTGAGCAGTCTCTTCTTAAATATGACTCTTCGTAAAGTCGAGAGCTATACTTATCAATAGAGAATTTAAGACAAAGCCACCACACACCCACCTCCTCACACACTCGCCTACACCACGGTTTGAACCTTGGACCTCCCGAAAGAAAAGCCAAAGCCCGAATCTTAGCGCTATAATATATTTTGGTTATTGTGAGAAACCTCTATGATCGACGTACAAGGCTGAGTCTCCTCCCAACCATGACCCCTCGTAAAGGCGAGAGCTATACTTATCAATAGAGAATTTAACACAAAGCCACCACACACCCACCCGCTATACTTATCAATAGGGAATTTAATACAAAGCCACCACACACCCACCCCCTCGCACACTCGCCACGCCACGGTTTGAATCTTGGACCTCCCAAAGAAGAGCCAAAGCCCGAACCATTGCGCTGCACCCCCAGGGTATTTTATATTAGATATTTGTAAAAAAGAGTATAATTATAATTTTTTATCATGAAAATTTGATCAAATACATCATACAAATTTAAAATTTTAAAATATAAAACTATTTTTAAATTGGATTTTGTTTCCCAATCCTCAAATTAGATGGTAGGATTTGGCTTTGGATAAGCGGTCAAATCGGAGGCTCTTAGAGTACAAGATTATCATGATATATTTTCTTCAATTTTTAAACATTTCACTTCCTCCTCTTGTGCCTTGATGTCCTCTACATTAAACTTGATATCTAATAGTCTCTTACTCATCCAATATGATAGTGGATCTAGCACATCTATGTCAATCACCTCATAGGATTCATTCATCTCCACTTGTTTGGTATGATGTTGAAGATTGTATTATACGAACACAAGCACTATTAGGATCTCATCCTAACATTATTATGTAATGGCCCCCTTTCCAATGCAGAGACCCTGTTCTAATGATATTTTATAATATTTTGTAATGGTATGTGACACTTGAGGTGCTTAGACAAATGTGGTCATTTCATGTAACCGTTATAAAGAATGTAATTGTTTGTTGGTAGAAGATTCTAGCTTGGGTGGCACTTTGCATGTAATTCAACTCTTGAGCATTAGGTTAGAGTTATATGAAATTTATCTTTAAAAGACAAGGGAGCATAAATGAATGTATCTTTTTCCACATTGAATCAAAGTATTGAAGGAGGTTGCCCTCTCAAAGAGGTTTGCAATTGATTTGTGAGATTAATATATATATTTGTATTTACATTTCTTATAGCAATATTATATTCTTTTATGAATTACTACTTCAATTACAATATTTATGTAGATGTGCTTATTTTAATTAGAAGGTTCTTAACAAGTGGTATCAAAGCACTTTTTAGGGTCGTGTTCCACTACGATTGCAATAATTCTTGCCCTACTATTTTTTATTAGGTATAAAATTTTTATGTTTTTATTTTTTAATGGTTATTATCCTCTAAAAAAAAGAAAAAAATATATATTTTTTTAATATTTTAGTTTACTAGGTTAGAAACCCTATGCTAGGGGTTTCAAAATATCACAAAGTAGCTATCGTTATTGGCTAAACTAGATTTCTTGTAAAATATTTAGTGAAGTGAGGGGTGATTAGGATCTACTACCTAGGCCTTAAATATGACCCGTATATAGAATTGAGCTCTCGTGTATCTTCAGGTATATTGGGAGTCCCTCTTAGGATTAGGAGAAATATTTAGCCCTAGGAATATTTTTGACCATATATTTTTCATAATGCACTAAACACAACATTTGGAAAGATCATCCTTCCATACTATCAAAGAGGTGGGTAGTATGCTCGAGGGTATGAATGCAATCCTCCTTGAATAGTGGCCTAAAATATTGGTCTAAATACTATCATTTATCATTGTGGTATAATAGAGGGTTATGTAAAATAAATACTTCTTGGCCTAGAGTACCCTATTTTTGTGAATGTTTATTTTATATGTTAAAAACAAAATCTTGCCATAGAAAGTGAGCATACTAAAAAGACTACACTATCACAAAATTGACTAAAAAAGAAAAAATGAAGAGCTAGTGGTGGAAGTAACAGTCAAGAAAAATTGACTAAAAACCCACAAAATCAACCCAAGAGAGAGAACTATTTAAAAAAAAATTAATTAAAAAACAAGACCCAATATTTTTATCAATATAATACATAACCACTTTTGAGTTCATTATCACTGCAAATGACACTCAAGTGGATAGGAGTGGTCAATTTCCTATATTTTTTATTGTTCACTTTTCTAATCTCATCACCATTAGAAGGTGCCATCGATGGTCCCACAATTTTCCATATACTCACCACTTCTATAGGACAATTTGATCACAACATAGAGATTACCCTTTAAGGCCCATAACATGTAAAGGTGATGCCTATTCCCCAACCTTACATATTATCATCTATGTACGATTACTATGACATGATGCCTTAGTGATTAGTTAAATTCCATCTACCCATGAAACTAACTAAGACCATTACCACTCCTTTATAATTATCATGGTCACACTTGCCTATACTACTCTATGAATGATATGGTGGATTGTTCTATACCAATCCATCATTGATATTTTAAAGCCTCTCACTAGAGTATATCATTCACAATTACCTGTAAGGTACCACCACTATACTGCCCTATGAATGATTTGATGGATTGTCCTATACCAATTCACCTCACCTCCTACCCTAGCCTTATCACCAAGATTTGTCATTCAAAATTACCTAGTTGAATTATCTACTCACGACTCACTAGGATTGGGTGCAACTTGACACTAAGTTTTACTAATATGGTGCTAATAACATGACCTAAAATAACCTCATTTTCTTAACCCAAGGGTCCTAAACAACATTTATAATTGTTTCCAAAGAAAAAATAAAATGCTATATTTAATCATAAACAAAATCAACAATATATTGCTAAGATAAAAAATTTAAATATTTATCCAATCATAACAATAAAATTAGACATTTCATGAAATCAACATCTAAAAGAATCATCGCCATAATCCATCAATTAAACTCCATCATTCCCTTCAATAACACTACTTTAACATAAAAATAAACTTTAATTTATCTTTCGATCTTGGAACAATATCAAAATAATACAACAAGAATGTTTAAAAGATATCTATTCTTTCATCATAATCATTACATATCATAACCTCTACACAAGATACTTTTCAAGTATATTCTACCTTCAAACACAATATTATATTTCAACATATAAATAAAGGGTCTCTAGCTCAACTTCTTTCTCAAGGTCTTCCACTTGATAGGTCCTCTCCAATGAAACTTTGGAAGTAAGTTTAGAGATCAAGACAACTCTTGAATGCATATGCAATCCTAACATGCACTATGCAAGAAGGAAAACATGCAACAATGCAAGAACATGCACCATGTAAATGAATTACCATGCAAGAACATTGAGAGAATCTCATAATTTTCTCGAGTATAATTTCCTTAGCTACACAAGCCTCATCCATATCTTAGAAAACACATTATAAAATATCTTCTAATTTAGAATATATTCCATACATTGCTTCATTTCCAAACAAAAATGTATAATCTTTATATGGAACATTACTTTAGAAATAAAATGGATTGATCCTTCTTTTCCATGAAAATAATATTGACTATCAACTAACACATTATTTAGCCACTATAAAAAGACCATAAGCCTTCAATAATAATTAATTATTCCATTCCTAAGGCTTAATTAAACTGTTGTTTATTTAATATTGATAATAAGCAATCACATTATTAAATAAATACTTAAAGATAAAAAATTTCCAATATTAGTTAATAGTTCCCTATTTATGATTTGATAAAACTATTAACCATGTGATTAATATATTCATTTTGACCAATAATGTATATTATTTGATACTTAATAAGACAAAAGACCCAAATTAAATTAATATTTTCATCCAATTGACTTAAAAATTTGTTTACCTAACTTATATTAATATGAAAAATATGGAAGAAAGGTTTAAAGTTTAATGGATTGAAATATTCTTAAACTCATAATAGTAAATGTTTTAAAGATAATAATTCATTTATCACCATATGGTTATACTTTTCTAATTTCAATGATTCAAAAACATGCATAACACAATTGATTTAAGGGAAAAATTTACCATGGTTTCTTTTTCTAAAAAAGACCATATTGCCTATGAGTAAAGTGTTTATGATGCATTTAGTTTTTAGTAAAGTGTTTATGATGTATTGGATAATGTATTAATTTAGCACTTTATTTCCTTTATAGAGAGATGTTGTTGGGTTTATTTATGTGATTCTTGGGTTTTGGGGAGGGGCTCAGGAAAGAATTAGAGCTATATTAGAACCCTTGAGTTAGAAATATAATCCCAATCCTAGGAAGAGTTGCAGTGATGAAATAACTAGGTAATTGTAAATCCTAGGAGGAATTATGGTGATGCGATACTAGGTATTCTCAAGTCTAGGAGGAGTTACGTTAATGCAATAACCAGATAATTATGAACAATGCACTTTGAATGATGAGGCTTTTAGATTCATTTACAAGACAATAAAGTGGTGGCACCTTGAAGGATGAGGATCGGGTGATCATGCTCGTTATTAGGTTGTTGTTATCAGTGCACACCTCATCTCAATTGGGGACCCACTTGAAATTTTGTGTTTTACACCAAGGTGTTTAAATTTATCCTTCTAAGCTTCCTTAAATTGAATTTCAATTGCTTTTCAAGGTTTGTAAATTTCTATTTTTAAACTAATTTTAGGGTTTTCAGAATTTTACCACTTTGGTTACGTTAATGCAATAACCAAATAATTGTGAATAATGTACTTTGAATGATGAGGCTTTTAGATTCATTTACAAGATAATGAAGTGGTGGCACCTTGAACGATGAGGATTGGATGATCATGCTCATTACTAGGTTGTTGTTATCAGTGCATACCTCATCTCAATTGGGGACCCACTTGAAATTTTGTGTTTTACACCAAGGTGTTTAAATTTATCCTTCTAAGATTTCTCAAATTGAATTTCAATTGCTTTTCAAGGTTTGTAAAATTTTATTTTTTAAACTAATTTTAGGGTATTCAGATTTTTACCACTTTGGTTCTTATAATTAGTTGTAATATTAAAATGGCCATAAATTTTGCTAGAGAGTTTTTTT
Organism: Wollemia nobilis; assembly: GCA_028583015.1. Taxonomy (NCBI): domain Eukaryota; kingdom Viridiplantae; phylum Streptophyta; class Pinopsida; order Araucariales; family Araucariaceae; genus Wollemia; species Wollemia nobilis. The sequence continues at coordinate 3,952,965 of JAQPPZ010016363.1, read as the reverse complement.
TGATGAGATTCAAAGCTTGATAGAAATAACTCAAGATAATATCTATAATGGTACTAAACTTGCATACACATTATTAATATTCCAATATTTCTGGTGAAAATACCATTAAGTAGCATTAATTCCCCATAGTAGTCTACAAATTTCAAAGGGATATATCTTTTTATATATAATGAATTTTATAGTTATTTCAAACTTTTTGGAGACCCATTTGTCTTAATTAGAAATATGGAAATTTTCATACAATTCTAGTTATTTTGAAATTTTACTCCATTTTTACACTACGAGACTCTTCTAAGCTCTAGATGATACATTAATTTCATTGCGTCAAATAATATGAGATTCATTATCCATAAAATAAAACCCAGTGTTGTAGGTGAGTTGGAGAGGAGAGGGTAATCCTCCAAGGGAGGTCCCAGGTTCAAATCTCCACCCTACCAAAAAGCTGAATTGGGTATCCAAAATCCAATTGATAATGTTGGTGTGGGCAGGGTCGGGTGCAACTCCCGGGTGAATTTGATGGTGTAGAACCCCCTGTTCGTGGTATCTCAGACCAAGGCGGCCCCACAAGGGGTTTTTCGCTTAAAAAAAATTATCCATCAAATCAAGTTTAAAGTTAGATTTTGGATAAGTATAAACAAGCCCATGATCATTGTCTACAATTATCTTATTTCTAGCTAAACTATCCATTTTAAATGGGTTATGGCACCAAAAGTTTATTTAAATTCATAAGTCTTCCACACCACCAAGAGGTGACATCATTCATCAATGGAAAATTACCGCCCAGATTAGTCCGATAGCTAAAAAGAATATTCTTTTCCACCAATCACTAAAAATTTATGAGTCCTAAGGTTTAAATCTTTATTTTTCCAAGTCCATACTTGGTAAAACCCATGCAAAATACCAAGTCCTAAGCTCAAGTCCCACTCTCCTATGGCTACACACCCCATTCCCCCATTGGAATTAAGATTTAAAACATTAGGTAAATAAATTTTATTTAACCCATTTATCTTTTGTGCGCTAACATTTAAAGCATTTAAGCTAAAATAATTAATCATACCTCTTTTTAATCCTTTAATTTCAAAGTTTAAAAGCTAAGGTTTAAGAAATGAATTAATCTGCCTCCAGGCTCCAAGACTTATCATTTGAGCAACTCTTAAAGCATCAAATGCTATTTTCAAAATCAATGGCCAATGCCATGACACCCAAGCCATCCATGCTCTCTCTTTAACCCTAAGTCTCCACATTTTTACCAATTAGATCGTGCAGTCCACATTGTTTCTGCTTGTCACCTTCAAATTGGAGTCATCCAATTTTAAACAAATAAAATAAATGTGCCACACATGTGGTTACGTGCTCCCATTCATCGATCATGTTGGCTAATAAAATTTGAGTGCCATGCATGTGACAATGCGCTCTCATTCATTGATTCCACCGACTAAGAAAACCTTAGATAAATATTTTAGTTAAATTTGATATTTTGAACATGAATTTAAAGACTTTTAAATCGAAGTATTAAATTTTCAAAAGAGGAGGACATTGTTTGTACCATGAGAGCCTAACCCTTAGGTGGACACTTAAGTGGATTCAATTAATTGAAATAACCTTAATATTGGGTATTTTAATTAAACCTTAGGGGACCTAAGTAATATAATTAGTGTGTTAAAGCAAAGGATAAGAACATGAGCCTTATTCATTGAACCTAATGTTAAGCTTAATATTTTGAGACTTTGAACTAAAAGGAATAAAATGAGGGATAAATCTAATACCGCGAGCCTAACCATAAACTTTGATTGATAATGAAATACTTTAAATATTAAAACAATATTTCTTTTAGAACTTAGTGGAAAGCGGGAATATAATGCATTAGACCCAATATTTCGGTTATAAAATCAAAGCAAAACATTAATGTTAAACTTAATTCTTTGGGAAAAATGATCCAGATTGCAGTTCTCGAACGATGGCAGATGGTCCAGATTAAGGTGCCATAAATATGGTCTAGATTGCATTGCTCGAAATATGGTGAACAATCTGGATTGCATCACCCAAAAGATGGTGGACGGCCCAAATTAAGGTGCCATAAAGGTGGCAAACAATGCAATGTCTAGATTGCATCACTCGAAAGGAAGCATTTTAATTAATTTGAATAACTCATGAAAATGAAATTAAAATAAAAGTAAATGTGGGCCACTTGTTAAGGGAGGTAAAATTTTATAAACATTATCAAGAGTGTTGCTTTTGCTTTTTTGGGCAGATTCGAATGTGCTTGTGAGGGAGGTATAAGGTGGACCCATAAGATGTAATGTGGAGGTCGAATGTTGCTGAATGCAACGGTATGGAGGTGTAATTTAAGTGAAAAATGGGTGTGGAATGGGTAACAATGAACAATGATGAATCTGGGAAAATAAATTTGTAAAATGAGTGTGAATGGCCTTATGGATCTCTGCTCTGATACTAGTTATTAGGAACCTAGTTTCTAATGATTGGAAATTAGTGAAGAAGAATAGAAATGGAATGCAAATGAATGAAATTATATTGTTTTTTATTGATTGATGTTTCAAAATTGAGGTTACCCTTCCAATTGCTCACAAAGAGTTATAAATATAATTATTCTTCGATTCCCAAAGACACCTTCCACGAATGCATATATAAACCTATCTATTAGTCATGATGGTGAAAGGACATGATGGTCCATTAATTAAATGAATAAAATGAATAATAATCTAATATAGGATTAGGATTCTAACATATTTTATCTTTTGATGAGCTTAAGATGACTATTTTTGCTATGGCTAACGATAAAGCTTCTAGCACGAATGTGTTCCCTTATGAAGTTTACAAAGCCCTTTGGAATACAATGGGTTTGTATCTTCATCAAGTCTACTTGGAGGCCCTCCAATCTAATTCCCTATGCCAATTGATCAATAAAGGTAATATCAAGCTCATTCACAAAGCTGGGGACCCTAAGGATATTTGCAATTGGAGATCAATTACTTTGTTCAATGTCTCCTTTATTGCCAAAGCTCCTGTGCTCAGATTATGAAATCTTCTGCCCCTCATCATCTGACTAGAGAAAACTAGATTCATTAAGGGACACTACATTTTGGACAACATTTTTATTGTTTGGGAAGGTATGGAGTGGGCATTGATTTTGCTAAGGCCTATGATAGAATCGAATGACCCTTCATCCTGGCCATGTTATAGGAACTAAGATTTAACCTTACTTTCTTATGCACTGTCAATATGTTGTTTACAGATGCTTCAACTTGCATTACTATTAATGACCAACAATCATTTTTTGGGGGCTTTTTAGATCCATTAGGCAAGGTTTCCCTCTAGCCCCCACATTATATGTGTTAGCAGCTAAAGGATTCCATTGTCTTCTCATAGATGTTATTGCCAAAGTTTGGGTGAAAGGCATATCATTATTCAACACTTCTTATTAGTTAGTTAATGGCTATTTTTTTGATGACTCTTTTCTTACCCTTATTGAAGATGAGGATAATGTGGAGTACGTTCCTTAGTGTTTAGACATTGTTTTGCTTGGTATCTGGTTCCAGTATTCAATGACAAAATACCTAGTGCTACAAGCAATCATTTTTGCCAAAACCCTCTTGGATCAATTTTTATGGTTGGAAGTGGATTCAACATGGTGAAATGTTTCAATTTCCAGACATCTCTTTTGCCTTTCAATCCTCTTCCTATGCCATATGACAATATATCCTTGCTAGGGTGGAAAAAAAACTTCAAAAATGGCTTCTTAAACCACTTTCTCTAACAAGGAAATCCCAAGTGTGCTCCAAGATTCTAATTGCCACCCACACTTACTATTCATCATGTTGGACACCCTCTAATACCTCTTACCAAAAATTAGAGAAACTTCTTAGAGATTTTATGTGGGTTTCGTTGAAAAAGAGGAAAAGTTTTCACATAGTAGCTTGGAAATTTTGCAACCTCCCAATAGAATCTGGTGGATTAGGTCTTCTGGAAACTCTCCATCAATGTACAACTCTATGTGCCAATTACATAGCTTCTGGATCTCCATATGGGAGAAAATATTGGTAATTTGGAGTAGGCCCCTTAGTGTTTAGACATTTTTTGCTTGGAATCTGGTTCCAGTATTCAATGACAAAAGACCTAGTGCTACAAACAATCATTTTTACCAAAACCCTCTTGGGTCAATTGTTATGGTTGGAAGTGGATTCAACATGGTGAAATGTTTCAATTTCTAGACATCCCTTTTGCCTTTCAGTCCTCTTCCTATGCCATATGACAATATATCCTTGCTAGGGTGGAAAAGAAACTTCAAAAATGGCTTCTTAAACCACTTTCTCTAACAGAGAAATCCCAAGTGTGCTCCAAGATTCTAATTGCCACCCACACTTAGTAGTCATCATGTTGGACACCCTCTAATACCTCTTACCAAAAATTAGAGAAACTTCTTAGAGATTTTATGTTGGTTTTATTGAAAAAGAGAAAAGGTTTTCACATAGTAGCTTGGAAATTTCGGAACCTCCCAAGAGAATCTGGTGGATTAGGTCTTCTGGAAACTCTCCATCAATGTACAACTCTATGTGCCAATTACATAGCTTCTGGATCTCCATATGGGAGAAAATATTGGTAATTTGGAGTAGGCCCCTTAGTGTTTAGACATTTTTTGCTTGGAATTTGGTTCCAGTATTCAATGACAAAAGACCTAGTGCTACAAACAATCATTTTTACCAAAACCCTCTTGGGTCAATTGTTATGGTTGGAAGTGGATTCAACATGGTGAAATGTTTCAATTTCTAGACATCCCTTTTGCCTTTCAGTCCTCTTCCTATGCCATATGACAATATATCCTTGCTAGGGTGGAAAAGAAACTTCAAAAATGGCTTCTTAAACCACTTTCTCTAACAGGGAAATCCCAAGTGTGCTCCAAGATTCTAATTGCCACCCGCACTTACTATTCATCATGTTGGACACCCTATAATACCTCTTACCAAAACTTAGAGAAACTTCTCAAAGATTTTATATGGGCTTTGTTGAAAGAGAGAAAAGGTTTTCACAGAGTAGCTTGGAAATTTTGCAACCTCCCAATAGAATCTGGTGGATTAGGTCTTCTAGAAACTCTCCATCAATGTACAAATCTGTGTGCCAATTACATAGCTTCTGGATCTCCATATGGAAGAAAAGTCTGGTAATGTGGAGTAGACCCCTTAGTGTTTAGACATTTTTTGCTTGGCATATGGTTCCAGTATTCAATGACAAAATACCTAGTGCTACAAGCAATCATTTTTACCAAAACCCTCTTGGATCAATTGTTATGGTTGGAAGTGGATTCAACATGGTGAAATATTTCAATTTCTAGACATCCCTTTTACCTTTTAGTCCTCTTCCTCTATCGCATGACAATATATCCTTGCTAGGGTGGAAAATAAACTTCAAAAATAACTTCTTAAACCACTTTCTTTAACAGGAAAATCCCAAGTGTGCTCCAAGATTCTAATTGCCACCCACACTTACTATTCATCATGTTGGACACCCTCTAATACCTCTTACCAAAAATTAGAGAACCTTCTCAGAAATTTTATGTGGGCTTCGTCGAAAGAGATAAAAGGTTTTCACAGAGTAGCTTGGAAATTTTGCAACCTCCCAAGAAAATCTGGTGGATTAGATCTTTTGGAAACTCTCCATCAATGTACAACTCTGTGTTCCAATTACATAGCTTCTGGATCTCCATATGGGAGAAAAGCCTGGTAAGGACTTAGTCTTCACTTCCTCCTGATAATGAGGGTGCATGTACATATTTAGGGCACGTTTGTGGCTAAAAATTATTTGAAAAGTTTGGGAAACCCTTAGACCCTAGCTTATCTAGAACAATAATGACTTCAATAAGTGGCTTTCCCTTAACCAACAATTAATCTAGTGGTCTCCCATTTTTACCTACTAGAGTCAACCATTAGCCAAAGTTCCTTGGGTTTGGGCCCTACAATTCTTTTATAAAGGAATCAAGGTTGCTTCTAATCTCTTCTCCACATGAACTAGACATTGGATTTCATGGCAAGATACCAAATCACAATTTCACCTAGTTGAGCAAGACAAGGAAACCTTTCAAGAGATAGTCGACATGATCCTGCTTGAGATGTTGCACAAGATTGGAGTTAGAAGCCTTCACCCATGGTGAAAATACTAGAAGTGGTATCTAGACACTCCATTCAAGAGTTACAAACCTTGTTAAGGAGAGTCTTGGCTTTCCCCTCACCTTCCAATGATTCCAAAGCTGAATGAGCAATGGAAAATCTAGTCAATGGTAAAGAATGGCAAAAATATTTTCTCACCATTTGGGATGTAGTGCTCAAGCCTAAAGTGGCTCACTTCCTATGGTGCCTCCTTTATTAGGGTTTATCGATGGGAGAACGTCTTGTGCATTTCGAAATAACCTTTTCCAAATGTCCTTTTTGTTAGCACAAGGAGTCCATTAAGCATTTGTTTTGGTATTGTTGTAGAGCACAGGCGACCTGGACTTGCATACATGACTTTTTCAAACCTTTTCAGCCTAAAACATTCTCATGGTAGATGATATTTTTTGGGGATAAGGCTAGTATGCTAGCAATCATTGAGCAAATATAACATATTTTTAGAGGAGAAAATCTCTTTGATATTTGGAAAATTTGTAATTTTGCTATTTTTTCTGCACAACAAATCTCTATAGATTTTTTGGTTTCTTCCAAAGCTTTACTTTGCTCTAATGTTCTACTTCAAATCCAAGCTCAAACTAACAAAATTATCCTTGAAGTCCAACACTTTTTTACTCTTTTAGATCATTGGACGAATGCTCCCTACATGGTGGCTTATGTTCCACCTTTTCTCCCATGAAGGCAGTCCTCATCTCAGCAGAGGATGCTCCTAAACAGTAGGGCAATGGATATGGTTGGAAGCCTTTGATAGCAACAAAACTCGAATCTTATACTGGTTGGGGTAATCTCTTAAGGCTCCTCCTCTTTGCCAGAGCCACCTCTATGTAAATCAAAGTGTTAACACATTTATGTTTTTCTCTTCTTTTGTTGAGTTGTTAACTATCTTGTAGATTTCCAGAACCGATTGGTTTTGAAAAGATTTTATCACATAAGCTTTATGAGGTGTGTTTTCATATTACCCACTTTTTGTAAATAATGTACCTTATTATTTGATTTAATAATATCAAGTCACTTTTAAAAAAAAAAATTAACAAAAGTTTCATAAAAAAATACTATAATAATCTCTATGTATTAATTATACAACTTTAAAAGCACTTTTAAAATATATAAAAAAATCAACATATTATTAATTGGTTAATATAAGTATTTTCTATATAAATACCACATTTATATTAATATTCAAATAAGAAAATAGACACATTAATTAATCATTATTGATATGTTTATACCTATCTTTTATCTTGTAAAATGTTATATGAATCTCTCTTCATTTGTACAAGTTATTTATGGATACAAAACTGTTGTATTAGGTACCCTTGTTGTATTAGGTACCCTTGGGTTCTTATAATTAATTTTTAATGTAAAATATGATATTGTTAATTTACATAGCATAGGTATACAAAACTGTTGTATTAGATGCCCTTGGGTTCTTATGATTAATTTTTAATGTAACATATGATGCTGTCAATTTGCATAGCATAGGTTAAAAAATACTTGTTGACATTTACAATATGGATGGTCTAGGCAAGACACACTGCTAAAAATTAAATTTATTTGAAAGGAAGACCTATTTGAAAATAAAAAATAATAATCTTCCTTGAAATACTGTAATAATATATCTTTAAAATTTCAGGTTCAAACTACACCAAACACTGTCTTTTTAGGAATATATCTTAAAAATTTCATGGTCAAACTACACCAAACACTGTCTTTAAAATTTCATGTTCAAACTACACCAAACACTGTCTTTTTAGGTGGGAGGCTCTATATGCAGGTCTGAAAAAACTTAGGAAAGTTACTTCTTACAATTGATAAGCATGAAGTCTATCACCATAGGATTATTATTGAAAAATGTCTGTAATAAACCACATATGTGGAGGGTAAATTATGGGAGTACAACGGGGAATCATTCTAATTTTTGATGTATGAACATTTCACGGATCCTGGAAAACAAATCGTCGAAGAGGAGTCCGCGAACAACCCACCCAAACGCAGTAGACTGAGAAAAGTAGGATATAATGACTGTAATGGCTCAGAGATGTGTAAATTTTTTAACTATTTGATAGTCTTGCAGATTATAATATGTTAGGGCAGTTTCTAGCAAATTTCCACAAACTGAAATCTTTGCCATATTTTTATTGGAAACATACAGTCAAAGCTATATAGCTAGGGTACATCAAAACCACCTTCGCTGTAGATGGAACTTCGCTGTAGATGGAAATTGGATATCTGTTGGGAGAGCCCAACGCCTTTATGTCTGCAAGTATAAATGAAAAACTTGAGGAATTGTCTACTCTTCTAGGTGGTCTTATTTATCAGTTTGAAAGTTGCAGAGTGCTAGTGCTACGTGTTGCACACATTGCCTAGAAAGTCCTAGATGAAAAATACATAGTTGGAGACCTTTAACCCTCTGAGTGCAACAGTCTTACAGAAATTCCAAAATTTGACGGCATTCGTTGTTTAAGAGACCTCAAACTAGATTGGTGTGAGAAGCTTGAGGGGTTACCTACTCTTTTACAGAGTCTAGTTAATCTGAATCTTCAGATATGGTGCAACATGCAGAACATGTCTAGTATGTGTTAATATAAATAAATGGAATTCTTGAAGCAAGCAACTTAATCAATAGAAACTATTAATCATTAGAAACTATTAATCATTACAGTAGAACAACATAAACATGCAAAACAAGATAAAACACAGTATATAACGTGGTTCATCCAGTTTGGATTACATCCACCAAGAAACACCAGTCCTTTGTATTAGCACCAATACAAAGGAGTAATCATGCAACACAACACAACCAACTGCAATTCTTCTTTAAAACATCAGCATCTCCACATAATTACTCTAACAATAATTCAACATGCAAACACCCTTACATCAAACTCTACACTAAACTTACAGCTCTCTCTACAAGAGATACACAATCCTATGCACTTCTCATAAATAAGATATAATCCTCACTACGGAAGGTATTACATAAATAAAGAAACCCATTACATGAATGTTAAAACAAACATCTTATAATTAACCCAATCCCACTTATAATTAACCCAATCCCACTTAAGACCTTAATTCAAACTTAAAAATTTTACAATTAGAAAAAACTTAATTTTAGTCAATCCTAAAATTATTATTATTTTTTTTTTTTCTTTATACAAATTAAAAAAAACTTAATTTTAGCCAATCCTAATTTTTTTTTTTTTTTTTCCTTTGTCCACCTCTAATTCGAGATTGGTCATCTACATTTCAATTTATCAGAGAACTGTTTTATCAATATTTAGGCGAAATCATACTCCACAATGAGAAAACTCATGATACAAGACGTGAGAAGCTTGAGGAATTACATGCTCTTCGAGATCATCTCACTAGTTTATGTTATTGGCTGCAACAGATTTCTAAACAATCCCTTGACATGAATCTCAATATTAGTGGGAGCTAGGAACTATGAAAAGTTCCTTTAAATCTGATACAATGCACAACATCTCCTTTGAATCTGCTATAGAAAGTTGGAGACTCTTCGTCTAACTCAGTGCACAAGTCTTCTCAACTCTCAGAGTTGCATCTCTTGCAATTTGTAGGAAAGCTCACACTTTGTTAATGTGTAAAGCTTGAGGAATTACCTGCTCTTCCAGAATGTCTCATCAGTCTTAAAGTGGAAGATTGCCACAACCTGCAGCAAATATGTAGTATGCCCCATATGAGGTATTTAGAGACCCTTGATGTGTCTCATTTCAATAGTCTTATTAAGCCTCCAAATTTGTACTCTCTGCAATTTTTGAGAGAGTTCATACTAACGGACTGTGAGAAGATTGATTAACTGCCTTCTCTTCCTGGTGGTGTTACTATCTTTGTGTTACAGGCTGCTCCAAATCGCAAGAAGTCTTCAGTATGCATCGTCTAAGAAATTTGGAGACTCTTGAATGGTCTTTATGCAAAACTCTTATTCAACTCCAAACTGGACAGTATATAAGCCTTAAAACAATTCACACTGGAGTCCTGGACTGCTGTGGTCTTAAGAAATTGCCATCTCTACCAGGAATTCTTACCAATCTCAAAGTTAAAGGCTGCTACAATCTACAAAAGCTCTGCATTGTGTCTCATATGATAATGCTGGAGAATTTTGATCTGTCTTGCTGCACAGGTCTTACTGAACTTCCAAAATTGACGAGTCTCTGAGAGAACTCATACTAGACTACTGTGTCAAGCTCGAGGTATTACCTCCTCTCCCGGAGAGTCTCGCTAATCTTAGCACCATGTCTCTTATGTTAAAGCTGGAGAGTCCTCCTCAGCCTAGAACCATAGGTATAGATGAATATGCCATGTTAGAGCTAATCGATGAAACGGCCTTATCAGCTTCCTTGTGTGACAGAGGTGTTAAATTGCATTTCGCCCACCAGGGTGTTAGAAGTTAGTGAAGAAGGGATGAGTTCCACACACTACCACATGGCTCAGGATGTACAAGGAGAAGCCTCTCTTCCTATTCCACGGTCGTATTGATTGCAGCACTGACTCTCTTGTGTTAAGGTTGGGGTACCTTTCTCGATCCATAATCACAGTGAAAGGAAGCGCAAGACTCCAGAGCCAGATGACATAACAACCTTGTCCTTTAGCCCTGCCCAGTCCAAAGCGTCCAGATGTCGTAGAGGTTTCACATTGCATTTCTGCTGGCATCATGTTAGACGTTACCGAAGGCACGACTGCCGCTCAGGATTTCATGGATCGGGATGTATAGAGAGGAAGATTCTGTTCAACTTCCAAAAGGTCAGAATGCTTGTAACTTGTGGCTAATCATTTCTACGGACAAGCAGTACTTGGGGCATATAAATTAGGCATATCAGTGACAGCTTGATGCAAAAGGAAAATAATCATGAAAAAGTAATCCTATAGCAGGTTTATGTTTCAGCACAGAGTATCCCCAAGGATTGTCTGCAAAGCAGGATTTCTCCTTACAGAGGATGCAGAGCATTTAAAGAACCTTTTTTGGTCCCAGAGACCATTTTGAAAAGGAAGCAAATTGCTTCAGTGCTTAAGGTAATTCTTATCAGCTTCACATTGTATATTTAAATATGCCAAATTGTTATTTGTTGTCTGGACATTTTTCACTTACTTTGAAAATGTAGAGGGCCTGATGAATGTGGTTATTGGCTCCGTAAAATCTACTGCAAATAATTGAGAATATGTCGGTTCTGTCAACTTAGAAGTTGAAAGAAAACAACTTTCTCCACGAGGTGAAAGCAGACATTTAATTAACAGTTTGAGCTTGAAATAAAGTTTGAGTGAATAAGATTTTTGGACGATAGGGTTCTGTTACAGAATATGGGTCTAAAGTGTACACAATTTGGTGATTAGAAATAAAATAATTTCTCATAAGCTGGGCAATACAATTTTGCACTTTGGAAGATTACCAACTACCAAGTCAAGGAGCCTATAATCTAGATTTGAAACATTCTTGTCGAAAAGATATCATTCATACTAGATTGATTCAAAAAATATTTGGTAGCCATGGTTCTCTATTTTTGTATGAGAGTTGTTTTTTTACATAGAAAAAATCCGAAAATACCTAACTGCTTGTTTGTAGGCAACACGGATTTGAGCACGACTTATCCCTTCAATGTATGTCAATAGGTGATTATCTTGATTTTTGCTCATCTTATACATGACATTTTATTTCAACACCAAATTCACAGTTCTCTGAAACATTATTCTTTGGTTATGTCTTGCGGAAGGAATTCTTATCAATGGCTGATCTCCATGGTATCAGAGCAATTTTGACATGAACGACAATGTAGTTGTTAATATTTTTAATAACTTACTAAAGTTTGAGCTCTTGTAATTGGTAAAATTTGTTTCAGTTTTGTTTGTTTGTTAAATTTTTGTAGAGAAGACTCACCATATTGAAATTCAGACAGCTTTGAGTATAGCCATTTGGCACATATGCAAACAGAAAATGATCCCTTGAATGACTTTCAAAATTTAAGCTTGACATATTCTGATGCAGGAATGGTGCTCAACCAAAAAAAAAAACCTTATGACTGCATAGTATATTGAAAATTAACGGTCCAAACCTACTTTCAAGAAAGCCCACATCAGTTTCAAACCTTTAGGTGAAGGATAAGATTGCCAGTTGTTTCTCCATATCTTCAATGTGGTTCCAAAAAGCAGTTGGTGGATTTAATAGTTTAAGGACTATGAGCTCTGGCAGGATTCTAGTACCATTCAAAATCATGCAGAGGGTTTATTAGTTGTTATACAAGATTTGTATTCTCAAAGCAAAGGTAATGCAAACTTTATTGCTAAGCAATGATGGAATCCCATCTCAGGAAAGTTCTCAAATTTCATAATTTCGAGTTTCAAACTTGTACTTCTATCTATATGCTATTATTAAAATAGCTCATGGCCATTCGTGTTTTGCAGGCAAAACATATTGTCTCCTTATTTTAAAAGTGGGCTTCAAAGTTCTCTAAACTTCAGGAGGAATCACGGGTGTAAAATAAAGCTTATCAAAGGAGATGGCCTTTACAAAGTTCAACACACATGAACCCCTAGAGTAGATGCTACTTATTAACCGTTACAATTACAATGCTATTTTTTTTAGGTAAAATTGATTAAGTGCGGGGTTTAAATGGCCCAAACCCAAATACATCAAACTGTAGCTAAACCAATCTACTTTTTGTTTGGCTTTGTTTGTTACAATGCTCCTTAGTACCGGTTACTTTAGATCAGTATCTGTGCAGTCAGTCTACATGTGTACAACTCGTGACTGGGTTTCTTCTTTCCAGTATTTTCGAAACAATTGTTTGTGGTCCACTTCCCCATGGATCAATTATTGAAAATGATTGGTTATTGATTGAGGATTTTAGTTTATAGGTATATTTTGAATAGTTAGCTTCAAAATGCTTACTGAAGCTTCCTTTAGAATGAGCTAATTGAGCACCATCAGGTCCCCTGTAGAATTCTTTTGACTAAAGTATATGATGGAACTGTTCTTTTCTTATGAGAAACTAATCTTCTTCCAGCTTACATGATTATATGAATACACAAGTCATGTAGATAAAACATGATAGCAAAAGGCTACTGACCCACTCTATAAATTTTATCTACTAAGCTTGAAAACTTGGTAAACATGCATACCACATGATCCCCTTTTAAAGTTGGCCAAGTGCTTTCAAAAACCTAAGGTATTATGTTTGGATTCCTAAGATATTAACTTTAGACTCTTTTTTAAATGACCTGTTAGGTGAAGTCTATCACTCATAGGTGGGTTATATGAGTGTTGTGCAAAAAGCTTTCAATAATGGCGTTTCAGGACAATGAAAATGGCATTAGTCTGTTCATTTTTATTGGAAGGTGAGACAAACTTCACTGTTGCGTAAAAACAATTAATAATATATATATATAAAATTTGAAAATGTATTTTAGGGGCAAATGTTAACATCATTACAAAATAATATACTTGACAAACTTTGTTAAAACAAAGAAACCTAAGGAACAATATTGAGTCTTCAAAGCACATAAAGTTGAATAATAGATTAAGATTAGATTCTTCATCTTTTAATAAATGATAAGGTTTGCTTCAGATGTTGAGTTGAGTCGACACATGCAACTAAAAAAGATTTGATTTATACCATTGCTTGTTGTTAGAAATGTTGAGTTGTCATTGATATCAAAGGTAGAATTGGAAGAATAATTATGCTCATGAGTTTTGGCAACATCATTGGAAGGATAATCATGCTTATGAGTGTTTGGAAGTATCATTATTTGAATAAAAAGAATATGATTTAATATTTAAATTAAATATTAAAGTCGTAAAAGTTATTATTATAAAGTTAAAGCTTATAGTATTTAAATATTAAATTTAAATATTATAAAGGTGGTATTTTGGAATATAAAGTATATGGGCCAACCTTGTGCATACAAACAAAGATTGTATATATAAAGGAAGGTGGAAATTTATTTAGAGGTAGAGAATGCGTGATCGATGCCTTCAAATTAATCAAGCAAATGATAATCTGACACTGTAGTGAGAGAATGAAGCAAGACAGCAGAAGTGAGCCTTAATCTGATGCGGTAGTGAAAGAACAAAGCTTGCGATATTGACAATATCTGAGCCCAAGCATGTGCATATGAGTGGCTTGCGGTGGCAATAGCACTTGAGCTCGAGTGAAGGAGTAAGCATCTGAGTGGCTTGCAACAGAGAAGAAATTATAAAAAAACAATAAGAGTGTTTTGAAGACTTACAACAGAGAGGATCCTACGATTGAAAAGATAACAAGAGTGCTTTGAAGGCTTGTATCAGAAAGGAGTGGGTCAGAACAAAGATTCGACGGAGGTCAAGAAAATATCATCATGAAAAAATTTGGCTGATACATCACTCAAAAATAGCAAGAGAATCCCAAGACGTCAGTGAGAAAAAGATATCGTGGAAATTACAGACGAAGCTTTTTAGAGGAGCACATTGAACGTTTGATGATTTTCGGGACATAGACAAAGGAAGAAGCACCGAGCGCCATTGACATTAGGTGAAGAAAACACATTGAAGAGAGGTCAATCACCATTGGAGAAAGTGTTGCAGTTGTCACTTGGGCAGAAATAACGGAGCTTGAAGATTATGCTGAAAGTAAGGCAAAAAAGAATAGCTACATAGGTAATCAGATTTTATTTCATACTAATGGTAATTTGAGTTAGTAAAGAATATTGAGCACAGGAAAGAAAAGAACGAAAGCATCATTATTGAGATCCAACATGGAAGAAGCGACATATATGTGAAATCAAAATGGCAACAAGATTCATAAGACACAACAACACAAGGAATAAAAAGGTACACATCTTTTGGCTTGGTTATTTTGTAAAAGTGTGATCGCTACGACGTCAAGTTAAATATTATGGAATTACCTCCCATAGGATGGTGTATCTGAGGTGGTTTGCTCTTCGTTGGTAAGGGAAACAATTGGAAGACCCAGGTTTAAGTCTCATGCATGATTTTTGATAAAATAAAATAGAAATTTTGAAGGTGAAAGTTTCGTCTTACGTTGGCAGCAAAGGAGGTATAGTAAGATAATAATTTTTGTGGTATTAGTATAATTGGTGATTTTACAAAGTTGGATATATAAGAAATCAATTTTTAATAAAGGTTATATTTTGTAAGTTTTATTATTGGAGTGATAAGTGTGTTTGATTTGAAATTGAAGCATAAGAAAATTATAATATAGATTGGAGTGCATCATTTTTGTTGAAGATAAATTGGGATGCATCATTTCTGTTGAGATAAATTAAAGTGCATCATTTTGTTGAGATATATTGGAGTGCATCATTTTGTTGAAGATAAATAGGGGTGCATCATTTATGTTGAGATAGATTTGGAATGCATATAGAAAGTAAAGGTCAACATTTTCGTTGAGATAGATTTGGAAGTGTTACATAGTACAAGAATAGAGTGAAAGAATTAATGCACATCTTCACCTTAGCATCAAAATGAAAGGAAGGACATTTCAACTATCTTCAACAGGAAGAAAAGTAAGGTATTAGCATCTCCAATTCAACACACAAGTAAGTTATCTAATGCTAGACTTGGGCTACCTTTAAAATGTACTAAATGTGAGATATGTGAAAGAGACAGACTTAATGAATGTAAAGAACATATTGGAGCTTTTTTAGTGCATATCATATTCTATATGTTCATGAAGATAAAAGAATTTTGGGTAGAATATATCTGAATTGCTATAGTGGAGAAAAATACACTTTGAATAGATGAACCTTGTTTGTATGTAAAATTTGGAAATAGATGAGCAATATTTATGAGCATATTTATGCATTGTTTATGACTGGATTTGGAATTAGACAAGCAGTATTTGTGAGCAGATCTATGCAAGATTTAAGTAGAGTTGTGAGTAGGTTTTGGAGCAAATTTGAGTAGGTTTTGGAGCAAATTTGAGTAGGTTTTGTGAGTAAGTATTTGAATTAAAGAGTAGGTTTTATGAGCAGGTTTGAAGCAAATTTGAGCAAAATTATGGAGCATATTTGAGAGAAGACTTGAGCAGAGTTTGAACTAGATTTGTGACTAGAGGGGATTGGTGTCTCTTGTGGATTGGAGTCCATGAACCAGAGTAGAGGGGATTGGTGTCTCCTGTGGATTGGAGTTTATGAACTAGAGCAGAGGGGATTGGTGTCTCTTGTGGATTGAAGTCCATGAACCAGAGTAGTGGGGATTGGTGTCTCTTATGGATTGGAGTCTATGAACTAGAGAAAAAGGGAATTGGTTTCTCTTGTGGATTGGTGTCCATGAACTAGAGCAGAGGGGATTGGTGTCTCTTGTGGGTAGGTGCCTACGAAATTGTGAGAGGGGATATGTGTCTCATGTGGATTGGTGTCCACAAACATTGTAATAGGGGATTGGTATCTCCTATGGGTTGGAGCCCACAAATTTTTTTGAGAAATTTATAAACAATATTTTTCCATGGATGTAGTCCATATTGGGTGAACCACATTAAATATGTTTCTTATGTGTGTGGTGATTTGTTCATTTTTTAATAAATGCATTTATATTATTGCTATTATCATTTGGAAAGAAAAGTAAAAGTTTTATCTTATATGTTTCACCCTCTCTTTTAGTATGAGCTTGTGTTCTTGAATTGGTATTAGAGCGGGTTTCTTTGTGAAAGCCTAATAGCTTGAAGGAAGATCTTATAGGAACACAAATGGTTCACCAAGAAGGTTTTTCATCAAATAGAGCTCCATTGTTTGATGGGACTTACTATGCTTTCTAAAGTGTGAGGATGCAAACTTATTTGTTGTCACATGGTTATGATATATAGCAATCCATTGTGGATGGGTTCACAACACCTACAATGTCTCCCACAGATGCAAATGGTAAGAAAATATATGAAAATAATTTCAGGGCAATGAATGCAATCTTAAGTGGGTTATGTGAATCAAAATTTATGAAAGTCATGCAATGCATTTTAGCAAATAAATATGGGACAAGTTATAGAGAACATATGAAGGGGATGACAAGGTTAAAATGGTAAAACTTCAAACTCATAGGAGGAAGTTTGAATACTTGAAGATGAAATATGAGGAAGATATTACTAGGTACTTGCTTCATGTTGATAAGGTTGTCAAAACCATTCGTGGACTTGGAGAAAGTATTAAAAGACTCTAAGATCATTCAAAAAAATTTGAGGTCACTTCCCATGAGGTTTTATGCAAAGGTTTCAGCAATTGAAGAAATGAAGGATCTCAAAAATTTGATCATGGATGAGCTATATGGAATTCTCACAGCCTATGAGACGAGGACATAAAAAGATCAAACATCCAAATGAGATGCAACATTCAAAGCTTCAAGGAAGATAAAGAATAAGAAACCAAAATCAAATGAAGAATCAAGTAGTGGAGATGAAGCTAATTTTGTGAGAAGGAATAAGAAGGGTCCAAGAAAACACAAAGGCATGCATTCTATGAAATATTTTAACTGTGGTAACCTTGATCATTATGTATCTTTCCACAAGCTATAAGTATTAGCAATGAATAAGAAAAGGAATATAAGAAACAAAAAGAAAATAATTCTATCATGAGAAGAAAAAATGCACGATCAAAGCAAGCATGAGTAAAAGATATTTCAATGACATAAGAAGAGTCTTTATATTGAAGAAGCAAGCAATTATTCCAGTAGCAGTGATGAAAGCTTCTTCAATAGTGAAAGAGAAGAAATCTTATTCTTGGCCATAGAAGAAGATGCTCCTATTTTTGAAGATCAAGAAGAAGAGAAATATTTAGAAAGTGAAGAGGAAGCCACATTCGACATAGAAGAGGAACTTATTGTTGCTCTTGAAGAGTTGAAGAGGGTTAATAAGAAGAACTTAAAATTGAAGGCTCAAGCACAACTGGATGAGAAAATAAAGGCAAAGCTTCTACAAGATCTCACCAAATTAAAAGTAAAGGTTGAAGAGACAAGGATAATTGAAGAAGGTATGGTTGAAAAATTAAAGGTAAAAGAACTAGAGTGTGAAAGACTAGAACATGAAGCTGTCATTCTAAGGAAGGGACTTGAAAAATTTAATGATAAGATATATCAATTTAGAAAAAGCTCAAAAAACTTGGATGATATTATCAAAGCATAAAGATCTCCATTTATGAAGACTAGACTTGGTTTTGAAGAAGGTCAAGAGAAAAAAAAGGGAGTCAAGCTCAAAAGAAATAGAAGTATCAAAGAAAGTAATTGAAGAGGAGTCCAAGACCTATGCTGATATGTTAAAAGTGGAAGCATCAATGAGGAAGAAAATAATGCACAATTAGGGAATAGGTACCATCGTAGAAACACCAATGAGAGAACCATGCAATAATATCCGCCAAGGTAATCAGATAGGTTTCAATATCTCTTTCATGGTTATTGTTTTTCATGTAACCATTTTGGTCATAAAGCTATAAATTGTAGGGTCCATGCTATGAATGATTTTGGCTTCACCAAGAGGAATTTCAATTCATTTGCACCTCTCATGGACTACATTATCATTTATTACAAATGTAACAATTTTGGACATACAACTAGATGGTCTAGAACATTATTCCCTGAATTTCCAAAGTCCAGCGAAAGGGAGAATGGTCAAAATATTCAAAAGGATATGATCTCCAAAATTTGGAGAAAGAAAATGAAACACGAAGAGGAGCATAGTAATTTGAGAGTTTCACTCCCATCCCATTATTATAGACTCAAAGAGATCAGGGAGTGGGGGGCATTGTCAAGTGACTTATCTTACAAGCCCCAAGGAGCCTTTGCCATTGATGTCATAGGGGGAGAGTTTTTAGTAAGGGAGAGCAGCTAGTCAGGGGGAGCAATTTGTGATCTTGTTGGAATAAAGGACAATTTTTATTATAGGGTTACCATCAATGACAAAGGGGGAGATTGTTAGAAATATTGGAAGAATAATTATGCTCATGAGTTTTGGCAACATCATTGGAAGGATAATCATGCTTGTGAGTGTTTGGAAGTATCATGGTTTGAATAAAAAAATATGATTTAAATATTAAAGTCATAGAAGTCACTATTATAAAGTAAAACCTTATAATATTTAAATATTATAAAGGTAGTATTTCGGAATATAAAGTATATGGGCCAAACTTGTGCATATAAATAAATATTGTATATATAAAGGAAGGTGGAAATTAATTTAGAGGTAGATAATACATGATTGATGCCTTCGAATTAATCAAGCGAACGATAGTCTAACGCAGTAGTGATAGAACGATGGAAAGCAGCAGAAGTGAGCCTTATTCTGATGTAGTAGTGAAAAAACAAAGCTTGTGGTACCAGTAGTATCCAAGCTCAAGAAAAGGTGTGTGCATCTAAGTGGCTTGCGATGATAATAACACCTAAGCTCGAGTTAAGGAGTAAGCATCTGAGCAGCTTGCGATAGAGAAGAAATTAAAAAAAGACAACAAGAGTGTTTTGAAGACTTGAGGTAGAGAGGACCCTATGATAGAAAATACAACAAGAGTGCTTTAAAGGCTTGTGATAAAAAGGAGTAGGTCACAACAAAGATTCAATGGAGGTCAATAAAATATCATCATGAAGAAATTAGGCTGATACATTACTAAACAAAACAAGCAAATTCCAAGACATCAGTGAGAAAAATACATCATGGAAATTGCAGAAGAAGCTTTTTAGAGGAGCACACTAAATGTTTGATGATTTTTGGGACATAAACAAAGGAAGAAGCATCGAGCGCCATTGACGTCAAGTGAATAAAATGCATTGAAGAAAGGTCAATCGCCATTGGAGAAAGTGTTGCAGTTGTCACTTGGATAGAAACAAGGGAGCTTGAAGATTGTGTTGAAACCAAGGCAAAGAAAAATAGCTACACAGGTAATCAGATTTCATTTTATATTAATGGCAGCTTGAGTTAGTAAAGAATATTGAGCATAGGAAAGAAAAGAATGGAAGCATCATTATTGAGATCCAACATGGGAGAAGCAACAGATGTGTGAAATCAAAATGGTAGCAAGATTCATAAGACACAGTAGCACAAGAAATAAAAATGTACACATCTTTTGGCTTAGTTATTATGTAAAAGTATGATGGTTGTGACGTCAAGTTAAATATTTTGGAATTACCTCCCATCGGATGGTGTATCTAAGGTGGTTTGCTCTTCATTGGTAAGGGAAATAGTTGGAAGACCCAGGTTTGAGTATCGCGCATGATTTTTGATAAAAGGAAATAGAAATTTTAAAGGTGAAAGTTTCATCTTACGTTGGCAACAAAGGAGGTATAGTAAGATAATAATTTTTGTGGTATTAGTATAATTGGTTATTTTAAAAATTTGGAGATATTAGAAATCAATTTTTAATAAAAGGTTATATTTTGTAAGTTTTATTATTGGAGTGATAAGTGTGTTTGATTTGAAATTGAAACAAAAGAAAATTATAAGATAAATTGGAGTGCATCATTTTTGTTGAAGATAAATTGGGATGCATCATTTCTGTTGAGATAAATTAGAGTGCATCATTTTTGTTGAGATAGATTTGAGTGCATCATTTTGTTGAAGATAAATTGGGATGCATAATTTATGTTGAGATAGATTTGGAATGCACATAGAAAAGAAAGGTCAATATTTTTGTTGAGACAGTTTTGAAAGTGTCACATAGTGCAAGAATAAAGTGAAAGAATTAATGCACATCTTCACCCTAGAATCAAAATGAAAGGAAGGACATTTCAACTATCTTCAAGAGGAAGAAAAGTAAGGTATTAGCATCTCTAATTCAACACACAAGTAAGTTATCTAATGCTAGACTTGGGCTACCTTTAAAATGTACTAAATGTGAGATATGTGAAAGAGACAGACTTAATGAATGTAAAGAACATATTGGAGCTTTTTTAGTGCATATCATATTCTATATGTTCATGAAGATAAATATTTTTTGGGTAGAATATATCTGAATTGCTATAGTGGAGAAAAATACACTTTGAATAGATGAACCTTGTTTGTATGCAAAATTTGGAAATAGATGAGCAATGTTTATGAGCATATTTATGCATTGTTTATGACTAGATTTGGAAGTAGACAAGCAATATTTGTGAGAAGATCTATGCAATATTTAAGTAGAGTTGTGAGTAGGTTTTGGAGCAGATTTGAGTAGGTTTTGTAAGTTTTTTGAGTTGATTTGAGCAAGTTTGAAGCAAGTTTGAGTAGAATTATGGAGAAAATTTGAGAGAAGACTTGAGTAGAGTTTGGAACATATTTGTGAGTAGTGGAGATTGGTGTCTCCTATGGATTGAAGTCCATGAACTAGAGCAGATGGGATTGGTGTATCTTGTGGATTGGATTCCATGAACCAAAGAAGAGGGGATAGCTATCTCTTGTGGATTGGATTCCATGAACTAGAGCAGATGGGATTAGAGTCCATGAACCAAAGTAGAGGGGATTGGTGTCTCCTATGGATTGATGTCCATGAACCAGAGTAGAGGGAATTGGTATCTCCTGTGGGTAGGTGCCTATGAACTTGTGAGAGGGGATAGGTGTCTCCTATGGATTGGTGTCCACGAACATTATAATAGGGGATTGGTATCTCCTATGGGTTGGAGCCCACAAAATTTGTTGAGAAATTTATAAGTAATATTTCTCCATGGATGTAGCCCATATTGGGTGAACCATGTTAAATCTATGTCTCTTATGTGTGTGGTGATTTTTGCATTGTTTTATTATTGCATTGATATTATTGTTGTTATAATTTGGAAAGAAAAGTAAAAGTTTTATCTTATACTATTCACCCCCTCTTAGTATAAGCTTGTGTTCTTGAACTACATGACCACAAGCAAGAATTAATCTTCTATATTCAATTAATTTTAATGTCTGTATTAAATTTATAATGTTTGTGTCTCTTCGTTCTTCTAAAAAAATGTTCATATAAAAATGCTCATATGAAACAAACAAACAAAAAAATAAGGCATTACCCAACTCTACATCTCGTAGAAATGTATAGCCCATTTCTTGCAGAATGACTTCATCATTGGCCTAAATTTCCTAGAATGATAGTAAGGGCCCACTTAGCCCTTTTTAAGGACCATAGCAAATTTTACTATTCTTATTACAAACTCATTTATTTACCATGAAACTATCAAATTTATCTTCACACATTTGTTGACATCTAATGTAGGTTGTATCAATTTTGTAATACATGCTATCTTTGTTGGTTTATTAATTTTCTTATGATATACAGGTTCATATTAATTTGTGCATAACTATCCTTTTGGTTTTGGATGATATGGGGATGTGGAATTTGGATTCAAGGTTTTAAGTATGCAAATGCCTTGGGCTATAGTTGTACTATTGAATTTGTTTTACTATCTAGTGTTGGATAGATGACTCTCTAAGTCATAGAAATACCATTATATGGAGGTAGGCTTATGGTCATTGAACAGTAGCTACACAACTCAAAACTAGAATTGATTAGGCAAGCACATAAAACAAGAGTTAATTCAACACTTTGCAAAACAATCTGGAGTGAGTTCATTGAATATGAACTAAAACCAACTTTCGCAAACAAATAAGTTTCATGACTAGTTTTATGCCAATGTTATAATTAATGTGATGTTCCACCATGGCTTGGAAAAGAGTTGTCTCCCTTTTTTTGTGTGGAACATAGTTGGAAAAATTGCAGATTTCTTGCCATTTTTTGCGAAACTAGGCACCAAGAAAATAAAATTTATCACCATTTTCCTCTTTGATTTCTTACCAACAACTCAGTAAAAATTGGCTACTGTAGTAAATTTCAGTTTTAAAAGGAGTTTTTTCTCTCATTTTGATATTTTTTCCTTCTTTCCTGAATCTTCCTGCAGGTCAATATCAAACTTTAAACCATGTTTTGAGATCAAATTGATGAATTTAACACATAAAAGGATTGAAGGAAATTTATCATGATGATCCCATAACTGAGGAGCCTCCAATTCAGTTACTTGTCCAAAGCCAACCATCCAATTCTATGACGACAAAGGGATAACTATGAACAATTTAAAAACTCCTTAATATTTTGAAAATTTTAATTTGTATGATGTATTTCATTGTATTTCATAATCAATATAGGTAACTGTACTATTTTTTGTTGGATATTTTGAGTCAAAGTTGTCATTGATGTCAAGGAATGAAGTTGTCATTAATGTCAAGGAATAAGCTACCGTTGATTCCAAAAGGTCAAAAGGAGCAATGCAAAAGGTTGATGGCAAAATAGCTTCAGAATATTTATTCTTAATATTATGTAAAGCATAAATAAAAGTTTTTTTATTAAAACCATGGTTAGACAAAATAAAAGGTTTTTATTAAAACCATGGTTGGACAAAATAAAAGGTTTTTATTAAAACCATGGTTGGACAAAATAAAAGGTTTTTATTAAAAACCATAGTGGGAAAAATAAAAGGTTTTATTCAAAAGCATAATGGGCAAAGTAAAAGGTTTTTATTAAAACCTAAGAAGGCTTTAATCCTTAATAAATCCAAAATATCTAAATATTAATTTATAATATTTAAAATTCTAATGAATTTAAATAAATTATAAATCAAATATTTGAAGCCAAAACATTAGCGTCAACCCCCAATGAATTCATCTCCACTGATGTGCATGAAATCAAGGGCAAAGGTATTTATAACTTAAGCCAAACCTTATGTTTGGCATTTGAAAAATATTTGTGATATTTAGTGAGAAAGAGCTTGTGCAAAATCGAACGAAAGATGCCTTCGAAGTACATGTGGAGTAGGAACCATGTTGGAAGAAGAGCCAAAGGCTCTAGGGGAGAGTGAAGAGGATAAAACACACATTGCACTTTAGAGCATCAAGGTGAACATGTGACTCACATAGCGTGGAAGCCGCAGCCAAGGCGTTACTGAAGCAATTGGGTGCAAGTTCTAATCCCACCGATTGCAGAGCAGGTAATAAAGGTTTTTATTTTGAGTAGATTGAGATAAGTTCTATTGAGGACTTGTTGAGCAGATTTCAGGCAAGTATTAGTGAATACTTGAGAGCATATTGGACAAGTTCTAGAGAGGACTTATGGATATATTAGTGTGAGATTTTGTGGAAGCTTACAAGGTAGATTAGAGATAAGTCTTTGAGAAGACTTAAGAGCAGAGTTGATTGATTGATTTGTTCAAACCTTGAGTTAAGGTTTAGGGTAGATCTAGTAGTTTTGATTTGAGATTGGATCAAGATTTGTGTTAAGGTTTGAGGATAGATATTGAGGATATATTTATGCTAGACCGAAGGATTGTGTTTAGTTCAAATCATAGGATAGAGATTGAGGATAGATTAGTGCTAGATTGAAGGACTATGTTTAGTGTAGATCAAAGGACCGAAATTGAGGATAAATTTGTGCTAGACTAAAGGACTATATTTAGTGCAAATCTGAGGATAGATTTTGATGCAGATTTGAGGACAGATTTGTGCTAGACCAGAGACAAATATTGAGTAGATTTACGCTAGATCGAAGGACTATGTTTAGTGTAGATTTATGATAGAGCTTTGGAGGTGATAGAGTATAGAGGATGATATTCTCTATTGGATAGAGATCCATTAGCTAGGATAGTGAGGACAAGTTTCTTCAGTGGATAGAGATCCATTATCCAGAGTAGCAGGGGTAATAGTTCTTCTAGAAGATCACCAGCCAAATCAAGAGGAGAAAGAAGTTCTCTTATGGATAGAGATACACACACTTAATTAGGATATTGGCATCTTCTTTGGATAGAGGTCCATAAGCATTATAATAGATAAAGGTTTCCCAAGAGATTGATTAAGAAAATTTTAGTGAAAGATTTTCTCTGTGGAGTAGCCCACATTGGGTGAACCACATAAAATTTGTGTCTCTATTGTGTGTGGTGATTTATGTATTTATTTGATTACTATTGTTGATATTGCTATCTATACATTGCATAATATTTATTGTGAAAGAAAAGTAAAAAGTGGTCTTATACTATTCACCCCCCCTCTCAGTATAATCTTGTGTTCTTCAATTGGTATTAGAGCAGGTTCCTTCGGAAGAGTTTAACAACTTGAAGGAAAAACTTACAAGAACATAATGGATTCTAAATGGATCATTAGATAATTCAACACCAGTATTTTATGGAAGTGATTATATATACTAGAGTATGAGAATGAAGATTTACCTAATGGCACTTGGCAATGAAATTTGGAAAGTAGTTGAAAATGGATACATACCACCAGTTGATCCACCTACAGATAAGGAAGGTAAGCTTCTACAACATTACAATTCAAAAAAAATGAATGCATTTTTGAGAGGTTTGCATAGAACAAAGTCCATAAAATTTATGTACTGTAAAGATACAAAAGAACTTTGGGATAAGTTGCAAAGTATATATGAAGGAGATAAAAGTGTTAAAAAGGCAAAGATATGAAATCTCAAAGAACAATTTGAAGAATTAATAATTAAGGATGAGGAAAACATTAGTACTTATCTACTTTGGGTAGATGAAGTTGTTAATGCCATGCAAGGACTTGGAATTAATGTTGAAGAATCGGATATTTGTGATAAGGTCTTAAGATCTCTTCCAAAGAGATTTAGTGAAAATATTTTTGCTATAAAAGAATAAAAAATGGTGATTCTTTAAAAAGAAATGTTACTTGGTATTATTACAACATTTGATTTGAGAAAAAAAAAAGAACCTAATATTCGGAAGGAAGCAACCTTCAAAGAAATTAATAAGACAAAGGGTAAGAAGTCAGAATCGAGCAATGAGTTATCCAATGATGAAGAAAATTATGGCAAAAATAATAAATATTCAAGAAGATTTAAAGATGCAAAATATGTTAGATGTTATAATTATGGAAAGTATGATCACTATGCAACTGATTTTCAAGAATATAAAGATAACAATGATGAAGAAAAATAGGATCACAAGAATAAGGAATCAGAAAGATACGAGTACCAAAAGAAAGGTAAGTATGGATAAGGCAAACAAGAAAAGAAGTTATTTCAAAGACAAAAGAGGAGTTACTATGTAGACAAGGCAAGTAAGTACTCAAGTGATAGTGATAGTTTCTCAGATAATGATAAATATGAAGCCCTATTTTTGATAGAAGAAAAATAAGTTAAGAAAATGTCACCAATAATTCTCAAGTGTTTTAGATGTGGTAATTTTGGACATCTTGAAGATAGTTGTACAAGAAATGGTTTTAGTTTTAGTGATGATGAATATGAAGATGCACTTGAAGGACCAGAAGAAAATATTCTAATGGCACTAGAATAAGAAGAAGGTGAGCTTATAAAAGATAAGTCAAAAGAAAATGAAGATGTAGACAAAGGCAAACAAATAGAGGAAGAATCAGAAAAATGAGGAGTTGATCTTGAGGGAGAGTTTATCTATGATCTCAAAAATTTAAAGAAGGTAAGAAAGCAAAACTCTCATCTTGAGACTCAATTTCAAGAATGTGATGAAGATGAATAAAGAGGAAAGCTTATAGATGATCTAAAAAAGTCAATGGCTAAGAGAAAGAAGTTAAAGGATAAGTTAGAAGCAAAGGTCTTAAAATGTGAAAGGTTAGAACAAGAAGTAGCTCTACTAAGGGAAGATTTAGAAAAATCCAAGGATAAGCTACACAAGTTTGGAAAGAGTTCAAATATTGTGGATAAGATGATCAAGATTTTGGATCTGAAATATATGTAAATCTGGATAGTTTGTGTTGTAGTAGTAGTCATTGGCCCTTAGAAAGCATCTTCAGTGATGGGAGTACATGGGAGAATTATGGAAATATCTCACGCATCTTTCTTCACTTTAGAATATGCCATTTCTATCTTGCAAACAACTTCCTATTATGCTGCAATTATTTATGTGTTTATCCTAGAAGAGGATCAAAATTGATCTTTTCCATGAATGGTGGCTTTGGACGGCAAGGATGACAAAATTAGATGGGAGATATTTTCCCTTAACCTTCTCAACCTTCTTTCAATTTTTCCACTGTTAAAAATAGTCAAAAAATCAAAAAACACTTTTCTATTCTCATTTTGAAGATAAGTGGCTCATTCCAAAGAGACTGTATTTCTCATTCCAAAGATGTCTTGTTCATTCTGAAGATCTTCGAAATGAACAACTGTGTGCTATTCAAATAATTTTAGCTGTATTTCTCAAGTGGATTAGCCCTCATGATCAGATTTCAATAGCCTTCATTCCTCTCCATGTGTGAATTTCATGCCTTGCCATTCATTGGTAGCTTGTTGGAATTTACATGGTAAATTACTGTATTTTCTAGTTCTGCTGCACAGTTGTAAAATATTAGCATTTATTGCAAATTCAAACAAATTAGAACATGGAAAAATTATTCAAATATCAACATGAAGGAGTACATCAAGTAGCAAATTATGAGTGACCAATAAGAGCATGCCTTCGAAGAAGATTTATTTTAAAACCTAAATCCTTGGCTTGAGATTGTGTTTTAAATTCGAAGATAAAGACTTTGGTCTAAGCATCAAATTTAATAAAACTTTGAATGGTAGAATTAAAAGAAAATAATTTGAAAGCATATATTCTAAACAAATTTAATGACAATCTAGACTTATTGAAGAGTGGTATATAATTATAATAATAATAAAACAAAATAAAATAAATCCAGTGATTAAATGCTAGAACATTATAAACATTAAAATGGTAATAATAAAATGTTACAAACATTAAATATCATTTATAATAATATTAATAAATTTAAACGACCAATAATATTACACCTTTAAATTGATTTATTTGAAACCTAAACTATTTGTAAAAGGAAATTTAATGGTTAAAATTAAAATCAAGATCGATAACAAACATTAGCGGCTTTAATTATGTCGAGAGGCATTCCTACAATGGAATATAGGGGGTGGGAGGCAAAGAGGTCATACATGTCACGTCGTAAACAATTTTTTTATATTAAAAAATCGACATTAACAAAAATATTTAAAATATTTAAACTAAAACAATCGACTAACCAACCATTGCAAACATTTAAAATATTTAAACTAAAACAACCGACTAACCAACCGTTGCAACTATTTAATAAAATATTGTAGATAGGCACCTCAGGATTGATAACTCTCGACGTTTTTAGATATATATCCTTTATATATTATATATATTTATTTGTGGAAAACATCCCAAAAGGGATGCCACTTTCAAAAAAAAGCAAACCACAAGTGTGGATATTTACAGTATTCCATAGGAAAGTGGCTTTAATATTATAAAAAATTAAAATATTCATTCAATGCCCATATTAAAATAACTTTCCTGTTGTCAAAAGCACTGTGAACTAATATTGATTGTATTTTTTATTTGCAGGCAATTGAACTAGAAAGCAAGAACCAAAAGGAAACAAAAGGAAGCAGAGAGAATTTAGTGAACCTGAACCTGATCTTGACTAGCTGGTGCATGACAACTCAAAATACAAAGCTTTACAGAGACACTTCCAATTAGTTGGACAATCCATGGATAAAATTGAATATATGAATCAATAAAATATCCAATTGGACACTTCATTATCTTAGTTGAAGATAACCTAGACAACCAACTCATTTACTGTTGTAATCCATTGAAAAACAATTATAAACTATTGAAAAAATCAAATGTGTAAGGCTATAAATAGTAATCGAGACCCCATTTCAAAGGGTCGGATTCCACTATTAGTAATAGACTTAAGATTTCTTTTTCTTTTTAGTAGTTGGTGGATGTTTGCATCCTTGGTATTGTACTTGAAAATTTGTGATTGTAATAATATGTAGCAAGCAATCCTAAGAATATACCCCTTTTATTATATTTATGCATTGCAAAGTACTATAATTCTTGGTGTAATCTATGCATGATGATGGTGGTTGAATTTGAGTTATTGTAGTATTTTGTACCCTTTCCCTTTGAAGATGACATCATCTTAGTTTGGATTGTGTGAAAGCTAATTAGAATAAGACTAGTTTTTTCAAAGTTGGCTACTACAACAGATTATTTGCAAGACTCCAAGATTACAATAGCTTGAATTCTTTCTTTCTCCACCCCTTCCTTTTGATTTTATTTGATAATTAATTAGATTAGAGTAGTTTAGACTGGTATTATGAGGCTTTACTTTGATGAATATGCACTTAATTGTTTTAAGTTTCAGTATGTCTCTTTAATGTTCTTTCAAGATCATAAATAAAAGGTAGCAATCTTGGGATCTTGCTTTTACATGTAATTTACTATGAAAATTTTCAAGAATAGGACAGTTGATTTGATAATTTACAACAAATTAAGACTAACTTAGACCCTAAAAGCAAATTTAATCACTCACCCTTGTAAAAATTACTTGTGTTCCTCAACATTCCAACATACTTTATTTAATTTTCTCTTTATATTTTGAATAACCTTACCCAAACCTTGGGGAAATCAAGAATCCCTTTCAAGAGAGGACATCTTGTCCTGACCATTGGTGTATGTTTACAACTAGGTAGATGTATCACTCAACACGGGTGAGTGGTAATGGCCTTAGTTGGCCTACGGAGGTATGGTAACTAAGAATTAAGACATTAAATCTAAGTAATCCTACATAGATAAACTTATGTAAGGTTAGGGAATTACTCATCCTCCTTCAAGTGATATGGACCTTACAAGAATAGTCTCTCTATCGTTGTCAAGTTGTCCTATAGTGGTGAGGGTATAGGAAAGGTGGGGGTACCACTGTTGGTGTCCTACCTAAATTATGAGGTTTCAAAAGGTGAACCCTAAAAAACATGGGATGTTGACCACTCCTATCCACTTGAGTATCATCTATAGTGACATTGAACTCAACTTGTGGTTATGCATTATAATGCTAAAAAATTATTAGGATTTCTTATGAATCTTACTTGTTAAAAAAATCTTGTTCACTTGGTTTGGTTTGGTAGGTTGTTACAATGGGTAGATTGTACTAACATAATATTGGGCATTCAACATAGAGTCCTCTAGAAAAAACTGAGAAATATCCACCATTTGAGTTTCTACATGATAGTCATCTAGTGTCATTCTGATCTATGGCTTATTCACTTTTCATGTGGTCATGACTCTCATCTAATGATAGATTATGGGGTCTATCACGATAATTTGAATAAGAAGGGTAAATCCTCCTACCTGCCTAGGTATATTTGTTCTCTTCCATTATTAGGTGTTATAGCTAATTTTTTGAGCTTATTAATAGTGGCCATGGTTGGATGATCAAATGGTAGTAAGGTAGTGAGGAATGATTGCAAAAGAGGAAATGGAGATGAAGGAGTTTTCTGGATAGGAGTTAATAACTGGAGGGGTTTATATTAATAGAGTGGATGTAGTGATGGGGTAACTTCTAATGTAAGGATATTCTAAACATTTAACTCTTGTGCAAAGGTTGGTAGTGGTATCGAAGAAGAAGTAAGAGTAGTAGCATGATTAGAAGAATCCATACCTATTTTGGCTACCAAATATTGCTCCTTCATTGGATCAATTGTCACCTTAGTTGTTACTTCAATTGTTAGGATTGAATCTTAGGTTTCTTGCCTCTTGTTACTTCTTTATTTTGACTTTGTAGAAGCGTTGGATTTCCTTTTCCTAGTCACTTTTTAAGGAGTGGAAGAAATAATTATTGGAAATATGTTGAATATTTTCCATGTTATTTTTATGAGGTTAATTCTAAAAGATATTAGACACTCTCCATGTATCCTTATCAGAGTTTGGGACTAGGCTAGGCCCCAAGCAAGGGTTCAACAATGGCAGCCCCTAATTTTTTTTTAGGGTTTATTAAGCTATTTTTAGACCCATATGGGCTATTTAGGGTTAAATATTTGAACCCATTGTTTTTTGCCCATGGTATTGTAAAATTTGTTCTTGCATTGTTATTTAATTGCACTTGTATCAAGGTTTGAAGAGAGATGAGACATGAACATTGATGAGCTTAAAAAACACTCATATTTTGTATGAGTTTCATCGATTATTATACGACAATATATTAGGAACTGTGTACTTTTATGAAAGATTATGTAATTATTTAATAGAATTATGTGTTATCTAATTTGTGTGTTTTAGTGTGTTTTTGTGGAAATGTAGTTGGTTTTGACAGATTTGGATCAGTCGAGGTCTTTCGTGGACCTGGAACTCTATTTCTTTCGGGATCAAGGCATGAAGATAGGTACCTTCCTCTTCAAGGAAGGCGCCAACAGATGGTCGGCACCTTCTTCTTCAAGGAAGGTACCAATAGAAGGCAGGCACCTTCCATATAGAGAAGGCACCCAACATACTTAGGCACCTTTTGTATAAGGAAGGTGACCTATAGAAGGTAAAGCGTCTTTTGTATAGGAAAGGCACCCACATCAGTAGGTGCCTTCCGTAGGAAGGAGGCACTCAACTTCAGTGTGCGCCTTCCACATATAGAAGGCGCCCCACCAGAGCACATGAGGAAGGCACCTTCCTCATAGAGAAGGTGCCTCTCTATTCTTTACCTGTTGACCAGACAGAGTGACGTGGACAACATTGATTGGTGCAGTTTCAGTTCAACGTCACATAGGATAATTTTGGGAATTGCACTATTGATTGAAATTCCAGGTGAAGCATGAACCAATAAGTGGATACGCTACCATTAGGAACATCACCCACTTTAGTAGATACCGATCACGTTTACTAGATTTTTCTAGTTTAGTATGTAAATAAACTACTGCTGTAACTTATTTGTAAAAAAATATTTGTGTGTGTGTGCTATATAAACACACACAAACCTCTTTGATAGATATCTAGAATCCAGACTGAGCATTATTTATCATTCTAAAGAAAAAGCATTGTAATAATTCTTTTGCAATTACAATAAAGTTCAAGAGTTCCTAACTACGTATTTAGCTGGAAGGAATCTGGTAGAGCCTGGGCCCACTCCAAGCTAGTATTCCTTCCCTTTTTCTTGTGCTTTCTAGATTAGTTTTCCTGATTTCATAGGTTTATTTTTCTACACTGTTATTTTCCTTTGCTGTAGTAGGTTTATTTTCATTAGGCCTGTATGAATATTTATTTTCCAAGGATTTAATTATTAATACGTAAGTATTGTGGTGTGGATGAATGATTGACAATCTTTTAAACCCCCCAATAGTAGAGTTAGAGGGACTCATCTCAAAGTGGGTATTGTGAATGTTCTGATATGAGACACTTCTAAAGTTTACGAAGCTCCTGAGGTTGACAATTTAAATGGTCAGGCAAGTGACAAAATTAGGACAAAATTAACCTATTTTTAGCCCGTGACGAACATTATTGTATTAGAGATGGTTAAGTTTATATAATAAGAAGATATTACAGTGCTAGGTTTTTCCCATAAGGATTTACCAAGTGAAATACTATGTTATGTGTGTATCTATTATCTTATATTTTTATTTGATTCTATATTTACTATTTTTGTATTTTGCTCTTCATTTGGTATTGGATCTATATTTTTAGCTTTGTTCAAGGAGTAAGGGTTTCAACCCTATGATAAATTATTTCTTGAGTGGGAGTCGTATGTGAAAGAACCTGGACAAAGGAAAATTATGGGAAGCACACGAGTAGAGATTGAAACTTTAATGGATACAACTTTGAGTTATGGAAACTCAAGATGGAGGATTTTTTGGTTGATAGAGATCAGTGGATTATGATCTTGGGAATAAAACCAACATTAATGAAAGATGAGGATTGGCTAAATATCAATAGAAAGGTATGGAGTTCTATAAATATGGTAGAAGTGACTCCAAGTATTCCTATAGTGAAGACAATGGTATGGCATCAACGCATGGGGAATATTGGTGAGAAAAGCCTTCGAACATTAAAATAGAAGGTATGGCTAAAGGAATTTTGGATTACCCATAAAATTTTAATTTTTTGAGCACTGTAGTTTTGGAAAGTAAACCTAAGTCATGTTTCCTAGTAGTGCTACAATATTTGAAGTAATTTTTCATCTAGTTCATAGTGATGTGTTTGGACCTATAAAAGTACCATCATTACGTAAATCTATTTACTATTTTCTAGATTTAGTTTATTGGGGCATTTTGCTCTTCATTTGGTATTAGAGCAAGATTTTTAGATTTGTTCTAGGAGTAAGGTTTTTAAACCCTGTGACAAATTAATTATTTAGTGGGAGTCATATGTGAAAGAAACTAGGTAAAGAAAAATGATGGGAAGCACAGGGGTAGATATTAAAAAATTTAATGGATAGAATTTTAAGTTATGGAAACTCAATATGGAGGATTTGTTGGTTGATAGAGATCAGTGGATTATGGTCTTGAAAATAAAACTAACATTAATGATAGATGAGGATTGGCTAAATATCAATAAGAAGGCAAAGGATTCTATCAGATTGTGATTATTTGATTCAATATTGTTGAATGTATATATAGAGACCATACCAAAGTCATTATGGGATAAGCTAGGAATTTTGTATTAAAAAGTCACTGGTAAATAAACTCTTTCTTTGGAAGAAGTTGTATTTGTTTTGCATGAATGATGGTCTCTATGGCTAAACATCTGAATGTTTGTAACACTGTGGTAAGTTAATTAAAATCCATAGAAGTAAAAATGGATAAAGATGAAAAGTGTATTAATTCACTTTATTCATTACCTGATTTGTGGGATAACCTAATTATGGCTATCACCTATACTACTTCTACATTGGAAATAGAGGATATAATAGGAACATTTATATTTGAGAAAATGAGATAAAATTATTCTAAGAATTATCATCAGAAGGATGCCTTGGTTGTGAGAGGTCATTCTCAAGAAAGAAGCAAAAATAAATCAAGAAAGGAAATCAAGATCTAAGGGTAAATATGTTGCTCAAAAATGAGGAAATGCTAGAAGTGTGGTAAAACATGGTATTATAAAAGATATAAAAAGGTTGATAATAACTGATCATCTGATGAAGGAACTTTTGTAGAAATGAAGACCACAAATGAAGATTTAGGGGACTTATTATTAGTTGTAGTGTGCTCAAGTGAATGCCATGACTCATGGCTAATTGAATTAGGTACTTCCTTTCATATAACTCATCATAGAGAGGGGTTCTAGGAATATGAAAAGATAAATAGAGGTTAAGTATTCTTGGGAGATAATTCGACATATAAAATAATAGGTCGAGGAAGATTCAAGTTGAGGTTAAAATATAGAAGAATTAAAACCCTACCTAGTGTGTTGCATATTCTAGGTTTGACAAGGAATCTGATATCCATGAATAAGATGAATGATGCAGGTGTGATTATGGTGTTCAATAAGGATAGTTGCAAGATGGTTCTTGGAGTCTTGGTATTAGCAAGGGAGTTTGTACAAGAACTCTGTTCAGACTTGAAGCTAGAACTGTAAGTATTGATTGCAATAACTCTTCAATAGTAGAGAAGAATAATATGGTAGAAGTGACTCTAAGTATTTCTATAGTAAAGACAATGTTGTAGAATAAATGCATAGGGAATATTGGTGAGAAAGGCCTTAAAACATTAAAAATGAAAGGTATGGATGAAGGAATTTTTGATTGCCCATTAAATTTTAATTTTTGTGAGCATGATGTTTTCAGAAAGTAAACCCCAGTCAAGTTTCCAAGTAGTGCTACAAGATCTAAAGGGATTTTGTATCTAGTTCATAGCATTTTGCTACATTTAAAGATGATTTTTCAAGTAAGACCTGAGTATATTTTTTATAGAACCAATACGATGTTTTTAATAAATTTAAAGAGTTTAAGACTCTTGTAGAAAATTAGATAGAGAAAAATATAAAGGTTTTGAGAAGTGATAATGGTGGTGAGTATTGCTCTAATGAATTTGAGTATTTTTACAAGGACTATGGAATAGAAAGGCAAAAAATAACTTCATATACTCCACAATAGAATGGAGTTGCAAAATAGATGATTAGGACATTGATGGATTAGGATAGAAGCATGCTATGTGGTGGAGGATTAGAAAGGAAATTTTGGACAGAAGCCATGTTAACTGCTTTTTACCTCATCAATAGAGCTCCTACATCAGCTTTGGTGGACAAGACACCACATGAAGTGTGGAATGGTAAGAAACCCTCTCTTAGTCATATAAGTGTTTTTGGTTGCAATGCTTATATATGTACCAAAAGAGAAAAGGACTAAGCTAGACTATAAATCTAAAAAATGTATATTTGTGGGTTATAGTATTGGTGTTAAAGGATATAAGTTGTGGAACCCATAAACATAGAAGATTATTTATAGTTGTAATGTGATATTTAGAGAAACAAAAGGGATTTCAAAATTGAAAATGCAACTAAGAAAAGAACCTAAAATAGTTAAATAAAAATTGGAACATAAGGAAGAACCTGTGGTGGAACCTAATGCTACAAAAGAAGATGAACTACATAGAGAGTCTAAAGAGGAAAATTCAGAGGAAGAAGGTGAGGAGGAAGCTAAAGATGCAAAACCTGGAACTCCAATTTTAAGGAGATCAGGTCAAGTGAGAAGACTCCCAGAATGGTATAGCCCTTCAGATATTTTTTCTACATTTAATGTATTATTTACTGATGAAGAACCCAAGAATATAAATGAGGCACTTCAGTCAAGTGAAAATGAGTCTTGGAAAAGACTATGGAGGAATAAACGAAGTCCATGGATAAAATTAGAATTGGGACTTGGTGAAATTACCCCCTAGAAGAAACCAATTGGTTGTAAGTGGGTATTCAAAAAGTACAATGTAGAAGAAGAGTTGGAGAAGTACAAGGCTTGCTTGGTAACAAAAGGATTTTCTCAAGTTGAGGGAATTCACTTTCATGAAATTTTTTCTCCTATGGTTAACCTAACTTCAATTAGATTTTTGTTGGCTATTTTTTGATAGATTGTATTAAAAATGGGTTTTGAAAGGGGCTCCAAAATGAACCAAAGGTTAGAAAACCCAAACCAATAACAAAAAAGGCTTACAGCCAATATGAACCAAAACTGACAAAGGGAAATCCCAATGGGATGATCTCGATAAAACAACCCAGAGCCAATTACAAAAGGGATGATCCGAGGGGGATGATCCCATAAAAACTAGGACTAGGAATCAACACCATTAGTATTCAAAGTTGACATTTACAACAATGTTGAAATCCAAAGTATCCTTGGAATTATCAAAGAGAGACTTGAGCTCATCATGAAGCTCATCCAAAAATTTTGTAGCTTGCTAAAAGAGGGTCCATACTGCCTTGGTTGAATTTACAATCATAGACAGGTTGACCATAGTTCTAGCATTAAGGCTGAGAATGGAGTTGTGGAGGATATTTTTGGAGGATACATCTTTGGGCTCAAATATCAAATCCATAGGAGGGATTTTCTTAGAGGTAGCCTTGGGGAAAGATTCCTCAATTTTATAATTTTTGAGGTGAGGAAAAACCTTGTTCGTGGCTACACTGGGATTGCATTTTGTGGAAACAGCACTGGGATCACTCTTGACATGCATAGCACTCCTCAGGAACCTATATCTAAACTCATACTCAACATAAGAGGAAGTCTCTTTTTTCTTACAACTAGGAGTTTGCTTTTTGGATGAATGTGAAACAAATTTAGCATCTTCATCATAACTGGGAATATATTGAACAGGGGTTTCATGGTTGGGGCTCTCAGTGGGATTGGAAGGGGGAAGACTGCTAGATACCATGACCTTTTTAGAGAAAGCATCAAGAGCATGCTTATATAATATGAGGTGAATGCCTTGGAGAAAAAGTGAAAGTGGACTTCCTCTTCCTGACATTGGTGATGGATAATTTTATGGACCTAAAAATATAGTCAGGGATGTTAACTTTATTAATGACCTAAGGTGGTTTAGGAAATCTATGTGGAAACTACGGAGGAGGTTGTCAATTTTATCGACTATTATGAACTACATGATAGGGATCATGACATGATCCCAAGGGGAAGGTAGGGACATATGAACAATTACTCTATTTTCAATAACCAAATCCTATGTTTATCTGTAAAGTTGTGTCTTCAAAACCATGGAGTACCTAATGCATCTAATGGTGCGCCCATCAATTGGAAACCCAAAAAATTTCACCAATAATTGTATATTTATCTAGAACTCAAGATCCTAAACAAAAATATTTCCATGATCCGCGTCCCGATGATCTCCTTAGTCACTTCATCACTACCAAATAATTTCTTTAGAAAGGGTAAAAAATCATGGCTCCTTAGGATTTCTTCAACCATAGGATTTATCTAGAGGGAGTTGGGCTCAAGCAAAGCCATGAAAAAATGGGGATGGAATTTGAGAAGTCTGAAACATTGGTAGGGAGGAGGTTCATAAGGATAGTGATGATGGCGATGGTTCACACCCAGACCATGAATGAGTTTATAAGTATTATTAGATTGTATGTTAAGAGATATGGGAATGGATTTTCCCATGGGTTGATGATGCCTTCAATCTATGAAGGTTCTAGGATCGTGTGCCAAGAAGCAAGAGACATTTCTCACATGGGAAATGAGCGAATGCAATAGACTATTAATCGGTTTTTTAGGATAAAATATGATTTTGGAATTGATGACCAGCCAGGTTGGCACACAAGAAGTTTTAGCTGGTAATAGCCAAGGAAAAAAATAAGACCAAGCTAAAAAACACATACAAATACCACAATGGAAGGGAGAGGGATGACACATGAATAGACTAACGACAGGGCTGATGGTTTTGGAAGAAATGAAGGAAGACAAGTGGAAAATACAAGGTAATGGCTTGGAGACAAGGGGACACAGGGAGGAGGGGGAAGGTTGTTGATTGGCGAAGGGAATGGTGGAACACAAGGCGAAATGATAGACTTGCGGGATGACAAGGATGATAGGGCAAAAGGGAGTGACATGGTACGATAGGGGTTGATAGAGGGGATATGGAAGGGATGATGTGGATGAAAAGGGTAGGGTGGAATAAGGATGAGAGGGGTAAAGGGTGGTGAAGGTACAAGGATGCCATATACATGGAAAGGTGAATATCGAGGAGGTTTGGGTTAATGATTTAGAAAATTCTAAGAGTAAACTATCCAATGGGGGTGGACGAGTGGAAGGGTTGAGTGAGACATGGCCCAATCCGAAGCTACAATATTAATAATATTTTAGAGGAAATAATTGGACCAAACACTTATAGGATGTTGATTTGGTCCAAGGTTGGGAAGTGAATCAGGCACACAGTTGGCTTTCCTAAAGACATGTTGAATAATGGTCTCAGGGTGTCCATGGAGGAGTCTTTTGGCTATTTTTATTATTTTTATCTTGAAATAGAATAAATGGATATAAAGACAACATTTCTACATGGTGAACTTTATGAAGATATATATATGTCACAACCAGAATGCTTTAGGGTAAAAGGTAAGGAGGACTTGGTATGCAAGTCAAAAAAGTATATTTATGGTTTGAAGCAATCTCCAAGAATGTGGAACCAATAATTTGATAGGTTTGTTTTGACATTTGGGATTGAGAAAAGTAAAGTAAATTCGTGTGTATTTTAAGTAGGAAGGAAACAATTTTGTTATCATTATTTTGTATGTAGATGACATGTTAACTAGTAACAATAAGGAAATGATAAAGTTACTAAAATAGTAGTTATCTTCTAAAATTGAAATGAAGGATTTGGGTGCTGTAAAATTTATCTTGGGTATGGAAATAATAAAGGATTATGCAAATATAAATTTGTGGTTAAATGAAAAGAAATATGTTGATTTGATACTATAGAGGTTTAGGATGCATGATTGTAAACTAGTATGTACTCCATATATGTTGGTCAAAAATTATATACAGAGCAGTGCCCTAAAATAGATGAGGAATTTGAAGAAATACATCATGTTCCTTATGCTAGTGTTGTTGGTAGTCTGATGTATGTAATGGTCTATACTAGACCTGATATTGCACATGTAGTGGGAGTAGTTAGCAAATATATGTCCAATATAGGAAAGGAATATTGGACTACTATGAAGAGGATCTTTAGATACTTGTGTGAAACTTCAAACTATGTTAGTTGTTACCAAGGAAAATTTGGAGATAGTAATATTATAAATTCATAAGATTTTGTGGATTTTGACTAGGTTGGAGATTTGAACAAGAGAACATCCGTGAGTTCTTATGTGTTTAGACTATTTGGAGGGGTAATAAGTTGGACGAGTAAAAGGTAATCAGTGGTTGCTTTATCCAAAATAGAGGTAGAGTATATTGCAATAACTCATGTTTGTAAAGAAGTAGTGTGGCTATAGAGGTTTTGTTCAACATTTGGTCTTAAGCAGAAGGTTATGAGAATTGATAGTGATAGTCAAAGTGTAATATTTTTGGCCAATAATCCTATTTTTTATGATTGATCAAAACATATTGATATCAAGTACCATTTTGTGAGAGAGATGGTTGAATGGAATTCAGGTGATGTTGGAGAAAGTTGATACAAAGAATAATGTTGTTGATTCATTAACAAAGGTTGTACCTACTCAAAAAAATTCTTGGTGTAGAAGATCTATGGGTATGGTTACCCTTGATAGTTGACAATGGTAGTTTTTGGTCCCTATGAAAAGTATTCAATAAGTGGGAGAATGTTGGAAATATGTTGAATATTTTCCATGTTATTCTAGTGGGGTTAAATCTAAAAGGTACTATACACTCTCCATGTATCCTCATTGGGGTTTGGGGTTGGTTCAGGCCCCAAGTAGGGGTTAAGGGGTGGTAGTCCTTGATAAACGTTTTAGGGTTCCTTAAGCTATTTTTAGACCCATATGATTATTTAGTATTAAATATTTGAACCCATTGATTTTTCACCTATGGAATTGTAAATTTTATTCTTGTGTTGTTATTTAATTGCACTTGCATTAGGGTTTGAAGAGAGATAAGAGATAAACATTATTGTATTGGAGATGGTTAATTTTATACAATAAGGAGATATTAATGTGTTGGGTTTATTTATCATAAGGATTTCCTAGTTGAAACACTATGTTATGTGTGTATCTGTTATCTTCTTCTTATTTTCTTTTATTTTGTATTTACTATTTTTCTAGATTTAGTTTATTGGGGCCTTTTCCTCTTCAACAATCCTAGTCTTGGGAAATTTCTACACATATAACTATATATTAGTATCAAGTGCCTCATCATTGTATATGGATTGACTTGATATATGTGTACTTTTGACTGATATTTCTTGCTCTAGAGGCTTTTGATGTTCCATTTTCCCTGCAACAAACTTGAGTGTAAATTTGATAGGGATTTTTGATATGAACCTTTCTCCTTTTTATTTTGGTTTTTAGAGCAAGGATACTTTGGAAAGGTGAAAACAAAGCCAAATTTTTAGACATTTTTTGTACACATATAATATCTTGAGGAACAATAGACGTCTTTGATAAACATCCTCTAGTATATCCCATTTTCCCTATGATTTAAGACCCTTTGGGAAAGTAATTATTGTTGCAAATCTATTGGGATGAAAACCATGGCTAGTTTCTTTGGCTAAGAAGTCTCAATTGTGTTGACTTGCTTATCTGGAAGAGTTGCAATATCATCAATGGTTGGTCTTTTCTCAAGTATTTGCACCTCTTCTTTAGGAGGGCTCTCCTTGGGAGCAACTTGATCTATCATAGCTACTTCCTCTATTGTTTTGGTGTTATCCCATGTATGTTTTCTTTATTCATTAGAAATTATGATTTTTGCCTTTCCATTTTTGGTATTCCATGTTTCTACGATCTCATCATATCTTTGTGAATACTCTTTATCGATTAAAAGTGGGTATTTTGAAATTTTTCTTTGATAATTATAGAAGTGGTGTTGAAAGGTGCCCAAACCTTTTATAATTATAATAGATCCAAGCCTACAATATTGTTAAAAAGGGTAAGAAAATAAAGTATTCCATGCATGGAATTAAGATCAACCAACCCACCAGGGCATAATGAGAATAGCCCAATGAATCTAGCCAGAAGAATGTGTACCAATAGAAAAAGGCTCATCATTTTCAATGAAAAAAATCAAATAAACTATTTAGCTTCTATGATAAAATTATCCCTCCAAATAGAGAGATTATCCTAGCTTAGCCCTAAATTAGCTAATAAGTCAACACTCTTGTTACCTTCTCTAAATATGTGCCTAACTTGAATTCCCTTAAAATTTTGATATAATATCTTAGCTTCCTTAATTAGGTTGAAGATGTTCCAACTAGGATTTTGATCACCAAAAAAGGTCTTAACCATATTTAAGGAGTCCCCTTCAATTATGAATGTTTACAATTCAAATATTTTGTTAACATAGTGCCTTGATACAACACCCTTGCTTTCACAAAATGACAAGTTTGAGGTCCTAGGTTTTCTACAAAGGCAAGGAGAATCTCCCCATTATGATTTCTAAAGAGGCCACATGCCCCCATAGGCCCTAGATTCCATTTTGAAACTCCATAAAAATTAAATTTAATCCAATCCTAAGGTAGGGGTTGCCATTTAATAGAGGTTCTAATATTATCTGGAAGATCTATCATTTTGGTATTGATTGAAAAGCCCAATTTTTTCAAGAGAGCAATCTCTACTACCCCTCCATGACTAGGAATAGAAACTAGATTCCCTGTATTTTTAACAATTTTCATTAATGATCTAAGCTAGATTGATTCAACATTTCTCTCCATAATTTTGAAAACTTTTATGTTTCTCTCCTTTCAAACACCCCAAAGGAGATGTGGGAGGTTGAAGTACCAAAAGGAGCATAAGATAGGATTGAAAAATGGAGAGGCCCACTACTCAATGACATCCTATAATGAACCAGGAGACACCCATGAAACTCCCAAAAAATCCATTAGGAGAGAAAACACTTCCCTCAAAAAAGGGCATTGGAAAAACAAATGATTGGTGGATTCATCAGAATTTTTACAAAGGGAACACCAATTTGTAATTATCATACCTCTTCTTTGTAGATTTTCCACCATAAGAATTTTATCCTAAGATGCCAACCAAAAGAAAAAAATCACTTTTGGCGTAAGACCTTTAACCTAGATTCTCCTAAAAATAGGGCCTTCCTTTGAGGCATTAGAAGCAATCTTATAGGCTGACTTAACTAAAAATAACCCATCACTTTCATTCTTCCAAATTAAGTTATCTTCATCTTCCATGTTCTTTATAACTTGAAGCCTTAATAAATATTCAATGAGGTTGAAAATCCTTTGTTCCAACATATTCATATTATGCATTCTAAGATATTTCCAACTTTTAACCCCCTGTTAAATATACATATAATTAGCCAAATTAGAACCAAAAACTGAAGAACACAAGCTTATACTGAGAGGCAGGGTGAAAAGTGTAAGACCACTTTTTAATTTTCTTTCCCAAACAATATTATCCAATATATCAATGGTAATATCAATAGTAGTAATAAAAGGAATGCATAAATCATCAGACACAATAGAGACACCAATTTAATATGGTTCACCCAATGTGGGCTACTCCACAAAGAAAATATTTCACTAAACCTTTTTTAACAAATCTCTTGGGAATCCTTCCCTATTACAATATTTATGGACTTCTATCAAAAGTAGACACCAATCCCCTAATCAAGTTCATGGATCTCTATCCACAGGATAACTCCTTCCCCTTTATTGGTTTGTGTATCTCTATCCATAGGAGAACTCTTTCTCCTTTGCTCTGGCAGGTGATCCTCTAGAATATTATTACCTCCACTACACCAGCTTGTGGATCTCTCTCCACTGAAGATCTCTATCCTCACTCAGAACACCTATCCTCACTACCCTATCTAATAAATGTCTATCCACCGGATACTATTATCCTATACTCTATCACCTCCAAAGCTTGCTCTAAGCTCTATTCAATATTTGTCTCAAATTTGCACTAATCACTGTCCTTTTGTCTAGCACAAATCTGCTCACAAGTTTATCTCTGGTCTGGAATAAATCTACTCTCAAATTTGTACCAAAATTTGTCCTCAAATATTTCCTCAAGCCTTAACACAAAGCTTGATCCAATAAAAAATTAACTTTGCTAGATCTGCTCCAAGCCTTAACTCAAATATTGAACAAATCAATCAATCAAATTTGCTCTTAATTCTTCTCAAAGACTTACCTCAAATCTGTCCTCAAGTCCTATCAAGAACATGCTCAATTTTCTCTCAAGTATTTACTAAGACTTACCTCAAATATTATCAACAAGTCCTCACTAGAACTTGTCCAATATGCTTAAAAAGTCTTCCCTAAACTTACCTCAATTCTTCTCAACAAGTTCTCCCTAGAACTTGTCCAATCTACTCAACAAGTCTTCCCTAGACTTACCTCAAATATCCTTGTAAGATTTCACAAAATATTACATAAATATGTCCTTACACTTGAAGAACACAAGCTTATACTGAGAGGGAGGGCAGACAGTATAAGACCCCTTTTACTTTTTCTTTCAATTCAATATTATGTAGTTTATAGATAGCATTATCAATAGCAGTAATCAAAGCAATGCACAAATCATCACACACAATAAAGACACCAATTTTAACGTGGTTCACCCAATGTGGGCTACCTCCACAGAGAAAATATTTTTTCTAAATATTTCTCAAATAATCTCTTGGGAATCCTTCCCAATTACAATGTTTATGGACCTCTGTCCAAAGGAGATGTTGATCCCCTAATCTCAAGTTCATGGATATCTTCTACAAGAGAACTCTTTCTCCTTATACTATGGCTAGTGATCTTCTAGAAGACTCTGTCTCTCTGCTGCACTGACTGGTGGGTCTCTCTCCACTTGAAAAATTCTCATTCCTATCTGTCTTCAATTGTCCTGGCTATTGGATCTCTATCCATTGAGACTCTGTCCTCTATACTCTATCACCTCCAAAGATCTGTCTCAATAGGTTCACTCAGAACCTTCTCAAATCTGCTCAAAAAGCTCACTTAGAACTTGTCCAAATTTTCTCAACAAGATCACTTAGAACTTGTCCAAATTTTCTCAACATGTCCACACAAAACCTACTCAAATCTTCTCAATAGGTCCACACAGAACCTATCCAAATCTTCTCAAAAGTTCCACACATAACCTATCCAAATATGCTCAATAGGTCCACACAAAACCTGCTCAAATCTACTCAACAAGTCCTCTCCAAAACTTGCCCAAATATTCTCAACAAGTTCTCTCTAGGACTTGCTCCAATCTGCTCAATAAGTCCTCTCTAGGACTTGCTCAAATCTGCTCAATAAGTCCTCTCAAAGACTTGTCTCAAATCTTCTTAACAAGCTCACATAGAACTTGTCCAATCTCATAGAATCATAAAGAGAATTTTTAGAGACTCAATATGTTCTATACTTAATGCTCAATCAATATATCAATTCAATCTCATAGAAGCATAAAGAGAATTTTTAGAGACTCAATATGTTCTATACTCAAATCCCAATCTCAAATCAAATCAATCTCATAGAAGCATAAAGATATTTGTTAGATTCTATATGTTCTATACTCAAATCTCAATCTCAACTCAAATCAAGAATATAGAATAGTTTGTTTTATGGAACTTGAACAACCACATGCATCCACTTGACTAGGCTCAATCAACTCAACTCAACCAAGCACCTCAATGAACAACCCTTTCTCACAAACCCTAGTCCAAGCATGTATCAACCAACTCAAAATGTTTCCAACAATGTTTCAACAACAAATCTCACAT
This sequence comes from Wollemia nobilis, assembly GCA_028583015.1. NCBI lineage: Eukaryota > Viridiplantae > Streptophyta > Pinopsida > Araucariales > Araucariaceae > Wollemia > Wollemia nobilis. The sequence continues at coordinate 3,908,210 of JAQPPZ010016363.1, read as the reverse complement.
AACAATGATACTCATGTTCTTCTCTAACTCAAGTTCAAGTTCTTTGCATAACCAATTGGCTCCAACAACAATGCTTATAAAATAAGGTTTAATCACAACTCTCAATCCAGAAAACCTTGAAGCATTAAACCAATCACTTTCGAAAAGGAAACCACAATCAATCATTTTCACTCCAAAGATATTTTCAGAAATCAACCACCATAATAAATCAATAGGAGAATGTGCCCATACCTTTAATGAAGATGAAGAAGCCTCTTTGGAAATCTTCCACAATCACAATATTCTTTTTCCAATCTTCACAAGGGTTAGAAGATCACAAAATAATCAACATTACTCCACTTCACAATAATATTCACCAAGGCTTTTAATTAGAAAACCTTCTTAAGAATTAATGCACAACTTCCTTATCACTCCTAAAACCACTTGTACCATAAAATAAAATAAATCAAAACATTGCATAACCTTGTCACTCCACAAACCACTTATACCATAAAATAAATCAAATATTTTATATCCTTCCTTTCAACACTTTTGCACTAAAAAATAATCACAAAGCTTTCTTAGGCAATATCTCACATTAATCAAATATCAAACCTTATTAAAATATTAAAGCTTTCTCAACCTTATATCTCCCACAAAAGTCATAATAAAACCTTAGCAAGCAAATATTTTAACCTTATATCCCCCACAAATATCAGAGTTGGAGTGCATACCTCAAAGGAGCCCTGAAAGGGCCTTGGCATTTCAAACCTCTGCCCACCGTGTTGCCAAGCGACGACTAAGCCACGTGAGCTAACACTGCCCATGTGAGTGCCTTGGGCACTCTCTTCCTTAAGCTGCATGTGCTTTACTCACAAGGCACCAAAACTTTGACCATCCATGACTTGAATGCCTACATCACACTCCACGAAATTCGTTGCGCAATATTCGGATGCTAAGCACTTTTGGTTTTCAAAAATCATGTGACTCTCCTTAGGTTTATTAAATGGAAAACCTTTGGCTTATTTATATAAGCCATCATTCAATGCGAATACATTGACCCTTTTAACATTGCCCTCATGACATCGGCGGTGCCAATAAGAAAGGAGGGAAAAACCTTTTATTTAATTTTAAAATTAAAATTAAAATTTTAAATAAATTAAAATTTAAACTAAACCTTTAAAAATTAAATTTCTCCATCACCGGGGCACCTTTTTTGATGAAACAAAAATCCAACTTGGGTTTTAAGAAAAACCCATTTCAAATCTGCCATCCATTGGTTTTAAATAAAACCTTTCCTTGCCTTCCTTGGTTTTCATAAAAACCTTTTGCTAAGCTTCCCTTGAAGCTCCTTTTGGAACCAAATGCCATGCATCCCTTCTAGAACCTTTGATCAAAACCTTGGCTTCTCATGAAGCTCTTTGTGGAGCAAAATCATAGTGCTTAATTACATAGGTCCTTTTGACATCAATGATAACTTTTTAGCTTAGGGACTCAAAATGTCCAACAATCTCCCCCTTTGTCATTGATGGCAACCCATATTCATTTTAATGAAACCTGACCTTATTTTTTGCTCCCCCGGGTATTTGCTTCCCCTAGCTCAATGCTCTCTCAAATATCAAATCTCTCCTCATATCAAATCTCTCCCCAATACACAAATCTCTTCCCCTTTGACATCAATGGAAAAGGGTCACCTTTGGGGCTCAGGGCTAAGAATGAGCCTCTTAGCTTAGCCCCTCCCCCACCTCCACATGAGGTGGTTAATTATGGGGTGGGAGTATTTCTACTCTCCAAAAGCACTGCCCTTTACCTTTATCTTTTTCTCTTCTTTTTTGGTTTTTTGAATCCTCTCACTGTTTCTTTCCAAGTCATCATCCTTTTTCCTGTCATCACTTCTATTCCTGTTCTTGTTCTTATTCTCATCCATGTTCCTATTCTTGTTCCTATTCTCATCCATGTTCCTATTCTTGTTCTTTTTCTTGTTCCTGTTATCATCCATGTTCCTATTCCTGTTTCTATTCTTGTTCTTGTTCTTGTTCATGCCAATTTCTAGTTCATATTCCTATTCCTGTTCATGCTTGATTCTGGAATATTTGCTCTACACCATCTTGCTATGTGACCATCATTATTGCACTTATAACACTTAATGTTATTATTCCTTGGAGGTGCAACTATCTTAGGACTTCTCCTAGTGAAGCCATATCCTCTTCTGTCATGAACCTTGCAATTCATTGCCTTGTGACCAAACCCATTACATGAGTAGAAATACCCATGGAAAAGCTATCCTTTCCCATATTCCTGTCTTTTATGTGTCCTGCATTGTGAAGCCATGTGCCCAAACCTGTGACATGAAAAACATCTTCCATTGAAGAAACCTTTCCTAGACCCCATTGGTCTCTTAGTCTCTTCTACCTGTTTCCTATTCCATTTATTCCTAACTTGTGCATTGTTCCTTTCCTTGTTGAACTTTCTATTGTCCAACTTATCCTTAGAGGTCTCACTCTCTCTTTTACTTACTTATTTTGACTCTTCTTCTTTTCTAGTGTTTGAGCTTGACTCTCCTTTTTCTGCTTCTTGTTTCCCTTGTTCTTCTTTAGAACTAAGTCTTGTTATGGTGACTGATGACCTTTGTGCATTGATAGTCCTTTCCAAGGTCTTTGAATTTTCCTCAAACTTGTGTAGCTCTTCCTTAGAACCTTTTACTTCCATCCTTAGTGAAACTATCTCATACTCTAATATTTCACACTCTAGATCTTTTGTCTTTAATTTTTTGGCCATACCTTCAAATTTTCTTGTCTCTTCAACTTTGATTTTGAAGTTAGTGAGTTCCTGTAGAAACCTTGCTTTTTCTTTCTCATCTTATTGAGCTTGATACCTTAATCCTGAGTTCTCCCTTTTTAGTTCTTCAAGAGTAATCATAAGCCTTTCACATTCTATCTCTTTTGCCTTTGATTGTTTAATCATACCTTCTTCAAATCTTCTTGCTTTTTCAACCTTATCTCTCAAGTCAGAGATATCCTGTAGAAGCTTTGTATTACATTTCTCATCTTCTTGTATTTGAGCCTTCAATTCTAAATTTTCTCTTTTCAATTCAATAAGATCCTTAAGAGTGGCTTCCCCTTTTTCTTTTTCTAAAGCATCTTCTTTTTCTTCTATTACTGAAAGTAGAGTTTCTTCTTCATACCTATTTTGATTATCCTTGTTATCCTTTCTTGAACCAATCTCTAGGATTTCATTTATGAGAATATCATCTTCATCTTCACTGCTACTAAACCCATTACAATATCTTGCATCATGGCCAAGTTGACCACAAATAAAACACTCTTGTGGACAATAAGCTGCATGGTGACTTGTGTTCCCACATCTGGTACAAAACTTTATCAGTATGGATATTTCTCCATTACTTGATTCATCTCTTGAATCTATTTCCATGTGTCCTCCCAAAACAACAATATTAAACTCATCTTCCTTTTATTTCATGACCATAGGTTTTCTTTTCTTCTTGTGTCTCATGCTTCTACTCTTGCCTTTCTTTGCCATTTGTGTTCTTGTAGGATCTTCCTTCAAGCTGTTAAAATTCTTCTGAAGGAACCAGCTATGATACCAATTGAAGAAAACAAGCTTATACTGAGAGGGGGGGGGTGAACAGTATAAGACCCCTTTTTACTCTTTCTTTCAATTCAATATTATGCAGTGTATAGATAGCAATATCAATAGCAGTAATCAAAGCAATGCACAAAACACCACACACAATAGAGACACCAATTTTATCGTGGTTCACCCAATGTGGGCTACCTCCACGGAGAAAATATTTCTACTAAATATTTCTCAATCAATATCTTTGGGAATCCTTCCCAATTACAATGTTTATGGACCTCTGTCCAAAGGAGATGTTGATCCCCTAATCTCAAGTTCGTGGATCTCTTCCATAGGAGAAATCTTTCCCCTTCTACTTTGGCTAGTGATCTTCTAGAAGACTCTATCTCTCTACTACACTGACTGGTGGATATCTCTCCACTTGAAGACTCCTCACTCAGATCTATCTTCAATTGTCCTAGCTTCTAGATCTCTATCCACTAAGACTCTGTCCTCTATACTCTGTCACCTCCAAAGCTCTGTCTCAATAGGTTCACTCAAAACCTTCTCAAATCTTCTCAACAAGATCACTCATAACTTGTCCAAATATGCTCAATAAGCTCACTCAGAACTTGTCCAAATCTACTCAACAGGTCCACATAGAACCTACTCAAATATGCTCAACAAGTCCACATAGAACCTGTCCAAATATGCTCAACAAGTCCACATAGAACTTGCTCAAATCTGCTCAACAGGTCCACACAAAAACTTGCTCAAATCTTCTCAACAAGTCCACATAGAACCTATTCAAAAATTCTCAGCAGGTTCACACATAACCTACTCAAATCTGCTCAATAAGTCTTCTCTAGGACTTGCTCAAATCTGATCAATAATTCCTCTCTAGGACTTGCTCAAATCTTCTTAACAAGCTCACACAAAACTTGTCCAATCTCATAGAATCATAAAGAGAATTGTTAGAGACTCAATATGTTCTATACTTAATGCTCAATCAATATCTCAACTCAATCTCATAGAAGCATAAAGAGAATTGTTAGAGACTCAATATGTTCTATACTCAAATCCCAATCTCAACTCAAATCAATTTCATAGAAGCATAAAGAGAATTGTTAGAGACTCTATATGTTCTATTCTCAAATATCAATCTCAACTCAAATCAAGAATATAGAATAGTTTGTTTTATGGAACTTGAACAACCACATGCATCCACTTGACTAGGCTCAATCAACTCAACTCAACCAAGCACCTCAATGAACAACCCTTTCTCACAAACCCTAGTCCAAGCATGTATCAACCAACTCAAAATGTTTCCAACAATGTTTCAACAACAAATCTCACATAACAATGATACTCATGTTCTCTTCTAACTCAAGTTCAAGTTCTTTGCACAACCAATGGGCTCCAACAACAATGCTTATAAAACAAGGTTTAATCACAACTCTCAATCCAGAAAAACTTGAAGCATTAAACCAATCACTTTCGAAAAGGAAACCACAATCAATCCTTTTCACTCCAAAGATATTTTCAAAAATCAACCACCATAATCAATCAATAGGAGAATGTGCCCATACCTTTAATGAAGATGAAGAAGCCTCTTTGGAAATATGCCACAATCACAATATTCTTTTGCCAATCTTCACAAGGGTTAGAAGATCACAAAATAATCAACATTACTCCACTTCACAATTATATTCACCAAGGCTTTTAATTAGAAAACCTTCTTAAGAATTAATGCACAACTTCCTTATCACTCCTAAAACCACTTGTACCATAAAATAAAATAAATCAAAACATTGCATAACCTTGTCACTCCACAAACCACTTATACCATAAAATAAATCAAATATTTTATATCCTTCCTTTCAACACTTTTGCACTCAAAAATAATCACAAAGATTTCTTAGGAAATATCTCACATTAATCAAATATCAAACCTTATTAAAATATTAAAGCTTGCTCAACCTTATATCTCCCACAAAAACATAATCAAACCTATAAAAAGCTACCTCTTAAAACCTTAGCAAGCAAATATTTTAATAAAAATATTTACCCTCGACAAATATCGGAGTCGGAGTGCATACCTCAAAGGAGCCCTCGAAGGGCCTTGGCATTTCGAACCTCTCGCCCACCATGTTCTCCAAGTGGCAGCTAAGCCGCGTGAGCTAACACTGCCCACGTGAGTGCCTTGGGCACTCTCTTCCTTAAACCACGTGTGCACTTTCCTCACAAGGCACCAAAACTTTGACCATCCATGACTTGACTTCCCACGTCACACTCCACGAAATTTGCTGCGCAATATTCGGATGCCAAGCACTTTAGGTTTTCAAAAATCATGCGACACTCCTTAGGTTTATTAAATGGAAAACCTTTGGCTTATTTATATAAGCCATCCTTCAATGCGAATACGTCGATCCTTTTAACATTTCCCTCATGATGTCGGCAATGCCAATAAGAAAGGAGGGAAAAACTTTTAATTTAATTTTAAATAAATTAAAATTTAAACTAAACCTTTAAAATTAAATTTCTCCATCACCGGGGCACCTTTTTCGATGAAACGAAAAGCCAACTTGGGTTTTAAGAAAAACCCATTTCAAATCTGCCATCCATTAGTTTTAAATAAAACCTTTCCTTGCCTTCCTTGGTTTTCATAAAAACCTTTTGCTAAGCTTCCCTTGAAGCTCCTTTTGGAACCAAATGCCATGCATCCCTTCTAGAACCTTTGATCAAAACCTTGGCTTCTCATGAAGCTCTTTGTGGAGCAAAATCATAGTGCTTACTTACATAGGTCCTTTTGACATCAATGACAAATTTTAGCTTAGGGACTCAAAATGTCCAACAATCTCCCCCTTTGTCATTGATGGCAACCCATATTCATTTTACTGAAACTTGACCTTCTTTTCTGCTCCCCCTGGGACTTTGCTCCCCCTAGCTCAATGCTCTCTCAAATATCAAATCTCTCCTCATATCAAATCTCTCCCCAATACACAAATCTCTCCCCCTTTGACATCAATGGCAAAGGGTCACCTTTGGGGCTCAAGGCTAAGAATGAGCCTCTTAGCTTAGCCCCTCCCCCACCTCCACATGAGGTGGTTAATTCTGGGGTGGGAGTATTTCTACTCCCTGAAAGCACTACCTCTTTGTATTTATCTTTTTCTCTTCTTTTCTGAGTTTTTTGAATCCTCTCACTGTTTCTTTCCAAGTCATCATCCTTGTTCCTATCATCACTTCTATTCCTGTTCATGTTCTTGTTCTCATCCATGTTCCTGTTCCTGTTCCCGTTCTCATCCATGTTCCTATTCCTATTCTCATCCATGTTCCTATTCCTATTTTTATTCATGTTCTTGTTCTCATCTATGTTCTTGTTCTTGTTCCTATTCTTGTTCATGCCAATTCCTATTCATATTCCTGTTCCTGTTCGTGTTTGATTCTAGAATATTTGCTCTACACCATCTTGCTATGTGACCATCATTATTGCACTTATAACACTTAATGTTATTATTCCTTGGAGGTGCAACTATCTTAGAACTTCTCCTAGTGAAGCCATATCCTCTTCTGTCATGAACCCCACAATTCATTGCCTTGTGACCAAAATCATTACATGAGTAGCAATACCCATGGAAAAGTTGTCCTTTCCCATATTCCTATATTTCATGTGTCCTGCACTGTGAAGCCATGTGCCCAAACCTGTGACATGAAAAAAATCTTCCATTGAAGAAACCTTGCCTAGACCCCATTGGTCTCTTAGTCTCTTCTACTTGTTTCCTGTTCCATATATTCCTAACTTGTGCATTGTTCCTTTCCTTGTTGAAATTTCTATTGTCCAACTTATCCTTAGAGGTCTCACTCTCTATTTTACTTACTTCTTTTGACTCTTCTTCTTTTTTGGTGTTTGAGCTTGACTCTCCTTTTTTTGCTTCTTGTTTCCCTTGTTCTTCTTTAGAACTAAGTCCTATTATGGTGACTGATGACCTTTGTGCATTGATAGTCCTTTCCAAGGTCTTTGAATTTTCCTCAAACTTGTGTAGCTCTTCCTTAGAACCTTTTACTTCCAACCTTAGTGAAACTATCTCATGCTCTAATATTTCACACTCTAGATCTTTTGTCTTTAATTTTTTGGCCATACCTTCTTCAATTTTTCTTGTCTCTTCAACTTTGATTTTGAAGTTAGTGAGTTCCTGTAGAAACCTTGATTTTTCTTTCTCATCTTCTTGAGCTTGAACCCTTAATCCTGAGTTCTCCCTTTTTATTTCTTCAAGAGTAATCATAAGCCTTTCACATTCTATCTCTTTTGCCTTTGACTGTTTAATCATACCTTCTTCAACTCTTCTTGCTTTTTCAACCTTATCTCTCAAGTCAGAGATATCCTGTAGAAGCTTTGTCTTACATTTCTCATCTTCTTGTATTTGAGCCTTCAATTCTAAATTCTCTCTTTTCAATTCAATAAGCTCCTTAAGAGTGGATTCCCCTTTTTCTTTTTCTAAAGCATCTTCTTTTTCTTCTATTACTGAAAGTAGAGTTTCTTCTTCATACTTGTTTTGATTGTCCTTGTTATCCTTTCTTGAACCAATCTCTAGGATTTCATTTCTTAGAATATCATATTCATCTTCACTGCTACTAAACCCATTACAATATCTTGCATCATGGCCAAGTTGACCACAAATAAAACACTCTTGTGGACAATAAGTTGCATGGTGACCTGTGTTCCCACATCTGGTACAAAACTTTATTAGTCTAGATATTTCTCCATTACTTGATTCATCTATTGAATCTATTTCCATGTGTCCTCCCAATACAACAATATTAAACTCATATTCCTTTTCTTTCATGACCATAGGTGTTATTTTCTTCTTGTGTCTCATGCTTCTACTCTTGCCTTTCTTTGCCATTTGTGTTCTTGTAGGATCTTCCTTCAAGCTATTAAACTTCTTATGAAGGAACCGACTCTGATACCAATTGAAGAACACAAGCTTATACTGAGAGGGGGGTGAATAGTATAAGACCCCTTTTACTTTTTATTTCAATTCAATATTATGCAGTTTATAGATAGCAGTATCAATAGTAGTAATCAAAGTAATGCATAAATCATCACACACAATAGAGACACCAATTTTAACGTGGTTCACCCAATGTGGGCTACCTCCATAGAGAAAATATTTCTTCTAAAAATTTCTCAACTAATCTCTTTGGGAATCCTTCCCAATTACAATGTTTATGGACCTCTATCCAAAGGAGATGTTGATCCCCTAATCTCAAGTTCATGGATCTCTTCCACAGGAGAACTCTTTCCCCTTCTACTCTGGCTAGTGATCTTCTAGAAGACTCTGTCTCTCTGCTACATTGACTGGTGGATCTCTCTCCACTTGAAGACTCCTCACTCAGATCTATCTTCAATTGTCTTGGCTACTGGATCTCTATCCACTGAGACTCTATCCTCTATACTCTGTCACCTCCAAAGCTCTATCTCAATAGGTTCACTCAGAACCTTCTCAAATCTTCTCAATAAGCTCACTCAAAACTTGTCCAAATCTGCTCAAAAATCTCACTCAAAACTTTTCCAAATCTACTCAACAAGTCCACACAGAACCTGCTCAAATCTTCTCAATAGGTCCACACAAAACCTATCCAAATATTCTCAACAGGTCCACATAGAACCTATACAAATATGCTCAATAGGTCCACACAAAACCTACTCAAATCTACTCAACAAGTTCACACAGAACTTGTACCAATATGGTCAATAGGTTCACACATAACTTGCTCAAATCTGCTCAATAAGTCCTCTCTAGGACTTGCTCAAATCTGCTCAATAAGTCCTCTCTAGGACTTGCTCAAATCTTCTTAACAAGCTTACACAAAACTTGTCCAATCTCATAGAATCATAAAGAGAATTTTTAGAGACTCAATATGTTCTATACTTAATGCTCAATCAATATCTCAATTCAATCTCATAGAAGCATAAAGAGAATTTTTAGAGACTCAATATGTTCTATACTCAAATCTCAATCTCAACTCAAATCAATCTCATAGAAGCATAAAGAGAATTGTTAGAGACTCAATATGTTCTATACTCAAATCCCAATCTCAACTCAAATCAATCTCATAGAAGCATAAAGAGAATTGTTAGAGACTCTATATGTTCTATTCTCAAATCTCAATCTCAACTCAAATCAAGAATATAGAATAGTTTGTTTTATGGAACTTGAACAACCACATGCATCCACTTGACTAGGCTCAATCAACTCAACTCAACCAAGCACCTCAATGAACAACCCTTTCTCACAAACCCTAGTCCAAGAATGTATCAACCAACTCAAAATGTTTCCAACAATTCTCAACAACAAATCTCACATAACAATGATACTCATGTTCTCTTCTAACTCAAGTTCAAGTTCTTTGCATAACCAATTGGCTCCAACAACAATGCTTATAAAACAAGGTTTAATCACAACTCTCAATCCAGAAAACCTTGAAGCATTAAACCAATCACTTTCGAAAAGGAAACCACAATCAATCATTTTCACTCCAAAGATATTTTCAGAAATCAACCACCATAATAAATCAATAGGAGAATGTGCCCATACCTTTAATGAAGATGAAGAAGCCTCTTTGGAAATCTGCCACAATCACAATATTCTTTTTCCAATCTTCACAAGGGTTAGAAGATCACAAAATAATCAACATTACTCCACTTCACAATAATATTCACCAAGGCTTTTAATTAGAAAACCTTCTTAAGAATTAATGCACAACTTCCTTATCACTCCTAAAACCACTTGTACCATAAAATAAAATAAATCAGAATCATTGCATAACCTTGTCACTCCACAAACCACTTATACCATAAAATAAATCAAATATTTTATATCCTTCCTTTCAACACTTTTGCACTCAAAAATAATCATGAAGCTTTCTTGGAAAATATCTCACATTAATCAAATATCAAACCTTAATATAATATTAAAGCTTGCTCAACCTTATATCTCCCACAAAAATCATAATCAAACCTTATTAAATTAGATTCCCAAAAAATAATCAAACTTAGCAAGCAAATATTTTAATTAAAATATTTACCCCCACAAATATTAGAGTCGGAGTGCATACCTCAAAGGAGCCCTCGAAGGGTCTTGGCATCTCAAACATCTACCCACCATGCTGCCAAGCGACAACTAAGCCGTGTGAGCTAATACTACCCACGTGAGTGCCTTGGGCACTCTCTTACTTAAGACACGTGCACTTTCCTCACAAGGAACCAAAAATTTGACCATCCATGACTTGACTGCCCACGTCACACTCCACGAAATTTGCTGTGCAATATTCGGATGCCAAGCACTTTAGGTTTTCGAAAATCATGCGACACTCCTTAGGTTTATTAAATGGAAAACCTTTGGCTTATTTATATAAGCCATCCTTCAATGCGAATACATCAACCCTTTTAACATTTCCCTCATGACGTCGGCGACGCCAATAAGAAAGGAGGGAAAAACCTTTTATTTAATTTTAAAATTTAAATTTAAATTTTAAATAAATTAAAATTTAAACTAAACCTTTAAAATTAAATTTCTCCATCATCGGGGCACCTTTTTCGATGAAACAAAAAGCCAACTTGGGTTTTAGGAAAACCTCATTTCAAATCTGCCATCCATTGGTTTTAAATAAAACCTTTCCTTGCCTTCCTTGGTTTTCATAAAAACCTTTTGCTAAGCTTCCCTTGAAGCTCCTTTTGGAACCAAATGCCATGCATCCCTTCTAGAACCTTTGATCAAAACCTTGGCTTCTCATGAAGCTCTTTGTGGAGAAAAATCATAGTGCTTACTTACATAGGTCCTTTTGACATCAATGACAACTTTTAGCTTAGGGACTCAAAATTTCCAACAATAATTTAACAAAAGCTTACTCAATTATGTCCTTAAATCCCCTCTAGGACTTACTAAAATCTGCTTACAAGATTTTACAAAAGCTTGCTTAAATAATTGCAATACTTTCATACAAAAAATTCAACTTAATATATTTCAGAAAACCTCTTCAATCACACAAACAAGTTTCACTCAGAATCTTGTTTAACTAGAGAAACATATAGAGAATGGTAAGAGATTCAATATGTTTCACATTCACAAAATACTCAATCACTTTCAAACTCTCTTTCAAATCAATTTAGAATAAGATATAGTTTGTTGCACAAATATTGAACTGTCACTTCAATGCTTTCAATCAACAAAGCTCATTCGAATTCACACAACCATTCACTCAGTGAAATACACCTTACTTAAAAATGCTAACCAAGTGTTTCACTATGCTTCCAACAACTCACACTATGGAACTCAAACCTTGACTCAAGATGATTCCAATTTTCACATAACAATGATACTCATGTTCTTTCACAAACCCTAGTTCAAGATAGTTCTCAACTTCACATAACAATGATACTCATGATCTTTCACAAACCCTAGTTCAAGATAGTTTTCAATTTCACATAACAATGATACTCATGATATTTCAACATCCATAAATCATGCACATGAAAACCTACTCAAACATTTCCAACAATGCTTATCAAACAATCCTTTTCACTCCACCTTTGCATTTCACAACATTCAATCCAACAATATTTCACTCACAAGGAAGATGTGCCCATACCTTTTGTTTTGATGGAGATATGTCTTCAAAACCTATATTAATCACAATCAAATTCTCTTTGCCAATTTCAAGGTTAGAAAGCAACAACCTATCTCAAAATCTCCACAAAATTATTCTCCCCAATAATTAATTCACCATACAAAAATATTAGCTCTCAAGTACACCTTATAATCTCCAAACTTCACAAGAATAATATTTATTTCATAAAAAATCAAAACTCCTTTGATAACACTTTATAAACCCAATTTTCACACTTATCAAAAATAAAAATTAATTATTTTTTTAACACTTTTAACTCCAATATTCACACAATAATATTCAACACAATTAATTTCCTTTCAAACACCTTATATATCTTATCTTTATTTTTTTATTTTTTATTTTTGGTAATTAAGGGTCATTTCATTAATATTGGGTTTTAAAGGTTAACCCAAAACCTGCTATAAAAAACAACCGTAAGCTGATGTGGATCCTTTCCTTGTTAAGGACAAATTGTCCTTTATTGTTCCTTATCATTCTAAGCCCTAATACATAATGGAATTGGTACCCTTTACCCATATTAACAGCCCGACCATCCAACTGACCATAAATCATATAGATGCTATTAATCCCCAAACATATTTTTAGACTATATACGGAGCTAAGAAGAACCATAATTCCACGAAGGATCCTATCCTCAGTACAGAAAAAAACCCAAAATTTGTCATAGATTAGAATAGGACAAAGCTAAAAAACTAAAATTCCTTTGTACCTACACCCGTGTTTGTGTTCCCGCCACCCGAATCCCCCACCTCAGACTTCATTTGTGATCAATTTGCATTGCTTCTTCCACATCATTGGGGATCCCTTGTTCCCACGTGACGAGTACATTAGCATAAACCCCTAGATTAGCCAACTTATCTACTGTTCTGTTGCCTTCTCGGAACAAGTGTTGTGCCAACCTATCATTCCTAGCTTCGAAAAGTATCTTTGCCTCGTCTATGATTGGTTTGATCCACCAAAAATATTTTTTCCCATTGTTCAGAAGGTTTATAATGTTCATTGAGTCCCCTTCGACTTTTAGTTTGAAATCGATATCCTAGGACATCTGTAGTCCTCTCCATAGGGCTCTTTCTTATGCTTCATTGTTGGTCTTCATTCCTAGCTGTTCATAAAATGCCAGCACCAAGCCTCCTTGGTGGTCATGAACCACTCCAACAACACCTGCTCTTCAAGGATTGCCCTTAGTAGCACCATCAAAGTTGAACTTGAGCCAACCCACCGGATGCGGGGTCCAAGTCACACCTATTCTGGGATTAGCCTTAATGACCACAAGTTCCTCTTCTAAGGGAGTATTAAGGGATTGGGCAAGCTGTTTTTCTCGAGGATGGTTATGCTAAGATTCATAGAGAATAATACTAAAATTTTCATGAGAAAATGCAAGGATATTGCTGGTGATGGTTACGGGGTCATGGCTAGTACCGCTAAAGTCTCTATGGTTTCTTTCTAACCAGACCTACCATAGGAAGTGGTGAAGGGAGATCTTCCACATGAACCTAAGCCTAAGGTTGAAGAAGGGATTGGGCCATTGCTGGAAAAGATCAAATATGGTGGTCGGTATGACCCACGAAATGCTAAAATCTTGGAATACCCTACTTAGAATATCATCTACAATCGAGCATTCAAGGAAAATATGTAGGGTGGACTCCCAGTTGGTCCTGCATAGATAACAATGGTTAGCAATAATCAAACCTTTCTTTAACATGTTGTCAATGGTAAGTATCCTCCCTTGGATCACCAAAAATGAAAAGAAGACGACTTTGGGGATAAATTTTTTTACCCACACCAATTGGGTCTAGAGGATGGGATCCTCAGGATCAATCATAAGCTTGTACGCATATTTGACAGTGAAATGTTCGCTCTTAGTTGCAGCCCATGTTACTTGATCCTCTAAAATTCTCATGGGAATAAATTGTTGGTGTAGGATATTTTGGATCTCCTCTGATTTAGCTTTGAATCCTGAAATCTTGATTTGTTTCCATATTAACCTTCCATTGTTATGAATAATAAAATCAACCACTTTCCTTCCTATGAAATGATCAGTGTACTCCTTGGCCCTGACAAGGTGGGGCAATTGAGAGAGGGCCTCTTCCCTAGCCCATCTATAATCCCAAAAACTAATATTTTTCCCTTTACCTAGGATCCATCTCAGCCCTTTATTGATGACATTTTTGTTGGTCAAGATTACTTTCCAAAAAGCTGATCCTCTATTTAGGATACTTTCCCTTATAAAATCAATGCCTTGGAGGTATTTCCTTTTAATAATGGCAGTCCACTGATTCTCCTCATTGATTAAGAGACGTCATGCTTGCTTCGCAATATGTGCCATACTTAGTTGGGATAATCTTCTCAGACCTAACCCTCCATTCTCCTTTGGTCTGAAAACCTTACTCCATCCCACTAGGTGAAGTCATTGTTTTTCTTTCGACCCTGACTAGAGGAAGTTCTTTTGGAGTTTTTCAATATTTTTATATACCATAGTTGGGGATTTAAAATTGATAGAAAATAAATTGGGATGCTTTGAAGGGAAGCCATAGTAAGGGTAGCTTTACCTGCCTGAGACAAAAAATAACCTTTCCACCCAGTCAATTTCTTTTGAATTCTTTCTACCACATTGTCCCACATTAATTTCTCAGGGGAGCCTGTGAACAAGGGAAGGCCTAGGTAGGAATTAGGAAGAGTAGGAATTGAACACCCCAAAATCCTTGTGATCCTTTCCTGCCTTGGAATGTGGGTGTTGAGGAAGTAAATTTTTATTTTGAAAAAGTTTACGTTTTGTCCAGTCGCCTCCTCATAAAACTTTAAGATTTGCTTTATCCTTCTGGCTTCAACAACTGAGGCCTAAGTCAGAATGAGGGTATCATAAAAAAACTTTTGGTGGGTTATTGGACTGGTAAGGGAGGTGGACTTAATCCCAAAAATTAGGCCTGCACTATAGGTCGCTTTGATCGTTCTACCTAGAGCTTTCGCCACAATAATGAACAACATCAAACTGATCGGATCTCCTTGTCTTAGGCCTCTAAGACTTTGGAAATACCCTGCTGTTATATCGTTAAAAATAATAGAGAACCAAGGCTTGAGGATACACCCTTTGATATGTCTTATCCATTGAGGATGGAAGCCAAATTTTAGAAGAATT
Organism: Wollemia nobilis; assembly: GCA_028583015.1. NCBI lineage: Eukaryota > Viridiplantae > Streptophyta > Pinopsida > Araucariales > Araucariaceae > Wollemia > Wollemia nobilis. The sequence continues at coordinate 3,892,825 of JAQPPZ010016363.1, read as the reverse complement.
GCAATCATAAAATCCCAATTGATGTGGTTAAAAGCTTTATTCATGTCAATATTTAGGGTAAAAGTTGCCTTCTTAGTTTGGCTTGCAGAGTGAAGGGCTTCATGGACTGTAATCACCCCATCAAGAATTGATATTCCCTGCATCGAGCTCCCTTGATAGGTATCAATCATGAGGGGTAAGATTCCTTTCATCCTATTAGATATGGCTTTAGTAAGGATTTTTTAAGACACATTGTATAGACTGATTGGTCTAAAATCTGCCATTATTTTTGGGTTCGGACCCTTAGATATCAATTCAATGAAAGTAGAATTAAACCCTCTAGGGATGTGTTTTGAATAATAGAACTCTTTGACCACAAAGATTACATCCTCCCCAAAAATATCCAAAAAAACCTGGTAAAAACATGGAGGGAATCCATCTAGACCTAGAGCCTTATCAGGTTCCATACTGAACAAAGCATCTCTAATTTCCTCCTCAGTTAATGGAGCTAGGATTTTGGTGTTAGTGGCCCCATCTATGACACTAGGTATGAATTTAAGGACGGTCTCCTTGGCTTCCTTTTGGTATTGGGCTCCATCCCCGAGGGGGGAGCTGAAGTAGATAACTGCTTCCTCTCTAATCTCATTTAAATTTTGAGTTTTGGATCCATCAGCTTTGGTCATCTCCCTGATCTTATTATGAATTCTATTTCTCAAGGTAGTGACATGGAAATTTTTTGAATTTGAGTCACCATCCTTCATCCATAAATCCCTAGATTTATGCCTCCAGTAGGTTTCCTCATAGGCTATAATATTGTGATATTCTGCAAGCTTAATTTTCTCCTATGTTTTTTTTGTTTCATCATAAGTACCACTTTGAATCCTACTATCAATGGCACTCAAGATTTCTCCCACTTGTTTCTTGTGCTCAAAGAGATTCCCAAACACATCCTTATTCCAAATTCTTAGGTTTTCCTTCATCGATTTCAATTTTTGGGTTAACTTAAAAGCAGAGCTTCCTTGAATGGGTTGTTGCCACCAACTTTTGATTCTTTCCCTCAAGTCTGGATGCTTGATCCACATTGACTGGAAGCGAAAGGGTTTCTTAAAGAAATTAGCTTGTGGAACCTCCAATAAAATAGGATTATGATCTGATGCAATCTTAGGAAGAGCTTGCAAAGTGGAATCTTCAAACACTGTGACAGCTTCTTTTGAAAAAAAGAACCTATCTAACCTTTCTCTAATGAGCTAACTTCCTATCCTACAGTTGCTCCATGTAAACTTAGCCCCCTTTAGCCTCACATCCATCAACTCATTGGAATTGATAAACTCATTAAATTATTCCATGCTTCTTATTGGAAGCCTAGCCCCACCCTTTCTGTCCAAGGGATATAAGGTAGTATTGAAGTCTCCCACTACCATCTAGGGAATATCATGAAATGTTGCGCTCAAATGGCTTAAATATTCCCACAATGAGGTTCTTCCTTGAACTAAATTGCATGCATACACATTTGATACAATCCATGATCTGTTCTTGTCAATATCATGAAAAAATACACTCAACACCCTGTCATCATCCTAGATAATGCTGCCTTCCACAATCCTAGAATCCCATAGCACCATGAGTCCTCCTAAAGCTCCTCTTGCCTGCTTGAAAACCATGTCTCCCTGACTCCATATTTTTTTAGCTACTATTTTTGACTGGGTTACATCTATTTTTATTTCTTGTGAGAGAATAACAGTTGGGTTATATTGCTTTCTTATTGAACTGACTACCCTATGGGTCGATGGGCCATTAAGGCCTCTCACATTCCATGAGAGTGCCTTCATTTATATTGTTTGGGATTTTTCCCCCTCCCCTTTCCTTGGGGAGGTTTTCTTAATTTGATATCATCTTGACCTGGGATAACCTGTTGTATTAGTGTTTTTTGTTTTCCACTTGCTACTTCATTGTCAGTCCTTAGTCTATTTTGTTCAGCATTAGACATCCTCCCTCTCTTTTTATCACTACCATTATCTATTGGGGATTTTGTTGTGCTTCTGGTCTGCTTTGGACTAAAGTGAGGAGGTACAATCTGTTGAAGGACTGGGCTAGATCCGTATTTCGAGCTATGAGTTCCTACCATATCATTCTTGATTCTAACTCTTCCATACTTTTCCTATATTCACTATAATTTTGTTGTGGATCTTCCTAGAAGTTTGAAGGGCTTTTGGTTATGATATTGGGCAAGCCCGACTCCTTTAGAACTATCTCCTCCATACTTTTCCTATATTCCTTAAGAGTGTCCTTTGAGGCTTCACTGTTATGATTTGGAGGTTTTTTGGTTGCAATATTGGAAGGACCCAATATGGACGGGGATTCTAAGGTTTTTGGTAATTCAACTTGGAGGACTCCATCCTCGTACATATCCCCTTCTATCGCCAGGTCAACAAGAACTTTAAACTAATTTGAATTCGATATTTTAGAACTTACTTGGATTTCTTGCTCGAAGGTAATTTGTTGTTTCCATCTCTCCTAGGGTTGAGCTTGATTGACTTGCTCCTAGTAGATATTATTATCCTTGATCGGCCTGAACCTGTCTCTACCTACTGGTCCTCCCATAGTTTGGTTCATGGGGAAATATTTGCCATTTACCCTTTTGCCTTCTATCCTCTGGGATTCTCTGCTAGCTGTTAGGCTTGGGCATTGATTTTGCAAATGGCCCTGGGTTTTGCATTCTATGCAAAATTTTGGCTTATTTTCATATTCCACAAGTTGCTTTCTTAGATAATCACCATAACGTAGTTCCACAAAGGTTGGTAACTCATAATCTATCTTTATTTTTAATGCTAATTAAAAATTAAAATATTAAACACCCTTATGACTCCCTATATTTCACCTTAGCAAAAATTAATCAAAGCACCTTCACAACTATCACATGGCCCCCTAGCGCTATTCACACCTTGGCAAAAATAAATCAAGTGCTTACCTTATACAATGGCCCACGTTAAAAATAGTGCCCTCATGATTGTGCTCAACTTGAACCCATGATCAACCATCGTCATGGTACCTAAGTTGTAAGGCTTGGCTACCGTTGGGCCACATGTCCAAGACAAAACTAAAGGTGCACAATGAACCTTTTACTCCTTGCTCTCAGTGCCTAAACAAAAAAACTTTGCCATGCTCAAAACGAAGGGGACACGAATCGAACCCCTGACCTACCTTGCGCAAACACCTTAATGAACCGTCGATCACCGCTTGCGCTACCAAGTGCTTGGTGAATTATTTGATGCTCCACTTGCTCTTATCACAAGGTCTACCCTTTTAATCTTAACACATGCAAATCCTCTTTCTTCTCTTAATGCATCACACGAATTTATTTTTCTCTCTTGGGCATACGAATTGCATGGATAATTTGAAATAAAAATGTTGCCCCCTTTTATACCTTTTGCTATGCACTCCAACATGTCGGCGCTTCCAATTTGAATTTTAATTTGAATTTCAAACTTAGACTTATGGCACCTTTAATATTTATTTAAATTAAAATTTTAACCTATGGTTAAAATATTTTAATTTAAATAAATTAAATAATAATATTTACAATATGCCAAATGGGTCTTTTGAGGATTTATATTTTAAAGACTCCTTGGACCTCGTTTTTCTTCACTTCAACCTTTAGCCCATAATATTATAATATTATTATTTCCTTTTAAACCTGCTTCTCCTTCCTTGGGACTTTTAATATTTTAGGCCACTTTAGTCATATAATATTAAAATAAATAATATATCCTATCTCTTTTAACCTCTTCCTTGCCTTTTGGAAAAACCACCTGATGAAATTAATGATGATAAAACTTGAACATCAATATCTTGACATCAATGACAAAAAAATATCTCAAAGTCATTGATGGCAACCCTTTGTCCTTTTACCATTTCTTTTTCTTTTTCAGTTTTTCTCCCCATGAGAAATTTCTCCCCTGACTGAATGCTCTCCCCCTAACTCAAATATCTCCCCCTTTGACATCAACAGTAAAGGGTCACCTTTGGGGATTGGGGCTAAAAATAAGACTCTTATCTTAGCCCATCCCCCATATCCTCTCTTTGAGGTGGTTAATTTTTGGGTGGGAGTATCTCTACTCCCAGCATACACTGTTCTTTACCTTTGTCCACCTTCTTTCTCAACTGATCCTTCTAATTTTTTTGAATGTTCCTATTTTTGCTTGTCTTTGGAAATTCTTCTCTACACCACTTAGCCATATGCCCAATATTATTGTACTTATGACACTTAATGTTGTGGTTCCTTTAAGATGCAAATATTTTGAAGTTCCTCCTAGTGAATTCATATCCTTTCCTGTCATTAACCCTGTAATTTATTGCCTTATGACCAAACTGATTACAAGAGTAGCAATACCCTTGAAAGAGATGCCCATTTCTAAAATTTCTATTGATGAAACCATATCCCTATCTTTCATGTGTCCTGCACTATGTAGCCTTGTGACCAAACCTGTGACATGAGAAGCACCGTACATTGAAGAAACCTTGCCTAGACCTCATTGGTCTCTTGGTATCTTCTTCCCTGTGATGTTTCATGTTCCATCTGTTCCTTATTTGTGCATTGTTCCTTTTCTTGTTGAATTTTCTAATTTCCAACTTAAACTCAGAAGTATCACTTTCTCTTCCACTCTCTTCTTCTGAAGCTTCTTCTTATTTGGAGCTTGATATTGACTCCTCTCATCGTCTTCTATATTCTTCTTCAAAACCAAGTCTTGTCTTATTTAATGAAGATATTTGTACCTTGATAATCTTATCCAAGTTATTTGAGCTTCTCCCAAACTTGTGTAGCTTGTCTTTAGAATCTTTTACTTCCTTCCTTAGTGAAGCTACTTCATGCTCTAACCTTTCACATTCTAAAACCTTTACCTCTAAATTCTCTTTAAATCTCCTTGTCTTAACTCAGATCTTTTATAATATTTCCTTTCTCTTCATCACATTCTTGAAATTCAAGCTTGAGTTTTGAGTTCTGCTTTCTTACCTTCCTTAATTCCTTAAGATCAGAAATAAGCTCAACCTCAAGATCAAATTCTCCTTCCTATGATTCTGATTCTTTGACTTATAGATCATCCTCATTCTTTTTTGATTTATTTCCACTAGAAGCACTTTCTTCTTCTTCTATTTCCATAAGAAGACTTTCTACTTTTGGTTCTTCAAGAGCATCTTCATATTCATCTTCACTGAAACTAAATCCATTCCTTGTGTACTAATATTTAAGATGACCAAAGTTACCACAACTAAAACACTTGAGAATTATTAGTGTCCTTTTTCTAACATCTTATTTTTCTACTATCAAAAATAGAATTTATTCTTCTTCATTATTTGAGGACTTGTCATCACTATCACTTGAACTCTTGCCTGCCTTATCTACATAAAACCTCTTATTATGCATTTGGAAATAATTCTTTCCTTGCTTGCATTGTGCATCCCTACTTTTCTTTTGAAACCTGTATTTTACTGCTTTCCTATTCTTATGACCTTGTTTCTCATGCTATTTCCAGCTTCTGGACAATCAGATGCATAGTGATCATATTTACCACATTTAAAACATTTAACTGATTTTGTACCTTTATACTTTCTTGTTTCCTTGTTCCTTCTACCATAGTTTGCTTCTTCATAACTGGATAACTCATTACCTAAATATGACTTCTTATCCTTTGTCTTCTTTGTAACTTTAAAAGTTGCTTCTTTTTGGGGAATAATATGCTCTTTTATTCTCATCTCAAAATCTGTGAGAGTTCAATGCAACTTATCCCTTGTTAAAGTTTTAATATCTTTTGACTCTTCTATGGTTGAAACCTTTTCACTATATCTCTTAGGGAGTGATCTTAAAACCTTTTGACAGACATCTTATTCTTCAACTTTAAACCCAAGTCCTTGCATAGAATTAACAACCTCATCCACACGAAGTAAGTATGTAGAGATGTCTTCCTCATCCTGTTAGGGTAAAATAAGTAGTATATTGCATTATAATACATGTATTATTACATATAATTTCTACCATAGGAGATATTTACCATTGTATAAATCACCTCCTAGATTAACTTAGGTTAATAACTAAAATATCCTGAGATATTTTAGTTAGTTATTAGGCATATTCTATTTTCAATGTTGTTAGCACATCCTACGCTAACTTTGTTAGAGTTACTATTATGTAACCTATATATTGGGTTTGATAATTCATTTCAAGTCTAATGTCTGCATCAATAATATTTGATTTATTTTAGATTTGAGTAATCTCCTACTTACATTGGTATCATTCGCTAGGTGGGTAAGGCGAGCAACACTCGTTCCATTTGACCTAGACTGTATCATTGGTCTAGAGTTTCTTATTGGATGCTATTCGCTATATGCTAGTTGCTGACCTATCCTTCATGGAACGACCAACCTGATCAACTGATCAACTAAAGTGATCAACACTTTGCCCATCGTGATCAGCCAATAAGGGTCGACGTAGTCAATCAGCCAGTGCTGACACAATTAGTTGACAAGGCTGATGTGACTAGGATGACCAAGGCTGAAGTAGTCCCACAACATGCATTGACGTGATCAACTGACCAGGCCCGTGATTGATAATGATTAGCTATCGATCAACCTCGTAATTGATGCCTTGAGGTGTAGTTGCCTCAACTCTCATGCAGGTGAGGGCCTGCATAGCCATGTGTGCCCAAGAGCCATGTGGCATATCTCAAAATAGTAGAGAGGGCAAGAGTGCCCTCCCCATCCTAGAATGACACGTGGATGACCTCGAGATCAGATAGGGCAGGAGGCCCTCCAATCTCTAAAATTGGACCTATCACCAATTGCCACCTGGCAAGATCTACGATCAGCACACACCCTAAGGTGCCACCAAGACCACTCACGAGATGACACATGGTACACAAGAGGACTGCCGTAGACTCAACATATGGCGAACAACCACTAGATGACGTGACTCTAACTCAGACTCTGACTAGACTGACTGGCCCACCCTTTGCGCCACGTGGCAACATCCAAAAGGGTGGGTGATTCTTGTCGATTGCCCAAAGGTAATCGACATTGCTAAGGCATTCTGCGACTTCTAAACCGCATTGCATCCCATTTTAGGATGCATGTGGGATAAAATCCCACAATGTGATTAGCGCACTACGACCACCATAAGTAGCCATCGCACCGAGGAGTTGCCAAACCGGCCAGTGGTTCAGTTGGCTCGAGCGACTGACTAGCAACATACAAACCCCAGATTGATTCCCCTGCACATCCAAACTAAAGGTTTTTTTTCAGAATTCCAAAATTTTTGAGCATTTTAAATTTTTTCTAAAGTTTTTTTTGCACTAAAATATTATTTTTTTGATTTTTTTTATAATTTTCTTTTAAATTGGCATAAAATGTTCAATTTTTAGTCAAATTGGATGATTTGTTTTCCAAATTTTTCCTAAATTATAGAAATTTCATCTTAAACATATATTTTTATGCTTTATCAAACTTAGAAATCTAGAAATCCAAACAAAATTTAGCCTTCAAAGTTCCCAAAATCAAATTATGTTTTTCTCTCAATTGGAGACAAAAGGAACATAGGAACCTTTTTTTGGCAAATTTTAAAAACCTGCTTTAACAATTTTTTTGCAATAAACTCCTCAGAAGTTCTATAGTTTTCTTCATTCATTTTTGGAGATATAAGACATAGAAACTCAAGATTTCTATTGCAAAACACAAAGCATGACATGATTGAGGAAGCATAAAGGTCATCTCATTTTTCTCAAAACCACAAATTTTGCTTTTGTTCTCTCTTTCAAGAAAGGAGACATAAAAACATAAATAGCAATTTTTTTTGTTGTAAAATTGAGATCCATAAAAAAAAAACCTATTTTTTTGCTCCTCATGCTAAATTGTTGAAGAAAAAAACCAAAGTCGTGTGTTGACTGGTCTGGAAGCCTTTCAAATGCGATTTGTGTGTTGACTTGTCTTGAAAGGAGTGTTCAAAAATTTCTCAATTTTGTAAACATTAAGGGGGGATAGAAATCATTTTTTTTATTCTATTATTTGTAAAATTGTAAATATAAAAGAGGTATTTTCCAAAAGCAAGAAAGGTACAATCTTGATTGTACTCGACACATTTCTCAAAAATTGACTATACTAGGTGCATTTTCGGTTGAATCCAACATCTAGAGTGATAATAATGTGGGTTGCTCTCATGTTTTGATTATTGCACTAACACTCATGTTTTTTGTGTGCAATTAAAAAATCAGATACAACATTGGAAGAAGCATTTCTCAAAACCCATATTTCACTCCAAAACGTGCTACACTTTGCACAAGTTGAACATAAGTCAATTTTTTTTTACTCCTTCAAAAGGTCAAAATCCAAAAACACCTTGATTACCTCTCTTTGTTTGGCTTAATTTCCTCAAAATTTTTATTGTTCTTGAAGGGAGTTAAGGCAGGTGCCATTAAATATCCTAGAGAGCACAATTAGAAGTCTGTCAACCTACCCCTTTAATTTGCTCTATCTTGTTTAGCTTAATTTCCTCAAACTTCTCATCCCTTACTAAGGGTGTTAAGGCAGGTGCCATTAAATATCTTATAGAAGTAAATTAAACATCTTCCATATACTCTTTTGAGGGTATAGCACAATATACAACCATCTTAGTCCTATCAATTTGAAACCTTCACCATGGCCATAATCCACAAGCACCTCACTAAGAGCCAACTGCTCAAAGGTTCAAATTATTCTGAATGGAAGACTAAGATGAAAGCTATCTTAACTGTAGAGGAACTATGGTCTATAGTGGATGGAAGTGAAACTAGACCACAATCACTTAGAGCAGATCAAACAATATTTGATAAAAATGATAAAAAACTATCCTTAATGATCTTGCTAGCTATTACTGATGATATCCAACCTCATATCAGTGAAGCTAAGAATGGTAAGGAGGCATGGGATGCGTTAAAAACCTTCTTTGTGGAAATAATCAATCAATGATTCTTAACCTCCAAAAACAAATTTATACTCTTCATATGAAATCAAGAGAAACAGTAGAGCTATTCCTCTGCAGAGTGGCAGAATTGAAAACAAAACTACAATCCTTAGGAGAAAAAGTGGAAGACCAAGTCTTGAACTCTATAATTTTGAGGGTTCTTCCCAACTCCTACAAAATGTTGAGCACTTCACTACAAGTCTCTGGAAGGACAATGACTTTTATCGAGTTGGTAAATATGCTTCAAACAGAAGAAGCTAATCAACTCCAAAGAGATGAGGCATCCAACAATGCTCTTTTCTCAAACAGACATGGTGGTAAGAAAAATTGGAATCAATAGAAAGGTTCTTATTCTAATAAAGACAAGGGTAAAGGCAAAGAGATTAAGAAGAAGAAGCAGTATTGTAATATTTGTGACAAGGACACTCATGAAACCAAAATATGTTGGTTTAAGAACAAATCACCCAATGAACAAGGAAACAAGAAGGGAAAAGGTAAACCAAAGAACAAGAATAAACAACAACAGGGACACATTGCAGCTGAAGATTCTAGTTTAGACTCTGAATGAGCACACAAGGTGCTCATGACACATAAAAATTACCCTCACAAGGACACTGTGTGGTACATATAATCATGCGCTAGTAAGCATATGACTGGCGATAAGTCCTGGTTTGAGATATTTGAGGCTCACGAAGGTAGACCGGTCACCATTGCTGATGATCAAACCTATCAAGTTCAGGGAGAAGGAAGTGTTTCTGTCTCCCTTCCAGATGGAGAATGTAAAATTCAAAAAGTTATTTATGTACCAGGATTGAAAAATAATCTCTTGTTAGTTCCACAAATCCTGGACAATCACATGAATGTCAATTTCAAGGTGGACAAAGAAAAAATATTGCTTTATCACTCATAAAGGAAAATAGATAGCAACATGTTCATACAAACATGGTTTGTTTGTCTTAGATGCAATTACCTCAACACATACTACAATGGAAGTAACCACAAAAGAGGCCATATCTCTATGGCATAAGAGATTTGGGCATTTAAGTTTAGGATATTTACTAGAACTCAGTAAATATCAAATGGTGAAAGGACTGTCTACTCTTTCATCTACTTTGCCAGTGTGCTCAGATTGCTTGTCAAGAAAGAAACACAGAGTACCCTTTGAACCTAGCTCCTTTCTAGCTAAGGTACCTTTGGAGTTGCTTCACACAGATTTGTGTGGTCCCATGTATACTAGTTGTGGAGGAAAAATATATTTTCAATTTTTTTTAGATGATAACTCACGAAAGATGTAGGTCTTATTCTTGCAGTTGAAGTCTGAAGCATTTACCTATTTTCAACAGTTCAAAAATCTTGTTGAGAAAGAATCAGGATGCTTCATCAAGACCCTCTGTTCAGATCGAGGGGGGGCATACACATCAAAGGAATTTTTCTCTTTTTTATAGACACATGGGATAAAGAAACAGTTGACCACAACCTATTCTCCTCAGTCAAATGGAGTTGCTGAGAGAAGAAATCGGTCCATTATGGAAATGGTTCGATGTATGCTTAAGGGATCCAATCTTGAGTAAATTTATTGGGTTGAAGCTGTTCAAACTATAGTATATCTTCTAAATAGAGCACCCACAAGGGATCTTGAATATATGACTCCTTAGGAAGCATGGAGTGGAAATAAACCCTCCATATCTCATATACAGATATTTGGGTGTAAGAATTTTATGCATATACCCAAGGAGAAAAGAAATAAATTAGATGAGAAGTCCCTACCATGTGTTTTTATTGGATATGATGAATTCTCAAAAGGCTATCGATTGATAGACCCACTTACCAAGAAAATACATGTCAGTAGAGATGTGTTTTATGAATATTTCACATCCAACACTACATCAGTGTACCTAGATGATGAGGAGCAACAACCACTTCCTTCTCCACAATAGAAAAATCCTCCCAAATGGTATACAAGCATAATGAAAGATTCCAAAATTACTTCCCCACCTGATCTTACTCTCAATCTTCCAAAGACACGAAGCATGACTCAACAAGAAAATACTAAAGCATCCACTTCAGTTGATGATATTTATGTAAATTTTAAAGAACTTTATGTTTATAGAGAGTTATCAAAGGAAGATGATATGGAAATAGATGAGGAGAGGGTTTACTTGTCATCATTTGATGAAAATGAACATTCTACAGTTGATGAAACACTTAGACTACCTTAGTGGAAGGCAGTTATGGATGCAAAACATAACTTCCTCATGAAGAATAAAATATGGAAGCTAGTGAATTTGCCTAAAGGAAAGAGACCCATAGGCTACAAATGGGTTTACAAAGTTAAATATAAGGCAAATGGCACCATAGATAAGCATAAGGCCCATCTTGTGGTGAAGGTCTATGCTCAAAAGGAAGGCCTTGACTATGAGGAAACCTTTGCTCCTACAACAAAGATGACCACCATTCAAGTTATTTGTGCTATGGCATCACAGTTTAGATGGAAATTACATCATATGGATGTAAAAAGTGCCTTTCTAAATGGTGACTTAAAATAAGAAGTGTACATGACTCAACCTCCTGGATTTATTGAGGAAGACCACGAGCAACAAGTTTGCAAGTTGGTCAAATTATTATACATGATAAAACAAGCCCCAAGAGCATGATACATAAAAATGGATAGTCACCTACTACAACATGGATTTAAGAGAAGTCCATCTGACACAAATCTCTATATCAAGAACACAGGTTTTGAAATAGTGATTCTTGTATTATATGTAGATGATCTGATCATCACTAAAAATTAAGAGAAATTGGTTAACAACATGACATATGACTTGAAAGAGTCATTTGATATGACAAATCTAGGACTTCTCCACTACTATCTTGACCTTGAGATAGAACAAAAGAAGAATCATCTTAGGGTGACTCAGAAAAAGTATGCCAATATCTTAGTAGAAAAATATTGTATGACTGATTGTAATCCCAAAGCAACACCGATGAAATCAAGGCTTCATTTTATCACGATATGATGACTCACCATAGGTAGATGGCACACTATATAGACAGATGATTGGAAGCATCATCTATATGACTAATACTAGACCATATATTACTTATGCTGTAAACTATCTTTCACGGTTCATGCAAAAACCAAAGGTCTCTCATTGGAAATCATCTAAGAGGGTTCTTCACTACATTCAGGGTAGTGTAGATTATGGTCTAGAGTATAAGAAGAATAATTCATTCTTATTATAGAGTTACATTGACTCTGATTGCGATGGATCCATAGATGATAGAAAAACAACATTAGGGTATGTATTTCATCTTGGATTTGGTCCTGTCTCATGGCATAGTAAAAAGCAACAGGTGGTTGCTTTATCTTCAATTGAGGTAGCATATCGCACTACACATGGAGCTATGTGTGAAGTGATATGGCTATGTCGCATCTTGGCTACCATGGGACTGCCAAAGAAACTTCCTATTCACATGTTTTGCAACAACTCAGGTGTTTTAAACTTGGTCAAGAATTCAGTACATCATGAACGAGCAAAGAATATTGACACAGATTATCATTTTATTCGTGAAGAAGTTCCTAAGCATAGAATCAAGCTCCAACACATTATTGAGCAAGGTGCAGTGACAGTATTGTCATTGTTGTCAACATAGTTAGATAGATCAGTTGATGCAGTGGACATGAGTTTAGAGGTTAATCAGAGTATGTACAGTGATGTTAAATTCTTATGAGGATGTTTACCCACATTTTTGCATATTTTCCAAGAAGACCAAAGTGGCCCATATGCTAAAGATCAAAGAAAAAGAAAAACATCGCAAAGAAAAAAAAGTGTCGCGATATCACGACATGTTGCATTTTTGCAGCCGAAAGAGCAAAGAGAAAAAAGTGTCACGATATCGCGACATGTTGCATTTTTGTGGCCAAAAGAGAAGAGAAAAATCAAGGAGAAAAAAGTGTCGCGACATCATGACATGTTGTATTTTCACGGGACAAAGCAAAGAGAAAGAGCAAGGAGAAAAAGTGTTGCGATATCGTGACATGTTGTATTTTCGCGAGCCAAAGAAAAGAGAAAGAGCAAGGAAAAAAAGTGTCATGATATCACGACATGTATTTTCATGGGCCAAAGAAAAGAGAAAGAGCAAGGAGAAAAAGTGTCACGATATCGTGACATGTATTTTTGTGGGCCAAAGAAAAGAGAAAGAGCAAGGAGAAAAAGTGTCGCGATATCGCGACATGTTGTATTTTCGCAGGCCAAAGCAAAGAGAAAGAGCAAGGAGAAAAAAGTGTCACGATATCGTGACATGTATTTTTGCGGTCCAAAGCAAAGAGAAAGAGCAAGAAAGAAAAAGTGTTGTGATATCGCGACATGTCGTATTTTCGTGACTCAAAAAGGGTAGGCAGGCAGAGAAACAAAAGTGTCAAGATATCATGACATGTCGCATTTTCATGACTCAAAAATGGTAGGCAGGCAAAGAAACAAAAGTGTCATGATATCGTGACATGTCACATTTTCGTGACTCAAAAAGGGCAGGTAGGAAAAGAAACAAAAGTGTCACGATATCGTGACATGTCACATTTTCGTGACTCAAAAAGGGTAGGAAGGTAGAGAAAAAAAAGTGTCACGATATTGTGACATGTCACATTTTTGCGACTCAAAAGGGGCAGGCAGGCAGAGAAACAAAAGTGTCACGATATCATGACATGTCACATTTTTGCAACTCAAAATGTGGCAGGACCCATAAGGAATCTTTAATGATTTGAAATAATTTAAGATGGTTGTTACACATGGAAAGAAGTGGATGCATGCCCATGTGGAGAAAACTAATAGTCATGGAAAGAAGCGGATGCATGCCCATGTGGAGAAAATGAACAGTCATGGAAAGAAGCGGATGCATGCCCATGTGGAGAAAAGGAAACGAAGGGCTTCAAAATAGAAACGAAAACCATTTTTGGAAACCAAAATAAATGCATGCACAAGGGAAAAGAAAATGAACAGTCATGAAGGAGAAAACAAACAGTCATCAAAGGAGAAAATGAACAGTCATGCAAAGAGAAAATGAACAAACATGCAAAGAGAAAATGAACAGTCATGCAAGGAGAAAATGAATAGTCATCGAAGGAGAAAATGAACAATAATGACTAAGAAAACGAACAGTCATGGTAGGAGAATATGGTGTCAATTATTTTCATGTGTCGTGTTTGACGAAATGCCTTCTCATTATATACAAAAGGAGTTACATAAAGAAGGAGTTACTATTGACAAGTGGAATATGATAATATGAAAGAAGGAGTTACAAAGAGAAAGGATGGTTATAAAAGGAGTGTTGCTTGGAGAATTTATTGTGAGTGATATGCGAGCGAGAAGGGTGTGTGTTTTTTAAATTGTGTGCGAGAGGCGAGCGAGAAGGATGTGTGTTTTGTGAATTGTGGGTGATGTTGGGTAAGCAATAGACCAATCAGGGTCTTGTAAAAGTGAAGGTATTTTTATGTCAATCTTCTAGTTTCAAAATTCAAGTCCAAGTTGGTGCTTGGCATCAGGGGTTGGTGCTCCTTCCAGTTGGTGCTGGTAAATCAAGGGTTGATGCTCCTTCCAGTGGGTGCTGGTAAATTGATTATAAATTTGGTGCTTTGCAAAGGTTGGATTTGGATGGGAGTCCAAATAGTCATTTTTTAGGAGTAGCCAAATCGGTAAACCTCGGTACATCTTGTGTTGTGTGATGCTCTCTTGTTATACTTGATTTATCTGGTTTTAAGTTTTCATTATTTTGGATTTAAGAGTTGAAGATTTAAGTTATAAAGAGCTACACTGATTCATGCCCCCCCTCTCAGTGTCATTGTGAGACTAACACACATTCCCACCGATGAACAGGTTGCTGACATATTTACAAAGGCATTTGGACATGTCAAATTTCAACTGTTTCAGAGTAAACTTTGTATATCAAAGTAAATTTAATAAAGGGGGGATGTTAGGGTAAAATAGGTAGTATATTGCATTATACTACAAGTATTATTATATCTACTTTTTACCATAGAAGATATTTACCATTGTATAAATCACTTCCTAGATTAACTTAGGTTAATAACTAAAATATCCTGAGATATTTTAGTCAGTTACTAGGCATATTCTATTTTCAATGTTGTTAGCACATCCTACGCTAACTTTGGTAGAGTTACTATTATGTAACCTATATATTGGGTTTGATAATTCATTTTAAGTCTAATGTCTGCATCAATAATATTTGATTTATTTCAGATTTGAGTAATCTCCTACTTACACATCCTTCATCTTTAGGTCTTCAAATGTTTTCTTGTGATTTTGTATTTTTGCCATCTCGACCTTTTTGTCTCCCTCATATATTTTTTGCAATTTTTCCCAAATCTCTTTTGCTGATGTGTAATTCATAACTTTTACAAACTTTGATCCACATAAATAATTTAAGATTCCATTCGTTGCATTTGAATTATTTAGTTGTAGGAGCTTACCATATTTATCTGTAGGTGGAGTAGCCGGCGGTGTCTATCCATCCTCAACAACTTACCACATATCATTTCCTTGTGCCATTAGATAAATCTTCATTCTCACACTCCAAAATGCATAATTATTCCCATCGAATAATGGTACCTTATTTCCTAAAGATCCACTTTGAGAATCCATATGTGTTCTTGTAAGATTTTCCTTCAAGCTATTAAACTCTTTCGAAGGAATCTGCTTTGATACCAATTGAAGAAAACAAGCTTATAATGAGAGGGGGGTGAACAGTATAAGATCACTTTTTTACTTTTCTTTCCCAAAAAATATTATCCAATATATCAATGGCAATATCAAAAACAATAATAAAATCAATGCATAAATCATCACACACAATAGAGAGATCAATTTAACATGGTTGACCCAATGTGGGTTGCTCCATGGAGAAAATATTTCACTAAAATTTTCTCAATAAATCTCTTGGGAATCCTTCCCTATTATAATGTTTATGGACCTCTATCCAAAGGAGACACCAATCCCCTAATCAAGTTCATGGATCTCTATCCATAGGAGAATTCCTTCCCCTTTGTTGGTTCATGGATCTCTATCCATAGGAGAACTCCTTCTCCTCTGCTTTGGTTGGTGATCCTCTAGAAGACTACTACCTCCACTACACTAGCTTGTGGATCTCTCTCCACTAAAGATATTTGTACTCACTTAGAAGACCTATCCTCACTACCCTAGCTAATGGATCTCTATCCACTGGAGACTACTATCCTCTACTTTATCACATTCAATGCTTGCTCTCAACTCTGCTCAATATCTATCTCAAATCTGCACTAATTACTATCCTTCGGTCTAGCACAAATCTACTTGCAAGTCTATCTCTGATATGGAACAAATTTGACCTCAAATCTATACCAAAATCTATCCTCAAATATATCCTTAAGCGTTAACATAAATATTTATCCAATCATAAATAAACTCTACTAGATCTACTCCTCAAATATATCCTTAAGCGTTAACATAAATCTTTATCCAATCATAAATAAACTCTACTAGATCTACTCTAAGCCTTAACTCAAAGCTTGAACAAATTAATCAATCAACTCTGCTCTCAAGTCTTCTCAAATAACTACCTCAAATCTATCCTCAAGTTCTCTCAAGAACTTGCTCAATTTGATCTCAAGTATTTATTAAGACTTACCTCAAATCTGTTCAACAAGTCCTCACTAGAACTTGTCCAATCTGCTCAACAAGTCTTCCCTAGACTTACCTCAAATCTTCTCAACAAGTTCTCCCTAGAACTTGTCCAATCTGCTCAACAAGTCTTCCCTAGACTTACCTCAAATCTACTTGTAAGATTTCACAAAATCTTATACAAATATGTCCTTACACTTTCACAAAATCTTACTCAATTATGTCCTTAAGTCCCCTCTAGGACTTACTCAATGCTCACAAGCTTTCACAAAAGCATACTTAAACAATTGCAATACTTGCATACAAAAAAATCAACTTAATCAATTTCAAAAAACCTCTTCAATCACACAAACAAGTTTCACTCAGAATCTTATTTAACCATAGAAACATATAGAAAATGGTAAGAGACTCAATATGTTTCACTTTCACAAAACACTCAATCACTTTCAAACTCTCTTTCAAATCAATTTAGAATAAGATATAGTTTGTTGCACAAATATTGAACTATCACTTCAATTATTTCAATCAATAAATCTCATTCAACTTCATGCAACCATTCACTCAGTGAAATACACTTTAATTACAAACCCTAACCAAGTTTTTTACTATGCTTCCAACAACTCACACTATGGAACTCAAACCTTGACTCGATGATTCCAATTTTCACATAACAATGATACTCATGTTATTTCACAAACCATAGGTTAAGATAGTTCTCAACTTCACATAACAATGATACTCATGATGTTTCACAAACCCTAGTTCAAGATAGTTCTCAATTTCACATAACAATGATACTCATGATCTTTCAACATCAATAAATCATGCACATGAAAACCTACTCAAACATTTCCAAAAATGTTTATCAAACAATCCTTTTCACTCTACCTTTGCATTTCACAAAATTCAATCCAACATTATTTCACTCACAAGGAATATGTGCCCACACCTTTTGTTTTGATGGAGATATATCTTCAAAACCTATCTTAATCACAATAAAATTCTCTTTACCAATTTCAAGGTTAGAAAACAACAACCTATCTCAAAATATCCACAAAATTATTCTCCCCAATAATTAATTCACCATACAAAAATATTAGCTCTCAAGTACACCTTATAATCTCCAAACTTCACAAAAATAATATTCAATTCATAAAAAATCAAAACTCCTTTGATAACACTTTATAAACCCAATTTTCACACTTATCAAAAATAAAAATTAATTCCTTTGTTTAACACTTTTAACTCCAATCTTCACACAATAATATTCAACACAATTAATTTCCTTTCAAACACCTTATATCTCCAATCTTTATTTTTAATGCTAATTAAAAATTAAAATATTAAACACCCTTATGACTCCCTATCTTTCACCTTATCAAAAATTAATCAAAGCACCTTCACAACTGTCACGTGGCCCCCTAGCATTAATCACATCTTGGAAAAAATAAATAAAGTGCTTACCTTATACAATGGTCCATGTTAAAAATAGTGCCCTCACGACTGCTCTCGACTCAAACCCGTGACCAACCATCATTGCGATGCTTAAGTCGTAAGGCTTGGCTACCATTGGGCCACATACCCAAGACAAAACCAAAGGTGCACGATGCACCTTTTACTCCTTGCTCTCGATGCCTAAACAAAAAATCTTTGCCACACTCAAAATGAAGGGGATGTGAATCGAACCCCTAACCTGCCTTGCACAAACACCTTAACCAGCCATCGATCATTGCTTGTGCTACCAAGCGCTTGGTGAATTATTTGATGCTCCACTTGGTCTTATCACAAGGTCTACCCTTTTAATCTTAACACATGCAAATCCTCTTTCTTCTCTTAATGCAGCACACAAATTTCTTTTTCTCTCTTGGGCATACAAATTGCATGGATAATTTGAAATAAAAATGTTTCCCCCTTTTATACCTTTTGCTATGCACTCTATCAAGTCAACGCTTCCAATTCAAATTTTAATTTGAATTTTAAACTTAGACTTATGGTGTCTTTAATATTTATTTAAATTAAAATTTTAACCTATGGTTAAAATATTTTGATTTAAATAAATTAAATAATAATCTGTACAATCTAAAAAATGAGTCTTTTAAGGATTTATATTTTAAAGACTCCTTGGACCTCATTTTTCTTCACTTCAACCTTTAGCCTAGAATATTATAATATTAAATATTATAATATTATTATTTCCTTTTAAACCCGCTTGTCCTTCCTTGGGACTTCTAATATTTTAGGCCGCTTTAGGCATATAATATTAAAATAAATATTATGTCCTATTTATTTTAATCTCTTCCTTGCATTTCAAAAAATCCACCTGATGAAATTAATGATGATGAAACTTGAACATAAATCTCTTGACATCAATGACAACAAAACTAGCTCAAATTTCTAACAAACACAACAATGGTTATGGGTTCATCTATAGCTTATTCTTGGGAGGGGATTAGAGGTTGATCCTGGATCCATGGATATTTTCAAAAACTAGTAGCATTTGCACTGCTCAGAATCCATCTATACCATCTGTAGATGATACTTTATGTTTTCAAAATACTGAGCCAAAAGGTTGATCTTGAGGTTAGAGAGGGATCATTTAGGAAATTAAAATTGGTAGAAAGATATTTAGCCAAAATAATATTCACCCAGCTAATGTTTTTCTTCTTAAACAAATTCCATGCCTACTTTGCCATCAATGCTTCATTCATCCACTTGACCCTTCTAAAAACTATATCCCCATCTTTGATTTCTTTACAAACATATAATATTTCTTTCAACCTAAATATCCACCATTCTATGACCTTGGGTTCATACCATTTGGTCTTCTTCATGAAAGCTTATAATTTCTTTGTAGTCAATGCATGGTCTAGATTTTATTTAAGATCATAGTCATATTATTGCTCATATTGGTCTCTCCATGGAGGTAAATCTGCCATCTTCCTAATACTATATTTGAGCATATTGTTCTCATGATTGTTTTGCAGCCGCTCTACTTTGGGCCTAGCAGTTTTTTAAAAATAGGGGGCTTGCCTGTGTTTAAGATATTCAACATTTTACTAAACTTATCCATGGGTTCATACCTCCACTTTGAGGTATAGCTTGCAATCCTAAGTTTTCAAGCCTATGGCATAATTATTCTCCTTATCCTTTAGTTTCTACTATGATTGGTCCATAAGTGAATGGGTACTCAAAGGTTTATTTCTTATTGATCCTCATGTTGTATGCGATGTTTTGAAATATCCCATTGTAAATATTCTTTATAAAATACAGAAGGTTCCCCTATGAAACCATATAGTCTTACGACCACCCCCTCTATGAGAAAATACTAGTCTCCTTCCTTTGCATGGTGAGTTTGCAATAGGGTTTTTACTTGGGTAGATAGACGAGGCAATTCTCCATAAATAGATTTTAGAGATGGCCCTAGAAATTCCCTGTTGAAGTGGTATTAAGACTTAAACTTCCTAAATAAGTTGGTCTAGTCTACTACTGTTAAATTCTTCCCCTGGCTATAAATTTTGTTTAAGCCTATCCTAGGCATACTATCAATATTATAATACAAAAACAACCATGTGAGGTGCAAGAAATAGAAAATATACCATGTGGTGACATTTGTAGTTGAGTAAGCGACTCATGCATTTTCTCACACAGGTATTTAACCCAATAAAAAAAGGAGGTGTTTGACTATTCTGAGTGAGGCTAGTCCTAGTGGTGAGGGCTAGACATAACACATGCCATAACCATTTATAGTCATGAACTTGTTTTTCAGAAGGTAAGACAAAAATTATAGCCAACATGAAAAATAACTTTGGATTTTGAATCTTGTATTTTTTAGAGGATCTTTTGGGATCTTATCCTTAGCTAGGGAATTGTGAAGTTGTGAATGAAGCTACTTTCTAAAATACTTGCCTCATTTAGAATGTTTTTTTGTACAATAGAATTTGCTCTAGAATTTAGCATTAAAGAGCTTTAGGGAAGCTCTAGTCTTGGATCCTATGACAAATGCATCCATAAAATATTTTGGGGTGAGGTGAAAAATTATTTTCCCTAAGAGTCTTGGATTTTTCTTAGCTAGATATTATAGTATTTTGAAACTACAAGGGCAATTTTTGGGTAAGGGTGTGTAGATTTGAAGATACAGAGAGATAGAAAAGAGTGATATGTGAATGAACCTAGGCTACTAGGGGAAATTCCTTGGGTTATTTTCTACTCGACATCTTCTCATAGCTACTCTAGGCTCTTCAATGTTAGTTTTGTGTATGCAATTTGATAAATTTGATCTTCAAGGACGTTTTACTTAAATATATTCTAAGCATTGCTAGATGCTCTTGCATTTCTAGACATTGCTTTGTAAGTTAGAGTTGGGAAAGCTTTTGTATAACTATTTTACAAATTCTTACATCATTTTCATTATTTTCAGCTTAAGATAGTTTGAGTGCAATTTTTCTTTGCCTTATAATTATCTTTGTGAAGCAAAATTTTTTCTAAGTGTTGTCTATGTGAAGCGTTGTATTTGTTGTATAGTTATTAGGATAGTTGCACTTAGATTTACTTTTCTTGAGATATTTTTTTGTTTCCTTGGATCATGTGAATATATTTGTCATAGATTTTTGTCAATGATTGAAAGGCATGCCAAAATTAGAGTCAGTTAGCTCCAGTTTCAACCAATTAACTTAGTAAAGTTTAAAATTACCATGACCTATTTTACTATCATAATTTTCTATGTATATATGATATAGAGAGTTTATGACACTTGCACAAAGAGCTTCAGGTGGTTGCTATTTAAAAAAATTGAAAAAAATTGGTTTCCCTCATCTGATTGCTCATACATATTAAATTTTTGGATGATGATGATTTGATATGGTCTAAGACCAGAATGAATCAAATTTTCTATGATTGCCTGGCTTCGATTGGTCTTCCTTCTATTTAAGGACAAGGTCATTGATTTTAAAATCTCATGGAATTGCATTCTTATAAAACCACAATTTTGTTGTGGTTGTGTGGCTTTGGAAATTACAATAGGCTTTTTATATTTAATTATTCAATAATAGCAATTGTGTCATTTGTGCTTCTTAGCTTTCATGTCAAATATTTCTGCATGAGTTGTTAACTTCACAGTTAGTAATTCAATATGTAATGGAAGAATGACTTATTTTATATAGACCAATTATTAAGGGAAATATTTTAGTGACTTCTTCATGATGATTCAATCCGCCCATAGCACTTGATCTAACAACAAGTACCAACTTATTTTATTCTCTCCAATAGTTCTTTTAATGATTTTTAAGAGATTTTATTTGTTGATTCAGCCAATTCATTCCCCTATGGGTAATATTTGGAGGATTTCTTCAAATAAATACCATATTGGTTGGCAAAATTGCTCTTATGAAGGGAATCCTATTATCAATCACCAACACATTTGGGATGTTGAATCTTGTTATCAACTTCTCAATGAACTTGATCATTGTATCTTGATTATATGCCTTTGTAGCCGCTACATTTTTCTATCGAGTGAAATAATTAGTCATTGTTAGAATTTATTTGTATCCAGTATATGAGTTTGGTTTTATGTCTCCAATGAATTCTAGCCCCCATTGTTGAAATGGTTCTTTTGATATTATTGGACAAAGTGGAAGTGAAGCATTTTTGTTTCTTCCAACAAACCTCTGGTATTTTTTGTAATACTGAGACACTTTAAATGAGTATGAAAATTATTGGCCAATAGTACCCTACTTTGAAAGTTTTGGTGATAATGTTCTGACCTAAATAATGTCCACCAAATAGTCTTGAGTGAAATTCATTCAACATCTCTTTTTGTTTCAATTTTATGCAACGTAAGAGAACTCCATTGAAATTATTTCTATATAGGTTTTTAGGAAGCAAGACATACTCTAGAGATTTTAGCCTATACCTTATTCTTTGAAAAGCATTCAATCCTTTAGGGCATATTTATATTTGAAAATATTTCACTAGTTCATCTACCCAATCAAGTCTTTCTGACTATTGCTTGGTCCTAGGATTTTCTCTTGTGTCACCTTCAATGCACATATTATATTGCTCTACTATGGTGGCTACCTAATGGCATAATGCTATATATCTCACCAAATTAGAAGGGTAAATCTCAACATCATATTCTTAAATCTAAGTGATCCATCCAACTCTTTTATTACCTAATTCTCCTCGTACGATGAAATTTCTAAATTATAAGTGCACCACATAAACTATGGTTTTACCCTATGATAAATAATGTCTTAACTTCTTTATTGACTTCATGATGGTAAATATTTATTTTTCATAAAATTGTAGTTCTTTTGATAGTCATGAAATGTTTGACTTATGAAAAATACCGAATGTTCATATCCTTTAGTATATTTCTAAGTTAATACTACAACATAGTTGTCTTCATATTCGTAGGCATATAGAATGAAATCCCTAATAACATTTGGGTTGATCAATAGTGAGGCCCTTTTAATGGCTTGCTTAGTCTGATCAAATTCCTTCATTCTCTTCAGGGTCCATTCAAATGTATCATCCTTCTTCAAGAGCTCATTCATAGGTTTGATAATTTATGCAAAATTTGACACAAACTTTCAAATAAAATTGATCTTCCTAAAAATGACTATAGAGATTTCTTGTTTAAGGGGAAGGAAAGAGATAAGATAGCTTGATTTCCTTATGAATCAATGACCATTACTTTATTTGAAACTCTATGGCCTAGGAGTTTACCTTCATGAACAACATAGATTGATTTCTTAGGATTTATTAATATTCCAAATTCTCTTCACTTATGAAAAACTTTATCTAAATGATGAAATTGTCATATCATCTAAATATATAAGTATTATCTTATTGACTAAGTCACCAAGAGTAAAATTCATGGTGCATTGGAATGTAGCACTAGCATTTGATAGCCCAAAAGGCATTATTTGGTATGCAAAGGTTCCTCATTTGGTTGTAAACACTATTTTGTGTTGATTTTCATATTTTACCCATATCTGATTGTATCCTAAAAATTCATCTAAGAGGGAAAACCTCTTTACCCCTATCACTATTTATAAAATCTGATCAATCTAAGGAAGGGGTAGTGATCCTTTAATGATGCCTTGTTCAGGTTTCAAAAATCAACACACAGATGAATGTCTCCTTTATTTTTTCTTAGAGGCACTAAATTAGGATAGATTATTTTGGCATTCAGTAGTTTAAGAAGGTACTATTTCATGACTTCATCTATTTTAGGATTTATTGGCCTATGTTTTTGCTTGAATGGCTTGGGATCAAAGGATAAATCAATGGTGTGTTGAATTACATCCTTGTCATAAACTCAAAGGTTGTCATAGCTCCTAGCTATTATATCTTGATATTGTACATATAATGATTTGAATTACTCTACTTCTTCTACAGTACAATGAATTTCAATTTTTATACTCTTTCTTGACTCAATTTTAGTTTCTCTATATGCTTGTTCTTCTATCTTCATCCTTTGACTTGTATTTCTATCATTATTATCAAGCAAGATTTCTATAGTAATCAACCCTTTGGCATATGATTATTTTTCAACTAAATAATATCCTCCTAATTAATTTCTTGGGATACCTCCTCCTATTAGGATGAGCATATTTCTTCCTTTATCAAGAAATTAATGATTTTATGGTCATATTCAAATACTTGCCAAAATATCTCTTTGTCCAAGACTGCTAGTCTAAAAACTAGTTTTACTCTGTTCTTCTTCATATAATATTTTTTGGGAGGTATATAATTTGCTTCTCAAGCTACGAGCACATCAGCCAACTTGTTTTGCTCTTAGGATAGATTTTATATTCAGAACTTCAAAGCTATCCATCAAATCCCATAATCTATTTTGGTATACTTTTAGATAATAATATTTTCTATTATATTTTTATGTTACTTGATTAACTATAAGCTCAGAGTCACCATATATTGTAAGAAACTTAATGCCCATTTTCTTTTCTTGCACCAAACCAAGGCACAAAGCCTCATATTTATCAATATTATTGGTGTAACTCTAATTTAACCTATAAGAGTAGCTCTTGATTCCTTAAAAAGGACACACCAACACAACCCTAGCTATAATGCCATTTTTGCATCTAGTTCTATCAAAATAAAGTTTCCAAAGCTCTGACCTCCACAATTCTTGACTTATGACTACTAAAGTCTTATATTCTGAACTTGAGACTTGGTATGTACCGATCTTGGAATCAACTAAAGAATTATATTTTTCAAAGAGAATTCATCCTCTATCTTTAATTCATCTAGAATATCATCTAGAATATACTCATTTTCTTCAAATTTTTAAATGTGATAAGCAGTAGGTTTTTTTGAAATGATATTGATATTTTTACCTTTATGTGGAATTATCATATGAGAATAGTCTAGGTACATGTATCCTCTTAAATTTTCTATGAATTTTCATTAAATATAGAGATCAACGTATGGTTCTAAATCAAGCACTAATATATCTTTTATCATAGTGACCTCTAGTGCTCTATGGAGTGTTATAGGGACACATTTTATTACTTCCACTATTTTCATAGTGGTGTTGTCTAATTAGAGGACTCTAGGACATCAATGGGTGTATTCTATATCCATCATTTCACATATTGCTTTAGAAATTATAGTAGTAGCAACTCTAGAATCAATCATACAATTATGAATGCCCCACCCTTCTAGTCTCAATGATATATAGAAATGGGGTACCTTATTCTTCATGGCTCCTAGAGTTATTGAATCTTGAGCAAGTTTATAGTCTAAAATTTATTAATCTCCTAGGGTGATTTTCTTCAATGAAAATTTAAGAAGATCTTTCCAAGAATCATTGGTGCATCATACGTACTCATTTTAGGATCCCTTTTGAGCTCTTATACTATGTTAAAGTTGGGCACTTATATTGGTTTTTTCATCTTTTTTTATAGTTCATTGAACCTTCTTCTGTATTCTTGAGTAGCCTCAATTATTTCTCTTTATTACTAAAGGGAATATGAGTCTATATTATGCTTGTTCTTTCATTTTAGGTAGTATCTCCTTATATTTCTCTACTTACTTTGAATTGGATTATATTTTCTATGGCTCAAGTGTAGGTGAAACTTTCTATGGTTATTTTTGAGTTGGAGCTTTCCTAATATCATGTAGATCTTTCTATTTAGGATTTTGATATTGATTTGGGACTTTGAATGGTTTTAAATTTTGAGGATCTATCTAAATATGCTTTTTTCTAGATTTTTCCAACAAAGAATTGAATTCCTCCTCCAAAGGATCTTGAGTAAGCATGATCTCCTCTAGTTCCCATAACATGTTAACTTAACTCTTTTGAACTCTCTCAAAATTTTCAATATCCAACTATGTATGATATTGATACATGATATAAGTATCTATGTTGTGATGATCACTTCATACTAGACACTAAGGACATATTTTAGGCTTTGATGCCTTTGGTTTTTGATCTTGGTAGCTATTATTAGTTTTTGATATAGTATTGCTACTAGAAGCCTTTAGATATTTAGAAATATATGGGAATATTTGAGGATGGAATCTCTCAACTTATTTTTTCTCAATTGCAATCACCTTGTTATTTAATGTTTTTAGTGTAGACAACATATCTAACATTGGTGATTCTTTGGGCTTAGAAGATGGTAAAATTGGTAAAGTAGGAATTGGAGGTAATGCTTTGGACATGATAATGAGAGGAATTGGAGGAAGAGCTAAAATTAAAAGAGTATCTATTGGTGATTCATTTTCTAAGAAGATTGAGATAGCTTTGGGAAGTATGCCAATATAACTCTCAAGGGTAATATTCCTATGAAAATCAAAGTATTTTTAGTGGTTATAGCATCTTGATAGACATAAGGCAATATGGTTATATTGGACTATTGGTTTTGCAATCCCAAATTAGAGCCTAACACTCTGATATAATATATATATGCAAAGGGACTTGGGGGTCTAATATTCTATGGAATTCTCTTTTAGGTTCTATAGATATGACACTAAATTAGTAATGATCTCTTATGGATATCTTTTTATGATGGTAAATTTGGTAAGGAGGGAGAAAGGATCTACTAGCTCATCGAATTCTTCCACAAATGGCCTAGATAGGTCGGAAAACATACGAATACTATTATCTTCAAGGTTTAAATACCAGTTCAGGATCTTTCCATTGAAGGACATGGAAATGAGTTTGACCATAATATCCTCTTCTCTTATGTTTTGAATCACCACTAATGACACCAAATCTTGGCAATGTTCATAGGTTATTTTACCTGTACCATCATAAGTGGGAAGAGATTTAAGTATTGCTTATGAGATATCATTTATTTGCACAAGATCTATGGGTCTAGTGGTATTCCAATCAGGAAAATTTAGAGTAATTTTCTATCTATTTTGAACCATGATTCTAGTACTTGGTGACCTTGATGGTGAAAAAAATTAATAGTTGAAGAATTTATGTTTTGAGGATAAAAAATCAAGGGGTGAAACTTCAACATATCTTGGTTTACAAGTTGGTAAGTTTATAAATGGTGGTATATTTTTCTAGTTTATTTTTTAAAACCCTCATAATCATATAAATATGAGATAAAATACACAAACTATGTAATTTCAACAAATGAAATTGGTAATATTATCTTAATATAATTTTGGATTTTATATTTTTAAATGGGAGTCACCAGATGAACATATAGTCTTCACAAATAAGGTTAATATTATTCACCTAATCTTGAAATCTTCAAGATGATTAAAGGAAAATTAGGCGGGAAAACGAGCTCTGGCGATTTTCTCCTCTGAACCAGGGTTTCTGCATCCTCGATTATTCTTTGGTTTTTGCTGACTTGCTGAAGTGCCTTTTGGGTATGGGGGATCTAAAGATCCAAGCGATGCCCCAAGAGGGTCCAATGGGGACTTCTCCAGCTCCTTCCTCTGGAAACACCAGTTCTTACACTGATCTATTTAAAGGCGATTCTTCCCCAAAGACTACTGAAGCGCAAAATATGGCATACAAGAAGATCTTCACAGCTGCTGGGAATCGGTCGTCAGCTCATCAGGTGAATGGTTGTCTGCTGCAGGCCAAATCCAGGCCAAAAATCATCATTGAGCCCAACATGGTTGAAGAATCTATTCTCTACAGAGCGAACCATGACCTAATCTGCAAGTTCATGGGCATTCGCCCCTCCCTGAACTTCTTGCATTCATGGATCTGTCAAAACTAGGAACCCCACAGTGAGTACTCATTGTGGTTTATTAGTAATGGTTATTTTATTGTCATATTTTTGGCTCTGGCCGATAGAAATAAGGCTTTCGAGTCGAAAAAGAAGAACCATGGCCTGAAAAGGCTTTTTGTTCAACCATGGTAGGTGGGTTTTGACCCTCGTGTTGAACCTACTACTGTACCAATGTGGATTAGATTATATGCCCTTCCTATGGAGTTCTGGGGTGACCAGGTATTGGCCATTATTGGCAATACAATTGGTCGACATATTGGTGTTTCCAGAGACACTATTGAAGGGAGCATGGCAATGTACACTCGAATCTATGTTGAGATGGATCTCAGCAAGCCTCTGCCAGTTGAGTTGGATATTGAACTGGCAGGTCTTACCTGGATCCAAAAGCTAGACTATGAGGCCCTACCCTTCAGATGTCGGGTTTGCCATAAGCATGGGAATCTAGCTCATTTTTGTCCTATTAATATGAATGCCAAAATGGAGGTCCCTTCAGGTTCACCAAACCTGCCTAAGGAGGATAAGGTTGCTCCTAATACAGATCCTAATAGCTCTGGTCAGGGCTAGAATGCTTCGAGAGAGGGTTTTGAACAACCCAGCAGAAGAAGACGAACAAAGAAAAAGGAGGGAAAGGAGCAATTTAATCTCAGGCTTGCCAATAGGTATGAGATTTTTAAGTCATTGGTTGATGAAGAGGATCACTCTATGGAGGGCTTGGAGGGTTTCAAAGAAACTTCTAATATTCTTGGGCATCTCCCCCTTTCACCTTCTCCTGTCATACAATAGATAGCTGATCCCTATGAAGTATCACAACCAGTGTCTTCTGGTGCCTTAGTAGTCCATAATCCAGAGCAGTCAGTATCTCAGGATGTCCACATGGGGATAGCAGAGAAGAACAAGGAAAGGCCATCTTTGGGGATAACCTAGCTTGAAAAAAGACCAAAAAATAGCAATTCTCAAGGAGCAAGCCGAAGATCCAGTAAGGAGCTGCTAGCAGCCCAAGGAGACAAATTGATCATGGGAGGATCGATGAGGACAATTGATTCTTATTGCTCCTAGGGTAACCCATGATTATACAATATTGGAATGTGAGGGGCTTAAACAACAAGACCCATCAATCTGTTGTTCAAAGGTTATTAGAAAATAGCAATACTGATTTCTTGCTTTTACAAGAGACTAAGATGTCCTTGGATCTTATGTCTAAAACAATCAACAAAATCTAGAAGGGTGCTGGTCACATGGATGTGGCTGCCCAAGGTGCCTCAGGGGGGATTGTTACTCTGTGAAACTCTCTAGAATGGTCTGCAATAGATCACCTTGCCTGGAGGGGTGTTCTCACTTCTATTTTTAGGAATAATGTCTCGATGGAATTCGTTCAAATCACTAAATTTTATGGATCTCAATCCCTTAAGGGCCAGAGACAGCAGTGGAAGGCTGTGCATGATATGAGAGCATCTAGGGAAGATCTAGACTGGATTGTAGTGGGGGACTTTAATGCTAAATTATCTTCTAGAGACCAGGAAGGGGGAACACTTCTTTTGGATCCAGGGGACTGTTTCATGATTGCTCAAGTCCAAGATTTACACCTTGTGGACATCAAATGTCCTGGCAATAACTTCACTTGGACTAATAAAAGGAGGGAGCCACATAGTAGGAAGGTGAAACTAGACCGCTTTTTGCTTTTAGAAGAGACATTTGTAAAATGGAACATTAAGTTTTAGATTTTAGCAGGCCCTATTTTTGATCACTGTCCTATTCTGTTGGAAGGTGGGGCGGGGAGGGGATACCATCACAAACCTTTCAGATTTGAGAATTTTTGGCTGCAGAAAGAAGAACTTTGGGAGAAAATCCCGCAATGGTGGGAAGAAGGCCGCCCGACTTATGGAAGAGCAATGTTCAGAATTCACAAACAACTTCAATATGTCAAAACTCAGTTGAAATATTGGAGGCATTCTAATAAATCTGACTTCCAGGCCCAAAGAGCTTTGTTGGTGGCCCACTGGGATGAGGTCCAGAAATAGTTTAGAGAAGGAGTTATTACAGACCAGCTCAAGGTTGAGGATGATGCCTTGCGTAGAGCGGTGGAGGACATTGACAACCAGGAGGAGACCTATTGGAGGCAGAGAGCAAGAACTACCTGGTTAGTGGAAGGGGACTAAAATACAAAATTCTTTCATCGAACTGCTTGTGCCTGAAGATAGATGAACAAGATGGAGGCCCTTCAAGATAAGAATGGTCATTCCTTTGACACTCTTCTAGCTATACACTCCCATGCTATGGATTATTTCTCAAAGCTTTTTAAGGAAAGTGCGATTCAATATGCTGAGGCCCAAAATGAAGTTATTTCTGTCATTTTTGCTCTCATTTCTGAGGATGAAAATCAGGCCCTCCTCAAACCCATTGATAGAGATGAACTGACAGCTGTGGTCTTTGGAACGAGTACTGGTAAAACTCTAGGTCCTAACGGTTTCCCCATTGATTTTTTTTAGGCCTTCTGGGATTGCCTAGAGGACGATGTTAGAGCTGTGGTTGAAGAATCTAGAGAAAATAAGAGAATGCTTAAAGCTTTAAACCACACTTTCATTACCTTGATTCCAAAATGGGAGGAGGGGAGCCATATTTAAGATTATAGGCCTATTGCATTATGTAATGTGCTGTATAAAATAATCACCAAGGTAATGGTTGAGCGACTAAAACCCCTTCTTCATAGCATTATCTCCTCTGAGCAAGGGGGTTTTGTTGAGGGTCGATGGGGTGGTTCTGGCTCAGGAAGCTATTCATTCAATGCACACTTCTAGGAATAAAGGGATGTTCATAAAATTGGACATGTCCAAGGCTTATGACAGGGTTGAATGGAGTTTCTTGGCCAAAATGATGGCTGCCTTTGGTTTCTCTCAGGACTGGATTGAGTGGGTCATGAGCTGTCTCTTCCCCGACCTACTCTGTTCTAATCAAGGGCCTTCCTTCGTAGCCTTTTGGAGCCTCTCGGAGTCTCCGCCAAGGGGATCCTTGTTCTCCTTATCTATTTATGATTATGGCTAAAGGTCTTGGCAGAATTTTCTTGAGGAGAAGATAGCAAGGCATATTATTGGGTGTTAGGGTGGGGGACGAAGTTTTATCGCATCTGCAATTTGTGGATGACACTGGTCTGATGGGAGTTGCCAGCCTCATGGAAGCAAGATCGATTAGGGATACTCTTAATGTATATCTCAGGGCTACTCAACAAGTCATTAATGACAAGAAATCCAAGGTGGTATTTTTCAATCTGGAGCACAAGCTTCAGAACAAAATTTTAGAAATCTTAGGATTTACTAGGACTGCTCTTTGTGTGGTTTACTTGGGGATCCCCTTGCACTTTAAGAAGCTGAAACTTGACACTTGGAGGCACTTGCTTGAGGGTATCAAGGAAAGAATTAATCACTGGTATCACAAGTGGTTAAGCTATGGTGGCAGAGTAACTTTCTTACAATCAGTCATTCAAGCCATGCCTATCTACAAATTCTCTATTTTGGCTGCCCCGCTTACAATCTGGAAAGAATTGGACAGGATGGCTAGAAAGTTTTTGTGGGAAGGACCAAAGGGAGAGAGAAAGTGGGCCTTAGTGAGCTAGGATAAAGTTACCCAGCCCAAGGTAAAATGTGGGCTATGACTGAGAGGATCCAGGTTAAATAATAGAGCCTTTGCTGGAAAGTTGTACTGGAGGTGGATTTCCCAGCCAACTTCCTTATTCAGTAGAATTCTCACTAGTAAATACTTGGGCCATGTCAACCCCAATGAGGTGGGTCGCTTCTCTTTGGAGGGTGATGGATCCTTAGTTTGGTAGGATCTCAAGCTTGGATCTCAGGTTATTAAAGACCAGCAATTTTGGAAAGTGGGGAGGGGGGAGAAGGCCCGATTCTGGACAGATTCATGGGATTAGTTTCCACCCATCATGGTTGAATTCCCTGAGTTACTCCCAATAAAAGCTACCATATAATCCAAGGGTTGGGTCAAAATTGAAAGTTATTTCAATACTACTCAGCTGGGGGGGTATAAGTTTAAGAAGTTGGAGGAGTGGCCAATTTCAATCCCTTCGGAGCTGGCACCCATCTTGACCAAAATATTGAAAGAAAGGTTTCTCACTGGGAGAGATGAGGAGGATGAATTAGCTTGGGGCTATGGGAGCCTTGGCATTTATACTATTAAAGACGGATATGATAACATCCTCCCTGAGCCTCCCCCCCTTGCTTATCCGATTGAGGACTGGAGATAGATTTGGCAATCCAAGGGCTGGTCAAAAGTGAACTTTTTTGCCTGACAGGTTATGCACAATGGAATTCTCACTTTCGACAATCTCAGGTGTAGAGGTATCATCGGTCCATCTCAATGTGTTCTATGCCATAAGAACGAGGAAACTGCTGATCACCTGATGTTTGAATGCCCCTTCACACGCCAAATCTAGAAGCACTGGTTCTCTCACTTTAAAATCTAGCTTAATGGTGATTTGAATTGGATTAACATTCTGGAAAGATGGAAGAGGGGTAGATTTAAATCTAAAGCTCTTCGAATCGGTTGGGAGCCTAGCTTAAACTTCATTTGGTGGCAAGTGTGGTTGGAGAGAAATGCTAGAATTTTTTGAGAAACATTTTCCATGCTTGATGGTGTTTGGCAGGTCATCTTAGCAAAGTCACTGAAATAGTTGCCGTCCATGCAAATGAGAAAACTCAGGTTGATTCAGGGCCAATGGATGAGGGAGTTGAAATGCAAGAGGAACAGGTTAGACCTAGCTGGAAACCTCCTCCCGATGGTTGGATTAAAATCAATACTGACGGAGCTGCTAAGGGCAATCCGGGCAGTGCTGGCATTGGTGTGGTCTGCCAAAATCATGAGGGCACCGTGCTCTATTGGGAACTACAAGGATTGGGTAGAACCACAAATAACGAAGCTGAAGCCATTGCTATCAAAGCTGCTTCTATTTGGGCAGTTAATTAGGGCCACAGGAGGATAATTCTAGAATCTGACTCTCAAATACTGGTTGGAGCTCTTGACTGCATGAGGAACTTTGCTTTGAAAGCATGGAGGTTGAGTATTTTGGTCTCTCAAATAAAGGAACTATGGAGAGAATTAGATGATGTGATCCCTGTTTATGTGAGTAGAAATCTAAATAAAGCGACTGACTTCCTTGCAAATATGGGTGCTGAGAAAGAGGTAGGGGTGCAGCTGCACAGTGACATGCCTCTGGAGGATGAAGTGATTAGGTAGCGTCTGGAACGATCCTTGAGACAATGAACAAAGAAAATGCTAAGGGTGGTTTTTGTCGTGATATCGTGACCTGTTGCACCGTTGTGGCCTTTGGAGGCAAGCTGTCGTGATTTCGTGACATGTTGCACTGTCATGGCCATTGGAGAGAAGCTGTAGCGATTTCGTGACCTGTTTTGTCATCGCTGCCTTTGGAGAGAAGCTGTAGCAATTTCGTGACATGTTGCACCATCACGGCCTTTGGAGGGAAGCTGTCATGATTTCGTGACCTATTGTGCCGTCGGGGCCTGTGGCTGGATATTGTAGCGATTTCGTGACACTTTGGGAGAATGGGCACCAAGGGGAAAAATCATTGCGATATCGTGACACTTTTGGAGAATAGGCACCAAGGGGAAACGTCGTCGCGATATCACGACACTTTTGCAGATTAGGCGTCAAGGGGAAAAATCGTCGCGATATCGTGACATTTTTAGAGAGCTGGCACCAAGAGGAAAAATCGTCGTGATATTGCGACACTTTTGAAGGTTGGGCGCCATGGAGAAAAATCGTCGCGATATCGCGACACTTTTGCAGATTGGGTGCCAAGAGGAAAAATCATTGCGATATCGCGACATTTTTGGAGAGCTGGCACTAAGGGGAAAAACTGTCATGATATCGCGACACTTTTGAAGGTTGGGCGCCATGGAGAAAACTCGTCGCGATATCGTGACAATTTTGATGATCGGGCGCCAAGGGGAAAACTCGTCGCGATTTCGCGACAATTTTTGGGAATAGGCGCCATGGGGAAAAATCATCGTGATATCAAGACACCTTTGATGAATGGGTGCCAAGGGGAGAACTCGTCACGATATCACGACACTTGTGTAGTTTGGGCACCAAGGGGAAAACTCATCGCAATTTCGTGACACTTTCGGAGAATTGGCGCCTTGGGGAAAACTCGTGATTTTGCGACACTTTTGAAGCACTGGTGCCAAGGGGAAAAATCGTCATGATATCGTGACACTTCTGGTGAATAGGCACCTTTTGGAAATCTCGTCATGATTTTGTGACACTTTTGGTGATTGGGCGCCAGGGGGTTGTGCCGTCACGATTTTGCGAAACTTTTGGTGTTTAGGTGCCTCGGGGCTTGGCTGTCACGATTTCGTGACATGTCGTCATTTCGTGACTTGTTGCTCTAGCGTGGCCTCGGTTGGGTTTTTGTCGCGATATCGCGACATGTCACGATTTCACGATATGTCATGTTTTTGTGCCTTGTAATATTGCTTCTTTGCTCTTGGCTGGGATGTGTTTACTCCCTTTTGTAATTGTTATCTGTTTTAATACAAGTTTTTTTTCAATTTTTTCAAAAAAAATCTTGAAATCTTCAAGAATATAAGACAAATTTAATTGCTTCATCTCATCAGGTATACCCAAAAAAATGTCTACTATTGGACTAAAATCTACCATTGTTGTAGATAGGTGTTGTGCCTAGTGATTTAGCCAAACTATAGAAATTGGATGAAACAAGATTGCTCTGTGTTATAATATTCAGAGAAGGCTAACTCCTTTAAGATGTTTATATTTAGAAAAATGGAAAAGGGATAGAAAATAGTAAGGGTTAGAAAGGAATAAGGGTTAGATAAAAGTATAAGAAAGTGAATGGAATATAGTGTAACAACATTTGCTAGGTAATATTAACAAACGAACCATTATCACCTACAATTATAGGTTAATTAAGCTATGATATTCACTCTAATCATTCCAAGGACTCTAGCAATTAGAAATCCAATAGGTGACCTGAGTAACAGAATACACTTTAACATAATAGAAAAAATATTGCATATAACAAAATTGACTTAAAGAAAATGCTTATAATAGCTTTAATCATTCCAAAGACTTAAACCATTAGAAATCCAATAGGTAATCCAAATAGAAGAATCACTTTAATAGAATGCACTAACAATTAAGTGTAACAAAAAAGACTTAAAGCAAGATACATGTATAACACCTACAATTGCATAGTAATGGGGCCAAACAACTATCACTTTATTGATCTACAATAATATTACAATGAAAAATTAGGTAAGGACTATAGAAATGACCCTTGTAATGTGGTATCTCTTCATATTTATAGTTTAAAAATTTGAAATTTATAGTGTGAATATAGCTATATGGTCATTAGAAAGATAGTCTAGCAAGAAACTAAAAAGTTGAGGTTGTAGCACCAGGCTTCATCTCATGCTTGAATTTGAATTTGGCCCTTCAATCTACAACTACCTTCTATAACTAGTTGTATTACTAAAGCCACCATTTCAATATTAGGTGTCCTTATTTGGAACCAACTAGTGAGCACCATGGCCATTGTAGGTCTAAAAATGATGTTTCTTGGGTAGTTGCTTGAAACTAGGCTTTTCCTCTCTTTGTAGAGCTTCTTTGTAACTAAATCATGACTTTGAATTGTTGATATCACAACTTTAATGTGTTTTTGCATTTTGTAACTTTTATTTTATGTTATTTTTCTTGTTTGTATGATCCCAAGATCTAGCTTGGGGGTGCTAACATCATCTACTTAAATGGTCCAATTTTAGGCAATTTGGGCCTCTTTGCATGATTTTGGGCTCAACTTTGAACTTGCTTATGGAGTTTGACGTACATTACCCTAGACTCATTTTTCTCTAATATGATGTCATATTCTTTGGTGGTTTGATTTTAAACAAAGCGATCTCACTTTGACTCACTTTGACTTTTTGCCCTTTTATGTGATTCTATTCTTTTGACTTGCCTTGCTGACATCATGGCTAAAGTTAGCTTAGCTTTAAGTTTCATGGTATTGGACACTTGATTTTGAATGTTTTCATGGAGACAAGGCTTTGTGTTGATGTCACTAGTGACGTTATCTTTGTTTTGGGCATCATCATTTTGTGCAAGTCTCCAATATTCAACATACTTAATGCATTTTTGGTATCACAAAGCATTTATCCTCGTTATTTAAATATGGTCAAAAATTTGACCTATAAGGCCTAAAATATAAACTTCTAGTAAATAAATAGTTACATCTTTTATAATGTTTACATCATAAGGGCCAATATGTATAGGCACCCAAGATGACAAAAGCACATTACAATATATTATATTATAATATTAGGACTAGGTCCTAGCATGTCCTTACCCTTGAAGAAGCTTTGTACTTGAAGCTTGGGATAAATAAATTATTGCTATAGCTAGTGAAGTGGTCCCCATGTTGCATTCTCTAATTGTAGTCCTTACCACTATACTAGAACATCAGTGATGGTATGGTTATAAGGAGTGCAAGTTAACTAATTTAAAATTTTCTCAAGCTACAAAATGATGGATGCTTTTTCATCCAACTCAAGTAATGTTGATTGAACATATAGCTTATTATTGATGACCTTCTTCAATGATGAAACAAGAAATATTAGATGGATATTGGAAGAGGGTGATATGCCAAGCTTATAGTAAATTGAAAAAAATCACTGTAGTATCTAGTAGGGGCTATAATATTGCGTTGTAAACCTTTTGCATCCATGAATTTGTACTAAATACTATTTATACGGTTACAAACAAAGAAATACCATGTTGCCTACATCAAATATATGTTCTAAATGGTGCCTATAAGCTTCCTAACACATCCATTTCTAGGCCATATCTAAGTTCTCCTTTAGATGCTAGAGAAGTATTGCATATTGATAGAGAGTGATATCTACTACTTGGACCCTAAAACTTCCTATGATATGAGGATAATGTTGGAGGAGAGTATCCATATACTGCTTCAAATGGTGTGACCTTGGTAGTCATATGATAAGAAGTGGTATACCACCATTCTACTAAAGGAATTTATTTGTCCCACTACGTGGGATGCTTTTATGAAAATCAACAAGGATAAGTATCCAAGTACTTATTGACAATATCTATTTGGTTATGATTTTTTTGGATGGTATGTTGAACTCATTTTAATTTGAGTGCCCTATGGTTTAAAAAACCCTACCAAAAGTGACTAGTTAAAGTAGGGTTCCTATTAGAAACTATAGATTAGGGCATGCCATGTAGGTAAAATATGGAATCCAAGATAATTTGGGTACCTACAAAGGTTGTGTAAGGATGGGCTAGTGAATATAAATGAATGTGCTTTATGAGATGATCCACTACACTAAAAATGGATTTTTTACCCTCAAATTTTGTAAGACCTTCAATAAAGCCTATGGAGATATCAATCCACACTTGTCCTATAATTAGAATATTTTGAATTATGACTAGGAATATATAGTTTCTCCTTTCATCCTTTGATAGGTAACATATTAACCATAAAAAATTGAATATCCATTTTATATCATACCTAAAAGAATGTATATTTTTTCCTTTTGTAGGATTTAAGAAACCTTGTGTGTCCTGTAGTTGGTGACTCATGCATTTACCATAAATGGATTTGTGAATTAGTGAAGTTTTAGGGACAATAATTTTATCATGATATTTTAGGTGATATTAATCCCATAAATATATAGGTTGAAATATTGGATAATATTATAGTTGGTGAATCAGGGATTGTAATGTAGGGTCCATGGCTACTTCTTCACTGAGATAATGGGACCCCATATGAAAGTGGAGTTGATATAATATACAATTTAATATAGTATCATATTGATGGTAAAGTGTATCAGGCACTATATTATCCTTCTCATTTTTATAGATGATTTTGTAATCATATCCCAATAGTTTGAAAACCCTTTTCTACTATTTGATTGTGGATACCTATTTCTCCAAAGAAATTTATAGACTTTAGTGGTTTGTTTTAAGTGCAAAGTATCACCTAATGAGGTATGGCCGCCAATGATTAACAACATGCAAAATATCCAATATTTATTTCTTATATATTAATATTTCTAAGTTCTTTCCTAATAGCACTTTATTGGTGCAATTCAATAGTCTCCCTAGCTACATTAGTACCACCCTAATTCCATTGCCTAAAGCATAAATTTCAATTATAAAAGTATTAGATAAATTTGGATTTGCCAATATTTATGTAGACATCATGGCATGCTTAAGATTCTAGAAAACATG
Source organism: Wollemia nobilis (assembly GCA_028583015.1). Lineage (NCBI taxonomy): Eukaryota > Viridiplantae > Streptophyta > Pinopsida > Araucariales > Araucariaceae > Wollemia > Wollemia nobilis. Next base: position 3,854,672 of record JAQPPZ010016363.1, on the reverse strand, counting down.
TTTTTCTTGTTCTGATCATAGGAACAATCTATTTTCTAAACATAGTTTTCAACAAGACTATGATCTTTTCCTTTTTTACTAACCATAGTAGAGACCCAATAATCCTAAAATATCTTTGAGATTTTTAGGATTTGACCATTCATGTTTAGCAATAATTTTCTTTGGGTCTACCTTAAATCCCTTTGATATAATGTGGTCCAAATATTCTACCTCTTGCATTCCAAAGGAACATTTTGACCACTTTGTATATAGTTGGTTCTTAGCCAAGAGTTGCAAAGTCATTCTCAAATGCTTAAGTATCTCCTACCATGTGTGGCTATATATTAGAATATCATCAAACATGACTAACATTAACTTGCATAACAATGGTTAAAATGTCATATTCATAAGAATTTGAAAGGGGGAAGGTGCATTGGTAAGACCAAAAGGCATATATGACCTTCATGAGTTTGAAAAGTTGTTTTCAATGTCTTATTACTTTATTCTATTCTAATGTTACCCTAAGTACAAATATAGCTTCAAAAAATATTGAGCTCCTTGGATCATATTTAATAACTCATCATACATATGAATAATAAATAAACCTTTGATGGTAATTTATTAAGTTATTAGAAATGAGAAATACATGCATAACCATCATGACCTTGTTGGAAATATCAAGAATATTGAGTTGTCATTGATGTCAAAGGATACATGAGGTAGAAATATTTTGATGTCAAAGGTGCATGGTTGTCAAGGCAAAAATATTCCCCATGTTTTTGATAGCAAGAAATGAACAAAAATTCAAGGTAAAATAAGTTATTTTTCTAAGAGAAGGGTTATAATATTTAAATGTCAAATTTAAATATTATGAAGAAAGACAAAAGTTTAAAATGCTTGGGATTAAAAATTGCAATAAAATGACAAGATTTTATTTGCTTGAAAAATATTTAAATACCACAAAGGGAGGCAAAAGGTTAAAAGTTGTTATTACAATATAAACAAGTGTAAGGTTAAAAGGCACCGATGTAAAATAAAAAAATAAAAAAACAAATACAACATCGACGTTTCCAAGAAATAACTGAAATGCATATTTAAATGAGGGAAAATAATTCATTGAGATAATATTTTGGAATGTGTGCCAATTGAAATTCATTTGTAAAAAATTTGCATAAGATATAAGAAAATAAAGGGGAAGTATACACATCGTTTGAGGCAAAGATGAAATCAAAGACAAAAAGAAAATAGTGCATTCGTAATTCCATCTGGGTGGCTAGCCCAGATGATAGGCCATCCTTGCACTAATATATGGGCAAGAAAGAGGTCACGGGTTCAATTTGTAGCGGCTCCATTTTGGTTGAAATTTTGTTCAAAGAAATTGTAGAAGACATTGAAGAGGCTATTCGCGTGCTTTAAGTTTCCAGTGGGCAACTAGCTCAAGAGGTAGCCTAGCTTGCACTAGGTCATGGGCAAGCAAGAGGTGGAAGGTTTGATTCACAACATCTATGTGTTGGTAAGGGAAAAATTTTAATTAAAATTTATTTTAGGAGTTATAAGGTATGCATCATGTTTGATTAAGTAAAGGAGATAGAAGGTGTATGAGGTTGAATTAAAAGTTGTCATTTGCACATTATGTTATTGGGTGTTATAAGGTATTTTGGGGTGTATTGAAAATTAGTTTTGTGTGTTGTGAAAGTAGGAGTTATAAGGTGTGATTATGGTTTATTTGTTGATTGTATTCTTTGCATGATATAAAAGGGAAAACTTGAGGGGTTTTGTTCATTTTTGAAAGCTTTATTTTGGAGACTAAAAAGGAGCTATAAAACATAATTTTCAAAACTTATTATGCACATATTTTGTGAAGGATTTTAATGTGGATTATTTGAAAGATAAATTTACTAACCATTTTTTGAAGTGGCACAAGAAAGAGAAATTATTTTTGAGACAGGTTTTGAAAGTACATCATCATCAAGGCAATTTTAGAGGTATGTGATTTAACTCTTTCTTAAGGAGGTTTTGTTTGAGGAAAATATTTTGATGTCATATGATTGAAGGTATAAGGATTGAATTGATGTGCATTAGTGATTGATTGAATTTGGGAATACTTTTGAATTATTATTGGATGAAAAAGTAAATATATGCAAGATTTTAGAAAAATACTAGCAAGGGTTTGAAAGCAAAATTTGTGCATGATTCATGTTTGATAAGCAAGGTAGATTTATGCATTTGAGATTGATTTTGAAATGAATGGTTAGTGGATTGAAATTGAAAATATATGAGCATTGTGTGTATGCAATATTTGTGCAATGTTATGAGTATATTTGAGCAGGTGTTATGAGCAGATTTGAGTAGAGTTGTGAGCAAAATTGAGAAGGTGTTATGAGCATATTTGAGTAGGTGTTATAAGTAAATTTGAGCAGGTGTTGTGAGTAAATTTTAGCAATTTTTGGTGAGTAGATTTTAGCAGAGTTGAGAGCAGGTGTTGGAGTAAACCACAACAAAGGGCATTGGTGTCTCATATGGATAGAGATCCATGAACCAGAGCAAAGGGGATTGGTGTCTCCTATGGATAGAGGTCCACGAAATTGAGCATAGGGGATTTGTGTCTCCTTTGGGTTGGTGCCCATAAACATTGCAATAGGGAATTGGTTCCCACAAGATTTGTTGAGAAAATTTATAAGAAATATTTTCTCCGTGGACGAAGCCCACATTGGGTGAACCACATTAAATTTGTCTTTTATGTGTGTGATGATCTATGCATTATTTCATTATTACAATTGATAATATTGGATAATACTATTTTGGAAAGAAAAATAAATTTTTTAATCTTATATTGTTAACCCCCCTCTCAGTATAACCTTGTGTTCTTCAATTAGTATCAGAGATGGTTCCTTCGTGAAATCCTAACAACTTGAAGGAAGATATTACAAGAACACACATGGCCACTAAAGAGATAGAATATGCTCCTATGGTTAAAATCAACAAGATATATTTATAAAAGAAATAGGAATCCATAGTTGATATGAAAAAGGAACTTATTATTGCTATTGGAGAATTGAAAAGGGTTAGAAAGAAGAATTCGGGATTGAAGGCTCAAGTTCAAGAGGTTGAGGAAACAAAGACAAAGCTTCTACAAGATCTCATAGACTTAAAAGTGAAGGTTGAAGAGACAAAAATAATTGAAGAAGTTATGGTTGAGAAATTAAAGATAAAATAATTAGAATGTGAAAAACTAGAACATGAAGTTGTCTTTCTAATAAAGAAAGTAAAAAAAAATTGAATAACACAAGCTTATACTAAGAGGGAGGGTGAACAGTATAAGATCAATTTTTACTTTTCTTTCCCAAATAATATTATCCAATATTATCAATGGCAATATCAATAGTAGTAATCAAATCAATGCATAAATCATCACACACAATAAAGACACCAATTTAATGTGGTTCATCCAATATGGGATACTCCACAAAGAAAATATTTCTACTAAATTATCTCAACAAATATCCTTAGGAATAAATTCTCTATTACAATGTTTATGGACCTCTATCCAAAGGAGACACCAATCCCCTATGCTCTGATTAGTGGATCTCTCTCCACATGAGAACTCTTTCCCCTTTTATCTGGTTCATGGAACTTGATCCAAGAGACCTATATCTCCTCAACTAGTTTGTGGATCTCTCTCCATAGAATAACTCTATCTTCCCAGATGGTTCATGGATCACACTCCATAGGATAACTCTTTCTCCTTGCTCTGGTTTGTGGATATCTGTCCATAGGAGAAATCTTTCCCCTTTACTCTAGTTGATGATATTCTAGAATACTTCTACCCCCACTACTATGGCTTGTGGATCTCTCTCCATAGAAGACATTTGTCCTCACTACACTGGCTAATGTATCTCTATACACTAGAGACTCATGTCATCTACTCTATCACCTCCAAAGCTTGCTCTCAACTCTATCTCAGATCTACACCAAACTCTATCCCAAGTGTAGTACAAATCTGCTCTAACTTTGTCTCAGGTCTAACACAAATTTACTCATAAATTTGTACTAAAATCTATCCTCAAATTTGTCCTTAAGTCTTAACAAAAATCTCGATCCAATCACAAATCAAATCTGCTTAGATTTACCCCAAGCCTTAACACAAAGCTTGAAAAAATCAATCAATCAAATCTACTCACAAGTCCTCACAAAGATTTGCTTCAAATATGCCTTCAAGTCCTTTCAAGAACTTGCTCAATCTGCTCTAAAGTCTTCACCAAGACTTACGTCAAATCTACCTTCAAGTCCTCTCAAGAACTTTCTTAATTTACTCTCAATTCTTTACAAATAATTGCTTCAAATCTATCTTCAAGTCCTCTCAAAAACTTGTTCAATCTGCTCTCAAGTCTTCACCAAGACTTACCTCAAATCTATCTTCAAGTCCTCTCAAGAATTTTTTCAATCTGCTCTTAAGTCTTCACTAAGACTTGCTTAAATTTGCATTAACACATACTCAAAAAAACTCACAAAATATGCTCAATCAATCTTAAATCTTGCACACAATGCTCTCAAATGCTTTGTCTAATCTTCAAAGTAATTCCTTTAACTTGAAGCAGTTTAGACATATTTTATTCAAAATTCATGTAACCTCTGGAACATATAGAGAATTATGTACTCTATTAAAAACTCAATATGTTCTACTCAATTATTAAGTCTATCACTTTCACAAATATGGTTTCTAATGTTTGCACATCCACTTTCAATATCACTCAAATCCAATGTTCAATAATTCAACCAACAAAACATAAATTGCTCATAAAATCTAAAAAAGTGTTTTCAAACTTCTTCAAACAAAGTACACAATGTGGGTTTCAAACCCTAAATCAAATAATCCTCAATCTCTATCTCAAATGTTCTCTAAACATTCACCAATGAAGCATGTAAAAATTCACTCAAATATTTCCAACAATGCTTATCAAACAATCCTTTTCACTCCACCTTATATTTTATAACATTCATTCCAATATTTCAAACAAAATATGATATGGCCATACCTCTTTGATTTTATGGAGATGTGTCTTCAAAACTTGTTTTACTCACAACCAAATCCTTTTTCCAATTCTGGGTTAGATAGCAACAATCTATCTCAAAATCTCCACTAGAATAGTTACCTCAACAAATATTTCACCATACAAGAAATATAATAAAATTTCAAGCCACAAATACACCTTATCACTTCTTCACTTTTAGAATAATATTCAACACATATCAAAAATAAAGTTCCTTGTTTACACCTTATAATCTCCTTCTCTTTCAAAATAATTCTTCAACACAATCAAAATAAAGTTCCTTGTTTATACCTTATAATCTCATTCTCTTTTAAAATAATATTCAACACACATAAAAAATAAATTCCCTTTGTTTACACCTTATAATCTCCAATACTTGGTTTAATATTTAAGCACCCAAAATAAAATATTTAATTAACACCCCTTATGACTCCCTAATCAATTTTCCTTATTTTCCTTTCACGATTTCAAACCCTCAAAGTCAAATCGCGTATTCCAAGACCATAGAAGCACATTAATTAAAAAGCATACCTTAACATTTTGCCTACAAAAAATATTGCACAAGTCTGAATGACCAGTGCTCAAGCTTGAACCCATGAACTAAGCCACCACAATGCCCTAGCCCAAGGCTAGGCTGCCACTTGGGCTACATGGTTGTATTTGAAATCACCTTCGCTAAAAATGAAAATATGATTTACCCTCTTGCAAAAAAACTCAGTGGGATTCAAAACTAAAATCTTCCCTTCACAAGCACCTTATCCACGTTCTTCCTACCACCTGTTCTACCCAATGCTATGGTATATGTCTTTTGCTTCAGGTGAATTTCAACACAACTCTGCCTCCCTTGCCTTTAATACTCATGAATGTCTTCTCCCTTTCAAAATTTGAGCGCATGATTTATCTCATCACTTGGGCATTCAAAAATGTTAGACTTTGGAAATGAAAAATCATTTCCTTTAAATACTCTTTCCTTTGGTTTAAAACACATCGGCCCTCTCTTGCTTTTGAATTCAAATTCAATTTGAAACTCTGGCACTATAAATAAATTAAAATAAACCTTTGCAACCTTTTATAAAATCTCAATAAACCTTGTCTAGGATATCTCTTTTTTAATGATTTCTTGGACCCAATTATTATAATATTGAAAAGTATTATAATAATATTTGTCTTTCCTTTTAAACCATGGCCTCTTCTTTTTGACCAATTTGCTTACTTTTGGGATGAAATTTTCCTTGATCAATTTTAACCATATCAACCATAGAAGAATATTCCTACCATACAAAGTGCTCTTTGACATCAACCTTTTGACATTAAACCTTTTGACATCAAACCTTTTGATATTAAACCTTTTGACATCAATGACAACACAAATTACTCAAAAGTTCCAACAATATCCACCTTTGTCATTGATGGCAACCCTTTTCCTTAATCATTCCTTTTTCCTTTTCCATCTCTTCTCCCCCTAGGAAACTGCTTCCCCTAACTGAATGCTCTCCCCCTAACTCAAATATCTCCCCCTTTGACATCAATGGCAAAGGGACTCCTTTGGGGCTAAAGATAAGACTCTTATCTCAGCCCCCTCCCCACCTCCTCTCCTTTAGGTGGTTAATTTTGGGGTGGGAGTATCTCTACTCCTAGCATACATTGCTCTTTTTCTTTATCCACCTTCTTTCTCAATTGATTCTTCTAACTCTTTTGAATATCCATGTTCTTGCTTGTCCCTATAAATTCTATTCTACACCACTTGGTCATATGTTTAACATTATTGCACTTATAACACTTAATTTTGTGGATCCTTGAAGGTGAAAATAACTTGAAGTTCCTCCTGGTGAAGCCATACCCATTCCTATCATGAATCTTGCAGTCAATTACTTTACGACCAAAATTATTACAAGAGTAACAATACCCTTTAAATAAATGCCCATCTCTAAAATTTCTCTTAGTGAAACCATGTTTCTTCTTTTCATGTGTCCTACACTTCATAGCCTTGTAACCAAACTTGTTACATGAGAAGCAACATCCTTTGAACAAATATTGACTTGGACCCACTTGTCTCTTAGTCCTTTCCTCCCTATGATGTTTCCTATTCTTTATTTGTGCATTATTTCCTTCCTTGGTGAAACTTATATTTTTAAACTTATCCTCATAAGTCTCACTTTATCCTTCACTCCCTTATTATGAAGCTTCTTCTTCTTTGGAGCTTGATCTTGAATCCTCTCCTTGTTCTCTTTGTCCTTCTTCAAAACCAAGTCCTATCTTGTTTGATGAAGATCTTTATGAATTGATAATCTTATCCAAAGTCTTTGAACTTTTTCCAAACCTGTGTAGCTTGTATTTAGACTCTTTTATTTCCTTCCTTAGTGAAACTACCTCATGCTCTAATATTTCACATTCTAAGACTTTTACCTCTAACTTTTATTTAAATCTCCTTGTATTAGCTATTGAGTTTATAAGATATTGTATAAGCTTTCCATTATTTTTATCATATTCTTGAAATTGAGCCTTGAATATTGAATTCTGATTTTTGACATTTTTTAATTCTTTTAGAGTAGAAATAATCTTAGCTTCTAGATCTACAAATCCTTCCTCTTCATTTATTGATTCCTCCTCTACTTCTTTGTCTTCATGCTTTTCAGATTTATCTTCAATAGGAGCACTTCCTTTTTCCTCTATTGCAAAGAAGATCATTTATTCTTCTTCATTATCTGAGGATATTTCATCACTATCACTTGAACTCTTGTCTGTCTTATCTACACAGAAAATCCTCTTATGTCTTTGGAAAGACTTCTTTTCATGCTTGTTTTGTCCATACCTATTTTTCTTTTTACACCTGGATTTTCTTACTTCCTTGTTCTTATGATCTTGTTTCTCTTCACCACTACTACTTCCAGCTTCTGGACAGTTAGATGCATAGTGACCATATTTACTACAATTGAAACACTTAACTATTTTCGTACCTTTATGCTTTCTTGAGTCCTTCTTGTTCCTTATGCCATAGTTTGCTTCTTCATCACTCAATGACTCATCACTTGAATTTGGCTTCTTATATTTTATATTTTTTTCTAATTTGAAGGCTACCTATTTCTTGGGGATAGGATCATTTTCTATTCTTATCTCATAAGCTATAAGAGTTCCATGCAACTCATCAATAGTCAAAATTTCAATATCTTTTGTTTCTTCTATGGCTGAAACCTTTTCACTATACCTCATAGGTAGTGACCTTAAAATATTTTGATAAACATTTGATTCTTTAACTTTAAACCCAAGTCATCTCATTGAGTTAACAAACTTATCCACATGAAGTAAGTATATAGCAATGTCTTCCTCATCCTTCATATTCAAGTCTTCAAATATTTTTTTGTGATTTTGTAATTTTACCATATTGACCTTTTTGTATACCTCATATGTTTTCTTCAAATTTTACCAAATTTATTTTACTGATGTGCAATGCATAACATTTACAAACTCACTTCATGTAAACCACTTAAGATTGCATTCATTTCCTTTACATTATACATATGTAGGAGCTTACCATCTTTATCTAGAGGAGGACTAGCTGGAGGTGTGTATCCGTCCTCAACTGCCTGCCATGTCTCATATCATTGTGCCATAAAGTAAGTCTTCATTCTTATGTTCCATAAAGCATAATTATTCCCATAAAAAAATAGTACCTTATTTGCTGAAGATCCACTCTGAGATGCCATCTGTGTTCTTGTATACTTTTCCTTCAATATTTTAAACTCTTTCGAAGGAACCCGCTATGATACCAATTGAATAACACAAGATTATATTGAGATGGGGGTGAACAGTATAAAATCAAATTTTACTTTTATTTCCCAAAAAATATTATCCAATATTATCAATAGCAATATCAATAGCAGTAATCAAAGTAATGGCAAAATCATCACACACAATAGAGACACCAATTTAACGTGGTTCACTAAATTTGGGCTACTCCAAAAAGAAAATATTTCTACTAAGTTTTCTCAATAAATCTCCTTGGGAATCAATTCCCTATTACAATTTTTATGGACATCTATCCAAAGGAAACACCGATCCCCTATGCTCTGATTTATGAATCTCTATCCATAGGAGAACTCTTTTCGCTATTATTTGGTTCATGGAACTTGATCCAGGAGACCTCTATCTCCTCAACTGGTTCATGGATCTCTCTCCATATAATAACTCTATCTTCTCAGCTAGTTCATGGATCACACTCCACAAGATAACTCTTTCCCCTTACTTTGGTTTGTGAATATATATTCATAGGAGAAATTTTTCCCCTTGCTCTGGTTTATGTATCTCTATCCATAGGAGAAATTTTTCCCCTCTACTCTGGATGATGATATTCTAGAAGAATTTTACCCCCACTACTCTAGATTGTGGATCTCTCTCCACATAAGACCTCTATCCTCACTACCATGACTACTGGATATCTATCCACTAGGGACTCCTATCCTATACTTTATCACCTCCAAAGCTTACTCTCAACTCTATCTCAGATCTACACCAAAATATATCCCAAGTATAGTATAAATTTGCTCAAAATGTATCTTAGGTCTAACACAAATCTTCTCATAAATCTACACCAAAATCTATCCTCAAATTTTTCCTCAAGCCTTAACACAAATCTTGATCCAATCACAAACCAAATCTACTTAAATTTACCCCAAACCTTAACACAAAGCTTGAACAAATCAATAAATCAACTCTATTCAGATTTACCCGAAGCCTTAACACAAATCTTGAACAAACCAATCAATCAACTATGCTCTCATGTCTTCACAAAGACTTGCTTCAAATTTGCTTTCAAGTCCTTTCAAAAAATTGCTCAATCTTCTCTAAAGTCTTCACCAAGACTTACCTCAAATATACCTTCAAGTCTTCTCAAGAACTTGCTCAATATGCTCTCAAGTCTTCACCAAGACTTACCTCAAATCTATCTTCAAGTCCTCTCAAGAACTTGCTCAATATGCTCTCAATTCTTCATCGAGAATTACCTCAAATATGTCTTTAAGTCCTCTCAAGAACTTGCTCAATCTGATCTTAATTATTCACTAATATTTTCACAAATTTACCTTAACATATACTAAAAAAAACTCACAAAATATGCTCAATCAATCTCAAATATTGCACACAATGCTCTCAAATGCTTTGTCTAATCTTCAAAGTAATTCCTTTAACTTGAAGCAGTTTAGACATATTTCATTCAGAATTTATTTAACCTCTGGAACATATAGAGAATGATGTACTCTATCAAAAACTTAATATGTTTTACTCAATCATTAAGTCTATCGCTTTCACAATTTTAGTTTCTAATGTTTGCACATTCACTTTCATTATCACTAAAATCCAATGTTCAAGAATTTCACTCAATCATTCAACCAATGAAACATAACTTGCTCATAAAATTTAAACAAGTGTTTTCAAACTTCTTCAAACAAAGTGCACAATGTGGGTTTCAAAACCTAACTCAAATAATCCTCAATATCTATCTCAAATGTTCTCTAAACATTCACAAATGAAGCATATAATAATTCACTCAAATATTTCCAACAATGCTTATCAAACAATCCTTTTCACTCCACCTTATATTTTACAACATTCATTCCAATATTTCAAACAAAAGATGATGTGCCCATACCTCTTTGCTTTGATGGAGATATATCTTCAAAACCTATTTTACTCACAACCAAATCCTTTTACCAATTCTAGGTTAGATAGCATCAATCTATCTCAAAATCTCCACAAGAATATTTAACATAACAAATATTTCACCATACAAGAAATATAATAAAATGTCAAGTCACAAATACACCTCATCACTCCTTCAATTTCAAAATAATATTCAATACATATCAAAAATAAAGTTCAATGTTTACACCTTATAATCTCCTTCTCTTTAAAAATAATTATTCAACACATTAAAATAAAATTCCTTGTTTACACCTTATAATCTCCTTCTATTTCAAAATAATATTCAACACATAAAAAATAAAGTCCCTTTGTTTACACCTTATAATCTCCAATACTTGGTTTAATTTCTAAGCACCCAAAATAAAATATTTAATTAACACCCCTTATGACTCCCTAATCAATTTCACTTATTTTCCTTTCATGATTTCAAAGCCTCAAAGTCAAATCATGTATTCCAAGACCATAGAAGCACATTAATTAAAAAACATTCCTAAATATTCTACCTACAAAAAATATTACACAAGTCTCAACGACCAACACTCAATCTTGAACCCGCGACCTAAGCCACCACAATGCCCTAGCCCAAGGCTAGGCTGCTACTTGAGCTACATGCCCTCACGAAATTAAATGTCCACGATTTTGTATTTGAAATTGCCTTCACTGAAAATGAAAATATTCTTTACTCTCTTGCAAAACAACTTGGTGGGATTTGAAATTGAAACATTTCCTTCACAAGTGCCTTAGCCATGTTATTCTAGGTGAATTTCAACACAACTTTGCCTCCCTTGCCTTTAATACTCATGAACGTCTTATCCCTTTCAAAATTTGAGTGCACGATTTATCTCATCACTTGGGAATTCAAAAATGTTAGAATTTGGAAATGAAAAATCATTTCCTTTGGTTTAAAATACGTCGGCCCTCTCTTGCTTTTGAATTCAAATTTGATTTGAAACTTTGGCGCCATAAATTATTTTAAATTAAAATTTTAACTTTTGTTAAAATATTTTAATTTAAATAATTTAAAAGAAACCTTTGCAACCTTTTATAAAAGATATCTATTTTTTTAATTATTTATTGGACCCAATTATTATAATATTTAAAAATATTATAATAATATTTGTTTTTCCTTTTAAACCATGGCCTCTTCTTTCCGACCAATTTGCTTGCTTTTGGGATGAACTTTTCCTTGATCAATTTTAACCATGTCAACCATAGAAGAATATTCCTACCATACAAAGTGCTCTTTGACATCAACATTTTGACATAAAACCTTTTGATATTAAAACTTTTGACATCAATGACAACACAACTTACTCAAAATTTCCAACAAAGTCAAAGGATGAGTTGCAACAAATTACAAGGTTAGAGAAATAGAAAGAAGAGTCAAGCTCAAAAGGAACAAAGACATCAAATAAAGTTAGTAAAAATGATCACATGACCTATGTTGATGTATTGAAGGAGGAATAATATAGAGAATCATCATGGATAAAATTCAATCACAAAAATAGAAACGAAAGAACCATGCGACCATATCATTCAAGGCAATCAAACAGGTTTAAAAATTTCTTCCATGGTTATTGTTTTTCATGTAAAAAATATGGTCATAAAATTGTACACTGCATGGTCTATGTGAAAAATAATGTTGGCATCATCAATAGAAATTACAATTCTTTTGCACCTCTCATGAATAACAATGTTATGTGTTACAAATATAATATTTTGAGCACAAAGCTAGATGGTGTAAAACAAATTTTCCTGAACTTCCTAAATTAAGCAAGAAAGAGGAAGGTCAAAAAGTTCAGAAGGATATATCCTCAAAATTTTGGAAAAAGAAAAAGGAACAAGAAAAATAAAATTCCATGTTGGTACAAACAACACTTCATGTGCAAAATTAAGGAAATCAATGGTACATTGATAGTGGTTGTTCAAGCCATATGACATGTGATAAAAGCAAATTTATTTCTCTCAATAAAATAAATGAAGGAATAGTGAAATTTTGTGATAATGCTTCTGCCAAAATTGTTGGTTGGATAATGGAAAATATAGGATAGAAAATATGTTATATGTTGAAGGATTGAAGCACAATCTACTAAGCGTAAGTCAACTATGTGATCAAGGACACATACTCACATTTCACCCAAATGGATGTGAGATCAAGAAATCCAAGATAGGAAATATTATTGCAGATACCAATAGAACTACAAACAATCTCTACATGTTAAGTGAAATTAAGGGAGGAAAATGCTTTATATCATAAGAATATGAGAGTTGGTTATGGCATAGAATAATGGGTCACCTAAACTTTGATAACATAGTGAAAATAAACAACAAACAAGCAGTCAAAGATTTTCCCAAAATAGCAAAACTCCCAAGCACAATTTGTGCACAATGCCAACATGGTAAGCAAATAAGATCAAGTTTCAAATCAAAGGAAATTCTTCATCCAAACCCTTGGAGCTAGTTCACACCGATATATGTGGGCCTACAAGGATAAAGAGTTTACAAGGTGAGAGTTACTTCATGTTATTTATTGATGATTTCTCTAGAATGACTTGGCTAGCATTCTTAAAAGAAAAATTAGAGGCATTTGAAAATTTCAAGGCATTCAAAGCACTAGTAGAAAATGAAACAAATAAAAAGATCAAGTGTTTAATATCATATAGAGAAGGATAATTCGCTTTAGGTGAATTGTAGAATTTTGTGGACAACATGGAATCAAAATATAATACTTAGCAACAAGAACTCTACAATAAAATAGAGTAGTTGAAAGGAAAAATAGAACTATTTAGGGTATGGCTAGGGCTATGTTAAATAAGTCGAAGATTTTTGATGCGTTTTGGAAAGAGGTAGTTTATACAACTGTTTACATTATCAATAGAGCTCAAATAAGAGTAAATCACCACCAAATCCCATATGAGCTTTGGAAGGGAAAACCAGCTACCATGAAGTACTTCAAAAGTTTTGGAAGAAAATTCTACATCAGATGAGAAGATAAAAATCTGGGTAAGTTTGATTCTAGGTGTGAAGAGGGTATTTTCCTTGGTTATTCCACTAAGATTAAATCCTATATATGCTACAATAAAAGATCATATAAAATTATGGAAGTACAAATGTAAGAGTTGATGAAGAAATAGATCTAAGAGAATGAGCTCAAGAAATTATGTATAAAGAAGGAGAAAGTTACAAAGAAGAAGAAGGTGAAGAAACTGAAGAAGATGAGACACAAAGGGCACCACCAAAGACACCATACAAGTATGTGCAAAATAATAATTCGAGAGAACTGATTATTGGGAATCTAGATTAGAGACAAAAAAGGAGGAAGATAATAGGAACAGGTGAACATGCAATTTTTTTTTGTCATTCAAAGTTGGGCCCAAGGATTTCAATGAAGTAAGAGAAGAAAAATACTTGATTAAAGTAATGGAAGAAGAGTTAGATCAAATATAAAAGAGTGAAACTTGGGAACTTATCCCACATCCAAAAGACAATAATGCAATTGGTACCAAATGGGTCTACATAAATACGTTGAATGAATATGGTCAGGTGGTCAGAAAAAAAGCAAGACTTATGTGCAAAGGCTACGCATAAGTTGAGGGGATTGACTTTGAAGAAAATTTTTCTCTCGTTGCACATCTTGAAGCCATAAGAAAATTCCTGACTTTCTCAAGCTTCAAAAACTTCAAGGTGTATCAAATGGATTTAAAATTAGCTTTTCTCAATGGTTACTTAGAGTAAGAGGTCTACATAGAGCAACCAAAGGGTTTTAGACTGATAGATAAGCCATATTATGTATGTAAATTAAATAAATATCTTTATGGACTAAAGCAAGCCCTAGGGATTGGTAATCAAGACTGGATAAGTATCTCCAAGAACAGGGTTTCTAGAAAAGGTATAGCTGATAGCAATCTATACATCAAAAATGAAGGAAATAAGTTGTTGATTGTAGTGGTATATGTGGATGATATCATTTTTGGAGGTAGTAATGACAATATGTGTTAGAAATTTGTAAAGTGTATGCAAAATGAATTTGAGATGTCTATGCTTGGTGAGTTATCTTTCTTTCTTGGGTTGTAAATTTTACAATCAGACAAAGGTATATTTCTCTCTCAGAACAAGTATGTGAAATAAATGTTGAAATTTTTTAGAATAGAGGATTGCAATCTTGTGAGCACCCCCATGGTTACAAGATGTAAGTTAAGTAAAGACAATGAGTCTCCTAAATCAAATTAGACATTGTATAGATCCATGATTGGAAGTTTACTGTATGTCACAGCTACAAGGCCTAATATAATGCAGACAATTGGAGTAGTGGCACATAGTGTTGATGAAAAAAAAAGCATAAGTGGAGGAGCATTATTTATTTGATATTGTTTAGTCTCTTGGTTAAGAAAGAAACAAGCATCAGTATCCTTATCCACTGCAAAAGCAGAGTACATTGCAGCAGTTAATTGTTGTACATAGGTTTTATGGATGAAGTAGACTTTAAGTAATTTCAAAATAGAGCATGATCATCCTATCCCCATACTGTGTGATAATACAAGTGCCACTAATATCTCAAAGAATCCAGTGATGCATTCAAGGACTAAGTACATTTCAATCAAATATCATTTTTTGAGAGATCAAGTGACTAATCAACAATTCAAATTGGAATACATTGCTACAAAGGAACATATTGCTGATATTTTTACCAAGCCACTTCCAAAGGAAATTTTTGAGTATCTCAAAGAAAATTTGGGAGTAACTTCAATCCCATATCATAGTTAATAACCTCAATAAAAGGATGTGGTGAGGGGGCTGGGCTAAGTGTTTTATTTTTAGCCCCAGAAGGAGCCCTTTGCCATTGATGTCAAAGGGGGAGATATTTTAGTAAGAGGAGTAGCTTTTCAGAGGGAGCAGTTTGGGAATCTAGTTGCAGTAAAAGAAAATTTTTGTAAGGGTTGCCATAAATGACAAAGGGGGAGATTGTTGGAAATATTAAGTATATTGAGTTGTCATTGATATCAAAGGGTACATGAGGTAGAAATATTTTGATGTCAAAGGTGCATGGTTGTTAAGGAAAAAATATTCCCCATGGTTTTGATAGCAAGCAATGAACAAAAATACAAGGTAAAAGAAGTTATTTTTCTAAGAGAAGGGTTATAATATTTAAATGTCAAATTTAAATTTTATAAATAAAGAAAAAAGTTTAAAAGGCTTGGGATTAAATATTTCAATAAAAGGACAAGGTGGTCGACCTTTGGGTTTCTTAAAAATAGAGCATGTTTCTCTAGGATTTGTAATTCATCATGTTGCTCTATATATTTGTTACTTGGTGCTTGTATAGCAAACAATTGTGCCACCACTCTATGACATGACATATTTAGAAGATTTTCCATCAAATAAAACAAGTTGGGTGGAACCCATGGCAATTCTTTATAAAGTGTATTTTGTTCTCTACTAGTTGAATTTCATCCATAGTTTAGAAGATTACTATACTAATATGCCCAAGGTTTGAGACCACTATATTGCTAGTACAAGATCACATCCTCCCAAAGGAAGGGAAAACATGTTAGGCTTACTATTGTATTCCTCTATTTTTAACTTAACATTTCTACACTTTCCTTTACATGGAAAAGTTCCTCTATTGGCTATCATGATCTCAAAATAATTACAAGTATTTATATAACAATTTGCCTATTTCATCACTAAAAGATGATTTAAGTTGAGTATGCTACTATAGTCAATGAGAACTATTATTTTTTGGTCTTTGAAATATCCTATCACCTTCATAGTTTATGGAGTAGTTATTCCTACCATGACATGTACTAAAATTCTAAATGGGATTTTTATAATGCTTCAGGCACACCCAAATGCTCTTATTCTTGATGCTTCTCTTATTCTTGTGAATCTTTTATTGAATACTTTTTGTACACATTTGTGTCCTAGGGAATATCTCTTCCTAAGTTAGTCATTTATGGTTGGTGATTTATTGGCTAGATTTTTTACTAACTTAGATGGAAGTGGGGGTCAAGCATGTTGGAGTTTGGAGGTGTGTATTTAGGAAATGAATTCATCCTATTTAAATCTAGCAAAACCTATTTCTTACATCAATGTTTGTGGTTTTAATATTCTCACCTTATCCTTAAGATCCTCTTTCAAATCTCCCTATCTATATTTTGGCTATCCTATACTCTATTGTTATGATGACCAATGATTTTGTTTTAGATTTTTAAGAACTATTACTATATTGCTAATCCATGATGAATGTAGTATCCTTAATATGCTCATGTCTATATTAGGGTTAGATAAGGTTGAAGAGATAACTAAAGAAATAAATAGGGACAATCTAGGCCAATTTGTGTGTGCTTTTGTGGATTCTCTAATATACTAATGTAGTCATGAGTAGTAGTCGGTCAAATATCTCAAAGATCTAATTATGGAGTGCTCCACCATACCCATATATGCATTATCTATTTTCAAGGATACTATAAGAGTTAATTTCTAGTATGTTATTTACTAGTGCACCATAGAATTCAAACAATCAAAATATATATATTTTTTTGTTTGTGGAAAACACCCCAAATGGGATGCCACTTTTGGATAAGTCCCAAGGAGATAGGGGTATCTATTTCACTAAAAATACGCAGGGCTTGCACATGGCCTGCCCCCTTTGGCACACTCAACAAGCATACCTAAAACAACAACAAAAAAACAAACAAACACAAAAAAACGCAACATAAAAAAAAAAAAAAAAAACAAACAAACCAAAAAAAAAAAAACCACACAAAAAAAACCACAAAACAAAAAAAAACAACAAAAACACAAAAAAAAAAACACAAAAAAAAAAAAAACAACACAAAAACAAAACAATCCAAAACAAACACACACCCCTCGAAAACTAAAAAAATGGAAAACAAAAAATAAAATACAACTATGACCTTTCTAGGCCAAAATACTTTTAAGGCAAGAATCAATAGAGGAAACATAAGAAAGAAATGACTAAGCTAGGGAACTAAAATACCCTGACCAAACCAAAGAGAAGCAAAATCAAAGCAAAAAGAAACTAGGTAACTATAGTACTGGAGCCATCCAAAGAAAGGATAAAAAGTAGAGCTTCCCTTATTTGTGAAGCCCACCATCTAGGAGGGTGGTCATAGCAATAAATATCACCTTTGTCCAATGCCCAATTAGCTAAAGTGTCACCACTCCTATTATATTCTCTAACCACATGATTGTAATCAACTTTCAAAAAGCCCATATGGATTAATTGAATCTTCTCAACAATTCTTTTTATTCTCCAATCAACCTTATGATTCTTAGAAGGAGTCTTCAGAAGATTAATCATGAGTTGAGAGTCAGATTCAACCAACACCTTTTCCAATACAACCTTAGTAGCCTCTTGAAGGCCTCTAAGGATACCATACTCCTTAGCAAGGTTATTGGAAAGGATACCCAAATTCTTAGCAAAAGTGAAAACCAGAGAACCATCAAAAAGCCTACCAATTCCTCCTGCACTATCTTTTCCAGGGTTCCCCCTAGAGGCTCCATCGGTATTGATTTTTCCATAATCCTTAGAAGGAGGCTAACAATTATTTGTTCTTTCCATATTGCAATTACTCACATTCCCTTTAAACTAGTTACCATTAGAAGAGTTAATATTCAATATTTGCATCACTTGATCCCATATTTGGTGAGAATTTTGGGTGCGATTAAGGAGCTATTGGAATGATTCAAATAATTTGACAATGGTATTTTTCCAGATATAATGAATATCCTTTCTTTCTTGACTAAAAATCTGGTTGTTCCTTTCATTCCATATATTCCAAGGTAGAGTGGTAGAACCCATCCAAACTAACTGCCTAATGAATTGATCAACACTTGTTGAGCAAGGTGTTGCAAGAAGGTTGTCATTGTTGTCAACACAGGTAGTTAGATCCAAGGATGCAGTGGGTAGACAGATTAGAAGTCATTCAGATGCGAGAAGATAGAAAAAATTCGAAGAAAAAGACAAGTTAGAAAAATGTCGCGATATCGCGACATGTCGGAGGAGAGAGAAAGCGCAGCCAAAAATGTCACGATTTCGCGACGAAAGTGAGGAGAGAGAAGATGCAGCCAAAAATGTCGCGATATCGCGACAAGTCGGAGGAGAGAGAAGGCGCAATCAAAAATGTCACGATTTCACGACAAGTCGGAGGAGAGAGAAGGCGCAATCGAAAATGTCGCGATATCGCGACAAGTCGGAGGAGAGAGAAGGCGCAATCAAAAATGTCATGATTTCGCGACAAGTCGGAGGAGAGAGAAGGCGCAATCGAAAATGTCACGATATCGCGACAAGTCGGAGGAGAGAGAAGGCATAGTTGAAAATGTCACGATTTCGCGACAAGTCGGAAGAGAGAGAAGGCGCAAGGCAAACTGTCACGATTTCGCGACATGTCGGAGGCCAAGAAGCTAAGTCGAGAAACTGTAGCGATTTCGCTACATGTTGAATTTTCGCTGGCCGAAGCAGGAAGAAAGTGTTAAGTGAAAAAGTTGTAGCGATTTCGCTACAAGTTGCAAAGGCACAACACAAAGGCGTAGCGATTTCGCTACGGGTAAAAGTTGCACAAAGCAAAGGTGTAGCGATTTTGCTACGGGTAAAAGTTGCACAGAACTAAGGTGTAGCGATTTTGCTACGGGCAAAAGTTGCACAACACGAAGGTGTAGCGATTTCGCTACCAGACAAAAGTGCAGAACTTAAAGATGCAGCGATTATGTTCAAGTCAAAATTTCACGGGAAAAAGCAAGTTGGAAGCACAAGGCACAAAGTTGTAGCGATTTCGCTACTGCATGAAGCTCAAAATGTACGGAAGCCGAAAGCATCACGATTTCGCGACAAAGATGAGGATGACGTCAGTGAAAGCTGAAAGTGTCACGATTTCGTGACAGGTTGCAAGAAAAGCCGCTAGAAGCCGAAAGCGTCATGATTTCGTGACAAGAATGAGGATGACGTCAGCAAAAGCTGAAAGTGTCACGATTTCGTGACAGGATGCAAGAAAAGTTGCTGGAAGCCAGAAGCGTCGCGATTTCGTGACAAGAATGAGGATGACGTCAGCAACTGATCAAAGTGTCACGATTTCGTGACAAGAATGGAAGTGAAGCGTTCGAAGGCCAAAAGGGTCACGATTTCGTGACGACAAGGTCAAGAAGGCGTACGGCCACAAAAAGTGTCGCGATATCGTGACGTGTTGCTATTTCACGGCAATAAGCTACAGGAAGGTGACGAAGGTGGCGAGAAGAGTTTGAGGCCGACAAAGTTAAATCTGGGCCGACGGATTTTAGGGTTTGAAGCTGACATCTTTTAGGGTTTCACAGCCGATGTTCTTAGAGGTTGAAGCCGACATCATTTAGGGTTTTACAGCGGATCTGAAGTCGACATCTTTTAGGGTTTCACAGTGGATGCTCTTAGAGGTTGAAGCCGTCATCTTCTAGGGTTTACGGCCGACATTTTCTAGGGTTCACAGTCGACGTTTCCTAGGGTTTGTCTCTGAGATTTCGTCTATAAAAGGATGGTTACTTCGGTTGAAAATATGAGGAAGATAGAGTGCGAGAGCGAGCAGAGTGCGTTGCGTTGAGATAATGTGCGAATGCGAATAGAGTGATTGCGCAAGTTCGGCCGTGTAGAGTGCAAAGTTGTAGTTCGAATCTGCATATCATGATTGCATGGATGAAAAGCGCAATGTGTAGAGATGGAGTTCTAAGTTCAAAATATTAGCGCACGAATAAGCAGAAGTGTCGAACAACCGATTGCAGCAGAGAGTGCAAAGAAGAATACATAAGCGGTCGGATAGTGCGAATCGTGTCACGCAGAAGCGACGAGAATGCGAGAAAAATAGCAGACTGTGAGAAATGAGGTGAAAGTTTTATTTCATAATCTTTATTATTGTTTTCCAAGTTGTAGCTTGGCACAAGGGGTTGGTGCCTCTTTCCGGTAGGTCTTTGGTAAAATAGGAGTTGGTGCTCCATTCAATTGAAGCGAGATAAAGTTAAGGGGTTGGTGCTCCTTCCGGTTGGTGTTGGTAAAGGATTATGTAAAGTTGTAGCTTTGCATTGACTGGATTTGGATGGTAGTCCAAGCAGTCATTTTTGAGGAGTAGCCACATTGGTGAACCTCGTTAAATTGCCGTGTTATGTGTGATGCTTTCTTGATGCATTTAGTATCTCTCTTATCTGCTTTAAACTACTGCTGGATTTAAAACTAATTGTTTTTAGAAGTTTTTAAAGAACACACTGATTCACCCCCCCTCTCAGTGTCATTGTGATTACAACAATTGGTATCAGAGCCAAGTACCTGAACAGGCTTAAACAGCTAAGGTGATCTTGGAAGTTACGCAATGGCAAGTGGTGAAGGTTTCTCCTCGAACAAAGCACCATTGTTTGATGGGACTAACTATGCGTTCTAGAAAATTAGAATGCAGACATATCTCGGTGCTTTGGGTTTTGACATATGGGGTGCAGTAGTTAATGGTTACAAAGCTCCTGCTACCGCTCCAATAGACACTGCTTGGTAAAAAGGCATTTGAATATGATTCAAAAGCAAAAAATGCCATCATGTGTGGACTAGTGGACAGTGAGCTAGTCAAGGTCATAAATTGTGAATCGGCAAAAGATATATGGGATAAACTAGAGAACATCCATGAAGGAGATGATAGGATCAAGGAGGCCAAGCTTCAAGCACATCGAGCTCAATACGAATCTTTAAAGATGGACAATGATGAGAACATAGAGACCTTCATGCAAAGAGTCAATGGGATCACCAATTCAATCGGAGGTCTCGACGAAGAATTAACCGATCCTTGCTATCGTGAAAAAGGTATTAAGATCGCTCCCTCCTAGATTTGATTCTAAAGTCTCTGCCATAGAAGAAGCCAAAGATCTAAATAGTTTTAGTATGGATGAGATGCATGGTTCTTTGACTGCTTTTGAAATGAGAATAGGAAGGTCTAATCCCACAGACAGAGAAGCAACTTTCAAAGCCCTAAAAGGCAAAAGCACAAAACAAGAGTCGAAGAAGAGGATGCTTCGAGATGAAATGGAAGCAAATTTTGTCAGAAAGCTGAGAAAAGGAAAAGGAAAATACAAAGGAAAGCTACCTTTTAAATGTTTCAATTGTGGAGGCATTGGACACTTTGCTATCAAATGTCCTCTCCATGACAAGAACAAAGGTGAAGAAACTCAGCATCAAGAAAGAAGTGAATGGAGGAAGAAAACTAACTTCAGAAAAGGCAATTTCAAAAAGAAAAGCTTTATCTCCCGAAATGCAGAATCTTCTAAGGACAGTTCTAGTGAAGACTCTGAAGAAGGAACAGGTGAGGCTCTCTTTATGGCGTTTGAAGTAGAAGAATCGGAAGAGGCGAGAAAACACACAAAAGAGAGAAGGAATGAACTCCGAAGTATCTATTGAAATAGGTGAGGCTGAAGTTGATTTAGAAGGTGAGCTGGTTTCTGCTCTTATGGAATGGAAATCCGAGAAAAGAAAGAATAAAAAATTGTTAAGGAAGCTTGAGGATGCAAATGACATTATAGCCGGTCTAAAAACACAGACAGGAAGAGTACAAGAAAATGTCCGAAGATCTTGAAGTACGGATAACCATGAAGATAGATTACTGTTGCAAATTGGAAGAAGAAAATGTTAGTCTTCGAATACAGATACAAGAGTCTGGATCGAAAAATTAGCTGTCATTTAAAACGTGATGAAAGTTCGATGAAGCTGGACAAAATCCTAAGTGATCAAAGACCCACAGGTATCAAATTTGGTCTAGGCTTTACTGAAGGAGAATCATCAAATGGACCAAAGGCAAGCAATGTTGAATGTGAAAAGAGTAAAGACAAGAAGCAAGTTGTTGAAAGAAAAACAAATCGAGGCAAAAGAAAGCAGTAATGCCAGTCCTGAAATAGGAGCTGACAATGATGGTTTTACCAAGGTCACACATCAAAAGAAAAGAAGATCTAAGGCTCCTGCAACAACTTGGCCAAGACCATCTTTCAGGTTCAATCATTATTTCTATGGTTTCTATTTTAAATGTAATGGTTATGGGCATAAAATTGTTGATTGCAAGTACAATATAGGTCCTAGAAGTTTCACTAGTAGAAATGCTTTTGCTCCTCTAATGAGTTATGTAGTAGAATGCTTTAATTGTCACAACTTTGGGCATATTGCTAGAAGCTGTCGTAGTATTTCTGTTTCAAATCAATCTCGAGAAAGAAGAATTCAACCATATAGGGCAAAACAAAATAGAATTTCTTCGAAGGATATGTGCAAGATTTTGAAAAGGGAAATCCAAGCTAGAACCCAACACCACGGTTAAAACAGAATGGAAACAAAAAGAATAGCTCGGGAAAGAACAAGAATCTTTAATAGTGCGAGACGACTTTTAGAGCTCGAGAATAAATGTGTACCGTGGATCCTTGATAGTGGTTGCTCAAGTCATATGACAGGTGATAAACAGAAATTTGAAAATCTACAGAAATATGAGGGTGGTTCTGTGAAGTTCGGAAATAATGATGGAGCCAAAATAATAGGTAAAGGATCTGTCAAAATTAGTGAAGGGAAAATCAAGTCAGAAGAAGTTTTATATGTGGATGGTTTGAAACATAACCTGTTAAGTGTGAGTCAAATCTGTGATAAAGGACATGAAGTGGTTTTCAAGAAGCGGGGGTTGTGAAGTCGAGAAAAATAAACAGTGGGAAATTGATAGCAACCGGTTCAAGGACGTACGGCAACTTTGTACACACTCTCAGAATTTTTAGAAGGTATGTGCTTCATCGGACAAGAAGAAGAGAAGCTGGTTGTGGCATAAGAGGCTTGGACACATAAGTTTTGATAATTTGGTGAAAATCAGCTCTAAACAAGCAGTGAGAGATATTCCAACCATTAAGAAACCTTCAAACGAGTGTTTGTGCTTCATGTCGAAGGGAAAGCAAACCAGAGTTTCATTTAAAACAAAAGAATACCACACTAGCGAGGCCTTTGGAACTCATTCATACGGACGTATGTGGACCCATGAGGACTCAAAGCATAAACGGCGACAAATACTTTATGCTTGTGTATCGATGATTATTCCAGAATGACATGGATATTCTTCCTAAAAGATAAAACAGAAGCTTTTGAAATGTTCAGAACCTTCAAACAGCTAGTTGAGAATGAAACAGGAAAAAGGATTAAATGCTTGCGATCGGACGAGAGGAGGAGAATTCATTTTGAATGAATTTACAGAATACTGTGGAAAATATGGTATCGGGAGACAATATTCAGCATCCAGAACTCCTCAGCAGAATGGTGTAGTAGAGAGGAAGAACAAAACTATACAGGAAATGGCACGCACCATGCTGGCGAGAAAACAAAATAGCGAGATAGATTACGGAAAGAAGCGAGTTCACACAATAGTATACATTCAAAACAGGTATATGTTAAGAACTCATGAATGCAAAACACCGTATGAGTTGTGGTTTGGTAGAAAAGCAACAGCTAAACATCTCAAAGTATTTGGTCTGTAAGTGCTACATCAGAAAAAGCTGATGACAACCTTGGAAAGTTTGAAGATAGAAGCGAGATGAAGGTGTTTTTGTTGGTTATTCTCCAAATAACAAAGCTTACAAATGCTACAACAAGAGACTCAAGAAAATTGTGGACAGTGCCAGATGTTAAATTCGATGAAGGGAGGAAACAAATAGCTAACTTTCAAGAAAACTACCCAATCTACGAAGAAGTCATTGAAGGAGATGAAGTGCATGGAACAGAAAATACGTCTACGGCTGATGCAGATAACTTATCAGATGACTCAGAGGTGCAAGAAAACAGAAAATTCAAAATGGGCAGTTGGCGAGAAAAATCATCCTAGAGACCAAATAATTGGAGATCCCACAGTGGCATTCGGACAAGAAAGAAAGTAATAAGTAATTACTCTCTTTTATCCAGCATTGAGCCCAAAAACATAGATGAAGCAAGCAAAGATGACAGCTGGATGAAGGCAATAAATGAAGAGTTAGATCAGATTGAAAAGAACAGAACCTGGGAACTAGTACCTAGACCTGCAAATAAGAATGTAATAGGCACCAAATGGATATTTCGAAATAAATTAAATGAAGACGGTCAGGTCATTAGAAATAAAGCAAGGCTGGTTTGCAAAGGCTATGCACAGGTCGAAGGCATTGATTTTGAAGAGACTTTCGCACCAGTGGCCAGACTAGAAGCTATTAGAATGTTTTTGGCACTAGCGAGTTCACAAGAACTTCAGAGTTTATCAGATGGATGTAAAATCTGCGTTTTTAAATGGGAAACTTGAAGAAGAGGTCTATATTGAACAACCAGATGGCTTTCAAATCAGTGAAGATCCTAACCTTGTCTGCAAATTAAAGAAAGCATTGTATGGATTAAAACAAGCACCACGGGCATGGTATGCTAGGCTAGATAATTATCTCTCTCAACAGGGATTCAAGAAAGGTTTAGTGGACAGTAATCTATATGTGAAAACAGAAGGTGGGCATATCATTGTTCTTGTTGTCTATGTGGATGATATCATATTTGGCGGCAACAAAGATGAATCGTGTAAATACTTAGCAAACAAGATGCGAGAATGAATTTGAAATGTCAATGATTGGTGAACTGTCTTACTTTACGGGGCTACAAGTTAATCGAGAATGAGAAAGGTATATTCATTTCCCAAATCAAATATGTGAAAGAAATGCTAAAGAGGTTCACTATGGAGGATTTTAAGCTGGTCGAGCACTCCCATGACAACAGGCTGCAAGTTGAGTAAAGAAGACAAATCTCCACTTGTAGATCAAACCATGTATAGATCAATGATAGGAAGCTTACTATATTTAACTGCAACCAGACCTGATATTCTGCAGGCAGTTTGCATGGTAGCCAGATTTCAGGCCAGTCCCAAAGAGACTCATGTAACAGGAGTCAAAAGGATTTTTCGGTATCTCAAAGGCACCATGGAGTATGGGTTGTGGTATCCAAAAGGCAAAGATTTCACTCTTATATCATATTCAGATGTAGATTGTGCTGGATGTGTTGATGACAGAAAGAGTACCGGTGGAGGAGCATTCTATTTAGGGGACAGATTGGTTGCTTGGCACGGTAAGAAGCAAGAGTCGGTTTCTTTATCTACGGTGAGGCAGAATATATTGCAGCAGCAACATGTTGCACACAAGTCTTGTGGATGAAACAAACCTTGAAAGATCTAGGTATTAATTTTAGTGAACCAATATCAGTAAAGTGTGACAACACCAGTGCAATCAACATTTCTAAGAATCCAGTAATGCACTCACGGACAAAGCACATTGCTATAAGGTATCATTTCTTGAAAGAAAAAGTTGCAGAAGGAGAAGTTAAATTGGACTATGTCCCAACTACAGAACAGGTAGCAGATATTTTTACAAAACCTTTGCCCAAGGAAGTATTTGAGTATCTTCGAAGCAAATTAGGAGTAGTCACACTTCCTAAGAAGTGACTAGCTACGGGGGATCACTTTCTCGGGGGGAGCATTTGAGTATTTGACTATTCTTTTGCTCATGATCATAATTTGTGCCGAGTTGCAACAAATTGTGCACGAGAAGTGTGAGGATGGACTCGGGGGAGTCTGCGGTAGCCCTTTGGTATTATTGACAAAGGGGGAGAAGAGTTACGAGGAATGTATACAGGTGTTGCCAACAATTCCAAAGGGGGAGATTGTTGAGCAAGGTGTTGCAAGAAGGTTGTCATTGTTGTCAACACGGGCGAGTTAGATCCAAGGATGCGGTGGGTAGACGAGATCGGAAGTCATTCGGATGCGAGAAGATAGAAAAAATTCGAAGAAAAAGACAAGTTAGAAAAGCGTCGCGATATCGCGACATGTTATTCGCGACAAGTGGAGGAGAGAGAAGACACCAGAAAATGTCGTGATTTCACGACAAGTGGAGGAGAGAGAAGGCGCAATCAAAAATGTCACGATTTCGCGACAAGTCGGAGGAGAGAGAAGGCAAAATACAAAAAAAGAGAAAAAAAATGTCACGATTTCGCGACAAGTCGGAGGAGAGAGAAGGCGCAATCAAAAATGTCACGATATTCAGACAAGTCGGAGGAGAGAGAAGGCATAGTTGAAAATGTCATGATTTCATGACAAGTAGGAAGAGAGAGAAGGCGCAAGGCAAACTATCACGATTTCGTGACATGTCGGAGGCCAAGAAGCTAAGTCGAGAAACTGTAGCGATTTCGCTACATGTTGAATTTTCGTTGGCAGAAGCAGGGAGAAAGTGTTAAGTGAAAAAGTTGTAGCGATTTCGCTACAAGTTGCAAAGGCACAACACAAAGGCGTAGCGATTTCGCTACGGGTAAAAGTTGCACAAAGCAAAGGTGTAGCGATTTTGCTATGGGTAAAAGTTGCACAGAACTAAGGTGTAGCGATTTCGCTACGGGCAAAAGTTGCACAACACGAAGGTGTAGCGATTTCGCTACCAGACAAAAGTGCAGAACTTAAAGATGCAGCGATTATGTTCAAGTCAAAATTTCATGGGAAAAAGCAAGTTGGAAGCACAAGGCACAAAGTTGTAGCGATTTCGCTACTGCATGAAGCTCAAAATGTACGGAAGCCGAAAGCGTCACGATTTCGCGACAAAGATGAGGATGACGTCAGCGAAAGTTGAAAGTGTCACGATTTCACGACAGGTTGCAAGAAAAGCCGCTAGAAGCGAAAGCGTCACGATTTCGTGACAAGAATGAGGATGACGTCAGCAAAAGCTGAAAGTGTCACGATTTCGTGACAGGATGCAAGAAAAGCTGTGGAAGCCGGAAGCGTCGCGATTTCGCGACAAGAATGAGGATGACGTCAGCAACTGATCAAAGTGTCACGATTTCGCGACAAGAATGGAAGTGAAGCGTTCGAAGGCCAAAAGGGTCACGATTTCGCGACGACAAGGTCAAGAAGGCGTACGGCCACAAAAAGTGTCGCGATATCGTGACGTGTTGCTATTTCACGGCAATAAGCTACGGGAAGGTGACGAAGGTGGCAGAAGAGTTTGAGGCCGACAAAGTTAAATCTGGGCCGATGGATTTTAGGGTTTGAAGCTGACATCTTTTAGGGTTTCACAGTCGATGTTCTTAGAGGTTGAAGCCGACATCATTTAGGGTTTTACAGTGGATCTGAAGCCGACATCTTTTAGGGTTTCACAGTGGATGCTCTTAGAGGTTGAAGCCGTCATCTTCTAGGGTTTACGGCCGACATTTTCTAGGGTTCACAGCTCGACGTTTCCTAGGGTTTGTCTCTGAGATTTCGTCTATAAAAGGATGGTTACTTCGGTTGAAAATATGAGGAAGATAGAGTGCGAGAGCGAGCAGAGTGCGTTGCGTTGAGATAATGTGCGAATGCGAATAGAGTGATTGCGCAAGTTCGGCCGTGTAGAGTGCAAAGTTGTAGTTCGAATCTGCATATCGTGATTGCATGGATGAAAAGCGCAATGTGTAGAGATGGAGTTCTAAGTTCAAAATATTAGCGCACGAATAAGCGAGAAGTGTCGAACAGACCGATTGCGGTAGAGAGTGCAAAGAAGAATACGAAGCGGTCGGATAGTGCGAATCGTGTCGCGCGAAGCGACGAGAATGCGAGAAAAATAGCAGACTGTGAGAAATAAGGTGAAAGTTTTATTCTGTAATCTTTATTATTGTTTTCCAAGTTGTAGCTTGGCACAAGGGGTTGGTGCCTCTTTCCGGTGAGGTCTTTGGTAAAATAGGAGTTGGTGCTCCATTCTATTGAAGCGAGATAAAGTTAAGGGGTTGGTGCTCCTTCCGGTTGGTCTTGGTAAAGGATTATGTAAAGTTGTAGCTTTGCATTGGCTGGATTTGGATGGTAGTCCAAGCAGTCATTTTTGAGGAGTAGCCACATTGGTGAACCTCGTTAAATTGCCGTGTTATGTGTGATGCTTTCTTGATGCATTTAGTATCTCTCTTATCTGCTTTAAACTGCTGCTGGATTTAAAACTAATTGTTTTAGAAGTTTTTAAAGAACACACTGATTCACCCCCCCTCTCAGTGTCATTGTGATTACAACAACACCCTCCTCTTTAGGCTAATCCCTCCAAAGCTGTTCAAAAGTAAACAAATTTAACCACTATAATCCAAGTAAGATGGCCATTCTCCTCTATAGCTTAGAGGCTAAGGTACACTCAATAAAAATATGACTAAGATTTTTCATATTCTCTCCACACATTTTGCATCTAAAAGGGATATTAAAATCACATTTCATAAGTTGCTCACCAGTTAGCACCCTACGATGCAATAAAATCCAAGTAAATAACCTCATCTTAGCCAAAGATTTTGATCCCATAACTAATAAAATATGTCATAAGAATGGTTGGGATTATTATGCCATATGGTCAAATAACCTTAAGCAACTGAATACTCACCCTTAGAAGTGTTGTTCCATCCAAAACAATATTTATCATGGGACCAAGAGAGAGATCTCATATATAGGATGAATTGGATGTCTTGTCTTTGCATTTCTAGAATTTGAATAGGCTAGTCCTTAATAGGGATCCAATATCTACCAACATTTGAATTACCAATATGGTATCAAAAATAATTAACTACCTTTATACAATTAGCTCTGTGAAGCTCCTTCATACAAGGCCTCCACTCAGGAGCTGAGTTATCAAAGGTTGGTGATCATTCCAAGAATCTATCCAAAAATTTACCTTTTGATCATTATGAATGATGCAGAATAAATTTTTACTAATCAAATCCTCACCGGTCTTAAGAACCACTAAAATGGGAGAACCTTTGGTAGGCAATTGATAGTGAACAAGGTCTTCAAGAATTTTGTTCTCAGCATATTTAGCATGGATATTATTGGCCCAAAGAGCATTGGGGTTATGTAAAATCCTCCAATATAGTTTAGTACCTAAATATTTGTTGTTATTAATAGCAGATCAAAATCCTAACTGCCCTTAATTCTTAGGAAGACATAAAGTGTCCCATTTCACCAAGGCCCATTTTATTTTCTCCTTAGTACCACTCCAGAGGATTCGATGATTAATTTGATCTAATTATTCAAGAGTAGCATTTGGGATATTCAACATGATAGAAACATAAATAGGTATATCTTGAAGGATAGATTTTACCAAGGTAATTCTACCCCCATAAGAAATCCACATATTGGTCCACTTTCCAATATTCTTCTTAACTATGTCCAACAACCAAATCTAGTCTTTACTTTTCTTTCTTTGAGTATTTATAAGGATGCCTAAATAAGTGATTATAAGGAAGTTATTCTTATATCTTAATTTATCCAAGACCATGGATTCCTATCTGGTAGAGCATTGAAATTAAATAACTTTAGACTTGTCTTCATTGATCAATTGCCCGGTAGCCTTAAAAAATAACTAATAATTTGCTTAATTTTAGAATCTTCCTTAACTGTAGCTTTACCTAACATAGTAGATTCATCAAAAAATTGAATATGAGAGATGGACCTAGGTCCATGAGCAATGGTCACTCCCTCAATGTTTTTTTTATTTTAGTCTAGGGTTATGCATAGTGGTTATTTAGCACCAAATTGGCTAAAATTAGGATTTTTGAAATTTGGAATTGGCTAATATTTGGTACCCTTGATCATGGCCCATTAGCCAAAAAAAATTGGGTGCAAATTTTTTTTTGATCGATTCGCCCCAATTTTATAATAATTTGACCATTTTAAGTTTAAATTTCCAACATTGTTCCTAATAATAGTGAACCTTCTACATGCATTTGGATACTATTCATCTGGATTTGGAAAAAAAAAAATTAAATTTTTATAAATACATTTTGGGATCGACTTCTTACACATAACCTTGTTATAGTCCTACCCAAGCATTCAACAAGAATGATGAATAAATAAGGGGAGAGGGGGTCACCTTAATTAATACCTCTAGAAGCTGGGAACAGTTGTGAAGGCCTACCATTGATAAGAATAAAGTAGGATACTAAAGAGATACAACCCATAATCCAATCCATCCAATTCTGAGAGAAACCAAATTGCCTCAAAACTTTGATAATGAAGTTCCAATCCACTTTGTCATAAGCTTTGGATAAGTCTAAACGAATGAACATATAAGAATATTTTCACATTTTCATGGAATGGATGGCTTTCTAAGAAAGAACTATCTCATCCACTATTTTATGCCCTTCCACATAACCTCCTTGTTTAGAGAAAATAATCTTATGCAAAAGAGGCTCCAACATTGTTGCCATGATCTTAGCAATGATTTTGAGAAGAACATTACATAAATCAATAGGTATAAAAGGTGAGATATGATAAGCCTCTTGAGTTTTTGGAACAAGAGTTATATACGTTTTATTGATAATATTCAAAATTTATTTGGCTTTCCTAGCTTCTTCCAATACCTCTAATAAATCAGCATGAAGGATATCCCAGAAATATCGGTAGAACTTAATGGGAAAACCATCAGGACCTGGGGTTTTCTCTTTTTTCATTTTAAAAAACACTTGTTGAAGCTCATTAATAGTAACAAGAGCAGTTAAAATGGAGTTCTCCTTAGAAGTGATAAGATAAGGAATTACTTGAAGAATATTTTGTTGAGAAGCTAAGTCAAGAGGAGTAGCAACAAAAAAGATTGGAAAAATAATTCACAACAATAAAGTTCATGCCATCCCAAGTGTAGACAACATATCCATAATATGAATTTAGGGAAGAAATAAAATTGTGATATCTTTGAGCTAGAAGAGATTTGTGGAAGAAATTTGTGTTTCGATCTCCTTCTTTGAGCCATTGAATTCTAGATTTTTGCTTCCATAAGAGTTCTTCTATTTCTTCCCATTCCTCTAACTAAGTTGTGAGTCTAATTTCATCTATACTTATGCTCTCTATGAGGCCATCAAAACAAATTTTCTTATTTAAATTTTCAAGTTGAGCAATAACTTCATGTTTTTTTATTATGAACATAACCAAACTCCTTCTAGTTCCAAGTCTTGATTTTGGATTTAATATATTGTAATTTTTTGTCAAAACAAAACATCTTAGTACCATATCTTGGTTTACCTTCCTTCCACCATTGTTACACTCGAGGTTTGAAGGAACTGTCTTTAAGTCACATTAGCTAAAAGTGAAAAGGAGAGAAACTCACATTGTTTTTCCAAATTGGCACCATGACTAGCTAGTGATCTGAACCAGAATTGTTAGGAGTCTTCATTTTAGGAATGTGACCATGGATTAAGAAATGGTCAGAGAGTAGTAACCTATCCAATATCTCCATGATACAAGGTAAGCCTTACCTTATGTTAGACCAAGTCATAAGGCCATTATTTGGTTGGATATCCACAAGATGAAGGTTTGTATTATATTCATTCATGAGGTCAGTGCTCTTGTGCAAATTTCTATTTTTGCTCATTTTATCATCTAGAGAAAGTATGGTATTGAAATCTCCCCTATCAAGATCCAAGATTTAGGAAAATGAGAGATAATATAAGTTATATTCTTCCACTATCTTATATTTTCCTCCAAATAATTCAGAGCATAAATAGTTATACAAAGTATAATTTGGTTGGAATGTCTACTTTAAATATCTGAAGAACATAGGCTTATACTAAAAGGGGGGTGAATAGTATAAGATAAAATTTTGCTTTTCTTTTCCAAATAATATTATCCAATATTATCAATGGCAATATCAATAGAAGTGATCAAATACATGCATACATTATCACACACAAGAGAGACACAAATTTAACGTGGTTCACCCAATGTGGGCTACTCCATAGAGAAAATATTTTTTCTAAATTTTCTCAACAAATATCTTGGCAATCAATTCCCTATTATAATATTTATGGAAATCTGTCCAAAGGAAACACTAATTCGCTATGCTCTGATTTGTGGATCTCTCTCCATAGGAGAACTCTTTCATATTTTCTTGGTTTGTAGAACTTGATCTAGGAGAACTCTATCTCCTCAATTGGTTTGCGGATCTCTATCCATAGAAGAACTCTATCTTCTAGCTAGTTCATGGATAACACTCCATATGAGAACACTTTACCCTTGCTCTGGTTCATGGATCTATCTCCACAGGAGAACTCTTTCCCCTTGCTCTGGTTCGTGGATCTCTCTCTATAGGAGAACTCTTTACTCTTGCTCTAATTCATAGATCTCTCTCCATAGGAAAAATCTATCTCCTTTGCTATGGCTGGTGATCTTCTAGAAGACTTATGCCCCCACTGATCTAGCTTGTGGATCTCTCTCCATAGGAGACCTCTATCCCCACTACACTGGTTGATGGATATCTATCCACTAGATACTATTTCCCTCTCTGCTCTATCACCTTCAAATCTTGCTCTCAACTCTATCTCAAATCTGCACCAAACTCTATTCCAAGTCTAGCACAAATTTGCTCTAAATCTTCTCACAAATCTACACCAAACTCTATCTCAAATTTACTCCAAGCCTTAACACAAAGCTTGATCAAACCATCAATCAAACCTACTCTCAAATCTGCTTAAATCTACCTTCAAGTCTTCTCAAAGACTTGCTGAAATTTGTCCTCAAGCCTTCTCAAAGACTTGCTCAAATATACCCTCAAGATTTCTAAAAATACTTAGCTCAAATATTCGTTAATGCTACTCACTTAACCTGCTCAAATATTTCAAAACCTTGCACATAAAACAAGCTTATATATTTTTCAAAAATACTTTCCTCAAACAGATATATTCTACTCATAATTCGTTTAACCTATGTAACATATATAGAATGATATGCTCTATCAAAAACTCAATATGTTTCACACTCACAAATGTTGTACTCAATTAACCACTCTCTATCTCTTGCCAAATCCCTTTCAAATCAAATCAAAACAATGTATAAAAAAGTTGGTTTATTCTTCTTGCAATTTTTATTTTAAATATCAGTCACACCAATGCACAATTTCCCTCATAAAATTGATCTCAAACAATTTTACAATTGCTATCAATATCTCTCAAATCAATGTTCAAAAGATTTTACAAAGATGCACTAACTTGTCTTCAACCCTGTTGAGTGTTAATTTTACCCAATTATGAAATTACACTCTCCTTTAGGGTTTGGATCCCAAAACCCTCTCTTGCAAAGAAGTTAAACAAACAACTTCCCCAAGATTTTTGCTATTACTGGAATTTGCATGTGTATTAGTAATATCAATAAAAATATATCAATTTAGTGCTAGGAACACCTTAGTTATTGCAAGTAATTGTAAACAAGGGGCATGTGTTGGTTTATTTTACCATGCTACTTTAATGATTGTTCATGAAACCAAAATAAAAGTAAATGTGAATTGGCCCTCATATGACCCCAATGTAGTGCCTTAGTTCCTTTTATCTTGAGGATTTTAAAGTAGATTTTATCTTCCCTTATTAGGTAGGTTCTAAACAAGTTTTATCTTGCATTAAATCCTACTTTAAGCATGAAAATGAAGATTAAAATATATCTATGAATATAAATTCATGTTAGGATCCTATCCTAACACCATGTTGTAATTCTCATTTACCTATGTAATAACCCACTTCCAATGTGGGGATCCCATTTTAATGTTATTATGCAATAATTAGTAATGTAGGTGGAAATAAAGGTACCTCACCAAGTGGTATCATCTCATGTAACTATTTTTATCAATATTGTAGTCGATGTAGTAAGTTACCTCACCAAGTGGTACCATTTCATGTAACCATTTTTATCAATATTGTAACTGCCATTTGGTGGGAGATTCTAGCTCAAGTGGCATTTTGTATGTAAGCCACCTCTTGAGCAGTTTTCCTTTAAAAAAATATGAAGCCATGTATGAGATTATCCTTTTGCAAGCTAATGAAATATTGAAGGAGGTTGCCCCCTCGTAGAGGCCCGTGATTCAGTGTTACTATGAGATTATTTTATTTCTGTAATTGATTTCTGCATAGTGATATTGAGTTATTTGATATATGTGAGTTATTTTTTAGTATTTTGTGTAAGTGTGCTTTATTTTAATAGTAGGTTCCTAACAAGTGGTATCAGAGCGCTTTCCAGGGCCAAGTTCTGCTGCAACTAAGATGATTCTTGCCAATCATTTTGCATGTTAGGTATAATTTTCCCGTGTGTTTTTTTATTTCTATTTTTTCCTTTATAAAAAAAAAATCCAAAAAAAATAGTCATTTTGTTTTCTCATAAAAATCAAAAAATACCAAAAAAAAATATAGTAGTTGTGTAGGTTAGAAACCTTGTTCCGGGGGTTTTAAAATATCACGAAGAAGCTATCGTTATTGGCTAAGCTAGATAGCTCATAAAGTGTCTAGTGAAGTGAGGGGCGATCAGGCTCCAATACCCAGGCCTAAGACAACACTCACGCATGAAATTGAACTCCCATGTATCTTCGGGTATATCGAGAGACAATCTAGGTTTAAATAAGATTTTATCCATTAGGAAGCTTTTCAGTCTTGTATTATCCATAGTGGACACAACATCCTAGATGATTATAAGAGGTAGATAGTGTGCTCAAGGGTATGTGTAGAATCCTCCTTGAGTAGTGGCCTAAAATATTGGTCCGAGCACTATTGTTCGTCACTATGATATAACATAGGGCCTATGGGTATTACATACTACCTTACTTAGCATACCCTGGTTTAAGAAATCAAAACAAAAATAAAGTATCATCCACCTACAAATCAACCCACCATGTTCTGCTAACCTGCATTCACCATATCCAAAAGTGAGCATACGGAGAAGGCTTTCCTTATCATAGAAAACAACTTGCAAGACAATTTTTTGCAAGTGTTTGAAACAACCTATGGTCAGAATATAAACCGTCAGGATAGTGACAGTAATAGTTAGGACAGTAATAGTGGTAGTCGGGTCGATAGTAACAGTCCTCTGTACCAGTCAAGAATTGCAGACTTAGTTTCAGAAATAAAGTTGTTAGTGTTAGAAAAATACCTAAGGTTAGAAGTAGAAATTGTGTCAATAACCCTACTAAGGATGATAGGGATAAAGAATAGTGAGTGACACGGTGGTCAGGGTACAAACTACACAAGTCAGTGACAGTTGATCCTAGAGGGCAACTTTTGAACCGTAAATCAAAATAAAACATAGAGAACATAGTAGATAAAAAAAGTCTTGGGTACCCAAATTCAGTGTTGTGGGATATAGATCATTATGACTGTCTTTTAGAGTTGATCATTTTGATATACCATACCCAAGCACTTTTCGAGACAACTTACTAAAAAAAAAAAATTAGTGTTATGGGATATAGCTCATTGTGATTATTTTTTTGAGTTGATCATTTTGATACACCATATCCAAACACTTTTTTGGACCCCTTACTAAAAATAGTAACTCCTGAAATCTGAGGTCTATTTTTAGTAACTCAGCACAAGAGGGACCAAAATGGCAAGCAACACTCGAGGAAAAGAACAAAAGGATTTATACTTGGGCACATTATTGGTCGACCTATAAAAATCCATTGTTGACTTGACCTCTGCAAACAAGAACATAGGCACAAATATTCAAGAGCTTCGAATGGATCATGATAACACTAGAATATTCTTAGAAGAACAACTCACAGAGATGGAGATCGAATTGCAAGGCAACACCAAAAATGAACACCATGCTAAAAACTCTAAATGAGGTCAACGATTACTAGATAATAATCACTCTGATCAAGATCCAACCTTTAGAATGCCTAAATTAGACTTCCTTAAGTTCAGTGGAAAGGATGTCGATGGGTGGTTATGTCAGGTTGATCAATTATTTCGACTCCATAATGTCCCTATATATCATCGGGTTCAGATGGCTTCCTTCAACCTAGAATCTAAGGCCTTACATTGGTTCCAATGGCTACGGGTTGCTAACCCTGATCTATCTTGGGAGGACTTTGAGTCCCAACTACTCACCCGATTTGGCCCCAATGACTATGATGAATTTACAGGTGCATTGACAAAGTTGAAACAAACCACCTCAGTTCATGATTACCAGCCCAATTTGAGAAATTGGCCAATAAAACTAAGGGTTTGAATGAGGGATTTTTTATGATCTATTTTGTTAGTGGGTTATGAGATGATCTCCAGGCTGAATTCAAGATGTTCAAACCCCAAACCATGATGGAGGCTATCAGTTTAGCCTGATTGGCCGAATCTAAACTGTCAGCTCAAAGGTAGACATCGTGATTTTGTATAACCAACCTTCTTTCCCTCCTCGGGTCCAAAACAATACTGATAATAAACCTCTTGCTTCCAAGCGACTGACTATAGAGGAAATGGATGTGTGTCACGCCCAAGGATTATGTTATAATTATGATGAAAAGTTTATGAAGGGGCATAGATGTGCAAATAAGATATTATTTTTAATATATGTGGAGGAACCAAAAAATAGTGACCATAGTGATGAGGAGAGTGATACAATTGAGGCACCAACTCCAAAAGAAGAGGAACCATCAGAAACACTAGTAAAAATTTTAGTCCATGCTCTTGCCGGGATTACCACCCCACAAACCATGAGAGTTATGGGTTATTTCAAAGGCCAATGTCTCACAATTCTTATTGATTCAGGCAGTATGCACAACTTTATTGATCCTCAGGTGGCCAAACGGACCAATTGCTATATACACTCATGCAATTATTTTGAAGTCATGGTGGCCAATGGAGGTACCTTACCTTGTAAAGGTAAATGTTGAAATGTTAAAATTCATATAGGGGATTATGAACTCAAGAAAGATATGTTCGCCCTCCAATTGGGAGGATGTGACGTTGTGTTAGGATCCCAATGGATGAGCACCTTGGGCACTTTCTCCTGCAACCTTGTAGAACTATGGCTACAATTTTCACAAAATGGACAAACATATACCCTTAAGGGTATCAAGGATGGACCTACATAAATTATTAGTTCCAATCGCATGGAGAAGTTGTTGAAAAAGTCCTCCCATGGGGTCATTGCAAAAATATTTTCAATTCAGCGACCCACTTCTACAATAGATCCACTTCTAGCAGATTTGCAACTTGTTCTAACCAAGCACAATGGCGTTTTTCAAAACCAGCTACACTACCACCTCGTCGCTCTTATGATCATGCTATTCCACTACTTTCAAGTAGTGCACCATTGAACATCAGACTGTATCGGTATCCTCATGCTCTCAAGTCAGAAATCGAGAAGATGGTACATGAATTGCTCAAGGCATGTGTCATTCAACCCAACACCAGTCCCTATTCTTCTCTAGTTTTGCTAGTTTGCAAGAAAGATGGCTCATGGCGATTGTGCATAGACTACCGTGAGCTCAATAAGATCACCATCAAGGATAAATTTCCCATTCTGATAGTGGATGAATTGATGGATGAATTATATGGAGCTATGTACTTCTTTAAGTTGGACCTTCATTCGAGGTACCATCAAATCAGACTCAAGGATGAGGATATTCCAAAAACGGCTTTTCGTACTCATGAAGGTCACTATGAGTTCTTGGTAATGCCATTTGGTTTGACAAATGCACCATCCACATTTCAAAGCCTTATGAACAACATCTTTCGTCCCTTCATGTGGAAGTTCATCTTGGTTTTCTTTGATGATATATTGGTTTATAGCCGCTCGTGGGAAGAACACCTTACCCATGTGGATAAAAAATTATAGTTATTGGCCCAACATCAAATTTTTGCTAAGTGGTCTACGTGCTCCTTTGGTCTGACTAAAGTGGAGTATTTAGGACACATTGTTTCCAAATATGGTATTAAGATTGATCCCAAGAATATTCAGGAAGTTCAAGACTGGGAAAAACCCCGCACTCTCAAAGGACTTAGGGGATTCTTAGGACTTACAGGTTATTACAGGAAATTTATTTGTAATTATGGTAAAATAGCAACTCCCCTCACATCTATGTTAAAGAAGGACTCTTTCACTTGGTTAGGGCCCACTGATCAAGCCTTTCTTGAATTAAAGCATGCCATGACCACCACACATGTTCTAGCCATGCCAAATTTCTCTAAACCATTCATCATTGAAAGTGACACTTCTGGTCGTGGCATTAGGGCAGTATTGATGCAAGAGGGAGACCTTTGGCCTTCACTAGTAAGGCACTCTCTGAGCGTAATTTGGGAAAATCTATATATGCCAAGGAGATGTTCACCATCTTACATGCTATCACCCATTGGATACCTTATCTCATTGGGTGCCATTTATCCATTAAAACAGACCATCAGAGTCTCAAATATTTCTTAAAACAATGGGTTGTTACCCCAGAACAACAAAAATGGGTTTATAAACTCATGGGCTATGATTATGATATCACCTATAAGAAGGGTAAAGACAATCTTGTGGATGATGCCCTCTCTCGCCAATTTGAGGCCCTTAGTATGATATGTGCTATCTCCACACCTATCCCCCAATGGATAGATTCCTTACGACATGAGGTACTTCAAGATGTAGACCTGCAAGCTTTGATGGCTTCACTTCAAGCTGATCTGACTTCATACCCAGGCAACAATTGGGATGGCCAGGATTTGCATTATCACCAACCCCTTGTTATTCCCTGTGCCTCACCATTATGTGACCTATTCATGAAAGAACTACACACTATTCCCTCTACAGGTCATTCTGGATTTCTCAAAACATATGAACGCCTCAAACGCACATTCTTCTAGAAAGGAATGAAACAGGACATCCGTGACTTCGTGGTAGCTTGTGATACCTGCCAACGAATGAAAGGTGAAATAGTTCATTCTCTGGGTAATCTTCAACCATTGCCCATTCCAGATTAGGTTTGGACTGATATTTCTATGGATTTTATCGAAGGATTACCTAAATCAGGCAGTAAGTCTGTTATTCTTGTGGTAGTGGATCACCTTTTGAAGTATGCTCATTTTTATCCCCTTGCCCATCCTTACACAACCTCCACCATTACCCAAATCTTCCTCGATTCTATTTTTCACCTTCATGGTATGCCCACCTCCTTTGTATTCGATCAAGACCCAACCTTCACCAGTGATTTCTTGTAAGAATTGTTTAAGTTGTAGGGAACGAAGCTCAAAATGATTTTAGCCTATCATCCACAAACAAATGGTCAAACTGAGATTGTCAACAAATTTTTGGAGACATATCTTCGTTTCTTTGCATCCGATCATCCTTCTCAATGGGCAAAGTGGCTTCCTTTGGCTGAATGGTGGTACAACACGTCTTATCATACAACTACAAAAATCACTCCTTTTGAGGTTGTTTATGGGTGCCTTCCACCCATAACTTCTTCATACATTCTAGATAGCTCTAGGGTCTTGGTAGTTGATATTACTCTTCGCCAGTAGACCAATGTCCTTCACCAACTGAAGCATAATTTGGACATGATCTAGAACCGGATGCAACAACAGGCTGACCAACATTGATCCAAGCATAGCTTTGATGTGGGTGATATGGTTTTCCTTCGCTTGCAGCCGTACAAATAGTCATCCCTCCAACTCCATCGGTGCCAAAATATTATTGCAAAATTCTATGGGCCCTACCAGGTTCTACAGTGGATTGGTTCCACTGCTTACAAATTGGCTCTTTTGCCCACCTCCAAGCTCCATCCTATTTTCCATGTTTCATCTCTCAAGAAAGTTATGGGCACACAGGTATAAGTTCAATCAACATTACCAGAATTGGATGAGGAAGGGTCCATCTTACTCAAACTAGAATAGTTGTTGTATCGCTGCACTCGCATTCTCCATAATCATACCATCACAAAAGTCCTTGTCCAGTGGCGTGGGCTGTAATAACCCAAGCCTACCTACTTGGTTTGATAAACTTTTTCTGAAAATATGGTAGCATTTTTCCATTATCCAACCTTGATTTAGTACTAACATGCCAAAATCTTCTCGAATACCATTCCGTTGCAGACAAAATATTCGAGAGATTGAGAGTGGCCAATTATCGGTTTATCTTATCTTCCTTACTTCCTCTCCAAACCTAAGAATCCCTAGTAAGGATGGGGTTTAAAATTTTGGGGCCCATTTCACCCAAAAGTTGAATGCTTTCCCCCCTGAGCGTAAGCATGCCTAAAAAGAACAATTATATCACTTCCATGATATTTGTCTTGGAGACAACCACTACCCTGGTTGTAAGCATAAGTCCCTCCCACATAATGCCCATATCATTATTCTAGATTCTTATGAATCCCGGAACCTTCCTTCCCAAGTACTATTAGGGTTTACCTAGGAGTGGTGCCCATATCACCTCTCCTACGCCTTTCTCTAGTAAACCTATGCCAGGAAGTGTGCTACCCCACGACATCCTATGGTTGGATGGAAGTTGTATACTTTCCCGCATACATGCTTTGGTTGTCTACCCACAACCATGTTTTGATTTCATGCTTTGGTTGTCTTCCCACAACCACGCTTAGCTACTTAGAATTCTCTAACCACATCCAAAGATTTAAAGGTTGTCTTTCCATACCTGTAAGTTTTTTTTATAATAAACTCCTTTGATCTTAAATGACATAAAGATAAATAAGGTTTTGTTTTGGGTTCATACAATATATTTCACATCATTTAAAAGAAAGTCTCTATCTAAAAAGTCTAAACGTATCACCATTCCAATATATTTAAATGGTACATCAATAATAAAATAATTATAAATTCTTAAGAAAAAGAAATATTAATCTATATAACACCATATGAAACACCAATCTATAATTTCACACCCTAAAACTTAGCTTTTAAATTAACAAATCAAAGAAGTAAACTATTCTTAAAAAGATACAAAGACTACCTAAAATATGCCTAAACTATACTTTAGCCAAGTCAAACACGTGTTTAACATAGAAATATTAATTGCTTTACATTTCCTTCACAGGTTTCTTTTAAAACCAGTATATCTCAATCCGTTTAAAGGATCTATACGTCTTATCTGTACTAATAAAAGTCATCTACGTTAATAATGTCAAAGCTATATAAACTATACAAAATCTAATAATTATTTAAAAATCAAACTCATAAAACGATACTTGAAAATATCAGATGGTTAACGAGATAAACTACAAACTTACTATTATTTCCAATAGAAAAACAAGACTATTTATCTTTCATATAGAATTATTAAATTATTCCTTTGCATGCCATAATAAAATATTATCCAAGCTTTTTCTATGTTTTATTTTAGAAAGCTTTTTCTTTGTATTATTTTAAAAATAAAACTACATAATCTATTACAATCATTCTTGTGAACTACGTTATTAAAAGATCTAAAATGCATATTACCTCTACATTCCAAACATTTATAACGCTTTTTCTATTAATGGTTTATTATAATAAGCAAGCTTCCTTCTGTAGGTGTCGTGCATTATTTCAAGCTGGTCTCTTACGATTGGCTCAAAACTATTTATTAAAAACCTTCTGAAACTATTACCTATATAGATTATTTGTGGCATCTTGAATTTCATATTTAATAATCTTAATGCACATTTCATTCTCCGTACAATAAGAAATCAAATTGTTTCTTCATATCGGGCAATTATTAGAAAGACGAACTAGCGCAACCAACAATATCAAATCTAATTGAGCTCTTCCCTGAATTATGCTATATTTATCTGTTCTCCTAATTTCCTTAGCTTTTATTTCTAAAGGGTCAAGAGAGTTAAACATATGATTTTATAATCTAATCTCAATTGTTTTGGAAACTAAAATGTACAGAATTATAAGAATACAAGACTTTTACCTCTTACTTAAAATTTTCTCATTCTACAGACGGAATTTTAAAAGAATTATTTTAGCCAATAGCTTCAATGGCGATTACTGTTTGAACAATTCGTAATCATTGAGGTTTCTTATTATACAATGGAAACAACTAATATCATTACCCAACCCTATATACAAGACATTAGCCGAACAGTTTACAAGTGGATGAGAGGTGACACTACTCATGCGAACTTATAACAACGCGAACCAGGGTTCTTATTTTTCCCATTCTCGTACAGAGAAGCTCATACTTTAACCAATTGCAATAAAAAAAAACATAGAACAAGTTTTCAAATACTACATAAAATACATTTTTTTGTTCTACGAATTTTCTTCTAAAGATTCACGGCTTCGACCGCCTCTCCAAGCTTTGACAACGCTATCATGACAAGTCCACATCCGCCTATTTGCAGAGCTTCCAATAGTGAAATATACAGAGTTATCCGGTACTAACCAGAGGTCAGAGTGGCCTTACTAAAATGAAGTGCAACTACATCTAAATGATTTTTATTTTTATTTTTTCTGTTAAATGCAGATAATTTCACTTCATGTCTTCAATTTTAATCATCCATTTTCAAATTTTGGATTATATTAAATTCACTAGGTTCATTTATATCAGAGAAACTTCTTTCAAAACTATTCACTCTTCTATAATGCACACTAAATAAGGCTTCTCTTTACATCCAACCCAAAACCAGGCAATAAACCAGGCAATACATTTGTCTAATTATATTATTTAGACTGGACGTCATACGAACATTAACCAATAGAACTTTCTAGAGAAAAAAATAACAGAAGACTCACCGTCTTCGCTTGAGAATTCAAACTCCAACGTTCTCCTAGTACGTCTTAACACT
Organism: Wollemia nobilis; assembly: GCA_028583015.1. NCBI lineage: Eukaryota > Viridiplantae > Streptophyta > Pinopsida > Araucariales > Araucariaceae > Wollemia > Wollemia nobilis. The sequence continues at coordinate 3,811,422 of JAQPPZ010016363.1, read as the reverse complement.
TCCTTCCACACCACCCCCCCTTATTTTCAAAGTTTTCCTTCCTTAATTTTTTTAAAGGAGAAAGTCCTTGCTTTTTAAGGAACATTTGTTAATTCCGCATGCAATAGTTTGTAAAGTGGTGGGAAGAGGAAATTGTCTGTCGTGGGAAGAGGAAATTGTCTGTCGTGCAACACTTGTTTTCCATTGTAATGTTTATATGGCACGTAAGAATTTTAACAATTCACTTATTAATGATTATTTCATTAAGTTAATATTAATTCTTTATTTCATACATTCACTTGTATGCATATGTCTATATTCTATTTTATTGTTATTTTTTATTTTGTTTTTAATATTAAATTTCATTATTAATTTTTTTTTATTTATATATTTATATATTTAATTAAATATATTCTTTTAATAAAAACAACCTATGAGTGCATCTACATGAAATGCAACTACATGATTCGTTGGTGGACACATTGCCTTCTGGATTTCATAGATCCATACTATAGTGAAAATTTCACCGCTCATCATTTCTCTGGACTTACCTTAACCAAATAATTCTTGGAAAGAGATATTCTAGTTTCGAGCTGACCAATAGATGTTTTTCCTATTCCTGCACCCACAAAATCATTAACAATATCTCATCCTAACTGATATAAATAAATAGACATATATTAACAGGGTTGTTACATACTCTCCTCCTAAGACTAAACACAGTAGAGCAATAATTTGTAGAGCAATAAAAATCATGTAGAGCAATAATTTTAAACAACATAGCATATCATCTTTCCACAATAAAATTTACTATCATTTCACAACAAAATTTATATCAAATAGTTTTTATTACACATAAACATGTTGTTAGCATTACTCAAATAGAAAAGGAAATTGTTTTCTCATCATGTAAACATCATCCCATGTGGCATTACTCTCTAAGAATTGGTCCCATTGGACCCTACACTGATCAATACTTCTCTTTCTCAATTGATTTGTTATAAAACCAAGTATCCTGATTGGGTGCACCTTAATGTGCAAGGGATCTGTCATCTGCAAATGATCAATATTCAAAACATGAGAAGGATCTGGTATGTACTTCTTAAGGAGAGACACATGGAAAGTATCATGGATTTTGGATAGATTAGGGGGTAAGGCTAATTTATAGGCTATTGGGCTAATTTTATCAGTAATGGCAAATGGTCCTACAAATATTGGGCTAAGCTTGGTGGATTTAATGGAGCTTTTTGAAGGTTTAACTCTCAAGAATACTCTTTCTCCCACAACAAATTCCCTTGGAGTTTGTTTCAAATCAGCATAGCTCTTCTGTCGATCAGAGGTCTCCTTGAGCCTAGATTGAATTTCATTTAACTGCTCTTCTATTTCCTTTAACATTTTCGGTTTGATCATCACCCGATCCTCCGGATTACTCCAAGACAAAGGTGTCCTACACCTTCTATCGTATAGAGCTTCAAAATGTGCCATTTTAAGTGAAGCATGATACCCATTATTATAGGTAAATTCTACCAGATACATAGATAATCTTCCCACTTGGTTTGGTGATCCATGCAATACATCCGTAACATATCCTCCAAAACTTGATTAACCCTTTCAGTTTGACCATCAGTCTCAGGATGGTATGCAGTACTAATATTTATTTTTGTTCCCCATGCTTGATGCAGTGCTCACCAAAACTCTGATGTGAATCATGAATCCCTATCTGATATAATAGTTCTAGGAAAACCATGTAGTCGTACCACTTCCCTGGAAAATTTTTGAGCTACATTAGGTGCTCCATATTTGAAATTCTTGGGTATAAAGTGTGCTACCTTAGTTAATTTGTCAACTACCACTAGGATAGCATCATGTTGAAAGTGATTTTTAGGCAACCCGACAATGAAATCCATAGTCACTACTTGCCATTTATACTCCGAAATCGTATGGGATTGCAAATGCCCTACGTGATGCAAATGTTCTGCTTTAACTTTATGATATTCTAGGCATTTAACCACATATTCAGCAACATCTCTTTTCATTCCTGACCAGTAGTAATCCTTTCTTAGGTTCTCATGCATTTTAACATAGCCTGGGTGGGCAAAATATGGAGCATAATGTGCCTCCTGCAATATTTTGTTCTTAAGGTCTTGATCATTAGGAACCACCATCCAATTTTAAAAAATAGGGTATTCTCCTTGATTTGAAACTCCTTGGATTTTTCAGATCCTTCCTGTACCAACTTATAGCACTTTTGAGAGAATTCATCTTGAAGTTGTAGGGTTCTTATCTATTCAACTAAATCAAACTGGCATTGTGACATAGCAAAAATATGCCTCCTTCTACTTAGTGCATCGGCTAGTTTATTTTCTTTTCCTTTAATATACTCAATACCAAAGTCATATTCTTCCAGAAATTCCACCCATCACCTTTTCCTGGCATTGAGAATTGGCTAAGTAAAGATGTATCTCAAGCTTTGATGGTCGGTTCGTAACTCAAAAGGTTTACCCAACAAATAGTGATGCCACATATTAAGAGCATGCACCACTGCTACTAATTCTAGGTCATGTGTGGCATAGTTTAGCTCATGCTTCTTAAGTTTTTAGGACTCATAGGCTATTACCCCTTCCTCTTGCATGAGTATTCCCCCCAATCCCTCAATAGAAGCATCAGTGCAAACAATGAATGGAAGGTTTGGATCTAGTATTCTAAGAATTGGTGCAGTGGTTAACTTTTCTTTGAGTGTTTTGAAAGCCTCCTCACACCGTTCTGTCCACTTGAAAGCTTTTTACCTTTTTTTGCAAATTGGTTATGGGATATGCTACTTTGGAGAAATTCTTGAAAAATCATCGGTAGTATCCTGCCATTCCCATAAAAATTCATACTTCAAAGATATTTGTTGGGGCAGGCCATCCAATGATAGCCTCTATTTTCTTTGGATCTACAGACACCCCTTCAGTAGAAATCACATGTCCTAAGTATTGTACTTGAGGAGTATAAAATTCACACTTGGATAATTTTCCATATAACTGATTTTTCCTTAATACTTCAAGAACAACCCTCATATGTTGATCATGCTCTTCTCTATTTTTAGAGTAAATCAATATATCATCCAAGAATATTAATACAAATCGATCTAGTTGTTCTCGAAAGACACTATTCATAAGATTCATGAATGTTGTTGGGGCATTAGTTAATCCAAAGGGTAGGACTGTGAATTCATAGTGCCCATATCTAGTGTAGAAAGTTGTTTTATGAGTATCTTCCTCTCGTATTCTCAACTGATGATATCTAGATCTTAAGGTCAATTTTTGAGAATATGGTAGCTCCTTTCAACTGATCAAATAAATCATCTATTTTAGGTAAAGAATATTTATTCTTGATAGTCATCTTATTCAACATCCTATAGTCAATGCAAAGTCTTAGGGTCCCATATTTCTTTTTCACAAACAAGACCGGTGCACCCCATGGTGAAACACTTGGCTTAATATGTCCCTTTTCTAGTAGATCCTGAAGCTGAGTTTTAAGCTCTTGCAATTCAATAGTAGTCATTTTGTATGGTGCTCAAGCTATGGGTGCAGCTCTAGGAAGTAGTTCTATTGAGAAGTCAAATTCTTGCTTGGGTGGTAGTCCAGGTAAATCCTTAGGAAAAACATCTCAAAATTCATTTAACACTGGATAGGTCTGGAAAAGACTTGCTTCTGACTCCACTTCTTCTTTCTTATTAAGTTTTACTACAAACACCCTACTTCCTTTCTTGATTTCCCTTTTGACTTGCATTGCTGATAGAAGGTGGGGTTCCACTGACTTACATCCACAATAAATTTGAACTCTCTGTTTGGAGTTGTTAGTGAAATCCATCCACCTTTCTTCAAAATTTAATAATGCCTTATGTGCTTTGAGCCAGTCGATTCCTAAGATTACATCAAAGGCATGTAAATGTGCTATATAAAGTTGCCATCTAGTTTTTCCCTGAGGTAAAGTTATTTGAGGGTCAAACAGACATTGTTCTACTATATAGATTTTCCTAGATTTTTACTCAACCTTCCACCCATTAGCCATAAATCTAGGTCTTTTTAGTATGTCTCTCAATATATTTGGTGAAATAAAACTATCAGTGGCTCCTGAATCTATTAGAATCCTTATATCCTTATTGTAAATTCTGCCTTCTAACAAAAAAGGAGTAGCTTGCCCATCAAGTTTAGAGTTACCTATTGCAGCGTAGATTTTATGTGTTGGCTCGGCTGGTTCTTGTCTCCTATCAGCTCTCAATGGGCATTTGTCAGTGTAATGCGACTGCTGATAGATCCAACATCTAGTTCAGGGTGCCTTTGTCCCTCTTTTCTCATATTGTTACCACCCTATGCATCATCCCTAGCCCTCTGCTCAAATCTGTTGAAGTTTCCTTTAAATTGACCTCCTCGGTTGCCCTGATTCCTATTCCCCTAGAATTTATTCTTGCCTTTGTCATATCTATTTTTGTTGTCATACCATCCCTTGCTTCCCTTATTCTTTTCCCCTTTGGCTGAACCATCATTCTTCCTCCTTGACAGTTCCTCCTTGTTAGAGGATTTTTGATAATAGGTCTTTTTGGCCTTATAATTCTCTTTGTATTGATTTACCAGATCTCAGGAAGTTTTCAACGAGGCTGGCTTTAGCATGAGTAGTAGGTCACTATATTTTGGATGGAGTCCTAACATAAATTTTTGGACTTTGACCTCAGTTCTTTTCTCATATTCTAGCATGTATTTTAGCAACTAGACAAACCGTTGGTAATACTCGGTGACTATCATGTTGCCTTGAGTAATTTTGGCAAACTCTACGGTTCTCTCAAGGTAAAATTGAGGGGATAAGTATATTTCTTTAAATACAGTCACAAAATCCTCCCAAGGCACATCAGCAACTTCAAAATTATGTGTTTTTCTGTAAGTATCCCACTAGTCTGCAGTAGCTCCTATCAAACGGAAGACTGCATAGGAAGTTTTAGACTTGGAGGACAAAGTTCTGATAGCAAAGTAGGCTTCCAGACTATTCAGCCACCTTTCAGCCTCTTCACCATTCCCTTTGCCATAAAACTTAGCGATGTCAATTTTACGCATATCCTTATCAAGTTTTAACCCCACTTGTCTCCTTCCAGGGTCTATAGATGATTCCTCCCAGCCATCGTTTCTTTACCCTTAGAAAAATTCTCAATTATCTTTTGTTGTTGAGTAATCATATCCTGTTGCTGGGTTAACTAGAACTTTTGTTGTTCCATGTGTTCTAGCATCTATGCCTTTTGCTGGGCCATATGCTCCAACATCTGGGCTTTTTGTTGTTCCATCTGCTCTCTCTGCTGACTCATTTGCTCTTGCATCAATTGGATCATTCGAGTCATATTATATTCCTTGGCTATAGGCTCCTTCTCCCTCCTTATTACCCGAGGGGGTTCAATTGTTTCCTTAGTAGCACTTGTCCTTACGACCTTCCTAAGGACTCATTTTGGGTTCTCAATTAGCCCTTCCCGCTGAGCCACTGTAACCGGTTTTTTTGAGGAACTAGCTCTTAATATGGATGCCATTGCCTGTTTGTAGAGAAGAGCTTTGTTAATCTTAGTTTAATTTTTGGTTTTAAAAGTTAGTTCTATGCAAAATTTTGATTGTTATATTCTAGTGGTTTTGTTATCTAAGAATTCATGTGGCTCTGATACCAACTATAATAACCCAAGCCTACCTACTTGGTTTGATAAACTTTTTCTAAAAATATGGTAGCTTTTTTCCATTATCTAACCTTGATTTAGTACTAGCATGCCAAAATATTCTTGAATGCCATTTCACTGTAGACAGAATATTAGAGAGATCGAGAGTGGCCAATTCCCGGTTTATCTTATTTTCCTTACTTCCTCTCCAAACCCAAGAATCCCTAGTAAGGATGGGGTTTAAAATTTTGGGGCCCATTTCACCCAAAAGTTGAACGCTTTCTCCCCTGAGCGTAAGCATGCCTAAAAAGAACAATTATATCACTTCCCTAATATTTGTCTTGGAGACAACCACTACCCTGGTTGTAAGCAGAAGTCCCTTCCACATAATGCCCATATCATTATTCTAGATTATTATGTATCCTGGAACCTTCCTTTCCAAGTACTATTAGGGTTTACCTAGGAGTGGTGCCCATATCACCCCTCCTACGCCTTTCTCTGGTAAACCTATTCCAAGAAGTGTGCTACCCCATGACATCCTATGGTTGGATGGAAGTTGTATGCTTTCCCGCATACATGCTTTGGTTGTCTACCCACAACCATGTTTTGACTTCATACTTTGGTTGTCTTCCCACAACCATTCTTAGCTACTTAGAATTCTCTAACCACATCCAAAGATTTAAAGGTTACTTTTCATGCCCATAAATTTATTTATAATAAACTCCTTTGATCTTAAATGACATAAAGATAAGTAAGGTTTTGTTTTGGGTTCATACAATATCTTTCACGCCATTTAAAATAAAGACTCTATCTAAAAAGTCTAAACGTATCACCATTCCAATATATTTAAATGGTACATCAATAATAAAATAATTATAAATTCTTAAGAAAAAGAAATATTAATCTATATAACACCATATGAAACACCAATCTATAATTTTACACCCTAAAACTTAGCTTTTAAATTTACAAAGAAGTCAACTATTCTTAAAAAGAAACAAAGACTACCTAAAATATACTTTTGCCAAGTCAAACACGTGTTTAACATAGAAATATTAATTGTTTTACATTTCCTTCACAGGTTAACCACATTTACATGTATTCTTTTAAAACCAGTATTTCTAAATCCGTTTAAAGGATCTATACATCTTATCTGTACTAATAAAAGTCATCTACGTTAATAATGTCAAAGATATATAAACTATAGAAAGTCTAATAATTATTTAAAAAGTCAAACTTATAAAACGATATTTAAAAATGTCAGATGGTTAAAGAGATAAACTAAAAAATTACTATTATTTCCAATAGAAAAATAAGCCTATTTTTGCGTACGAGTCTTTTTCTTTCATATAAGAATTATTAAATTATTCCTTTTCATGCTATAATAAAATATTATCCAAGCTTTTTCTATGTTTTACTTTAGAAAGTTTTTTCTTAGTTTTATTTTAAAAACTACATAATCTATTACAATCATTCTTGTGAACTATGTTATTAAAATATCTAAAATGCATATCACCTCTACATTCCAAACATTTATAACGCTTTTTCTATTAATGGTTTATTATAATAAGCAAGCTTCCTTCTGTAGGTGTCGTGCATTATTTCAAGCTGGTCTCTTACGATTGGCTCAAAACTATTTATTAAAAACCTTTTGAAACTATTACCTATATACATTATTTGTGGCGTCTTGAATTTCATATTTAATAATCTTAATACACATTTCATTCTCCGTACAATAAGAAATCAGATTGTTTCTTCACATCGGGCAATTATTAAAAAGACGAACTAGTGTAACCAGCGATATCAAATCTAATTGAGCTCTTCCCTGAATTACGCTATATTTATCTGTTCTCCTAATTTCCTTAGCTTTTATTTCTAAAGGGTCAAGAGAGATAAACATATGATTTTATAATCTAATCTCAATTGTTTTGGAAACTAAAATGTACAGAATTATAAGAATACAAGACTTTTACCTCTTACTTAAAATTTTCTCACGGAATTTCAAAAGAATTATTTTGGCCAATAGCTTCAATGGTGATTACTCTTTGAACAATTCGTACTCATTGAGGTTTCTTATTATACAATGGAAACAACTAATATCATTACCCAACCCTATATACAAGACAACAACCTAACAATTTACAAGTGGATGAGAGGTGACACTACTCATGCGGACTTATAACAATGCGAACCAGGGTTCTTATTCTACCCATTCCCATACAGAGAAGCTCATACTTTAATCAATTGCAATAAAAAAAACATAGAACAAGTTTTCAAATACTGCATAAAATATATTCTTTTGTTCTACAAATTTTCTTCTAAATATTCACGGCTTCAATCGCCTCTCCAAGCTTTGACAACGCTATCATGACAAGTCCACATTCGTCTATTTGCAGAGCTTCCAATGGATGAAATATTCAGAGTTATCTGGTACTAACCAGAGGTCAGAGCGGCCTTACTAAAATGAAGTGCAGCTACACAAAAATAATTTTTATTTTTATTTTTATTTTTTCTATTAAATGAAGATAATTTCACTTAATGTCCTCAATTTTAATCATCCATTTTCAAATTTTGGATTATATTAAATTCACCAGGTTCATTTATATCAAAGAAACTTCTTTCAAAACTATTCACTCTTCTATAATGCACACTAAATAAGGCTTCTCTTTACATCCAACCCAAAACCAGGCAATACATATGTCTAATTATATTATTTAAACATGACATTGACCAACCGAATGTTTTGGAGAAAAAAAATAATAGAAGACTCACCGTCTTCGTTTGAGAATTCGAACTCCAACGTTCTCCTAGTACGTCTTAACACTTCTTTCCACACCACCCCCCCCTTATTCTTAATGCTTTCCTTCCTTCCTTTTTTTTTAAAGGAGAAAGTCCTTGCTTCTCAAAGGAACATTTGTTAGTACGTCTTAACACTTCTTTCCACACCACCCCCCCCTTATTTTTAATGCTTTCCTTCCTTCCTTTTTTTTTTAAAGGAGAAAGTCCTTGCTTCTCAAAGGAACATTTGTTAATTCCGCATGCAATAGTTTGCCAAGTGGTGAGAAGAGGAAACCGTCATGCTTTTCCTGTGTAGGGCCGCAGAGGAGGTGGTATTAATGTGGAACGGGAATATGCCAAGGGAAATAAACAGGCAAGTACGCAGGTTTGTTTGTCTTAGTTTGTGCGGCTCCGCGTTAAACGTATGTACACGTAAATTTCTTAGAAGAATGTAGATGGCGCATTACGGTTTTAAAATTGAAAACAAGTGTGACTTTCTTAGGAAGGTAGGACGAACCACTTTGTATAAGCATACCAAAATAAATACGAATAATGTTCAAATTAGAAGAGGAAACCGTCTATCGTGCAACACTTGTTTCCCATTGTAATGTTTATATGGCACGTAAGCATTTTAACAATTCACTTATTAATTATTATTTCATTAATTTAATCTTAATTCTTTTTTTCATATACATTCACTTGTATGCATACGTCTATATTCTATTTTATTGTTTTTTTTATTATTTTTTTAATATTAAATTTCATTATTTAATTTCTTTTATTTATATATTTTTATATTTAATTAAATATATTTTTTAAATAAAACAACTTATGAGTGTATCTACATAAAATGCAACTACACGAGTCGTTGGTGGACACATTGCCTTATGGATTTCATAGATCTATACTATGGCAAATATTTCATTGCTCATCATTTCTTTAGACTTACCTTAACCGGATAATTCCTGGAAAGAGATATTCCAGCTTCGAGCTGACCAATAGACATTTTTCTTATTCTTGCACCCACACACTCATTAGCAGTATCTCGTCCTGACTGATATAAATAAATAGACATATATGAACAGGGTTGTTACATAGTTCCAGCCAGAAGATGCTACATGGGAGTCTCTCCATCACCTCCAACACCAGTTTCCTCAATTTCAGCTTTGAAAACAAAGCTTTTCGAAAGGGAAGGACATGTTAGGATCCTATCCAAACACCATGTTGTAATTTTCATTTACCTATGTAATAACCCACTTCCAACGTGGAGATTCCAATATTAATGTTATTATGTAATACTTAGTAATATAGGTGGCAATAAAGGTACCTCGCCAAGTGGTACCATCTCATGTAACCATTTTTATCAATAGTGTAACCGATGTAGTAAGTTACCTCGCCAAGTGGTACCATTTCATGTAACCATTTTTATCAAGATTGTAACCGCCATTTGGTGGGAGATTCTAGTTCAAGTGACATTTTGCATGTAAGCCACCTTTTGAGCAGTTTTCCTTTAAAAAGATATGAAGCCATGTACAAGATTATCCTTTTGCAAGCTAATGAAATATTGAAGGAGGTTGCCCCCTCGAAGAGACCCACGATACAGTGTTACTGTGAGATTGTTTCATTTTTGTAATTGATTTCTACATAGTGATATTGAGTTATTTGATGTATGTGAGTTATTTTTCAGTATTTTGTGTAAGTGTGCTTTATTTTAATAGTAGGTTCCTAACAATCCGAAATGATGAATATGCTCAATAAATGTAGCTTCGTATCATGAAGATTAAGATAGCCTTAAATATGATTAATAAAATATCTCTCTTTGGTGAAATTAATTTTCACAAAGAGATAATAATTTATCGCCTTAAAATATAGGCTTTAAAATGTCATTTTTATTATCCCTCTTAAATAAAATCAAATTTTCATAAAGAATAATAATTTAACGCTTTGCAATAATAACCTTCAATGTGGTGCACGAATTACCTCTCTTTCATAAAATCAATTTTTTTTATAAAGAGAAGGCAATTTAGGGCTCCAAAATGGTAGCTATGAAATGCTATTAAAATTTACCCCCCTTTGATGAAATTGAAATTTTCATAAAGGGAAGTTCATTTTATGCTTGCAATTGAAATATAAAACTAAAAAAATCAGATTTGGCCTCAAAATGAAAATTCTGAAATTTCAAAATTTTAAAATCTGCAATAAAATAGCAACTTTGAATAATTTTTAAAAATTCGAAATGACTCCGAAGTAAAAATTTCTAAATGCAAAATGAAACTCCGAAGTACATTCTACGCAGTCGTGCAATTATTTTTGGATTTTGAAATTTTTTTCATTTTTATTTTAATGTCTGAAAATAAAAAAAAATATATATCTGCAAAAATAAAATTAGAAAAAAAAAAAAAAAATGAAAAACGAAAAACAAAAAATGTTGCAACTTCATATTTCTACACAAACTTTGCAGGCATGAATATTCTGCACAGAAAACCTGCATTAAAGTTATCCTATTATGCAATCAACAATTAATGTGGTGCAAGCTTCTAAGAAACAATAAGTTGCAATAAACTCGAAATAATTAAATAAACCATAACCGAATGCATCAAATCTGCCATATATCCATTATATTGCATTACGAAAGATATTAAATAATCATAAAATATGTAAAAAATTACAGCCATAATGGAAAAATAGTCCAGCGATTGGCAAAAGAAATTCAAAAAATCTGGCCTCCATGTCCATCTAGCTCCCAAAAATTCCAACCCTGTTTTCATCTCTCCAATGTATATTTAATGTTTTCCAATGAGCCTTCCTTTTTCCTTTGGCGTTTAGTTTCTGTTTATCATTTGGTTTTTCCCTGCATGTTTTCAAACGACAATCTTTTTTACCCTGTTTGCTCTACTTCCCCAAACCCCATTTGGCTTTGTAACGGACAAGACCCATTGTGGCATAGTAACACATCATATATAACGCACATAAAAGTTACTATACCCATGGTACTTCCCCTACTTTGACTTGACGCGATAGAGATTATTTTATAAAAGTAAAATTATTTTATTTATTCTATAATTAATCTCTGCCCCTTAATGTCTCGTGAATGCCATGCATGACATCTCCGTAAGCTTTGTCTTCGTTCGAATAGCCGGTGCATTGCCACTATGTTTCATAGAGCACATACTCCGATGGCCCCTTGTATAATTTCATCTGCCACTGTGGCAGCCTTTACACCTTATGTAACGTTGAAATACATCAGTGTTGTTCCACGGTATAGCCCTGCTATGTTTATCTGCCTCTCCGACGACGAGAGCTGCGCTGGTCCCTGCTATGTTTATATGTATAATCCTGTAGCAAGTTTTCGGTGTTCACATCATCGACTTTGCCCTGCGAGAGCATCATATTTCTTCGATTTAGACTGATGCCTTCCTGCATTATTGATAACACTGCACATGTGAAAATAGGAAGGAATAAAATTCTCCTTGCATGTTTCATTGAGTAACACTTCTATACTTTTTAATGTTGCATTGTCTGTCAAACCAACACTCTCACGCACTGTGTATGCTTCATTATTCATGACATGTGAAGTCGAGATCCCTCGCTATCACTGCCATATGATAGAATATTTTGTCCCCGCTATCATTCCCTATAGTGAGTATTTTGTGAACTACGACCCCCGCCATAGATTCATCACTCTAACAGTTGTTGCTGTCCATTGGAAATTGATAGATTGCCCTTAATTTCATCCTGCATAATTTCCTTTGGGTATTTTCGTAAAATTCATGGTCTCTGCTTCGATTTCTGTCGCTGCTAGTGTTTGTATAACATAGCACTGCATTCTTCCTTTGTTCCAAACCTATCACCGTCATTCTCGAAATGCTTTCCATCCACACCCTTCTTGGAGCTTTTTGACGCATCCACTATCATCCTCGACTACGTCGAAGTAAGCTGTGTCGCTCGTCGTCCAATATCTCGACGGTCTTCATTACAACGCTCGGTCGCTTTGGCTGCCGTGAGAATTCTACGCAGTGCGGTAAACTCACCGTATTGCTGCCTGAGATATGACAACCTGACGTTATCTCCGACAACTTCTATGCGAGTTCGGGTTCACTGCATCCCCATTACTGCCAAATCATCCACGATGACCTCTAATGGGTCTTTGTCGTTCTACCTGCACCAAGAAGGAAATAACAGGCCTTAGTAAACAAGAGCCTATAAAAAACTTTAATAAAAATAAATTAAAACAACTTTATTGTAAACTTAGCCCACAAAGAATATTATGAGACTAAAGGCTAGGTCTTAGCAACAATAAAATAAAACACCGTTTCTTTCTCTTTTAATTTTTAATTTTTATTGCTTTTATTTTTATTTGTTTTTTAATTTTAACATATGTTATATATTATATTATAATAATAATAATTATTATTATTATTATTATATATATAACTCATTTATTTATTTATTTATATACATAATATATTAAAATATATTACATATACAAATAATTGTATTTTTATGTGTTATAAAAAATAATATATATATATATATATATATATATATATATATATATATATATATATATATAAACTTGCATTTTATTGTTTTATTACTTATTCAAGACCTATTTAACTAATCCAAAAAGCCTAAACTAATTAAATGCAACCTTTTAATCAACATAAAACAACATCCACACAACAAGAAGAGATCCTATCAAACCAAGAACACTCCAATAGAAAACCAAAGACCCTATACAACAAAGACCTCAGAGAAATTACACCTCAAACTCATGGGTAGGTACTCATCAAAATCACTCAAGGACAACCCAAATATCAATAAATCCAAAATTTAATGTGTGTCCCCAATTTTTTGGGTACATTGTGGAGCAACCACAAAAAACCCTAGCACAAGTACTTCACAATCTCTAGCTCAAATGTCTCAAACCCTTTCAACAATAGAAGCACAAATTATTCTCAAATTCTATCCCAAATGTTTCCAAACCATTCAACCATGAATAACAAATACTAACTCAAACATTTTCAACAATGCTTATCAAAAAATCCTTTTATCTCCACCTTATGATCCATAAAACATTCACTTCAACAAACACTTTAAACAAGGAGTGATGTGCCCATACCTCTTAATTTGCTCTTATGGAGAGATGTCTTCAAATCTTGTCTCACAAACAACCAATTCTCCTTGTACCAGTTCAAGGGTTAGATAGCAAGATTCTATTTCACAATATTCACATGAATTTCACCCTAAAAAAGGTGCTCAATAAAATCTGAAAATAATGTTCTAGGATTCTTCTTTTGTTCTCAAGGATAACGCATTAAAGCTCAACTAACCCTCTCAAAAATTTCCTTTTCATAAAGCAAGAATTACAAACAATAAAATTATCTTTTACACCTTTTATCTCCCACTTTCATAAAATAATTTCCAATCCACTTTAATGTCCAAGAAAAAATATTTACAATTTTAAATAAACCATTTACACCTTATCACTCCAACCTTTATATATATTAAATAAATAACAACAATACCCTTAAAATATTATGCAAAAATTAGTTTCCCCTTATACCTCCTATATGCCAAAACTATACACCAAATCACATTTGCCAAACACCAAGCATAGCTAACATTAATCAACTTAGAGCATACCTTATAAAAATTAATCTCCTTATTGGCATGGGTAGGAATCGATCCTTCGACCTCAAACTCCTAAGCGCAGTGCTCGAATGCCTGTGCTAGCCAAGCAGTTGAGACCTAACACGCGACCTCCACCCTTTATCTTCTACCACATCTTCCAAAAAGGATAAAATGCTTCAAAAATGATGCTAGGGAGAATCAAATTGTGAACCTCTTCCCAAATATTATAATAAACCCTTTTATTTGCCTTGGGTATTTTTCACCAATAAGTAAACTTAGACTTTCCTTTGCAAATTGGAAACCCCCTTGGGTTTTTATTTACCAAATAAAACCTTTGTCACTGTCAAGATTTATTAATAATATTTAAATATTAAAATTTAAATATTATAATCCTTTTGAAGAATTCTCTTTGCTTGCTTTCTTAACCATGGAAAAATATTTTGTCTTTGCCACCATAAAATATTTTTCTTTTGCAAGTACCACCATGGTAAATGCCTCATATTTTCTTGTTGCCATATTGCCTTAGACCCTTAGAAAAATGTCATCAAATTATGACATCAATCCTTTGACATCAATGACAACTCATCATTATCAAATTTCCAACAATATCTATAGCCAAGAGACCCCAGCTACCAACCATATGGTGAATAACTACCTCTTTTGGATCCCAAAGGTAAGAAATGCCACCAAAAGTCCCATGGGAACTGAGGGAAACTACTTTTCTAGCTGGCTAAATTTTACTAGCAATTGAATCCATTTCCTCTATCGACATCTTTGTTTCTTGAAGGAAAATAAGATGTGGATGGTTTTTCTAAATCATTCTTCTAATTTCATTTTGTTTTGAAAGGCTCTCTTTGAGTCCTCTAATATTCCAAGTGATGATCCTCATTAATACCAAGGCTAAAATAGTTGGTAAGGGAATTAATATTACCTTCCTCTATAAGCTTTTTACCTTCTTTTACCATATGATATCTATTGGTCTTGCGACCTGCCTTTTGATTAGAATCCATCTTTAGTTTTTTTACCTGTTTCTTGAATTACTCCAATTGAATCTGGGATGTGTTCTAATCTTTAATAATGCGTGTACAAAGCCAAAATGTTGTTGGAAGGTTCAACAAATTCTATCTTGGGACCTACATTATTTGAAGTCTCAACATTTAAAAGATTGTTTTTCTTGTGTATATTTTCTCCTTTTTTTTTTTGAAGAATTTTGATTTGTTGTATATTTTTGTTTCCATTTTTTCCTCTTCCTCACATAGGGCATTCTTTGTGGAAAGAATTTCAAACATATTAGTTGATAACTTTGATTTATCCTTCATAACTAGTTTTTTTTGGGTGTTCTTCTTCTTAGGTATTTGAAAACCTGTTGAATTTGTATATTCTTTCTTTTGGTCTGGAATTTTATTTGGGCAAACACTAGCCAAATGACCATATTCATGGAAAATTTTACAATGAAAAGGAATGTTCTCATAGTCCACTACTTGCTCCCAAGTATCTCCTCAAATTGTAATGTGATATTTTTAGGTAGGGGTTTGTCAAAATCCATTAAAACATAAATTAGAGCATAAATAATATGTTCAAATTTTTTAGTACAATCAACAATCATCATAAAATTTCCGAAAGAGTTTCCAATTTAAGAAAAAATAGATAAATTCCAGAATTCAATTGGGAGGCCAAAGAGGCTAACCCACACGGGACCTGTAGAAGGTATCTCTTCTTTGAATATAAATTGAGTATGCTAGGGCTTCATAAAAAGCCCTACCCTTCCACAAAACTAGGGACCCCCTTCAAAAATTTTCTCCCTATCTTCATTATTAGCAAATAAAATAAGAAAATAACCATTTGGATAAATAGAGATTTGTAACTCACCTTTAGTTTTCTAGCTTTTTGTAGCTTACACTTTGAAATCAAATAGGGTCGAATGAAATCCTAAGAAATGACAAAATAGTCATTTTTTTCCAGATCTTCAATGCTAGTCTTAATGCCACACATATCAAGCTTAACAATAGGAGTCCCGTCAGCTGCTCGAAGATATCCTAAATCAATTTTCATTAGATAAATATTAGGCATTCTTAGAGGTTTATGGGAAGCCCCAAGATTAATGTTAGCATTAGGTTGAGGTTGTCCACCATGGAGGACATCCCTAAAATTTATTTTTGGGGCCCAGTCTTGGAAATCCTTACCCTTGAAAGGGGTTTCCATTATGAATTTATTTTGCGGGTACACCTTAGGACTAGATTCGCTTGAGATATGAACTATTTTTTGATTAGCTTGTTGAAACTTGTTTCATTATATCTTTAATTCATGCCCTAGATGCTGAGGAAAGGTATGATTTTCATTTTGATTTTATGTAGCATATTGGAATCCATTATAAATCAAGTACACCATATGATCTATTGAAATATAAGTTTCTAACCCATCTTGGATCCCCTACAACATATCTTGCTAAAATATTAAGTAAAAACCACAAAAATATTGGCAACTAGGACCCAAAGGCCTCAAAAAACAACCTCTAGAGTTTCTTGCACTCAACCCAGATGAAACCCTCACATAGTTGCTTGCCAAACATCTTGTTCACACATAGGGATGTGCTAGGATCTCTATTGATCCAAATGATCTAAACATAGGTGGAGATGTTCTAAGATTTTTCAGATATCTACCCTCAAAAATTTAGCTCAATCTGAGTCTGGATGAGTGAAATATAGCCAAAACAAGTTCGATATTTTAGGCAGGCCAGCAAAAAATATCACCATCCAAAAAATTCTAGCTACATCACAATAAAAATATTTCAATGACTAAAGGTTTATCCTATTTCTAAGGTGATATCTCTATATACCTAAGGGTACATGGGATCTCACCACCATATATGGGTGTTGTCTAAGGCCTAGGTATTGGAGTTTGATCACCCCTCACTTCACTAGATGTTTTATGGAAATCTAGCTTACCCAATAATGATAGCTCCTCCATGATATTTTAAAACCTACAACATAGGGTTTCTAACCTATTACACCAAAATAGAGAAAAAATTATTATGATTTTGCATAGGGTATTTAGCAGAAAAGAACTTAAGGAAATTTTATACCTAATAGGAAGAGTGGCAATACATTAACTATTGCACTTGTAATAGGATGTAGCCATAGAAAGTGTTTTGATACCACTTGTTAGGAACCTTCCAACTAAAATAAACACATCTACACAAATATTGCAATGATTAATAAAATTGTGGAATTAAAATATCAATGTTACCTAACAAAATTAGAATTACAATAGCTTTATTATTTAGAATAGAATCACCATACAAAATCACTAGCTTCTTTGAGGGGTAATCTCTTTGAAATCTGAGCTCTAATTTAATAAGAAAAGATTTTATACATTCCATATATGCCCTTAACTTTGTAAAGGATACCATTAACCCTAACCCTTGTGCTTAAGGGTCAATTATACATGCAAGTGTGGACCCAAACTAAAAACTTTTGATAAAAAACTAGTTACATATTTTATATCATATGGCCCCCTATGTCTAGCTGCACAAAGTTCCAAATAAATATTACAATACATTACATTATATGGTTAATATGGGGTCCTAACAATCACCATGGGGAATAATACAAAAATTAGATACAAAAAAAATTTCCACACCCAATTTAAAAGTTGACACAAGGAGGACCATTGATTTTCAAGGGGCACAAATGATCTAGGGATGTGATCTTTTTGGGGCATGGATTTATACCAAAAAAGTTGATATATATAATCCTAACCATATTATTAGGGGTATAGGTTTGTGCTAAGAACTCCATATTAATCCATTCAAGAAGCATAGAAAATATTGAAGGATCCAAAAGAAGCTTTTAGGGTGGAAAGGACACCTATTGTCTGAGGCAGGCAAAGCAACTTTAACCATGGAATCACTCCAGAGTATTCCAGTATATTTACTATCCATGTTTAAGGCTCCGAATAAGGTTTACCATAGAATTTAACAATACAAAAAAAAATTCCTCTGGTCAGGATTGGAATAAAAACAAAAAATTCACCTTGTAGGATGGAAAAAGGTGTGCCGACCCAAAGGAAGTGGAGGCCTAGGCCTTAAAAAAGTTTCACATCTCAACATAGCCTTACTAGCCAAACAAGCATGGTGACTATTAAACAATGTGGAGAATAAATGGACAATGATCATCAAAAGGAAATATCTCCAAGGAACAGAGTTTTTGAACAATACCATCCAAAGCAGAAGATCAACCTTTTGGAAAGTCATTCTAACAAGCAAAGACACAGTCAAAAGAGGTATGAGATGGATTCTAGGAAATGGATAGAAAATAAGCTTTTGGGAAGACAAATGGGCAAGGTATGAAGCACTTAGTCAAGACACCCACCTAGCTCAATTAAAGGATTATACTATCGAGACCCTTGGGCCAAAGGTGGTATATTTCATAAGGCAGGATAGGAATAGATCCATATGGAAATCAATCAGAATATAGGGCCTAAAAGCAAAGTTAGAGAAACTTGAAAATATCCTAAGACATCAATTTATTCCTATGTGAGTAAAATAGGATCATTTAAGGTGTTCGACAATAGAGAGTGGAGAGTTCACTATCAAATCTGCCTACAAGCTACTGATCCATCCTAGGGAGCCTTGGTTCTAGATCAAGCTAGTGTGGATCAAGAATTTAATTCCTAAAATATCCTTTTTTCATGGCTTTTGATTCAAGGAAAAATTCTTACCATTGATAATATGTTAAGGAAAGGAATGATAGTGTCGAATATATGTTATATGTGCAGGGCAAGCTGGGAATCAATTCAACATATTTTCCTTGAGTGTCCCATAGCAGTCACCATTTTAATTGGGGTATTCCAAGCTTTTGATATTGTGTGGGTGAGACCAGAGTCCATCCATGACCTTTTCCAGCAATGGCCCAATCCCTTTGTTAGCTTAAGGCTTAGGTTCTTGTGGAAGATTTATCTTCACTATTTCTTGTGGTAATTGTGGCTAGAAAGAAACATTAGAGCATTCAAAGAGTTAAAACAGGATCCTAGGTCAATAACCAACAAAATCCTAGCCTTTGCGAAAGAGAATGTCTTAATTCATCCTGTTGAGGCACAACTAATTCCCATTCGTGAGAAGTTGTTAGCTCAATCCTTAAGCATTCCCATTGAAGATGGTCCCTGTAATATTAATCCTACACTTGAATCTAAATGGATCCCTCCCCATGTTTATTGGCTTCAACTAAAATTTGATGGTGCTACCAAGGATAACCCTGGAAGAGCAAGTGCAAGAGGAGTGTTAAGGAACCACCAAGGTCAAATGATGTTGGCCTTTGATGAACATATTGGAACCATGACCAACAATGAAGCTAGAGCTAGAGATTTATGGTGAGGATTGGAGTTGCTTCAAGAAACTCAAGGCAAACTCATAGTGGAAGGAGATTCCCAAAACATCATCAACCTTCTGAAGAATGACAAGGAACCTTCGTGGAGGATTAAATCTTGCATCAAGGAAGCAAGGAACCTATTTGGAGTCAAAAAAGATAGGTTGGCTCAACATGTCTTCTGAGAAGCTAAAAAAGCAGTGGAAAAGCTAGCAAGCATCAGAGTGAAAGCTAATGGTCTGATCATGTGGATGCAATATACTCTGTGTGATGTGGAAGAGATCATCCAAAAAGAGAATCAATGACCTATCTGATGTGGATCATGGGAAAGTAGAGTCTCTGCGGCATCCCCGCTGGACTTTGGGACCATGCCCATTGCAAAAATAATATGAGGTGGTAGATTCAGAGTAGCCTTTCTACCAAAATCATGATAGTGGCTAGTATGGTAATTCGAAGATATAAGGACGAGTGCCAGCAACACGGATGAAAAATGACTAGCATGGAAATCCAAAGAAATAGGTATGAGTTCCAGCAACACGGTGGGAAAATGATCATTAAGGTTCCAATAATAGACATTCATCATTGGTCGTGGCCTTGATACGAGTGGAAGATTTCAAATCAGGATCCCGGTGGATTGGCAGTGGAGGAAGGATAGTGTTTTTATGCCAAGCAAGCCAGATCAATATTCTCCATGATTACCAAGTGGTGGGATCCTAATCGCATAAAGAAGGGGCATGCTAGAACGTTCAAATTACTAATAAAAATTACCATGTGATAAGTCATCCAGGTGGAAGGTGGGTTGCAGCACACTCCTAGACATGACACCCCTCACAATAAAGATATAATTACTAGTCACGAGGGTGACCAAATATTTCACCACATTTATATTTATTACAAGTGTGGGAGGATGTCAAGCATATTGCAAGAGGCTTTCCAGATCGTGAAGGCTTTGAGGGCATAAAATTTTAAAGAAATTATGACTTACATCGAGCCAAGAATGGTGGTCATGGAGCCTACAGCTCATGCCATCCTAACTGAGAGACGATTCACCCAGTTCTTTGACCTGTTTTCTAGAGTGGAGGAAGACATAACCCTTGCTGTTATGGAGTCATGGGAATATGGTAGAGTGGAAATTCAGGGATGAGATATTTTTATCAACGTTACGCTACTGGCTACCATCACGGGGTAGACTGTGAAAGGAATATCCATCCATAGGAAGAAACACAACTGGGAGGTGGAGTTACGCAAGTTTAAGGAAAATACCAAAATCTTAAAGGAGGCAAAGAATAAAATAACTAGGGTGGACCTCCATACCCTGTGGAACTCTATCATGAAAAATGTAATGAAGTTCATCACAGGTGAGGAACCTGGCAAGGTTCTCCTCAGCTTCCATTATGCCTTTTTCAACTTTTTTTGTGATGTCAATCCTATAAGTATACCCCAATTCCTACTTAATTCCATGAATTACACTAGAAAATCATGTCAAAGTAAGAAAGGTTCTGAAATGCCTCTACACCAAGGTATGTATAATGTCATATGCAAATTTATCACATTGACATATCCCCAAGCTGAATCCCCTACTTTACCTCAAGCCGAAACCCCGGGTGATCACCATGCAGAAAGTTACAAGGGCATGGATAGTCTTGGTTCTCCCAAGCCCCATTCTACATCACCAACTAAGAAAAGAGGGGTAGCTTTGACCATAAGAGGAGGACCGACCAAGAAAAATATGAAAATTGAGGAACCGAGAGGATCTAAGAGATCCTCAATGAGGCTAAAAAACAAGCAAGCACAAGGGAGTTTCAAACTCCTCAACAATGACTCTGAGGAAGACAATCCTGATCCTACTACTATGGTATTCAAGCTCTTCATGTTGATCTCCTTAGCTAATGTGATTAGTCAGATGCAATAGATCCATGAGGCATTAACTAAGGTATTTTTCAATGATGATACTAGAGCAACAAGCTAGTGGAGGCTAACACGGAGACTGACGACCAAGAGGAAGACAATGATGATGATTAGAACAAGGATGAGTATGAGGAGGAGTAGCATCATGTAAGGCTACTCTTTGCACATAAATGGTGGTTGGCGAGGCCTTAGAAGCTTATCTGAAGCCAAGTTTTGTTTGTGCCCTATGTAGAGGGATAGACATTTTTTTGTTTTTGTTTTAAGAAGTTGTCTAATGGGGCTTTTGTGGTTGGGAATTCCATGGCTTTTTGTGGAGCCTTGTTAAGGGGTGTGATATTTCATCTATCGAGGGTAGTTCAGGCTGATAGGCTTTTGTTTGGTGTAGGCCAAAGATGGCCTGCTAGGGTAGAGGACTGAGGGTCCTAAGGTGGTCAAAGATCTTGCTTCTCAGCGATATGCTATTTTTTGTATATAGGTTTTGGGTCAACCTTTAAAACCCGATATTAATGGAATATTTTAAAATTCAAAAATAATATTGAAGGAAGAATAAGAATTTTAGCAAGTAACTCTATCACAAATAAGTTGCCAATAAATTTATGGAAAAATTCTCCAAAATCCCTCAAAAGCATAAAAAGGAAAATACTTAGTGAAGATAGTAATTTTCTATTTTTATATTTTTTTAGCAAAAAATGCACCCCTAGCAATGTGTACCCCTAAATATAAAAAGCATGAGTAATGGATGTAATGTTATAGCCTCATATTGCTTCTTAGAGATTGGTTGCATTGTGCTTTTCATTTGAGAAATAAAATTATTATGGTATTTTTATTTTATATTCTTGTGTTATGGTTTGTCATACCATATTATTTATGAATTTCACTCTTTATTAATCTTCATTAAACCAAAATTCTAAGTTTTAAAATAGTTAAAAATTTGAGTTTTGGATCACAATCCTTTCTCTTCTTATCAAACTATTGGGTTATTGATTCATTTTAGCCATGAAGATCTAACCCTTCATGATCTCTTATTTCTTGTATTCATTTTCTAAGTTTTCCTAGAATTTTTTAATGGATATTTTTATAAATATGTTCATGGAAAGCTTGTTTTTATTATGGAAATCAGGAGGCCCAAGGGAAAGTCAAAGTTTCCATGTAAGGTGAAGTATGCTATAAAAGAGAAATATATGCTTGAAATTTTTTCCACATGCAATAGTATAAGAATGGAATAGATTTTAAGAGGGGGTATTATTGGATTTACTTCCTTGTATAGAGTTACTAAGGAGGTGTTTGTTGTGTATGTGCAATAGTATTTGATATTGAAAATGGAACTATGATTAATTCTAAGGAGATTCTAATGCAAGGACATATTTGCATAATCAAACTTCCAAATGATAAGGGGTTTTGACTAAGAATTCCTCAAGAATGGATTCCCACTAGAGCATCCATTATGAGGTAAATATATTATTTTCACTAATGTCTTCTCTCCTTAGCCTCTTAGTTTAGATTATGAGGGGTGTTGAAAGTGTGATTTGAATTATAGTCAAGGATGATATTGTATGATGTAATATTGTATAGGCCTATGGAAAATCACTGTATAAATGTTTTTAATTATTTATTAATATATTAAATTATTAATCTAATATAATCCATATGGTCCATCACTAATATTATTATGGTTAAACCTATCTTATATTTTATAATTAACCTAAAGCCCCCTTGTTATGTTAGTTTAGGTTAACTTGATCATGTATGGGGGATTTTCGTATTGGAATAAATGCCTCCCAATCACTACATCCATTATATTAAATATTTTTTATCCTTATACATGGATAATATAATAATATTTTATGGTTCTTAAGGGAAACCAACAATTTTTTCTTTCATCCTTTTTATGCTTTTGTATAACATTTGATAGGATGGATTACTTCTATTCATTTCTAGAAATAAGTGTAAAATCCAATGATGATTCCTAAAATTTACCCTAATACCTGGTAGACTTAGAGAAAATAACTTCTAATAGATAGCATTAAAAGTTTATGCTATGATAAATATATGCTATCAATCTCATTTTGTGGGTCACCTAGTCTATTCTTGTAGTAATTGATAGGATAAGAAGAATGTTTGCACATTTTAAAAATAATATATATGTTGGAGTATATTACATTGTTTGGTACATTCTAATGTACCCCCATGGTACCTTCATGGTACATTTTTAAACAAAATATTAGCGTTGAATCATAGTTTAGAGTGTGAGTTATGTTTACCTTTTATGTAAGTGTAAATGTGTAGGAAATGCACGTGTGTCATGTGAGTTAGTGTGCAGGTGTAAGTTGAGTCTATGTGAACAAGTATTTTATATATATTATAACAATATGTAATGTAAATATGTACACAAGTATCATAGATTATATTGTGCAAGTTATAGAAGTGCAAGACTCATGTTTAGGTGTGCAAGTATTATAGATTCAAGTGTTCATCAAGTATGCAAGTTTCAAGGAGATAAGCCAATAGCCATGAGACTTGGCATATGGAAAGGAATAGTCATGTAGACACCTAAAAATAACACATTTCTATACCTACATACTTGTAGATATTTTTGGACACTTGTAGGCTTACATAGACAATCCTAGATACCCCTAGGCTATCGTAGACCAACGTAGACTATTGTAGATCCTCCCATAAATGCGTATATTGTTGTAACGTATTAAACATAGATGGTCGTAGTCATGCATAGATTATTGTATATTATCATAGCATTGCGTAGAATTCCACACACCATTTTGCTAGTTTTCAGGTCCAAAACCCTAATAAGATAGCATATTCACATCACAAACATATCCCATGCATTGGGACACCTTCCATAAGATTTCCAAGGTGATGCAAAGCCCATTTGTACTCAATTGAGACCCCCACAGGCTATTAAATGGCAAGAGCATTTAGTAAGTCAATTCTTAAAATCTAATTTAATGTTGACTTCACTTAAGTCACCTTTTTAGGGCAAAATTGATTAATTAAACTCTTAATTCCAAATTAACACTAATTACACCCTCCCACATGTGTGTAATTAGGGTTTGTTGAGATATTTTCCTAAGAACCCTAATCAAGCCCTAATTAGACCTAGGAAATTCTAAACCTGATTAGACCTAATCCTTCCTCACACATGTGTGAGGATAGGATATTTCCTATGAGGAATGTGAGGCCTCCACCTCACAAACCCTAACCTAAATTTGGTTAGAATTTAGCCAAGGATTAGTTTCCTTAACTCCCCCCCTAAACCTTGCCATTTTCTATATATATTGGGCCCAAACCCTCATTTTATCTCTCTCTCCACTTATGTCCAAAGTATAGAAACTCTGCCAAAATACATACCAAAGTACAACAAAGCAGATTTGAACCTGCACATCGACATTACGATAGCAAAGGGACCTCTCCATCAAAGGTTTTTTGCAGAACTGTTCTCAAGGTCTGATTCACCCCTCGCCTTGCGAATCCAAAATCAGTTCACCCCTCATGTGGTGAATTGGTTCCACAGGTCCCAAATCAGCTTAGATTTGGGAGGTAATCTCCGTTTTGTCATTTTATGAGCTTTTATACATTTAATTTTAGTTTTTAGTGCATTTTTACCATTTGTTTTGTCTTCCTAAATATGGGACCTGACTAAAGCAAGGCCCCTAATGAACCAACCCTTTTTTGCAGGTTTGACCTAGAATCAAGGAGGGAAAGCAACTACAACTACAATCCCACAGTGGTACGCAAGCCCATCTACACTGAGGGATGTAAAAATAAGGCATCAAGCCTATTGTATCATTTATGAAAAGAAAAGGATAAATGGGAGTTTGCCCCCATTGTAACATATGCACTCTTTATATGAATAAAAATACATTTTCCTAAATAACATTTGTCATTTATATATTGTTATATAAAATATCACTTTTTGGCCATTTCATTCTGGCATGCCCGGTGGGACCCCCACGATAGATAGTGTGAGGCTAATATTTTTATATAAATCTGATATTATCCTCTATTTTTATGTTTTTAGGTATTGAATTTGACTTTCACAGATATTTTCAAAGCCCTGGGAACCCTCTTAGGCCTTCAGAACAGATATTTGGGGCCTCTAGACCCAATTCACTCTCTACCTCACGAATCAGATCTCAATTCACCCCCTGGGTGGCGAAGTCAACCAAACAGCCTCAAAAGCCCCCAAAATTGTAGGGGTGAGCAGTACATGACCTAATCATACCATCCATAGTATTAGATACTAGGTATGTAGCACCCTAAAATTGGCGCAGTAAAACCTTAAATAATTACAATTACTCTAGTAAATATTCAAATTCAAATTTCAACCCCCAAAACCGCTCCCAAACCGCCGTTTAACCCGTTTCCTCCTTTCCCGTGCCATTTTTAGAGTTTGTTTTGACCGTTTGACGATATCGTCGCCGATCAGACGATATCGCCTCAGATCGAACGATTTCGTCTGGGCTAGGACGTCCAGACGATCTTGTCCCAAAACTAATTTTTCCCAATTAGCCTCTGTTCCAACGACGTCTCTAATCTGGGCAAAAGCGTGTCTACGCCGTTAGAGACCCTCCCCATTGGAGATCTCCCAAATTGGGATGATCTCCAACCTCCTAACCTCCCTCCTAAGCCTATTTAAACTTAGGACTCCCCCTTGGCATCCCCCTGGCTGAAATTTCCTGATAACTCGACTTCTACGTGCATTAGACCATCCTAAATCACTATTTGCCTCCATATTTGTCTAAATTTTGTTGCAGGAACCTTGTCATTCTTTAGTTGGAGCAATCTCAGATCGTCGCAGATGATCCTGTTCAATTCGAGATGATTTCCTACCAATTTGAGATGATTTCAATCGTAGTCTGCATTGGGGGCAATCAGTGCCCAGAGTTTGCATTTTTCCTCTTCTCCTTGTCTGTTTTATTCTGCATTTAGTTAGTTTTATTATTATTTCTTGTTATCCTGCATCTTGGAGTTCACCCATGTAGTTTAATCGCATAATAAAATCATGATTAGCTATTAAAGTGTTGCAATTTACTTGCATTTCTATTTGGGATTATCTGTTAACATCCTTATTGTCATTTTACATCATTATCCTCTATTAGCATTGCTGCATTTTTTGTATTTTGTGTCTATTTCTCTGTTTGCAGGTCTCTGACGAATTCATCAAATCTCAGACGATCCTATAGATCGGAGACGATCCCGTCAAATTCTAGACGATCCTGACTGCTTCAAGAATCAGAATCTCCATCAGACATCCGGATCAGGTATGGCTCTTTAATTTAGCTTTTTCTCTCTGTTTTCTGTTCAAATCTATTTTTTGTATTTCATTTAGTCTGCATTTTCATAATAGAACAACTTAGATTCATTTGGCCAAACCTAGGACTTGAATGTTTAAAGATAAAATTGAACACATTAAACACATTCCCAACCTAGGCGTGGAAATTGCCATTCAAACGTTTCCTGGTGAACCCACCATCCGTCGAAAAATCACCATAATACACCTCCCCCGAGAGGCGGGACCTTCGCAAGGCCTCTCAGTCCGAGGTATTGTCCCATCCTTTTCCCATCCCCCTTCCGGGCACGGATCCTATAGCCTGAAGGTAAGGGTGCGAAAAATTTGGAGCGATACATTTTGGTGAACCCGACGTGAATGCATTTAAAACCTTTTGAAAACAAAAACAAAAAAAAAAACAATAGATGCATTTAAAATCATTAGAAAACTACTAAGTTGCATATCATGTTTAGATGGTAGCTCCTAAGAAAAGACTAGCAGTTACTATAAATGTTGAAAACCAATTAGCAGCCATAGAAATCAATTTTGTGCTTAGTGTGCCTGAAACAGATAGAAACCAACTTTTGTGGGACGAACTTGATAGGAGACTAGGTGTCATTTCATCTAGGTCAACAGAACTTAAACAAATCAAGAGGCTTGTCCTAGATAGAATCCTGGATCCTCATCAACTCGTCTTTTATCATGAACTTCAGAGAGCTTGCCATAGATGGTTAGCTTATAGGAGAGCTCTTGTGTCTTCAGAATTGTTCACCTTCGAGGAATACCTCGAGAACGCAGCCACTATACACCAGTTCCTAGGTCGTGTAGAAGACCAAGAGGTCATTCTTACGGATAGGGAAATATGGAATAGAGTTCCTAGAGCTGTGTTATATCGAGAGTATTGCCACGAGCTTTACTTCTACCTACCAGAGTCTAAAACAGATAATATCACTATAGCACTTTTTGTCAAATTCTTGAAAGAAAATTTTCAATTTGAAGAAGAACATTTCATGACTCCCGAAGAACTTGAGCCCATTAATGATATTTATAAATTGTTTATAGAAAACTAGATCATTGCTTTCATTATTATTATTTCTTGCGTTTTGTGTGTTGTTTGTTATCTTTATAATATTGTTATTAAAACCAAAAAAAATAAGAAAAACTAAAAAAACATAACAAAAACCAAAAACATTTTATTTTAAATATTATAATAGGTATATAATTAAAATATATACCTCTTAAGCTTGTTGCACATATATATATATATATATATATATATATATATATATATATATATATATATATATATATTTGCTAAAATCTAAGTTTAAGCACAATGCCTAGACTTAGGAATGGTAAACAAACTGATGAAGAAGAAGAAGATTGGTTAGGAGACAAAACAAAAAACCCAAATGTCCTTCCTGAGGATCCAATTCCGGAAGGAGAAACTCTAGATCAACCAGAAGATGACCTGGTTGAAGACGATGAACAACAAGAAAATCTTAAAGAGGAAGGATCCTCATCCCCTAGAATAGCTCCAGATGGAACTATTGCTTTTGATAACTTAGATCATTTCTAGAAATTTTTCAATAATAACATTGGTGCTCTTAATATGGCAGCTCGTATTGATAAAGAACAAATTAGTGATACTCAAGCAACCATGGAACATGTGTTTAACGTGCACACTAATCCTTTGTCTTTTATCGATCAAGAAAGTGATAAAGCTGGACCATCCAATACGGATATGGCCACTATGATTCAGAACATGCAAAAACAACAGGTTACCCAACCTCCTAAGGAACCTGTTATTGAGCCTAAAATCATTCCCACACAAAAGAAACCTTCATTCACTGCTTTATTTCGCCAAACTATTGATCAATATGCTTCAAATCGACAAAAACCTAAAATGAAGCCAAACACCAATTTTCAACAATCTGGGATACAACACAATACAACTTCAAGACTTCTTCATAACACCCTTCCTACCAACAATTTACACAATAGTAATATAGCATCTAATTTTCAAGTCCCTCCATCATATGCTCACCAATCTCATATTAATGCCCTACCAAACCAATATGGTGGGCAAACCAGTAATCTGGAAGCCATGGTGAAACAGTTAGCTTCCCGCATGGACCAGATGGATCCCTACCGTCCCTCGTACAATTATCGAGAGATATGTAGTCAGCCTTTGGATCCCATAGTTGTAGCACAACCGTACCCTAAACACTTTCCCATGCCCGTCCTGCCTATATATAAAGGAACCGAAGATCCCATAGAGCATCTTCGCATGTTTAGGATAGCATGTCATGATATATCACATGATGACTTGCTATTACTAAAAATGTTCCCGAAAAGTTTAGGAGGAATGGCATTAGAGTGGTACTATCAATTGCCCACTCATTCTTTGAGAAATTTTGAAGAAACAACTGAATCTTTTGTCCATCAATTTAGTGCCTACATCGAGAGGCATGTAACCATTAAAGATTTATACAACTTAAAACAAGACAAAGATGAATGTTTTGCTGATTTCTTAGCTAGATGGAGGCAGTTGATAGGAAAACCGCACTTTGTGCTACCTTATAGGGAAATGTTGGACATTTTTATTAATAATTTGCAAGAACAAATATCTTATGAGTTATCAATCGCTACTTTGACTACCTTCGATCAGGCTATAGACTTAGCTCGAAGAGTAGAAGATGCTCTCATTAGGAGAGGCCAGCTTAGGAAGAAAGATGATGAGAAAACATCCAGAAATCAATATAAAAACAAACAAGTTGTGGGTGACGGAGTCACTGACAACAGAAATGTTGCTAATATCAATGCAACGAAGACAACAAAAAAATTTATATTGAAACCTCCTGATAAACCTCCTCGAGAGTTTACTAGATTGAACCAACCATTATCAACTATTTTACCTCAATTACTCGAAAGAGGCTTGATTCAATTACCAGCTATCCAGGAACCTGATCCAACTATACCCGGATACAGAGCTGACTTACACTGTGATTTCCATAGAGGGCCTGGACACTCTACCAATGCTTGTAAAAGGTTGAAACATAAAATACAAGATCTGATTGATAATAATGAAATGGAGGTGCAAGCCTTCCAACCTAAACAAAATGCTCCTAATAATGCTCAAAAGAACATTCCCCAAAATCAAAATCAAAATGCTAATCAATCATTAGACATATTTCAACATCCTTTACCAAGACATGGTAAAGAGGTGGCCAATCAAATTGAGCATCATAATGTTCCTCCTCCTACCCGATATGTAGGAACTATTAGCGGACATTTACCTAATCATGATTTACAAAAATTTGACACAACTTTATCCATGGTCACGACCAGGCCCCTACATAATATTCAAATACCAGATCTCAGTGATGTAGAATCAGATATCGAAAGTGAAATAGACATCACCTCAAACCAATCGAATAGTTCTAAAAATGAATCAGATCCTATTCAACCTATCACAGATGCTATGATTCCAGAAGAACCATTTCCTAGAAGAGTTACTACTCGACCCTCTTCTAATCAATTCCTTTCTAATGAACAAGCTATAAATGCTAGACCAAGACCTATTCAGCATCCTCAATATAACATTGTAGGTACCATCGGAGTTGTTACCAGACAACAAGCTCAAAATTCTCAACAAGAACCAAATCAGAATGATGGATCAGCTCCATTTGTTTTGAAAAATCCCAATAAAGGGAATCATGCTCCTAATGTTCAACCTAAACCCCCTTACAATATTAATGAGCAATTATCCAATACTACAGCCAGAATTTCTCTTTTGGACCTATTAAGATCTTCTCCTACCCATAGAGATGAATTAATGCTTACATTAAGCCAAATGATGGTACCACAAAACATTCAACCTGAAGCCATGGCCAATACTATCATCACTAGAGAAGTCGATTGTATTGACTTTCGAGATAAAGATATACCACAACATAGTTTACATAAGGATAACCCCTTATACATTACTGCCTTAATTGGAGATGTAGCCATTAAAAGAGTCTTGATTGATAATGGTTCATCTTTAAATATTTGCACTTTTGATTTCTACCAAAGATTTGGGTTTAGAAGTGATGAAATGAAGAAAACCGACATGATCATAAAAGCTTTCAATGACGAAACACAAGAAACGTGTGGAGTTATTACCATCCCATTGCAAGTTGGTCCTAGAACCTTAGATACGACCGTGTTTATTGTACATTGCCCCGCATCGTACAATATACTCTTGGGTCATCCTTGGATCAATGCAATGCGGGCTGTCCCATCAACTTTACACCAATGTGTTAAATTCGAATTTAAAAATCAGTTGGTCACTATCCATGGTGATCCCAGACCCTTTGATATGTGTGCCTTGGCAGAACCTGTTGGAGTTCAATTTTGCCCTGCTCTGTCATCCACACATCCTAATTCTTATTTTTCATCTAAAACTATGAAACACACACCCATAACTTCATCTATTTCTCCTCCATTAATTTCATCCTCATATATAGATCAACAATCTTCTAAACAAACCACTCTAGAACCTCAAAAAGATCTTCAATCCACAACCAATCCTTCATGTTCCATCCCTATAATTTCAAAACCTATAGACCCATCTATTAACGCCTCCACATTATCTACATCTATCATACCTTCTATATCTAAAGATATAGGGAATGATCCTTCTACATCTTATGCTCTTTCTGATGAACTCTTACCTGATTTATCTCAAATTCTCATATCAGAAAAAACAAATGCTTCTATGCAAAATTCCATTATCTTAAGTAATTTGCCGCCATCTCCTCATACTTTGGGCCTCCCACAACCTATGGGAAGTACTTACCAAGTCGGGAGTTGTGCCTTCATTTATAAGGGATATGATTGGGGAAGAATACCCCGAAATATCAAAACTCATCATGATGGATATGCTCGATGTTATTTTACTAATGAGTATATTAAAGCTAAACCTATAATGCTTAAAATGGGATATAAAGGGAAAGGCTTGGGACCTTTCCAAAATGGTATGAAAGAACCTTTCGAGGTAGAACCATGGCCCGCCCGCTGTGGTGTGGGTCTATTTCCTAGTAAGGGTCAACCCTTCCCTTTTGAAGATGATGATCAACTCATATGTTATCAAGATTATTTGGATGGGCGTGATGATTCGCCTCTACAAAATCAGCCATTTACATGTAATATGCTATCCATAGCTTATCCTGAAATGATTGCTGAATCCGATGATGAGTTGGAAGGAGATATTTTCCATGATGTCTCCGTTGAAGAGATGTTACACAATGGGTTTTATTTTGATGGTTCTATACCAACTATAGCCCAGCTTGAGGCCACGACTCCTCAAGATGACTTATCTAAGTTAACCTTAAAAGAATTACAAGAATTGGGCGTCTCACCCGCCCCACCTAATTTTGAAAGAGATCTACACATGGAAGTAGAAAACGTCATTAAAGTTAACATTGGAACTGAGGATAATCCTCACATAATCAATATTGGGTCAGAATTAAGTCAAGAAAAACAAGAGCAATACATTGCATTTCTTAAAGAATATGAAGATGTCTTCGCTTGGACATATGAAGATATGCCAGGTTTAGACCCTTCTGTAGTCATGCATCACCTAGTAGTCCATCCGGATGCTAAACCTGTTAAACAAAAACTTAGAAAAATGCATCCCAAAGTGGCTTTACTAGTCAAAGGGGAATTAGAAAAACTCTTGAATGTTGTTTTTATACAAGCTATTGATTATGCTGAATGGATCTCGAATGTAGTTCCAGTCACCAAGAAAGAAGCTACCAAAGTTAGGGTTTGCACAGATTTTAGAGATATTAACGTTGCATGCCCTAAAGATGATTTTCCTCTTCCAAACATGGATCAAATCATTGATTTTATTGCTGGGAGTGGGATGATGTCCTTAATGGATGGATTCTTCGGTTATAATCAGATCAGGATAGCTCCTGAAGATCAGGCTAAAACAACCTTTATTACCCCCTGGGGTACCTTTTGTTGGAAAGTGATGCCATTCGGTTTAAAGAATGCTGGTGCAACCTATCAACGAGCTATGACTTATATTTTTCATGATATGATGCATGATATCCTACATGATTATGTAGATGATATTATAGCTCGCTCTATTAATGAAGATAATCATTTAGATGATTTGAGAAAAGTTTTTAATCGGTTAAGGGAATATCTTATTCGATTAAATCCAGCCAAATGCATATTTGGAGTCAAGTCCGGTAAACTATTAGGGGTTATAGTTTCTTTACGTGGCATCAAAATTGACCCTCTTAAGATTGCGGCTATCACTGATATGCCCGCACCTACCAATATATCTGAATTACGAAGTTTACAAGGTAAGCTTCAAGCTATCCGTCGCTTCATCGATAAGTTGGCGGACAAAACCGGTCCCTTTCTTAAGCTCCTTAAGAAGGATGTCCCTTTTAATTGGGACGACGAATGTAAGGAAGCTTTTGAACTTCTCAAACAATACCTCCTTAACCCACCCGTGCTTTCACCGCCTAGACCTGATCGTCCGTTTATCCTGTATATTTCAGCTTCATATTTTGCTTTAGGAGCTATGTTAGCTCAACTTGATGATGAGAAGAGAGAACGTGCTACTTATTATATTAGCCGAACTCTAATTAGTTATGAAACCCGCTACACAACATTAGAAAAACTATGTCTAGCAGTCATCTTTTCTATGCAAAAATTATGCCATTATATGCTTAGCCAAAAAACGTATGTCATTGCTAAATATGATCCCTTGCGGTATCTTATGAGTCGACCTTATTTATCGGGTCGCACAGCCAAGTGGGTTCTTGCTCTAAGCGAGTTTGAACTCGCGTTCATAGGACAGAAGTCTCGTTAAGGGTCAAATCATAGCAGATCAATTAGTTGTTGCACCCTTAGAGTCTACCCATCCCCTCATCATTGAGTTTCCTGATGAATGCCTTCAATTAGAGGCAGACCATATTGAACAATGGTCCTTATACTTTGATGGAGCCCGATGCATGAGTGGGGCTGGTGCAGGTATTATTTTAATATCTCCACAAAAGCACATTATACCTTTGTCCTTTAAATTAACATTTGCTTGCACTAATAACACTGCTGAGTATGAAGCTCTAATCCTTGGATTACGAGCCGCCTTGGCTCTAAAAATTAAACATCTGCTAGTTTTTGGTGATTCTCAACTTGTTATAAACCAAATTAATGAAGTTTATCAGACCAGAGATGATAAACTGCGCCCATATAAAGCCTATGTTTTACAATTAATGTCTCTATTTGATCAAGTTACCTTGGAAGCTATTCCTCGAACTAGCAATCGTGCAGCTGATGCTATGGCCGCAACTACATCTCTTCTGCCCTTGGAGTTAGATGACGAATATGCCACTATCATTATTCGTCGACTCCAGGAACCCGCTTCAAATAAGTCATGCTTAGAACCTTTGGATGTGTTTCTAATCAATGAAACTACTCCTGAACCTTGGTATACGGATATATTTGATTTTCTTCAAAATGGGACTTTCCCTACCAATTCTAATAGAAACCAACATCGATTATTACGTAGACGAGCAAGTCGATTTGTAATAATTGGCAATACTTTGTATAAGAGATCTTTTGAAGGTATCCTATTGAGATGTTTGAATCTAGAAGAATCCAAATCAGCCTTGAGTGAAGCCCACGATGGATCTTGTGGAGGACACTTCAGTGGTAGTGTCATTGCTAAAAAGCTCCTTAGGATAGGATACTTTTGGCCTACCATGGAGAATGATGCACATGATTATGTGCGCCATTGCGACAAGTGCCAAAAACATGCTGACCTTGTCCATGCCCCTGCACAAGAACTACAGGCTATTTCATCTCCTTGGCCCTTTTCAAAATGGGGCTTAGACATTATTGGCAAAATCAATCCTGTGTCATCTGATGGACACAAATTCATCATAACCGCCACCGGAGTATTTCACGAAGTGGGTTGAAGCTATGCCTTTAGCTTCCCGCACTGGAACACAAGTCTCTAAATTTATTTTTAATCAAATCATTTGTAGGTTCGAAATTCCTGCAAATCTCATCTCCGATAATGGAACTTGTTTCAAAAATAAAGATGTCAAGAAATTATGCCAAAAATATAAGATTCAACATCGCTGGTCCACTCCCTATTATCCTCAGGGTAATGGCCAAGCAGAAGCTTCAAACAAAACCTTAATCAAAATTCTCAAAAGATTGGTCAATAAATCTGGCCGCGATTGGCACATTCAATTATATCCAGCCTTGTGGGCCTATCGAACTAGTGTTCGAACCCCCACTGGAACTTCACCTTTTGTTTTGGTTTATGGCGCTGAAGCCATTTTTCCCTTTGAATTAGAAGTTCCTTCTTTGGCTCTACTACTTCAAGATACCGAAGTAGGAGATGAATATCGAGTCGTGCAGACTCGACCGCTGGAACTCCTAGATGAAAAGTGCATCAATGCTTTGGAGCATCTTCGTGCCTACCAAAACAAGCTTAAAAGATCATATGCTAAGAAAGTTCGTCATCGATCCTTTGAGGTCGGCGACCTTGTTTTAAAAGAAAATCAAAAGAATACTAATGCAACTAAAGATCTTAAAGGTAAATTTGAGCCCAACTGGCTTGGACCATATATTATCACTGCTAAATTTGAATCGGGAGCATACAAATTATCTACCTTAGATGGTAAAGAACTTAAAGAACCCATGAACATTTTGCATCTTAAACGTTACTATGCGTAACAAAATTGGTCATTTCATCATTGTATATATTTGTTTAAAATATTTCAAAAAAAAAAACCACTATCTTGTATTTCTTTCAAATTATAAAAAAATATAAAAACATTCAAAATCATCAAAATCTTCAAAAACATCTTTTATTTTTTGTACTTCTCAAATTGTGCAATATTGCAGTTATATTTTCAAATTATTTTGGATAAATTAGCATTTATTTGGAATCCCGCACTTTCACATTCACATGAATAAATATCTTGATTTTATTTGGCATGATTACTAATCTCTCTTATATCAAAGTCCACAAAATTCAATTAAATAAAGTTTGAGCACAGAGAATTGATCTTGTTATTTACTTTAGCCAAGCATATCCTTTCACAATAAAATGATTATATTTGTAATATCCATGCTATGCTACATAGTAGAAGTGGTTTCTTGAGTGAAAAGTTTCCCTTGCTATCCTATCATGCACATGGTCTAGAATCTTTGAGAATTGGCAAAAGGACAAGCTCACCCCTACCCGAAATAAAAATCCCTTGCTCTACAGCTAATCCGAGCAAGTATCCCTAGTATAACAAAAAAATAAAAAGAGAAAAAAAAAAGAAAAGAAAAGAGAGAAACAAGCAAAAGTCATTTTATCCTCAAGCACTATTTCAGCATTATCTCAAATATCAAAGCAAAAGATACAAAAAAAAAGAAAAAAAGCAAAAGAAAGCAAAGAAAGCAAAAGCAAAAGCAATAAAATCCCTTTCCCTACCCCTTGAAAAGAAAAGAAGGGTTGATGAGCTTGAATCCCTGGAATTCTCAATTATTCGAAAACTGTGAGGTAAGCCCCATAACAGGTGGTTTGTGCCCAACCCGCTTGGCCTTGGGTAACTCCTAGCGTGGTGATATGTCCGTCACATTAGCGACCTTCTTTTGTATAGACCTATGTCTCGCTTATGGATTAGCTAGCTCTTGATAACCCGACTTACATAGTAGTCTCGGTATGGTTATATGCATCTCAATCATGGTTAATGAACACTTATTTGGTTAATTCAAATCACTTGTATCATAGTATCTTGCTCAAACCTGGTAAATGCACAATACAATCGCACACACATTTGTATTTGAGAGATTTTGTGTATCATTATGATAAATCAAGATTGGAAATGAACTCACATACGCACATGGGATTCCTTATAAATCTAACTTTTGTCTTTAAGATACTTTGAAATATTTTTGCAAATTGTCTGGAATAATTTCATTTTCTTCTCTGAGAACAGTTGTTTAGTATAAAGACAACCACATGTATTTACCAACAAATCAAAATCATTTTTCAAAAAAATGCAATAAAGTTACATATAACTTTTGACTTTTGCGACGATGGTATAGTTCCAAAACCAAAAGTGGAATTTTATGCCTAGCACAAGTCCTCATCTTCATATTTTCTGTTTATTTTCAAAAATTAAAAATCAACCATGCAATAAAATTATTTATTTTCTTCTTTTGGATTTCGCGATGATGGTATAAGTCTATACCTAAATATTCTATGCCTAGCGCAAACCATTGTATTAATTTTATTCCCCATTCATTTAAAAATCATAAAAACATATGACTTAAATCATTATGTTACACAATTATGCTTTCAAAAGAACGAACATTATTACTATTTCATGTCATTTTGTCAACATGCAAATTTGCAATGATGGTATAATTCCTAAGGAATTATTCAAACATTTTATCACACTTAGGAATTTATGCCTAGCAAAAACCATTTTCTAAAAATATTTCATGCATAATATTTTCATGAAAAGTCTGAAAACAAATCATCATCATCATCATCATTTGCATCATCACAACAAAGTCTTAAGACAGTCTCTTAAGCACTCTTTTACTTTTAACAATATTTCTATACTGGGATTAGCTTGACGACCGAGTGAGCGACGACTCCATGAAATGGTCTATAACAGCGACAATGTCCTTTGAAATTATTGTTAGAAGTCCCTTTTATTTTTATCAAATTATCATCACAAACAACCAATTTGTTTACATCAGATTATTTCATTTAAATTTTAAAAGCATGACATTCAAACCATAATATTTCCAAACGACATAATTACATGAATCATCAAATCAAATCACACTTCAAAACATTAAAGCATCATAAAAACATATAAGACAAGTCATATGATCAAAAACATCTCATCTATATATATATTCAAAAATATGTACATCATCTCAAAACTAGATTGGTATGCCACAATCTACACCTCGGCATACTCAATCCTCTATCAAAAATAATAATATGCAATCTGTAGCAGCTAGCCTCGAGAACCCCTCGAGCTCTCAGCCTCATCTCCTCCCCCGCCCTGAGGTGGACGAGGTGGCCCCATCGTAGTCCGTGTGGTGCTATGAGTCCTGGACTTTGATCGTGATGATGTCCTCGATGACCTCATCATGATAGGCTCCACAATATGGGCCGACAATGATAATCTCTGCCCCTCTGGCACCATATGGTGGTATAGTGTCTGATAGAATGTAACCTAGGCAATCTCCCACCCTAAATCTCGAGTGCTCGCCCCTCCGCTCCATGCTCTAAGGCGTGCAACCTCATCTCTGAGCTGTGTGGCCTCCTCTCGATGTCGTGCAGCCTCATCCTGCAGAGTCTCCACCTGATCCTAGAGACGGATAGTCTTCGCCCAGAGAGTAGCCATCTCACTACTCTCTCCTGTGTCCACACCCTTGCCCTTATCAGGCGATGGTGGCCTCTCTCTCTATGGAGAAGGGGGTCTCTCCTCCCTCCTCTCCCGCTATCGCGGCCTCTACTGCACCTGTGGTCTCCTCTGCTCTCTCCCATCGTGACCCTGTGCTGCCTCAATGGCTGCCTGGCGCCACCTCCCCATCCGACGCACAACTGCATGAATCGGACCCTGAGCCCTCATCATCCGAGGAGGGTGGATGCCTGTGTACCAAGCATCGTAGCCGTCGGCTACCCCAACGTCGTCCCCATCCACTGGCTGAATGGGGGCATCATCCGCATCTTGACTCCAGAATCATTGCATATCTGGAGCCCCGCTAGCTATAGTGTTATCTCGGATAGTCCAAGAAAACTCGTAGTCTCTCAGAGATGGGATCCCCTATTGTAGACCGAACTACCTCAAAACTCGGTCATACCGGTGGAGCTCCACCTCTCCCCTCTCCATCCTTAGCCAGTAGACTCGCCTGATGTGAGCTAGCTCTTGTCCATCCTCGGCCCACCCTGGATGATCTCTCCAAGGCCTCCAGGTGATCTGGTCGGAGACAAGGTCGTCAAGTAGTCTTCGGGATGCTGGCAGATCTATCCGTCATTGTGCCCCTCTTCGAAGCCACCAGTAGAAAACTCGGGGCCTCTCCTCGTCAATCCCTATCAGTGGGAGCCCTATCGGCCTCCGCACCGCAATGTGCTCCCAACACCAAACTTGTAGTAGTGATGTCATAACCAGACATCGACCGCCCTTGTATACGACCCCATGAAGGATCCTATACAATCGGTAGAGTACAAAGCTCCCCCATGCAAACCTGTATCCGTGGTCTCTCATGTCGTAGACCACATCTGTCAGTAGCCATGGTACTCTGCATCCACTCTGATGGCATAGCAGCAGACCACCTACCACCCCAACCAAAACCTGTGTCAGCCTAGATGCCCCAGGCATCTGGCGTAGAGACTCGATGTTCACTCCGCCCTTCTCCAGGGCGAAGCTCGGATCTCCGCATAGTCTCATCATCGCGTGGCCCTGATTGGCCATAGGAGTGATCAACCATCCTTGTATGGGGATCCTCAAAATCCTCCATACATCCTCCAGTGTGGGAGTCATCTCCCCTGTCGATAATCGAAAACATGAAGAACCCGGATACCACCTCTCTGCTAGGGCTATCAATAGCCCCATGTCTGTAGACACTTGTGGCATATCTGCCACGTGCTGCAAGCCGACCTGAGCTAACTGATCTCGCTCTGCCTAAGATAGAGTGGCCAAGTCATCCCTTAGTCCATCGTATTTCCATTCTCGGCTCTTTAGTAATCCTCTCTACAACATAAACAACAAAACAATAAAAATCATCAATAACAATCATTAATCAATCATTCATTAAAAATTCAAGTAAAGTAAGTTCAATTTCATATAAATGATGATATCGCCCACAATTGGACGATATCGTCCCAAATTTGAGCAAATTCGTCTCCGATTTTGCATGAGGGAATCGTCCCTTATTGGACGAAATCGTCCCCCTATCGCCGATTTCGCCCTTGGACGAAATCGACGATATCGAGACGATTTCGACGAAATCGAGACGATTTCGTCTCGACGACGTCGACGGCCCAAAAATGGCCGCGATGCTCAAAAATCAATCAAATCTAATCTAAAAAGCATGAAATTCTAAATTAAAGCATTCTAAACTAAGTTTAGACCCTTACCCGTAGCCCGCGCCGGACCTCTGTTGATCTGTGCGTTGTCTCGACCATCTTGTCTCCAGAGCTCTAAAAACTAGGAAAATGAACAGTAACAATGAATTAGGGTTTTACCCTATTTTTCTTAATTTTATTCAAAAAAAATTAAAAACATTTTTAAAATTTTGCTTTTTCGCGTTTTTACCTCAAACGTTCGATTTGGGTAAAAACACGGAGGGGGCACCATAGTAAGCTGTCGTACGATTCGACCAAGAATCGTCGCCTAAAAATGGGAATAATTTTTGCTTTCTCGTAGATCGAGAAGAACTCATCTTTAACGCATTTTCTTCAAAAAATTCGCTAAAGAGGGGGCAAAATGTAGCACCCTAAAATTGGCACAGTAAAACCTTAAATAATTACAATTACTCTAGTAAATATTCAAATTCAAATTTCAACCCCCAAAACCGCTCCCAAACCGCCGTTTAACCCGTTTCCTCCTTTCTCGTGCCATTTTTAGAGTTTGTTTTGACCGTTTGATGATATCGTCGCCGATCAGACGATATCGCCTCAGATCGGACGATTTCGTCTGGGCTAGGACGTCCAGACGATCTTGTCCCAAAACTGATTTTTCACAATTAGCCTCTGTTCCAACGACGTCTCTAATCCGGGCAGAAGTGTGTCGCACCGTTAGAGACCCTCCCCATTGGAGATCTCCCAAATTGGGATGATCTCCAACCTCCTAACCTCCCTCCTAAGCCTATTTAAACTTAGGACTCCCCCTTGGCATCCCCCCGGCTGAAATTTCCTGTAACTCGACTTCTACGTGCATTAGACCATCCTAAATCACTATTTGCCTCCATATTTGTCTAAATTTTGTTGTAGAAACCTTGTCATTCTTCAGCCGGAGCAAGCTCAGATCGTCGTAGACGATCTTGTTTAATTCGAGACGATTTCATACCAATCTGAGACGATTTCGACTACAGTCAGCATTGGGGGCAATCAGTGCCCAGAGTTTGCATTTTCCTCTTCTCGCTTGCTTTTTTATTTTGTATTTAGTTAGTGTTATCATTATTTCCTGTTATATTGCATCTTGGAGTTCACCCATGTAGTTTAATTGCATAATGCAATCATGATTAACTATTAAAACATCGTAATTTACTTGCATTCCTATTCGGGATTATCTGTTAACATCCTTATTGTCATTTTACATCATTATCCTCTATTAGCATTGCTGCATTTTTTGTATTTTGTGTCTATTTCTCTGTTTGCAGGTCTCTGACGAATTCGTCAAATCTCAGACGATCCTGCAGGTCGGAGACGATCCCATCAAATTCCAGACGATCCTGACTGCTTCAAGAATCAGAATCTCCATCAGACATCCGGATCAGGTATGGCTCTTTAATTTAGCTTTTTCTCTCTATTTTTTGTTCAAATCTATTTTTTGTATTTCATTTAGTCTGCATTTTCATAATAGAACAACTTAGATTCATTTGGCCAAACCTAGGACTCGAATGTTTAAAGATAAAATTGAACACATTAAACACATTCCCAACCTAGGCGTGGAAACTGCCATTCAAACGTTTCCTGGTGAACCCACCATCCGTCGAAAAATCACCATAATACACCTCCCCCGAGAGGCGGGACCTTCGCAAGGCCTCTCAGTCCGAGGTATTGTCCCATCCTTTTCACATCCCCCTTCCGGGCACGGATCCTATAGCCTGAAGGTAAGGGTGCGAAAAATTTGGAGCGATACAAGGTATTCCTCTATATTTGCTCTGTTTGTAAATTTTTGGGTCCATGAAAAATGCTTACTAGTTAAGACACAATAGCTAGTAACGAATTTCCTTCTCTTCACATTTCCTTTTGGTTTAAGTATAGCTGTAATTACAAAACCTATCAAAATTCTAGCAACTTTGAATTTCAATATCTCATGTAAATTTTAATTTTATCATTTCTAACTTGCATGTATAAAGTCCTTGTGATTGTTTGTTTGTACTTGTATATATTTCCATTGCAAATACTACATGTTTTCACACATACATAGGGTCACATAAACCCCTTATTTCATACCTTCATATTATATGTTTCTATGTTATGAAAAGTAGAGTAAAGTTCCTTTACTAAAAGCATCTAGGATTAGGATCTTTTTTTACAAAAAGCATTGCATTTCAATATTTTGCTTTAAAAAAATGCATATAGGGCTAGCTTTCAATTTGAAAAGGCAATAAGCTAGATTCATTGTTTTACATAACATCATTAGAAAAATGCAAACCCACACACACTCACATGGTATCTAAATAAGTGGTGAGATTGGATTTCATCCCCAATCCATCACTATAGATTGGTGTGGTAGGTGTCTTACCCTCCACCAACTCACCTCCCTAGACACTTAGCAGCCCCACAGGAGTGGTTTTCTGGGCCTCATCATAAAAAAACCCCTCACTTTTGAGATTGGGCTTTTGGATTTCATCACCAATTGTTACCTTCAAAGTGGGATAGGATTAGATGCCTTTGTTCATAAGGATCACATAATTAGTGAACACGGTAACTGTAATTATTGACTAAGCCCATCCGAGGGTGAAGTGAAAGCATGGGTATGTTGGTAGTAGGTCTCATATAGTGCCACCTATTTTCATGAGAGGATTTAGTGAAATCGCTTTAGCATAGTGGGTTCCTCCCCTTTTTAGGATATCATTTTATTGCACCTTCCATA
This sequence comes from Wollemia nobilis, assembly GCA_028583015.1. Lineage (NCBI taxonomy): Eukaryota > Viridiplantae > Streptophyta > Pinopsida > Araucariales > Araucariaceae > Wollemia > Wollemia nobilis. The sequence goes on along the minus strand of JAQPPZ010016363.1, from coordinate 3,768,939 downwards.
CAGGTCACCCTTCGCACATTGTGATATCATTCTATTCTGTGCATCTCTAGGTGCTACAGGAAGTCTGATACTAATGACATTCCTTATCTACTAGAGTATTCACTCCACTACCCATCATACTACCTAGGTGATACCAACATTCAAACACACATAACCGAATAAAACACTTTTATTTTTGGCATTTAGAAATGATTCCAGTCTATCATTATTTTCATAATCACAGACTAGTTTCAACACATTACACCACATACTGTTTAGCTATACACAAAACTTCATTGCTTTATACTTACATCAAGCACAGTTGAGTCTACACCACATCGAGTTATTCCTAAAACCCTTTACATAGTATACATAGAATTACAAGATTTACTTCCTACATAATTCGAAATCCCCATGACATCGCACATGTTGTCATGCCTATTATCGTCTACAGTTGAGCATGTGAGCAAGCATGCTTCATAGAGGAAGCACCTACAAATTCTTATAGTCAGTATCCTTCTACTCCTTTGACCATGAATGGGAATACCATAGACACATCTGATTTATTCACATGATCTGATGTATAGTTCATACACACGATACCTCAGCACAAGACATCCAATTTGAGTGAAGCTCTCGCTACTTTCCAAATTGTCCAAAAACAACCTCCTTTACAGGAACAACAAGAACCTCCTCAACCATCATACCCACACTTTTCCCAAGATTTACAACCATCATCATACCATCAGCCATTTTTCACAATGTTTGAAGACCTAACACAAGAACCTCTCCAAACCCAAACCAACCAAGTTCAACAATGACAACCCATAGTAGAAACTCATTCAAGAGAGGACACAGGCACCACCTCCTATTCCCAAGCTCCTACTTTGAAAGCTTATCCCTCATTTTTGTGGTATTCCCACCTACATTTTAGGTCCCTAGAATGTACAACACCCAATATATCACTCTACCTAAACCATAACCAACCTTTAAGATACCCCCTCCTCCACATTTCCAAGTGCCATCCGCTCATGTTCATCCTACCTATGAATCAAAGCCTATTGCTTACACACCCATTTCCCCAGGCTATTACATGTAGTCTAACTTTGCTATTACCTATCCTTAGGACATATATAGGTTCTAGCTTTTGACACCATACCATGACCATCCTTTCCATTGGTAGCACCGATACCTCTACTCCCACATATTGATGCCACATTTTTCACACCTCCTCCTTCGTGGTCATCAAATCCTATGGCCCAACCATTACTGTAGGCTCCTACCCAGCAGGAACCCATGCCACAATAACACATGTCCAAATCATAGTATTACTATCCTCAAAAAACATCTATTCCATAGCCTAGTGTCCCACTAGCCTCTACAGTATATGCCACCCAATACCTATCATATCAAGACTAGCTAGAATAGTTCCCTTCATAATATAGGGATGAATAGTAGTAACCTCACTATCTGTCACACTCACAGACTCAGCCAACCCTAGCTCAATCATTTACACCTTTAACACATGAAATTCAACTCCTTCGAGATGAAGTCAAGATGTTAAACCTATGCACCTCAAGCTATGGGCCACAAAAACCATCCTATGATGAACTCTACAATGAGCCGATTCATCCATCCATCCCTATCCCACCTTACCCTTACCACTTTGAAATCCCAAATTTCGATAAGTATAAAGGTAAGGAGGATCCTAGAGAGCATGTCAGTAACTATCACTCAGCTTGTTACTAACTCCATAGTAGCAACCCCCTTATGTTGCAAACCTTCTCCCTCTCCCTTGTAGGACAAGCCTTAGATTGGTATAAAATGCTACTATGCCATAGCCTTTATACCTTCGAGCAATTAGCAAACACTTTCCTAGAACATTTCTCCATTAAAATTAAGAAGAAAACTACCTTTTCAAATGTCCACGCCCTACAATAGGCTGACGATGAACCTACTACAAAGTTTGTGTCCAGATGGAGAGCGATCATTCATGATCTCACCCATAGCCTCTCCACCATGGAGCTACTGACACTCTTCTCCAAGAGTTGCCAAAAACACATTTCCACATCCCTACAGCTTCACCAAAGTCGTACCTTTGAGGAAGACATTTCACAAGTGAAGTTTATCGAAGATATCAAAGTTCAATTCGGTAAATTAAGTTAATGTCGAAGCCTAATTACAATTCAAACTTCCTTTTTAATAGAAATATGCCTAACCAGCCTTATATGCGACCTCCACAAACCAACCAAGTGGTAGCTACTACCATAGCACCAACACCAAGCCCACCACCTTATATTCCACAACAACAGGTTTTTCAAACCAACACGCCTCCCCACCTAGGCCTCAATAGTCTTGAAGCATGCATCTAAAGGGTCCACAACGTAATCTCACACCACTATCTGAACCTATACCTACCCTTTTCCATAGGTTATAAGATGGTGGACATCTTCTCCTACCCAATATTCGATCGTTAGATCCAAAAACACCCAAGCCTCATGGATACAAGGAGCAACTCTACTACCCATACCATAGATAGCATGGCCATGACATCGAGCCATATCGCTCCTTTCAAGCTCAATTTTAGGACATAATCAATAGGGGTACCATTCAAGTATCGAATCCTTTATCTCCACAAAATAAAAACCTATGGATCTTCCAAAATCCTCTACCAGACCATAGAGGACCAATCCCCAAAGATCGCCAACCAACCCACCAAGACCACCTTGCCACGTCAATAGTGTCCAACGTGATCCTCCATCATGTGGAATAGTAGGTATGATAAATATTACCACATGGAATCAACGATACCCATTGTGCCAAACTACACCTATTATATTTCCACCTACCCAATTTACATCGCCATAGGTTTCCCAAAATCCTAGCGCTAGACCATCGCCATCCCAAAATGTGATTACCATCCATGGTAGCCTAACCCATCAATTACATAATGCCCCTGTGCGATTATCCATATTCAACCTATTACAACAATATCAACCTCACCACGAGGTGTTGAATGACATTTTATGTTCTATCGACTTAAAACCACATGATACAAATGCATTTGTAAACTTCGTCGAGAAAATTTTGAGATGCCTTCAACCATCCATTAGTTTCCATGACCATGAAATAACAAAACTTGTAGGAGAAGGAGTGGACCCCCCTCTACACATAAAAGCCACTATCAATGAAATCACCTACAAGCGGGTCCTTGTTGACATGGGCTCATCCATTAGCATTATATCCACAGCAACCCTACACCATTTACATATATCGCCAGCCCATTTTGCTACACCTTACCTCGATCTACGAGCATTCAATGGTTATATAATACCTATGGTAGGATCCATAGTACTACCTATCTGAGTAGGTGTCTATACCATTTCTATCCTCTTTTATATAATCCAAGGGGAGATATATTACAATATCCTCCTTGGTCGCCCATGGATCATGGATATGCAATGCATCCCTTCCACGCTGCACCACTGCCTCAAATACATCTACAATGGACTTGTTCATTATGTCCTTGTTGATGGAGATCCCTTTAAATTTTGCAGCATTATAGGCCTCCCACCTACACCTTTCTTCTCGTCTATGTAGCTATTCCTAGTATCTTCCCATCAGTTAGTTGGAGCATCAACATCTTCTCCTACCTCCACCTCATCCCTCCATCCTTCCTTAGAGACACATGTGTCAGTGTCAGCATCCTTAGTGTCGTCATCATTAGTGCATAATCCCACTACCATACCATTATCACCTTCCATCCTATGGCCACCACCACCATCCCAACCATAATCCTCTACAAAATCACCTTTAGCATCACAACTGCAATCACCACCCACATTGCACCCTATTGCTCCACCCCAATCATCCTCCTTAATGAAATCACCTATTCTCACCACACCGTGTACACCTCCTCTTTCTTTTCATCCATGGTAGAGGTCATTCACTTCCCTGTATCATCCAGTATCCACTCCATCACCTTCACAATTCCCACAGGCCAATCACCCTATATCAGCTATGGTAGCCAAATGCCATGAGTGGGAGCAATGAGCATCTCATATAAATGACCAATTTCTACACCCTTCTACTGCTACCATTAGGGAATTCCAAATCTCATCCTCATCATCTAATTAAAATTCACCACCTCATGCACCAGAATGTGTGATACCATGTATATCAGTTATGACAAACTCAGGTCTAGGGGATTACAATGTGCACGATGCTCGCGTACACCCACCTTTTATCCAATCCACCCAAGAATTTGGTTGCCCCTAAAATTTAGTATTAACTATCAGAACAGTTATACAATTAAAATCCCCTAAGAACCATACCAACTTTGTTTACGCTGGAGTTGATTTTTCGCTCCCACCCATACTATCTCCACTGCCACAATATAGCTTATGTGGTACAATTTATCACTTGGCTAATCCTTATTTCATCTTACACTATATTCAATGCTTCCATTAGCATGGATTTGGGCTAAGACATTATGAGAAAGGGTTATGCACACCCATAAACCCTCATTTCCAGTCACCCATCGACAAATCTGGATTAGGTTATCACCCAACTGATGTCCATACATTAGAAAATAAGCTCCAAGACTTATCCCTACACCTTTCCCCACTTTTGAAACACACACTGGAAGAATATATTGACATGGAAATCCTAGAGGACACTTCTTTACCCAGATCTACCATTATAGTACCCTTTGATTTATTTCAAGAGCCCTCCATATCTAACACCACATCATTATGTTGTATCGATGAATTAACAAACCAATTTTTACTACGCTATACTTAAATATGCGCTACCCATACCATGACATGGTATCCACACCATCATAAAAATACTTAGCTCCATTCCTGCCTATACATAGGCAAATCCAATGAGTCGCTACTCGACCATGATCTCCACCAGTCATCCTACACCCTCCTTTAAGCATTTTAGGATGCTCACAAGTTGTCAAGATGTCATCACCAGAATCTTCACTGCCTACATCTCTCGCAGCATCGATTAATATGGTCAAATTGGATCTCTTCTCTCCACTATGATACATGCGCTAATTGACACGATATGATACACCAAACCCCAACTTCATCGACCTTGCCCACATCTCACCCATAGTGGCACCTTGAGAATTCTTACTCTCACCACACGTTCTATGCATGGTAAACACTCCTTCATCATCTACACCACCTCATATACCGTAGGTCCACCACATGAACATTTACCTCGATGATGAATATGAACTTACCGAGGCCATCGATGACCTTCATCTTATCTCGATTCTAGAATAATTATGCGATCATTCCCATATGTTTATTGATGATACCATCGACGTTGAAATAGGTGATGATCCTAACACACCTCACATAGTCAAATTATCTACTAGCCTCTCACCTGAGGATCACATATTATTCATGAACTTCCTTTGAAAGTACATCTAAGTCTTCACATGGTCATGCAAAGACATGGCAGCACTCGATCCTACCCTAGTAGTTCACAGTCTCACACTCAATCAAAAACAAAACCAGCAAGGCAAAAATTTTGGTGAATGCATCCCATCGTTGCATTAGTGGTTAAAATAGAGCTCCAAAAGCTCTTAGATGTAGATTTCATAGTACCCATAGACTATCCCGAATGGGTCTCTAATATGGTACCCGTACCCAAGCCATACAGCGAAGTTCATGTTTGTACAAATTTTCATGATTTAGACAAAGCTAATCCCAAAGACAACTTTCCCCTACCTAACATCGACTCACTTGTCTATTCCATAGCTAGTCATGATAAGATATCTCTCATGGATGGATTATTAGGTTACAATCAAATCAAAATAAACCCTGCTGATCAACACAAGACATCATTTACAACCCCTGGGGGACCTTATGCTACAAGGTCATGCCATTTGGCCTCAAAATCACTAGGGAAACCTACCAGCATGCAATGACCTAAATTTTACATGATTACATGCACAAAAATATGGAAGATTACATAGATGACCTTATATATAAATCTAAGAAACACTCAAAACATCTCGAAGATCTCCGCCAGATATTTGACCACCTGTTAGAACACAATGTCTACCTCAATCCAAAAAAGTGTCTTTGGTGTTACCTCAGGAAAAATCCTAGGATTCATCATCACCCAATGACGCATTGAAGTTGACCCCAACAAAGTAAAAGCCATCACCAATATGCCCCCACATACTACCCTGAAACAGTTACATAGTCTCCAAGGTAAAATCACTTCTATCCATCACTTCATAGCACAATTATCAGACAAGTGCAAACCCTTCAACCACCTCCTTCAAAAGGGAGTAAAATTTAAATGGGATGATAACTGCCAGTAAGCTTTTGATGAAATCAAAACTTATCTCACTTCACCACCAGTTGTCACCCCCACATACGTAGCTATCACTCATACTATATATTTCTGCTATAGATTTCATGCTAGACACACTTCTATCCCAAAAGAATGTGCTCGATAAAGAGAAATCTATTTACTATATAAGTCACATGTTAGTTAGCTATGAAGCCAGATATGGATACATGGAGAAACTATACCTCACTATAGTATTCACCACCCAAAAATTATGCCACTACATGCTTAACCATACCACCTTTGTCATCACCTGAGATAATCCCCTCTGGTACATGATGAACAAAAGCTACCACAATTCTCATACAACCAAGTGGATCATGCTTCTAACCGAATTCAAACTCAAATTTGTTTCACAAAAGTCCATAAAATGGCAAGTCATAGTAGACCAACTTGCAGAAGCTCCTTTATTCAATGATCAACCTCTTCTCATTCAACTTTCAAATGACTCCATCTTCCACATAATCAAAGATGAAGAATATGTGGAACCAAAAACGATAATCGACTTGACACTATTCTTTGATGGTTCTCGATGCATGCATGTTGGGGGTGTAGGCATTGTATTCTTCACACCTGAAGGTGAACCACTTCCATTTTCATTCAAGTTGGACTTTCCTTGCATGAAAAACAACGTAGAATATGAAGCCCTAATCCTCAAATTAAAATAGCCCCATTCCATGCACATCAAATGCCTCCATATCATAGGCGATTCTCTTTTAATTATGAACCAAGTATAAGAGATTTGGCAATGCAATTGCCCAATCCTCCAACAATACAAGCACATTGCATAATAACTCCTCTACCAATTTGAATGGTATGACATTGAAGCCGCACCGTGATCCTCCAACCATTTTGCAAACACAATGGTCTCCTTAGGATCATTAATCCCACAAAACCCAACATCAAACACCACACCCGTAACAATTTCATACATTCACCCAATCTGCCATATCACCCACATATCCTAAATATGATGGTGGTATTCATGTGGTCGATACTAAACCATATGACCCATGGTTTGCGTAGATCAAATATTACATCAAACTAGGATTCCTACTATGCGATTTACTCCATGCTCAGCATAGAGCATTTAAACAAAGAGCAATCCACTACATATTGTTGGGGCACATCCTCTATCACCATAGCTATGATGGCATGCTCTTGCATTTCTTAGAACCACATGAATATCAATGGGTTTTATAAGAAATCCATGATGGTACTTGTGGTGGCCACTCCAGTGGCATGGCAATCACAAAACGCATCCTTCGCATGGGATACTATTGGCAAAATATAGAATATAACTATTGTTAATACATGAAGTGTTGCATCAAATGTCAACAACATGCAAACCTCACACATATTCCATATCAAGCACTCCAACCAATTCAATCCATGTGGCCTTTCTCCCAATGGGGCCTCGATATCATTGGAAAAATTATACCTGCTTCCTCTAGTAATCATAATTTCATCATCATCGCTACAAAATACTTTACAAAGTAGGTCGAAGCCATCCCACTTGTTCAAACCATAGGAGTGAAGATAACAGCATTCATAACAGATCATATCATATGTCGCTTCGAAATATCTTTCCAAATCATCTCTTATAATGATAAATCATTCAAAAATAAAACCATCTGAGCACTTTGTAGTAAGTTCAACATTCATCATAGCTTCTCTACCCCATATTACCCATAGGGTAATGGCCAGGCAAAAGCCACAAACAAAACAATTTGCTTCATCCTTCACAAAACAATAGCATAATCTCATCGTGACTGGCACAACAAAATACCCCTAGCCTTATGGGCTTATCATAAAAGAATTTGTACCTCCACTAGGGCAAATCCATTTTTACTTGTCTACGAGGCCGAAGCTATCATGCCTCTCGAGCTTGAGATACCTTCCTTACAGGTATCCATGAAAGAATTCATAGATGACGACACTGCCCATCAAGCCTGCTTAGACAAACTTACACTCCTCTATGAACGTCACATCCATGCCATCGAGCACACACGAGTTTACAAAGATCACCTTCATCATGCCTACAATAGTAAGGTACATCAACGCGAGTTCCAAATCGGTTATTTAGTCATCAAAGAAAACCAACAGGTCACAAGTTAGCCTCATCAATAGTGAGACATGTTTACCCCAAACTGGTTGGGCCCATTCATCATCACACACAAATATGGTTTAGGTGCCTATCACTTGGCTAATATTGAAGGCCTCTATGACCCCGAGCCTATTAAAATTTTGCACCTTCATGCATTTAATGCCTAACATACACACGCATCCACTATCACAAATGGTAATCACCGCTATGCACAAACATATCACTCAATAAGCACATCATGATAAACACATATCTTTTTATTCTTATTTTATGTATTTTACATGTACTTTCTCATTTATATCATTTTTTATGTTCCTGATATTTGTTTTCCGTTTTGTAGGATCTACACCATCTATAGCTACACTATCAGCTACAAGATATGACAACATCCACACAAATCATCATGCAGGACCCTCCACCACCATAGACTATATTGATCATGTTGGATAACCTAGCCTGACCACCAGTAACTCTCCATACTAGACGATCTTCCCATTATTCACATTTAGACCATTACACTTCACCCCGATGCCTTTCCCCTTGTCACCGAGGTTCATCTTACTCACCCCATTATGGATACAGCTAGGTGTCCCTATCCTCTTTTGATGAAAAAGAGGAAACATCCCATCCCCAAACACAAGGGTCTCCTTATCATCTGGTTGATGATAGCAGGAACCCTTATTCACCAATTGATTCCCCCCATCACCCTTTAGGAGCTTACTATCCTCCTAATAGAGGATACACCCCCCATCTGACCTGTCCTTCATGCCTACTAGCCCCACTACCCAATGGGGAGTCCACTTACACCCAAGCCTTGCAAGCCCACATGGATCAAGCTACCCAAGATGGTCGCACTCACATGCCCCCTTCCCATTTGTGTCGTTGTCCAAAGTCATATCCTATGCCACCTATCCTTAAGATGCCACCTTCACCACTATGAAGCTTACCTTTCTAGCAAACTTCCTCATTTATACAACCATTCCACTCCACCCCCTCATCATCATGACCTCATCCACTTTCTCATGCATACCAAGCCACTCCACACACATTGGAGTCCCAATCACCACCCTCCCTAATATTATCACCTCCACACCATGAGATACAATATATTATTTCTCATATTAAGGCTCTCAAGCTACAGATGAGCCATTTTCATTGCCATGTTCATCCATGCCAGTATCCCATGACCCATGTATCCTTGCCACCATGCAGATCCATTCCTTGAACTCGAATTCACCCCACAATGGACCCTCGACCCATACCTCCACTCTCAGATCACCCTTTATCTAGGCCCTACTCACCTATAGCGAAACCATATATTTACTCCATACCTATTCCATTCACTCCAGTATTGGAAATATTTTACCATATCATGCATCAGGGCCTTATTGACTTAGCTAATATTTGACCTATAAACCCCTCACATCCTAAACTATGTAACTACCATGAGAACCAATATTACATCTATCATTGCCAACCAGGTCATGATATTGATGAATGTTGATCATTCAAGAACCTAGTCCACCATATGTTGCATGGTAATCGAAATCCATCACCTAAATGTTCCATACCATTTAGCCAACTCTTGAGTCCTCCATGCTGCATCATCCCTAGAACTTTGCCATCATGTGAAACATTGATAGCATCGACTCACTACATTCACAACATCTCCAATTACACCAGTTACCAAAGTCCAAGCTGTACCACCACTTCACCATATCATTCCCAACTTGAACCACAACACTTTACCTATTAGTAATTCCCATATCTTATTATTTCTTTCTTCTTCTTATTATTTTCTCATATAGTTGTATGGTCATGCTTCGAGCGGCTACATACCTATGCTTACCTACCCCTATTTCTTCTATTATCATTTTGACTTTGGTAATCCCCTTACCATATTGGTTGCCAAAGACTAATTCTTCTAAGTTATTCTAGTTGTACATTCCACCTTCATCCATTTCCTCCTTTCGATATTACCGCATTCATCTAAGATACTACAACTTACGCACCTGCTACGCACACACCCCACATGTTGGGGCAACCATTATTACAACATCACACTTTTTGGTCATTATCATACATCATACTCATTGGTAAATAAGTTTTCTAAACTTCTCCTTCTACACATCATAAATTTCCTCTTGTAGATATTGCATTTCCCCACTTGCATCATTTACATTACATCCATTGCACATATCCATATGTTTTTCATGCTAATTTCACTGTAAGTTTGTGCATTCTTCCTCTCAAAAACAAAAACAAAAATAAATATGCCTTCAACAGGAATAATACACGCACTTGTTAGCATCACCACCTGGATGTCCATTCCTCCTTTTTAGGATTCGGGTATACATAGGTGTTGTGTTAAGCTTTGAATACTCACTAGTTTAGTCAATAAAATGTCACCCCTAGCTAACAAGTTTTACATTATTCTTATGGTTCTTTAGGCTGGTTCAAATTCTCTCACAAACCATTCACAACAGGTTACACATTAAATGAATTTTGAGTCTAGGAAAGAGAACACCTTGAGTAGATAATGCCATCTGGCAAATGTTTTCCCCTACTCGTCCTATCACTTGCATGGTCAACATACGACCTGGGGATAAAAAAAGGGATAAGCATAAGCAAAAGTAACAAAATTGGACAGAAAACAAAAGCCAACGCCCTTACAAAAAAGCAAAAGAAAAAAGAGAAAACAAGAGAAAAGAGAACAAAAAAAAGACAAAAAGAGCACCACAATAAATAGGTCAACAATATATGAGGGGCATAAAACAAAAGGAAAAGCCTCTTGATATCACCCATGTTATGCTTCATCGCCTTTGGTACTTATGTTTAACATAACACCATGGGATGATTTTCATCGCTAGCAATAGGCTCCAAGATCCTTCCTACCAGTGGAATAGTCTTACAAGTGGTGATATATCTATCACATTAGCAACCTACTTTTGTGCTGATCACTATTTTCTTATGGATGAACGACCATGTCTACAACAGGTTAATCCTACCTACCTCAAAATGGATAAATGAACTTCACTCATTTACACACACAGGTCCATGACATATTTTGAACCAGCTCGACTAGTTATGAGTTACCACATAAAATCACACAGCTTTGAGTCTAAAATTTGATTTTCAAAACTACATTGGTCAAATTCATTACATTGTTATTCTTACAGTGACACTGAGAGGGGGGGTGAATCAGTGTAGCTTTTAACACTTGAATTCACAACTCTTAATACCGAAGCAATTAAAACTTAAAACCAGATACAACAAGTATAACAAGAGAGCATCACACAACACAAGATTTAACGAGGTTCACCAATGTGGCTACTCCTCAAAGAATGATTGCTTGGACTCCCATCCAAATCTAGCCTTTGCAAAGCAACAACTTTACAATCAATTTACCAGCACCCACTAGAAGGAGCATTAACCCCTTATTTATCTGCACCAATAGAAAGGAGCACCAACCCCCGATTTACCAGCACCTACTGGAAGGAGCACCAACCCCTAATGCCAAGCTACAACCTGGACTTCAATTTTGAATCTAGAAGTTTTACAGAAAAATACCTTCACTTTTACAAGACCTTGACTGGTCTATTGCTTACCCAAACTCTTTCACTGTTCGTGAGACACACGCATCTTCTACGCTCTTACAGTCACACTTCACTTTCTTTGAGCCACCTCTCTACGCACACTTTGCACACTTTCTTCACACTCTCTGCGCACACTCTACAAACCCTTTGTGCACTATCTTCGCACAGTCCACCCCGTCACAGCCAAACTTAGCGTTTGTCTTCACACTTTGCACTCTCTTCGCACTCTGCTCTCTCTGCGCACTCATAGCCGCACTTAACATGATTTGACACGACGACACATATCAACTTTCAAATCAGCCCTCCTTTTATAAAAATATTTTCATGATGAAAACCCTAATCTTAGTCGGCTTTCATTGCACTCCTAGTCTTCGTAAACCCTAATATTAGTCGGCTTTCATTGCAATGTAAACCCTAGTCTCAGTCGGCTATTCATCGATCTTCGTCGACTTCAAAGTTCACTCTTCTTATTTTAGCTGCATGAATTCACTCTGTAACTACCCCTGTAAATGTCGTAGTGACATCGGTCCACTGTCATACTTCTCATTTCAGTTGGGTTCTTCTTCTTGCATCGCGCTTATGCGACCTGTCGCGAAATCGTGACATTTCTGCCTCTATAGCTTCTTTTGTTGTTGTTGCCACGAAAATACATGTCACGATATCACAACATTTTTGCCTCTTTGACTTTTTCTTGGCTTTTGATCGCAAAAATATAACATGTCGCGATATCGCGACACTTTCGCCTTCGTACTATTTTTTTTCTTTTGTCGTGATATCGCGACACTTCTGCCTTCGTAGTCTTCTTTTTTCTTTTGTTGCGATATCGTGACACTTCTGCTTTCGTAGTCTTCCTCTTTGCTTTTGTCGCGATATCGCGACACTTCTACTTCCTTAATCTTCCTCTTTTCTTTTATCGCAAAATCGTGACACTTCTGCCTTCGTAGTCTTCCTCTTTGCTTTTGTCGTGATATCATGACACTTCTGACTCCGTACATTCTCTCTCCTCTTTTAGTCGCAAAAATGTGACATGTCTCGATATCGCGACACTTTTATTTCTTACATTCTCTCTCCTCTTTTAGTCACGAAAATGCGACATGTCACGATATCGTGACACTTTTCTTTCTTACATTCTCTCTCCTCTTTTAGTCACGAAAATGTGACATGTCGCGATATCGTGACACTTTTCACTTCTTACTCTTTCTCTTGTAACTTGTCACGAAATCGCGACACTTTTTCCTACTTGCTCTTTCTCTTCCAACATGTCGCGAAATCGTGACACTTTTTCCTGCTTGCGCTTTCTCTTCCAACATGTCGTGAAATCGCGACACTTTTTCTTGCTTGCACTTTTTATTCCTTGCTCTGCATGTCGGGAAATCGCGACAGTTTTTCTTCCTTTCCCTTTTTCTTCCAACATGTCGCAAAATCGTGACAGTTTTTCTTCCTTGCTCTTTTTCTTCCAACATGTCGCGAAATCGCGACAGTTTTTCTTCCTTGCTCTGCATGTCGCGAAATCATGATAGTTTTTCTTCCTTGCCCTTTTTCTTCCAACATGTCGTGAAATCATGATAGTTTTTCTTGCTTGCTTTTTCTCTTCCAATATGTCACGAAATCGTGACACTTTTTCTTGCTTGTTGTACATGTCGCGATATCGCGACACTTTTCTTACTTGTCTTTTTCTTTGAACTTTTGCATATGGGCCACTTCGGTCTTCTTGGAAAAACATTGTACATACTCTGAATAGCTTCTAAACTTCCTATCCACTGCATCTGAATAGCTTCTGAACTTCCTGTCCACTGCATCAACCGATCTATCTGACTGTGTTGACAACAATGACAATACTGTTGATGCACCTTGCTCAACAATCTCCCCCTTTGGAATTGTTGGCAACACATGTGCAATTTCCTGTAACTCTTCTCCCCCTTTGACAATAATACCAAAGGGCTGCTGCAGACTCCCCCTGAGTCCATGCACAACATTCTCAGGAAAAAATTATTACACTTAGAAAAAATCACAAACATGAGCAAAAAGATAATCAAATACATAAATGCTCCCCCTGAGAATGTGATCCCTATAGCTAGTCAATTCTTGGGAAGCATGACCACTCCCAATTTATTGCGAAGGTACTCAAATACTTCCTTGGGCAACAATTTTGTGAACATATCAGCTACTTGCTCTGTAGTTGGAACAAAATCCAACTTAACCTCACCTTCCGCAACTTTCTCCTTCAAAAAGTGATACCGGATAGCAATATGTTTTGTGCGTGAGTGCATAACCGGATTCTTGGAGATGTTAATGGCACTGGTGTTATCACACTTAACTGATATTGGCTCATTGAAGTTAATACCAAGATCTTTTAGGGTTTGTTTCATCCATAATACCTATGTACAACATGTTGTCGCTGTAATATATTCTGCCTCTGCTGTGGATAAGGAGACTGACTCTTGTTTCTTACTGTGCCATGCGACCAACCTGTCTCCAAGATAGAATGCACCTCCACTAGTACTCTTTCTATCATCTACACATCCTGCCCAATCTGCATCTGAATACACAATAAGGGTGAAGTCCTTACCTTTCGGATACCATAACCCATACTCCATAGTACCCTTGAGGTACCGAAGAATCCTCTTCACTACTGTCACATGAGTCTCCTTGGGACTAGCCTGAAATCGTGCTACCATGCATATTGCTTACAAAATATTTAGTCTGGTAGCTGTCAGGTACAGTAAGCTCCCAATCATAGATCTGTACATGGTTTGATCAACAAGTGGAGATTTTTCATCCTTGCTCAACTTGCAACTTGTCATCATGGGAGTGCTAACTGGCTTACAATCCTCCATTGTGAACTTTTTTAACATCTCTTTCACATATTTAACTTGAGAAATAAATATGCCCTTCTCATTTTGATTAACTTCCAACCCGAGGAAGTACGAAAGTTCACCAATCATTGACATTTCAAATTCTTTTTGCATCTTATTTGCTAAATCTTTACATGACTCATCTTTGCTGCTGCCAAATATGATATCATCTACGTATACAACAAGAACAATAAGATGCCCATTTTTTGTTTTGACATACAAGTTACTATCCACCATACCTTTCTTAAACCCTTGTTGAGTAAGATAGTTGTCTAGCCTTGCATACCATGCTCGGGGTGCCTGTTTCAAGCCATATAATGCTTTCTTCAACTTGCAAACCAAGTTGGGATCATCACCAAGTTGGAAACCATCTAGATGCTCAATATAAACCTCTTCTTCAAGTTTCCCATTCAAAAATGCTGATTTCACATCCATTTGATAAACTTTGAAATTCTTGTAAACTGCTAAAGCCAGAAACATTCTAATTGCCTCTAGTCTAGCCACTGGTGCAAAAGTTTCCTCAAAGTCAATACCTTCAACTTGTGCATAACCTTTACATACCAATCTTGCTTTATTCCTGACTACCTGTCCGTCTTCATTCAATTTGTTTCAAAAAATCCATTTAGTACCGATTATATTTTTATTTTTAGGTCTAGGTACTAACTCCCAAGTTTTGTTTTTCTCGATCTGATCTAATTCTTCATTTATTGCCTTCATCCAAATTTCATCTTTGCTTGCGTCAACAATATTTTTGGGCTCAATGCTGGATAATAGAGAGTAGTTACTTACTACTTTTCTTCTTGTCTGAAAACCAATTGTGGGGTCTCCAATTATTTGCTCTCTAGGATGATTTTTTTGCTAGCTGCCTGTTTTGAATTTCTTATTTT
This sequence comes from Wollemia nobilis, assembly GCA_028583015.1. Classification (NCBI taxonomy): domain Eukaryota; kingdom Viridiplantae; phylum Streptophyta; class Pinopsida; order Araucariales; family Araucariaceae; genus Wollemia; species Wollemia nobilis. The sequence continues at coordinate 3,753,134 of JAQPPZ010016363.1, read as the reverse complement.
CTTCCACTTCTAAATCACAACTTAAATCATCTGAGTCAATTTTTAGTTTCTTTTCCGTTTCATTTTCCTCATCTCCTTCAATAACCTCTTCATAAATTGGGTAGTTTTCTTCATAGCTAATTACTCGTTCCCTACCTTCATCAAATTTAACATCGACACTGTCCACAATTTTCTTTAGCCTCTTGTTGTAGCATTTGTAAGCTTTGCTTTTTGATGAATAGCCAACAAAAATACCTTCATCCGCTCTATCTTCAAACTTACCAAGATTATCTTCAGTTCTTTTGATGTAACACTTGCTGCCAAAAACTTTGAGGTATTTTGCTGTCGCCTTTTTACCGAACCACAACTCATAAGGAGTTTTGCTTTCATGTGTTCTCAGCATGTACCTATTTTGAATATACACCGCAGTATGGACTGCTTCTTTCCAAAATCTGTCTGCTACTCTGCTCTCAGTCAACATAGTCCGTGCCATTTCCTGCACTGTCCTGTTCTTTCTTTCTACCACACCATTCTACTGAGGTGTCCTGGCTACTGAAATCTGTCTCCTAATACCATATTTTTCACAATACTCTGCAAACTCCTCTGAAATGAATTCTCCTCCTCTATCTGATCTTAAAAATTTAATCCTTTTTCCTGTTTCATTCTCAACTTGGTTTTTGAAAATCTTGAACATTTCAAAGGCTTCTGATTTATGCTTCAAAAAAAATATCCATGTCATTATGGAATAGTCATCTATACACAACATAAAATATTTGTCACCATTTATGCTTTGCATTCTCATGGGTCCACATAAATCAGTATGTATTAGTTCCAAAGGTTTGCTTGTGTAGTACTCTTTTTTTTTTAATGTGACTCTAGTTTGCTTCCCCTTTTGGCATGAAGCACAAATGCTATTTGATGGTTTGCTAATGGTGGGAATATCTCTCACTGCCCTTTTTGAGCTAATTTTTACTAGATTGTCAAAGCTGATATGACCGAGCCTCTTGTGCCACAACCAATTTTGTTCTTCCTTTCCAATCAAACAAGCTCCTTCTGAAGTCTCTAAGAGAGTGTACAAGTTTCCAGATGTCCTTGATCTAGTTGCTATCAATTTTCCACTATTTGTTTTTCTGACTTCACAACCCTGCTTCTTAAAAATCACTTCATGACCTTTATCACAAATCTGACTTACGCTCAACAAGTTATGCTTCAGGCCAACCACAAACAAGACTTCTTTTGACTTGATTTTTTTGTCACTAATCTTAACTGAACCTTTGCCAACTATCTTAGCTCCATCATTATTTCCAAACTTTACTGAACCACCTTCATATTGCTGTAACTTCTCAAATTTTTGTTTGTCACCTGTCATGTGACTGGAGCATCCACTATCAAGTATCCATGGTACATATTTATTTTGTGCTTTAAATGTTGTTTGAATGATCAAGGATTCCTTTTCTTCCTTAAGTCGCTCTTTTTCTTTCCACTCTGTTTTGACTACAATTTTGGGCTCTTGTTTTGACTTTCCCTTTTCAGTAGCTTGTGCATGTTTTTTGAGAAATTTTCTTCCCTGAAATTGATTTGATGCAAATGTACTTTGACAATTTCTTGCAATGTGCCCAAAATTATGACAGTTATAACATTCTACTACATAATTCATCAGAGGTGAAAAAGCATTTCTACTGGTGAAATTCCTTGGTCCTACATTATACTTGTAGTCTGAAATCTTATGTCCATAACCATTGCATTTAAAATAGAAACCAGAAAAGGGATGATTGAACCTGGGTGATGGTCTTTGCCATGTTGTCGTAGGAGCCATAAATCTTCTTCTTATTTGATGTGTGACATTGGTGAATCCATCATTGTCAATTCTCCTTTCGTGCCTTGCATTATTGCTTTCTTTTGCATGAGTCATTTTTCCTTGATCAACCTGTTTCTTATCTTCATTCTTAATGGATTCTATATTAGTGGCCTTTGATCCATTTGATGATTCTCCTTCGACGAAGCCCAAACAAAATTTGATGCCTGTAGGCCTTTGGTTATTTATAATCTTATCCAGCTTCATATAACTCTCTTCGTGTTTGTGATAACAACTAATTTTATGATTCATCTCTTCTATTTGCATCCGTAAACCAACATTCTCTTCTTCTAGCTTGCAGCAATAATCTATTTTCATGGTTATTTGCACTTTGAGATCTTTAGATATTTTCTTGTATTATTCTGCCTATACTTTCAAACTGGTTATGATTTCATTTGCATCCTCAAGCTTTCTTGAATTTTTTTTATTCTTTTTCCTTTCTATCTTTAATTCATCCAGAGCTACAATTAGTTCCTCTTCCAAAATTATTTCTGCATCAATTTCTTCTTCATCACATTCCTTGTTCTTTTTTTGATTTTTCTTCTTCGAGTGCCATGAAAAGAGCTTCACCTGTTTCCTCTTTAGAATCCTCACCGGAGCTGTCTTATGATGAACTGACATTCTTGGAGATGAAACTTTTCTTCTTGAAGTTGCCTTTTCTGAAATTTGGTTTTTTCTTCCAGTCACTTCTTTCTTGGTGTGATCCTTCATCACTTTTGTTCTTCTCATTAAGTGGACATTTAGCTGCAAAATGCCCAATGCCTCCACAGTTGAAACATTTAAATGGTAGCTTTCCTCTGTATTTTCCTTTTCCCCTTTTTTTTGTTTGCTTTTTTTTTGTTTGCTTCCATTTCATCTGATGTCTCTTCTTCCTCAAATTCTTGTTTTGCTTTCTTATTTTTAAGGGCTTTAAAAGCAGATTCTCTGTCTGTGGGTTTATATTTTCCTATTCTCATCTCATATGCAATCAAAGAACCATGCATCTCATCCATACTAAAATAATTTAGATCTTTAGCTTCTTCTATAGCTGAGACTTTAGAATCAAATCTTTGGGGAAGAGATCTTAATACCTTTTTCACGATGACAGAGTCTCTAATTTCCTCGTTGAGTCCTCTAATCGCATTAATGACTTCATTAACTCTCAGCATATATGCCTCTATGTTCTCATCGTCATTCATCTTTAATGCTTCAAACTGAGCTCGATGTGTTTGTAACTTGGCCTCCTTGATCTTATCGTCTCCTTCATGAATACTCCTTAGTTTGTCCCATATTTCTTTTGCCATTTTACAACTCATGATCTTTACCAGTTCACTGTCTACTAATCCGCACATGATAGCATTCTTTGCTTTTGAGTTATTCTCAAACAGTTTCTTATCGACAGCATCGGTTGGAGGAGTGATGGGTATTGTGTATCCACTAACTACTGAATCCTAGATGTCGTATCCCAAAGCATAAAGATATGTCTGCATCCTGATTCTCTAGAACGTGTAATTAGATCTATCAAACAATGGTGCTTTGTTTGATGAGAAGCCTTCACCACCTGCCATTGTGTCACTTCCAAGATCACCCTAGCCGGTTAAACTTGTTCAGGAACTTGGCTCTGATACCAATTGTTAGTCTTACAGTGACACTGAGAGGGGGGTGAATCAGTGTAGCTTTTAAAACTTGAATTTATAGCTCTTAATACCAAAGAAATTAAAACTTAAAACCAGATACAACAAGTATAACAAGAGAGCATCACACAACACAAGATTTAACGAGGTTCACCAATGTGGCTACTCCTCAAAAAATGACTGCTTGGACTCCCATCCAAATCTAGCCTTTGTAAAGCAACAACTTTACAATCAATTTACCAACACCCACTAGAAGGAGCACCAACCCCTTATTTATCTGCACCAATAGAAAGGAGCACCAACCCCTGATTTACCAGCACCTACTAGAAGGAGCACCAACCCCTGATGCCAAGCTACAACCTGGACTTCAATTTTGAATCTAAAAGTTTTACAAAAAAATACCTTCGCTTTTACAAGACCTCGACTGGTATATTGCTTACCCAAACTATTTCACTATTCATGAGACACACACATCTTCTACGCTCTTACAGTTGCACTTTGCTTTCTTTGACCCACCTCTCTACGCACACTCTACGCACTTTCTTCACACTCTCTTTGCACACTCTACAAACCCTTTATGCATTGTCTTCGCACACTCCATGCCATCACAGTCGAACTTAGCATTCGTCTTCACACTTTATGCTCTCTCTGTAGTCTGCTCTCTCTACACACTCACAACCGCACTTAACATGATTCGACACAACGACTTCTCCAAATAGCCCTCCTTTTATAACAATATTTTCATGATGAAAACCCTAATTTTAGTCGGCTTTCATTGCAATGTTTTCATAATGAAAACCCTAGTTTTAGTTGGCTTTCATTGCACTCCTGGTCTTTGTAAACCCTAATCTTAGTCGACTTTCATTGCAATGTAAACCCTAGTCTCAGTTGGCTATTCGTCGGTCTTCGTCGGCTTCAAAGTTCACTCTTCTTATTTTAGCTGCATGAATTCACTCTGTAACTGCCCTTGTAAAAGCTGTAGTGATGTCGGTCCACTATCACACTTCTTGTTTCAGTTGGGTTCTTCTTCTTGCAGCGTGCTTATGCGACTTGTCGTGAAATCGTGACATTTTTGCCTCTGTATCTTCTTTTTTGCTATTGCCATGAAAATACATGTCACGATATCATGACATTTTTGCCTCTTTGACTTTTTCTTGGCTTTTGACCATGAAAATATAACATGTCGCGATATCATGACACTTTCGCCTCCGTACTGTTTCTTTTTTCTTTTGTCATGATATCGCGACACTTCTACCTCTGTAGTCTTCTTTTTTCTTTTGTCGCGATATCGCGACACTTTTGCTTTCGTAGTCTTCCTCTTTGCTTTTGTCGTGATATCGTGACACTTCTGCTTTCGTACTCTTCCTCTTTTCTTTTGTCGCGAAATCGCGACACTTCTGCCTTCGTAGTCTTCCTATTTTCTTTTGTCGTGATATCGCGACACTTCTGACTCCATACATTCTCTCTCCTCTTTTAATAGCAAAAATGTGACATGTCGCGATATCGTGACACTTTTATTTCTTACATTCTCTCTCCTATTTTAGTCGTGAAAATGCGACATGTCGCGACATCGCGACACTTTCTTTCTTACATTCTCTCTCCTCTTTTAGTCGTGAAAATGTGACATGTCGCGATATCACAACACTTTTCACTTCTTACTCTTTCTCTTGTAACTTGTCGCGAAATCGTGACACTTTTTCCTGCTTGCTCTTTCTCTTCCAACATGTCGTGAAATCGTGACACTTTTTCCTGCTTGTGCTTTCTCTTCCAACATGTCATGAAATCGTGACACTTTTTCTTGCTTGCGCTTTTTCTTCCAACATGTCGCGAAATTGTGACACTTTTTCTTCCTTGCTCTGCATGTCACGAAATCGTGACAGTTTTTCTTCCTTGCCATTTTTCTTCCAACATGTCACGAAATCACGATAGTTTTTCTTCCTTGCCCTTTTTCTTCCAACATGTCACGAAATCACGATAGTTTTTCTTCCTTGCTCTGCATGTCATGAAATCGCGATAGTTTTTCTTCCTTGCTCTTTTTCTTCCAACATGTCGCAAAATCACGACAATTTTTCTTCTTTGCTCTGCATGTCGCGAAATCGCGACAGTTTTTCTTCCTTGCCTTTTTTCTTCCAACATGTCGTGAAATCACGACAGTTTTTTTTGCTTGCTTTTTCTCTTCCAATATGTCATGAAATCGTGACACTTTTTCTTGCTTGTTGTACATGTCGCGATATCACGACACTTTTCTTACTTGTCTTTTTCTTTGAAATTTTGCATATGGGCCACTTCGGTCTTCTTGGAAAAACACTGTACATACTCTGAATAGCTTCTAAACTTCCTGTCCACTACATCTGAATAACTTCTAAACTTCCTGTCCACTGCATCTGAATAGCTTTTGAACTTCCTGTCCACTGCATCAACCGATCTATCTGACTGTGTTGACAACAATGACAATATTGTTGTTGCACCTTGCTCAACATACATGTCTCCTATACCATCCAACATATCTGAGATAAAATAATGTATAACATCCACATAGGTACATGTAATGATACAAGTACTTCCTTGGCGCATTTTAACATTCTCATACATGCATACATGCATCTATGTTACATAGATTCATCAAAGATCACATTATTGCATTTCCATTACATGCATCACATCAAAGATCACATTATTGCATTTACATTACATGCTTCACATCAAATACTAAATCAAGGCATTCATCATGCATATAATATCTCACACTCGATCATTTACATTACATGCATTTACTACAAAGATCATTTCACATTTTATCACTTCCCATTGCATTCAAAATAAAATTATGCAAGTCTACTCTATCGCGTACTCACACTACATCATGATAATAGATCTAAAACACAATTCACATGAATATACATCCATCATACATACTTACAAATCATAACACAATATTTAAGCAAACACAAAGGAAACACATTGCAAAATTATAACACATGTATATATAACAGTTGAAATCAAAATGTATATATATCATCCATCAAACATACCTGTAGGCCACCAAATAGGACCATTACCCATTGTATATCATTCAAAAATTCTCGTAGGCTACAATCATCAATATACCTAACTACCACCAAGAGTCTCCTTGCATCCCTCATGGCTCACCTGCATCTCGACAACTCTGCTCAACTGTGCTCTAACTCCTATAGCCTAAACCATAGCAGGTGGATCTCTCATCTTAACCCTAGTACCTGCCCACTCCACCAAAGTAGTGCTACACTGGATATGATGAGAAGAGACCCGTACTTATGATCCTAAATCATCCTGAGTCACCACCTAACTATAATCAAGAAGTACGATCCCACGCACCATCAGAGCAGACTCACATAATGATTTATTCACTGACTCCACAACCAACCTATCAGATGCTCAATACCTAGGGAAGTATCCTTTTGCACTTGCTACTACCTAAACGTATCGACCCTCATCTACTCCATATCTATCATGTGCCTCTCCTACCTATGGATCTCAGTATCCAATTTGTGAACCCTATCTCATAGTTCTCGAGCCACTGTCTCTGCATCCTACCGCTCCTGCACATCAAAGGAAATCTCCTCCATATCTACAAAATACCAATCTTAATGGTGTCATCCACACCACCCCTAGTGGTGGACATGCCAACCTCCTCTACATCACCCATAGAAGCAAAGAAACCTCCTCCCTCCACTACCCCAACTATCTATCCCATGGCCATCCCACCCTCCATGGGATCTACCTCACTGGCCACATGAACCTCCTCCACTCCTACTCCCTAAGTGCTCAGTGCTCCACCTAAGTTTCATTACGACCATCGTAAAGGAACCTCTCTCTCACCACTAGCTACATCCTCTAACATAGCTTGAGTCCCCCTACCAGCTCTCCTCTTAGATGGTGGTACCCCAACATTAGATTCCATCCATCGATCAACAACACCTCTACCAGGTACCTAAATCTACATAGCCCACCATGCCTTAAACTCTAGTGCCGTGCCAGTATTATCCACATATAGGATAGTCATAGGTGGATCACTCTCCCCAAACCAGGGCAAAACCTTAGGATTCTACCCCGTATCACCTTGTCACCTAAAATAAACAACAAGAGCCCTTGGAATATCCTAACATAATCCAAACTGTTGCCTAACTTGATCAAATTGGAAATACTTAGCCTATCGAGTATATCTCCCCACCAACCATCGACCCTGATGAATGGTGTGCAACTGCTCACCATACTAATCCTAGCTTACCCCACCCAAACAAGGCCTCCACTTAATGTCATCAGGTGTCAAGTCTCCAAACTTGCCCCTCCACAACAAAGGATCACCCTCATGCAGCCTCTTAATACCCATCTCTTCCTTTGTACTCCACCTCAAAGCATAGGGTAAATACTCCTTACCCCTAACATGAAAATGGTAAGGTAATAATGATAGCCTCTTAATAGCTATGTGCTCCCATGCCCATACCTGAATCAAGGGAGTCCAACTCAAACCTGTCTGCTTACTGCACACAATATCATGCAACTCTCTGTACACCTAGTTCAACAGTGTAGGTGCCCATGCAAACATGACCTTGCCTTCCACCATGTTTCTCACCACATATAATATATTATAGGTGAATAGTACCCCAAAATTATCTGGCAATGCATAAGTAGATATCATCATCATCATGGCACACTAAATCTTAGATATCTTCTCTTGCAACCATAACCACTCATAATCCATCTTCGAAGCATCGATCTCCTACCATCCCTCACTAAATAACAACTCCAACACAACATCCTTACTATCATCTGATGCTGCTCTAACTAGAACACCCTTGATTGGTAGCTTATAAATATGGTACACATCCTCTAAGGTGATCGTCATCTCCCTAGTAGGAAAATGGAAAGTGTTCCTATCTACATCCCACCTCTCACACAATGCGGATATATATGCTCGATTGGCATGTATACTCTTGCACTACCATACACCTTGAAACCATATATAATCCAACCATTTCAGATCATCATCATTGTTCATTGATTGGTCAAAAGTATGCTTCACATTTCATACACAATGGTGAGGTTCGATCATATTGACCTGTTCATCCACAAACAAACACAACCAAAAATACATTAGTCATCAATGCAATGATGCAATCCAACAAAAACCCATGAATCAAATTTATAAATTAAACTATTTAATTTAGCATGCACTTCGAGACATAAACAATGCACAACTTACATATCAATAAATATTAAAAAAATAGTTGTATATTTGGATATGCATTTTGTCATTTCATGGCATAAGTTCGAACATATGTGACAAAAAATACATATTTGGCCTCCAACAGCCAAAAATAAAATCACCCACACACCCACTGTGGCAAGAAGTTCAAAACACAATCAATTCATCCAACATCCAAAAACAAAATACATTTTTGAATACCCATTTTCCCACTTAGCGGTATAAATAAAAAATAACATACCAATAAACACGGATTTCAAGATCAATTTCACCACATAAACACCAAAACGAAACACACACCACTACACACAATACAAAAATAACAGTCACATTTTTGAACACCCATTTGCCCATTTCGCGGTGAAAGTTCAAACATATGTGGAAAACAGTACATATCGGGCTCCCTACAACTCTTTTTTAATTTAACACTACCTACATCTTGGCATGCAAATCATAGGTAGGACAAATGAAATCATCTACAAAAACAAATAACATATTTGGATACCCATTTTGCCCTTCTGCGATGAAAGTATCATCAGTTTCCAAAAATACTACCTCTTCGATGGCAAATCTAACAGTCAAATTTTATTACCTTACACCCAAACCATGCCAAATGAAGGCACAAAAATATAACAGTCGCATAACAGGATATACATTTTCTACTTTTATGGATAAAATTCAATATCATTCCGAAAACAGTACACTGTTGCTTCAAAAATGGACGATCAAACTTTACACCTACTCTACCCATTACCTAGTCAAAATGACATAAAAACAAGTCAAACCTAGAAACAAATCATGTTTTTGGGTACCCATTTGGCTAGTTTTACACTACGTATTCAAATTTCAATTAAAAATTGTGAAATTTTTCAAAACAAGAAGAAAACCTCCCCCCTAATTTACTTTTCTCTAGAAAATTAAAAACACAAAATAAAACAAAGAGGACCACTTACTGCTAGATCCCCGTGCCTACTGCCAACTCCAGGTCATCCTCTCACCATATTTGCACTTGCATTCATCAATCGCCTCGTCCACACATCGCCTAATACTCCTCTCAAGTGCTCCACATAGCTTGTCATCATCCAAATGACCCTCTTCCACCTCAAAATTACCTTAAAAATATCTAAAACCCTAATTCACCCCTTGCCCCATGATTTAGGCCTAATTCATCCCTTACCCCATGAATCAGGATCCAATTCGCCCCCCACCCTACAAATTGAGCATAAGACCCAAAAAACCAATCAAATTTATTACAAAACCCTAGGAAATCATGCAAATGTCATTCAAAATCCTAGGAACCTTCCTAAACTATCCTCTCACCTACTTTTTCATTATTTTTCATCATGCATTGGTATTCTATCAAACGCTGCATCACAAAATCACCACATTCCATTCACTTCATTGATGATTTCTCGTTTGAGGGGGTATTCATATCCAAAGTCAGCTTTGCATGCAATCAACCAACTGAACATCCAAAAGCACGAATATCACATCTGTCTACAAATTTTTTTGTTGAATATTATCTTACGATTATAATCTCAATCCCAACCAAATATTTGTTAGATCACGAGAGCTATATGTTTCGATGGAGAAGTCGATCTATCATTCATGTATATCAAATACATAATGAATGATACATTTGACATAATCCTAGCACAATATTTGGAAAATAATTTCTAGCATTCATGATGCATAATGAATGACACGTTTGAATAATCCAAATGTCCTTTTAGATCAAATGGTTTGACACTTGTCGTCATGTACTCATCAATCAATCAACAACAAAGACTTGAATAGGCATTTGTTCTAATTGCACTTTTGGACCACGCTAATCTGGTCGTAAAAGTAAAGAAGTCAAAATTTGCCTACCCCAAGAAACTAGTATGACATCTAAAAATGTCATATGGACTCAGTAAAATGGTTGCATTGCATTCGTAATCATCCATTTCCATTTACCAGTATTGCTTTCATTGCATTTTATCCCTTTCCTCTTCCCTCCTTCCTCCATCTTGGCTATCGATCAATTTTGTATGGTCATGCTTCGAGTGGCTACATAACTTTGATTGGATCCCATTATTTTTGCTTCTCCTTCTTGGCTATCAATCAATGTTTTATGGTCACGCTTCGAGCGACTACATACCCTTGATTGGATCCCATTATTTTCCATTATCCTTCTTGGATATCGATCAATGTTTTATGGTCACACTTCGAGCGGCTACATACCTTTGATTGGATTCCATTATTTTCTCTTCTCCTTCTTTGCTATCGATCAATGTTGTATGGTCACGCTTTGAGCAGCTACATACCTTTGATTGGATCCCATTATTTTCCCCTTCTCCCTCTGGATTCCCACTCAATGTTGTATGGTCATGGTTCGAGTGGCTACATACCTTTGGTTGGATTTATTTCTCCTTCTATCCCTCTTTCTTTACACAAACCCTTCATATTTTTGTATTAAATTGTGTCTCACACAGTATAGTACAAAAAGGGGTAAAATGTAGACACCTAAAAGTTGCACATTGCTATACCTACATACTTGTAGATCCTTTTGGACACTTGTAGGTTTACATAGATAATCCTAGATACCCCTAGGATATTTTAGACCAATGTAGACTATTGTAGATCCTCCTAGACATGCATATATTGTTGTAGTCATGTGTAGTCATGCATAGACGACCGTAGTCATGCGTAGATCGTTGTAGATTATCCTAGCATTACATACACTTCCACATACCACTTTGCTTGTTTTTAGATCCAAAACCCTAATAAGTTAGCAAAATCATATCACAAACATATCCCATGCATTAGGACACCTTCCATCAGCTTCCCAAGGTGATGCAAAGCCTATTTGTACTCAATTGAGGCCCCTACAGGCTATTAATTGGCAAAAGCAATTATTAAGTCAATTCTTAAAATCAAATTTAATGTTGACTTCACTTAAGTCACCTTTTTAGGGAAAATTTGATTAATTAAGCTCTTAATTTCAAATTAACACTAATTGCACCCTCCCACATGTGTGTAATTAGGGTTTGTTGAGATATTTTCCTAAGAACCCTAATCAAGCCCTAATTGGACTTAGGACCTCCTAATCTTGATTAGACCTAATCCTTCCTCACACATGTGTGAGGATAGGATATTTCCTATGAGGAATGTGAGGCCTCCACCTCAAAAACCCTAACCTAACTTTGGTTAGACTTCAGCCTAGGTTTAGTTTTCTTAACTCTCCCCCATACACCTTGCCATTTTCTATATATAATGGGCCCAAACCCTCATTTTATCTCTCTCTCCACTTATGTCCAAAGTATAAAAACTTTGCCAAAATATGTATCAAAGTACAAAAAAGCAGATCTGAACCTACACATCAATATTACAATAGCAAAGGAACCTCTCCACTGAAGGTTTTTGCAGAATAGTTCTCAGGGTTTGGTTCACCCTCCGCCCCATGAATCTGGCATCAGTTTACCCCCTTGGGTGGCAAATTGGTTCCACAGGTCCCAAATCAGCTCAAATTTGGGAGGTAAGCTCTATTTTATTATTCTATGAGCTTTTGTACATTTAATTTCAGTTTTCAATGCATTTTTACCATCTATTTTATCTTCCTAAACATGGGGCCTGACTAAGGCAAGCCCCCCAACGAACTAACCCCTTTTTGTAGGTTTGACCTAGAACCAAGGAGGGAAAGCAACTACAACTACAACCCCGCGGTGGTACGCAAGCCCATCTACACTGAGGGACACAAAAATAAGGCATCAGGACTATTGTATCATTTATGAAAATAAAATTATAAAGGGGAATTTGCCCCCATTGTAACCTATGCACTCTTTACGTGAATAAGAATACATTTTCCTGAATAACATTTATAAATTATATGTTGTTGGATCAAATGCCGCTTTTTGGCCATTTCAAGTCAAGTATCAAAAAATTCACAATACTATGACTACATAATGGAGGCAATACTCCATAACAAGAATATACGAAGTGATGAATACAATCACAAGCATTATCATTGTAAGAGAAAGAGAAGGAATACAAATTGCATACATATTGAGAAATTAATATTGTAAGTTGTATTACATGATGAGTACATTTTGGTTAAGGCTATTTATATTCATATTGTTGCATATTATTTAATGTTATTTGAGTTATTATAAGCCTTATATTACATATTAATTTGCTCACATTATTATCTTGACCTTATTATAATGTGGTTATAATATATTCAATCTTGTGATATTTGTGGTAGTATTAAGGCTTAAAAAGCCATCTATATATCAATCATAATAAAAACTATAGAATAATCCATATAGGATATGATTCTATAATAAATTATTTATTCTTCTAACTTATATAACTTTTGGAAGTATAAAAATACATGTTTATAAGATATGAATATATGAATATGTGTTGGAAAAGACCAAATATTTCATCTTCCATTAGTTATAATACTAGTTCATAAAATATTGACTATTGCTATTCTAGTGATGATATTGTAGTTGGAGATGATGATAAAGGTCTTGAAACCAAAAATCATGTTAGCAAGTGTTATGCAAGAAACAATTTAATTTTTATTCCATATGGGTAGCATCAATCTCACATGGAAGAGTTGTCATTCGTAGTAAGTCTATAGGGATTGACTAAATATTTAAAGCAATAAATGGTTGTAATAGTTGTGAGATATATTTTGGATTGTGTTACTTATTGGGAATAAATAGATTCCATTGCTTTTATACGTGTGATTAGGTGAAAAAAATTCTACTCGAACCTATTATGATTTATCCATCTCCTTGGTGAACAAGATAACCTACATAAATAATACAATATAGAATGATCTCTTGAGTTCTAGCTTGCTTTAGTTGAGTGGAGTTGATTTGATATTTTGTTGCTAGATAGGTATAATTAGAGTTCAATTCATATTGATGCAACTATTTACAAAATATGAAGTATTTAATAAAAGAGGATACTATGGGCATATAATTTCGACACTAAAACTAGATAGGATCCCAAGTATAGAGAAATATGTAACTCAAAGGTATTATATTTTATATATTTAGTGATAATATATGTTACAAACCTATGATGTTAGGGTAAAAAGTAGTATTTACCTTTTTACCATTAGGTTACTACATTATTACCCTACTAGGTTAGATTAATTATTTTATCTTTCTACTTAACCATGAAGATATTCATGTCAAATATCTTATGGTTATCACACGCTATTGTTTAGACATAATATATTAATCATATTGTTAGTGATTAATATATTTTTAGTTTTTAGCACTTAGTTGGTAGCTACCTTTAAGGGAGGACTACCTATTAGGCTATTCATAGCCTAAACCTATTGTTATTTAAACACTATGCATATCAATGTTAAAGCTAATGGTTCACACTTATTATTTTCCATTTATATTTGCTAACATTGGCATTAGAGCTATGGAGCATCATTATGCAAGGTGCATCACTGGGCAAGGCAGGAGGTCTTATCTTTCTAGATGGACCAAGGGGCTCAATTCTCGAGGCATGGGATCCCCCTAGATAGGAACACATTTCAAAGTAGAACTAGCATGGAATACCGTGGGTTTGATTTTTTTCCCAATTGGTTGTGCTATTGTTCCTATATTTTTTCCACTAACACTAGGACCAAACAACCCGTAGACTATCGACCCATAAGTGGACTAGAAAGTCCATAGACTAATGACCCATAGGTGGATCAGACAACCTACGGACTACCAACACACACACAGTTTGACAACCCACAAACTGTCAACCTGCACATGGTCTAACAACCGATAGACTACCAACATGCACGTAGTCTGACAACCCGTTAGGCTACTGGTGGATAAGGGACTAGAACTATCCTTGAGAGGATAGTCCCTGACAAACAAAAACAAAACCATTCCCAAGAGGATAGTCCCTAACATAGGATCAACATGACACCCTAACATGGGACCGATGCGACCTCTGGCATGACCTCCAACATGGGACCGACATGACCTTCGACATGGGATCGACGTGACCATATTGGAGGTACTAAAATCAAGATGACACCCCTGACCTCAGATATGATGACACATAGACACATAAAAAAACCTATATGAAGTAGGACCTACCACATGGCAGACTGACCATGTACCACTTGGCAAAATCAGATTGATGGACTAGGATTGATGTGGCTGACATGTGGTGGACTAGCCACATGTCCACCTGATACATAGACCTCTCTGCAAGCACCATGTGGGTGGTAGCAAAAGGGGACCTAACCCTGATTATCCAAAGGTAATTAAAAGCCTTTGGGAGGCTTGGGCCTTTTATTTTGCCCCAAAAGCATCTGCATGGTGGATGTTGGATAAATATCCTAATAATTTTTTTTTCCACCTAAAAGCGAGCAAGCATTCAAAGTGAAGGTAGTTGCTTTCACTCCCTATCAGGTAGGCTAGAACGACTGGTAGGAAGGCTAGTTAGAGGGCTTAGCCCACGGAGTCAAGGATTCAACTCCCAATAGGGGTAGAATAAACCAATTTTTTTTATCTACCAAATTTTTAAAATTAAAAGGGTAAGTTTTTTTTTATTTTTTTTATTTTTTTAGTATTTTAATTAATAAATTCATAATTTTTGAATTCAAATTAATTTTTTTAAATAAACTAAGTGATTTTTTTTTTTCAAATATGTTTTTTATTAATTAATTATGCTAGATTAAATAGAATTTATGCAATAAAATTTGAAAACTCAAAGGCCATTTTTTTTCCAAAATTGTAAGAAATGATGTTTTTGTTTTCTTCAAAAGAGGTGATAAGAGAAAAAAACCAAAGCACATTTTTTTGCAACCAATTGAGATTTGTAACACTTTGCTCTAAATTTTTCTAATCATTTTTTTTTGAGTATAAGTTTTGTTTCATGAATAAGAGGTCTTGGATCCAAAAATCTCTTCATCGTCTAAGAGTCATTTGAAAGAGAAATGAAATCTGTCGTCAAACCACAAGATCTAGTTTTTGGTGGATTCTTAGAAGACACATAAAGATTTTACCTTATTTCAATACTTACACATATCCTTGGAAGGTTTTGGATTGAAGCTATGGTCCTATGAGGATTAGAGAACCTTTTAATCTTGATGCACCTCCCATTTTTTAGTATTGAAGCCTTAAGGGTCCACTAAAACCAAGTCGTGTGTCGACTGGTTCTAGAAAGCCTTTCAAAAGCTTTTTGTGTGTCGACTTGTCTTGAAAGATGAGCTAATTTGTTATTTTTGTAAAACAAATGGGGGATAATTGATCTTTGATAAATTATCTTTTTGCAAAAATTGTAACACAAAGGGGGGAGAATTTGAACATCAAATTTATTTTTTTGCAAAACACAAATCCATATTTTGTTGCAAAAACTTATAATTAGGTGCATTTTCAATATTACTTGACACCTTTATTAAAAATTGGCATTCCTAAATTAGGTGCATTTTTGGTTGCATCCGACACCTATGTGATAAAAATTTTGTGGGAACTCTTTGATTGATTATTGCATTTACTTTCTTGTTTTCTAAAATCATAATTCATCAAAATCAAGAGCACTCAAAACCCCAAAACTTCACAATAATTTGTGTAAACACATTGCATAGGTATAAAGCCAATTTTTTGAAATTCTCTTCTAAATTAAAAATCCCTAATTCACTCTTTTTTTGTTTGGCGTAATTCCCTCAAATTAATTATCCTTCTTTGAGAGTATTTTTAGGCAGGTGCCATTAAATACCAATAAGAGTGAATTATCTTTAATTTCTTCTTTTTTGGCTTAAATATCCTCAAACTGATAATCCTTCATAAGGATTTTTCAGGTAGGTGCAATTAAATATCAAGTATAGAGAAAGAGAGACTTTCTTGGAACCATTCTAGAACCTTCATCATGGCAACTATAGACAAATACCTAAATGATACACAATTGCTTAAAGGTTATAATTTTTAAGCAAGGAAAACCAAGATGAAAGTAATACTTATTGTAGAGGAAATGTGGCATTTAGTGGATGGCACTGATATAAGACCCACATCAATAGGAGCAGATCAGAAAGCATGGGATAAAAAGAACAACCATCTTCTCATGTTGATTTTCCTAGCTACTACTGATGAGATCCAGCCTCACATAAGTGAAGCTAAAAATGGTAAATATGCATGGGATGCATTTTGTGCCATTTTTTAAGGAAAGAATCAATCGACTATTCTAAACCTTCAAACACAACTTCATACACTCCCTATGAAGTCAGGAGAATCAATAGAGCTATTCCTTTGTAGAGTGGCAAAACTGAAGTCAAATCTGAATGCTTTAGGAGCCAAAGTAGAAGATACTATTTTGACTTCAGTAATATTGAGGGCTCTTCTAGAATCCTATAATATGTTAATAAAATCCCTTAATGTATCTCAAATAATAGTCACCTTTGTGGAGTTAGTCAATTTTCTTCAAATAGAAGAAGCAAATCAGCTCCAAAGTGATGAAGTGTCAAACAATGCACTTTACACAAACAAATAGGGTGGAAAGAAGAAAGGTAACTTTAAAAAAGGAGGACCATCTACAAGAGATAAGGGCAAGCAACCTCAATCTCAAGGGAAGTATTGTACAAATTGCAAAATGGACAACTATGACACCAATCAGTGTTGGTTTAAGAACAAACAATATAAAAAGGGCAAAAATAAGCCATAGAAGAATAATAGATAACAACGAGGACATGTTGCTATTGAAAATTTTGATTCTGATTTAGAAATATCACACAAAATTATCATAACCCATACAAATTCTACATAGAAGGATTTTATTTGGTACATTGATTAATGTGCCAACAAACACATGACTGGTGATAAACAGTGGTTTGAGACATTTGTGGCAAGAGAAGGTAAACCAATAACAATTGTTGATAATAAGACCTATCATGTTTAGGGAGAAGGTATTGTATAAGTTTCTCTTCTAGATTGGAAGTTTCATATTCACAATATCATTTATGTTCCAAGACTGATAAATAACTTGTTAGTTCCACAAATCCTGGATAAAAACATGGTTTTCAACTTCAAAGTGGAAAATGGACTGAAACATTGCTATATCACAAAGCAAGATAAACGCATAGCAATCAATTCTTGCAAGCATGGATTGTTCACACTAGATGTTGTTTTAATACCTCATGTTTCCATGGCGGTCAACACAAAGGAGGCCACTTATCTTTGGCATAAGAGATTTGGGCATCTTAGTACAAGGTATTTACTTGAGCTAAGTAAATCTCAAATGGTGAAGGGACTTCCCACCCTTTCATCTACATTGCCAATCTTATTGGATTGCTTAGTAGGGAAGCAATGCCTAGCACCATTCAAAGCTAGCTCTTCTAGAGCTAAGAGACCATTGGAGTTAGTGCACACTAATTTGTGCAGTCCCATGCCACCAAGTTTTGGAGGAAAAAAGTGTTATCAGTTGTTTGTGGATGATCACTCACGAAAGATGTGGGTCTTATTTCTTCAACTAAAATCAAAAGCATTTTCCTACTTTTAGTAGTTCAAGCAACTAGTTGAGAAAGAGTCTAGATGCTACATAAAGACCCTCTACTTAGATCAAGGGGGGAATATACCTCAAATGAATTCTCTTCATTTTTGAAAACACATGGGATCAAAAGATAGCTAACCACAACCTATTCTCCATAGAAAAATGGAGTTGTTGAAAGGATAAATCGTTCCATCATGGAAACGGTTTGTAGTATGCTTAAGGGTGCAAATCTTGAGCAACACTATTGGGTAGAAGTTGTCACAATGACAATATATTTTTTGAATAGGGCACCCACAAATACCCTTAAAGATATAACTCCACAAGAAGCATGGAGTGGCAAGAAGCCCTCCATATCTCATCTAAGAGTCTTTGGGTGTAAGGCATTTATGCATATACCTAAATAAAAGAGAAATAAACTATATGAGAAAACATTACAGTGAATTTTTCTTGGCTATGATGAATATTCTAAAGGGTATCGATTGTATGGCCCTAGAACAAATAAAATACATGTAAGTAGACATGCGGTGTTCGATGAGGCTTTCACACCTGACATCACATCCTCAGTATACCTAGAAGATGAGGAGCCACAAAAAAAACTCCTCGACCTCAACAAAAGGTGTCAAAATGGTATACAAGTATGATTATTGATTAAAATTTAACCTCACCTCTTGATCTTACTCTGAATCATCCTTAAACTTGCAGCATGTCTCGATAGAAGAGAGTAGAAGCATCACCACCAGTTGATGATATTTGCCAATATTTCGATGATCTTCCTATAGAGAGATAAATTTGTAGTGGAGAAGATATGGATATTAATTATGAGATGGTTTATATGTCTTCATATGATGAACATGAACCCACCACGGTCAAAGAAACACTTAGTGAGCCACAGTGGAGGGCAGCTATGGATGTTGAATATAAATCTCTCATTAAGAACAATACATGGAAGCTGGTTAATTTAACTTCAGGTAAGATACCCATAGGTTGTAAATGGGTTTAAAAAATTAAATACAAGGTAGATGGAACCATTGATAAGCATAAGGCCCACCTTGTGGTAAAGGGTTGTGCTCAAAAGGAAGGCATCAATTATAAAGAGACCTTTACACCCACTGCAAGGATGACCATCATTCATGTTCTTTGTGCTATGGCAACATAGTACGAATGGGAATTTCATCAAATGGATGTAAAGAGCACCTTCCTAAATGGTGATTTGAACTAGGAAGTATACATGACTCAACCACAAGGATTTGTTGAGGAAAACCATGAGCAACAAGTTTACAAATTGGTTAAATCCTTGTATGGGTTGAAACAAGACCCTAGAGCATGGTATATAAAGATAGAAAATCACCTTCTATAGCATGGATTTAAGAGAAGTCCTTCAAATGCAAATCTCTATGTTAAGAACATTGGTTCTGAGATAGTGATACTTGTAATCTATATGGATGATTTGATTATAATTGGTAACTCAGAGACATTGATAGACGCCATGAATAATGACTTGAGAGAGTAACTTGATATGATATATTTGAGACTTCTCCACTATTGTCTTGGTTTGGATATTGAACAAAAAAATAATTACCTAAGGGTGACTCAAAATAAATATGCCAATACACTGATCAAAAAGTATCATATGACTGATTGCAATCCAAAAGAAACATCAATGGAACAAGGGCTTCAATTGTCACGATATGATGATTCACCTCAGGTAGATGGTACTCTTTATTGTCAAATGATTTGGAGCCTTATATACCTGATAAAAACTATACCAAATATCACATTTGTTGTGAATTATCTTTCTCGGTTCATGCAAGAACCAAAAGTTACTCACTGAAAAGCAATAAAGTGTGTTCTCCACTATATACGTGGTAGTGTGGAGTATGGTTTAGAGTATAGGAAGAATGAAAAATTCTTCTTATAGGGTTTCACAAAATCTGACTATGCTGGATCATTAGATGATCGAAAGTCAACATCTGGATATGCTTTTCATATAGGAGCTGGACCTATCTCATGGCACAACAAGAAGCAACAAGTGGTTGCTATATATTCAACAGTGGTAGAATATCATGCAACACGAGATGTAGTGTGCAAAGCGATATGGTTGAGTCACATCATAGCAAGTATGGGTTTACCCAAGAAACTTCCAATTCACTTGTACTACGATAACTAGGGTGTTTTAAACTTAGTGAAGAATCTAGTTCACCATGAGCACACCAAACATATTGATACATATTATAATTTCATTCACAATGAAGTTTATAAACACAACATCAAGCTCCAATTCATTCCCACTGACGAACAGGTTGCATACATCTTCACAAAGGCACTTGGTCATGTCAAATTTGAGTTGTTCATAAGTACACTTTGTATTTTAAAAATAATGTAATAAATGGGGGATGTTAGGGTAACAAGTAGTATTTACCTTTTTACCATTAGGTTATTACATTATTACCCTAGTAGGTTAGATTAATTATTTATCTTTCTACTTAACCATGAAGATATTCATGTCAAATATCTTATGGTTATCACACACTATTGTTTAGACATAATATATTAATCATATTTTTAGTGATTAATATATTGTTAGTTATTAGCACTTGATCCTAGCTTGTAGCTAACTTTAAGGGGGGACTACCTATTAGGCTATTCATAGCCTAAACCTATTGTTATTTAAACACTATGCATATCAATGTTAAAGCTAATGGTTCATGCTTATTATTTTGCATTTGTATTTGCTAACAAATGTGACTATCATGCCACATATTTCATTGTTGTTGGATAACTTCCATTTGATGTAATGCTTCTAATCAAAGTTCATCCAATGCATTAAGTTGTAGAATCTTGTCCATCTGTTCTTGCGATAATTCAATACCAATTTCCAAATACGTGCAAAGTGTTAGTAGCTCAAATTCAATGGGAAAAAGAGGTTTCTTACCATAGACCAGTTTGTAAGGTGTGAAACCCATGGTGGATTTCCATGTTGTATTGTATGCCCAAACAACTTTTGGTAATTTATTTAACCAATTCCTCCTATGTGAAGCTACTATTTTGGTTAAGATTCTTTCCAATTCCCTATTGGTGACTTCAACCTGACCATTCGCTTGAGGGTGATAAGGTGATGATTTTCTATGTTTGATTTCATAAAGTTTAGTAAAAGCTTCTATGACTTTTGATGCAAATTGGGGTCCATGATCTGTGGTGATAGATCGTGGAGCTCCAAATCTTTGAAAATTTTGGGAATACAGAAATTCAGTGACCTTCTCTTCATGCGCATGTTTAAAAGCACACACCTCAGCCCATTTGGTTACATAATCAGTACATACCAAGATATGTACCTTTCCTTGAGAAGGTGGGTCAATGGGACCAACAAAATCTAACCCCCACTTTTCAAATGGTTCTAAAACCACTTGAGGTTGTAAAGGCATTTCATTTGTATGTGTGGGTTTTCCCATTCTTTGACATGCATCGCAATGTCGTATGTACTTTTTCACATCCTTGTGAAGAGATGGCCAATAATAGCCAATTTCCAAAAATTTCCTAATAGTACTTTTAACTGAATAATGTCCTCCTGAAGGTTCATCGTGACATGCATGGAGGATATCATACACTTCATATTTTTGAATACATCGACGTAATATATGGTCAGGTCCACATCTAAACAGTAGACCATTGATCCATTTGAAGGATGAGCTTTGCTTTATCAATTGTTTCTTTTATTTTGAGGTAAAGTGAGAGGGGATTTTACCTATTGCTAAATAGTTAGCAGTATCAACAAACCAAGGTGATGTTACTGATATAGCAAACAATTTTTCATCAGGAAAAGTATCCTCTACCAATTCTTCCTCTCTTGTGTTGTTTAGTCTAGATAAAAATTTTGCTACAACATTAGCTTTTCCTGGTTTATTAACTATTGTGATATCAAATTCCTGCAATAGTAATAACCAATGAATTATTCTCGCACTAACCATAGGTTTGTTCATCAAGTATTTAATAGTTGAATGATTTGTATGGATAAATACTTGATAACCAGTGATGTAGTGATGGAATTTATTTATAGCATATACTACCGCTAGAAATTCCTTTTTGGTGGTAGTATAGTTCTTTTCTGCTCCAGTGAGGTTTTTGCTAATATTGTAAATGGAATAATGCTCCCCATTTTCCACCTACCCTAATGCTGCTCCAATTGCAGTATTGGATGCATCAGTTTGGATGTGAAATGGTAATTCCTAGTTTGGACCTCTCAACATAGGTGGAGTGATCAATTTTTCTTTTAAAGCATCAAAAGAATTTTGGCACTTTTTGGTCCATTTAAATTTAGAATATTTTGTTAGCAATGCAAACATAGGGTTTGCAATTGTACTAAAATTTAGAATGAAACGTCGATAAAAGCCAATATGCCCCAAAAAGCTCCTGACATCAGTTTGAGTCTAGGGAGGAGGAAGGTTCTTAATGATCTCTACTTTCTTAGGATCTACCTTAATTCCTTCAGATGATATATGATGGCCAAGGATAATTCCTTCTTCCATCATCATGAAGCACTTGTCAGGGTTTAGGGCCAAATGATAAGTTTCACAATGGGTTAAAACTTTGTCAAGATGTTCTAATGTGATGTCAAAAGCTTCCCCACAAACTGTGAAGTCATCCATATAAATTTCTACACATTCAGTAGTTAAATCAAAAAAATAGCCAGAACAACTCATTGGAAAGTTGTTGGGGCATTACAAAGGCCAAAAGGTAAGACCCTGTAAGAAAAGGTTCCCCATGGGTAAGTAAATGTTATTTTCTCTTGGTCTTCAGGTGCAACTTGTATCTAGTTATATCCGCTGAAGCCATCAAGAAAACAAAAATATTTCTTTCCTGCGAGTGTGTCTAACACTTGATCAATAAATGGTAATGGAAAATGGTCCTTGTGTGTGACTTTATTTAACTCTCGATAATCTACACACACTCTCATATTTCCATTTTTATTTGGCATAATAACCAATGGAGAAACCCATCGACTATCAAAAATTGGGTAAATGAATCCTACCTCCAAGAGTTTTTTGATTTCTTCTTTGATAATATCTCTTAAAGTAGGATTCAATCACCTTTGTGGTTGTCATACGGGTTTCACATATTCTGTATATATCCTATGGGTACATACATCAGGATGAATCCCTATCATATCTTTGTATTCCCATACGAAGGCATTGATATGTCATTTTAGCACAACAAGCAATTTTGCTTCCTGTTCATTGGTCAACTAGTTATTAATGTTCAAAAATTTCCCTGGTTGTACCTCAACTTGTTTTATTCTTGGATGAATAAAATTAACTCCTTCAAATTTGGTTACTAGGGAGTTAAGAGGACAATGATGTGGTAGAAGAGAGTGAAAGATTCATATCTCATTGTTAATTGTAATTCTTGATGGAATCATGTCTGATATGGGATAATGAAAGGATGATAGAAGATGATGATGCCATCCATGTGGTAATTTGAAGGGACTTTCCTGTAATGGAATGGGTGTCATTTGTTCAGATGTTTGACCTTCATCATTCCATAACAAGTGATGAATAGTGATTGGTTCATCTTCAAGTCTTGATTCATGCATTGTATTAACCAAGATGGTTTCATCTTCAAATGCCTCTCTTTCATATGAATCTAACTCTTCTACATGTTCTTTCACTATTATGGTGGCTAGTGTCGAGATGGTTTCTTCATGTTCTTCATCAGACTCAAGAAACCATAAGTGACCTAAAAATTTTATCGAAGGTTTCATAGGAGGATATAAAGAGATCTTCTTTGAATTGATCCCATTTGAAATGGTCATTTCCCCTGACCTACAGTCGATGAAAGTAGCTACCATAGCAAGCCAAGGCCTTCCTAAGATTATTGGATAACCATTCACAGAATTGCGAGGTTGCAATACCAAGAAGTTGACTAGATATTCCCATGAGGAAACCATCACAGGAATATCTTCTATGATTCCTTCTGGTTTTGCAATAGATCGATCAGCCATTTCTAATATAGTAGATGTAGGATTCAAGTTGTTCAGTTGTAATCTCTGCATCATATCTTTAGTCATAACATTAATGGTTACCCCAAGATCAATCAGAACATTAGATATCTACATTGATCCTATGGTTATCATGACTATTAGACTTCCTAGATCACCATATTTTGGTGGAACAAGTTTTCTAGAAAGTAGGTCAACCAATTTTCCATCTACCTGTATGGTTTTAGGAAAGGATTTCTTCCTTCCTAAATTTTTAAGGTAAATGTCTTGAATGGTTTTATTGATTAATGGTATCTCTTTAATAGCTTGTAATAAAGGAATTGAAATGTTTAAACGTTTTAGTTCCTTTACCAAATCTGATTTCAAAGTGATTTCAGATTTTTCAAACCATTCAGGATATGGTATCTTTTCAGATGAAGAAGGTAAATTTTCTTGAGGAATGTTCTCTTCTTTTTCTTTTCCTTTATCCAAAGTTGATTTCTATGGCTTTGGGATAAAGGGTTCTTGTTTTTCTTCATTGATTTTCATTTCTTCAATAATAGGTGGAGTAGGCTCAGGAAGTGTCTTTCCTGAGCGTAATTGGATATTACTACAGTTAATTACATTTATCATGGTAGTCTCATCAGATTCAACCACATAGATAGGAGCTGCCTATCTAGTATTATTAGGGTTGGCCATAGGTTGGGTTAAAAGTGGAGGTTGCTTCACTTATTGTTGTTGTTGTTGTTGTATCTTCCTTGAGGAAAATTTTGAGCAGGACTAGGCAACAGATTTTGTGTTTGACCTTGGTATCTCCATTGTCCCTAGTATGGTTGATATTGTTATCCCCAATTTTATCCATGAGATTGTGCTTGCATCCATGGTGGATTGTGTTGATTCCATTATGGATTCATCCACCCAAATTGTGACCAATATTGAGAAGATGTCCATGGAGGTTGACTCCAAGATTGTTGTGGTGGTTCTGAGTAACCCCATGGCATAGACCAAGGATTTTATCCCCAATTTGTGGGAAAATATGGGGCATTTGGATATTGTGAAAAATTTCCCCCTTGTCTTTGCCCAACAAAGTTGAGTTCTTCTATTTGTGTTTCCAAGATATTTTTGAGTCTTGGAAGTAAATGACATTGGTCCATGATATGTCCTTTTGAACAAAGGCTACAAATAGTAGATATAGAGGTTTTTTTTAAAGGATAATCTTGAAGAGCATGCTTGTTTCTACATCTCAAATAGTAAATGGCTAGGGGTTCAATAGATTTAGTTTTTGCATTCATTTCCCCTAGCATAGTATTTATATGTACAAGGATGTCAGTTTTTAAGTTGGAAAATTCTTCCATAAGCTCTTTCATATCACTACCATTATTACCCCACTTTCATCTTCTTTGTCTTGTGCAAGAGTAATTTCTACATAGTTCCAAAATCTCATCAATGTCAAGGGTACTCACATCTCCCTTGCCCATTAAGTCTAACACTTCTCTGGAGTCATCTTGTAATCCTCTTAAGAATATGGCCTTGCATATTTCTAGTTCAATAGGCCCACATATATTTTGTACAAAAGCAAACCTATCCAAGTAATCCTCTAGAGTTTCATCTTCTTCTTGTTTGATTTTGAATAATTCATCCTTCCTATTTTTCACCTAGTAGTATTCTTGGTATTTATTCAAAAATACTTCCTCCATTTCTTCCTAGGTTTAGATTGATTCAGGTGCTAAACTCATAAACCAATGTAAAGTTGCATCTTTGAGTGTGGAAGGGAATACTTTAAGTTTTTGGTTGTCATTTGTGTAATCATATGTTTGGCATACAACCTTGAATTCAAACAAGAATTGATCAGGGTCTTCGGATGCAACTCCCCTAAATTTTGGTAGCATTGAAGGTGAAATTATTTTCATTGGAGAGTTTTGTGTGGGATTTAACCTAATAGGATACTCAAAGGTCCTGGTAGGAGTAGGATTGTCCACTTGATTGTGAACATTGTTACCCCTATCTAGGTTTCCTTGTAAATCTACCATTATGTCTTCCCAACACCTAGTATAGATTCATTTAAACTACCTTGAATTTAAGGATATATCAGGAGTAGGTGAGGAGGTACTAGCAGTTTGCTCCTCTTGTAATTCTCTCTCAAGAGATACACTTCCTGATGATGAGGATGGTGGTTCTTGTTTAACAACTTCAGGAATCTCAAATGTGGGTAATTCACCCCCTTGGCATGAATATCACCTTCCTATGGTAGGTAAAGGGTTTGTTTTAATAAATCATCCTTTTTCATCCCTTAACCTATTCATTCATTCTATGCTTGTGTCCTAATGGTCTGAAATGCAACTATCAGCTACACAACTATGTTTCATGCAAGTTGTTATATCAAAAAGTACAATAAGATTCATTTGTTACAACTTGACACAATGATAATTGTATGACTATTTTATCCTCTAACAACACCTATGTTATCCCCAACAATGGTGCCAAAAATGATGAGTGTCATTAATGTCATCATTTAATTTCAATGTTTATCAAATCCAGGGTGGTGTCCAAGGCTATCTACGATAGAGGAGGTTTGGGAGTCTACAGTTTAGATGTCAGAACACATGCTTATTTAGTGGAATAGAGGTTCATAAAAGTCTTTCATGGATCACACTATCTCTAATTTATAGAATTGAAACTACTTAAATTGCAAAAATTGAAACTACTTAAATTGTAGAACTTGAAAACTACTTAATTTGTAGAATTTGAAATATGTTGGAAATGAAACTAGATTACTTTTTCTGAATGAAAATAACATGGAATAGAAATGCATAATTGAAATCACTAAGTTTAATCATTGCTGAAATTGAAACTGCTGAAACTAAATTGTTGAAACAAGAAAAGTTGCTGAAAACTATAAAAATTTGTGACTGAAATTACAAAAAATAGAAATGATAAATGCAAACATAAATAGAGGTCATCTAGCTACAAATCCACTCTCACACATCACACTTAAAACACAAGGAAAAATAGGGTACAAAATAGGGGAAATTCTATTTACAAGAAATGACAAGAAATTGACAACATTTAACAAAAATTGCACAAAATAAAAAACTGTAAAAAACCTGTAAATTACCTCCTTCCACCAGCCTTAAGAGTGGGCCCTTGCTCCCTGGTCTAGTATAAGGTATTAAAAACTCCAAAATAATTCCTAAGCACTCATTCACTCATAATTTAACACATCTAAAAATACTACACTTTATTGATAATGTTGTTACATTCTACAATTATAGTCCTAATTCTTGACTAAGCTTGACTCTAATTTTTGACTTATGACTAACTAACTCATGACTAACTCCAACCAATAGGTGAGTAGTATTATTTATACTAATTCTTACATCCCTATTTGCAAATACAAAATCAATAATGTGTTGTTCATGCTTGATTTGTTGTTCTATTATAATAGACTCAGTCTAATTTAAGATAGAATACATGTTGGCAGCTAGTTGTGCACTTATTCATGCTTCCAAAGTGGTAGAATCAGCTAAGAATATGTGCATCATAAACTACCACACCTATCCTCATGCCAACTTATTTTCTCCTTGTGGATTGGATCAAAACTCTATTTTTTTGCTATTGTTGATTGTTTTTGCCTATCATTCTAGAGTAGCTCTAGAATATCAGGTTGAATACCTATCATGTATTTTTGCTACCAATTTTATCATGTGGGGGTGCTTCCAAGTGCATGGTAAGTCCTCCCATGTTTCTTTTAACGTTCTCCAATAGGTTTCAACTTAGTACCTTGACTTTGTCTTGGTCTTCCTTTAATGTTGTAGGTGGTTGCCCAAAATATGTTGTGTACAACTGTCATGCCCTGTTTCAATAGCAGAGTGGTTGATTTGGCACCACATCACCTCAAAAACTTGTTTTAGGTGGGAAAACCATACAAAATAGCTCAACCAATCACAAGTTACAAAAACCTTTATTTGCTACTAATTTCACTATGTTGTTTTAGTACTAAAATCATGCAAAAATAGGATAGAAAGTGCAAAAAATAAATCAAAATAGTGGCATATTATCTCTTAACACTTAATCATGCAAACATCAATAAAATAATGTACTTTAATCAAATATTTGGCATATATCTATATTATGTATTGAAATATGGCAGTTTTTATGTCAAAAAATGGTGCAAAAATGAGGTATTATTTGGCCTCATCACTTATCAAAATGATGGACCATTTCTAATATTGACACATGGAGGCTCTACTAATAGCTTTGGTTGAATCTATGACTAAATCTAGGTCATCAAATATCTTCTTATTAGACGTCATGGACCATTGATTTTGTCTCATTCAATCCCTTAAGAGCATGTTGATTTTTTTTTATTGATGTAGGTCGTTGATCAAGACTCCTAGATTGATACAGGAAATAGATTTTATCTCACTAGCAGTGCTCTATCTAAAACTGTTAACAATGACACATGGAATACTATTGGCCTATATTTTCATCTTAGGATAAATGTTGTCCGTATATGTAGTTAAATGGTTATGCATTAATTTTTTGACACTTTTCTCTTTGTGGTGTATTAGATATTTGGGAATTAATCATAACCATCCATTATATACAAATTAAATCTGGACCACCAATGTGAATCATGCTATTCAGTCATGGCAGACATTTGGAAGGCTTGGATTAGTTGCATCCATCAAGAACTTTAACTTTTTGGCCTTGTATTATTCTATGTTTGATCTTGTTTGTCCATGTTTTAACTAGATCTAAATTGAGATATTAAAGCACCTTACCTTGATGATTGGCATGTGTCCTTAAACTCATCTAAAGGCTTACCCAAGATTTTATCTAATCTGATGTGCAATATGGCTCATCCCTATTACCTTATCGATGAATTTGAGTTATAGATGTTCTTTAATTTTTTTTTTAATTTTGGCCATCGATGCTTTCCACATGTCTAAATTATTTGCATTAAATTTGGTGATTAATCATAACCATTGATGTCCTTCCCCCAACCAATGTGGGTTATTGATCTTGCTAAAATAATTAGTAATATGTGTGAACTCACCTACATGGCCTTCTATGGTCCATAAAATTTTATTTACCTGTATTGACCTTTTAAACTATCTATGTTTGTATCCTCTTTCCACATGGACTTTTGCAGTTTAATGAATTTATCTATAATAAATCTAACATGTTTAATCTCAGTCATCCATGTTACTTGACATGTTTAATGTAGATCATAGATATTCCTTGTAGGGCTAGGACATCCAATGACAAATGGCTAATTGTAGACTGTAGATGAACATACCCAGAGTGTTGGCAATTTTGCACCATGCCACATTGGGAATTTTGTTGGAGTAATTTGATAGAATATTTTTTATTGTAATTGGCAATATTTATTTTGACAGTAATTTCCTATGTTAATATTTTATTTGCAAATGTAAAATTTATTGCGTCGACATTATAAATTTAAAAAAAATAAATGCAAATTTCATTTGGGATTTAAATCTGCTATATTCAAAGTGCACTATAAAATCAAGGCATTTTTGGGCCTGCAAAATGGAAGGAGAAGTCAAGACAAAGAACTTAGAAAATTCCACAAGCATTGAAAAAGCAGAGGAACATGGAGGTGCGTTCGCCCCATGGATGGGATGAACGTAATAATACAAATGAGCCAAGGAAAGGTTCAGCAATTAAAAGGATCGTGATGAGTCAAAGTCACCTTCACCCCAGTTGAGGGGCAAACATCTTGTTCGTCCCTCCCATGGGTGACCGCACCCCAATATTGAAATGCGATCACGTTCACCCTAGTTGAGGGTCAAACATCATGTTCGTCCCTCCCATGGGCGAATGTATTTCAGGAAGCGAATGCTATCGCGTTCATCCCAGTTGAGGGGTGAACATCCTGTTCGTCCCTCCCATGGGCGAACATGTTATTGAAAGAGAAGCGTGCGAGCATGCTAGGCAATAAAAATAGAGCAAAGATAATTTTTTATTAAATTATGAATTCAAGTTTTTGAGCAAAAAAGTAAAAGGGAGCGAAGCAATTATGATAATAGAGCCATATAATTGTATAGTTTCATGATTTTCTATGAGGAATATAGTCAAAAATTTTGATAGTGCCCACAAGAGGTCTTACAAGCATTAAATAATGGTGGTTGCGAGTAACTCAAATAGTGAATCCCAAGTGAAGTACCAAGTCGTATAGAAGCACAGGGGGTATTTTCATGATTTCCAAGGCGGAAGTGTGTTTCCAAGATATTTAATGTCTCCTAATTCTTTGTGCACCGTCGCCCAAGTTGCTGATTTACTGGGAATTTTCCATTGAAATATGGATCGCTGCCCCAAAAGGATCGATTTTTAATGATTCCAAGGAGGAATTTCTTCACTCTTGTTCCTGATCTACGATCATTTTGTTCTTATTTGTATTTAATGAAAGAGATGAAATCCTCTATAAATACTAATCAAATTTCTATTGTAAAAGGAGGTTGGACATTCTGCAAGAAAATTTTCTAAGTCCCTTGCATCAATAGAAGAGACTTGGATTTTGAAATTTGAAAGCATTCTTATGTGTGTGGTTTCCTTCTATTTTTAAGCATTTCTATTTATGTTCATGTTACTGCTATTGAGTTTAAAATTCTATTTTTGGATTTAAAATATTACTGATGAATGAGTTAGTTTTAGAATGCAATCTGGAGGTTGTTACTGCAAAGGTGTAAGTAAAATTCTATTGCTTTATTTTTGTTATATGTTATTATAACACTTGGTGGAATTCTTACTGCTAGTCTACCCCAAATACTATACTTTAGCCTGTGGCCATATTTCCTATTTATTTCCACATTTTCTAATTTATTTCTTTTATCTCTAGTCTTCAACTAGTGTAGGATTTAGTTTGGGAACCAACCCTCTCTAGAGATTGGTACGAAGGACATTTCTTTCCTCCGACCTTTCAATGTTGGTCGTATCTTGGGCGCGCAAACACAATTTTTGTTGATTAGTCAGATATTTGACCAATAGTTTTTGGCACACCCAGTAAGACTCAAAGGTTCAATTTATGATAGTATTAAGGTTTAATGTTCACCTTTGTGCTATGAAATTAGAACATCTGGTGACTCGATTACACCTAGAAATCCCTAAACGTGAGGGCAACGAAACATGTGTCTCATGAATACAAGATCAAAGATCAAAAATCTAGATCATCAAATTGAGTTCTACAAACTTGATATTCAAAGGCTAGGGAAACATCTTTAGTTAGACACTTTTTAGTGTACATCCTTTTTACCCCACATATCTCATGTACGATCTGTCACATCCTCATGATTAACTGGTGTATTATCTGCTCCTGTAAGCCAAATGAGTACTGTCACAAATTTTCCTCAACCTACGCCTCATATGACCACAAGCCTTCGTCACACTACACATCATATACCATTCCATATGGCTTAGAATCCTCCACCAAGGTAGTTCCAATCATGGAATAGCTCAGGGTATTTGAACCTACAAGCACAAAATTTGGTCCCAAAAGCTGCTTTGAAGGCTTTGCCAACCTATGATGGTATCGGTAACACTACATATGAGCATATCTAAGATGTGGCTTCTTTGGTGACCATCCACGAAATAATGAATTTTTGTTGAAAGGGAAATTATTGTATTGATATCGATCACTACAACTGAGAACTATTACCTCATGGGATCAGTTGGCAGAGTTGTTGATTAAAATTTTCATGAACAAGCCAATCCATACTCCTTGCTGCATTAGTTTACAACAATTAAAAGGCATTCAAAAAAGGATATAGTTGACTTTAACGTTAGGTTTGCACGAAGCTAACAAAGAGTCCCTGATGGTTTGCAACCCACGCATGAGTAAGATACATTTTACTATATTAGGGTGTTTAGCACTAAAATTGGTATGGCAGTCTAGAAAGCCAATGTGACTATATTCCTAGACCTGTACACACAAGCCTAGAAGGCTAAATTTTATTTGATCATGGTAGGCAGGCTCCCCCAAAAAATGACTATGTCTATTCTTCCTGATATCCTGCAGTATTTGTATTCTAGTACATTTTTTTAATCCACACCTTCCATGTACCCAGTTCTCTCATGGAGTTCTATCCCACCTCACATTGCTCCAATCCATGTTCCACAACATTCAACTCCAAGTTTTTCATAGTTACCCACTCAATCAGTTCCCTAGATGTTATCATCAATTCCTTTTCTAGCATTGCTAGTGCCTCTGAACCCTTTGCCCCTACTCACATCGCAATCACCTCTACCTTTGCCAGTATCGACCACATATTCTAATCCTAATATCCTTACAACATTATTGCAAGAAGTAAAATATAATAACTCAGCCTTAAGGATGATATCAAATGAGCTTACGATAGTGAGGAAGAAGCAAGTTGAGGTTGAATTTTGGTCAGG
The DNA here is from genome assembly GCA_028583015.1 of Wollemia nobilis. Taxonomy (NCBI): domain Eukaryota; kingdom Viridiplantae; phylum Streptophyta; class Pinopsida; order Araucariales; family Araucariaceae; genus Wollemia; species Wollemia nobilis. The sequence goes on along the minus strand of JAQPPZ010016363.1, from coordinate 3,720,558 downwards.
AATATTTCAAACTCCATTGATTACTCAGGAACAAGCATCTACCAGTGAAGTCCCTAAAAAGAGCACTACGATGCTAGAAAATGAGGAGACTAGTGAAACAAAAAAGGCATACAAGTTTTCAACATGCAACGATCCGCATGGAGAAAAAACCTACATGGTGTATATGAATTATGTGCAAATGCTAGCAGAGATTTTGGCTGGCAGACAAGTCAATATGATTAGGGAAGTTAATCACAATCTTATGATGCCTTCTTTGGAGCAAGTTTCAGTTCTTATGAGATATGATAAAAGGCTAGTAAATGTAGACCCGACTAAGCTCAAACCTTTGAAGGTGCCTGCAGAGCCAAAGGTGCAGGATGAAAAAAGACAATCTCCAATGAAAGCACCTGGTGTAATAACTAAGAAGCAGTATTCTATTAAGTTAAGATATTTATTGCCTAAGCAAGCTCAAGAAAATGCGTAAACTAAGGCATAAAATTCACAACCCACAACAGCTTCTCAAACACACAATGAAAGAAAAGAGCAAGCCAAGGAGCGACTCAAGTACCCATCATTGACAAAGAGACAAAGAGTAGAAGCTACTCAACAGTACCAAAAAATGTATGAATGAGTTACAAAAGAGAAGGTTCTGACCATCTCAAGTTACAATATTATGGAAGAAATAAATAAGATACTTGTAAAATTTAGCTTATATGATGTACTACAACTACTGGGGTAAATTGACATGTTGCAAGAGTCCTTGAACACTTCTAAATATTAGAATAAGGATCCTTCTAAAATAGTCCTAGCACAAGTGCTACCAACTTCGGTAATAGGAAAGAATATGCATCCCCTATTTATTTGTCACTTAGAATGGAAGGGTGGATTGTACACAACTTTATGATCAAATCTAGAGCTGCAACTACTATCATGCCAAAGGCAGTATGTGAAGTTATGGGGATGGAATATACAAGGAGTATCCTAGGAGTGTTACAGTTGGATGGGACTCTGGTCAAGATAGTGGGAGTGATGAAAGACATTTCCATTGTCCTTCATAGTATGCCACAAATCATAATCATCCAAGAAGTGGTAGTAGTTGATCTGGAACCATACTTTAGCATGTGCCTCTCAAGGGAGTTCATAGCTAAGCTGGGAGGATATATTTATTTAGACTATTCACATTTGGAGATACCATTCAAAGGAAAAAGGATTCACATTCATAACGAAAAGCCCTCACCTTTTCACATTGAAAAGCTGGAAGAGCAAGAAGAAGCTCTAGGTGCATTTAACATGATGACTGAGGAGCTAGAAGATGTTGATTTTATGGAAGAAGCATTGGTTGAAATTCACCTCGAAGATGATTTTTTGCTCAGATTTTAATGTAATAATTGGAATAGACATTGGTTGTTATACTATAACCAAGTCTAAGCAAACCAAAGAAGAAGTCCTTGAATCCTAAAATTCTGACACAGATCAGTTGTGGAAGTTGTATTTCAATGGTGTCATATGTAAGAATGGCATAGGATATGGTGTCATATTGATCTTACCTAAGTGAATTCAAAAGACTTATTATTATAGATTGACTTGGAGTTTCACAAATAATGCAGCTGAATATGAGGCATTATACCTTGGGTTGAAGAAAGCTGAAAAGTTGGGCATCAAGCAGTTGTAAATTTTTTGTTACTCTGAGCTTATTGTAAATCAGACCACTAATAAGTGTGTATCAAAGTAGGATTACATGAAATATTATCGTAATAGAGCATAGGATTTGTTCGAATCCTTCACCACTTTGAACATTCAAGCAATATCCTAGAAGCAGAATAAACATGCAGATATTTTAGAATCTCTTGGTGTAAATTATTCTCCCATGGAGCAAGTGGTCCAAAATCCCAAGATTGTTAGGGTGATCTATAGACCTTCAATCCTAGATAATAATATTTATTGGCAAGTATTCGACAATGATGAAAAAATAGTCAATTTCCTACTCAGAGAAGCTGCTAGTGCAAATGATAGAGTGCTTGTTGAGGAGGAGAAAGAAGGAATGATTCAATTGAATAATAATCATATCCCAAGAGGTTTAATATCACTAGAGAGTTTATTTGATCAAAATTATAGAGCTAAAAAGCATAGGATTAAGGTAGACGCCAAGGAGTACAAGGAATTACAATTGGAACCTGAAAAGATTATTAAAACTGGAATCGATTGCATGTCAGATGAACTGGAAGGCATTAAGAATTTGTGATATGAATACCCTAACATCGTGGCATGGAGTTATTAGGATTTAAAGGGATATGACAAGAACATGATCTAGCATACCATAGATTTGTAGGGGGGGTAAAGCATTTTCAGAAAAAGTAACATCTTGTCAATCCTAAAATTGAAAAGTTCATGAAGGCAAAATTACTAAAAATTTTGGAGGTAAAGATAATTTATCCGATCAAGAACTCAACATAGGTGGTGAATCTAGTGCCAGTTTGGAATAAGAACGAAGATATTTAGTTGTGCATTGATTTTTGCAATCTGAACCAGGAATCATTAAAATATCGTTATCCCCTAATGTAAATTAATAAAATTCTTTATGTGGTTGCTAGTGCATAGAGGTTCTCACTATTAGACGGCTTCTTCGGATATAATAAAATCTGGGTGAAGGACGAGGACCAATATAAAACAACATTCACCACTAAGTGGGGCATATTTTCCTATCAACGGATACCATTTGGGCTCTCAAATGCTGGTGCTACCTTCCAGAGAGCCATGGACGTCACCTTCGATGAGTTACTGAATAGAATTATTATGATATATCTTGATGATATGACTATGTTTTCGCATCGCAGAGAAGACCATGTTGCTCATTTGAGGCAGGTGTTCGATAAGTACCGTGAGTTTGATATCTCCATTAATCTAAAAAAGTCAATCTTTGTTGTTAAAGAAGGGAAATTTTTGGGTCATGTGATCTCAAAAGAAGGATTGGCAATTGATCCTGCAAGATATGAAGCGCTCATGAAGTTACTGATGCCTACTAATAAAAGGGACCTTCAATCTTTCTTCGATCAAATAAATTTCATCCGCAAGTTTATTTCTGACTTTGCTTAGGTTGTGAAGCCCATGACTGAGCTTTTAAAAAATAATATAGAATTTAAGTGGATAGAAGCCAAGAGATGAGCTTTTCAAGAAATCAAAGAAAGAATCACACAAGCTCCAGTTTTAATTAATCCTGATTATTCAAAATATTTCATTCTCTATACAAAGGATGATCAAGAAAGCTATGCTACAGTGTTGACACAAGAGCAAGATGATGTAGAAGAGAGACCAATTGCCTTGTTGAGCCAAGTTATTATACCACATAAGGAGAAGTACAATTTTATCGAGAAACAAGTGTACATGATAATAAAATTGTTGAGGAAATTCTGACACTTTGTTTCCTAGAGCAAAATTGTTCTTTATGTTATTCATCTTGATGTTTAAAATTTTATACTCCAAGGAGAACTAGGTCATAAAAGAGTAGGTTGGGTCTCAAAAATTCAAGAATATGATGTGGATATTTGACCAACAAAGCTAGTTTATGGGTGATATTTATGTTAGGAGTTAGCTAAAAGTGCTACCTCTGAGACATTGGATGCAGTGAATGAGGAGGACATTAGTGAAAGAATTTGTGCAAATCATACTATGAATGACTAGGACTGGACAGAAGAGATGGTTGACTATTTTAATTTTGGGAGATGTCCAAATCACCTTGATGCTTCATAGTGTCGGAGGTTCACGCTGTAAGCACTCAAATATGTTCTATTGCCTAATAGACTGTATCATAAGAATATTGATGGAGTTCTTCTCAGGTGTGTGAAGAAGTCCAAGAAGGAGAAAATATTGGAGGAATTTCACTATGGACTGTTTGGTGGTCACTATGCAGGGAGGCCTATGGCTTTAAATATTATCCAATTAGGCTATTATTGGCCCACTATGTTCGTCGATGCTCATAAAGTGAGTCAGTATTGTGATAGATTTCAATGATATGTTGGCAAAATAAAAAATGAGTATTACCTCTACGCCCAATTCAAGTGGAAGTGACTTTACAGAAGTGGGGTCTTGACTTCATCAGAGTCATTGATCCACACTATTTCGTAGAACACAAGTACGTCTTATTGGTGACTGACTATTTTACTAGATGGGTGGAGGTCATTGCCACCAAGAAGGCTGATCAGTCAAATGTTATCTCTTTCTTGGAAGGGATCATTGCTTTGGCATCCCAGATTCAATTGTAACCGATAATGGCACTCCATTCATTAGGGCCAAAATCACAGATTTTACTAGTAAATATGGTATTTATTTGAAGATATCATCTAACTATTATCTGTAAGGGAATGGGTTGGCCGAATCTACTAATAAAAATTTGTTGCAAATTTTAAAAAGGATGATGGGCAATAGCAAAATAAGTTGGCACTTATTATTGAACCAAGTGCTTTGGGCGGATCGTATCTCATTGGATAAATCTATTAAAAATTCTCCATATGCCTTGGTTTATGGGAAAGAAGCTATTCTTCCCACTCATATTGAGCTGCCTGTACTTTAAACATTGCAGTTATTCCAAGATGAAGATGAAGAATATGATCCTATGAGTGCAAGGTTGTCACAATTATTGTAGTTAGAGGAGTATAGAGAGTAGTATTATCAAGTATTTGTTGAGTACACAAAAGAAATGCAAAAGTGGTTAAAAAAAAACATCTGAACGCAGTTTTTAGGTGGGAGATCTAGTTTTAAAATGGAATGAAAACAAGGCCAAGCTAGGAAAACACCATAATTTTGATGTTATCTGGGAAGGTTCTTTTCAAATTTTTGTATTAAATTTGGCAAATTCTTATCATCTTCATGATCTGGAGTGTTGTGACCTTCCTATTCCAATAAATGGTCTTCATCTGAAGGCCTATATTCAATGATGATGTTATGAGGAGGTATCCACTTGTACATATGTAAATATCATTTTCAATGTGTTATTTGATTTTAAATGTTGATGCTATTTTAATATATAAAAGAAAAAAAAGATAATGTTGAATGATTCCTAGAAAGTGCCCCTTGAGAATTAAAATTGGGCATTGAAAGCAAGGTTGCATTCTCTCTCATAGGTATAACAAAGAGACACTCCCAAGTGTTTTCACCCGAAAGCAAAATCCAACACCTCAGGCGCCTACACGAGTAAATAAAATAAAAACAAGGAATTTTCAAGAGATCTCAGTCATCCCTAGTGATAAGCATGATGACACTCACCTTTGGGACAAAGCAAAATAGTTGGTGATATCACATTCCAATTAAATCAAAAGGAATGGACGTAAAGCAACACAATATGTACAAGTTGCATTCGCCTAAAGTGGGAGCGATGTGACCGTTCGCCCCATGGATGGGGTGAAGACGATTTGGATACCCTGGGGCGAAGACAAAATCAGATTTCATAGTGCATTCACCCCCAGAATATGGATGTGAAAGGTTGTTTACCCTTGCTTCGGTTGAATGCATCGAGCCAGACGATGGAGATTTTGTTTTTTTTATATGTTTAAAAATAGTAATTAAAAAAAAGAGGAAGAGAGAAGAAATGGGAGAAAGCTTATGCACCTTGTTTTCGAAACCTTATTTTAATAAGATATTTTATAAGAAAAAATCAAAAAGAAAAAATAAAAAAAGGGGGAAAAGAAGAAGTAGTTTTGAATTTTTCTAAATATGGTCGTAAATGTTGAAGCAGAGAAATTCATTAAAAGTGGCCATTCACTGTAAAATTTACAAGTAATTCGAGGGCATCCTAAAAGGAGGAAAAGGGAGATATGTTGCTCTAATTTATGAATATGCTGAGGAAATGGAAGATTAGTGAGCACCCATAAAGTGTTTTCACCAATGAAGTAAGGAGCAAGTGCATCATTTTTGGGAGCACGTTGCAAAGACAATCGTGCCCTTGGAGACGTGGCAGTGATCGGAGAACTACAGTGCAGGTAAAGAGGGTGGTCCAGAAGAATTTAATTTAAAACATGCATTGTGCTGAATTCTTATTTTCCCGAGGAGTAGAAAATAATTTTTTCATTGGTTGGTAAGTGGCTGATTTATTTTTTTGAGCAACCTTTGGGCACTAGGACATGATTTTCAACGAAATTACATGGTAAAAAGAGCACTCTTTTCTAGGAATATCTGGTAGCGAATCAAAGGAAAAATCATTGGAACATTGGGAATGGTGCTAGGCAAGCAGATCAACACTCACATTCTCTCTAAAGCACCCAAAATTAATCTAATATTTATTGTGGCAGTTGTAGGAGGGCTCTATATAAATGATGAGGTAAAAAGCCTATAGTTTATTTTTGTTTTAAATTTTTTACTGTTGTGTTTCACATTGTAGTTGCATAAGAGTCTAGAGAGTGCTCAGAATATTTGTCAGATAAAAAAGAGAATGGGAAAGCGAATCAAGGAGCCCAAGAATGTTGTAGAGGCTACATAGCCCAAGAAGTCAAAAGATAAGGAAGGATGCTCTAGAGCAAAAAGGTCTTGAAAAAACAACTATGTTGATTTGGACTTGTACGAGGACACTATGGTAGAAATTGGTGACTGCCTCATTACTCACAAATGCATGGAGAGGTTAAGTTAGGATGTTGAAACGGTGGTAAGACAAGGAGTAACATCACATAGTTGGATGATAGTGACCTATCATTCATAGCTATTCTGGTATTTGTGTCCACCAGTCCATCCTTACCCCAAGCTAGTATGACTTATTGCCCAGTTCTATGACCCATTTACTATAGCTGTCAAAAAATTCAGAAGAGAGATTTTGTTCACCATCACCCTAGACGAGGTTCAGGAAGCTTTCACTTGTGGATTTGAAGGCCCGTTCTTATGTAGTTAATAAAAATCTACATACTAATGAACAAGAATATAGATATGTCTCCACAGTGATAATGCACCAATTTATGTAGACAGCTAATTAAAGAGTCATTGACGGGGCAACTTCCCAATTTGTTGAAGTTGCTTTCATATTTTAAGAGCTTGGACATATATTCGATTTTGGCATGGATCGATGGTTTACCTTAAGATGAAACTATACATAAATGGTAGGCGACCTTGTCAAAATGTATTTGTAAAGTCAAATTTTATTCTCCTGCAGCCATGAGGCAAGACAACAACCCCATTTTATTTGATTGGGTCAACTTTATTTCCTAGAGGTTAAAATTTCAACTGGAAAATATGTAGACTAGGGAGTTAATATTGTTTAAGCACACATCATTATTGGTATGGTTTTTCTTCTTTCAAATATAGTGGCACTTCCCTTTTATTGTGGTAATGCAGGTGGGCGAGAAAAATGAACCCCTGCAAGTTTATATGTGGACTCCCATTTTGACAAGAAGGGAGTCATTTTATAGCTTTAATAGCTGGTTTTTGGTATCGATAATAAAATTGCTTTGCGGTACGTGTCAAAGAGTGTCGTAGAATTTAAGAGACATAGTTGTTGCGTAGAAAAAGGGTGATATTTTTTTGCTTACCCAGGGCATAGTTGTGAGATTTTTTGGTTTCATACGTAAGACATTTTTGTTGTTGTATTTTGCGAAAGAGAATGTGTTCACCATGGAAGTTATGCACCATTTAGATTATGTAAATGATGTATATGGATCTGGGCAGGGAAAGAAGACAACATGCAACATGTCATTTAAATTTGGCAGTATAGAAGTGAGCCAAGTTGGACAAAATCAGCTCCTAATAGTGGTGCTACAAGATTTGGGCTTGATAGAACTACCGCAACATTGGAGACATGACTCTATGGGTAAATTTTTAGCTATTGTGAAGGCTAAATATTTTCATTGTTGCCCTCATCTAGATATACAGAGGAATAAAAACAATTTTGATGGGTCAGACTTAAACTGGGACATTGATAAGATGATAACGCTCCTGCATTGGCATGATTATTATCAGTAGGAGGTAGAATATAATCCATCCAAGTACAAAATCCAAATTCCTCCACTAGGTTTATTTAGTCAAGTTCAAGAAAGTGACCCCACCTGGATTGAAGAGAAGATAATGAATTGGTGGATAATGCAGATTCATCACAGGAAGACGAATACTCCTTATGGGCTAAAATTGGATGAGCAATTTTTAGAAAATTATGAAAAGTACGTCGATTCATATTAGCCCATTGTCTTTGTCAATATTTTATTGCAAAGCTTCTAGCACTCTAATAGTGGCAAAGGTGAAACTAAACAAGAGCATCCAACAGTCAAATAGGAGACTCTAGAAGAAGACGAAGAACAACAATATATGTTTAAACAAAGATCTCAGTGAACAAAGCAAAAGGTCAAAGAGGCACTTGTGCTAGAAAAGCAAAATATCCTGAAGGCACCTCCATTTCCAAAGGTGGTCAAAAGACCAAGGACCAATGTAGTTGTGGCTTCTACCACTGAGGCCTCGATTTTTGCAGTTTATATAGTTTTAGTTATCATAGTTTCTATAGTGCTAGTTGTAGTGGTTCCTATGGTTACTAATGAGTCGAAGGCAATTGTAAATCCTCCACTAGTAGAAGTTCTCCCGACTAAGGTTGTACAAGTATTTTTGATGGTTCGATAACAAAAAGAGGATCATCAGTAAGAGAGCTATCATGTTGAAGTTATGGATGGTGAAGAGAACTAGGACATCGAAGAGAGGATGGAGATGCAGCAAGAGGAAGTAATTTCAATGTCACCCCATCACCACATCACATGACACCCATGCTTGAAAGTACATCTTCTCTTCCCTCTTTTTCTTCTCCACAACATGCAGTGACTTTTGTTTCATTTCCATCTGCTTCACTTCCATTAACATCGATCTCCATTTCTCTGCCATTTGGTATGCCTTCCACATCCATTTCATTTCCATATTCTTCCACCCCTAAATTCATTATTGCTACTTCTTCTATTCCCATTCATTTGTCTTCTATTTCTTTTAGTTTGTATGCATCAAAGTGGAATCCCTTTTTGCACCCTTCCCCTTTCGTTGCCACCACGACCACCATTGAGGTTGTAAGCATGCAAGATCCTTCTAAACTAAATGTAACTGTAGCCAAATCTAGTTCCTCCATCCAGTCCACCATTTCCATTATGCCTCTTTTGACCGTATCATCCACTTTTTCTGAGCCTAGTCGCTCATATGTTTTGGTTCCATTCACCCCATTTTTGGAGTTGTAGACAGTGCCTTATGTACAGGTGGTTCATAAGCAGCCCAACGTGGAGAAGATTAATCAAGAACACTTGAGATCTTCATAGTGGTTGAATAACATGAGGTGCAAGAAGACCTTGGATCTAGCTTGGATAATTAAGAAAGTTGCCTTTGATCATGTTTCTATGGAAGCCCACACCACTAAGCTCACTCCCTTGGTCTAGAAGTTGCAAGGAGAAATTTTGTCGAGTGATTACATCAGTGAGACTATCATAGAATATCTTACCAAGATAAATCCAATCGAGAATATGGGTAATATACAGGTTGATATGAGCTTAGTATACTTGCACGACGAGTATTATAAGAAGTATTTTTAAAATGAGAACAAGATTATTGAGCTTGAAACTACCTTGGTGAAAAGCAGAGTGTAGGAGGAGAATACAACTACTGAAAATAAATATTTGCATTGATAGGTTGGATTGCACCTAAAGGAACATGATGCTACCAAGATTGAAATGCATTATCTCCAACAACAGCTTGAAGATATGAAGAATAAGTTAGCAGAGAAGGCTGCACAGGCTGCTAGTTTTTCACTAGATAGTGTCAAGGGAACCCATATTCACTTTGCATAGAACTACAAGAAGTTGGTCGTACAAGCCATTAAGGTGTTGCACTATTTGTGGAAGGCATAGATACAGATACAACTAGGGTAAAAACTAATTGATAACATAGAAGAGATGTTATCGCCATACATGGAAATGGTAGTAAAAATTCAATCCCTAGCTAATGCCAACCTAAGTATTCATCCTCTAAGCAAAATGGATCATGCCTAGTCAAAATCTAAAGTTACTTTGCATAGTTATTCCTAATGAATGGACGTGGTAAGGGAAGGGTGAATAATTCTCAACACTATCAAGTGAGAGCATATCATTTCTATGAATCACTTCGATAATCTTGTCGAGTTGGGATTTCTAACATTTACGAATGAGTGGGGTGAACCCTTGCCAATGGAACAGTTGGAGGCACTTTGAAAGAAATTTGTGGAAGACACCTTCAATATTGATGTATGGGAAGAGCGTCTCACCGAAGCGTAGGTGTTGAGACTGATGCAGAAATATAAGCACTTAGAGCTGTCATTGTATGAATTGGATCAACGAGCAAAGCACCTTAGCTTGACCAATGTTCAAAATCTTCATTTTGTTTATGAGTCACTCAATGTCCCATGCTTGTTCACCACTCATGCTTGGAAGAATGTGGTCATAGCTTATGAAATAATTTTTGAAACTATCAAAGAGTAGGAGGAGCAGATAGAGAAAAAGCATGCAATAATAGAGAAATTGGCAGAAGAAGCTGAGCGAGCCTAAGTGATCAAAGTAGTAGCTAAAGTAGAAGAGAAGGAGTGTGTTGAGGATGAGGCACATAAAAATGCATCTGTGACATTAGCGAAGGCACCAGCCAAGGCGATTAGAAAGAAAACTCCTTAATAGCCCAATGGATAAAGGCTTGGGATCACTTGCATCCATGCAAGTTGGATATCCCATGAGTCACCAAAAATATTGGCAATTTTGCACCATGTCACATTGGGAATTTTGTTGGAGTACTTTGATAGAATATTTTTTATTGTAATCAGAAATATTTATTTTGATAGTAATTTCCTATGTTACTATTTTATTTGCAAATGTAAACTTTATTGCATCAACATTATAAATGTTTAAAAAATAAATGCAAATTTCATTTGGGATTCAAATCTACTATATTCAAAGTGCACTATAAAATCAAGGCATTTTTGGGCCTACAAAATGAAAGGAGAAGTCAAGACGAAGAACTTAGAAAAATTCCACAAGCATTGAAAAAGCAGAGGAAGATGGAGGTGCATTCACCCCTGGATGGGTTGAACATTTCATTCACCCTATTTTGGGGTGAATGTAATAATACAAAGTGGTCGAAGAAAGTTTCAACAATTTAAAAGGATCACAACGAGTTAAAGTCACATTCCCCTCGATTGAGGGATGAACATCCTGTTCGCCCCTCCCATGGGCGAATGTGCCCCAACATTGAAACACGATTGCGTTCAACCTGGTTGAGGGGTGAACGTCTTGTTCACATCTCCCATGAGTGAACGTATTTCAGGAACTAAATGGTGAACATCCTATATGCCCCTCCCATGGGTGAACGCATTCTTGAAAGAGAAGTGTGCGAGCATGCTGGGCAATAAAAATCGAGCAAAGCTAATTTTTTATTGAATGGCAAATTTAGTTTTTTATAAAAATGGTAAAATGGGGCAAAGTGATTATGACAATAGAGCCATCCAATTGTATAGTTTCATGACATTCTATGAGGAGTATAGTCAAATATTTTGATAGTGCCCAGGGGAGATATTACAAGCATTAAATAATGGTGGTCGCAAGTAACTCAAATAGTGAATCCCAAGTGAAGTACCAAGTCGTATAGAAGCACTGGGGGTATTTTCATGATTTCCAAGGTGGAAGTGTGTTTCCAAGATATTGAATGTCTCCTAATTCTCTATGCACCAATGCACAAGTTGTTGATTTCCTTGGAATGTTTCCATGAAATATGGATTGCTGCCCCAAAAGGATGGATTTTTAATGATTCCAAGAAGGAATTTCCTTGCTCTTGTTCCTGATCTATGATCATTTTATTCTTATGTGTATTTAATGAAAGAGGAAAAATCTTCTATAAATACTAATCAAATTTCTATTGTAAAATGAGGTTGGATATTCTGCAAGAAAATTTTTTAAGTCCTCTAAATCAATAGAAGAGACTTGGCTTCTAAAATTTGTAAACATTCTTATGTGTGTGATTTCCTTCTATTTTTAAGCATTTATGTTTATGCTCATGTTCCTGTTGTTGAGTTTAAAATTCTATTTCTGAATTTAAAACATTGTTTGTGAATGAGTTAGTTTTGGAATGCAATCTGGAGGTTGTTACTGCAAAGGTGTAAGTAGAATTTTGTTGCTTTCTTTTTGTTACATGCTGTTATAACACTTGGTGGAATTCTTACTGCTAGTCTACCCCAAATCCTGCACTTCAACCTATGGTCATATTTCCCATTTCTTTCCACATCTTCTAATTTCTTTCCTACATCTCTAGTCTTCAACCATTTTAGGATTTAGTTTTTGAACTAGCCCTCTCTAGAGATTGGCACGGAGGACATTTCTTTCTTTTGACATTTCAATGTTGGTCGTATCTAGGGTGCACAAATGTAGTTTTTGTTGATTAGACAAATATTTGACCAACATTTTTTGGCACGCCGGTGGGACTCAAAGGTCCCATTTTTTATATTATTAAGGTTTGATGTTCACATTTGTGCTATAAAATTAGAACATTTGATGACTCGATTACACCAAAAAATCCCCAAATTGAGTTCTACAAACTTTATATTCAAAGGCTAGGGGAACATCCTCAATTATCCACTTTTCGGCATACGTCCTTATTACCCCACATATCTCATATACCATCTATCACATCCTCATGATTAGCTGGTGTATTCTCCACTCCTATAAGCCTAGTGAGTACAACCACAAGTTTTTCTTAACCTCTTCCTCACACGACCACAAGCCTTCCTCACACTACACCTCATATACTAGTATATATGGCTCAGAATACTCTACTAAGGTAGTTCCCAGCATGGAATAGCTCAGGGGCTTTGAACCTACAAGCACAAAATATAGTCCCATAAACTACTTTGAAGGCTTTGCCAACCTATGATGGTAACAGTAAAACTGCATATGAGCATATCCAATATGTGGCTTCTCTGGTGACCATCCATGATATAATGTATGAATATGTAATGATAAAGTTGTTGGTATTATCGTTGAGAGGGAAATTATTGTATTGGTACCAATCGTTGCAATTGGACACTATTACCTCATGGGATCAGTTGGCGGAGTTGTTGATTAAAAATTTTCATGAACAAGCTGACCCATATTCCTTGTTGCATCAATTTAAAATAATTCAAGGCATATGAAAGAGGAGATAGTTGAATTTAATGTCAGTTTTGCACAAAGCTAGCAAAGAGTCCCTAATGGTTTGCAGACCATGCATGATCAAGTTACGTTTTACTATCTCAGGGCGTTTAGCACTAAAATTGGTATGGTATTCTGGTAAGCCAATGTGACTACATTCCCAAACCTATAAACATAAGCCCAGAAGGCAAAATTTGATTTGATCATGGTAGGTAGGCTCCCTTCGAAAATGACTATGCCTATTCTTCCTGATCTCCTACAGTATTTGTATTCTAGTGCGTTTTCACAATCCATGCATTCCATGTACCCAATTTCCTCATGGATTTCTAGCATGTATCACATCACTCTAATCCCTATCCCACAACATTTGGCTCCAAGTTTTCCATAGTTACCCACTCAATCAGCTCCCTAGATATTAGCATCAGTTCCTTTTATAGAATTTCCAGTGCCTCTGAACCCTTTGCCCCTACCTGCACTACAATAACCTCTACCTTTTCCAGCATCAACCACATCTTCTAATCCTGATCCCCTTACAACATTATTTTAATAAGTAAAATCTAATAACTCAGCCTTAAGGATGATATCAAATGAGCTTATGACGGTAGGAAGAAGCAATCTAAGGCTAAATTTTGGTCAAGAAGATTTCAAACTCCACTGATTTCTTGGGAAAAAGTATCTACCAGTAGAGGCCCTGAGAAGAGCACTACGATACTAGAAGATGAAGAGACTAGCACAATACAAAACATGTAGTAGTGTTCAACATGCAACGATCCTCATGGAGAAGAAACCTGCATGGTGCATATGAATTATGTGCAAATACTACCAGAGAGTTTGGCTAGCAGACAAGTCAATATGATTAGGGAAACTGATCACAATATTATAATGCCTTCTTTGGAGCAATTTTTTATTCTTACGATATCCGAGAAAAGGCCAGTAACTGTAGACCCAGTTGAGCCCAAACCTTTGAAGGTGCCTGCAGAGCCAAAGGTGCAGGATGAAAAATGACAATCTTTAGTGAAAGCGCTTGGTGTAAGAACTACGAAGTAGGATTTTGTTAAGTTAAGAGATTTATTGCCTAAGCAAGCTCAAGAAAATGCAAAAACTTAGGTATCAACTTTGCAACCCATAGCAACTGCTCAAACACACAATGAAATGAAAGAGCAAGTAAAGGAGCGACTCAATAACCTATCATTGATAAAGAGACAAAGAGTAGAAGATACTCAGTAGAATCAAGAAAATTACAAATGGGTTATAGAAGAGAAGGTTCCAACCATCTCAAGTTACAATATTTTGGAAGAAATGAAGAAGATACCTACAAAATTTAGCTTATATGATGCACTACAGCTGTTGGGGAAAATTGAATTGTTGCAAGAGTCCCTAAAGACTACTAAAGATAAAAAGAAGGATCCTTCTCAAATAGTCCTAGATCAATCACTACCGACTTCAGTGATAGGAAATAATAGGTCTCCCCCATTTTATTTGTCACTTAGAATGGAAGGGCATATTGTACACAACTGTATGATCAACTTTGGAGTTGTGACTACTGTCATGCCAAAGGCAGTATGTGAAGTGATGGGGATGGAATATACAAGGAGTAGCCCAGGAGTGTTATAGTTGTATGGAAATCTGATCAAGATAGTGGGAGTGATCAAAGACATTCCCATTGTCTTTCATAGTATGCCACAAATCATAGTCATACAGGAAGTGGTAGTAGTTGACTTGGAACCATACTTTAGCATGTACCTCTCAAGGGATTTCACAACCAAGCTAGGAGGATATTTTTATTTATACTATTCACATTTGGAGATACCATTCAAAGGAAAAAGGATTTGCATTCATAATAAAAATCCCTCACCTTTTCACATTGAAAAGTTGGAAGAGCAAGAAGAAGCTCTAGGTACAGTTAACATGATGATTGAGGATCTAGAAGAGGTTGATTTTATGGAAGAAGCGTTGGGTGAACTTCACCTCGAAGACGGTTTTTACTCATAAATTTTAATGCAATTATTAGAATAGACATTGGTTGTTATACTATAACCAAGTCTAAGCAAATCGAATAAGTCTTCGATTCCTTGAATTTCAACACGGATCGATTATGGAAGCTTTATTTTGATGGTGCTAGATTTAAGAATGGTGCAGTAGCTGGTGTCATATTGATCTCACCTAAGGAAATGCAAAAGACTTATTCTTATAGGTTAACTTGGAGTTGCACAAATAATGCAGCTGAATATGAGGCATTATGCCTTGGGTTGAAGAAAGCTAAAAAGTTGGGCATCAAACAATTGTAAATATTTGGTGAATCTGAGCTTATTTTCAATCAAACCACTAATAAGTGTGTATCAAAGTGGCATTACCTGAAATCCTATTGTAATAGAGTTTGGGATTTTTTAAAATCCTTCACTGCTTTGAACATTCAGTCAATTTCCTGAGAGTATAATAAACATGCAAATATTTTAGCCTCTCTTGGTTAAAATTATTCTCCTATGGAGCAAGTGGTCCGAAATCCCAAGATTTTTAGGTTGATCTATAGAAATTCAGTCCCAGATAAGAATATTTATTAGCAAGTATTTGACAATGATGAAAAAATAGTCAATTTCCTATTCAGGGAAGCTGCTAGCGTAGATGATAGAGTTCTTGCTAAGGAGAAGAAAGAAGGAATGATTCAATTGAAGAATAATCATATCCCTAGAGGTTTAATATTGTTGGAGAGTTTATTCAATCAAAATGATAGAGCTAAAAAGCACAGGATTTAGGTAGACACTAAGGAGTACAAGGAATTACAGTTGGAGCCTAAAAAGATTATCAAAATCAAAATTGATTGTATGTTGAATGAACTGGAAGGCATTAAGAATTTTTGCTATGAATACCCTAACATCGTGGCATGGAGTTTTCAGGATTTAAAGGGATATGACAAGAACGTGATACAACATACCATAGAGCTGTAGGAGGGGGTAAAGCCTTTTTGGAAAAAGCAACATCCTGTCAATCCTAAAATCAAAATGCTCATGAAGGCAAAATTGCTAAAAATGTTGGATGTGAAGATAATTTATCCGATAAATCACTCAACATGGGTGGTGAATCTTGTTCCAGTTCAAAATAAGAATGGAGATATTCGGTTGTGCATTGATTTTTGCAACTTGAACCAGGCATCATTAAAATATCATTATCCCCTGCCATAAATTAATTAAATTCTTCATGTGCTTGTTGGTGTATAGAGGTTCTCACTATTATATGGCTTATTCAGATATAATCAAATCTAGGTGAAGGACGAGGACCAATATATAATAGCATCCACCACCAAGTGGGGCACATTTTCCTATCAACGGATGCCCTTTGGGCTCTCAAATGCCAACGCTACCTTCTAGAGAGCCATGGACATCGCCTTTAGTGAGTTACTAAATATAATTGTTGTGATATATCTTGATGATATGATTGTGTTTTCGCATCCCAAAGAATACCATGTTGCTCATTTAAGACAGGTTTTCAAGAAGTGCCACGAGTTTGGAATCTCCATTAATCTAAAAAATTCAATCTTTGCTGTTAAAGAAGGCAAATTATTGGATCACGTGATCTCATAAGAAAGAGTGGAAATTGATCCTACAAGATTTGAATCGCTCATGAAGTTATCATTTCCTGCTAACAAAAGGAACATTCAATCTTTCTTCGATCAAATAAATTTCATTTGCAAGTTTATTGTGACTTCATTTAGGTTGTGAAGCCCATAACTGATATTTTAAAAAATAATACTAAATTTAAGTGGACTAAAGTGAGAAGATAACCTTTTCAAGAAATCAAAGAAAGAATAACACAAACTCTAATTTTAATTAATCCTAATTATTCAAAATATTTCATTCTCTATGTAGTGGGTGAGAAAGAAAGCTATGTTGTAGTGTTGACACAAAAGCAAGATGATGGAGAAAAGAAACCAATTGCCTTGTTGAGCCAAGTTAATGCACCACATAAGGAGAAGTACAATTTTATCGAGAAATAAGTGTACATGATAATTAAATCGTTAAGGAAAATCTGACACTTTGTTTCTTAGAGCAAAACTATTGTTTATGTTATTCATCCTGATATTAAAAATTTGATACTCCCAGGAGAACTAGGCGATAAAAGGGCAAGTTGGATCTCAAAAATTCAAGAATATGATGTGGATATCCGACCAAAAAATCTAGTTTATGGGTGAGCTTTATATCAGGAGTTAGCTAAAAGTGTTGCATCTAAGACATTAGATGTCGTGCATGAGGAGGATATTGGCAAAAGAATTTGCGCAAATCATACTATGAATAATCGGGATTATACTGAAGAGTTGATTGACTATTTTACTTTTGGGAGATGTCCAAATCACCTTTATGCTTCAAAACATTAGAGGTTCAGGATGCAAGTGCTCAAATATGTTTTGTTGCCTAATGGATTGTATCACAAGAACATTGATGGAGTTCTTCTCAGGTGTGTGAAGAAGTCCAAGAAGGAGAAAATATTGGAGGAATTTCACTATGGACTGTCTAGTGGTCACTATGCATGGAGGCCTATGGCTTTAAATATTATCTAAGCAGGCTATTATTGGCCCACTATGTTCATCGACACTCATAAAGTGAGCCAGCATTGTGATAGTTGTCAATGATATATTGGTAAAATTAGAAAAGGATCATTGCCTCTACGTCCAATTCAAGTGGAAGCACATTTCTAGTTGTGGGGTCTTGACTTCATCAAAGTCATTTATACACACTCTTTCATAGAACACAAGTATATATTTATGGTGATTGACTATTTTAATAGATGGGTAGAGGCCATTCCCACCAAGAAGTCTAATTAGGCAACTATTATCTCTTTCTTGGAAGGGATCATTACTTGCTTTGGCATCCGAGATTCAATTGTAACTGATAATAACACTCCATTAATTAGGGCCAAAATCATAGAGTTTGCTAGCAAATATGGCATTTATTTTAAGATACTGTCCAACTATTATCTGGAAGGGAATGGGTTGGATGAATCTACCAATAAAAATTTGCTGCAGATTTTAAAAAGGATGATGGGAAATAACAAAAGAAGTTGGCACTTATTATTGAACTAAGGGCTTTGGGTGGATCATATCTCAGTGAAGAATATATCAAAACTTCTCCATATGCCTTGGTTTATGGAAAAGAAGTTATTCTTCCCACTCATATTGAGCTACCGATACTTCAAAAATTGCAATTATTCCAGGATGAAGATGAAGAATATGATCCTATGAGTGCAAGGTTGGCACAGTGAGAAAAAATTAAAAACTAGGTTTAGGGCTAGGGTAAATTTAGAAAAAGCAAGGTCGACCACTAGGGTTTTGGAACCCTAAATGGCCTAGAACTTTCAAGAATCGTGCAATCATGATAGCTAGACCCACATGCAATTCTTTTTGCATTTTGGGGGACCAAATTATGTCATAATATAGGCAAAGCTATATTTGCCAAAAAGCTCTTTTTGAGCCTGATCCAATGGTAGTGGTTTTGGGAAGAATGGAGAAGATTTGATAGGAAAAAATTGTCTCAAATATGATTTTACTTTTTGAAGTAATAAATTCTTAGTTTTAGGTCTTTTAAATATGAATTTCACTTGGTTGGTTAGAGGGTCAATGCATGAGGATGAATTGATGAAAATTGATGAAAAGTGGGTTAATTTTTAGTTTGTACACTTTCTTTTTATTAATATGGGTCTCTTTCCCTTTTTATATTGGTCTCTTGGACATATATCAAGGTCAATATGAATTTGATCTTCTTATTTTCGCTTAACTTATTCAATATTTCATAGGAACATTTGAATACTTTTTAATCTACTAAAACTTTTCAATTATTTTGTTATCTTTCTTCAAATATCTGCTCTTAGAAGTTTAAAATATTCTATATCTTCTAAATAAATCTCCTCACACTTCTAGAATATTATCACCAATTTATTAGGTCACACCTAAGAACCCAATATGATTCTCCTCCTTACTAGAGAGTCCAAAAATATTTTCAAGGTGACTTTGAATGTCCTTGAATCTCCAACTTTCTTTTGAGTTGGTTTCCAATAAATCAATATCCAAATATATTTTGAGTTGGTTCCTAATACCATATCCAACTATCTTCTAAGTTAATTTCAAAATATCCAAATTTTCTCCTAAGTTGGCCCTTTATATCAATATACCTAAGTCCTAATATTTACTAGTTTTTCTTCAACCAGGTGGAAAGACCCTAGTATTTTCTACTCAATATGACCTTTAAAATAGAGTTTGAGTCTCATATCCTTCAAAGTGGATAGATTCTAAATTAACCTCATCAAAATGGATAAAGCTAATTAATAATAGTGGCTTCAATAAAATCTATTAACCTAGATAGATTCTGGTGGTAGATTTGATATCGTTATTGACTTTTTAACCTTATACTACCATAAAATATCATAGGTTATCTCAAAATATTACATAGCTCCCAATTATAAAATAACCATAATAATGAAGTTTGAGATAATAATAATACGAGAAAATTAATATCTATACCAATTCTTATAATAAATCAAATAACATTTATTTATATACTAAAATATGAATGCAAATATCTTGAATCATTAATGTACTTTGCATGAAGAACAACATATGATATTAATTGATCAAAATGTATACAAGCTTTATTGCTCCTATTTTTGTTATAACTTTTGATATGAACTCTTGATTCTTCTTAAACTCAATACATTCTATGGAGCATTATATCCATTATATAGCCATAGTAATGTAACTTTACACATACTTTAATATTGCTTTCCATAGGCTAAGTCTTATGACTCTTGGCTTATAAACTTGCCACTTGCATACTTAATGAGCACTTGAATCTATAATATGGCAACACCTTTACATTACTCCTATGCTTCTACTTGCACTCCTAATATAGGACACTTATACACATATTTACATTATATGATTTCACTCTTACATACATGACACGTGTGCACATTTACTCAACCTACACGTGCACTCTAAATCACATGAAACTTGTGCATTTGTTTCACATTATGTCTTTACATGAAACTTATTCATTTCTTTCACATTCACACTTACATAAAAGGGGAAATATAACTCACACTATAAACTATAGACTCAAACCTATTCTATTATTTAAAAATATACCATGAAGGTGCCATGGGGGTACATTAGCATGTACCAAATAATGTAATATACCTCATTAATAGAAGTAATTTCTCCATGAAAATAAAATAAAAATAAGCAATTGAGACTGAGGTAATAACTAGGGGGTCCTTGAATCCATACCCAATGGATAAATTTCATTAAATTAAAATTTACACATATGTACCATAGGTTATCTCATTTCATGGGATAGTGGAAGTCTCAACCACTTGCAAAATTTCAATATGGCTTGACCATTAGAAACTTCTATTTTCAAGGAAACATTTCTTGACTTTGTACCCAATGGACTAAGCCACAAGTTTCTAGGTTATTTATATTTATAAGGCTAAATATCCCTTGAGAGCTACTAGAACTATAGTGATAAATCACTACATCTTTTTAAAAGTAGAAGTTTGAGTAACATACAATCACATGATAAAAGCCTGATAAAAAGATCTATCATTAGAGGCTAGACCTCATGAGTAAGAGATGTATGAAATCCAAAAGTTCTTGAGTCATGAATAAAATAAAAAGAAAATTCTTGAAACAGGTACAAGAGGTAAAAGTCTCAAATATATGAAGATAAGTGGCCCTAATAGATGAAGTAAAAACCTCAAAGACAATGACATTTATGCCCCATGCACATTCTTTGAGGAATATTGTCCTTATTATAAAAATATCTTGTATCTTCGAGAAAGAAAAATGACAGCATGGAGCCACAATAAAAGTAGATCAAAGATCTAAAGTATTTACTAAAGCAATTTTTTGTACCTAAGTGATGGGGATTCCCAAAAATGAATAGATGACAATAAATATGGTAACTGCTCATCCAAGGGCTCAAGATTAATTAAAATTCATATCTTCAAATCTAAAAGATCTCAATATTGGAATATATTACATTATTTGGTACATGATAATGTACCACCTTGGGTACATATTTAGATTAGAAGTTTGTCTTATATTAGGGTTTGAGTATTTACTTTATGCAATGTAATAAATGCACAAGTAATATTAGAATATGCAAAGTATTCAATAATGTAAATGTGCATCATAGTCCATGTGCACATGAGTCCATATAATAGGAAGGTGAAGAGTCATAGGAAGATGAAAGGCCAAGAGTCACATCCCATTATATATTGGCCTTTGTGTGAAGAAGTAGAAATCCAAGTCATATCATATTTTATCATATCATATTAGTAGAGTAGAGTAGATTACAAGTTTGATACAATGTAGAACATGTATGAAGCATGGAGTATTTGAGATTTCTACATTTTGTATGAAGATACTATTTTCATGATCTTCCATTAATGGAAGATTTATGAGTTATTACTGAAGTTTATTATGAATTTTACCTACTTAGTATATTGTCATTATCATATATTTCATATTGCATGCTCATTTTAATCTTTGTGGTTGCATTTCATTAAATATATTTATCAAAATCTAACAATGGTATCAAAGCACAAGGTAGATTGCTAGGAGATAAGGAGATATTATTTTCAAAATTTCTAAAATTTCATTTTGGCTAGAGTCTTTCCATAGGGTTGCAAGAAAACTTGTGAATACTAGGACTCAACATAGATCTCTTTCCACTAGATTGAAGGATAACTAGTGAAAATTATTAATTTATAGAGATCAAGATATTTGCATGTATTTTCTTGTTGATGTCTAAGTTTTTATTGTTGAAAATTAGTTCTCATAGCTGAGAAGCTTCCTACAATAGATAAATAAGACTTTCATATTTTATTGCCTAAAATTATATGTGCTTTCCTCGCGCATGGATTAATTATTTGTTTCATAAAAAATAGACATTAAATATTAATGAGGTCCAAGAAATAAGACCCCATTGGAGATTGAAGATTGAAGATAAAGGAGGTCCAAGAAAGAAGGCCCCATTGGAGATTGAAGGTAGAATATTGAAGGAGACCCAAGAAAGAGGTCCCATTGAAGAACTTTCATATTTGAAATATATAATACTAAATATTGAAGATAGATAAGGACTAGGAAAATTCCTATTGAATATTTGAGAAGCTATAGAATTTGAAGAGGCAAGAGAAGGTCTCAAGCAAACTTGAAAGGAAAAATAAGAAGGTTGGAGAAGCCCTATTTAAGAAGTTGAAGTGGCCATTGGAGGAGATTTGAAGAAATCTCAAGGTATAATTTTGCAAGAAGGAGTAGTTCCTTAAAAAAGGAATTTGGGACAATTTTCACCATCTAACAACAAGCCCAAAAAGAAAAAGGATTTGGCAAGAAGTTTGTGAAATTTTGAAAAAGATTCTTGAAGATATCAAGACATTCAGATTCTTGAGAAAGAGGCCAATGAAAGAGGCTAGAGTTAAATCCATAATTTTATAAGAACATTGAAAGAGAAAGAAGCTAGAAGAGACCACCATATTTAAGAATTTAGAAGACATCCATAAAAAACTTGAAGGCTTATTAAAGAGGAGAAGCTTGCTAATTTTTAAGGTAGAAGTTGAAGGGTCATAGGATAACAAATTGAAGGTGACATAAAGCTATGATTTGGAGAATATTTGTGCAGATTTTGACATACCTTTGAAAAACCAATTGAAGGAAGGCTTGGTAGAAATAGAAGGTAGCAATTAAAAGGATATAAAGGAGATTCTTGGATAGCAAGATAAAGGATAACAAATCAAAGTTTTGGAGTAGCAAATTAAGATATTAGGACTGCAAATTTTTGCAGACTTGGAACGAGAAAAGAGAGCTACATTTGGAATTTTTTTGGGGCATATTAGAGAGGCTTTTGGATAGAAAAAAAAGAAGGAATTGGCTCCATTAAAAGCTGTAAATTAAAGAATTTTTGGACAGCAATAAGACAGAAATCAAAGCTACAATATTGACAAGTTTAGGGCAGCAAAGCACAAGGAATTGAAGCTAAAAATTTGATAAGTTTGAGGCAAAAATGGAGTAGAAATAAGAGCTACAAATTTTACAAATCTGGGGCAGAAAATAGGTGAACCAAATCACCAAGAATACTATCTACAAAAGGAGACCAAAAGTTATGCAATATTGGTGCTATAAAGGTTCATTATTCAAACATTCACATTAGTTTATTATCAAGGTTTTTGATATCACCATATTAGCTTTATTTAATTCAGATAAAGAAATTTGAAATATAGAGTCTTATAGAAAAGGAAGGTGGTAGCATTCTTGTCCTAAAATACACAAAAAATAAAACAACAAAGATCAAAGTTAGAGTTTACTTGAAAAGGAGAAATAAGGAGGAAATGATATTAGTATTAAATGTTGTTCTTTACAAGCTTATAAAAGTGCAAATTTATTGAAGTGAAAAGAAACCGAATAAGGGTAGATTTACTAAGCAAATAGAATACAAAATAAGGGCTCAAAATAGAGCAAATTTTAGAGTGTCTAAAGACACCAAGGGAACCACCAAGTTGGAAGAGCCACCACAATCCAAGGAAGAACCACCAACAAGCCATCAAGTTGAAGTTCCAATGTCATAGCTCCACTCAAGGAGCTCAAACAAAGGTAGATTTTATAAGGAAGGCAACATAGAGTTTGATAACAAACATAAAAATAATTCCTATTAAAAGAAGAAGCCAAAGCTAGGTATTTAAAGCACCTACGATTGACTAAGGGAGTTGATTTGAGAGCATACTTATTTATAAAGTGTAAAATCGAGTAAATATACAAGTCAGATAAGCCAACCATCGAAGCACCACCCAAGTGTCATGAGATAGAAACCAATAATCCACAAATAATATATTCTTAGAATAGCACCATTAATGAAGGAATGAGAGCACCATTGGCACCATCATAATGCCACCATGGAGTTGAAGAGCCACCATCTTGAAGGAGGAGCCACCAAATCCAAGAGCAAGCAACGTTACAAATAAGTGGATAATATCAAAAATAGTAATCCATTGAGAGAAAATATAACACCATTTTTTGTTACAAAGACATTGAGTATAGAAGAATTGAAAGTAGGGGTGTTCCAGAAAAAAATCAAGTCACTTCTAGGTGTAGAGGAAAATCAATATTCTACCAAGATAAGAGACTAAATAAGCGTTACAAAGAAGAGAAAGCACCACCACTTGGAAGGATATAATATAGTCATAAGAGGAGTAAAGAGATACATTTCCAAGTATCACAATGCATAAGGTAACTCCAAGGGAAGTGAAACATCTTATTTGCATGAAAGACAAGTCATACAAGCCTATTCATGAAATAAGAATGTAATGCAAGTGAAGGGAGCACAACAGATTTGAAGGTAAGAGAAACTAGCTAGCACTAGGTGGATAATCAAAGTCTTAGAGAGTGCCATAAGGAAGAACATTAAATGCACATCATTTTGCATTGAAGTATAGGAAGTGGACAACACCTAAATTAGAGTGCAAGTTGTAGCAAAAAGAAGTCATAGGAGAAGTAGACCAAATACATAGCACATCATAATAAAGAAGGTACATAAAATATTTAAATCAATTTGCATTTTCATAAAGGTCAAGGAGGTATAAGGAATATTAATACTAAGGTTAAGCTTAGATAATCTATCATGCTTGAAATTAATTAGATGAAGGGAGATATAAGAAATTGCATTGATGAACTATAACCTTAGATGATTTGTTAAATGATTTGAAAGATTTTTGAAGTAAGGAGGATTTAATTTGAAAGATTTTGGATTTACTTTATTTTGAAATTCAAGCATAAAATATTTGCAAATAATTTGACATGGAGGCATAAGGACTTCTACATAGAAATTGAAATATTAAATTTGCAAATATCCTTATTTTATAAATTTCTAATTAGGGAGTTATAAGGAGTTCAACACCAAGTTAGTCTCTTGATATTTAGAAACCATATTATTGAAAATTGAGAGACATAAATATAAAGAGAGTTTTTTTTAAGTTGGAAAACTAAATTGGAATTAGTCTCTTGTTCAAATTAATGAGACATAAGGAATCCAACTTAAAGATTTTAAAGATAGAGAATTTTAGCAATTGAAATTGCATTAAAATTATTTTTAGATTTCTATTCATAAATAGGAAGAAATAAGATGAAGAATAATAGTTGAAAATTAGGGAGACAAAAGGGATTCAAATCAAAAGGAAAAATAAGAAAGCTAAGTACTTTATCAAAACCATTTTATATTCAAAACACTTGGGAGATACAAGGTATTCTATAAAACTTGAGAATTAAAATATCTTATCAAATTTGGTCAAATACTCAAAACTAGGGATATATAAGGTAGTTTACAAGTATCATCATGACAAAAAATAAATTCATACTTTCAGAATCTCAACTTCTTAAAGGACACTATTACACTTCATGGAAAAACAAAGTGAGGTCAATATTGATAGTTGAAAAGCTTTGGGACATAGCTAAAGGAGAAAAAACTAAACTTTAGATTTAGAAAACTTTATTCAAGATATTTGAAGGAAGGAACAAAGCCACTATCTTGAATCTCCAAACTCAATTGCATTCTCTAAATGTTAATAGTGGTGAAAGTATAGAACTATTTCTAAGAAAAGTAGCAAATATAAAAGGAAAATTGTTAACCTTAGGAGAAAATGTAGAAAACAAGTTTCTTGTCCAAGTGATCCTAAGAGCACTTTTAGAAAGCTACAAGTATTTAGTCACATTGTTACAAATTCTAAGTAAAGATACATAATTTGATGAGTTAATCAATATACTACAAGAATATGAGATAGAAAATTTAGTGAAAGATGAAATGACTAACAATGCATTAGTCTCAAAAGATAATTCACAAGGAAATGTTGCTTCATTCTCAAAGGGTATATCAAGATGGAATAATATATATTTTCAAGTATGAAAAAATAAAGGACATAGTACCAATTATTTTATAGTCAATCCAAGAAATCACCATCAAGGAAATCAAACAAATTTTGGAAGCCAATCAAATAGGCCATTCCAACCAGGACAATATCAAAATAAATATAATTTAAATCAGAAATAATTTCAGCATCCATATACTTTTCAAAAGCAATATAATCATCCTCAACTACAATATAGAGAATGGAAACAAAAAGGAAATTTAGTTCAAGAGATTCATGAAATTTAGGAACTGGAAGAACCTATAGATGAACATGAAGTTAAAGCTCTTTCAGCAAAAATAGTATTTTATGAATATACTAATTATTTAGTTGATAAAGATATAGATAGGAAGCAAAATGAAGAAAACATAAAAGAAGATATTAAGTTCCATAACCAAGATGAAGACCATATTAAAGACTAAACTTTCAATAACCAAATAATGTAATACATAGGGGTGTTGGAATATATTACATTATTTGGTACATGCCAATGTACCACATTGGGTACATCTTTAGATTAGGTTTTTAGTATTTACTGTATACAATTTAATAAATGCACAAGTAATATTAGAATGTGCACAATATTCAATAATGTAAATGTGCATCATAGTCCATGTGCACATGAGTCTATAGAATAGGAAGGTGAAGAGTCATAGGAATATGGAAGGCCAAGAGTCACATACCATTATATATTGGCCTTTTTGTGAGCAAGTAGAAATCCAAGTCATATCATATCTTATCATATCATCTTAGTAGAGTAGAGTAGAGTACAAGTTTGATACAATGTAGAACTTGTATGAAGCATGGAGTATTTGAGATCTCCACATTTTGTATGAAGATCCTATTTTTGTGAGCTTTCATTAATGGCAGTTTTATGAGTTATTGCAAAATTTTCTTATGGGTTTTACCTAATTTTTTTGGTAGATAAGATACTATAGCATTAATACCGGGTTTTACAGGTTGACCCAATAACAAAAATTATCCCAGGGCTATTGATGAACATATCCTTACTAAGGATACTATATATGTAAAATCTACATGCCGCCAAAGCCATTACATATGGTAAGGCACATAGCCTATTATCAAAAAGAAACTTCCCATACAACATTTTTGGTATACCCCAATAAAACACACATGCATCATAATTACAAAAAAGAAACAGACATGGATCCCTTCCTTGAGACAATGGAGAAACAAAAAGCTGCAGACACACATAGCAGAGTACTGAAAAAAACTCCCACAAGCTCTGTATTGACAGTTACTCTTAATAATTCTTTGGTAATTGCTTTCTTTCGTATATGATATGCTTTGGTAACACATACTATCTTGGCAAATCAGCCTTGGAGAAGTGAACCTGCTTGGGTTTTACCTACTTAGTATATTACCATTATTATATATTTAATATTGCATGCTCATTTTAGTCCTTGTGGTTGCATTTCATTAAATATTTATTATCAAAAGCTAACACTCAAAGGGATAAATAATTATAAGAGACATGACTTAGTGTATGAAATGATAACCACCTAGAAATCTCTACACAAGCTTTGGAAGGAAAACCCTCCTCTTGTAATTTATAAATAGGAGTAGCAATAGCTTTGTAAAGGATAGACAAAATTGTAATTGTATGCATTTGTAGGCTTTACTTTCATTTATCTCTATAAAAACAATCGTGGTTCCTAAGTTGCTTGTGGACAATCTCAAACCCCCACTTTTAGCACAATCTATGTAAAATATTGCTTTTATTTACATATTGTAGCACCCTAAAATTGGCACAGTTAAAACCTTAGTAAAAAAGATTAAAATTTGAATTTTAACCCCGAAACTGCCCATTAACCGCCTGCCTCATTTTTTGCATCATTTTTAGAATTTGTTTTGACCGTTGGATGATATCGTCGTCGATCAGACAAAATCATCCCAAATCTGACGAATTTGTCTGGAACAGAACGTCTAGACGATTTCGGCCCAAAAAAGAATTTTCATAATTAGTTTTTGTTTCAACAGCCTCTCTAACTTGGGCAGAAGTGTGTCTGCATAGTTAGAGATTCCTCCATTGGAGATCTCCTAGATTGGGATGATCCCCAACCTCCTAACCTCTCCCTAAATCCTATATAAACTTAAGATTTTCCCTGACTTTCCCCCTGGCTGATTTTCCCTGCAACCTTAGCTTTTCGTACATTAGAACACCTTCGCATTATTGTTTGCATTGCATATTTTCAAGTTTTCTTGCAGGAATTTTACCGTTTTTCAGCTGGAGCAAGCTCGGATCGTCGAAGGTGATTTCGTATGATTTTGGATGATCCTGTCGACATTCACAAAAATTTTGTATGATTGCAGGTGATTTCGATTGCATTCAAGATTGGGGGCAATCAGTGCCCTGAGTTTGCATTGTTTGTCCTTTCTTGCTTGTTTTGTTCTACATTAGTTTGGTTTATTCTTATTCTGCATCCTGGAGTTCACCTCATTTAGCCTAAATACATGATAAAGTTAAAATAAATTGTTAAAATAATGCATTTCCTTTAGTTATTATCTAGATTTATCATTTTAGGCAAATTTACTATCATTTCTATTGTTTCCCCTTTCTTTTGCAATTGCATTTTTGGTTTTTGGTGTTTGTTTCTATGATTGCATGTTTCTAAAGAATTCGTCTGACGAATTAGTCAGGTCGACGATGATCCTGTCTAATCTCAGATGATCGACTGTGATTTGGGAATATTCTGTGCAATCACAGATGATCCTATCATATCAGGGATGATCTAGACTTCTACAAGCTTCAGAATCTTCATCAAACATTCGAAATTAGGTATATTCTATATTATTTAGTACATTTTCTATATTTTACACTTGTTCATGCTTTCTATATTCATATAAATTAGCATTTTCATATAGAATAGCTTAGATTCATTTTGGCCAAACCTAGGAATTTGAATGATTGAGTATAAAAATGAACACATCAAACCCATTCTCAACCTAGGCATGGAAACTACCACTCAAATTTTCTTGGTGAACCCCACCATCCATCAAAAATTCACCCTGATACCCCTCCCCCGAGAGGCATGACCTTCAAAGGGCCTCTCAATCCAAGGTATCATCTCATCCTTCTCGCATCCCCCTTCTGGTCACGTATCCTTTAGCCTGAAGGTAAGGGCACAAAAAATTTGGGTCGATACATTTTGGTGAACCCGACATGAAACTAAAAACCTTTTGAAAATAAAAACAAAATATATATATATATATATATATAAAGATAAATGCCTTATTAGAGAAAATTTAGAATAATTTAAGTTGCACATCATACTTAGATGGTAGATTATAATAAAAGACGAGCTATCACCATAAATGTTGAAAATCAATTAGCAGCCATAGAAATTACTTTTGTGCTTAGAATACCTCAAACAAATAGAGTCCAACCTTTGTGGGACGAACTTGATAGGAGATTGGGTATTATTTCATATAGAGCAACATAACTTAGGCAAATTAAGAGGTTTGTCCTAGATATAATTGTGGATCCTGATCAGGTGACTTTGCACCATGAACTTCAGAGAGCTTGCCATAGGTGGTTAGCTGATAAAAGAGCGTTTGTGTCTTTCAAATTGTATACCTTTGAGGAATACCTCAAGAACACAGTTGTAGTACATAAATTTCTATCTCGTGTAGAGGATCAAGAAGTCATTCTTACGGATAGAAAGAGATGGAATAGAGTTCCTAGAGCTATGTTATATCGAGAGTATTGCCATGAACTTTATTTCTATAGGTCAGAGTCTAAAACAAATAATATCACCATAGCACACTTTGTCAAATTCTTGAAAAACCATTTCCAATTTGAAGAGGAGCATTTCATGACTCCTAATGAACTTGATCCTATTAATGATATCCATAAACTATTTATAGAAAACTAAGCCATTCTTTTAGTATTATTATTTCTTGCATTTAGTATGATGTTTGTTGTCTTTATAATATTATTATAAAAATATAAAAACAATCATAAAACAAAAACAAAACAAAAATATAACAAAATTAAAATGTTTTTCTTTTAAGTATTATAGTAGGTATATAATTAAAATATATACCTCTCAAACTTGTTGCATATATATATATATATATATATATATATATATATATATATATATATATATATATATATATATATATATATATATATATATATATATATATATATATATATATATATATATATATATATATATATATATATATATATATATATATATATATATATATATATATATATATATATATATATATATATATATATATATATATATATATATATATATATATATATATATATATATATATATATATATATATATATATATAAGTATATATATTTGCTGAAATCTAAGTTTAAGCACAATGACTAGACTTAGGAATGGAAAACAAACTGAAGTAGAAGAATATTGGCTAGGAAAAACATTAAATAACCCAAATGTCATTCCTGAAGATCCAATTTAGGAAGAAGGAACTCTAGACCAGCAAGAAGAAGAGTTTGTTGTAGTAAATGAACAAGAAGAAATGGTTAGAGAGGAAGGATCCTCATCCCCTAAAATGTCTCCAAGTGGAGCTGTTACTTTTGAGAACATGGAACAATTCTAGAAGTTCATCAATACTAATATTGGTGTTCTTAATAGAGCAGTCCATATGGACAAGGATCAAATTAGTGACACTCAAGAAACCCTAGAAGAAGTATATCACACACACACTAATCCTTTGTCCTTCATTGATCAAGAAAGTGATCAAGCTGGACCATCCAATTTGGATATGGCCACTATAATCCAGAACATGCAAAAACAACAGGTTACCCAACCACCTAAAGTGCCTGTTACTAAGCCTAGAATCATTCCCGCATAAAAGAAACCTTCATTCACTACTTTATTTTTCCAAGCTATTGATCAATATACCTTAAATCAACAAAAGCCCAAAACAAATCCAAATATCAATTTCCAACAATCTGGAATATAACATAATACTGCTACAAATCTTCTTCATAATACCCTTCCTACCAACACTTTACATAATAGCAACATAGCATCTAATCCTTATGTCATGCCATCATACGCTCACAAATCCCATACTCATGTATCACCGAACCAATATGGTGGACAAACTAGTAATCTTGAAGCCATGGTGAAACAACTAGTTTCCCGCATGGACCAGATAGATCCCTACCATCCCTCGTACAATTATTGAGATATGTGTAGTCAACCTTTAGATCCTATAGTCATAGCACAGCCATATCCTAAAAACTTTCCTATGCCCGTCCTACCTATATACAAAGGAACCGAAGATCCCATAGAGCATCTTTGTATGTTTAGGATAGCATGTCATGATATATCACATGATGACTTGTTATTACTAAAAATGTTCTCGAAAAGTTTAGGAGGAATGGCATTAGAGTGGTACTATCAATTACCCATGAATTCTTTGAGGAATTTCGAAGAAATAACTGAGTCTTTTGTTCATCAATTTAGCGCCTACATCGAAAGGCATGTGACCATTAAAGATTTGTACAACTTAAAACAAGACAAAGATGAATGTTTTATTGATTTCCTAGCTCGGTGGAGACAATTGATAGGAAAATTGCACTTTGTGTTACCTTATAGGGAGATGTTGGACATTTTTATTAATAATTTACAAGAACAACTATCCTATGAGTTATCAACTGCTACCTTGACCACCTTCGATCAGGCTATAATCTTAGCTCGAAGAGTGGAAGATGCTCTCATTAAGAGAGGTTAGCTCAAGAAGAAATATGATGATAAAACATCCAAAAATAAATATAAAAATAAACAATTTGTGGGCGATGGAGTCACTGATAGCAGAGATATAGCTAATGTCAATGCTACGAAGACAACAGAGAAATTTATATTGAAACCTCCTGATAAACCTCCTCGAGAATTTACTAGGTTAAATCAACCTTTATCAACTATTCTACCACAGTTATTAGAACAAGGTTTTATTCAATTACCAAATATCCAGGAACCTGATCCAACTATACCCGGATACAGAGCTGATTTACACTATGATTTCCATAGAGGACCTGGACACGCTACCAACTCTTGTAAAATACTAAAACATAAAATATAGGACTTAATTGATAATAATGAGATGGAGGTGCAAGCCTTTCAACCTAAACAAAATCCTCCTAATAATGCTCAAAAGAACATCCCCCAAAATCAAAATCAGAATGCAAATCAATCATTGGACATATTTCAACATCCTTTACCAAAGCATGGTAAAGAGGTGGCCAATCAAATTGAGCATCATAATGTTCCCCCTCCTACCCGATATGTAGGAACTATTAGTGGGCATTTACCTGCTCATGATCTGCAAATCCTTGACACAACTTTATTCGTGGTTACAACCAGGACTCTACATAATATTCAGATACCTGATATTAGTCATACAGAATACGAGACTGAAAGTGATATGGAAATCACATCAAATCAATCGAATAGTTCTAAAGATGAATTAGATACTATTCACCCTATCACAAATTCTATGGTTCCAGAAGAACCATTTCCAAGAAGAGTCACTACTAGACCATATTCTCACCAATTACTTTCTAATGAACAAGCTATAAAATCTAGACCAAGACCCATTCATCATCCACAAAATAATATTGTGGGTACCATCGGAGCTGTTACTAAGCAACAGGCTCAAAATTCGCAACAAGATCAAGTTCAGAATGATGGATCAGCTCCATTTGTTTTGAAAGTTCCTAATAAAGGGAATAATGCAGCTAATGTTCAACCTAAACCTCCTTATAATATTAATGAACAATTATCAAATACTACAGCTCAAATTTCCCTTTTGGACCTTTTAAGATCCTCTCCTACACATAGAGATGAACTAATGCTCACATTAAGCCAAATTATGGTACCACAAGACATTCAACCTTAAGCCATGACCAATACTATAAAAACTCGAGAAGTTGATTGTATTAACTTTCAGGATAGAGATATACCACAACATAGTTTACATAAGGATAACCCCTTATATATTACTGCCCTAATTGGAGATGTAGTAGTTAAGCGAGTCTTGATTGATAATGGTTCATCTTTAAACATTTGCACTTTTGAATTCTACCAAATATTTGGGTTTAGAAGTGATAAAATGAAAAGAACTGATATGATCATAAAATCCTTTAATGACGAAACACAAGAAATGTGTGGAGTTAATACTATCCCATTGCAGGTTGGTCCAAGAACCTTAGACACGACAATATTTATTGTACATTGCCCTGCATTGTACAATATACTCTTGGGTCGCCCTTGTATCAACGCGATGCGAGCCGTTCCCTCAACTTTACATCAATGTGTCAAATTCAAATTTAAGAATCAATTGGTTACCATTCACGGTGATCCCAGACCCTTTGATATGTGTGCTATGGCAGAACCTGTTGGAGTTCAATTTTGCCCCGCTCTATCATCCATACATCCTATTTCTCATTCTTCATCTAAACATGTGAAACACACACCCATAACATCATCTACTTCTTCTCCATCAATTCCACCTTTACATATAGCTCAACCATCCTCTAAACAAACCACATTAGGACCCCGAAAAGATCCTAATCCCACAACCAATGCTTCTTGTTCTACTCCTATAATTTCCATACCTATAGACCCATCTATCGACACCTCTACATTGTCTACATCCACCAAAGGCATATTTTCCGCATCAAAATATGTAGGAAATGATCCTTCTACCTCTTACGCCCTTACTAATGAGCTCTTACCCGATTTATCTAAAATTCTTATATAAAAAAAAACAAATGTTTCTATGCAAGATTCCCTTATTTTAAATAATTTGCCACCATCTCCTCATACCTTGGGCCTCCCACATCCTATGGTAAGTATTTACCAAGTTAGGAGTTGTGCCTTTATTTATAAGGGATATGACTGGGGAAGAATACCCAGAAACATCAAGACTCATTATGATGGATATGCTCGATGTTATTTTACTAATGAATATATTAAAGCTAAACCTATAATGCTTAAATTGGGATATAAAGGGAAAGGTTTGGGACCTTTCCAAGATGGTATGAAAGAACCTTTTGAGGTAGAACCGTGGCCCACCCGATGTGGCGTGGGCCTATTTCCTAGTAAGGGTCAGCCCTTCCCATTTGAGGATGATAATAAAATCATATGTTACCAAGATTATTTGGATGAATGCGATGCTTTGTGTCTAACAAATAAGTCATTTACATGTAATATGCTATCCATATTTTACCCTGAGATGATTGTTGAATTCGACGATGAGTTGGAGGGAGATATCTTCCATGATGTCTCCATTGAATAATTGTTACACAACGAATTTTATTTTGATGGCTCTATACCTAGTATAGCCCAGCTTGAGGCCACGACCCCTCAAGACGAATTATCCAAGATAACCTTAGAAGAATTACAACAATTGGGCATTTCACCCGCCCCACCTAATTTTGAGAGAGACTTACACATGGAAGTAGAAAACGTCATAAAAATTAACATTGGAACTGAGGATAATCCCAACATGATCAACATTGGATCAAAATTGAATAAAGAAAAACAAGATAAATATATTGCATTCCTTAAAGAATATGAAGATGTCTTCGCTTGGACATATGAATATATGCCAGGTTTAGACCCTTCTGTAGTCATGCATCACCTAGTAGTCCATCCGGATGCTAAACCTGTTAAACAGAAACTTAGAAAAATGCATCCTAAAGTGGCCTTACTAGTCAAAGGGGAATTATAAAAACTCCTGAATGTTATTTTTATACAAGCTATTGATTATGATGAATGGATCTCGATTGTAGTTCTAGTAACTAAGAAAGAAGCTACCATAGTTAGGGTTTGCATAGACTTTAGAGATATTAATGGTGCATGCCCTAAAGACGATTTTCCTCTTCCCAACATGGATCAAATCATTGATTTTACTGTTGGGAGTGGAATGATATCCTTAATGGATGGATTTTTTGGCTATAATCAAATCAGGATAGCTCCTGAAGATCAGGCTAAAATAACCTTTATCACCCCTTGGGGGACATTTTGTTGGAAAGTGATGCCATTTGGTTTGAAGAATGCAGGTGCAACATATCAACGAGCCATGACTTATATATTTCATGATATGATGCATGATATACTACATGATTATGTAGACGATATTATAGCTCATTCTATTAACGAAGATGATCATCTAGATGACTTGAGAAAAGTATTTGATCGGTTAAGGGAATATATTATCCGATTAAATCCAGCCAAATGTATATTCGGAGTTAAGTTCGATAAATTAGTGGGGTTATAGTTTCTTTACGTGGCATCAAAATTGACCCTCTCAAGATTGTGGCTATCATTGATATGCCCGCACCCACAAATATATCTAAATTATGAAGTTTACAAGGTAAGCTTCAAGCTATCCATCGCTTCATCGATAAGCTGGTGGATAAAACATGACCCTTTCTTAAGCTTCTTAAGAAGGATGTCCCTTTCTATTGGGACAACGAATGTAAGGAAGCATTTGAACTCCTCAAACAATATCTTCTTAACCCACTGGTACTTTCACCACCCAGACCTGATCGCCCATTTATCTTGTATATTTCTTCTTTAGATTTTGATTTAGGTGCTATGTTAGCTCAACTTGATGATGAGAAAAGAGAGCGTGCTAATTATTATATTAGCAGAACCTTAATCAGTTATGAAAACCGCTACATAATATTATAGAAACTATGTCTAGCAGTTGTATTTTATATGCAAAAACTATGCCATTATATGCTCAGTCAAAAAACGTATGTTATTGCTAAATCCGATCCCTTGCGGTATCTCATGAGTCGAAATTATTTATCTGGTCACACAACAAAGTGGGTTCTTGCGCTAAGCGAGTTTGAACTCACATTTATAGGAAAAAAGTTTGTTAAGGGTCAAATCATAGCAGATCAATTTGCTGCTGCACCCTTAGAGTCTACCCATCCCCTCATCATTGAGTTTCTTGATGAATGCCTTAAACTAGAGGCAGACCATCCAGAGCAATGGTCCCTATACTTTGATAGAGCCTGATGCATGAGTGGGGCTAGTGCAGGTATTATTTTGATATCTCTACAAAAACATATTATACCTCTATCCTTTAAACTAACGTTTGCTTGTACTAATAACACTGTTGAATATGAGGCTCTAATCCTTGGATTACGAGCTGCCTTGGCACTAAAATTAAAAATTTATTAGTTTTTTGTGATTCTCAACTTGTTATAAATCAAATTAATGACGTTTATCAGACCAGAGATGATAAATTACGTCCATATAAAGCATATTTTTTATAATTAATATATTTATTTAAGCAAGTTACCTTGGCAGCTATTCCCAGAACTAGCAATCGTGCGGCTGATGCTATGGCTACAGCTGCATCTCTTTTACCCTTTGAGTTAGATGACGAATATGATACCATCATTATTCATCGAATCTAAGAACCCACTTCAAATAAATCATGCTTAGAACCTTTGGATGTGTTTCTAATCAACGAAAATACTCCTGAACTTTGGTACACTGATATATTCAATTTCCTTCAAAATGGGACCTTCCCTGAAGGTTTTAATAGAAACCAAAGATCGGTTATTACGTCGATGAGAAAGTCGCTTCGTAATAATTGGTAATACATTATATAGGAGATCTTTTGAAGGTATCCTATTGTGATATTTGAATCTAGAAGAATCTAGATCAGCTTTGAGTGAAGCCCACGATGGATCTTGTGGGGGGACACTTCAGTGGTAGCGCCATTGCTAAGAAGTTCCTTAGGATAGGATATTTTTGGCCCACCATGGAGAATGATGCACATGATTATGTGCACCATTGCGACAAGTGCCAGAAACACGTTGACCTTGTCCATGCCCCTACACAAGAACTGCAGGCTATTTCATCTCATTGTCTCTTTTCAAAATAGGGCTTAGACATCATTGGAAAAATAAATCTTGTGTCATCTGATGGACACAAATTCATCATAACCGCCATCGAGTATTTTACGAAGTGGGTTGAAGCTATGCCCTTAGCTTCTTGCACTGGAACCCAAGTTTCCAAATTTATTTTTAATCAAATTATTTGTAGGTTCGAAATTCCTGTAAATCTCATTTCAGATATTGGAACTTGTTTAAAAAATAAATATGTCAAGAAATTATGTCAAAAATATAAAATTCAACATCGTTGGTCCACTCCCTATTATCCTCAGGGTAATGGCCAAGCAGAAGCATCTAATAAAACATTAATTAAAATCCTCAAAATATTGGTCAATAAATTTGGTCGCAATTGGCACATCCAATTATATCTTGCTTTGTGGGATTATCGAACTAGCATTCGTACTCCCACGGGCACTTCACCTTTCATTTTGGTTTATGGCGTTGAAGCTATTTTTCCCTTTGAATTAGAAGTTCCTTCTTTAGCTCTACTACTTCAAGACACTGAAGTAGGAGATGAATATCATGCTGGCAGACTCAGTCAGCTGGAACTCCTAGATGAGAAGCGCATCAATGCTTTGGAGCATCTTTTTGCTTACCAAAATAAGCTTAAATGATCATACCTCAAGAAAGTTCATCATCGATCCTTTGAGATCGACGACCTTGTCTTAAAAGAAAACCAAAAAAATACTAATGCCACTAAAGACCTTAAAGGTAAATTCGAGCCCAACTGGCTTGGACCATATATTATCACTGCTAAATTTGGATAAGGAACATACAAATTAGCTACCTTATATGGTAAAGATATTAAAGAACCCATGAACATTATGCATCTTAAACGCTATTATGCATAAATCTGGTCATTTCGTCATTTGTATATATTTTGCATATTGTTTCATTTTTAATAAAATATATAAAAATTTCAAAAACAACAATATTATCTATTCTTTCAACTCATACATTAAAACCAAAATATAAAAACATAAAAATCATCGAAATCTTCAAAAACGTTTTCTTTTTGCACCTATCAATTCTTGAAGTATTGCACTTATATTTTTAGTTATTTTGGATAAATTAGCATTTATTTGGAATCCCTCACCTTCACACTCACATAAATAAATATCTTGATTTTATTTGGTATGATTATTAATCTCTCTTATATCGAAGTCCACAGTTGAATTAAATAAAGTTTTGAGCATAGAGAACTGATCTTGTTATTTACTTAAACCAAGTAAACCTTTTCACATTAAAATGATTTTATTGCAAATTCAATACGATGCTACATAGTAGAAGTGGTTTCTTGAGCAAAAAGTTTCCCCTGCTATCCTATCATGCACATGGTCTAGAATATTTGAGAATTGACAAAAGGACAAGCTCACCCCTACCCAGAATAAAAATCCCTTGCTCTACAGCCAATCCGAGCAAGTATCCCTAGTATATAAAGAAAAAAGAAAAAAGAAAAAGAAAAAAATTATTATGAGCAAAAGAAGCATTATTGCAGTATCATTTTGTACCATTTCAGCAATATTTCAGCATTATCTCAATGTCAAGCAAAAATACAAAAAGAAAAGAAAAGAGAAAAGAAAAGAAAATAAAAAAAACAAAAAGAGCAAAAGCAATAAAATCCATTTTCCCTACCCCTTGAAAAGAAAACAAGGGTGAATGAGCTTGAATCCTTGGAATTCTCAATTATTCAAAAACTGTGAGGTAAGCCCCATAACAGGCGGTTTGTGCCCAACCCGCTTGGCATTGGGTAATTCCTAGCATGGTGATATGTCTGTTACATTAGCGACCTTATTTTGTATAGACCTATGTCTTCTTATGGATTAGCTATCTCTTGAGGACCCGACTTACATAATAGTCTGGTATGGTTATATGCATATAAATCATGGTCAACGAACACTTATTTGGTTAATTCAAATTACTTGTATCAAATTATCTTGCTCAAAATTGGTAAAAGAACAATACAATTACACACACATTTGTTTTGAAAGATTTTGTATCATTATGATAGATCAAGATTGGCAACGAACTCACATATGCACATGGGGTTCCTTATAAATCTACATTTTGTCTTTGAGATAATTTAAAATATTTATGCAAATCTTCTGGAATGATTTCATCTATTTTATGTTACAGCAATTACATACATTTATTTTCAAAAATCCAAAACTTCTTTCAAAACATGCAATAAAACTAAATTTATATTTTTCGAATTCTGCGATGATGGTATAGTTCTGAAACCTAAATGGGAATTTCATGCCTAGCGCAAGTCCTCATCTTATATTTTATGTTTATTTCAAAATAAAAAATCAATCATGCAATAAAACTATTATATCAATTTCTTCTTTGGATTTCGCGATGATGGTATAAGTCTCTACCTATAATTCTATGCCTAGCACAAACCATTGTTCTAATTTTATTTCCCATTTATTTAAATCATAAAAACATATGGCTTAAATCATTAAGTTACACAATTCTGCTTTAAAAAGAACGAACATTGTTTCTATTTCATTTCATTATGTCAACATTCAATTTTGCAATGATGGTATAATTCCTAGGGAATTATTCAAAAAAATTATCACACTTAGGAATTTTTTCCTAGAAAATATCATTTTAAATATATTTCATGCATAATATTTTCATGAAAATCTGAAAACAAATTATCACCATCATCATTTTCATTACCACAACACAAAACCTTAAGACAATCTCTTAAGCACTCTTTTACTTTTAGCAATATTTCTATACCAGGATTAGCTTGACGACCTAGCGAGCGATGACTCCATGAAATGGTCATATAACAGTGAAAATGTCCTTTGAAATTATTGTTAAAAGTCCCTTTTATTTTTTATCAAATCATACCACAAACAACCAATTTGTTTACATGAAATTATTTCATTTAAATTTTACAGCATGACATAAAATTATAATATTTCCAAATGGCATAATTACATGAATCATCAATCAACAATTCAAACATTAAAGCATCATAAAACATATGGCAAATTCATATCACAAAAAGATCATATATATATATATATCAAAATTATGTACATCATATCAAAACTGGATTGGTATGCCATAATCTACATCTTGGCATACTCAATCCTCTCAACAATATATATACAGTCTGTAGTCAATAAGTAGGTAACCTTGAGAAGCCCTTGAGCTCTCAACATCATCTCCTCTCCTACCCTGAGGTGGAGGAGGTGGCCCCATCGAAGTCCATGCCATATCATGGGTCCTCGACGTCGATCGTGATGATTTCCTCGATGACCCCATCCTGATCGGCTCTGCAATGCCGACTGGTAGCTGTATCCTCTAGCCCTTTGGAACCAGCTAGAAGTATACTCCCTGATAGAACGTGGTCTGAGCAACCAACTGCACCAACTCCAAAATGCTCGTTCCTATGCTCTGAGCCCTGAGTCGTGTGGCCTCATCTCGTAATGTCTGCACCTCAGCTCGAAGGTAGGCATTCTTCACCCAGAGAGTTGCCATCTTGTTGCTCTCCCCTACCTTGATAGCCTTGCCCTTATCAGGTGATGGTGGCCTCCCCATTTGCTAAGAAAGGAGTCCCTCCTCCCTCCTCTCCTACTGCTGTGGTCTCTACGG
The DNA here is from genome assembly GCA_028583015.1 of Wollemia nobilis. Classification (NCBI taxonomy): domain Eukaryota; kingdom Viridiplantae; phylum Streptophyta; class Pinopsida; order Araucariales; family Araucariaceae; genus Wollemia; species Wollemia nobilis. Next base: position 3,679,953 of record JAQPPZ010016363.1, on the reverse strand, counting down.
AGCCTGTGGCACCCTCTGGCGTCTCTCCTATGGAGACCATCGCTGCTCTCTCCCTCTGTGACCCCACGCTGCATCAATGGCTACTTGGCATCGCCTCTCCATCTGACACACAACCACATGCATCTGACCCTGTGCCCTCATCATCCGAGGAGGGCGGATGCCTACGTACCAGGAATCATATCTATCAGCCACCCCAGCATCATCCCCATCCATTGGCTAAATGGGGGCATCATCGTTGTCTTGGCTCCAGAATCCCTGCATGTCCATAGCCCCGCTCAGTGTGATATTATCTCAGACAGTTCGGGAGTACTCATAATCCCTGAGATAAGGGATCCCCTACTGTAGACCGAACTATCACAAAACTTAGTCATAGCGGTGGAGCTCTACCTCTCCCCACTCCATCCTCAGCCAACAGACTTGCTTGATGCGAGTCAACTCCTATCTGTCCTCTCTCCACCCTGGATGCTCCCTCCATGGTCTCTAGGTGATCTAGTCTGGGATGAGGTCATCGAGCAACCTCTGTGACATCGACAGATCTATCCATCATTGTGACCCTCTCTGGAGCCACCAATAGAAAACCCGGGGCTCTCTCGGTCAACCCCTACCAGTGGAAGCCCTACCGACCTCCACACCGTGATGTGCTCCCAGCACCAAATCTGTAGTAGTGATTTCAAAACTAAATATCGCCCTCCCTTGTATATGACCCCATGAAGGATCCTATACAGTTGGCACAATACAAAGCTACCCCATGCAAATCTGTACCCGTGGTCTCTCATGTTGTAGACCACATATGAAAGAATCCATATTAGTCTGCAATCGCTCTGGTGGCACAGTAGAAGACTACCTACCACCCCTGCCAAAACCTGAGTCAACCTAGATGCCCCAGGCATCTGCCTTAGTGACTCGATGTTTACTTTGACCTTCTCTAGGGCGAAGCTCAGGTTTTTGCACAATCGCATCATAGCCTAGCCCTGATTAGCCGTAGGGGCCATAAACCATCAGTGTATGGGGATTCTCAAGATCCTCCATACATCCTCCAAAGTGGGATCCATATCCCCTATCGATAACCAGAAGCAATATGATCCTGGGTACCATCTCTCTACTAGGGCTGTCAGTAGCCCCATGTTTGTCGATATTTGTGGCATTTTTGCCACATGCTCTAATCCAACCTCTGCCAGTCGGCCTCGCTCTGCCTAATCAAGAGTGGCCATGTCATCCCTTAGACCCCCGTATTTCCACTCTCGACTCTTTAGTAATCCCCTCTACAAAAAATAAACAACAAAACAATAAAATTCATTAATAAACAATTATTAAAATCAATTAAAAGTAATTCAAACAAGTTTAATTTCATAAAAAACATGATATTGTCCATTATTGGATGATATCATCCTAAATTTAGTCATTTCTTCCTTAGTAGGACAAAATCATCTCTGATTTCGCAATTAGGGGATCGTCCCTTATTGGACGAGATCGCCCCTATATCGTCGATTTCGCCCCAAGACGAAATCGATGATCTAGGGACGATTTCGATGAAATCAGGATGATTTCGTCCCGACGTCATCGATAGCCCAAAAACAGCCACGATGCCCCAAAAGAAGTTAAAATTAAAATAAAAAATCACATAAATCAACCTAAAAACATGTTAAACTAAGTTTAGATCCTTACCCATAGCTCGCGCCAGACCTCCGTCGATCTGTGCGCCATCTCAACCATTTTCGTCTGCATAACTCTAAAACAGAGAAAATGAACAGTAAAAATGAATTAGGGTTTTACCCTATTTTTCTTAATTTTATTCAAAAATAATAAAACAACATTTTTAATTTTTTCTTTTCCATGCTTTTACATCAAACGTTCGATTTGGGTAAAAACACAAAGGGGGCACCATAGTAAGCAGTCATACGATTCGACCTAGAATCGTCGTTTAAAAATTGAAATAAATTTTTGCTTTCTCGTAAAGCGAGAAGAACTCGTATTTAACACATTTTCTTCAAAAAATTCACTAAAGAGGGGGAAAAATGTAGCACCCTAAAATTAGTGTATTAAAACCTTAGTAAAAAATATTAAAATTTGAATTTTAACCTCGAAACCGCCCGTTAATCGCCTGCCTCATTTTTTGCACCATTTTTAGAATTTGTTTTGATCGTTGGATGATATCATCATCGATCAGACGAAATCATCCCAGATCTGATGAATTCATCTAGAATAGAATGTCCAGACGATTTTGTCCCAAAACTAAATTTTCATAATTAGTTTCTGTTTCAACAGCCTCTCTAACTTGGGCAGAAGCGTGTCTACGCAGTTAGAGATTCCTCCATTGGATATCTCCCAAATTGGATGATCCACAACCTCCTAACCTCTCCCTAGATCCTATATAAACTTAGGATTTTCCCTGAATTTCCCCCTAGCTGATTTTCCCTGCAACCTTAGCTTTTTGTACATTAGAACACCTTCATATTATTGTTTGCATTGCATATTTTCAAGTTTTCTTACAAGGCGATTCTGTATGATTTTGAACGATCCTGTCGACATCCGCGATGATTTCATACGATTGTAGGTGATTTCGACTGCAGTCAATATTGGGGGCAATCAGTGCCCTGAGTTTACATTTTTTGTCCTTTCTTGCTTGTTTTTTTCTGCATTAGTTTGGTTTATTCTTATTATGCATATTGGAGTTCACCTCATTTAGCCTAAATACATGATAAAGTTAAAATAAATTGTTAAAATAATGCATTTCCTTTAGTTGTCATCTGGATTTATCATTTTAGGCAAATTTACTATCATTTCTATCGTTTCCCCTTTCTTTTGCAATTGCATTTTTGGTTTTTGGTGTCTGTTTCTATGATTGCAGGTTTTTGACGAATTCGTCTTCGATGACGATCCTGTCTAATATCAAACGATCGACTATGATCTGGGATGATTCTGTGCAATCAGAGACAATCCTATCATATCAAGGATGATCTAGACTTCTACAAGCTTTAGAATCTTCATCAGACATCCGAAATCAGGTATATTCTGTATTATTTAGTACATTTTCTGTATTTTACACATGTTCATGCTTTCTGTATTCATATAAATCAGCATTTTCATATAGAATAGCTTAGATTCATTTTGTCCAAACCTAGTAATTTGAATGATTGAGTATAAAAATGAACACATCAAACCCCTTCTCAACCTAGGCATGGAAACTACCACTCAAAGTTTCCTGGTGAAGCCCACCATCCGTCAAAAATTCACTCTGACACCCCTCCCCCGAGAGGCGCGACCTTCAAAGGGCCTCTCAGTCCGAGGTATCGTCTCATCCTTCTCGCATCCCCATTTTGGGCACGAATCCTTTAGCTTGAAGGTAAGGGCACAAAAAATTTGGGTTGATACACATATACATGAGAGCCTATATCTATTTTTTGTCATTGCCTACAAACCCATTTTTGTGTGTATGTATTTCTCTATGACCTTTTACCTAAATAAAATGTTTTATTAAGTATATGTGTGTATGAGGGGTTTGCTTCTATTTTTAGACCAAGTAACTTTCTTGTCTCTCTAGTGGGTCCCACCTTATTATGCATGTGTATAATTGGTAGCTCTTATTTGTACTTCCCTGTGTTGAGGAGAGGAGTTTTCACCACTAGCACATAGCATTCAAGCCTATTTTTGTAAGGAGACCTTAGCAAATCTCTTAGTGCATCACCCTCTTTTCTTTTGTTGAGTTTATTTTTATTTTTTGCATTCTCTTACTCCTCTTCTCTTTGTTGAGCAATAAGCATATTTAATACCATATCCTAACAAGAATTTGACCTTGTAAAAACTCCTAGAGGGCCTTGATTGAATCAAATCCCATGCTCTTGATCATGGCTTGTTGTGTCACTCCATGCAAAGTGTGATTATCCTGGGTGGGAACAATAAAATATGACAACAATTACCATGGGGGTACATTAGCATGCACCAAATAATGTAATATTCTCCAACAATAGATACCCCCTACCAACTCAACCCATTAAATTAGAGTATTGTGATTCTTTTTTATTGGTAAAGGGGTTTTGAAAGGGTCTTGTAACCTTTTACAATGAAGGAGTCAAGCCGAGGAACACTCCAAAGTATAGAGACATAAAAAAAATAAAATAGAAAACATAATCTTCACAAAAAGGAGCCCTCACAAGGTCAAGGAGGATAAACATAAAGCCCACGTAGGAGCTGAAGAAAGATCATTCTCAAAAACCCGTGTAGGAGCAACAACAAAATGGAAAAAAAAAAAAACTAGAATTTAAAGAGTCCCACATAGGGAAAATAGAGAAGCAAGAGACAAATACCAAAAATATAGATAACCACCAGAGGATTATAGACACTAACTATTTTTTTTGACCTGCATCACACCCATCCTTGGTAGCCCCGGCCAAACTTTTAAACTCCTCTAGGATCTAAATTGATCCTTGTATTCATCTAGGAGAGTATTTGCCTAAGAGAGCAAAGAGGAAGTCATCCTAGCCACTCTCCCCAAGGTATTCATGATGTCGTGGAGGTCCTAGAGATGGCCTATTTCAAAAATATTAGGCTAGTAGGACACTCTGGAAGCCAACATGGGTGCAGTTTAGTGGAGGTACCCTCAAGAGGGTGAATTTTATTGGGGGCAGTCTCCTACTTAACCTGAAAAGAGAGTGGATCATAAAAAGCATTATTATCAACCACAATTGGGGCCTTACACTTACCACTACATGATTTGGCTCTGGTGGATTTATGGGTGCCTAGTGTTCTATCCATTTTGGTGATGACATCAAGCATCTGATTAGTTCTTAGAGATGCAAAAGTGTTCCCACCTATTGCTCCAGTATCGTCCATAGATCCTATGGCAGAGACCACTACTTCCATGATCGTTCAAGTTTGACACTCCAAAACATAGAAGCACATCAATAAATAAATTTCTTGATGCAAAGGAAAATAAGATACCCCTTTATTGACATTGAGGACTAATATTTCAACAGACCAGAAGAGATACTCTTGCATGTTGTTTGTTTTCTTCCTCCATAAGTGTTTGAGGAAAGCAAGGTGGAAGCTTCGCAACACTACTTAAAGACTATACATCATGAAGTATTGAAGGACTATCACCATTACTACATTCCAAAACTTTGAGATAATATCTCACAAGATGCCACCTTTGTCTCTCTACCTAAGGATTCACCACGATATCAAAAGAGAGCCAACTCACCCTGGAGTGAGTGCTTCTATTGATTAATGATTTCCCATTCATTCAGGATCCCCAAGATCTCTGCAAGGAGTTCCACAGTTATAGTAAATATCAACCCATGGATGAAGACATGCCCTCCATGCCACATTCTCACAAAATCTAAGGAAAGGTCAGGGTCATGGCCATTAAATAGTTGGAGGAAATTGAGTAGGCCATGGTCGTGGAAGATATCCTCAACCAATGCAGTTAGGTGAAGGGTAGAGGGTTCAAATTCAGCCATCAAAATAGGGCTAGGCTAGATGGAGGGAGTCATAGGTAAATGCACCAAAGCATGTAAACTATGGATGGAAGATAACATCACAAGGTGCTAAAAAGTAGTGATTAAGAAGACGAGGGAGCCTGCCCAAGTCTAAATCCATATATTTGGATTTTGCTTTACATGGTATTTTGGCCCTATATTTGTGATTTGCTTTCCCAAAACGTTTGTTTGCATGAACTTCCAAAGCTTCTTCATCTTCGCTTCCAAAAAATTCTACATCCTCCTCTTCTTCACTTTCATGGGAATGTATGACCTCCGTTAGCATAGACTCTGATTTCACGTGGCCACAGTGTGGGCAATCATTATCACAAGATCCTGCATCTCCACAGTCTTCCAAAATTTCTAACTGGTTGGCAATGGGATTGGGTACCTGCCCGTTGTTAGGCTGCGTGTTATACATTCCTTTTCCTCTATGATTGTGAGGTCGGTTATGGCCCATGGCCTGATCAACTTTTTTATTGACATTCCCCACTGTTAGGAAATGGAAGAGGCCAAATGCAAATTTTGTCGGGATTTCTGCGGGAAAGCGTTACGAAAGGTGCAGGAGACGCAGGACATGTGGCAGAAATGACAGAACCAGAGTAACATTTCATAACAACAGTTACTGGCCGCAAAGATCGAGCGTTACGATTGCATGCAAAGGTTAGAATACCAAAAGGCGGGAATTGAAGCGAAGGGTCCCGGGAGTCGAAACGAAGCATCATGGAACAGCCGAGAACGCGCGACAGAAAGGTTAAATAGCAAAAATGTAGATGGATACGGGGTCGGAGACTGTAACAAAAAGCATTATTTATTGAAATAAAGGATTTTTCTTTGGTAACACGACTTTTGTGTGTAAAATCAAAAGGAGATCGAAGCCAAAACTATTGTTTTACTGTCAATATTTTCGTTGCATCATTTTGTCTTGTATCTATTTCGTTTACGCCATGGGATGGGTTACGATAGGTGAATGGTAGAATGATGCAGTTATATTCTTTTCCTTAGATTCTTGCATCTGATCTGATTAGATTGTGTGTTAGTACAGATCTGATCGGTTGGGTTGTTTTGGGGACTTCATCTCTTAACTTGGGATTTTGCAGGGAGGAGATCGTTAACCATTTTAATATCCTTCATTATTTTCCAACTGACTCAAAAATAATAGTTTCTATTTTATTCCTTGATATGCTTAATTTCATGTCAGAGACTAACATTGAAATAACAGAACTATTGAATAGAGATAAAACGAACATGTTAACCTTAGAATAAATTGTGAATATTAGAACATCAAAAGGATTTTTGTTTATTTTTGATTAATCAAACAAGTCAAGATTATAAAGTTCATTGAGAATCAACAAATGCCCCTTGTTAACAGCTATCTGCAGGATTTGAGTTATTCTGGGATATATCAGTTGTATGTATTAAATTGAAATTCATTTTTATATATGTAAAAGTTGTTTCACAAAGAAGCTTGGAGAAATAATAAAAGGAAGGAAAATAAAATAAATTATTTCTTTGCAAGAAAGAGTCTTTTGTTCGAGACTCTAAGTTGCGTGTTATTATTTGTAATATGACAAATTAACACTCAACAATGAAGTTAGGGACGAAGGAAAATAAATTCTCCAGACAATGAGACTCTACTCAAAGATCCCCATATTTATAAGGATATTGAAAGCATGATTGTCTTCATGGTAAATAATATTGAAAGTGACACTCATGAAGGATTGCGTAAGATGTTTAGTTTCAGAGATCATGTCAGTGATGTTCCATGAAACAAATTGGGTCTCCAAAATTAAACACTAGATGATATTTTTGGAATCCTCTTCTACCAACAACTTGGAATACTACATTTTGTGGAGGATAATACCTTGATGAAGTGCCCAGGATTCCACGAAGTAACTAGATTGGTGTCCCATATTCTCAGCAAAGGCTAAAATGATGTTTCTTGTGTGATATTTGATAATTCCTCTAGTGCCAGTGGGTCCAGGATTTCCTTTGGTATCTCCATTAAAATTTATCTTGAGAAAACCTAGAGGAGGAGGGGGCCACTTGACCAATGACTAATCAAACTTCAAATATGAAGCACGAAGGTTGCAGCTAGGAATATTAAGAGAGGAGGCCAATAATGCGTCAACATTTAATTTAGATTCACCATCACCATTAGCAATGAAAATATTCTTAGTAGTGGTATGAAGGATTCTAGCTAGAACGTACTAGGCATCATGCTTTGAATCGTTAAAATTGCAAGAATTGTGTTCATGCCAAATATCCCTGATAAAGTGAGGGAGACAAAAGGACCAAAATATTTTGAGGTGAATGCCTTTGAAAGGATTGGACCATTGAACACACAAGTCATTGAGGAGGGCAAGTGGGACCCAGGTAATGCCAATGGAGGAGAACAAGGATGATCGGATGGAATGGGAGAAGGAAAAATACAAGAAAATATGGTGGGTAGACTGATAATCCTAAAGACATAAGTAATAGTGATTGGGTAACAAAAATCCATGATGATGGAGGTTCCAGATGGTAAGGATCTTGTATTGGATGGCAAGCCATAAGAAGAAAATTACTTTAGAAATGAGATGTTTCTTCCAGATGATATTGGAAGGAAACCAAGGAGGGGAAGGGTTCTTAATGAGGGTGTAGGCAAACTTGACAGTGACGAGGCCATTGGAAGTGGGAGCCCAAAGGATTGAATCCTCAAAGGGTAAACTAGGAATGAAATTGAGATGCAAAAGATTTGATAGCATGGAGGCATCTTGTCTCTTCTCACTGGATCAATGATGTGGGAGAGGATGGGTTTGAGTTTGTTGGCTAGGGATTTGGTAAGGATTTTATAGAGAATGTTACAAAGTTTGATGGGGAAAATTAGTAAGGGTGCAGGCCTTATTGACTTTGGGAATGAGGGCCAGGAAGGTGGAGTTGAAATCTCCAAGAATATATTTGCACCTTTGCATATGTTGGATGGCAAAAAATACATTTGAATCCACAATGTCCCATAACTGGTGGAAGAATATGGAGGGAAAACCATCAGGACCTTGGGCTTTCCCACCTTGTATGGAAAAAATAGTAGCACATACTTCTTTAGTAGAGAACGTTTTGAGCAACTTTTGGTTATGTTATGATATTAATAGCCTTGGAATTTTTTGGAGGAGGGCCTTAATCATTTTATGATAACACCTAGGACTAGGACCGAGCAGTTCTTCAAAGAGATTGATAGCTTATTCTTTGATTTCATATATATTTTTTGTTACTTCCCCATTTTGCTGGATGTGATTCATGATTTTATTACATCCTCTATGTCTTATGGTGGTGGCATGAAATAATTTTGTATTAGAATCTCCCTATTTGAGCCAGGTGACCCGAGATTTTTTAGAAAGACCTTCACTTTTGAGGATGTTATAAAATTCAGTTAGGAGGATCTTTTCTATGTCCTAAAGAGTGGGGTCAGGATTGCCATGCTACATTGAGAGCTCTATGCTAGTGAGTTGAGACTGGATCTAGTTCTTTTTGTGGAAGATGTTCCTGAATACCTCTCTATTCCATATTTTAGCTTGATTTTTACATACTAAAACTTGTTGCTTACCTAAGATACTTGAGATTAAGGAACTCGCGAGACACCACAGAGAAATCTGAGATTTGAGGTTCAGATTTTGGAGCCACATATATTCAAATTTGAATGTTGAATTGAAGGGAGAAATCTGGAAGGAGCTATTTAGAACAAAGGGGATTGGGTCAGATCCAATTCTGGACAATGATCATAGGATAGCATCACCATATTTAGGGATAGCATTGGTTGAGATGAGAAAGTGATCAAGAAAAATATGGATGAGTTGATATCCTTTCCTGTGGTTGGTCCAAGTGATCTTGGCCCCCTAAGGTTAATATACATAAGTTCATTGGAATCCATAAATGCTACAAAGTTCCCATATGAATTACTAGTGATTTGGGATCCCCCTTTTTTATCAGTGGGGAACAGAGGGGAGTTGAAATCCCCTGCCAGCATCTAGGTATATAAAGAGAAAAATTCCCTGAGTTGGTTGAGAGAACTCCATAAGACCATCTGAAAAGAGGATTTGGGAGCATATATATTTGAAAGGACCCAATGGTAACCATCCTCTTTGTTGAAAAATATTACATTCATGTAATTTTTTGCTAAAGAAAACAGGGTCCCCTTAACTTTCATTGGATTCCACATACATAAAAGTCCACCTAAAGCTCCATTGGCTGGACTAAAAATAGATTCATAATATTTCCAAATAAATTTTGAGATGCAAGTGGCACTCTAGGAATCTAGTTTAGTTTCTTGCAGCAAAATTATGGTGGGTCTTAAGTCTCTCCTCATGGACTTAACCAAGTGTTGCTTGTTTTGACCATTGAGGCCTCTCATATTCCATGAAAATATCTTCATTTAGAAACTCTTGAATATGTTCTCTTCCCTCTCCCAAGAGGAAGGGGAAGTTTGGATATATTTTCAATTGGTGTCTTCAAAGATTTACCCCTAAGGGTGACCTTTGTGCCATTTGTAATCTCATATGAAGCTTTTCTATTTTTAATATCTTGAGAAGAGGGACAACCCTATTTTTCCTAGAACCGACATTAGCCTAAATATTCCTCTGGATTTGGATAGGGGAAGTGCTAGGGGAGAAGCGACTAGGGGAGATAGGGATGCCTCTATGGGAGCTTGGGAGACTCTTAGGGGAAGGAGGAGGGATCTGGGGATGGGTTAAGGTGGGATTAATGAGGTTAGTGGTGGCATCATTGATAGAAAGGGTGGAAAATGGTTGGAACTAGGAATGGATGAACTACAAGGAGGAGAGAAAATAGGATTTGACAAAGAAGGAGCAGAGTTACCCTCCAGTTGAGGTTGACCTTTAGCTCTATAGGAAGGAGGGATCTCAATCAAGGGATTTGAAGGGGGAAGTAGTGTAAGGTTAAGGTCAAAAATATAGGAGAGTTGGTGAGGACCAAATTCATAATGACAATGACCTTCATTAGAAGGAATTTTAGGGACCTTAGGGCATTGAGAAATAAGATGGCCTTGGAATAAAAATCATAGAAAGTAGGCTTATTTTCGTATTCAATAACTTGATAGAAGGTACAAACCTTTAAAATAATATTTATCAATGATGGGAGGACAAAATCTAAATTTGTATTGATGCACATATGGGCTTGGATCATATGGGACCTCGATCTAGTAGGGGGATCGAAAGTGATCAGCTCTCCAATGTTCCTAGCAATACCTTGAATAATATATTCATTCTAAAACTAAATTGATATCCTTGGGATATGGACCCAAATTGGATAATAGTTGATCTTCTGAGTAGATAGATCAAAATCCATACCCCATTTCCATAGGAATAGACCTCTTCATATGAATAACCATGGTCCACCTATGAGGATTCAACAAGAATTAGTAGGGTTGTTTAACTAGATAAAAAAGAAACCTTTGGGGAGTGCAACTAGATCCATGGATCCTAAGGGCCACCAAGAGGAGTGGGCCCATTTGCGGATTTATTCCATATATAGTCATGAATCCAAGAATTTTTCAACCAATGAGTTGGATTTATGGGTAACCATGGATAACATAAGTTCATAAGGTATCTTAAGGTTTCCATAAAAAGGATATAGATCAACTCTAGTCATATCGGGTTGACTAGGGTTTGATATGATTTTGACCATATCTACAAAAGATCAATAAAATCTGGGAGAAACTTCTCTTGATCCACCCACTATAGCTACCATTGCTAGAGGAATGATTTCATTTGGTTATGAAGCATTTCTTCTTGGGTCTACTAGGGATTCTTGATCTATTGATGTCAAATCCTATCACTTTGTCATAGCTAGCATATACTGATGCAGTTGTCTTGGATACCAACCCATGATAGAGGGATCTATTGGTGAGAAGAGTGGTGGGCCTAGAATCATCTATTTGTTTATGGGTAGCTACAGATATTCCTTATAAACATTTCATGTGGATAGAGAGTTCCATCATATTTTGATTCAAATCATCTTCTCCTGACTCACTGTTACCCATGACACCATCATCACCATCATCGGAGTTGTTGTTGTCATGTATACTTACAATGTATCCATTGAATCCATTACCTTAATTCGCTTCCACTATTGATGCTTCCATTTTCACTCATGTGAAAGAAAAATTATTAGTAGTTTTGTATGATTTATCCACTCACAAAGTATATATTTGAATTCCTCTAGGCCAAAATATCATTACATCAACATATACTCCTCAATATTTTAATTTAAAAGAAAACTTCCCAAACCTTAATTTAAAGAGAACCATTCCTTGTATCCCCTAGAGGCCAGGACTTTCTGTTCCATGGGACCTATCCCATCCATGTATACCCCTCAAGCTAACCAGGGGGTTTTTTGTATCTGGCATAGGCTACCAGGTTTGAACCCCAAGACCTCCTTATGAGGATTGAGGGAACTTTCCAGTAAGTTACCTAGTGTGCATGAAACCTTATGTTAAGAAAAAATATTCTCTGTATTCCCTGGGGTGAGTAATTTCCATTCCATGGGGTCTATCCCATATGGGTATACCCCTCAGGATAGCTAGGGGGTTTTCTATGTATCCAGTGCAGAGACCACCAGGTTTGAAGTTTGGAACTTCTTCTGAGGATTGAGGTAACTTTCTAATAAGGTACTTGGTGTGGATACAAAGTATTGTGATTCTCATCCATGGATACTACATGTATTATTTATAGTGCATATAGGAGTCCATCAATTTTTTGATAGTTTTTCCTTTTATACTTTTTTTGTAAGATTTGATTGGATAAATTATTTCTATTTATTTCTAGAAGATATTGTGAATTTAAACATGAAATACTATCTAAAACTTATCAACTAGTGATAGAGAGTTTCTTTCACCGATGGATGTGGATCATAATGGGATAGTTGCAATGATATTTCTATTAGAGTGTCCATGGGTTTGCACTCTCTCATCTAAAACTTCTCAAGTAATGTCTTGGTATAATTCATTTTTGACATTAATAAATGGTTTCTAGTGTGCCACACCTCCAATCCAAGCATAATTTATTATTCCAAGATCATTCATGTCAAATTATATACTTCAATGTTTTCTTGGTCTCTTCAATTAGCTTCATTCAACTCTTAGTGATGATCTAGTTATTGATATACATAGTGATGATCATGACATTTATTCGATGTATTTCAAATTACAAGTTTGGATTATATGGACTATAATTAAATCCATGTTGTAGAAGATGCACATCGGTCTTCATGTACCAAAGTCTAGGTACTTGCTTCATCCCATAGAGAGATTTGATGAGCCTACATACCTTATTCTCCTAACTAGGTATGATAAATCCTTATGACTATATAATTTAGAATTATTCATTAAGATCACCATTGAGGAATGTATTTTTCATATCCATTTTGATGTACCCCCTTTATTTAAGTGAAGTATTCAAATGGAATGACTAAAAAATATTTTAATATGAGATTTTAATTCTTTGAAATAGTAAAAGGATTCATCATTGGCATTCAATAAATACACTCATTCATCATGTATGGATGTACATATACCATGTCATGATGTAGGAGTTATTTTAGATGGTTGATAGTTAGATACCCAAATTATCTATGCCAAAGTGAGGCAACTTCATCTACCTTGGTAACTAATGCTTTTTTGCATCACATTACAATCATAAGCTAATACATCTTACTTTTGCCAATAGCATAAGAAATCATTATCAAACATTTATATTATCCACAAATGAGATTTTTTGGGCACCTATTTTTAAAACTTCATCATAGAATTTATGATCAAGTAATTTATTTACAAAAAACAAGTTCCTCATGAGGACATACATATAAAAAAATTGAGTTAGATGATCGGTATATGCTCCAAGACACAACGAACATAACCAATTATAGAAATGGTATATGTCTAATTGTTGCCAAGTGTTAATTGCCCATAGTAAGATGAATGGTCAAGGCTTATAAACCATTAATTTTGGCCTATAATGTGTCTCATAGCTCATGAATCAATGTAAAAAATTGGGCTAGACTTTAAAACAACATCAAAATATAGAACAAATAGACATAGTATTGTCCTTTCACATGACAATCAACATCCTTAGCTACATTGCTATGTTTTAGATGCATTCCTTCTTTACTAATTAGAACATATTTGTTTACCTCCTAAATATTTTGGTTAGCTCTTAGAACAAGCTTGTGAAATGTGTTGTACCAACACTCCTAATGTATGTCATACTTTCCACATATCAAACAATTATATTTCTTTATCCTTAATATTATTGTTTTTTTTAACCTTTACCTTTTTTTTGGTCTTTGTGCTTGTTGGATGATCCAATATCTTTCTTTCGCTATGTTGAATTCTAGTCATTTTTATGAATTAGCAAAGCACATTCATATTTATAGTTCATATTTTGAATTGCGTCATACTACTAAAATAAATGCGTGAGTCTCAAAAGTAGGACTCTATTTAGTTACTTTTATATGTGTTACCAAAATAATAAACATAGGTGGTAGTACACACAACACTATTGGAATGAACACATCATCACTAGTGGTTCCACCTAATTCTTGTAGTGAGACTTGTAACTCAAACATCTATTGTAGAAAGCCTTCCAACTTCTCATTGTTCTTCATATTCAAGCAATGTAATTGGACCCATAGGTGTATAATTTAGTTCTAGTTCTTGGACTCAAACATTATACTGGGTTTTTTTTATGCATCCTTCATGGTTAAAGAATCACAAATGTATGTCTAGATCTCATTAGTCACACTAAATATTTTAATCAAATTTTCTTTTGTATCAAATTTTATATATTCCTTTAGGTTAATGGCATGTGCTAACATAATGTGTCATGACCCTCCCTTGGCAGTTTTTCAATATGAAGGAATTTATATTTTGTTGTGTTATTTAGTAATGGAATGATTGACTATTTCATAATTAACCATGATTGAATGATATGTTTGTGTGTACATTATTGAAAATTAGGAGATAGTTTGCTTCCTAATTTTTGTACAATATATTATTTAATAAAAGGTTATGTTGATGCTAATGGTTTTATGCCTTTGCAAGGGCAAGTTTATTTCTGTAAGGAGAAGAAAAAACTTAATATTTGAAAACGAAATGTTTTATTTTTAAAAAATTACTATTAGCTATCTAGTATTAGTAAGACATAATGGATGAATGTTTCATATGATGGTATCTTATTATGAATTTATATGACCAAATACAACTGTTATGAAAATACTCAGACATGTGGAAACAATAAGTTATTTTATAAGTTTTTCTTATAGAAATTATAAAATTTATTAAAATATGTTTTGCTTCGACATGTGAGAATTATTAAGGAAAAATTATGGCATTGCAAAGTATTTTTCATGACTAAATTTCCTTATTGTTGAGAATGATCACCATGAGTAAAGAGGTTTGTAACCAAACTCTTTATGAATGAAGAGACTTTAGTTGATTCTTTTGGTGAGTAGGATGACCCTTTTAATGCCTTGGTCGATGTGCTTGAGAGGGGGAGCTAACGAAAATGTGTAAAGTAAGGAGAAAGAGACACTCCACTGGAAAACATCCTAGAGAATGGGGGACAAGTGGATGAGAATGATCACCTTCAACAATGATCAGGAGGAACCGAGAGGAGAATAAAATTTGGAAAGTGGTTGGTGAGTGCAGAGAAGATTGCAGTGGGAAAACCAAATTTGAGACATCACGTTTCATCTGGAAGCACGATTGGAATAAGTTGATGTTGGCTAAAGCATTGAAAAACTACTAGGTAGACCTTTGGTAGAAATAAATAAGTGTATATTGTTTTAAATATTTTAGTATGTTTTTTTAAGTCTGAAGTTTCAATTCGTAGTTGATTGGAAATGATATTTAGTTAAGAGGACTATCTCTCTATCTTGAGATTTTACATAAGTTGACTGAGATATTATTTTGAGTTTGAAGACCAACAAACTATAGTTTTTTGGTAAAATGCTTTAGGTTGAACCGTGATACTTAGAATTATTAATATTTAAGGTTTCACCTACTTTGGATTCATGATTTGTTAAGAAACCATCCAGTAATGTTGGTTGTGGCACATAGGTTTTTGGAATACTTTCAAAGAATTTACATTTTTGAGATTGCTTTATAGTTTTGGCTCTCATTATATATAGTTTAATTGAGAGAAACAATTGAATGGTGTAGTTGTCCAACAGGAAGAGATAGTGGTAGATGAGTTGAGTTTTGAGAAGACCCAGAATGCATTGATACTATTTATCTATGTAAAAGAAAGAATTTAATGAGAATCTGTAAGAGACTACTCAATTATTTAAGTTATAGTAGATAATCGATTGTGTAAATGATAAACTCAAGTTCACTGTTGGCCTGTAGATATGAAATTCGTCTACCGTAATGAATTGAGTTCTAGGGAAAGCCTTAATGATAGTATAGGTATTAATGAGATGATATATGTAGCCTTTATTTTTTAATAAGACAAAGCCATAGAGGTTGGGTTTTCTTTGTAATCAAGCTATATGTTGGAGTAGGATTATAGGTATCGTTCTACCTCACTACTCATTTAGAAAGAACTTGAATGTGTTAAGTATCAACTGTGATTATTATAGTGTAAGCTAGACTTTTGCTTGTGCAGTGGAAGCCTTGGGTAATCAAGAAAACTTAAGGTCAATAATTATCATGGAGAATGATAATCTAGGTATGCTATATGTTTTGCCATTGACACTAGATTACACCTGGTAATGCTTACTATGGTAAGTTGCATTGGTATCTAGATATTATGATACAATTTTTGATGCTTACTATTATGATAGTAGAATGAATTAATGCCCAATGAATGTGCTTTTCCTCTTTCTAGAATACGACTTAGTAAAGTCATGATTTTAGGGTAATTTTATATTTAGGGATCGTCAATGAAATGGACCCGTTTCAACCAATATTAAGGGTTGCATGTATACAATTTTGCGTGTTCTTATTTCTATTTGGATTTTTGACAGAAGATAGTGTGATTTAATTAAGGATATTTGAAATTTTTATCATGTATATATGAAAACGATGAACATTTTTGTAACTCAGTGCGTATGGAGTTTATAGCTATTTTTTAATGATGTGATGGTGGATGCAAACAATATATTATCTCATATTTAGAGCTAAGTAACATTGCAGGCTTAATTGAATTTAAGTTGCATTTTAACCAGAAAGAAGGTTCTACATCATAGACTCGCATGATGATAGTCTCATATATATTCCAGATAGACAAAATGATGTGTTTAGATAAATTGTGAATAATTTTTGGTATTGTAATATGAGTGAATATTTGAATGTAAATCCTTTAAGCCATGATAAATTTTGGAAAGCTATAAAATAGGGAAAAGTAACTAGTGGATTGGTAGGATCTATGAGTTATGGGAAACTCTAGTGTGAGACAAGGCAGATTGATTGCCTTTATCTCTACAAGATATGTAATGATTTAATCTCTTTATTAATGAAATTGGTTAGTTTGTTGTTGGGTTTTCCCTATGGGATTTTTCCCAAGGTAAATTATGGAGTTGTGTTCTTTCTTGTGGATGCTTATTTATGATAGTTGTTGTTAATGGACTCTTTTATGGTGCAGAATTATAAGTTATTGAATGGATAAAGGTAATGTGCCAAAAATAGATTAGTTAAATGTTAAATCTAAATATTTAAAGGCTTATGGATTTGGATATGTGTTCAAGCTTGCTAAATGATCTAAGATAGGTAAATATTAGAAGTTTAAAGTAGACTTAGAGTTTGATCATATATTGAATTAAATCCTTTTAGTTTATGGAACACCTTTTTAACTAGTGGACTATGATGAGCACCATAAATGATCATTTTATATACACTGTTAAGGGGCATCATCACTGGTTTAATTAGCATTAGAAATATATTTTTATTTAACTTATGCATATAATTGATAGAAAATCTGGTATATGCTTGACTGGTATTTTTAGAGGAAACTATGTAGGGTTTACTACTAATCTGGTGTTTTCTAGTCTACACCCCACTTAGACCTGACAATGTGCAAGAAGGAGCCTTACTACAATGCTTTACTCTAGTGGTGTGGTGCCTTACTCTGGTGGTACGTTGCCTTGCTCTAGTGGTGCAATGTCTTACTCTGGTGGAACCTTACTCTGGTGGCATGGTACCTTACTCTGGTGGTGCGATGCCTTACTTTGGTGGTGTGGTGCCTTACTAAGGTAAGCAACATATTGAGTAAGACACCTTATTGAGGTAGGCACCTTACTGAGGTAGGCATCTTACTGAGGTAGGTGCCTTACTAAAGTAGGTGCCTTACTGAGTAAGACACCTTACTGAGGTAGGGACCTTACTGAGGTAGGTACCTTACTAAGACGTCTTACTCTGACCCAGTCAAATTTGACTGGTTGAACAGGGAGCTGTAGAGGATGTTGCACGTGAAGACAAAGGAGATATTCTATTTTATTCATTATTATTAAAATAGAATAAATCATCTATTATTAAGTGATTGGCTGGTTAAATTTTGCAAGGTGAGGATTATTTTCTCATGAACATAATAGAGTGACAATTATTTGGTGAATCAATGTGCGTAAACAAGACAATGTAATTATCCGACAAATCGATGTGCGTGAATAGATAATATGATTATCTGGCGATCGATGTGCATAAATAGACAATGTAAAAAATTAGGAAAATAATCTATTTTTCATTGGTGACTAAGATGGAAAAACACGCGAATGGATTTATTACTGATTATAATATCAGACATGTTTTGATAAAAATAGAATACGCCTAATTTATCCTATAGGTAAAATTAGTGCATGACTGTTATTATTAGTGAATGATTGTTAGGATTGTCTAGTTGGAATGTTTACCGTATATCTACTGTAATTGCAAGTATGAAATAGACTTGCCTAAATTTGTAACAGAGGAAGGTTGTGCATTGTATAAATGCGCAAGTCTTCCCTAAGAGAAAAAATGATTAATTTTACATAGTAACTATTTTATTATTCTTCTGTATAATTTATTAAGAGTGTAATTCCTCTTATTCGGGTAAGCTCTACGTAGCTAGTTGGGTGGACTATCTGTAGGAGCTTGGGCCCACTCCCTGCAAAAGTATTCCCTTGTTTTATCCATGTATTTATTTTTTGTAGATTAGTTTATTGCTTTATTTACTACTTTGTTTAATTTCAGTTGTATTTTTTATTTCCTTGCATTTAATTTCCTGTACATTTACTTTTAGCACTTTAATTTTAGTTGTAATTTATTTATTTAATTTTTCGCGCTTAGTTTATTTGGTTTGACTGACTTTCAAATGCACGAACATCCCTGTCGAACTAAATAAGGTATAGAAAATTTTATTTCCCAACACTACAGGCATTTACTATGCGTGACACTCATAATTTTACGGACTTACCAGATTGATAATTTATGGTAAATAAATGATTGTTTTTCGAGACAATTTTTGCTCACCATTTTGGCATTGTTGTCGGGGAGTGTCAAAACTATAGTGTTCTGATTTACAGGCAAGATAAAAATCCCAGTTAAAATACCTGTAGATATTTTTCTTGAGAAGCGTAAGTCCATCAAAAGCCTTTTTACAAGGCCAAAATAGTTTTCAGCACAATCAGAGCCAAATCCCATAGGAAATAGTTTAAATTTACTAGCTTCTTAGGTAAATACGGGAATGAACCTGATGTACCATAATTAAGTGTAGAAGTAGGAATAAATTGTGTTGTTGAAAAAAAATTAGAAAATCAAGAGATGAAGGATTTCCATAATTATCTGAATGGTTTCAAGAAATCAAAGAAATAGCACAACCCAGGTTTGATAGAAAATTTTTAGGGATATGTTTTTATACCAAAACCATTGGGAAATTATGCCTCCAAAAGCTTAGTTTTAATGATTGAAATTTTTTACAGGCTTAACGCTTTGCAACATATTGGAAAATTCTTTTAATGATGTAGGGAAAATGACAAAGTTGAATTTAAAAGAACATGTTGTTATGGAGTATGCTCTTCACTTGTGCTTAAGGCGACCTGGTGAATCAGAAACAAACACATTTTTTTAAAATATTGCTATGCCCTATTTTCTTTAAGGTGCTAGCTCGTAGATAGTCATTTGCTAGCCTGCACATTTTTTTCATAATGTTGAAAGAGTTTGGTTGTGAGTCCATGAAGGAAAATACTCTTCTCATGCTACAACATATCAAACTAGTTGATCAATAAGGAGATTATTTTGAGAAGACTAGTTCAGATGTAGGCATGGGGGAGACCCCACCTTCATCAATACCGCCAACAACACAATGAACGTTGGTTGCAGTGTTCATGGAAAAAAATAAATCTTCTACTGAAAAGGCTCCAAATTAAAATGCAAAGCTAAAATAGAGTTTTTTGCTACCCGTTGGAAGAGAGTATCCTCTTTCCCGAGGACCAGCTTGGTCTAGAAGGGAAATGAGAAATCTCCAACCGGTAGCTTAAAAAAATAGGGGAGGAGCCTAGAAGAAATCAGATGTCTGCACGAAGTCCACATGGTGCCTAAGCATGATAAAAAAAAAAATGAATGGAGCTCATAGTGGCCAAAAAAAATAGCACATAAAATCTCAACGTTGCATCTCTTGAAAACATCATATATGAACACCCGACACACGCCGAATATGATGGTGAATGGATTTATCCCCATTCTTGAAAGCAGAGAATCTTAGTGTTGCTCTAATTCTGCCTATAGGGAAAAAAATTTGGAGGGGAAGATCATTCTAATTCGGATGCACGTGTGTCGGGACTATATAAATTTTAATCAATGGAAAAAAGGGGGTGACATACTCAAGAGCACACAGTGAGAAAATTATAATGCACAAATATTAATCCTTGCAATGCATTCAAAGAGAAACATCAAAATAGGATTAAAATATTTTTATGTGTCATTTATGATGAGCTAGGTATTTCGAAGTTTGGAGTTGTTGGCTATTGGTTGCTATCAATCCTCTAATATGTGTAGATGGGACACAAAGTTTTCTACGTAGCCTCCACTATTTAATGCATAGTGCCAATATTACAATTTTTTTTTACGGCAACATTACATTTTGTTAAAAAATATGGGAAAAAATATAGAGAGGAGACAAAGTCTCACTATGGTGGAGGAGAACGCCAACTTTGCAAAGAGATGGTGAGGATTTGAAATCATGGAAGAAATATACTGTCACAATGCAAATTCCCATGAATAGTTAGGTGGAGAAGACGTTCCAGTACACAACACACAAAATTTCTAGGATGGCTCAATTGACAAAACTCCAGCTTGGCCACCTAAATTCACCAGCTCATTTGTTGAATTTGATTCTATTATTTAATGCAAATGATAAAAAAAAAATTAAGGAGCCAAGATCTATTCTGGTTATGGCAAAAAAAATGAAAAAAAAAAATTACTTAGAATTTAGTAATACCTTAGTTTTATTATGTTTTGTAGGACAACATGAAGCACGAAGATGCTATACCAACAATTTTTAGGAGTTCCTTACTCAAGAAGGCACCAAGCATGCGCCTTACTGAGGTAGGTACCTTATTGAGGAACCTTACTAAGGTAGGCGCCTTACTGAAGTAGGTGCCTTACTGAGGTAGGCACCTTACTCAGTAAGGCACCTTACTGAGGTGCCTTACTGGGGTAGGCACCTTACTCTAGAAGGTGCCTTGCTCCTCAAGCAGTACCTCAATGTCCTTGAGTGGAGGCACCTGACACCCAAAAAAAAAAATGGGAGGCGCCTTATTCCCATTGTAAGACACCTTACTCTAAAAATTTCGGAGTAAGGTGTCGTACCCCAAAAATCTTGGAGTAAGGCACCACACCCCCCCAAAAAAAAAAAATTGGAGGCGCCTTACTTCTAAAATCTCAGAGTAAGGCACCACATCCTCCCCAAAAAAAAGGGCCGCACAGAACCTGTCCTGCTTAGCATAAAATTTCTTTTGAAATCGTGAATTGCATGCAAGCTGCAGGTATCTTGAGAGCCAGGGCCTAACAGGTATGAATGTCATGATTCATTTTTTCCCTAATTTCGTGTGTTGTAGTTATTTTTCTTTCACAAGGGAAGTGGCCTGATTGTACGAAAAATAGGCATATTGGGAGGCAAGGCCTAAATTAGCTCAACATCCATGACCCTGCATGTATTTTAGGAGGTAGAAAATCGACTGTTTCCATCCAAAGGATATGGTCCCCATATAGCCATAGATGTGGGTATTAATTCCCTGCAAAGGAAAAGGTACCTACCTCTATGCTTGGATGAAGCAAATGCTGATGCAGTATAGGAAAGAAAATTAGAGGGCCTGATCAACCCTGCAACAACATATGTGTTAGTAACTGCTCACTTTTCAACACCAAGAGGGCACCTTGATTTCATGCATTCTTGAGCACCTTGATGTCCAAGAAGTTGCCTTGATGTCATGCATTCTTGGGCACTTTGATTAGAGGCACTTAATTTCTATTGAGAAGTCCACAAAAAAACAAAAAGAGCCATGTGGAGAATCTAAGTGTTGTAGAAGAAAGTTGCAGACCCCCATTTTCTTCTCCCTAGGATGGGAATTCTGGTTGATTAGTGTGGTACCTGATGTTCAGAGGGCTACAAACCTGTTTCACAGAGGGAATTGTTACTAACGATGAGGGAATCACCAATTCAATAGGGGGAGGATATGGGTGAACCTAAATCTCCTACAAATAAAATAGGGGAAGAGCATGAGCTAGTGTCCATATTTTATGATAGCATGCTCACTCTCAAATGGAGAACTACCACTGCATGACAAAGAACATTATTTGAAAAAAAAAAGAATTCCTTTGCTTTCCAAAAAAATGCGTAGCATGACCCACACAAAATAACTAGAGCTTGTCATTGTTTGCTTAAGAGAAATAATTCCATGGTCTATTCATTGTTCTCAGCTAGAAATTTGGATGGGCATAAAATTTTATATCTACCATTTGGAATCTGCGTAGGAAGGATTCGACAGGAGCAATTTAAAACTACATCATTTCCCAAATTTTCATGCTTAGGGAAAATGACATCTTCATGGCTATTGAGAGTCATTGATGGCTGATCATGATGTGTGCAAATCATTGGCTTCATTGCTGGAGAAGCAACGCTCAGAGGAAGAACAACAGTGATGATTGATAGTGTAGAGGAAGAAGAAAAACACAGCCAAAGGAAAAAATATAAAATAAAATTCTCCAGATGCACCAAATGTCACAACAATTCTGGAGCACCATGATTATAGGCAACATGAAGATATTTTCATACCACCCACATGATACATATCATAATCTGCAAAATTCACCCAGGTATGTACTGATTTTTCTATTAATTATGTGTATAGTTATTTTAAAAATAATTTCTATGCTAAACTCAGTAGATGCCCCTTATAAATTCTTTTTGTCAAAATCTCCCAACCACATGATATGCCTCAGATTTAAATTTTTTTATCACCCCAGAACAATTTAAAAAAAAAAATAAAATAAGGGACTATATGCATTCACGTGAATAGAATTGGACCTGTTTCTTTGTCGCATTCTGAGAAATATGTCAAGTGGAGTGCCAAAGAAAAAAAAACAATGCCGAGGTAAAACAAAAGAAAAAAATCAATGCAATGCAGCGCTCAATGGAAAAGAAAAAAATAGTAGCACTTAAAGAAAGAAAACAACAACACTCAAAGGAGGAAAAAAAATAGAGCTCAATGGAATAAAAATAGCAATCAATAGAAAAAAATAGTAGCACTCAAGGAAATAAAGATAGTAGTGCTCGAAAAAACAAAGGTGCTTAGTGTATATATGCGCTAGGTTGATGAGCAACGCTTCTAGGCTGCGCTGGTTTCCTATGACTCTGGGACCTTGTTGTGTTGGGATGACTTTCGACTATTGGTTGTGCCATCTTCTTGTAGCATTTGTTACACCTTCCTGTTGTGCTTGGTCCAACAACTCTGAATTCTGCTATTTTTGTAGTGCTTATGTTGTTGTCGTAGTGCTTTCTCTGGTGTCATAGTGCTTAATGAAGAAAAACAGAGATGTTGAAGGCCATTAAATATATATATTGAAAGCACGAGATTCCGAAAGAAAAGGGAAAGACTAAACAAAATTGCATTAAAAGGAAAGAACACAAATGAATGAACACAAGATATAAAAGCAATATAAAATACGACCCTTTTTATTGATATTCTTTCAGTAATGTGTTACAATACGTCTCCTTCCTTTTTAGGGGATAGGAGAGCGTTAAATGTTGGTCTTTTACAACTTGTTTCAGAATTCCTCCTTCCGCGTGCCCACATATAAGATGGGCGAACCAAAACATTGTCGTCGCTTGTGTTGGTAAAAGTAGATTCCTCGCTGCTCCTCTAATGCTTAAAATCTTCATTCAAAGAAACAAACAAAGAATCAGTAGCACCTGTGTATGAAAAATAAAAGAACGAATATGAAAGGTTACCGTAAAAGATAAATGTAATGATGGTTAAAATCAGTCCAAATAAACTAAAAACTTGACAGAAGCATAAATATGTAATTAATAAAATGCTGCAAAAGAAATAGTCACCAATTTCAACGCAGATCGGTATTCGTTCCGAGGAAGGATGAATAAACCTGCAACATACTGGTATTCATCCCAGGGTGAAATGAGTAAACCTGCAGCAACTGGTATTCATTCTTGGGTGAAACGAGTAAACCTGCAATAAGGCAGGGGATGCCCGAAGGCAAACCACCCACCGGTTGAGATTTTGTTTTGACACCAATCTACTTGGGATGAGTCCAAAACCTGTTGTGATGTGTTGTCGGCGAATTGATAGGATAATGTAGTCATAAAATCGGGTGTACGAATCGTAAATCAGTAAAACAGCAGCACTTCATTACTCAAATGCTCCTTTTCTCTGTCCTTCCTTTTGGGTGAAAAAATTCACCATTTTATAGACCCAAGGGGTCTCTTGAATTAACATGCAAAAGTGCTAGTTTGCATGAATGCTTTTTTTTGTGAAGAGAAGACTTCTCCTTGATCAAGGCTTTCATAATTGCTTTTGTAACTGCTTCTACATGCTCAAAAGAACCTACTCACACTCCCATGCAATGAAGGGTGAGTTAAGTAGCTAATTTGAGTTGTCATGAAAAAGCCCACTCTCATTCCCATGCAATGAATGGAGAGTCAAGTGGCAGATCCAAGTTGTCCTGTGCCGAGGCTTGAATTTTTTCCAGTCAAACCTGGTATTTGTCCCACCCCGAAATGAGCGCTAGAATTTGTTCCTGGGTAGAATGAGTACCAGTATGTACTTGTTCTGGGGTGGAGCGAATAACTAGCAAAGTACCTAAAAGGTGCCAAATTGATTTTTGACTTGCAAAACTACTGTGCGAGTGGTTAAAACCACTGTTTAACCTATGTGGGCTGCCTTGGGGGCTGTTTGTGTCAATGCGATTAGCGCTTGTTGTCACGTAATTGGATTGGTGCTATTTTGGTGTCTACATATATATATATATATATATATATATATATATATATATATATATATATATATATATATATATATATATAATATTTCGAGGGTTGTTGTCATGAGGATGTGACAATATTTAGGTATGGGGGGATGATGAGCACCATAAATTCTCATTTTATATACACTGTTAAGGGGCATCATCATTGGTTTAATTAGCATTAGAAATATATTTTTATTTAACTTATGCATATAAACAAGGTCCTTCGATCTAGCACAAATTTTCTCAATCTCTGTCCTCAAATCTATATTAAACACAGTCCTCCGATCTAGCTTGACTAACATTTTTAGTGGAAACTGTGTATAAGTGTAGGGTTTACTACTAATATGGTATTTTATAGTCTACATCCCACTTAGACATAGCAATGTACAAGAAGGAGCCTTACTATGGTGCCTTACTCTAGTGGTATGGTGCCTTAATCTGGTGGCATGATACCTTACTCTGGTGGTGCAATGTCTTAATCTGGTGGTGCCTTACTTTGGTGGCATGGCACCTTACTCTAGTGGCATGGTTCCTTATTTTGGTGGTGCAACGCCTTACTAAGGTAGGCACCTTACTAAGGTAGGCACATTACTAAGGTAGGCGTATTACTGAGGCGCATTACTCTGACCTAGTCAACTTTGACTAGTTGACCAAGGAGCTACGAAGGATGTTGCACGTGAAGACAAAGGAGATATTCTATTTTATGCATTATTATTAAAATAGAATAAAGCATTTATTATTAAGTGATTGGCTGGTTAAACTTTGCAAGGTGAGGATTACTTTCTCATGAATAGAACAGAGCAAAAATTATCTGACGAATCGATGTGCATAAACAAGACAATGCAATTATTCTATGAATCAATGTGTGTGAATAGACAATGCGATTATTCGATGATCGATGTGTGTAAATAGACAATGTGAAAAATAAAGAAAATAATCTATTTTGCATTGGCAACTAATATGGAAAAACACGCGAATGGATTTATTACTAATTATAATATCATACATGTTCTGATAAAAACATAATACTTCTGATTTATCCTACCGGTAAAATTAGTGCGTGACTTATTATTAGTGCATTATTGTTAGGATTGTATGGTTGGAATGTTTACAGCATATCTACTATAACTGTAAGTTTGAAATAGACTTTCCTAAATTTGTAATAGAGGAATTTTATATATTGTATAAATGCACAGGTCTTCATTGAGAGAAAAAAATGATTAATTTTACACAACTATTTTATTATTCTTTTGTATAATTTATTAAGAGTGTAATTCCTCTTATTCAGGCAAGATCTACGTAGCTAGATGGGTGGACTATCTACAGGAGCTTGGGCCCACTCCCTATAGAAGTCCTCCCCTGTTTTATCCAAGCATTTATTTTATGTAGATTAGTTTATGGATTTATTACTACTTTGTTTAATTTCAGTTGTGTATGTTTATTTACTTGCATTTAATTTCCTATACATTTACTTTTGGCACTTTAATTTTAGTTGTAATTTATTTATTTAATTTTTTGCACTTAGTTTATTTGGTTTGGCTGACTTTCAAATGCATGAACATCCCCCACCAAACTAAATAAGGTACATACAGATTCATTCCCCAACACTGTAGGCATATACTATGCATGACACTCGTAAGTTTACGGACTTACCGGATTGATAATTTATGGTAAAGAAATGATTGTTTTTTGAGACATAATTTTTGCTCACCAGACTAGCTTACAATTTGTGAATTTCATAGTTTGGAATAGAGTGTAATATGTCTTGTTGATTAAATAAAAGAAAAATATGCACAAAGAATTCCATATAGAATATTCATAATAGAGATGAGCAAAGTGTGATAAGCCTTTCCTAGAATTTAGCCTTGCATAGAGTTGTATATAAGAATAATGGAATCAATCTTTGAAAAATAATTCCTATAAAATTGGGTTTTGACATTTGGTATCAGAGTAGAGTTCATAGGAATACAAGTTTTCATGTATAAATATTGATGAGTGTAATAGGTTTGCACACCTTGTAGAGACTATACTTAAGGAAAAATATATTTACATAAAATAGTTTTTGACTACCTAGTTAGATAACTAGAAGTATAGTTGCTAGTAGGAGAATCATTTTGAAGATGAAATTGTGAACTAAAACCTACTATATCTCTTGTGTGTGGCCAGGGACAATGCCACCAAAAATAAGGAGAGGGAGTGTTTCCCCATCAATGAGGTAGACTCAAAAAAATAATATAGAGGTCGAAACCCCAGATTTAGGCATGAATGCTCCCAATAATGATAGGGAGGACCTCACTATAATAGTTGCTTTATTGAGGGAGAAAATAGAAACATAGAAAAAGTTGTTGGAAGCAATAGTAAATCAAGATTCACAAGCTGGAAATCCTAGAGTAGGGCAAGAGAATGAGGCTCATTCAGAGGTAAAACAAGCTAGAATTTATTTGGAGGTAGAATTGGATAAAGATATGAAACACTTAGAATACTCCAAGTTCAATTGAGAGGAATATGGAGATAAAGCCGAATATTGGTTGAAATAAATAGAAATGTTCTACAATATGAAGAACTTTGTCACTAGCACCCAAATATATTATGCCACTCTACACCTATAGAGAGTTGGTTTGGATTGATGGGAAACATTCAGTGAGAAAAAAAAATTAAGGAACCCATTGATCTAAAATGGGAAGAATTTGTAGTAGCTTTTAAAGAAATATTCCTCATCGAACATTTCTACACCAAGAATTTTGAATAGTTCACCAAACTTAGACAAGGGACTAGGACTATGGAGGTATACTATCAAAAATTCATCAATATTTTGAAGTATGTGCTCACTTATAATGAGAAATTTAAGATACATATGTTTATTCTAGGATCGGATCATAGGATAGGGCATGAAGTGAATATGCGGGAACCTGGTACTCTTCAAAAGACCTATGATCTAGCCAAAAAAGTTGAAACTTATCTTAAACCTTGCTTCAACTACGAAGGGGCATCAAAGCAAGATAAAAATGTGCTAAGAAAAAGAAATAGTGTAGGGTTTATGAAATGGTAAAGTGACTAAGAAAACAAGAGTCCTCCTAGATAGGATAAAATTAACGACTAGAAGCAAGGAAATTTTAGGAAGAAGTTCAAAGGGAAGAAATATAATCCTAACTATTGTAATGGTGATAACAGATCACCAATACCAAGTCAGGAAAATCCTTTACATGTAGTGCAAAAAAAATATGGATAGAAGTAGAAAACTCATCCAGGACCCAAAGTAGGATTTCATGAATGTGGTGGTCCACATTACACTAATAAATGTCCACTTAAAGTAGGGTCAAGTTTAAAAGGAAGGGAACCAACTTATAAATAACTTGTACACAAGATTTATGCAACAATAAGGAGTCAAAGTATGGAAGGACAAGCCACTCAATTACTGATAAAAGATAAGATATTTGGTAGGAATGTTAGAATTTTGATTGATAGTGGTGCCATAGATAGTTTTTTTCCACTAGATTAATTAAAAATATACCAAAAAGACCAGGAACCTTGTCTCATGGGTGGAATTTTGAGTATGGATCAGGATAGATCTACTTTATATATCAATGATACCCTATGGCTAAAATTATCTTACCTAGTGGCACAACTATAGGTTGCCTTTATGTAGCACCACTCCATGCTTTTGATGTAGTGCTAGGAATGGATTGGTTGCAAGAACATAAAGTTGTGATCAATTTTTAGGATAGATGGATTGAGTATTCTAAATATGGTAGGAAAGTACAGAGGGTGTACAACCTTCAGGGGGCTTTTCGATCCTAGATCCTCTTTGAAATATAACTTAAGAAGACAATAAAGAGAGGACGAATAGTTTATGTAGTGAAGCTAAATGAGATAGGAGATGAAAATAAGGAAGAAGTGTTGGAGAAACACCCAATACTTTAAAATTTTAGAGATGTATTTCCAAAATATTTACCTAGACTACCCCCTAAACATGAATTTTATTTCATGATTTAACTTCAAACTAGACCAGAACCTATCCATAGATATACTTATATAATAAATCCCATTGAGATGCAAGAACTAAAAGTACAATTACAAGGATTTCTAGAAAAGGGATTGATTAGACCAAGTGTGTCACCATGTGGTGCACCAGTATTGTTTATCAAGATAAAGGATGGTTACTTGCACCTATGTATAGACTTTAGGATGTTAAAAAAGGCAACCATTAAAAATAGATATCCTCTTCCCATAATCAAAGACCTCTTTGATTAGCTTAAGGACACCACTATATTTTCAAAGATTGATCTAAAGTCAGGATACCACTAGTTGAAGATATGAGAAGAGGATACCCATAAGACAAACTTTAAAACTTGGTATGGACATTTTAAGTTTACTATTTTACCTTTTGGTTTATCAAATGCTCTTGTAGCATTTATGAATTTGATGAAAAATATTTTTAGGAATATTTTAGACCGGTTCGTTCTTGTATTCTTGGATGATATTTTAATATATTCCTAGAATAAGGCTCAACACGACAAGCACCTTGAGATTGTGTTGGAGCTGCTAAGAAAGAATAAGTTGTATGGGAATTTTTCAAAATGTGAATTTTATGTGTTTGAAGTGAAATATTTAGGACATATTGTATTAGTAGAAGGGATCGTGGTGGATCCTAAGAAAATAGAAGCTATACTAAATTGACCACCACCAACAAATGTGACAAAAGTCCAAAGTGTCATGGGTTTGATTGGATATTACAGGTGTTACATGAAGTACTATGCCAAGATAACCACTCCAATAACTAACCTTCATAGGAAGGGAAAAGAATTCAAGTGGACAGATAAATGTGAGAAATTGTTTGATCTACTTAAACAAAAACTCACTATATCTCTCATAATAAAGATACCAAACTCTCATGGTAGATTTTATGTATGTACAGATGCATCATTGGAAGGTTTGGGAGGGGTGCTCTCACAAGATGAAGTAGTAATTACCTATGAATCTAGGAAACTAAAATAACATGAGGTCAATTATACAACCCACGATATGGAATTAGCAGTGGTGGTTTTTGCACTCAAACATTGGTGACACTATTTTATAGGAATACTCTTTGAACTATGAATAGACCATCAAGGTTTAAAGTACATATTCACTCAATGTTTTCTAAATTCCAAGCAAATAAGATGGATTAAATTTGTCATTGAATATGATTTTGGCATTGAATACATCAAAGGGAAGGAAAATAAGGTGGTTGATGCACTCAGTAGGAGAAGACACATAGTTGTCTTATCTTGCATCCATGTAGACTTGATGGAACAAGTTAAGGAAATGCAACAACAATATGTGTTTTGCAATCAAATCCAAGAAAGGATGGAAAGGAACAAAAATTAAAGTAAGGAATTCAGCATCAAATATGGATTCTTGTGCTTTAAATATAGGGTAGTGATCCTTGATACTGGAAATTTGAAGAAGATGATCAAGAATGAAGCAAATAGATCTCCATATTTTGCTCATCCAAGAGGAGAAAATATGAGAGAGAATATGAAGAAAACCTTATATTGGCCAGGAATGAAAAGGAACATAACTAAATTTATCATCCAATGCCTTGAATGTCAAAAAGGTAAAGGTAAAAAATAGAAATTATGTAGGACTATTGTACCCTCATGAGGTACCAACATAGAAATGGGAGGCAATTTCAATGGATTTTATCATAGGTTTACCAAAGATCATATTCCAACATGATATAATTCTAGTTGTGGTCAATAGAGTGATCAAAGTTGCACACTTTACACCCAAAAATATCGAGGGTGATGTCATGGTCATGGCTAACATAATTGCCAAGGGAATATTCAAACTACATGATTTTCCAGAAGTGATCATTTCTGATAGGAACTCAAGATTCACATTCGAGCTTTAGCAAGCATTACATTGAGTCATTGGTACTATCTTAAACATCAACTCTACATATCATCATGAAATTGATGGTCAAATTGAAAGGGTAAATTGGGTTTTAGAGGACATGCTTCGCATGTATTGTATGGATCAAAAAACCTGATGGGAAGATTACCTGCACTTAGTAGAATTTACCTACAACAACGATCACCACTCGACCTTAGACATGGCACTATTTAAATATCTATATAGTAGAAGGTGCATAACACAATTATATTTGTATAATTTAGAATATAGGGTTATGCTTGGACCTAATATGGTCAAAGAGATGGAACAAAATTTAAGGAAAATCAAATAAAAACTTAAAGAAGTTGCAGATCATTAGAAAAGTTATGTCGTCATTAAGACGTCACCAAGAAAGTTTATAATGGGTAATAAAGTATTTTTGAGGGTGAGACCACAAAAGAGTGCTATTATATCTACCAAACTGGATCCTCATTTTGTGAAACCCTTTAAAATTAAAAAAAAGAAGTCTTGTGGCATATCAACTTGCCTTACCACCCAGTTTGTCCAAGATGCATGACACCTTTCACATTTCTTTGCTTAGGAAATACATTGCTAATATTGATCACGTTCAAGACTTTTCAAATTTGTAGATGGTATATCTAGAGGTTACAGAGGTTCGACCAGTAAGAATCCTTGAGTTTCATTCCAAATCAATGATGAAAGAGACTCTAGAGCAATGAAAGGTCCAGTGGTACCATTACTCTGAGAGAAATGCTACTTGAGAGAAAGTAGCAGATATGCAAAGATATTTTTCTTATTTGTTTGAAAATATTATGTAAATGCTATTTTATATTAAAATTTGATGAAACATAAAGGACTGTGTTAAACCTAAGGGGGGAGAATGTCATGACCCTCCCTTGGTAGTTTTTCTATATGAAGGAATTTATATTTTGCTATGTTATTTTAGCAATGGAATGATTGACTATTTCATAATTAACCATGGTTGAATGATGTATGTGTGTGTACATTACAAAAAAATTAGGAGATAGTTTGCTTCTTAATTTTTGTACAATAGATTATTCAATAAAAGGTTATATTGATGCTAATGGTTTTGTATGTTTGCAGGGGTAGGTTTATTTCCATAAGGAAAAGAAAATACTTAGCCTTTGAAAAGAAAATGTTTTCTTTTTTAAAAAATTACTATTAGCCATCTAGTTTTAGTAAGACACAATGGATGAATGTTTCATATGATGGTAGCTGATTATGAATTTATATGAGAAAAATACTACTATTTTGAAGACTTTGAAATCTGGAAATAATGAGTTATTTTATAAGTTTTTCTTATAGAAATTATAAAAGTTATTGAAATATGTTTTTCTTTGGCATGTGAGAATTATTAAGGAAATATTTTAGTGTTGTAGACATTTTTTGTGACTAGCTTTCCTTATTGTCAAGAACGATCACCATGAGTAAAGAGGTGTGTAATCAAACTCTTTATGAAGGAAGAGACTTCAATTGATTCTTTTGGTCAGTGGGATGACCCTATTAATACCTTGGTTGATGTGCTTGAGAGGGGAAGCTAACGAACGTGCATCAAGAAAGAGACACTCCACTAAAAAAAAATTTAGAGAATGGGGGATGTGTGGATGAGAATGATCACCTTTAGAAACGATCAGGAGGAATCAAGGGGAGAATGAAAGTTGGGAAGTGGTCGACAAGCACAAAGAAGGTTGTGGTTGAAAAACCAAAGTTGAGATGTCGAGTTTCATCAGGAAAAACGGTTGGAAGAAGTTGTTGTTGGCTATAGCATTGAAAAACTACCATGTAGACCTTCAGTAGAAATAAAGAAGTGTATATTGTTTTAAATATTTTAGTATGTTGTTTAAAGTCTGAAATTTTAGTTCATAGTTGATTGGAAATGATATTTAGTTAAGAGGACTATCTATCTATCTTGAACTTTTACGTAAGTTGAATGAGATATTACTTTAAGTTCAAAGACCAACAAACTACAATATTTTGGTAAAATTATTTACGTTGAATCGTGAAACTTAGAATTATTAATCTTTAAGGTTTCACCTACTTTGGATTCATGATTTTTTAAGAAACCATATGGTAATGCTAGCTGTGGCACATAGGTTTTCAGAATACTTTCAAACAATTTGCATGTTTGAGATTGCTTTGCAGTTTTGGCTCTCGTTATATATAGTTTAATTGAGAGAAGCAATGGAATGGCATAGTTATCCAATAGGAAAAGATAGTGGTAGATGAACTAAGTTTTGATAAGACCTATAGAGGCCCCGGGAGAGCGCACCATCCGCTACTCTATTTGAAATTTAATATTATCTCTTAATGTTTAATATGCATTAAATGAAAGACATAGCCGAGATACAAAGAAACAAATAAATGAATGCTTTTTATTGATATTTCCAAGATCCGGATACATATAAATCCTTCTAAGGGATACCCTTCATTTGATACATGGATTTACATAAAAAGGGTAGCAGATGTATAATATCCCTATGCAAGAGGTGATGCACTATCACAGGCTTCCCAATGATGCACACGAAACTGTATGAGGGCTTAAAGATGCCTCCTCTAGATCTAGTTCCTAGAGGGATATTTGTGCTTTCGAATTTTGCTACTCTATTTGATGAACTTGTAGTTCTACAAGCATAGAAACAACAGAACACGTTTAACTGTTCGATATTGCCTTCCCAGATGAGGTTTTTAGCAATAAATATGATAATAAAAGAGATATGCTTAATGAAATTAAATGCAATGAAACTAGCAAAATGAATGCAAATAAATGAAACAAATCATATATATGCTGATAAATGATGTGGATACATGAAGTAATATGAACAAAAGAAAACTAATGCCTAATACCTAAACTATGCATACGGGCCACTATCCAAGATAGCGGCCGCTAACTGAAACTTGTCTCTCTTGGTCCAAGGGGTTATAGCTCTAGGTTCGTCGTTGATATCGAAATATTTTTGAATGTATCTGATAATTTGAATAGCAAGGGGGTGATCACATCTTAGTCAGCTAGTACTTCATTGCTCCTCAAAGGTGCTCAGACTTGCTCTCCTATTTTATAGGGCTTAATTGCATATGCTCTCTAAGAAAGCTCTCTCAATGTCTCAAGAGGTCTACACCAACGGTTTTCAATAGAATAGATCCCCTTGGTTCTATAAGGCTTGCACCTTATAATGTGTTTGAAGCCCTAGGTCAATGTCCAAACCCTAGGAATGAATTCTACATGCACACTGGATGTTAGAATGAGAAGCTTTTGTCTATTTTTATGCTTGAAGGCCAGTTAAACTGATGTCTAAATCTGGACTTGAGTCTCCCATGTAGACTAGTTGTGAGGAGGAATGCAAAGTTATCCCCGCTCAATTTTATTGCATGTAAACTGCCACTTCCACCCAAGATCAAGCTAGTTTTGCGATAAATTGCTATTTAGGTCTTAGTCGCTATCGACTGCAATGGCTAGGGCTGGCTGCTTTGAGATTTAGCATTTAGAATCTAGCCACTCTGGTTCACAGCGACCAGGCTTGGATGGGCTAAAACTACCCCAAATGAGTGGTAAAACCACTTTTGGCACTTGGAAGGTCCCAAGGTTTGTCACATGGTCTATGAATGTGCCCATATGAGTATCTCCCCCTAAAAAATGACATGTTTTAGGTGTCTATAGATGCCCCTTTTTGGGATGCACTATGTGGGAAAACATAGCGCTAAGCAAAAGCGTAGACTGCTATGTTTACAGGGTGTATGATGATCATTGATCTGATCAACACTGTATGGCCCAATCACATAAGATGACATGCATCCTTTAATCATTACTTAAACATGATGGAAGGCTTAACTTAGCATAGGGCTTGCACATATTCACTTGCACTCATTCCTCAAACACAATCAGGTAGCTTATGTCACTACAATGAGATCCAACCAGAGGAGAGCTACAAACTGAAGATGTCATATCTTGCTTATGAACCCAACAAGCAGAGGAAGATTTTGTAATAGATGTCTTCAATGATTCATAGGATGAATGCTATCTTGGTAGGATTGAATGATCTTTAGTTGATTTTTATTATGATAATTTGAAGATTTGAACTACCCCCTCACACAATGAATTTATGAGGTAAGGGAAATGAATGAAGTGACAAGTCGCTTGACCAATATTACTGGTTTGGTTTCTTTCTAGTGCTTGTTATTTTAATGGGAAATCCCCCATCCAAGTGTGATTCTAACTATTTATGATGATCACTCATCCCTATACCAAGAAGCGATCTCGCCATAAATAGCCTTCTTAGGGAGTTAGGATAAGCAATTCTATTTAGACTTGTGTTGAATCACTAGGCTCAGTGTTTTAATGTCATAAAGGAATTAAGATGATTCTATCATACTTGTGGAGCAGTCTGACCATATTGGTCTTCTTAGGGATTGAGGTGGCACATCATGGTTCCAAAATGAATTATTTTACCCAAGTATCCCTAGGTGACTCACTCATATCATCAGATTGCATGGAGTGCCAATCGCTACAACTGCCGAGTTGATAGTGTAAGTAACTGGATATGAGGCTTACTAGGGATTTTGTTTATATATCTATTTTTTGTTATTTTGATCATTATGATGATTAAGAACCATCAAATGTGCATATTTGATAATTTTGGTGTTCCTCATGAAAGGATTTATTTATTATTTTTATCTGTGTTGTTGGTCGTTGTCAGATCCAATGACCCCTAAATACCTATTTTTGGCTGCTCTAGCCTTCAGCGGCCAAGAAGTGTAGGCCACTGATGATAGCAATGACTGAGGCATGAATTGGGAAGTTTAAAAAGTAGCTTAGGGTTTTGATTTTTCATTTTTCCAACTGGTGATTTGTTTTTTAGAGCTCTAGAGATAAAATGATAGTTTGCAACTTGAAGCATTTTTCGTTGAGGATTATGGCTGCACAATGCAAAGCATTTGCGAGTGGAGTCAGGTACTCTTCAAAACCCTAACCTTGCTCATTTTTTAGTAAAATAAACTTCACTAAGTAATCAGTAAATGAAACTTACTAAACTTGTTGGCAATGAATCAAACTCGTAGATTAGGCTTAGTTTAGGTTTTAATTTGGTGGGATTGTCCCCATTTTTCTTGTTTTCAATTTTTTTGGTGTTTTTGCCTAGGGCATATGGATTTTTTGTGTCGCCTATCCACCGCTACCACATAGAGTGGCCATTTCGGACTATGGCTTGGTTGCTATCGACGACAACTGTCAGTTCAAATCCCAACGGTCGAACAAATATGACCATTGGGGCATGGCCGCTGTTAGCCTCAACGGTCAATTTTTGGTCGCTGCAGGTGAAAGCGGCCAGGAACCTTAGCCAAATTTTTTATTTTTGTTGATTTATTATGAGGTTTTAGGATGATTAATTGATTTTTTTGAAATTTGAGTTGCTCTTCTAAATTTTGCTACATGATTAGGTGCATTTATTACTCTTTCACCTAGACTTAGGATAGTCTATCATCATTTGCATCATTTTTCATGCTTTATTGTGATTTATGCCTTAGATGTATTGTAGTTATGCTTTTTTTTTTGTCCTTATATTCTTACTGGTTGGGATTGAGACCCTAAGCTCTTGAATGACCTCCTGCCACTTATGGATCCTATGGACTGGGCCTGGTTCAAGGCATGCAGGTTGCAGTATGTGATTAGGTTGCCCCAGATTATGTTAGATTAGGCCTACCTCATGGCCTTGATTCATCGATGGGATCCCCAGAACAATACCTTCTAGCTTTCTATCGGTGAGATGACTATCACATCATAGGATGTATACAGAATTTTCCAAATTCTATTTGATGGAGTGGTCATTGTTTCTTTGGCCACTAATGATCGTGAGGTAATATTTGCTCGAGTGTTTAGGATGCATGCTGCTGCTACCTTCAAGGACACCAAATATACTAATGTATCTATCCTACGATGATATAGGGTGAGGGTATTCTCTGAGAGACATACGATGTTGCTGATGGTCATCAGCAACATTCTCATCCCATACTGCTCAAGCTTGAGGTTCTCGTGGAACATCCTTCTTATGGTTCAATATTTTGTGGAAATCTAGGAGACTATCATCTATGCATGGGGGAGGTCCTTATTAGCACAGTGTTACGATGAGTTGTATCACATACGTAGGTAGGGTCACATCGAAATCACTTATAGTTTACTCCTGTAGATATGGGTATGGGAGCATATTCGTGTAGATCATCCCAAAGGGATCCCTATTGAGATTACAACCATATATGATCAGAGGTAGTGCTATGCTATCAGATGGGCTCAAGAGCACGAGGAGCACAAGATACATCCTTTTACGAGGGAGCTCCCCCATTACATTACTACAATCATTGGGCTAAAGGCCATAGATATCATATGTCACCCATACCATGAGTGCCTAGCTTGGGATGATCTGGCCATATTTACAGCTAGGACATAGTGCAAGCGATGGCTCATTGATCGCAAGGTCATCATCAGGGAGTATTTATTCTACTCCCAAGTTCTTCGTTAGTATGGGTTGCAACAGGATGTGCCTCTTGTCCTAATTTTGTATAGGCACCTTGCAGTAGAGATAGATCTCCCTTCACCACAAATTATAGAGCTTACTAATGAGGAGGATGCCCCAGTAGTTGCCCTAGGAGTTGAGGAGGGAATCATAGATGCTTTTACATAATGGTATGGGGATCAGTTGTGGCATGGTGATAGCAGTCTAGTCCATAAGGATGATGGCAGTGATAAAGGTGCAAATCTAGTAGGGCATAAATTCTAAGCTAGGACTGATGTATGGGGATAGCCAGTAGAGAAAGTGGCAGTAGAGGAGCAAGAGGCTCCTAAGGATGAAGAGGAAGAGGAGCTAGATCCTGAGGAGATAGATTCTCCTCTTAGGGCACATCTGCATGTGGTAGAGACCAAGCTTTAGTCAACTAAGATCTAGGTACAACAATGTGATGCCACTATAGCACAACAAGATGCAACTATAGCATAGCTCACAACTCAGATACAGGCTTTATAGGCTGGTATCGTGGGAGGTGCTACTAAGATGTATATTGTTGTTGATACTCCTGCATGACAGGATCCTCCAGGGGCAGATCCAAGGGCAGATATTAGGTGTTTATAGGATTTACTATATGAGAGTGATGCACATATCTTTGATGATGCAACCTACATTACCACTCTATCGAGGCATATCAGGAGGCTAGGATCCATTATTAGGGAGAGGGGAGCTATAGGTGGATCACAGGTTAGTAGGCACTCTAATTCAGGGTAGTCTTTCATTTGGCCTAGCCAGAGGACCCGAACTCATACAGAAAGACTAGCAGGCTCACATCATTTTACTCAAGATCCTGCCACAAGGGGAGGCACCACAGGGAGTGCAGACCCAGTTTGATTCATGATGTACTTAGATTTTATTTTTTAGGTCATCTGACATACATTACTGTAGCCTACGAGTATTTTTTTTCATCCATGTATTTGATACACACATTTATATATGAGATCTTTTGGATTATGATTCATTATGTGTATCATTTATTACTCATATTTTTGTGTTATTTATGTGATGCGATGATTGCTTTATGATGAGTTGATGTATGTGTCTAGATGATAGGTGATATTTATGATGATGTAGATGTTTATATGGATGCTTATGTAGATGTTTATATGATTTTATTATTGTGTTATGATGTGATGTATCATGAATTGACTTAGTGATGGATTTATGATGTATGCATGTAGTGATTATTATGTATGCATATATGGATATTATGATGTGATTTCATATGTAAATGGGTGAGTTATGACTTATGTAATTATGGATGCAATGTTTTTGTTAAATGCATGTTTAATTTTTTTTGCTTTGGTTATATGCATTCGGCTTGTGTTATGTTATGGTAAATGCAATGTGTATTAATGTATGATCTACATGAAGTTTGATCTAATATGAATGAACATCTATGCTTTAGTCACTTAAAACATAAGGAATGTATATGATATGAGTTTAAAAATCTAATAGGTGACACCACAGAAAGTATACTATAAATGCATATAAATAATCATCCTTATCACGAGAATTAATTATTTAAGCATCCACATGTGAAATGTAATGGAGTGGAATGTATGTACTTTCTTGACAAGCTTTTGTAATTTAAAAGTTTCAAAATAGCCAGTGGCCATGTAAATATCATTTATGATATCTATCCGGTATCTAGCCTACTTTGTTAATACCCCTTAATTCACAAAATATCATAAATAAAATGATGATGGGATTGATGATATGATTTGTTACTATGCAGGAAGTTTTGAAGTTTTTCCTGAGACTCAAACACTCTAGTTACCCTATCAATAGTTGCGTATTGATCATACAGGACTTTTGAAAAGCAAGGCTTTCATTATGGACCTAAATATTCATTATCTTTGTGTGTACAAATGAATATATTTAGATAGAACCCAAGCATTTACTCCTATGTCAGGCGGGATTCTCAAGTGTTCATCTAATTCGATGTTGGACTTAGTTGGACTTATACCACTAGGCCATATTGGGTTACCCAAAGCTAGCTCATCCTTATGCAAACATTGGTCTCACACAGATGCAAGATGCTTTTGTGGTAGACATATCATCATGCTTAGATCTTGCCTTATGCTAATAATTCTAGGGATTTAAGTTCCATTCCTTTTTTTTCATTTTATTTGGTGTACTTGCTCATACTTAGTGATGAAAATCACTGTTTATTTTTATTATTATTTGACTTTTCTCTTGAGAAAGGGATTTATGTAGAGATGATGACTTTTCTCTTCAAGTAGTGGAAGGGATTTTTGTTTTGATTTTGACTTTTGCTTGATTTTGGGATTTTGCTTATTTTGATAAAAGCAAGGGATTTATGTAGTGATGATAATCACTCTTTTGAATTTTTTCTTGACTTTGGGATTTTGCTTGTTTTGATAGAAGCAAGGGATTTATGTAGTGATGATAATCACTCTTTTGACCTTTTCTTAACTTTGGGATTTTTCTTGTATTGATAGAAGAAAAGGGATTTAACTGGGTAGGGAGAAACTTGTCCTTTTGCTAATTCTCAGCATATTTGAACCAGTCACATAGGGGGATAAGCAAGGAAGGTCCCTTTCGCTTAAGGTAACTTAGATCACTTTTGTAGCTTTCATATTTCCCTTGTACCAATTAGAATTTTAGTGTGTCAATTAGTGATGAGAACCTGAATATACAAGGCATTAACTAGATCTTACCCACTACAAATAAAGATGGCTTTCTACAAAAGTTGAGAAGACCACTAGGTATGGTTTAATGATCGAAAAACCTTAGCCTATTCCTTATAGCAAAAAGAAATGGTTGTGTTGAAAAACACAGTTACACACATGAATGAATGGATGAAAATGGATTTGAGTATTTGCGGTTGTGATACAAACTGTGGCATCATTTATAAGAGTGTGATCATAACATATGCAAATGCAAGGGATATGAATTTTTATGAAATGCAAATATATGGGTGCAAATGTAATATGCAAATGTTTTTCTCTTTTTGATATTTTGTATTGTTTTTGTGTTTTTGATTGTTTTGTATTGTTTTTGTAACTTTGATTTTATTTTGACCAAAGGGTTTATTGTGCCTTTGGGGCTATTTAGGGGTTGACCAAGCAGCATGAAGATACCCTATTTTTGAATTAATTTGACCAAGCGGCTTGGGTACCCTTGGAGAATTTTTGTGGAATTTGACCAAGCGATTATACCCTTGAGGCATTTTGAATTGAGGTGACCAAGCATCATGAAAATACCCTTGGAGCATTTTTTATTTAGGTGACCAAGTGGTGTGAAGATACCCTTGGAGCATTTTTGAATTAATTTGACCAAGCGACCTGGGTACCCTTGGAGAATTTTTTATTTTGAATCTTTTATGTTTTTATGATTTGTTTGTATTTTTGATGCTTTGTATTGTTTTTGTGTTTTTGACATATTTGAATGTTTTTGTATTTTATGTATATTTGAATGTTTTTGTATTTTATGTATATTTGAATGTTTTTGTATTTTATGTATAAAATGCCTTCAAATGGATGATATTGAGAGGTATAGGCTCTTCAACACTATCCAATGATGTAAGGCGATATGCTCGAGGCCCAACCTTCTCTGAAATTATGTATGGACCTATCCAATTTGCCATAAATTTGTCTCGTAGGTGTAGCGGTAGATTTGAGTTATGTTGGTTTTCTTTGAGCACAAGATCTCCAACCTTGAATTCTCTTAAGTGGACCTTTCTATTGTAAGCTTGTGCAAGGCGATCCTGATAAATGTGGAGATGCTCCAAGGCATTGACTCGA
Source organism: Wollemia nobilis (assembly GCA_028583015.1). Classification (NCBI taxonomy): domain Eukaryota; kingdom Viridiplantae; phylum Streptophyta; class Pinopsida; order Araucariales; family Araucariaceae; genus Wollemia; species Wollemia nobilis. The sequence continues at coordinate 3,638,744 of JAQPPZ010016363.1, read as the reverse complement.
CATTCATCAAGAAGTGTTAACTAATCAAGGTGGCCTTGTCGCACAGTGTCATCATCTATGAATTCCTTCAATGCTATGCACAGGTTCAGAATTTCCAACTCTAGGGGCATGATGGCCTCAGTGCCATATACAAGTGAAAATAATGTTTCTCTAGTGGGCATCCACACACTAGTCCTGTATGCCTATAATGCAATAGGCAATTACAAATTCCAATCCTTATGATTATCTTTTACCGTCTTCCTCAATATGGAGACTATTATTTTGTTTGAGGCTTCTACTTGCCCATTTTATTGCAGATAATAGGGTGTTGAAAAACTGCACTGAATATGGTATTTTTTCATAAAAGTACACATATTTTTGTTATTGGAAGATGGCCCATAATCCGATATTATTTTTGAAGGGATCCCAAAATGACTTATGGTGTTGTGGAATATAAACTTCACAATCCTTGGTCTAGTTGTCTATGTCAAGGGAATCGCTTCGACCCATTTGGTGAAATTATTAGTGGTTGTTAAGATGAATGTGTTTCGGCCTGAGGATGACGGTGAGATCTTCTTGATTAGGTCTAGTCCCCATTGAGATAAGGGTCATGCTGCCTAGATGGGTTGTAAGTCTTGTGATGGCAAATGTGTGAGGTTTGCATGATGTTGGAATTTGACGCATTTCTTGACATACTCACAACAATATTTTTCCATTATGGGTCAATAATAACCCATTCTCAAGATGCACTTAATGATAGCCATACTGCTAAAATTTTTGCCACATGTGTTGTTATGAGCCTGTGAAATTGCTGAGGAAGCTTCATGTGGCTCAAGACAATGGAGGAGCATTCCATCATAATATCGTCTATAAAGGATCTCTCCCAATAAGATGTACCATGTTACCTTCTATTTAAATGTTCACCTTTCTGAATGTGATAGAACTTGTACCATTATAAGCTTTAATAAATTTTTAAACTAAGATAGCCAATCCCGATAAGCCACAAATTCTAACATAAAATGGCATGTTCCTCCTGTGATCTAGAATGTGTGAATACATATTGAGAAACAACTATATGGTGAATGGTTGTACCACACTCCGTAGGACCTTGAGATATGAAATACCCCAAAGGTACCATTCATAAGAAATATTTATCTCTAAAGGACCAATCTAGATTTGGTTCGATATTGATCATGTTGATCGATTCTTGATTATCAAAAGCCTCACATTGCATCGATGAGTGCGAAAGCACTTTAATTCAAATGGTTGTAAAATTTTTAGATGGATTCTAAGGGATTAAGGATCCCAAATATTCCATGGTTTCTGTAAATCTATTTGACGTACGAGGGATTGCCTCAATGTCATACCATTCTAGACAGGCTAGGTAGGTTTCAACAAGTTCTTTGTATGATTTCAGTATTGGGAATCGGTATTGGAACAAACCCTTAACTTGATTAACTATGAGCAAGGAGTCACCAAAGATGTTCAATCTTTTAATACCCATTGCGATGGTTGTTTGAAGTCCTAATATCAGGGCCTCATACTCGGTGTTATTGTTCATGCAAGGGAAATCTAGTTTGAATGATAAGGGCAATGGAGCACCTTGTGGTGTGATTTAGACAAGCCCTACTTTATCACCTTGCTCGCATTTCAAACCATCGAAGAATAATGTCATTTATATTTCTTTCTTAGGATTTTTAGGTTTGGGTGGATCTGATAATGTGAAGACCACATCATCAAGAAATTCTATGGTGAGAGGCTTGCTATCTTGTAGAGGTGCCTCTGCTAATTGATTAGCTATGACTTGTCCCTTGATGGACTTTTGGCTTATGAATCTAGGTAAAATTTTGTCAATAGCATGATCCGCTTTGTAGTACGCGTGTTGTCATAGGTCTTGTTCATCATGTACTACAAAGGATTCTATTTGGATATAACGTAGGTAGTATGGCTCAACATGTAGTGTCTCAAAATTTTGGTTGCAAAGGTCACTGCCAAACACAACTTTTCCACATACATATATCCTAGCTCATAACTCACCAAGGTGTGACTGATGTAATATATGGCTTGCTCTTTGTCTTATGCATTCGTTTGGGCTAACATGGTTCCCAAAGCAAAATCAGTAGATGATATGTCTAGTAAAAATGGTACATCTGGTCTTGGTGGAGCCAACACTAGCGGTGTTGCCAGATATTTCTTGATCTCTGCAAAGGATTGTTGACACTTTTTATCCCAATGAAAATGGACCCCTTTGCATAGCAATTGGTTTATGGGATGGCATTTTTTTGATAATTGAGCAATGAATTGTTTTATGGATTCTACCTTGCCTTGTAGGCTTCTTAATTCCCTAATATTGGTAGGGGGAGTCATTTCCAATATAGCCTTTACCTTTGTAGGATCAACTTCAATGCCTCTCTTAGAAACAATGAACCCCAAGAGCTTACCAAAAGCTATGCCGAACACACACTTCTTATGATTCAATCTGGTGTTGTACTCAATAAGGCGATCGAATACTTTTCTTAGGACCTTAGCATGCTCTTGTCGCAATAAAGATTTGACCAGTAAGTCGTCAATGTAGTCTTCCAAAATTTCATGCATATAGTCATGAAAGATGTGTATCATGGCCCACTGATATGTGGCACCAAAATTCTTTAGGTCAAATGGCATCACCTTGTAATAGAATATCCCCCATGAAGTAATGAAAGCGATCTTATGCTGATATTTGGGTTTGATCTAGATTTGATTGTATCCAGAAAACCCATCCATTAGGGAGAGCATATTATGGCCTGTAGTGGCATCAACAAGAGCATATATGTTTGGAAATGAGAACTCATCCTTTGGAGTTGCCCTATTCAATTCTCTGAAGTCTGTGCAAATACTAACTCTTTTGTCAAGCTTTCCTATGGGTACCATGTTTGAGACCCATTTAGGATAGTTGATAGGAACAATAAAAATCACATCCAATAGTTTTTACAACTTGTTTTTCACCATCAAAGTGATGTTTGGATGCATTTTACTTAGCTTTTGCTTGACTGGCTTCTTCATGGGATCCAAATGAAGGTTGTGAACAACTAAATTTGGATCAATCCCTAGCATGTATTTGTAAGTTCAAGAAAAAAGGTTTGGACTCTCCTTAAGGAGAGGGATTATTATGGCTTGTTCCTCTGGAGATAGAATTTATTTGAACTTAAATTTATTTGGTTGAGTAGGATCATCACTTATGTCCACATCAAAATTTGACTCTACAGCCATATGCGACCCATCCTCTAGCTGGTGACGCATGGGTATTAAATGAATGTCATCAGCGAGATTTATAGGCCCTGTTGACTTAGGATTCAAACTAGCATGGAATACATTATATGCACAGCCTGATGTAAAATGAAATGGTTGTAACATCTCTTCATTAGATAAAATATCCTCAGGATCTACAGGTAAATCAACATAATCCAAATGAATAGCATCTATATCAAGATACAATGGTTTATTAGGATCTGTTGGGTTATGAAGTGGAGTGGTCAAATCAATGGAGATTATATTGATGGATGGAATGAAATCTCTAGGACCACATGGGTGAAATATTATCTCATAGGTTTCCCCTCCATACTCATGATGAGGCTCTAGAGGAAAAGGAATCTTTGGATCTAGCCCATGAGTAGGCCTGATAATAGGATTGTTGGGCTCCAAGAGCTCCCTAAATGTAGGCAGACGGGGATTAACTACATGGTAGATGGCATCTAAGTCGACAGGTCTTCCCAAAAACCATAAAATAGGGTCTATGGCACCAAGTGCCACTTCTCTCTCTACCAATATGTTGACTTGTCGTAAGTGGTGAGGCCCAAGATAATCCATCTTAGTCTCATATACAAAATCATCATCACTTATCCAAAAACCATTAGCATTGGTATGCGGTCCTAAGACAAGGGGTACGTGTCTTGGTACCAAGTAGGCCATATTTTTCTCATCTTCATATTATTCATCACTTATGAATATGCCATTTGCATTAGTTTCTTACCCCAAGATATGAGTCCACTGCCTTGTCCCTAGGTAGGCTCTTTCTATTGAGTCCTTTGACTCATGGTTAATTTCATCCGATATGTATCCACTCTCGTTGTGTATGGACTAGGAAAGTCTTCATAAATAGTGAGGCCCGTGATAGGCTAAACATATTTGTTCCTCATCATCACTTGCAACATATCTGTTTTCTTCTCGCTCTTCATCCCAGGATTTGTACCCTGTTGGGGTGGCATCATTTGAGAAGTTTGAGTGATAAAATTTTGATGGTGGCATGTTTACCATGGCCACTTGTCTGTTGATCAAATATATTGTACTTGGAGGGTGATAAGGAATAAAATTGATGTCTTCTCCTAATTCCAAGTTGAATCTGTCCAAGGATGTTGTTAGAGAGTCATCTTGATCTCTGATGTGGTAGCCTAACCCAAACCGATCAGTGGGAAGTTGGTATTATGGCTCATATGTCCACTTATGCCCCTGCTCATATATACCTAGACTGTATCCATGCCAATGGCAATGTTCAAAATAGCTTAGAGCAAACTCGGGATTAGAGAGATAATGAACATTAACTATGAATAGTTCACCATTGTCCTCTTCTACATCTGACAATTATGGGCGCAGTCCAAGCCAATATAGATAAATTTGGTCTTGTTAGGAGGGATTCCAAGTGGAACCACTATTCCCACTGGTGGTATTAGGTCTTTTGGCCATCCCATGTCTTGTGCAAACTCAATGATGGGTGTGAATGTTATGTTTTGCACAAGGTACTCTCCTATCCTTGTACTTGCCAAGTGTATTGTCACATGTGATGTGGATGACCCTACATATGACACTGGCAAAGCAGGTTCTAGTATTTCCTTGACTTGATCCTAGAGATATTCTTCTTCCATGGGACTTGTGCTTTCTCCAATGGCTATAGTTAGCAATTCCTTGGGCTTTTCTTCCTCAACTATGGGCACCTTTAGCTTCTGGTTATATTTAGCTTTAGATTTTGATGGTCTCTTAGAAGTGTCAGTTATTTTGGGCATAATATGAGGTGTCGATGTGGATGGGTCTTTTCGTACCCCTTTGTCTTTGTCATCTAGTTGTGTAGTTGGAGATGAAGTTCTTACATACAAGTGGGTGGAAGGAATTACAAAATATCCCAAAAATCCACTTGATGAACATATTTGAATGGCTCTTAATCAGCTAGCACCACAAATACCTTGTCATCGTGCATATACTTGACACATTGGTGTAAAATCAAAGGATATCTCTTATCCAAGGACGTCCTAGGAGGATGTTGTATTCCATGGCCCCTTACAAGACATGACACATCACAAGGATGGTCTTATACCCCACCTTAATGGGTAGGACTATCGTTCCTATAGTAGTGCATAAAGCACCATTGAAATCTCTTAGCGTGTAGGCTCCTAGAATGATATTGGATTTGGGGATCTTAAGGTGTCCCATTGCTGTTGTTGTGATGATGTTGATTGATGAACCTATATCAATCAAGACCCGCTTAAAATGTAAATCATTGACTGATGTAACAATGTGCAGCAAAGGGTTTGATAAGGCTGTAGATATTGTCTTAATCTCATTATCATAAAATAGAATTACAGGTTCTTGGCATTATTGTACTTATCCCATGAAATAAGTGAAAGCATTGGGGTCCTGTGGTTGGAGCTCAATTGATATTAAAATTTACATTAAAGTCCCCCTGTGCTTTGGGGATTGTTGTATGATCTCATAGATAGATAGCTTGGCCGGAGTCATTTGTAAATTTTGTTCTTGTCTACTCTGAATAGTCACCATAGGTTGGGTTGGTGGACCTAGGTGCAGCTGGGACATTGATGGGAGGTGCAGGAGGTTGTGGTTGACCATATCATCTACTCCTGGTAGCTACATTGACAATTTCAACCATCGCAATGCATCCATGGGTAGGTGTATCAATTTGTACCTAATTGACCTGGGTGCCTTACCCTCTAGGGACCTCATGATTTGGCAACGAGTTTTTGTATATGCCCATATCTCTGTTATCAAGATCCAATGGGTTGTCAATTTTAATTTATCCCGCCTTAATCATGTTTTGTACCTGGTTCTTGAAACCAATGTAAACTTCAATTTCATGCCCTAGTCTCCTATGATAAGGGCAAAACTGATCTTCCTTATATCCTTTTGGCTTAGGATGGTTGGGATACAGAAGAGGTACATCATGGAACTTGATCTTCCCCACCTCACTCAACTGGTTGAATATTGCTTGCATTGACTCTGACAGAGGTGTATAATAGTGGGGAGGCTTATGTTCTCTATTTTGCCCTTGATTTTTCCTTTGATCATAATTGGCTAGTGGGGGCTATGCTTGATAATTTTGGGGTTGCTGCACAACCCCATCCTTAGGTGCAGCCAATATTACTTGATTAAATGAAGCAAGGTTTGCCTGCTTCTGCTTGTTTTTGTCATTCTTGCCATTTTTGTTCCACTCCTTCTTGGTCCAGAGTTTGATGGTTCCCTCATCTAATTTTATGTCCTCAATGATTTTGGCCTGTGCCAAGGCTTCCTTGAATGAAGGGTATTGTTGAAGTTGTAATAAGATGGAGATGTGTTTAGAACAACTCTTGGTGAACATGTGAACAATTTCTTCTATGGTGTTGAAGAAGGATAACTTTGCCATGACTTTTCTCCATCTATATCCATAATCCATTACTGGATCATCATCATAATATTTTAAGTTGGCCAGGTCTGAAAGGTTCGCCTTATTTTAAACACCAAAAGAGAAAATTTTTAAGAATGTGTTCACTAGATGTTCAAAAGTGGATATGCTATGCTTCGGAAGCTGGTTGAACCATTGTGTGGTAGCCCCTAAAAATGTCATAATGAAAGTTCTTAGCATAAGAGCATCGTTGTCTTAAATATGGAAACATGGATTGATGAAATTGGTAACATGCTCTTGTGCATCCTCTTCACCCTTGAATTTTTATAACCTAGGCATCTCAAAGTGCTTAGGATATGCAGGGCTATGAATTGTTGGGCATAATGGCTGGTTGTGTATTTTACTCGATGTTGGTTGGTTCCTAGCCATAGCTTACTTCTCAAAGTATTTCATATTTTTAGTGAGTGCCTAGAATGCCTTTGAGGTGAGGATTTCTTCTTCTTGTAGGCCCACTAACAATGGTAATGGAAGTATACCTATATCCATTTGGCTTGTTGTATTCTATTCCCTCCTATGAGGGGATTCAGAATGCGTTTGATCCTAATTTATCATGTTTACCCTTTACCCACCAGTTTGATTTTGTCCATTATTTGCATGGTGGTTTTGTTGTGGGTTGTCTTCTTACCTAGTGCACCCTTCTTTTAGTGAGTCAACACATCTATCTCTTTGGTGATCATTATAATTCATTTGTAGATTGATACGAGAAAGTTGCTCAGCTTGTTATCTTAAATGCTACTCATATTGGTGCAAAAGCCTTTCTCTTTGTTTGTCATGCTTGAGATCTTCCACTAGCTCTCATTATTTGTACAACATATTTTCTAACTATCGCATGCAGTCAGATTGCACTGTTAAAGAAGATTCATGTTTGTCTGACTCTATTTGATTTTGGTAGAATTACATACAATCATCATTTACATACAAGGGGTCATTCCCCTTTTATAGAAAAAACAAAAACTATTTGTTTCCTCTTCCAAAGGAAGAGTCCAAAAACTATTTGTTTCCTCTTCTGAAGGAAGAGTCCAAAAAATTGTTTGTTTCCTCTTCCAAAGGAAGAGTCCAAAAAACTATTTGTTTCCTCTCCCAAAGGAAGACTACAAAATACTATTTGTTTCCTCTTTATAAGTTGCACCACCATGCACCTCTCTACTGAAGAACATTGGAGATCTGGATAATCTGTGGTTCTGATTCACAGATTCCTCGAAGGGGTTTCTATTGTTTCTTTACTCTTGCTATCTAATTCAATGTGTTGATAAGTGCATCTATGATCAGACTCGATATGCATACGGTGGGGTCGCTTTGAAGCTTCCCTATGTTGGGTGGTGCATTTAGAAGTAACACTTTTTGAACTTCCAAACACATAATTTTTTGTGGCTGCAGTTTTGGGAGTTGTTCTTGAATGAAACTGATCCAAATAATCTAACTGTCTTGTTTTCCATGGTTGATCTCATGGGGTGTTATTTATCCCAATGAGGTCATAATATATTGGAACCCTTCATCTTGTGTGAATTATATCTTCTATTTGGTGTCTGTGACTAGAAGTAGCTCTAGTTTCTTACCCTTTAGTGAGCAGCCCTATTCTAAATATCCCTTGTGAAGTTTTAGGTGTTGTGACTCTTGTGTGTCTTGTTGATGATGAAGGCTTTGTGATCCCACCACTTCTATGATAGGATGGATATGTGGAGCTCTCGCCATCCCTATGTGAATATTGAGGTCTAGAACCCCTCTTATGTCCATGAGGGGAGAAATATCTTGAGGCCTCCTCATGTCTTTGAGAAGTTTCTATGTGTTGAGAGGAGGGCCTTGAGGCCTCCTCGTGTCTCCATGATGAAGGAGGCCTTGAAGCCTCATTGTGTTTAGGTGATTTATTTCCATGATGTGTCTCCCTAACTAGGGTTTCTTAGGGATAACCCCCATGGGTTGAGTTATCACCCCTCAAGCTTGCGAAACTACATCCTACAGTCTTATGAGTAGGTGTTTCAATGCTACTATGAATTCACCTATGGGTATGTGTTGCTTTAGATTCTGCCTCGACATTACGTCAAGGATGTTTACTTCTAGTTTTGACCATTGTGTTTATGAATTAGTCTTTTGTGTTGCAATTAAAGATAGCCAAACAATATCAAGCAAGTGTTTATCTTGATTACCAATTTATGTGTACCATAAACTGTTTGGTGTGTTTCGATGTGTTTCTGTTCTTGTTTTCTTGCTCTTGTTTTGGATTTAGAATGAAGAGACTCATCCATAGTGGGAATCAAGAACACTCATTACAAACATGATTTTCTCAAAAGAAACTAGGGTACACCATTGAAGTCCTAGTGGGGGGTTCGCCTAGCTCTTCCACTCTAAACCAATGATTATTCCAATAGTGGGAGATAGTTTGAGCATGAGTAACTTAGTACCACTATGAAGAAGTTCCTTATTTCGTTCTAGGAAAATCTAGGGGGCAAGCAAGTGGAAGGATATGAATACCAACATCACTGGACTAAATTGAAGGTTGGTGATGAAATCCAACTCCCTAATGTTTAAAACATGTGTGTGTGTGTGGGTTTCATTTTAAATTTGCATAAAATAAAATGCATCATATAGCAGAAATGCAACTTTCCTATATGCCTAATACAAATTTCGTTCTAGTTTTTAGAAATATGCATAGACTAATATGAGTCTCATGGATGCAATCTATTTTAGTGCAACTATGGCCTTTAGTAAGGCCTCAAAGGAAGTAAACCAACACATAATTTCTAGCACGCTAGATTCTAGGGTGAACTTTACAAGCATAAGCCATTGTTCCTAGCAACACCTAATGGAAATTTAAAAACACCTTAATATGTGCAAGATGCAAGTTCTTCCCTTTCCATTCTTTAGTTTCCTAATTGAAACGTGTCTTAATTTTTCACTATTTTAGGAAAACAAAAGCAGATAGAAAACCAAAAAATATCAAAAAAGTATACCAACCTCTAATCCAACTCAGAGAACAAATATTATGTCCTCTACTACACTCCAGTTCTAGCTTCTATTGACCAGAGTGACTGATTTCTGATTGTTGTTAGTAGGAGTGGTTGATCTATGGTCATTGTTAGTAGGAGTGGCTGATTTTTAGCCGTTGCAAACCAGAGCAGCTAAACCTGCACACAAAAACCCGAGTCAGTAAATCAACAAATAATAAAAAAACTTGGTGGGGGTCCCACTGTGATCGCCATATGTATCAACCTCGAGAGCGTGCATCGTATACTACTCTATTTGCAATTTAATATGATCTCTTAATGTTTAATATGCATTAAATGAAAGACAAAAGAAGACATAGCCGAGATACAAAGAAACAAATAAATGAATGCTTTTTATTGATATTTCCAAGATCTGGTTACATATAAATCCCTCTAAGGGATACCCTTAATTTGATACATGGATTTACACAAAAAGGGTAGCAATGTATAAATATACCTATGCAAGGGGTGATGCACTCTCGTAGACTTCCCGATGATGCACATGGAACTGTATGAGGGATTACAGATGCCTCATTCTCTAGATCTGGTTCCTAGAGGGATATTTGTGCTTTCGAATGTTGCTCCTTTGTATAATTAACCTGTAGCTCTGCAAGCATAGAAATAATAGAACACGTTTAGCTATCTGAGATTACCTCCTCAGATGAGGATGTTAGCAGTAAATCCGATAATAAAAGATATATGCTTAATGAAATTAAATGCAATGAAACTAGCAGAATGAATGCAAATAAATGAAATAAATCAAATATATGCCAATAAATGATGTGGACACATGAAACAATCTAAACAAAAGGAAACTAATGACTAATACCTAAACTATGCTTGTGGGCCACTGTCCAAGATAGTGGCCACTAAATGAAACTTGTCTCTCTATGTCCAAGGGGTTATAGCTCTAGGTTCACCATTGATGTCAAAATATTTTTGAATGTATCTGATAATTTGAATAGCAAGGGGGTGATCACCTCTCAACCAGCTAGCACTTTGTTGCTCCTCAAAGGTTCTCAGACTTACTCTCCAATCTAATAGGGCTTCGTTATGTATGCTCTCCAAGAAAGCTCTGTCAATGTATCAAAAGTTCTACACCAATGGTTTTCAATAGAATAGATCCCCTTGGTGCTCTAAGTTTTGCACCTTATAATGTGTTTGAAGCCCTAGGTCAATTTCCAAACCCTAGGACTGAATCCTACATGCACACTAGATGTTAGCATGAGAAGCTTTTATCTATTTTTATGCTTGAAGGCTAGATAAACTGATGTCTAAATTTGGACTTGAGTCTCCCATGTAGACTAGCTGTAAGGAAGAATGTAAAGTTATCCCCGCTTAATTTTATTGCATGCAAACTACCACTTTCTCTCGATATCAGGCTAGTTTGGTGGTAAATTATTATTTAGGTCTTAGACACTATTGACTTTAGCGGCTAGGGCTGGCCTCTCTGAGCTTTAGCAGCTAGAATCCAGTCGCTCTAGTTCATAGAGGCTAGGCTTGGATGGGCTAAAACTACCCCAAATGAGTGGTAAAAACACTTTTGGCACTTGGAAGGTCCCAAGGTTTATCACATGGTCTATGAATATGCCCATATGAGTAGCTCCCCTAAACATGACATGTTTTAGGTGTCTACAAGCCCTAAAATACATTCACACTCTCCATTTGTATAAAAGAAATAATTTAATGGGTATTTGTAAGAGATTACTTAATTATTTAAGTTATAGCAGAGAACTGATTGTGTAAATGATCAACTCAAGTTCACTTCTAGCCTGTAGATATGAAATTCATCTATCATAATGAATTGAGCTCTAGGGAAAGCCTTAATGATAGTATAGGTATTAATGATATGATATCTATAGCCTTTATTTTGGATAATATGACAAGCCATAGAGGTCAGGTTTTCCCTATAATCGATCTAGATGTTGGAGTAGGATGATGGGCATCGTTCTACCTCACTCCTCATTCAAAAAGAACTTAAATGTGTTAAGTATCAACTATGATTATTATATTGTAGGCTAGACTTTTTCTTGTGCAGTGGAAGTCTTGAGTAATCAGGAAAATGTAAGGTCAATAATTATCATGGAGGTTGATAATCTAGGTATGCTATACATTTTGATATTGACATTGGATTACACCTAGTATTGCTTACAATGAAAATTTGCATTGGTATCTAGATATTAGGATATAATTGGTCATGCTTACTATTATGGTAGTAGAATGAATTAACGCCCAATAAAAATGCTTTTCACTTTGCTAGAATACGAGTTAGTGAAGTCATGCTTTTAAGGTAATTTTGTATTTAGGGATCGTCGATGAAATAGACTTGCTCCAACCAAGATTGAGGGTTGTATGTAGATGATTTTATGTGTTCGTATTTCTATTTGTATTTTTGATAGAATATGGTGTAATTTAATTTAGGATATTTGAAATTGTATTCATGTTTATATAAAAATGATGAACATTATTGTAAATTGGTGTGTATGGAGTTTATAGCTATTTTTTAATGATGTAATGGTGAATGCAAATAATATATTAGGTCATGTTTAGAGCTAAGTAACATTGAAGGCTTAATTGAACTCAGGTTGCATTACAACAAGAAATAAGGTTCTACATCACGAACTCGTATGATGGCAGTCTCATATATATGCCAAAAGGAAAAAATGATATGTATTTAATAGATAAATTGTGAATAATTTTTGGTATTGTAATATGAGTGAAGATTTGAATGTAAATCCTTTAAGATGTGATAAATTTTGGAAATCTATAAAATAGGGAAAAGTAACTAGTGGATTGGTAGGATCTATGAGTTATGGGAAACACTAGTGTGAGACAAGGAAAATTGATTGCCTTTGTCTCTACAAGATATGTAATAAAATAATATATCTTTATTAATGAAATTGGTTAGTTTTTTTTGGGGTTTTACCTATGGGATTTTTCCTAGAGTAAATTATGGAGTTGTGTTCTTTCTTGTGGATGCTTATTTATGATAGTTGTCTTCAATGGACTCTTTTATGGTGTAGAATTATAAATTGTTGAATGGATAAAGGTAATGTGCCAAAAATAGATTAGTTAAATGTTAAATCTAAATATTTAAAGGTTTATAGATCTAGATGTGTTCAAGCTTGTTAAATGATCTAAGACAGGTAAAGATAAGAAGTTTAAAGTAGACTTAAGTTTGATCATATCTTGAACGGAATCCTTTCAGTTGATGGAACACCTTTTTAACTAGTGGACTAGTTTAAAACTTGTTAATTCAATATATTGGAATAGAGTGTAAGATGTCTTGTGTATAAAATCAAAGAAAAATATGCACAAAGAATTCTTTGTGCATATTTTTTTGATGAAATTAACTATCAAAGAAAAATCATGCTCTTGACACCATGCTCCTGACAAAGAAAAATAGTGGCGACTAGTTTCACTAAGGAAGTGAAAGGGATAGTTTGTCATGATCCTAACACCATAATAGATGATTTATGTGGTGTGATAAGGATGCCATGCTCCTTTTGATAGAATGAGAGGAGGTGGACTAGCTCATTAAATGAATAATGAGAGGGATAGTATTATGGTATCTATTACCATGCACCTAGTGCTCTTGTATAGATTGAATTATGCAAGATGTGGGGATGGGTGTGTTTCCAAGGGATTTAGTAGGTGAGCAATAAAGGGATGAGCAAAGTGTGATAGGCATTTCCTAGACTTTAGCCTTTCATAGAGTTGTCTATAAGAATAATGGAATCAATCTTTGAAAAAGAATGTCCTATAAAATTGGGTTATGATATTTGGTATCAGAGTGAAGTTTGTAGGGATAAACATTTTTGTGTGTAAGGATTGATGAGTGTAATAGGTTTGCACACCTTGTAGAGACTATACTTAAGGTAAAATGTATTTACATAAAATAGTTTTTGACTACCTAGTTAGATAACTAGAAGTATAGTTTCTAGTAGGAGAATAATTTCAAAGATGAAATTATGAACTAAAACCCGTTATATCTCTTGTGTGTGGCCAGGGATAATACCACCAAAAAGGAGAGGAGTGCTGCCCCATCAATGAGGTAGACCCATAAAAGTAATATAGATGCCAAAACCCTAGATTTAGGTATGAACGCTCCCAATAACAATAGGGAGGACCTCACTATAATAGTTGCTTTATTGAGGGAGCAAATAAAAATGTAGAAATAGTTGTTGGAAGTGATAGTGAATCAAGATTCACAAGTTGGAAATCCTAGAGTAGGACAAGAGAATGAGGCTCATTCAGAGGTACAAAAAGCTAGAATTTGTTTGGTGGTAGACTTGGGTAAAGATGTGAAACACTTAAAATCCTCCAAGTTCAATGGAGAGGAAGATGGAAATAAAGTTGAAGCTTAGTTGAAAGAAATAGAGATATTCTACAACATGAAGAACTATTCCATTGGCACCCGAACATCTTATGCCACTCTACACCTATAGGGAGTTGGTTTGGATTGGTAGGAAATATTCAGTGAGCAAAACAAAATTAAGGAACCCATTGATCTGAAATGGGAAGGATTTGTAGTAGCTTTTAAAGAAATATTCCTCATCGAATATTTCTACACCAAGAAATTTGAAGAGTTCACCAATATTAGACAAGGGAATAGGACTATGGAGGTATACTATCATAAATTCGTTAATATTTTGAAGTACCTGCTCACTGATAATGAAAAAATGAAGTTACATATGTTTATTCTAGGAGTGAATCCTAGGATAGGGTATGAAGTGAATATGTGAGAACCTGGTACTCGTTAGAAGACCTATGATCTGGCTAGGAAAGTTGAAACTTATCTTAAACCCTAATTTAACTATGAAGGGACATCAAAACAAGATAAAGAGGCCCTGAGAAAAAGAAACCATGTAGGGTTTATGAAATAGAAAAGTGACCAAGAAAATAAGATTCCTCCTAGATAGGACAAAAGGAAATAAAATAAGCAAGGAAAGTTTAGGAAGAAGTTCAAATGGAAGAACCATAATCCTAACAATCATAACAGTGGTAACATATCACCAACACCAGGTCAATAAAATCCTTCATAGGTGGTGAAAACAAAATATTGATAAAAATTGAAAACTCATCCAGGACCCAAAGTAGGATGTTATGAATATGGTGGTCTGCATTACACCAACATAAATCCACATAAAGTAGGGTCAATTTCAAAAGGAAAGGAACTATCTTATAAATAACTTGTACATAAAATATATGCAACAAAAGGGAGTCAAAATATAGAAGGACAAGCCACTCCATTGTTGATAAGAGATAAGATATATGGTAGGAATGTTAGAATTTTGATTTACAGTGATACCATAGATAGTTTGTTTCCACTAGCTTAATTAAAAATATACCAAAAATACTAGGAACCTTGGCTCATGGGTGGAAGGTTGAGTATGGCTTAGGATAGACCTACTCTATAGATCAATGTTACCCTATGGCTAAAATTATCTTACCTAGTAGCACAACTATAGGTTGCCTTTATGTAGCACCACTCCATGCTTTTGATGTAGTGATAGGAATCAATTGGTTACAAGCACATAAAGTTGTGAGCAATTTTTTAGGATAGATTGAGTATAATGAAGATGGCAAGAAATTATAGAGGGTGTATAGCCTGCAAAGGGATTTTTGACCCTATATCCTTATCATAATGCAACTTAAGAAGGCAATGAAGAGATGAACAATTTATGTATTGAATCTAAATGAGATAGGAGATGAAAAGAAGGAAGAGGTTTTGGAGAAACACCCAATACTTCAAAAGTTTAGAGACATATTTCCAAAATATTTACTTGGACTACCCTCTAAATGTGAATTTGATTTCACGATTGAAATTCAACCTAGACCAGAGCCTATCCACAGAGCTCCTTATAGAATGAATCTCACTGAGATGCAAGAACTAAAAGTAAAATTGTAAAAATTATTGGAAAAGGGATTGATTAGACCAAGTGTGTTACTGTGGGGTGCACCAGTATTGTTTATCAAAAAAAAGGATGGTTTCTTGCACCTATGTATAGAATATAGGATTTTAAACAAAGCAACAATTAAAAATAGATATCCTCTTCCTAGAATCAAAGACCTTTCTAATCAGCTTAAGGACACCACTATATTTTCAAATATTGATCTAAAGTCAAGATATCACTATTTGAGGATATGAGAAGAGGATACCCATAAGACAAATTTTAAAACTTGGTATGGATATTATGAGTTTACTGTATTACCTTTTGGTTTATCAAATGCTCCTACATCATTTATGAATTTGATAAACAGTATTTTCAGGAAGTTTTTAGATCAGTTTGTTCTTGTATTCTTGGATGATATTTTGATATATTCATGGAATAAGGTTGAGCATGACAAGCACCTTGATATTGTGTTGGAGCTACTAAGGAAGAATAAATTGTATGGGAATTTGTCAAAATGTGAATTTTATGTGTTTGAAGTACAATATTTAGGGCATATTGTATCCATAGAAGGGATCATGTTGGATCCTAAGAAAATAGAAGCTGTATAAAGTTGGACACCACTAAAAAATGTGATAGAAGTCCAAAGTTTTATGATTTTGACTGGATATTATAGGAATTACATGAAGGACTATACCAAGATAACCGCTTCAATAACTAACCTTCATATGAAGAGAAAAGAATTCAATTGGATAGATAAATGTGAGAAATATTTTGATCTACTTAAATAAAAACTCAC
Organism: Wollemia nobilis; assembly: GCA_028583015.1. Taxonomy (NCBI): domain Eukaryota; kingdom Viridiplantae; phylum Streptophyta; class Pinopsida; order Araucariales; family Araucariaceae; genus Wollemia; species Wollemia nobilis. Next base: position 3,622,388 of record JAQPPZ010016363.1, on the reverse strand, counting down.
TACATATCTCATATTAAAGATACCAGACCCTCAAGGTAGCTTTTTTGTATGTACAAATGCATCATTGGAAGGTTTGGAAGGGATGCTCTCACAATATGAAGTAGTAATTGCCTACAAATCTAGGAAATTTAAACAATATGAGGTTAATTTGTAACCCATGATCTAGAATTAGCAGCAGTGGTCTTTGCACTCAAAGGTTGGTGACACTATTTGATAGGGAGACCCTTTGAAATAAGAATAGACCATCAAGGTTTGAAGTAAATATTCACTCAATATTTTCTAAATTTCATACAAAAAAGATGTTAGGCGGAAGGTAAGATTAACAAATAAAATAATCTAATGCTCATTAACCTTAGCTTTAGAATAGCTTTAGGTTTATATAGATTACAAAATAGGTATTTGAACCATATTGCTAATCTAACGCTAACTAACACGTATCCTAGAATAGGGGATAGCATAAAGTTAGGATAGAGTTAGAATAGGATATTCTAACCTAAGGTAAACATAAATTAACCTGTAGATATTTTAGGAAGAAAAATATCTACATGGTAAATAGTCAAAGTAGATGTAATAATATAACTAATGTAGTATAATGCAATATACTACCTAATTTTACCCTAACATCCCCCCTTTATTACATTACTTTGATATACAAAGTTTACTCCAAAGCAGTTGAAATTTGACATGTCCAAGTGCATTTGTAAAAATGTCCGCAACTTTGTTCGTCGGTGGGAATGTGTTGGAGCTGAATTCTGTGTTTAGGAACTTCATCACGAATAAAATGACAATCTGTATCAATATATTTAGTTCGTTCATGATGTACTGGATTCTTGACCAAGTTCAAAACACCTGATTTGTCGCAAAACATGTGAATAGGAAGATTCTTTGGTAGGCCCATGGTAGCCAAGATGCGACTTAGCCATATCGCTTCACACATAGCTCCACGTGCAGCGCGATATTCTGCCTCAGTTGAAGATAAAGCAACAACTTTGTTGCTTTTTACTATGCCATGAGACAGGACCGGATCCAAGATGAAAAACATAGCCTGAAGTTGATTTTTTGTCATCTATGGAGCCAGCATAGTCAGAGTCAGTGTAACTCTATAAAAAGAATGAGTTATTCTTCTTATACTCTAGACCATAATCTGCACTACCTTGAATGTAGTGTATAACTCTTTTAGCTGCTTTCCAATGGGAGACCTTTGGTTCTTGCATGAACCGAGAAAGGTAGTTTACAGCAAAAGTAATATCTGGTCTAGTATTAGTCAGATAGATGAGGCTTCCAATCATTTGTCTGTAAAGTGTTCCATCTACCTGTGGTGAGTCTTCATATCGTGATAACTGTAACCCTGATTCCATCGGTGTTGCTTTGGGTTTACAATTAGTCATACAATATTTTTCTACTAAAGTCTTAGCATACTTTTTCTGGGTCACCCTTAGATGATTCTTTTTTTGTTCTATTTCAAGGCCAAGACAGTAGTGGAGAAGTCCTAGGTCTATCATATCAAATGACTTTTTCAAGTCATCTTTCACAACTTTAATTAAATTCTCTGAATTTCCAGTGATGATCAGATCATCTACATATAACACAAGAATCACTATTTCAGAACCTATGTTCTTGATATAGAGATTTGTGTCTGATGGACTTCTCTTAAATCCGTGTTGCAATAGGTGACTATCCATCTTTATGTACCATGCTCTTGGGGCTTGTTTTAGCACGTATAATGATTTTACCAATTTGCAAACATGTTGCTCATGGCCTTCCTCTGCAAATCCAGGAGGTTGAGTCATGAATACTTCCTCTTTTAAGTCACCATTAAGAAAGGCACTTTTTACATCCATCTGATGTAACTTCCATCCGAACTGTGTTGCCATAGCACAAAGTACTCGAATGGTGGTCATCCTTGCTGTAGGAGCAAAGGTTTCCTCATAGTCTAGTCCTTCCTTTTGAGCATAGCCCTTTGCCACAAGTCGGGCCTTATGCTTATCTATATTGCCATCTGCCTTATATTTGATTTTGTAGACCCATTTGCAACCTATGGGTTTCTTACCTTTAGGCAAATTCACTAGCTTCCATGTTTTATTTTTAATGAGGGAGTTATATTCTGCATCCATAGTTGTCTTCCACTGAGGCAGACTAAGTGCTTCATCAACTGTAGAAGGTTAATTCTCATCACATGCTGATAAGTAAACCCTCTCCTCATCTATCTCCATCTCATATTCCCTTGGTAACTCTCTATATATAGAAAGGTCTTGAAAATCTGCACAAAGATCATCAACTGAAGTGGATGCTTTACCCTTATCTTTCTGTGACATGCTTCTTGTCTTTGGACGATTGAGAGTAAGATCTGGAGAGGAAGTGAGTTTAGAGTCCTTCATTGTGCTTGTATACCATTTGGGTGGTTTCTTCTGTTGTGAAGAAGAAGAAGAAGGAGGAGGAGGTTGTTGTTCCTCCTCATCATCTAGGTATACTGATGTAGTGTTGGATGTGAAAGCTTCATCAAACACTACATCTCTACTTATATATATTTTCTTGGTATATGGGTCTATCAAACGATAGCCTTTTGAAATTTCATCATAACCAAGAAATATACAAGGTAGAGATTTCTCATCTAATTTCTTTCTTTTCTCCTTAGGTATATGCATAAATGCCTTACACCCAAATACCCTTAGATGAGTTATGGAGGGTTTCCTACCACTCCATGATTCTTGAGGAGTCATACCTTTAAGTGCCCTTGTGGGAGCCCTATTCAGAAGATATACCGTAGTTTGAACAGCTTCAGCCCAGTAAGTTTGCTCAAGGTTGGCCCCCTTAAGCATACATCGAACCATTTCCATTATGGATCGATTTCTTCTCTCAGCAACCCCATTGGATTGAGGAGTGTAGGCTGTTGTTAACTGTCTTTTTATCCCATGTGTCTGTAAAAATGAGGAAAATTATTTTGATGTGTATTCCCCCCCTCGATCTGAATGGAGGGTCTTAATAAAGCATCCTGATTCCTTCTCAACAAGAGATTTAAACTGCTGAAAATAGGAAAATGCTTCAGACTTCAGCTGCAAGAAGAAGACCCACATTTTGCGTGAATGATCGTCAACAAACAATTGAAAATACCATTTTCCTCCACAACTTGTAGACATAGGACCACACAAATCTGTGTGTACTAACTCCAAAGGTGCCTTAGCTTGAAAAGAGCTAGGTTCAAAAGGTACTCTATGTTGCTTGCCTGACAAGCAATCAGAGCACACTGGCAAAATAGATGAAAGGGGAGGAAGTCCTTTCACCATTTGATATTTACTTAGCTCTAGTAAATATCCTGAACTCAAATGCCCAAATCTCTTATGCCAAAGAGAAGTGGCCTCCTTTGTTGTTACTGCGAGTGCAGTATGAGTGGAGGTAAGTGCATCTAAGACAAACAAACCATGTTTGTATGAACCTGTTGCTATCGGTTTTCCCTTTTTGGTGATGAAGCAACGTTTCTTGTCTTTGTCCATAGTAAAATTGACATTCATGTTATTGTCCAGGATTTGTGGAACTGACAAGAGATTATTTTTTAATCCTGGAGCATAAAGAAATTTTTCATTATTACATCTCCATCTGGAAGGGAGACTGAAACACTGCCTTCGCCCTGAACTCTATAGGTCTGATCATCAACAATGGTGACCGGTCTACCTTCTCGAGCTTCAAAAGTAGCAAACCATGTTTTATCGCCAGTCATATGTTTACTAGCGCCTGAATCTATGTACCACAAAGAATCCTTGTGGGAAGAATCTGTATGGGTCATGAGCACCTTGTGTGCTCGTTCAGAATCGGAACTAGAATCTTCAGCTGCTATGTGACCTTGTTGCTGATTGTTTTGGTTCTTAGGTTTGCCTTTGCCCTTCTTATTTCTTTGTTCATTGGGTGGTTTGTTCTTAAACCAACATCGTTTGGTTTCATGAGTGTCAGTGTCACAAATTTTACAATGTTGTTTCTTCTTCGGAACCTCTTTGGCTTTACCCTTGTCTTGTCTAGAAGAAGAACCCTTCTGTTGATTCCACTTTTTCTTACCACCTTGTCATTGTGAAAAAAGGGCATTGTTTGATGCCTCATCTCTCTGGAGTTGGGTAGCCTCTTCTGTTTGAAGCATATTTACCAACTCGACAAAAGTTACTATCCTACCAGAAACCTATAAGGAGGTGATCAACATTCTGTAGGAGTCAGGAAGAGCTCTCAAAATGATTCAGTTTAAGACTTGGTCTTCCAACTTTTCTCCTAAGGATTGCAGCTTTGTTTTTAATTTTGCGACTCTGCAGAGGAATAGCTCTACTGTTTCTCCTGATTTCATATGTAATGTATGAAGCTGTGTTTGAAGGTTAAGAATCGTTGATTTATTCTTGCCCTCAAAAATGGTACTTAAGACATCCCAAGCTGCCTTACCAGTTGTAGCTTCACTGATATGAGGTTGGATATCATCAGTAATAGCAAGCAAGATCATTAAGGAAAGTTTCTTATCCTTTTTATCAAAGTCTATTTGATCTTGTCCAGAATATTGAGGTCTAGTGACAGTTCCATCTACTATTGACCACAAGTACTCTACGATTAAGATAGCCTTCATCTTAGTCTTCCATGCTGAGTAATTTGAACCTTTGAGCAGTTGGCTCTCAGTGAGATACTTGTGTGGCCATGGTTTAGGTTTCAAATTTGTGAAGAGGACTAATATGATGCTATCTTGCACTAAACCCTAAGAAAAGATATAGAGAAGTTGGTTCAATTTGCTTTCTATAAGATATTTAATGGCACCTACCTTAACACTCTTAGCAAGAGATGAAAAGTTTGAGGAATATTGAGCCAAACAAAATAGAGCAAATGAAACAAGGGAGTGTTTTTGTCAAACTTTTGATATTTGCTCTCTAATATATTTAATGGCACCTGCTTTTAACACCTTTGAAAAAAGATGAAAAAATTTGAGGTTTATTTAAGCCAAACAAAAGAGAGTCTTATCAAGGTGATTGAAATTTTTGACCTTTTTGATGGGGAGAAATTACTTGTGTAAACCTATGCAAAGGTTTAGCATGGTGTTTGAGTGAAGTTTGGGTGTTTGTGAAAAGCTCCTTGTAATGTTTTATTTGTGACTTTGTAATTGCAAAAAAAAAAAATTTAGTGCAATAATCAAAAAACATAAGAGCACCCAAAGTTTTATCACTCTAGGTGTCGGATTCCACCGAAAATGCACCTAGTACAAGCAATTTTGAAGAGAATGTGTCGAGTAAAATCGAGAATGCACCTTTCTTGAAACTGAAATAGCCCCCCCCTTTATCTTTACAATTTTGAAAACTATAGAATTCTTAAAAAAATTCTATCCCCCCTTAATGTTTACAAAATGTAGAATTTAGAGCATATCTTTCAAGACAAGTCGACACACGACAAGCATTTGAAAGACCTTCCAAAACCAGTTGACACACAACTTGGTTTTCTATCTCCCGTAATTATTCAATACTCAAAAATAGGAGGTGCATCAGGATTAAAGGGTTCTCTAATCCTCATGGGACCATAACTACGATCCAAACCCTTCCAAGGATCAGTGTAAGTATTGAAACGGGGTAAGCTCCTTCTATGCTCTCTAAGAATATGACAAAAATGAGATCTTGTCATCTGACGTCTAAGTTCGTTCCTCTTTCGAATAACTCTTAGACAACGAAGGGCTTTTGTGATCCAAAGCTTTTTCTTCATGAGACAAAAAATTTGTTCTCCCAAAATAATTGATTAGAAAATTTTGGAGTATTTAAAAATTTATTAGAAGTCTCAAAGCTGCAAAAGAAATTTGTTTCAAGGATTGTCTCTTGTCTCCCTCAGTTTGATTAGGAGAAAACAATACAAAAAAAACTTTTGCCTTCCCTCTTTTTTTTTTTTTAATAAAATTTTATTTCAATGCATCATTTTAATCTTTAACTTAATAGAATTTAATTAATAAACAAATTTTTGATAAAAAAATCACTTAATTTTGAAAAAAAATGATTTAAATAACAAAAAAAAAATTATTAATTAAAAAACTAAGAGAAAATTAAAAAAAATGCAAGAAAAAAAATAATAATAAAAAAATTTTACCTGACCTGCAGGTTCGAACCTGCGTCCCCGTGGCAGGAGATCGGCCGACTGGCACTCCTGCCAGTCGGTCCACACCACTTTACGAGAATGGAAGGTTAAAACCTTCCCTTTCGTCCTTCACGCGGTGGGAAGACACCAAAAAAAAAAATTGGCGTCGCGGGAGATTGATCTCCCGACCCCGCGCGGATGGCCCTCGCGCTGGCTGTGCTAGCCAGTCGGGCTACCTTGGCTGATCCGTCAGCCAAGGTTGGCCCCATGCTTATTAAGCACTGGCTGGCCGAAATTTTTTTTTTTTAAACTTTCGTGGGAAAAATCCCACATGCGCCCTGCGGGCGCATTCACGAGATTTAAAAACAAAACCTCGCGCTTAATACTTTGATTGCCTATGGGCAATCACCCACACGTAGGAATATCTTTTGCCGATCACTGTAGCCACACGCAGGTCACCTTGGGCCACGTGCAACCACGCCAGATCGGACCGCCACTTCACTAGATCGGTCTGCCTTGGGCCGCGTGCCGCCTCGGGCCACATGCCGCCACGTCACCAGATCGGACCGCCTCGGGCTATGTGTCACCACGTCAGTAGATCACCTCAATCCGCATGCAGGTCACCTCCAGAACCGGGCTGATTAACTCTTGCGGGCCACCTCGGGAAGCGTTTCAATTAGCCTATGAGCCACCTCGAGAAACGTGCTTGAAACCAGATTGCGGGTCACCTCCTCGGATTGCATGCAACGAAGTGCTGCGGGTTAACTCCGGGGTATGTCTCTGATACCAATGTTAGGCGGAAGGTAAGATTAACAAATAAAATAATCTAATGCTCATTAACCTTAGCTTTAGAATAGCTTTAGGTTTATATAGATTACAAAATAGGTATTTGAACCATATTGCTAATCTAACGCTAACTAACGCGTATCCTAGAATAGGGGATAGCGTAAAGTTAGGATAGAGTTAGAATAGGATATTCTAACCTAAGGTAAACATAAATTAACCTGTAGATATTTTAGGAAGAAAAATATCTACATGGTAAATAGTCAAAGTAGATGTAATAATCTAACTAATGTAGTATAATGCAATATACTACCTCATTTTACCCTAACAAAATATGGATGGAATTTCTCATTGAATATGATTTTGGCATTGAATACATCAAAGAGAAGGAAAATAAGGTGGTTGATGCGCTCAGAAGGAGAAGACACATAGTTGTATTATATTGCATCCATGTAGACCTGATGGAACAAGTTAAGAAAATGAAACAACAAGATGTGTTTTGTAATAAAATTTGGGAAATGATGGAAAGGAACACAAATGAAAGTAAGGAATTCAACATCAAATATGGGTTCTTATGCTTTAAAGATAGGGTAATGATCCTTGAGACTAGCAATTTGAATAAGATGATCATGAATGAAGCACATAGATCTCCATATTTTGCTCATCCAGAAGGGACAAAGATGAGAGAGAATATAAAGAAAACCTTATATTGGCCAAGAATAAAAAGGGACATAACAAAATTTTTCATCCAATGACTTGAATGTCAAAAATGTAAAGGTCAAAAATAGACATCTTGTAGGAATATTGTACCCTCATGAGATACCAACATAGAAATGGTAGGTGATTTCAATGGATTTTATCATAGGTTTACCAAAGACCAGATTCCAACATGATGCAATCCTAGTTGTGGTCAATAGAAAGATAAAGGTTGCATACTTTATACCCAAAAATACTAAGGATGATGTCATGGTCATGGCTAAAAAAATTGCCAAGGAAATATTCAAACTACATGATTTTCCAAAAGTGATCATTTTTTATAGGAACTCGAGATTCACATCCAAGTTTTAGCAAGCCTTACATTAAGCCATTGGTACTAGGTTAAACATCAATTCTACATATCACCAAGAAACTTATGGGTAAACTAAAAGGGTAAATCAAGTTTTAGAGGACATGCTTTGCATGTATTGTATGGATCAAAAAACATGATGGGAAGATTATGCACTTGGTAGAATTTACCTACAATAACAGTCACCACTCAACCTTAGGCATGGCACTATTTGAAGCTTTATACGGTAGAAGATGCAGAACATCATTATCTTTGTATAATCTAGAATAAGGGGTTATGCTTGGACCTAATATGGTCAAAGAGATGGAACAACATTTAAGGACAATCAAATAAAGACTTAAATAAGTCATAGATCATCTAGAAAAATTATGCCAACATTAAGAGATCACCAAGGGAGTTCATGATGGATGACAAAGTGTTTTTGAGGGTGATACCATAGAAGAGTGTTATTAAGTCTACCAAAATAGATCCTCGTTTTGTGGGACCCTTTGAAATTGAAAAAAATATCAGTTGTATGGCATATCAACGTGCCTTACCACCCAGTTTATCCAATATTCATGACACTTTTCACATGTCTTTACTTAATAAATACATTGCTAATCCTAATCATGTGTGGGAATTTTCAAATTTGTAGATGGTAGATCCAGAGGTTATAGATGTTTGACCAGTAAGAATCCTTGATGAAAGGGATTCTAGAGCAATGCAAGGTCTAGTGGGACCGTTACTTTGAGAGGAATGCTACTTGGAAGAAAGTAGTAGATATACAAAGATATGTTTCTTATTTATTTGAAAATATTACGTAAAAGGTGTTTTATATTAAAATTTGATGAAACACAAAGGACTGTGTTAAACCTATGGGGGAGAATGTCATGACACTCCCTTGGTAGTTTTGATACATGAAGTAATTTATATTTTGTTGTGTTATTTTAGCAATAGAATGATTGACTATTTCATAATTAACCATGGTTGAATGATATATGTGTGTGTACATTATGAAAAAATTAGGAGATAGTTTACTTCCTAATTTTTGTACAATAGATTATTCAATAAAAGGTTATGTTGATGCTAATGGTTTTGTTCCTTTGTAGGGGTAGTTTTATTTCCATAAGGTGAAGAAAATATTTAACCTTTGAAAATGAAATGTTTTCTTTTTAAACAAATTACTATTAGCTATCTAGTATTAGTAAGACATAATGGATGAATGTTTCATCCAATGGTAGCTTATTATGAATTTATATGAGCAAAATACTACTTTTATGAAGACTTTGACATGTGGAAACAATGAGTTAATTTATAAGTTTTGCTTATAGAAATTATATTTTTTGCTTCGACATGTGAGAATTATTAAGGAGATATTTTGGTGTTGCAAAGGATTTTTTGTGACTAGCTTTCCTTATTATCGATAATGATCACCATGAGTAAAGAGATGTGTAACCAAACTATTTATGAAGGAAGATACTTTAGTTGATTATTTTGATGAGTGGGATGACCCTTTTAATGCCTTGGTCAATGTTCTTGAGAGGGGGATCTAACGAACGTGCATCAAGGAAGGAGAAAGAGACACTCCATTAGAAAACATCCCAGAGGTGGGGAATATGTGGATGAGAACGATCATATTCAACAATGATCGAGAGGAAATTGGGGGAGAACAAAATTTAGGAAGTGGTCTACGAACATAGAGAAGGTTGTGGTGGGAAAACTAAAGTTGAGATGTTGAGTTTCATCTAGAAGCGCAGTTGGAATATGTTGTTGTTGGCTACAGCATTGAAAATCTACCAACTAGACCTTCAGTAGAAATAAAGAAGTGTATATTATTTTAAATATTTTAGTATGTTGTTTTAAGTCTACAGTTTCAATTCGTAGTTGATTATAAATGAGATTTAGTTAAGAGGACTATCTCTATATATTTAAATTTTACATAATTTTACTGAGATATTACATTGATTTCGAAGACCAACAAACTATAGTGTTTTGGTAAAATACTTTAGGTTGAACCGTGAGACTTAGAATTATTAACATTTAAGGTTTAACCTACTTTGGATTCATGATTTGTTAAGAAACCATCTGGTAATGCTAGTTGTGACACATAGATTTTTGGAATGCTTTGAGACAATTTGTATGTTTGATATTGCTTTGTAGTTTTTGCTCTTGTTATATATAGTTTAATTGAGAGAAGCAATGGAATGGTTTAGTTGTCCAATAGTAATATTTAGTGGTAGATGAGCTAAGTTTTGAGAAGACCTAGAATGCATTCACACTATCCATTTGTGTAAAAGAAAGAATTTAATGGGTATCTATAAGATATTTGATGAGGCCAGAGATTGCCTCATCCATAAACACTTTTTGATACATTATACTTATTTGAATCACCCTTTTTACTATGTTTTTATGTTAATTATGGGTAAAATGCATTATATAATGATGTTTGCATATTCTGAAATGATAAAGTGCATATACTCTGTTTTACTATTTCTTTTTGCAATTTCACCTGTTTTTAGTTAATTTATCAGTAGTAATTTAGAATCATAATATAGACCTTGTTGAATTTCTGGTGCTTAATAATAGTGTTCCTCTGTTTAAACTAATTCAAATGAAAAAGGCACCAAAGAACTTGTCCCCTATAGCTGACTATGCAGGAAAATAGGCTATGACTGTGACAGTTCCAGCCAGCTGTACATTTACAGCAGGGCTTGGAAACAGTCACTCCAGCACGTGCCACCAATGCAGCAAGGTGTACAAGATAAGGGAAAACAATCCAGGTGGTCAAAAACTTCCTCCCTATGCGTTTGGAGCATGGAAAAGCAACTAAATGTCACCTACCTGTTATTCCGGAGCAGTGCAGGAATAAGCGGCGCAGGAATAGGGAATAGCGCAAGAACAACCAAAAGTGGTCAAAAAGTGACAAATCAATGGAGGAAATTATTGGCAATTGACCAGGAGGTTGTCCCAACTCATCTTAACATGATTTCCTCAACAAATGCAGCCCAACAAGGATGAATGGATAAAGTTTTGACAAAGCAAATTCCTGCATTCTAGGAAACAGTTATGCAATCAGTTGTAAATCCCTAAAACTCAGTAACCAGATATATCACCTTTGTATTATAAATAAATCTCCTAGCATGGTTGAGCATATTAGAGATATAGATATAGATAGGCAATAGAATACCGAAATTAGCATAGAGTGAAGTTTCTTTGTAGCAGAATAGTAATTTGCAGGTTTTTCCTGCATTACTGTAATGCAGTTTTAGATTGAATAAAAAGGTGCATTCTTCAGATTTATTTAAGCATGTTATGGTTAATGGTGCATATTTAATTTACTTGATATAATTCTTCACCCTCTTCTGATTCTGGAAGCAAGGGCCACTTGCAGGATCAGAGGAAGGGCAGCACAGTGACAGAAATTCTTGCTGATTTCTTGTTGCAGTAGATCAGCAGAATTTTGTCAACATTTATTTGTAGAATTAGTTTCATTTCAAAAGTGCACCATAGTATTTAGAACATGTTTGGAATAGTGTTCAACATAATTCTCAGCATTTGACAACATTTTCCATAATTCAACAATTTCTAGATTTCTGTCATTTTCCAGCTTTGCAGCAATTTCTAGATTTCTGTCATTTCACTGCAATTTCTAGATTTGTGATATTCTCCAGTTTTGCAATAGATGTTAATTTGATTTAGAACATGCTCAGATAATTGTGAACTCTATAATTAGTTGATTTTTCTGCAACTGTGTGTGTTTTCAATTCTGCAATTTACTTTTCTGTCACTTTCAATTTAGCAACATTTCACTTCTTGTTATTTCAGATTCTGCAATTTTCATTTCTTGCAATTTTAATTCAGTTTCAGCTTTTGCAATTTGATTTCCAATTCTAGGAGTTAGAGGTCACACCAAACCCCCAAACACTAACTGATCCACCAATAAAAACTTGTTCTTGGATGAACTGAACCTGCAACTGTGACACCTTCTATCGTATACAACCTTTGGACACCGCCCTGGACTGACACACATAATGATTAAATGATGAATGAACAACGACACTCATCATTTTTGGCACTGTTGTCGAGGAACAATAGGTGTTGTTAGAAAAAGTGAAACAGGTCAAGAATTGTGTTATAATTTTTGAAATACTACATTTCAGTTTATTTAGTGAATAGGCATGAATGCATAGGCCAAGAGACGAAAGAGGGAGGTTTATCCGAACCAGCTCTGAACCACCAAAGCGTCCTTCATGATCAGATGAAGAATTGCCTGTGTATGAAATCCCTGGGGAAATTAAGCAAGACATACCTTCTTCATCAGTTGAAGCTTTGGAAAGATTAGAAAAAGAGCTTTTTGAAGCACTTGCTGCTAAACATTCCCCTAAAACTGGACAATCCCCATCATACTCCAGAAAGAAAACAACTATGGTAGCAGCAACACCTCCAGGTGGGTATGATAATGTTGATGATCCTCCTAAAACTTTTGAATACCCCATACGGTTGGATCCAACTCTAGATGCCCCCATGAAAACTATTTCTCCATCCATATTGCCAATTTTTAGGGGAACTATTTCAGAAGATCCTGATCAATTTCTGTTTGAATTCAAAGTGTTATGTCAAACTTATGACTACATAAATGATAATCAAAAATTGAAATTGTTTCCTTCCACACTTAAGGATGCTGCTCTCCGATGGTTTATGAGTAATCTTGAACCTAATTCAATCCGTACTTGGGATGACATGGAGACTGCATTCTTAAATAAATATCAGGATTATTGTAGAGTATGAAATAGGAAAGATGAGTTGTTTCGGATTAAGCAAGAAGAAGATGAGAGTTTAGAGGATTATCTTGATCGCTTTGCCTTTGTCCAAAAGAGATGTGGTGTTGTAGAACCAGATTTCTTAAAACCTATCTTCTTAAGAGGATTGCAGGATGAATCTAGGGAAGTGTTAGATTTAATGGGAAGAGGAGACATAGATCAACTTGACATTGAAGATATTGTGGAGCTATGCAAAAATTATTCCCGCACTCACCAACGAAGAAAGAAGCGAAATTCTGGCAATAATGACATGAAGGAGTTGATGGAGGAAATGGCTAATTTAAAAACTGATATCCTTGTTCAACTTAATACTGCATTAGGTGAGAGAAACACAAAATCTAATTCTACACCACCTTTAGCAATTTATTGCCCAAGATGTAGGAATAAGCATGCCTTGCAGGATTGCCCTTTAAACAAAACTTCTATTTGTGGAATTTGTTCCAAGGAACATTCAATAGATAAATGTCCTTTGTTGCCTCATCTAAAATCTGTTTTGGGCACCCAAATAGAAGAACTTAATGCTATTGGGCAGAGATCCGGTGGTGGCTATGCACAATATCCCAATGCTCCTAGATTTCCAAATTGGGGACAATCTCCTTGGAATATGAATATGCCATGGGGACAGGCAGAAGTCTCTGCACAACCTTGGAACCAACCTTGGACAGCTCCTCCAGATTGGTCACAGTCTGGGTGGATGAACCCACCTTGGCATACCAGTCATCCACAATGGACACAACAAGGACAAATATGGGGACAACAATATCCACCATATCAAGGACAACAATATCCACCATATCAAGGACAACAAAGGTATCAAGGGCAAGCTCAAAACTTGCTGCCCGCTCCTAATCCAAATTTTTAGGGAAGAGCACAACATCAACAAACACAACCAGTGAAACAACCTCCACTCCCAGCTCAGCCTATGACTAACCCAAATAATACCAGACAAACAACCCCTGTTTATGAGGCTGAGTCTGAAGACACTGCTGCAGTTCATGTACTTGACTGTAGTAACATCCAGTTGCGTTCAGGGAAGATTTTACCTGAACCTGTTCCACCCACCATTGAAGAAATTAGTGAGAAACAAGAACCTCCAAATCAAGAGACAGTGCAACAAAAACAAAAAGAAGAAATAACAGAAAAAATGCAGGAATCTTCTCCAGTAGCATTACCATACCCTGAAAGATTTGATCATATTGATACTGCCCCTGAATCAAAATTAGTGACAGAACTCAAAAAGATGTCAATTTCTCTCCCTTTGTTGCAAGCAATAAGGGATGTGCCTTTAATCAAAAAGACTATTCAGGAGTTATGTATCAAGAAACCTAGTAAAAAAAGAAGGCCTTTCCTAAAACTGTTCAGGTAGAAGGAAAATTAGCTGATCTATTGGCTGGGAAATTAGTTCCTCCCAAGTATGGTGACCCAGGTAGTCCAATAGTTACAGTTACTATTGGGGTGATGCAAATTCCTAATGTGCTAATTGATCTTGGAGCTGCAATTAATGTAATGACTAAGGACACAATGCAAAAACTATAGCTCAATAATCTCAGTCCTACCACCATAGTTTTGGAAATGGCAGATAGGTCAGTAGCTAAACCAGAAGGTATCCTAGAAGATGTAGCCATTGAAGTCTCTTCTTGGGAATATCCTGTAGACTTCTTAGTGTTGCAGCCTAGAACTTCAGTCAATGGATACCCTATCATTCTAGGATGACCTTGGCTAGCTACTGCAACTACTTTTATAGACTGTAGGTCAGGAGAAATGACCATTTCTAATGGTGTTGACCTGAAGAAAATTTCTTTGTATCCACCAGCTCAACCTTCAACTAAATTTTCTGGACAAATTTGGTATCCTGAATCTGATGAAGAACAAGAAACCATTGCTACTTTGGCTACAGTTGTAGTGAAGGAACATATTGAGGAAATCACTACACCAGAAAGAGAAATATTCGAGAATGAAACTGTCCTAATTGAAACATTACAATCAGAAGGACTAACTGATGATCAACTTCTTGTTCATCGGTTGTTGTGGAAAGAGGAGGTACAAATTTTAGAACCTCTGTCATCCATGCCTAGTCAAGAAAGATCATTCATACTACCACATGGATGGCATCATCATCTCCTTAACACCTTCAAATGTCCTCTGATTCCATCAGGTATCATCTCTGAGATAGATTCTAGAGTATTTCATACCTTGTAGCCACATCATTGTCCATTAAATGCATTAATCAGTAACTATGAAGCAGCTAGTTCTATCTATCCAGGGATCAAACAAATTGAAGTTCAACCAGGTAAATTTTTGAACATTAATAGCTGGCTAACTGAGGACCAAGAATCCAAATTGTTTGCAGTCTTACAGAAACATGTTCAAGCTTTTGCATGGAACTATAAGGACATGATAGGCATTCATCCTGAGGTATGTACACATAGGATATACACAAAAGATGTAAAACCAGTAAGGCAACCTCAGAGACGCTTGAATCCTACTCTGAAGGAGATTGTGAAAGAGGAAATTGAAAAACTCTTAGATGTTGGATTCATTTATCCAATTTCAGATAGTAAGTGGGTTTCCCCACTGGTCATTGTTCCAAAGAAAAATGGTAAAATGAGAGTATGTGTGGATTATAGGGAGTTAAATAAGGTCACACATAAGGATCATTTCCCATTACCATTCATAGACCAAGTATTGGATACCCTTGCTGGAAAGAAATTTTTCTGTTTTCTTGATGGTTTCAGTGGGTATAACCAGATACAAGTTGCGCCAGAAGATCAGGAAAAGACTACCTTTACATGTCCTTGGGGAACCTTTGCTTACAGAGTTTTACCCTTTGGGTTATGTAATGCTCCAACAACATTTCAGAGAGTTGTTTTAGCAATTTTTTCTGATTTAACAAATGAAAGTGTTGAAATTTATATGGATGATTTCACAGTATTTGGAGATAGTTTTGAATATGCATTAGAACAGCTTGAAAAAGTGTTGATTCACTGTGAAACATACCACCTCTCTCTTAATCCTGAGAAATGCTTCTTAATGATGGAGGAAGGAATTGTTCTTGGACATCATATCTCTTCTTATGGAATCAAGGTTGATCCTAAGAAGGTTGAAGTCATCAAAAACCTCCCTCCTCCACAAACTCAAACTGATGTACGCAGTTTCTTAGGACACATTGGTTTTTATCGTAGATTCATTGCTAATTTTAGTACCATAGCAAATCCCATGTTTGCATTACTCATGAAAGATTTTGAATTTGTTTGGTCTTCTGAATGTCAAAATTCCTTTGAAGACTTAAAGGAGAAGTTAACCACTCCACCTATACTAAGAGGTCCTAATTGGGAGTTACCCTTTCATATTCAAATTGATGCTTCCAATAATGCTATTGGAGCTGTGTTAGGACAGATTGAAAATGGGGAACATTATGCTATTTATTATATCAGTAAAAACTTGACAGGAGCTGAGAAAAACTACACTACCACTGAAAAAGAATTCTTGGCTGTAATCTATGCTATTAACAAATTTCGACACTATATCACAGGGTACCAAGTATTCATCCATACGGATCATGCTGCAATCAAATATTTGATGAATAAACCATTGGTTAGTGCAAGAATTATTCGTTGGTTGATTATGTTGCAGGAATTTGATGTTACCATAGTGAACAAACCTGGGAAATCTAATGTAGTCATAGATTTCTTGTCAAGAATACCAAATGCAGATACAGGAGAAGTGGTGGAAGATACCTTTCCAGATGAAAAGTTGTTTGTTGTCTCTGTACAATCTCCATGGTTTGCAGACATAGCTAATTACTTAGCTACAGGGAAGATTCCTCTTCACTTTACCCCTAAACAAAAGAAACAGTTAATCAAGCAAAGCTCTTCTTTTAAATGGATAGAAGGATTACTGTTTAAATGCAGTCCTGATCATGTTTTACGTAGGTGTATCCGCCAGGATGAAGTATATGATATCCTACGAGCATGCCATGATGAACCATCAGGAGGGCATTATTCAATCAAAAGCACTATTCACAAAATTTTAGGTATCGGATACTATTGGCCATCTTTGCACAAAGATGTAAAAAGGTACATTAGACATTGTGATGCCTGCCAACGAATGGGAAAACCTACCTTTACTAATGAAATGCCATTACAACCTCAAATAGGAATAGAACCATTTGAAATATGGGGTTTAGATTTTGTAGGACCCATTAATCCTCCTTCCCAAGGCAAAGTGCATATCTTGGTATGTACTGATTATGTTACCAAATGGGTAGAAGCTCGTGCCTTTAAGCATGCTCGAGAAGAAAAAGTTGCTGATTTTCTGTATTCATAGATTTTTCTACGTTTTGGAGCCCCACAATCCATCACCACAGATCAAGGACCCCAGTTTACTTCAAAATTTATTGAAGCCTTCACTCAACTCTATCAAGTCAAACATAGAAAGTCCTCACCTTATCATCCACAAGCCAATGGCCAAGTTGAAGTGACTAATAGGGAATTAGAACGAATTCTGACCAAAACCATAGCAGTCCATAGAAGAAATTGGCTAGACAAGTTACCAGAAGCTATTTGGGCTTATAATACCACTTGGAAATCTACCACTGGATTTACCCCATATGAATTAGTTTATGGAAAAAAACCTCTTTTGCCTATTGAGTTTGAATTACTAACTCTTCGAACTGCTTTGGAAGTAGGTATTGATCTATCACAGGCACAAGAAGATCGCATTCTGCAACTTGATGCATTGGATGAACTATGCATGGATGCACTACATCAGATAGAGATGATCCAAGCATAGTGGAAGATGTGGCATGATAGTCACATACAACAATGAAAATTTCAGCAAGGTGACTGGGCCTTGTTGTTTGATTCACAATACAAGGATTTCCCTGGAAAGTTGCAGACCAGATGGCTTGGACCGTACCAAATTGAGGAAGTGTTTGACAATGGAGTTGTTCACCTTACACCTATTGATGACTCACAATGCAAGTTGGTGGTGAATGGACATCGTCTTCGTATGTACCATAAACCACAGAACAAGGAAGAATTTCTCAAGCAAGTGGAAAATTTGGATGTACACATTTGGGAAGAAAGCACTTCTTCCATACCGAATTCAGCAGATTGACACACAATTTAAAAAAAAAAGAAAAAAAGGAAAAAAAAATAATAAAAACTCAGAAAGTGAAAACCTCTTTGAGGCGCTCCTGAGTTGGGTTTACATGAAAACCGGTGTTCCAGCATGTTTACCTAGTTGGTTTCACCCTCATTGTTCGGTCTTGTCTCATGACCGTTGTTTCATCTATTTTCAGATTGCACCTGCCTTAGTTCAAAGATTGATTAGCTGGAAATCTCAGCAGGAGCACCCTGAAATGTAGATAAAATGGTTTTAACAGGTATGTGTCTTTTCATTTTTTGAATAGTGTAAATCATTAGTATATAGTGTATATATCCTTGATTAGTATAAAGCATATAAAAAGGGGAATAAAAAATGGAAAGTGTTTCAAAATGCCTCTGCCTAATTCTGCTCTAGAATGCAAAAATGAAAGTGCGTCGGAATTAGTAAAAAGGAAGCGTAGGAATAAACTGTTTATATCCCAAAGCGCAGGAATAAACTGTTTATATCCCAAAGTGCAGGAATAAATCACTAAGCGCAGGAATAAATCATTAAGTGCAGGAATGAAGTTTTGTGTAAAATTTTATGACATGTGGCCTGCGGTGATTTAATTGGTTTGAGAGAAAAAGTACAAGTCTCGGATTCAATGTAGCATGTGATAGTTGGCATCCATAATGAGAACAGGCAAAAATTTAGGGGTTGACGATGTCACGAATGCTGCCACGTCACTCTGCATGTTTCGAAGCAGTTCCTATGCTGCTAAAAGGATTAAAAACCCTAAAAATAGAAAAAAATAGATGCAAGCTCGTAAAAATTTATAGCCACCACCAAACAGTAGGTAGAAGACGATACCATGGGTGGAAAGAAAGTCAGAGCCAAACCTGAAAACATTAGCTACCTGGAAACCGATGTTGCATCCCTGCAAATTTTTACTGATGGGGGATTTCTGCCGTTCCTACGTAAATTTGATGGCTATTCTGAGGGCTTGGTGGTAGAATTTGCATGCACATTCCACAATAATAGAGTACACATTAGCGGGATGTCTATCCAGGTAACTCCCGAGATACTCAGTCAAATCACTGAATTACCCCTTCAGGGTTTGCAAATTGTTAAAACTAGAAGAAATATTTTAACAGACCTAGTTAATCAGTTTAAGGAAGAAGGGGATGGACAAATTGAATTTTTGATGAATAAGAATGTGTGTAAAGGGGTAAAAATATCTAGTTTACCATCTCCTTGGGACGATGTTGCAATGTGGGTTATGAGATACATTACCTGTGATGGCCAATTTCCTGTTGTATCTGGCCCACACCTTCGTATCCTCAACCATCTGCGCCATGGAGCAGTCAAACCAGAATATAGGGTCAATATTCCCTTATATCTTTACCAGGAGCTAAAAGCTATGGCCCTAAAATACCAAGCAGGGAAGGGAAGCCCTAAACATCATGGGCTCATTAAACTTATTTGCAAATATCACTTTAGGGGAAACCCTAGGAATTTTGACCGTTTCTTCTCTCCATGGGCAGAAATAAATGATTCTAACTCTGCACCAGAGGAAGAATCAGAAGAAAACCCTCATCCAGAGCCCTCTGAACATAGAATTTCCCCTTCACCTGACAGTCCCCCATATTCCAGAACTAGGAAACAACAAGCATCCACATCTGGTTCCCGGTTAAAAATAAAAAGAGTAACATTTGCAAAAATTGTACAACCCAACAGAGAAATTGGGGGTTCAAGTGAATAGGCATCTGCTCCAGAATCAACAGCAGAACCTATATCTATTCCTGAACCAACAAAAAAATTTGCAGCTACTCTAGAACATTCAGAAGCTGCATCTGCTCAGGAATATCCAAGACCTACAGGGTTAAGAAGGTCTGCTAGACTTCAGAAAATTAAAACCTTGTCAGACACACCAATAAATATTGTAGACCCAATCAGTCTATCAGGAGAAGAAGAAGTTAGGACAGAAGGTTCATAGGAAGATGCACAGGAAATAGAAAGTACAGACAGAGAGATACAACCAATGGAACTAGACATAACCATAGAAGAAACTGCAATAAGCCCTATACGTCCATTGGTTGATTATACTGACTCTGAGTCTGAAGGGCATTTGAATTCTGATGTTGAACCAGCTAGGATTGATGAGCACACTCCAGTGTATTCTAAGTCTGAGAAATATTCTGAGTCTGAGACACATTCTGGGTCTGAGTCTAAGGAAGAAATTGACATCCACACTCAATTGCATGCTGCAAAGAGTGTCATTAAAACCCAGACCAAATGGATTGACCAGGCTGAAGAAGCCATGAAAGAAAAAGATCAACAAATTTCTCTACTTCAGCAGCAGATTCAAGAGTTACAAAGCAAATTGTTTCAGCTGGAAAATCAATCTACAGGGTTAACAGAGACATCACCTGATGAATGGGCACAGATTCTCTTGGATTTGGCTGGACAATCAGAGGATGACACAACACCGGCACAAAGATCACCTGTTGGAGAAGAAGCAGGAATAGAAACATCTGATAGTATGCTTCCTCATGAAAATCCATCTAAAATTTTGATGCAACAGGACACTCCCCTTCAGCAGGACACTCAAACACTTTCTGTGGAGGAACAAGAACTTGCAGCTCAAGAACAGGTATCCACACTCTCTCCTCTGGCAAATCCAATTACTATAGAACAAGGAACACAAACAGATTTTCCAACATCAACTGTGGAAGTTGGTGTACAAGTCAATATAGTGGCACAAATGCAACCTATTGTGAGGCCCCCAGACACAGTGCCTTTAACTAGGTACAATGAAGACCTAGCATATTGGATGACTCAGTGTCATCAGTTAGAGGGGAAGGTTGCCACTTTGAACTCTGCAACAACCAAATTAGCAGAGAAGGAAACAAAAATCAACAGGTTAAAAGCACAGGTGTAGGATGTATGCCAGATTGTAGAGTATGCAATACAGTGCAGAAGACCACCTAGGTTTTATAGCCTCCTACTCAAGGAGAGGTACCTTCATTGGCAGATCATGAGACTTGTTTCTGAGCTGCCTCATCAGTTGAAAACTCCTAGAGAATTTGTGGAGGCATTTGTGCAGAGTCCAATAGAGCAACAAAATCTATTATGTGAGTTATTTTTACATAATTTCTTTTTGCCAACAGAAAGTATGTTTCTACCTCATATTTATACAGGTGACTTACAGCTGAGAGCCTTCATGTCCACTCTACAAAATCATATTTATTGGGACTCAGAAAAGAAAATAGCTAAAGACTTGGAATCACAAGTTGTTTTACTTGTCAGGCCTGCTCCTCTCAATCACAGGGATTGTACCAGTAGTCATTATACCTTCATGAGGAATCCCAGAATGAAACAACTCTATCTAGGGAACCTTCAAAGAGGTATAACTCAATTTCAAAATTTTTGTGCAGATTTCTTTGATGATGCTTTGGCAGCTTGTAAGAACATATGGGGTGAGTTATCTATCTCCCTATAGAAATGGGAGCCAATTTCTCCTACTAACTTGCTTTGGTCAAGGAGAAGGGCAGAAAGCATTATCCAAATTATCTTAGAAATCAAGGAGTTGTGGATAGGGCTGAGATACAGGATGCCTATAATTATCACTCCTGTCCCCTACTTCTTTGATAGTGACCCACAACCTGATGTGCACTTCCAACAGTGGTTTCAGTCAATAAAAGCAGTCAGTGGATTCTACAAAATTGGTGGCGCATTGTTGAAATTTCATGAGAGATGTCTAGACCTGGATCTGTGTGCCTCTGTAGCTGCACAAAATGCATGAGGACATGCATTACCATAAGTTGGGGGGAAAATGATGAGGCCAGAGATTGCCTCATCCATGAACACTTTTTGATACATTATACTTATTTGACTCACCCTTTTTACTATGTTTTTATGTTAATTATGGGTAAAATGCATTATATAATGATGTTTGCATATTCTGAAATGACAAAGTGCATATACTCTGTTTTACTATTTCTTTCTGCAATTTCACCTATTTTTAGTTAATTTATCAGTAGTAATTCAGAATCATAATATAGACCTTGTTGAATATCTAGTGCTTAATAATAGTGTTCCTCTATTTAAACTAATTCAAATGAAAAAGGTGCCAAAGAACTTGTCCCCTGTAGCTGACTGTGTAGGAAAATAGGCTGTGACTATGACAGTTCCAGCCAGCTGTACATTTACAGTAGGGCTTGGAAACAGTCACTCCAACACGTGCCACCAATGCAGAAGGGTGTACAAGATAAGGGAAAACAATCCAGGTGGTCAAAAACTTCCTCCCTATGCGTTTGGAGCATGGAAAAGCAACTAAATGTCACCTACCTGTTATTCCGGAGCAGTGCAGGAATAAGCGGCGCAGGAATAGGGAATAGCGTAGGAACAACCGAAAGTGGTCAAAAAGTGACAAATCAGTGGAGGAAATTATTGGCAATTGACCAGGAGGTTGTCCCAACTCATCTTAACATGATTTCCTCAACAAATGCAGCCCAACAAGGATGAATGGATAAAGTTTTGACAAAGCAAATTCCTGCATTCTAGGAAACAGTTATGCAATCAGTTGTAAATCCCTGAAACTTAGCAACCAGATATATCACCTTTGTATTATAAATAAAGCTCCCAACATGGTTGAGCATATATTAGAGATATATAGATAGATAGGCAATAGAATACCGAAATTAGCATAGAGTGAAGTTTCTTTGTAGCAGAACAATAATTTGCAGGTTTTTCCTGCATTACTGTAATGCAGTTTCAGATTGAATAAAAAGGTGCATTCTTCAGATTTCTTTAAGCATGTTATGGTTAATATGCATATTTAATTTACTTGATATAATTCTTCACCCTCTTCTGATTCTGGAAGCAAGGGCCACTTGCAGGATCAGAGGAAGGGCAGCACAGTGACAAAATTCCTGCTGATTTCTTGCTACAACAGATCAGCAAAATTCTGTCAACATTTGTTTTCAGAATTAATTTCATTTCAGAAGTGTACCATAGTATTTAGAACATGTTTGGAATAGTGTTCAACATAGTTCTCAGCATTTGACAGCATTTTCCATAATTCAGCAATTTCCAAATTTTTGTCATTTTCCAGCTTTGCAGCAATTTCCAAATTTTTGTCATTTCACTGCAATTTCCAGATTTGTGATATTCTCCAGTTTTGCAATAGATGTTAATTTGATTTTCCGGATTTAGAACATGCTCAGATAATTGTGAACTCTGTAATTAGTTGATTTTTCTGCAACTGTGTGTGTTTTCAATTCTGCAATTTACTTTTCTGTCACTTTCAATTTAGCAACATTTCATTTCTTGTTATTTCAGATTCTGCAATTTTCATTTCCTGCAATTTTAATTCAGTTTCAGCTTTTGCAATTTGATTTCCAATTCTAGGAGTTAGAGATCACACCAAACCCCCCAAACACTAACTGATCCACCAATAAAAACCTGTTCTTGGATGAACTGAACCTGCAACTGTGACACCTTCTATCGTATACAGCCTTTGGACACCGCCCTGGACTGACACACATAATGATTAAATGATGAATGAACAATGACACTCATCAATATTACTCAATTATTTAAGGTATAGTAGAGAACTGATTCTGTAAATGATAAAATCAAGGTCACTTCTAGCCTATAGATATGAAATTCATCTATCATAATGAATTGAGCTCTAGGAAAAACCTTAATGATAGTATAGGTATTAATGAGATAATATATATGGCCTTTATTTTTTAATAACCTAACAAGCCATAAAGGTCGGGTTTGCTCTATAATCGGGTTAGACATTGGAGTAGGATAATGGGTATCATTCTACCTCACTCCTCTTTTGGAAATAACTTGAATGTGTTAAGTATCAACTGTGATTATTATAGTGTAGGCTAGAATTTTGCTTATGCGGTGGAAGCCTTGAGTAATAAAAAAAACTTAAGGTCAATAATTTCCATGGAGGTTGACAATATTGGTATGCTATACATTTTGCCATCGACACTGGATTACACTTAGTAATGCTTACTATGGTAAGTTGCATCAATATCTAGAGATTAGGATATAATTGTTGATGCTTACTATTATGGTAGTAGAATGAATTAATGCCCAATGAAAGTGCTTTTCACCTTTCTAGAATACGAGTTAGTGAAGTCATGCTTTTAAGGTAATTTTGTATTTAGGGATAATCGATGAAATGGACCCACTCCAGCCAATATTGAGGGTTGTGTGTAGATGATTTTGTGTGTTCATATTTTTGTTTGGATTTTTGACAGAAGACGATGTAATTTAATTAAGGATATTTGAAATTATTATCA
Source organism: Wollemia nobilis (assembly GCA_028583015.1). NCBI lineage: Eukaryota > Viridiplantae > Streptophyta > Pinopsida > Araucariales > Araucariaceae > Wollemia > Wollemia nobilis. Next base: position 3,598,254 of record JAQPPZ010016363.1, on the reverse strand, counting down.
TGTTTATATGAAAATTATGAACATTGTTGTAACCCAATGTGTATGGAGTTTACAGTTGTTTTTTATTGATGTAATGATGAATGAAAATAATATATTAGCTCATGTTTAGAGCTAAGTAGCATTGTAGGCTTAATTGAAGTTAGGTTGCAATCAAACCAAAAAGAAGGTTCTACAACGTGGACTCGCATGATGATAGTCTCATATATACGCTAGAAGGACAGAGTGATATGTCTTTAATAGATAAATTATGAATAATTTTTGGTATTGTAATATGAGTGAAGATTTGAATGTAAATCCTTTAAGCCATGATAAATTTTGGAAAGCTATAAAATAAGGAAAAGTAACTAGTGGATTGGTAAGATATATGAGTTATGGGAAAATCTAGTGTGAGACAAAACATATTGATTGTCTTTATCTCTACAAGATACGTAATGATTTAATATATCCTTATTAATAAAATTGGTTAGTTTGTTGTTGGGTTTTCCCTAGGGGATTTTTCCCAGGGTAAATTATGGAGTTGTGTTCTTTCTTATGGATGCTTATTTATGATAGTTGTTGTTAATGGACTCTTTTATGGTGCAAAATTATAAATTGTTGAATGGATAAAGGTAATGTGTGAAAAATAGATTAGTTAAATGTTAAATCTAAATCTTTAAATGTTATGGAATTAGAATGATGTCTTTTGTTAGCATATGAATTTGGATATGCATTCAATATTTCTAAATGATCTACGATAGGTAAATATAAGAAGTTTAAAGTAGACTTAGAGTTTGATAATTTCTTGAACAAAATCCTTTTAGTTGATGGAACATCTTCTTAACTAATGGACTAGTTTAAAACTTGTGAATTTCATAGTTTGAAATAGAGTGTAAGATGTCTTGTGGATTAAATCAAAGAAATATATGCACAAAAATTCTAGGAAAGAATGCCCATAATAGAGAATGGATTTCTAATTTTAAAAAAATGGAACTATTGCTACCACAAAATTTAATCTAGGATTGGACTAAATAATGGTGACTAGTTTCACTAAGGAAGTGAAAGGGATAGTCAGTTTTTCATGCTCCTAACACCATCATAGAATGAATTATGTGTGTGAGAAGGATGACATGCTTATTTCGACAAAATGAAAGGAGGTGGACTAACTCATTAAAGGAATAATGAGAGGGATAGTAATCTAGTACCTATTACCATGCACCTAGTGTTCTTGCATAGATTGAATTATGCAAGATGTGGATATGGTTGTGTTTCCAAAGGATTTAGTAGGTGAGCAATAAAGGAATGAGAAAATTGTGATAGGCCTTTCCTATACTTTAGCCTCCGATAGAGTTATCTAAAATAATAATGGAATAAATATTTGAAAAAAAAATGTCCTATAAAATTGGGTTATGACATAATATCAGATACCACTCCCCGTAAGTCTTTGAACTCTAATGAATCTTCAACTTTGTCTTCAAAGTAGAATAATTTCCACATTTTAGTAACTATAAATTGGAGAAAAATATCTTTGGGATCTTAATATCCATGAATGTATTCACAAAATAACAAAAAATTTATTCTACTACAATAGGATTAAAAATATTTTTTCAACAAGTATATATGCACCTATACATGGACAATAATCAATGCCTCAAATCATGAGAAATAAAGTGTGGGAATTTGAGTTCTATCCATTAAACTTGGAATATGCAAGGAAAATTCTTGTAATATTCCTTCAATATCCTAGTCCTAAAAAAATATAATGAATCTTCTTGTTTTCACCTACATTCAATGAACATAATAAATTTAAATAGATTTAAAGGCTTCAAAGAGCCTTCCAATAGAGTATATGGGATAATTAGAGAGTTTGAGTTGTTTTTTTAAATTAAATCAACAAGTTTGTGAACAAGTATCAATAGTCAATGTAGGTGTAGTAAAATAATGATTATAGATCACATATTACTCTCTTTCAAAGGTTTCTTATATGGGAATGAAATTTTAAGCATCCCTATGATCATTCAATACATATGGGATAAAAACTAAATTTTTATTCCCTCCAAATTTCCTTCACTCATGAAATTGATGGCAACAACATGTAGTCATTGTTCCAACATTCAATTAAGTAGATATAATTTCACCTTCATTTTTTATCCTATGGTTATAATTTACATGCAATGTGCACTCTCCACTATTCAAACTAAATTGGAATATGATGATTTATAATGACATTAGATTTTTAAATAATGATTTCTATTTTATGTTGGTACCTTTTATTTCCTTCTATATGGTGTAGATGGAACTGATTTGCATTTTTTCTAGTGGCATCTCAACCTAGAATAATGTTTTTACATTTCTCTACCTTTGTTCTAATGGACGATATGACTTATAGTTTTTGGGCATCTTCTCTTCTAACAAATACTCTCTAAATCTAGCTTGTAGTGTTATTTATTTATGTTAATGGTCCTCTTTGAGATCACATCCTCTTGAACTCCATGTTTAGTTAAACTTAATGCACATATTACTTACAAAATATAAATATAAATAAAAATTGATAGTGCCTCCTTGTAGATAGCCTATGTGGGATCTTTAGATGACCCAATGCTAGATAAAGTTATGGTTAAACAACATGGTCAATAGATGCTAGGGTCAAACTTCACCTAAGATGGAAATATATCTAGACATCATCTTATGTGATTCTTTCATATATCAATTGTTTTTAAATGATATTATGTTGTCATGGATTAATTATATGGCTCATTCATAATATTTTTATCTCACTCCACTCTAGTGCAACTCCAACATGATTAAAAAAATACAATGAGGATGATTGTAAACTCATTCTCTAGTGTAATGCTTCTTGGATGAAATGTTATTTTCTCTAAATGACACATTTTTTGCACCATATGATAGCAATGTATCATGGTGATAACTATTCTATAGTGAACAAAAAGCTTCTCTAGTGGCTCTCTAACTCCTTTGATATCAACAAAATGTTTACAAACTTGCAAACATGAATAGGAATAAAACAAGAAGATATTTTTCTTCTCCAATTGATAAGGTTTTCTCCTCATTCAAAACTTACATATGATCCTTTCTACATTTTCTAGTGGCAAAATGTTATCATGGACTTCACGATGTGTCTCTCACTTGTCAAGAACTATATCACATTCACAAGTCAAAACTTCATTCTAATACTAGCATACTCTGATACCAAATGATAGAAATTAATAATTGATTCATGTACTACAATCAACCATTTTTAAATAGTTATATACTACAATCAACCTTACATTGACGTGATAGAAGAATAAATACAATCATGAATAAAAATCGAAGAGGTCAAAACTTGCAACCACCTTCTCAACTACCCATGAACCTCATAACAATTACATGATGTATAAACAATAATATTTACAATATTTTTTTTTATTGATAATGGGGTTTTAATAGGATCCCCCAACCTTTACAAAAGCAAAAGGGAAAGGATCCCGGTTAGGGGATAACCTTCACCGACCACAAAAAAAGAAGGGTTGATCTCAATGAGGGGACCTCCACAGTCAACCAGGATAGACAAAATTGTAGAACAGACGGAAAACCAAAAATAACAGCAACAGGAAAAAATGACATAGGACCTACAAAGGATTTCAAGGACAAAGATAACCCACAAAAAGGAACAACAAACCCAAAAGGACAGATAACATCCTATCTAGTCAAATATGTGAATATGGTCCAATATTCCATCCTCAACCGTGGGCACGTCCTCCATCTATCCAGTCATCAGACAGTTCTTAATTTGGTTGATCAACTTCCTAGCACAGAGGAACATGGTGGTAGCAAGAGAAATAATTTCATCCAAGTAGACCATGGATCATCTTAGTGCTAGGGGAGGGCCCCACACTTGTCTTTTAGATTTTATGAGTAGGGTAGGAGAATTCAAGCTTCACCGAACCCATGGAGACCACCCCTTTACCTTTCTTAGTAGATTTACCTTTCTCTATAGAATATTTGGATCTGGCTATATGATGATAGGAAGAAGGTGATAAATTCGATGACCCAATCAAATTTTTTTGATTAGTAGGACGGTTTGACATCACTTTGAGAGGTTCAACCTCTTTGTTTGGGGTCTCTTCCATAATTTTATTCACAATATGATTAACATCTCTTAAAATATATTTTTATGGACACATTTCAATATATATATAATCAATGTATGTAAATTACATATGTCCATGTTGCATAATTATATCTTTACACAAATTAATATTGTCTAATTTATATTAAGGTATCAAAACCCCATCATTTTTATTTTCTAAAATATTTATATTTGTGTACTAAAATATAAATAAGCATTAATAAATTATTAGTAAAAATAATAATTAAAAATAAAAAAGTACATGTGAATAGGAAGCAAGTGTAGGAAGTGAGACTCATGTTTTCATGCTCTAGATCTTTATACAAATTCAAAAATAAAATATTCATATAAGGAAAATCTAGTTAGCATGTAATGTAAACCATATTTGCAAGCCTTGGTAGGAAGTAAGAATGCCCTAGTTGGAAGTATGAATGTTCAAGTTGAATACAATAAAAAGAGAGAATATCTATGGCAAGCTTGATCAATGGAGTAGACTCTACACTATATGTGATTATTAATGATGAGATGATCAAGAATGATATAATGATTCTTAAGAACATAGGGGTAATGTGTATGTTCAACATAAATGGGTCATGGTTTTTAGAAGTTAAGAATTGGATCAAGCAGAATTGGGGATTGAACTCAAATTATTCAATGACTATTTTCCTAAAGGTTTTTTCCATACATTTTTAGCTTGGAATTTAGGGATACAATAATGGGTGATGTCCCATTGTTTGGTGGAGAAGTGCCCCATATTTAAGACCATGGAGTGAGAGTTTCTTGATTGATACATAGACTGTTAAGAAGTTTCTAACACTAGTTAGTCTCTTTATAATTTTATATCAACTTATCAATAAGAATGTTTTAAATAATACTTGAAAAATCCTATGGGAGTTCATCTAAGAGGGACCAACTACTTAGGAGTGAAATCAAGTTGGACATACCTGAATATGTGTTACTATGGACATCTTAAAAGCATTACTACAATCCATTAAGATGAAATATAAGTAAAGATAATGAGATCAAAATATCATTATTTTTTTTCTAAAATATTATATTTGTGTACTAAAATATAAATAAGCATTAATAAATTATTAGTAAAAATAATAGTTAAAAATATAAAATTGCATGTGAATAGGAAGCAAGTGCAGGAAGTGAGACTCACTTTTTCATGCTCTAGATATTTCGACAAGTTCAAAAAATAAAATATTCATATAAAAAAATCTAGTTAGAATGTAATGTAAATCATATTTGCAAGCCTTGGTAGGAATTAAGAATACCCTAGTTGGAAGTATGGATGCCCAAGTTGACGACAAGAAGAAGAGCGAATATCTATGGCAATATTGATCGATGGAGTAGACTCTACACTAGAAGTGATTATCAATTATGATATGATCAAGAATGATATAATGATTCTTAAAAACATAGGGGTAATGTTTATATTCAACATAAACTGATCAAGAATTTTAGAAGCTAAGAATTGGATCAAGTAGAATTGGGGATTGAGCTCAAATTTTTCAATAATTGTTTTCCTAAAGGTTTTTTCCATCCCTTTTTAGTTTTTAATTTAGGGATAAAATAATGTAATGGGTGATGTCCCATGGTTTGGTGGATAAGTACCCCATATTTAAGACCATGGAGTGAGAGTTTCTTGATTGAGACATAGACTATTAAGAAGTTTCTAGCATTGGTTAGTATCTTTGGAATTTCATATCAACTTATCAATAAAGAATGTTTTAAATAATACTTGAAAAATCCTATGGGAGTTCATCTAGGAAGGACCAACTACTTAGGAGTGAAATCAAGTTGCACATACCTGAATATGTGTTACTATGGATATCTTAAAAGCTTTAATACAATCCATTAAGATGAAATCTAAGTAAATATAATGAGATCAAAATCCCATCATTTTTATTTTCTAAAATATTTATATTTGTGTACTAAAATATAAATAATAATTAGTAAAATATGAGTAAATATAATTATTAAAAATATAAAAGTACATGTGAATAGGAAGCAAGTGTAGGATGTGAGACTCACTTTTTCATGCTCTAGATATTTTGACAAATTCAAAAAATAAAATATTCATATAAGTAAAATATAGTTAGCATGTAATGTAAATCATATTTGCAAGCCTTGGTAGGAAGTAAGAATGCCCTAGTTGGAAGTATGGATTCCCAAGTTGAAGACAAGAAGAAGAGGGAATATCTATGGCAAGCTTGATCAATGGAGTAGAATCTACACTAGAAGTGATTATCAATTATGAGATGATCAAGAATGATATAATGATTTTTAAAAAAATAGGGGTAATGTGTATATTCAACATAAATTGGTCAAGAATTTTAGAAGTTAAGAATTGTATCAAGTAGAACTGGGGATTGAACTCAAATTTTTCAATGATTATTTTTCTAAAGATTTTTTCCATCCCTTTTTAGCTTGGAATTTAGGGATAAAATAATGGGCTATGTCCCATGGTTTGGTGGAGAAGTGCCCCATATTTAAGACCATGGAGCGAGAGTTTCTTGCTTGAGACATATACTATTAAGAAGTTTCTAGCACTAGTTAGTCTCTTTGGAATTTCATATCAACTTATCAATAAGAATATTTTAAATAATACTTGAAAAATCCTATGGGAGTTCATCTAGGAGGGACCAACTACTTAGGAGTGAAATCAAGTTGCACATACCTGAATTTCTGTTACTAAGGACATCTTAAAAGCTTTACTACAATCCATTAAGATGAAATCTAAGTAAAGATAATGAGATCAAAATCTCATCATTTTTATTTTCTAAAATATTTATATTTGTGTACTAAAATATAAATAAGCATTAATAAATTATTAGTAAAAATAATAATTAAAAATATAAAAGTACATGTGATTGGAAGCAAGTGCAGGAAGTGAGACTCACTTTTTCATGCTCTATATATTTCGATAAATTCAAATAATAAAATATTCATATAAGGAAAATCTAGTTAGCATGTAATGTAAATCATATTTGCAAGCCTTGGTAGGAAGTAATAATGCCCTAGTTGGAAGTATGGATGCCCAAGTTGAAGACAAGAAGAAATAATATCTATGGCAAGCTTGATCTATGGAGTAGACTATACACTAGAAGTGATTATCAATTATGAGATGATCAAGAATGATATAATGATTGTTAAAAACATAAGGGTAATTGTATATTCAACATAAACTGTTCAATAATTTTAGAATTTAAGAATTGGATCAAGTAGAATTGGGGATTGAACTCAATTTTTTCAATGACTATTTTACTAAAGGTTTTTTCCATCCCTTTTTAGCTTGGAATTTAGGGATAAAATAATGGGTGATGTCCCATGGTTTGGTGGAGAAGTACCCCATACTTAAGACCATGGAGTGAGAGTTTCTTGATTGAGACATAGACTATTAAGAAGTTTCTAGCATTGGTTAGTCTCTTTGGAATTTCATATCAACTTATCAATAAGAATGTTTTAAAAATTACTTGAAAAATCCTATGGGAGTTCATTTAGGAGGGACAAACTACTTAGGAGTGAAATCAAGTTACACATACCTGAATATGTGTTACTATGGACATCTTAAAAGCTTTACTACAATCCATTAATATGAAATCTACATAAATATAATGAGATACAAATCCCATCATTTTTATTTTCTAAAAAATTTATATTTGTATAGTAAAATATAAATAATCATTAATAAATTATTAGTAAAAATAATAATTAAAAATATAAAAGTGCATGTGAATGGGATGCAAATGCAGGAAGTGAGACTCACTTTTTCATGCTCTAGATATTTCAGTAAATTCAAAAAATAAAAGATTAATATAAGTAAAATCTAGTTAGCATGTAATGCAAATCATATTTACAAGCCTTGGTAGGAAGTAAGAATGCCCTAGTTGAGGGGAGAGTCCTTTCAGTATCTGATAGAACCATTAACATTTTGTTCACTAACAAAGTCACCAACCTTCAATGGATTTCCACCAATGTCTATGGACCAAACAATCTTGTCAATAGAAGATTGCTGTGGGATAACATTACCGCAATGCGCAACAACTTTCCTGACTTTCCTTGGATGCTCTGTGGCAACTTCAATACTCCCCTTCACCTGTTTGACAAGAAAGGAGGCAATCCGATCACTAGCCGCTGCATTGAAGATTTCAACGATTTTGTCAATCTCAATGAGCTTATGGACTTACCGCTCTAAGGATCCAACTATACATGGAGCAACAGATGGGTAGGCATTCATCACATCCAAATTCGGTTGGATAGATTTCTCTTGTCCAAAGAACTCATTCCTGTTTTTGGCGATGCCAGGCTGCATAGCCACCCAAAAATTGGATCTGATCACAACCCTATAATTATGGATTGTTCCCGACCCCAGAAAACCTTTAAAACCCCTTTCAGGTTTGAAAAGATGTGGCTCACTCATCTAGATTTAGGTCGGTGTATTCGACAATGGTGGTAGCAAAACCTTTGTCCAAACCCTCTCTTGAATCTGTTCCTCAAACTCAAAGCAGTCAAACTCAAGCTGAAATGCTGGAACAGGGAGGTTTTCGACAACCTTTTTAGTGAAAAAAAGCTTCTACTGGATGAGCTCAAAAGGGTGGAAAATTTGATTCAGGGAGGGGATCAGAGGGTTGAAACTTTCATGGAAGAAAAATGCCTCCTTTCAAACCTTCACAATGTTTTGGCTAAGGAAGAGTCCTACTGGAGAAAAAAATCCAGAAGCCTCTGGCTCAAAGAAGGAGACACCAACACGAAGTTTTTCCATGCTTCCACCTTGCGCCACAGAGGTTCAAATAAAATCTCAGAGTTGACCAAGGCTGATGGTACCATTGTCTCTGATATCCATGCCATCATACAGGAAGTCGTGCACCACTTCCAGGAAATCTTAGGTCCAAGTGTTGGATCGCCACCCCCGCATAGCAAGTTCTCTGCTTCAGAACATTCCAATGTTGGTGTCTAACGATGATAATGAGAAACTGCTCCAATCCTACATCGAAGAGGAGATCAAAGATGCTCTGTTTGCAATGGAACCTGACAAGGCTCCTGGTCCTGATGGCTTTCCACCCCAGTTTTTTCAACACTTTTGGGATATCGTGGGCCCTGATGTTGTTGCTATGGTTAAATTCTTCCAGAGAGCCAAAAAGATGTCGAGAGAAGCCAATTCCACCTTCATTGTTTTAATTCCCAAGTCTAATGAGTGTGCTTCCCTCTCCGACTTCAGACCTATAAGTCTCTGTAGTGTCATCTACAAACTTATCACCAAAGTTATGGCAAACAGGCTGAAAGACATCCTTCCCTCCATCATCGACCAGTGCCAAGGCAGCTTGGTCAAAGGCATATTCATTGCTGATGGAGTGATAACCGTCCACGAGTTGGCTCATTCGGCATATAAAAACAAAAAACCCAGTATGTTCCTTAAGCTTGACATGAACAAGGCTTTTGATCGGGTTTCATGGAAATTCCTGTTCGAGGTCCTTGAGAAGTTTGGGTTTCACAAAGAATGGGTTAAGATGGTTCGAGAATGTATCTCTACTACTTGGTTCTCTATTCTTATCAATGGTTCACCTGCTGGCTTCTTTCCAAGTTTTAAAGGCATTCGCCAAGGGGACCCCTTGTCACCCTTCCTCTTCATCATTTTGGCCGAAACTCTTGGAAGAACCCTTACAGCTGCCTGCAACAGTGGACTCGTCTCTGGGATCAAACCTGCCTCAACTACCAAGGCCATTTCCCATCAACAGTTTGTGGATGATACTATTCTTTCCTCTCATGCTTCTGTCCCCGAAGCAAAAATCATTAAGAGCATCCTTGACTCTTATGAAGAGGCGGCTGGCCAGAAAGTCAATTACCGCAAAAGCAAGCTATACTTCCTCAATACTCCCATCCACAGGCAAAATAGGATTGCTGAGATCCTTGGGTGTATCATTGGGAGCCTTCCAACTACTTATCTCGGATTACCACTTTTCCATGGCAAATCGGTCTCGGCTATGTGGAACCCTGTTCTAGATCGTCTCAACAAGAAACTTGTAGGCTGGAAAAGTTCAATGCTCAGTCAGGCAGCCAAAGCCACTCGGTCCAGGCTTGCCCGCAAAGTATTCCTATTTTTTTCTTATCTATCTTCAAAGCTCCAACTTCCATCTGCCAAAGAATTGAGCAAATTCAACGTAGATTCCTTTGGGCGGGAAACGAAAACAAGAACAAATTTTCCCTTGTTGCCTGGGACAAGGTTTGTTCCAAGAAAAAGGATGGAGGTCTCGGCTTTAGGGACATCAAGCGGATGAACATGGCTCTCATTGCCAAGCAGTCCTGGAGACTTACCATCAACGAAAAAGCCACCTAGATTGACATCATCAAAGCTAAGTACCTTCATCAGGTTCCCTTTCTTGGAGAGCACAACCTTCCTAGCGGATCTCATTTCTGGAATGGTGTCACTAAAACAAGGAAGATCATCATGGAAGGTTTAAGGTGGTGTCTTGGAAATGGATTGACCATTCATTTTTGGGATGACCCTTGGATCCGTGACAAACCTCTCAGTCAAGATCCTCATCTTGCTATGCTCAAGACGGTGACCGAAGCTACCTTTGGAGATAAGGTGTGTCATTTCATTAACCCAGGTATTACAAGACCCGAATGGAAACACCTGGATCTGAATGGGCCTAGACATATCACCGAGGTGCTTAGGCGGCTTCAAAACTTACTGAGGAGCTGCATAATCCCCAGCTCTCACAAAGAAGACTCCATGGTTTGGAACCTTGAAGATTCTGGGTAGTTCACTGTTAAATCTGCCTACTACAGCCAAGAAGCTCCCAGTGATGGCCGTGACTCCTCTAATCTGGTCTGGGTTCCCAAGATCATTCCCAAGGTCAAATTCTTCTGCTGGTTGGCCATCCAAAATAGAATCCTCACCATTGACAATCTGATAAACAGAGGGCTTCTCATCCCCAATTGGTGCATCCTGTGTAAAAACGCCTATGAGTCTACTAAGCATGTTTTTCTGGAATGTCCCTTCTCCCTTGCAGTGCTCAACCAGGTTTTCAACACTTTTGCCATCTCCGTAGCCCTCCCTCATTCCATTCCCCTCCTTTTTCAATAGTGGCCCCGACCTTTCAAAAGCAGTCAACTCAAATTCATGTGGCAAGCTTGCCTTCACATTTTCCTGTGGCAGATTTGGCTTGAGAGAAATGCCAAAATTTTCCAAAACCTTGTCAAGGATAAGAAGATTGTTGTTGCCAAAATCTTGGCCCTTGCTGTGGAGAATGCCTCTCTTGTCTCATCGTCCAAACCCCCCCTCCTGGACTTGAATTGGATCTAACAAATCATTTCAATCTTCTCAATTTTTTTGCAACACCCCGCACTTCTGTTGACAGGTCTGTTATCAAGTGGGTCTTACCTCCTTCTGGGTGGCACAAGCTTAACTTCGATGGCACAGCCAAAGGCAACCCTGGAGCGGTTGGCAGAGGTGGAATTCTTAGAAATCACAGAGGAGAAATAATTTTGGCCTTTGCTCAGAACTTAGGAATTCAGTCTAACAATATGGCCGAGGCTCGGGCCTTGTTCCAAAGCTTGATTCTCTTGGAAGGCTTGACTATCAATAAACTCATCATAGAAGGAGACTCATTGCATTGCATCAACTGGCTCAAAGGAACCTTTGTGCCTCCCTAGGCCCTTGTTTCCATCTTCGATGAATGCAAGACACTAATTGGTGTTTATCCAGAATTAATCATTCAACATCAATACCGGGAAGGAAACAAAGCTACGGACTGGCTTGCTAATAAGGGAGTTGACGCAACAGACATTCAAGTTTGGAGAGATTCCTTCCCAATCGGCCTAAGGGATGCTTCTTCAAGTTCCAATGTTTGCACAATGTGAGTGGGTTACTGGTCTTCGGGTTTTTCGGCTGCGTTTTGGCATCTTGGAGCGTTTTCGCATCATTTTTCTAAGTTGGTTGCAAAATCTCAGCTTGCCGCGTTATCATGAAATTTCCTTTTTGCTCAGGCCGTGAGGTTGCTTCTTGTCACGATATCGTGACACTTTTCTCTCCCTCTGGTGCGGTCTTCCAACTTGTCGCGATATCGCGACACTTTTTCTCTCCGGGTGCTTTTTTGCAAACTTGTCGCGATATCGCGACACTTTTTCCCTTCGGGTGCTTTTTCGCAAACTTGTCGCGATATCGCGACACTTTTGGCCTTCAGGCGCGGTCTTGCTTTTTGTCGCGATTTCGTGACACCTTTTCTCTCTCCAACGGCGGTCTTCCATTCGGTCGCGATATCGCGACAAGTTTTCTCTCCAACGGCGGTCTTCCATTCTGTCGCGATATCGCGACACTTTTTCTCTTCGGGTGCCTTTGTGCAAACTTGTCGCGATATCGCGACATTTTTTCTCTCCAAATGCGGTCTTCATTTTTGTCGCGATATCGCGACGCTTTTTCTCTCTCCAACGGCGGTCTTCCAGTCTGTCGCGATATCGCGACCTTTTTTCTCTCCAACGGCGGACTTCCATTTTGTCGCGATATCGCGACATTTTTTCTCTCCAACGGCGGTCTTCCTTTTTGTCGCGATTTCGCGACACTTTTTCTTCTTGGCAGCAGGCTTCCACTTTCGTCACGATTTCGGGGCTCATTTTCTATTTCGGCTGCGGTCTTCATTCTTGTCGCGATTTCGCGACACCTTTTCTCTTCGGCAGCGTTCTCACTTCTTGTAGCGATTTCGTGACTCCTTTTTCTTGTCGCGATTTCGCGACTCTTCTTCTCGTCCGGCTCCAACCCTGCAACTTGTCGCGATATCGCGACACTTTGCAACATGTCGTGATATCACGACTTCTTCCCTTCTTCGGCTTCGATGGCGCTTCTTGTCACGATTTCATGACTTCCTTTCTTCCTTTGGCTTCAACGGCGCTTCTTGTCACGATTTTGCGACATCACCATTTTGGTCGCGATTTCGCGACACCTTCCCTAGTGTGGAGGTTTGCCAGCTTTCTATTCCTTTCTTCTTGGACCACCTCGGTCGATATGGATTTATTGTAATCTCTCTTGTACAAGGTTCAGGGACCTTTCAAAACCCTTTCTACCAATCAAAAAAAAGAATGCCCTAGTTGTAACTATGGATGCCCAAGTTGAAGACAAGAAGAAGAAGGAATATCTATGACAAGCTTGATCAATGGAGTAGACTCTACACTAGAAGTGATTATCAATTATGAGATGATCAAGATTTATATAATGATTCTTAAAAACATAGGGGTAATGTGTATATTCAACATAAACTGTTCAAAAATTTTAGAAGTTAAGAATTGGATCAATTAGAATTGGGGATTGAACTCAATTTTTTCAATGAATGTTTTCCTAAAGGTTTTTTCCATCCCTTTTTAGCTTGGAATTTAGGGATAAAATAATGGGTGATATCCCATGGTTTAGTGGATAAGTACCCCATATTTAAGAACATGGAATGATATTTTCTTGATTGAGACACAGACTATTAAAAGGTTTCTTGCATTGGTTAGTCTCTTTGGAATTTTATATCAACCTATCAGTAAGAATGTTTTAAATAATACATGAAAAATCCTATGGAAGTTCATCTAGGAGGGACCAACTACTTAGGAGTGAAATCAAGCTGCACATACTTGAATATGTGTTACTATGGACATCTTTAAAACTTTTCTAAAATTTGTTAATATTAAATCTAAGTAAAGATAATGAGATCAACAAGTAGATTATGAAAACATTAAAATCTAATATTGTAAATATCATAAGAATGAACACATGGCAAGAGATTGCAAAGTAAAAAAAATAGAAAAAGGTGATATAAACTTGCATAAATTAAGAACATATTATGGTAGACATAGGACTAGGACATTCCACTCTCAAGAAAGAGGAAAATAAATGATATTTGTAGCATCATATATAAAATTGTTTTATAGTTCACTTGGATCAGTGAGAAAAAATAGAAAATGATACAAGAGATAAGGAAGTACAATGTACAAGTTCAAATATAGAAGGAATTAAGGTATAAAGGAGTATATGGAAGAAAAATTTAAAACAAATGAGGGGGAAAAGATCATGTTTATTCCAAGTATAATATTTTCATTTTCCTCAAGTAGTATAAAATCTTCTCCTTGCAATAGAAATGAAAGTAATGGACTTCTACCTTGCACTTTAGTGTATAGAGGGTAATATAATAAATAAATGAGGATGAAGGATATTCATATTAATATAGGGTTTATCGAGCAACATAAAATGTTAATTACTATGGAGTAATATCCTTACACTTTAGATATTTTAGAGAAACCCAAACCCATAGATATAAGTCTCACTATAAATGGTATGAAAAATTGAAGGGATTGATGAAGATGAAAGCCTTGGTGAGAATTAAAAAATGAGACAATGTCCAAAGAGCAAACACAAAGAGAAAAAGAAACTTAAAGGGATATTGACATGGGAAAACAAAAACAAACATCACACGTGCTAATGAGAAACAGAGCTAAGCCCACAAATAAAAACAAAGCATAAAGATGAAAAATAATATATATAAATATTAAGGGCATGTATAAGGTCTTAAAAAAAGTATAAAATAATTAAGAAGATATTTCTAGGATATTTATAGTAGAGAAGCAAACTAGGTAGTCTTGTTCTTATTAAAATCCAAATTTTAAAAGGAAACTAGTTGAATAATATTTTATCTACAAATGAATTGATACGAAGGATATGGTTGTTAAAACATAGCAGATTGAGAAGGATGAAGAACATTATTGAAAAAAGGCAAGTTGACGATGATTTAATTAACTAGACAATAAGAAAAACTTAAACTTTTGTAAAATATTATGAATTAATTATTAGTATCATTCTTATTAATAACAACTTTGTTTAAAGTCATTGTGTGCATCATAGGTTTTTATTGTTGAGGAAACAAGCCATGCCCATTAAAAATAAAAAATTAAAAATCATTAGCCATGGATTAAGATTAATTTTCCTAATTATAAAAGTTTTTGTGTTTGATTTCTTCAAATTTGTAGTAATCAATGTTGTGGAAGTAACCATGCACCAACAATGTGGGTCAAAGATGTTTTTAGATATATAATTTAAACTTAACCACTTTTAAAAATGCTAAAATTTCAATAGTAATGTAACACCAATGAAGGTTTGAGGTGTAGACCAATTGGTTCGGAAAACCCCGTAAGGGAGATAGACATCCAAGGTTCAAATCTCGGGCCTTGTCAGACTAAATGCTTATCCGTATTTCTAGTGCTTTCAACGACATAAAAGGTTTAAAATGATGCAACATGGTCGTTATAGGGGCAAACAAAGTGGATAATCATGGCAGCTACCGATTTCACCATGTAAACAAAAAAATTAACACCAATGAAAGTAAGAAGTTTTATGCAAGGATGAATTGTGTCAAAGTTATTTATTATTAACCTATTTATTTTTTAAGTAATATTATTTAAGGTATTATATATTCATATTATTTATTGTTACCTAGTTATATGGAATTTAAAAGTCCATTGAAGAATTAAATAATAAGAATTAAAGGGTTTAAAAGTTTGGATTTTTATATAAAAATTCAAAGTTAAATCTTCTTAGACTATATATACATAATTCCTAGTTATAATATATTTACATGGTTTATTCAAATACGAGTAAACTCCTAAAGGAACTTTTAAAGGAAATATGCAAATAAGTTGTAATAAGAATACTGATACCAATTTACAAACGTCCTGACTAAAAGAAAAGAGAAAAAAGTTTTGATAAACCATGTCATTAACTGAGGGTATGAAAGATGCAAAGGGAGTATTGAAGGTTATTAGAAACTCTAACCAAGATAAGTAAACAAAATTTTCAACAACTCGATCTAGTTTCTTAATTTCCAAAATTTTGATCATGAAAAAAATGATGGCAAGTAGAGACAACGGTTCTCATCAAGCAGACAAGTCTTCACAAAATTTTGAATTTTATGAAGGTAGTAATCCAGGCATCGACAATAGTGGAGTAGATGATATTGAGCTTGGTCCTGAGGATGGGCTAGTAGAGGGTGTGGAAGTCATAGGTGTTGAGGGAGACACCCCACCTAAACCATCTTGAATTTCAACCTCTATCTCTTTTGCGGAGATAGTCTAGAATAGACCATGGTCACTCCCACCCAATTTCTCTAATAACTCAATTCCTCTCACTTATAGTGATAGAGAGGTTGTTATCCCTATTGAAATCATGGTATCTCTAGTATCTCTTGTTCCTGGTCAAGAAGTTTATTGGTGGATTCCCAGACATGGAGTTCATTCAAAAATAGAATTTTTCTAAGTTGTGCCCTATTGGTAACATGGACTTTATTGCTTTACCCAGAAGCTTCTTCCTCATCAAACTAAATAATTCTCAATATACCAACCTCATTCTCACTATAGGTCCTTGGTTCTTCGATCATTGAAGCCTTTTCATCAAAATATGAGGAGATGATTTTGACCCTAAGACCCAAAGCATTAATTTGGCCCCCATTTGGGTTAGACTCCAAAGCCTTCCTATCTAGTTCTAGCATAATGGATTCCTTAAATAAATTGCTTAAACCATCAGGGACTTAGTTGCTTTTGACTCAGTGACTAAAGAAATGTTTGGGATAATTTATCCTTGTTTGTGTGTTATCACCAACCTAGATTTAGAGCTTCCCATGTATGTCGATCTCATTTTAGGCTCTTATTGTAGGTGCCAAGTAGTGGAATATGAGAACAAGCCAAATTTTGCATTGAATACCAAAATTAGGGTCACCTTACGGCACAATTCCCCTATATAAGAAATGAATTGAATAAAAATGGATCCCAAACCAATAAATCCCAAGGAATATATTAGGTGGTCTAGTAGCCTTAGAATAGGTTTCAAGGTAGTAAGAATACCATGACAAAGTCCAAAGGAAAATAGTTGATGTCTCACCCTTCTGAGAATGCTACTGACCAGGTATGCTCCTTCTTTGGTAATCCTAATCCCTTCAAACCTCTGGATAGATATCATGGCATATCCATTGGAGACACCCCTAATGTTAATACCTATATCCCCGATTCTTAGGAGCACCCAACCAATAATTCTAATATTAACCAAGAATTTCCACCTCATTCTTCTTCAAGGTTGGGAACTTCAGGCCTTTTTCTCTTCAAAGAGTCTTTGGACCTTCTTAATGATCCATCTATTCAAGATGACACACCTTCTCAGGGTGACCCACCTACCTAATATTACCCACCTATACAAAATGATCATATTGTATCCCATATTAGTATCATCAACTCCCTTGATCCAAAAAAATCTTCAAGTCCTCCAATGTTGATTACCAGGAGTTAGAAGAATTTCTTTGTCGATGTACATAGTGATAAGAAGAAAGGTTATCCCTCCAATCAGGATATTAGAAGGAAAAGTATTGAGGATGATATCACCAATGGCATCCAATCGACTCTCCTATCATCCCTTACAGATCAATCAAGCAGATATTCACATAAGGAGGATGGAAAATGATTCAAATCTCCCTCCTATGGTTATGGAGGGGGAAAAAATATTTCTCCAAAAATCATAGATGAAGATTCTCTCAGGGAACATGAGAGGACTCAATGGGCTATCCAAATAGATATTGGTTTCATCTATGAGGAATGAGCATAGACCTAGTATCATCTTACTCTAAGAATGTAAGACTAATTTAGGCAATAAAAAGAGGATTGCTAAAGTAATACGGCCAAAATATGAATTCATAATTAGCCCAGCTCGTGGCACTTTTTTAGGTCTCCTTTGTATGTGGGACCTGAGAAAATTAGAGGGTAGACTCTTATATTCATTTGATAGGATTATCAACATCCTTTTTTATAGTAAAGACACCAAATTCCAATGGATCCTTTCAAATATATATACTCCTAATAACTCCTCAAGGCATCTAGCCTTATGGAAAACATTGACCCAAATGAGAAATATTTTTCAAAATGAAGCATGGATGTTGGTTGGTGATTTCAACACACCCCTCTATCCTTCTAATAAAAGTGGAAGGACTACCATTACACCAATATGTTTTGAATATTTTTCTAAGTTCATGAATGGGAATGAGTTAATAGACATTCATTTAAAAGAAACCAAATTCACTTGGAGCAATAGGAGGTTGGGCAACCAACTTATTTAGTTGAGACTTGATAGATTCCTTATGTCCAAAGAAGTAATTCATCTATTTGGAAATGCTACTATTCACTTCCTTTTAAAAATTAGCTCAGTTCACAATCATTTAGTCCTAGAAGATCCCTAACTGACATCTTCCTTCAAAACGCTATTCAGATTTGAGTCCTTATGGCTACAACATCTTGATCCTAGAAACTGGATAGAAGAGTGGTGGAGAAAATATTTTTTCTGTCCACTCATATCCCAAATAGCATATCCCAAATAGCCAAAAAACTTTGCTTCATCAAGATTAATATTAGAATATATAATAAATAAGTGTTTGAGAACATCTTTGACTATAGGTATAATATTACAGGCTAGTTCAGAACCATCAAAAACCATATTCAAAATGGGAACATTGATCCTGAACTCCAAAAAAAAGAAAAAGACCTCCTATCTAAGTATCACAACATTTTAGACAAATAAGAGGTCTTTTGGATATTAGATAGAATTCTAGAGCTTTGTGGTTGCAATAAGGTGACTCCAACACCAGAAAAATTTATGCTCATGCATAGAAATACCAACAAAATTAGAGAATTATCCAATAATGATGGATCCATCACCAGTAATATGATCAAGATTAGGGATGAAGTGGCTACTCACTTTGATAATATTCTAGGGCTTTGCCACCCATGCTCTTCTCAAGCTCACAATTCCCTCCTTCATAATATCCCTTATCTCATATCTCCTAAGATCAATGATCAGCTCCTAAAAATTTTCACTCCGGATGAGATAAAATTAGCCTTATTTTCCATGTTTCCTGACAAATCCCCTTGTCCCAATGGGTTTCCTCCCTATTTATTCCAATGTTTTTGGTATATTATCGACCAAGACATTTTTGAAGTTGTGCAAGAAGTTCAAAGGACCAATTATTTTCCTAGAGATGTCAATTCAACCTTCCTCACTCTTATATCAAAATCTCCTATTTATCAATCAATATCTGACTACAGGCCAATCAGTCTCTACAATGTTATCTACAAGATTATATCTAAAATAATTGCTAAAAAATTAAGATAAATTCTACCATCCATTATTAATCCCTACTATAGAAGTTTTGTTAGGGGTAGAATCATCATTGATGATATCATTATCATTGACAATCTCATCCATTCTATCTCCAAAAGCAAGAAAGTTGACCTCTTCCTTAAGTTTGACATGAACAAAGCTTTTGATAAAGTCTCTTGGGACTTCCTCCTTGCTATTCTAGACAAATTTGGTTTCCATGAGGACTGGATTGTCCTAATAAAATAATTCTTAATGTCTACTTGGTTTTTGGTCATAATTAATGGCTTCGTTGCAGGTTATTTCAAAAGTTTTAGAGGCCTAATACAAGGGTATCCTTTGTCACCCTTCCTCTTTATCATTCTAGTGGAATATCTTGATAGATCCCTCAAAGTTATTTTTCCCTAGGTGCTATCTCAATTATCAAGGATTTTTCTATTACTAGCCCCATTACTCACCAGCAATTTGTTAATGACACTATCTTGACAACTCTTTCTTCTATCCTAGAAGACAAAGCCATCAAAGTCATTCTTAACTTCTATGAGGAAAAATCTAGACAAAAGATCAATTTTCAAAAAAGAAAAATATTTTTCTAAACATGCCTATTGATAGACAACTCGAAATTGCTAGAATTCTAGGATGCACCATCTCAAGCTTACCTTCTACATATTTGGATCTTCCTCTTTTCCAAGGCAATCCTATTGAGAACATGTGGAACAATATTATCGATCGAATCCTTAGAAAATTAATTAGATGAAAAGGGACCCTTCTCAGCCAAGAAACTAAAGCCACACTCATTCAATCTTATCTTCAAAGTATTCCAATATTTTTCATGTCCATTTTTAAAGATTTAGCTTCCATATGCCAAAAGATCAAAGAAATTCAAAAGAACTTCCATTGGGTTAGGATTAAAAATTATAGAAGGTTTCCCTTAGTGGCATGGGATAGGATCTACACAAAGAAATATCAAGGTGGGTTGGGCTTCTAGAAGGTGAACAAAATTAATATGGACCTCATGGAAAAACAAGGATGGAGGATCGTTAACAATGTCTAAACTATATGGATTGATATCATTAAAGGTAAATATCTTTAGCAAAACCCATTCCTTGATGACCAGCCTCTTTCTCATGGGTTGTGGTTCTAGAACTCTATTATTAAAACTAGAGTCATTATAAAAAATAAAATAAGATGATAGTTAGGTTGTGGATATGCATTAATTTATGGAGCAACCCTTGGTTAAAGGATCAATCATTGCTCAACGATCCCAATTTGGTGGTCTTGAAACTTATTACTGATAAGTTCTTCAATAATAAAATTTCTAATTTTTACTTTTGTTCCTATCATTTACAAGTGTGGAATTTCATTCCTCTAAATAATCTAAGCAATAATAAAATAGCATTTCTAAAGAAATTTCCAATCTTCTCAAAATGTGTGTCATCCCAAATGAAGCCTACCAAGATACTCCTATCTAGAGTCTCTGTGATGATGGCCAATTCACTGTTAAATTTGTGTATCACCTCCAATATTATACCTTGGATTTCTAGCCCCTTTTCATATATGTGGCTTAAAAATCTCATTCTCCATATCACTTTCTTTTATTGGCTTATCGTCAAAAAAAAAATTAACCATTGATAACCTCCTAGCCAGGGTTTGACTCTTCCTAACCGATGCTACCTCTATAATTCCAATTGGGAATTTTTGTATCAATTATTCCTTGAGTGCTTGTATTACCTTACTATCATGAACAACCTTTTTGAGGTGGTTAGTCCTGTGTGGGTTCAACCAAATTCAATATTATATTTGTGTGAACAATGGCCCAATCCCTTCTCCAACACCTAATTCAAATATCTTTGGTCCTTTTGTTTGCCCCATTACCTTTGGAAAATTTTATTAGAGCAAAATAGCAGAGCATTTTGCAATTTTTCCAAGGATACCCACTCTATTTTTCTTTGTGTCCTCACCTTGGCCATTGAAAACAATCAATTAGTCAATTCCTCTAAGAACCCTAAGAATGGTTTGGAAAACCATATGTTTGCTTCATTGAATCTTCCATCTATATTTTATAGACCTCTTATTCCTCTCATTGATAGATCCATGATATGATGATCTTACCCTCCTATGGGCTAGATCAAGTTCAATTTTTATGGTGCAACCAAAGGTAATCTAGGCAAGGCCAAAGGTGGTGGTATTGTTAGAGATAACCATGGAAGAATCATACTCAATTTTGTTGAAAATATTGGTATTCAATCTAATAATGAGGCTGAATCCATAGCACTATATAAAGGTATTTCAATCATTGATGGCCTAAATATTAATCACCTCATCATAGAAGGTGACTCACTGAATGTCATTAACTACTCAAAAGGAATTCAAACTTTGGCTTGGAAGTTTTACAATCTCATTGGTGAATCCAAAAGGTTCCTCTACAAATACAAAAAATTATCAATCCAACATGTGTAAAAATAAGAGAATAAATTTGCTGCTATGCTTGCAAACTTATCACCCATGCCTCTGATTCTTAGGAACACCCAACCAATGACTATGATCTTAACCAAGAATTTTCACCTCATTCCCCTTTAAGATCAGGACTTTAGGCCTTACCCTCTTTGAAGAGTCTTTAGGCCTTCTTAACAAACCACCTATTCAATATGACCCACCTTCTAAAGGTGAACCACCTATAGAGAATGATCATATTGTATCCCATATCAGTATCATCAACTCCCCTGATCTAGAGAAATCTTCAAGTCCTCCAAAGTTGATTATCGGGATTCATAAGAAATTTTCTACCAATATAGATAGTGACAAGAATAAATATCATCCTTCCAATAATGATATTAAAAGGAAGAAATTAAGTACAATATTGCCAATGGTATCCAATCCACTCTCCTATCGTCCCTTACAGATCAATCAAGCAGAGATTCACCTAAGAAGGATGTAAAATGATTCAAATATCCCTCCCATGATCATGAAGGGGGAAAAATATTTCTCTAAAAATCATATATGAAGATTCTCTCATGGAACGTGAGAGGCCTCAATGGGCTATCCAGATAGATATTGGTTTTATCCATGAGGAATGAGCACATGTTGGCAATTTTGGGTACTTTGGGTACATTGCCTTTGCTCAAGTGTATAAGTTGTCATTGATGTCAAGAAGCTCTTGAAGGAATTTGATTTGATGTCAAATAATTTGTTTTGATGAAGGTTACGACATGACAGTTTCAAAGGTCTTTTGTAAACCCCAAGTTGGCGGGTTTAAAGATTACAGGTGGATGCATTAGTTTAATGCATTTGGGTCCAGGAGGAAGTATTTATTTAAATAATTAAAAACCTTGTTAAGGTTCCCTTTAATTATTTTTAAATAAATATTAAATTATTGTTTGCAATGGGTTATCCTAACCCATGGCGCTATGTTTTAAGATTGTGGGCGCTAGCCAAGACCTCCTCCGACGTGTTAAACTCCTCGTCGACGTCAAGAGCTTATGGTAAAAATGCATATAAATCTCCCTCGATGAAAATCAAGAATTATCCCATCCGCATTTTGAAAAGAGTTGCTCATTGTGAATTCGTGATCTGCTGTTCGATTTCTTCCTCGCTGTGATTTCATGATCCGCTGTTCGGATTTCTTCTTCGATTGTGTCTTCATCGTTTTCGTAAACCCGTCGTTCGATTGTGTCTTTGCCGTTTTCGTAAACCTGCTGTTCGACTGTGTCTTCGCCGTTTTCGTGAATCCGCTGTTCATTTTTTTTGTACTCGCCGTTTGTCGTAAATCCGTCGTAAGGTTTTCATCTTCGTGTTCACGTCAGAAGAAAGGGAGGCACTATTGTTTTATTTAATCCCTAGCGTAGAAGGAACAAGGCTAACAACATGAGGTTTAAACCTCACCGGGTGCCTTTGGTGCACCGATAGCGGCTAGGTTGTTGGCGCGCTACCCGAACGGGAGGTTCCGCGTTCGAATAACGCGAAAGGGTTTTTCATCGTGAAGTGGACGCAGCGGGTGGTGTTAGAATTCGTGCGCAATTTCTCCATAGCACGATTTTTGATGTTGGCCAAGGTATTTTCGAAATTAATTTTTGCTAAGTGTATTTTGCGGATGGAGGAAGTTTATTAGAGGGAAAAATAGCTTAGGAGTTATAAGGAGTTTAAAGCTTGTTTTATTTTGATAAAATATTCTTTTGAAGGTGTTGTTTGAAATATCTTATTGCATTCTTATGAGAGATAAATTTTATTTTTGATAAGACTATAAGGGAGAAATAAGGTGTATAAGGGATAAATTTTTCTTGTAATGTTGAGAGTGCTTTTGGTTGATTATGGAAATGAAAGCATGATGTTTTAAGGTTAAAATTGCTTCTTGTGTGAAGTTGTGAAACCTTAAGTGGGCAGCTTTGAGATTGACATTTGCTTTCATTAAATTGGTAATAATCAAGCTATTCTTTACTTGGTTAAAGTGTTGGGCTTACTCCTTTGTTGATGATTTGAAAAGTTGTGTGTGCTCTTGTTGATTTGAGTTGGTGGATGCTTTTTGTTCAAACAATATTGGAGAGAAAAGGAGTTCTACTTGTTTCCTTTTCTAATGTTGATTGTGAAATGCTTCAAGGTTGTGTTTTGAGCTGAATGGTGTTGATTGAACCTTGTTTGATGAGCATTGTTGTTGAAGCCCTAATTGATGGTGAAAAGAACATGAGTATCATTGTTATGTGATTCTTTGCATAGTTGGCAATTGTTGGGGTTTCATGTTCTTGAAAGAAAGTCTATCCTATCCATTTCAGATATTGAGTTGAGTTTTCAGATTTGAGATTGAGTTTGAGCTGAGTTGATTTGAGTTGAGTTTTGAGATTGGGAGTTGAGTATAGAACATATTGAGTCTCTAACAATTCTCTTTATGCTTCTATGAGTTTGACAAATCACATTGGGTCTCTAACAATTCACCTTGTGATTTCCTACTAAGAAAGTTTTTTTCTTGGTGAGCTTGCTGAGTTTTGGACAGGTTCCATGGGGACTTGTGAGGCTTGGACAAGTTCTGGTGGGGACTTGTGAGCAGCTTTGGACAGGTTTCGGTGGGGACTTGTGAGCAGATTTGGATAGGTCCTAGCAGAGGACTTGTGAGCTGAGTTTGATAGTTCTATCGGAGAACTTGAGGACAGAGGTGCACTCGGTTCTTTTAGAAGAACCTAAGGACAGATTTGGCAAGTCTTTGAGAAGGCTTGTGTGCAGAGGATTGATTTGTTCAAGCGTTGGACAGATCTGATAGATAGAGGAAGACTTGTACTAGACCGACTGACTATGTTTGGTACAGGTTGTTGAGCTGCTGTGGACGTGATCATAGAAGGCAGAGGTCTCTTAGGCTAAGCATTGAGGACAGGAGGTCTTCGATGGAAAGGAGTTCCACGTGCTGGCAAGAGGTAGAGGCAGTTGATCTTCTGAGGGATCATTTCCAGAGCAGAGGGGAAGGTATCTCCTTTGAGCAGAGGCTCATAAATTTTGATTGGGGGAAGGTATCTCCTTTGGGCCGAGGCTCATAAACATTGTAATTGGGAAGGATTCCCAAAGAACTTTGAGATAACTTTTAGAGAAAAGTTTTGTGGACGTAGCCCAGCCATTTTGGGTGAACCACGTTAAAATTGGTGTCACTTTGTGGATGATATTGTGCATTGCTTTGATATTGCTTTGGGTATATTGCTTTACTGTTTTGAAGTATAAAGGAAAAAAATAAAAAGAGGTCTTATACTGTTCACCCCCCCTCTCAATATAAGCTTGTGTTCTTCAATTGGTATCAGAGCAGGTGCCTTCGGAAAGTTTAACAACTTGAAGGAAAAGCTAGTAAAGAACACAATGGATCATTCAAGTGGCAATGCAACACCTATTCTTGATGGGTCAGATTTTGGTCTTTGGAGTGCAAGGATGAAGGTTCATCTAATGGCACTTGGTAATGAGGTTTGGGAAGTGATTGAAGATGAGTACACTATTCCCGTACATGGTCCTATTACTAAGGAAGAAAGGCTCCTACATCACAGCAATTCAAAGGCAATGAATGCAATCCTGAAAGGCTTACAGAAAGCAGATCTCACCAAGGTGATTCACCGCAAGACAACTAGTGAAATGTGGAAACAGTTGAAGGTGGTTCATACAGGTGATACAAATGTCGGAAAGGCCAAGTTGAGACACTTCAAAGGTATGTTTGAACAACTCAAGATGAATGATGATGAAAATATTAGTGACTACATGCTTCGTATGGATGAGGTTGTTAACTCCATGAAAGACTTAGGTCTTGAGCTTGCTGAAAATGATGTTTGTGATAAGATTTTAAGATCTCTTCCTAATAGATTTAGTGAAAATATTTCTGCTATTGAGGAAGCTAAATATTTGGATAAGTTGAAAAAGGATGAGCTCCATAGTATACTTGCAGCATTTGAGTTGAGAACTCAAGTGAAGGTTGATGTCAAGAAAGAGGCAGCTTTCAAGGCTACCAAGAAATCCAAGGGTAAACAACTTCAAGATAGTGATGAGTCTTCTAGTGATGAAGAGGCATATTACGACAAGAAAGGCAAGTTCTCTAGAAAGCACAAAAGTATGAAAAATATAAGATGTTTCAATTGTGGAAAGTTTGGTCATTATGCTACTGATCGTAACTGTTCCCAAGAATGAAAGTGATGAAGATAAACAAGATTCTAAGAGCAAGGATTCTGAAAAGCACAAGCATCACAGGAAGAACAAATATGAGCACAACAATCAAGGAAAGAGGTATTCTCACAAGCACAAGAAGAGTTTCTACCTAGACAAAGCAAGTAAGTGTTCTAGTAGTGATAGTGAAAGTTCTTCAAGTGATGATGAAAATGAGATGTTGTTCATATCAAAAAAAGAGGAAGAACCGAAACATAGATTCATTATCATGAAATGTCTTAGATGTGGAAACTTTGGTCACCTTGAGGATGATTGCACAAATAATGATTTGGTTTCTAGTATGTATGAGGATGCTTCAGAAAACTATAAGGAAGATGCATGTATGGTTTTTGAAAAGGGTAGCACCTCTAGTGATAAGAAATCTGAAAAAGGCTTTGATGATTCAAAAAGCAAACAAATAGAGGAAGATATAGAGGAAGGTGAAGTAGATCTTGAAGGTGAACTTATTAGTGCTCTTAGTGCTTTGAAAAAGGAAAGAAAGAAGAATGCTAGACTCAAGGATAAGTTAGATGAATGTTGTATGGAGAGAGATGATCTTATAGAAAGTCTTGACTTCTCTATAGCTAAGACACAAGAACTCAAGGATGAGTTAGAGTCTAAGGTTCTTGAGTATAGTGAGTTAGAATAGAAAATGGCTTCTTTGAAAGAGGAAACTAAAGAGTACAAGGATAAGCTTTAAGGGTTTCAAGATAGCTCCAAAAAGGTTAAGTCACTCATCAAAGGTCAAAGAAAGACAATAGATAAAACAGGCCTTGGTTTTGTTAAGCCACACAAGGAACAAGTTGGAGAGTCTAGTAAGAGACTCCAAAAGGAAGAGAGTTCTGATGAGGAAAGTATTTCAGAAAAGGAGTCCTTGAATGATAGATGCACAGAAACATAAAATAGAATTCATAATGAGAAGAAGAAGTATTCAGGACCCAAGAGGTCAAATAAAGGAAAGTTTCAAGGCAGATGTTTTGCTTGTCATAGGTTTGGTCACATGGCTTCACATTGCATGGCTCAAGTGAAGAAGGTAAATGATAGTTTCAGAAGTGCTAGTTACTTTCAAGGGTATTGCTACTCTTGTAAACAGTTTGGGCACAAGGCAGTCTATTGCAAGGTAAATAATAGGAACAGGTTTGATCAAAATAGGTTTGGTCAGAACAGGTTTGGTCAGAACAGGTTTGGTCAGAACAGGTTTGGTCAGAATAGGTTTGGTCAGAACAGGTTTGGCTAGAACAGGTTTGGTCAGAATAGGTTTGGTCAAAACAGGTGGATTCAAAGATCAGGTTTACCTCAGAGAAACAACATCGTCAAGTGTTTCAAGTGCAACAATGAAGGTCACATAATCAGATAGTGTAGAGCTAAAATTCTAGAATACAGGAACAGGAACAGTGGCATGATCAGGTCCAAGGATCAAGGCATGGACAAGAATAGGGATGAGAACAAGAACAAGAACAAGAACAGTGACAAGAATAGGAATATGGACAAAGAGTTCAAGAGAAGGCCCGACAAGGAAGTTATAGACGCTGATGATGATCAGTGCCTAATGGGAGTTTTACTCCCACCCCAGAATTAATCACCTCATCAGGAGGTGGGGGAGGGACTAAGCTAAGAGGCTCATTCTTAGTCCCGAGCCCCAAAGGTGACCCTTTGCCATTGATGACAAAGGGGGAGAGATATGAGTAAGGGGGAGAGCTTCAAAGTGAAGAGGAGAACTTCAAGTCGTGGGGAGCAAAACTTCAAAGGAAGATTCTCGAGCTTGTGGGCACTTGTTAATTGGTTTCAGTTTTGGCTCTTGAGAAGTGTTTTCAGTAAAGGT
Organism: Wollemia nobilis; assembly: GCA_028583015.1. Lineage (NCBI taxonomy): Eukaryota > Viridiplantae > Streptophyta > Pinopsida > Araucariales > Araucariaceae > Wollemia > Wollemia nobilis. Next base: position 3,570,501 of record JAQPPZ010016363.1, on the reverse strand, counting down.
TTGCCATCAATGACAAAGGGGGAGATTGTTGGCAATTTTGGGTACTTTGGGTACATTGCCTTTGCTCAAGTGTATAAGTTGTCATTGATGTCAAGAAGCTCTTGAAGGAATTTGATTTGATGTCAAATAATTTGTTTTGATGAAGGTTACGGCATGACAGTTTCAAAGGTCTTTTGTAAACCCCAAGTTGGCAGGTTTAAATATTACAGGTGGATGCATTAGTTTAATGCATTTGGGTCCAGGAGGAAGTATTTATTTAAATAATTAAAAACCTTGTTAAGGTTCCCTTTAATTATTTTTAAATAAATATTAAATTATTGTTTGCAATGGGTTATCCTAACCCATGGCGCTATGTTTTAAGATTGTGGGCGCTAGCCAAGACCTCCGCCGATGTGTTAAACTCCTCGCCGACGTCAAGAGCTTATGGTAAAAATGCATATAAATCTCCCTCGATGAAAATCAAGAATTATCCCATCCACATTTTGAAAAGAGTTGCTCGCTGTGAATTCGTGATCTGTTGTTCGATTTCTTCCTCGCTGTGATTTCGTGATCCGTTGTTCGGATTTCTTCTCCGATTGTGTCTTCGCCATTTTCGTAAACCCGTCGTTCGATTGTGTCTTCGCCGTTTTCGTAAACCTGTTGTTCGACTGTGTCTTCGCCGTTTTCGTGAATCCACTGTTCATTTTTTTTGTACTCATCGTTTGTCGTAAATCCATCGTAAGGTTTTCATCTTCGTGTTCACGTCAGAAGAAAGGGAGGCACTATTGTTTTATTTAATCCCTGGCGTAGAAGGAACAAGGCTAACAGCGTGAGGTTTAAACCTCACCGGGTGCCTTTGGCACACCGATAGCGGCTAGGCTATTGGCGCGCTACCCGAATGGGAGGTTTCGCATTCGAATAACGTGAAAGGGTTTTTCATCGTGAAGTGGACGCAGCGGGTGGTGTTAGAATTCATGCGCAATTTCTCCATAGCATGATTTTTGATGTTGGCCAAGGTATTTTCGAAATTAATTTTTGCTAAGTGTATTTTGCGGATGGAGGAAGTTTATTAGAGGGAAAAGCAGCTTAGGAGTTATAAGGAGTTTAAAGCTTGTTTTATTTTGATAAAAGATTCTTTTGAAGGTGTTGTTTGAAATATCTTATTGCATTCTTATGAGAGATAAATTTTATTTTTGATAAGACTATAAGGGAGAAATAAGGTGTATAAGGGATAAATTTTTCTTGTAATGTTGAGAGTGCTTTTGGTTGATTATGGAAATGAAAGCATGATGTTTTAAGGTTAAAATTGCTTCTTGTGTGAAGTTGTGAAACCTTAAGTGGGCAGCTTTGAGATTGACATTTGCTTTCATTAAATTGGTAATAATCAAGCTATTCTTTACTTGGTTAAAGTGTTGGGCTTACTCCTTTGTTGATGATTTGAAAAGTTGTGTGTGCTCTTGTTGATTTGAGTTGGTGGATGCTTTTTGTTCAAACAATATTGGAGAGAAAAGGAGTTCTACTTGTTTCCTTTTCTAATGTTGATTGTGAAATGCTTCAAGGTTGTGTTTTGAGCTGAATGGTGTTGATTGAACCTTGTTTGATGAGCATTGTTGTTGAAGCCCTAATTGATGGTGAAAAGAACATGAGTATCATTGTTATGTGATTCTTTGCATAGTTGGCAATTGTTGGGGTTTCATGTTCTTGAAAGAAAGTCTATCCTATCCATTTCAGATATTGAGTTGAGTTTTCAGATTTGAGATTGAGTTTGAGCTAGAGTTGATTTGAGTTGAGTTTTGAGATTGGGAGTTGAGTATAGAACATATTGAGTCTCTAACAATTCTCTTTATGCTTCTATGAGTTTGACAAATCACATTGGGTCTCTAACAATTCACCTTGTGATTTCCTACTAAGAAAGTTTTTTTTCTTGGTGAGCTTGCTGAGTTTTGGATAGGTTTCGGTGGGGACTTGTGAGCAGTCTTGGACAAGTTCCGGTGGGGACTTGTGAGCAGTTTTGGACAGGTTCTGGTGGGGACTTGTGAGCAGATTTGGACAGGTCCTAGCAGAGGACTTGTGAGCTGAGTTTGATAGTTCTATCAGAGAACTTGAGGACAGAGGTGCACTGGTTCTTTGAGAAGAACCCGAGGACAGATTTGGCAAGTCTTTGAGAAGGCTTGTGTGCAGAGGATTGATTTGTTCAAGCATTGGACAGATCTGATAGATAGAGGAAGACTTGTACTAGACCGACTGACTATGTTTGGTACAGGTTGTTGAGCTGCTGTGGACGTGATCATAGAAGGCAGAGGTCTCTTAGGCTAAGCATTGAGGATAGGAGGTCTTCGGTGGAAAGGAGTTCCACATTCTGGCAAGAGGTAGAGGCAGTTGATCTTCTGAGGGATCATTTCCAGAGCATAGGGGAAGGTATCTCCTTTGAGCAGAGGCTCATAAATTCTGATTGGGGGAAGGTATCTCCTTTGGGCCGAGGCTCATAAACATTGTAATTGGGAAGGATTCCCAAAGAACTTTGAGATAACTTTTAGAGAAAATTTTTGTGGATGTAGCCCAGCCATTTTGGGTGAACCACGTTAAAATTGGTGTCACTTTGTGGATGATATTGTGCATTGCTTTGATATTGCTTTGGGTATATTGCTTTATTGTTTTGAAGTATAAAGGAAAAAATAAAAAGAGGTCTTATACTGTTCACCCCCCTCTCTCAGTATAAGCTTGTGTTCTTCAGACACAAACCTAGTATCATCTTGCTCTAATAATATAAAACTAGCTTAGACAATACATAGAGGATTGCTAAAGCAATATGGAAAAATAGAGAATTCATAATAAACCCAGCTCATGGCAATTTTGGAGGTCTTCTTTGCATGTGGAACCCGAGTAAATTAGAGGGCAAACTCTTATCTTAATCTCATAGGATTATCAACATCTTTTTTATAGTAAAGACACCCAACTCCAATGGTTCCTTTCAAACATATATGCTCCCAATAACTCCTAAGGGTGTCTACCCTTATGGAACACATTGACCCAAATGAGAAATTTTTTTTAAAATGAAGCGTGAATTATGGTTTATGATTTCGACACCCCCCTCTATCCTTTTGACAAATGTGGAAGGACTCCCATTACACCAAGATGTTTTGAAATTTTTTTTAGAGTTTGTGAATGGGAATGAGTTAACGGACATTCATCTAAAAGGAATAAAATTCATATGGATCAATAGGAATCTTGGAAAACAACTTATTTAGTTGATACTTGATAGGTTCCTCTTGTCCAAGAAAGCAATTCACCTCTTTGTCGATGCTACTCTCCACTTCCTCCCAAAAATTGGCATAAATCACAATCCTTTGGTCCTAGAAGGTCTTTGGCCAGCATCTTCCTTAAAAACATTATTCATATTTGATTCGATGAGGCTACATCATCCTGATCTCAGAAATTGGATAGAGGAGTGATGGAGCAAAGATTTTTCTAGCCCACTAATATCCCAAATAGCTATAAAACTTTGCTTCATAAAGATTAATCTTAGAATCTAGAATAAAGAAGTGTTTCAGAATAGCTAGTTGTAAGAAAAATATTGTAGGGCATCTCAAAACCATCTAAAACCATATTCAAAATGGGAACAATGATCCTAAACTCCAAAAAATAAAAATACCTATCTTAGTATCACAATATTTTATCTAGAGAAGAGGCCTTCTAGAGACAAAAGTCCAAAGTTTTGTGGTTGCAAGAAGGTGACTCCAACACCACATACTTTCATGCTTCAACACTCAGGCATAGAAGTGCCAACAAAATTAGATAATTATCCAATAATGATGGATCCCTCACTAGTAATATTATCAAGATTATGGATAAAGTGATTGCTCACTTTGAGAACATTCTGAGGCCTTGCTACCTATGCTCTTCTCAAGCCCATAATGCCCTCCAGAATATTCCTTGTCTCAAATCTCCTAAGATCAATGACTGCATCTTGGAAATATTCACTTGGGATGACATTAAATCAGCCTTGTTTTCCATGTCCCCTAACAAAGCCCTAGTCTCAATGGGTTTCCTCCCCATTTCTTCCAACATTTCTTGAACATTGTTGGCCAAGATATTTTTAAAGTTATGCAATAAATTCAAAGGACAAATTATTTTCCTATATATGTCAATTCAAACTTCCTTACTCTTATCCCAAAATCCCTTGTTTGCTAATAATGTCTAACTACAAGCCAATTAGTCTTTGCAATATTATCTATAAGCTTATATCTAAAATCATTGCTAATAGATTAAAAAAAATTTCCATCCATTATTGATCCCTACCAGGGAAGTTTTATTAGGGGTAAAATCATCATTGATGGTATCATTACCATCCATGAGCTCATCCATTTTATCTCCAAAAGCAAGAAATTTTGTCTCTTCCTTAAGTTGGATATGAACAAATATTTTGATAGAGTCTCTTGGGACTTCCTCCTTGTTGTTCTAGCCAAATTTGGTTTCCATGAGGATTGGATTACCCTAATAAAATAATTCTTAACATCTTATTGTTTTTTGATCATCATAAATGGCTTTACTGTAGGTTATTTCAAAATTTTTAGAGGTCTAAGACAAGGGGGTCCTATATTATCCTTACTATTTATCATTATAGTAGAATTTCTTGGTAGATCCCTCAAAGCCTCTTGTTCCCTAGGTGCTATCTTAGGTATAAATGCTTATTATGTTACTAGCCTCATTACTCACCAGCAATTTATTGATGACACTATCTTGGTGACTCTTTCTTCTATCCTAGAAGCCAAATACATAAAAGTCATTCTTAACTTTTATGAGGAAGAAGTTAGACAAAAGATCAAATTTTATAAAAACAAAATATGTTTTCTAAACATGCCTACTAATAGAAAACTAAAAATTACTAGAATTCTAGGATGCACCATCTCAAGCTTACCTTCTACATATTTGGGTCTTCATTTTTTCTAAGGCAATCCTACTGAGAACATGTGGAACAATATCATCGATCGAATCCTCAAGTAACTGGATATATGGAAAGGGACCCTTCTCGGCAAAGCAACTAAAGCCACACTCACTGAAGCTTATCTTTAGAGAATTCCAGTATTTTTCATGTCCATTTTCAAAGCTCTAGCTTCCATTTGCCAAAAGATCAAACAAAATCAAAAGAACTTCCTTTGGGCTAGAATTGAAAATCACAAAATGTTTCTCTTGGTGGCATGGGACATGATCTACACAAAGAAATATCAAGGTAGGTTGGGTTTCTGAAAGTTGAACAAAATGAATATGGCCCTCTTGGCCGAACAAGGATGGAGTATCATTAACAATGTCCAAACTACATGGATTGATATCATCAAAGGCAAATATCTTTAGCAAAAATCCTTTAATGATCAACCTCTTCCTCACAAGTTGTGGTTCTGTAAATCTGTTATTAAAACTAGATTCATTATAAAAATGGATTAATATTACGGCTAGGCTATGGAAAATGCATTAATTTTATGGAGCGATCCTTGGTTAAAGGATCAATCACTACTCAATAATCCCAATCTGGTGGTCCTAAAACTTAAAAATGATAAACTCTTTGGTAATGAAGTTTCTAATTTTTTCTCTCATTCCTCTCATTTATGGGTGTGGAAGTCCATTCCTCTAAATAATCTAAGCAATTACCAAAAGAATGCTGCTAAATAAATTTCCAATCTTCTTAAAATGTGTATCATCCCGAATGAGATCTCCCAAGACACTCCTATCTGGAGACACAATGATGATGGATAATTCACTGTTAAATCTACATATCACATCTAGAATTGTCCCCTGGATTTCTAGCCCCTTGTAAGATATGTTTGGATCAAAAATCTCATTCCCAAGATTACTTTATTTTATTGGTTTATAATCCAAAACAAAATGTTATCCATTGCTAACCTCCTAGCCAAGGGTTTAACTCTTCCTAACTGATGCTACCTCTACAAATCCAATTGGAAGTTTGTGTATCACTTATTCCTCAAGTGTCTATATTCCCTTACTATAATGAACAACCTTTTTGATATGATTAGTCTTGTGTGGATTCAACCAAATTCGATCTTAGATTTGTGTGAACAATGGCCCAATTCCTTCTCCAACACCCGACTCAAATATCTTTGGTATTTATATTTACCCAATTACCTTTAGAAAATATTGTATTGTAGAATAGAAGAGTGTTTTGTGATTCGTCCAAGGATATCTACTTTATTTTCCTCTATGTCCTAACCCTGCCATTGCAAATTCCTAATTGGTTAATTCCTCCAAGAACCCTATGAATGGTTTGGAGAACTATTTGTTTGCTTCCTTCAAGCTTCCATCTGTCTCTTTTGGACCCACCATTCCTCCCATTGATATATCTATGATCAAATGGTATCCCCCTCCTATGGGTTGGATTAAGTTCAATTTCGATGGTGCAGCCAAAGGTAATCTAGGCAAGGCCAAAGGTGGTCGCATTGTTAGAGATAACAATGGAAGAATCATACTTGCTTTTGCTAAAAATATTGGCATTCAATCTAATAATGAGACTGAAGCGAGAGCACTATACCACGGTTTACAATCTCATCAATGAATCCATAAGGTTCCTCTACAAATATAAAAACTTGGCAATCCAACATGTGTATAGATAGGGGAACAAAGTTGTTGATGTGCTTGCAAAATTAGGTGTAGATGAAGAATCCCTTTATGTGTGGTGGGTTAATTTTCCTCAAAGTCTTCATGTTTGCGATAATTATGGAGAAATATCCTTACTATAATGCCATATTAATATTAGGATGGTTTTTTGAGCAATATCATATTAAAACTCATGTGTATGGCCTCTTGTATCTATGTCCCCATTAAAAACACTGCTAGCTAAAGTCTAGGGACAACACTCCCATCATGAGTAGCTATATCTTCCAATACAATTTTCAAGCTAAGAATTTGCCCAAGCCTAGTATTCAACTATCTAAAATTTTGGTAGGCTTCAAATCAAAACCATGTAAGCAAATATCGTGATCCAATTCCAAACAACACAACAACTGAAGCAATCATAATTTGTGGTAATCCAGCTCCACGTATGATATTATTGAAAGTGGGTCCCTCTATTCCAATAAACATACATGGTAGTCCAATTCCAATCATCATGACAAGTGGAACAATGGGAGCAAGTGGAACAAGCATTCATGACAATCCACAACTAAGCAACATGACAAGAGAAGCAAGCTCATGTCTATGTATTTCTAAAATTTTAAACAGATCATTTCGTCCAACCAGGAGCACAATTTCCAAACTGGCTTCAAGAAGGAATATTTCAAAAATTGATATTCCCATGTCAGAAACAATCTCTGAATCAACAAAGGAACTAACTACACCATCTTCCCCAATGTCGTTTCCAACCATGAGAGATTGTATTTCAAATATAGCTTTATCGCCATTGGATATGAAAACCCCAATGCTCACCTAGTTCACGTGCCAAATACCACCTGGTACCATCAATGGTTGTGGAGCAATAAGTTTTTTGGATCTAACGATATGTGCATTCAGTTGTTCCAATCCCTTCGATTTTCCAATTTCAGGTCAAATTGAACATTATCAAGGATGATGATCACAACAAATTATTCCCAAATCCTTTAGAAAAGATAGAGAGTATCGTAATGGTGCTCCTCAAACCTGAATCTTTGCATTGGGATGCCAATTTCAAGGAAATATTGAAGACTCATGGATTCAAGCCCTTCCTATAAAAATTTCGTAGGAATGACCCTAAGTAATACCTTGAATTCACTAATTCTTGTGACAAAGGTTGCGTTTCTATCTGGGGACTCAAATTCAAGGTGAGTATGCGACTACTTGCAAAGGTGACAAAGCTCCCCAATGATTGCAAATCATCCACCATGATAGACATTTTTGGAACAAGAACTATATTACTTCAAAGAAAAGGGCAAGAAGTTGGTCAAAAAGAAGGATGGTATCATCAGAGAGGGGATTTTGGTGCCCTATAATAGGGTAATGATATTGATTATGCAGTATTTCACTATGGATGAGATCAATGTCTCTCTTAGAGTATTTCACCTAGCTTTCATGAACCATTTGAGGGAAATTAAATACATCAACATTCCAAAATACCTACTAAGATCAATGGAACTATCATTAGAGAGCGTTAGCAATAGCTCATCGATCCACCCAAAGCATCAGGGACTCCATTTGATTTTGTATAAGTATGTCTTATAGAAAGAGGCCCAAAATACCACCATCACTGTTGTTGGTATTCTCAATGAGCCCTTGCCTCTAGTCCCAGTCATGACAGTCACCCAAGGATCATCTTGAGTGATGAAGACGATAAGGCATTCACTGACACTAGGAATTCAAAAATTAAAATGGTTCTAGAATCCACCTCACCTTCTATTAAAACAAAATCCATACACCGCTCTTCCAGATTTAAGGGATCAACTAGCAAGTGGGTTATGCGATACTAGGTTTCTTCTGATGATAACACTCCAATCAAGCATAATAAGCCCAAGGTTGAAGGACACCTCATCAGGGCTCTTTCCCTGAAGAATAACGATACCCAGATGAAGACCAACTCTGATCCATCAATATTTTGGCAAATATGTTAGATAATATGTCCATGACTTTCAACATGACCTGGACCTTTCTCCAACAAGCAATAAATATGGCCAATGCTATCAATATGAATAGGAATGAGAATGCCAAGGCGGTCAGTGACGTCTTTATCACTATCAATTATTAGAACCATACTAAGATGTCTGAGTAACTATGGTCCTTTGGTGCTCTTGAATTGTAGTCCTTTTGGGACTTTATTCCCTAGTTTTGTTTTTCCTAGTTTCATCTCTTTCAATGTTTCCCAAATATTATCTATGGGGTTGGGTTTTTGTAGGTTGCCTCGTAGTGGCTTCCTTGTTATTTGTAGCTTTGCTAAAGGTTCAAGGTTCCTTTCAAAACCCTTTCTATCTATAAAAAATACAAGTAAACTCATTTTAATCTTAAATAACCAATTTTAAGATTATTAAAAATACCACTCATTTAAGTCCTATATAACTATTTAAAAAACAATCATTAAAATATAAAAATAGATTTTGTGGTAAAAAAACATATTTCAATCCCAATTAAAAATAAAAATAAAAATATTCAATACAAGTAATTCATTTCAATCAAATATAACTAATTAAAAATTTAGCTCATTTAATTCAAAATAAATATTATGATTAGGTTTGGAAAGATTTACTAAAAAAATTAGTAAATCAAATGAAATGTTCCTCCTCTTATATCCATTGTGTCAAAGTTATTCATTATTAACATATATTTTTTCGTATTTCTCTCAAGGGCTAGGTGGATTGGTAAGTGTTTGTCTGGCCAGGCATTTACCAATAAGATACCCAGGTTTAAACTTCGGGAGCAACTTGTTTGCAAAGGTAGTAGTACGATCAAAATCCTTTGAGTACACGTCAAGTCGATGATGATGGTACGAATCTGAGTGACCGGTGGTCCCCTTCACTTTGGATCAACAATAATGAAGCAAAATAGGTTTGGTGGAAGCAGCCTGTTGGCATTTTTGCCACATTGACATTTTTTTGTAATCATTGGTGCCACATTGGAATTTTGTTGTAATATTTGTTCGATATTGATAAAGATAATTCTTGAGGTGATATGGTCACTGAAGCTACCAATTTTAAGGATGTGCTCTTGATTCCAGTGCAATATTGTTAATTTTTGAGGCATCGACCACTTCATGGGCATGCATTTCCAAGGCGCCACCATGGAGATTGAAATTGGACCAATGATTTGTGTTGAAGCTTGATATGCCATGTGATAAAATCAATAATTATTTTAGCCAGCATTTGCTCATTGGTTCATTGTTGTGGTCGAGGAGAAATTTGTTGCTATTGGTGGCTGACTGACACTTTGCCTCCACATGTATTTAATGAAAGAGGCAAAAACCTCTATAAATACTAATCAAATTCTTATTGTAAGGGGAGGTTAGATATTTTGCAAGAAAACTCTCTAAGTTCTCTGCATCAATAGAAGAGACTTGGCTCCTGAAATTTGCAAGCATTCTTATGTGTGTGATTTCCTTATTTTTTTTTAAAATCATTTATGTTTATGCTCATGCTCTTGTTGTTAAGTTTTGAATTCTGCATTCTGAATTCAAACGTTGCTGGTTAGTGGGTAGATTTTGAAATGCGATCTGGGGGTTATCTCTACAAAGGTGTGGGTTAAATTATGTTGCTTTACTTTTATTATATGCTATTAGAAAACTTGGTGGAATTTTTGCTGTTAGTCTGCCCAAAATTCTACACTTTGGCCTGTGGCTATATTTCCCTTTCTTTCAGTTATTTTTCAATTTCTTTCCTCAATCCCTAGTCTTCAAACATTGTAGAATTTAGTAAGGGAGCTAGCCCTCTCTGGAGATCGGTTCGAAGGAATTTTCTTTTTCCCTCGGCCTTTCAATGTTGGCTGAGTCTAGGGTGCACAAGTGATGAAATCGTGTACTTAGGCAGATTTGTGACCAACAATTTTTGGCACGCCCAATGGGACTCTAAAAGTTTCACTTTCAATAGTATTGAGGTTTAATTTTCACCTTCATGTTGTATAGTCAGAACATTTTGTGACTCAGCACTACCCAGAAGCCTTCGAACGTGGAGACAGTGAGAGCTATACTTCATGATCACAAGATCGAAGGCCAAAAAATTTGAAAATCCCGTTGAGTTTTTTGAACTTGACAACCAAAAATTAAGTGGACACCCTAAGTTGGTCTCCCCACCACTTACGTCCTCTGCAACATCCTCACAAATTGCTGGTGTATTTTTTGTTACTTCAAGTCCATCTAGTACTGCTACTAGTTTTCCACCTCCTCAGCCACACACATCAGTCCAAATGGCCCAGAATCCTCCACCAAGGTAGTTCTCGGCATGGAATAGTTCAGGAGCCTTGAATTTATAGGCACAAAATCCAGTCCCTCAAGCTGCTTTGAAAGCTTTTCCAACTTATGATGGTACTGATAAAACTGCTTATGAGCATATTCAAGATGTAGCCTCTTTGGCAACCATCCATGACATAATGGATGAAGATGTGATGATAAAATTATTGGTGTTGTCATTGAGAGGGAAATTGTTGTATTGGTACCGATCGTTGCAACCAGGCACTATTGCATCATGGGATCAATTAGGAGAGTTGTTAATCAAAAACTTTCATGAACAAGCTGATCCATTTTCCTTGTTGCATCAATTTAATGCAATTCAAAGGCATCCGCAAGAGGAGATAGCAGAATTCAATGTTAGATTTACCAGAAGTTTGTAGAGAGTTCTTGAAGGTCTTCCCCACTCATGAGCAAGCTGCATTCTATTATCTTAGAGATTTTAACATAGATATTGGCTTGGCTATCTGACAGTCCAATGTGACTACATTCCTAGAGTTGTTCGAACAAGCGCAAAAGGTAGAATCCAACTTGATTGCCATAGGTAGGCTTCCCCCAAAGGTAACAATGCCTATCTTACCTGATCTTCCTCAGCATTTGTATTTTGGTTCATTTTCATAGCCTATGCCTTCCATGTATCCTATTCCATCATGGAGCTCAAGTGCACCTTAGATTGCATCCATTCCAGTTCCCTAGCTCCCTGCTCCAACTATTCCACAATTGCCTACACCAAGCATTCCGTAATTACTAGCTCCCACTTCATTCCTAGAAATGCCTGCATCGCTAGCACCTCCACATTTATCGACACCTCCTATGCCCTCACATCCTGATCCTTACACAATGCTATTACAAGAGGTAAAATCTGCTAATTTAGCTATAAGAGCAATGGGAAATAAAATCACAATTATTGAAAGAAAGCAGACGAAAGAGATTTCCAACCCAAGAGATTTCAACCTCTGTCGATCACTAGAGAACAAGCGGATTCAACAAGAAAAGTTTCTAAGAAGAACCTGACTGTGTTGACAAATGAGGAAGCTGGCCCCACAAAAAGAACATATTGGTGCTCTACATGTAATGATCCACACGGTGAGGAGACTTGTATGGTTCATTTGAACTATGTACAAACATTGGCCGCAAGCTCTTCTGGAGGACAAGTTAACATGATTACTGAGGTAGATCATAATTTTATGGTTCCATCTGAAGAACAAGTCTCAGTTCTCATGAGAATTGGGAAGAAGCCATTCACAGTAGATCTAGCAGATATAGAACCATTAAGGGTACCGAATGATCCGAATATGCAAAATGAGAAGAAACTAGTATAAGTGAAAGATCCTGCTTCAATACCAAATCTAGATTCACCTGTTCTATTAAAATATCTTTTGCCACCACGAGCAAAGAAAATATTGCAAGAAAAAGCCTCAGCTTCACAGGAAAGAGCTGAAATAGAGGAACAAGCTAGAGAAAAGCTCAAGTACCCATATTTGACTAAAATACTAAGGGTAGAAGCCACTCAGCAATATCAAAGCAAATATGAACCCCCTGTTGAAAATAGGGAGTCTGGTGCATCTACATACAATATTGTTGAAGAATTGAAGAAGATTCCAGCCAAGGTTAGTCTCTATGATGCATTACAATTACCTAAGCAAGTTGATTTGTTACAAGAATCATTGAAGTCTATGAAAGATAATGAGAAGAATCCTACCCAGATGATTTTTTCTCAAACATTAACTACTTTAGCCATTGGAAAAAATAGACCACCCCCATTTTATTTGTCACTCAGGATGAAGGGTTGGCTAGTGCACAGCTGCATGATTGATTCTAGTGTTGCGACAACTATCATGCCAAAGGTAGTTTGTGAAGTCATGGGTATGGAGTATACAAGAAGTAGCCTTGGTGTCTTGCAGTTGGACGGGACTCCCATGAAAACAATGGGTGTAATCAAGGATATTCCTATTGTTCTACATAGTATACCTCAAATTACAGTAATTCAGGAGGTAGTTGTGGTTGATTTGGAACCATATTTCAGTATGTGTTTGTCGAGAGAATTCACTGCCAAGTTGGGAGGCTACCTTTATTTGGATTATTCTCACTTGGAGATTCCTTTCAAAGGAAGAAGAATCTGGATCTACAATGAGAAGCCTTCTACTTTTCATATAGATAAGATGGAAGAAGAAGAAAAGTCCACACATTCTGTTAACATGATAATCGAAGAATTGGAAGATCCTGATTTGATGGATGAAGTTCGGATGAGCTTTGCTTAGAGGATGAGTTTTCAATGCTCGATTTTAATGCCATGATGGAAACTAAAATTGGTTGTTACTCCATTACAAATCCTGAAGAGGTTGAAATAAAGATGCCTCTTGATCAATATGATCAAGACTCTATGCCCGATCAATTATGGAAGTTGTATTTTGATGGAGCAAGATGTAAAAATGGTGCAGGAGTAGGGATTATTCTTATTTCTCCCTCTGGCCTACAAAAAACATATTCATATCGATTGACCTGGAGTTGTACTAACAATGCTTCCGAGTATGAAGCATTGTGCCTAGGTTTGAAGAAGGCAAAAAAATTGGGGATTGAAAAATTGTAGATTTTTGGTGACTCTGAATTGATTGTGAATCAGGTAACGAACAAGTGCATCTCCAAGCAGCATTATCTGAAGACGTACCGCAACAAATTTTGGGACCTGTTTGAGGCTTTCACAACATTGAATATTCAATCCATTTCATGAGAGATGAATAAGCATGCTGATCTTCTAGCATCTCTTGGAGCAAACTTCTCTCTGATTGAGCATGTAGTGAGGAAACCTAAGATCGTAAGGTTAGTTTACAGACCTTCGGTCCTGGACAAGAACATGTATTGGAAAGAATTCGAAAGTGATGAGCAAATTGTAAATTTTTTGATAAGAGAAACGAGTACTATGGAAGCCAAAGGGCTTATTCAAATAAGGAATAATCATATCCCAAAAGTATTGATTACACTTGAAATCCTTTTTGATCAAAATGATAGGGTAGAGAAGCATAGGATCAAAGTAGATGAGAAGAAGTATACTGAACTGGAGTTGGGTCCCCAAAAATTGATAAATATTGGGAAGGATTGTACTCCCAAGGAGTTAGAACAAATCAAAGATTTATGTCATGAATTTCCTAACACAGTTGCCTAGAGTTACCATGATTTTAAGGGATATAACAAAGATGTAATACAACATACTATTGAGTTGCATGATGGGGTGAAACCCTTCAGACAAAGGTAGAGACCAGTTAATCCCAAGATTGAAGTACTGATGAAGGCGGAGCTTCTTAAAATGTTGGATTCTAAAATCATTTACCCCATCAAGCATTCCACTTAGGTGGCAAATCTGGTCCTAGTACAGAAAAATAATGGAGATATTTGCCTATGTGTTGATTTTCAAATTTTGAATCAAACCTCGCTAAAAGATCATTATCCTCTGCCTTAGATTGACCAGATTCTTCATGTGGTTGTGGGAGCTCAGAGATTCTCTTTTTTGGATGGATTCTCTGGGTATAACCATATTTGGGTCAGGGATGAGGACCAACATAAAACAACGTTCACCACAAAATGGGGAACCTTTGCTTACCAGCGCATGTCGTCTGGACTCTCAAATGCTGGCATAACTTTTCAAAGGGCAATGGATGTGGCTTTTGGTGAGTTGTTAAATCACATTATTGTGATTTATTTGGATGATATGACTATTTTTTCTCACAATAGGGAGGATCACGGATCTCATTTAAGGCAAGTATTTGAAAAATGTCGAGAATTTGGCATATCTATTAATCCAAAAAAGTCAAATTTTTTTTTAAAGGAGGGAAAGCTCCTAGGACATGTAATTTTAGAAAATGGCCTAGCTATTGATCTAGCTAGGGCCCAAGCTCTTTTGAAGCTTCCATTTCCAGCCAATAAGAAGGATTTGCAATATTTTTTTGGGCAAATTAATTTTGTTCGAAAGTTTGTTGTAGATTTCGCTCAAGTAATAAGGCCAATGACGGAGCTTTTAAAGAAAAATGCTGAATTTAAATGGACTGAGCAGAGGAAGCAATCATTTGAGGAGATCAAAGAAAAGATCACTCAAGCTCCGATCTTGGTGAACCTTGATTATTCCAAGGATTTTATCCTTTATGCTGTTGGTGAACAAGAAGCTTATGTAGCGGTGCTCACACAGAAGGGATATGATGAAAATGAATGTCTGATTACTTTCCTAAGCCAAGTAATCCAACCACATCAATATAATTATAACTTCATTGAGAAACAAGTGTATGCGATAATGAAATCTCTAAAGAAGTTTCGGCACTTTGTTTCATAGAGTAAAACAATAGTTTATGTTTTTCATACAAATGTCTAAAATTTTATCATACAAGGAGAACTTGGAGATAGGAGAGCTGGCTGGATTTCTAAAATTTAGGAATTTGATGTTGAGATCCGACCAACCAAACTTGTTCGAGGTCGATCATTGTTCCAAGAGCTTGCAAAAAATGCTTCCTCTGGATCCACAATTCATGAGTATGAGGATGTAGTAGATAATTGTAATTTTGACAATCATTCTATAGTGGATCAAGATTGGAAAGAGGAGCTGATTGAATATTTTTATTTTGGGAAATGTCCTTCACATTTGAATGCCTCACAGAGAAGAAGATTTAGATTGCAAGCCCTCAAGTATGTCATGCTACCAAATGGCTTGTTTCATAAGAATATTGATGGGTTTCTTCTTAGATGTGTCAAATAATCAGAGAAGGAGAAAATTTTAGAAGAATTCCATTATGGATTATTAGGAGGTCATTATGCAGGTAGACCCATGGCATTAAATATTATTCGATCGGGCTATTTTTGGCCTACTCTTTTTGCAGACGCCTTCTAAGTTAGTCAAAAATGTGATAAGTGCCAAAGATACATTGGTATAACCAGGAATGCATCATTACCTCTTCACCCGATTCAAGTAGAAGTACCATTTCAGCAATGGGGCCTAGACTTTATCGAGGTCATTGATCCTAACTCATATGCTGGTCATAAGTACATCTTGACTGCAACCGACTATTTCACTAGATGGACTGAAGCAATTCCAACTAAAAATGCAGATCAAGCCACGGTTATCACTTTTCTTGAGGGGTTGATCACTTTATTTGGTATCCCAGATGCGATTATAACAAATAATGGAACTCCTTTCATAGGTGCCAAAATCAGTGAATTTGCGGGTAAGTACAAAATTTATTTGAAAACTTCATCTAATTATTATCCGCAGGGGAATGGTTTGGCCGAATTTACAAACAAGAATTTGCTTTGAATTTTGAAGAGGACCCTTTGCGACAATAAGCAGAGTTGGCACCTACTTTTGAATCAAGCATTGTGGGATGATCACATCTCGGTAAAAAAATCTATCAAGACATCTCCTTATTCATTGGTATACGGTAAAGAAGTGATTTTGCCAATTCATATTGAATTATCGGCCCTCTAGACTTGGCATTTGATTGATGATGAGGATGATGAATCTGATTCTATGAACATGAGATTAGCTCAACTTTTACAATTGGAAGAAGAACAGGAGAAATCATACCAAGCTTTCATAGAACATGCTAAGATGACAAAGAAATGGTTCGATAAAAAGGTCTCTGAAAGGACTTTTAAGGTTGGTGATCTTGTATTGAAGTGGAATGAAAAGAAATCTGTAGACACCAAAATAGCACCAATCCGATTATGTGACTACAAACACTGATCGCTTTGACACACATAGCCCCCAGGGCAGCCCTCAGAGGTTAAAAAGTGGTCCTAACCACTTTTACAGCAATTTTGGAAGGTCAAAAAGCAATTTGGCACCTTCAGACACTCTGCTCCAAATCCGTCCCACCCTGGGACGAATTCAAAATGGGATCCGTCCCACCCAGGGACGAATTATGAATTCGTCCATGGGTAGGATGAATTCCAGGTTCAATGGGCAAAAAGAGAAATTGCGCCAAATGGCAGCCGAGGATAGTCAATTAATGCCTCTTGCCTTGCATGCACGTGCATAGGTGGGCAGATTGGCCGTTAGAGGACTGTCACAAGGGCAGTCATGGAAGCCCAAGTCATGGAGGACTTTCCTCCCTCATGGGAAGGCATGACTACCACATGGCGCTTATGCATGTCCCTCCAAAGAGACCCCCTGGGTCTATAAAATGGTGAACTTTCTCACCCAAAAAAGAAGACAAGTTGGAGGCATTTTCAAGCAACGAAGTGCTGCCAAATTGAATACCACATTTTACCCTTTTGATTCACCTCTTCCACATCCTTGATCTCTTTTGCAAGAGAGGTTATTAGGTGGCTATTGGAAGTGTGAATATGGATCCAAACCCAACATTTGACCACATTGATCTACCAATTCGTCGACAACCCATTACAAGAGATTTTGGGCCCATCCCAAGTGGATTGGTGCCGAAATCAAGTTCTAACGGTGGGCGGCCCGCTCGGGCGCCCCGCACTTTTTAGTTTCATTTTAATTTGTTCTTTTGTCACTTTTTTATCTTCCATTCCATTTTATGCTATTTAGATAGTTTATAAATTTGATTTCATAATGTTTTGATCAGATTTCATCATGTTTTGTCGCTTTTGTTGTCCCCACTAACTTGCAGGTAGCGACATCAAATTCCCATTGATGGAGGTCAAATTGGGAAAATCCGACCATATGGGTCATCCCAAAATGCCCCCAATTAGCTAACCCCTATGTTTGTAGGTCTTTTGGAGATCCCGAGATGAGGCATTTGGGCAGCATCACTTCGATGTTTTATCACAGTCGAATTCGTCCTACCCGAGGACGAATTACAGTCGAATTCGTCCTGCCCAGGGATGAATTACAGTTTGATTCGAATCAGCGGCATTTTTTCTGATTGTTTTTATGGTAGTGGCCCTCTGGTAATGTTCCCTGGTCTCTATCAAATTTGCAGGTTATTTGGAGTCATTTTATTTATCGATTTAGCTAATATTTTGCATGCATCTTTCATTAATTTTAGAGAACAAACGTTTCATATTTGCAGTAGGTGCTACTAACGACTTTTGTTGTTTCTTTGAATGTAGGAGGAGCAGCAAGGATCAAGGATTCATCAACACCAGCGGCGGCAACACTTTGGCCCTCCCATTTCAAATGTGGGCATGCGAAAGGAGGAACACTAAGTCATGATTGTAACCAAAACTCATTTAACGCTCCTAGCCCCTGAAAAGGGAGGAGGCGTATTTGTAACCAAGATTAAGAGAGTTAAATAAAAAGGGTTGTGCTTTCTGTACTTTCTTTTATCTCATTTCAATTCGTCTCTTTCATTTCATGCATTTCACTTTATAGGACCTTAAGCATTAATTTTGGGTTTTGAATGCATCGCAATAGTTTTCCTTTCAAATCTTTCGAAATCTCGTGCTTTCAGTGGCGATCACGGTGGGACCCTGTCCCCTGGTTTTTAAGATCAAGAAACTGATCAAAAATTTGTGATTTTTGCTTATAGGTACCATTCTTCAAAATCAAATTGTTATTCGTCTTTGCCTATGACGAATACTTTACTGTAATTCGTCTGACCCTGAGACAAATTCCAATTCGTCTCAGACAGGGATGAATTATGTTCTGTAATTCATCTCACACAGGGACGAATTTTTGTCTGTGAATTTTTAGGGCCGAGGATCAAAAATAGCAGGTCTAGGCAGAGAAAGGTAAAGGTTCTAAATTGTTCCTGTCATTTTCTATTTTTCTGTTTGTCTTTTGTCAATTTTGCCTTCTTAAGGAAAGTAGTTGCTTCTACCTGTTTCAATTTTTAATAAAAAGAACCACACACACATCACGTGGCATTTTTAAACCAAGGAGTTGGTCGTAAGACCCCAGCCCTTGATCAAGACCAACGGTGGGTTCATCACCACCTTGGCTTGATTTTTGCATCCATTTACCTCGATTGTCACTATTGTTAGGCGTAAATCTTGAAGAAAGCTGATCGAGTGTCGTTGGGGTGATTCCCAAAATGCGAGGATAAGTCTTCTATGGTAGGTGTCATTAACAGGACAATCCCCCTTCTATACCGCCTACGTACCACGTACCATCTGCTCTCACGTACCTATAGTTTCCCTCTCGTAAGGGCGGGTATATAGAGAGGTTGGTATATCGGTCGGGCAATGGTATATTGAAGGGGCGACCATTTATGGGAGTCATATGAGCCTACATTATGCATTTAAACGTTCTTCAAAACTTTCAAAAAAAAACAAAATCATCAAAACACACTAAAACCAGTCTAGGACACACCATTAATATTTAAAAGAGATAATCACCGTTTGTGTATGTGTGTGTTCATTTCTACTTAGTGTAACAAAAAAATCAGAAAAATCATAAACAAAAGATAAAAATCCACGCATTTTGTCACTCGCTCCAAAAGCTCCAAGGATTCCCGCAATCGCTTGGTCACTCCAAAATGCCCCAAAGGTGTCCATGAACCCTTTGGTCAACCCAAAAGTGCCCCAAAGGTGCCCATAAGTGATGCAGGAGCATCCAACAAAATATGGGAAATCTTATTTTTTTTCCCTAAATTTTAGTGCATTTTGTCGAGGCCATAACTTCTCAACCGTAGCTCCGATTGACGTGAAATTTGACAGGGAGCTAGTTGGGAGATTTTTAACTCCCTAGAGTTGTATTTCCCCAAAAACCAGTTTTCGGGGCCAAATTCCATCATCTAGTGCCCCAAAATTAGGTTTTAAAATTGCTCACCTAATTTTTTATGCTTTTTGAGTTGTTCGAAGGTTAATCTCTCCTAATGTATTTAGAGTTAGGACTTGAAACTTTATTTATGGCTTATCTATTGTAAGAGGGATGCGCACCCCAATTTTGGGCCCCATCTGACTCATTTTCAATTTTAGGGTTTTTAGAGAGACATCGTCATGGTGCTCACCCGTAGCCAAGCCCAATCATGAGCGGATGTTGTGGGGAATATCCAAGGAGGCACAAGTCACCTCCGGTATAGCCCCAAGGATTTGGTCATACCACCTTGGCGGCTTGACACACAAGGCAATCCCCTCCGTGCCTTGATGGAATGGGACTATAAGGGCACCCCTTCTAGGGGCACTCCCTACCAGCACAACACCCAGCACACACCCATTCAGGAGAGGTATACCCATGGGAGAACTCCCTTGGACACCCGCTATAAGTGGCCACTATGCGATGAAGCACTAGAATGGCAGGGGGTCCATAAGGGGGGGGCACATGACTATGCCATCCCTCCTACACCTCACATCATTGTTAGCAACAACCGGTCAAATCCAGAGCACACGGCTCTTCAGGCAGGGCGAGCCAACTCCTTCCGTCCCTTTTTCACTTATGAAAGAGAGCATGAGGAAGACCCCTACCTTCCTCGAGAGCAATATACAGTGCAGGAGCAATACGCCTCTACACCTGCTATCTATCAGGACCACTCACTGAGGCCAAAGCCCCGAGGGAATGCCGCTACCCCCAACAGAGGGAGGTGGACTATAGAGATATCGGATCACCATGACCGAGATAGATATGTAGGAGAGGCATCTAACCCTTCTAGACATGAGATGGTAAGACCAACTATCTTAGAATCTTCCGAGCATATCGCACATCGGATGCAACTCGCGCTACTTGGGCTAGAACGACAATAGTTAGAGCAATGGTATCTTCTAAATAAAGAGCACCTTCAATGCCAAAAGGATGAGTTGTTCCAACACACTATGCAGGAGAGGACTCCAACCCCTCACACGCATAAGACAAAACATTATGAGAGGCACAACCCCCGGGTGCGAGACAAGTCTCCGTGACCTTATCGAGCACCACCCCCAATGCCTCCTAGACATGAGTGGGAGGCTACTCCTATAACCAATGACGGGTGCCTTCCTCAGGAACCCACTCAGGTTTATGGGCCACCCTTAGAAATTCATCAAGAAGCCTCTGAGGAATCAGAGTGAGAAGAAGAGCGGGATGAAATTCCCTACCAAGGCATGGGGGTGCTATCTGGCCACCCCTCCATAGGCCCCAAGTTCCTCAACAAGAACCAACCAAAGAGGAGGAGCTCAAATCCCCCGATACATGCAAAGCGCTAGAGCACTTAGAGTTGGTAGAGACCAATATTTTGGAGCTCCCAAGGCCCAACTTACATGAGGCTCCTTTCAAAGAGGATCAACCTCTAATCGTAGGGCTACCTGATGATGAAGTCTTCCATGTCTCAGAATCGCCAGATTCTGATGAGCTGGACTCACTGGCCGAAGGTGAGGATAAAACAGAGATGGCCCACAACAATCACATGCGACAACATCAACACCCCATGGATATTGATGATGCACTTCAACAGCTAAACATAAGGCCAGGGCATGAGTGGCGCATTAACCCAGTGGGGTGGGACCAAGTGTTGGATCCATGGCTCCAAGTTTACGACGAGCACCGTCCACCCCGAGGCCCTATAATGACATCAGTGTCGAGGGTAGACCCTGTCTTCCTATCCGCACATAGGGACGATCCATTCATGCCCATACCTCCAGAGCCAGATCCGGAGCACAAAGACCATCAAGCTGGGGGTACCTCTATCCCCTAAAGAGCCATAGTCCAAACCCAAAATCTCCAAGGATTATCGCAATCGCTTGGTCAAAACCCAAAAATCTCCAAGGATTCTCACAATCGCTTGGTCAAAACCCAAAAATCTCCAAGGATTATCGCAATCGCTTGGTCAAAACCCAAAAAGCTCCAAGGATTATCACAATCACTTGGTCACCCCAAAAGCTCCAAGGATTATCACAATCGCTTGGTCACCCCAAAAGCTCCAAGGATTATCGCAATCGCTTGGTCAAACCCAAAAGCTCCAAGGATTATCACAATCACTTGGTCACCCCAAAAGCTCCAAGGATTATCGCAATCGCTTGGTCAAAACCCAAAAAGCTCCAAGGATTATCATAATCGCTTGGTCACCCCAAAAGCTCCAAGGATTATCGCAATCACTTGGTCACCCCAAAATCTCCAAGGATTATCGCAATCACTTGGTCACCCCAAAAGCTCCAAGGATTATCACAATCACTTGGTCACCCCAAAAGCTCCAAGGATTATCGCAATCACTTGGTCACCCCAAAATCTCCAAGGATTATCGCAATCACTTGGTCACCCCAAAAGCTCCAAGGATTATCGCAATCACTTGGTCACCCCAAAAAGGCTCCAAAGGATTATCGAAATCCCTTGGTCACCATCAGGAAAATTCAAAAACAACAAAAACCATCAAAATCTCAAAAAGAAATCTGCATCTCATTCTCATGCATACTTCATCAATCAAAGCACTACATAATAGCTGCATCAAAATACTTCATCAAAGTCACCCCAAAAGCTCCAAGGATTATCGTAATCACTTGGTCACCCCAAAAGCTCCAAGGATTATCGCAATCACTTGGTCACCCCAAAAGCTCCAAGGATTATCGCAATCGCTTGGTCACCCCAAAAAGGCCCCAAAGGATTCTTGAAATCCCTTGGTCACCATCAAGAAAATTCAAAAACAACAAAAACCATCAAAATCTCAAAAAGAAATCTGCATCTCATTCTCATGCATACTTCATCAATCAAAGCACTACATAATAGCTGCATTAACCATTACATCCATATATCGCACATTTGTTGATCATAGAAGTCAAAGGCACCATGGACTGTCATTACTTAGCAAGCATACCATTTTTCACATTTTCCATACAATATCGCAAAAACAACACCATACATAGAGTCACCATATCATAAGTCAGGTTGTCATTTAATGTATCTAGAGTTTTCATCATTTAGATGTCGTTAAATTTCTAGCCAAAACTGTACACAGTCAAAAATATTTTACAAAGGTAGAGTCATACTTGAAATACGCCTTGTTACGTAACATCCCAACATAAATTAAAACACATAAAAATTCCTAAGTTGTGTGAACGAAAGATGAAACCTGCATAGTAATCCAGGTCACCATAAGCGAAACGGTTATCTTGCTCATCCCCCTGTGTAAATGACCCAAAGAATGTTGAGAGTTGGCAAAAGGACAAGCATCCTCCCTACCCAATTCCCCAAGAATCCCAAAGTTCTCAATAGTTGCAAAACATCAAAAATTTGCAAATGTCAAAACTCCAAAAATTTGACATCATCCACAAAGTGCACACATCAAAAAGCACAAACAATAGTGATTCTCGTCACTCCATATCCAAATCCCTTGCTCAAAAGAAAAACATATAAAAATAAACAGTGATTTTTATCACTACAAATGAGCAAGTATCCCAATACAATTGAAGAAAAGAAGGGAGTCAAACTTGAATCCCTGGAACTCTCAGCATTTCAATAGGTCATGAGGCAAGCCTCAGTACCGGTTTGGTTGATAGCCTATCGGTCACTGGTGGTAAACTTCTCACATGACGATATATTTGTCACATTAATTCGTGTACAGATCAATGTTTGCATGTGGATGAGCTAGCTTATGGTATCCTAGATAGCACCGCAGACTAATCTGACTAAATACAATAAAGGAGTTAGTGGAGCTAATTAGGTGATCCTCAGTACAAGTTTGGTTGAAAGCCCATCTGGAACTGGCGGTATCCTGACAAATACCACATAAATGAACTCAATTGCACACACAGGGATGTGAAATAACTTGGTCAAAAACAAGTCCGATTCATACCTTGTTCAAAAGTCTTGTAAGATAAAGTACAGTCGTGGCTAGTGAGTTAAAACCATCTGAGTCTCAAAAAACCTTAGCTACATTTCTAAACCAACTATGCTACTTTTCATCCTTACAATACCATCAGAAAATACAAAAAAAAACACATGTATACATACAAAGCATTTACCACAGCAATCACCCAGTACACAAAGCCATAAGTCCTGTATAATCTATGGTGCCAATGCAAGGTTATCAACAAATCATTTCATCCATTCCATTACCTATCATATAAATCAACAACATTCACATTTATCATACCATATGCATACATCAATATAAAGTAGCATGCATCCATCAACATCAATCATTGTGCATAACATGCAATTATGACATATACACAAAGCAAGAAAATCAAAACAACAAAAACAACAAATATCCACAAACAATAGCAATAAAAGTGCTGAACAAAGGCACCTTTGTGCCTGACATTCAATGGCATAGAAAACTAATTTCAGGGTTTACATTGTCACTACCCTACTCCCGAAGAAGGCTACCATAGCTGGACCGCTCCATGGGAGGATGGATTTTTGACAATTTAATCCCCAAATGGTGTCACAAAAAAAAAAATCAAAACAACAAAATAGCAAAAACAACAAAAAAAAATGCAACACAAACAAATAGCAATAAGCATTGTCGGACACAAGTGCTCTTGCACTTAACCTCTTGGCATAGAAAATTGATGTCGGGGCTCAAATTTTCACTCTCCTACTTCCCCAAGAAGGCTACCATAGTCGGACCGCTCCACGGGAAGACGGGTTTTCGATGATTTCACCCCATTATGGCATCACCAAAAGGGATTTTACCCACCAAAAATAGGTCCAAATGTTGGGAAACTGCTTAAGCTTTAAACGGAAAACATCTGAAGACACCCTTCCACAAGTCATCTTGGGTCAAGCGACTCGTCGCTTTTCTCATGAAGGTCATTCCCTCATCGATTCGTCGCTTGAGGGGGTAGTCACACTTAGTCACCAATCAACAAACACACACCCAATCAAGGCAATGACATGCATTCAAAGAATCATTGACAAAGACAATCATGCTCCTTCTTGGGGCAGCAAACAAGCAATAATCACAAATTGATCAAACACTTGGCATTTTGTGAATCATGAACACAAGGTTCCCCCATGGACAAAAGGTTGTGCCCTTTGCCTATTCATGACTGATCAATGTCCAAGCTCAAGTCACACCTCACCAAAATAGGTTAATACTTGAAATCAAATTCCTTAGCTCGTCAGAAGTAAGGATTCAAGAATGCATGCCCTTTCCATACTTGGGGCATCAAAAGTTGGTTAGGTTACCAAGAAACCCTAATCATTAGTGCTTTGGTTATCTATTTTTGCTCAACGCTGTGCCATGCACAACACATCCCAAAAAGGGGCATCTGTAGACACCAAAACAACACCAATCCAATTATGTGACTGCAAACACTGATCGCTTTGACACACACAACCCCCAGGGCAGCCCTCAGAGGTCAAATAGTGGTCCTAACCACTTTTGTAGCAATTTTGGAAGGTCAAAAGGCAATTTGGCACATTCAGGCACTTTACTCCAAATCCGTCCCACCCTGGGACGAATTCAAAATGGGATCCGTCTCACCTAGGGACGAATTCTGAATTCGTCCCTGGGTAGGACGAATTCCAGGTTCAACGGGCAAAAAGAAAAATGGCGCCAAGTGGCAGCCAAGGACAGTCAATTAATGCCTCCTGCCTTGCATGCACGTGTAGGTGGGCAGATTGGGCGTTAGAGGACTGTCACAAGGGCAATCATGGAAGCCCAAGTCATGGAGGACTTTCCTCCCTCATGGGAAGGCATGACCGCCACATGGCACTTATGCATGTCCCTCCAAAGAGACCCCCTGGGTCTATAAAATGGTGAACTTTCTCACCCAAAAAAAGACAAGTTGGAGGCATTTTCAAGCAATGAAGTGTTGCCAAATTGAATACCACATTTTACCCTTTTGATTCACCTCTTCCACATCCTTGATCTCTTTCGCAAGAGAGGTTATTGGGTGGCTATTGGAAGTGTGAATCCAGATCCAAAACCCGACATTTGACCACATTGATCTACCAATTCACCGACAACCCATTACAAGAGATTTTGGGCCCATCCCAAGTGGATTGGTGCCGAAATCAAGTTCTAACGATGGGCGGCCCGCTCGGGCGCCCCGCACTTCTTAGTTTCATTTTAATTTGTTATTTTGTCACTTGTTTATATTCCATTCCATTTTATGCTATTTAGATAGTTTATAATTTCGATTTCATAATGTTTTGATCAAATATCATCATGTTTTGTCGCTTTTGTTGTCCCCACTAACTTGTAGGTAGCAACATCAAATTCCCATTGATGGAGGTCAAATTGGGAAAATCCGACCATATGGGTCGTCCCAAAATGCCCCCAATTAGCTAACCCCTATGTTTGCAGGTCTTTTGGAGATCTCGAGACGAGGCATTTGGGCAGCATCACTTCGGCGTTTTATCACAATCGAATTTGTCCTACCCGAGGATGAATTATAGTCGAATTCGTCCTTCCTAGGGACGAATTATAGTTTGATTCGAATTGGCAACATTTTGTCTGATTGTTTTGATGGCAGTGGCCCTCTGGTAATGTTCCCTGGTTTCTGTCAAATTTGCAGGTTATTTGGAGTCATTTTATTTATCGATTTAGCTAATCTTTTGCATGCATCTTCCATTGGTTTTAGAGAACAAACGCCTCATATTTTGTCAGCAGGTGCTACTAACGCCTTTGTTGTTTCTTTGAACGCAGGAGGAGTAGCAAGGATCAAGGATTCATCAACACCAATGGCGGCAACACTTTGGCCCACCCATTTCGAATGTGGGCATGCGGAAGGAGGAATACTAAGTCATGATTGTAACCAAAACTCATTTAACGCTCCTAGCCCCTGAAAAGGGAGGAGGCATCTTTGTAACCGAGATTAAGAGAGTTAAATAAAAAGGGTTGTGCTTTCTGTACTTTCTTTTATCTCATTTCAATTCGTCTCTTTCATTTCATGCATTTCACATTTTAGGACCTTAAGCGTTAATTTTGGGTTTTGAATGCATCGCAATAGTTTTCCTTTCAAATATTTTGGAATCTCGTGCTTTCAAAATCAAATCCTGGAAAACATCACAAGTTCGAGGCAATATGGGAAGGTCCATTTCAAATCACAGGTGCTAATCAAGTTAATTATTTTTATTTGCAAGATATGGATGGTCATGCACTGTTAATTCCAGTTAATGGTCTTCATTTGAAGGCCTATTATCAGTAAAAAAAAAATTATTGATGTAAATATGTACATATTGTCGTTTTACGTTTCTTCTAGGCTTTGATTTGAAAAAGAAGAAGAAAAGAAAAACAAATTTTAAAAAATGAAAAAGTGTGCAGAGCCCGGGACTCCCCAGGAGGTCACCCATCCGAGTACTACTATAAGAAGGTTATTCTTAACTAGGGAGTTCTTTAAAACTTGAAAACCAAAAAATCAAGTTGGATGAGGTGTTTAGAGGGTCCAAGGTTTTGGAGGTGTAAAAAAAAAAAAAAAATTAAAAAGTAATGAAACTGAAATTAAAAAAAAAAACAAAATGCATTTAAATCCTTCCGCTCGTCTTTTTCCCATGCACCTCCCATATCCATGTTGCCCTATCCGTAAATTCCATTCATTACCATTTCTCACTCATTACACTTTCTAAAAAAAAAAAAAAACTACCACTTCTCGCATTTCAAGAAGTGGTAAGAGACATAAAAATTTAAAAAATAAAAGCATCATTGGAATGCATGCAGTGCCCATGAAATTAGAAATCTTTCCAACGGATGTGCATGGAAATTTATAACAGGAGGCCCATCCTTTTGTTTTCAATCAAAGCATTTGCAGGGTTCCTATATCAAAGTCTTGCAAATCCCTTTTGCTCTAGGGTTTGTTGTTCATTGTTGCATATTCAAAGGAAGCTGAAGATGGGGAGGAAAGCTGCAGAGGCCAAGAAGGTGAATGTACAAAAAAATCCTGAGATTGCGAAGAAGCCATGAAGAGCTCGAGAAGAAAATATTGAAGATATGGAATTGAAACCTTATGATGATCGCTTGGGACAGATTAAAGATTGCAATATCACCAACAAGGGAGTAGAAATACTGCGTCTAGATGCTGAGTTTGTTGCACAACATATGTCTACTAGGAGTCCCCGTACTATAGCATTTCATTCTCATCTCTCCTGGTACTTGTGTACACCTATGCACCCATGTCCTAAGTTGATCTGGGCAATCGTACAATGCTACAAAACTGTTGCAAGAACTGTCCAAAATGCCCACAGAGAAGTGTTGTTTAGTATCTCAGCTAGTTCCATACAGGATGCATTTGCTTGTGGTGCACAACTTTCATCTTTTGCTACATTAAAAAAAATC
Source organism: Wollemia nobilis (assembly GCA_028583015.1). Taxonomy (NCBI): domain Eukaryota; kingdom Viridiplantae; phylum Streptophyta; class Pinopsida; order Araucariales; family Araucariaceae; genus Wollemia; species Wollemia nobilis. The sequence goes on along the minus strand of JAQPPZ010016363.1, from coordinate 3,542,538 downwards.
AGTTTTAAGGAGGATGAGGAGAGGTATCAACCTACCATTCAAATGCGACAGTTCATGGAGATCCAATTATTAAAGACCCCACAATTGGGAGAGTTGCCAAAAATGCCGACACCATTGAAAAGTTTCAAGAGCCCAGTTTTGTATTCAATGATAGCATGGCTAACGAGATTATCTTTAGATTTTGCAGTAGAAAAGTGGCAAGCATCGTTGGTGCAATTCATTTCACAGCCAGGGTTTTATGCTCCAACTGCTGCTACAACAACTCCAAATTCAATTTTCTTTGATTGGGCAAGTTTCTTAGAAATGAGGATACATTCACAATTGAGAAAGGTACAAAATGGAGAAGACCTTACCTTTAGGCATTGTTCCCTCTTGGCATGGTATTTTTTCTACCATATGCACTCTCATTTTGCTTTTGTAGCAATAAACAAGACAGATGAAGAAAGAAAAGCATTACCAGTATACTCATGGACTCAGAGTTTGTCCAAGAATGAGTCCTATTATAACTTCAATAGAATTTTTTAGGACCTGCTTTGGAAATAATGTATGGAGTATGCAACAGAGTGCCTTGGGCCCTACAAGCAGAAGTGGTTGATAAAAAAAAAGGTGATGTTTTCTTACTAACCCAATGCGTGGTAGTTAAAGTGTATGTTTTTACTGGTAAACCTTTTTTGCTACCATATTTTACAACTAAACATTTTTTTGCCTTGGAAGTAGCCCGACAAAGTGATTTTATAAATGATACTTATGGGTCAGGTAATAGGAAAAAAAATACATGTGTTATGCCTTTCAAGTTTGGTGATATCACAGTTACTTGGTGTGGGCAGAATGAACCGATTGCTGAGACACTCTATGATCATGGATTGGTTGAGCTCGCCCAATGATGGAAGTATGATCCTTTGGGTATTTTTGCCAGTTTCATCAAGGCAAAAACATTTCATTGTTGCCCCAGAGAAGAAATTGTGTGATAAAGGAACAATCCTGAAGGGCATGACATTGAATGGCATGTAGAGAAGATGATGTCACTTCCTTCTTGGCATGATTTTTATGAAATGGAGGTTGAATATGATCCCGCCAATCACTCAGAACAGGTTCCTCCTGAAGGTTTGTTTGAGCAAATGAAGACCAAATTGCCTGATTGGTCTGATGAAAAGATTGCCAATTGGTGGATCATGAGAGTTCATCAAAATAAGCTCAAAATAAAATATTCGATGGCTATAGATGATTCTTTTTTAAAGTTTTATGATGATAATTATGAGAAGTATCAGCCCCTCTCCTTTGCTGATTTGGTGCCTAAAAGTATTAGTAGTCCAGGTAAAGAACAAGAAATGATCGGACAAGTGGAGGTATTGGAAAAAGAGAGGATTGTTATTGAAGAGGAATAGCAAGAGCAATTTTTACGAAATAAAAGGAGTGCAGCCATGGAAATTCCTTTCCCTCACATAGTGAAGAAGCCTAAGAGTGGAGCACATTCTATGCTAGGCATAAAATAGTCTTCATCACAAGCAATTGAGCCAACACACTCTGATTCAATGGTGACATCGGTTGATCTGAACATGGGGAAGAAAATATTGTGATACAACAATGTTTACCATCGACTCGAATGATCATAAGCACAAAATGAGAGGAGCCCATAGGTATGCATTTTCCTTCTTCTTCTCTCATTAATAAGCATTTGGTGACCACTATTTTTTCATCCATAATGCCTATGTCTACTTCACCTCGTGTCACATCCACCTCTCCCATTCCCACTTCTGTCCCACAGTCATAGGTCACTAGTGCTTCTTTAGTTTCACCCATTCCTGAAGAACACAAGCTTATACTAAGAGGGGGGGGTGAACAGTATAAGACCTCTTTTTTATTTTTCTTTTATAATGCAAAATAGTAAAGCAATGTACTCAAAGCAATATCAAAACAATGCACAATATCATCCACAAAGTGACACCAATTTTAACGTGGTTCACCCAGAATGGCTGGGCTACGTCCACAAAACTTTTCTCTAAAAGTTATCTCAATGTTCTTTGGGAAACCTTCCCAATTACAATGTTTATGAGCCTTAGCCCAAAGGAGATACCTTCCCCCAATCTGAATTTATGAGCCTCTGCTCAAAGGAGATACCTTCCCCCAATCTGAATTTATGAGCCTCTGCTCAAAGGAGATACCTTCCCCTTTGCTCTAGAAATGATCCCTTAGAAGATCAACTGTCTCTACCTCTTGCCAGCACGTGAAACTCCTTTCCACCAAAGACCTCCTGTCCTCAATGCTCAACTTAAGAGACCTCTGCCTTCTATGATCACGTCCATAGCATCTCAACAACAAAATTTGTCCTCAGGTTCTTCTCATAGAATCAATGCACCTCTGAAATTAAGCAGCAGCACTCTGTATTCATCTCTGCTCTTTCTACTCTCTATGCCCTCTGCTCTCTTTGTGCAATCATAGTTGCACTTGGTCGAACTTCAACCTTTGCTCCTCTGCGCAATCACAGTAGCACCATCTTTGTGCACTCTACTTCCTTTGCGATATTTCACACTTAGAAGATTCGACAAAATGCACTCTGCACACTACTATCAAATTTTGCACTCTGCTCTAGGCATTCGAACTTCTTCTCTGTGCACTATCTACGAACATCGTACTTCAACTACTCATGACATTCTTCTCAACTCTCCAAACAGCCCTCCTTTTATAACAAAATTTTTATGATTAAAAACTTTGATATTAGTCGGCTGTTATAACAAATGCAAGCCCTAATCTTTGTCGGCTGCGAGCCCTAATCTTCGTCGGCTAAAATTTGACTTTGTTAGCTTCACTACCTCTGTAACTCTTTTGTAGCTTCTATCGCGAAAATACAACATGTCACGATATCGTGACACTTTTCGCTTTCTTAACCTCTTCTTGGCTTGCACCCACGAAAACAGAACATGTCGCGAAATCGTGACACTTTCGCTTCCTTGCACTCTTCTCTGCTTGCACTAGAAAAAATGAAACATGTCGCAAAATCGTGACACTTTCGCTGCCTTGTGCTTTTCTCTGTCTTGCACCCACGAAACCGAAACATGTCGCGAAATCACGACACTTTCGCTGCCTTGTGCTTTTCTCTACCTTACGCCCATGAAAAAGAAACATGTCACAAAATCGTGACGCTTTTGCCTTTGAGCTCTTCCTTCTTAAATTTGTCATGAAATCGTGACACTTCTCCTGTTGAAGACCTGCTTTCTATTTTTGTCACAAAATCGTGACACTTTCTCCAACCGTATGTTGCCATCTCCATCTGTCATGAAATCGTGACACTTTCTGCATCCATAAGCTTTCTCTTCAACTTGTCACGAAATCGTGACACTTTCTGCATATGTAAGATTTCTCTACAACTTGTCATGAAGTTGTGACACTTTTTGCATCCGTACGCTTTCTCTTCAACATGTCACGAAATCACGACATTTATTACTTCGAAACCTTTCCTTTGTTGCATGTCGCGAAATCACGATAGTTCTTACTTGGAACATTTTCATCTCCAACATGTCACGAAATCGTGACGGTTCTCACTTCGAACTCTGCAGTATGTCGTGAAATCGTGACAGTTCTCACAACGAACTCTGTAGCATGTCACGAAATCGTGACACTTTTCATGTTACTTTCTCTCTCTTTGAACTTGTCGCGAAATCATGACAATTCACACTACGGACTCTCTCTTCTGCATTATGTCGCAAAATTGTGACACTTTTTATTTCGGACTCCCTCTCCTGCAACATTTCACAAAATCGTGACACTTTTTCATCCATACAACCTTCCTTGCAATATGTCACGAAATCGCGACATTTTTGACTCCATACATTCTCTCTCCTCTTTGAGTCGCGAAACTACGACATGTCGCGATACTACGACATGTCGCGAAATCGCGACACTTTTCTAAAAAGCTTTCTTTCTCCTGCTTAAGTCATGAAAATGCGACATGTCGCAAAATCATGACACTTTTATAAAAAGCTTTCTTTCTCCTGCTTAAGTCGCAAAAATGCGACATGTCGTGATATCGCGACACTTTTCCAACTTACTTTCTTTCGAACCTGTCAGCTTGGGGTTTGCAAAAGACCTTTGAAACTGTCATGCTGTAACCTTCATCAAAATAAATTATTTGACATCAAATCAAATTCCTTCAAAAGCTTCTTGACATCAATGACAACTTATTCATTTGAGCAAGTGCAATGTACCCAAAGTACCCAAAATTGCCAACAATATCCCCCTTTGTCATTGATGGCAAACCTTTACTAAAAACACTTCTCAAGAGCCAAAACTAAAACCAACTATGCTAACAACTATCCAATTGTGCCCACAACTGAGAATCTTTCTTTGAAGTTTTTCTCCCCTTGACTTAAAGCTTTCCTCTTCACTTTGAAGCTCTCCCCCTTACTCATATCTCTCCCCCTTTGTTATCAATGGCAAAGGGCCATCTTTGGGGCTCGGGACTAAGAATGAGCCTCCTAGCTCAGTCCCTACCCCACCTCCTGATGAGGTGATTAATTTTGAGGTGGTAGTAAAACTCCCATTAGGCACTGATCATCATCAGCATCTATAACTTCCTTGTCGGGCCTTCTCTTGAACTCTTTGTCCATATTCCTGTTCTTGTCACTGTTCTTGTTCTTGTTCTCATTCCTGTTCTTGTTCATGCCTTGATCCTTGGACCTGATCATGTCACTATTTCTATTCCTGTACCTTGGAAGTTCAACTCTACACTGTCTAGCTATGTGACCTTCATTGTTGCACTTATAACAAGTAACAATGTTATTTCTTGGAGGCATACCTTGTTGGCAATTTTGGGTTTGAGATCCTAGTTTCTTGTCTATGAGTTGTCATTGATGTCAAAAGGAAATGTCATTAATGTTAAGAGGATGTGTTTGCTTCACAGGTGGAAGATTCCAAGATAATCCGGAGAGATTCCATTGACAAGGGTTTTTCATTAAAACCAAGTTAAATGGTTTTTATTAAAACCAATGGAGGTTCTCTTTATTATTTATTTAATTATTATTTAAAACCCTTCAAGGTTTTAATTAATTAATTAAGGGAGAAATGATTTTTAATTTATTAAAAATCTTAAGGGTTTTTAAACCCTTTAGAAAGCAATTTCGATTAAATTCGAAATTACTTTTTGATTTCAGCCGACATGTTTGGAAATGCATCAAAGTGCATATAAAATGAGGCAAATGATTTCATTTATGTTTGGCTAAGTGTTTGATATTATTCCCTGAGCATTTCGTTTTCGACATCGAATCCCCTGCGCCAACGAAGGAGGAAGACAAGCATTGCATGGTCAAAGGTGTGACGGGTTGGTTGTGGCGCCAAGGAGGAGGCGCACGCGGTGATAAGAATGGAGAATTCCCTTCTCCCTCATGTGGGCTCTCCTAGCTCACGCAACTTGACCAAAGGACTTAGTAGTAGTGTGGTTGGAGGTTCGAATTGTCGAAGACCCTTTTGAGGGTAGTGTATGCGCTCCGAAATTCGTGGGATATTTACCAAAGGTATGCGCTCCAATTTTTGTAGAAAGAGTGGCAATTAAATTTAATATTTTTCTTGCTAAGGTTTTATAAAGTTAGCTTTGGTAGGTATAAGGAATGCAAGCTTAATATTTTTTCTATAGTTGGATTGAAAATTAAAGGGTAAATAATTGCCATGGTAGTTGAGTTATTTTGACATGCCTATGTTGGGTTAATAATTTTTAGGGAAGATCAAAATTATTAATTGTGGTAGATTTTCAAGGGCTTATTCATCTTCAAAAAGGGTATGGGCACATTTTTATTATAAGTATGATTGGTGTATGTTTTTCTGAAATAAGGTTGGAGTGAAAAGGTTTTCAACTAGGTTTCCTTTGGTTGGGTGTAAATCCTATTTTTTGGTTTGTTGAAGACTACTTATGCATTGTTATCTTTAAGGAGAGTTTTTGGTGAATACATAATTTCTGGTTTGAGATAGTGGAAGCTTTGTGCACTAGGGTTTATATTTGTGAGTCTAGCTACTTGCATTGAGTTGGTGGAACCCTTGGTTGGCTGTTTTGAGTTTGATGGTTGAGTTGCTTCCATAGAGGTTTTTTGATCAAGTTATTGCTTTACTTGATTCATGATATTGGGCTTACTCCACTGAGTTGATTTGAGCAAGTTATTCTTTGCATTTGGTGATATTGTGTTGGTGGTTGTTTTGTTCAAATATCTTTGGAGGGAAAAGGATTTCTACTTGTTTCCTTTTCTTGTGATGATTGGTTGAATGCTTCAAGGTTAATGTTGAGTTGAATGATGTTGGTTAAACCTTTTCTATAAGCATTGTTGTTAAAGCCCTAATTGGTTGAGAAAAGATATTGGTTGTGGAAAGAACATGAGTATCATTGTTATATGAGATATTGCATGGTTGGCAATTGTTGGGTTGTGTTTCATGTTCTTGAGAAAAGCATACTACATCTATCTTATTCTTTTGAGATTGATATTGGGAGTTAAGTATAGAACATATTGAGTCTCTAACAATTCTCTTTATGTTTCTATGAGATTTGAGATTGATATTGAGAGTTAAGTATAGAACATATTGAGTCTCTAACAATTCTCTTTATGTTTCTATGAGATTTGAGATTGAGATTGGGAGTTAAGTATAGAACATATTGAGTCTCTAAAAATTCTCTTTATGCTTCTATGAGGTTGATGAATCACATTGGGTCTCTAACAATTCTCTTTGTGGGTTCATGCTAAGCAAGTTTTTCTTGGTGAGCTTGTTGAGGTTTTGGACAGGTTTCGGTGGGGACTTGTGAGCAGATTTTGGACAGGTTTCGGTGGGGACTTGTGATCAGTTTTTGGACAGGTTCCGATGGGGACTTGTGAGTAGGTTTTGGATAGGTTCCGGTGGGGACTTGTGAGCAATTTTTGGATAGGTTGCGGTGGGGACTTATGAGCGTATTTGGATAGGTCCTAGCAGAGGACTTGTGAGCTGATTTTGATAGTTCTATCAGAGAACTTGAGGACAAAGGTGCATTGGTTCTATGAGAAGAACCTGAGGATAGATTTGGAAAGTCTTTGAGAAGGCTTGTGTGCAGAGGATTGATTTGTTCAAGTGATCTTACAGATAGAGGAAGACTTGTACTAGACCGACTGACTGTGTTTGGTACAAGTTGCTAAGTTGTTGTGGACGTGATCATAGAAGGCAGAGGTCTCTTAGGCTAAGCATTGAGGACAGGAGGTCTTCGGTGGAAAGGAGTTCCACATGCTGGCAAGAGGTAGAGGCAGTTGATCTTCTGAGGGATAATTTATAGAGCAGAGGGGAAGGTATCTCCTTTGAGCAGAGGCTCATAAATTCAAATTGGGGGAAGGCATCTCCTTTGGGCCGAGGCTCATAAATATTGTAATTGGGAAGGTTTCCCAAAGAACTTTAAGATAACTTCTAGAGAAAAGTTTTGTGGACGTAGCCCAGGCATTCTGGGTGAACCACATTAAAATTGGTGTCACTTTGTGGATGATATTGTGCATTGTTTTGATATTGCTTTGGGTATATTGCTTTAATGTTTTGAAGTATAAAGGAAAAAGTGAAAAGAGGTCTTATACTGTTCACCCCCCCTCTTAGTATAAGCTTGTGTTCTTCATACCTATTCTTTGAATCCACCTGTTCTGCCCAAACCTGTTCTGACCAAACCTGTTCTGGCCGAACCTATTTTGATCAAACCTGTTCCTGTTATTTACCTCGTAATAGACTGCCTTGTGCCCAAACTGTTAACAAGTGTAGCAATACCCTTGAAAGAAACCCGCACTTCTAAAATTTTCGTTTACCTTCTTCACTTGAGCCATGCAATGTGCAGCCATGTGACCAAACCTGTGACACGTAAAACATCTACCATGAAATTTTCCTTTATTTGACCTCTTGGATCTCGAAAACTTCTTCTTATCATTCTGAATTCTGTTTTCTATTTCTGCGCATCTATCATCCAAGGACTCATGATCTAAAATACTTTCCTCATCAGAACTCTCTTCCTTTTGGAGTCTCTTACTAGACTCTCCAACTTGTTCCTTGTGCGGCTTAACAAAACCAAGGCCTATTTTATCTGTTGTCTTTCTTTGACTTTTGATGAGTGACTTAACTTTTTTGGAGCTATCTTGAAACCTATAAAGCTTATCCTTGTACTCTTTAGTTTCTTCTTTCAAAGAAAACATTTCTTGTTCTAACTCATGATACTCAAGAACCTTAGACTCTAACTCATCCTTGAGTTCTTGTGTCTTAGCTATAGAGAAATCAAGATTTTCTATAAGATCATCTCTCTCCATACAACATTCATCTAACTTATCCTTGAGTCTAGCATTCTTCTTTATTTCCTTTTTCAAAGCACTAAGAGCATTAATAAGTTCACTTTCAAGATCCTTTATTTGTTTTCTTTCTAAATCATCAACGCATTTTTCAGATTTCTTATCACTAGAGGTGCTACCTTTTTCAAAAACCATACAAGCATCTTCCTTATAGTTTTCTGAAGCATCCTCATACATACTAGAAACAAAATCATTATTTTTACAATCATCCTCAAGGTGACCAAAATTTTTGCATCTAAGACATTTCATGATAATGAATCTATGTTTCGGTTCTTCCTCCTTTTCTGATATGAACAACATCTCATTTTCATCATCACTTGAAGAACTTTCACTATCACTACTAGAACACTTACTTGCTTTGTCTAGGTAGAAACTCTTCTTGTGCTTGTGAGAATACCTCTTTCCTTGATTGTTGTGCTCATCTTTGTTCTTTCTGTGATGCTTGTGCTTTTCAGAATCCTTACTCTTAGAATCCTGTTTATCTTCATCACTTTCATTCTTGGAAACAGTACATTCAGTAGCATAATGACCAAACTTTCCACAATTGAAACATCTTACATTTTTCATGCTTTTGTGCTTTCTAGAGAACTTGCCTTTCTTTCTGTAATATTCCTCTTCATCACTCGAAGACTCATCACTCTCTTGAAGCTGTTTACCCTTGGATTTCTTGGTAGCCTTGAAAGCTGCCTCTTTCTTGACATCAACCTTCACTTGAGTTCTCAAATCAAATTCTGCAAGTATACTATGGAGCTCATCCTTTTTCAACTTATCCAAATCTTTAGCTTCCTCAATAGTAGAAATCTTTTCACTAAATCTATTAGGAAGAGATCTTAAAATCTTATCACAAACATCATTTTCAGCAAGATCAAGACCTAAGTCTTTCATGGAGTTAACAACCTCATCCATACGAAGCATGTAGTCACTAATATTTTCATCATCATTCATCTTGAGTTGTTCAAACATACCTTTGAAGTGTCTCAACTTGGCCTTTCTGACATTTGTATCACCTGTATGAACCACATCGTAATCGTTTCCACATTTCACTAACTGTCTTGCAGTGAATCACTTTGGTGAGATTTGCTTTTTGTAAGTCTTTCAGGATTGCATTCATTGCTTTTGAATTGCTGTGATGTACGAGCCTTTCTTCATTAGTATTTGGACCATGTACAAGAATAGTGTACTCATCTTCAATTACTTCCCATAACTCATTACCAAGTGTCATTAGATGAACCTTCATCCTTGCACTCCAAAGACCAAAATCTGACCCATCAAGAATAGGTGCTGCATTGCCACTTGAATAATCCATTGTGTTCTTTACTAGCTTTTTCTTCAAGCTGTTAAACTTTCTGAAGGCACCCACTCTGATACCAATTGAAGAACACAAGCTTATACTAAGAGGGGGGTGAACAATATAAGATCACTTTTTTATTTTTATTTTATAATGCAAAATAGTAAAGCAATGTACTCAAAGAAATATCAAAACAATGCACAATATCATCCACAAAGTGACACCAATTTTAACGTGGTTCACCCAGAATGGCTGGGCTACGTCCACAAAACTTTTCTATAAAATTTATCTCAATGTTCTTTGGGAAACCTTCCCAATTATAATGTTTATGAGCCTCAGCCCAAAGGATATACCTTCCCCCAATCTGAATTTATGAGCCTCTGCTCAAAGGAGATACCTTCCCCCAATCTGAATTTATGAGCCTCTGCTCAAAGGAGATACCTTCCCCTCTGCTCTAGAAATGATCCCTTAGAAGATCAACTGTCTCTACCTCTTGCCAGCACGTGGAACTCCTTTGCACCAAAGACCTCCTATCCTTAATGCTCAGCCTAAGAGACCTTTGCCTTCTATGATCACATCCACAGCAGCTCAGCAACAAAATTTGTCCTCAGGTTCTTCTCATAGAATCGATGCACCTCTAAACTTAAGCAGCAGCACTCCGCATTCGTCTCTGCTCTTTCTACTCTCTACGCCCTCTGCTCTCTTTGCGCAATCATAGCCGCACTTGGTCGAACTTCAACCTTTGCTCCTCTGCGCAATCACAGCAGCACCGTATTTGCGCACTCTACTTCCTTTGCGATATTTCACACTTAAAAGATTCAACAAAATGCACTCTGCACACTACTATCAAATTTTGCACTCTGCTCTCGGTGATCGAACTTCTTCTCTACACACTATCTACGAACATCGCACTTCAACTACTCATGACATTCTTCTCAACTCTCCAAACAACCCTCCTTTTATAACAGAATTTTCATGATTAAAAACTTTGATCTTAGTCGACTGTTATAACAAATGCAAGCCCTAATCTTCATCGGCTGTGAGCCCTAATCTTTGTCGGCTAAAATTTGACTTTGTCAGCTTCACTGCCTCTGTAACTCTTCTGTAGCTTCTGCCACGAAAATACAACATGTTGCGATATCGTGACACTTTTTGCTTTCTTAACCTCTTCTTGGCTTGCACCCACAAAAACAAAACATGTCACGAAATCGTGACACTTTCGCTTCCTTGCACTCTTCTCTGCTTGCACTAGCAAAAATAGAACATGTCACAAAATCGTGACACTTTCGTTGCCTTGTGCTTTTCTCTGTCTTGCACCCACGAAACCGAAACATGTCACGAAATCACGACACTTTCGCTACCTTGTGCTTTTCTCTGCCTTACGCCCGTAAAAATGGAACATGTCATGAAATCATGACGCTTTCACCTTTGAGCTCTTCCTTCTTAAATTTGTTGCGAAATCGCGATGCTTCTCCTATTGAAGACCTGCTTTCTGTTTCTATTGTGAAATCGTGACACTTTCTCCAACTGTATGCTGCCATCTCCATCTGTCGTGAAATTGTGACACTTTCTGCATCCATAAGCTTTCTGTTCAACCTGTCGCAAAATCGTGACACTTTCTACATACGTAAGCTTTCTCTACAACCTGTCGCAAAATTGTGACACTTTCTGCATTCGTACGCTTTCTCTTCAACATGTCACGAAATCACGACATTTCTTACTTCGAAACCTTTCCTTTGCTGCAAGTCGCAAAATCGCAACAGTTCTTACTTGAAACATTTTCATCTCTAGCATGTCGTGAAATCGCGACGATTCTCACTTCGAACTCTGTAGTATGTCGTGAAATCACGATAGTTCTCACAACGAACTCTGCAGCATGTCACGAAATCATGACACTTTTCATGTTACTTTCTCTCTCTTCGAACTTGTCACGAAATCGTGACAATTCACACTATGGACTCTCTCTTCTGCATTATGTCACGAAATCGTGACACTTTTTCTTTCGGACTCCCTCTCCTGCAACATGTCGCGAAATTGCGACACTTTTTTGTCCGTACAACCTTCCTTGCAATATGTCCTAAAATCATGACATTTCTGACTCCGTACATTCTCTCTCCTCTTTGAGTCGTGAAACTGCGACATGTTGCGATATCGCGACACTTTTCTAAAAAGCTTTCTTTCTCCTGCTTAAGTCACGAAAATGCGACATGTCGCGAAATCGTGACACTTTTCTAAAAAGCTTTCTTTCTCCTGCTTAAGTCGTGAAAATGTGACATGTCGCAATATCGCGACACTTTTCCAACTTACTTTCTTTCGAACCTGTCAGCTTGGGGTTTGCAAAAGACCTTTGAAACTGTCATGTCGTAACCTTCAACAAAACAAATTATTTGACATCAAATCAAATTCCTTCAAAAGCTTCTTGACATCAATGACAACTTATTCATTTGAGCAAGTGCAATGTACCCAAAGTACCCAAAATTGCCAACAATTCCATCCTTTTCTCTTGCCTTCAGTTCATTTGCATCTTCCCCAAATCCATTTGCCCTTCCATTACCCTCTGTTTCATCTTCCATACCTTCACATTCTTCCATAAGCATGCAAGCACCTCTTCTAGTAAGCGTAGTTGAGATCCCATCCAATTCCATTTTCGTGGTTGAATCCAATCCCCAACAAGCTATTTTTCTCTCTTCCCCAATTTTTGCCATGGAGGAGCCACTCGTCTCTGAGATAGAGTTGCTACCTGAGTGCTTAATAGTGGAAAAACTCAGCAAGGCACAACAAAGTTCATCTAGGTGGTGGAAGAATCGTAAGAGAAAGGATTCACTAGCCATGGCACAACCAGTAAAGAAAGTGACTTTTGATCCCATAGAAATGGAGAAGCACACAGTGACCATGATTCCTTGGGTTCGGAAACCTTAAAGAGAAATGACATCTAGTGACTATTCATACCACGCCATCATCGAGGACCTCACAAAGAAGCATCCAGTTGAGCACATGGGCACCATACAGGAGGCATCAAGTTCCATGTATTTGTAGGCAGAACATTACAAGGATCTTCTCATTCAGGCTGAAGAGAAAATAAAAAAGCTCGAGGAAGCCTTAGAGGATCAAAAGGCTAAATTTGATGCAGCACAATTTGAATCTCAACAGTGGTAGTAACAGGTGATGCATTTGGAAAGTGACATAGCGGAGAGCAAGCAGACAACTACACAGTTTTAGGCAGCCGAGCAGGAAGCACAACTGAAAATTCAAGCTTTGCAGGATCAACTTCAGAACTTGCATAATCAATTGGCAGCAAAATCAATTACTCTGTGTCCCTCACCAAGGACAAGATTAAGGAATCTCGCAGTCAGATGTTGATTAATTGTAATAAAATGATGACCAAGGCTACATTAGTGCTCTTGTTCCTTCAGGATGTTCAGGCAGCTGTTTCATATGGTGGACCTATAATAGACAAAGATGGAGCAAGATTTAGAGCCAAAATTAGAAATGGCCATGAAGATCCAAGCAATTACTCAAATAAATCTCAAGATGCGTCCAATGAGTGATATAGCCCATGCTTGGGCGAGTGCTAAAATCACATTGCGCAGTTATTTCTCCAAGATGAATCTGATTAAATAAGCTCATTAGTTGCAAGAGACCTTTGAGAATGAAAGACGTATTTCATTGGTTTATTTTGAAACACTTGCAGATAATGGTTTTCCTAGTTTTGTTGATGATCAAAGAAATATTCTAGAAAAGAAATACCTGGATACATTATGGGCTATTTTCATGACGGATACTTCGGATATTGATAATTTGGAGGAGCCCATCACCAAAGAGCATGTGTTACCATTAATGAGAAAGTTCATTCATGTTGAATCTAGATCATTGGAGCTCAGTCAAAGAGCCAAACGTCTTGATATAGAAAATGTTGAGACTTTTCGATATCTTGTGGATACTCTCAAATATCGGGAGGTGATTACCATAGACGGATGGTTTGAAGCAATTGCGATATATGAATCCACCGCAGCACATTTCAAAAAGCAAGATGAAGCTGGTACAAGTAGCTACCCATCAGATGCAGCTGCAAGTGGGAACTCTGTACCCAATGAATAAAGGCATGGAATCGATTACATTCAGGCGAGTTGAATACCCCGTGAGCCGCAAGAAATGTTGGCATTTTTGCCACATTGACATTTTGTTGTAACCATTGGTGCCACATTGGAATTTTGTTGTAATCTTTGTTCGATATTGATAAAGATAATTCTTGAGGTGATATGGTTGCTGAAGGTACCAAGTTTAAGCATGTGCTCTTGATTCCAGTGCAATATTGTTTATTTTCGAGGCATCGACCACTTCGTGGGCATGCATTTCCAAGGCGCCACCATGGAGATTGAAATTGGACCAATGATTTGTGTTGAAGCTTGATATGCCATGTGATAAAATCAGCAATTATTTTATTTGGCATTCGCTTATTGGTTCATTGTTGTGGTCGAGGAGAAAGTTGTTATTGGTGGCTGAGTGGCTGACACTTTGCCTCCACATGTATTTAATGAAAGAGGTGAAAACCTCTATAAATACTAATCAAATTCTTATTGTAAGGGGAGGTTAGATATTTTGCAAGAAAACTCTCTAAGTTCTCTGCATCAATAGAAGAGACTTGGCTCCTAAAATTTGAAAGCATTCTTATGTATGTGATTTCCCTCTTTTTTTAAAAAATCATTTTTGTTTATGCTCATGCTCTTGCTGTTAAGTTTTGAATTTTGCATTCTGAATTCAAACGTTGCTGGTTGGTGGGTAGATTTTGAAATGCGATCTGGGGGTTATCTCTACAAAGGTGTGAGTTAAATTCTGTTGCTTTCCTTTTATTATATGTTGTTAGAAAACTTGGTGGAATTTTTGTTGTTAGTCTGCCCCAAATTCTACACTTCGCCCTGTGGCTATATTTCCCTTTCTTTCATTTCAATTTCTTTCCTGCATCCCTAGTCTTCAAACATTGTAGAATTTAGTAAGGGAGCCAACCCTCTCTGGAGATCGATTTGAAGGAATTTTCTTTTTCCCTCAGCCTTTCAATGTTGGCCGAATCTAGAGTGCACAAGTGATGAAATCTTGTACTTAGGCAGATTTGTGACCAACACAGCCCTCTAGTTTGAACCCTACACTTGTCAATTACTAAAAATAGTGTAGTTGTAACCAACTCTTCTCTCTCTCTATACATATTGAGTAATATTATTTAAAATATTATATACTCAACTTACTTATTGTTTCCTAGCTATATGGAATTTAAAAATCTATTGAAGAATTAAGTAATGAGAATAAAAGTTATATCCATTGTTGTCTAATAGGCATTTCTATGATGTAGAACTTGTATACAAGGATGCATCTTTCTCAAATTTGTTTGGATATGCCTGTCCACACCCTTATATACATAGAAAACATTAAAAAACATAATTACAATAGGACATTCCATAGGTATTTTTGGTATAGGCTTCATTAAGTCTAATACTTTTTATACGTCAAGTCAACAATAATGAAGCTGAATAGATTTGGTGGAAGCAGCTCTTATGGTTTGAACGCTGCACTTATCAATTACTAACTCTCCTATATAACCAATAAATATATATATATATATATATATATATATATATATATATATATATATATATATATATATATATATATATAATATTTATTTATTTATTTATTTATTTTAAGTAATATTATTTAAAATATTAAATACTCAACTTACTTATTGTTACCTACTTATATGGAATTTAAAAGTCTATTGAAGAATTGAGTAATAAGAATAAGAGTTATATCCATTGTTGTTTAATAGGCATATCTATGATGTAGAACTTGTATACAACGCTGCATCTTTCTCAAATTTCTGGATATGCCTGTCCACACCCTCATATAAATAGAAAACATTAAAAAACATAATTACAATGGGATATTCCATAGGTATTTTTGGTATAGGCTCCTTTAAGTCTAATACCCTTCACATAGGACCCCTTTGGTATAGGCTCCTTTAAGTCTAATACCCTTCACATAGGACCCCTTTATATGTTCACATAGGACCTGGCATCCTGCAACCTGCACATCTTACATACAAGTATCCATGCAAAAAGGGAAACAGTGCATTACTTTCCTGATCTTTCTAATTAAGCTAATTGAAGCATTGAACTAAAAGTCAACCATCAAGCTCCAGATGCCAATAGTTGAGTTGTCTTTTGACTTTTACAGTCTTTTCCATCCGTAACTCCTGTGCTGGTTCCCACGTTCATTGCCCCGGTTCCCACGTTCATTGCCCCGTGAAGGGTATATTCTAAAATTTTGGCTCTGCCTACGAAGAATCCTGCAGATGTAACGGTACAAATGCATGCATAGTAATTTTGATATGGCTGGCCAGGAAACTTCAGTACTGACTAATCTAAAATTTCTTATTTCCATGTGTCCCCATAAGAGTGCAGGTATATGAACAATTCTGTCCATTACCCCGTGGAACTCTTTAGGTCGTGGATGTCAACCCCATATCCAAAATAGCTGTTACATCAGTTCATGTGCATGCCTGATTCTATGCTGATATATACCTTGTACAAAAGTCAGCCGCAGGTTGTTGAGCCCCTCAAGATGCATGATTTTATGCTAAAGATTTTTAAAATTTCCACAAAAGTCCATAATTTGTTTTAGATTAACAATAGTTTTTTAAAATCTAAAAGTTAAATTTAAACGAAACCAAAAAATAATAACAAATTAGTTTAAAGTTAAAGAATTTAGAATTCTAAAATGTGTTTGGTTTTGGATTATATAGGAGAGTTGGTCACAATCACACTATTTTAGTAACTGTCACAACCACAACCACATTATTTTTAGTAACCGATAAATATAGGGTTCAAACCACAATTTTTAGTAACTGATACTAAAACGAATTCTGCTTGGTTATTGTTGACCCTGAAGGGGACCACCTGTCACTTGAGTTTCATACAATCATGTCATTCTGCCGCGCATTCAGATTAGACTACTACCTTTACAAACAGGCTGCTCCCAGGTTTGAACCTGAATGTCTTTTTGGTAAATGCCTAGCCAACGTTACCTAGCCCTCGAGACTTAAAATTTTGAAAATGTAATTAAAATTTTCGAAAATAAGTAAATGGGTAAAGGTGGGTATGTATATGAGATTAGAATTTTCGAAATATAGATTTTGGGTTGCACAAAATTCAAAAGGTTGTGCTTCTTCATCGTATTGTTAGCGTGAACTTAGTCCTAAAATTTTGGGTGCAGTCTGTTTTGACCATGGGATGGATTTTGGTTTTCAGTTTTGTTTTGGTTTTCAGTTTTGTCTTCTTCTGCTTAGTGCCTGCGACGCAGCGCCGCCGTCGGATCTGGATACGATCAAGCGCGTCCGTTGGATCTACCGCTGTTTTATCCGTGTCGCATGGATTAGTTTTACAAAATCGTAATTAATTCTGATAAACTTTACGTTTTACCTCTGACTACTCGCGCGCCGTTGGATCGACCTTAGGATCGTGCGCTGCCGTCGGATCAGCGGGGAAGACCTTTTGCTGTTTAATCTTCATGGTCAAGTAACCCTAATCCTCGTTATTGTCAAAGCTTCTAGTAGTGCAGAGAAAAGGAGGTACACAATATTTCATAGAGCTTGACCAAGGACGACATGCCCATCAAACCTGCATCCCCACGCAAAACCCAAATTCCCAAATCCATTAAATATATATATACAACACTCGTAATTCACAACAGCCGCTATCTGGTGCTCTCTAGTCCATCCTATCACAGTCTCCAACAGACAGCTAACTTGACAGACTCAATGTCAAAGACCAGAAGCTTTGATTCCGCTTTCTTGGGCAAATCGATTTTCTAATCTTCGAGACGGTAATCATCTTCAAAGCAGCAAAATCATTTAAAAAAATATATGTCGATAAGCCCAAGCTGAATAGGTGGGGATGTACATAATCCCAGGATTTGCAGGCCTAAATCAGTGGCAGCAGAAACGATGGATTTAAGAGTCCATGGTATTAATGAAGTTAGACTATAATCCCGAAGATCGAGACTTATTGATACTCGTTGTACACATTGTGGTTGGACTAGATTTTCTGCCAGTTTTTGGCAGGAGACTGACTGTCCTCCAATACCCTCAAGTCAACACTTGGCTTGTTATATAATACCCATCAACTCTTTATTACCAAACCCCACAACATTGGCCTCAAAATAGCATTGGGAAAGTTCCAGTTGCCCTCAAGTTCTTCTGGAATAGATCGTGTTATTGATAATATAAGCTTTTCAGCTTTTTGTTTTTTTTTGTGATTCAAGGGCTAAAGTAGTGGAATTAATGGCGTCTGCAACGGGCATGCTGGCAGAAGCATACGTTAATGCAAAGAGGTTTTCAGAAGAAGAAGAGAAAGAGAAAGAGGAGAAGAAGGTGGACTGCACCTGTGGGTGGGCTAAAACCATCAATGATAAGCTCAGACGAAGCAAGAATGGTCGGTGCAATCTTCACAAGCCTAATAATTCTAATTCATCTTCTTCTTCTTCAAGGAAATAGAGGATGATGGTGATGATTTTGATTTTTAGTTTCCATGGCTGCTATAACGGTGCAGTGGGTTGGGATTCTTCTTCTTCATAATGATAAAGGAATGTGGTCATTGGGCAATAACTAAATCCCTTTGTTCTGGATAGTGTTAAGAGCATTTTATGTGGACTAACAGTTTTGGGTGTATGTTTCCTGCAACATTGAATGAAAATACTATCATCTTGATTACATTTTTGAAATGAGAATGATCTGTGGATATGGATGTGGGTTCTGTCTTTTCGATTGTAACGAAAGCATTATAATTTTTCTTTTGGTAGCGTCACCTTATCTCCAACTCACTATTTGCTATGATATGCAAACACACTTATTCAGACAATCACAAATTTGATTTGAGGTTAGCTGGTCTTTTGGGCTATTAGGTGTAGTGCAATCTATGTTACAAGTGTGTTGGTTGAAATTTTTTTATTACTATTTGGCACGTAATTGAACAAATTATTTCAAAGCGATAGGCTAAATGCCAAAAACATTAGGTGGGACTTGGTACCATGACAATTTTGTTATAACTTAAATGTGAAAGCTGTATGTGCAATTGTAAGGGAACACAAACATGATTATTAAAAAAAAAAAATGATACATAATACCTGTGAAACAGGAAATTTGTAAATTATCCTCTAAAATATTTTTTTTTGGTTATATAAAAAGTTTTTTTTGGCAACTATTGTCAGTTAGTAACTTGGGTCACAATCACACTATTTTGTAAAATAAGTAAAGAGAAAAAACAGGGCAAATTCTGTTTTTTTTATCCTTTTTAAAACTTTTTCAGAAATATGAAGAGGTTAAGTATGGTATCTTTTGAATTATAATAATAAATTTATTATTAAAAAATAAAACTTTAAATATAGGAGGTTTAAGGTTTAAATATAATGGGTAAAGATAAAGTAATATTTAACATCTAAAAAATCATAAACTATATGGTACCGTACCACCTCAATGAAGGATAAACTAATTTTTAACATCTATCGAGGTGAGGCCATAGACTATAAGTTACTACCATCATCAAAGATGTTTACTGGTTACTTACCAAGCACCTTGCACAATTTGAATTTTAGACCTTAGATAGTTTCAGAATCTTCATAGTTAGGACCTTTAGACCTTAGATAGTTTCAGAATCTTCATAGTTAGGACCTTCAAGTTATATGGCATACTACAATAAATTATAAATAAATTTTATGGTCTATTAAAAATAGAATAATTAATTGTTAAATTCTTATTGATAAGTCCAATTCTCTTCCTTATAAGATGTTATATAGATGAGAATGTCCAACCATAAATTTTTTATACTAACTAAATCCTAAAATAAAATAATTAATTAAAAATTATTAATTATTTTAATTAAAAATTATTAATTATTTAATAAATATTTAAAATAATTATTTATAATTTTATATTTAAAAAAATATTGGTAAACATTATGAAAACAAGGACGGCAACTTAAACACATGAATATACTTAAACAAAAATACAACTAAATAGATTAAAAATTGATTCTCTGACTTAGAAAAGTTTGATTCAGTTTATCCTAGAGTTCAACGATATATTACTGGTATCCTCACATTTAAATATTCACTATTTGAAATGATGATATAAGTACATGCCTTAAAAAAAATACATGATTTTATAGCATTAGAATTAAGATTTTTTTTTTAAATCTTATCCCATATTTTGTGTTATGTAATATGTTGTCCATATTTTGTGTTTTGTAATATTTTGTTGATTGTCTTATTAAGGATTATTTGGTGTTTATGTATATATAATGAGTTTATTCAGGTTTATATAATATATATGTTATATAAATAAAATAGGCAACGATTTTGTTAGTTTATTAAGTGAGTACAATTCAAATTGGAAAAGTTGTCACTTTAACCATCAACCTCATCTTGATAAACTTTTATATTATAATATTTAGTATTTGATACTCTTCCATACAAATTTAAACTTCTTTTTAGTTATATAACATTTAAAATAATTTAAGCCCCTCCAGAGTAAACATTTAAAGAGGTGTTATATAACATTTAAAATAATCTAAGCCCCTCCAGAGTAAACATTTAAAGAGGTGGTATAGGGTGTTATTTTCTTGCCAAAAAAACAAAAACATTAATTATCTTTATATATAATGAATGTATTATTTTATTTGAATATTTTGGAAATTATTATTATTATTTATATGTAAATAATTACAATGTTAAAATATTGTTGTTTTAATTTAGTATACTACTACTTATAAAGGATGTGATGAGTTAACCTCTACTTTCAAAGTATTTTCAAGACAACACTCCAAAATGTGCAATATAATAATATCAAGTTTTGATAATAAAATTTTAAGTCATTTTTTTATAAGTTATTTACTTGAAGTAAGAATTTAAATCTTTTACTTTTAAAAACATCTTTTATGTATGATGATCATATATTCTAAGTTTATATCCAAATATTAGGATGGATAATCTTCATATAAAACGATCCATGATAATCAAAAGGTTTGGTGGAGAGCATCAAGAAACAAAAAGATTTATGGATTGAGGAATATTGTATTGTAATGCAATGGATTAATAAATAAAATTTAATTAATGAAAAATATTGGATTAGGGTTTGGGTGTGTCAACTGTTTTGGTATTGAATATTGTTACTACCGCTAGTTAGGTGGCTTATCTCCTTACACTATTCGTAGATGTAATGATTTTACAGATAGTGGTCTTCATGGCATCGAAGTGAGCTCGAAAGTTTATTTTGAAAGTAGTGGATGAGGTACTGAGTCTTCTTCATGTGTTGTACTCTCTCTTGATATTATTTATCCAATTGTAAAATGGTATGAGAATCACTGTCTTATTGCTTATTTTGTTGGTCAAATATCACTGCAAGAATTTCTTTAAAGTTGGCTTATTTTCACTGGGAAGCTCATGACATTGTGGTTGTGGGTTTGATACAATCTTACCAAAGGTTTTTTTTTGCTTTCCTTTAAATAACCCTTGCAAATGCAAACTACAGTTGCTAAGTCCAATTGTTGGATTGTTTGCAATACTTTGATGGTCCTTTCTCCTTGGAATTCTTTTTGAGTTTCATAACAAGTTACCTTGAAATTCCTAGCTTGGATTGAACTCCCTGGTATTCCACTACCCTTATAGGTATTTATTGTTCATATTGTCAGACCCATTGGTAGGGTGGTCTAATAGGAAGAAGAACATTTTTTCTCGACATGGCCAAATAAGAGAATCTATGTTGAGGTTGACCTTGCACAGGATCTAAAAAAAATTGTGGACATTCAAGTTGGTATTGTGGGTGATTTTTATGTTCTCCTCACCCACCCAATTTTTTTATTTTTGTAACAAGAAGATTAAGGCTACGAACACAGATGGCAGAGGTAAGTACAACAATGGCCATATATGTTCTGCTTCAATGGCAAGAGGTAGATAATTGGTATTTACAGCAAAAGTTGGAAGAAAAAAGCTGAAGAATGAATTCCTCAAAGGAGTGTGATATTATGACATCACAACATGTCACTGCATCACGATCATGGAAGCATTGGGAAGACATTAGGAAAAGAAAAGGTGCGACATCACGACTTGTTATGTCTCGATCGTAAAGGCCCAAAATATTTGAAGGTAGAAAAGCATCACAAAATCATAATATGTGTCTCTATTGTAATTGCCAAGCCTGAGGAAGCTCACTAATTGAAAATTCCTACAACATCATGACATGTTGCCATGTCGTGATCATGAAATCTCAAGAGAGATTAAGGTGCAGAAGTGGAGTGCCATTGCAACATGTTGCATTGCAATTGCCAAGACTCGATTAAGTAAAAGTGAAAAGAAAGCTACAATGGTGCAACATGTCACTGTGTCACGATTGCTAAGATCCGACAAGCCCAAAAGACCAAGAATTATCATGACATCATGACAAGTACCCATGTCATGGTTGCAAATACCTAAGATATCCAAAGGCACGAGATAGAATGTGACATCTTGACATCATTTCGTCATGACAATTATAAGGAATAAAATTCTCAAAGGAAATTCAGCTTGAAAACATCTGTTATAGATCAAAGGTGGTATATGGTTCTAAGAATGAAGGATGGATCAGATTCAAACTCATCTCCACCACTTCCCTGTATGCATGAAGCATCTAATTAGTAGTCCCATTTTGTATCGATGAGCCTGTATTTTTGTTGTAACAAATTTTGGAATAAAAGCTATTTTTTTATTTTGATTATTGAACCATAGGAAGGTTATAAATAAGAGCAATGACCTCTTGTAAAGGAGGTTGACTCTTAGGCATTGACAAGGTGCATGTAAAAATAATTTTGAAGAAAGTAATATAATTGATATCTATGTTTGGCCATTGGTTCAACATCTTGCAGAATATGTATATATGAGTGGGTGAATGTTTCTGCTTTAGCTAGATGAATGTGTGTGATATTAATTCCACTTTCTAGATTTTTGTGCATGTTTGTTCTCTAGTTTTGGAACTTATAATCTGTTGAACTGAATGTTGATTAAAATTACTCTACATATGATAAAAAACTGGTTGGTCTATTAGGACATTTCGATGGTTTTTTTGGTTCATAATATTTGTGCACTTCTTGTTGTTGCCTAATTTGTACCATCTTAAGTTCTAGCTTCAGCTACATTTATTTCTTTCTACACCCTTTTCCTCCCCCATCATATATTTTAGTTAGTTATAACCCAATAGGAGCCAACCTTCTATGGAGATTGACCTAGTTGAGCCCTACAATTTGCTCGATCATTTAATGTCGGTCAAGTCTTGGGCACACATTTCACCATAGGTAGATTTTAGACTAATAGTTTTTGGCATGCCCGATGGGACCTGCATCCCACCATTTATAATAAACCAAGATTCAATGATGCCCTATTTTGAGCATTTTTCCCAATCACCTAGCAACTTTGATACGAATCTAGATCCATATCTACAATAGGTTGTCTTTAAAAACCTAATTAGTTTCTACCTTCTTGGAGGACCCAAGATCCCATGTGCAGCCTTAACCTAATTAGCAAAGAAATCATGCTGATATGGCAACTACTACCTGAATAAAGAGCCCTAAAATATTGAAATATCAATTTCACATTAAGGACCAATGGCTCAATGGTAGTATCCCTAATGGAATGATACATGACCCTTTGATATCCAATATCTACATAATATTTTTAAGGTTACCTTAAAAACATTTCCAAGCTTTGACGGTATAGAGAAGATCATATTTGAACATTGTCAAGATGTAGCTTCCTTGGATACTATGCTTAATATAATATTTGAGGATGTGATGCTCAGATTTCTTTTTCTCTCCCTCAAATGGAAAGCATTGCTATGGTGTAGGTCATTAGAGGATCAAAGTATCTACACATGGGCAGATTTTGTGGAAGCTCTCATTAATTTCTTTGATGATTTTGGAGATCTCTTCTTGCTACTTACTCAACTCTCATTCATCAAATGAGCACCCCATGAAAATATCTTTGACTTCAATATTTGATTCAAAAGAATGTGGAGAAGGATTTGTCATGAATTATAATTATCCATTACTCAGGTATATTTGTATTATATCCATGCTTTCCACCTTGATATAAGCATTCTTATTTAGCAATCTAGAGAAAAGAAGTTCCCATAAATTTTCAAAGAAGTCATCCATGCTGAAAATATATTGATCTAGGTAGAAAAAATACCTTCCAGTGAAACTCCACATCCTCTAAAAACCTTTAGAAGTTTAGCTTATGAATCTCCCCCTAAAGAGGTCATGTCATGCCTATGCCAAATCATAGGAAGTGAAATTCCCATCATTTTTCAGTAACACAGACACCAAATAGAGCAAAATTTTGAGGTGAGGATTCAGAGGCTAGTTTAAGAAGCTATGAATATGGAAATAAAAATCTTAGAGAATAGCATACAAGATATCAATAATCGTGGGTCCGTTGTATATCAAATTCATCAACCTCGCTATTTTCAGCTAAGAAAAAAACCAAGAATAGATTCAAAAAAGGAGCAACTACAGGGTAATGATAGAAAATGGAAAAGTGATCAAATATTGATTAAGCCTCTGTTACATAATGCATTCCATTTCGACGACGAGGATAAATTTGAATAGATGATAGATTTCCTATTGATGGATAGTATAATGGCCTATAATGCAATACAAGACTATGAACATCAAAAAAGTATAGGTCATGCAGTATTTTAGACTAGAGAATGTGGAAATATTGGTATCCTATCATCACCACCATAATTCTATGGTATGAGCAACCAAGTTCTTATTTGCAACCCTTCCCCACAAAAACAAACATTAAGTTAGGAGTTATTAGAGACATATAAAAGGTTGTATTTCCTTGCTATAACAATTGAGCAAAGAGTGGAAGTGGTGAAATGATTTCACTAATTTTTCAAAAACTCCACCCCTATGTTTGCAAGATTAATAAAAGAGCTATTGGTGTTAGAACAAGTGGACTTAGTTGATGTTGTTCTTGGAAAAATCCTAGATACCAGTAGTACGCTTATACAAGGTCCCTTCCCCATCATCCCCGAAATCCATCCCCTCCTTTCTATTTATCCCTTTTTTTGGAGAAGGTATATTACATAACTATGTGGTGGATATAAAGGCCCAAGTCTCAATTATGACAGAGGAAATTTGTAAAGGTTTAGGTCTAAGCCCAGATACATAGAAGCTAGGAATGTTGCATTTTAGGGGAAAGCAATTGAAAAGGGTGGGAATACTACACAAAGTGCCAATGTTGATATACAAACATTTGAATTTAGCTATAATTCAAGATGTAGAAGTAGTTGATGTACCTCCATTGTTTGGGATGTGCTTATCCTAGGATTTGCTAAGATAGCTAGGAGGATGCATAATCCAAAATCAGAATAAAACACTAATCCCATTGGCCAGAGAGGTCATCATAGTGCCCAATAAAGGCTTGCACACTTTTACATTGAGGGCTATAAGAAGCAAAGGATGCACCTTGTTAAGGATCCCATATGTAAAAAAAATGTAAATTTTGATAATTCATCAAAAGTGTGGTTAACTTAGCCTAAATCTAATTTTTGGTTATCTTATCAAATATCCTGTGATGGCTCTGTAACAAGTCTTCAAGGCCAATGGAGTGTAAAGGATCATGATTGTCCCGTATGAAATATGACAACTCTTGATGTAGAGACAATAAAAGATTATAAAATATGGATGATAAGAAAAATGGGATACCAAGAGGAAGAAGATTTATGCACATAACATGAAAGGCTAATGTCTATTCGTAGGGCCAATAGAACAAGCCTAGATGTTTGGTTTATCACTTACATCTAAAATACAAAAAAAAATAGAGCAGGAACCAAAAATAAAGTGGGGTCTTAGTGGGGTTAGTGGCAATCGAGCACCATGGCAAGTCGATCATGAAGAGTGACTCAAATTCAACACCATGGTCTAGGTATTATAGGTTCATGGGGTAATCTTACAAAAGGTTTAAAAATTTGGGCATGGGCATACATGTCATATTTTTGTGTACATATCTAGCAAGTGAATAAACTAGTTGACTATAGTTATGATGGATAAGTAGGGCAAGCCTGTGTAAGAATGTAGGTCTTATGTCACTATGTATATATACTTTGAATAAGTAAAAGAGGATTTGGAAATTAGATTGAGTGAATCATGCTTTAGGGGATCATGTATTCAGTAAAAGCAGATGAGTCATCTAATACAACCATCAAAAACTACAAAGCACAATACTACCTCTTTTCAATTTTCCTCTTTTGTACTTCTCTTCATGATAATTTTTTGACTCTGTATGCCAATGGATAAAGGTATACTAATTTTAGAATCACATGAGGTGTGTCCCAGAATACTATGTGATGAAGGAAAGACCACTGAAACTTGTGTGAGTAAATAGTAGTGTCATGCATTGCATAGTATGATGTCACATGAAAGCAAGAGAAATGTGAGTGAAGGACTCAACTGACATAGAGGTAAATAGTTTAAGCGAGCCAAGTATTTTTAAATCCAAGAGGTATGATTTTGTATTCATCAGTTGATGAAGTATACTCAGTTTGGTCCTATATAATAATGGATATCCATTGGAAATCAAAATATGAAATTTTTATTAGATAAGAAGGGTATGAGGGTGCAAATATAAAGTTGTAGAGAGGACTATGAGTAGTTGAGAAAAAAATTGTTTACCTATTCTAAAAGAAGAAATAGACGCTTAAGAGATGAAAATTACCCTAAAAAGGTGTTACCTCATGGAAATTTGTCTACTCTTGAAACAACTTTACATCTTGATAGAGTATATATATGAAGGTTAGTGGTTTGTTGGAAATTTTATTAAATTTTAATACCTCTAATTCCCATGTTTTATTTATTTCTTTTCCTTTTCTACAACACTCTAGTGCTGCTTCTTCTCGTCCACATATAAATATATCACACTCCCTTCCTTTTTTGGTATTTTCCTTTGTTTACGGTGGATTTTTGTACTTTTCTTTGTTTATATCTACCACCTCTCACCATAATTTTATGTAAACTCATTAGTTTATCATGTGTACCCATCTCCTTCACCTTCATTTTCTGATTTTTCATGCATCATTTTGAGAATCCCCCTTTTCATCTCAATATATCCTTTCTTTCTTGCCTAGAGGTGTAATTTTGTAAGGACAAATATCTTGCTTTTCTTATGTTGGATCCCCTTTCGCTCAAGCTTACCATTTTGTCCTATCCTAGTTAAGTATTTCCATATCTTCTTGATTTATTTTTTAAGTGTTGGCCCTGTGATAGGGTAATATGAGAACTACAACCTTGCAAGCAAAGTTCCCCTATGAGTTGCCAAGAATGTGGATGATTTTTATGTTCTCCTCACTGACCCGACTTTTTTATTTTTGTAATAAGAAGATTAAGGCTACAAATAGAGTAGGCAAAAGTCAAGTAGAACAATAGTTAGATATGTTCTACTTCAATGGCAAGAGGTAGATAATTGGCATTTGTAGCAAAAGTTGGAAGAACAAATTTGAAGAGACTAAATTCCACAAAGGAGTGTGATATCACAACATCACAACATGTCATTGCATCGTGGTCATGGAATCATTAGGAATATATTAGTATAAGAGAATGTACAATATCATGAATTATTACTGTGTTGTGGTTGTAAAGGCCTGAAATACTTGAAGGTATAAAAGCATCGTAAAATCATGATATGTGTCTTCATCGCAATCTCCAAGCCTTGGAAAGCTTACTAATTAAAAAGTGCTATGACATTGTGACATGTTACCACACTACAATCGTGAAAGCTCAAGAGAGTTTAAGCTAAATAAGTGGCACAATATTGCAACATGTTGTTGCATCACGGTTTCCAAGACTTGATTAAGTAAAAATTAGAAAGGAAGACACGATGGTGTGACATGTATTTGTTGTGGCTGCTCCACAACACCCCAAAATTGGGGACCCACCTTTTTTGCATGCTTTCAAAGAAGACCGCAATGGCCTAGATGCTAAAAAATCAAAGGAAGAGCAAAATATAGCAAGAAAAAGAAAGTGTCACGATATCGCGACATGTTGCTCCGTCGCGACCAGAAATGAAAAGTTGTCACGATATCGTGACATGTTGCTCCGTCGCGATCGAAAATGAAAAGTTGTCACGATATCACGACATGTTGCTCCATCGCGGCCGAAAATGAAAAGGTGTCGCGATATCGCTACATGTCGCATTTTCGTGGCCTAGACAAGCGAAGTACAGTAGAACGAAAAGTGTCGCGATTTCGTGACATGTCGCGTTTTCATAGCTACGAGCAACAAAATGCAACACAAAGTGAAAAATGTTGTGATATCGCGACATGTCATAAAGTCACAGTCAAAGCAAGCAAGAATAAATGTTGATAGAATATTGTCGCGATATCGCAATGTGTCGTGAAATTGCGGGTCAAAGAGGAGAGAGTAGACAAAATAAAAAAATGTTGCAATATCGCGACATGTCATAAAATCGCGGTCAAACCAGTCAAATAGGGCAAGGCACTAAAGTTTTCACGATATCGCGACATGTCATGTTTTCATGATCTGAAAACGAGATGAAGGGCAAATAGAAAAAACGTCACGATATCGCGACATGTCGGAGTTTCGCAACCTAGAGTAGCCAAAATGAATGCAGAGGAAAAACGTCACGATATCGCGACAAGTCACGTTTTTGTGGCTCCAAGCAGCGAGATGGTATGAAAGGAAAATATGTCACAATTTCGTGACATGTCGCATTTTCGTGGCCAAGTACAGCGAGAGCAGTCCAAAAGAGAAAAGCGTTGCGATTTCGCGACAGAAAGCAGTGAGACAGCAAGAAAGAAAAAAGTGTCGTGATTTCACGACAGAAAGCAGTGAGACAACCCTAAAGAGAAAAGCGTCATGATTTCATGACAAAAAGCAATGAGACAACTCGAAAGAGAAAAGCATCACGATTTCACGACAGAAAGCAGCGAGACCGCCCGAAAGAGAAAAACGTCACGATTTCACGACAGGTTGCATCTGCACAGCCCGAAAAAGAAAAACATCATGATTTCATGACAGGTTGCATTTGCTCGGTCCAGAACAAAAAAATGTCACGATATCGCGAAATGTCTCATTTTTGCAGTGTAGGTAGAGGAGCAAAGCTGCGTACATAAAAACATCGTGATATCACGACCTGTTATTTTTGGTCATGATTTACAAGGGGCCATTATGGAACATGTAAGGAAGCATTGAACACGTGGCATAAAGGTGTAAGGGTTACAGAACGGTTATAGTTAGCAGAAAGATCAAACGTTTCGACGCTCGAACAAAAGCCAAAAATAATGCAAGGGGGCGAGAAGATGAAACGAAGAGACCTAGGAGATGAAGCGAAGCGTCATAGGGTGAAACAGAGAACCGTACTAGAGGGTTTAAAAGAAAAAGCCAAAGGCAGTTACAGGTATTAGAAATTGCTATGAGCAGAGTTGCAGAGTTGAAGGCGATAGGCCATTATGGGTCTGCTTGAGTTGTTTCTCTTCCACAGATTGGTTTGGAAAAACCAAAAATTCTCCTATTATAACATGACATATTTTTAATGCAGAAGTGTTCAAAAATTTGCATCTTATGGGCAAGAAAGAAGGAGTTGTTCTTTGCATGCATTATTGAATGTTTATCTTTCCCCTTTCCAATTTTAGGCTTATAGATGGGGTTTAATGCAAGTTGTCTTGGTTGCTTCATGCAAATGTCTAAATCTGGAAACCGTAGTTAAAACCCTAGAAACTAGCACTTAGCTTATCTGGATTGTGCATGTTTGCAAGTTCAATAGGTTAGGTTGCATGCATGGATACCTCACATCTTCGGTTTTGTCGAAACAAGATAGCATCATACTGAGTGCATTTTTTATTTTCAGTTTGTTTTCTGCATTGCATTTTTATTCTCTACATTTTATTTTTTTAGAAAGTTTAACTTATTTAAAATAAACATTTAAAAATTACAAAATCCAAAAAAAAACAACGAACAATCACTAAAGCTTCATGATGAAATAAACCAACATTGCCCCTTGTTTATAGTTACTTGCAATCACTAAGGTGTTCCAAGCATTAAAATTGAATATCTTTATTTGAGATTATTAATGCACAAATGTAAAATGCTAACATAGCGGAGACCTTGGAGAAATTACTTGTCTAATTTCTTTGCAAGAGGGGATTTAGAACCGCAAATCCTATCGGAGAGTATGTTTTCACAATCGGGTGAAAATACCACTCAACAGATTGGCGCTAGAAGGAGGGCATGACAGGTTTATTTTAGTGTGATTTAAATTTAAATTTTTGTATATCTCATGCTATATTGATTGTTATCTTTAGTCCTCTAACACTCAGCGGATTGTTAAAAGGACGGCCTGAATTGGTTTACTTTATGCTATTTTAAGCAATTCAAGTATTTTGTATATTATTCTAACGCTTTTCTAATTGTTCATACAGAAATAATCTGATTTGATTTAATTTTGAAAATTTTGGTCTTGACTAACGAAGTGTTGTTTCATGCAATTACTTTTCATTTGATTTTAATGAATACATCTCTTAGTTGATGCTAACTTGATTTGTTATACATTGCAGGTTGGATATTTGCTAGTCATTTCACGTGGATGTGTCGGGATTCCTTCCTTTTTGACTAACAGATTTTGGTTCTAAAGTTATATTCTGAGTTCACTAATGGCAACATTTGAGGAGCAAATTGTATCCCTAAGAGCTGAAATAGTGTCTCTAAGAGAAAGAATGGTATCTATGATGGAGGATCACTGTAGGGGTTTGTCTATACATGTGATACCCCATCAAATTCCTAAACTGCTATTAGAGTTTCTACGATGTTTTAATCAAGAGGTGCCACTAGGATACTTGCAAAAATTGTATGTCTACAAGGATACATTATGTAAATTCCAGATTTTCTATGAGGAGGTGGCTTGTAAGTTATTTGCATACATTTTGGATGATAAACCATTCTTTTGGTATAGCCAACTACCCATGGACGTTAGGACTTCTTGGATACAACTAGAAGCAGCCTATCTTTATCATTTTGGTAATCAAGTTGACTTAGAAATGTTGAAAAATCAGTTTATCTCCATATGTAAGGAGCCTAATAAATCCTTGAGTCAATTCAATGGAAGATTTCATGAGTTGCACTCCCAAATGTGGAAAAAATTTAACACATTAGAAGAGAAAGCCATGGAAGTATACCTGGGAGCCATACACCCCACACTTGCTTCATTCATTGAGGAAAAAATGGGTGGCTTGTCTCTAGAGAAAATCTATGAGATCCTAGAAGAGGTAGAACGACAAGGTCTTGAAGAAGAAAAGGCACAACATGTTCACATGAGAGATTGTCCTTCTAAAGATATTGATGCCAACCTACACCAACCATCAAATATAGCACCCTCCACTCCAATGATACCTAAGGTAAATGATCAAGGGGATGAATTTGAATATCCAAATGTTACAACCACCTTAGATGTAGTCCAAGAGCAGGTGCAAAGTGCTAAACCAACATCCGCTAGTGAAGGTTATGTAGAATTGATCTCATTCATAGAGATGCATGATTATTCGGATAAAGGGGTCCCAAATTCAACAATGTTTGAAATATGTGATAGGACGGAACCTACCCTAGAATTGAATGAAGTGGTTGAAAGTGAAATTGGAAGAAAATCAATGAATGAATTTGAAGATATGATAGAATTTCACCACTTGTTCTTGGAAGAAACTCTCGATGAAAAGCTAGGAATTAATGATAAAAAAATTCTTCACCCTCCAAATTGTGATAAGCTGGAATCATGGGTTACAAATGTGGACTATGATAGCCTTATCAATTTGAATACAAGCAATAACCCAATTTTGGAAGTAATGGAACCATCTAAGGAAGGTGAAGGTGAATTTGATGAGAAGCACATTGATGAATTGGAAGATGTTGAAGAAGTAGTTGAACTTCACCACTTGATTTTGAAATATGATTATTATGATGCTTGGAAGAAGTGGGAAGACTATACTCTCTCTAAAACTACTAATGAAACTTGTGTGCCAATTGATATACAGGACAACATAATTGCCTACTCAAAGGAAGATATTACAACTCCTGTACAATTTGAGGATGTTTTGGAAGAGGGTTTCAAGTCTCATAAAATTTTGAAAAATTATAATGATTCCATTACCAAGGACAAAGAAGAAGAATATTTGATGAATGAATCAAAATATCATGCCACAAACATCATAGATTTGGATGACAATTTTTATAATGGTTGGGGGAGATATGATAATGCATTTTTTTCTCACACCCCTATAGATGAAACTCATATTTCACTTGATATGCAAGACGTTGAAACTTCTATCTCACATGAAGAGATACCATGGATAGTGAACAAAGAATGGGAACTCAACGACGAAGAGATGGATCAATTGGAAACAACTCAAATGAAGGATCATCAAGATGAGTCATTGGACATACACTTTGACCAAGAATATTTGAAGGTTGAAAAGGATGGCCATGTTTTCAATTGGGTGCCTAATTTTGGTATGTTTGATGAACAAGTAATCAATGAAGAGTATGAAGACCATGAGGTAAAAGAGGGAATTACAAATCCCCATCAAATTTTGGTAAATAAAAATGTTCAAAGGGTAGAATCTAACCTTTTGTGTTCAAGCATCCAAAATTTAGGTGAAAATTTGCATGACCATATTTTGAATTTGAATGATGTTTATGGTGAAATGTCATTAAAGGTGAATGAAAAACAAGGTATGATTTCCAATCACACCTTTGATAACACTGTTTTAATGAATGAAAAAGAAGTTGATGCATTTGAACTGTTAAATCAAATTCATCAACAATTACGAATTGAATCTAGGGTAAAAACTTTTAATGATCCTAATTTAGTAAATATCCTAGATGCTTGTAAATTGTTGCACAAATTTGATTGGCCTACAAATTTGGAAAATTCTTTGGTTTTGAAATTTTTAGAAATAAGCTCTTGCTTACAAAGTCTCATTTTGGATAAAGAGAGCCTAGTTCTAAATCATGAATCGAATTATGAAATGGATACTTTCAAGAATAGACAAGATAAAATTGAATATCATTTATTGTCTAATCATTTTAGTATTTTAACGCTCACCTATGAGAGTACTAATGGAATTAAATCTAATTGGTGGGGTGAGCAAGGGAAGTTAAAATTTGTTGCATGGTGTGGTATAATATTGTTTTTTTTTTATTCCTACAACATTTGGCATGCACATTATGTTTTATTTTTGTTGAAGTGTTCTAATCATGTTTGGGATCCAGGGAAGTGACAGTTCAAACCATGCACCATCTTGTATTATATTGTACATTTGTATATAGATTTTGTTTTTTTGGTTTTGGTTTGTGTTTTCAAATTTTCATTTTTGGATTGCATTTTGGTTTTGGATTGAATAAGTTTTGATTTAAAGTTATGTGGTGGTCCTATGGACACTTTTGGTTTGTCTTTTAAAAAAAAAAAAAAAAAGAAAAAAAAAAAAAATTGAGATGTCAACTTATGCCTAAGATCAGGAGAATATGAAACATTGGAATTGTGTTGTAGAAAGCTCCACAAGTAACACAAACATTTTAAATAATATCATTTGAATCTTGTGATGCATAAAGTTGTTAGTTTTACAAATTATGGCAATAATCCATCTATAATTCAAAAGGCAATGCATTCATATTACATCCCACTTTGCATATACATGCCATATTAGTTGCATATGCATGTCAGATACAATCATTGAAAAATGTCAAATCCTCTTAGGGTTATTCTATAACATAAATAAATAAATAAAAATATCCTAAGGTTGGGAACTGATGCCCGAACTATCTTGAACCAAGCACATTTCATGCACATTAAAAAAGGATCTTGAGCAAAATGATCAAAACCATGCTTGGAAGAAAAGGTTAGGTGAAAGAAGTATTTCATGTCTATCCTATTATGCAACATGATCCTTAAAACAGTGATTTTTATCACTTCCATAAAGCTTAAAGCCTAAAATCATAGTAGTAAGGATAGGGTTAATCCTCATAGAACTTAGGTTGAGGATCCAACTCCCAAAGCTCTGATTTAACCTACATGGAGTAGTAAGGATAGGGCATAATTCTCATCTTGCCTAGGTTGAGAATTTTATTCCCCAAAGCTCCTATGTCTCATTTCATCATAAAGCTTGGATTGGAAGGATCGTACTACATGTCCCCTACAAAGGATGGGTAGTCATCCCAAGGGTCCAAGCAATAAAAGTAAAACTAATTTTTCCCATTTCATCTCAATACTGGATTGGAAGGATTGTACTACATGTCCCTAGCAAGGATGGGTAGTCATCCCAAAGGTCCAAGAAATAAAATTAACTAATATTTCCCATTTTATCTTAATATTGGATTGGAAGGATCATACTACATGTCCCTAGCAAGGATGGGTAGTCATCCCAAAGGTCCAAGAAATAAAAAAAAAGGAGAATGAATGAAGCCAAATCATGGATTATGGGGTTAAGTATGCCCATGCGTGGCAGCATGTCTTGTCTAAAAACAAGACCATTGATTGTTCAAAGGATAGACTAGCATGACCATTTCATCCATAACTGGTTAAATTATTTTTTTCAAAGTGAGGTAATGAATTCCAAATCAGAGTAGTAAGGATAGGGTTAAACTCCCATCTCGATAAGGTTGGGAGTCTAATTTTCCAAAGCTCTGATTTAACTTTCACTTGCACATGGGTCAAGATAGTAGTGACTCATAACCAACTTTAGGATCTAATAAAACAATTCATTATACATATAGTTGATCTTAAGAGGGTTTGATAATCTTAAATGTTTGTGTATGATACTAGTGTTGTAATCACAGTGACACTGAGAGGGGGGTGAATCAATGTGATCTTTAAAATTTCTAATATATATAGTTTTAAATCCAGCAACTATTTAAAACTGATAAACAAAATATCAAATGCAGCAAGAAAGCATGACACACAACACAACAATTTAACGAGGTTCACCAATGTGGCTACTCCTCAAAACGACTGCTTGGACTACCATCCAAATCCAGTCAATGCAAAGCTACAACTTTACAAAATCTTTTACCAGCACCAACTGGAAGGAGCACCAACCCCTTAGCTTTATCTATTTTAAACAGAATGGAGCACCAACTCCTAATTTACCAGCACCTACTGGAACGAGGCACCAACCCCTTATGCCAAGTTGCAACTTGGAAGTTAAAGGTGATTAAGAAAATTATAGAATAAAATTCTCATGTTATTTCTTATAGTCTGTTGTTTCTCTATCGTCTGCTACTTCTGCGCAACACGCTTCGCACTGTCTGACACTTCTATGAACTTCTTTGCACTCTCTGCAGCAATCGGATGATCGTCCACTTCTACCGTCCGACCGCTATCACTTCGCACTCATAACTCCACCACTACACATCGTGCTCTTAATTCACACAATCACGATATGCACACTTCGCTTCGAATCTGCTCGCATTCACACTCAATCTTCACGCCACTTTTCAAACTCGAAGTAACCCTCCTTTTATAGAAGAAATCTCAGGGACAAACCCTAAGAAGCGTCGGTTGTGAAACCCTAGAAAATGTCGGCTACCAAACCCTAAAATTCGTCGGCTATAACCCTAAGAATGTCGGCTGCAAAACCCTAGAAATTGTTGGCTACAAAACCCTAAAATCCGTCGGCCCAGATTTAACTTTGTCGGCCTCAAACTCTTCTGCCACCTTTGTCACCTTCCTGTAGCTTATTTCTATGAAATAATAACATGTCGCGATATCGCGACACTTTTTGTGGTCGTACGCCTTCTTGTCCTTGTTGTCGCAAAATCGTGACCCTTTTGGCCGTTGATAGCTTTGCCACCGTTCTTGTCGTGAAATCGTGACACTTTGAACTTTTGCTGATGTCATCCTCATCCTTGTCATGAAATCATGATGCTTTCGGCTTCCAACGGCTTTCCTTGCACCCTGTCGTGAAATCGTGACACTTTCAGCTTTCATTGACGTCATCCTCATTCTTGTCATGAAATCGTGACGCTTTCGGCTTCCAGCGGCTTTCCTTGCACCCTGTCACGAAATCGTGACACTTTCAGCTTTCGTTGATGTCATCCTTAGCTTTGTCGCGAAATCGTGACGCTTTCGGCTTCTAGAGGCTTTTCTTGCAGCCTGTCGCGAAATTGCGACACTTTCATATTTTGTTGACGTCATCCTCATCTTTGTCGCGAAATCATGATGCTTTCGGCTTCCGTACATTTCTTGCTTCATGCAGTAGCGAAATCGCTACAACTTTGTGCCTTGTGCTTCCAACTTTGCTTCTACCCATGAAATTTTGACTTGTAATGAAATCGCTACACTTATGAGTTCTGCACTTTTGACTGGTAGCGAAATCGCTACACATTCGCGTTGTGCACTTTTGACGTGTAGCGAAATTGCTACACCTTCGTGTTGTGCTTTTTCAACTCGTAGCGAAATCGCTACACCTTCGTGTTGAGTTTTTTCAACTCGTAGCGAAATCGCTACACCTTTGTTTTGAGCAATTTTGACACATAGTGAAATCGCTACACCTTTGCTTTGTGCACTTTTGACTCGTAGTGAAATCGCTACAACTTTTCACTTAACACTTTCTCCCTGCTTCGGCCAGCGAAAATTCAACATGTAGTGAAATCGCTACGTCTTTTCAACTTAACGCTTTCTCCTTGTTTCGGCCAACGAAATTTCAACATGTAGCGAAATCGCTACAACTTTTCCACTTAATGCTTTCTCCTTGCTTCAGCCAGTGAAAATCCAACATATAGAAAAATTGCTACAGTTTCTCGACTTAGCTTCTTGCCCTCCAGCATGTCGCGAAATCACGACAGTTTGCCTTGTGCCTTCTCTCTCCTCATTTTTGTCGCGAAATCATGACATTTTCGGTTGCGCTTTTTCTCTCATCATTTTTGTTGCGAAATCGTGAAATTTTCGGCTGCACTTTCTCTCTCCTTCGACTTGTCACGATATCGCGACAGAAAACATGTCGCGATATCGCGATAGTTTTCTAACTTGTCTTTTTCTTCTAATTTTTGAAACTGGGTCACTTCTGTTTTCCTGGAATTGCACCTTACATAATCTGACTATCCTTTGAATTTTTGTTCTCTGCATCTGAATGGCTTCTGAACTATCTATCCACTGCATCATTGGATCTAACTGCCTGTGTTGACAACAATGACAAACTTCTTGCAACACCTTGCTCAACAATCTCCCCCTTTGGAATTGTTGGCAACACCTGTATACATTCCTGTAACTCTTCTCCCCCTTTGTCAATAATACCAAAGGGCTGTTGTAGACTCCCCCTGAGTCCATCCTCACACTTCTCAGGCACAATTTGTTGCATCTGGGACAAATTATGAACATGAGCAAAAGAATATTCAAATACTCAAATACTCCCCCTGAGAAAGTGATCCCTGTAGCTAGTCACTTCTTAGGAAGTGTGACTACTCCTAATTTGCTTCGAAGGTATTCAAATACTTCCTTGGGCAAAGGTTTTGTATAAATATCTGCTACTTGTTCTGTAGTTGGGACATAGTCCAATTTAACTTCTCCTTCTGCAACTTTCTCCTTCAAGAAATGATACCTTATAGTAATGTGCTTTGTCCGTGAGTGCATTACTGGATTCTTAGAAATGTTAATTGCACTGGTGTTATCACACTTTACTGATATAGGTTCACTGAAATTAATACCTAGATCTTTCAAAGTTTGTTTCATCCACAAGACTTGTGTGCAACATGTTGCTGCTGCAATATATTCCGCCTCGACTGTAGATAAAGAAACTGACTCTTGCTTCTTCTTGTGCCATGCAACCAATCTGTCCCCCAAATAGAATGCTCCTCCACTGGTACTCTTTCTGTCATCAACACATCCAGCCCAATCTGCATCTGAATATGATATAAGAGTGAAGTCTTTGCCTTTTGGGTACCACAACCCATACTCCATGGTGCCCTTGAGATACCGAAAAATCCTTTTAACTGCTTGTCACATGAGTCTCTTTGGGACTGGCCTGAAATCTAGCTACCATGCAAACTACCTGCAGAATATCAGGTCTAGTGGCTATTAAATATAGTAGACTTCCAATCATAGATCTGTACATGGTTTGGTCTACAGGTGGAGATTTGTCTTATTTACTCAATTTGTAGCCTGTTGTCATGGGAGTCTTGATCGCTTACAGTCCTCCATAGTGAACCTTTTTAGCATTTATTTCACATATTTTATTTGGGAAATGAATATGCCTTTCTCATTTTGATTAACTTGTAGCCCAAGAAAGTAAGACGGTTCACCAATCATAGACATTTCAAATTCATTCTGCATCTTATTTGCTAAGTCTTTACAAGATTCATCTTTGTTGCTGCCAAATATGATATCATCTACATAGACAACTAGAACAATGAGATGCCCACCTTCTGTTTTTACATACAGATTACTGTCCACTAAACCTTTCTTGAATCCCTATTGAGAGAGATAATTATCTAGACTTGCATACCATGCCCGTGGTCTTGTTTTAATCCATACAGTGCTTTCTTTAATTTGCAGACAAGGTTAGGATCTTCACTAATTTGAAAGCCATCTGGTTGTTCAATATAGACCTCTTCTTCAAGTTTCCCATTTAAGAAGGCAGATTTTACATCCATCTGATAAACTCTAAAGTTCTTGTGAACTGCTAGTGCCAAAAACATTCTAATAGCTTCTAGTCCAGCCACTGGTGCGAAAGTCTCTTCAAAATCAATGCCTTCGACCTGTGCATAGCCTTTGCAAACCAGTCTTGCTTTGTTTCTAATGACCTGACCGTCTTCATTTAATTTGTTTCGAAATATCCATTTGGTGTCGATTACATTCTTATTTGCAGGTCTAGGTACCAGTTCCCAAGTTCTGTTCTTTTCAATCTGATCTAATTATTCATTTATTTCTTTCATCTAGCTATCATCTTTGTTGGCTTCATCTATGTTTTTGGGCTCAATTCTTGATAAAAGAGAGTAATTACTTATTACTTTCCTTCTTGTTTGAACACCAGCTGTGGGATCTCCAATTATTTGATCTATTGGATGATTTTTCTGCCAGCTGCCAGTTTTAAATTTTTTATTTTCTTGTGCTTCTGAATCATCGATTAAGTCAACTGAATCAATAGTAGGTTTGTTTTCTTCTTCATTTACCTCATCTCCTTCAAAAACATCTTCATAGATTGGGTAGTTTTCCTCAATGTCAGTTAACCGAGTTCTACCTTCATCAAATTTAACATCTGCACTATCCATAATTTTCTTGAGTCTCTTGTTGTAGCATTTGTAAGCTTTACTTTTTGGAGAATATCCAACAAAGACACCTTCATCTGCTCTATCTTCAAATTTCCTGAGATTGTCATTAGTATTTCTAATATAACACTTACAACCAAATACTTTGAGATGTTTTGCTGTTGCTTTTCTACCAAACCACAACTCATAAGGAGTTTTTTTTCATGAGTCCTTAACATATATCTGTTTTTGAGGTATACTACTGTGTGAACTGCTTCTTTCCAAAATTTGTTTGCTATTTTATTTTCTGCAAGCATAGTGCGTGCCATTTCCTGAACAGTTTTGTTCTTTCTTTCTACTACACCATTCTACTGGGGAGTTCTAGCTGCTGAATATTGTCTCCTGATGCCATGATTTTCACAGTATTCTGAAAATTCATTTGAAATAAATTCTCCTCCTCTATCTGATCGTAAACATTTGATCATTTTTCCTGTTTCATTCTCAACTAGATGTTTGAAGGATTTGAACATTTGAAAAGCTTTTGTTTTGTCTTTTAAGAAAAATATCCAGGTCATTATGGAATAATCATCGATACATAACATAAAGTATTTGTCTCCATTTATGCTTTGTGTTCTCATGGGTCCACATAAGTCTATATGTATAAGTTCCAGAGGCTTGCTAGTGTGGTACTCTTTTGTTTTGAATGAAAATATGGTTTGCTTTCCCTTCTAACATGAGGCACAAACAATATTTGAAGGTTTTCTAATGGTTGGAATATCTCTCACTGCTTTTTTTGAGCTGATTTTCACTAAGTTGTCAAAACTTATGTGTCCAAGCCTCTTGTGCCACATCCAGTTCTCTTCTTCTTGTCCAATGAAGCACATACCTTCTGAAGATTCTGAGAGTGTGTACAGGTTGCCAGACGTCCTTGAGCCGGTTGCTATTAATTTCCCGTTGTTTATTTTTCTGACTTCACAACCCTGCTTCTTGAAGACTGCTTCATGTCCTTTATCACAGATTTGACTCACACTTAATAGATTGTGTTTCAGACCATCCACAAACAGAACTTCTTCTGACTTAATTTTCCCATCACTAATTTTGACAGATCCTTTTTCGATTATCTTGGCTCCATAATTATTTCCAAACTTTATAGAGCCACCCTCATATTTTTGTAGTTTTTCAAACTTTTGTTTATCACCTGTCATATGACTTGAGCAACCACTGTCAAGAATCCATGGAACACATTTATTTTGAGCCTTGAAAGCTGTCTGTACTATTAGAGATTCCTTTTCTTCTCTGAGTTGTTCTTTCTGTTTCCATTATGTTTTGACCGTGGTATTGGATTCTAGCTTGGATTTCCCCTTTTCAGACTCTTGCACATATCTTTCAAAATGATTTCTACTTTGTTTTGCCCTATATGGTTGAACTCTTCTATTCTGAATTTGATTTGAAATAGAGGTACTATGACAGTTTCTAGCAATATGCCCAAAGTTATGACAATTGAAGCATTCTACTGCATAACTTATTAGAGGAGCGAAAGAATTTCTACTAATGAAACTTCTTGGTCCTACATTATACTTGCAGTCAGCAATTTTATGTCCATAAGCATTACATTTGAAATAGAAACCATAAAAGTAATGATTGAACCTGGAAGATGGTATTTGCCAGTTTGTTGCAGGAGTCAAATTTTCTTTTTTGTTGATGTGTGACCTTGGTAAAGCCATCATTGCCAGTCCTCTTTTCAGGCCTGCCATCATTTCTTTCTTTTGCCTAATTAGTTTTTCTTTCAACAGCCTATTTCTTGTCTTCACTCATTTCAACATTTCTAGCTGATGATTCTCCTTCAACAAAGCCCAGACCAAATTTGATACCTGTGGGTCTTTGATCGCTTAAAATTTTGTCCAGCTTCATCGAACTTTCTTCACGTTTGTAATAGCAGCTAATTTTTCGATCCAGCTCTTGTATCTGTATTCGAAGACCAACATTTTCTTCTTCTAGTTTACAGCAGCAATCTATCTTCATGGTTACCTGAACTTCAAGATCTTCGGACATTTTCTTGTACTCTTCTGTCTGTATTTTTAAACTTGTTATAATGTCATTTGCATCCTCAAGCTTCCTTGACAGTTTTTTATTTTTTCTCTTCTCAGATTTCCATTCTATAAGAGCAGAAACTAGTTCACCTTCTAGATCAACTTCAGCCTCAAATTTTTCAATAGACAGTATAGAGTTCATACCTTCTTCCTTCTCTGAGATTTCTACCTTTTCAAAAATTTTGACTTCAAATGCCATGAATAGAGCTTCGCCTGTTCCTTCTTCAGAATCCTCACTAGAGCTGTCTTCTGAGGAATATGCATTCCTGGATATAAAGCTTTTCTTTTTGAAATTGCCTTTTCGAAGTTAGATTTCTTTCTCCATTCACCTTTTTCTTGATGTGAAGTTTCCTCACCTTTGTCCTTCTCATTGAGAGGACATTTGGTTGCAAAGTGTCCAATTCCCCCATAGTTGAAACATTTAAAAGGTAGTTTTCCTTTATACTTTCCTTTGCCCTTTCTCAACTTTCTGACAAAATTTGCTTCCATTTCATATGAAATTTCTTCTTCTTCAGACTCTTGTTTTGTGTCTTTACCTTTTTGATCTTTAAATGCTGCTTCTCTGTCTATAGGATTAGAATTTCCTATTCTCATTTCATAAGCCGTCAAGGAACCATGCATCTCATCCATACTGAAATGATTTAAGTCTTTAGCTTCTTCTATGGCAGAGACTTTAGAATCAAACCTGTGAGGAAGCGACCTTAAAACCTTTTTCACAATCGTAGCATCATCCAACTCTTCGTCGATACCTCTCATTGAATTAGTGATTCCATTTACCCTTTGCATGAAGGCTTCTATGTTCTCATCGTTGGTCATTTTTAGTGACTCGAATTGAGCTCGATGAGTTTGCAGCTTAGCTTCCTTGATCTTGTCATCTCCCTCATGAATATTCTCTAGTTTATCCCACACATCTTTTGCTAAAACATAGTTTATGATTTTGACCAACTCATTGTCCACTAATCCACACATGATGGCATTTTTAGCTTTAGAATCATTTTCAAATTCCTTTTTACCGGTGCTGTCTATTGGAGAAGTAGCAGGAGCTGTGTAACCATTGACTACTGCATTCCAGATGTCAAATCCCAAAGCTCAGAGATATGTTTGCATTCTGATCTTCCAGAAAGCATAATTTGTTTTGTCAAATAGTGGTGCCTTTTTTGAGGAG
This sequence comes from Wollemia nobilis, assembly GCA_028583015.1. Taxonomy (NCBI): domain Eukaryota; kingdom Viridiplantae; phylum Streptophyta; class Pinopsida; order Araucariales; family Araucariaceae; genus Wollemia; species Wollemia nobilis. The sequence continues at coordinate 3,500,359 of JAQPPZ010016363.1, read as the reverse complement.
AAACCTTCACCACCTGCCATAAGTTCACTACTGGGATCACCCTAGCTGATTGAGCCTGTTCAAGTACCTAGCTCTGATACCAATTTTTGTAATCACAGTGACACTGAGAGGGGGGTGAATTAGTGTGATCTTTAAAATTTCTAATATATATAGTTTTAAATCCAGCAACTATTTAAAATTGATAAACGAAAAATCAAATGCAGCAAGAAAGAATGACACACAACACAGCAAGTTAACGAGGTTCACCATTGTGGCTACTCCTCAAAATGACTGCTTGGACTACCATCCAAATCCAGTCAATGCAAAGCTACAACTTTACAAAATCTTTTACCAGCACCAACTAGAAGGAGCACCAACCCCTTAGCTTTATCTGTTTCAAATAGAATGGAGCACCAACTCCTAATTTACTAGCACCTACTGGAAATAGGCACCAACCCCTTATGCCAAGCTGCAACTTGGAAGTTAAAGGCGATTAAGAAAATTACAGAATAAAATTCTCATGTTATTTCTTACAGTCTGCTGTTTCTCTGCAGTCTACTACTTCTACGCAACATGCTTCGCACTGTCCGACACTTCTGTGAACTTCTTCACACTCTCTGCAGTAATCGGATGATCCTCCACTTTTGTCGTCCGGCTGATATCACTTCACACTCATAACTCCACCACTGCACATCGTGCTCTTAATTCACACAATAATGATATGCACACTTTGCTTCGACTCTGCTCGCATTCACACTTAATCTTCATGCAACTTTTCAAACTCGAAGTAACCCTCCTTTTATAGAAGAAATCTCAGGGACAAACCCTAAGAAGCATCGGCTATGAAACCCTAGAAAATGTCGGCTGCCAAACCCTAAAATCCGTCAGCTGTAACCCTAAGAATGTCGGCTGCAAAACCCTAGAAATTATTGGCTACAAAACCCTAAAATCTGTTGGCCCAGATTTAACTTTGATGGCCTTAGACTCTTCTGCCACCTTTGTCACCTTCCTATAGCTTATTTCCACGAAATAATAACATGTCACGATATCGCGACACTTTTTGTGGCCGTACGCCTTCTTGTCCTTGTTGTCGCGAAATCATGACCCTTTTGGCCATTGATAGCTTTGCCATCGTTCTTGTCATGAAATCGTGACACTTTGAACTTTTGCTAACGTCATCCTCATCCTTGTCGTGAAATCGCGACGCTTTCGGCTTCCAGCGACTTTCCTTGCACCCTGTCCCGAAATCGTAACACTTTCAGCTTTTGCTAACGTCATCCTCATTCTTGTCATGAAATTGTGACGCTTTCGGCTTCCAGCGGCTTTCCTTGCACCCTGTCGCAAAATCGTGACACTTTCAACTTTCGCTGACATCATCCTCAGCTTTGTCACGAAATCGCAACGCTTTCGGCTTCTAGAGGCTTTTCTTGCAGCCTGTCGTGAAATCGTGACACTTTCATCTTTTGTTGATGTCATCCTCATCTTTGTTGCAAAATCATGACGCTTTCGGCTTTCGTACATTTCTTGCTTCATACAGTAGCGAAATCGCTACAACTTTGTGCCTTGTGCTTCCAACTTTGCTTCTACCCATGAAATTTTGACTTGTAATGAAATCGCTACACTTATGAGTTCTGCGCTTTTGACTAGTAGCAAAATTTCTACACCTTCACGTTGTGCACTTTTGATGCATAGCGAAATTGCTACACCTTCGTGTTGTGCTTTTTCAACTCGTAGTGAAATCGCTACACCTTTGTGTTGAGTTTTTTCAACTCGTAGCGAAATTGCTACACCTTTGTTTTGAGCAATTTTTACACGTAGCGAAATCGCTACACCTTTGCTTTGTGCACTTTTGACTCATAGCGAAATCGCTACAAATTTTCACTTAACACTTTCTCCCTGCTTCGGCCAGCGAAAATTCAACATGTAGCGAAATCGCTACGTCTTTTCAACTTAACGCTTTCTCCTTGCTTAGGCCAGCGAAATTTCAACATGTAGCGAAATCGCTACAACTTTTCCACTTAATTCTTTCTCCTTGCTTCAACCAGCGAAAATCCAACATGTAGCGAAATCGCTACAGTTTCTCGACTTAGCTTCTTGCCCTCCAGCATGTCGCAAAATCCTGACAGTTTGCCTTATGCCTTCTCTCTCCTCATTTTTGTCGTGAAATCATGACATTTTTAGCTGTGCTTTTTCTCTCCTCATTTTCGTCACAAAATTGTGACATTTCTGGCTGTGCTTTCTCTCTCCTTATTTTCATCGTGAAATCATGACATTTTCGGTTGTGCTTTCTTTCTCCTCATTTTCATCATGAAATCATGACATTTCTAGCTACGCTTTCTCTCTCCTTCGACCTGTCGTGAAATCGCGACAGAAAACATGTCACGATATCGCGACAGTTTTCTAACTTGTCTTTTTCTTCAAATTTTTGAAACTGGGTCACTCTTGTTTTCTTGGAATTGCACCTTACATAATCTGACTATCCTTTGAATTTTTGTTCTCTACATCTGAATGGCTTCTGAACTGTCTATCCACTGCATCATTGGATCTAAATGCCTGTGTTGACAACAATGACAAACTTCTTGCAACACCTTGCTCAACAACTAGAAGGTCTAAGCCTTTATAAAAGCAAAATCTCTAAGCCTATTTATCAGGATGCATAAATCATTCACAATCTCACATATGCATTCATGTAAAACTAACAATGGAATGTTGATCAATTTCAAACGATAGAAAATAAAGCACATTGCACACATCGAGCTGATACTTAATGAGTTTAATGTTTCATGTATTTCTGATCTATTGGCATTTGTTTATGTTTTATGTGCTAACCCCTGTATTCAAGTTTGTATACTTCTAGGTTAGGTTCTCACCAAAATGCTCAGGAGCATTTGACAGCAGAGTCGCCATTTGTTGTGGCTGCTCCACAACACACCCCAAAATTGGGGACCCACCTTTTTTGCATGCTTTCAAAGAAGACCGTAGTGGCCCAAATGCTAAAAAATCAAAGGAAGAGCAAAATATAGCAAGAAAAAGAAAGTGTCGCGATATCGCGACATGTTGCTCCGTTGCGACCAGAAATGAAAAGTTGTCACGATATCGCGACATGTTGTTCCGTCGCGATCGAAAATGAAAAGTTGTCATGATATCATGACATGTTGCTCTGTCACGGCTAAAAATAAAAGGTGTCGTGATATCGCTACATGTCACGTTTTCGCGGCCCATACAAGTGAAGTACAGTAGAACAAAAAGTGTCACGATTTTGTGACATGTCGCATTTTCGTGGCTAAGAGCAACAGAATGCAGCACAAAGTGAAAAATGTCGTGATATCACGACATGTCATAAAGTCATAGTCAAAGCAAGCAGGAAGAAGTGTTGACAGAATATTGTCGCGATATCACGACGTGTCGTGAAATCGCGGGTCAAAGAGGAGAGAGTAGACAAAATAAAAAAATGTCGCGATATCACATGTCACAAAATCATGGTCAAACCAGTCAAATAGGGCAAGGCACTAAAGTTGTCATGATATCACGACATGTCATGTTTTCACGATCTGAAAACGAGATGAAGGGCAAACAGAAAAAACGTCGCGATATCGCGACATGTCGGAGTTTTGCAACCTAGAGCAGCCAAAATGAACGCAGAGGAAAAACGTCGTGATATCGTGACAAGTCACGTTTTCATGGCTCCAAGCAGCAAGATGGTACGGAAGGAAAATATGTCATGATTTTGTGACATGTCACATTTTCATGGCCAAGTATAGCGAGAGCAGTCCGAAAGAGAAAAGCGTTGCGATTTCATGATAGAAAGCAGCGATACAGCCAGAAAGAGAAAAGCGTCACAATTTCATGACAGAAAGCAGTGAGATAGCTCAAAAGAGAAAAGCATCATGATTTCACAACAGAAAGTAGTGAGACAGCTAGAAAGAGAAAAGAGTCACGATTTTGCGACAGAAAGCAGCGAAACCACCCGAAAGAGAAAAGCGTCACGATTTCATGACAGAAAGCAGTGCGACAGCCAAAAAGAGAAAAGCGTCACGATTTCATGACAGAAAGTAGCGAGACAGCCCGAAAGAGAAAAACATCGTAATTTCACGAGAGGTTTCATTTGCACAGCCCAAAAAAGAAAAATGTCACGATTTCGTGACAGGTTGCATTTGCTCGGTCCGAAACAGAAAAATGTCATGATATCGCGACATGTCTCATTTTTGCGGTGTAGGTAGAGGAGCAAAGCTACGTACATAAAAATGTCGTGATATCGCGACATGCTATTTTTGGTCACGATTTACAAGGGGCCATTATGGAACATGTGGGGAAGCGCTGAACATGTGGCATAAAGGTGTAAGGGTTACAGAGTGGTTACAATTAGCAAAAATATCAAACGTTTCGACGCTCGAACAAAAGCCAAAAATAATGCAAAGGGGCGGGAAGATGAAATGAAGAGACCTGGGAGATGAAGCGAAGCGTCATAGGGCAAAACAAAGAACCGTACCAGAGGGTTTAAAAGTAGAAGCCAAAGGCAGTTACAGGGGTCAGAAACCGTTGCGAGCAGAGTTGCAGAGCTGAAGGCGATAGGCCATTCTGTGCCTGCTTGAGTTGTTTCTCTTCCACAGACTGGTTTGGAAAAACCAAAAATTTTGCTATTGTAACATGACATATTTTTAATGCAGAAGTGTTCAAAAATTTGCATCTTGTGGGCAAGAAAGGAGTTGTTCTCTGCATGCATGATTGAATGTTTATATTTCCCATTTTCGATTTTAGGCTTATAGATGGAGTTTAATGCAAGTTGTCTTGGTTGCTTCATGCGAATGTCTAAATCTAGAAACCGTAGTTAAAACCCTAGAAAATAGCACTTAGCCTATCTGGATTGTGCATGTTTGCAGGTTCAATAGGTTAGGTTGCATGCATGGATACCTCACATCTTTGGTTTTGTCAGAACAGGATAGCATCATACTGAGTGCATTTTTTATTTTCAGTTTGTTTTCTGCATTGCATTTTCATACTCTACATTTTATTTTTTTAGAAAGTTTAAATTATTTAAAATAAACATTTAAAAATTACAAAATCCAAAAAAAAACAATGAACAATCATTAAAGCTTCATGATGAAATAAACCAACATTGCCCCTTGTTTACAGTTACTTGCAATCACTAAGGTGTTCCAAGCATTAAAATTGAATATCTTTATTTGAGATTATTAATACACAGATGTAAAATGCTAACATAGCAGAGACCTTGGAGAAATTACTTGTCTAATTTCTTTGCAAGAGGGGATTTGGAACCGCAAATCCTATCGGAGAGTATGTTTTCACAATCAGGTGAAAATACCACTCAACAAGTTGTATCATAGTTTCTAAGATCTAACAAGCCCAAAAGACCCAGAATTATTACGATATTATGACAATTCTTCACATCGTGATTGCAAACACCTAAGATATCCAAAGGCATGAGGTATAATGTGACATCCTAACATCATTTCATTGTGAAAGTTATAGAGAACAAAGTTCTCAAAGTAAATTCGGCTTGACAGTGTCTATTATAGACCAACGATGGTAGATGGTTTTACGAATGAAATATGGACCAGATTCAAGCTCATATCCACCACTTATCTACATGTGTGAAGCATTTAATTAGTAGTCCCATTTTGGATCAACAAGGTTGTATTTTTATTGTAACAAATTTTGGAATAAAATCTATTTTTATATTTTGATTATTGAACCATAGGAAGATTATAAATAAGAGCAATGGCCTCTTGTGAATGAGGTTGGATCTTAGGCATTGCATGTACAAATATTTTTGAATAAAATAATACAATTGAGATCTCTATTTGTCCTCTGGTTTAACATCTTGCAGAATATGTATGTATGAACGGGTGAACGTTTTTGCTTTAGCTAGATGAATGTGCATGAAATTAATTCTACTTTTTGGATTTGTGTGCATGTTTTTCTCTAGTTCTAGAACTTATAATCTGCTGATTTGAATTTTGATTAAAATTACTCTACATAAGATAAAAAAATGGTTGGTCTATTAGGAGATTTTGATGGTTTTTTGGTTCATAATATTTGTGCACTTCATGTTGTTGCCTAATATGTACCATCGTAAGTTCTAGCTTTAGCTACATTTATTTATTTTGTACCCTCTTCCTCCCCCATTGAATATTTTAGTTAGTTAGAACCCTACAAGAGCAAACCTTCTTTGGAGATTGACCCGATTGAACCCTACAACTTGCCCAATCATTCAATGATGGCCAAGTATTGAGTGCAAATTTTACCATAGGCAAATTTTGGACCAATAGGTATAGAGTGTTTTATGCAAAATATTATTTACTTTAACTTACCTAATACTTGCTTTCGATTTCAATCTACTTTGCATTCCATCAAGTATTATCTGTTGGTTGCTCAAAAACCTTTGGTGGTTGCCCCTGCTCCTCCTTCTATGCCTATGCCTACCAAACCCTTTGTTGAGGGTGATTGAATCATAATCTCTAATAAGAGAGGGTTATCCAATCCTAAATCAATTTTTTCTAATAGAGATAAGGTTATATAGTTGCCATCTCAGCCTCATATTGTTCCTATGCGTCCTATCTTAGCTCCTCAAGCTCCTCCTACTAATAAATATTTAGAGCATAAATATACCTTAGAGGAAGGGAAATCATAGATAGTACATCTATCCTTCAAGCATTCACATACTCCATATCAGGATGGCTTACCAATAATGACAAGTGCAAAACAATCAAAACATAGATTCATTTTATCCAATTTGAAAGTGCATGGGTAATATATGTTACTCACCAATGTTGCAGTCCCTCCTGCACCAACTGCTCTGTTGCCCATCACCTTACCTTCATTCAAAAATTCAAAACCTTCATGTAAATTTTTCACTCACACACCTCACTCACCCTCTACAATGGTAAAAATGATCAATCGTGCCCCAAAACAACCATTTATACCCTTCACAGTGTGATCATCTGGTATGATCATGGCGTGGCCATCCTAGACGGTCTAGTATATTAACCATCCTATATGTTTGTGTTTTTTAAATATAAAATAAAATAAAATATATAAAATAACAAGCAAAAACTAGAATTTCCATTAGCTACATGACATCCATCCTACAAGTGCCCAATCCCACCTAGGTCAATCGCCTTGTTGTTGTCATCCATTTTTTCCTTTGTTTACTTATCACTTAAGGGGATAGACAATAACAGTAAAATTGTACTCCAAACAAGTTCAATAATCAAACACCCATGTTGAATTTGATGTTTTTCCAAGAACCCTATCCAAGACTATCATGCACATAATATCATTCCTATTTTTTCCCAGTGATGTCAGGTCACATTCACATAGAGACTCTAGGTCTCAATAGTTTAGTTATTAGTTAGCATATGTATGTGCTCATCAATTTGTCAATGACAATTTTCAAGCATATTCATCATCTCCATCATTGGGATATTTTACATTGCTCTTCATATGGAGCAATCAAATGTCAATACCACAAGCACAAGCCATCATTCATTTTTTCAATAATAGGTGTTCATTATTTTTGCATCACATTGTGTTTCACATAACATGATACAAAAAGGGTATCTTTAGACATCAAAATCAAGCATAATTAAACACTAATTAATTAGTCATAATTAATTAGTATATTTAATATTAATTAAAACTAATTAATATTAAATTAAGGTGCAATTACCTAAGGTATTAATTAATTGATTAGTAAACAATTGATTAATTATTACTACCCAAGGTACACAATAAAACACCCCGCTTCAATGGGATCACTCACCCTTGCATACCCCATGGCCACATCATCCACATATAGCTTCAGTTCCACCTCACATAATTCATCCTGGTTATGTGTAGGAAAATATATCATTGTCCAGAAATAAATACAAGTTAACTCCACCTCTACCTTATCCTTATCTGGATGGGTGAGGATTGTCCTCACCCAAATCCAATCTCTAGTTAACTACAATCACACCTCATGCAAGTTAACTAACACATAAATGAAAACATAAGATTATACTGAGAAGGGGGTGAACAGTATAAGATAAAAAATTTTACTTTTCAATCCAAATGATAACAACAATAATATCAAAGCAGTAAACAATGCACACATCATCACACACATGAGAGACATTATTTAACGTGGTTCACCCAATGTAGGTTACATCCTTTGAGAAAATATTCCTTATAAATTTTTCTCAATGAGTATTTTGGGAATCAAATCCCTATTACAATGTTTATGGACCTCTATCCAAAGGAGACACCAATCCCCTATGCTCATGTTTGTGGATATATATCCGCAGGAGACTTATGTCCCCACTGCTCTACTTTGTGGATCTCTTTCCATAGGAGAACTCTATCCCCTCTACTTTGGTTTATGGATATCTCTCCATAGGAGAACTCTATCCCCTCTGCTCTGCTCAACTCTGACCAAATATTCTCATAAATTTGATCCAATCTGCTCACAAATCTGATCCAATCTTCTCACAACATTATCTTAAACCTGCTCACAAGTCTACCTCAAACCTTCTCACAAGTCTACCTCTAACATGCTCATAATTTTGATCCAATATGCTCACAAAACTATCTTAAAACTACCTTCTATCTCTGCTCAATTATGCTCTAATACATGCTCATAACTGCTCATAACACATGCTCAAAATATTTCATAAAGATGCAAAAAATTATCTTCAAACCTAGCACAAGTAGTTCAAAATATCTAGCACAAATGTCTCAATATCTTTCAACAATAGAAGCACAAATTTTTCTCAAACTCTATCCCAAATATTTCCAAAACCATTCAACAATTAAGTACAAGAAGATATCAAACTCTAATGCAATTATTTCAACTTTCTCTCAACACTTGATGCACATGTAGGTCTCAAACCCTAACTCAAATATTTCCAACAATGCATACCAAACAATCCTTTTATCTCCACCTTTTATTCCAGAAACACTTACTCAACAAAACACCTTAAAAAAGGAATGATGTGCCCATACCTCTTAATTTGCTTTTATGGAGATATGTCTTCAAAAACCTATCTCACAAACAACTGATTTTTCTAGTGCTACTTCAAGGGTTAGATAGCAAAATACTTTTTCAAACCATCCACATGAACTTCCTTCTCAAAATATATATTCAATAAAAACTGAAATTGATGTTCAATAACTCTTCTTTTGTTCTAAAAAATAAAGCATTAATACCCAACAAAACCTTTCATATCTTCCTTTCATCATACAAGAGTTATAATAAAATTTCAATTAATTTATCACACCTTATTACTCATAATCTTGTAAAATAATATTCAACCCAACCAAACCACAAATTACACACATGAATTTTTTTATACACCTTATACCTCCTACTTGAAATAAAATATTCCAATGCACCTCAAATCTTCAACATGACTATAACATTATTTGTCTTATGCACCACACATAGCACTTAGTAAAACTCCACATTATTCCCTTTTAATTCAAACAAAATTAATAACTCCATGTTGTCCTTTTAATATAAAAATAAAAAATAAAATAATCACCTTATGACTTCCTAAGCAAGCACATACCTTAGCCTTAGCAAATATTTATTTTACCAATAATATTATCCCTTTTTGTGTCACCATCGTAATATTATCCCTCTTTGTGTCACCATCGTGATTCAAACCTGCGCTACTTGTTGTTTCATGACCTAGCTTCGGCTAGACCATCGTATGGGCTAGCCACCCACACAGAACCTAACTTGCACATTCTCTTCCTTGTACACAATATCTGACGCGAAAACTTCTTCAACAAAAAATTGAACTCCTTGCTTTCGTTGTGTCTTGAACTCGAGATCTCCCTTTTGCCATGCCTTAGCACCGAGGGTTATGCCATCTGGGCTGGCTATCCATATGGAATCAAAGTTAGCTGCCCCTTATATTTATCCACGTGCTTTGCCTCGAAACTTGAATTTGACCTTCATATTATCCTTCTCCTCTATCGTGAATGATTCTCAAAGTGCATGATTGTTTTTTCGATTGATGATTTTTCCACCTTATATATTTGCACTTTAAATATGCAAATGTGTATTTGGTCCTTGATGTTGGTGCATGGAAATATTTGATTTCCAACCTTAACCTTTGGTGCCCATTTTTAATTTTTAATTATTATAATATTTTAAATCTTCATAGATTTAAATATTATAATTTATTTTTCTTCTTTGGGCCTTTTCTTATTTTTCTTTTTCTTCTTTGGGCCTTTTCTCATTTAAATTTTTTAATTATTATAATATTTTAAATCTTCATAGATTTAAATATTATAATTTCTTTTTCTTCTTTGGGCCTTTTCTTTGGATAAAGTATTTGCCACCATAAAACATCTTTCTTTTTCTTTTGCAAGTACCACCATGGTAAAACCATTAAACCTTTATTTTTCTTGACATAAATGACAACCAATATCATAAAATTATGACATCAATGACAACAATATACTCAAAATTTCCAACAATATTCCCCTTTTTCATTGATGACAACCCTTTCTACAAAAAATATTTTTCAACCACTGGATTTCAAATATGCTCCCCCTAACTGAATTCTCTCCCCCTTACTCAAATCTCTCCCCCTTTGATATCAATGACAAAGGTACTCCTTTGGTACTAAAGTTAAGACTCTTAGCTCAGCCCCTTCCCCACCTCCTCTTCTTGAGGTAATTAATTTTGGGGTGGGAGTAAGACTACTCTCAATTTCCTTATAAAATACTCAAAAATTTATTTTGGAAGTGGCTTAGTGAAAATATCCACAATTTGTTCCTTTGTAGTAACATATTCCAGTTTGACTTGCTTATCCATCACTTGTTCTCTCAAAAAATGATATTTTATCAGAATGTGCTTGGTCCTTGAGTGCATCACTGGATTCTTTAAAATGTTTATGGAACTTATAGTATCACATAGTATGGAGATGGGATGATCATGCTCTATCTTAAAGTCCTTTAAAGTTTGCTTCATCCATAACACTTGTGTACAACAAGAAACTACTGCAATGTACTCTGCCTCTGCCATAGATAAGGATATTGATGCTTATTTCTTGCTTAACCAAGAGACTAAAAAATATCCAAGAAAGAATGCTCCTCCACTTGTGCTTTTTCTATCATCAATATTATCTGCCCAATTTGCATCTATATATGTTGTGAGAGTAAAGTTATCATCTTTGGGATACCAAATTCTAAAATCTATAGTACCTTTTAAATACCTAAGAATTCTCTTTACTACCAGTACATGTGTTTCCTTTGGTGTTGCTTGAAATCTTACCACTAGTCCCACTGCCTACATTATATTTGGTCTTGTAGTTGTGACATATAGTAAGCTACCAATCATAGATCTATACAATTTCTGATTTGCCTTAGGAGATTCATCATCTTTACTCAACTTGCATCCTGTAACCATGGGGATACTTACTGGTCTATAATATTCTAATTTGAATTTATTCAACATTTCTTTTATATACTTGATTTGTGAGAGAAATACACCCTTCTCTCATTGTGAAATCTGTAGTCCAAGAAATAAGGACAAATCACCAAGCATTGACATTTCAAATTTATTTTGCATAATATTTGTAAATTTTTGACATATCTTATCATTATTACCTTCAAAAATTATATCATCCACATAGAAAACCATGATTAATAAGTCATTTTCTTCATTTTTGATGTATAAATTGTTGTCAACTATTCCTTTTCTAAAACCCTTCTCTTGAAGATACTTATCTGACCTTGAATACCAAGCTCTAGGAGCTTGCTTTAGTCCATAGAGAGCCTTCTTTAATATGCATACATAATCTGGCTTATCAGTTAGGCTAAAGCCCTTAGGTTGCTCAATGTGGACCTCCTCTTACAAGATGCCATTGAGAAAATCCTATTTTGCATCCATTTGATATACTTTGAAGTTTTTGAAACTTGAGTAAGCTAAAAATATCCTTATGGCCTCAAGTCGTGCAATAGAACAATTATTTCGTCAAATTCAATCCCTTCAACCTATGCATAACCTTTGCATACCAGTCTTGCTTTATTCCTGACTACATGACCATCTTCATTTAACTTATTTTTGTAAACCCATTTAGTGCCAATTACATTCTTATCTTTTAGACATGGGACAAGTTCCCAAGTCTCACTTTTTTCTATTTGATTCAATTCCTCATCCATTGCTTTGACCCAAAATTTATCTTCTCTTGCCTCATTCAAATCCTTGGGCTCAATTTTAGATAAAAAAGAAAGATTTGCATGTTCACTTGTTCCTATTATCTTCCTTCTTGTTTGTATCTCATCTAGATTTCCAATAATCAGATCTCTTGGATGATTCTTTTGCACATACCTGGATGGATTCTTAGGTGGTGTTCTTTGTGTTTCCTCTTCTTTTGATTCTTCACCTACTTCTTGGCAATTGTAGACACCTAAAATGCATCATGTTGAGGCAACTACTCATATGGGACATGCTAGAAGACCATATGGAAGACTTTTGGATAGATCCAAGGTATAGTAGTGAATTTTACCATTGATTTGGGTATTTTTTCCTAGTCAGTGCTAGCTACTGCTAACACCCACAGTTAGCAGTGCTGACTGTGTCTATCAGCCATGGTCAAGACTCAAAGATAGTTGGCCTTCATTTGACCCAAAATCGGTTGCAATGGCCAATTTGTTGTGGATTGGAGTGATTTGAGTGAGGAAGGTTCTGGATCCTTCCATCCAACAAGCTCAATTGCCAAATCTTGTTCTTACCTTCATGAGGAAGCTACCCCTAGCCCCTTGGAAATTGCTATATAATCCCCCTTCGAATTAGGAAAAAGAGAGAGAGAAATAGAATCAAATGAGTAGCTAAGCCCTATCAAATTGCATACTCATTCACATGCATTTATAGGAACCCCTTTTGCTACCCAATTGGCAATCACATTGCCATGGAGGTCTTAGAAGGATAGAAGAGCCAAGAAATACTAATCCATGTAATCCATTCACTCAGTGAGTAATTCAACCACCAAATCTCTCATAGGACACAAAGGTGACCCTTGATCATCAATTTTACAAGAAGAATCAAATAATTGGCCTTGATTTGGAGTGCAAACCTACTTCAGTCTCTATCGTGGCTGTTAGTTATGGTGAATAGTACCCACCGTGTGAATGACCTATAGCTAGCAGGTGACCTATGATCTCCTTATTCTTAGTTTTGCATTCTATTTAGTTAGGTTATATTAATCCTTTTGCAAATTTAATTCAGTATTCCAGAGACATTTCACCAACCGATTAGGTGTTAATTGTAATTTCCCTTCATTGTTTACATGTATTAAATCACTTTCTTGATTTCTTTATTATCATGTTATCTTTTATACAAGCACCTTTTAAAAGCCTTATAAAGAGAGGTTTCCTTTGCTATTAATGTTTCTTGTTGTTTATTGCATGTAGGACTAACAGGGTTTTGGGATGCAAGGCAAAAAATACCTCTAATCATGGAGAATAGGGTCATAGACACCCTAGAGTAGTTCGTGTCACTGTAGAAGGTATTTTGATTGCATCTACCCTTGAGAGGGATTTAAAACTCTATTGTAATTGATGTATCAAATGGGTATCCCTAAGAGGGATGAATATGTAGCTTGGCTTCATTGATATTAATAAAGAGATTCCTTATATTTTTTTTATTTCTTGTTGTCAACTTATGTTTTCCCATTTGTGCTTGTTTTATCAATTGCAATAGATAAACTAGATCATAAGAGCATTTATGGTGGTTATAGTAGGAGATCACAATGAAACTCCATAATTTTTGCCATGATTTACTGAATGTGGTCTATGTTTTTATGGTAGGTACTCACCGCGGTTGACAACCACGGGTAAAAAGTTGACCCGTGATTGATAAGCATGGCCAACAGTCACAACCGTGCATCAGAGTCGTGGTTAGAAACAGACCAACCACTGAGTAGGATTAAAAAGCTAAATCAAATGAGGACTTGAGGTAGGCCCTTCTGACACCCTCTGTATCTATTTTCTATCTCTGTATTTTTCCAGAACATCAAAAATGAAATCTAGCTAGGACAAGGATAAAAAGAACAATAAAATGAATTAAGTCCTTGGGATTTTTATTTTATGCTTCTATTAGTCGCTTCTAGAAAAAACGGGTCTCTAAGTGCAGCCCGCCCTAGTCTCCAGTGGTCTAGGACATCTGAATGTTAGAGTTTTCTTGCATAAGGTCCAATCAGTGGCCAATTACTCATACTAGTTGCATTCTCTAAACGTCACGTAGCGTAGTGTGCATATATCTCTGAATATCAAATATTCTTGGTTGCATATCATGTAAGAAATGATCATGTTAATGTTGTATTATGCATATTTTCTTTATGCAAATTAAAAATAACCACACATACCATGTTTCACAGTAAACACTGGTGAGTTGGGAGTCACATCCAACCACTGGTAGGGTTTCAATGATGTTGGAGGTGATTTCCATCCGTTGGCCCAAATCCCTTGTACCTTCTTGTTACTAGACCAATACTGGATCCAAGAACCATCTATAGCCCAAAAAAATTGCATGTACTTCTCTTCGAAGGGTATAACGCTAACTAGGTGAGATTGGGTGAGGATCTAGGAGGACCTGTGCTCCCTACCCGGGTGTGGACTTCATTACCATACTTTGGGGGGATTATGTGGCCTGGAGTTCATTGCCATGTTGTTGATCTATGAGCATACAGGTGAAATCCATTAAGCAATTGAGAAAATCATCAACGTATTACAAAACATGACAAGAGTTACTTTACTGATGCAATAAATTGAAAACGCAACAAACAATTTAGGGCTCATTTTTAAAACTGTAAAAGAATATAATCATCATTGTATTCTTTGCATGCTAATAAAAGTTAAATCTAGACATAGAATACATAATGGTGTAAATACGAAGAGGTTGGTCTTGGCATAGACCCGATATCGAATCCCAAGCTCCACCTAGTGCACAACACAATGTGGAATGCCCTCAATCACTTAATCCTCCTGGACATCGTTTAGAGAGCATTAGAGGGGATTCCACATGGGGAAATTTAGTTGAGAATACCTCAATTAGAGGAAGTACTAGACATCCTGTTGCAGGCCAAACATAGGTTAAATTTGATCTTATTTTGTCACTGCCCATTCATTTAAATTATCAGACCAGGGAGATCGTATACTTTAGAAGTGTCTCAGAAAAGATAATTTACAATACCTACTTCTGAGATGAGTTCAACTAATTATACCATTGGGGGGTTTTAAAATAACTACATTCATTCATCCACACCACAATAGTCTACATATGAATAATTAGATCCTTGAAAATTAAATATTCATATGTGCATAATTAAATAGACATGAAAATAATTCTACTACAACAATAAAAATAATAGTATAAAAAGTAAACCTATTAAAGTAGGAAACTAATATAGGAAAGCACAAGTAAAAGGGAAGGAATACTAGCTTGGAGTGGGCCCAAGCTCTAGCAGCTCCCTTCCAGCTGAACACGTGATTAGGAACTCTCGAACTTTATTATAATTGCAAGATAACTATTACAATACTTCTATCTCCTTAGAATAATCAATAAATTTTGGATATCTATCAGAGAGGTCTGTGTGTGTTTATATAACACACACAGATCTTCTGTTACAATGAAGTTACAACAGTAGTTCAATTTAGACTAAATTGGGATAGTCTAGTAATCGCAATCAACATCTACTAAAAACAGTCATCATTCCTAATGGTGGCACATTCACTTATTGGTTAGAGTTGCTTGAGCTAGATCATGCTTCGCCCGGTGTAGGTAAGATGTCCTCATCCATTGGTAAAACTCCCTAAAATTATCTCGTGTGACATGGAACTAGAACTACACTGGTCAACGCTACCCACACCGCTCATTTGGTCAACTGGTGAAATATGGAGGCGCATTCTCTATGAGGAAGGTGCCTTCCTTAAATGCTTTGGTAGGCACTTTCTTTATGTGAAAGGCACATATTGATGTTGAGTGCCTTCTTCATGCGGAAGGTACCTACTGGTATTGAGTGCCTTATTCATGCGGAAGGTGCCTTGCCTTATATGTGGCACCTTCCTTATGAGGAATATGCCTAGGTATGTTGCGTGCCTTCTTTATACGGAAGGTGCCTACCTTCTCTTGGTGCCTTCCTTGAAGAGGAAGGTGCCTAAACACCATGCCTTGATCCTAGGAGAAACAGAGTTTCAAATCCATGAAGTACCTCGACTGATCCAAATCTATCAAAACCAACTAAATTTCCACACAAACACACTTAAACACACAAATTAGATAACACACACAATTCTATTAAATAATTACATAATAATTCATGAAAGTACACAGTTCCTATTATATTTTCGCATAATAATCAGTAAAACCGATACAAAATATGAACATTTTTGGGGCTCATCACATCCCTCTAGACACATATCATAGCATGGTACATCCTAGCATGGGGGTTCCATACATGGTAGCATATACTGTGACCACATTCCACAAGCATCCATAGGTTTAGCTAAAGAGTATGTCATCGAGGGATCCAGATTGGTACCCCTTCGATCGATATCTAATGGAGGTTCATGACATCCACCGTTAGAGTCTATATATGTCCAAGATCCACCCATTCAGAGATGAACCGAGAGGGCTGCTTCCAAGCATAGGACCACATAGACTCCCTATAGGGTTGAGCCCACCAAGTTGACCATAGATATATCTAAAGTGGGAATAAATGGTATGTTGCCTCACGAGCCATGGCGTAACAAATAGTTGGACAATCTAGACAGAGTCCTAGGGCACCTAGGATATAAGTCTATGCCTACACCCTTTCAACTGGTGAGTGAGTGTAGCACAAGCACCATTAGGACCGCCTGAGAATATGGAGAGTGCTCCAAGCATTCTTGAGATACGTGTGCTCCTGCATCACATGCAGGTATTTAGTATAGGAGACAGCCTAACACGAATGTTGTCTTTACAGACTGAGGTAAGAGTATGGTAAATTAGTACATTGGAGGACATACCCATAAAGTCACTCAGATAGAGTGCACCCCTTAGAGTTCTTAGATGGCTAATCATGTTGATAGGGCTCATAGACCGATGTTAGAGTAGAAAGACAATAGATTCTCCAAGATCAATTGAAGGATGTTCATATAGAGAAAGAGCACCTTAAAAATGATAATACTGAAAGGTAGAGGTTCATAAGACATAAATTATATGAATAGCGCATACGTGAACAACGCATCATCGATTAGAAGGAGCATGTAGAGAGAGAGGATCAATTGACTAGCACCAATTTACCTCCTCGTAGTGAGATCAAGGAGCATGTCGATAGACGAGTGGCTTCATAGCCCTAGTTACACCTTGAGAACATCGACACACATACTCACCATACGACTCAACATAGAGATCAAAATCTAGTGTCTAAAAAACATAAGCATAGTCAGTATGAGAATGAAGTGGGAGAGGAATTAGAGAAAGAATATCCTGAAATCTTCCAATTCAAGGAGGAGGACGAGCCTAGTCCTCCACCTCAATCGAGGAAGAATCTACCTTCGAGGGTGCCTCTAAGGAAATCTCGAGAGGAGGAGTTTCTCTCCTCGCAAGCCTAAAAAACATTAGCAGAGAAGATTTGAGCCATAGAGAAGCAAGGAATGGCTTATCAGAAGCCTACCTTGAAAAAAATTCACAATGAATCTCTATGCACATCAGTGCCTATTCTAGCATATCCTGAGCATTTCAATATGCCTAGACTGGAAAATTTTCAAGGAGAGGAATGTGCACAAGAGCACGTGACTAGTTTTCTAGATATGTGCTTTCATATTGAGAGCAACGATGCTTTGCTCTTGCACACCTGCATCACAACCCTATCAAGTCCAGTTTGAGAGTGGTTTAATCAACTAAAGAGGTACAACATTACTAGTTTCAAACAACTAGTCGATGCATTTCTTGAATGCTTCTCCTTTGGCGTCAAGAAGAAGGTAAACTTATTCGACCTAGATGCTCTAACGCAACATGATGATGAGCCAATAATGAATTATGGAAAATGATGGAGGAAAATGATGGTAAAGCTACCATTCTCCATCCCATCCTCTGAATTAATGTGAATGTTCACAAAGAGTTGTGCCAAACACATTTTATTATTGCTACAGTTGTAGCAATACAAGATATTCAAAGAGGCTTTGGCGCAAGCCAAGGTGATAGAGGATATCAAGTTACAGGAGGGTAACTTGAAGCTTAAGAATAAGAAGGAGGGACACAAGAAAAGCACTTAGAGACATCAGGACAAGTCGACCTATGTTAATCAGGTGGTGTTGAACCTTCAAAAAGGGATAAGGGGCAACAACAATGAAACTATTAGGCCCAACCTCCTCCTACACAATATGAGTAGTGCAACAACAATTACAAGGGTAAAAATAAAGAACAATGCCCACATTGCATATTCACATAGTTATCGGAGTCTCTAGATTTGATTTTTCATCAGTTATGCGAGGTGAAGGCTATAAAATTACCCGAGGTCAAGTTAATGGACCCAAATCATCCCAAGCCTAAGGGCTATAAGGACGATCATTATTGCATCTTTCTCATCGATTGAAAGGCCATGACATCAAGGTATGTTGGTATTTCAAAAATCTTGTGAAAAATATGATCGAGAGAGGTAGGCTTCTTGTCGACAACCCAAAAGCACCTGAAAATAAAAATATGGGGATTTACAAAAATCCTCTACCAAATCATGAGGCACCAAAGAATAATGTTGGCCAATTCAACCAAGTTCGCATCGAACCACCAACCCAGGGGTTCATCAAAATGGTCAACATTTTCACAAGAAAAGTGAGATATGAATGACTGAATCAACCTCCAACACCTATTATATTCCAATTTGTGCCTCATCCAAGGCCATCCCAACATGTGCTTGGCACACCGACTAGACCGGTGGTGACCATCAGAAGTAGGTTGGTCCAAAACCTACAGACAACTCCAGTGAATTTTTCAATTTATGAGATAATTCAGCAGTCTTCTAAGATAGGGAGATGCTCATGGACATCTTAAGGTCCATAGAAGTGTAGCCTCAGGATCCCAAAGCATTTACACACTTCATGGGGTACATGCAATAGTGTCAAGAGCCGATCATTCAATTTTATGACCATAAAGTCAAGATGGTTTTCGTTGTTATAGCAGACCCACCACTGCATATCATCACATGTGTGAATCACAAACCGTTCAAGTGGATCTTGATTGACATGGGGTCGTCAATCAATATCATAACTACCAAGGTGTTAACTCACCTGAAGTTACCCAAGATGCATATCATTCCTTCTACCTTCACATTGAGAGCTTTCAATGATGCATTATGCTCGATGGTTGGTACTATAGTTTTACCTATCCAGGTGGGGCTGAAGACCATCCCAATGATATGTCACATAATCAAAGGTGCTATGCAATAAAATATACTTCTAGGGAGACCTTGGATCAGAGAGATGTGTTGTGTCCCTTCTATTTTACATCGGTGTATCAAATACATTCATGAGGGACAGGTTCACGTGGTGCCTTCGGATGAAGAACCCTTTAAATATGTGAATATAGCAGATTTTTCAAGGGAATTTGTGCTCCCCTAAATGCACCTAGATGTGCCACCAACATCACTAATCAAAGATCAAGGAGGCAAAATCAAAGAAGTGTGTGCTAGATCTACAATTTCTGTATCTCAAAGATCGGAGCACACAATAGCTACTTCCATTAGACCGATTGTATCTATGATACAAAGGGATGATAGGAAGTTAAAAGAAAATGTGGGTGAAAAGAAGATAAAGAAAATGCCCAAGCTAGTCATCGTTGAAGCCCCTACTCCCATGGAAGTAGAGGAAGTTCAAGGAGGAGTCAAAGAGGCACCTCAACCTACTTCACCTGTGTCTTTAGCAGGGTCATCTGCACCGCAGGTGACTATCCATTTGGTTAATCCTAGATTAGGGGAATACATTATGTAGAATGTGATGTTGATACTTATTATCAATACTGCACATGACATGGGCCGATCGTGAGCCAATCACCTTCCCATAGGGATGGTGGAACCATTGGGGGTACCACCTAACCAAACCAACTTCATCTATGGAGGGCTAGACCAGTTTGCATATCCCATGCCTATGGATGAGGATGATGATGAACCATTCACCATGAATGTTCATTATCTTTCTAACCTAAACTGTGCCATGTGATACTTCAAGCGTTATCATTGGTATGGTTACGAACTCAGACTATTCGAGTAGGGGCATAATAAGCCTATAGAACCATAGTATCAATTACCCACTGATAGTTTCAGGTTGGGATTCTACAGTGAAGGATAGGCTGAACTCCTCGTGGCATATTTAGACTACCTGTACCTCAGTCTAGGGGGTGAAGTTGACTTCAATCCATACCACCCTAATCCTTCTACATTTTATAGGGATAACCGACTAGTGACTTATGTCACTATAGATCCACCTAAGAGATATCACGTGAACATCTTGGTGGAGATCGACCCAAAACCCATTCCAAGAGCTAACTTGGACAATCAAAGTTGTGGAGCTACCGACAACATTGGTATGCACTTCTAGAATCTAGACACAGTTATGAGTATCGAATCAGAAGTTGCTTCTGAGAATGTTCATGTAGTATCCATCATCGAAAGTGATGGACCAGACTACGATTCTAGAACAGATGATGTTGAGTTATCTTCAAACAATGATCAATATAAGGATGAAGCTGAGCA
Source organism: Wollemia nobilis (assembly GCA_028583015.1). NCBI lineage: Eukaryota > Viridiplantae > Streptophyta > Pinopsida > Araucariales > Araucariaceae > Wollemia > Wollemia nobilis. The sequence goes on along the minus strand of JAQPPZ010016363.1, from coordinate 3,479,636 downwards.
ATTTTCTTAGCACCTTCATAATTGCAAAATTTATACCCGATTCTATCGGATAGTGATGATAATGATCAGGATATAACCTATATGGGGCCATATTTTCCAAAGCATCCCATTCTAGTGGATAGCGGTGAAGGCTTGTATTATGATAGTGATGAATAAGATGAGATGAAGAGAGCCTACTTAGGACCTCCCTACTTACGCTATCACAATGCACCTTATATGGCTGAGGAGATGTACAGAGAGATCAATATTCATCCTCGCCTTAGAGGGAGACCATCGAATCTTAATGTGATTTATCATATGGTGTTTCCCGATCCATCGACATACATGGAGCTCCTTGAGCCCAATGATCCCATCCGATAGTCTATTCATGGACCGGATCTGAAGATCCCCATACCCCCAAAACCACATCTCAAGGATGGAAGTTTTGTTAATGATGAGTCACTTGCATGTGGTCTTGGAGACATGATCCATTTCATCAACATGATATCCATTGATTTGACCACTCCACTCCATAATCCAACCAATCCATCCAAACTATTACCTCTAAATGTAGATGTTATTGATTGGGATCATGTTGATTCACCACTAGAGCCTGAATATTTCTTCCCTAATGAAGAAATGCTGCAACCTTTCCATTTTGCATGAGGTTGTGCACATGATGTCTATCATGTTGAGGATGCTTCCAATGAGGAACCTATAAACCCAACAGATGACATCCACTTGATCCCTATACCTCATCATCTTGAGGAGGGATCCCATATGTTAGTAGAGGAAACCTTCAAAGTGGATATCAGTAATGATCCCACCAATCCAAGGAAGGTCAAATTTTGGGAGACTTTGACTCCTGATGAGTGTGCCAACCTCATCCCTCTATTGAGAGAGAGACATGATCTCTTTGCTTGGACTTACAAAGATATGCCAGGTCTAGATCCGAAATTGGTTACTCATAACCTTTTGCTAGATCTATCAAAGAATCCAGTCAAGCAAAAACTTAGGAAGATGCATCCAAAAATAGCCTTAATGGTTAAGGATGAGTTACAAAATCTATTGGACGTAGAGTTTGTCATCTCCATCTACTATCTGGAATGGGTATCCAATATGGTGCCTGTAGGAAAACCTGATGGAAGGATCTATATTTGTAAGGATTTTAGATACTTGAATAAGGCAACACCAAAGGATTCATTTCTATTTCTAAATATCGATGCTCTTGTAGATGCAACTGCAGGTCATGAAATGCTCTCCTTAATGGAAGGTTTTTCTAGTTACAATCAAATTCGGATTAAGCTCGAAGACCAGCATAAAACCACGTTTATAATGCCATGGGGGACATTTTGCTATAAATTTATGCCATTCAGTCTTAAGAATGTTGGTGCCACATATCAGTGGGCTATGACATATATTTTTCATGACTATATGCATAATATCCTAGAGGATTACATTGATGACTTGTTGGCAAAGTCATTATTGCATTTTGAGCATGTGGAGGTCCTGAAGAAGGTCTTCGATCGCCTGATAGAGCATAATGTTAGGTTGAATCCTAAGAAGTGCATATTTGGCATAACTTCAAGAAATATCTTAGGATTCATCATTTCAAAATGAGGCATCAAAGTTGACCTAGAAAAGGTCAAGGCTATTCTAGAAATTCGTCCCCCCACAAACATCAAATATTTAAGAAGCCTACAGGGCAAAGTAGCATCCATAAAGTGATTTATCACATAATTATCAGATAAATGTCGATCTATGAATTGATTGCTATACAAGGGGGTCCCATTCAATTGGGACGAGGATTGTCGATCAAACTTTGCTAAAATTAAGAAATACTTGGTAACGCCACTAGTGCCAGTTCCACCAAGGCTAGATGATCCTTTTATGTTATACATCAAAAATTGACTTTGCATTGGGAACCATGTTAGCCCAAAAGAATGTGCAAAGCAAAGAACAGGCCATATATTACATTAGTAGAACCTTGGTGAGCTATGAGCTCGGATATGCATATGTGGAAAAGTTGTGTTTAGTAGTAGTGTTCACTACAAAGAAATTGTAGCACTATATGTTGAGTCATATGACATATGTCATATCCAAAAAAATTCTTTGCAGTATATGATGAGCAAGATATATCATAATACACGTACTATGAAGTGGATCATGCTACTAATAAAATTAGATCTAGAATTTATAAGCCAAAATTCCATTAAGGGACAAGTCATAGTAGATCAATTGGCTGAGGAACCTCTCAAAAATAGTAGGCCCCTCACCATAGAGCTTCTTGATGATGTAGTATTTGCCTTATCAGAAACACCCGAACCTGAAGAACTGGATAACAAAGTCGATATGACCTTGTTCTTCGATGGTTCGAAGTGTGATCAAGGGGGTGGTGTAGGAATAGTGTTGTTCATGCCACAAGGAGCTCCAATGCCCTTGTCATTCAAGTTAGACTTTCCTTGCACTAATAACAATGATGAATATGAAGCCCTAATTTTGGGTCTCCAAACAGTTGTCACCATGAAGATAAAAAGGTTAAATATCTTTGGTGATTCCCTTCTCATTGTGAACCAAGTTAAGGGATTATTTCAATGCTGATGTCTGGTATTGAAAGCTTACAAGGATCTTGTTGACATTTATCTAGCTCGATTGGAATGGTATGACATCGAGGCAATCCCTCATTCATCCAATATATTTGCAGACACAATGGCATCTTTGGGATCTCTAATCCCTTAGAATCTGTCTATTGATTTCACTACCATCCATGTAAAAATGTTGTCACACTCTACTATGCAATGCAAAGCATTAGATAACAAAGAGTCAATCAACATGATTCATGTAGAACCAAATCATGAATGGTTCTACCGAGCTAGAGACTTTCTCAAGAGAGCATCTTGGGGGTCTTTGATCTCGTAGGATCCGACGGGGAGTGGTATTACCATTCACCATAAGGTTGTTTTCTAGTCTACATTTGCCAATGTAGAACCGTAGGGGGAACATGTTGTCTTGTTGGTCGAAGCCAAAGCTTATCATAATTAGATGTCATAGATACATGACTTCCTTAGACTTGGTGTAATCCCTCAGGGATTGTCGTGTGCCACAAAACACACATTTAAGCAAAAAGTAATAAAGTATGTCTTGTTAGTAGACATATTGTACCGTAGAAGCTATGATGGAGTTCTCCTTCGTTGTCTTGAGCCCCAAGAGTCATCTTGGGCAATTTTGCAAGCTCACGATGGTACGTGCGATGGCCATTTCAGTGGTATGGCTATCGTCAAGCGCATCCTTCGAATGGGTTATTATTGGCCCACTATGGAGAAGGATTTCAATGTGTATGTCAAGAAATGCATTAAATGTTAGCATCATGCTAATCTTACACACTTGCCATCACAGGCCTTACAACCCATTCAAGTGGCTTGGCCATTTTCTCAGTGGGGATTTGATCTCATTGGTAAGATCTCTCCTCTGTCATCGAGTTGACATACTTTTATTATCATGGCTACTGAGTATTTTACTAAGTGGGTGGAATCCATTCCCTTAAAAATGACAACTGGAGCACGTATTGCTGAGTTTATACTCACCAATATCATAAGTCATTTTGGGATACCATCCAAGATAGTGTCAAATAATGGAACGTCATTTAAGAAAAAAACTGTGAGAGCTTTGATGTCTAAGTATAGAATCAAACATAGTTTTGCAACTCCATATTATCCGTAAGAAAATAGACAAGCTAAAGCTTCAAATAAGACAGTGGTCTCCATATTGAAAAATATGGTACAAGAGCACCATAAATATTGGCACATCCAGCTACCCCTTGCTTTATGGGCTTACAAGACTAGTATTTGGACACCCATTGGGGCAACTCCATTTTCACTGGTATATGGCATTAAGGCCATTATGCCCTTAGAGTTAGAAATTCCAACATTGCACATTGTATTGAAAGAGTTCATTGATGATGACACCGTGCAAGCTCCCTTCAATTGATGCTACTTGATGAATGTCACGTGAATGCCCTTGAGCACCTCTGCATTTACCAAGAGCGCTTAAAACAAGATTACAATAGCAAAGTCCATCTAAGAGACTTTGAGGTTGGTGATCTTGTGTTGAAAGAGAACCAACAAAACTCAAATTTACCACCAAAAATGCGAGATAAATTCATGACTAACTGGTTAGGTCCTTATATGATCTCAAAGAAGATTGGACCTGGGACATATCGCTTGACATCACTTGGAGGAGTTGAAGATCCTGAACCTCTCAATATCCTTCATCTTAAAGCATTTTATGCCTAAATTCGCAAAAATCTCCAAAGGTATCTGTAAGCCCTTTGGTCATTCAAAAAAGGCTCCAAGGATTTTTCAAAATCACTTGGTCAATCCAAAAAGGCTCCAAGGGTTTTCCAAAACCGCTTGGTCAATCCAAAAAGGTTCCAAGGGTTTCTCAAAACCGCTTGGTCAATCCTAAAAGGCTCCAAGGGTTTCTCAAAACTACTTGGTCAATCCCAAAAAGGCTCCAAGGGTTTCTCAAAACCGCTTGGTCAATCCTAAAAAGGCTCCAAGGGTTTCTCAAAACTACTTGGTCAATCCTAAAAAGGCTCCAAGGATGTCTAAAAACCACTTGGTCAATCCTAAAAAGGCTCCAAGGGTTTCTCAAAACTTCTTGGTCAATCCTAAAAGGCTCCAAGGGTTTCTCAAAACTACTTGGTCAATCCCAAAAGGCTCCAAGTATTTCTCAAACTTGCTTGGTCAATCCCAAAAGACTCCAAAGGCATATGTAAGCTCTTTGGTCAAACCAAATATTAAAATCCATAAAAAAATTGGAAAAATATCAAAAATAAAAAACATTTCATTTGCATCATTGCATTACATCTTGCATCATGCATTGCATTTTCCACATGCATTTCACCTTTGCATTGCATTAGTCATATTCATCTGCTACGCTTGCATTAGAATGAATTGTGTTTACAATATTACAAATGACACCATGTTTGTGTTTCAATCATGCATCTATGCACTATCTTTTTCATCCATTTATCACCCTTGTGAGTAATTGTGTTTTTCAACACAACCCCAATTGTTGCTATGAATAATATACTAGGGTTTTTCGATCATTCAACCATACCTAGAGGTCTTCTCAAGAGTTGATAGAAAGCTTGCTTTGCTTTTGTAGTTGAGGTCTAGTTAGTATAGCCCTTAGCATATCATAATTCTATCACTAATCAACAAATTAAAAAATCCTAATAAGGACTAGGGGAAGATGAAAGCCACAAAGCAGGACCAGGTATCCTAAGGCAAAAATTTTATTCTTGCTTATCCCTCTGTGCGTACGGTATGGGAAATGTTGGAAATTGGCAAAAGGACAAGTTATTCCCTACCTAGAATCCCTTTCTTACATTAAAATGAGCAATATCCCAGAGTGATATCCCAGATCAATCCTCCAGATTGATACCCTAGATCGATATCATAGATCGACATCCCAGATTGATATCCCATATTGATATCATAAGATCGATATCCTAGATCAATATCCCAGAAATAGTTCCCCAAAGTAAAATCCCCAAAGGAATTTTCTAAAGCAAATTATCAAATGTAAATCCCAAAAAGTCAAGTCAAATGAAGACAAAATTGTACAAAGAAAGGCAAATCAGTATCAAATCCCTTTCTTAAGAAAAATAAATAATATATATATATATATAGTACAAAATAAACAGTGATTCTTGTCACTATAGTACAAAATAAACAGTGATTTTTATCACTTTATATGAGCAAGTATCCCAAAAAATTGAAGAAAATAAGGGAGAAAACTTGAATCCCTATAATTGCCAGCACTATTGTACCTTATGCATGACGATATATCTGATACATTAACACTTCACTTTTGTGCAAACCAATGTTTGAATGTGGAAGAGCTAGTTTTAGGTGTCTTGTATCACCTAGTGGTCTAGTCCAACTAAAACCTAAAACTAGGATTGGATAAACATTTGCGGACCCCCAATATTAGAAATGGTCTAAAAGAATCCCACTTGACATCGAGGCATGCTTATGCCTTATTTTAATATACTCATTTTCACACACGGGGATAATGAATAGTTAGGGCCTATCCTAGCAAAAGCCTTATGTTTCAGAAGTCTAGTATGGCTAGTATACAACTTTTGATCAGTCAACTAGGGTGTTTGAGTCTCATGGTAAACCTCAAAATTTTCCAAATAGCAACAACCAATTTTCAATGCAATCATCAAAACATCAATTTATTTTATGAGAGTTTGTTTATTAAAAATATTTGTAATATATGTTAGATACCAAATGGATGTCAGAAATGATGTTTAGATGGCCACTAACTATGTTATCCATATTATTTTAATTTACAAAAGCTTATGAATAGAAAATAATAAATAATTGCATCTCACATATGGGTGTACTATCTTTCACAAAGAGATAAAGCAACTACAATCCATGATTGTTATACATTTTGTGGTGTCATCCATTAGATTGATTAAAACTCATATTGCATACATTATGTTTTAAGTGATTAAAGCATACATGTCCATTTTACATCACACATTATCAAAGAAACAAATAAATACATGGCATAAATTATGTCATAGTAGTGTAAACTATATGCATACAAGTAAAGCAAATATATACATGCATGTAATATCAAAATATGGCATTCATAATGCATCCATCATAAGTAGTACATCTGCATACATAACTCATAACATCTAATCATCTATCGCATAACTATCTAGTGCATGTCATCCATACATCACATCATATAGCATCAAATCAATAATGCATTGCATCCATATGCATAACATAAAACATAAAATACCAAAAATAAAGTACATATGTAATGAGATGAAATTTCATATCATAAATATATATGTGTCAATAAGTATAGAGGGGTACATCAAAATACCTGTAGGCTACATATGTGTAGGACCTCGACCTTACACTCAAAAATGGTACAATAAGCATCTCTAAGATCTGTACTAAATAGAGCTTGCAACCCCATACTATGAGGTACCTCTATCACCTCTAACATCCTTGTGGATCCTCTATGAGCTAGAACCATAAGTACTCGAAGACTTGTGTGTCCTCTCAGTCCTATGAGTCTTGTGGCTCAAGCCAGAAAATGATTACCCTATCTCTCTAGTCCATAACATCTAATCATCTATCGCATAGCTATCTAGTGCATGTCATCCATACATCACATCATATAGCATCAACTCAATAATGCATTGCATCCATATGCATAACATAAAACATAAAATACCAAAAATAAAGTACATATGTAATGAGATGAAATTTCATATCATAAATATATGTGTCAATAAGTACAAATGGGTACATCAAAATACCTGTAGGCTACATATGTGTAGGACATCGACCTTACACTCAAAAATTGTACAATAAGCATCTCTGAGATCTGTACTAAATAGAGCTTGCAACCCCATACTATGAGGTACCTCTAACATCCTTGTGGATCCTATATGAGCTGGAACCATGAGTACTCAAAGACCTGTGTGTCCTCTCAGTCCTATGCATCCTGTGGCTCGAGCCAGCAAATGATTACCCTATCTCTCCGGTCCTAGACCTCATCTTGTGGGTCCTTGTAGTGTGGGTATCCTTTTGAACCTCCCCATATAGAAGCCCAATGTGATCCTCCATCTGGTCGATGCGAGCTACTCTCACTATATACATGTCATTACCCTCCTCCACAAGGGTACGTATCTGCCTAATCTCTACCATAGGGTCATGACCTCCTAGTAATAAAGTAGACGGTACTACCAAAGATGGCATGATAACCTATGAGGATGAGGGATCTCCCCTCATCGCCCTAAGTAATTCTCTCTTCATAGTCATGACACTTAGCTATGCATGTGCTAGATCCCACTTGCCAGTGAGTTGTATGGTCTAAGTGCCTGTAGTGGTAACCTATGTCTAGATAGTTGCCCTCTCCTCCTCGTATCCCTACCACTGCCTATAACCATGAGATAGCTTCACTTCTAAAGTGGTGATAGAGCTATCTCTATGGATGAGCTATGTGTAGAGTCTCCCCACCTAGCTTTTTAGGTCAATGATCTATACCCTCAACTTCTTGATCTTGCTATCAGGAGCTACCTCATCCTCCTTGGAGATCTCCTCCTCCACCTCTACTTGTGGGTGCTCCCTTGCTATGCCCCATGCTCCCTCTATTATCTAGTGGGTCCTACACCTATGAGGATCCACCTCTACACCCTTTACACCCTTGGTTACAAATCCCTTAGTTGACTGACCTGGAGGACCCTCACTGTGCCACCATAAGTTGACCCACTAGCCATCATAATATGGAGTACTCTCAGTGTCTGCTAGCCCTGACTCCTAGAATTCATCGTCCTCCTCTCCTAGTGGAGTTACTTAGGGCTAGTTTAGGTACCTCTCTAGGACCAGGTATCTGTATATGGTTGACATATCTAGGATATCCTGCTAGATCCTAAACTACCATAGGATGTGAGATAAGTAGTGATACTCGCACCAATCGACCTTGCTGTCGATGATCCATTTGTCTTTGCACGCCTAATGCAGGTATATGTCTACCTCTATCTATGTCGAAAATTCCATGTACAATTGCCACTAGATGTCCTTAGGGAGCATTTGTGTGAAGCAATCGATGTAATGGTCTAGGTCTCCTGCATGGGACCCACTCCTAAAGTCCTCCTACTCCTAGGGCCATTAGGTGGCATAACACTTTTTATCATCAGTAATATTAGTGATCTATAGGGGAAAATTGATGAGATGCTCTATCTAGATATGCTTCTAGCCCTAGATATATAGAAGGAAGCTACAGTCAATACCCACTCTATAACGGTGGGTAATCTAGAATAAATCATGATAAAGTTGTGCTAAGAGAGCATTCTCCCAGGACAAGATGAGCGGTCGTGCAGTCGAGCTAACCAAAACCTCTCTAGTCTGAGCTAGGAGGTCCCAAGGGAACCTCACACCTAAAGAATCTAGGAGGACAATTTGAATGATGAGGTGCATAAGCATAGCCTCCTGCTATGAGAAGAACCTAGCCTAGTACCACTCTTGAACGTGGATGCCTCCATGGTCAATGCAGCCCTGTGCATCCATGCTCCACTGCCCAAAGATAGCATCAAATATGATATTCCTCATTGAGGTTGGATATGAGGTGATGGGCTCACCATAAATGGGCAGTCGAAAGATGTAGTATACATCCTCTAGGGTGACAGTTATTTTACCCGTTGGCAGGTGAAATGTATTGGTCCTCGCATCCCAACGACGGACCAATGCAATAAGGTATGCATGATCCACTCAAATAGTGGGGAGTTCTAGGATGAAGCCAAACCCCATAGCAGCAAACCAACCCCACTCTGTGCCAGTCAGTGTGCAGTGAAGGTTGCAAAGGATATCGATCTCCCTCGCTTTTTTCGTTAGGGACTGAATAAAAGCAATCAAGTAAAAACAAAAAAAAATAATTAAAATCCACTACAAAAATGACAAAAAAATCATAAAATCTCCTAAAAATGCAAAAACATGTAAAATATGCTCAAAAATTTTCAAAAACATCAAAGGAGCACTTCAAAGCAGCAATAAGTGGCATTAATTACCCAACAAAAAAAAAATGGAAAAATCTGCCAAATTTTGAGAAATTTGGGCACCGTGGGTTGGAACCGCGATCGACCCAATGGTCAAAATTTTGACTATTGGGATTTAAATCCCATTGTGGCTGCCACCTGCAGTTAGGGAGTGAGACCAATTTCAGGCCTGCATTTCCCAAAAAAACCCCTAAAAAAATAAAATAACCCACCCCCTAATCTAACCTATGCCAAACCTAGCTAGGGTGAGGTTCATTACCAGTTGTTTAATGAGGTTAATTTACCAATTTCTTAATGTGGTTAATTTTAATCCGGTAATGTACAAGCGAGGTATCAATTTTTGAGTTACCTTGGACCCACCAAATCCTCTACTAGTAGAAGCCTCCGACTGATCGGCCATCGGTGTGGAATATGTGGAATGGGTACAGTTTTCAGCAGCGTTCCAGTTCAAATTTTGTTATTTACCTCTTAGATCTCTCAAAGTTACTTTTAATATTAGGTAAATAACAAATTTTTCAAAAGCAAATCCTTATTTAACCTTTCCAAATTTGGGTTGGCCCGTGACTGACACCTGTAGACCTCGAATTAGGGTTTTGCAACCATAGCTATGAGTCACGATCAAGCAATTTACCCGTAGTTGATAGGTGTGGTCAGCGAGTTGCATTTAATTCTCCCAATTCCCATCGTGGAGAGTGTTGGCAATTTGAGTTATTTTGTGGTCATTGATGTCACATGGATCATTGATGTCACATGGATCACATTGAGTTTTGGTGGCAAAAGCACTTCATAAATAATCATTTATGATATTTTGGAGAGCATGGATGTATACAGGGTTTTGTGGCACAAGAGGCATATAATATTTAATTTTTAAATATTATATTAATGGTTTTTATTAAAACCAATGGTAAAGGTTTTTATTAAAACCAATGGCAAGGGTTTTTATTAAAACCAATGGTAAAGGTTTTTATTTAAACCAATGGAAAGGGTTTTTATTAAAACCATTGGAAAGGGTTTTTCATTAAAACCACTATGCTAAGACTTCTCCAAATAATGATGGATGAAAAGGTTTTTCAAATAAAACCTAGGTGCAAAAAGTTTCATGGCAAAATTCAAAAGAATGAAGGAGATATCCCAATTCAAAGTTAAGAGGTGAATTATTAAATTCTTATTTAATAATTCTAAGGTCTAAAGTTGAATTTTATTATTCGTCGACGTGCAATGGTTGGGGAGATTAATAAAATCCATCGACGTCATTCGAAGGCATGGAGGTGCATATAAATAAAAGGTAAAACCTTTGTTTATAAGAGATTGGGAATATTGCGCATGAGTGAGAATCGTCGAAAGGGGAGCAAGGAAGAAATAAAGAAAAATAATTTTCGTTTGAGAGCAAGGTCAAGGAGATAGCATGGGAAAGTGACGTCACGCAGGAGCCTATAGCGCAGTTGGTAGCGCACGAACTTTGCACAAGGCAGGTTCGTTGTTCGAATCCCGCCAAGGGCAAAGTGTTTTGCTAAGGAAGGCAATTTGAGTTTTCAGATTTGAGCGCAGGAAAAGTTGGGTGTTTGGGATTAAATCCCAACGTGGGCTGACGCCCACGTGGTAAGCGCTTCACAACGCTAAGTGAGAGGAACAGAGTTCGACTCCCACAAAGGTGTGAAGGCGCATTGTTTTTGGCAAGGCATTAACGATTTCGAAGATGGTGAAGGCACATTAATTTTGGCAAAGGCATTATTGATTTCAAAGGTTGCGAAGGCTATAAATTTTATAAAAAGGTATTTATCTCTAGCGCATGGTAATATTTGATATTGCCAAAGTTTTGGTGCATTGAAAATCATTTCTATTATAACTAGGGAGTTATAAGGTATTTAGTAAAAATAAATGATTGTTGTATGTGCTTAGGGAGTTATAAGGTTTGAAGTTAAATATTTGTGATTGTTGTATGTGGAGTTATAAGGTGTGGAATTAAAAATAAAAGCATAGGTGTTTGTTGTATGTATTAATAAAAATTAGGGAGTCATAAGGTTGAAAAGTGTTGAACTTGTTATATGTTCTAGTGCATGATTTAATTATGAAATTAAACTAGGAACTTGAGACCTAGTTAATTGCCACCTTGAGTTAGAAGACATGCACATGAGTTAGGGTTTGAAGTTGAAGACAAATTGCTTGATTATGTGCCTTGGCTATTAAGAAGAAGTGGATGGATTAGAAAATCAATTTTGTGGATAAAATTGATGCTTGAGTTCATTATTGCTTTAGTGGAGTTCATTGAGAGTATTGCCATTATTGAGGAGGTTTTTGCCATTGCTTGAGGAGATTATTGTTGGTTACTTGTTGAGTACATTGCCACTATTTGAGACCATTGAGGAGATCATTTTCTAGTCACTTGTGGATACATTTATCTTTCATTTGAGGAGATCATTGTTGGCTATTTGAGAGCTCTTTGCTTGAGGGAGTTGTGCTTGTTTCTTGAGAGCTTATTGACATTGCATGAGGAAGATATTATTGAGAACCTATTGCTATCACTTGTGGAGATTGTCCTTGGTTGGTTAAAGTCCTCATTGTTATTGCTTGGAGAGGTTTTCATTAGAGAGCTCATTTGCCATATATTTGAGAGTTCATTGTTGAGCATTGTTATCATCCATTTGAGAGAGTATTTGTCATACATGGTTGAGTTCATTGTTGAGCATTGTTATCATCCATTTGAGAGAGTATTTTTCATACATGGTTGAGTTCATTGTTGAGCATTGTTATCATCCATTTGAGAGAGTATTTGTCATACATTGTTGAGATCATTGTGGATCATTGTTGTCATCCATTGAAGAGTACATTGCCATTCATTGTTGAGTTCATCATTGAGCCTTGCCTTCGTTGATTTGTGGATGAGATTTGAGTGCTACTTGAGCATGATTGATTGAGCCTTTGAGAAGGCTTTTGGGATAGAATTTTTGGATAGATTTGAGGCAACTTTTGTGCATGATTGAGTGAGCCTTTGAGAAGGCTTTTGGGATAGATTTGTGGACATATTTGGGACAACATTTGAGCAAGATTGTTTGAGCCTTTTTTGAAGGCCTTGAGTACATATTTGGGACAAAATTTGAGCAGGATTGTTTGAGCCTTGTGAGAAGGCATTGAGGCAGATTTGTGAGCAGTGAAAGAGATAGAACAGAAATAGAAAAATATACCAACACTAGTTGCCTAGTAGATTAGTGAAGATCCCACTTGAGCAGATCAAGGATTGCCTAGTCTTGCCTAGATCAGTGGATTGCCTAGCTGAGTAGATTAGTGGATAGCCTAGCTGAGCAGATCAATGGATTGCCTAGCTGAGCAGATCAGTGGATAGCCTAGTTGAGCAGATCAGTGGAGCCCACTTGAGTAGATCAGGATAGCCTAGATTTGAGTAGATCAAAGTAATCATTTGTATTGGGATAAGGATCCCTATTTATTTGTGAAATATTATAAGGATATTATCTTGTGGACTACCCCACATTGGGGGAACCACGTTAAATCTTGTGTCTCAATTGTGTGTGGTGATTTGTGCACTTGCTTACTATTGCTATCTATGTCATTAATGCACACTTCTATATTTGGTTATTGCAATTAAGGACACTAATTGATATTGGTTTGGAAAGAAAGTAAAAAGTGGGTGCTATACTGTTCACCCTCCCTCTCAGTATAAGCTTGTGTTCTTCAATTGGTATCAGAGAGGGTTCCTTCGAAAAGGCTAATAGCTTGAGGGTAGATTCTACAAGAACACAGATGGCTTCATAGAATGGATCATCTACAAGTAAGGCTCCACTATTTGATGGTAACAATTATGCTTTCTGGAGCATGAGAATGAAGAACTACTTGATATCACAAGGATATGAGGTATGGCAGATGGTTGCAAAAGAGTATAAGGTTGAAGGTGATCCCGAGATAGATAAGACTATCAGGAAATTGGTTGAGATCAATGCAAAGGCAATGAATTGTATTCTGAGTGGGCTACGTGAGACAAATTTTGCAAAAGTCATGGTATGTAATTCAGCTAATGAAATGTGGACCAAGTTGCAGAATACCTATGAAGGAGATTCCAAGGTAAAGTTGGCAAAACTACAAACTCATAGAAAAAGATTCGAGGAATTGAAAATGGAAGATTCTGAAGATATTGCAAAGTTTTTACTTCGAGTTGATGAGATTGCTAACACCATGAGAGGTCTAGGATTTGAGATGAAAGAATCAGATGTTACTCAAAAGGTTTTGAGATCACTTCCCATGAAGTATGATGCAAAGGTTTCAGCAATAGAAGAAACAATGGATATCGACAAGCTAACAATGGAAGAACTACAAGGAACTCTCACAGACTTATGAGATGAGGATAAGTAAGCATCAGGTTCCAATAAAAGAAATTGCATTCAAGGCTTCAGAGAAAAATAAAGGGAAAGTTTCAGAGATAGATAGAGATTCAGATAATGATGAGGAAGCTAACTTCATCAAAAGGAAAAAGGACTTAAGAAATTACAGGGATATGAAGAAATTCAAATGCTACAAGTGTGGTGATTATGGTCACTATGCAAACAAGTGTCCACATGAAGAAAATAGTGATGATGAAAAATAGGGTCACAAAAGAAAAGAAGATGGAAAGCATAAGCATGACAAAGATGATAGGTACAAGCAAAGCAAGTATGAGAAGAAGAAAAGTTTTCGTAAGACAAAGAAAACTTTCTACATTGAAGAAGCAAGTGATAGCTCAGATCACAATGATAGAGACAAGTCAGATGATGAAAAGGAAGAACATCTATTCCTAGGAATAGAAGGTGAAAGAGAATAGTGCTTTGTGTGTGGTCAAAGAGATCATAGATCAGGATATTGCAATGGCTTCAGTGATAGTGAAGATGAGATGACACATCAAGGAAACAGGCATGGTCAAAGAAATCATGAGAGTTTGTTTGCTATAGAAGATTATAATGATCTTAGTGATAGTGAATATGAAGAAGGGTTTTTCTATGGGATAAAAGAAGTAGAAGAAGAACACTCACTCCAAACAGAAGAAGTTAAACAAGAGAATATTGTAAGAAAGATAGATGTCTCAGTTGATCTAAAAGAAGACTTCAATGATATCCATGAGCAACTACAAGTGGTTAAGGAGAATCTAAAAGAATTGAGATGTTCTATACTTGAGAAGTTTGATCCATCACATGACTCAAAAGGTCAAGATATTTTCATTGAGAAGGAAACATGTATTTCAGAGACAATAGAGATGGATGCCAATTTGCTATTTGACACAAATGAAGAGAAAGAAGAGGAAGGTTCCAAAGCACCAAAGGTCTCATATTTCAGGTTTGGGGAATCACACTCAAAAGGAAAGGAAGTTCTAAAATATGAAAGTAAGGAAGCACATAAGATTCATGAAGAAAGTTCCAAAGTTCCTATGGCTCCAAACATCCAGTTTGGATCTTGTTTTGAGATAGGTGAATCAAGTTCAAGAGGAAAATAAATTCTTGAAAAGGAAAGCAAGGAAGAAATTAAGGAAGAGGATTTAGATACTACAAAGAAGGATCAAGGATACAATGCACAAGTCAAAGATGATCACAAGGATAATGGTCAAGAAAGATATGAGGAACCAAGGCATGAACAAAGGGCTTTTCAAGGACATTGTTTTTCTTGTAATGGATTTGGACACAGGGCTATACACTGTAGGGTCTATGGATCAAAGAAGTTTGATTTTTCTAGAAGGAACTTCAAAGGAAGAAGGTATGGTTTTCAAGGACATTGCTTCTTATGCAACAGGATTGGTCATAGAGCTTCTCAATGCAAATAAAATGAGCAACATGGTTTTGGTTTTAGAGCTACACAATTCAGAAGTCATGGTCATAATGATTATGAAAATAGAACTTCACAATACAGGGTTCAGGAAAGGAATGGATATGGAAATTATTTCAAGAAAGAATTCAGGATATGGGCACCATCCAAAGGCTACAATATCAAGTGTTTTAATTGCAATAATTTTGGACATATTGCAAAATGGTGTAGGACTCAATTCCAAACAGGTTCAAGACAAGAAGATCAAGTAACTCATCAAGAAAAGGATATCAGAAAGATGTGGAAGGAAGTTGACAAAGGAAAGGAACAATGTAATATGGGAGTAAATGTACTCCCACCCCAAAATTAATCACCTCAAGAGAGAAGGTGGTGGGGGGCTAAGCTTAAGAGTCATATATTTTAGCCCCATAGGTGTCCCTTTTGCCATTGATGTCAAAGGGGGAGAGATTTGAGTAAGGGGGAGAGCATTGAGTTAGGGGGAGCAGCCTCCAAAGAGAGCATTGAGATAGGGGGAGCAGCCTCCATAGAGAGTATTGAGTCAGGGGGAGCACCTTTGATTCTCTAGAGATGGTTTTTGCAGTGATTGTGGTGATTTGCATTAGAGGTGTTGCCATCAATGACAAAGGGGGAGATTGTTGGCAATTTGAGTTATTTTGTGTTGTCATTGATGTCACATGGATCACATTGAGTTTTGGTGGCAAAAGCACTTCATAAATAATCATTTATGATATTTTGGAGAGCATGGATGTATACAGGGTTTTGTGGCACAAGAGGCATATAATATTTAATTTTTAAATATTATATTAATGGTTTTTATTAAAACCAATGGTAAAGGTTTTTATTAAAACCAATGGCAAGGGTTTTTATTAAAACCAATGGTAAAGGTTTTTATTTAAACCAATGGAAAGGGTTTTTATTAAAACCATTGGAAAGGGTTTTTCATTAAAACCACTATGCTAAGACTTCTCCAAATAATGATGGATGAAAAGGTTTTTCAAATAAAACCTAGGTGCAAAAAGTTTCATGGCAAAATTCAAAAGAATGAAGGAGATATCCCAATTCAAAGTTAAGAGGTGAATTATTAAATTCTTATTTAATAATTCTAAGGTCTAAAGTTGAATTTTATTATTCGTCGACGTGCAATGGTTGGGGAGATTAATAAAATCTACCGACGTCATTCGAAGGCATGGAGGTGCATATAAATAAAAGGTAAAACCTTTGTTTATAAGAGATTGGGAATAATTGCGCATGAGTGAGAATCGTCGAAAGGGGAGCAATGAAGAAATAAAGAAAAATAATTTTTGTTTGAGAGCAAGGTCAAGGAGACAATGTGGGAAAGTGACGTCATGTAGGAGCCTATAGCGTAGTTGGTAGCGCATGAACTTTGCACAAGGTAGGTTCGTTGTTCGAATCCCGCTAGGGGCAAAGTGTTTTGCTAAGGAAGGCAATTTGAGTTTTCAGATTTGAGCACAGGCAAAGTTGGGTGTTTGGGATTAAATCCCAATGTGGGCTGATGCCCACGTGGTAAGCGCTTCACAATGCTAAGTGAGAGGAACATAGTTCGACTCCCACAAAGGTGTGAAGGCACATTGTTTTTGGCAAGGCATTAACGATTTCGAAGATGGTGAAGGCACATTAATTTTGGCAAAGGCATTATTGATTTCGAAGGTTGTGAGGGCTACGAATTTCGTAAAAAGGTATTTATCTCTAGCGCATGGTAATATTTGATATTGCCAAAGTTTTGGTGCATTGAAAATCATTTCTATTATAACTAGGGAGTTATAAGGTATTTAGTAAAAATAAATGATTGTTGTATGTGCTTAGGGAGTTATAAGGTTTGAAGTTAAATATTTGTGATTGTTGTATGTGGAGTTATAAGGTGTGGAATTAAAAATAAAAGCATAGGTGTTTGTTGTATGTATTAATAAAAATTAGGGAGTCATAAGGTTGGAAAGTGTTGAACTTGTTATATGTTCTAGTGCATGATTTAATTATGAAATTAAACTAGGAACTTGAGACCTAGTTAATTGCCACCTTGAGTTAGAAGACATGCACATGAGTTAGGGTTTGAAGTTGAAGACAAATTGCTTGATTATGTGCCTTGGCTATTAAGAAGAAGTGGATGGATTAGAAAATCAATTTTGTGGATAAAATTGATGCTTGAGTTCATTATTGCTTTAGTGGAGTTCATTGAGAGTATTGCCATTATTGAGGAGGTTTTTGCCATTGCTTGAGGAGATTATTGTTGGTTACTTGTTGAGTACATTGCCACTATTTGAGACCATTGAGGAGATCATTTGCTAGTCACTTGTGGATACATTTATCTTTCATTTGAGGAGATCATTGTTGGCTATTTGAGAGCTCTTTGCTTGAGGGAGTTGTGCTTGTTTCTTGAGAGCTTATTGACATTGCATGAGGAAGATATTATTGAGAACCTATTGCTATCACTTGTGGAGATTGTCCTTGGTTGGTTAAAGTCCTCATTGTTATTGCTTGGAGAGGTTTTCATTAGAGAGCTCATTTGCCATATATTTGAGAGTTCATTGTTGAGCATTGTTATCATCCATTTGAGAGAGTATTTGTCATACATGGTTGAGTTCATTGTTGAGCATTGTTATCATCCATTTGAGAGAGTATTTGTCATACATGGTTGAGTTCATTGTTGAGCATTGTTATCATCCATTTGAGAGAGTATTTGTCATACATTGTTGAGATCATTGTGGATCATTGTTGTCATCCATTGAAGAGTACATTGCCATTCATTGTTGAGTTCATCATTGAGCCTTGCCTTCATTGATTTGTGGATGATATTTGAGTGCTACTTGAGCATGATTGATTGAGCCTTTGAGAAGGCTTTTGGGATAGAATTTTTGGACATATTTGAGGTAGCTTTTGTGCATGATTGAGTGAGCCTTTGAGAAGGCTTTTGGGATTAGATTTGAGGTAGCTTTTGTGCATGATTGAGTGAGCCTTTGAGAAGGCTTTTGGGATAGATTTGTGGATAGATTTGGGACAACATTTGAGCAGGATTGTTTGAGCCTTTTGTGAAGGCCTTGAGTACATATTTGGGACAACATTTGAGCAGGATTGTTTGAGCCTTGTGAGAAGGCATTGAGGCAGATTTGTGAGTAGTGAAAGAGATAGAACAGAAATATAAAAACATACCAACACTAGTTGCCTAGCTGAGTAGATCAGTGAAGAGCCCACCTGAGCAGATCAGGATTGCCTAGCTAAGCAGATCAGTGGATTGCCTAGCTGAGTAGATCAGTGGATAGCCTAGTTGAGTAGATCAATGGATTGCCTAGTTGAGTAGATCAGTGGATAGCCTAGTTGAGTAGATCAGTGGATAGCCTAGCTGAGCAGATCAGTGGAGCCCACCTGAGTAGATCAGGATAGCCTAGCTTTGAGCAGATCAAAGTAATCATTTGTATTGGGATAAGGATCCCTATTTCTTTGTGAAATATTATAAGGAGATTATCTTGTGGACTACCCCACATTGGGGGAACCACGTTAAATCTTGTGTCTCAATTGTGTGTGGTGATTTGTGCACTTGCTTACTATTGCTATCTATGTCATTAATGCACACTGCTATATTTGGTTATTGCAATTAAGGACACTAATTGATATTGGTTTGGAAAGAAAGTAAAAAGTGGGTGCTATATTGTTCACCCCCCTCTCAGTATAAGCTTGTGTTCTTCATAGAGCCTTAAGAGGTCAAAATAAAATTGTGCATCAGACTAGAATTACCCTAGAAAAAATAAAATATTCAAAATAAGTCAAACAAAGCACAACGATATTGGAAAATGTCATCATAAGGTAAAGCAAAATAATTGGTTGAGATCAAATTCCATTCAATTTAGGGCATCGCTATGACAATCCTTTCATGGAGCACCACACATCCCAGCCCCTAGAACAAATTCAATCCAAAATTAACAAAAAAATCAAATAAATAAAAATCCAAATGTGCTTTGTATTCATTAATTTACCCTATACACTTGACGGTTTCAGTGACTTGTGATCCATGCAATCTAAAAATATGAGTAAATTACCATAAGGAAATTTAGGGCAAATTCATCATTGTAGAATTGATATGCTTCATTTTTAATCCCTAAGAAGGCCTTCACAGCCAAACTGCTCTAGGGGAACGAAGTATTCATCGCAATTATCCTATGATATTTTTAGCATATCATTGACAATATGAGTCAACATATGCATAATTGGGATTGCTCTCATTTTGATTCCCTAAGAAGGCATTCATGGTTAGACCACTCCATGGGATAGAAATAGGCAAGTACTATTAACAGTTGTAATCATAGCTGATTAGGCCTTGACAAGTATTAAAATGCTGAATCTTAATTTGTCCAAGATCATTCATAGTGGTCAAGAGACCTCATCATTTTATTTTATTGTCATTACCCTCATCGACTTGATGCTTGATGGGGTAGTCATCATTTAAATGATAATCAAAGTCAACAGAATATCCCTTGATCATAGATCCCTAGATCTTGTCAAAATTGTGTTCGTCTTATGAATAATTGCCAAAGACTATCATAAACTTACCCTTTTGCTGGGGCAAATAGCATATATGATAATTTGTTTGTAACTCTCTTCCTTTTGGATTAACAGGCATGAAATCCTACTTGGCAATATGTTTCAAAATTAAGCCTTCCAGTTGGAAGCAATGATTCTAAGATGCGCATCCTTTTTCTGGACTTGGGGCATCTAATGTTGATCAGACTAATGATAATCATCCAACCTACGTCATCATTTTGGGAGGTCTAGTTTTGCTCAGTGTTGTTCAATATCAATACACATCTCAAAAGGGGTATCTTTAGACACCTAAAATGTGTCATGTCAAGGCGACTACTCATATGGGACATTCTAGAAGATCATATGGAATACCTTTGGATAGATACAAGGTATAGCAGTGGTTTTTACAACTCATTTGGATATTTTTTCCTAGCCAATGCTAGCCACTACTAACACCCCTGGTTAGCAGTGCTGATCACACCTATCAACTGCGATCAAGACTTAAATATAGTTGGCCTTCATCCAAACCAAAATCAGTTGTAATGGCCAATTGGTTGTGTATTGGAGTGGTTTGAGTAAGGAAGATTTTGGATCCTTCCATCCAAAAATATCAACTGCCTAATCTTGATCTTAGCTTCATGAGGAATCTACCCCTAGCCCCTTGGCAATTGCTATATAATCCCCCTTTGAATTGGGGAAATAGAGAGAAATATAATCAATTGAGTAGTGAAGCCCTGTTGAATTGCATACTCATTCACATGCATTGATAGGTACCCCTTTTTCTACCAAATTGGATATCACATTATGGAGGTCCTAGGAGGATAGGAGAGCCAAGAAATGCTAATTTGTACAATCTATGCACTCACTGAGCAATTCAACCACCAAATCTATCAGAGGACATAGAGGTGACCCTTGACCATCAATTTTGCAAGAATAATCAGAGAATTGGTCTTGATTTGGAGGGCAAACCTACTTCAATCTCTGTCGTAGCTATTACTTGTGGTGAACAGTGCCCACTGCGTGAATGACCCACAACTAGCAGGTGACCTTTGATCTCCTTGTTCTCAGTTTTACATTTTTTTTAGTTAGGTTTGATTAATCCTTTTGCAGGTTTAATTTAGTATTCCATAGAAATTTTATCGATCGATTAGGTTTTAATTGCAATTTCCCTTCATTGTTGTAGTGTAAGCATAATGAATCTTTTCCATGCTTCCATGTCTTCAATTTGTTAATTAGGAGCTTAGATAGATCCATATTAGTTTCTTTTATGTTTCTAATGGTAGATTATCATGTTGTAGATCACTTTACATGTTTTAATTCACTTTCTTAATTTCTTTATTATCATGTTATATTTTATACAAGCACCCTTTAAAAGCCTCATCAAGGGAGGCCTCCTTTGCTATTAATATTTCTTGTTGTTTATTGCATGTAGGACTAACAGGGTTTTGGTATGCAAGGCATAAAATGCCTCTAATTATGAAGAAGAGGGTCATCAAAACCCTAGAGCAGTTCATGTCACCCTGGAAGGCATTTTGATTGCATCTACCCTTGAGAGGGATTTGAAACTCTATTGTATTTTGATGTATCAAATGGGTATCCATAAGAGGGGTGAATCTGTAGCTTGGCTTCACTAAAATTAATAAATATATTCCTTATATTTGCTTTATTTCTTGTTGTCAACTTATGTTTTTCCATTTGTTCTTATTTTTCAATTGCAATAGATAAAATAGATAGAAAGAGCCTTCTTGGTGGTTACAACTTTCTTCTTCTTGATACACAATTTCTTGAGCTAGTTCTTTTGATCCTGTATGTTCATCAACTGTCACATTTATACTTTCCATAATTGTATGTGTTCTCTTATTATAGCATTTATAGGCTTTGCTCTTAGTGGAATAGCCAAGGAAAAAACCCTCATCACATATTGAGTCAAACTTGCCCAAATATTTTTCTTCCCATCTTATGTAGCATTTGCTTCCAAATTTTTTGAAATACTTTATAGTAGATGGTCTTCCTTTCCAAAGCTCATATGATATTTTGTGATGATTTACTCTTACTTGAGTTCTATTGATGATATATACAATTGTATGAACAACCTCTCTCCAAAAACCATTTGAAATCTTAGACTCATTTAGCATAGCTCTGGCCATATTCTCAATAGTTCTATTTTTCCTTTCAACTATTCCATTTTGTTGTGGAGTTCCTGCCACTAAATATTATCTTTTGATCCCATGTTGTTCACATAATTCTATGAATTCACCTAAAGTAAATTCTCCTCCTCTATCTGATATTAGATACTTTATCCTTTTACCTGTTTCATTTTCTACTAAATATTTGAAAGCCTTGAACTTCTCAAAAGCTTCTAACTTTTATTTTAAGAAAGCTACCCAAGTCATTCTAGAGAAATCATCTATAAATATCATGAAGTAACTTTCACCTTATAAACTCTTTGTCCTTGTAGGACCACATAAATCAGTGTGAACTAGTTTCAATGGTTCAGATGAAGTAAAGTATTTCGACTTGAAACTTGTTCTTGTTTGCTTTCCATGCTGACATTCTGCACATATTGTGCTTTGTGGTATTTTTATCTTGGGTAAATCTCTAACTATATTTTTGTTGCTTATTTTCACTATGTTGTCAAAGTTCAGATGACCCATTCTTATATGCCATAACCAACTCTTATCCTCTTGTGATAAGAAATATTTTTCTTCCTTAATTTCACTTAGCATGTAGAGATTGTTTGTAGTTCTATTGGCATATGCAATGAGCTTTCTTATTTTAGATTTTTTGATTTCACATCTATTTGGATGAAAAGTGATTGTGTCCTTGATCACAAATTTGACTTACACTTAGTAAATTGTGCCTCAATCCCTTAACATACAATACATTTTCTATTTTAAATTTTCCATTATCTAACTTAAAGTCCCTTTCCCACAAATTTTTGTTGAACCATTGTCACCAAATTTTACTGATTCTCCATTGATTTATTTAAGTATAAGAAATTTACTCTTGTCACATGTCATATGACTTGAACAACCACTATCAAGAAACCATTGGTTTATCTTATCTTGTACATGAAGAGTTGTTTGTACCAACATTGACTTCACCTTTTCTTGCTCTTTTCTCTCTTTCCAAATTGTTGAGGTTGTATTCTTTTGAACCTTCTGATCCTCCTTTTTTCTTAATTCAAGAAATATTATTTTACAACATTTGGCTGTGTGCCCAAAGTTATTGCATTTGTAACATATGATATTGTCATTCATAAGAGGTGCAAAAGAATTGAAATTTATATCAACATTATTTCTCACACAAACAGTGTAATGTACAACTCTATGACCATATTTGTTACATGAAAAACAGTAGCAGCCATAGAAGAAATTTTGTAACCTGTTAGATTACCTTGAATAATATGGTCACATGCTTCTTCCTTTGTTGTTTTTGTAATTGAATTTTTTCCATGAATCTTCTCTATTTTATTCCTTCTTGATAATTTTGCCTTTCAATGCATTAGCATAGGTCATCCGCTTTTCTTCTTTTGATATCTTTGTTCCTTGGTAGCTTGAATCCTATTTTTTTTGTAACTTATATTTAGTCTTTTCAACTTCCTTTCTTAGAGAGACAATTTTAAATTCCAAATTTTCACATTCTAACTCTTTTGCCTTTAATTGTTCTACCATATCATGTTCAATTTTCCTTCCCTCTTCAAATTTTACCTTGAGCTCTATGAGATTTTGTAGAAGTTCCATATTTTCTTCTTCATCCTTGAATTTAAGCCTTCAAACTTAAATTCTTCCTTCTAAATTTTTCCATTTTCTAAGAGCAGTAATAAATTCCTCTTTCATGTAGATCATGGATTCTTCTCCATTTTCTAAGATCATGTATGTTCTTGTGGGATCTTCCTTCAAGCTATTTTTTTATGAAGGAAATCACTTTGATACTAATTGAAGAACATAAGCTTATACTGAGAGGGGGGTGAAAAGTATAAGATAAAACTTTTTACTTTTCAATACAAATGATAAAAATAATAATATCAAAGAAATAAAAAATACATACATCATCACACACATGAGAGACATGATTTAACATGGTTCACCCAATGTGGGTTACATCCATGGAGAACATATTCCTTATAATTTTTTCTCAATGAATCTTTTGGGAATCAAATCCCTATTACAATGTTGATGTACCTTTGTCCAAAGGATACACCAATCCCCTATGCTCAGGTTTGTGGATATCTATCCATAGGATACCTTTGTCCCCACTACTCTACTTTGTGGATCTCTTTTCATAGGAGAACTCTATCCCCTTTGCTCTAGTTTATGGATATCTCTCCATAAGAGAACTCTATCCCCTCTGCTTTGCTCAACTCTAATTAAATCTAATCATAAATCTGATCCAATCTGCTCACAACACTGTCTTAAATATACTCACAAGTCTACCTCAAACCTACTCACAATTTTACCTCTAACTTGGTCCCAAGTTTAATCCAATCTTTTCAAAACACTGTCTTAAATCTACTTTCTATATCTACTCAATTTTTCTCTAATACATGCTCATAACTACTCATAACACATGCTCAAAAGGTTTCATAAAGATGCAAGAACTTATCTTCAAACCTAGAACAAGTAGTTCACAATATCTAGCACAAATATCTCAATCTATTTCAGCAATTGAAGCAAAAATTATTCTCAAACTCTATCTCAAATTTTTCCAAAACCATTCAACAATGAAGTACAAGAAGATCTCAAACTCTAATGCAATTATTTCAACTTTCTCTCAACACTTGATGCACATGTAGGTCTCAAACCCTAACTCAAATATTTCTAATAATGCATACCAAACAACTCTTTTATCTCCACCTTTTATTATAGAAACACTTACTCAACAAAACACCTTAAACAAGGAATGATGTGCCCATACCTCTTAATTTGCTTTTATGGAGATATGTCTTAAAAAATGTGTCTCACAAACAACTAATTTTTCTAGTGCCACTTCAAGGGTTAGATAGCAAAATACTTTTGCAAACCATCCACATGAAATTCCTTCTCAAAAAGATATGTTCAATAAAATCTGAAATTGATGTTCAATAACTCTTCTTTTGTTCTAAAAAATAAAGCATTAATACTCAAAAAAACATTTCATATCTTCCTTTCATCATACAAGAGTTATAATAAAATTTCAACCAACTTATCACACCTTATTACTCCTAATATTGCAAAATAATATTCAACCCAACAACACCACAAATTACACACATGAATTTTCTTATACACCTTATACCTCCTACTTGAAACAAAAAATTTCAATGCACCTCAAATCTTCAACATGACTATAACAATGTTTGTCTTATGCACCACACATAGCACTTAGCAAAACTCCACACTATTCCCTTTTAATTCAAACAAAATTAATAACTCCACGTTGTCCTTTTAATCCAAAAATCAAAAATAAAATAATCACCTTATGACTCCCTAAGCAAGCACATACCTTAGCCTTAGCAAATATTTATTTTACCAAAAATATTGTCCCCCTTTGTGTCACCGCTGTGATTCGAACCTGCACTGCTTGCTAGCCAATGTACTAGCTTTGGCTAGGCCATCACATGGGCTATCCACCCACATAGAACCTAAATTGCACATTCTCTTCCTTGTACACAATCTTTGATGCAAAAAAATCTTTGACAAAAACTTTAACTCCTTGCTTTCGTCGTGTCTCAAACTCGAGACCTCCCTTCTACCATGCCTTAGCACTGAGGGTTATACCTTCTGGTCTGGCTACCCAAATGGAATCAGAGTTAGCTACCCCTTCTCTTTATCCATGCGTTCTACCTTGAAATATAAATTTGACTTTTGTCTTCTCCTTCTCCTCTACCGTGAACAATTCTCAAAGCGCACGATTTGTTTTTTCTACTGATGATTTTTCCACATTAGCTTTGTACTTTAAATATGCAAATGTGTATTTGGTCCTTGACATCGGTGCATGGAAATATTCAATTTCCAACCTTAACCTTTGGCACCCATTTTAATTTTTAATTATTATAATATTTTAAATCTTTATAGATTTAAATATTATAATTTTTTTTTCTTATTTGGGCCTTTTCTTATTTTTCTTTTTCTTCTTTGGGCCTTTTCTTTGGATAAAGTCTTTTCCACCATAAAACATCTTCCTTTTTCTTTTGAAAGTACCACCATGGTAAAATCATTAAATATTTATTTTCCTTGACATAAATGACAACCAATGTTATCAACTTATGACATCAATGACAATAATATACTCAAAATTTCCAACAATAAAATATAAAGAGGACAACATGGAGAAAATAATTAAAAATTCAAAGATAATATCTTTCACTTCAGTCTCACAAGTTAACTAAACTTAGTGTATAAAGAAATATTTATTTAAAAATAAATAATAAACATGTTTTTTTGTGCAAATAAAGTTAACTGATGATCAAGCATGTTAACATTGATTGTTCACTTGAGTGGAGGAGATATCGAGGTGTCTTCATCCATGTGTGCATATCATTTGCATGAGGCCACCCTCCTCCATCCCAAAAGCTATAAATGCACCCCTTATGCTCCCATTACAAGAAATTATGCTTCATACATCAAAGCATTGCTGAAATCTCAAGCATACTTTATACCCAAAATCATCCAAAGTAAATCCCAATCATCCATATCTATATCATGCTAGAACCTAAATGTAATATTTCATAGGCCTAGATCAAGCTTTCATCAATGAACAGATGCCACATCCAATGATCGTCTGATCCCATATGATATCAGTTCACGATCATATAGATCTGAATGGTCATATCCTAGCTTGTGTAGAAACCTCTAGATGTAGCACAATACAACCCAACATAGCATCACAAAATCAACAAATACCTCTATAATAGAGAAATAAGGGTAATATATATGTATGCTTCATTCAATACTACTCATTTATAGATATTTATTCTCTTTCTTTATCTCTGATTTCTAACCTGATTTGAAAATTGAGCCTCACTTTGAGAGGCCCGAATGGTATTACTAATCATTTATATTTCATGTGTGTATAGACATATAGTTTTAGAGTGAGAATATAAAAACATAGTAAAAAATCCAAGAAAGATAAAAGACCCCAACACCCAGTCGTTCAACCCCAGATGATCTAATATCATGATCGTCTAACTCCCAAATGGTTAGAGCACATGGCCATTAGCTTCCCTAACGATTGACATCTAGGTGTAGTTCCAGTGGATAGAGACACATATGCAAACCTATATGTGGATATCCATATCTAGAAGTAATGGCGATCATGACAAACCCATCTTCCAGTGCTATAGCAATGAAAAGATCAAGGTACCATTATTAATTATAAAAGGGGATCGATCCCTTATATCTTTATATAACCCTGCGAGGATAAACATTGTAATCAGATTGAAAGCACAATACAATACAATACACATCATTTTCTACTTTTTATTTGACATATTTTCTATAATGTATTTTTTCATCTACACTTACCCTCTCATTTTTATCTCATTTGTTTCCCCTTCATTTTGGCCTTGCTAACTTGGATTTTTCATTGTTGTAGTTACTAATACTTACATATCTTGTCTATTTTGCTTTCTAAATTCCATTTTGAGCTCTCTAATAGTTTTTTTGTGTCTCCATTATCTTATTTTCAATAATTTTTATTTATTTTCTAATCTCTAATCATTTGTAGGCTTTATTTCTCTCCATTTAGCATATTAAATCTATTTCACCTCTCATTTGAGCATTTAATCTCTAATATTCATTATTTTACAAGAATTTTATATTTATACCATCTAATATTGTCTTATTTGTAGGCTTATTTACATTTTGATCATTTTTATATGCTCATAATCACTTTACTTGCATGCTTGGATGTTCACTTTTTTATTTAGTTTCACATTTTCATGCTCTTATCATAAAAATTTGTAGCATTCTTATACTATCTTTCACTTACAAGTCTTCTATGCTTGTTTTAATCTCATACTAACATTATTATAGTCTTACCAATAATTTATTTTTTTTATTACAACATTTATCTTGTTTTGCCAACCTTTAACTACTCCTAGGCTCAAAACACCTTCAAATCCCTATTGTAGGCTTCTTTAAGTCTTAATAGTAGCATACTACCTTGTTGTTTTCATAATATTTATTTAGTGGCATCTCATTTATCATATCATATATTTGATAAGATTTTAGAGTCCTTTAATTCTCTTTTGTAAGCATTTCTAGGGTATTTTTAGGACATTTAAGCATCCATAGTTCCTCCTTTGAGATATTATAAGCAACCAATCATTATTTCATATTTATCTTGGCCATATTCAAATTACCTTACAAGTTATGGGACAATTTCAAATCATTTGGTAATAATTTGTAAATACCCAAGACCTAGACCCCGAGGATTGATGGTTTTAGTCCCTTTCTCTGATTTTGGTCCATTTGGACTCACTTAGCTCAAAATTTCTTCAAAAACTCATCCATCCATAGTCATAGGTCAAATTCATCATATTTTTTGGTAGTTGGTGATTTTAACTCTCTAGTTTTACACAGTCTAAATTTACCAGCCCGTGTCAAATTCACTAGTGGCAAGTTTTCTCAACTGCGGTGAATTTAAAAATCTAGTTTATGCTTCTGATTCTAAATAATATATCAATATTTGTATATAGAAAGGGGGTCTAATCAACTAGGAATAAATAACATCAACTCTTTGGACTTAGTTAGGCCCCTCAAAATAGGTAAAATTATATTTTTTTATTCAAATCTTATAGGTGTCAAATTCAATAGATAGTGTCAAAATTTCCAATGGCATTTATGCTTAGCTATGGTGAATTTGTTCAGTATAAAAAAATAGGTATTGTAAATCAAATTTAGGCCCTCTTTGGTAAACCATTTTGCTAATAATTTGATTAAAATTTTGCTAAGAAAAGATATTTCAAGATTGACCTAAATACTCAAGTAGTACAAATAGAAAAAATCCCAACATTGTGGTCCAAAACTAAGACCCAAGGTGGTTAGGTATCTTTTTGAAAAATAAATCAAGTTCTAAAGCAAATTGGAAAAATGCACAAATCTAGACCTAACAAAATTTAGACCTTTTCAAACAATGATGTCATTAAAGCACTCTGAAAGTCTATAAACATGTTAAATGATTGAATATAATAAACTCAAATTTTCTAAAAGTAAGATTAGTGCAACCTTGACATCAATCAAATATAGATTTTCCAAATCAAATCTAGAAGTAAAAAATTTTGGACCTACCCAAGCAATGACATCAACATTCCCACACTATGTCCAAAAATATTCAAAGGATACCAAAGTGGAACAAAGCCAAATATTCAAAGTGAAAGCACCATGCAACTTGAAATGCATAAGATTGGAAGACCATGACACGAACCAAGAATGCATGAAATTAGATTTCATTGAGTGGTGACATCATAAATTTATCCCAAAAGTCTAGATTTGGTCCAGAATACCCTCAAAGCAATTGAAGTAACCAACATTGTCATGAACTTGGTTTTGATACACACTTGCCTAAGACATCTCTTTTAGAGATACAACTACCTCAATGACTTCTAGTTTTTCAAGACAAGACCATTGAACTTGAGAATTATGTCTCTAATAGATTTTTATATTTCCATTTGTAGAAAAAAGTAGTTATAAATTTATATGCCAAATCATAAGTACACATGAACAACAAAAGTAAGAAGAAATATAGTCTAGCCACATCAACAATACAAGCAAACAAATTAGAATGATATAAAAATAACCTTCACTCCCAAAAGCACTCTTTATTAGGCTATATTTCTAGAAAAGCTATATCAACCATTGTAAATCTTACGTAGCAATATTTATAAGCAACCTATAAATGGGTCAATGCACCCTATAATTAATGTCAACTTTGTAGCATTTACCTATGTATGTATTGTATAATCTTTACTACCAATTAATGAAAAGTGAAAGTTGTTTGGCCTCCATTGTGAATTTTGTTGTAATGTTTATGAATGAATGCCATGTTTTAATTAAGTTTTGTTACACTATTCTATTAAAGTGAATTCTACTCTTTGTATCATTGCGGGATTGATTTTCATAAATATTTAGAATGATTAAAGCATATAATTAAAATAAAATGAACTTTGTTATCCATTTGATAATGGATGATCTATTCATTTTCATTAGAAGTCAAATTCATTAAGATTTGATGTAGTATGTAGTCAATGTTATGCTATATCCTATCCATCATTCAACATTTTTTTTCCAAATTCTTACTCCTTTCTAATCCTTCTATTTCTTTTTTCATCTAAAATCCTTTTTTCAATTTATAAGTATTTCAAGGATTCAACCTACTCTAGCAGTTGAACTTGAGATAAATCACAATAATCCAATATTAGCTAAAGTATAGGGTGCACTTCATATGGATTGAGGTTCTTGGAAACTTCCACTCTTTTTGTTGTTGCTCTGTCTTAGAAATTTTTTGGCTCGATTTGGTTTATTTGGTTTTCAACGTTTTTCTGTATTGTATTCTCTTTGGTTTGGCTATCATTTGGACCATTTTTTTACCATTTGGAGGTTCTCTGTGTTCTCGAGTCTTCCATGTTCTACTCTCTCTCTCATATTGTCCCTTAAGGATTTGGTCAGCTAATAGTTTTTACTTTTGTGGGTTGGTCTCAACCCTTAGTTTCTCTTGATCTATTATTGGGAGCATGAGTTTCCCTATTGTAAAATATTTGGAGATCCTTTCAAAACCCCTAATTGTATCTAATAAAAAATGAGTCTAGGGTGTACTTCATAGATAGGTAAATTTTAGATAAACATTTTTTGGAATGCCTAATAGGATGAAGTTCATCAATTTACCCACCTATTAGGTTGAGCAGAACCAAAATGAAATTTTATGCTTCAATATCATTCAATTATTCACTTAGAGATTTTTTTGCATTATAATTGGGTAATATATACTTTGTTGTCACTTTATTATAATTTTCTATGTTTACATTGTCAGCAAAAAAGAAGCCTGAGAATTCATTACCATTTCTCTAGTTGCCACCCCATAGGTCAAGAAAAAATAGATTCTTGAATCACTATTAAAAATATAGATTCTATATATTCCAGTCCTAAATAATTCTTAGGTACATCTAATGTTGAAGTCATGGCTCAACAATAGAAATAAGCTGCTCAAAATTTCCTTGAATGGAACACTATCAAACTGCTTGGTTTGGTACATCTCAATGACATACCTTGGGTGACACTCAAATATTTTTCCACCTATAATGGTTCAAGAAAAATGGTATATGAACTCTACCAAGATATGATTTCATTGGCCATAATTTATAATATCTGAGAAGAAGACATCATGCTTCAACTCCTTATCATATCCTTTAGAGGAAATATACTACACTGGTATCATACTCTAGAATATGAAAGTAATTACTCATGGATAGACTTAGCTAAGCCTTTTTTTAAAGAATTTAATGAGTTAGTTGACTCTTTCTTATTTCTCACTCAATGTACTATTATTCATAGACATCCTGAGGAGGTCATCATTGATTTAAATATCAAGTTTAGTTAGACTTGAAAAAAATTCTTTAGGATATTAGAATGCTTGGTCTTCTAGTATACATTTATTATATCAAATATTTAGGTCACATATAGATCTCTAGACACAATAATATAATATGATGACGTTCCCTTAGGTCTATCAAGCCATTGTGATAATAGAGAATGATTTTATTTTCTTAGGAATACTACCCCCTAGGGTCATCATGCCATGCTTTCTAGAGATAGTCCAACCCACTCAATAAAAATAAACCCTAATTATGATTACACATATATCTTTAATATCTCCCATATCTACTCTTAAAGCATTACCTCTAGTACCAACTTTGCCAATTTACTTGTCCTAGAGCTAAAAAAATCTATAATGATGCAAGAAGTGCTAACTATATTAAAGACTTTGAGAAACAAGATGATAGTGATTAAATAAGTGAGACTAAAATATACCAACCTAGAAGGTTTCACTACATTATTAAATACCAGCGAGCTTCTACTAGGAATGTGTCTAAAAATGCTAACAATATCTACAATGATCAAGCATAAAAACCATCAACCTCTACATCAAAAGGTAGGCCCTAGTGCATAGTATGCAGTGATCCTCATAATGCTAAAACCTACATAATGTACCAACATCAAGCTTAATTAGTAGCTATAGAGAAAGTTGAGAAGGCACAAAAGGGATAGATAAATATTTTATGGGACCCAAAATAAATTTTTATTATGCATGATCTTGTAGAAGAGGAATGCATATCAGTGTTAACTAGGTTTAGAAAGAAACCATTATAAATAGATCCATAAAGTTTAGGTCCATTAAGAGTTCCATATCAACCTCAAAATTCAAAAGAGAAAATATTTCTCAATTCTAAAAAAATCTTCACTTTAGCTAGAATATAAAAATACCCTACCTCTACCAGAGCTACATAAGGAAGAATAAAATTTAAATTGTGGTAAAGAGGTAAAATAAACTTTTGTTGAGTCTAAAGAACAAGCATAGGATAAATTCAAAAAAATCTTCTATAACTAAACGATAAATGATAGAAGCTACTCAGAGACATAAGAAAAGTTATGATGAGCAAGAGAAGAAAGAAAGAAAATAGCTAAAAAATTAAGATTTAACACTATTGAAGAGACTCCCTCTAAATCAAGCATGTATGATGTCCTAATGATTATCGAAGAAATTGATGTTCTCAAAGATTCATTGAATATGGCCAATGTTTGCGGCGTTTCAATCTCAGAGTATAATTTTTTTCAAGATTAGTTGGCTCTTGAAATGGAAATAAATAGGCCACCACCTTTCTACATGTCTTTACACATGGAGGGAGGGATCACATACAACTACATGGTTGATTTTGGAGGTGCAACCACTATTATGCCTATGGTGGTGTAAGAAGTTATGGCTATGGAATACACTCTTTCATGTCTTGGAGTTTTGCAATTAGATAGTACCCCTATTAACATAGTTGGAGTCATCAAGGATATTTCTATGACACTACATAAGGCACCATATATAACTATAATACAAGTATTGATAGTGGACCTCAAGCCCTACTTCATACTTTGTCTTTCCTAAGAATTTACAACAAAGTTAAGGGGCTATATGTATCTATATTATTTCCACATGATGGTTCCACATAAAAGGAGACAAATGAAAATATACCCAAAAAATCTAATATCCTATCACATAGAAAAGATAAAGGATAATTGCATCAATATGATCAATGAAAAAGTAGATCCTCTAGAAGCAATAATTTAAGAGATACAATGTTAGGAACCTACTATTAAAAATAACTCACTCTCACAAAATACTATAAATAAACATAAATTCATCAAATAAAAAAATAACACTATGCAGAAAGTAATTGTAAAATTAAAATAATCTCACAAAATAACTCGGTATCATGGGCCTCTTCGAGGGGCCAACCTCCTTCAATATTTCATTAACATGCAAGAAGATACATTCATACATGGCTCCTTGTATTTTAAAGAAAACCTTCATGCAAGCCTAACCCTAAGCTAAAGAGTTGTCTTACATGCAAAATGCCACTTGAGCTAGAATCTTCTACCAAACATTGGTTACATTCTTGATAATAGTTACATGAAATAGCCCTATTTGTCTAGGAAGCTTACTTGCCACATACCATTACAAAAGCATTACAAAATAACATTATAAAGGGATCCCCACATTGGACGTGGGTCATTACATAATCAATTGAGAATTATAAAAATAATGTTAGGATGGGGTCCTAACATGTCCTTCCCATTCAAAAAAAAATTCCTCAAAGTTTTAGATGAGAAAATTGGTGTTGGAGCTGGTGGAGAGACTTCCATGTAGCATCTTCAATTTGTAGATCCCACCACTAAAAAATGACCTTAGTAATGGCACAATTGTGAAGAGTGTTCATCCTACAATCCAACAATTATTTATATATTGAGCAAGATAGAACCTTCTTCATTCAATTTTGGGAGGGCAAATTGAACCTATACCTGATTACAAACAAACTTCTTGAGAGAGGATACATGAAAAATAGGGTGGAGCTTGGATGTTGATGGTAGAACTAATTTGTAAGTCATGGTACCAATCTGCTATAAAACATAGTACGACCCATAGTACTTGGCTACAAGTTTTTAGTACCAAAACATCTGGAGGGATGATTGTTTGTATGGGTACAATTAAAGGAAGACCATATCACTAATATCAAAGCTATGTTCAAAATGGTGTTGATCAGCTTGTTGGTGCATTTAATTTTGGGTCTTCCAAATTCATATTCAGTTGATTAAGGACTTTAGCATATTGGTTGAGTGTAGTTTTGAATACATGGACCTTAGAGTTGCCTAAAATGTAGGAGAAGGGCATGAATGGAGGTTTGCCATAAATTGCTTCAAAATGGGCGACCTTGGTCATCATGTGATAGGGAGTATTATACCACCACTCGACCAAGGGAAGCCACTTTACCCATTGTTTAGGATGATCATAGGTAAAGCAACTAAGGTAGATCGCCAAACATTTATTGATAATATTATTCTAGCTATCCATTTACAGATGGTAAGATGAACTCATTTTGAGTTGTGTTCCTTCCAACTTAAAACTTATTTTCAAAATTTACTAGTGAATGTAGGGTCATGATCAAATACAATGGATGTGGGCATGCCATAAATGTGGAATATAGAATCAAGGAAATTTTGGGTAATTGTGGAGGCCGTGTAAGGATGGGAGATGAAACAAAAATGAACATACTTCAAAATATGATCCACTACCACAAAAATAATCAATTTACCTCTTGACTTAGGTAACCCTTTAATAAAGCCCATGGAAATACCTATCCAACCCTATTCAAAAATAGGCAAGGGTTGTATAGTTCCTCGAGAATACACCTTTTCACCTTTCATTCATTGAAAAGTGTTACATGCTGCCATAAAATTGTGTATGTCCTTCTTCATACCCTTCTAAGAAAAATTGCGCTTAATCCTTTCATATATTTTGAGGAACCTTGAATGGCCTGTAGTTGGGGAAGCATGTGTTTCCTTCATGACAAGTTCCCAAATTGGATATGTGTGGGGAACAACAAGGTGCTAGTGGTAGCATAAATATTTCCCATTCCAAGTGTATCTAGGACATGAGGTAGGAGTTTTTTGAAGGGAAGAAACCAAATTTTGTAAGCTTAAACCTTTAAGCAACTTTGCGTGAAGAGAATTTATCCACTAGAAAATGGGTGAATAAATGACACATAGTAGACTATGAGCCTCAAATTGTCAAGAGAGGGCATCCACCATAATGTTCTCCTTACCATTTTTATAAGTAATTTCATAATCATATCCCATGAGCTTAAAGATCCACTTCTATTGCTTAGGGGTGGCAACTCGTTGCTCTAAGAAATATTTGAGACTTTGTTGATCTGTTTCAATGGAGAAACGACACGCAATGATATAAGGTTTCCAATGAATGACCGCATGCAAAATGGCATGCATTTCATTAGCATAATTTGATTTACCTAGATTACGACTGGAAAGTGTTTTACTAGTGAAATCTAAGGGCTGCCCTTTTTGCATCAACACTATGCCAATACCATTACTTGAAGCATCGCTTTCAATTATAACAGTCTTGTAAAAATTAGGCATTTTTAAGACTAGAATGGTTGTCATAGCATGCTTTAACTCTAGGAATACCTATTCATCTGGACTAGTCCAAGAAAAAAAATGCTTTTTTAACATGGATGTTAAGGGAGTGGTAATTTTTCCATAGTTGTAGACAAATTTGCAGTAATAGTCTATAATCCCCCAAAATCCATGAAGACCTTTTAGAGTGCGAGGTTTTGGCCACTCTTGAACTGCCTAAATATTCCTAGGGTCAACTATAATGCCATGTTTGATGACAATGTGTCTCAAATAAAACACTTTCTTCAACCCAAAAGAACACTTGGACCGCTTAGCATAAAGTTTATATTGTGCCAAAAGTTGTAGATTTTGATCCACATGGAAGAGGTGCTCTTCCCAAGAGTGACTATAAACTAAAATATCATCAAAGAAAACCAGAATGAATTTACAAATAAAGGGATAAAAAATGTTGTTCATGAGGCTTTGAAATGTGGAAGGTGCATTGGTCAAGCTAAATGGCATCACCAAGAATTCAAAATGACCCTCATGAGTATGAAATTTATTTTTGGAAATATCTTCATCCTTGAGCCTGATTTTATGGTATCAAAAGCGAAGATCTAATTTGGAGAAAAATATAGTCCCATGTAGCTCATCCAGTAATTCATCCACCACTAGAATAGGAAACTTATCCTTAATGGTGAGCTTATTGAGCTCACAAAAATCAATATATAATTTCCATGATCCATATTTATTTCACACCAATAAGATAGGAGAAGAGTAAGGGCTATTACTCAAGAAAATGACTCTAGATTTTAACAATTCTTGCACTAACTTCTCTATATTCGACTTAAGGACATGAGGCTATCAGTTTAGCCTAATTTTAGGTAGTACACTACCAGGTACCAATGGAATGACATGGTCATGGGAGCAATGTGGTAGCAAGTCTGTTGGTTTAGCAAAAACTGCATTGTGCGTTATCAAAACAAGTTGTGAATCTTCAAGAATTTGGTTCACTTCTATAGTAGGTGGTTGAATTGTAAATATCTATGTTATGACCCAATGAGAAGATTTTTTAACAACTTTTCCATATGGTTTGAGCTAATAATCTAAGGAGGCCCTAATTTTAGATCCTGAAGAGTGTAAGACTTTCCATTCTATGAAAACTGCATCCATAATTCTATAAAATTCCATGTGATGCTACCCAAGGTATCCAACCAATTAGCTCCTAACACAATATCACATCCCCCTAATTAAAGAGTAAACACATTTTTTTGATTTCATAATCCCCTATTTTTAGTTTAACGTTATTATATTTACCTTTACAAGGTAAGGTCCCTCCATTTTCCACCATAACCTTAAAGGAATTGTATGTGTGTATGTAACAATTGCCCTATTTGGCAATATGAGAATCAATAAAGTTGTGTGTGCTACCTGAATCAATAAGTATTGTAAGGTGTTGGTCTTTGAAAAAACCCATGCATTTAATGCTTTGTGTAGTAATTTCTATGAGAGCATGGACAAAACATTTTACCTAGGGTTCCTCATGTACTTCCTCTTCAATTTGAGGTTGTTCTTTATTGTTTCTACTTCATAATCACTATGGTCACTACTTACATGTTCCTCTACATATATCAGGAACAATTTCTTTTGGTCACACCTATTCCCTCTAACATATTTTTCATCACAATTGTAGCACAACCCTTGGGCTCATAGAGGATCCATTTCCTTGATGGTCAAATATTTTGAGGGGATAGATTTATTTTCATGATTTCTTGTGAACTTGGGAGGAAAAGAGGGTTTGATTAGTTACAATTTAGGTGTCCTCCTTTGATCTAAGAATTTGGATTCAACCAACCATGCTAGGCTTATGACCTGCATTATTGTTTGTAGTTTGAACATCTTAACCTTGGCTTGAAGACTATTCTTTAAGTCACTAACCCCTTGGTTCTGTTAGTAAAATTTTCAAATTGGGCTTAGTAGTATCAAAATGTATAATTTTATCTTAGCTTGGTTAGTTCTCATTGAAAATCATCATACTCACTAGGGCCAAAGCGAGTGAATAGTTGTGATTCAAAAGATTTCCAAGAAGGATCAGTAATCGTATGTTGGAACCACTGGTACCACTTTAAAGCTTTTGATTCAATATTGAAATAAGCCATATCAACCTAATAATATTTAGGGATATTGTGGAATTGGAGAATTGATCAACATAACATAACCATCCATCCATGTCTTTCCCATTGAACATAGGAAAGTCCAAGTTAGGCATCTTGAAGGTAGTGTCACAGTCAAAATTAGCATGAAAATCTTCATCTTTCTCATGGGGTTAGTTTTCTCACCGTGACTATTTTGTATATTGATACTCAGATACTTGTGGGTCACCTTGAAACTTAGACTCAACCTCTAGAATGTGTTCTTGAGTTTTAGTTTTGGAGGTAATGTACTCACTTTTGAAGCATTGGATGACATCTCATATTGATTTGATTGTCTTGGATAATGGCACTAAGTTGTCTGGTGATGGTTTTCAATGTTACGACTATTTTTTCCATCTCTTTTTGGTGTCCACGAGCACCAACAACCATTTTGGTGTGATTTGAACAACTACTATTGACTTACTAAAAATAGAAGTATGATTTCAGGGGTTACTATTTTTAGTAATAAGTCCAAAAAAGTTCTTGGGTGCTACATATCAAAATGATCAGCTCGAAATGAAGGTCACAATGAGCTATATCCCAGAACACTAGTTTTGGACACCCCATACTTTTTTATTGTTGTTTTTATGAGTCTACTAGTGAACTCAATTTTTCCTTTAGAGGTCAATTTTGAAAGCTCGGTACTGTGGTAACCAACTTTACCTTATTTTTTTACTCCTAATCACTCCTAACACTGTCCTATCACTTGTACTATGACCACTAATAATGTTTAGTCATTAACTTTGGGATTCTCTATAATATGCAGTTAGTGACATTGTCAGCTCTAATTCTGTCATGATCTATTATGTATTTACTAACTATTACTACCATTGTTGACCTGATTATTACTACAACTAACCTGAATGTTACTAAAATATTTCTTGAATATCCTAGAAACTTATAGAGTCTACCTTGACTGTTTGGTGTATGTAGGTTTTTTGTGATAAGGAATTCTCCTCTGTATGCTCAATCTTGTGAGAAAAAATTATAGTTTTAGTAGAACAAGAAGGATTTATTTTTATAGGTTGAATTTTTTTGATAAACCCAAGGTACGCTAGGAAAAGGAGTATGTAATACCCATAGGCCATTTTTATACTATAGTGATGAACAATAGTGCTCAAACCAAAATTTCATGCCACTACCTAAGGAGGATTCCACACATACCCTTGATAACACTATCTACCTCTATGACAGTACGAGAGGATAATATTTTGGGATGATGTATCCCATGTACTATAAATAATACAAGGTCAAAAAAATTCCTAATGAATAAAAGTTTGTATAACCCTAGATGGTCTCCCTAAATACCCAAAGATACGTGGGAGCTTGATTCCATGTGTAGGTGTTTTCTAAGGCCTGGGTATTGGAGTTTGATTGCCCCTCACTTCACTGGAAACTTTATGGGCTATCCAACTTAGCCAATAATGACAACTCCTCTACAATATTTTAAAACCCCTAGCACAAAGTTTCTAAACTACTCAACTCAACTACTATAAAAAAAAGAAAGGACTTTTGTTTTGCAAGTTTTTGTTATTTTTTAATAAAGTATAACATAAACGAAAACAAAATAAAATTATACCTAACAATTAGAATGGATGGCAAAGAATTATCATGATCATAGCATGACTCAACCCTAGAAAGTCCTCTGATGCCACTTGTTAGGAATATACTATTAAAAATAACTCACTCTCACAAAATACTATAAATAAACATAAATTCATCAAATAAAAAAATAACACTATGCAGAAAGTAATTATAGAATTAAAATAATATCTTAATATAACTCAGTATCATGGGCCTCTTTGAGGGGGAAACCTCCTCTGATATTTCATTAAATTGCAAAAAGATACATTTGTACATGGTTCCATGTCTTTTAAAGAAAAACTTCATGCAACCCTAACCCTAAGCTCAAGAGTTGGCTTATATGCAAAATACCACTTGAAAATAATATGGAGAAGAATTCCCCATGAATTCTAGTCATCCCTTACTCAGGCATACCTGTGTTATATTCGTGCCTTTCATTCTGATAGAAGCATTATTATCTAGAAATCTGGAGAAAAGAGATTCTTGTAAATTTTAAAAGAGGCCATCAACACTGAAAATATATTAATCCAAGCAGGAAAAATACCTCTGATAAAATTACTCATCCACTCTAGCCCTTCATAAGTTCATTTCATGTCTCATCTCCTGAGGATATCAAATCATACCATTTCAAATAATAGAGAGTGATATTCCCATCGATCCTCATATGAGTAGGTATCATACAGAGCAATATTTGAAGGTAAATATTTAGAGACTAACTGAAGAAGTTAGAAATATGGAAATATATCTCTCAGATAACAAAAGGCAAGACTTCCATAACTTTGGGCTAGTCATGTAACAACTACACCAATCC
Organism: Wollemia nobilis; assembly: GCA_028583015.1. Taxonomy (NCBI): domain Eukaryota; kingdom Viridiplantae; phylum Streptophyta; class Pinopsida; order Araucariales; family Araucariaceae; genus Wollemia; species Wollemia nobilis. The sequence goes on along the minus strand of JAQPPZ010016363.1, from coordinate 3,439,490 downwards.
AACTATTTTTAGTTTATAAACGATGCAAGGACCAGTTCATAAGAAGGGAGGTAATAGGATAATGATAAGGAAAGAAAAGGTAATCAAATCGTAGCTTTAGTCGTACCCCTACACCATAGTAATCTTCAGACTGAGAAATATGGGAAACATTATGAACAAATGAGAAGATTTCTTTTGATGTATAAATGCAAGGTCTTGTATCATCTCAATCTAGAGAATATGAGGATATCATCATGCTATCCCCACAAGCATAAGGCATAAATGCAAGGGACCAAACACTTATATATATTCCATCTTCACAAAATCGATCACTAAGTTAGAAGAGGTTGGAGGCATATAAAAGGTTGTATTTCCCTACTATGATATTTCAACAGAGAACAAAAGTGGTGAAACAATTTCACTATCTTTTTAGGAACCTTGTGCTAGTGTCGATAGAATTAAGGAAGTTGTTGGTATCAAAAAAGGTGGATTTAATTGATATTTCCATTTGGAAATCAACAGAGGTCAATGATGCATTTACACAAGGTTCCTTTCCCACTATCCTAGAAAATAATTCTTCTATGTTCTATTTATCTCTCTTTTTAGAAAGGTGTATACTCCATAATTGTGTGGTGGATCCAAAGACCCAGGACTCAATCATGCCAGTGGAATTCTACATATGTTTAGGTTTAAAACCAGATACACAAGAGCTAGAGGTGTAGCATTTCAAGGGAAATCCATTAAAAAGGTGGTAACATTGCACAATGTCCTAATGATGATATGTGAACATCCAAACTTAGTAGTGATCGAAGATATAATAATAGTTAATATACCCTCGTTGTTTAAAATATGCTTATCCTAGGATATTCTGAGATAGATGGAAGGATGCATAACCCATATACAAGATCAAATTCCAATCTCATTTACCAAAAATATCATCACAATACCAAATCAGAGCTTACATCCTTTCTGCATTGAAGATTATAAACAGTAGAATATGAGTCCTATTAAGTGGCCCATAAGGATAGATTCTTATTCTCTATCAAAAGCATGGTCAATTTAGCATGTATTAAAATTTCTATCATTCGATCAGATGCCCCATAATTACTCAATGATTGGTTTGCAAATCCAGTGGGATACAAAGGATTGCAATTATCACCACCTTTGGGTACCAGTATCAAAATGTAAGGGAAGAAGGAAATAAAATATGAATGACAAACTATATGGGATTTAGGAAGAGAAAATACTTGCATGCATCACCAAAATAACTAATGTCCAGTTACAAGGCTAGTAGAACAAGACCGGATTTTTTGTCAACTACCCATGCCTAGAATATAGAAATTTCAAACCAAGAAGAAAAATTAGAATGGTACCTTACTATAATTAATGATAATTGGGGGCCATGGAAAATCAATCACAAATATCAGCTCAAATTTGGTATCATTTGGTATGGATATTATAGATTCACAGGGTATTTTGTAAGAATTCTCTTAAGTCATGCATGGAAAGCATGCCATAATTTTGTGTACATAGCCAACAATTAAATAAATATATACATCAAATGCATATATGCTCAGTGTATTACATCATCTTGTATATAGAATAGAGATATTAGAAAGGGAGGTCACTATAGTAATTGATTGCAAGTTGATCAAATTTAAATTATAATGAGTAATCATCATAAAATGTGGGAAAAGGAATAAATTTTGAATGTCGCCAATTATCTTCATCAAGCACTTTCTACTCTCTCGTATTCTTCTCCTTTTTCCCTTTTCTTTTAATGCTTTGACCCTATAGCCCAATGGATAAGAACAGAACAATAAAATATTTATAAAGAATGCACCTGAAGATCTCCAGTCGCATGAGTCAAAACTTTCATGACTCATGTAAGCAAGATAGCATGCCATCCTTTATAATGATATGATATCATATAAATAAATATTTATAAATAATGCACCTGAAGATCTCCAGTTGCATGAGTCAGAACTTTCATGACTCATTTAAGCAAAATAGCATGCCATCCTTTATAAGTATATGATGTCATCTAAATGTAAAGCTACCAAAAAACAAAGATCTCAATTCATATAAATATAAATACAAATAGACAACTCATATAAGGCTAAGATTTTTTAATAAATAACCCTATCATGAGTAATAGGTTTGCTAGTGCCAACTGATGGAAATATCACCTAGAATGTTGATCTATATAAGGCTTCATTTGTAACATAAAAGGGAAGTAAGTATTCTTAAGATGAATATGAGTTTGAAAGTATAGTTGAAGGTTCTCATGGTGAATGATCAGTAAATAAGGTCCCTACTAGATTGTATAAGGAAGAAAATAAGGTGCAAGAACGTCAAATGTTCATGGAAATCCATCTATTCTTAAAGCAGTTTGTGGCTATAACGAAGTATATTTATAGAGGTGTTTTTTTGGGGGTGTCCCATGGATCAAGTATTTCTTCTTACCATTTTTTGGGATAGTACCAAAATTTCCTTCCCTTTTGTTCCTCTTTTTCTTCTCCTGTCATTTTTGTTTGTCTTCATTAGTTAAATGTGCTATAAATTCCTTTGGATGCTAGCATGTTTGATGTTGCTCCATTGTCTCCTTCAAGTAAGTATTATTTCTTCCAACTTTTTGTCCTCCCCAGATTTTTTCTTTTTTCTCCCCTTCACTATTACTTCCTGCCTTTTCATGTGTGTACCCTTAATTTCATCACCCACCACTGATAAGGAAACTTAGACCTAGGGGCTAATTATTCCACTAATATGGATTATGTGAAGCTGGATATTATTAAAAAACATAGGACTTAAATAAGTCCAAAAGGAAAACTGTAATCCTATAAATCATGAACTGCTCCAAGGATTTATGTACACAATCATGAAAAGGCTAAAGATATAAGCCCTAAAATAATGAAAAGAAAGACACCTAGACCTAGACCATTCAATGGAGGAAAGAAAACAACTCACGTTGATTATTTCGATGACTAAGTCCTAATTAACATATCCTAGGTCTAAAGAAATAATTAGCCCGTAGGTCTAAGTTTCCTTATCAACCACCCTCCTTTATCTTGCGGTAAATACTGACTATTTTCCCTTGAATTTTTCTTCTAACTCCTTCCATTTCCCTCCAATTAGAAAGTGCTTAATTCAAAATATGGTTATAATGAGTTCCCTATTTTCAAAAAGTAAAAATCCCTTATGAGCCACCAAGAATGTGGGTATTTTTTGCATCTACCGATACAAGATCTCTAATACTTTATTTTTTGTAATTAAAAATATCAATATTGGGCAAAAATTGAAGGTTGTCAGATGTTTTGTGCCTGGTCACTATGGGTATTTTATTTGTACCCACATGATTTTGCATTCAAGCAAAGGACAAACTTTAAGGTTTCAATAAAATGACTAAGTTTTGGGCTTGATGAAAAAGCAGGATGCTACCAAACTCCTAATAGGTCCCAAAAACCCGTCATGGAGGGAAGAGAAAATACACTTGGCAGAAAAAGTGGGATGCTATGAAACTTTTGATAGATTCCCATAAAAAAATACCCACCACTAAAATTTTCAAAACAATGGATGTGTTGGGTTTGGAAAAAAAGTAGGATGCTACAAGACTTCATATGGGTTCAAAAAAACTACCATGAAGGGAAGAGAAAAGGTTCTTGGTAGAAAAGTGGGATGCTACCAACCATTGGATAGGTCCCAAAAACCAGCCATGGAGGGAAGAGGAAAGATGCTTAGTGGAAAAGTGGGATCTTATATGGGTTAAAAAAACCCACCATAGAGGGAAGGGAAAAGGTGCTTGGTATAAAAGCGGGATGTTATCAGACTCTAAATGGACCCAAAAATCCTGGCAATGCTAGAAATTTCATGCCCTATAAAAATATGCAAAATCCACCAAGAGGCTAAAAATCATTAATCTAAGTATGAAAATTGTCTAAGAATGTAGCATGTGATTAGTAAAGAGAGCTTGAAATTCATCTCACAAGTTGATATGGATTATGTGAAGCTAAATATTATTAAAAAACATAGGACTTAAAAAAGTCCAAAAGGAAAACCGTAATCCTGGAAATCATGAACTGCTCCAAGGATTTACGTACACAATCACGAAAAAGCTAAAGATATAAGCCCTAAAATAATGAAAAGAAAGACACCTAGACCTAGACCATTCAACGGAGGAAAGAAAATAACTCACATTGATTATTTCGATGACTAAGTCCTAATTAACATATCCTAGGTCTAAAGAAATAATTAGCCCCTAGGTCTAAGTTTCCTTATCATTCGTCCCAACAAAAGAAGCATTGGATTCCAATGCTTTTAACAAAGAGGAAAAATCTTGAGATAGAATGTGAGCAGAAATCCAACGAGCTTGATGTGGAAATTGGCCTCATCGGGCCACAAGATATGAAGTAGAAACACCTTGGCGTGTTTGTCAGGTCTTCATATCAAAGACTGTATCGACGTCAAGCAGAAGCTGAGCATCAGGAACCACATCAATTGGATGTATGATAGATGGAACTATTTCCAGTGTGGAATCATAGTATGGTTTGAGAAGATCAACATTGATGACATCGTGAATGCCAAGATGAGTTGGAAGGTCCAATAGAAAGGCATTCTCAGAGATTTTTTGAAGAATAGTATAAGGCCCATAATGAAGAGGCTTGATGTTGCTATGTGCCTTATCTGCAAATCGATGTTTGTCAAGATGAAACCATACTTTGTCACCAAATTGAAATGAATGAGGTGTGCAGTGCTTGTCCATCTGTTGTTTCTGCTTTTTCTGAGTCTTATGAATAATTTGAACCACTTTGGCTTGAATACTCTGCAAATGCTGCACAAAAGAGTTGGCCTTGTCTTGTTCCTTTTGAATGTGCATTGTGGCTAAAGAAGGCAAAGACAAAGGTAACTCATAAGGAGCAAGTGGTTGAAAACCAAAACACACTTCAAATGGAGAGTGCCCGATAGAACTATGGATGGCCCTGTTGTAGGCGTGCTCAATGTGAGTGAGGCTTAAGTCCCACTTGGCTAGAGTGGAATGATGGTAAATCCTCAAACTCTGCACGAGAGTACGATTAACTACCTCTATCTTCCCATCGGATTGAGGATGATAAGCGATAGAGAAGTTAAGAGATACTCCTAAAATATTCCAAAGTGATCGCCAAAAGTGACCCACAAAGTGTGAGTCACGATCAGAGACAATACTAGTAGGAAGACCAAAAGAACGCCATACTACCTCAAAGAAGAGTTGTGCAAGATCTTGTGCAGTACTTGTCTTGCGACAAGGAATGAATTTGGCCATTTTGCTGAATCTTTCCACCACAACAAAGACACAATCATGCTTGCATACTGTCATTGGAAAATCGCTCAAGAGATCCATGGAAATGCTTTCCCATGGACGAGAAGGAATGGGCAAAGGCATGCTCATTCCCAATGTCCTATTGGCTGATTTGGAGCGATTACATACTGCACATTGTCGCAAGAAGCGAAGAACATCTGTTTGCATGTGTGGCCAAAATAAAAACCTTTGTAGATGATGAAGAGTTTTATGCCTACCAAAATGTCCCCCATAGAGTGTGTAATGAGCCTCCTTCAGAAGAGATTCCCTATTCCCATGAGGAACGCACAGTTTGTCCAATTTGTACAACATTCCATCCTGTATATGAAAGTCCTGAAGAACTCTCAAATTTGAAGAAGGATTGGAACGTTGGTGGAAAACTTTGCCAAAATCTGGATCCATAGGATACTGTGTAGGTCAATTTTGGAAGCCAATATGAGAAGTAGTGACAATTGTCAAAACAATATTAGAAGGAGGACGACTCAAACAATCAGCCACTGCATTGTTTCGTCCTTTCTTGTACTTGATTACCAAATGGAATTGTTGCAAGTATGATGACCATTTCATGTGCCGAGCTTCCTTAATTTTTGTTTAATATTGAAGAAACTTAAGGGGCATGTGATCTGTATGAACAATTGTTTCTTTTCCCAAGAGATAATGCCTCTAATACTTTATTGCTTGAACCAAAGCATAGAACTCCTTATCATATGTAGAATAGTTCTTCTTGGCCTTTGAAAATGTTTTCGAATGATAGGCCACTGGATGGCCATTCTGCATGAGCACAAATCCAAGTGCAACTTGTGAAGCATCAGTTTCTATCTCAAATGGTTGAGACAAATTAGGAAGAACAAGAACTGGTGCAGTACTCAATTTTTGTTTCAATGTGTCAAAGGCTTTTTGTTGATCCTTTGTCCATTGAAACTGAACTTTGATCTTCGTCAAATAGTGTAAAGGTGCAGCAATAGAAGAATATCCTCCAATGAACTTGCGATAGAAATTGGCAAGTCCAAGAAAACTCCTTAAATCCGTGACTGAATTAGGAGTTGGCCAAGAGAGATAACTTCAACTTTGGAAGGATCTACTTGCACACCTTTTTCACTAATTACAAATCCAAGATAGGCAATGAATGTTTTCCCAAAGGAACATTTAGGAAAGTTTGCATGCAATTGGTTCTTTCGAAGAGTTTGAAGAACCGTTTCCAAGTGTTCCAAATGATTCTCCCAAGTAGAAGAATATATCAGAATGTCATCCAAATAGATGATTGCAAACTGATCCAAACAATCTCTGAATACTTCATTCATCAACCACATGAATGTAGCTGGAGCATTTGTAAGGCCAAAGGGCATGACAAGCCATTCAAAGAGCCCCATTTTGGTCTTAAATGTTGTTTTCCAAGTGTCTTCTGCTTGAATTCTCACCTGATGATACCCACTTTTGAGATCTATCTTGGAGAAGAATTTTCCCCTTGCAATTGGTCCAAGAGATCATCAATGCGAGGAAGTGGATAACGATTCTTGATTGTAATCTTATTGAGTGCCCTAAAATCAATGCATAATCTCCATGTGCCATCCTTCTTCAACACAAGCAAGATAGGAGAAGCACAAGGAGAAGTACTGGGTTTGATGAACCCTTTAGTCAACAATGCTTGAATTTGTTTCTTAATTTCTTCCATTTACACTATTGATTTTCTATACATTGAAGAATTAGGAAGAGAATATGCAGGAACAATCTCAATACTATGATTAATCTGTCTTTCAGGAGGAAGACTTGTGGGTTCTTGAAAAACATCAAAAAATGATTGAAGTATTGAATGAACTTAAGAACTCCTATTATTAGTGTGCTTAGGTGCTTGCTTTTCTTCTTGAATTGGTCTGATGAAGATGAGTGCTAATTCCTTTGCTTGATTTACAGCTTTGTGTGCTTGTCTACAACTCAACATCAAATTATGTGGAGTTTGTTGTGTACTTCTGATTATGAAATTTTTATTGTCTTTGTGCAAAGTGTATGTGTTTTTGTACCCATAATGTATAGAACTCCTATCGTATTGATAGGGTCTTCCAAGAAACAAGCCACAACAATCCATTGGAGTTACATCGCACACAACCGAGTCCACAAAAGGACTAAAAGCAAAATTCACAGTGCAAGTGTGTGTGATGTCGGATGTAATCCCATTGTCCTTCCATCCCAAAGGATAAGGATGAGGATGGGGATTCATCGGTAACTTCAGTTTGTCAACAACGGACCTTGCAATTAGATTTTTCTACGAGCCACTATCGATTATACAATCAACCATAAAGGTGTCACTGAGATGGACCGTAGTCACAAACAAATTCTCGCGATCACCTTGTGAAGTATTCATAAGGGTCAATTTGTTTAACCCTACCAATTCCTTATAAGGCTTATGTTCCCCTGTAGCCTCAATGGGACTTTCTTGTGAATCCTCATTGGAAGGCTTTACAACTAGGGATTGTTTCTTCACATTTTGCAACTTAAAACACCTCTTTTGAGTATGCCCTGGATTTTTACAATAATTACAAATCAAAGGTGATTTAGAAGAAGAATATTTTTGTGAAGAAGAAGAAGGGGAAGATGAAGAAGAGGGAGAAGGGGAAGATGAAGAAGAGGGAGAAGGAGAAGAAGAAGATTTAGCTCCCTTGGAATGTTGAGGAGAAACCTTCTGATTTCCTCTTGACGTAGAAGAGCGAGTCCCACACGATTGCTCCCTCATTTCCTCCTCAGCAAGAAGGGCTTGATTGAAAGCCATGTCAATGTTAACAATCAACTTGTATTTCATCTTCCTATAAATGGGTTCCTGCAAGCCACTTTTGAATTTGTTAACAAGTTGTGTCGCGTTATCCTGAATAGAATTCAAAATCTGCAACTTGTTAAATTGAAAAATATAGTCATGAACACTCATATTGGAGGTTTTTCGAAGACGAAGCCACTTGATGTCAAGCTCAGTGGCATAGTTTTAAGGATAAAAATTATTCTTCAAAACTCTTTGCAATTCATCTCATGTGCCAATGGGATTTTGGGTCCGTAGTCGATCAGTGACAAGGACCTTGGCAATGCCAGAAAGCTTCAACTTAGCAAAGTTAACCTGCTGATCCTTTGCTATCTTGGTATACTCAAACCAACTGTCCATGTCCAAAATCCAACTATTTAGGACCTCTGGATCTCACGAGCCAGTGTAATGGGGAACTTCACACTGTTGTTGAACTTCATTGGAAGTAACCTTATCATCCAAAATGTTGACAAGTTGGGTTACTTGAGCCAATTTGTCGGCTAATTCGGAAGCCATTTGACCCCGAGTGATCGCCAGCAAAAATTGTCACAAAAAGACAAGTTACAAAATGTGCAAAAATAAAATGTGCCCAAATTAATTTGCAAAAATTGCAAATTTACAACATGGAAGGGGCAAAAAAAAACAATATTTGCACAATGGTGGAAAAGTCAAAATTGACTTTATAGTAAAAACAAAAATAACCCCTTTTTTTTTTTTTAATCAAAAAGGTGTTTTTTTTTTAAACAATATGACTAAGTGACATTGCTGTGAAATTAATAAAATGGTAAATGCTTTACCAAAGGGGCTTATGCTGAGCAAAGAGACGACGGTTTCAGGAAAGTGTGAGTCATCGTGCACTTAGAACCAAGTGGTCAGGAATTGTGTTGATGACCAAGCTGTCTATTCGGGGCGTGGGACAGGATAGAGCGCATCGTCTGTGTGCAAGGCAGGGCAGAGCGCGTTGTTTGACCATGTGGTAGAGGTGTAGATAGTGGCGCAATGACCGCGTGGGCATGAAATAAAATGCAGAATCACAGATCTACAATTATCGATGTATGGGGTCAAAGACTGGTTAAATCCACTGCCAAAAATGATGCGGGATTAAGGCAAACTGGTTGTAATCGACCATCAAAAAAAGAATGTAAAAATGGCCAAAAAATCTTCCTCAGTCACGTGGGCCGAGGGAAATTTGTGTCAAGGCGAAGCGAATGTCGATGATGAATGGAAACTTCGTTGATTTGGCATCGCCTGACGTCTTCCCAAGACAGATCTGAGAATCGTGACGCACTGAGGTCATCCAACATTTTTAATCTCCCTGACAGCACTAAACACTGGATTCACAGGGCCAAATCTTCCAACAGTGTCGGATGTTGTCACGGAAGGAACATCCAATGGATCCAAAAAAAATTTGATCGATGTCCTACGTAGTAGATACACGTCGGGAGCTAATCTTAGCAGAGGCTGACAGCTGCAGCGATAGAAATCTGACAACGACAGCAGCAGAGATCTGTCAGCGACAGAGTTCTAAAAGGCAACGATAGAGTCCAACAGTTTTGGGAACGCCAATTTTCGTAGCAGTATCACGAAATAAATTATCGGCCAACTTGTGAGGGGCTATGAGAATTGCAGCAGTTGGTCACTGATCAAAGAGACTGGGGTCGTCCAGTGACGTCAGGAACGCAGGTTCTCGACCTTCAAGCTACAGGAACCAAATGTTGCTTTTTTTTTTTTAAATATGTTAGAGTCGCCTCGCGTGCCCTACAGTCGACGAAGGCAAATGGCCTGCACAATTTAGATTATATTGCACAAATGACAATATTTAATCAACCATGAAAATTGCTTGCAATTTTTCTGCAATATTGGTAGCAAAAATTTGTGCAACTTTTCTGAGCTTCACACTGGAACGAAGGTGGTGGAAAACTATCCAAACCACCCTATGGAGATCGAAAATTACCCAAAACCTCCAAAAATCCTTCGCTCTGATACCACTGATATGGATTATGTGAAGCTAAATATTATTAAAAAACAGAGGACTTAAATAAGTCCAAAAGGAAAACCGTAATCCTGGAAATCATGAACTGCTCCAAGGATTTACATACACAATCATGGAAAGGCTAAATATATAAGCCCTAAAATAATGAAAAGAAAGACATCTAGACCTAGACCATTCAACGGAGGAAATAAAACAACTCACGTTGATTATTTCGATGACTAAGTCCTAATTAACATATCCTAGGTCTAAAGAAATAATTAGCCCCTAGGTCTAAGTTTCCTTATCACAAGTAGTGGATAGTCATTTAGCATCCCAATAGTGGTCAATGTCAATATTTAGGCTACACGAATTAATGATCCATTACCCTCAAGTGCATGTAGATAGACATCGTGGAGCAACAAAATTGTCAAAAGTGTAATATGAATCAAAGGACCAAATGTAACCAATGGATCCCACTCCCACATAGCATGATTTTTCGGTTACAGATCGCACAATGAGAGAAGAGAACATGCATACTAGCCACTCTTCTAACATAATAACATCCCTTGTTTAGACATCATGATCATTAATAACAAAATTGACTATAAAAAACTATATATTAACATGTGAGGCATTCAAAATGTTGGCTCTTAAGCCTTTACAACTTACATTTAAAAGCATTTTTTTATTCAAGAAATACAAGTGGATTGTTGTTTGACCTCTGTTTTATCTCATGTATGTATGAATTTTGCTTATTTTTATTATTAAATTGGTTAAATAATTTAGCTTTAGTTCTATAATGTGGATTTCATGCACTTCATTCTCTGGTTCTAGAATTTGCTTTCAAGTAGATACAATTAATTCTAATTGACAATAAAACCAGTTGGTCTATTATGTGATTTATTTTGTTTCATGTGGTTTAAGCTTGTTAATGCATGTATTTTTATGTGGTTGAATTCACAACCCTATAAGTTCTATCTTCAGTTACATTTCTTTCTTTCAACATCATTTTCATCCCCCATTAATTTCATTAGCAATTAGCTAGGATTCCTAAGGAACTGGCCTCCTCTGAAGATTGAATAGAAATACTCAAAACTTTAAGGTCACTCAATGTTGTTTAAGTTTTTTGGGTGCACAACCTTTCCACAGGTAGATTTTTTTACCAACAACACCTATGAAAAAAGAATGAAAATAATGTTATCTATATTTGTTATGATTTTAGAAATATCAACCTAGATTGTCTTAAGGATAAGTTTCCTTTACCTTCTATCGATGTTATTATAGATTCCAACTAGGGTATGAAATATCATTCCTTATGGATGGCTATTTAGGGTATAACCAAATCTAGATTTTCCCTAAGGATCATGCTAAAAAAACTTTTACTACATATTGGGGCACATTCAATTATGTTGTCATGTCTTTTGGATTAAAAATATTTTTGCTACTTAACAATAGTATTTCATGAATTGATTGAAAAAATAGTGTAATCTTATGTGGATGACATTTTGGGTAATTCTAAGAAGTGGGCTAGCAACCCATTTGACCTTTGTGTCATATTTGAGTGATTACATCACTATAAGGTTAAACTATTGAATCTTAGAGCCATTGGGAAATGCATCTCTAAGTTGAATTTCAAATTTTATCCATTGAATCATTTGCTTAAGAAAGACATTGAGTTTAAGTAGGATAAAAATTGTAATAAAGTCTTTCTAGAATTTAGGAAATTTATTTTACAACCCCAATTGTTTGCCTACCCAACCTAGATGAGTCGTTAATATTGTATATCTTGGCTACTCATGTTTCCTTAGGAGTTTTCCTTATTCAAAAATATAATAACAATAAGTATATTTAATACTACATTAGTTGAATAATACTTTTGGTAGAAACATGGCACAGTCCCATGGAAAAGGATTTCTTACCCATATAATTTGCATGTGAGAAATTATGACATTAAATTTTATATTAGACTACTTACATGACCATTAAAATTGACCTTTTAAGACATATACTACAAAATCCTTACATCCCTTGTGACATCTATTACAAAAAATATATGACTATGATACAATAGTTTGACATTTGTATATTTACACAAAAATATATTAAAGCTTAAGTGATTATTGATTAGATAGCAACAAATCTTGACCCCATACAACAACCCTTAAAGGAGGTATTATGTGATGAGGACATAATGGTCATTTCCTATGCTCCTTATGACTTTGTCACATTTCCTTCATTATTTTGAATATTATTTAGGAGTTTTCTCCTTATGATATCACTAAGTAAGAATGAGCCCTCTTGGAGACTTATGAGCTTGACGAGAGGCATCATGAATCAATGGATAAATAGAAAGTAAACATAGATTCCACTTTCTAATAATATGATGAAAACCTCCACTCTAATACTTGGATCCTCCACTTTAATGGAGCAAGGAAGGAATCAATAGTAGGATTTGGTATCTCTCTCAAGTGTCCAACTAGCCTAGTTTTTCATATGACCTTTTTCTTAAACATGGGCAAAACTAATAATAATATGGAATACAAGACTAATTTTAGATCTCGTGACTGCCCAAAGTATGAATATTAAACACATAAGTGTTAGGTGATTTTAAAATTATGTTTATTAGATTGCTAGTGAATATGTTCTTAAAGCTCACTATTTGATCCCTTACCACCAAGCGACTACTAATTTGATTAGTATTTTTGAATCTTTGTCCATTAGGTATTTTCCTAAGGTTTAGAATGACAAAGTTAACTCCCTGCTACTTTGGCTACCAAATTTGTACCACACAAAAACATTTCTAAAACTAATTTTGTGGTAAAATTTCATAATAAACATGTTATTTCTATCATTGATGGCATAATGGATATATATATATATATATATATATATATAATCAAGGTTAATGCTATTTATTGAAAAATCCTTCTTGATGATCATTGCTATGGAAAAATTAAATGTTTCCTCGATGATCAATCCTACCCACCTATGGATAATCTTAAGCATCAAACTCATATTTGTAAGAGGGCATTTAAAATATTGTTCTTATCAAATTCTTGTTCTAGCATAATCTTATTAGTGTTATATTATCATGCCTTATAGAAACTAAAGTACACAAAACACTTTTTGATGTTCATAGTGGTGACTATGGGTCACTTTTGACCAACAGTGGGAACTTGACACCAATAAGTAAGTTAAATCTTATGAAAAGAATTAGTTTCATAAAGATGAAATTCATGTCCCTACTCAAGTTCTTCATACAATTGAGTCTCCTTAGTCTTTCTATACTTGGGGTCTTGACCTTGTTGGACCTTTTCTTCCCATGTCCTTGGATGGACACAAATTTATCATCACAACCATAAAATATTTTACAAAATAAATGGAAGCTATGTCATTGATAAATAAAACAAATCTCACCATACCCAGATTTATTTTTAATCAAATTGTGGGTTACTTTTGTGTCCCATACATTCTAATTTTCAATAATGCTAATACTCTAAAAAATAAATAAATTCAAAATTTAAGTTTTTAATTAGGAAGTTGGCATCCTTTTCTATGCCTTACTGTCCAAAATGTAATGGTCAAGCTAAATCTAACAATCAAAATTTGGAAAAAATACTATGAAGAAGATAGTTAAGGAATATTTTTTCCCTTGATATATCATACTAAAGTTGTCTATAGGGGCAACCTATTTTCATTGGTATATCATACTAAAGTTATTTTTCCACTTGAAATTAAATTTCCTTCTTGTGTTTCCTTAAAAACATTATTGAGTCGTGATGACTATCATTAGGAGTACTAAGAATCCCATCTTGTCGAACTTACTAATCTTGATAGGATATGTCTACATGCTATTGAGCATAATAGATCCTATAAGAGTCATATTTCCAAGTAATATAATAAAATATATATGATCCTAAATTCAAATTCAAGTATTTTATCCTCAAGTTTGATAATATGCATAAGAAGCGCAAGGGTATGTTTATATAGAAATGTCTTGGTCTATATAGTATCAAATATTTATTTGGTTTTAGGGAAATAAAATTGTAAATATTGGATGGATGTGACTTGGATGAACCCACCAATTCCATGCATGTTAAATGCTTTTATGCATAGCCCCTTTAGACCTATTTGTACTATATTTATATATTTTTGGTTCGTCTATCATCTTTAGCACATTGTTTTTTGCTTTGCTTACTTTAATTGTTTGTTTATGTGTTTCAATACTATTCATTCTTTAGTTTGGTACATCTACATGTGTAATGTAGCATCTCTTCTACTCGTGACTTTGAACCCCTTTAATATGGTGATCCTAGTCACCTCAGTCCTTTCATACTTGTCATCGATATTGGCTTGCTATTTTGCATTTTGAGTGGTTTTATATCACTTGACCATGACCACCCATTTAAGTGATGATGTTGGTTGTCTTAACTATTAGCTTTAATTTTTCATTGTTGGTTCATTTTTGTTGCTTCATCTTCTCATTGCTTTATGTTCTTTGTCCATTTTTACTAGCATTTAATATTGTTGATTTTTTTTGTGATTTGTTTTCCACTCTTCCCCATGGTGTCACTCTTGTCAATAAGAGGCACCATGATGTATGTAATTCCTTCCTTATATTAGTACCATACTTTGATATCCATAAATAAAAATACCTTAGTTCAACCCATGCCATATCATATATGGTATGTGGTCAAAACACCAAGGCAACATTCCCTTATATTTTTATATAATAAAAATAACACAAAAGCTTTCCAATCAATCAATCAATCATACTGGTGTTTCACTATAGTGGGGAGTGTGAATTTTTGAACAATGCACTTGACTAGATATAACAGTGGAAAATCCCATTAAAGTAAGGGTATACTCACTTTCTTTTGCATGGGATCTTCCTCCCCTAGGGCAATTTATAATATGTATTTATCCCATATTTATTCACTTCTACAATTTTTTTGTCCCATTGTAGTAGCAAGCATGCTTTTTTGAACAATGCACTTGACTATATACTATCAAGGTGAACCCCATTGTAGTGGGAGCATAATGACTTTCCCTTCCATAAGATTTCCCTCTCCTAAGATAAGTTGCAATATGGATCTAGCCCTCTTTTTTGCTTTTGTATTTTTTCTTCCTCTATCATGGTGGGCATAGCTTACCAAGAAATGCATCTATCATTAACAGTAGGATGTACATTGGATTTAGGAATATATATTTACATAGTATTTGTTCCATAGGTTAGCATCCCTTAGGCTACCTAATACCAAGAGGTGGACATGATTGATTGTTGTAGTGTTCATCTATGATCATCTAAATTATACAATTTTGATTATGGTTGGTGTTAAGGGATTAGACATTGTTATAGCACTCTAAAATATTCTATTTTAATCAATGAATCCCCATCTATATCTTTGAGTAACCCTGTAGACTCTACTAGGATTACCAATTATATCCTTATCTATTTTTTATTATTGTAGAACTATTAGGAAGATTTGTTGCAAAGGAAAAATTAGAAGGAAAAGTGAGATGTATTCACATTGTAAAAAATAGCCCCTCCAAGTACCATTTCTAATTTATTGTTGCAACAAATCGCCCCTTCCAATCTCATCTCTATTTTGTTGATGAATATTTTCTTTTGGGTCATCCCTTAGTGAGGCCATTTATTCTAAATACTTATTATCATGCTATGATAAAGCTACTAGCCAACTAGTTAATAATACAAAATCTATGATCTTTTCCACTAGCACTATAGTTGGTTAAGGTTTAAAATTTGAATGTTTCCATCAACATATTTGGTTATTTCTTTTTCTCATAAAGGAATGAAGGATATCTGGGACTAAATTTTGGATAGGATAAAATCTAGTCCAACAAGATAGAAAGGTAAGTTCTTAACCATGCATGGAAAACTATAATTGATAAAGTTTACATTACAGTACATCCCTATATAATGTCACTTTCAAGACAACTAGTAGGTATAGTATTTATAGAACTTTAAAATATTTTCTTTATAAAGGATACGAGGGAAAATATTAGCTTTCTTCTTTGTCAATGGAATAGATTTTACAAAGGAATAAAAATATAAAAGGGGTAGCTTTGAAGAATTGCATATTTATGAGTTTGGATTTAGGAGAAAAACATGACTAGATATTATTCAAATATCAAGGAAATATTTTGAAAAAGTATAACATTAAAAATATTAGGTTTTGTTGATGCAATGAAATTACTCACAAAATGAACCTTACCTAAAGAATCACTAACATTAAATTTCATATCGGATAGTTTGCAATCAGTCAATAAACACATTAGATGACTAATCAATAAGGGATATTCTACAAATTTTTGGTTTATTTCTTGGTTTAAGCCTTATCCTCTTATTTTTTTATATAAAATGGAAACCATTATCTCGAGCATGTTTGGATTATAAACTTTCAAAGGTCAAAAATTATGTTAATGTGAGCAACAGTTCCAGATCATAGGTTTTTGCTAATAATCCAATTGAAGTCAGACAAATAGTAGATGAGTTTGATAAATGATTCAGGTGTTTTATTTTCTATTTTGTGCAAAAGGATAAGTTGGTTTGGAAACTATCAAAATATGGTGGATACTTGCTCAAGCTGGGGTATGAGGATTTAGATAAATTAAAGTTTTCTACATCATATTATTTTGCTTGAAAAAATGTTTGGTCATTGGAGGCCCTCCCTAAGGCCTCAACATTCCCTTGGTTATTAGTGCAAAGCAATATTCTTACATAAAAGAGTCTACAATTAAGAGGATATCTCAAATATTTTAAGTGTGCCTTATGTAAAGAAGCATCTAGGAACATAAAATTGTTTACGTCTCTATTGTCTTTGTGGTAGTATAATATAATGTTGCTTTTTAAAAAATATGAAAATATACTCGCTAGGTCCATCAACATTGAAAGACCTAATAAATTGCTAAATTTATTATTTTAAAGCTAAAGTATTATGTATTCTATAAAGGATTTATCATGCACCCCTTTGTTAGAATTTATGGCTTGAGATTAATAGATATTTTTAAAATGAATTTCAAAATCATCTGTTAGGTTCAGAACCATATTATTGCCTCTCTCGTAGAATGTTTTCAAATATGGTCCTCACCATGAAAAGTATCTAGTGCACGAAAGAGGTGCTAGCCTCTTGATTATTTTATTTTATTATATATATATATATATATATATATATATATATATATATATATATATATATATATATATATATATATATATATATATATATAAAAAGTTCATTTATGATAATGGAGATAATGCAAAGGACATACTTTGATTTATGGTAAAATGGAAAAATTTAAAATTTTGTTTATCAAAACTATTTTTGATAGTGCTTCCAAAGGAAATCTAGCACAAGCTAGTGAAAGTGGTATTTTTCAAAAGAGGAAACTTCTCACTTAATCATAATCATAAAGAGCTTCAACTAACAAATATACAAAGGCTAAGGCACTCCTTACAAGATCAAAAGTGTATTTGAAAGGAATGTAAATATATTTCAATTGAGAGGGTTTTGCAAATTACTATTAATGTTATCAATGAAGATAGATACGTGGATTAAAATAAAAATAACATTTTTTTTTTGTAACACTATTTTTAGTACTGACAAGTGCAAGGTTCAAACAATAGGGGCTACTCCCACCAAACCTATTCCACCTCGTTATATTGTTGATGTTTATTAGTTATTGTTGGAGGAAATATTTAGGAAATGTGAGCATATTTATAGTGTAAAAAAATATGTTGTAAATATTTTAGCTAATTGTGGTTTAATTGATTTTAATTTATTTTATAAATATTTTGGATCTTTATCTTGATAAAATTAAAAATTTAGAAGGCATTGGTTGAGTGAGGTATTTGAACGGGTTAGTTATAAAAACCTAGCAATCTGAGGAGATGAATATCTTTTTTTATATTGAACATCGTTTACAAATATCAGCGCTCATTCAAGCAAACACAAGAAAATCGACCTCACAACCACATGGATGATACTAACTGAGATGAATATATTTGATGAAAGGTAAGCTATATGTGGTTTAATTGACCTTACAACAAATGTAATATTTTGTTCTTTTGATATGAATGGCCCCAATATAAGCCACATATAGCTTATGGTTGTACCCAAGGGCTAAGTGGATTGGTAAGTGCTTGTCTAGCTGGCACTTGCCAAGAAGACACCCAGGTTCAAACCTCAAGGATAGCCTGTTTACAAATGGAGTAGTTTGATTTGAATCCTTTGAGTATGCGTCAGACTAACGATGATGATACAAATCTCGAGCGATCGGTGGTCCCCTTCATGCTAGGTCAATAATAACGAAGTGAAATAGGTTTGGTGGAAGTAGCCCCTATGGTTTGAACCCTACGCCAGGTGGATTGGTAAGTGCTTTTCTAGCTGGCACTTACCAAGAAGACACCCAAGTTCAAACTTTGGGGGCAACCTATTTGCAAAGGTAGTAGTTTGATATGAATCCTCTGAGTGCGCGTTAGACTGACAATGATGGTACAAATCTTGAGCGACCAGTGATCCCCTTCATGTCGGTTTGAACCTTGTGCTTGTCAACTACTAAAAATAGAGTGGTTGTGACCAACTCTCGTATGTAACCCAAAAAAATAGCTTATGGTTCATTTTGGTTTTTTAACTTAAAAATTTTAATTTTAATTTTATTTATAAAAACCCTTTCTTGACAACTTTGTTGAACACATGTTTGTATTAAAGACAACACAGTGATGACACTTAAAGACTTTGAAATTTTACTTAACCTTTAATATTTTATTAAGCTTTTTTCTTTTTAATAAACTTAAGATTTTATGATAATAAACTTCGGGGGCAGCCTATTTG
Organism: Wollemia nobilis; assembly: GCA_028583015.1. Lineage (NCBI taxonomy): Eukaryota > Viridiplantae > Streptophyta > Pinopsida > Araucariales > Araucariaceae > Wollemia > Wollemia nobilis. Next base: position 3,420,567 of record JAQPPZ010016363.1, on the reverse strand, counting down.
CAAAGGTAGTAGTTTGATATGAATCCTCTGAGTGCGCGTTATACTGACAATGACAATACAAATCTTGAGTGACCAGTGATCCCCTTCATGTCGGGTTAACAATAACGAGCGAAATAGGTTTGGTGGAGGCAGCCCCTATGGTTTGAACCTTGCGCTTGTCAGCTACTAAAAATAGAGCGGTTGTGACCAACTCTCCTATGTAACCCAAAAAATAGCTTATGGTTCATTTTGGTTTTTTAATTTAAAAATATAATTTTTAAAAATTTTAATTTTATTTATAAAAACCCTTTCTTGACAACTTTGTTGAACGCATGTTTGTATTAAAGACAACACAGTGATGATACTTAAAGACTTTGAAATTTTACTTAACCTTTAATATTTTATTAAGCTTTTTTCTTTTTAATAAACTTAAGATTTTATGATAATTATTGAAACAAATCATTAAAGTTTGAATAGGTTGAACCGTTATTTTTTTTATATATATATATATATATATATATATATATATATATATATATATATATATATATAAATAAAAGTTGTTAAGGTAACATAATAGTATAATTTTTTATTAATCCTCGTAGTTTGAAATTATAATGATAATGCAAATTTATTGAAAAAAATCATTAAAGTTTGAATAGGTTCAACTGGTTTTTTTAACCTTGCGCTTGTCAGCTACTAAAAATAAAGCAGTTGTGACCAACTCTCCTATGTAACCCAAAACAAATAGCTTATGGTTTATTTTGGTTTTTTAATTTAAAAATAATAATTTTAAAAATTTTAATTTTATTTATAAAAACTCTTTGTTGACAACTTTGTTGAACACATGTTTGTATTAAAGACAACATAATGATGATACTTAAAGACTTTGAAATTTTACTAACCTTTAATATTTTACTAAGCTTTTTTCTTTTTAATAAATTTAAGATTTTATGATAATTATTGACCCAAATCATTAAAGTATGACATGGGTTCGATGGAAGGTGCTTTCGGAAAGATGATAACGAAGGGCTCTTAAAAAATTCGATGAGCTTATAAGATAGTACGTCGTGTGTGTCAGATAGCTGTAGGTAACATAAGATATGATAAGTATACTTTTTTATTAATTTTGAAATTACAGAAACAAATCATTAAAGTTTGAATAGGTTCAAATTTTTTTTTTTTTTTTACTTAACCTTAATAAACTTAAGTTTTTTCTTTTTAATAAATTTAAGATTTTATTAAAGTTTGAATAGGTTGAACCGTTATTATATATATAAAAGTTGTTAAGGTAACATTAGATATGATAAGATAACTAATTAAAAATATAGGAGCGGGAAAATGAGCTCTGGCGATTTTTGAATCTGAACTAGGGTTTTTGGATTTTCGAAAAATCTCTGGCTTCTGCTGGCTTGCAGAGGTGTCTTTGGGGTACGGTGGTTCTGAAGGTTCGATCGGTGCCCCAGGAGGGTCCAATGGGGACTCCTCCGGCTCCTTTTCCAGGAAGTACTAGCTCTTATGCTGATTTGTTTAAAGAAGATTCTCCTCCGAAGAATGCCGAAGCCCAAAAGATGGCATATAAAAAGCTCTTCACGACTGTTGGGAATAGGTCTTCAGCACGGCGTGTGAATGGTTGTTTACCGCAGGCCGAATCCAGGCCAAAAATCGTCATTGATCCCAGCATGGTTGAGGAGTCTGTCCTCTATAGAGCTAGACATGATTTAATCTGCAAGTTCATGGGTATTCGCCCTTCCCTGAGCTTTCTGCATTCTTGGATCCGCCAGAACTGGGAGCCCCACGGTGAGTTTTCATTGTGGTTTATTAGTAATGGTTATTTTATTGTCGCCTTCTCAGCTCTGGCCGATAGAAATAAGGATTTTGAGTCGGAGAAGAAAAACCATGGCCCGACAGGGCTATTTGTTCAACCCTGGAGGGTAGGATTCGATCCTCGTGTTGAACCTACCGCTGTCCCAGTGTGGATTCGATTATATGCTCTTCCAATGGAATTCTGGGGTGAGCAGGTACTGGCAATGATTGGCAATTCGATTGGTAGACATCTGGGTGTTGCCAGAGACACTATTGAAGGGAGCATGGCGGTGTATGCTCGAATATGTGTGGAGATGAATCTGAGCCGACCTTTGCCGGCAGAGTTGGAAATTGAACTGGCAGGTCTTTCCTGGATTCAACAGTTGGACTATGAGGCCCTACCCTTTAGATGTCGGGTTTGCCACAAGCATGGACATTTGGCCCGTTTTTGTCCTCTTAATATGAATGCCAATATGGAGGCCTCCTCAGGAATGCCAAACTCGCCTAAAGAGGATAAGGCTGCACCCAATAAAGATCCTATTAGCACCAGTCAGGGCCAGGAGGCTCAGAGAGAGGGTTTTGAACAGCCCAGAAGAAAAATACGGACAAAGAAAAAGGAGGGAAAGGAGCAATCTCATCTCAGGCCTGCCAATAGGTATGAGATTTTTAAGTCATTGGTTGATGAAGAGGATCAATCTATGGAGGGCTTGGAGGGTTTCAAGGAAACCTCTGTTGTTCCTGGGCAACTCCCCCTCTCATCTTCTCCTGTCATTCAGCAGATAGTTGATCCCTCTGAGGTATCACAGCCAGTGTGTTCTGGTGCCTTAGTAGTCCATAACCAGGAGCAGACAGTTTCTCAGGATGTTCGCATGGGGATAGCAGAGAAAAACAGGGAAAGGCCATCTTTGGGGATAACCCAGATAGAAAAAAGATCAAAAAATAGTAATTCTCAGGAGTTGGTAGAAGATCCAATAAGGAGTCGCTAGCGACCCAGGGAGACAAATTGATCATGGGAGGATTGGTGAGGACAATTGACTCTTATTGCTCCCAGGGTAACCCATGATTATACAATCTTGGAATGTGAGGGGTTTAAACAATAGAACCCATCAATCTGTTGTTCAAAGATTATTAGAGCATAGCAATACTGATTTTTTGCTTTTACAAGAGACCAAGATGTCTTTGGATCTTATGTCTAAAACAGTCAACAAAATTTGGAGGGGTGTTGGTCATATGGATGTGGCTGCCCAAGGTGCCTCGGGGGGATTGTTACTCTGTGGAACTCTCTGGAATGGTCTGCAATAGAACACCTTGCCTGGAGGGGTGTTCTCACTTCCCTGTTTAGGAATAATGTCTCTGCAGAATTCATTCTTGTCACTAACTTTTATGGTTCTCAAACTCTAGAGGGTCAGAGGCGGCAGTGGAAGGTTGTGCATGACATGCGAGCATCAAGGGAAGATATAGACTGGATTATAGCGGGGGACTTTAACGCTAAATTATCTTCTAGAGACCAGGAAGGGGGATCACCTCTTTTGGATCCAGGGGACCGGTTCATGATTGCTCAAGTCCAGGCTTTGCACTTAGTGGACATTAAATGTCCTGGCAATAACTTCACTTGGACTAATAAAAGGTGGGAGCCCCATAGTAGGAAGGTGAAGCTAGATCGCTTTTTGCTTTCAGAGGAGGTGTTTGTAAAATGGAATATCAATTTTTAGATTTTGGCAGGCCCTGTTTCTGATCACTGTCCTATTCTGTTGGAAAGCGGGACTAGGATGGGGATCCATCACAAACCTTTCAGATTTGAGAATTTTTGGCTTCAGAAAGAAGAACTTCGGGAGAAAATTCCACAGTGGTGGGAAGAGGGCCGCCCAGCTTATGGGAGAGCTATGTTTAGAATCCACAAACAACTTCAATATGTCAAATCTCAGTTGAAGTATTGGAGGCGTTCTAATAAATCTGACTTCCAGACCCAAAGAGCTCCATTGGTGGCCCGCTGGGATGAGGTCCAAAAATAGTTTAGAGAAGGAGTAATAACTGATCAGCTCAAAGTTGAGGATGATGCCTTGCGTTCTGCGGTTGAGGACATTGACAACCAGGAGGAGATCTATTGGAAACAGAGAGCAAGAACTTCCTGGTTATTAGAAGGGGATAGAAATACAAAATTCTTTCATCGGATTGCTTGTGCTCGAAGACAGATGAATAAGATGGAGGCCCTTCAAGATGAGAACGGTCATTCCTTTGATACTCTTCCAGGTATTCATTCCCATGCTATGGATTATTTTTCAAAGCTTTTTAAGGAAAGTGTGGTTCAAGATGTAGAGGCCCAAAATGAAGTTATTTCTGTCATACCTGCTATTATTTCGGAGGATGAAAATCAGGCCCTCCTCAAACCCATTGATAGGGATGAATTGAAAACTGTGGTCTTTGGAATGAGCACTGGTAAAACTCCTGGTCCAGATGGCTTCCCAATTGAGTTCTTTCAGGCTTTCTGGGACTCGCTTAGAGGAAGATGTAAGGGCTGTTGTTGAAGAATCCAGAGAAAATAAGAGAATGCTTAAAGCTATAAACCACACGTTCATTACCTTGATTCCAAAAGGGGAGGAGGGGGTTCATATTTCAGATTATAGGCCTATTGCCTTATGTAATGTGGTGTACAAAATACTCACAAAGGTAATGGCTGAGCGCCTAAAACCTCTTCTTCACAACATTATCTCCTCTGAGAAAGGAGGCTTTGTTGAGGGACGACAGATTCCGGATGGGGTGGTTGTGGCCCAGGAAGCAATCCATTCAATGCACACTTCTGGTAATAAAGGGATGTTCATTAAATTGGATATGTCAAAGGCTTATGATAGGGTTGAATGGAGCCTCCTGGCTAAAATGATGGCAGCCTTCGGCTTCTCTCAAGGCTGGATTGAGTGGATCATGAGTTGTGTCTCTTCCCCGACTTACTCTGTGCTTATCAAGGGCCTTCCTTCGCAACCTTTTGGAGCTTCTCGAGGTCTGCGCCAGGGGGATCCCTGTTCCCCTTATCTTTTTCTCATTCTGGCTGAAGGTCTTGGCAGACTTTTCTCGAGGAGAAGACAACAAGGCAGATTATTGGGTATTAGGGTGGGGGATGAAGTTGTATCGCACCTGCAGTTTGTGGATGACACTGGTTTGATGGGAGTAGCCAGCATCAGGGAAGCTAGAACGATTAGGGATACTCTTAATGTCTATCTCAGGGCTACTCAACAGGTCATTAATGACAAGAAATCCAAAGTGGTCTTTTTTAATCTGGAGCAAAGGCTTCGAAACAGAATTTTAGAAATCCTGGGATTCACTAGGACTTCTCTCCCTGTGGTTTACTTGGGTATCCCCTTGCACTTCAAGAGGCTGAAATTAGACACTTGGAGGAATATGCTGGAGTGTATCAAGGACAGAATTAATCACTGGTCTCACAAGTGGTTAAGTTATGGTGGCAGATTAACGTTCTTACAGTCTATCATTCAAGCCATGCCAATCTACAAATTTTCTATCCTGGCTGCCCCGCTTACAATATGGAAAGAGTTGGACAGGATGGCTAGGAAGTTTTTGTGGGAAGGAGCTAAAGGAAAAAGAAAGTGGGCCTTAGTGGGTTGGGATAAAGTCACCCAGCCCAAGGTAAAAGGTGGGCTGGGACTGAGAGGATCCAAGTTAAATAATCAAGCCTTGGCTGGAAAGTTGTACTGGAGGTGGATTTCCCAACCAACTTCCTTATTCAGTAGAATTCTAACGAGTAAATATTTGGGTCAAGTTAACCCCAATGAGGTGGGCCGTTTCCCTCTGGATGGTACTGGATCCTTAGTGTGGCAGGCTCTCAAGCTAGGATCTCAGGTTATTAAAGATCAGCTATTTTGGAAAGTGGGGAGAGGGGAGAAGGCCCGTTTTTGGACTGATTCTTGGGATCAGTACCCACCCATCATTGTTGAATTCCCCGAGTTACTTCCAATAAAATCTGCCATAGAAATCATGGGTTGGGTCCAAATTGAAAGTTATTTCAACACTTCTCAGCTGGGGGAGTATAAGTTTAAGAAGTTTAAGAGGTTGGAGGAGTGGCCAATTCCAATCCCCCCGGAGTTGGCACCCATATTAACCAAAATCTTGACAAAAAGGTTTCTCACAGGGAGAGACGAGGAGGATGAATTAGCTTGGGGCTATGGGAGCCTTGGTGTTTATACAGTGAAGGACGGATATGACAAGATCCTCCCAGACCCTCCCCCCCATTCTTTTTCGGTTGAGGATTGGAGAAAGATTTGGCACTCTAAGGGCTGGCCGAAAGTAAACTTTTTTGCTTGGCAGTTTATGCACAATGGTATTCTCACTTTTGACAATCTCAGATGTAGAGGAATCATCGGCCCTTCTCAATGTGTTTTATGCCACAAGAACGAAGAAACAGCTGATCACCTGATGTTTGAGTGCCCTTTCACGCGTCGATTTGGAAGCGCTGGCTCTCTCATTATAAAATCCAGGTTAATGGTGACATGAATCGGACTAATATTTGGGAAAGATGGAAGCGGGGTAGATTTACATCCAAAGCTCTTCAAATTGGGTGGGAGCTTGGTTTATACTTCATTTGGTGGCAAGTGTGGTTGGAGAGAAATGCTAGAATTTTTAGAGAAACCTTTTCCTCGCTAGATGGAGTTTGGCAGGTCATCTGGAGCAAAGTCACAGAAACTGTTGCCGTCTACGCTAAAGAGGAAACTCAGGTTGTTCCTGGGCCAATGGAAGAGGGAGTTGACCAGCGAGAGGGACAGAATAGAACCAGTTGGAAATCACCCCTGGAAGGCTGGATTAAAATCAATACTGATGGAGCCGCAAAGGGCAATCCGGGTAGCGCCGGTATTGGCGTGGTCTGCCGGAATCATGAGGGATCGGTGCTTTATTGGGAACTGCAGGGTTTGGGTAGAGCCACAAATAATGAAGCAGAAGCCATTGCTATCAAATCTGCCTCTATTTGGGCAATTACTCAGGGTCACAGGAGGATAATTCTTGAATCTGATTCTCAAATTCTGGTTGGAGCTCTAGACTGCATGAGGAACTTTTCGTTGAACGCTTGGAGGTTGAGGATTCTGGTCTCTCAAATCAAGAAATTATGGAGGGAATTAGATGATGTGATTCCAGTATATGTGAGCAGAGATTTAAACAAAGCGACCGATTTCCTGGCTAAGATGGGTGCTGCGAAAGAGGTAGGGGTGCAGCTGCACAGTGACATGCCTATTGAAGATGAGGTGATTAGGCAGGGCCTTGAAAGATCCTTGAGACAATGATCAATGAAAAAGCTAAGGGTGGTTTTTGTCACGATTTCGTGACTTGTTGCGCCATCGCGGCCATTGGCGGTAAGCTGTCGCGATATCGCGACATGTTGCGTCGTCGCGACTGCTGGAGAAAAGTTGTCGCGATATCGCGACATGTTGCGCTGTCACGGCCGATGCGGGAAAGTTGTCACGATATCGCGACATGTTGCGCCGTTGCGACCATCGAGGAAAAGTTGTCGCGATATCGCGACATGTTGCGCCATCGCGGCCAAAGGAGGAAAGTTGTCGCGATATCGCGACATGTTGCACCGTCGCTGCCGTCGAGGGAAAGTTGTCGCGATATCGCGACATGTTGTGCTGTCGCGACCGATGTGGGAAAGTTGTCGCGATATCGCGACATGTTGCGCCGTCGCGGCCGTCGAGGAAAAGTTGTCACGATTTCGTGACATGTTGCACCGTCGCGGCCAAGGGAGGAAAGTTGTCGCGATATCGCGACATGTTGTGCCGTCGCGGCCAAGGGAGGAAAGTTGTCGCGATATCGCGACATGTTGCGCCGTCGCTGCCGAAGGGAAAGTTGTCACGATTTCGTGACATGTTGCGCCATCGCGGCCAAGGGAGGAAAGTTGTCGCGATTTCGTGACATGTTGCGCCATCGCTGCCATCGAGGGAAAGTTGTCGCGATATCGCGACATGTTGCGCCGTCGCGGCCAAGGGAGGAAAATTGTCGCGATATCGCGACATGTTGCGTCGTCGCGGCCAAGGGAGGAAAGTTGTCGCGATTTCGCGACATGTTGCGTCGTTGTGGCCGCTGGTGGATTTTTGTCGCGATATCGCGACATGTTGCTCCGTCGCGGCCAAGGATGGATTTTTGTCACGATTTCGCGACAGGTTGACTTTTTTGCGGTCAGAGGAGTCTTGTGTCGCGATTTCGCGACTTGTAGCTTTTTCGCGGACAGAGGTGAAGTTGGTGTTTGCTGCGTGTTTTCGCGATAAGTTGTTGTAATGGACCTATCAGCTCTCTCGACTAGCTTGGTATTGGTTCAAGAGATTTGGATCCAGTGCAAATCTTCCTCTTCTCTTGTAATCATGTGCTTTCATTGTTTTCGGCTGGGATGTGTCTTATCCCAATTGTAACTGATCAATGTTTTAATACAAGTTTTTTTCAATTTTTTCAAAAAAAAACATTAGATATGATAAGTATAATTTTTTTTTATTAATCCTCATTGTTTGAAATTACAATGATAATGCAAATTTATTGAAACAAATCATTAAAGTTTGAATAGGTTCAACCGTTTTTTTTAATATTAAAAGATAATCTGTTACAACAACTTCACCAGGGAGACACACACTCACCCACGCCACAGTTTGAACCTTGGACCTCCCGAAAAAGAGCCAAAGCCCAAACCGTTGTGCTACACCCCTAGATGCAAATAGGTTGAACCATTACTATATATATATATATATATATATATATATAATGTTAAGGTAACATCAGATATGATAAGTATAATTTTTTATTAATCTTCGTAGTTTCTCTAATTTTTATAAATAATCACTAAGTTTAATTTTGATATTTCAAAAATTACTTTTTTAACATTTTAATTTTTTTAATATTTATATACTTAAAATAATATAAAATTAAATTTTAATAAATGTAAACATTTATTATAAATTAATTAAAAAAAACACAAACTTAAACTTTTAATTGTGAAAGAGAATACATTTATGTAATGTTAAATTGTTAGATTAATTAACATTTCAAGGAGGAGGCTTAGGGTTCCAATCTTGTCAAATGATATATAGATAATATACAAGTTTTGTGGTAATACTATTACGTGGTGATGATATAATATGGGTGGGACCTTTTTCAATCCCATGTAACACATTCAAAACAAAATTAATTAATATATAATTTTTTTAAATATATATATAAAGAATTTGAAAAACTTATATTAATATAATATTATTTACAAGTTGGGGTGTTAACCACTATCTTAAAAAATAATATCTCATTTAAATTACCTTATAAAATACTATATATACATCTAAAGAAATTTGAAATAACTCATTGTGATTTTATAATTAAATAAATTTTAAGAATAACAATATAATAGACTGAAAGAAAAACGCGTTTTTTGAGCTCTGGCGATTTGGCGGGAATCCTTCTGCACTGTCGACGGCCGTGGCTCTAGGGTTTCAGTTCGGAAACCTCCTCCAGCGTGTTTGGGGTTTGTTGCAGGCTTCTGGTCTAGGATCTTTCGGTGTCCCGGAGGGCCCAATGGGGTCTCTTCCTGGTTCTCGTGAGGGAAAAAAGACCTCTTATGCGGAGATTCTTCGAGAAAATCCTGCGTCTTCCTCTGCTGAAGCTCAACGCAGTGCCTTCCATCTGCTAGCCAAGAATGCGGGCAAGGGCTCTCCTGGGCACAGAATCAATGGATGTCTCCCGCAATCTGCATCTAGACCGAAAATAGTCATCGAACCAGAGCTGGTTGAAGACACGATAAACTACCGGACCACTCATGATCTGATTTGCAAGTTCATGGGCATTCGACCCACCCTGCACTTTTTGCATTCCTGGGTGAGACAAAACTGGGAGCCAATCGGTGAGTACTCCTTATGGCCCATTAGCAATGGGTATTTCATTATTAGTTTTTCTTCCCTGATGGATAGAAACAGAGCATTTGAATCAGAGAAGAGGAGTCATGGCCCGCGGGGTTATTTGTCCAGCCGTGGAGAGCGGGTTTCGACCCTCGCATTGAACCCACGGCTGTCCCGGTTTGGATCCGTTGTATGCTCTCCCGATGGAGTTTTGGGGTGAGCGGATTCTTGAATTGATAGGCAACTCTCTAGGTAGATTTTTGGGAGTTTCTAAGGACACCATTGAAGGAAATACTGCCGTTTATGCAAGAATACGTGTAGAATTGGATATTAGTCAACCGCTACCAGCTGAGATGGAATTGGAGCTAGCAGGACAATCTTGGGTACAGCAGTTAGACTATGAAGCCCTACCTTTCCGTTGTAGAGTCTGTCATTTGCATGGCCATTTGGCAAGGTTCTGTCCAAATATCTTGAGCACCAATGCGGATGCTACACAGGGAATGTCAAATCGCTCCCGAGGAGGCAAGTCCACTTCGGCCAAGGAACCACATGTCATTCCCACTGGGTCTGAGGGCCAGATTGATGGCTTTGAACAGCGAGAAGAGGAGAAGAAACAAAAAGAGAAATGGTAAGGAGCAAGCTCTTCCCAAGCCAACAAATCGGTATGAAATCTTCAAATCTCTTGTGGATCAAGAAGACCAACCTATGGAAGGAGCGAGATGGGATCCTTGAGGATAATATCATCCTTACTCATGCTCCTCCTTCCTCAACCCCTGTCCTTGAACAGGCGATTGACTCCTCTGAGACTTTGCACCATGAAAACCTCGGGACTCTGGTTATCCACTCCCCAGCCCAACCCGTTATTAAAGATGTTTCCATGGGAATTGCAGAAAAGCTCAGAGAAAGACCAGCTCTTGGAATTTCCCAGGTGGAGAAGAGGTCGAAAAATAGTAATTCCCAAGGGGTGGGCAGGAAATCCAATAAGGATCTAATTGCAGTGCAAGGGGATAAGCTAATCAATGGAGGATTGGCAAGAACAATTGATTCGTATTGCTCCCAAGGTTTCCAATGATTATACAATCTTGGAATGTGAGGGGTTTAAACAGTAGAACCCATCAATCTGTTGTTCAAAGACTTTTAGAAAGAAGTAAAACAGACTTTCTGCTCATTCGGGAAACAAAAATGTCATTAGACCTCATGAGTAAAGCGTCGGCCGAATACGGAGGGGTGCTTGGCCATATGGCAGTGGTTGCTCTTGGTGCCTCGGGAGGGATTGCTACTCTTTGGAATCCTTTGGCGTGGATAGCAATAGATCATATAGCCTGGAGAGGGGTCCTAACATCTCTTTTCAAGAATATAGTTACAGCTGAACAAGTCTTAATTACAAATTTCTATGGGGCTCAGAATACCGAAGGTCAGCGGTTTCAATGGAAAGTTGTTCAAAACATGAGGTCCTCCCGGGAAGATCTTGATTGGATTTTAGTTGGGGACTTCAATGCTAAATTATCCGCTAGAGATCAGGAAGGTGGCATCCCTGTTCTGGATACAGGGGATCGGCTGTTTATTGCCCATGTCCAGGCCTTTAACCTTGTTGACATCAAAGGCCCTGGTACAAACTTTACCTGGACTAATAAGAGAAGAGAGCCATACAGTAGGAGGGTTAAGCTTGACAGGTTTTTGGTCTCGAAGGAAGCTTATGTTAGATGGAATATCAAATTCCAGATCTTGGAGGGCCCTGTTTCGATCACTCTCCCATTTCTTTGGAGGGAGGGACTATGTCGAGGAAAGTATTACAAACCTTTTAAATTTGAAAATTTTTGGTTGCAAAAAGAGGACCTACGAAGGAAAATTCCACGGTGGTGGGAAGAAGGCCGTCCCCCTTTTGGAACAGACTATGTTCAAATTTCATAAACAACTTCTCTATGTTAAGAGTAAAGCCGAAGCAGTGGAAGCAAACTAACAAATCTGATTTCCGGCTCCAACGGGCTCCCTTCTTTGGACGAGATGGAATGAGGTGCAAAAACAATTCGAGAGAAGGAATTATTTACGAGCATCTTAAATTTGAGGATGACGCTTTACGCAAAGCGAGTTGAGGACATTGATAATCAAGAAGAGATCTCTTGGAGACAGAGAGCTAGAAATACTTGGCTATTAGAAGGAGGCAGAAATACTAAATTTTTCCATCGCTCTGCTGTGCTAGAAGGCAATTGAATAACATGGAGTTCCTTCAAGATGAGTTTGGAAACTCTTTTGACACTCTTCTTGATATGCATTCCCTATCTATGGAGTACTTCTCAAACCTCTTCAAGGAAAGTATGCAGCATGATGTGGAAGCTCAAAATGAAGTCATTGAGGGAATTCCCTCTATTATTTCTCATGAAGAGAATCAGTCCCTTCTTAAGCCCATTGATCGTGATGAACTCAAGAAGGTGGTCTTTGGGATGTGCACTGGAAAGTCGCCTGGTCCGGACGGTTTCCCTATTGAGTTCTTTCAGGCCTTACGGGATATCTTGGAGGAGGACGTGTTGGTTGTCATTGAGGAATCCCGAATTAACAAAAGAATGCTCAAGGCTCTAAATCACACCTTTATCACTTTAATTCCTAAAGGAGAGGGGGGGCTCACATTTCTGATTTCAGACCTATTGCTTTATGTAATGTGATCTACAAAATTATTACTAAACTTATGGCTGAAAGACTAAAACCCCTTCTTCAAAATTTAATTTCCCCTGAGCAAGGGGGTTTTGTTGAAGGAAGACGGATCTTGGATGGAGTGATCTTGGCTCAGGAGGCTATCCATTCTATGCATAATTCGGGTAACAAGGGAATGTTCATCAAATTGGATATGTCTAAGGCTTATGACGAGTAGAGTGGGGTTTCTTGGTCAAGATGTTGGCAGCCTTTGGTTTTTCTCGGAGATTTGGATTGCCTGGGTCATGAGCTGTATCTCTACGCCTTCATACTCTGTTTTAATTAAGGGGCTTCCCTCGCCACCTTTTGGAGCCTCTCGGGGTCTCCGTCAAGGAGATCCCTGCTCTCCTTATCTCTTTCTTATCTTGGTTGAAGGTCTAGGCAGACTCCTCCTGAGAAGAAGACGTCAAGGACAGATTACAGGAATTAAAATCGGAGCCGAAGTTTTGACTCATTTACGGTTTGTGGATGATACGGGCTTGGTGGGAGTTGCCAGCCTCGAGAGAAGCAAGAGGAATCAAAGATACTCTTAACGTCTACCTTCGGGCTTCTAATCAAGTCATCAATGATTCAAAATCAAAAGTGGTCTTCTTCAACCTTGATCAAAGGTCGCAAGAGAGAGTTATGGAGATTCTGGGTTTCACTCGGACCTCCCTTCCTGTTGTTTATTTGGGGGTTCCTCCGCATTACAAAAAGCGACGACTGATTTTTGGAAGGACCTGCTAGATGGCATCAAAGAGAGAATGAATCACTGGTCTCATAGATGGTTAAGCTATGGGGGCCGACTAACTTTTCTGAAGTCTGTTATTCAGGCTATGCCTATTTACAAATTCTCAATTCTGGCCGCCCCTCCCTCAATACGGAAAGAGTTGGACAAAGCGGCTAGAAGTTTTCTCTGGGAAGGTGCCAATGGAGAGAGGAAATGGGCCTTGGTTGGTTGGGATAAGGTCACCCAGCCCAAGGAAAAAGGTGGGCTGGGCTTGAGAAGTTCCAAGTTTAACAATCGGGCCCTGGCTGGGAAACTGTATTGGAGGTGGATTTCCCAGCCTTCGTCCCTCTGCAGACGAGAATCCTTTCTAGCAAATACTTGGGTCTTGTTCCTCCCAACGACTTGGGCCGCTATCCTCTGGAAGGTAATGGTTCTCTTGTGTGGCAGGCGCTCAAGCTTGGATCTTGCATTATCAAAGATCAATTGTTCTGGAAAGTTGGGAGAGGGGAGAAGGCCCGGTTACGGAGTCGACTCTTGGGATCGACATCCTCCTATCCTTGCTTGTGTTTCCTGATCTGCTTCCGTTAAAAATAGCTCTTGAAGATAAAGGTTGGATTAATATTCAGACCTACTTCACTACCAGCCAATTGGGGGAGTATAAGGTTAAAAAATTTAAGCGACTGGGGGAATGGCCTATTCCAATCCCTCCGGAGGCGAGGCCCCAACTCTGGAAAAACTTTTGGGTGAAAGGTTTCTATCCGGGAGAGATGAGGAGGATGAGCTTGCTTGGGGCTTCGGGAACCTTGGGGTTTATTACGTGAAGGAGGGCTATGCTTCGATCCTACAGAGCCCCCCCACACTCTTTTCCTGTTCATGAATGGAGGAAGATATGGCATCCCAAGGGCTGGCCGAAAGTGAACTTCTTTGCTTGGCAAGCGATGCATAATGGTATCTTGACCTTTGACAACCTCGGAATTAGAGGCATCATTGGCCCTTCCCAGTGTGTTTTATGTTATAGGAATGAGGAAACTGTGGATCATCTTCTGTTTGATTGCTCTTTCACATAGCAGATTTGGCACCGTTGGTTCTCCCACTTTAAACTTCAGGTGCTTGGAGATTTGTCCCGGACCAATTTATGGGAAATCTGGAAGAGAGGTAGATTTATTTCTAAAGCTCTTCGTACTGGCTGGGAGCTCGGTTTCCTTTTTATTTGGTGGCAGGTTTGGTTGGAAAGAAATGCTCGTATTTTTCGTGAAACCTTCTCTTCGGTGGAGGGGATTTGGCAGGTCATCTGGAGCAAAGTTGTGGAAACCGTTGCCATCTATGTTGAGAAGGAAAATCAGTCAGCTTCTAAGCCTTTGAGTGGGAGAGGTGCTGATCTTGAGAGACGAGTAAGAAGTTGTTGGAAACCTCCCCCAGAAGGCTGGGTCAAAATCAATACTGATGGAGCTGCTAAAGGTAATCCGGGCAATGCTGGCAGTGGTGTTATCTGCCGTGATCATGCTGGGACTGTGCTATACTAGGAATTGCAAGGTCTGGGATATGCCACAAACAATGAAGTTGAGGCCTTTGCTATTAAATCTGCATCCATATGGGCCGTCAAGCATGGTCACAGAAAGATAATCATTGAGTCTGATTCCCAAATCTTGGTTGGTGCTCTTGATTGCCTGAGGAACTTTGCCTTAAAAGCTTGGAGGCTCCGGATTTTGGTTTCCCAAATTTTAGAGCTTTGGAAGGAAATTGAGGATGTGATTCCTGTTTATGCTAGTAGATCTCTCAATAAAGCGGCCGATTTCCTTGCTAAGTTGGGTGCTGAGAGAGAGGTTGGGATTCATCTGCATAGCAATTTGTCTGTGGAGAATGCCGAGATCAGACAAGGCCTTGAACAATTTCTGAAATAATGTGCAAAGTTTTTTTTGCTAAGGGTCCTTTTTGTCGCGATTTCGCGACATGTTGTCCTGTCGCGGCCGTTGGCTGGTTACTGTCGCGATATCGCGACAGGTTGAGCCTCTGCAGTCTCCGGCTGGTTTCTGTCACGATTTCGCGACATGTCGCGTTATCGCGGGTCGCGATTCCACGACATGTTGCGATATCGCGACATGTCGCGTTATCGCGTGACGCGATTCCGCGTCTTGTCGCGATATCGCGACATGTCATGTTTTCGCGACTCGCGATTCCGCGACATGTTGCGATATCGCGACATGTCGCGATATCGCGACATGTCGTGTTTTCGCGACTCGCGATTCCGCGACATGTTGCGATATCGCGACAGGTCCCGCTTTCTAGGTTCGATTGGTGTTTTTACCGCGCTCTCATTCCCTTCTTGAAGTTGAATAGCAATGTAAATATTTCGTCGTGTTTTCGTGACAAGTTTGAGTTTTGGAAGCTGCATGGTTCTTCTGTCGCGATTTCGTGACACTTTTGGCACTTAGGCGGCTGGGTGGAAAATTGTCGCGATATCGCGACCTGTAGCGATGATGCGACAACGAGCTGGTTTTTGTCGCGATTTCGCGACAGGTTGTGCCTTCCTGGTCTCTGGCGTATTTCTTGCGCGATTTCGCGGCATGTTTGGCTCCTTTGCGACTGGGTGGTTTTTCGTCGCGATATCGCGACCTTCATGAGGCTTGACTGCTGTTCTCTGTTTCTGTCGCGCTTTCGCGACGCTTTCTGCGGGTGGCTGTCGAGGGCCCTTCCTGTCGCGATTTCGCGACATGTCGCGATTTCGCGACATGTCGCGATTTCGCGACATGTCGCGCTATCGCGCCTGTTGGTGCCGAAGTGGCCGTGACGGTTTTTCCTGTCGCGATTTCGTGACATGTCGCGTTTTCGCGACATGCCGTTGTTTCGTGCCTTCCGTTCTCTGTGCCTTGTGGTTCCTAGCGTTGCCTTTGTGCGCTTTCCTTGCTGTTTTGCTAGTGGCTCTGGCTCGGGATGTGTTCTCTCCCGCTTGTATCTGGTTCTTGTTTTAATACAAGTTTTCATTTTTTCAAAAAAAAAAAACAATATAATAAAATTAATTAATAAATTGTTAAAAAAAAATCTTTCTTTGACACAGACAGAATTTTGGGTTTTTGTTTTTGAAAAATAAAAAATGAATATTTTTTATTAAAACAATGATCATTTACAAGTTAAGGTGAGACCCTTCTAATCTTAAGAGACAAAAAAAACACTTATTTACAACAATAAAAAGAAAATCAACTAAATAATATTATAATATTCTACTTATTAAGATTTTTTTTGTTACATACATAATAATATTTTACCCACACATCTCACTAATATTCACCTTATAATAATATATTTTTTTATAATTTGTTGGGTACATAATAATATCCTCGTCCTTACGAATTGTAAATGCAACTGGAGTAAACCCAACATTTGAAGCACCATGTATTTTTCCAATACATCCTATATCTTTTTTATTCACATCTAACTAATATTCTCCTCATAATAATATTATTTTAATAATTCATTGGGTCCATAATAATATTCTCCTCTTTTGAAGCACCAAGTATTTTTCCAATACATCCTATATCCCATTTTCCTAATACATTCTATATCCCACCAATTTTGTTTATTCTTAAAAAAAAAATCCAATCAACTTTCGAATAGTAAAATAGTAGCATTTATCCCACTATAGCTTTCATGGAACTAAAGATTATTAAAATAGGAGCATTTAAGCGACTTTAACAAACCACATCATATCGAATACGATCACCGATAGTCTTTCTGCAACATTTATAAAATGACACCACCAAAGAGAGCACCACACCACAAAAATGTTGTGTTTTTTTATTGTTAGGAGAGTTGGTTACATTACACTATTTTTAGTAGTGGTTAAGTGTATGATTTAAACCATATGAGCGGACTGTTTTCATCAAACCTGTTGACCCAAAGTAAAGGGACCACCTTCCACCAAATCTATAAATTTAAATCTAAATATCTTTTTAGTAAATGCCTGATCAAACAAACACTTACACCCTCGAAATAAACAGAGCACACCACGATAATGCTGTGTTAAACGTTGATTGAATGAAGAGTTTGGAACTTTTTCTCTTTTCCCTAAAATTAATTTGTGTAATTAATAAGGCGTGGGGTTACGTAAAATACGATATTGTTGATATATACAATTAATATATGAATGAGTATAAAGAATTATAGAGTGATGTTTTTATTATTAATGTCATTATCGTCATGTGAAACAATCTTTCTAAAGAAATTGTATATTTAATATTGATGTTTTTAATTATTGGAGTTATATATTTAAAATACGATATCGTTGATATATACAATTAATATATGAATGAGTATAAAGAAGTATAGAGTGATGTTTTTAATATTAATGTCATCAAGTGAAACAATTTTTTAAAGAAATTGTATATATATTTTTATTTAACGAGGGTATCAATTGGGTAGACGAAGTGTTTTTTGGTTGTTGCAGATTAAAGATAAGATTGTTGACTTGGAAGGGTCCAATGGGGTTCGGATCTTATTTTAGAGAGACAGAGTTATTTTGCATATTTGTTGAAGTAAAAATCTCTAGTAGAGATTGAAGAAGCACAAAAAACTGGATTAAAAATATTGTTTATGGTTACCGGAAAAAGATCAACATCTCAAAGAGTCAATGGATGCTTGTCACAGTCAGAATCAAAGTCAAAGATTGTCATTAAGCAAAGGATGGTAGAAGAAACAATCTTGTATAGAGCCAATCATAAACTAATATGTAAATTCATGGGTATTCGTTCTATCTTGAGTTTTTTGCATTCTTGGGTTTGGCAAAATTGGGAGCCTCTTGGTGAGTACTCTTTGTGGTTTATTAGTAATGGATATTTTATTGTTATTTTTTCCTCACTTGCCGATAGAAATAGGGCTTTCGAATCGGAAAAGAGGAATCATGGTATGACAGGATTATTTGTTCAACCCTAGAGAGTGGGATTTGATCCTCGAATTGAACCCATTTTTGTCCCGGTTTGGATCCGTTTGTATGCACTTCCAATGGATTTTTGGAGTAAGCAGGTATTGGAAGTCATCAGTAATTCCCTAGGAAGATATTTGGGTGTTTCTAGAGACACAGTGGGAGGAAACACAATAGTTTATGGTAGATTGTGTGTGGAAATGGATCTCAGCCAACCTTTACCAACAAAGGTTGAAATCGAACTTGCAGGAATATCTTGGATTCAACAACTAGATTATGAGGTGTTGCCCTTCAGATGTAGAGTTTACCACAAATATGGGCGTTTGGCTCGGTCCTACCTAAACAATATGAACACAAAAATGGAGGCTCCTCTAGGAATTTCAAATCTTCCTAAAGAGGATAAGTCAACAATCAACAAAGAAACAACCAACATTTCTCACGATAGAGTAGCATAAGGAGATGGTTTTGAATAGCCCAAAAGAAGGAGAAGGCAAAAGAAAAAAGTTGGCAAAGAGCAAACCCAACTCAAGCCCTCAAATAGGTATGAGATATTCAAGACACTAGTGGATTAGGAAGAAGAACAATTCATGGAAGGAGTGGATGGGAATAATGAAAATAATAACAGCCATGTTCAAGCCCCTCTTTCACCTCCCATCCTAGAGTAGGTAACAGAGTGCAGTGAGTTACCACAATCAGAGATTGCAAAGGCATTGATAATGCATAACCAATAGTAGCAGATAATTAAGGATGTCATCATGGGTATAGTAGAAAAGAATAGAGAAAATCCAACTCTAGGGATAACTCAAGTGGAAAAGAGATCAAAGAATATCAACTCTCAAGGAGTGGGTAGAAAATCAAATAAGGAATTGATAGTAGTTCAAGGAGACAAACTGATCATTGGGGGATTGGTGAGGCTAATAGACTCTTACTGGTTTCAAGGTAACCAATGATTATACAATCATGGAATATTAGGGGTTTAAATAGTAGAACCCATCAATTTGTTGTTCAAAGACTCTTAGAAAAAAGAAAAACATATTTTTTGCTTATCCAGGAGAAAAAAATGTCATTGGATCTTATGTGTAACATAGTAAATAGACTAGGTTTGAGGTGTAGACCAATTGGTTTGACCAAACCCCATAAGGGGGCGGAGGTCCAAGGTTCAAATCTTGGGCCTTATCGAACTGAATGCTTGTCCCTTTCCTGGTGCTTTTAACGACATAAAAGGTTTAAAATTATTGTGGCATGGTGGTTATAGGTGTGGACTGCACGAAGATCTATGTGGTAGCTTTCGGGGCAAACAATGCAGAATACTGTGGCGACTATAAAATTTGGACAACCTATCTGGATTCCTAGCGGCTACCGATTTCACCATGTAAATTAAAAAAAAAACAAAACGGTAAAGACTTTGGAGAGGTGTTGGTCATATGGAAGTGGTTTCCCAAGGGGCCTTAGGGGGATAGTTACCTTTTGGAACTCTCTTGAATGGACGACAATAAAACATATAGCTTGGAGGGGTGTCCTTACATCAAATTTTAGGAACAATGTGACAATTGAGCAGGTTTTAATCACAAATTTTTATGGGGCTCAAAACCTAGATGGACAGATTCATCAATGGAAGGCGATGCATAATATGAGAGTCTCGAGGGAGGAGTTAGACTGGATTGTTGCTAGGGATTTTAATGCTAAATTATCATCTATATGCTAGGAAGGGGGAAACCTAATTTTAGATCTAGGGGATCCAGTTATAATTGCCCAAGTCCATGCATTACACTTGATGGATATTTAATGTCCTGGAACCAACTATACTTGGACTAATAAGAGGAGGGAGCCACATAGTAGGAAGATGAAGTTAGACCATTTTTTGATTTAAGAGGAGGCGTTTGTGAAATTGAATTTAAAATTTTATATTTTGGAGGGTCTAGTTTTAGATCATGTCCCCATTCTTTTAGAAGGGGGGATTAAGACAATGCAACATCACAAACCATTCAAATTTGAAAACTATTGGTTACAAAAATAGGAACTTCGAAAGAAAATTCTACAGTAGTGGGAAGAGGGGTGGGAAGAGGGATGCCCGACATATGGGAAAGCAATGTTTAGATTCCACAAAAAACTTCATTGTTTCAAGGATCAATTGAAACAATGGAGGAGAGCTAACAAGATAAACTTCTAGGTCCAAAGAGCTTCTTTGGATGCTAGATGGAACGATGTTCAAAAATACTTCAGGGAAGGAACAATTATAGAGCAACTCAAATAAGAGGATGATGCATTGCATAAAGTAGTTGAGGACATTGACAACCAAGAGGAGATCTACTGGAAACAAAGAACAAGAACCACTTGGTTATTAGAAGGTGATAAAAACACCAAATTTTTCATTGGGTTGCTTGTGCTAGGAGATAGATGAACAAGATGGAAGCTCTTTAGGATGAGAATGGGTACTCCTTTGATACAATCCCAGGTATGCATTTCCATTCAATGGATTATTTTGCTAAATTTTTTAAGGAAAGTATGGTGCAATATGAAGAGGCTCAAAAATAAGTTCTTCCTATCATACCCTCTATTATCTCTAAAGAATAAAATCAGGCCTTACTTAAACCCATTGATAGAGAGGAACTAAAGAAAGTAGTCTTTGGAATGAGTATCAAAAAATCACTAGGTCTAGATGGTTTTCCAATTGAGTTTTTTAGACCTTTTGGGACAACTTGGAGGAGGATGTAATGGCTGTTATAGAGGAGTCCAAAGGTAGTAAAATAATTCTTAAATCATTAAATCATACATTATTTGCCTTAATTCCAAAAGGGGAGGAGGGGGTGCATATTTAAG
This sequence comes from Wollemia nobilis, assembly GCA_028583015.1. Lineage (NCBI taxonomy): Eukaryota > Viridiplantae > Streptophyta > Pinopsida > Araucariales > Araucariaceae > Wollemia > Wollemia nobilis. Next base: position 3,399,782 of record JAQPPZ010016363.1, on the reverse strand, counting down.
ATTACAAACCTAATGCCTTATGCATGTCATATATAAAATAATCACAAAGGTAATGGTTGAGCAGCTAAAACTTCTCTTACATAGCATTATCTCCTCGAAGCAAGGGGGTTTTATAGAGGGCAGACATATCTTGGATGGTGTGGTTCTAGCTCAGGAGCCAATCCACTCAATGCAAAAATCTAGCAATAGGGAAATGTTCATAAAATTGGATATGTCAAAGGCTTATGATAGGGTGGAGTGGAGCTTCTTGTCAAGGATGATGGCAACCTTCGGTTTCTCTTAGGATTGGATAGAATGGGTCATGAGTTGTGTTTCTACTTTGACATACTTAGTGTTAATCAAATGCCTTCCCTCACAAACGTTTGGAGCTACTCAAGGCCTTTATCAAGGAGATCCTTGTTTCCTTTATCTTTTTCTCATATTGGTCGAAGGCTTGGGTAGACTCATCTTGAGAAGAAGACAATAAGGTTTTGTAATAGGTATCAAGGTGGGTGAGGAAGTTTTGACTCACTTGCAGTTTGTGGATGACACATGATTGGTGGGAGTGGCCAACTTCAAAGAAGCAAGAATGATTAGAGATACTCTTAACGTTTACATTAGGGCCACAAACCAAGTCATCAATGATAAAAATACAAAGTGGTATTTTTCAATCTTGATCGAAGGCTTCAAGAGAGAATTTTAGAGATCTTGGGATTTACGAGGACTTCTCTCCTAGTGGTATATTGGGGGGCTCCTTTGCATTTTAAAAATTAAAAATAACTATCTGGAGGAATATTTTGGATCGTATCAAGGAAATAATTAATCATTGGTCTCATAAATGGTTAAGCTATGGGGGTAGATTAACATTTTTACAGACAGTCATTCAAGCCATATCAATTTATAAATTTTGTATCCTTGCTGCCCCACACCATATGGAAAGAGTTAGACAATATGGCTAGAAATTTTTATAGTGAGGAGTAAAAGGAGAGAGGAAATTGGCCTTAGTAGGTTAGGAGAAAGTAAGTCAACCTAAGGTAAAGGGAGGTTTAGGACTGAGAAGATCAAAGTTAAATAATAAAGAGGTGGATTTCCCAACCATATTCATTATTAAGTAGAGTTTTAACTAGTAAATATTTGGGACATGTGAACCTAAATGAGGTGAGTCATTTCTCTTTGGATGGTAATGGGTCCTTAGTGTGGTAGGCTCTAAAGTTAGGATCTTAGGTAGTGAAATATGGATTATTTTAGAAAGTGGGAAGAGGGAAGAAGGTATGGTTTTGGACAGATTCATGGGATCAATACCCACCTATCATTGTTGAGTTCCCATAACTACAACCAGTAAAAATAGTTATGGAAAGTAGGGGTTGAATCTAGATTAAAAATTATTTCAACACTAGTCAACTAGGGGATTATAAGTTTAAGCAATTTAAGAAGTTGGATGAGTGGCCAATTTCAATCCCTCCAAATTGACACCCATCATGACTCAAATATTGGCAAAAATATTTCTCACAAGTAGATATGAGGAGGATGAATTAGCTTGGGGCTATGGGAGCCTTGGATTCTACATAGTGAAGGATGGATATGATAAGATCCTTCCAAAACCTCCTCCTCATGCATATTATATTGAGGATTGGATAAATATTTGGCAGTCCAAGGGTTGGTTGAAAGTAAACTTCTTTGCCTTGCAGTTCATGCATAATGGAATTCTTACTTTTGATAATTTGATATGTAGGGGAATAATTGGTCCATATCAATGTGTTTTATGCTACAAGAGTGAGGAAACATCTAACCACTTGATGTTTGAGTGCCCATTTACACCTAGATCTGGGAGTGATGATTTTTATTTTATAAAATTCAATCCAATGATGATTTGAATCGAATTAATATTTGGGATATATGGAAGAGGGGTATATTTAAATCTAAAGATATTTATATCAGTTGGAAGCTTGGATTAAACTTCGTTTTATGGTAAGTTTGGTTAAAGAGAAATGGAAAAGAATTTAGATAAACCTTTTCATCCTTAGATGACATTTGCCAAGTCATTTGGAGCAAAGTCACAAAAATGGTGGCAATGTATGCTAAAGATGAAACTCAAGCTAATATAGGGACGATGGAGAAGGAAGATGAGTTGTAAGAGGGGTAAGACATAGCTAGTTGGAAACTACCCCTAAAATTTTGGATTAAAATTAATACTCATGGAGCTGCAAAAGGTAATCTGGGTAGAGTTGGCATTGGAGTGGTTTGCAAGAATCATGTTGGGATAATGCTCCATTGGAAACTTCAAGGCTTGGGAAGGGCCACGAACAATAAAGTATAAGTATTAGCTATCAAATATGCTTCTATCTAGGTAGTATGACAAGGTTAAAAGAGGATAATCCTAGAATCAGATTCTCAAGTATTATTAGGAGCTTTGTATTGCATGAGGAACTTTGCTTTGAAGATATGGAGGTTAAGGATTCTTGTCACCCAAATTAAGGAATTGTGGAGGGAATTAGATGATGTGATTCCAATTTATGTGAATAGAGATCTAAATAAAGTGGTAGAATTCCTAGCTAATATGAGAAGGAGGTAGGGGTTTAGTGGCACAATGACATGGCTATTGAGGATGAGAGGATTAGACAGGTTGGTGAGCAAATCCAATGTTTAGCTAGTTTGGATAGCCATTGTAGAAATATGGTTTAGGAGATTTGGCTCCAATGTAGATCTTCTTTTACTGTTGTAAACAGGTGCACAACCCTTGTAAAAATATGGTTTAAGAGATTTGGATCCAATGTTGATCTTATTTTACTGTTGTAAATGAGTATTCTTGTCGGCTAAGGCTGGGAGGAGTCTCACCCCAACTTGTAAATGATCTTGTTTTAGTATAAAAATTTCAAATTCTTTTTTCAAAAAAATATATTTTTATTTAATATTAAAGTTGATGTAAGCTTTTAATTTCAACCTCTTTTATTTTTAAAATATAATGTGTAACTTAAACCCTTTTAGTTCGATAAGGATAGTGCAATTATTAGGACTATGGTCCTTCTATGGGGAGGTTCAAGGTTCTGTTAGAATTAAAGTGCACTATGCCTTCATCTTGACACTTGTCAGTTTCTCTTGACAAGTGTCATGTGTTTCATATAGGCTTATGCCTATATATTGTAACCCTTTTCATTTGTAAAATATCTCATCAGTTTTTCCTCCTAACATTTGGTATCAGAGCCTAGTCGCTCTCCTGCCCTATGTAAACCCTTGAGGGGGGATTTCCCTCATGGAAATCCTCCCTTCCCCCATATCTTCCTCATTTTTCCCCCATTTTTTTCCAAGCCTAGGGAGTATGCTCTCCATTTTTAAAAAATGGATCAGAAACCAGATAGCTTGAAAAAATTCATGGCTGCCAAATCTATTTTTTCCAATCCCTTGTTCATCGGCGATAGGTTGATCGTATTCGTAGAGCGAAGAAACTAGAGGCCCTTCATGACGAAATGGGGGGAGGGAGGTGGAAGGAGTCGAGACAATTTTTGTTTATGGTTAGTTGTAGATCGCATCTGTGAATCGTGTTGTGGACGGGCAACTTGAGATCGGTGGATTTTAGGCAAAAACGATGGAGAATTCAGCCGTGGAGGCTCGAAATTAAGTTATTTGGAGCCGTAGTAAAATTGTAACAGTGTATTTTGTGTATTCTTTTTTTTATGTCGGCTCGGTTGCAGCGATTCGATGAAAATTTGGAGCTTTGAGTGTTATTTTTTTTTTGAGGGTTTGTAATGGCGAACATCGATATTGAGGGAATATTGAAGGTGCTGCCGAACGAAACGATTCCAAAGAAGAAGATCGTGTGTACTTTGGGGTCGGCATCGAGGAGCATGCAGATGATCGAAAAGTTGCTTATGACCGGCATGAATGTCACCCGATTCAACTTTTCTCATAGCACACACGAATATCATCAGGAGACGCTCAAAAATCTCTGGGAGGATATGTAGAACACAGATTATGTGCATCGTTATGCTTGATACTAAGGGATCTGAGATTTGAACTGGGTTCTTGAAGGACGCAATACCAATCAAACTGATGAAGGATAAGGAAATTACAATAACAACAGATTACAACATTAAGGGTGATACTAGCATGATGTCCATGAGTTACAAAAAACTTCTAGAAGATGTACGACCTAGTAATACAATATTATGTGTTGATGACACAATCACACTTATGGTGTTGTCAACTGACAAGCAAAATGGCACAGTGAGGTGCCGCTATGAGAATACTGTTGTTCTTGGTGAACGAAAGAATGTTAATTTGCCTGGAGTGGTTGTAGATCTTCCAACCCTTACAAAAAAAGACAAAGAGGACATTTTGGGTTGGGGTATTCCTAACAAAATAGACATGATTGCTCTTTCATTTGTTTGTAAAGGTTCAGATCTTGTTAATGTTAGGCAGGTATTGGGAAAGCATGCAAAGAACATCATGTTGATGTCAAAGGTTGAAAATCAGGAAGGTGTGGTCAATTTTGATGAAATTTTGAAGGAGTCAGATGCATTCATGGTTGCTCGAGGAGATCTTGGTATGGAGATTCTAGTTGAAAAAATATTTTTGGCACAAAATATGATGATTTACAAATGCAATCTCCTTGGAAAGCTTGTCGTTACTGCCACCCAAATGTTGGAATCTATGATTAAGTCTCCTCGTCCAACACGGGCTGAAGCTACAGATGTGGCAAATGTTGTTCTTGATGGTACTGACTGTGTTATTCTTAGTGGTGAGAGTGCTGCAGGGGCATATCCAGAGTTGGTAGTGAAGATCATGTCTCGCATATGCAGGGGCATATCCAGGCGCAAGCAATAGGTGAAGATCGTGTGCCCGAAATTGAGGCCGACGAGGATCATGTACCCGACGTTGTGGCCGGCAAGGATCATAATGTAGTAGGGGTTCTTGTGGGGAAGTAGACATCGAAGAGTGCTCCAACTGGCTGTGTCCCACTCTCTATGGTGGCACGTCGAGCTCAACCAGTCTAATAATACGAGACGATGGGAATTTTTTTATTAAGGGGATAATTTAAATCAAATCATTGCCATGTGAAATGTTTTTTTCAAAATAGGTGTTTTTAAAAAAAAAAAAAAACAAGGGGCATGTGTTATTAGACGTGGAGGGGACCATTTTGATATTAAATTGTAAAGGAATTTTTTAAATGGAGGGAATAGTCAAAATTTTTAAAAGGCACGGGTACATTAAAACTTTTTTTTCCATGTGGAGGTGGAAAGGCCCTTGTAATTCCCTTGTTTTTTTCCGCGTACGTGTGATGTCATGAATATTTGTTCATGATGTTTCATGTTGTTTTTTCCCATGCATGAAGGACTTATTGAGATCCGACTATAGCCATGTTTATAGTCGTTGGAAAGATTTTTTTGAGACGGACACATTGGTGGTGTCCATTTGTAATTCTGAGGCTGTTTCATTTGAGTTTTTAAACCTCAAAGTTTTCTACCTTGGAGTGCACTCTCGACTGAACCCGACACTCCCAAAGGCACTTGTAAGTGAACCTAGTATCTAGTAATATCCTCTATCTACTTGGCGGATGCAGCGGCTGGTTACCCATGCATTCCGATAAGATGAGGTGACTACCATAAGGACACTTATTCTAGGGACTATAGACATAGACACCCTAGACTCTATCCGAGTTTTTTCCGGATCTAATTTTGAAGACTACAGACAAAGACACTTCAGAATATTCTCTTATTATCTTCTTGTTCTCATCCATATTTGGATCTATGGCTCATTTTATTATATTGAGTGCATTTTCGACAGAGACCGACACTCTTATATGGCTCGTTTTTCCTTTGTATTAAGGTGCATTTTTTGGTAGATACCGACACCTTCTAGATTCAGTTCACCATGAGGAGGGATTTGATATTCATGGTGAATCTAGTCAGTGACTTACAAGAGGCAACATCCTTTGAGGATGACCTGCAGAGGCAACAGACCCAGAAGTGGCTAACCTTGAGGCACCCATGATGATCTTGAGGTACTTAGACAGTTGAACCAATGGCAACAGACCCGTGGAAGTGGCTGACCCTAAGGCAACAGACCGAGATGTATACACAATTGATCTAACATTATTCATAGTTGGAGAGCCAAGTGCAAGGAGCAGGAGCCTAGACCAAATCAGCAATAAAAGAGGATGATTAGGTTGCTTTTAGAGAAGTCAACATTAAGGGGGAATGTTACCTAATGTTGACTTGTTTTTTTTTTTAGTTAGGATAGTGCACTTTAAGGGGGAATGTTAGAATTAAAGTTCACTATGCCTTCACCTTGACACTTGTCAGTTTCTCTTGACAAGTGTCATGTGTTTCATATAGGCTTATGCCTATATATTGTAACCCTTTTCATTTGTAAAATATCTCATCAATTTTTCCTCCTAACAGGTTCAAACCATGAATTATCCAAAAAGGGATAGGTCAAATGGTAGCAACAAAGTGTTTGCGTATTGGCTGCCTTAGTTCGATACCCTTGAGGGTCAAGGATCATATTGACACTGTCTAACCAAGATGGCTAGGGTTTATAGTGACAACACCATTCCCTTATATATTGAAAGAAAAATACTTGAACCCTTTTCAATCTTAGGCCTATTTTTGAAGTTTTAAGATTCCCATATATATTGTTTTGATATAAAAAGTAATTATATTAAATAAATAATAGAATACATTTTTACAAACAAAAAAGAAGAGGCAGATAAACACACCACATGGCCAATGCTATCAATAAAAAACACTGCTATAAAAACAATGTGAGAAACTAAGAAACCAACTAACAACTAATCAAAACTACCTTACAAAATTGGTAAACATACTATCAACTAGCTAACAAAATGATTACATACTGAAAATGACAGTTGAGCTCACACCATGAGCAAAAGCAAAAAAGAGAGAATCCTTGCAATGGTGAAGAACCACTACATGGGTTTAGCCACCACTAGAATTGAATCCCACCTAACATTATCATTAGAATATTTTGTCTCTGAACCTCATCCCTGTCCAAAAGAAGTGCTAGGAACATCTTCCCAATCATGAACAAATATATCCTTGTTGACAGCAAATACCGAAGCACATGACTTGATCCAGGCATTGTGTTGAGGAGCTTGGGGAGAGAGAGGAACAATCAGGTTACTAGGACTAGCTCTTAAGGAGAGGGACCTTGAGCTAGGGTAGGAGTGTGATTTGGGGCCAAGCGATGATGTTTCCTAGACTTGAATCGACTTTGGGGATAATCTTGCTCAGGATAAACTCGACTAACTATGCATATAGCATTCTCCCAATGATAAATAAGCTCTTGAATATGAGAGAGCTCCTTAGTCACCTTATTGGACTAAATCACAATCTAACAATATACAAATAAAATAATATTAGATTTCTCAAAAGCAGAGATGTGAAAAAAGGAAGAACACATGCCAAAGATACAATCATTTCTAACTTTTCATATGTTGTGTAGACACCAAAATCTAGCCACTTGTCATCCATTTGTGTCCTCCAATCATAGTCGTCCATTATTTATATATATGTATGTATTTACTTAATATATATAAATATTAATATTTTATATTATATATATATTTATTTAATAAATATATGTGTATTTATATAAATAAATCCTAGCCATCCACAACATTTTAATCTCAACCATCCATCCATCTCAATCCATGTCACTTGTCCAAGCTTAATCTCCACCCTTCCTCATGTTTTAATCTCAACAAATTATAAAATATGAACCATTTTGATGAATCAAATGCTTAAGCTCCTTAGAAAGTTTTTGAGAATTATTGCCCTAGCCATTTTTGGCTATCATAATCGACCCTCCCTGCCGTCATAACATCCCTCATTTCCACCACCACCAAACCCTTGCAAACTAGATCTAGTTTTGTGACACTTCTACCTACTCCCAAACACCACCCACAGTTCATCAAAATATACTAGGCATTCCTGGAATGCTAGTGGGTGTTCACAACCATAATTGAACATCTCTATGTGTTTCCCACAATAGAATTTATAGTTCATAAACCCTCAGATGTTTTTAGTCGTTCGTATGACCATCAACAATAGAAATGGGAGCAGAGATCATTGATCAACATTGACATATTAATTGCATCATTTTATATTCTTGCATTTTTGTTTACAGTTCCATTTTACAACATCTAGGGTTTATAAGTTTTATTATTCAGAGGGCCTCAAACAGTGGAGCCATCACAAGTGCTTTTAACCCCTTTTATGTTGTTTTCTATTTGCAAGTGCAAGAACAACTTTTCCAGCAGCTATTGCATCTAGGGTGGTCTTGTAGGGATACACAAGCCCACATGCACACTTGTTTAGATCAAAGATGAATGAGAAGACACCAACTGTTCATGGAACCAAGGTTTTAAAACCTTGTTATCTGTAATTATTGTATCAAAAGCATTTGTAACCCCATATTGGGACACATTCATTGTACAACTCAGAGATTTACCTATATAAATAAATATTATTCATTTTGTGCATTATGTGGTGTTGTGCTTTTGTTATTTTATCTTTGTATTGGTGTTCTTCATTTTTTATTTACAAAATGGTGATCATGGTGGGAATCCCAAAGGGTTCTTCATTTTAATTTATCTTATCACTAATTTCTATTTTTGTTTCTATCTTGTAGGTTCCATAAGTTTGATCACACGAAAATCATGAAAACAAGGGTTTTTAGAAGTTGCAGAAGTTGATCAAAGGTTGTGCAAACACCCTCCAACATTTGAGGGATACCTAGCAGAATTTAGGAAACACACTACAGTGTTCCAGAGACTCGGGGTAGTATTTAATAGAGTGGGGAAGAAAGGCTTCCTAGTAAGCCTGCTTCAAACCCTAACTCATTTTTGTTTTCATTTTTTTTATTTTTAACAGTGAAACTAACAAAAGAAAATCATTCATTTTATTTTTAAAGCAGTTGTATTTTTATTTTAGGCATTTACATCTATCATATAGATTGCATAGAGAGTAGAATTGCATTTATGCTTTCACTGTAGATCATATTTATTTTAGATTTATGTTGCTCTATGGTGTATTCATTCACTATTTTTATATGTTGTTTGCATTTGAAATTACAAAAGCATAAAATAGTTGCATAGTAGGGTTTAAAACTTCCATTTTTATTTTTCTAAGTTGAAACAAGATCATAATACTTAAGTATACTCCCACTATTAGAATCACTTGATGATTTAGGGTGGAATAACTGGATGAAACCTCCACTATTGGAATCACTTGATGATTCAGGGTGGGTCTTAAGTGGTGTACCCCTAGGTTCTTTTGAGGAGCTTAATGTTCATGTTCTTGGCTTCTATCTTAAGTGAGTGAAATAGGTATGTTTTCAATATTGAGTGAGCAAAATAGATAACACAAATCTTAAAATGAATCATACACTTTGCATGTTTTATACTAACAATAGTGAGTTGGATTTCATTACCAATCATTGTTCGATATTGACACGATGGGATTCATATCCATCCGTCATATCTCACCCATAGAAGCCATAGTCACCCGTGAGCAAAATTTCTATATTTCATCACCAAGAATAATCTCATTTGCAATCCAACCTTAGATTTCACCTTGCATAATATCTTAGTTTAGCACATCTACAATACACAAAATCCAAAAAGAATCTGTTGTAAAACATAGGATTAAATTGCTTGTTTGATTTTGTGTGTTCTCCATTTGCATTTTTCTATACATTCCACACTTTTCACCACCCTCATATGACTCATTAGCTTATGGTTTCAACTCGAAGCCAAACAAATATTCTGAGTCAAGCCCTTGCCATCCAAACCACTTCATAAATGGAGTGTTCTACATTTTCCCCTACCACTTCTGTGGTTAACCTTACCAGTGTGATATATAAAAGCTATTCTGGTTTGTATATGGGACCATCACACATTATGTTTACTTCAAAAATTGATGTGTTACAAAGAGCCACCAACATCCCCATTATAAAAATTGAGCCATCCTCTCCCATTGACCATAACATCACCCACATAGACATGTCTACGGTGTAAGCTTTTTGAATATCTTCTAATTATGTTCTAGAGCAAATAAATAGTCCACCTAGGGATTATCCTTCTTCTCAATAGAAACTTACCCATTCACAACCTTCTAGTTTCACCCAGTTGTATACTAACCCTCTTTTTGAGGTGTCATCTACACCTTTCCAACATTGGTCCCTTCCACAACAGTCATGTGTCCAAAGCACTTCCATTCCATATTCATATACCACCACCTATGACACTCCATTATATGAAGCACATGTCAATGCTACTTCACAAGTACCACTTTCCACTGCATCCACTACCCCTCATTCAATTGCAATACCTATTGCAACTTATCCTCCAACCACTTCATCCATTACCACCACATCCACACCATCTATCTTAAATATGGCCATACAAGAAGCATGGAAACACCTCAATAAATTTCTCTAGGATTGATAGAATGCTCATTCTTGTCCCCAACAACAAGTACAAGCGATAGGTTTCAAGCCCTAGCCCATTTCCACCCAGTCTACCTTCTTTACTGCAAATCCATCAGGGGGATCGTAATGTTCTATGGTTTCCATCTCCACACCTCCATCAACCCACACCCATTCCCTTCCTATGAGTCAAATAATTCATAGTCCTCAAATATCATTTCCATTTCATCATCCACAATTTTTCCATCAAGCCCAACATCACCAAATTCAATCCAATCCATCAAATCATCAAAATCTCATCACACCTCAACATTTTACCACTTCATCTCCACACAATCATCAAGTGATTCAGGGCTTCCACATACTTGGGGAAGACCCTAGAATTCAAGCTTTGCAACAATAGATTGATAGCTTGATACAACATACTCCTGGTATGATGAACCAAAAGCCAAATTTAAGACAACTTATCAATCAACCAATTCACTTTTTGGTACCATCACTGCCATATCCGATAGATTTTAAAATGCCAAAATTTGACAAATTCAAAGGGACTGAGGACCCTAGAGAGCATGTCATTTACTCATGTTTCAGAATACAAAATAAAGATGCTTTAATGCTCAGAACCTTTCCTCAAACATTGGGAGGAGATGTCGTAGAGTGGTATAACCATATTCCTCATAGTATTTATACTTTTGAATAGTTGGTAGACCAATTTCCCAAAATATTTTCCCTCAATGTTCAAAAGAAAATTTCACTAACTAGCTTATATAATCTTAAGCAATTTGACGATGAGTCAGTCTATGATTTTGGCAATCATTGGAGGGTTGTTATTACAAAAATACCATTCTCCCTACCAATGGAAGAGCTAACTCAATTGTTCACCAAGAGTTGCTTAAAACCCATATCTTGGTTATTACAATTACAACAATATAGATCATTTGAAGAAGCTCTTTCCTAGGCTAGCATAATTGAGGAAATCAAAATCCAAGAAGGTGTTCTAAAGCCTAAAAATAAATAATTTCAGAAAAAAATCCAATCCAAAGAAAATTATTCTAGCCAATCCAAGCCAAATCAGGCTAATCAAGCAAATCAAGTGAATCAAGTGGTCATGAGCCAGCTGGTAATGGCTCAACAACAACAACCAATGCAATAAAAACCATAACAAATTGCATATCAAGTAGTTACCCCACCATAACAAGTTCAAAATATAGTTCCAACTTTGGAAAATCACCAACATCAACATTATGTTTGAAAAAATTACCAATACACACTATTATCCGAATCATATACCTCCATATTTTGTAGGTTGTATGACATAAACTAACTTGCCTTGCTTGATGTCAAACCAGATAATCCCACCAAATGTAGCAAAAGCTATCGGGAGCATTTTTTTTTCCCTTATCATTGATAAAATGGGTATGATATTAACGACTGCTACACATTTAAAGATATGGTGCAAGACCTAATTTACTTAGGGGCCATCAATACTGATAGTCCCTTAGCTCAACAAAACCAAAACCTTAGAATATATCAAACACCACTTCCTTATCATGAGGAAGCACAACCAAACACCAAGTCTCCTAATAAAGTTAACCATGTTCAGTAATATCAAGGTTTTTTGGGTGCTATTCATGTAGTCACCCAAGGTTAAAACACACAAATCAATAAAATGCACAACAACAGCCTATTCAATCTCCCATAGCACCACAGACAAGTATGTCTCCTCAACCTGCCACTTCATCATCACCCATCTAGTTCTCCACTAATTCTTCCCAACCAATTCATATTCCAAGTCATCCATCTCCACCCACTCATCCTCCCAATCATCCACAAAGACCAAATATCTATTTGAGCAGCCAGCTAACCACTAGCCTTAAAATGACTTCAGCTAAACTATCCATTTATGAGCTAATTCTATAATCTCCCCCACATAGTGAGGTATTAATAGAGATTCTAAAATCAATTGAAATCCAATATTAGGATGCTAATGCATTTATAAATTTTGTGGAAAGTATCCAAATATGTGTGAAGCCTGCCATTATATTCTCTGATTTTGAAATCAAACCAATATCATCAGGATCTGTGGACCCTCCATTGCATATCATAGCTCATATTGATAGGAAGCCATTCAAACAAGTTTTTATTGACACTAACTCCTCCATCAATATTATCACCACATACGCTCTTCAACATCTTAATCTCCTGCCATCTCATATCACCAAATCCACCTTCACCTTGAAAGCATTTAACGATGTTCTCATTTCAATATTTGAGTATTGCAATTTCATTTCAAATCCTTATGAGTCCACCCTTTCATCCACTCATATTTTCTTGACATCATCAACCACATCATCCACCACACCATCCACTTCTTCATCTAAAGTTCCTATTCTTGAGGAACTCCCCATCACTACCACACATCAAGCTTCCACTTCCATACCCACATCTTCATCATCATCGACTACATATAAATGTAGTCAAGCCCAATCCACATCAACCACATCATCAACATAAAAATCCTCCATCATCACTCCCTCCACATAATTGCCCATTCATCAAACGCCTCAACCAAATCCACCTCCACATGATGTCTCGCAAGTCAAATTAACAGATTGTGAGATGACATTCTAGTCCATACCCCTCCCATTATCGGAGTCCCAAGCCAATATTGAGCCTTCCACATCCACTTCCACATCCGCCTCCACATCATACCAAGTTGTGATCTACCTCAATAATCCTAGTATTGGTGAATATGTGGTACAATACATCACTATCACACCACTTAACATCCAAACTACTAGGGATTATGGTTGCCCACGTGACTCACCTTTATCTATAGAAGCAGTGTACAACATGGTTTCAATGCCGAATAGCATAAATTTTGTGTATGGGGGGATTGATTCATCATCAAATCCATCTTCCCTTGATGAACCCAAGCAACCAAAACCTACCAACATATACCATATGTCAAGTTTTCCATCCCGAATTTCATCAAGCTAATTGGCAAGGCTATGTCCTAGGATGACATGAACAGGGAATGCACGAGCTTATTGATACTACATATCAAGAAGCGTATGCCAGTTTAGGTTTAAGCTATCACCCTTATTATCATTGGTGGTTCCAAATATCACTTAAGAAATAATTCTATTTTTTTGAAGTGGAAAAAAGAAAGATAAAATAGAATAAATAAATAAATTCCCTAGGGCCTAGCCTATATGCTCTAGCAAAAACAAAAACCTATGAAAATCCTAGACTACCTCCCTAAAAAAGGAATTACCTCTAAAATATTTTGAAAATGAATGAAATCTCCTCCTAATGGTGTATAATCCATTGATTTAATCTCTAGAAGTGATTTAAGGTTAGAGTTTAACCTCTAATAAAAGTTTCCTATGAATGAAAATGAAGAAAAAAATCGATAAATTTGGTTAAATTTGCTTTCTAAAAGTTTGTTTGTTGGTTTTTTGCTACAAATGATGACTTTTGCCAAGTTTTCAATGAGAAATTAGAATACAAATTATTGCAAGTTGATGATTTTCTTGATATAAAGAAATTTGAAAAAATAATGGTCCATAATTTATCATGAGTTAAAAAAAATCATGGGAAACTCAAGATTTTTCTAAGTATTGCAAATACAATTGAATGAAAATAAGAATATGCTCTACTTTAAGCTAAAGAGTATAATCTACCTCTTAATAATATATTATCCCTCTCATGTTATATAAGATGTCCTAACATGTCTTCTTTGGAATTCTAATATAGTTCAACTAAAATTAAATTATGCTCTACCTTGTGCTAAAGAACTTTTAAAAATATTATACTTTGTTTTTTTTTTTTTTATACAATTAAATGAAACATATAAAAAACATTTTACCAATTTACAAATACACTTAAAAGGTTTAAAAAATTATAGATAAAAAAATTAAAAACTTAAAGAAATAAAATGCATATAAAGTTTTATTTTATATGTTTAAACCTATTTATAAAACTAGTATTTACATGTCTACCCTATTAAAGTCTTATTTTTAACGTGGTTGGTGAACACATACATACATACATACATACATAATATATATATATATATATATATATATATATATATATATATATATATATATATATATATATATATATATATATTGTGACCGACTAGAGGATGGGTTTTACAAGGGTCCCATAATATTATTTACATAGTGGAGAAAGTAAAAAGCACGTCATCAAGACTAGAACAACCAAGGACAACCAAATATGCCACAAAACATATTGGTGAATATATATATATATATATATATATATATATATATATATATATATATATATATATATTTTTATATAGATTGATTGGAGGATGGGTTTTAAAAGGGTCCCAAAACCTTATTTACATAGTGGAGAAAGTAAAAAGTAGGTCATCAAGATCAAAACAACCAAGGGTAACCAAATGTGCCACAAAATAGACAAAAAAAATGAAAGATGAGTCAACACGATCTACTACAATAAAAAATCATTAGACCTATCCTTCGGATAAGGTGTTAAAAAGGATACTGCAATATAGGAAGACCACATCAACATGAACAAAACAATAAGAATATCTTGGATGCCATTGTGACAATCACGTGCCCTCAAACAGGGTGCTACTCGAGCTCATGGTGGTCATCACTGGTCATAGGGTTTGCTTCATCCTGTTTCAAGAAGTCCTTCAATTGCTAATACAAATCATACATGATCTTTGCTGCTTGGTGAACATATTACCCTACAATATCTATCTCATATTGTTATATTTATTCTTTACAATCAAGAGTCACCCTCGTAATACTCACTTTTCCATTCTCTTATCTATCTTAAAAATGCTAAAAATAAATAAGTTGTAAGATTACTGTAGTGGTAAGAGCTTTGGCCTCTCTTTGAGAGGTCTAAGGTTCAAACTCCACTCAGTATGAGGGGACCAGGATCCCTCATAAAAACCTATGTAAACTCATTGAAAAAAAGGTTAAAAATAAATGTTACAATCATGCACCAATCTACTAAATAATACCACTTTAATTGTTTACCTTTCATTCTTTCCTTCATTTCCCCTTTGTTCTATCATAGTAATAATATGAGAGGGGCATGCTATTAGAATCATATAACCATATCTATATAAAGATAAAATATAACTGCGAATATAATCATATACTCAAGTCACTTAATTAACAAACTAAAAGTTAAAAAATAAAAAACAAAAAACTTCTTTCAAGAGTATATGTGAAACACATAATTATGATGAATTTACTATAATATAATAAACTAAAAGTTAAAAAATAAAAAAAATAAAAAACTTCTTTCAAGAGAATATGAAAATGGATAACTTTGAAATTATTCATACGTTAACTTTTACAGATTATTTAACTTTCATTATGGTATGCAACACACTTCGTCCCTATCACTTATAAAATAAGGAATGATAAAGGGAAAATGTCTTTCTTAGGCCACATTTTTTTGGATGAAAAAGTAATTATATTAATAAAATAATGTCTAATCATACAAAAAAAAGGGTGGGTGGGATTAACACACCCCGTAAACCAACACACTAACCCCAGTGGTTAGGAGTACACACGAGTGTCAGAAAAAGTCCACAAAAAGTTAAATAACAACCGCAAAAACAATGTCAAATATGCATTTAGAAATAAAGGAGCTGAGAAATCACTACCAGGTGGAAGGCTTGAAGTTTTCCTCCATAAGGTCATAATTCCATCCAACGGTTGAAGAAACCGGAGCCCCCAAGCCATCAATAGTAGTACCACTAACAATACAAGTTTGTGCATTTGGTACAATTTCACCCCAACCATGGGCATCATCTTGCTCAAGAGGCCGAACATCCCAACCAGAGGTTGGGCAAGATGGGCCTTCAACTCTAGATTCTCCATATTTACACTGCGAGGGGGGATGGGGGCTGGGACTAGTGTCTGGTGGCAGAGGGTTGTGGCTGGTGATGGGTCCCATGATGAGTTGATAATAAGGACTTGGAAGGGGAAGTAAGAGGCACCCGATTCATAGCATAGGGTGCATTCCCCCAATGCTCAATAAGGGTACATAAGTACTGTAGCTCCACATGTACTTTTTAAACCTGTACTTGAATCTGTAACCAAAAATCATATAATATAGCATATTTATTAGCAATAGAGAAGACATACCCGAAATCTTGCTAAGAAAAAAATAGATCTATTTTGGGACTTCCCAAGATAAAACAAGGTATCAATTTTAAAAATATTCCAAAGAACAACCAATTTGAAGGAAAAAGCAATAGGGTCACCCAAAATAGCATGCACCCAGGTAAAATCCTTGCATAAAAGGTCTAAAAAATTCAAGAGGCCACTCCCAGGATGACTAAGCCTGATCACAAAACCAAAAAACATGCAATAAATCTTTTGCATGTTCACAAACTAGGTAAATGGGATTATGAACACCCAGATGCCTGAGTCTACTGCCAACAAGTAACCCCTAGTGCAAGAGGCTCCAAGTAATTTTTTTTTTTAGGTTCAATATAAGTAGCCCAAGAAATCTGAAACCTCTTATTCCATTGGGAGGGAAGAGAGACTAAGTCCCATCTCATAGGAGCTTATCAACCATTGGAACTTAGGGGGTGAACCATTTGTAACCTAGATGAGATTTATATTTCAAAATAGGAAGCTCCCCAGGTCAACACCAATATGACCACTACGATTTTTAAAAATGCTTATGTAGTTTGCACCAAAATAGAAAATGAAATACTATCAATAACCACATCATAAGTATCTCTATCACAAAGATTTAAATTGTTATTTTGATGAAAAATCTCCCAAGGTATCCAAATCCTGGTATTTCAGGAGAAGAAATTAAAAATGGAAGCAATACCACACTTATAGAACCTCTACGCTTTTACCCACTGCACCAGAGCCAGGGGAGAGCCCTGCAAAGTTATAACAGGAGACCACCAAATATTTATGGAAGGAAAAGAGGCACCTGCTTTGTGAAAAATCTCTTTCCAACTGAGCTAGGGTTTGAAGGCCTCCCAGAATTTCCAAATACTCTGAATGATAAAAGAACATTTAACTTTAATAGGGAAAAGGGTAATAATAATGGATTGCAATCCCACCCCTTTCTAAATTTTCTTCCCCTAAAGCAAACTAGAAGAAATGCAATGCCTGACCAACACTTTACAAGATTCATCCCCAATAAAATATCGGGTGATCCATTTAGCACAAAGGGAAAAACCTTTTCGGTGACTATCAAACAAACCCATGCCTCCATGATCCTTAGGCAAAAAATAAATTTCCTAGGCTACCCGATGAAAACCTTATTTGATAGATTATTTGGCCCACAATAAATCTCTTAAAATCTTATCCAAATTTTTATAACAATATTTAGATGGAACCTAGCAAGATGAATAATAGACATGGGTAGTGGCTAAAACCTTAGAACAAATCTAAAATGTTCCTGCCAAAGAAAGTTTCTTACTAGTCCAGTAAGAAAGCTTCTTGTCCACTTTATCAATAACATACTGCCACAATTGAGGAGAGGAACCATGAAATGCAAAAGGATTTCCAAGAAATTTAAACATCTCACCTAGCTGAATCCAAGTCCATTGGAAATGATGCAGCCAACATGGAAGCTAGGATTGAGATTACCAAAAATAGGAGTTTTTTTTCCATTGAATAGAAGAACTAGAGGCTAAAAAAAACACCTCTAAGCAACTAATAGCCGAGGAAAGGTATTTCTCATCTTCTTGAAGCATTAAAAAGAATCATTAGCAAAATGACCATTGACCAACTGACGGTCAGAATTGGGGAGAGCAATACCCTTGATTAATTCTTGATCCAACTTATGGGTAATAAAATAGCCAAAATCCTATGCAACAAGAATGAAAAGAGATGGATAAGAGAACACCACTGTCTTACAGAAAAACCAAGATAAATTGACTGATATTGACTATAATTAAAATTAATAAAAACTGAAGCATCTTGAAATAACATAAGAATGATGCTCATAAACACTGGCCCAAAGACCAAAGCCTGAAGCATGGCAATGATGAAGTGTTGGACATTTTGAGTGATAAGTTATCATTGATGTCAAAATTGAGTGGTCCTTGATGTCAAAATTTCAACACCAGTCAGTGGCAGTTTCAGTTGAATAAATGCAAAAGGATAATTCGGTATCAGTTTCAAGACCCGGTTCCAGGAATTCATATTTGGCACAAAGTGCAAAAAGAAGCCCAAGTAAATAATATCATAATATTCTTTTATAATACTATACAAAGGAAGTTTAAATTAATTATAAATTAATTTATTAGTTAATTTACTTAACTTATAAAGTTATTTAAATTAATTATTAATTAATTTAATTATTAATTTTAAATTAATTTAAGCTAAGGTTAAATAACCCTAAGGTGGGTTATTAAAATTAAAATTAGAAATTCAATTTTCGAAATACAAAGCGCCGTGAGGAGAAATTTAAAAACATGTATATAAGGGGGGACTACCCACCTTACAAAATTTACCATACCTTCGAAAGTATTTGCGAGCCTTATGATTTGTGTTGCATCCAAGGAAGATAAAGTGTGCGAATTTTGTTGAAAATCAAACGATGGCGGAGGCATAAGAGGAAGGGACTCTTCCTTCCTTCACATGGGCATTAGTAGCCCATGCGGTGGGCTCCCAAGCACTAAGGCACTTCGGCTTGAGGAGACGGAGGATCAAATCTTGCCGAATCCCCTTTTTGGGGAAGAAAGAGGTATACTTTAATCTTGGGTGCCGAAAATTTTGAGAATGTAGTTTGAACATTTAGAAATTAATTTTTGCATATTATAATTGGTTTCTAAGGTAGAAAGGGGAGTTATAAGGGATTTGCAAAATTATATTTTTAATATTATTTTCTCAAGTGGTTGAAAGGATAGTAAGGTGTTTGGTTGATGTTTTATGGTGTTAAAACATTATTTTGAGTTGGAGTTTATAAGGTGTATCCAAGTAATTATTTCATGTATGTTATGATGAGTGTTATTTTTAAAGGGAGCAATAAGGCATAAATTGAGTTGTGATTATTTTGTGACTAAAGGAATATTTTAAGAAAGTGTTGAAGTGATATTGTTGTGTTTAACCATTGGAATTGGAAAGAAGGAAATTGTGATTGAGACAGGTTTTTCAAAGGCACTTTGACATCCAACAAAGGTATGGGCATATTCTTCCTAGTGAGTGATTGTTGAAAGTTATGTATGAAAAGTTGGAGTGAAAATTTTTGTTTGGTTAGCATTGTTGAGAGTTTTTTGATTTATTACTTCAAGGTTTTCTGGAATAAAAAGAGTGATTGATAAAACATTGTTTTATAAGCATTGTTGTTGAAGTGAGTAATTGAGTGAAGAACTTGAACTAGGGTTTTGGAAAGAACATGAGTATCATTGTTATGTGAGATTGGTTGATAAGCATTGTTGGAAACATTTGAGTGATTGTTCATGTGATTGGACTAGGGTTTGTGAGCAAGGATTATTTCATTGAGTGATTGGTTGAGTAGAGTTGGTTGATCCTAGTCAAGTGAATGTGTTGAAGTGATTGTTCAAGTTCTGTGAAACAAATTATTCTATATTATGAATTGATTTGAGAAAGAGGTTGAGTATTGATGGGTGTGAAACATATTGAGTCTCTAACAATGATATTGGAAGTGATTGAGAGTTTGTGAATGTGAAGCATATTGAGTCTCTAACAATTCTTTGTATGTTTCAAAAGAGTGATTGAAAGTGATTGAGTATTGAGGTGAATGTGAAGCATATTGAGTCTCTAACAATTCTCCATATGTTTCTAAAAGAGTGATTGAAAGTAATTGAGTATTGAGGTGAATGTGAAGAATATTGAGTCTCTAACAATTCTCTTTATTTTTCTATGATATTGGATAAGTTCTAGTGTGGACTTGTTGAGCATATTTGAGGTAAGTATTTCATAAAACTTGTGGAAAAATTTGTGTGAGCTTTTGTGGAAGCTTACAATAAAGATTGAGAGCATATTTTGATAAGTCCTAGTGAGGACTTATTGAGTAGATTTGGACAAGTTATAGTGAAGACTTGTAGAGCAGATTTGGATAAGTTCTAGAGAGGACTTGTGAACAGATTAGTGTGAGCTTTTGTGAAAGCTTACAAGGTAGATTTGAGACAATTATTTGAGAAGACTTATGAGCAGAGTTGATTGATTTATTTGTTCAAACCTTGAGTTAAGGTTTGGAGCATATCCAACAAAGTTGATTTGAGATTGAGTCAAGATTTGTGTTAAGGCTTGAGGACAGATATTGAGGATAGATTTGTGCTAAACTGAAGGACTATGTTTAGTGTAGATTTGAGGATAGATTTTGGTGCATATTTAAGGAAAAGTTTGTGCCAGACTAGATAAAAATAATGAGAAGATTTATGCTAGATTGAAGAACTGTGTTTAGTGCATATTTGAGATAGAACTTTGAAGGTGACAGAGTATAGAGGATGACAGTCTCTAGTGGATAGAGATCCATTAGCGAGAGAAGTGAGGATAGGTGTCTTCAGTGGATAAAGATCCATTAGCCAGAGCAGTGGGGGCAACAATTATTCTAGAAGATTACTAGTCAGAGCTTAGGAGAAAGGAGTTCTCCTATGGATAGAGATACACAAACTTGATTAGGGAATTGGTGTCTCCTTTGGATAGAGATCCATAAATATTGTAATAGGGAAAGGATTCCCAAGATATTGATTGAGAAAATTTTAGTGAAATGTTGGTAGGAACCTAGGGTTCCTAGCACATAAAATGATAAATAAATAATAAATAGACCTAAAACTAAGAGAATCGCCTTTTGTATTGTCGGGAAGTCCCTTCAATAAATTGTATTATATTTCATATTCATGGATGATTGAATGATAAGTTATTACAATGTTTTATACCCCTCTAGGGTTATAGGTGAAAGGTTGCAATGCTTCCTAACCCTAATATTATAATAATATAATAAATAATATAATTAATTATTATATTATTTTATTATTATGACCATAGGATATAATATATTATTATTATTAAGATTATTAATTAATGTTAGGATAGGATCCTAACATTCCACCCTCTTTAAAACAAGATTTGTCCTCAAAGCTTGGAATTGTAGTGTGTAAGTATATGCTCTTCAAATATTCCACCTTGGAATAGTACTTGCTCTATGGTTTACTAAGGGAGTAGGTTAATTTGACTCCAATGAAGTAGTAAACTTTATACAATTCACCTTTAGCTCCTTTTGAACCTTAATAAAAAATTATCTCCTTTAATGAGTTCGATCACCACCTCATAGACTCTGTAAATTAGAACGATTTCTTCCACCTTATACATTTTGGTATCGTTGATCAATCTCACAGTCAAGCACACAAGATGGAGAGATTTGGATCTCTCATCAATCTGGCACAAAATGTTATCAGTGACGACTCCTCTTATTAAATGGATTAATGTGAGAATCTCCGTAGCAAATCCAACTAATACTTTGGAGACATCTAGGTATTCATGCCAACTCGGCACGCATTTCTGCTTACACCACTCTACTTCTTTGTTGAAAGCATCAAGCTAGATCTTCCACAAGTTTCTAAAGTACTGGAGCATGTCGCGTCCTTGAAGGTCACCAGCTTCATCTGCTAGCCCATTCACAGTATTATACAAGCCAAGAAAGCAAACTTTTATGTGATCAGGCATGTCGTCCAATGTATTGAGATCCCACCTTGCAAAATCTTCATTGAGTAACATGGTGTCATCACGAGAACCATACTTATCATAAAGATCATCGAGAACAACAATCAAGCAACCAATTTTTTGCGAAGGCCATTCTACCTCTGCCATATTCAGGTTCAAACATGCTAGCCGCCATTGTGAAAAATATCTCAATATGCCTCTCGCGGGTGAATTTCAAATTCCTAAAACCACAATCTATCCACCACTTGTGCACTTGCTAGAGATCCATTTGGTGTATAGATTGCATTGCATTTAAGTCGACTTTAGCCAGCTCCACATATTTCTCATTGTTAACATATGGCAACCTGCAAATATTTGAGGGCACATTATACAAAGTCTTCCCTAAAAACACTTCATTTTCATGACCACAGATATCGATATAAGTTCTTGCCTCCATTTTGGGCAAACTTCGATGAAACCCAAATTTTAGTTTATACTTGACCTCTTCAACAAGAAATTTTCAGAAATGGTTTAAGCTGCTTTAGATTTTGCTGCAAGTAAACTATGGCAAAGGCTTGTGCTTCTTTCATTATTTTTTTTCCAAAAATGCTACTTGTGATCATTTGTAGAGGCTCAGCATGCCTTCGAGGTCTATGTGTGTTTTATCAGAAAAACTAAAGAACTCTCCATTCTCATCCATAAAATTTGAAATAACCTCTGAAGATACATCGTATTCATGCAGTCTCAGTATCCGAAATCCCAAAGTTGTGTCATTGATATTCATAATAGTATCATGTCTTCCCCTTCCTATTCCTTCCAGTGTCCAATGTATGTATATATAATCCAATGCATCCTTGGTTTCCCTTTCAAAATGGCGACCGATTCCTAGGCATTCAACGGTGTCAATGGCACGAAGACGTTCACGAAGATCACAAGGATAAAAGCTAGGTACATGGTCTCCAAAGATTCTGATGACAGATGCTATAAAATCTAGGCATCTTCCATCTCGTGTGTGCATAAATGCACAAGATTTGGATGCTGGTGAGCCTACTATAGATCCATATTTGGAGAGAAGATCCATAATTTTTTTCCAATCGACAAATTCGTGCAGGCCCTCCAAGTAAAAAAGAAACGACGTAGGTAGACTGTGTAAGGCGGAAATGTTAATCCATTTTAGTTGATCCTTCCTCATTGCAAATATTCTCTTGATAAACAATGGTTCATGGGAAATACCCAGACTTAAACTATGAGCCTCTTTCAACATAGAAGCAAATAAAATGACAAATCCAAGTGGCATATTGCAATCCTTCGCTTCATTGAACTGTTGAGTCTAGTTGTTAAAAAAGTCTATGCCTTTCTGCACTTGGGTTCCCTAAACTCTTCATATTTTGAGGGTAATGATAGATGCAAGAGTACAAAGAAGTCTATCATATAATAAATAAAAATATTCTTCCCCCAGGAACCATCAGTTAACTGATTGGAGACAACCCATTGTAGTGTTTGTGGAAACTGTGGTTGGGAAGAGTTGTGAATGGCGGGTATTCGTGCAACCCAGGCAGTATCATATGCAGATGGGCTTTATGTTCACCTTCCCCATGGAGTGGAACATGTTTTTGATATCATATATCAACGTCTGCATACTCATATAGTCTGGAAATGACTGTGATATTGAACACAATTCATGAGTGACATATCCAAAATAAGTTGTATGAAAAATATCCTTCTTTCCAGATGTAAAATGGTTGTACATTTTGATTTTTTTGCAATCCAGTTTATAGTAAAACTGTAATTATGTTGCCCTGCAAGTTTTAATCCATGATTGGAGAGGAAACCACAACTATATTTTTATGTTAGGAGAGAAGAGGAGGTGGCCATGGTGGAGGGTGTAGATGAGAGCAATGCACTACCCCATAAAACCAACAGATAATCAACATTTTGTATTTCCATCATGGTGGTTTTATTTTTGAATTTTACAGAAACTTTTGTATCTTCCTCTGTTTTAATGAGATTTTTCAAAAAAACATTGTAAACATCCTTGGAGATACCTTTGAACAAATTTGTTTGCTGAATTAGAGTGATTTTAAATTTATTTCTGCCTTGATGGCTGACCAAATGCAGATTTGTAAAACAATACTTTTGGAAGACTATCTTTATGCAATTTTTTCATAAAAATATTTGTAATTTTAGGGATTTCATTAAATTTTTTCAGGAATGCATTCCAAACTATTTGAAAGTCTATGGCTTTGGGCTTTTTCAAAAAAATTAATTTAGGGTTTGGAATATTTTTGGGAAGTGCAATGAGTACCTTTAGGATTCCATGGCAATGGGCTCCTCCTCCACCTCATATTCCATGGCTATGGGCTCCTCTTATTCCTGAGATTCCATGGCTAGGGTCTCCTCTTGCATTTTCATTAAATATTGTATAATACGATCAAAACGTTCCATTTGTTTATTTTGTTTTTGTTCAATCATTCTTCTAATGTCTGCAATGTCATTTTTTATTCCTTTGATATTTATGTCCCATATGGTTGGATCCATACGGCTCTGATACCAGATGGTAGGAACCTAGGGTTCATAGCACATAAAATGATAAATAAATAATAAATAGACCTAAAACTAAGAGAATCGCCTTTTGTATTGTCGGGAAGTCTCTTCAATAAATTGTATTATATTTCATATTCATGGATGATTGAATGATAAGTTCTTACAATGTTTTATACCCCTCTAGGGTTATAGATTGCAATGCTTCCTAACCCTAATCTTATAATAATATAATAAATAATATAATTAATTATTATATTATTTATTATTATATATATATATTTTTTTGGTAATTATTATAATAGATTAACAGTGGGTTTTTATAGAGGATCCCAAAACCTTATATACAAAATCAGCCTTGCTAAATAGTGCTTCATGCCTCTTGGCTGGAAGAATAAACCTGTATACAGAAAAAAAACAAAAAGCTGATAATTGCCCGAGGGCTACAAGTAAGGCATTTTTGCCTGATTATCCTGGAAACCATGGCCATTATAACTGGGAAAACAAAAACTAGCCGGAGAAGCTGGACCATCGGAAAGTAGAAGAAGACAACCAAGAAAACTACAAAAAATTCTCCCATACCTGGGAAATGACTTTCCACATTTCTGCTTTCTCGGAGGCAGAATTCGAAGCATACATGTGGGATAGGATCCAAGAAAAATGACTGGACTGAAACAAACCGTTGAAAATTCTGCTGGAAAATTTTTCCCTGGCCCAAATGGCCACTCGTTTAGTCTTCTCACATCCAGGATTTCATCCGTACGATTTGAGGTTCTTCTTACTTACCTTTCCCTGCTGGAAGGGAGGTTTTGGGATAAGCGCGTCACCCATCAGAGAATCGGAGTCATCCTAAAACAGCAACCGTTGGGTTCCATTTGCAACATCAGCCGCAGTTTCTTTGTCTCTCTTTTCCTTATTGGGGGGACGGCCCTGCTTCCTTTCACTACCAAAATCCACCCCTCGCTTTTGACTCCTTGTAATTCGAGGGCTAATATTACCAGGCTGGTAACCTCTTCTTCCCAGCAGGTAGTCTTCCAATATATTTTGTGCCTCGGGAGAGTTTCGGTCATAAATTTTGGGTGAATCTGTCTGTGTGGTGATAAGGGGGGGGGCCTGTTCCTTTTCCTCATGTGGTCCTAGTTGGGGGCGCCCACCACACTGCTCGGAGTTCGGATGGGTGGTGATTTCCTCTTCTGGTAAGGAGGATTCGAGATGGTCCCTGGATGGACTTGGAGATTCATGGCCTTTCACAAAAGGGTGCTTCATCTGACCTTCACCGTGCTCCAGAGGGTTGCAGGGATCCCGCTCCTTCTTCCTTGGCTTTTGGAGAGGACAATTGGACTGAAGATGCCCTTGAGAACTACACTGAGGGCAGAAAGCTGGCCTGTTCTCATAAACAATAGCTTGCTTGTGTAGAAAAGTACCCCCAGACCGCAGAGTAATGGAGGATGGGAGGTCCGTCTCCAAGTCCGCCAAAACACAGAACCGGGCTTGGACAAATCTAGTTCGAGCTCTGGTGGGAGGGTCTAAAGTGATCATCTCCCCGATGGACCGAGCAATACCTCTGATTACATTTTCATGCCAGTAGAAAAGGGGAAGACTCGGGAGCCTAACCCATATTGGAGCAATGTTGATATTACGGGTATCGGGGTTAAAGTCCAAACCCCACTTCCTTAGAAAGAGACTCCTACGGCCCAAGAACCAAGGCCCTCCAGCCAGAGATTTTACAGTAGTCCTCCTTGTTGCTCAGCCTAATCATGAAAAAACCTCGGGTTAGGGCAGCCAGCTCTAAGTGACCAGAGGTCCGCCATTTTCTAGACGCCCACTTGCGAATGGTCTCCATGTCGGGACGACCACCAATAAACTTACCGATGAGGGTAAATTTTTCGAAATCCACAAAGCTTGAGAGAATTTCCGTCGGGATGTCCAACTCGTCCTCGGACGAAAATAACTCCTTGGAGAAGAGCCCGCTTAAGGTTTCAGAGGCCACTGCCAAAGCATATGACTTCCGAGGTCCATCTCCCCGTTTGTCTGGTGGATCCTTGTCGCGACTTGGCAAGGACTCCTCGGCGTCCCCAGACTCTGTTTGCCCTCCCTCCACCCTGTCGAGCCCCTGGTTCGACCTGCCGACGCTCCCGTGCTCTCCCAAAATAGCCTTCCCACCCACTGTCATCCCCACCCTCCCAAGAAACCCTAATTTCATCGCTTATTATTATATTATTTTATTATTATGACCATAGGCTATAATATATTATTATTATTAATATTATTAATTAATGTTAGGATAGGATCCTAACATTTCTCCATGGAGTAGCCCACATTGGGTGAACCACGTAAAATTGATATCTCTATTGTATGTGGTGATTTGTGCATTGCTTTTATTAATGCTATTGATATTTCTATTTATATATTGCATAATATTGATTGGAAATAAAAGTAAAAAGTTGTCCTATACTGTTCACCCTCCTCTTAGTATAAGCTTGTGTTCTTCAATTGGTATCAGAGCAGGTTCCTTCAGAAGATTTTAACAGCTTGAAGGAAAATATTTCAAGAACGTAATGGAATATAAGAATGTGTCTTTAGATAATTCAACACCAATATTTGATGGAAGTGATTATATATATTTGATTATGAGAATGAAGTTTCACCTTATGGCACTTGGAAATAAAATTTGGGAATCAGTTGAAAATGGATACATACCACCAATTGATCCACCTACAGATAA
The DNA here is from genome assembly GCA_028583015.1 of Wollemia nobilis. Lineage (NCBI taxonomy): Eukaryota > Viridiplantae > Streptophyta > Pinopsida > Araucariales > Araucariaceae > Wollemia > Wollemia nobilis. Next base: position 3,372,428 of record JAQPPZ010016363.1, on the reverse strand, counting down.
GGAAGGTAAGATTCTACAACATTACAATTCAAAAGGAATGAATGCACTTCTGAGAGGTTTGCATAGAACATAATCAATAAAATTTATGCATTGTAAAGATGCAAAAGGAATTTGGGATAAGTTGAAAAGCATATATGAAGGAGATAAAAGTGTCAAAATGGCAAAGATACGAAATCTCAAAGGACAATTTGAAAAATTAAGAATGAAAAACGAGGAAGACATTAGTTCTTATATACTTCAGATAGATGAGTTTATTAATGCTATGCAGAAACTTGGACTTAATGTGGATGAATCAGATGTTTGTGATAATATATTAAGGTCTATTCCAACAAGGTTTAGTGAAAAGATTTTAGCTATAGAAGAAGCAAAGGATTGTGATTCTTTGACAAGAGATATGTTGCTTGGTATTCTTATAGCTTTTGAGTTAAGAATAAAATAACCTAATCCCTAGAAGGAAGAATCCTTCAAAGAAATTAAGAAGACAAAGGCTAAGAAGTCAAAATCGAACAATGAGTCATCCAGTGATGAAGAATCTAATTATGACAAAAGGAACAAGGATTAAAGAAGATTCAAAGATGTAAAATTTGTTAGATGTTTCAATTGTGTAAAGTATGGTCATTATGCAACTGATTATCAAGAAGCCAAAAACAACAAATATGAAGAAAAATAGGATCACAGTAACAACGAATCAAAAAGATACAGGTATCAAAAGAAAGGTAAAGATCGATAAAGTAGAGAAGGAAAGAATCTCTTTCAAAGACAAAAGAGGAGCTACTATGCAGATAAGGCAAGTAAGTACTCAAGTTATAGTGATGATAGTTCTTAAAGCAATGATAAATATGAAGTCCTATTTATGATTGAAGAAAAAGAAGTTAAGAAAAGGTCACAAATAATTCTCAAGTGTTTTAGATGTAGTAATTTTGGACATCTTGAAGATAGTTGTACAAGAAATGGTTTCAGTTTCAATGATGATGAATATGAGGATGCACTTGAAGAACCATAATAGAATTTTCTAATGGCACTATACGAAGAAGAAGATGATCCTATAGTAAACAAGTCAAAATAAAATGAAGATGTAGACAAAGGTAAACAAATAGAGGAAGAATAAAAAAAAGAAGGATTTGAACATAACTTATTTTGCTTTTTTGCTTTTATTTCTGTTTAAACATAGCTCCACTACCAATTAGGCATCCATAGCCCTAGTGAATATTATCTAAACCATTTGAATAATTTCACTTTACTTTCAGTTTTCCTTACTTTTTGTATTAAGCATTGTATTGCTTTGCAAAATTTACCTACCACTTGGGTTAGATACCAATTAAGGTTAAAGATTGAGTATATTAGTCTTTAGATTTTTACCTAAATTTGCAAAATTAAAATGACTGTCCTTAAAAATTTTAAACAATACCCTTTAATGTGATGTGATACATGTGGAGCTTCAGTAGAATGTCTCATTGTTCCAAAATTTCACTATCTTAATCCAAAATCATAAGGATAATTACTAAAAAATATTATTCTCTTTTCCTTAATTTTCTTTGTTTTAAAAATAGGTAATTTATCCTATAGGACAAAGGAACAAATACCAATAAAGAAACCAACTATTTATTGCAATTCCAAGACACGACCTTGAATAGAGGAACCAACACCAAAATATATTATGAAAATGAACAAGAAAAAAAAAACATGAATCAAAAACCAAAATTCGGCATAAGCCTGTATTACTAAAAACCAACCATGGAAACAAAACAAAATTTCACACTGAAGACCATGAAAATAAACAACAAAGTGATGACTAACAAAATCACAAAACAAGTTATATGGAAATAAAGTCTGCAAAACCAAAACACTATATACAAAATATAAAAATGAAAAAGCTATATACAAGAATGTACAAAATATGTACAAGATGATGCCAAAATTTAGGCTATCATTTTACTCGATTCCAAACATGATTTCTACAATTTAAAATACATCTATCATGGTATGTATAACAGGCTTTATAGGAATCCAACCAAAACAATATTAGGCCAAAAAATAAAATCTCTTTTCTTTTTGCCTGTCTTACCCCACCAATTTGATTCGATGATATTAGCAATTCTATGTTGAGACTTTGATTAATCAAACTTGCAAGCGAATATATAATTTTCATATATATTTTGTTTATTCAGTGAGGTGTAAATTTCCAAACCTAACTCATCACTCTGACTTGAGTTCTCATTTTCACAAACAGATATGAGTTATTTCAAATAAGAATCTATTTCTAAATTTTTTGAAGCCAATTCATTATCTACATCTTTAGGACAATCAAAACCACGTAAAAATTGATAAACATCTAGGATATCTGACATATGCGGATCATTATAATTTTGCATCCCATAATCAATAGTCAATTATTTATGGACTTGTTTTATGAACTCTAAAGCATCAACCTCTATTTTGTTTAATCTAGCAATCTTATTACTGGTGTGAGGAGAAATCAACTCAAATTCTTTGTTTACTGCAAATATGATCTCCTTATCAACAATATTTTAATCCAACATAAGATTATGTAAATTTTTACCTATTCAAATGATTTAACAGAAAGGCTAAGATTCTACCTTTTGTGAATTTCCATTTACTAGGACTTGATGAGCCTTTGTGATTTCTTCTTTTTCTTCATGGTTGTCATCATCCTCTTCTTCTAGTCCTTCCTCTTTATCAATCACCTATTTTTTAAAGACACCAAAATTAGTCACCCAATTAAACATATACCTATCCTTTTTAAACCATAGCTCTTGCTGGTCAAGGAATGTGTTAAATAATAAATCTCTCTGATTAATAACCCAAGTCGTCTCAAAAAGAGAAAATTTTTTACCATTTGGATGAGTATAAATCAACTCTAATTCCTTGTTAACCTCTAATGGTGAATTTCCAAAACAATCATGTGAATTTATACCCAATTTTTTAGTAATCAAGGGTAAAATAGAATACTTTACCTCTTTCTCATCCATAACAAGTGAGACATAAGAAACATTTACCATTTATTCCTTTTCAATTTATGCAAGGTGTTCAATAAACTCATATTCAAAGTGACTAAAATTTGGAACCTTCTCTATTTCTGCAAGTTGTCTGCCATTTTTTGATTGTATAATAATTGCAAGATATTCATGTGAAATAGATATTTCAGTGTCCTGCTTACCAAATGAAATAGAAATTTTATCAGTAGGAGTGCAAGAAAACAATGATTCTTCATACATTCCCCAACCATTATAATAATTATCTTCTAAAATCAAGGAATGAGATTCTATCGTATCTTCTGCATAATCTTCATATTCATCTATTGATTTTGTTTTCTCAATTTCTAAAATTTCATCATCCTAAAGCAATAATTTTATGATCAATGATTTGAGCTATCTTCATCAAGGTACTATTTTTTGCAATTCATTGCAATCTTCAATGAAATCATATCCAGGATCATTTAGTTCTAGAGTTTTTCCTGTTTGAAAATCATACTCATTATATTACTAGAATAAATCATAAAAATCTATTATTTCTTTTATGTGATATTCAGATTCAATATCATTCAAGCTATAACCTTATTCATATTCATCTTCCTCTATTTATGAAGGTTCATATATTTCTAAAACTGAGTCAAACTCTGCATCTTGATTAACTTGATTACAACAATCCTCATTGACTGATATTGACTCTAAAACTTTCACCTTATTTTGGATAATATCAAAGGTAGTTGTAATATCTATACAATCAATTTCACCTTGTTGATTTCTCACATTAGACATCATTTGATTCAAAGGTTCCATATTGGATGGTTGGTATTGGTTGGAATCCATAACTCCTGGGAAACATTTCATCATGGGAGAAGGTTGTGCATCAACCTAGCTTATTTGTGGTATTTGATTGTGAGCTTCAGGTCTAAGCAATGCTAATTGATCCACATTGATACCTTTCAAAATCCATCATTGTTCTAATGTTATTGCCTCATTGTAGGCTCTAGGAAAGGATGGAACTTTAAAAAGTCTCCCCAAAAATATAGAAGTAAAGGGGTCTAAGAATTTGAGGTATATTTGAGTGGATATTTCTTCTAAAATAATGTAATGTGTCACCACCTCGATATACAACCTATGAAACCTATCATTGAATTATCTCATGGATTCATTAGGTTCTTTACATATAGAGAGAAAATGATTAAATATTGTAACTAAGTCAACTAGTTTTTTGAAATGTTTGAGAAATGTTGCTTCTAGTTGAACCCGAGAGGTAATAGAACTTAGAGGTAAGTGGATGTACCAATCAAATGCAACCTCATCCAATGTGTATGAAAACATCCTACAAGCAACATAATCATGCATAATTTACAAATAAATTAAATAGTTCTTGTATCTTTGAATATCTTCCTTAGCCTATTCCACATCATGCATAAACTAAGGTAAATATTCTTCTGCATATTCAGGGATTTTATGGGATACTCCAAGAATGTATAAATGACTATAATAACTACATATCTAGGATGCAATTCCTACCATTATTTAAATAAAGATTGTCATTAACTTTAGTACCAATTTTGTTAGTCAAAGAAATATATCTTGAAAAGACACATGAAATGACTAACAACTTTCAAATGTTTAATATATAGATCATCATGTTTACCAACCAAAAGATATGTATCAATGACAATAAAGAATTTTCTCAAATTTACAAATAAACATTATCAATTAAAGAAGTTCCCATCCATGAATGTGATTACCTGTCAACACAACATCGATAGTCAAGACTAATACCTTCAAATAACAATAAACAATTTAGCAATTAAGTAGCAATAAAATGACCAATACAAGCCCTCCTTCTAGCGTTAATTTTGTTGAGTTATATTTTCTCTCGATTACAAAAATACACTCATAGTTTGAATCTTGTTAAGTAATCCTCTCTTGCAAAGAAAACTATTAATTTCTCCAAGGTTCTATTTGATTAATGTTTTTAAAATGTGCTTGTAAATGTGTGAAAACATTACTACAATGCCTCAGAGGTGCAAGTTACCCTTAATAAGGGGTTTCTAATTTAATATTTGATTATCGTTGTGAAATGATATTGTTCATGAAATTCATTCTCCAAATGTAAGATTAATAATTAAATATTGTCAATAATCAACTTTATAAAGTGCAAATATTTAATTTAATCTTAGAAAAATATTTTAATTAAATTTATCCAAATAATTAATGTTGAGATTTAATAATTATTATTTAGGTTCGAGGTGTAGACCAATTGGCTCGACCAAACTCATAAAGGGGGCAGAGGTCCAAGGTTCAAATCTTGGACCTCGTCGGACTGAACGCTTGTCCCTTTCCTGGTGCTTTCAATGGCGTAAAATGTTTAAAATGATTGTGGCATGGTGGTTATAGGGGTGGACTGCATGAAGATCTATGTGGTAGCTTTCGGGGTAGACAACGTAAAATAATATGGGGGCCATAAAAGCCGGACAACCTACTCGAATTCATTGTGGCTACCGATTCCACCATGTAAATTAAAAAAATTATTATTTGGAAATTTAATTAATTGAAATTCTAATATTTATTTCAGAATGTGCAATACCATGAATTTAATAAAGTGAAATAAAACTTTTTTTTTATAAGTAACGTTTTATATACAGGGGGTTTTTTAAAGGGTCCCAAAACCTTATTACAGTAAGAACCTGAGAGGATAGCAAACCAAAAACCCTGTCAGACTAGACCAGGGGTGAGCATTACAAAAGTCAGCGGGATCTAGGATCCTGAAAGGAGCACACCAAAATGCCTATCTCAGGGACAGGACATGCCCAACCAAGATGAGAAAAGGGATCAAACCGGGAAACCTTGTCACCTGGCAAAAAATTTAGGAAAAGTCATAGTTGCAAACCTGCTGCACAGACTGGACACCTTGCCACCAGAACACCACCACCCCCTCCACCCTGGGGAGGGGAGCCCCCTTGGGAAGGGGCGAGGAGGGCTAGTCATCGCCATCAGACCCGGCCTTGAGCCTACGTTGGATCACCTTGAAGATGTGGATCGAGGTCGACATCTCGTTGGCAGCCGACGTGAGGGAATTGATCGCCATATCCAGAAGAATACGAAGGGGGAAAGGCCCCAAATCATCCTTAGAGTCTGAGATGATCTCGAGGGTGCCTTTGGGCTCGATCTTCGGCTTCTTGAGATGGCTGGAAGATCGGCTCCCATTGGGTCCGTCGGGCCCACCAGGGGTCTGGGTCCCAGGGACCGAGGTCGAGGGGCCCAAAATGGGCACTGCTACTGCCAGGGGCACGAGCCGACGCCCACCACTTCAAAGTGGGCCTACACTTCTTGGGGGGAGAGATGTCAGCTTCACTTGGGCTATCCTCTTTGGCCTTAAGCTCAGAGTTAGAAGAGGCCGAAGACCTGGTGGGGGGGTTGGAGGAGAGGGGAGGGATGTGTTGGGTGGGGGGCTGGTTGGCGAGGGTGTGCCGGTAAAGGACAGCCATGAGGCCTTGATGGGGAGGGTGGGAATGGGCTTTCTGGGCCCTCTCGACCGAGATGGTGAGAGAGTAAAGCAGGTAGCGGGGGGTGCACAGGAGGATGACCCCTCGAAGGTGGTTAACAAAACTGAGGTGGAAGCTGCAGAGCTTTTGCTCTGGATCATCGCACGTCACGAACTGCATGATGGGTATGAGGGCTTTGTCATAGGGCTTAGGCATTTGCTTCCTATAAAGGGCGGTCTTGTCCCAGCTATGCTCCAGGAAATGGGCTAGCTCCTCCTCCCAGTTGTGTCTGTCACGGTGGATGTATTTCCCCTTATCTTCATGGTGGAGCCCAGTGATGTCGAACAGGAGCTCCTTGGTCACTTTGAAGTGGACACCTTTCACGACCACCTCACCACCATCCCAGGTGTCAAGGAACACCTGCATAATGCCGTCATCTAGACCAACAAACTTTTGGAGGAAAGGTGTGAGGGACCTGGCATCCATGAAAACTTTGGCAGAGTCGGAGAGGACGAGGGAGGAGGGCTCAATGTAGGGGGGTTTGGAGGTAGCCATGGAGACAAAGACCAGCAGTAGAGGGGAGAGGTGGAGGAAAGAAGACATCGAAGAGTGTGCTAGTAGAAGGCGAACACCGAGAAAGGGATAGGAGAGGGGAAAGTCATGCACGCTGGGAGGGGATGAAATAGCCGAAGGGGGAGTTGAAGGGTCACGAAGCTATCACAAGCAAAGGGACACTACGATGGAAAATATGGGCAACACGCATGAAAGGTGGTGGATAAGGGAAAGGGGAAGGTAGGCGTGGTGGTTGATAGGGCACAAAGGGAGAGACGACACGATGGGATAGGGCCAGGTGGACGGTGAGCATGGGGCACCAGCTTTGGCACAGGGCACCGCAAAGAGAAGGGCAGCGGAATCAACGAGCTGAGGTGGCACCTGATCAGACTCGATGGGGTTGGGAAGGCCAACGGAGAGGTGGTGGGGTTGGGGAGGGCCTACCTTGGCACTGAGGTGGCTGCTGTAGAGAGGACCAATGGGGACGGTGGCCTTGGGAAGCCATGAGCACAAGTCAACACCCGTTAGAAAATCAGCATTGGTTTAGGGGCTCCATGCCAACGTGGCACTACAACCGAGCAGGCTAGACCTTTGTGCTGACATCATAGTTCGGAGATCGATCTTGGGATGCTGCCTCTCGAAGGGCATCTAGGAAATCATCATGCTAGATACGAAGATCTACTGATGTCACTATTGTGTTGGCCATCAGGTCAGCGAGCTTGTTGCCTTCTCGAAAGACATGGTAGATGGACACCTGGGGGAGCCCCTGGAGGATGGCCTGGGCTTCTTGGATGATGTTAAAAATGTGCCACGATAGCTCTCTTTGCTTGGTCACTGCGTTGATGGTGTTGAGGGAGTCACCCTCGATGATCACCCTTTCGGGGGACTCCTGGAGAAATCTGAGCCCACGGAGGAGGGCCAAAGCTTCCATGAAGTTGTTGGTTTGGGTGCCCAGGGGCTCCGCGTAAGAAAGGATCAAGTGGCCTGAGTGGTCCCGGATGACGCCGCCCGCACCCGAGGGGTCAGGATTCCCTTTGGATGCCCCATCAAAGTTCAACTTAACCCACCTGGGGGGGCCGACCAACTAGCCGAGGCTCTCGGAGGGGGGGAGGGGGCGGGGGGGAAGCGACTGCACCCCAAGGGAGCTAAGGAGGGTTAACTCACTAGCATTTTAGGGGGGTAGAGCAGGGGAAGGGAGTGGGAGTTCTCGGATGCGAAGGTGAGCGCTTTAACTGCCACCACCCGGGGATCTCGGGACAAGGAGGAAAAGGCTTTGTCATTGCGCTCGAGCCAGAGCTACCACAGTAGGTGGGGGAGGTAGAAGGCCCAGAGGGAGCGGAGGGTGGGATGGGAGAAGGGATTGGGCCACTGAATGAGGAGGTCCGGGATGGAATCAAGAGGGGCCCACTGGATGGAGAACTGAGCGAGGAGATGCCCAAGGGCCTCAAAGGAGAAAGGGCATCTAAAGAAGAGATGGGAAACTGACTCCCAGTCCTTGCAGCACATGTAGCATCTATTCGGGATAGGGAAGCCCCTTTTCACCAGGTTATCGATGGTGAGGATCTTGTTGTGGGTGGCAGTCCAGACGAAGAAGCTGATCTTGGGGATCAAGTTTTTGGGCCACACCTGCTTGACAGGGAAGTGACCTTCATGGGGGTCTCTAAGGAGGCCATAGGTAGACTTGATCGAGAAAGAGCCACTACTGGTACCTTGCCAGATGCATCTATCCTCGTTCACCCCTGAAGGGATGATAGTCATGCGAAGCAAGTTTGAGAGGCTGCCTGACTGATGGGGGAACTAAGGTGCATTGATGGGAGCCCAGCCTGCTCTGCCTTGACCCTTGATGATGTAGTCTGCTACCTTGGGACCTCTGGATGCCTCCAAGTGTTGTCTCAAGCCTAGAAGGTTGGGGTCTATGCTCAGGGCCTCATCCCAAAGCCATCTATCATTCCAAAAATCAATGTTGGCACCATCATCGAGGATCCACCTGGTCCCTTTCCTGATGAGGTCTTTGGTGGGGATCAAGGATTTCCAGAAGGTAGATCCATCCTGGGTCTGGTGGTGGCTGAGGAAGGGGTGATTCTAGAGGTATTTCCTTTTTACGATGGTCACCCATTCGGTCGGGAAGTTGGTGAAAACCTTCTAGGCATGCTTAGCCAAGAGGGCCTTGTTCATCAGGGGGACCAAGCGGAAGCCTAATCCACCTTCAATTCTGGGGTGGCAGACCAGGGGCCAAGCAACCAGTGGGATCCTGCTCTTCTCTTCACTTCTGGACCACAAGAAACACTTCTGGATCTGTTCAAGGTGAGCGCTGATCGAGGCCGGGATCCTGAAGATGGACATGAAATAAACTGGGATGCTCTGGAGGCAGGCGGATGTGAGAGTTGCTTTGCCCACCTGGGAAAGGAGATGACCTTTCTAGGAGGCCAACTTTCTCTAAACTCTTTCAACCAGGGTGCTCCATAGGGCCTTGGAAGGGAAACCCACGAACAGGGGGAGTCCTAGGTAGGTGGAGGGGAGGGTGTCGGGGGAGCATCCCAGGATCCGAGCTATCATCGCCTGCCTAGCCGAGGGAGTGTGGATGAAGTAAATTTTGCTCTTTTGAAGGTTGATTTTCTGTCCTACTGCTTCCTCGTAGAGATGGAGGATCTGATTGATGACTTTGGCTTGGGCTACCGATGTAAAAGTGGCAAGAATGGTGTCATCCACAAACTGGTGGTGGGACACCGGGGCCAGCCCTAAAGCAGGTCGGATACCAGAGATGAGACCGCTATTGGTTGCGCTTGAGAAAGTGCGGCCCAAGGCTTCTGCTAGGATGATGAAGAGGATGGGGGATAGGGGGTCACCCTGACGGAGCCCTCTGGTGCTTGGGAAGAAGTCATTCGGGGAACCATTGACCAAGATGGAGAACTAAGGGGATGACACACAGTGGAGGATGAGCCCAACCAGAGAGGGATGGAAGTTGAACTTAAGGAGGACCTTGGTGAGGAACTCCCAACTAACTTGATCAAAAGCTTTGTTCATGTCTAGCTTGAGGAGAAAGGTTGGTCTCTTGGCCAGGGTGGCAGAATGGAGGACCTCATGGATTAAGATTATCCCATCTGTGATCACTCTCCCTTTGATAGAGCTTCCCTAGGAGGGGGCAATGATCAGGGGGAGGATGTCTTTGAGCCTGTTTGCAAGGGATTTGGTGAGGATCTTGTAAAGGACATTGCATAGGCTGATGGGGTGGAAGTCAGGAAGGGACTTGGCCATCAGGGACTTGGGGATCAAGGCAATGAAAGTGGAATTGATACCTCTCGGGATGGATCTGGCGCTCTAGAGGTCGCGGATGATAGCACACACCTCGTGGCCTAACAGGTCCCAGAAGGTTTGGAAAAAGTGGGGGGGAAGCCATCCGGGCCCGGGGCAGCATCTACTTTCATGGAGAAAAGGGCCGCTCTAATCTCCTTATCAGTGAGAGGGCTGAGAAGCACCTCATTGGCCTGAGGGGAGATGGAAGGAGGGATGTGATCAAGGAGGGTCACGACCGCCTAGGGGGCAGGGAGGGACTCGGTGCCAAGGAGCTCCTGGTAGAAACTGGTGGCCTCCATTCTGATTTCTTCCTCATCTCTCGTTGTTCTGCCATCACTGCAGATGAGCTCAGGGATGTTGTTGGTGCTCCAGTTTTGGAGGGTGGAAGTGTGGAAGAATTTGGTGTTGGTGTCTCCCTCCTTGAGCCAGAGGGCTCTCGACTTTTACCTCCAAAAGGTCTCCTCATGGGCTAAGACATTGTGATAAGCAGCAAGGATCCTTAATTCCTCCTCCCTCCAGCCAGGTTCTGCCACTCCCTCCTAGATTTTGTCCTGTAGGTCTTGCAACTTTTTCCTCAGGATCTCCTTGCTCTCGAAGATGTTCCCGAACACCTCTCTGTTCCAGACCTTGAGGTTCTCTTTGAGCGCCTTTAGTTTTTGGTAGAGTTGACAAGCGGGGAACCCCGAGGTGGGGAGGCTCCACCATCTTCCCACTTGCTCTTTGAAGTCAGGGTGGTGGAACCACATAGACTCAAACCAAAATGGGCATTTGTGGGGAGGGTGCCTGCCAACTTCAAAGAGGAGGGGGTTGTGGTCCGACGCTACTCTAGGAAGGGCCAAGAGGGTGGCATCGACAAATAGGGGAATGGCCTCCCTGGATAGGAAGACCCTATCGAGCTTGACCTAGATGAGGCTGGCCCCTGCTCGTCTATTGCTCCAGGTGAACTTGGCCCCCTTCAAGAGGACGTCCATGAGCTCATTGTCATCAGTGAAGTCACCAAAATCCTTCATGCTTCTAGAGTTCAGGTCTGATCCCCCACATTTGTCTAAGGGGAAGAGGGGGCTATTGAAATCACCTGCCAGTATCCAGGGGAGGGGGTAAATGCTTCTCTCATGAGGCTGACCTCACCCCATAGGGAGGATCCGTTGATTAGGGAGTTGAGATCGTAGATGTTGGAGAGGATCCAAGTATACCTAGACTCCAGACTGTGGAACATAATGTTGATGATTCTGGGGGAGGACGAGATCAGTCTACCTTCGACCGTGCTTGGGTCCCATAGGCACATTAGTCCCCCTACGGTGCCGAGGGCCAGGGTAGAGAGGGATTCACCGTTATGCCAGATTGCCTTGGCGACTTTGGGGGAGGAGGATTCATCCAGCTTAGTTTCCTGGAGGAGAAGAATCATGGGTTTATGGTCCCTATGCAACTGGGCTAGGGCGCATCTCGTGGGGGCTCCATTGAGCCCTCTGGCATTCCAGGTGATGATCTTCATCTGACACCTTTGGGGGTCGCTTGCCTCCCTTCCCCTGCTGGGTGGGAGGTTTGGGTCTAACGACTTCATCTAGCGGGAAGTTGAGGGCTTCACCTAGGAGGGTCATCTGGAGGCCGTTGGCGATCTCATCCTCTGCTTGCTTGATGCGTTGTTCATCGAGCGTAGGTCGACCTCTTTTCTTCTTGTTGTCGAAGTCTATTGCAAAAGTTTTGCTGCGAGTCCATTTGGGGCTGAAACCTTCGAGGGCGGACTGGGAGAAGGTTGGGCTACCCTCGTCATCTCCTTCTAATGCCTCAGAACCAACTTTAGAGAGGGCTTGGGAAGGGAGGGATAGGGTCAGGGGGGCAAGGGAACCGTAGAAGGCGGGGGATCAATAGGGGGGAAGGTGGGGGAGGTTTCGGGAGGCTTTTCGGGGCTAGAACCCCCTCACGAGGGGAGGGGGCTCCCGGTCGAGAAGGTTTCCTAGGGAAGAGGAGTAGCTAGGGGGCCTATAGGCTATTGGGGGTGATGCTCGGGGCCTCATGGAGATGAGGAGGAAACCTCTGGGGTGGGTTCAGGGGAGGTGCATACCTGGTATAGTTCGTTCATCGGGGTGGGATCCGCCTGCTGCTTTCCTTTGTCTGTTGGGACGACCATCTTGCCATGCCACTCCTAGGAATGGTGGCCCTAGGGGGGTCGCCTACCTTAGGGGGGCATGGGAAGGGCCCCTATTGTGATACGATGCCTTTGAGGGAGGATCCTCGGTGCCTGGAGCTTCAGGCTTCTTGGAAAGGGGGCATTGATTGGGGAGGTGTCCCTACGAGTTGCAGAGGGAGCAGAAGGCTGGCTTGTTTTTGTAAACAAGGGTTTGGCACCAAAAATATGGCCCTGATGAGATGGTAACCGAGGAGGGGAGCTCCAATTCTAGATTTGTAGCAACGCATATCCTGGCATGAACCATGCGGGATCCCACCTTGGTGGCCGAGTCGAAAGCCACAAGATCTCCAACGGCTTGGGCGATGAGTCTGAGGACACCCTCCTACCAGAGATGGAAGGGGAGATCAGGAAGCCTGACCCAGATCGGGACGACATTGATGCTCTGCATGTTGGGGTTGAAATCGATGGCCCAACATCGGAGGAATAGGCTTCTGCGACCCAGGAACCAGGGCCCACCCATGAGTATCTTGCTGGTGTCCTCCTTGTTGTTCAACTTGATGAGGAAGAACCCCTTGGATAGGGCAACGATCTGCATGTTGCCTGAGGTTTTCCACTTGGAAAAAGCCCACCGATGAATGGTCTCCATGTCAGGGCGGCCCCGATGAATTTCCCAACCAGGGAGAAGGAGGAGGCAGAAACGAAGGATGAGAACACTTCATCCTTGATCGAGATGTGGGTCCCCGTAAGGGAGAGCCCTAAGGATGGGGCTTGGGGGCAGCTGGACTCGCCCACCAAGACCTAGATGAAAGAGGGTTTGTTGAAACCCTCAGAGGCAGGCTTCTCTGAAACTTTGTCGAGGGGCTCCTTGTCCGGAGAGGGGCCCCTAGGAATGCCTAAGCTTCCATTGGATCCCGGGCCTATATACGGTCGAGGATCTGCACCAGGCCCCACCTAGCTCGTGTCCAGGCCTGGGCTAGCCACAACTCTAGATATTACTGTAACGGATCCTACTGGTCCAGATCCTACTACAACCCCTACTACAGTCCCTGCTCCCACTCCTGATCCTACTCCTGCTATTGCTCCTGCTCCTACTCCCGCTATTGCTCCCACCATCGAAATAAAAAATTTACCCTAATGTATATTTTAAACATTTATATTAAAACTTAGGGTTTTGATTTTCTCATGAAATGAAATTAAATAAAATCAAAAGACTTAAGGTTAGGAAAAATAAATAAAAATTAAATGTAAATTTAAATGGAGGTTACAAAAACTTCAAAACTCCATCCTAAATCTGTAAATAGAAATATTTCTAAAATAAAACCTAATTTAATTCAATCAGAATTAACACAATTCAAATTAAATTAGATGCAATCTTCAAGGAAATAATTCAATATATTCAATCATTATAAAGTGAAAACACCATCCGCATGCATATTTTTCACTGTAATAAAATGAATATATCATAAATAAGATTTGACAATAATATTTTTCTCCAGAATACCTCTGTCCATCCAAAATGAAGCCTTCTCTGACAAGCAACCTAGGAGGAAACCTTTGGAAAATCCTTCTTCAATTCTTCTCTTTCGCTTCTCCAAAAATATTCTGACCCTCTCCCATTACATTTCATTGACTATTTATAATTTACAATTTTCTGTTGTTCAATTCATTTCTTTAGTTTTGGTACAGTTTTAATAAATAGTTTCGTAACTAGTTTCTCTAACCAATTTGTGTTATGATAACATATATGTTACAAAATTGATATTATGAATATCATATTATTCATAAAATGAATTATTTTATTCATAAATTCAATATCATTCATATTCAATAGTGCTTGTATGTCTCAAAATGCCTGTGTAACTTGGTGTAGAGTCAGTATCACATCCTTGATCTTGTACATGACTATTCAGTGTCTCTCCAAACCAGTATTAATTGGAGCTATCCAATCCATTAAATCTGAGACCATATCCAATGTTACCATTGACCATAGGTTATTATTAATGTATGCCAATACAATCACCTTTCACATTGTTTATAATTTCTTCATTCTTGGTAATTCGTCTGTGCTGAAAATCCTATTGCCATGAAGAACTTAAATTAACATTCTCACATGTGGGTATTGTATTTAATACTCCTTCATTATGACTACGTCTTGTACATGAATATTGATAAAATTACAATGCAAATATTCTCCGGTGCTGGCTTCATATTTATCCTTTGTCATCAAACTTTCTACTATCATGACATCACCAATATTTGAACTGTAGCTATTTTTCGATGCTGGCTTATCTTAAATCATAATTTTCATTTGCCAAGATGATCTTCCACAATGCAATGTGAACATTCAAAATTTTATTAATTGTTTATAATATCGCCAGTTCACGAATCTAAAGACATATGATAATTCTTTAAATACATAATGAATTCTATCATGGATATTGATTCAAAAAAATTGAATCTCAAACTATTTATGCGAAGGCACATGTAAATGATATCAATCTTGAGTGATTACATCATACCAAAAACCATTTCTATTGTAGCCTCCTCATATCTCTATTAATTATGTTCTAAATTAGCCTCCTTGAATGATCTTTCTGAACTACTGGTTAGAAGAAACCACACCTTGACATCGATTGCCAACCAGTATTGAAGCCTTTGATGAATACACTCTAAAAATCTCCTGTTCCTTTCACATTGCTTCTCAAATTGAAATAAGAATGCCTAATTCATCCCTTCATTACACATAGAATCCTTGATAAATATGACATTTCTGTACACTGTGCCATATCAAAATATTATAGTGAGGAATTATACCATCTGCCATTGATATTTGGAAGAACGAAGCTTGGTGGATAGAAATTGATGATGGTGGCAGTAACTATTCTTGGTAGACACACTATGAATTATCATTGCATTTTATTTCCTGGTAGACTTTGTAATTCAGTTCATTTTTTGAAAGGCATCGTGTTCAAGGTAGCAATTTTGATTCCATACCCTTGGTAGAAGCATCGTTGTCACATCCCAATCTCATTCCCTTAAGCGCAATAATACCTATGAATTCTTGAAGAATATACCCCCATTTTGGGTCGATAAATGTGGAAGTAGGGTTGATAATCCTCTTGTACAGACCCATCCATTTGGATGAACTATACCAAAATTTCCTCCATGGTGGAATGCGCATCTTCTTCAT
The DNA here is from genome assembly GCA_028583015.1 of Wollemia nobilis. Taxonomy (NCBI): domain Eukaryota; kingdom Viridiplantae; phylum Streptophyta; class Pinopsida; order Araucariales; family Araucariaceae; genus Wollemia; species Wollemia nobilis. The sequence goes on along the minus strand of JAQPPZ010016363.1, from coordinate 3,356,780 downwards.
TTTCAATGATCACCTCATCGCATTACACATGATTCTCACAACCTAAAGGAGTTTATCTACCCTTCCAATAAACAAAGAGGGCAATACCTATAGAAATATTTTGTATTGCACTGTGGAGCGAGCGAACTCAAATTGCCCTCAAAAAGCAATGGCCACGAACAATCGATCTTTCTTCATCTTTTATATTTCCTCAAAAATCACATCGATGAATTTGTAATCGCTTGTGTGATTGAAATAAACCAAATAAAGATCAGAATCACAAGAAATTGTCATGTCACTCATCGATTTCTTCCAACACGATTGTCTTGATAATACTATGTCTGCATTACTCCAAAATTGAAACTATTCTTAATATAATTTAGGACTATAATCTTGGGTGTCACCATAATGCCATTAGGGCCCCATTGATCTACAATAGTGTCATGCTCGAGCGAGCCAAATAAATAAATAAATATATATATGTATGTATGTATGTATAATTTGTTGATCCCACATGCATCCGTAAAAATGCAATGAAACATTTATAATCATGAAAACCATGTATGCTTTATGACAAGTTGTTCACCCAACATGTGTGCCTCTTGACCAAGTTACTTGATGATATCTCAAAACTTGTGCTAGGTGTTGATCGCAATTGCACTGGGTCCGCTAGGGTCTGCTGGTCCACCTCAAAAACCGTGCCACTTATTAAAGCATAAATTTTGTCAATAAAATAAAAAAACACCTTTTATAAAAATTATTTTAATTTAATTTCAATTTTGTAAATGTTCAAATTAATTTAATTTAAACATTTTAAAATTTAAAATTTAAAATACCTCATACCAAAATTTACTCATTTCAGTTGGTTGGCCATTCAAAATAAGATTCTAACGATTGATAACATTATGAAAAGGGGTATTTTTGTTCCCAACATATGCTATTTGTGCATGAATGCCTAGGAATCTGCCAATCACCTCCTTCTAGAATGCCCTTTATTAAATACAGCTTTGGATCACCTTATGTCCACTTTTCATATCTCTTAGATTCCTCCTAATTTGTTGAGTCACCTTTTCACCCGATGGCCTTCTCCATTCAAAAATATCAGATTATCTTCTTTATGGAAAGTGAGCCTTCATCATATCTTATGGCAATTGTGGCTTGAAAGAAACAACAAGATTTTTTATTCGTCCTCTACGAATCTCATCTTTGTTGCCCACAAAGCTATTGCCTTTGCTTTCAAGAATTCCCAACTCCTCCCTTGTCCCAAAATTCCTAATTCTAGATTGGAGTCTATTCTATTCTCTTTTTTAAATATTCCTTGCAACTCCAGTTCTAGTTTACCAACCCTCCATCTCATAGTGGGTGCCCATTGGATTCCTCCCCCAAGTGAGTGGTAGAAACTAAACTTTGATGGTGCATCTAAAGGAAACCTAGGGGATGTTGGTGTAGGTGGTCTAGTCAGAGATAGCAGTGGAAAAGTTACTATGGCTAATGCTAAGTATCTAGGGTGCCAAACTAGTAATTTTGTTGAAGGTTATGCACTATGGAGAGGGATAGATCTTCTCAAGAATTATAAATTCAACCTTCTTATTGAGGGATATTCTTTGAACATTACAAATGCTCTTAAAAAAAATAGGGTTTCCTCTTGGAATATCAGAACTATTATTCACGAAGCTAAGAAACTATCCCAAAATTTCAATGGTATCTCTATCAACCATATATACCATGAAGCTAACAGTCCTGCATATATTCTTGCCAATTAGGGAGTTATCCGTAAATCTCTATCCATTTGAAAAGAAAGCTATCCCAAAGAATTTTTAAATACTACTAATAATGATTTGGTTTGAAGATGTGGTCAAAGGTTTTGGTGGATCAACTTCTCCAATGTTGACTCTACCCTTTTTAGCATGATGTGTTTCTTTGGTTCTAGTTCTTATGGCAGAAATGTTTTGATTAGCGTGACTCTCTGTCTTGCTATTAGTGCTAGCTTTTGGTTCTCCTATTTCCCTTCTATGAAGTATGTAATGTTCCAAGATAGGTCCTATCAGTGGGTTTACCTTGTGGTTGTCTTTTCTAAGCATGTCAACCCCCTGAGTAGATCTATGTTGTGCAATTGATGTTATATAACAATGTCAATATGTGTTAAGTCTCGAGATGCTTAATTTTATATCTTATGAATTTTGAGATTCATTTTTTTAGTCATTTGGCACTCCCAATCCTTTCCCAACTCTATCATGTGCGAAGTCTATCTTGTGCCATGTCTATTTTTTTTGATGTTGGTTCCCTAAGGAGAATTATTATGTGGTCTACCAATCACACCAACTTAGCTTTTGAAAAGGGCATCTATGGTGCCAAAAATTTCTATATTTACATCCCTGGTTTATGTCAGTCCATCACCGTCTAGTTTTGTTCATCGTTGTGTGTCCTAGGTAGTAAGAAGCTTCTATGGTCTTCCTTTCTCCTCAATCTTGACAAAATGACCTTGCTTGAGCCATCTACCCTTCAACTTGATCGCCTATATCACACCTTTCTAGAAGCCAATGGTATTATTCCATTTCTAAGCAAGTTCAAAGGAGTTGAGCAAGAAATCACTGAAGCCTTCATCCAAATTAATTTAGGAGGTGAAATCAGCTTAATAAATCAAGGGTTGATACCAATCAGAGCTCCCCTTACCACATTTTGAATGAAGATAGTGATGATCCTTGCATTACTACTCGCAACACAATCCATGTTACCATCGTCAAAAACATTATCAACACCATGAATAAGATTAGTGAAACGCTTAAGGTCCTACTCTTAAACCATCCTAGAGATGCTCCTGCAAATAAAGATGTTACCGAGGTCTAGGTCTGGGTCTATTGAGTACTCTATTTATTCTCATGCTGGATATCTCTATTTTTGGTCTTTTGATCCCCTACATGGGATTTTAATTATAGTTTATAGTTCCTCTACGTGGGCCTTTTTTATCATTGTATTTATTTCTGTACAAGTGTCTATTATAGTTTTTATGGATATTTTGTGAGCTTTCCCTATGCGGGTTTTTGTCATAGCTCCTTTACAGGTTTTTCAGGTAGTTACTTCTCTTAAGCAACCCTTCCATGGGTATTGCTCGGACTTTATTTTTGTTTATCTGACATCAACATTCCATCCAACCTTCTCTACTGTTATTTGGACCTTTTTGTTTAGGTTGTTGCTAGCCAATATGCAGGCATGTGTTATCTTATGTTATTGGTTTAGCTACTAGTTTATGTACTTGGGTTTGGGGCCCATTTAAACCCTGCACTTAATCATTTTTACCTACCAAAAAATTTTAAATTAAAAATTTAAAACATTAAAATTTAAAATTTACAAAGTCAAACTCAACAAAAACTAAAAATTAAAAAAATAACATTAACCTAAACTTAAACAACCATACAATTAATGCAAGACAAACACTTTAAATTATCATCAACAAGTTTATGTGGGTCCTCAAATTGGAGTAAGTTGTGCAATGGAAACAAAAAAAGGATTAAAAATAAAGCATATTATTTTAGTTTTTAAAAAAACTAAGTAGCCACAGGTCAAGAGAAGAGTGTAAGGATCCATTAGAGTAGAGAGTGTTACTATTGAAGTGTAAGAATCTTTTGGAGTAGAGAGTTCCTCGTAACCATTCAAAGCAAGGTCACCACCATACATGGAAGTGCCACCATAGTCCAAGGAGGTAGAGCCACTATCATTAAAGAGAGAGCCACCACCATCTATGGAAGAGTCACTATCAGTTGAGGAAGACCCACCACCATCTAAAGAGGAGCCACCATCAAAAATATCAAGCTATTAAGTTTCACACAAAGAGTCCAAAAACATATGTTATCTATGAAAGAGTGAAAAATATATGTAAAGAAGATAGAGGGACTAAAAATTAGGGCAAGTTACAAGTGTTGATGATTGGTGGATACATTACATGCAACAAACACATGTTAGAGAAGACAAAGGATAAGCTAGCAAACATTTTAGGTATTGAATAAGTGCCAAGGTTGAAAGAAGGTGTTAAACATTTATTTGGAAGCAAGATACTTGATAATAGTAATAGCTAGAGTGTCATATTATCATCCACCTAGGCAAGAATATGTTATATGAGCTTAAGGAGAATAGAGGAGATGAATTTAGAGCATTGGAAGAGTCTAAGTGCCATGTGGCATGTATAACTTGGGAGGTCAATAGGTTTGAAGGATTTCAAATACCCATCTCAAGGAGAGAATGTGTTTTTAAGAGGAAAATACTAAAGTGAAGCGCATATTTGTAGATATGCACTGGAAATAGAAGCAGGTGTAACATGAATTGAATTTTGAGAGGGAGTAAGCAGTGATACACCACTTGGTATTGTAGTAGAGATATTAAAGCCACATTTGGAGTAAAAGAATCAAATAATGGATACATTGTAGATCACCTTAAAAAGACTAAATTCACTTGGTCAATCAAAAGGGAGCTAGAATAATATTTCAAGGTAAGCCAAATCATAGCAAAGGTTCCATAGAAAGGAGAATGCTTGTTTGGAGATGGTAAAGCACTATTGACCAAATTGAATTACCACGTCCAAGGCTAAAGGTGATTTATTTTATTCAAGTCTATTTATAAGCATAGAATAGGAGTTATAAGGGAGATATAAATTTACAATTATTATTTTCTAAGGATAAAAGCAAAACTATTTATTTTGGAGGGACAGTAATCAGCATTTGAAACCTTAGAAATTAAATTAATTCTATTTAAGAATTTTATGAAGGACTAAAATTTGGTTTGAAGGAATTAAAGAAATAAGTTTAAAAGTTTTGTAATTTGATTATTTGAATTTACAAAATATTTTTGAAATATTTGCAATTTGATTAGAATGGAGTAATAAGGTTTTCAACATCAAATTAAATTTATAAAATTTGCAAATATTCTTTTATGGAATTTCTAAATTTCTATGTTTGGATTTATAAGGTATTCAACACCAACATCATATTAATAAATTTACAAGTAAAATAAATTATGTTCTTAAGGTTAAGGAGTCGGTTTCAAAGTTTTAGAGTTTTGAAAAATTGCATTCAAAATTGTTTTTTTGCTTACTAGGGAGTCATAAGGAAGTCAACTACAAGAGTCTACAAAATTGAAAGATTTAAAGCAATATGGATGAAATAATTAGAAATGCATTTAATGAAAATAATGAAGAACTATTTCATGAACTTAGGTTTTATTCACAAAACCTAATAGATACCTTTGATAGATTTAAACATATGTCTACAAATTTAAAAGTAAGATTCTCTTTATTCTTGAAGGAATCAAAGGAAGAGAATTTTATAGCAATAATTGGATATCTCCATGAAACATTATTCAAGACATGGCAAAATGCTCAAAACATGATTATTGTTTCATCAGAAGAATATTTAATGATTTATTTGATATTTATTACTTTGGAGTTTTTCCAAGGAGTAAAAAAGAAGGAAGAAAAGAATAATAGTGAAGAACTATTGAATCCAAGTCATTTTTATTGTGATGATATACTAACCCATCACATTGAATATGTTTCACTGGTAAAAGTACAAAAATGAAGAAGAAAGAGAAACAAGAAAATATATCAGATCAAGCAAGGTAAGAGGAAGATTAAATCAGAAGCTAAAGAAGACATCTACACAATAAATCTAGTTCTTAATCTACAGGAGGTAGATTGAAGAATCAAGATGAAGATCATATTGAAGACTAAAGTCTTTAATAACTAAATAATGTAATACAAGGGTGTTTTGGAATATATTACATTATTTGGTACATGCTAATGTACCACCTTGGGTACATTCTTAGATTAGAAAATAGTGTTCTAGATTAGAAGTTATGATTTACTTTATGCAATGTAATAAATGTACACGTATTATAAAAATGTGCAAAGTATTTTGGTATTGTAAATGTGTATAGTTGTCTATGTCATGACCCTCCCTTGGTAGATTTTTTTTAGTTTGGTTGGATTTATGTTTAGCTATGTTTCTTTAATGAAGGAATGTTTGGATATTTAAATTTAGCTATGCAAACACATACAATTTATGGAAAATGTGATATGTGCATTTATTAATGGGATGTTGGATAATTTTATGTTTAATGATATTGAAAACATAATTATTATTTCAAATATGATGCTACTAATAGAATTGCATTTTTCAGGAATAGGGTTTATCTCATGGTTGGAAGAAAAATTAACCATAAAATGAGATGTAATTAGAAAAAGGGAAAATACATGATGTCTATTTTGCTTTTCAGATCAAGCACCAAGAAAAAATGTTTCTTAATTATAGAATTTGCATAATATGAAACCACATAAAAGAATTATTTTTAAGTAGTGAAAAATGTGGATGTTGCATACTAATCTTATCTTGGTAATAAAGATAATTAGCAAATTTATTCCAAGTAGGAATGAAAAGCTAAGTATTGATTTTTGTTATCTTTTTATTGAAATTAGGGAATATATTTGGTGGGAATTTGATGATGAGTATAAAATGACTTAGTGGCAATTTTGAATTGCTTAACTTGGATTCTAAGCCCACCGTCAAACCAATAGTTAAAAATAAATATAAACATTAAATTCTCAACTTAAAGTTGAGAAGTGGTAGATGGAAGTACCAAGATGTGGAGTCACTGTGGGTTAGCGATAGATTCCATCATTCCAGTATTGGAAGTAAAGGTAAGGATAGTTCATTATGATCAAAGAAGGAAACTCCAAATATAGGGAATAAGGAGGGAGTGTTGGTTCGTTGGGCAGAGAACGGCAGTGGACAGAGGAGATAATTATTTCTTGGATTGATAGAAAACTATTGTGTTTCATTTATGGAAGACTTCAAGGATTTTGGGAATGCTATAACATTGGTTTATCTTAGAGTTATCATCTATTCATTGAGAGACATCGTTTGGTCAAAATCGAACTTGTAAAGATAGGATCTTCACATCATAGTTGGACTTGCTCTTGTTTAATTTACATTTGTACACATTTTAAAAGGAAAGCTAAGCTTTTACTTATGTAATGTTGGTAGCAAGTTTCATCAGTTTGGGTTAAAATCCTTGAATGAATTAGTTTCTCTTATTTTTTTTCTAGGTAAAAGTTTTATTTACAATATGGGTTGAAGGGACCCGACCCTGTTACATTGGACATCAATCGTACTAGTAGTACAAAATTGACAAAGTCTGAAAACAACAGCCTGGGGGCTCATCCCCCTATAGACAATGCAAACCATAAACAAAGACATCAAAAATAGAACCGAGTTGAAGCAATTACAAACAAAGGTAAACCAACTGCCTGTAGTCACCTTCCCAGAACTACTGGGGTCCCTCGTTACCTTCCTGCTTAGCATCATATTTCTAGTTAGAGGCCAGCATTTGACTGACTGCCCCATTTAACCCTCTCGCATTCCAGGAGAGGACTTTCATTTAGAACTTTGGAAGGTTTCTTTCCCCCTTTGCCTCACTGCATGGGGAGGTTGGGTCTCTTTGATTCTTCTCTGATGGCATTCCCTAGTTCCTGGAATAGGGTTTTTTGGGTGCCATTGGCTATATCTTCAGTTGTATCATGACTTCTCAGGTTAGTGCTAGAGGGCCTACCCTTTTTCCTATCACCTCCTACATCAATCTAGGATTTTTTGAAACTTTGAGTTTATTTTGGACTCCATTATTTTTGTAAATCTTGGGAGGAATCATCACTATCAGTCTCGACATAACGAGAGTTTTATGGAGAGAGAGGCAACCCTATCCCATTGGGTGGGGAAGAATTAGATGGAGGAATTTTAGGGGTTTGGGGGGTACTCTAGGATTCACTCCCATTGATGGAATGGGAAGAAGGGCACGGGGGAGAAGGTGGAAGAGGGGTTTTATAGGGGAAGTTGGCCTTGGGGTAGGGTTGGATGGGTGGATTTAGGATAGGGAATTCATTACAAGGGGGCTCCTCATCATAGATTTTATCATTAAGACTAGAATAGCTGAGTAAATTGAACTCATTAGAGATTATGAGCAGACTACTTGCCTTATGTATATCACCTCCTAGAGGAGGTAGGGCTTGTTGCTTGCTCTTGTGGTTCTGGATCTGTCCCAATATAGCTATCATATTTTATTTTTCATCATGGATTAGGTAGGTCAAAGTCTAGGACTTGATCTGCACACCTTTATGATTCGAACACTGAGACAAAAGATACCCTTGAGTTTGGCACTCAAGGCAAAAGGTAGGTTTATTTTTGTATTCCAAAGGCTATCTCCGATGGAAGGATTCATAAATTATGTTAAGGTAATTAGGGATCTAGGTTTCCAGGTTCACATTGACGCATATGCAGGCCTATGTCAGACGAGTCCGAGCGCGAGTAGCTGGGTCAATGGTGACCAATTCCTTGATTGCTTGGGCTATCCCATGGAGCGCATCCTCATGGAAGAAATATGAGGGTAATTTTAGGAGGTATACCCAAATGGGAATATAGTTTATGCTCTATGATTCTGGGTCGAAATCTACTTCCCACTTGTGGAGGAAGAGGCTTCTTCTTCAGAAGAACCATGGTCCCCTTGATAAAATATGATTTGTGTATTCCTGAGTATTGAGATAAATCATGAAGAAACCCATGGACATTGTAGATAGTTCTAGGAACCCTCAAGTTTTCCATTTTATCATTGCCTAGCACTGGATTGAATCCATATCAGGTATTCCACCAATAAATTTCCCTACCAGGGAAAATGAATCTCAATTAGCATACTCCTCCATGAGTTGCTTTGGAAAAAAGACATCATAGCCCTGGCTTACGAAGGCCTTTGATTCCTCAAACAAAGGTTTAGGTTTCCATTGGAGTGCTTCCACGAATGAAACTTGGTTGGGCCTCTTGTCACCTACTGCTATTTATCCGATGGGTATTTTCCCCTATGGTTTCCATTATTGTCATCTACCATGCCTAGGGAGGTTTTACTTGTGTCGTTCCCTATCTGATGGCCACTGGAAATGTCGCGCACAAATGCGCCACTCCCTAAGATCTTACTCCCATATCTCTACTTCTCGCCTACCGCAAAATCAAAATTTGAATGTTCGCTCACCATAACTCATCTAGTTCCTCTTATTGATTGGCAATGTGTAGTCACTAATATTACTTAGGAGATCAAATTAATAAGCAATACCCATCAAGTATTTTTAGTAGGTGGATCTGAGAGTTCTATATTGCCATATATAATTTGAAGCTTTAGTTAAACTAAATATTTGATGATGGATAGATAGGAAATATATTATGCAGTGAATATAGTTTTCTTAGATAGCTGGTCTACTTGGGAAGTTATAGGAGTTTGTTCATGTGATGAAGGTTTGGTAATAGAGGTTCAAAACCCACAATGTTTGTGTTCGTTCCATACCAAAGCGCCCCATGTGCTTCTAGCACTAAGAATTTCAATGCTTTGACATTGAAATGGGGAGTGATAGTACCTTATTTTATATAAGTTTGGAAAATTAGTTGATCCAGCTAGGATGGGTAAAGTTTTATTTAAGTCGAGGATAAACTGATAGCCTTGAAAACAAAGGATCGACATGGTTTTTACATAAATATCTGTAAGTAGATAATCTTGTGTTTGTTACTTACTCTTAGGAAGTAAATTGATGTGCATCAATATTTATGAAAGGCATAACACATAATTTGTTAGAGTACAAGTTAATTTTGGTATAGTAGGGTCATATATAGAGATTGTTGTAATATACTTCCTAAAATGAAAGCATGCTTTAAGGGTTGTGAAATCCTTTTTACTAGGTTGATAGAGTTTTTAAGAATTTCATATGATGGAACGACAAGGTAAGGAAGCGACGTTGGTTAGATGTAATGTAATTAGTTATTTCCAGAATTGTAAAGATAATTAATGACTATTTATTCTGTATAGTTATTATATTTGTAAATCTAGAATCAATATTGGATTAGTGCATTATAAAACTTCAATACTCCTCCTTAGAGATGTATTGGACTATTCGAGAGTGCAATAATCACGTGGATTGATATGGAGGAAGCTTGTAAAGGAAGACACGTTCCCTACTAGATTCTTACATATATACTTTTAATGAGAACCATAATTATCCTCTCTATTTAAGATGATAACATAAAGCTTCTTGAATAATGGAAGGACAACCTGTTAAGCATATTCCCATGTAATGGAGATGAATTTGTATATATAGATTTAAGAAGTTGTAGAGTAGTAGCAATAGAAATAATATGACCCTCATAGGAGATATGGCATAATGACTTGTCTACTCTCTATGTATGAATTGGAAATAATGCAAAAAAAAAATAGAATATTTATGTTGGGTTTTCCCTTCAGGGTTTTTCCTAGGGTAAATAAGTTGTTAGTGTGATTTTGTATGGTGTATTTTATCTATTGAATGTGTTAAATGGATGAATTAAGATATTATCTTGATCCATAAATTAAATGGAAGGATTATTATGGATTTCCTCTATCATGTTCATATTTTTAATACTCGTTATCATTAATATGGAATAGTGGATAGCCTTTTTAGTTGGCTTTAATAATGTTTTTTTAGAATGAGTTGTAATGTAAAAAAATAAAGTGCCTAAGAATGAGTTAATGGTTCCTTTATGTTATCCATATATGTTTCTTGCATAATTTTAGATGTACATAATGTTTACATGAGGTGATGTCTTCTAAACGGACATATATTTTTCATTGAGTATTTACTTAGTTAATATAAGGAAGTAATAACTAAAGTATATAACTCCTGGTGTAAACTTGTATGAAAAACCTAGGGAATAAGAAGGGAGTGAAGGTTTGGTGACCTTGGATTCAGTTGTGGACCAAGTCTATACAAGGAAGAAATCTCATTGGGTAGATGAGATTGATAGTTTACTTTTTGTATGCTTAATGCACTTACATCAATGGACTGATGTACAATGTAGAGATGGGTATGTACCCTACAAAGGGTTAGAGGAATTTAGCTAGCTCATTGATAGATGGATGAGAAGGATAGCATTGGAATTGTATGATATCCAGTACACTTATATTTATAGATAAATGTAAGATGTAAGGATGCATATTCTTGGGGATGATCTTAAATAGAAGGTGGCATTTCCTTTGGATTCTAAAATACCAAACTAGTGATACTAGGTTGCAATCTAACCATTGCAAATTTTTATACATATATATATTATATATATACCTATGTTTAGGATAGAAATATTGGGTTGTGATATTTGGTATCAAAGTGCTTGTTTTGTAGGGATACAAGTTTCTTTGCATAAAGAATAGATGGAGTACAACAGGAAGTGCACCACGTTAAAAAATATACCTATAAGAATAGTGTATATGTTAAAGGTAGACCTCAATTGTCTAGTTAGGATAACTAGGAATATAATTGCTAGTACGAGAATCAATTCAAGGATAAGATTGTGAAATGACTCCTACTATCTCTCTTATGTGTGGTTAGGGACAATGCTACCCAAGAGGAGAGGGAGTGCTTCCCCATATACTAGGTAGATGCAAAAAAATAATGTAGAGGTTGGGATCCTGAATATAGGTATAGATGCTCTTGATAATGAGAGGGAGGATCTTACTGCAATAGTTGTCCTACTAATAAAATAGATGGAAACATAGAAACAACTATCATAGGATATAGTGAATTGAGATTCACCAACTAGGAATTCTAGAGTAGGACAAGTGAATGGGACACACTTAGAAGCACAACAGGCTAGAATTTATCTAGAGGTAGAATTGGGCAAGGATATAAAACACCTAAAATATTCCAAGTTTAATGGAGAGAAAGATGGTGATAAATACAAATCTTGGTTGAAGGAGATAGATATTTTTTGTAACATGAAGAACTATTCCACTGGAACCCGAACATCTTATGCCACTCTACACGTACAAGGAGTTGGCTTGGATTGGTGGAAAATGTTTAGTGGGGAACAAGAGATTAAGGTTGTAGTTTATTTGAAATAGAAGAACTTTGTGACAAATTTCAAATAAATATTCCTCACCAAACACTTCTACACCAAGAAATTTAAGGAATTCACCAACCTTAGGCAAGGTAATAAGATGGTGGAAGTTTATTATCAAAAATTCATCAAGCTACTAAAGTATGTACCCGCATATAATGAGAAAATGAAGGTACATAAGTTTATACTAGGAGCAAATCCTAGAGTAGGGCATGAAGTGAATATGAAGGAACCTAGTACTATTTATAAGGTTTATGATTTGGCTAGGAAAGTTGAAACTTATCTCAAGCCTTACCTGGCTTATGAAGAGGCATTTGAGCAGTACAAAGACGCATTGAGAAAAAGAAACTATGTAGGGTCCATGAAATGGGAGAGTGAATAGGCAAACAAGATTCCCCTAGATAGGACATAAGGAATGATAGGAAGCAAGTAAAGTTTAGGAAAAAGTTCAAAGGGAAGAACCAAAATCCTAACAATCATAACAATGGTGATAAAAAACCACCAGCATAGGGTCAGACCAATCCTTCATTAGTAGTATTAGAAAAAGATGGATAGAAGCCTAAAACTCACCCAAGACCTAAGGATAGATGCTTTAATTGTGATGGACCACACTAAACCAATAATTTTCCATACAAAATAGGGTAAAGCTCAAAAGGAAAGGAACCCTCCCACAAGGAACCTACACAAAAAATTTATGTGGTGTCAGGAAGTTAGAATATGGAAGGGCAAGCCACTTCACTACTGATAAAAGGTAAGATCTTTGGTAGGAATGTTAAAATTCTTATTGATAGCGGTGCTACAGATAATTTTATTTACACTAGCATAGTTAAATATATACCAAATTGGCACATGGATGGAAGGTTGAGTATGGTTCAGGATAAACCTACTTCATAGATCAATGTTATCTTATGGCAAAAATCACTCTACCTAGTGGTATTACCATTGGATGTTTGTACATAGTGACAATGCAAAATATGGTAGGAAAGTTTAGAGGGTGTATAGCCTGCAAGGGAATTTTCAAACCTAGATCCTCTTGACAATGCAACTTAAGAAAGCCATTACGAGAGGAGGAACAACATATGTAGTTAAGATAAATGAGATTGAAAAGGAAAATAAAGAGGAGGTGTTTGGAAAACACCCAGTGCTACAGGAGTTCAAGGATGTATTTCTAGAATAATTACCTAGATTACCTCTGAAGCATGAATTTGATTTCACAATTAAGCTTCAACCTGGAACAACACCTATACATAGGGCTCCTTACAAAATGAACCTTGTTGAGATGCAAGAGCTAAAGGTGCAGTTGCATAAACTATTGAAGAAGTGATTAATCAGATCAAGTGTGTCATCCTGGGGTGCACTAGTGCTATTTGTTAAAAATAAGGATGGTTCCTTACGACTATGCATAGATTACATAATGTTGAATAAGGCAACCATCAAGAACATATATCCTCTACCTAGAATCAAATATCTCTTTGATCAGCTCAAGGATACCACTATTTTCTCAAAGATTGATCTTAAATCAGGATACCACCAATTGAGGATCCATGAAGAGAATGGCCATAAGACAACCTTAAAAACTCGTTATGGATACTATGAGTTTACTATATTACATTTTGGTCTAATGAATTCTCCAACAATATTTATGAAATTGATGAATAGTATTTTCAAGAAGATTTTGGATCAATTTGTTCTTGTGTTCTTAGATGATATTTTGATATATTCTTGGGATAAGTCAGAGCATGATAGACACCTTAGATTCATTCTAGAGTTGTTAAGGAAGAATCAGTTGCACAAAAATTTGTCAAAGTGTGAATTTTATGTGTCGAAAGTGCAATATTTAGAGCATATTGTATCAACAAAGGGGATCATGGTGGATCCTAATAAAATAGAGGCTATACTAAATTGACCACCACCTACAAATGTGATGGAAGTCTAGAGTTTCATTTGTTTCACCATATATTATAGACGTTATGCGAAGTATTACACCAAGATAACCACCCCAATAACTAACCTTCAGAGGAAGGGAAAAGAGTTCAAATGGACGAATAAATATGAGGTAGATTTTGATCTACTCAAACAAAAACTCACTACATATCCCATAATATATACAAATCCTCAAGATAGTTTTTTTAAATGTACAGATGCATCATTGGAAGGTTTTGGAGGAGTGCTCTTTCAGGATGAAGCAATGGTAGTCTATGGATCAAGGAAACTGAAACAACATGAGGTTAATGATGTAACCCATGATCTAGAATTGGTAGCAGTGGTATTTTATCTCAAGATTTGTTAACACTATTGTTGTGGCTGCTCCACAACTAGCCCCAAATCTTGGGGACCCACTTTAAAATGTTGGTTTTCAAACTTTGGTTGTCTTTGGAAAAGAATATTGATGAAACCCTAATCATGGGCTCATCATGGGGACTCTGAGGTTCCCCATTTTGTGAGAAGTCTTCATGTTCTCTTGTAAGAGTGGGCGCTTTTTGTTTTGTCGAAGTATTTGTTTGACTATTTTTGGTTTAGTTTGAAGGGTTTACTTCCTCTTGAACTTTAATAATTGAACCCTTTTTTGTTAATTTAATTGATTTTGAAAAAAAACATATAAATAAAAAAAACAAAATGAAAAATAAAATAATGCATATATATCCTTATATATAGCATTATCAAGATAAAGTATATATTATTATTATTATTATATATAATAATATATATATTATAATAAAAATAAAAATAAAATAAAGTTAAAATAAACTCATATATATACCCTATATATAAGTTTAGAATAATAATAAAAAATAAAAAAATTAAAAAAGAGTGAAAACGATGAATTATATATATATATATATATATATATATATATATATATATATACAAATGACTAGTAAAGTGGATGACCACTTATTGTAGTATTTAAAGTCTAAGTTTTGTAGTTTTAATATGATTGGCTATTATTTAAGGTGTGTTGGCTTCTTCATATTAAGGCTTTAGCTAATGTCCCGTTTCTTTTGTGGTGCAGGAAACACTGGATGGAAGCATAGTGATGATTATTGGGTATGGATACCGAAACCTTAGTCTACGGAAAGGACTAAGACGATGATTTCAAGCGGGCCTACTTGGACCTGGATGACACGGCAACAATGGTCAGTGAAATCAACGCCAAAGTCAATGGTCATAAAGCAGAGGGTGAATAGGGATTTACCGAGTAGGATTTCCTATAGACCATCAAGGATGATTCCTATCTCGATGCTGCATTCCTATCTGACCTCTAACGTGGCAGATGCTATTTAGATGCTGCTCACCAAGCAGACAACTAGTCGATTTGGCAGTAAACGTGGAGTGATAGGGTGATGAGGTGGACCATCCGTGGAAGCAATTTGATGGGTGGTATATCACGTGGGTCCCATGCTACCGTACCCAAAAGGGGAACAGATATCCGTGGCATGCTATCAAATCATTAGGTGGTATTTCTGACATGGATGACAAGTCCCACCCCAAGGCACAGGAAATGAAACCAAGAGGAAGAATTTCTACAGCAGCGAGGCGACATATGTGCAGGGCATGATTAATACAAGAATTCATAAAGCTTCGAACGAATGCAGCAGAGTAGTAGTGTTAGGTAGCAACAACCGCGGCTAGGTGGAGGTCGAAGACGATTTTTCGAGGCAAGCAGCTGGGTGCACAAAATTATCTATGCAATCGTGGAGGAGCATCGTGGCATTGATGACCCGGTGACGAAGGTGCATCGTGTGTCACATGAGCAGGATTCACGATAATGTTTGGACACCTGTAGGGAAGCCGCTACATCTCCGTATATAGCTCAGATGTGGAAAAACAGTAGGGACTGACTACCTAATGGAGAGAATGTTGCGATACCTCAACAAAGATAGGCAGGCTCGATTGTTCTTCGTGCCAAAAAACTTTACGGGGCAATTCGACTAATAGTTTGCTGCCATATTCTAAAACGTGGCGAATGGACATACAACGACCGATCACCATAGACTCCGAGAGGTGATGACGCGGCATTACCTGGTGACAAGGCATGCATTTTGCAGAGGTAAACAGTGACACCGGGGCATTAAGACTAGAGTCGAATAACCAGAACAAGTGGGCGACACAGAGAAATCGACGGGTTGAGCGATGGCCATGTTTGCGCTCACAATATGACGGTGAAGTCACTGACCACGGTGAGTATGTGGATGGAAGAATGAGTCAAGATTTAAAACATCTTGAAATGCAAACTAAAAACAAAATAGGAAGCAAAAATAAATGTTTCACTGTAGGTGGTAACTGTCGCCGATTAATGGAGGATTGTACCGGATAAAGGATATGGTCACCGGATGCGGCATGATAGTGTGATGTGCCAGAAAACAATGTTATGGGTTCATTTTGGTTAAAAAAGCATTTATTTTACACGATATACCCCACCAAACAGTATGACCAATAGTGACGAGGATACACAATGAATAGAAATGCGCATCTATGGCGACGGTCAGCGGCGGTAGTAAAGCAAGGCACAACATTTGTTTCGTTTGAGCAGCAATGGTGAAGATGGAAGGAGATGGACATAAGGAATGATGTCCTACGTGGATGATCATGACGTCAACATACAAAATACCCTAACCCAGCATACACAAAAGATGTTGCAGGTTTGATAGAATAGCTCGGATGAACAGTGGAGAGCCTCGACGTTTTGGCATCAAACCATAGAATCGACAAAGAGCCAGAGATATTTCACTGGGGTTTCACGATGTGGCAATGGAAATTACAGTGGGACAATATAGACCCAACATCAAGGACGATATGGCGGTAATTTAGTATTCCACAGCACGGCTCGTATGGTGATTGGCGATACAATTGAGCGTGTAGGTAGTCGTTGATTCTCGGCTGGTAGATATAGTCGACACAGAGTTTGTTAGAGAGCTACGGATGTAGCATATCGAGAGCAGCGATAATATGATGGATGTCTTCGGTAAGTAGTAACGGAGCCACATCGGGCGAATAACAAGGTGGACGTTAGTATTGTTAAAGGTGGCAAATCAAACCCGGACGACGTGATGCAGTGCCGCGACCCCACGGTTGTAGAAAGTGCGGTAGATTGGTGGGCTCCAAGCGACATCATTATTAGGAACCTACTATTAAAATAAAACACACTCACACAAAATACTGAAAAATAACTTACATACATCAAATAACTCAATATCACTATGCAGTAATCAATTACAGAAATGAAACAATCTCACAGTAACACTGAATCGCGGGCCTCTTCGAAGGGGCAACCTCCTTCAATATTTCATTAGCTTGCAAAAGAATAATCTCGTACATAGCTTCATATATTTTTAAAGGAAAACTACATGCAACACTATCTAAATGCTTAAGAGGTGGCTTATATGCAAAATGTCACTCGAGCTAGAATCTCCCACCAAATGGCGGTTATAATCTTAATAAAAATGGTTACATGAAATGGTACCACTTGGAGAGGTATCTTACTACATCGGTTACAATATTGACAAAAATGGTTACATGAGATGGTACCACTTGGCGAGGCACCTTTATTGCCACCTGCATTACTAAGTATTGCATAATAACATTAAAATATGATCCCCACGTTGGGAGTGGGTTATTACATAGGTAAATGAGAATTACAACATGGTGTTAGGATAGGATCCTAACATGTCCTTCCCCTTAGAAAGTCTTTGTCCTCAAAGCTAAAATTGAGGAAACTGGTGTTGGAGTTGATGGAGAGGCTCCCATGTAGCATCTTCTGGCTGGAGCCCATGCCACTGGACAAGGACATCTGTGATGGTACGATTGCGAAGAGTGCGGGTGTGGCAATCCAATGAATGTTCTGGTTCAAGTAAGATGGACCCTTCCTCATCCAATTCTAGTAATGCTAATTGAACCTGTACCTGTGTGCCCATAACTTTCTTGAGAGACAAAACATGGAAAACATGATGGAGCTTGGAGGTGGGCGAAAGAGCCAATTTGTAAGCAGTGGAACCAATCTGCTGTAGAACTTGGTAGGGCCCATATAATTTTGTAGTAAGTTTTTGGCACCGACGGAGTTGGAGGGATGACTTTTTGTACGACTGCAAGCGAAGGAAAACCATATCACCCACATCAAAGCTACACTCAAATCGATGTTGGCGACATGTTGTCGCATCCAGTTTTGGACCATGTCCAAATTATGCTTCAGCTAGTGAAGGACATCGGTTTGTTGGCAAAGAGTAATGTTGACTGCCTAGACCCTGGAGCTACCTGGAATGTATGAAGAAGGCATGGGTGGAGGGTACCCATAAACAACCTCAAAAGGAGTGAGTTTGGTAGTTGTATGATAAGACGTGTTGTACCACAATTTGGCTAGAGGAAGCCACTTCGCCCATTGAGAAGGATGATCTGATGCAAAGCAACGAATATAGGTCTCCAAATATTTTTTGACAATCTTAGTTTGACCCTCCATTTGCGAATGATAAGCTGAACTCATTTTGAGCTTCGTTCCCTGCAACTTAAACAATTCTTGCCATAAATGACTAGTGAAGGTTGGGTCTCGATCGGACACAATGGAGGTGGGCATACCATGAAGGCAAAAAATAGAATCAAGGAATATTTAGGTAATGGTGGATGTTGTGTAAGGATGGGCAAGGGGACAAAAATGAGCATACTTTGAAAGGTGATCCACTACCACGAGAATAACAGACTTATAGCCCGATTTAGGTAACTCTTCGATAAAATCCATAGAAATATCAGTCCAAACCTGATCTAGAATGGGCAATGGTTGAAGAGTACCCGAAGAACAAACTGTTTCACCTTTCATCCATTGGCAGGTATCACAAGCTACCGCGAAGTCACAAATGTCTTGTTTCATCCCTTTCCAGAAGAATGTGCACTTGAGGCATTCATATATTTTGATAAATCTAGAATGACCTATAGAGGGAGCAATATTTATTTCCTTCATGAAGAGGTTGTAGAGTGGCGAGGCACGAGAAATAACAAGGCGTTGACGATAACGCAAATCTTGACCATCCCAATTGTATCCTAGGTATGATGTCAGATCAACTTGAAGTGAATCCATCAAAGCTTGCAGGTCTGCATCTTGAAGTACCTCCTATCGTAAGGAATCTATCCATTGAGGGACAGGTGCGAAGATAGCACATAGCATACTAAGGGTCTCAAATTGGTGAGAGAGAGCATCAGCCACAAGATTTTCTTTGCCCTTCTTATAGGTGATATCATAATCATAGCCCATGAGTTTAGAAACCCATTTTTATTATTCTGGGGTAGCAACCCTTTGTTCTAAGAAATATTCAAGACTCTGATGGTCTATTTTAATGGAGAAATGGTGCCCAATGAGATATGGTCTCCAATGGGTGACAACATGTAAGATGGCCAACATCTCCTTGGCATATGTAGATTTTCCCAAATTATGCTCAGAGAGTGCCTTACTGGTGAAGGCCAAGGGTCTCCATTCTTGCATCAATACTGCCCCAATACCGCGACCAGAAGCATCACTTTCAATGACGAATGGTTTAGAGAAATATGGCATGGCTAGAACATGTGTGGTGGTAATGGCATAATTCTAGAAAGGCTTGATCAGTGGGTCGTGTCCAAGTGAAAGAGTCCTTATTTAACATAGATGTGAGGGGAGCTACTATCTTCCCATAATTACGAATAAATTTCCTATAATAACTTGTAAGTCCTAAGAATCCTCGAATTCCTTTGAGAGTGCGGGATTTTGCCCAGTCCTGAACTGCTTTAATCTTCTTAGGGTCGACCTTGACACCATCTTTGGAAACAATGTGTCCTAAATACTCCACTTCAGTCAAACCAAAGGAGCACTTAGACCGCTTAGTAAAAAGTTGATGTTGGGCCAATAACTGTAATGTCTAATCCACATGGGTAAGGTTTTCTTCCCACCAGCGATTATAAACCAATATATCATCAAAGAAAACCAAGATGAACTTTCGCATGAAGGGATGGAAGATGTTGTTCATAAGGCTTTGAAATGTGGATGGTGCATTTGTCAAACCAAATGGCATTACCAAGAACTCATAGTGACCTTCATGAGTACGGGAAGCAGTTTTTGGAATATCCTCGTCCTTGAGCATGATTTGATGGTACCCCGAACGAAGGTCCAACTTGGAGAAGTACATAGCTCCATGTAATTTATCTAGCAATTCATCCACTATCGGAATAGGAAATTTATCCTTTATGGTGATCTTATTGAGCTCACGGTAGTCTATGCACAATCGCCACGAGCCATCTTTCTTATGAACTAGCAAAACTAGAGAATAATAGGGACTGGTACTGGGTTGAATGACACCTGCCTTGAGCAATTCATGTACCATCTTCTCGATTTTTGACTTGAGAGCATGAGGATACCGGTACGGTCTGATGTTCGGTGGTGCACTACTCGAAAGTAGTAGAATAGCATGGTTATGAGAGTGACGAGGTGGCAGTGTCGTTGGTTCTGAAAAGATGCCATTGTGCTTCGTTAGAACAGTCTCTTCCAATTTCACTTCCAACCACTTCATTCAATTCGATGGTAAGTTCTGTCCTATCACATATCTCCAAACTAGTTAGATTTAGGACACCATTATCTGAATAGTCATGCACTTCTAGAAATGAATCCATATTTACACAATCATCATTGGTGGATGTTGGCTTGACAACTTGCACCTCCTCTTGGGCAATATCTAAGGTGGTTATAAAATTTGGACATTCACATTCATAGCCTTGATCATTCACATTAGGTATCATTGGAGTGGAGGGTGCTATATTAGATGGTTGGTGTAGGTTGGCATCAATATCTATAGAAGAACAATATTTCATGGGAATATGTTGTGTCTCCACTTGCCCTTATTCTACCATTATTGCAACCTCATAAATTCTAGGAAAATATGAGTCATCAAGATTTTCCTCAATAAGTGTAGCAAGTGCGGGGGTATGGCTCCCATGTATACTTTAATAGCTTCTTCTTCTTGTATATCCAAACTTTCCCACATTTGAGAGTACAACTCACAAAATCTCCCATTGAATTGACTCAAGAATTCATTAGGCTCTTTACGAATGGAGGTAAATTGATTTTGTAACATATCTAAGTCAACTTGATTACCAAAATGATAAATATAAGCTGCTTCTAGTTGGATCCAAGAAGTCCTAACCTCCATAGGTAACTTACCATACCATAAGAATGATCTAACATCCAAAATGTATGAGAAAAACCTACAAGCAACATCCTCATAGAAAATTTGGGATTGAAATAATGTGCTCTTGTACTCATGCAATTTCTGGAGGTAAGTCAATTTTTGTAGGTATCCTGATGTCACTTCTTGATTAAACAGTCGTAAAAACTTCAATAACATTTCAGGAATTTGATGGGGTGTCCCAAGCATGGGAAAACACTCATAATACTTTCCTAATGTAGATACCATTTCTTCTCTTAAATATATGATTTGCTCCTCTATGGAGAGCAATTTCTTACTCTCTTGAAAACACAGTCCACTATTCAATTAAAAATATAATTTGCACTCGAATATCAAATGGATAAACCAACACTTAAGGAGAATAATTCAATTATAATGGATATCCACTTGAGGTGGGCACTCCCTTACCGTAAAGGCAATACGCAAAATCGTAGATGAAGTTTTATAAACGATATTAGATGATAATAAAACAAAACAAATGGACTTATGTAAATAGTAATTAAATGAAATCTTTCATAATATAGCCGACGACTATATTATGTTAGGTATGTAACATGACTCCCCTCCTCGGAAAGCTTTGTCCTCAAAGCTGGAAATGACTAGAAGATACTTTCAGATTCCCAAGTTGCATCTTCTTCAGGTAAATCCTGCCACTTGATGAGAAATTCCTGGATGTGACGAAATCTTAGTCTGTGTGTTCTAGTTTGTAGCATTGCTTCTGGTTGTAGATAGATACACCCTTCTTCATCTAGCACTGGTAATTCTGACTAAGATTGTACTTTTTGGCCAATCACCTTTTTGAGATAGGAGACATGAAATACTGGGTGTATACGAGAAGATTGGGGTAACTCCAGTTGATATGCTACCTCCCCAATGCGATGCACAATTCTATAAGGACCATAGAATCGTGGTGCCAACTTCTGATTGGATTTGAGCTTCAATGATAGCTGCTTGTAGGGTTGAAGACGTAAGAATACCATATCACCAATATTGAATGCTCTTTCCGAACGCTGCTTGTCCTATTGTTGCTTCATAGGATTTTGTGCTTGGACCAAATTATCTTTCAAGATAGTGAGCATTGCTTGTCGCTTTTGTAACCAATCGTCGACTTGGGCCACTTTGGAAGATCCTGGTACATAATATGCTATTGTTGGTGGCTTCATTCCATATAATGCTTCAAAAGGAGACATCTTAGTGGAATAATGGTAAGAAGTATTGTACCACCACTCTGCCAATGACAACCATTGACTCCATTGATATTGTTTATCTTGTACAAAACATCTCAGGTAAGTCCCCAAACATTTGTTAACCACCTCTGTTTGACCATCTGTTTGTGGATGGTATGTTGAAGACATGTTTAATTTGGTACCACTAAGTCGAAACAATTCTTTCCAAAAATTACTAGTAAAAATAGGATCTCTATCACTTACAATATTTTTGGCATTCCGTGCAATTTAAAAATTGAATCCATAAATACCTTGGCCACTTTGCTTGCTGAAATTGGATGTTGCAAGGCTTACAAATGAGCATATTTGGAAAGGTAATCAACTACCACAAAAATTATTGTTTTACCTTTTGACTTAGGAATTCCTTCAATAAAATCCATGGATATATGTTCCCATTGATGATTAGGAATAGGTAATGGTTGAAGCAAACCTAGTGATTTGATTGTTTCTCCCTTATTGTGTTGGCACACTTCACATTCAGCTACCCATCGCTTAACCTCTATTTTTAATCCTTTCCAACAAAAGGATTGTTTAACTCGCATGTAGGTTTTCATAAACCCTGAATGTCCTGCTGATGGAGAAGCATGTGACTCCTCTAGAATATGTGCTTTGATTGGTGAATTGTGAGGGATGTAAATGCGACTCTTCTTACGTAATATTTGGTCATCATATGTGAAAAGAGGGTATTTAGAGGAACCCATAGATAATTCATGAATTATTTGAGTTGTTTCATCGTTGGACAACCATTCTTCCTGCAATTGAGACACCCATTGTGAACATGGTCCTGAAATGGCATTAAGAACTACTTCATCTTCGTATTTTCTAGATAATGCATCTGCTGCCACATTTTCTTTACCTTTCTTATATTCAATCACAAAATCATATCCCAATAATTTAGTCAACCACTTATTTTGTTTGGGATAAGAAAACCTTTGCTCTAGAAAATGCTTGAGACTACTGTGATCGGTTTTAATAATAAAACGACTATTGATTAAGTAATGCCTCCATTTTTCCACTGCATGTAAAATAGCCAACATTTATTTTTCATAGGTGGATCTACCCAAATTTTTCCTTGAAAGTTGTTTACTTTCAAATGCCAAGGGATGACCATCCTGCATTAGTATTGCACCAATACTTGTTCCTGAGGCATCGCATTCAATGACAAATGGTTTTTGAAAGTCTAGGGTGGCCAAAACTGGAGTCGTACACATTGCCTCCTTGAGAGCCTTGAAGGCTTTGGTAGCTACTTCTGACCATTGAAAAACATCCTTTTTGGTGAGAGTCGTGAGAGGACCCACAATTTTACCATAGTTATGCATAAATTTGCGGTAATAGCCCGTGAGGCCCAAAAAACCATGAAGTTTCTTGATGGTTTTAGGCAAAGGCCAATCCTGTATGGCCTTAATATTATTGGGATCCACCTTAACACCTTCTAGAGATACTATATGACCGAGGTACTCAACTTCTTGAACACCAAAGGAGCATTTAGATCATTTGACAAATAACTTTTCCTTGTGTAGGATATGGAGAACTCTGTCCACATGTGCTAAGTGATCTTTCCATGATTTACTATAGATGAGTATGTCATCAAAGAAGACTAGAACAAATTTACGTAAGAATGGACGAAACACCTGGTTCATGAGACTTTGGAATGTAGATGGTGCATTAGTGAGACCAAAGGGCATGACCAAGAATTCATAATGACCTTCATGAGTTCGAAAGGCTATTTTGGGAATATCCTCGTCCCTAACTCGGATTTGGTGAAACCCTGAGCGTAAGTCCAATTTGGTGAAGAATTTGGCACCATGTAGCTCATCTAGTAAATCATCAATGATAGGAATAGGAAACTTATCTTTGATTGTGATTTTATTGAGAGGACAAAAATCTGGACACATACGCCAAGAATTGTCTTTTCGATGAGCTAAGATGACATGTGAGGAATAAGGACTAGTACTATGACGGATGACACCATGGTCTAATAGTTCTTGGACAATCTTCTCAATTTCTATTTTTTGGGGTTGGGGATATCGATAAGGACGACCATTGGGTGGAAGACTTCCTGGCACAAGATGGATAGCATGGTCATGAGATATTTTTGGGGGTAGGCCTTTGGGTTCTTGAAAAACTTCCTCATAATGAGCCACAATGTGTTGAAGATCTTCCTCTTTGATTTTCGAGATATCTAGGTCTAATTTCTCTATGCAATTGATTCAGGGTGATGAATCCCCCACCATATTTTCTTAATATCTTTTCCATGCTATGTGAACTTACAACTTTTGATGGAGGTGTGGGTAGTCCTTGAAGACAAATAGTCCTCCCATTGGCTTGCCATTCGACAAAGCGATGTTTGTGGTTAAAACCCACTGTGGTTTCCAATTATTCCATCCATGCAACGCCTAAAATAACTTTCGAATTTCCTAATTCCATAATAAAAAGAGGACCATGCCAAGTATACGTACCCATTTTTAATGAAACTGAGGATGTCTTACCTAGACATTGAGAAATTTCCCTACTTGCAGTTCTAACTTGAAACCGATCTTGATTAGAAGAGAAGATGTGCAACCCCAATGTCCTTGCAAGTTTTGCATCAATGAAGTTGTGAGTACTTCCAAAATCAATTAATATTGTCACCCTCTATTTTCGAATGAAACCTGCCACCTTGATTGTATGGTGAGAGGATAACCCCATGAGAGCATGTACTAAAATAGTCATGGTATCCTCCTCAACGACAACTTTGTTGTGTTCATTTTGGTCCTCAACTGGGAGATCCTCAGGTGCGTCATACTCCTCTATTTCTTCTTCTTCCTTGTTGGCATATTCAATCTAAAATTTTTATCGTGGTGTACATGCTTGGTATTTTTGATGATGAGTGCGACATTTGTAGTAGAAGTACCATGACGGTTGATCATTTATGCGGAAAGAGTTGTTGTAGAATGGAGGTCACCCATATGAATCATGTTGTGTGGATGGGCCTACGTGCACCTTTGTCTCTACCAAATCAGCAATCCTTATACACTCATCCAACTTGGATGGATTGTGTAGGTCTACTTCAACTTTAATATGTGCTTTTAATCCATTTCAAAAAGTCACTACTACCACATCTTGTTGTAGGTCTTGTGCATAGTGAAGCATACTGGTGAATTCTGAAATATAGTCCCCTACTGATCCTGTTTGCTTAAGTGACAACAATCGTACTGTGTATGAACCTATGGGACCTTTTTCGAATATGTGAAGAAAGGCTTTTCTGAAAGTATCCCAATATAATGCATACTAGGGATCCTCACATTTATACCATGTAAACCACTGATAAGCTTCAGTGTCGAATTTGGTTGTTGTAAAAGGGACTTTGTCCCCTTCCTGGAATTTGTAGAATTCTAAGATGCCTTCCATTTTTGCAATCCACCCACGTGGATCCTGGCCTTCAAAGGTAGGCATGTCAACGCATGGATAATTGACTCTAGTTGGACCTCTTGGTTGGGAGTGAACATTGTTTCTATCTTGTTCCTTGTTACTCCTCTATCTCTGGTTATTATTTTGATAAGGTCTGTTAAAACCTCTTTGTTGCTCCATATTTTCTTCATTACCCCCATCCTCAATATTTTGGTGACCATTGTGATTCAGGGACTGACTATTTTGACCTCTATGGTGTGTATAGTCGTCATAGTAGACGTTCGTACTCTAGTGATTGGAACTAGAAGGATTTGGTTGGGGCGGTTTCCTAGATGCGTTGAAGCTTGCAGTCATCATCTGAAGATTTAATATTAAATCTTTTAACACCTCATCATTGATCAATGGATGATTACTTTCTACTTGGGTGATGTTTTCTTGTGTGGAATTTGGAGAGGTATTGGATGCCATTGGGCTGACCACTGGATGACTCGGATTAAAACTACCAATTTCGAAAGGAGAAGGAGAATTTTTTGTACCTTGGCTTCGACGAGCTCTTCTTGCGTTGTTGTTGGGAGTCTTTGAGCTTGATAGACGACCATCAGATCCTTTGGTCCAACTTCTTCTCATGCATTAATAGAATTTCCCGCTTAGAGGCTCTAGAGCTTCAATTTTTTACAAAATGTTGATTGATTTTGGCAAAAAATTATGTTGTTTTCCGCTTTATTTTTGCTCTAACTGCAATGCAGATTTGAATTAGTTTGTCAATGGTTAGTTTCTTTCAATGACTATTTGAACACTTATATTTCAACGACTATTTGAACTTCAAAATTTTTTCCAACGGCTAGGCCTCTAACGGCTACTTGAAATTTTATTGGACACAAACTCGACCACTGACATGAATGACACAACATGACCACCGAAGCGACATGACACGACCAGGACCACCGAAGCAACACGACAGGACCACGACCACCGAAGCAACGTGACACGACCCCTAAAGTGAGAACGACACGAAATGACTCAACCATCGACGTAATAAAAATGATCCAACAGGACGACGTACCAACCGAGGAAACACGACATGAACAAATAAGCTGACACGACATGAACAATATGCGACTAGCTAACGATACGCATGACACACGATAGACGCGACTATTGGACAAGACACATGACAGATGTAATAGCTGGACAGGATGCTAAGTGAACACAAAAGGGAGATGACAACTGGACACAAAAGATAACTCAACCGTCAAACAAGGACTCGAGACAGTAAGGACGACATGTGGATAGGAAGCAAGAGTACGTGGCTAGGTTATGCGAGCGGCAGAAGGAGTGTTGGCCTTGTGACCAAAGTCATGTACTAATACTTGCCTATTGTTAATTATAAACCGTTCGCTTCCTTTTTCCCACCCAAGGTGGGATATTAGACATGGAGAGAAAAAAAAAAAAAAAATTATAGACTCCGTACCTTAGGTTAACTTGTTAATAATTATTTTCTTCTCACTCTGATTGGTCAGTCGCTGCGTGAGGAAAATGAATGAATGTGCGTTGTATGTTGTGCTCTTATGCTCGATTCTGTGGCGTTCAATTCACAGAGGTAAATGACGTAGTTATGACTGGTCCTTAGGCGTCTACCAGGTAGTTTTGACTATTAAACAAAAATTAAATATCCGAGTTTTGCTCCTTGAAAACTACCACCCCCACGCTCGTTGTACCTAGGTGTTTGTTGCTTCCTGGGCAAATGTTCACCGAATGGAATGCGATACGAATGTAATATTTCAAACTCCGTGAAATCGGTGATCTCCTTAGGGAAAAACAAGAATTATCTGTAGTTGGCTGTACCTAATGTTAAATACTAATTTTAAGGATGCGTAGCTTGTTTTTAATACGGATTGGATGCCCTCCATGCCCGCTCGCCTGAATCTAATACCACTTGGAGAGAAATTTCTTACTCTCTTGAAAACACAGTTCACTATTCAATTAAAAATATAATTTGCACTCGAATCTCAAATGGATAAACCAACACTTAAGGAGAATAATTCAATCATAATGGATAGCCACTTGAGGTGGGCACTCCCTCGCCGTAAAGGCAATGTGCAAAATCGCAGATGAAGTTTTATAAACGATATTAGATGATAATAAAACAAAACAAATGGACTTATGTAAATAGTAATTAAATGAAATATTTTATAATATATCTGACGGTTATATTATGTTTGGTGTGTAATACTCTAATGTTGCCATTAGAGTAACTCAAAGAATAACTTTAGACCCAGATTTGTTAGTCAAAATAAAAATATCTTGGAATGAAGCATCAAATGACTAACAATTTTCAAATAAGTAAATCATAAAGATAATCATGTTAGCATCATCCCAAAAAATATGCATCAATTAAACCATGTGAAAGAACATTCTCAAATTTTCCAAAAGGTTAGTATTAACACATCATCAAATAGAGAATGTTAGAATCAATGAAAGTGATCAAAAAAATTTCATTAGTCAAGACCAATGTCTTTGGATAAATATTTCAAGTAACATGAACAATTTAGCATCTAAATAGTAATAAAATAAATCAATTCAAATCCTCCTAGCTCCCAAAGTGTTGAGTGCTAAAAGATTACCAAAGATGCTAATCAAATGAACTTGAAATATTTAGCAATTAAAACTCTCAAAGTTACACCAAATCACATCATTCATGTATGAACAATCCAAAAGCATTAGATCAATGAAAACCAATGCATAAATTGCTTAGCATAAATAAAATAAAGTAAACCAATTCAAGTCCTCCTTCTAGCACCAAAATGTTGAGTGTAAATTTCACCCAATTGTGAAATCAGACTCTCCCTTACGATTTGTATTCTAAATCCCCTATTTCAAAGAAGTTAAACAAACAACTTCTCCAAGGTCTCCGCTATATTATAATTTGCATATGTGTATTAGTAATCTCAAATAAAGATGTATCAATTTAATGCTTGGAACACCTTAGTGATTGCAAGTAACTATAAACAAGGGGTACGTGTTGGTTTATTTTACCATGCTACTTTAATGATTGTTCATAAAACCAAATAAAAATAAATGTGAATTGGCCCTCACATGACCATGATGTAGTGATTTAATTCCTTTTATCTTGAGGATTTTAAGGTAGATTTTATCTTCCTTATTAAGTGGATTTTAATCAAGTTTTATCTTGCATTAAATCCTATTTGAAGCATGAAAGTAAAGATTAAATCTATCTATGAATGTGAATCCTCAATGATGAATAGGGTCTTTAAATGTAGCTTCTTATCATGGAGATTAAGAGAGCCTTTAATATGATTAATAAATTATCCTTCTGTAGTGAAATTAAATTTTCACAAATATGAATACTTTAGTACTTTGAAATAATGATCTTCAATGTAGTGCAAAAATTACCCCTCTTTCATAAAATCAGAATTTTATGAAGAGAAGGCAATTTAGGATCCCGAAATGGTAATTTATAAAATGCCATAAAACATAACCCCTTAAATGAAGTTGAATTTTTCATGAGGGAAATGTCATCAAAGGCTCATAAATGAAATATAAAGCTGAAAATTTTAATTTGGCCCAAATATGAAAATTTTGAAATTTTAAAAATTTGCAATAAAAACAACAACTTCGGATAATTTTTAAAAATATGAAATGACTCCGAAGTAAAAATGTCTAAGTGCGTAATGGAAGTATGAAGTATATTCTACGCAACCATGCAATTATTTTGGATTTTGAAATTTTTTTTCTTATTATTTTAATGTCCGAAAATTAAAAATAAAAATAAAAATAAAAATAAAAGTTAGAAAATAAAAACAAAATCTAAAAACTGAAAATGAAAGCTGAAAATGCAAAGTATGCTACAATCAATATGATGTCATACTATTCCGGTAAAACCAAAGATGTGAGGTATTCCATGCATGCAACCTAGCCTATTAGACCTACATTTTGCACAATCAAAACAAGTTAGGTGCTAGCTCCTAGGGTACAAAAATAAGTTTCAAATTTCAAAAATTCGCATGAAGCAACCAATAAAACATGCATAAAATTCATCTATAAATACGAAATCTGAAAGGGAAAGATAAACGATTAAATCTAGCATGTAGAAAAAATCTCCTACTTTCTTACCCATAAGATGCAAATTTTTGAAATGTTCTGCATTAAAAATGTTCTATTTTACAATAGCAAAATTTCTAGTTTTTCCCCAAAAACCAGTCCAAATGGAAGGAAAAATAATCCCAAAACAGGCCCAGCGTACTCAGATCTACAACTCTGTTTTCAGAAAATTTCCAACCCCTCAAAGAGACATACATTCTGGTTTTAAGGTTTTCCTTGGTGGCTTTTCATTTTTATTTTTCCATGCATGTCGTTTGAAAATAAAACGCTTCTTTCATTTTTGTTTTGCTGGTTTATCTTTCTTTCTTTTCATTTCCTTTGGATAGCTTTTGATTTTTCCATATGGGCCCTTTGATTTTCCAAGCACATGGTTTTCGTTCAATTTCCTTTCTAAAAAAACAACATGGATACGTTTTAATTAATTTATAACGTATCTCCTTATAAAACTTTATTTTTACCTCAAGGCTATGACTAAGCCTTGCTTCCACACAAGACCCATGTTTTAATATCATTGCATGCGAGTGACGCCCACTTTTAAAGCCCCCTGAATGTTTAGTTAAGCCAGTGCTCACCATATATGCCAACGTGTCGTAATATACCTATATTTTTTATTTTATTTTTTATAATGACCTGACTCGGCTTGGCTCTCAAGCACAATTTTATGTGAGCCCACATATCATGTTCCCACGACCCTGTGACTTAGGTGAACAAAACGTGACATATCCGACGATTATTAAAGATGGCCTCCTCTGCGCTTTCCCAATCCTCTACGTTGTCAAAATTTAACGAATCATGTCACGTTCTACGTCCCACCGGAGCCCTTCGAACCCTATACCTACTGGTTCGTCGTGGTCGCAACATGCCATGCACTTTTATTACCTTGCATACGCGGCCCTTGTCGTTCAACCCATTGCAGCCCTTGTTGTTGGAGTGAACGCGTTGTCGTCCGCATGTATCCACATCCGTATCACCGTAGACCGCTCAGCCGTTCCGTGGGATCGTCCACATGTCCCCAGTCTTTGAACATCTCCATGCTAGTATCCATCACTCTGACCACGTGTGGGGTCAGCTACGTCGCATCGGGGTGTTATGCAACGCCCATTATATTATCACTCACGTCGTCGTAGGTCGAAGTTACCCCCCAACAACACTACATACTCCTGCTGCGGGCTTTTGTCGTGTTGTTCGATGTCGACTCGAAAATGCTTGGCCAAATCACAGTGAATAGGCCATCCCTTAGATGTTGTCTTAATGTAGATCTCCGCCATTGTGTTGTCTTTGGCATCACGTCCGTCTGAGCTTCGCAGCGCTGCCTAGCCTCACCGTCGCCCATTCATCCATCGTTCGGGAGTGCATTCGCTATCAATTTTCCATATTGCTCGGTTGCCACGATCCGATCTAGGTAAGTCTCCATTCGGCTTTGGATATTCACATCGTCGCCGTTGGTTTGAATAAACTTCTAGACAATAAATTGAATTCACATATTAATCTTTGATGATAATAATATCGTCGGATGCCCCTTCAAACTATAACTAGGCTTAAATTACATTTTCCCCCATAATGACATATTTTAATGTTTTAACTTTGGGTACATGCCTAACTTTTACTATAACAACAAAAACCAACCACTTTTATTAATCTTTTATATATATATAAAAGGATGAGGGTGGTCAAATTTATGATCTCCCATTCACTTGTTTTTATTAAGACATCTACAAATAAATGTTGTAAAGATTTATTTTATTTTTTATTTTTATTTTTTATTTTTATTATTTCTTGATTATATATATAATATATATAAATATATATTATATTTATTTATTTATTTATAGGAACCAACAATTATATTCAATAAAATAAAAAGTTCCTATGGGGAATGGCACCACTATTCACCACAAGATTGTATCCCAGTCTATATTCGTACACAACAAAACGTCAAGGGAACAATTCATCTTGATAGTTGAGGCAAAAGCTTATAAGGATTGGATGTCACAATTACATGACTTCCTCAAACTTGGTTTGATCCTGCAAGGATTATCGCATACCGCAAAATGCACATTCAGAAAAAAAAGTAACAAAGTATGTCTTGCTTGGAGACATCTTGTACCGCAAAAGCTACGATGGAGTTCTCCGTTGTTGTCTTGAGCTCCAATAATTAGCTTGGGAAATTTTGCAAGCTCACGATGGTACATGTGATGGCCATTTTAGCAGCATGGCCATTGTCAAGTGCATCCTTAAAATGGGTTATTATTGGCCCACTATGGAGAAGGATTACACTGCGTATGTCAAGAAATGCATCAAATGTTAGCATCATGCTAATCTTACGCAGTTTCCATCACAAGCCTTACAACCCATTCAAGTGACTTGGCCATTTGCTCAGTGGGGTTTGGATCTAATCGGTAATATCTCTCCTCCATCATCGGGTCGACATACATTTATTATAATAGCTATTGAGTATTTTACAAAGTAGGTGGAAGCCATTCCCTTAACAACGACAACTAGAGCATGTATTGCGGAGTTTATACTTCACAATATCATTAGTCATTTTAGGATACCATCTAAGATAATCTCAGATAATGGAACATTATTTAAGAATAAAATTGTGAAGGATTTAATATCTAAGTACAATATACAACACAGTTTTGTGACTCCATATTATCTGTAAGCAAGCGGGTAAGTTGAGGCTTCAAACAAGATAGTGGTATCCATATTGAAAAATATAGTACAAGAAAACCATAAAGATTGGCACATTTAGCTACCCCTTGAATTATGGGCTTATAGGACTAGCATTCAGAAACCCACTGGGGCAACTCTATTTTCACTAGTATATGGTGTTGAGGCCATTATGCCCCTAGAGTTGGAGATTCTAATGTTGCACGTCACATTGAAAGAGTTCATCGATGATGATACTACGCGACAAGCTCACCTTGATCAATTTATGCTTCTTGATGAACATCATGTGAACACCCTTGAGCATCTCCATATTTACCAAGAGCACTTAAAACAAGCTTACAATAGTAAAGTCCACTTGAGAGACTTTAAGGTTGGGGATATTGTGCTAAAAGAGAACCAACAAAACTCAAACCTATTATCGTACTTGCAAGATAAATTTATGGTTAACTAGTTAGGTCCTTACATCATCTCAGAGCAGATTGGACTTGGAATGTATCGCTTAAAGGTGTTAAAGATCTTGAACCTCTCAACATCCTTAATCTTAAGGCGTTCCACACATAATAATTCAAAAAACTTAAAAACATGAAAATTTTCAAAATCCATAAAAAATAAAAGGCAATATAATCTAAAATATATTGCATTTCATTTGCATCACATATTTTCATTTTGCACATGCATTTCATTTAATTGCATTACATTAGGCATTTCCATCCATCGCACTTGTAGTAGGATAGGTTGTATTTGCAATCTTACAAACGACACCATGTTTGTGTTTCAATCATGCATCTATGCAATATCATCATCCATAATCCTTATGAGTAATTGTGTTTCTCAACACAATCCCTCCTATTGCTATGAGGAATATACTAGGGTTTTCTGGTCATTCAGCCATACCTAGTGGTCTTCTCAGATTTAGTAGAAAGCTTACTTTGCTTTTGCGGATGAGGTCTTGTTTTGATAACACTTAGCATATCAGAATCCCATCACTAATCAAACACATTAACAATCCTAATTATGGTAAGGAAGTATGAACACTACAAAAGTGGTTCAGGTCACCTTAAGCAAAATGTTTTGTTACTTGCTCATTTTGTGAGGTGCAATGGTCTAGAGTAGTGGTCATTGGCAAAAGGACAAGTTTACCCCCTACCCGAATAAATCCCTTGCTTACAAATGAAGGAGCAAAATCCTAGAAATAAAATCAAATCCCTTGCTCAAAACAAAAGAAAAACAAAATATAAAATAAATAGTGATTTTTATCACTATATATGAGCAAGTATCCCAATAAATTGAAGAAAATAAGGGGGTGAGCTTGAATCCTTGGAATGATCAATGCTCAAAAATCATAGGGTGATCCCCAATATAGCAATGGGTTGAATGAATCCTTCCTGGCATTGGGGTAGGTCTAATCAATTTATAAATGAGCTAGCTTTAGGTGGTATGTATTGCCTAGTGGTCTAGTCTAACTAAATCCAAACCTAGGATCAGGTGGACATTTGAGGATCCCTAATACAACAATGGGCTAATTGAATCTCACCTGACACTAGGGTATGCTTATGCTTCATCTAATATATTCATTTGCACACACAGGGGTAATGAATAGCTTGGTCTTTAATAGCGAAAACTTTATTTTTCAGAAGTCTAGTATAGTCATTATACAACTTTTGATAAGTCAACTAGGGTGTTTGAGTTTCATGGAAAACCTCAAACAATTCCAAATAGAAATAACCATTTCAATCATTAAATTATCGATTTATTTTATGAGAGTTTGTTTATTAGGAATTTTCATAATATAGGTTAGATATCGGATGGATATTAGCAATGATATTTAAACGACCACTAAGTATGTTGTGCATTATTTTAACTTACAAAAGCTTGTGAACAGAAACAATACATCATTTCATGGCTTTCTATGGGTGTCTAATTTATTAATTCTTATGACAAGATATATCAATTACTTTCATAATTGTTATACATTTTGTGGTGACGTCCATTAGATTTTTAAGCACATATTGCATTCATACATTATGTTTTAAGTAATTAAAGCATACATGTCCATTTACATTAGATCAACATCATGTAAATAATGCATTACATACATTGCATTCATAATATCACAACATCATAAATTAAATGCATACAAGTACAATAAATTAAACATGCATTTAACAATAAACAGTGCATCCATATGCATACATCATAGTATTCCATCCACATATATGTATCACAATACATCCATCATCTAGCTATTTCATATCATCCATACATCACATCATATAGCATCAAATCAACATAACATATAAGCATTGCATCTATATGCATATCATAAATATAAAATAAATAAATCTACACATATAATGAGTCTCATAAAAGTCAAATCATATATATATATATGTGTGTGTGTGTGTGTGTGTGTGTGTCAAAAAGAGTATATAGGCATGTCCAAAATACTCGTAGGATATAATTGTGTAGGTCCTTGACCTTACACTCAAAAATAGTACAAAAGCATCTGCCAAGATCTGTACTAAGCAACACATGCAACCCTAGTCCGTGAGGCTCCTCCATCACCTCCACCCTCTTTGTGGATCCACCTAAATCTGGTACCAGTGGACCTCTCTGTCCTAGATGTCCTATGGCTGGGTTCAGTTGAAGACTATCCTATCTCCTGGGCCTAATTCCTCTGAGTCCCTAGATCTATGGTCCTCTCAGGAATCTCACCCTTGAGTAGCTCGATCTCTCCCTCTAGGTGAGAGATGTGAGCAGCATCTTATGCTTACTCATTGATATGATGTTGAACCAGAGCCCACAACCTCCTGATCTCTACATCTAGATCCAAACGGGTGCATCACTATGTAGCTGGAACCATAGGACCATCTTGTGGAGTCGAAGTCTCCCCTCATGCACCAATCACATGATCCCTCTCATGATTCATGAGTTGTAGCTGATACCATGCTAGATCACACTCAAGTGTCATCTTCTCTAGAGCTATAGTGGCACTGTCAATCTAGTCTTGGTGAAGGATCATCTCCTCCTGGTAGCTCCACCACTACTCCTATCCCTACCTTAGTTGATCTTGCATGGCTCTCAACTATGCCTGTAGAGTAGCCAAGATGGTATCCCTCTATAGGATTTACATCTTTAGGGTTCCCACCTGTGTCTATAGGCTATCCACCTGGGCCTGGAGCTATGCAGCCTCATCATCAAGCTCCTCCTCCTCCTCCTCAACCTAGGGCACATCCTTAGTAGTTGCACCCTCTCCCCATATACCCTCGATCCACTAGTGAACCTTGTACCCATGAGGATCTACTCCCTCTAGGTGTGCCTCAACTACCTCTAATCCTATGGCTCTATCTCCATCCCTATTAAGTGGCCCACCATATCACCAGATCATAAGAGTCTACCAGGCATTATAATCTACAGTGATCCTCATGTCTACCAGCCCTAAGTCCTTCCAGTCATCATCCTCATTACCCAAGGGGGTGACATGCATCCATGCTAGATCTCTCTCTAGATTCAAGCGATGGTAGAGATGAGGAATAAGTGGAATGTCCTGGAAGATACCAAACTACCTCAGGATGCATGAGAAGTGGAAAAAATCATGCATGACAAGCTTACACCCGATAATCCACCTATCTCGTTTGGTACGCCTCAGATACCTATCTGACTTTGGCCATGCAGGACAATCCATGTAAGGCCTCCATAGCACTTGCCCATTCTACAGTCATGAGATATGATTGATGTAGTACTCCAAGTCTCTTTCTTGAGTCCTAATTTGGAACCCCTTAGCCTCTCTGGGCTAGCAAGAAGCATAGCACTATGAAGCCTCTACAATGTCACCAATCTGATGTGGAAGTCCCCCTGGATGATCAATGGTGATATGTTTCCATACCCATATCTACAATAGCATGTTGCAAGTGACTCCAATGCAACCCTATTATGTAATCCTATATAGCTCATCATAGAGCTAGGCTAGGAGGGTGCTACCCCATGATAGAATTATCGACTGCTCTGTAGTGCTCCCAAGAAGATCCTACATCCTAGAGAGGAGGTTCGAGGGGAACCTCACTCCAGATGTGTTTGGAAGGAGGATATGAATGTATAGAAACATCAATATGGTTTATCTCTCTAAGAAGACATGTGCCCTATACCAACTCTCAATGGGTATACCCCCGTGGGCAATATCCTCTAGTGCCTCATCGTTTCGATCGTCGAAGATCCATCGAAAAACTGCAATCTTTGCCATAGTAGGTAAAGAGGTGATGGCCTCGCCATCAATGGGGATGCAAAATATGTAGTAGACATCCTCCAAGGTGGTCGTGATCTCCCCACTTGATAGGTGAAATGTGTTGGTCTATGCATCCTAATGATGGGCCAATGTAGTCATATAGGCCTGATCGGACCTAATGGTAGGGAGATGGAGGATGTAGCTAAGCCCTATAGCACCAAACCATGATTGGTTGATAGTGCTAATCCCTTGGAGGAGGTCCTGATAGAGCTTGTATTTCCTCGCTCAGGAGGTCAGCTAGAAGAGCACATAATAAGAAACATAAAATCAACCGAGAACATCAAAAAATGAACCTCAAAATCCAAACAAATTAAAAAATCTTCAAAAAGATAAAAACATTCATAAATGCATTTAACACATTCAGAAGAATTAAGCTTGCACTTCAAAACGTTAAAAAAAATCAATTAAACCAATTAAAATTCAAAAATATCAAAAATTTGAGAAATTTGAGAAATTTTTCTAAAGTTACCTAACCGCGGCTGGAACCCGCGACCGACAACAATGGTCAAATTTATGACCATTGCCATTTGAACCTAGTTGTGGATGATAGTTGCGGCCCCCAATCGGCCAATTGGGAACTATGGCTGCCACCCGTGGCTAAGATTAGTGACCTTTTTGGGGTCACATCCCACCCCAAAAAAAGAAAAAAAAAAATTAAAACCCTCCCCTTTAAAACTAACCTAGACTAATCCTACACTAGGGTGAGGTTTTTTATCGATAGTTTAGTGTGGTTAATTTAACCTGTTAATTAATGAGGTTCAAATCAAATGAGAGAGTTGTGTGTGGCTACCTTCGTCACACAGACTCTGCCACTAGTCGATGTGTCCATTGGGTCTACCATGTGTGTGCTTTGCAAAATTTGTGGTAGCATTATGTACAAGTTCAAACTCACCTCTCAAAGCTCTCAGATTTGCAAGGTAGCAATTGAAAATTAACACATCGAAAATGATAGATTTTCTTTTATATTTTCAATTTTACCTTCGACCACACTTGGCACCCATGGACGCAAAATTAGGGTTTGTCAACCACGTGTCAGAGCTACGACTAAGAAAATTGTAAAAATTGGCTGTCTAGTACGTGTGGCTAGAATCCAGCAATAAATACCCTCAAAATTCAACCATGAGGGGCTTCAAAATGCAAAATTAAAAATATCTAATGGTGCAAAACCCTCAAAATTTCAAAATAACAAAAAAATTTAGATAATTCAAAATTTCTAATGCGCCTCGTATCCAGTTATTTACCCTATACACTTGGCGGTTACAACGACTTGCGATCCATGAAATCTGACAATATGAGTAAATTACCATAAGGTCATTTGGGGTAAATTAGTCATCACTAAATTGATATGCTTCACTTCAATCCCTAATAAGGCCTAGACAGTTGGACTACTCCATGGGAATGAGGTATTTATCTCAATTATTTTGTGACATTTTCAGCAGATCATCAAACATTATGATTCAACATAAACCTAATTACAATTGCTATAATTTCAATTCCCTAATAAGGCCACATTGGCCAGACTGCTCCACGGGATAGATATGTACAATTAGTATTAATAGTTGCAATCATAGCTAAATTAAGCTTACCAGGTAATCAACATGCTAAAACCTTATATTGTTCAAATCACTCATAGTGGTCAAGTGACTTATCACTTCATTTAATTGTCCTACTCTCATTGACTCATCGCTTGAGTGGGTAGTCATTATATCAATTATCATAATCAAATTCAATAGGAGATCACTCAATCTTGTCAAATTATGTTCATCTTACTAATCATTGTCAAAGACTATCATAAGCTTACCCTTTTTTGGGTAAAAAGCAACTATGACAGTTAAGTTAGTAGCTCTCCACCTATCAGTACTATTGTAGCACTGAAGCTACCCGATTTCCGCTAGAGCTTGCAAAATATTTTTCAAATTTAGGCCTTCCTTCAGTTGGAAGCAATGATTCTATGATGTGTACCCTTTGACAAGACTGGGCATCTAATGTTGATCAGATCAATGATTATCATTCAACCTACGACATATTTTTAGGAGGTCTATTTTTTCTCAACGTTGTTTTCTCTCACAACTCATCCCAAAAGGGGCATCCGTAGACATCTAAAACGCATCATGTTGATGCGACTACTCATATGGAACATGCAAAAATATCATATAAATGATCTTGGATAGCTCCAAGGTTAAGTAGTGGTTTTAACCACTCAATCTGGGTATAGTTGGCTAACTCAGCCTTAGCTATGGTTGAGACCCATGGCTAACAGAGTTGGCCAGGCCTTAGAGGTGCAGCTACTGTCAAAACTATTTTGAATTCTAGGCCAAGCTAAATTCAATTACAATGGCCTCGGAAACTATGATTCAAACGATTTTGGGTAGGGAAGCATTGAGAAGGTTCCCTCCAACTGATCCAACTGCAATTTTCTTGTTCTTGGCTTCTCTAGGAAGATACACCTAGGACTTTAGAGACCTATAAGATCCCCTTCCAAATTGGGAAGAAGTCTGGAGAAATTTTTCATTTGAACATAGAAAAGCTCTGTCGAAACAGATAGCAAATTGATAACCCCTTGAGGAGAGTTGAAATGTTTCCCAATTGTGGAGTGACAAGCATGAATCCTTCAATGGAGCTTCCCAAGGACTAGGAAGCACAATCACACAATCAAGCCAATCAAATGTGAATCACATCAAATTCAACCACCAATCCATCGGAGGATACTAAGGTGACCCTTGACCATCACTTCAATAAGGATAATTGGAGATCTAAGCCTAGATTTTGAAAGCAAAAAGGTTTTCACCTCGGTCGTGGCGATCAACCATAACTAATAGTGGCAACTGCACCTCAGACCCATGACGAGGGTTTGATCTTTGTTTTTCTCTATTTTAGCCTTAGATTTATAGTTTTATGCTTTCATCTTGGTAGATTCACTATAGATCAATCTCCTTTGATGCATTTGTAAGGTTAGAATTAGATATTTAGGGTAGATCTCCTTCATTTCTTAGCATTTGTCAAATCTAGACTAGTTTTCTTTTTATTTCATGCAATTCAAGTTTCTAATGATTAATTAGAATGTTTCTTAGCTATATTCATGCTTCTTTACATGCTTTACTATAATTTAATGATTTCTTGCATAGTTTCATAGATTACATGCTTCATTTGCTTTCTTTAGCATTCTTTATGCAATATTCCTCCAAAAGCCTCATCAAGAGAGGTCACCTTTTTTGTGTTGTTTCTTGAATGCAGTATTTACAGGATCCATCCATTTTCAAGGCATTCAAGGTAGCACATGTCTCTAATAATGGATAAGAAGGTCACCATTGATCTTGAGCAGTTTGTGTCCTATTGGAAATTTTGTTTATTACACCACCCCCTCATTTAGAGGGTTTTCAAAACTATATTAATTGTATCAACATTGAGTATCCCTAAGAGGGATATATATGTAATCAAATTTGGCAAAGTTTAATAAAAGGAAACCCCATTTCTTATTAAATTCATTATTGTCAATCTTTCATGCTTTAATGTTTGATAATAATTGATGCATTAGTTAGGTATATGCTTTCTGTGTGGGTACAAGTAGTGATCCGGTTTTCATGGAATGCGCTTGGGAAATCATCAAAGATGGATGATGGAAAATAATGTCCCAAGCATTGGTGCATCGAGACTCAACAATGTCATGCGACAATCAAGAGCTTGATTATTAAATTTTGGGTGCTATTACATTCTCTTATTCCTTGGAATCTTACCCTTTCCAGTTGAAATAAATGACATTTACTTATGATTTGAAAAGGAACGAAACTCATCAATGGCACCTCAAAAATCATCGAGATCGCACTAGATTTGAGGATGTAGCATTTAATCCTTATAACTTTTTAGTAGAAATTTTGGATCATCGCTCTTACTACCCCAAGCATTAAATTTTATCAATATTTGTTCTTTCCTAGAAAAATCTATAGTTAGAGCACTTAAGATAGTAACCCTAGGTCATGATTGCTTTCACAGCTGGAATTTTGCCTTTCATTTTAGTTGATTTCACCCTTGACATCTTCTTGTTTGAATGATAGGCAAAAAAATGGAAGTTTCACCCCTCAATGTATTTTCGCTCCTTTCCTAGGTGATTTCATCCAAAAATGATCAAATTCATCTTTTGCAATGAAGGAGGCAAAAAATAATTGATTTTTCCCCTGAGAGGGGTGAAAATGATTTTCACCCCAGTAGAGGGGAGACATTGACATTGACTGGTAGAAAAAGCTGCCTTTTCTAGGACTTTCACCTCAAAACATATTTATTTGGAATTGCACCCCGAAGAGGGGCGAAAAGGATTTTCACCCCCTTAGAGGGGTGAATTTGACTTTGACTTGTCTTTCTATGCTTGGATGATGTCATTTTTATGTTTGCTCTCCGAAACAGGTTTTTACTGGGATCTTAGGGGTGAAAATGATTTTTGCCCCTGTTGAGAGGCAACTTTGACTTTGACCGCATCCAACAAGCTTGAAAAACTATTTTTGCCCCGAAGATATTTTAACTATGTTTTCACCCCTGAGAGGGGTGAAAATAATTTTTGCCCCTTTCCAGGGGTGCTTTTGACTTTGACTTCTTCCCATCACTTGTAAAAAATTTCTCTTGCTTTATTTGGATGAAATTTGCTCATCAAGGTAGTTTCATTGCAAAGGAGGGGTGCAAAGGATTTTTTCCCCTTCCTAGGGTGAAAACATTTTTCCTTCTTCTTTACCGGTGCCTTCACTAAAAATAAAAAGAATTGCCAAAGTCGTAATTGATTTTCCATTAATCTTTCTGTGCTGAAATTGTCCTCAAATGTTCCTTACATTTCTCATTTTCCTTTTATGTTTTGCCCATGAGTGCCATTAATTTTTCTTTACCAAAAAAATTTACTGTGCATATTTAGAAATAAACTCAATATTTTATATGGAATTGCTTACAAGGAGGGAAAATATTAAATCTGTAAAAATAACACAACTGCATCATTTATGTTCTTTTTAAAATTCTACAAGCAAAATTTTAGTATGGCAAAATTACCAAAAATTTTGGTGGCTCTCGAGGAATTCAGTTCTTCTGAATGCAATCGATCCAAGGCCTTCATCCATTGGGCTCAACTATCATCATCGCCAGCTTCATCGGATGGTATATTATATTATGTAATATCTTTCTTCCTTCTTTTCTCTTACGCCTACTTCTCTTGTTCTTTAGCTACTTTTTATTCTGCTTCAGCTTATGCTCATACTTCTTGCTTGGTGAGGCTTTCACTGGTAGTCTCATAATAGTAAATGCTTTGTCCTAGGAATCCTAAGTGAAAGATAGTGAAATTAGTGAATCAATGATGAAACATAGTATCTCAATGTGATAAATGCTGATGTGATTAGCCCGTTGCTAGAGTTCCAACAGGGATGATTTGATGTAGGTGAGCCTCTCTATTTATGGTAAAACCTCTTATTCTATGATGGGCTCCTCCTAGCTATCAATTTCTAATATATACTCCATGAAATTTTTCTAGGTTGCCTTTAACTCTTTGGTTGGCATAAGCTCACTCTA
This sequence comes from Wollemia nobilis, assembly GCA_028583015.1. Taxonomy (NCBI): domain Eukaryota; kingdom Viridiplantae; phylum Streptophyta; class Pinopsida; order Araucariales; family Araucariaceae; genus Wollemia; species Wollemia nobilis. Next base: position 3,314,428 of record JAQPPZ010016363.1, on the reverse strand, counting down.
CACATCAACAAAACTCAGGAAACCAGCATCAACTAGAGCTTTGAAATACATGAGCAAAATCAAATGCTCTTGTTCAAACATCATTATTAAATTTCAATATTCTCTTGCCAGATTCAACTTGGAAAATAATATACGCAACATCATCCTATAATTATCCCAACCATGATCCATCCTACTCATTGGCTTGACCTAGAAGTCAGAATGAGCCAATGTTTGAATCTTCAATATGAGTTTAATTTTTGGTTCCATCTACTCCTTAGCATACTCCAAGGTGTGCTTCCCAAGAAAAATCATTATCCGAGCCTCATGAATATACAATAAACCTTTGAGATCATCATCACCACTGTCACATAATATTTCATCAAATATTGGTGACTTTATTTGATTTTCTCCTTAGAGAAGCCTACTAATTGTGTGGCTTTCTCAGCTAGTTGTTTCTATGCAACCTAAAGCTAGGTTAATGCTTGCACTTGTTTCTTTGCTCCTACCCAAGCTATATGGAAACCCTTGGCTTATTTCTTCAACTCTTATGCTCTCCTCTACCAACGCTCTGCCTCTAATTTTGTGGTTTTTAGTTGATCCCTATTTTTGGCCAGAGCATCATTCAGCTCAATAATCTTCATCTTAGCCTCGAAAAAGCTTTTCTTGTAATGCTTTCCATGGAGGTAAAGAGAGATCATATCCATGTGCATATTCTCCAACTTCCCCATTGTGTCAATCTTTGTCAGGTCCTCTGTAATTATTTCATAAGTGTAATAACTTGGAGCCATTTCTCCTTGAGGCTTTTGGACCTAGGGAATCATTTTTATAGTATAATACTCCATAGCTTGAGGATCAAAAGCAACCTTCTTCAATGGATTTGCTAGAGCCTAAGCTTCTTTTCTCTTATGGATTTTCAACCACTATGATGAAATTAATCAGGCTCGACTTATCTTTGCTACAATAGGATGCTTTGGTACATATCTATCTTTAACTTTGACAACACCTACAACTCAAGAAAAGGTGTAGGGGGTAAACGAGCCTAATGAAGTTTTGTATTGAGCAGGAAATTGGAAACAAGAATGGTTGATGTAATCATAGCAGTTAAGGGGACGAAAGTGAGGGTTTTGGTTACAGTTATGCTTACTTGAGGAGGATCTTGTGTACTTATAGCCACGGTAGAAATTATTGGAATGGAGGATGAAGAGAGTAAAAATGGATTGGGAATAGATGCAAAAGAACTAAAAGAAAGGGATTCAATAGAAGTGGGAATAGAAGAAGAGGGAGCATTGGTGACTGGGGTCTCAAAAATAGGAAATAAAATGGAAGTAGTGGGTATACTGAATGGAGGTGAAATGGAAGTAACAACTATAAAATGGGGTGCAACAATCACTGAATACTCAAGAGAAAGTAAATAAGGTGAATAAAATGTACCTTTAGGATCAGACACCTTTTGAGTTGATGGTGAGGGTGGTTGTGGTACTGGTTCAACCTTGTCTTGATCCTCCTCTGTCTCCTTCTCCAGATCTATGACTTCCATGTGCTTGTTAAGCTATTTTGCCTGAACCAAAGGAGGATCTCCTAAAATTCTAGTCTATATGGCTTTTTCTATAGGAGGAGGGTTCACCCTAGATGAAGAAACTACATTAGGTCTGGGATTTTTGTATATCTTCGATAAAGTGAGCACGTCACGCTTATTTTTCTTCGTCCACTAGAGTTGCACTTTTGGTGATGGTTGTCTTTATTCTCCCACAAGTGGCACTTTCTTGACCACATGCTACTCATGTTTGGCCATGATCTCTTTATTGTCAGATATTTAAAAAGTTTGAGGCATAACCTTAGCAAAATATATTGGTTGATAGCCATCATAGACATCTAAAAATACCTCATCCATTACCAAACTAGAAGCTAACCTAATTTTTCCTTTGTGGGCCCTCATAACCCACCAGTTGGTAATTTTTTCCTCAAAACAAGTTGGCAATTGTTCTTTCATTTTATCAAATAAACCTAGGGGGGGGGAATTTGGTGTGTGTTAACTATAGGATTATACTCAGCCTCCATCTCATAAAAATTATTCCATGGCAGAAGTGGTGTCATCTGCTCAACATGTCATTCAAGATCATGCCCTTCTTAATTATTTCTATGATGTTGAATATTGGGTCTAGAGTAGGAATGAAACTTTTTGGTGTTAATAAAATATGCGAAGCGACCCAAAGGGTCATACTTCCACCACTAAGGTAACTCCACCATACCCATATCCAAGAGTGCTTCATTAAGCAATTTAATCTGGTCAACTTGGTCAATTTTGATGCCACCAAAGTGAAATGACATGGTGCATGTAGTCTTCTTACCTCATCCTACCCCGTAGATTTTGTTGATGAAGTTGGTCTACCGAATGACTTCCATTTTGAAGAGGCACTCGATAGTAAAATAAGGAAGGAGAAATGGCTTACCAGTGAAGCTAAAAATTTGCACCAAGATACCCTACATCAATTAGAAGTTATCTCCTTTCTCCTTAGTAAAAATTTCTTTCCTCATTTCCCTCAACACTCTCTCACTTGTGAAATAAATGAGTTCAAGGGTTGGACCCAAACACATGCAGTTAAAATTATAGAATGATTTCCCTCTGGACAAGCTTGGAGTCCACAAATATACTGGCAGCTTATTATCTATCTCATCAACTTGTTTTACTGCAGTAAAAAAAATTGTGCATATAAAATAAGAAATACGAAAACAAAAATTAAGCATGCCTAAACAAAAATACTTCTTCGCTCTATATTCTCTTCAATCGGGTGTGCTTTTCTTGAGCCATATAATTTGCCCAAATCGAATAAAATGGAGTTTGTGCTTTCTTGCATGGCTATAGAAGCTTAAAATTCCACTTTTAAAATACATTACACCATCACCACTTGCAATTTATACACCGTAGTTTTAGTAGGAAGACTAGATACACAAGCCAACATGGAATACATATTTGAGATTTTAAATTTTGTCAAGGGTTTTAGCAAAGTTGGCAACTCTCCAAACTAGGGTGCCTTTATCATCTAGTTCTCCATGAAATGGTGTGATATTATAGTTGATTGGTACCTTTTCTCTTGCTCCTTGAGATTCATCTTTTTGCACATGACATTTGAGGAAGGTTTCACCCCACAAGTAAATGCCTCTCTAACTGCATTGGGAAAAATGGTAAATAATTTATCTCCCTTCGTATTGTGGATGGCCCTTATTACAGGCTGATAAAATTTTGCAATTGCCATAATCAACTCAAGGTAAGGATGCACAAGTGTACACAAGTAACAAGAAATTTGATGCAGGAGCATCCGAGGGCAGCAAAGCAATCGAGCATCAACCAAACTTTTGTTGTTATTTTTTTTCTAAGTAACAAAGTTATTTTTGCTGTTATTTTTCTAAGTGCTACACAGGGTCGTGAAATCGTGACATGTCACGATTTCGCGACATGTCACGAAATCATGACCCAAGTCGGAGGAAAGCAAAGTCGAGCCAAAGGGTCACAAAATCGCGACCCAAACGGAGAAGGCAAGGCCGAGGGACACAAGGGTCACGAAATCGTGACATGTCACGATTTCGTGACATGTCGCGAAATCACGGCCACTGCAGCGGAACCAAGGCACGGGGAGAAATGGTCACGAAATCGTGGCCACTACAGCGGAACCAAGGCGCGGGGAGAAACGGTCACGAAATCGCGACATGTCACGATTTCGTGACATGTCACGAAATCGCGGCCACTGCAGCGGAACCAAGGCGCGGGGAAGAAATGGTCACGAAATCACGGCCACTACAGCGAAACCAAGGCACGGGGAGAAATGGTCATGAAATCGTGACATGTCACGATTTCGTGACATGTCACGAAATCGCGGCCACTGCAGCGGAACCAAGGCGCGGGGAAGAAACGGTCGCGAAATCGCAACATGTCACGATTTCACGATCGAAACGGGAGAACAGAGGCCGATGGGAAAAATGGCGCGATATCGTGACATGTCGCGATATCACGGCCAAAATGGAGAGAGAAGGTGCCGAAGGAAAATGGTCGCGATATCGCGACATGTCGCGATATCGCGACCAAACAGAAAGACACGCACTTCCAGTTTCATAAAGACGCCCCTTAGTGCGCGGCAAGTTAGAGGCAGTAAAGCAGCAGTTTCAAAGAAGGGTTTCAACGGGCATGTTGGCCACTCTCGCATGAGATCTGGAGATGCATTTACAGCAACAAACAGTAAGCAGCAGATCGAGAAGAAGATTTCGTTGAGGTATGGCAGCCAGTCGCGCACCTCAACTCGAGTCTCATCAATGCAAATTGGGAAAATTGCTCCAAGTGGCGATTGTAGATCGTGGAAAGTGGGGAAGCACAGAGGATGGGGACCTCGATAAAAACCCATGGATTGTAAGGAGAGGGGGTTGGCACATGGCTGTTATGCTGTATATTCATGTAAATTCTTCCAAAGTATTGAATACAAATCTTGGGCTCTTGTTTCTCTGTTTTCTTTCTTGTTTCTCTGGTTTTTCTGTAGTATGCAAGATACATTCTCCGCCAAGTGGTATCAGAGCCAGTAGTTCCTGAGTGTGCAGCAGATCACCGAAGGAGAGGCAGTTGTACCAGGACCTGTGGGAGGGCTTGAGATCGGGTGAACAGAATGCCTCCAAGGAGAAATCCTGTTGGTGGGAGAGGCATGGCAGCAGCAGAAGATGTTCGAGCTTTGCAGCGGCAAATGCAAGCTCTGCAAGAAGAAATGCATAGAAGAATGGAGCCAAGAAGAGATGAAGGCAGTGAAGAGGAAGATGATGAAGAAGAAGACCAACCTGAGGAAGAAGAAGAAGCAGTAGATCCTGCTCAGGCCAGACTTTACAAGGCCATATCCCAGATTGGGAAGAGGCCAAAAATGGAGGTTTCCACATATTTCGGGAACCTTGATCCAGAAGAATTGATCGACTGGATCAACGACCTGGAAGAGTACTTCGAGTACGAGGAAGTTGAGGATCCTGATAGGGTCAGATTCGCAAAGACCAAACTGAAAGGTCATGCCAGCATTTGGTGGAAGGGAGTGCAGTTGGAGCAAAATAAAAGAGGGAAAGAGAGAATAACTAAGTGGGAACGGATGGCAGAAAAGCTAAAGAGGCAGTTCATCCCTGGTGATTATGAGTTAGACCTGCTAAAGAAAATGCAAGGGTTGAGACAATCAAGCAAGTCTGTGAAAGAATACACAGAAGAGTTTCATAAAATAATGATTAGAACAGGCCATTCAGAGGCCAACAAGGAGAAGGTAGCCCGTTACATTAATGGGTTGCGAGCCAGCATTCAGGAGGAACTAAGTCTAGTCCGGATGACCACCATAGAGGATGCCTACCAATTTGCTTTAAAGGTTGAGGAGAAGCTCAATAGGAGGTTTGAAAACAAGCAAAGAGGAAGAGGTCGAGGCGGAAGGACCGACGGAAGGAACAGTGGAAGAAGAAATGAAGAATCTCAAAAAAATGGAGAAAGTAGCAGCAATCAAGAACAAAGGAGGGAAAATGCAGACCACCCCCGTAATCAGAATAATGGCTATCGAGGGGGAAGAGGCAGAGCTGGACGAGGTCAAGGAAGAGGAAGATTTCGAGGGACTTGCTTCCAGTGTGGTGAAGAGGGACATCACCAGTATGAGTGCCCACAACAGTGAGAAAGAAATAATCGCAGGCCGAAAGGAAATGCCAGAGTAGCAGTCGTGGATGAAGATGCTGGGTCTGAGCATTCAGAAGAAGCTGAGAGAGGAGAGGTAATGATTGCAAGGAGAGTCCTACTGAATGAAGAGGGAGCTGCAGGTCAGAGGAAAAGTTTATTTCGCACAAGGTGCAAGTGCGCTGGTAAGATTTGCAACATTATCATTGACAACGGTAGCACAGATAACCTAGTTTCAGAGGGGATGGTTACAAAGCTACAACTGGAGAGAAAGAAACACCCGCATCCATATCGGATCACGTGGTTGCAGAAAGACCACAAAGTTTTGGTCAATGAACAGTGCCTGGTGAAGTTCAGTATTGGAAATTACCGTGATGAGGTTCTGTGCGACATTCTGCCCATGGATGCGTGCCACTTGCTGCTGGGAAGGCCGTGGCAGTTTGACAGGTGTGCGGTTCATGATGGCCGAGCCAACACCTATTCCGTGACCAAGAATGGAATGCGTCATAAGTTGAAGCCCCTGAAGGAGGTGGAAGAGAAGGTATGTGGCAGTGCAAGAATTTGCTTGGTTGACGAAAGAAAGTTTTTAGATGATTTGAAGCATGAGCATATGTGTTATGCATTAGTTCCTAGAGCCAGGGATACAAAATGCAAAGATGCACCAGCAGAAGTCCAAGAGCTGTTAAAGGAATTTCCAGATATCATATCTGATAATGTGCCTGAGGGTTTACCCCCAGTAAGAAAAATCAGTCACCATATTGATTTGGTGCCAGGGTCAAGCTTGCCAAATAAGGCTGCACATAGAATGACACCTGTAGAAACTGAAGAACTAAACAGGCAGGTCCAGGAGTTGTTGGAGAAAGGGTTGATTAGGGAGAGTCTTAGCCCGTGTGCAGTACCTGCAGTACTAGCACCCAAGAAGGATGGAGAGTGGAGAATGTGCACAGACTCTCGAGCCATCAATAAGATAACAATAAAATACAGATTTCCACTGCCAAGGATGGATGACATAATGGACTGTTTGAGTGGAGCCAAGTACTTCACCAAAATTGACCTCAAGAGTGGTTACCACCAGATCCGTGTCAGGGAAGGAGATGAGTGGAAGACAACTTTCAAGACAAGAGAGGGCTTGTATGAGTGGTTGGTCATGCCCTTTGGGCTGTCCAATGCACCAAGTACCTTCATGAGGTCGATGAATGAGGTACTGAAAGAGTTTTTGGGAAAATTTGTCATTGTTTACTTAGATGACATATTAATATTCAGCAGAACCCTGGAGGAACACCTGATGCACATTAGGAGGGTTTTTGAAAAGCTGCGGGAGGAGCAGTTATTGATAAATCTAAAAAAGTGTAATTTTGTCAAGAGAGAGCTAGTATACCTGGGATTTGTGATCTCAGAAGAAGGTCTAAAAATGGACCCAGAGAAGGTAAGAGCTATCATCGAATGGCCTATTCCAAGAAGCACAACAGAGGTGAGATCCTTTCATGGTCTAGCCAGCTTTTACAGGAAGTTTATAAGAAACTTCAGCAGCATTTGTGCACCCCTCACAGAAACAATGAGAGGGGATAAGAAAGAATTCAAGTGGACCTTAGGGGCTGAAAGGAGCTTTGATGCATTAAAGAAAAAGGTCACAGAACAGCCTATTTTGGCACTTCCAGACTTTAACAAAGTATTTCAAGTCGACTGTGATGCCAGTGGCAGTGCAATAGGGGCTATACTGAGCCAAGAAGGCAGACCTGTAGCTTATTTCAGTGAAAAGCTCAATGATGCTCGCAAAAAGTATTCAGTTTATGACCAGGAATTTTATGCCATAGTTCAAGCTCTGAAGAAGTGGAGGCATTATTTGTTGCCAAAAGAGTTTGTTCTATTTACTGATCATCAGGCATTGCAGTACATCAACAACCAGACAAAACTGAATCAGCGGCACATGAAATGGGTTGAGTTTCTCCAAAGCTATACCTTTGTATTAAAGCACAGGAGCGGGAAATCAAACAGAGTTGCAGATGCTTTAAGCAGAAGGCAGAATCTGCTGATTGAAATGACAGTGGAAGTAGTGGGATTCGAAGAGCTGAAGGGCCTTTATCCTGAAGATCCTGATTTTGCAGCAGCCTGGATGGCTTGCTTGGCACCTGTTACTGTGGACAGGACAAAATGGTTGGATTTCTTAATCCAAGATGGAATGTTGTTCAAAGGAAGTAAATTATGCATTCCAAGGAGTTCCATGCGGGAGAACTTAATCAAGGAAAAGCACAACGGAGGACTGGCTAGGCATTTTGGTCGAGATAAGACCATTGCCCTGGTAAATGAAAATTACTACTGGCCGCAACTTCAGCAAGATGTGAAAAAGTTTGTGCAAAGTTGCAGAATATGCCAGACGGCAAAAGGCGTAAGGCAAAATACAGGATTATACCAGCCGTTACCTGTACCTGAGAGGCCGTGGGAGGACATAAGCATGGATTTTATTCTTGGATTGCCAAGAACACAGAGGGGAAATGACTCTGTATTTGTGGTAGTTGACAGGTTCTCCAAGATGGCACACTTCATTCCCTACCAGAAAACAAGTGATGCAGTTCACATTGCAGGGTTATTTTTCAAGGAAGTAGTAAGACTGCACGGTCTACCAAGAAGCATAGTTTCTGACAGAGATACCAAATTTGTTGGGTATTTCTGGAGAACATTGTGGAAGAAGCTAAAGACAGATCTGAAGTTCAGTTCTGCATACCACCCGCAAACTGATGGACAGACAGAAGTGGTAAATAGAAGTCTGGGAAATCTGCTAAGATGCTTGATAGCAGATAAACCCAAGGGATGGGATTTAGTTTTGCCACAGGCAGAATTTGCATACAACAATTCTGTCAACAAGAGTACAAACAAATCTCCATTCCAAATAATATATGGAAATAGTCCAAGAAACGTTTTTGAGCTGAGGAAATTGGATAAAGGAGAAAAGTGCAGTGCGAAGGCAGAGGAATTTGCAAAACAGATGAAAAGCCTGCATGAAGAAGTGAGGAAACAGATCACAAGAATGAATACTCAGTATAAAGCAAGAGCAGACCAAAAGAAGCGGTCCAAGGAGTTCAAAGTGGGGGATGAAGTCATGGTGCATCTCCGAAAAGAAAGATTCCCAGCCAAAACTTATAACAAGTTGAAAATGAAGAAATTCGGACCATGCAAAATACTGGAAAGACGGGATTCAGGCAATGCATATAAAGTAGAATTGCCAAGTGGGCTTGACATTTCACCTATTTTTAACATATCTGATTTAGTAGAGTACCATGAAGGAGATAGTACAAAGGCACCAAGCACTGAATTGTGGAACATTCCAGCATCTAGCCCAGCCAAAGAAGAAATAGAGGAAATATTAGATACTCGCGAAGGCAGAAGCACAAGGAACAAACAGTATTCTGAGTATTTAATCAAGTGGAAGGGCAGACTCGTAGAAGATGCAACTTGGTTGTCGAAAATAGAGGTTGACCACCTGGGTCTTCCTCCCAAAGATCAGAAGTGAGGATCACTTCTCAATCCACCCCGGGTGTCTGATGCAGGAGCATCCGAGGGCAGCAAAGCAATCGAGCATCAACCAAACTTTTGTTGTTATTTTTTTCTAAGTAACAAAGTTATTTTTGCTGTTATTTTTCTAAGTGCTACACAGGGTCGTGAAATCGTGACATGTCACGAAATCGTGACCCAAGTCGGAGGAAAGCAAAGTCGAGCCAAAGGGTCACGAAATCGTGACATGTCACGATTGACATGTCAGAAATCATGACCCAAACGGAGAAGGCAAGGCCGAGGGACACAAGGGTCACGAAATCGTGGCCACTACAACAGAACCAAGGCACGGGGAGAAATGGTCACGAAATCATGGCCACTGCAGTGGAACCAAGGCACGGGGAGAAATGGTCACGAAATCGTGACATGTCACGATTTCGCGACATGTCACGAAATCACGGCCACTACAGCGGAACCAAGGCACGGGGAAGAAATGGTCATGAAATCGTGGCCACTACAGCGGAACCAAGGCACGGGGAGAAATGGTCACGAAATCGTGACATGTCATGATTTCGTGACATGTCATGAAATCGCGGCCACTGCAGCGGAACCAAGGCACGGGGAAGAAACGGTCGCGAAATCGCAACATGTCGCGATTTCGCGATCGAAACGGGAGAACAGAGGCCGATGGGAAAAATGGCGCGATATCGTGACATGTCGCGATATCGCGGCCAAAATGGAGAGAGAAGGTGCCGGAGGAAAATGGTCACGATATCGCGACATGTCGCGATATCGCGACCAAACAGAAAGACACGCACTTCCAGTTTCATAAAGACGCCCCTTAGTGCGCGGCAAGTTAGAGGCAGTAAAGCAGCAGTTTCAAAGAAGGGTTTCAACGGGCATGTTGGCCACTCTCGCATGAGATCTGGAGACGCATTTACGAGCAACAAACAGTAAGCAGCAGATCGAGAAGAAGATTTCGTTGAGGTATGGCAGCCAATCGCGCACCTCAACTCGAGTCTCATCAATGCAAATTGGGAAAATTGCTCCAAGTGGCGATTGTAGATCGTGGAAAGTGGGGAAGCACAGAGGATGGGGACCTCGATAAAAACCCATGGATTGTAAGGAGAGGGGGTTGGCACATGGCTGTTATGTTGTATATTCATGTAAATTCTTCCAAAGTATTGAATACAAATCTTGGGCTCTTGTTTCTCTGTTTTCTTTCTTGTTTCTCTGGTTTTTCTGTAGTATGCAAGATACATTCTCCGCCAAAATTTATACACGATAAGCAACTATTAACAAGCTTTTCGGTGTCAGTCCTTACCTTACTGCATTCTCCACGTCATGGTGCAGTTTTTCTACACCTTTGTTTGAAATTGAATAGTCTTTGATCTTAGACAGTGTATCATGAATCGAGCTTAGTATTTTTATGCATCCTAGATTTTTTGGCTTTTTTATCACCCTATGATTTTTTAGGTTTTGTAGATTTTTACTACAACTCCCACTATAATAGTCTAGTGAACCTACAACAAAGCAGCAACTTGGGCGAACTCAGAAAAATAAAAATCTTCAACTTTCTTATTCCATGAACTTATGACTTTCTCCTTTTATAAATTTCATGCTCCAACTACTAAATTAAATACAGGTGTTGGGAATTTATAGGAATTTGATCGAACGTGCACCTTAATTCTCTTGCCTAGCATATTTTTAATGAAAACTCAATTGCTCATTAACTATCAATAACACCCTTGCATCGTGAATCTTCCTTGGACGTTGAAGTCAACTACTTTTCTACCTTGAAGGATGCAATCTAGATATTTAATAGCTCATATAGGGAAAATAAGATGCCACGTGTGAGAAATGAAGTAAAAATAATTATTTTCATTGTATTAAAACATCAAAACGTCTTCTAAAATATTTGCCGATGAAATCAATTCGATTACATGAATTAACTTCAAAATATTCTCTAAAATTAATGTCATTCAACAAAAAATATTGAGGGAGCACACCTACTTAGCTGAAAACATCCCAGGGTAAAAATATTAACATCATCTATGTTCTGAAATTCCTTCTTCTACCTACCTAATGGAGTTACATGCCTCTCAATCTCTCAATCCTTTTTAAAATAATTCTTCTCTAATTTCACCCCAAAAAAGTAAGCTTCTACTGAGAGTGCTTTGCATGAAAAAGCAGGGCAAAATTAATTTCACCTTTTATCTTGCCGGATTTAGCGCCATCCACTGGAGTTTAGAAAAAGCATGCATTTATTTTTAATTCTTCTTTGGTAGTTTCTATCTAAAAATGTCTTCGAGGAAATAAACGAGGGTTTCACCCCAAAAATAAAAAAAGCAAGGTAAATCCTTCTTGTGCAATGAAAATAAAATTTTAAAATTCTTCTTGCTTTCATATTTTGCTTTTCTTGGCAACTTTAAAACAAGTGGGACGAAATTAAAAAAAATGGGGTGCTCCATTTTTTAACTTTTGCTTTTGTTTTTCTTTTCTTCTCCTTTTTTCCTTTATTTTCATATTTTATTTATTTTGGTAAAATAGAAGCACTTTTAAATAAAAAGGAAAATCCACAGCGATTTCATAATTTCTAAAATAAATCTGCTTTCTTTTTTCCCTTTTTCACCGAAAATAATATAAAAGCCTTTTAAAATATTTTCGAGCAAAAATATTTTTTGCTGGTAGCAAGGTGCTTTTGGGACGAAATAACCTACCTTGGGGTCGAAATTGATTTCTCAATGAAATCAACTCTCTTTATTTTTTTATATTATATTTTGTTATCTTCTTTTTTTATCATATCACTATAAATATATTTAACTAAAACAAAACAACATAATAATTTATGTACATATATACATACTTGATCAAACTTTTGTCACTGATGATAGGCCTTCAAATGAAGACCATTTATGGTAATTGGCAATTCATGGTCTTTCAAATCCTACAAATAAAATGAATTTATTTTATTGACACCCAAAATATGGAATGGGCTCTCCCATATTGCTTCAAAATTGTGGTGCTTGATGAGCTTAGTTTTGTTTTCATTCCATTTCAGCACTAGATCACCTATCTCAAATGAACTCTCAAAAATTTTCTTGTCAAACTATTTTTGCATCATTCAAGTGTGTTCCATGAAGGAATTATATGATTTTTCCTCTCTTCTTCTAAATGTAAAAGTTGTGCCAATCTCATGCTCATGGGATCAAATTCCTCATCATCTTCACCATACAAAAAATGCCATGACTGTAGAGCTGGTAATTCAATATGAATGGGAAACACTACTTCTTTACCATATATTAGGAAATAGGGAGATGTTTTAATGTATTTCTTCATGGAGATACGGTTGAACCATAATTTTTGGTTCAACAGCAAGTGCCAACTGCACTTATTATTGCCTAAGGTCCTTTTTAGAATTCTTAGTAAATTCTTATTTATGGACTCAGCCAAGTCATTTACCTATGGATAATAGTTAGATGATATCTTCAAATAAATTCCATACTTACCCATGAATTTATTGATCCTAGAACTGATGAATGGAGTCCCATTGTCCATTATGATTGCATTAGGTATGCCAAAATGGGTGATTAGCCCCTCAAAAAAAACAATTATTGTTGATTGATCCACCTTCTTGGTTGGGATTGCTTCTGACCATTGGGTAAAATAGTCAGCCATTGTCAAGATATATTTATGTCCAACCTATAAATTGGGATCAATGAACCTAATAAGGTCTAACCCCATTGTTGAAATGGTGCTTCCACTTATATCGGATGAAGGGGCAATGTTGGATTCTTGCTTTTGCCAACATACCTCTAGAACTTGTCACAATTTTGGCTGATTTTGAAAGTATCTATGAAGAGAGTAGGCCAAAAATATCCTACTTTGATGATCTGTAATACCATTGGCCTCCCTGCACAATGACCTCCTAATATACTTGAGTGAAACCCCTCTAGGATTCCTTGTTTTCTATGATTATCGAACACACCTGAGAAGTACTCCATCAATATTTTTGTCGAACAACCCTTTTGGCGGCATCACATACCTAAGAGCCCAGAATCTGAATCTCCTTCTTTACAAGGAATTAAGGTGTGGAGTATATTTTCTTGATTGGAAATATTCAACAAGGTCCTCCATAAAATCATGATCACCTACTAAGAAATTAGCAAAATTGCTTCCACTTGTTGAATCTTCAAGTTGGAAAATCATAGATTTGGATGCAATGCTTTTTGAAAGATCTTGACACAGTGCTCAATCTCGAATCAATTTGGTTGGATGGATTTCAATGTCATATTCTTGGATTTTAGAGACCCATCCATCTCTCTTGTCTCCAATATCTCCTTGAATGATTTGAACATTTGGATGAACGACATAAACTATCGTCTTGCTTTGAGAAACAATATATTAGAATTTCTTCAAAGACTTCATTACTACATATACTTGCTTTTTAATAAAATTATATTTCTCTTCATGCGGTTGGATTACTTGGCTCAAGAAAGTGATCGGTTGCTCATCTCCATCATATCATTTCTGCATAAGCATCGCATCATAACTCTCTTGTTCACCAACAACGTATAGGATAAAATCCTTTGAGTAATTTGGGTTTACCAAAACTGCAACTTAATAAATCCTCTCTTTTATTTCCTTGAATGTCTAAATCCTCTACTCGGTCCACTTGAACTTAGTATTATTATTTAATAGATCTATCATTGGTTTTACAACCTGGGAAAAATATGCAACAAACTTCCAAATAAATTTAATTTTCCTGAATAATGATTGCAATTCTTTTTTGTTAGCTAGCAATGGGAGCTTCAGGAGGGCTTCAGCTCTAGTTGGGTCAATCACCAAATCTTCTTCTAAAATAACATGGCCTAGACACTTTCCTTATTTTAACATGAAGATGGACTTCTTCGAGTTAATTGATATTCTAAATTCTTGATATTTTTTGAAAACCTATCACAGATGTAGATTGTGGTCTTCCTTGTTGTGAGAAAAGACATTCATGTCATCCAAGTAAATACCAATAATGTGGTTCAACAACTCACCAAAGGCTATGTCCATTGCTCTCTAAAAAGTTACACCAACATTTGAGAGATCAAATGGCATCTACTGATAAGCAAAAGCTCCTCACTTCGTTGTGAATGTCATATTATGTTGATCTTCATCCTTGACCCAAATTTGGTTATAGCTATAAAATCCATATAATAATGAGAATCTCAGTGTCAATGACTACATGAAAAATATATTCAATTTGTTGTATCGGATAGTGATCCTTCAGGAATTCTTGGTTTAAATTTCAAAAATACATGCACAGGTAGATATCTCTATTTTTCTTTCTCACGATAGCTAGGTTTGCTACCCAGGTAGAATGCTTAATCGGGTAGATGATTTTGGCTTTCAGCATCTTCAACAGTTTTGCTTTCATCAGAGTTTCAATATTAGGATTTACTAATTTATACTTTTTCTTGAAGGGTTTCACTCCTTCATGCAGCTCGATGGTATGCTATATTACATCCTTATTATAGCCCTTCATATCCTAGAAGCTCTAAGCAATAATGTCTGGGTACTCATGGAATAATTCTTTAATCTACTCCAACTCTTCTTGAGTGCAATCAATACCAATTTTAATCAGCTTCTCAAGTCACAATTGTAGTTCATTGTACTATTTTTCATCCACTTTGATCCTATGCTTTTTTCTCTATAATTTTGATCAAAGAGGCTCTCAAGTATAATCAACCACTTTGGGATATGATTTTTTCATAGCTCGATCAAACCCTTGACTTCTCCCTTATCAAGTGTTCTCTCTTCCACGTCACTAGCTTATTTTATCAATAAATTAGAAATCTGCTCGTCACTTTTAAACACTTTCCAGTGGATATTTTTGTCAGGGATGAAATGTTTGTATATCAGCCTTATAGTCTTGGGCTTCCTCACCACATACTCCACTAGGAAAAAATTAGCACCAAGGGATGCCAATAGATCAGTATGCTTATTTTACTCTCGCAATATTGCTTGGATGTTAAATGTTGTATAAGCTTTGAAAAAATACCAAACTTTATTTCGGTATGTTTTTAAGTAGTGCTGCTTGAAAATGCACTTACTGGTTACCTAGTTGACGATTAGCTCAAAATCTCCAAAGATCTGTAGTTTTTTTATTTTGATATTTTCTATCTTTTTCAGACCCAAGAAGAGTGCTTCATACTCAGCAGCATTGTTCTTATAGCTCTAAGTCAATCGATAAGAGTACATATTTTGTATGCTAGAAGGAGAAATGAGGACAATCCCAGATCCCACGCCATTCTTACACGTAGCACCATCAAAGTACAACTTCTATAATTGATCAGGAACAGGATCTTTCTCATCAGGAACTTTCATTTCAATTTTTTTGGGCTTAGTAATGGTGTAACAACTGATTTCAATCTCCATCATGGCATTAAAATCGAGCATTGAAAACTCATATTTTTTTTGGAGCTCATCCAATACTTCTTCCATCAAGTCTACTTCCTCCAATTCTTCGATCATAAGGTTTATAGAATTCATGGGTGTGTCTTCCTGTTCAACCTTTTCTTTTTTATAAGTTGGAGGCATTTTTTTATAAATTTGGATTCTCCTCCCCTTGATAGGAATTTCCAAATGGGAATATTTCATATAAGGGTAGCCTCCTAAATTAGATGTAAATTCTCATGATAGGCACATGCTAAAGTAATTCTCCAAGTCAACCACAACCACCTTTTGGATCAAGTTATCTGAGGCATCTTGTGCAATACAATGGGGATGTATTTGAAGACCCCTACCATCCTTAAAGAGATTCCATCCAATTGCAATATGTTGGGGCTACTCCTTGTATATTCCATACCCATAACATCACACACTACCTTTGGCATGATAGTCGTTGTAGTCCCTAAGTCAATCATGCAATTGTGCACAATCTAGCCTTCCATTATAAGAGATAGGTAGAAATGGGGTAGTCTATTCTTTCCAGTGGTAGAATTTGTAAGTGTTTAAGCCAACATTGTCTAAGTTGTATTTTTCCCCTTGTATCTCACAAAATTCAATGATTTTTGCAACAAGTCCACTTGTCTAGGCAATTATAGTGCATCATAAAGACTCACCTTAGATGGAATCCTCTTTAATTCTTCGATAATATTAAATGTAGATGCACATAACTCCTTTCCTTCATTGGCAATCTTATATTTACTCCTATACTATTGCGTGGCCTCTACCCTCTAATGCTTGGTCAAGGATGGATACTTGATATTCTCCCTGGATTTCTCCTCTATTTTAGTTCTTGTCTACGAAGTTGAAGCCTTTTCTTGAACTCTTTCTTTCAATCATGAAGGCAAAATATCTTTCAACTGAACATGTGCATCTAGCTTGGGTTCTATAATATGTTATTCTCACAGTGACACTGAGATGGGGGTGAATCAGTGTGTTCTTTTAAAACTTTAAAATTGTAACTCTTAATGCTGAAATAATGCAAACTTAAAAATAGATACAACAAGAGAATCACACAACACAAGATTTAACGAGGCTCACCAATGTGGCTACTCCTCAAAAATTACTGCTTGGACTACCATCCAAATCCAGCCTTTGCAAAGCTACAACTTTACAATCAATTTACCAGCACCCACTAGAAGGAGCACCAACCCCTTATTTATCTGCACCAACAGAAAGGAGCACCAACCCCTGATTTACCAGCACCTACTAGAAGGAGCACCAACCCCTGATGCCAAGCTGCAACTTGGACTTCAAAATGAATCTATAAGTTTGACAGTAAAATACCTTCGCCCTTTGCACACAGTCTGTTGTTTCTATGCACTCTGCTTTCTCTGTGCAATCGCTTCGCACAATCTGCTTCGATACAATCTGCTTCTGCACAATCGCTTCACACACTCTGCTTCGATATAGTCGAATGATCATCTTTACCCCTTTGCACTTTTTTGCTCTTTGTGCACTCTTACTTCACACTTAGCTCGATTCGACATGACTCGCTCTCTGTGCACTATGGGCTTAATTTGCATGCATTCGACAACACCTAAATTCTCCAAACAACCCTCCTTTTATATTAGAAATTTCAATATGAAAACCCTAATTGAAGTCGACTAATAATGCAAATGTAAACCCTAATATTAGTCGACTACAAACCCTAATCTTAGTATGTTGTAAACCCTAATCTTAGTTGGTTGTGATCGAACTGTGTCGGCTTCTACTCATGAAGATGTTTGGGTTAACCTTCTATTCTTGTGCACTTATGACCTGTCACAAAATCGCAACATTTCTATCTTTGTAGTTTCTCTTGTTGCTATTGCCACGAAAATACATGTCATGATATCGCGACACTTTTGCCTCCGTACGCTTCATTTTGGATTTTGTTGTGATATCATGACACTTCTCCTTCTGTAAACTTCATTTTTTGCTTCTGTCGTGATATCGCGACACTTCTGCTTTCGTAGACTTCAACTTTGCTTTTGTCACGATATCGTGACACTTCTGCCTTTGTCGACTTCAACTTTTGCTTTTGTCGCGATATCGCGACACTTCTACCTTCGTCAACTTCAACCTTGGTTTTGTCGTGATATCGTGACACTTCTACCTTTATCAACTTCAATTTTGCTTTTGTCGCGATATCGCGACACTTCTACCTTCGTCAACTTCCTTTCTACTCTTGTCACAAAATCGTGACACTTTCTGCATTTGTACGCTTTCTTTACAACCCATCATGAAATCGTGACACTTTCTGCTTTCATACGCTTTCTTTAGAACCCATCGCAAAATCGTGACACTTTTTGCTTTCGTACGCTTTCTTTACAACTAGTAAAAAATCGTGACACTTTCTGCTTTTGTATGCTTTTTTTAAAACCCATATCGAAATCGTGACACTTTCCACTTTACTTTCTCTCTCCTCAAACTTGTCATGAAATCATGACAGTTCTCACTTCGAACTCTTTCTTCTGTAGCATGTTGCAAAATCATGACACTTTTCACTTTACTTTCTCTCTCCTCGAACTTGTCGTGAAATCACGACAGTTCTCACTTCAAACTCTTTCTTCTGCAGCACGTCGCGAAATTGTGACACTTTTCACTTTACTTTCTCTCTCCTCAAACTTGTTGTGAAATCGTGACAATTCTCACTTCGAACTCTTTCTTCTGCAACACATCGTGAAATCACGATAGTTTCCTTCCTTGCCCATTTTCTTCTAACATGTTGTGAAATCATGACAGTTTTTCCACTTGTCTTTTTCTCT
The DNA here is from genome assembly GCA_028583015.1 of Wollemia nobilis. NCBI lineage: Eukaryota > Viridiplantae > Streptophyta > Pinopsida > Araucariales > Araucariaceae > Wollemia > Wollemia nobilis. The sequence continues at coordinate 3,296,044 of JAQPPZ010016363.1, read as the reverse complement.
TCCAACATGTCACGAAATCGTGATAGTTTTTCAACTTGCCTTCTTCTCTTCCAACATGTCACGAAATCGTGACAGTTTTTCAACTTGCCTTCTTCTCTTCCAACATGTCACGAAATCGCGATAGTTTTTCAACTTGCCTTCTTCTCTTCCAACTTGTCGCAAAATCGTGACATTTTTCCCTGTTATTTCTCTCTCCTCTAATATGTCGTGAAATCACAACACTTTTACCTGCTGATGAGTGTCGTTGTTCATTCATCATTTAATCATTATATGTGTCAGTCCAGGGCGGTGTCCAAAGGCTGTATACGATAGAAGGTGTCACAACTGCAGGTTCAATTCATTCAAGAACAGGGTTTTATTGGTGGAACAGTTAGTGTTTTTGGGGGTTTTTGTGTGACCTCTAATTCCTAGAACTGGAAATCAAATTGCAGAAAATAAAGCTGAATTAAAACTTGCAAGAAAAGCAGAATCTGAAATAGCAAAAAATGAAATGTTGCTAAATTGAAATTAACAGAAAGGTAAATTGCAGAATTGAAATCACACACAGTTGCAGAAAAATAAACTAACTACAATTCCCTGAGCATGTTCTAAATCTAGAAATTCAAACTATCATCTATTGCAAAACTGGAAAATGTCACAAATCTGGAAATTACAGTAAAATGACAGAAAACTGGAAATTGCTGCAAATCTGGAAAATGACAGAAAACTTGAAGTTGCTGCAAATCTGAAACAAAAATATTGAAGTTGCATGGAATGATGGAAAAATGTTGTCAAGACTGAAATCTGAATTTAAAGCTGCTAAAGAAGTGAAACTGGCAGAATTCTGCTAACCTGCTACAACAAGGAATTAGCAATGTATTCTGTCAGAAGATGCCTTCCTCTGGTCCTGCAAGTGGCCCTTGCTTCCAGAACTAGATGAAGGTGAAGAGTTATGCTAAAAAAACTTAAATGCTAATCATCAACTCAACATGCTAATTGATAACTAAAAACTGCACCTTTTATTAAATCTGGAAATGCATTACAGTAATGCAGGAAAAACCTACAGATTACTGTTCTGCTACAAAAATAACTGCACTCTATTGCCTATTTCTCCTATATGCCTATATGCCTATATCTCTATATGCTCAACCGTGCTGGGAGCTTTCTTATTTATAATGTAATGCTGATATGCTTGGTTGCTGATTTGTAGGGATTTACAACTGTTTGCACAACTGTTTCCTAAAATGCATGAGCTTGCTTTGTCAAACTTGATCCATTCAACCTTATTGAGCTGCATTCATTGAGGAAATCAGTTAATATGAGTTGGGGCAACTTTCTGGTCAATTGCCAATACTTTCCTCTATCGATCTGTCGCTTTTTGACCATCCTCTGTTGTTCCTGCGCTATTCCCTATTCCTACGCTATTATTCCTGCACTGCTCCGAAATAATAGGAAGTGACATTTAATTACTATTTCATGCTCCAAATGCATAGGGAAGAAGTGTTTGACCGCCTAGAATGTTTTCCTTTATCTTGTACATCCTTTTTGCATTGGTGGCATGTGCTGGAGTGACTGTTTCCAAGCCCTACTGTATATGTACAGCTGGCTGGAACTGTCACAGTCACAGTCTATTTTCCTACATAGTCAGCTACAAGGGACAAGGTCTTTGGCGCCTTTTGCATTTGAATTAGCTCAAATAGAGGAATACTACTATTAAGCACCAAACACTCAACAATTACTACTGATTTTAAATTACTACTGACAAATTAGCTAAAAATAGGTGAAACTGTAGAAATAAATAGTAAAATAGAATATATGCACTTAACATTTCAGAATATGCAAATATCATTACATAATGCATTTTACCCAAAATTAGCATAGAAACATAATAAAAAGGGTGATTCAAATAAGTAGAATGTATCCAAAAAGTGTTCATAGATGAGGCAATTCTTGGCCTCATCATTTTCCCCCAACTTATGGTAATGCATGTCCTCATGCATTTTGTGCAACTACTGAGGCACATAGGTCCAGATCCAGACATCTTTCATGAAATTTTAACAATGCACCACCAATTTTGTAGAACCCACTAACTATTTTTACAGATTGAAACCATTGTTGGAAGTCCTCGTCAGGCTGTGGATCATTATCAAAGAAATAGGGGACAGGAGTGATAACTATGGGCATTCTATATCTTAGCCCTATCCAATGTTCTTTGATTTCTGAAATAATGTGTATAATACCTTCTGCCCTTCTCCTTGACCAAAACAGGTTAGTGGGAGAAATTGGCTCCCATTTCTGTAGGGAGATAGACAATTCACCCCATCTGTTCTTACATGCTGCCACAACATCATCAAAGAAATCTGCACAAAATTTTTGAAATTGAGTTATACCTTTTTGTAGATTTCCTAGATAAAGTTGTCTTATTCTAGGATCCCTCATAAAGGAGTAGTGAGTACTGGTACAATCCCTATGATTGAGAGGAGCAGGCCTGACAAGTAAAACTGCCTGTGATTCTAAGTCCTTGGCTATCTTCTTCTCTGAGTCCCAATAAATATTATTTTGTAAGGTGGACATAAAGGCCCTCAGTTGTAAATCTCCTGTATAAATGTGAGGCAGAAACATGCTCTCTATTGGTAAAAAGAAGTTATGTAAGAATAACTCACATAATAAGTTCTGCTGCTCCGTTGGACTCTGCACAAAGGCTTCCACAAATTTTGTAGGAGTGGTCAACTGGTGAGGGAGCTCAGAAACCAGTCTCATAATCTGCCAACGTAGGTACCTCTCCTTGAGTAGGAGGCTGTAGAACCTAGGTGGTCTTCTGCACTGTATTGCATACTCTGCAATTTGACATACATCTTTTACCTGTGTTTTCAACCTGTTGACTTCTGTTTCTTTCTCTGCTAGTTTGGTTGTGGCAGAGTTCAAAGTTGCAATTTTCCCCTCTAATTGATGACACTGAGTCATCCAATAGGCTAGGTCTTCATTGTACCTAGTCAAGGGCACTGTGTTTGGGGGCCTCAAAATCGGTTGCATCTGTGCCACTATGTTCACCTGTACCCCAACTTCCACAGTTGATGTTGCTATTGGCAAATCTATCTGTGTCCCCTGTTCTGCTGTAACTATAGTGATTGGACTTTCATGAGGAAGCATTTGTGCCAGAGGAGAGAGTGTGGACACTTGTTCCTGAGCTGCAACTATTTGGTCCTGCACAGAAAATGTTTGAATGTCCTGCTGAAGGGAACTGTCATTCTTCATCAAAATTTTAGATGGATCTTCTTGCAGAAGCATACCATCAGATGTCTCTACTCTTGCTGCATCTGTGACAGGTGATCCCTGTGCCTGTGCTATTGCATATTCTGATTGTCCAGCCAAATCTAGGAGAATTTGAGCCCATTCATCAGGTACTATTTCTGTCAACCCTGTAGACTGATTTTCCAACTGCAACAATTTGTTTTGCAATTCTTGAACTTGCTGCTGCAGCTAAAAAATTTGTTGATCTTTTTCTTTCATGGCCTCTTCAGCCTGATCAATCCATTTGGTCTGGGTTTTAATAACACTCCTTGCAGCATGCAACTGAGTGTGGATGTCAACTTCTTCCTCAGATGCAGAATGTGTCTCAGACTCAGAATGTGTCTCAGGTATATTTTTCAAATTTAGAATATTTGTCAGACTTAGAATACATGGGAGTATGCTCCTCAATCCTAGTTGGTTCAGTATCGAAGTTTATATGCTCTTCAGATTCAGAGTCAGGATAATCAACCAATGGAAAGATAGGGCTTATTACAGTTTCTTCTATTGTTAGGTCCAATTCCATTGGCTGTATTTCTGTTTCCTGTGCAGCTTCCTGTGAACTGTCTGTCCTAATTTCTTCTTCTGACAAACTGATTGGGTCTGCAATATGTACTGGTATATCTGACAAGGTTTTTGTTTTCTGAAGTCTTGCAGACCTTCTCAACCCTGTAGGTTTTGGATGTTCCTGAGCAGATGCAGCTTCTGCTTGTTCTGGAGCAACTACAGATTGTTCTATTGGGTCAGGAACAGACATGGGTTCTGTTGTTGATTCTGGAGCAGATGCCTGCTCACTGGAACCCCCAGTTTCTCTACTGGGTTGTACATTGTCTGCAAATGTCACCCTTCTTCTTTTTATCCGGGATTCAGATGTTGATGCATGTTGTCTCCTAGTTCTGGAAGATGGGGGACTATCAGGTGAAGGGGAAATTCTATGTTCAGAGGGCTCTGGCTGAGGATTTTCTTCTGCATCTTCCTCTGTTTCCTCTTCTATTTCCTCTCCCTCGGTGCTGAGTTTGCATCATTAATTTCTGCCCATGGAGAGAAGAAACGGTCAAAGTTCCTAGGGTTTCCCCTAAAATGGTATTTGCAGATGAGTTTAATTAGCCCATGATGTTTAGGGCTTCCCTTCCCTGCTTGATACTTTAGGGCCATGGCTTTAAGTTCTCGGTAAAGATACAGAGGAATGTTGACCCTACAGTTTGGTCTAGCTGCTCCATGGCGCAAATGGTTAAGGATTCTGAGGTGTGGGCCAGACACAACAGGAAACTGGCCGTCACAGGTAATGTACCGCATTACCCACATTGCGACATCATCCCAAGGAGACTGCAAACTGGACCTTTTTACCCCTTTGCACACATTTTTATTCATTAAAAATTTGATTTGCCTATCCCCTTCTTCCGTAAATTGATTTACTAGGTCTGGTAAAGTATTTCTGCCGATTTTAACAATTTGCAAACCTTGAAGGGGAAATTCAGTAATCTGACTAAGTATTTCAGGGGTTACCTGGATAAACATCCCAACAATGTGTACTCTGTCATTTCGGAAGGTACGTGCGAATTCTGCCGCCAGGCCCTCAGAATAACCGTCGAATTTGCACAAAAATGGCAGAAACCCTCCATTGGTAAAAATTTGCAAGGACGCAACATCTGTTTCTAGGTAGCTGATGTTCTTAGGTTTTGCTCTAACCTTCTTTCCACCCATGGTATCTTCTGCTACTTTCTGTGTGTCGGTGGCTGCAAATTTTTACGACCTGCGTTTGTGTTTTCTATTTTTAGGGCTTTTCACTCCTCAGCGTCGAAACTGCTTCGAAACATGCAGAATGTCATGGCAGCGTTTACGATGTCGTCAACCCCCAATTTTCATTGGTTTTGTTATGGTTGTCAACTTTCACGTGCTGCACGAAATCCAAGACTTGAACTTTCCCTTTTCAACCAAATAAATTACCGCAGGCCACGTGTCATAAACTTTTTACACAAAACCCATTCCTGCCCTTAATGACTTATTCCTGCGCTTAGTGAATAAAATAGTTCATTCCTGTGCTTAGTGGTTTACACAGTTCATTCCTGCGCTTTGGGAATAAAACAGTTTATTCCTGCGCTTTGGGAATAAAACAGTTTATTCCTGCGCTTCCTGGTTACTGATTCCGGCGCAGTTTTCATTTTTGCATTCTAGAGCAGAATTAGGCAGAGGCATTTGTAAAACACTTTCTACTTTTGATTCCCCTTTTTACATGCTTTATACTAATCAAGGATATATACACTATATACTAATAATTTACACTATTCAGAAAATGAGAAGGCACATACCTGTTAAAACCATTTTATCTACATTTCAAGGTGCTCCTGCTGAAATTTCCAGCTAACCAATCTTTGAACTAAGGCAGGTGCAATCTGAAAATAGGTGAAACAATGGTCATGGAACAATGAGGGTGAAACCAATTAGGTAAACATGTCGGAACCCCGGTTTTCATGTAAACCCAACTCAGGAGCGCCTCAAAGAGGTTTTCACTTTTTGAGTTTTTATTTATTATTTTTTCTCTTTTTTTTTTTTTATAATTTGTATCATTCTGCTGAATTCGAGATGGAAGAAGAGCTTTCTTCCCAAATGTGTACATCCAAACTTTCCAATTGCTTGAGAAATTCCTCCTTGTTTTGTGGTTTATGGTACATACGAAGACGATGTCCATTTACCACCAATTTGCATTGTGAGTCATCGATAGGTGTAAGGCGAACAACTCCATTGTCAAACACTTCCTCAATTTGGTATGGCCCAAGCCATCTGGTCTGCAACTTTCCAGGGAAGTCCTTGTATTGTGAATCAAACAACAAGGCCCAGTCACCTTGCTGAAATCTTCGCTGTTGAATGTGACTATCATGCCACATCTTCCTTTGTGCTTGGATCATCTCTGTCTGATGTAGGGCATCCATGCGTAGTTCATCCAATGCATCAAGTTGCAGAATGCGATCTTCTTGTGCCTGTGATAGATCAATACCTACTTCCAAAGTAGTTCGAAGAGTTAGTAATTCAAATTCAATAGGCAAAAGAGGTTGTTTTCCATAAACTAATTCATATGGGGTAAATCCAGTGGTGGATTTCCACGTGGTATTATAAGCCCAAATAGCTTCTGGTAACTTGTCTAGCCAATTCCTTCTATGGACTACTATGGTTTTGGTCAGAATTCATTCTAATTCTCTATTAGTCACCTCAACTTGGCCATTGGCTTGTGGATGATAAGGTGAGGATTTTCTGTGTTTGACTTGATAGAGTTGAGTGAAGGCTTCAACAACTTTTGAAGTAAATTGGGGTCCTTGATCTGTGGTGATGGATTGTGGGGCTCCAAAATGCAGAAAAATCTGTGAATACAAAAAATCAGCAACTTTCTCTTCACGAGCATGCTTAAAGGCACGAGCTTCTACCCATTTGGTAACATAATCAGTACATACCAAGATATGTACTTTGCCTTTGGAAGGAGGATTAATGGGTCCTACAAAATCTAAACCCCATATTTCAAATGGTTCTGTTCCTATTTGAGGTTGTAATGGCATTTCACTAGTAAAAGTAGGTTTTCCCATTCGTTGGCAAGCATCACAATGTCTTACGTACCTTTTTACATCTTTGTGCAAAGATGGCCAATAGTATCCGGTACCCAAGATTTTGCGAATAGTGCTTTTGACTCGAATAATGCCCTCCCGATGGTTCATCATGGCATGCTCGTAGGATGTCATATGCTTCATCCTGGCGGATACACCTACGTAAAACATGATCAGGACTGCATTTAAACAGTAATCCTTCTATCCATTTAAAAGAAGAGCTTTGCTTGATTAACTGTTTCCTTTGTTTAGGGGTAAAGTGAAGAGGAATCTTCCCCGTAACTAAGTAATTAGCTATGTCTCGCAAACCATGGAGATTGTACAGAGACAACAAACAACTTTTCATCTGGGAAGGTATCTTCCACAACTTCCCCCGTATCTGCATTTGGTATTCTTGACAAGAAATCTGCAACTACATTAGATTTTCCAGGTTTGTTTACTATGGTAACATCAAATTCCTGCAATAGAATCAACCAACGAATAATTCTTGCACTAACCAATGGTTTATTCATCAAGTATTTGATTGCAGCATGATCCGTATGGATGAATACTTGATACCCTGTGATATAGTGTCAGAATTTGTTAATAGCATAGACTACAGCCAAGAATTCTTTTTCAGTGGTAGTGTAGTTTTTCTCAGCTCCTGTCAAGTTTTTACTGATATAATATATTGCATAATGTTCCCCATTTTCAATCTGTCCTAACACAGCTCCAATAGCATTATTGGAAGCATCAGTTTGAATATGAAAGGGTAACTCCCAATTAGGACCTCTTAAAACAGGTGGAGTGGTTAACTTCTCCTTTAAGTTTTCAAAGGAATTTTGACATTCAGAAGACCAAACAAATTCAGAATCTTTCATGAGCAAAGCAAACATGGGATTTGCTATGGTACTAAAATTAGCAATGAATCTACGATAAAAACCAATGTGTCCTAAGAAACTGCGTACATCAGTCTGAGTTTGTGGAGGAGGGAGGTTTTTGATGACTTCAACCTTCTTAGGATCAACCTTGATTCCAAAAGAAGAGATATGATGTCCTAGAACAATTCCTTCCTCCATCATTAAGAAGCATTTCTCAAGATTAAGAGAGAGATGGTATGTTTCACAGTGAATCAACACTTTTTCAAGCTGTTCTAATGCATATTCAAAACTATCCCCAAATACTGTGAAATCATCCATATAAATTTCAACACTTTCATTGGTTAAATCAGAAAAAAATTGCTAAAACAACTCTCTGAAATGTTGCTGGAGCATTACATAACCCAAAGGGTAAAACTCTGTAAGCAAAGGTTCCCCAAGGACATGTAAAGGTAGTCTTTTCCTGATCTTCTAGGGCAACTTGAATTTGGTTATACCCGCTGAAACCATCAAGAAAACAAAAAAACTTTTTTCCAGCAAGGGTATCCAATACTTGGTCTATGAAGGGTAATGGGAAATGATCCTTATGTGTAACCTTATTTAACTCTCTATAATCTACACATACTCTCATTTTACCATTTTTCTTTGGAACAATGACCAATGGTGAAACCCATTTACTATCTAAAATTGGATAAATGAATCCAACATCTAAGAGTTTTTCAATTTCTTCTTTCACAATCTCTCTTAGAGCAGGATTCAAGCGTCTCTGAGGTTGCCTTACTGGTTTTACATCTTCTATGTATATCCTATGTGTACATACCTCAGGATGAATGCCTATCATGTCCTTATAGTTCCAAGCAAAAGCTTGAACATGTTTCTGCAAAACTGCAAACAGTTTGGATTCCTGGTCATCAGTTAACCAGCTATTAATATTCAAAAATTTCCCTGGCTGAACTTCAATTTGTTTGATCCCTGGATAGATAGAATTAGCTGCTTCATAGCTACTGATCAATGCATTTAATGGACAATGATGTGGCTGCAGATTATGAAATACTCTAGAATCTGACTCGGAGGTGATACCTGATGGAATCGGAGGACATTTGAAGGTGTTAAGGAGATGATGATGCCATCCATGAGGTAATGTGAATGATCTTTCCTGACTAGACATGGATGACATTGGTTCTTCTTCCTTCCACAACAACCGATCAACAAGAATTTGATCATCAGTTAGTCCTTCTGAGTGTAATGTTTCAACTAGGACAGTTTCATTCTCGAATATTTCTCTTTCTGGTGCAGTGATTTCCTCAATATGTTCCTTCACTATGACTGTAGCCAAAGTAGCAATGGTTTCTTGTTCAGATTCTTCATCAGATTCAGGATACCAAATTTGTCCAAAAAATTTAGTTGAAGGTTGAGCTGGTGGATACAAAGAAATTTTTTGCAGGTCAATACCATTGGAAATGGTCATTTCCCCTGACCTGCAGTCTATAAATGCAGCTGTAGTAGCCAGCCAAGGTCATCCTAGAATGATAGGGTATCCATTGACTGAAGTTCTAGGCTGCAACACCAAGAAGTCTACAGGATATTCCCACGAAGAGACTTTAATGGCCACATCTTCTAAGATACCTTCTGGTTTAGCTACTGACCTATCTACCATTTCCAAGACTGTGGTGGTAGGACTGAGATTATGGAGCTACAATTTTTGCATTGTGTATTTAGTCATTGCATTAATTACAGCTCCAAGGTCAATTAGCACATTAGGAATTTGCATCACTCCAATAGTAACTGTAACTATTGGACTCGCTCGGGTCACTATACTTGGGAGGAACTAGTTTCCCAGCCAATAGATCAGCTAATTTCCCTTCTACTTGAATAGTTTTAGGAAAGGCTTTCTTTTTTTTACCAGGTTTCTTGATACATAACTCCTGAATAGTCTTTTTGATTAAAGGTATATCCCTTATTGCTTGCAGCAAAGGAAGAGAAATTGACATCTTTTTGAGTTCTGTTACTAATTCTGATTCAGGGGTAGTATCAACATGATCAAACCTTTCAGGGTATGGTAAGGCTACTGGAGAAGATTCCTGCATTTTTGCTATTTTTTCTTCTTTTTGTTTTTGTTGCAATGCCTCTTGATTTGGAGGTTCTTGTTTCTCACTAATTTCTTCAATGGTGGGTGGAACAGGTTCAGATAAAATCTTTCCTGAATGTAGCTGGATGTTACTACAGTCAAGTACATGAACTGCAGTAGTGTCTTCAGACTCAGCCTCATAAATAGGGGCTGTTTGTCTGGCATTATTTGGGTTAGTCACAGGCTGAGCTGGGAGTGGAGGTTGTTTCACTGGTTGAGTTTGTTGATGTTGTATTCTTCCCTAAAAATTGGGATTAGGAGCAGGCAGCAAGTTTTGAGCTTGTCCCTGATACTTTTGTTGTCCTTGATATGATGGATATTGCTGTGGTGGATATGGCTGTCCTTGATATTGTTGTCCCCATATTTGTCCTTGTTGTGTCCATTGTGGAGGCATGGTATGCCAAGGTGGGTTCATCCATCCAGATTGTGACCAATCTGGAGGAGCTGTCCAAGGTTGGTTCCAAGGTTGTGCAGAAACTTCTGCCTGTCCCCATGGCATATTCATATTCCAAGGAGATTGTCCCCATTTTGGAAATCTAGGAGCATTGGGATATTGTGCATAGCCACCACCGGATCTCTGCCCAATAGCATTAAGTTCTTCTGTTTGGGTGCCCAAAATAGATTTTAGATGAGGTAACAAAGGACATCTATCTGTTGAATGTTCCTTGGAACAAATTCCACAAATAGAAGTTTTGTTTAAGGGGCAATCCTGCAAGGCATGCTTATTCCTACACCTTGGGCAATAAATTGCCAAAGGTGGTGTAGAATTGGATTTTGTGTTTCTCTCACCTAATGCAGAATTGAGTTGAACAAGGATATCAGTTTTTAAATTAGCCATTTCCTCCATCAACTCTTTTATGTCATTATTGCCAGAATTCCTTTTCTTTCTCCGTTGGTGAGTGCGGGAATAGTTTTTACATAACTCCACAATATCTTCAAGGTCAAGTTGATCTATGTCTCCTTTTCCCATTAAATCTAACACTTCCCTAGATTCATCCTGCAATCCTCTTAAGAAGATAGGTTTTAAGAAATCTGGTTCTACAGCACCACACCTCTTTTGGACAAAGGCAAAGCGATCAAGATAATCTTCTAGACTCTCATCTTCTTCTTGCTTGATCCTAAACAACTCATCTTTCCTGTTTCTTACTCTACAATAATCCTGATATTTATTTAAGAATGCAGTCTCCATTTCATCCTAGGTACGGATTGAGTTAGGTTCAAGATTACTCATGAACCATCGGAGAGCAACGTCCTTAAGTGTGGAAGGAAATAATTTCAATTTTTGATTATCATTTATGTAGTCATAAGTTTGACATAACACCTTGAATTCAAACAAAAATTGATCAGGATCTTCTAAAATAGTTCCCCTAAAAATTGGCAATATGGATGGAGAAATTGTTTTCATGGGGGCATCTAGAAGTGGATCCAATCTTATGGGATACTCAAAAGTCTTAGGAGGATCATCAAGATTATCATATCCACCTGGGGGTGCTACTGCTGCAGCCATAGTTGTTTTCTTTCTAGAGTATGATGGGAATTGTCCAATTTGAGGGGAATGTTTAGCAGCTAGTGCTTCAAAAAGCTCTCTTTCTAATTTTTCCAAAACTTCAGCTGATGAAGAAGGTATGTCTTGCTTAGTTTCCCTAGGGATTTCAAATATAGGCAATTCTTCATCTGATCGAGCAGGTCGCTTTGGTGGTTCAGAGCCACTTCGGATAAACCTCCCTCTTTCATCCCTTAGCCTATGCATTCATGCCTATTCACTAAATAAACTGAAATGCAGTATTTCAAGGATTGTAACACAATTCTTGACCTGTTTCACTTTTTCTAACAACACCTATTTGTCCCCGACAATGATGCCAAAAATGATGAGTGTCATTGTTCATTCATCATTTAATCATTATATGTGTCAGTCCAAGGCGGTGTCCAAAGGTTGTATACGATAGAAGGTGTCACAGCTGCAGGTTCAATTCATTCAAGAACAAGGTTTTATTGGTGGAACAGTTAGTGTTTTTGGGGGTTTTTGTGTGACCTCTAATTCCTAGAACTGGAAATCAAATTGCAAAAAATAAAGCTGAATTAAAACTTGCAAGAAAAGCAGAATCTGAAATAGCAAAAAATGAAATGTTGCTAAATTGAAATTAACAGAAAGGTAAATTGCAGAATTGAAATCACACACAATTGCAAAAAAATAAACTAACTACAATTCCCTGAGCATGTTCTAAATCTAGAAATTCAAACTATCATCTATTGCAAAACTAGGAAAATGTCACAAATCTGGAAATTACAGTAAAATGACAAAAACTAGAAATTGCTGCAAATCTGAAAAATGACAAAAAACTTGAAGTTGCTGCAAATCTGAAACAGAAATATTGAAGTTGCATGGAATGATGGAAAAATGTTGTCAAGACTGAAATCTGAATTTAAAGCTGCTAAAGAAATGAAAACTGGCAGAATTTTGCTAACCTGCTGCAACAAGAAATTAGCAATGTATTCTATCAGAAGATGCCTTCCTCTGGTCCTGCAAGTGGCCCTTGCTTCCAGAACCAGATGAAGGTGAAGAGTTATGCTAAAGAAACTTAAATACTAATCATCAACTCAACATGCTAATTGATAACTAAAAATTGCACCTTTTATTAAATCTGGAAATGCATTACGATAATGCAAGAAAAACCTGTAGATTACTGTTCTGCTACAAAAATAACTGCACTCTCTATTTCTCTATTTCTCTCCTATATGCCTATATGCCTATATCTCTATATGCTCAACCATGTTGGGAGCTTTCTTATTTATAATGTAATGCTGATATGCTTGGTTGCTGATTTGCAGGGATTTACAACTGTTTGCACAACTGTTTCCTAAAATGCATGAGCTTGCTTTGTCAAACTTGATCCATTCAACCTTATTGAGCTGCATTCATTGAGGAAATCAGTTAATATGAGTTGGGGCAACTTTTTGGTCAATTTCCAATACTTTCCTCTATCGATCTGTCACTTTTTGACCATCCTCTGTTGTTCCTGCGCTATTCCCTATTCTTGCGCTATTATTCTTGCACTGCTCGAAATAACAGGAAGTGACATTTAATTACTATTTCATGCTCCAAACGCATAGGGAAGAAGTGTTTGACCACCTAGAATGTTTTCCTTTATCTTGTACATCCTTTTTGCATTGGTGGCATGTGTTGGAGTGACTGTTTCCAAGCCCTGTTGTATATGTATAGCTGGCTGGAACTGTCACAGTCACAGTCTATTTTCCTGCATAGTCAGCTATAGGGGACAAGGTCTTTGGCACCTTTTGCATTTGAATTAGCTCAAATAGAGGAATACTACTATTAAGCACCAAACACTCAACAATTACTACTGATTTTAAATTACTACTAACAAATTAGCTAAAAACAGGTGAAACTACAGAAATAAACAGTAAAACAGAATATATGCACTTAACATTTCAGAATATGCAAATATCATTACATAATGCATTTTACCCAAAATTAGCATAGAAACATAATAAAAAGGGTGATTCAAATAAGTAGAATGTATCCAAAAAGTGTTCATAGATGAGGCAATTCCTGGCCTCATCACCTCTGCTTCTCTCTTCCAATATGTCATGAAATCGTGACACTTTTTCCTGCTTTCTGAATATGTCGCGATATCGCGACACTTTTCTTACTTGTCTTTTTCTTTGATTTTTTGCATATGGGCCACTTCGGTCTTCTTGGAAAAGCACTGTACATACTTTGAATGATCTCTGAACTTCCTGTCTACTGCATCTGAATAGCTTCTGAGCATCTGAACTTCCTATCCACTGTATCAACTGATCTATCTGACTGTGTTGACAACAATGACAATCTTGTTGCTGCACCTTGCTCAACAATCTCCCCCTTTGGAATTGTTGGCAACACATGTGCAACTTCCTGTAACTCTTCTCCCCCTTTGACAATAATACCAAAGGGCTACTGCAGACTCCCCCTGAGTCCATGCACAACATTCTCAGACAAAATTTATTACACTTAGCAAAAATCATGAACATGAGCAAAAAGATAATCAAATACTTAAATGCTCCCCCTGAGAATGTGATCCCTGTAGCTAGTCAATTCTTGGGAAGCGTGACCACTCCCAATTTATTGTGAAGGTACTCAAAAACTTCCTTGGGCAATGGTTTTGTGAAGATATCCGCTACTTGCTCTGTAGTTGGAACAAAATCCAACTTAACCTCACCTTCCGCAACTTTCTCCTTCAAAAAGTGATACCGGATAGCAATGTGTTTTGTGCATGAATGCATAACCGGATTCTTGGAGATGTTAATGGCACTGGTGTTATCACACTTAACTGATATTGGCTCACTGAAGTTAATACCAAGATCTTTCAGGGTTTGTTTCATCCATAATACCTACGTACAACATGTTGTCGCTGCAATATATTCTGCCTCTACTGTCGATAAAGAAACTGACTCTTGTTTCTTACTCGTGCCACGCGACCAATCTGTCTCCAAGATAGAATGCACCTCCACTGGTACTCTTTCTGTCATCGACACATCCTGCTCAATCTGCATCTGAATATGAAATAAGGGTGAAGTCCTTACCTTTCGGATACCATAACCCATACTCCATAGTACCCTTGAGATACCAAAGAATCCTCTTCACTGTTGTCACATGAGTCTCCTTGGGACTAGCCTAAAATCGTGCTACCATGCATACTGCCTACAAAATATCTAGTCTGGTAGCTGTCAAATACAGTAAGCTTCCAATCATCGATCTGTACATAGTTTGATCAACAAGTGGAGATTTGTCATCCTTGCTCAACTTGCAACCTGTCATCATGGGAGTGCTAACTGGCTTACAATCCTCCATTGTGAACCTTTTTAACATCTCTTTCACATATTTAACTTGGGAAATAAATATGCCCTTCTCATTTTGATTAACTTGCAACCCGAGAAAGTATGATAGTTCACCAATCATAGACATTTCAAATTCTTTCTGCATCTTATTTGCTAAATCTTTACATGACTCATCTTTGCTGCTGCCAAATATGATATCATCTACATATACAACAAGAACAATGAGATGCCCACCTTCTATTTTGACATACAGATTACTGTCCACCATACCTTTCTTAAACCCTTGTTGAGTGAGATAGTTGTCTAGCCTTGCATACCATGCTCGGGGTGCCTGTTTTAAGCCATATAAAGCTTTCTTCAATTTGCAAACCAGGTTGGGATCATCACCAAGTTGGAAACCATCTGGCTGCTCAATATAAACCTCTTCTTCAAGTTTCCCATTCAAAAATGCTGATTTTACATCCATCTGATAAACTCTAAAATTCTTGTAAACTGCTAAAGCCAGAAACATTCTGATTGCCTCTAGTCTAGCCACTGGTGCAAAGGTCTCCTCAAAATCAATACCTTCAACTTGTGCATAACCTTTACATACCAATCTTGCTTTATTCCTGACTACCTGTCCGTCTTCATTCAATTTGTTTCGAAATATCCATTTAGTACCGATTACATTTTTATTTGCAGGTCTAGGTACTAACTCCCAAGTTTTGTTCTTCTCAATCTGATCTAATTCTTCATTTATTGCCTTCATCCAACTTTCATCTTTGCTTGCCTCATCAATATTTTTGGGCTCAATGCTGGATAATAGAGAGTAGTTACTTACTACTTTTCTTCTTGTCTGAACACCAGTTGTGGGGTCTCCAATTATTTGTTCTCTAGGATGATTTTTCTGCCAGCTGCCTATTTTGAATTTCTTATTTTCTTCCACTTCTGAATCATAACTTAAATCATCTGAGTCAATTCTTTGTTTCTTTTCTGTTTCATTTTCCTCATCTCCTTCAATGACTTCTTCATAAATTGGGTAGTTTTCTTCAAAGCTAACTATTCGTTCCCTACCTTCATCAAATTTAACATCGGCACTGTCCACAATTTTCTTTAGCCTCTTGTTGTAGCATTTGTAAGCTTTGCTTTTTGATGAATAGCCAACAAAAATACCTTCATCCGCTCTATCTTCAAACTTACCAAGATTATCTTCAGTTCTTCTGATGTAACACTTGCAGCCAAAAACTTTGAGGTATTTTGTTGTTGCCTTTCTACCGAACCACAACTCATAAGGAGTTTTGCTTTCATGTGTTCTCAGCATGTACCTATTTTGGATATACACCGCAGTATGGACCGCTTCTTTCCAAAATCTGTCTGCTACTTTGCTCTCAGCCAACATAGTCCGTGCCATTTCTTGCACTGTTCTGTTCTTTCTTTCTACCACACCATTCTGCTGAGGTGTCCTGGCTGCTGAAAATTGTCTCCTAATACCATATTTTTCATAGTACTCTATAAACTCATCTGAAATGAATTCTCCTCCTCTATCTGATCTCAAACATTTGATCCTTTTTCCTGTTTCATTCTCAACTTGGTGTTTGAAAGACCTGAACATTTCAAAGGCTTCTATTTTATTCTTCAAGAAAAATATCCATGTCATTCTGGAATAGTCATCAATACACAACATAAAATATTTGTCACCATTTATGCTTTGTGTTCTCATGGGTCCACATAAATCTGTGTGTATTAGCTCCAAAGGTTTGCTTGTGTAGTACTCTTTTGTTTTGAATGTGACTCTAGTTTGCTTTCCCTTTTGGCATGAAGCACAAACACTATTTGAAGGTTTTCTAATGGTGGGAATATCTCTCACTGCCTTTTTTGAGCTGATTTTTACCAGATTATCAAAACTGATATGACCAAGCCTCTTGTGCCACAACCAATTTTCTTCTTCCTATCCAATAAAACAAGCTCCTTCTGAAGTCTCTAAGAGCGTGTACAGGTTGCCAGATGTCCTTGATCCAGTTGCTATCAATTTTCCACTATTTGTTCTTCTGACTTCACAACCCTGCTTCTTAAACACTACTTCATGACCTTTATCACAAATCTGACTAACACTCAACAAGTTATGTTTCAGACCATCCACAAACAAGACTTCTTCCGACTTGATTTTTCCATCACTAATCTTAACTGAACCCTTCCCAACTATCTTAGCTCCATCATTATTTCCAAACTTTACAGAACCACCTTCATATTTCTGTAACTTTTCAAATTTTTGTTTGTCACCTGTCATATGACTAGAGCATCCACTGTCAAGTATCCAAGGTACATGTTTATTCTGTGCTTTAAAAGTTGTTTGCACAATCAAAGATTCCTTTTCTTCCTTAAGTCGCTCCTTTTCTTTCCATTCTATTTTGACTACAGTTTTGGGCTCTAGTTTTGACTTTCCCTTTTCAGTAGCTTGAGCAGTTCTTTCGGGAAGTTTTCTAATTTGTCTCATCCTATTTGGTTGAAATTTTCTTCCCTGAAATTGATTTGAAGCAAAAGTACTTCGACAATTTCTTGCAATGTGCCCAAAGTTATGACAGTTATAACATTCTACTGCATAATTCATCAGAGGTGAAAAAGCATTTCTACTAGTGAAATTCCTCGGTCCTACATTATACTTGCAGTCTAAAATTTTATGTCCATAACCATTGCATTTAAAACAAAAACCAGAAAAGGGATAATTGAACCTGGGTGATGGTCTTTGCCATGTTGTTGTAGGAGCCCTAAATCTTCTTCTTCTTTGATTTGTGACATTGGTGAATCCATCATTGTCAATTCTCCTTTCGTGCCTGGCATTATCGCTTTCTTTTGCATGAGTCATTTTTCCTTCATCAACCTGTTTCTTATCTTCATTCTTTATAGGTTCTACATTTCTGGCCTTTGGTCCATTAGATGATTCTCCTTCGATGAAGCCCAGACCAAATTTGATGCCTGCAGGTCTTTGGTCATTTAAAATCTTATCCAGCTTCATAGAACTTTCTTCGTGTTTGTGATAACAGCTAATTTTACGATCCATCTCTTCTATCTGCATCCGTAAACCAACATTCTCTTCTTCTAGTTTGCAGCAGTAATCTATTTTCATGGTTATCTGAACTTCGAGATCTTCAGATATTTTCTTGTATTCTTCTGTCTGTACTTTCAAACTGGTTATGATGTCGTTTGCATCCTCAAGCTTTCTTGAAAGTTTCTTATTCTTTCTCTTCTCTATTTTCCACTCTTCAAGTGCAGAGATCAACTCACCTTCTAGATCTACTTCAGCCTCAGGTTTTTCATCACATACTTCAGAGTTCACTCCTTCTTCCTTTTCTGATTTTTCTACTTCAAATGCCATGAAAAGAGCTTCACCTGTTTCCTCTTCAGAATCCTCATCGGAGCTGTCCTCTGAAGAATTGGCATTCCTGGAGATGAAACTTTTCTTCTTGAAGTTGCCTTTTCTGAAGTTTGTTTTCTTCTTCCAGTCACTTCTTTCTTGGTGCGATGCTTCCTCACCTTTGTTCTTCTCATTAAGTGGACATTTAGTCGCAAAATGCCCAACGCCTCCACAGTTGAAACATTTAAATGGTAGCTTTCCTCTGTATTTTCCTTTTCCCCTTTTTAGTTTTCTAACAAAATTAGCTTCCATTTCATCTGATGTCTCTTCTTCTTCGGACTCTTGTTTTGCGTTTTTATTTTTTAGGGCTTTAAAAGCCGCTTCTCTATCTGTGGGATTAGACCTTCCTATTCTCATCTCATATGCAGTCAAAGAACCATGCATCTCATCCATACTAAAGTGATTTAGATCTTTAGCTTCTTCTATAGCTGAGACTTTAGAATCAAATCTTTGAGGAAGAGATCTTAATACCTTTTTCACGATGGTAGCGTCATCGATATCCTCGTCGAGTCCTCTGATCGAATTAATGATTCCATTAACTCTCAGCATATATGCCTCTATGTTCTCATCGTTGTTCATCTTTAATGATTCGAATTGAGCTCGATGTGTTTGTAGCTTGGCTTCCTTGATCTTATCATCTCCTTCATGAATACTCCTTAGTTTGTCCCATATTTCTTTTGCCGTTTTACAACTTATGATCTTTACCAGTTCACTGTCCACTAATCCACACATGATAGCATTTTTTGCTTTTGAGTCATTCTCAAATGATTTCTTACCAGCAGTATCGGTTGGAGCAGTGGCGGGTATTGTGTACCCACTAACTACTGAATCCCAAATTTCGAATCCCAAAGCACAGAGATATGTCTGCATCCTGATTTTCTAGAACGCGTAATTAGATCCATCAAACAATGGTGCTTTGTTTGATGAGAAGCCTTCACCACCTGCCATTGCGTCACTTCCAAGATCACCCTAGCCGATTAAGCTTGTTCAGGAACTTAGCTCTGATACCAATTGTTATTCTTACAGTGACACTGAGAGGGGGGGTGAATCAGTGTGTCCTTTTAAAACTTTAAAATTGCAACTCTTAATGCTGAAATAATGCAAACTTAAAAATAGATACAACAAGTATAACAAGAGAGCATCACACAACACAAGATTTAATGAGGTTCACCAATGTGGCTACTCCTCAAAAATGACTGCTTGGACTACCATCCAAATCCAGCCTTTGCAAAGCTACAACTTTACAATCAATTTACCAAAACCCACTGGAAGGAGCACCAACCCCTTATTTATCTGCACCAATAGAAAGGAGCACCAACCCCTGATTTACTAGCACCTACTGGAAGGAGCACCAACCCCTGATGCCAAGCTACAACTTGGACTTCAAATTGAATCTATAAGTTTGATAGTAAAATACCTTCGCCCTTTGCACACAGTCTGCTATTTCTATGCACTCTGCTTTCTTTGCACAATCGCTTTGCACAATCTGTCGATAAATCTTAGTAATCGCTTCACACACTGCTTGATACAATCGAATGATCGTCTTTACCCCTTTGCACTCTTCTGCTCTCTGCGATCTTACTTCGCACTTAGCTTGATTCGACATGACTCGCTCTCTACGCACTTATGGGCTTAATTCACATACATTCGACTACACAATTCTCCAAATAACCCTCCTTTTATAATAGAAATTTCAAGATGAAAACCCTAATTTTAGTCGGCTGATAATGCAAAAGTAAACCCTAATCTTAGTCGACTGTAAACCCTAATCTTAGTCGACTGTGATCGATCTGCGTCGGCTTCTACTCATGAAGATGTTCGGGTTAACCTTTTGTTCTTGCACACTTAAGACCTGTCGCAAAATCATGACATTTTTGTCTCTATAGCTTCTCTTGTTGTTGTTGCCATGAAAATACAACATGTCATGATATCGTGACACTTTTGCCTCCGTACACTTTCTCTATTCTTTTGTCATGATATCATGACACTTCTGCTTCTGTAGACTTTGACATTGCTTTGTCATGATATCATGACACTTTTGTCTTCGTAGCCTTCGACTTTCCTTTTGTCGCGATATCATGACACTTCTGCCTCTGTAGACTTCATTTGATCTTTTGTCATGAAATCGTGACACTTCTGCCTTCGTAGACTTCTCTGCTTTTGTCATGAAATCATGACACTTTTCCTTCTAGCTTTATTTCTGCTTTTGTCACGAAATCATGACACTTCCTTCTAGAACTTCCTTTCTTTTGTCATGAAATCATGACACTTTACTTCGTAGTCTTTCTTTAACGTCGTGAAATCGTGACACTTCTCTTTGAACTTTCTTTGTCATGAAATCATGACACTTTCTACTTTCGTACACTTTCTTTACAACTCGTGAAATCATGACACTTTCTTTCTATCTTTCTTTAAACGTCGCGAAATCATGACACTTTCTACTTCTTTCTCTTTATTACTTGTCATGAAATCGTGATATTTTCACTTTACTCTTTCTTTTGCACTGTCATGAAATCGTGACACTTTTCACTTCTTTCTCTTCCTACATGTCACGAAATCGTGACAGTTCTCACTTCTAACTCTTTCTTCTACAACATGTCACGAAATCATGACACTTTTCCTTTCTTTTCTTCTACAACATGTCACGAAATTGCGATAGTTTTCACTTCAAACTCTTTCTTTTGCAACATGTCATGAAATCATGACAGTTTTCCTTCCTTGCCCGTTTTCTTCCAACATGTCACGAAATCGTGATAGTTTTTCCACTTGCCTTTTTCTCTTCCAACATGTCACGAAATCATGACAGTTTTTCAACTTGCCTTCTTCTCTTCCAACATGTCATGAAATCGTGATAGTTTTTCAACTTGCCTTCTTCTCTTCCAACATGTCACGAAATCGCGACAGTTTTTCAACTTGCCTTCTTCTCTTCCAACATGTCATGAAATCGTGACCGTTTTTCAACTTGCCTTCTTCTCTTCCAACATGTCATGAAATCGTGACACTTTTTCCTGTTGTTTCTCTCTCTTCCAATATGTCACGAAATCATGACACTTTTTCCTCTTTTCTCTCTCTTCCAATATGTCATGAAATCGTGACACTTTTTCCTCTTTCTGAATATGTCGCGATATCGCGACACTTTTCTTACTTGTCTTTTTCTTTGAATTTTTGCATATGGGCCACTTCGGTCTTCTTGGAAAAGCACTGTACATACTTTGAATGATCTCTGAACTTCCTGTCCACTGCATCTGAATAGCTTCTGAGCATCTGAACTTCCTGTCCACTGTATCAACTGATCTATCTGACTGTGTTGACAACAATGACAATCCTGTTGCTGCACCTTGCTCAACAGAATAGCTACCTTTACTTGAGCTTGTTTCTTCTTATTTTTTACCTTTGAGTCAGTAGGTACCTTTAGGGGCTCCAACTCAGTTGGGTCTACAGTAATGGGATTCTTTCCAACTCTTATGAGAACTGAAACTTGTTCTTCATAAGGGACCATGAAATTATGGTCAACTTCTATAATCATGTTGATTTGACCAACGGAGGAACTTTCTACCAATGTTTACACGTAGTTTAGGTGAACCATGCAAGTTTCCTTGCCATGCATATCACTGTATGTAGAGCACTGGTATGCTTTATCCAATGTGCTAGCTTCTTCGTTTGTCAGCATCATCTAATTTTTCTTAGGCACCTTGTTGGTTGAAGCTATTTTATCCCTAGTGATCGATAGTAGTTGAAATCTCCTACCCTAGATCTCTTTCGGCCTACTTCCTTTTAATTATCATAATTTCATTACCCATCACTCTTATGGTCGAGTTCATGGACTACAACACTTTTAGCACTTTGTCTTGTGGATCAGGGTTTAAGGGTGCTGGAGGAGCTGGTAATGGTAATGGGATAGGTAGAGATGGCAGTTCTGGGAATGGAAATAGAGCAGGTAATTGTGGAATGGCTAGAGCAGACAGTTGAAGGACATAAAATGTTATCATGGTCTATGATGTATTCAAATTCCATGAAGGAATTAGATACAAGGGTGACATGGGCAAAGGTTGAGAAGATGCATTAGCATACAAATACTATAAAAAATTAGGAAACATAGGCATTGTCATTTTTGATGGAATATTATCGATAGAAATCAAGTCAGATTTATCCTTTTATGCAATAGAGTACAGCTCAGGGAATGTATGGACATTAGACTATCGGATGGCCATACGGATGTCAGAGTTGAAATCTTGGAGGTAGTAAAATATTGCTTGTTCAGGAGTCGGTCGAAGACCATCAGGAACTCTACCAAGTTTGGGTGAACTTGAAATTGAATTCCATAATTTCCTTCTGTGTATGCCTTTGAATGGTTTTAAACTAATGTAGTAGAGAGAATGGATCCACTTGTTTATTGAAAATTTTGATCAATAATTCATCCAACTGGTCGCAGGTGGTGATGGTGGCAAGTTATAATGATCGATACTAGTAAAGAAACTTACCTCGAAGAGAGAGTACAAGTAATATTACCATTATATCCTCATTTATGATGCTATGGATTATTTCCAAGGCAGCCACACCTTGAATATACTCATAAGTTGTCTTCCCCATACTATCATAATTAGGCAAAGCCTTCATTGCTTCTTACGGAATTGGGTTCTGAGCTTGCAAATTTAGAGATCCAAAGTGGTTCCATGTTGGAAACTGACTTGGTGGTTGTGGAGGTGGATTTTGAGCCATATGGACTGGATTGTTTGGTTGATGAGGTGGAAAACTAGTAGCTATGCTAGAAGGAATCGAAGGAACACATAACACACCAACTAATTAAGAAGATGTTACACTTGATGGGCCCACTGGAGTGATCAACCTAGGATGTTCTCCTAGAACTCGGGTGTCAAGTTCATAAAACTCAATAGGATATTCTAGATTTTTGGCCTTTGATCTTGTGATCATGAAGAAATATTTCACTCACTTCACATTTGGAGACCTTTGGGTAAATATGAGTTGCTAGATGTTATAATCATACAGTACAAAGGTGAACATCAAACCTTAATATTGTTCAAATGTTCCAGCACTTAAGGTACTGGTGGTGATTTTACCAAATAAATATAATCCAAAGATTCACCAACTCAGGATCATTTAAACTATGAAGACTATGTATCCCACTAATAACAAGACATTTAGTCCCATCGGGCATGCCAAAAATTGTTGGTCACGAATCTACCTAAGTACAAAATATCATTTGTGCACCCTAGACCCGACCAACATTGAAAGGTCGAAGGAGAGAGATGTCCTCCAGATCAATCTCTAGAGAGGGCTAGTTCTCATACTAAAACTAACGATCGATTTAAAGCTTAGGGTTACAAGAAATAAATAAGAAGTGATAGAAAGAAATGGGAAATATGGTTGTGTGCCATATATGAAAAGGTGGGGATAAACTAACAACAAAAATTTATGATAAGCATTGGTTAGCATATAACTGAAAGCAAGGCACATAAACCACTCACAGTTTTGTAGAGATAACTTCCAAGAAGTATTCCAATATTCACTCCCTCATAAGCAAAAATTAAATCCAAATGTAAAATTTAAAATTAGTAAATAATGGACATGAACATAATCAGAAATGCCAAGAAAAAGGAGATCAAAGATAATACTAATCAAGGAACCAGAAACTGAATGTCTTTTTATTTATGCCAAAAACTTAAAGTGTTTTCTGTAGAGTGTCTATCCTTTTTCATTATATTGAGATGCTTAGTATTTATAGAGGATTTTACCTCTTTCATTAAATGCATATTAAATCAAAATGTTGGCTAGTAAAAATTAGCAGAATTAATTCTCTCCTAGGTAATGATGATGTTTAGATCCAATCGTTCTTCATGGATCAGTGATCTGATTTTCATGGAATGTGCCTAGGAAATCAGTAAATATGGATGATGGAAAAAAACATCCCAAGCATCGGTGCATCGAGAATCAGCAATGTCATGCGACAATCAAGAGTTTGAATATTAAATTTAGGGCACTATTACATTCTCTTATGCCTTGGAATCTTACCCTTACCAGATAAAATCAATGACATTTACTTCTACTTTGAAAAGGAATAAAACTCATAAAGGGTGCTTCAAAAATCATCGGGATCACACCGGATTTGAGGACATAGCATTTAATCCTGACAACTTTTTAGCAAAATTTTTGGATCATCGCTCTTATTATCCCAAGCATTAAATTTTATCAATCTCTATCCTTTCTTGGAAAAATCTATAGTTATAGCACTTCAAACAATAACCCTGGTTGGTGATTGCTTTCACAATTGGAATTTCACCTTTCTTTTTAACTGATTTTTTCCCTGACGTCTTCTTGTTCTAATGGTATTAAAAAAAATGGGAGTTTCACCCCTCAATATATTTTCATCCCTTTCCTAGGTGATTTCGCCTTGAAAATGATAAAGAAACATCTTTTGCAAGGGAGAAGGCAAAAAATAATTTATTTCACCCCTAAGAGGGACGATAATGATT
The DNA here is from genome assembly GCA_028583015.1 of Wollemia nobilis. Taxonomy (NCBI): domain Eukaryota; kingdom Viridiplantae; phylum Streptophyta; class Pinopsida; order Araucariales; family Araucariaceae; genus Wollemia; species Wollemia nobilis. Next base: position 3,271,481 of record JAQPPZ010016363.1, on the reverse strand, counting down.
TTTGTCCCAGCCTAAGGGTGACATTGACATTGACTGGCAGAAAAAGCTGCCTTTTTTGGGACTTTCGCCTAAAAATATCTTTATTTGGAATTTCACCCCGAAGAGGGATGAAAAGGATTTTTGCCCCCTCTGAGGGGTGACTTTGACTTTGACTTTTCTTTTTGTGCGTCAATGACGTCATTTTTATGTTTGCTCTCTAAAACTGCTTTTTATTGGGATTTCACCTCTAAGAGGGGCGAAAATGATTTTTGCCTCTATTGAGGGACGACTTTGACTTTGACTACACCCAACAAGCTTCAAAAATTATTTTCACCCCGAAGATGCTTTTAATTATGTTTTCACCCCTAAGAGGGGCAAAAATGATTTTCACCCCTTTCTAGGGGTACTTTTGACTTTGACTTCTTCCCATCACTTGTAAAAAAATTCTCTTGCTTTATTTGGATGAAATTTGTTCATCAAGGTAGTTTCACCCCAAAGGAGGGGTGCAAAGGATTTTTGCCCCAACCTAGGGTGAAAACGTTTTTCCTTCTTCTTTACCAACACCTTCACTAAAAATAAAAAAAACTGTCAAAGTCGTAATTGATTTTTCATTAATCTTTCTATCCCGAAACTGTCCCAACTGGTTCCTTGCATTGATCATTCTCCTTTTACGTTTCGTCCATGAGTGCCATTAATTTTTATTTACCGGAAAAATTTATTGTGCATCTTCAGAAACAAACTCAGCCTTTTATTTAATGGAATTGCTTACAAGGAAGGAAAATATTAAAATAGTAAAAATAACACAACTGCATCATTTATGTTCTTTTCAAAATTTTACAAGCAAAATTTTAGTGTGGCAAAATTGCCAACAAGATGATTTATGAATATATAAGAAAATATCCTTGCAAAGGTACTATACATTTTTGTACAACTATGTGTTGGCTAACACAAATCTATTCAATATTTCCAAAATATGAGTTTAATCAATGTGCTAATATCCCATTCATATTGAAGGCTTCAAAAAATATCATCCCAATGTCTATTTGAATTAACAAAGGAATCAAAATAATATATTTATTTAAACCATTCAAGAGTATCATAGTTATTTTTTGAAGAAGATAGAATGACAATGAAGTCCCCTCTAGGAATCCATGGATTATAATTGTAAATCATCATTTTGTTCAATAAATATTCTAAGATCCTTAAAAAAAAATCATAATGAATGATTTGTTTTCTCTTTCTAGTAAAATAGACTTGCAACCTTGCTTCTAGCAATTTTCCATCCCATTTACATTTATATTATTTTGTTGTAATATCTCAAAAGTATCCTACTAAATAAACTATCAGACAACCCCATATCTTTCTTTGGGCATCCATCCATACATTCCTCACTACTTAAGTTTTTTATTCTATTAAAATAAACTTAGGACTATAAACAATCTATTAATTCCTTATTAACTCTCCTTTTAGACCTCTTATTTATGCTCTTAATATCCATAATACCATTTTTATCATCATTTTTTATCTTTATTTTTAGTACTAGCCCCACTTTTTGGTAATGCCTAAAATATTTATTTTTTGTTTTCCAAAATGATACCCAGTTGAGTTTTATTTTCACTTAATTCTAGATAAATAATCTTTCCCTCTTTTTTCTTTCTCACCAAAACTTTGATCTTCATAAATCGTATTTATTTTTTCATATCATTCATAATGAGGCTTATATTTTAAAATTTCATGCTTTCTTAGAGAATCAAAAATGTGAGGAACAACCCTACAAACACTTTCTTATTTATGTTTCCCTAGATACCCTAAAGTAAAAGGATGATAGTTTATAGTAAGTACTTTCTTATGCTACTCTAAAAACCTTGAATATTATCCTGGAAATCGTAGTGTAAGAATGATCCTTCATAGTAATTAATTTCTTATACTACCATGGATACACTCCATAAGTATTTATTTGTTATGCTACTCTTGAAACTACAAAATATAGGGATTAAAATCTATAGCACTTTTATTTCCATTGCAAGGAGTTGATTGTATACTACTTTTAAAAAATAATGATGATTTACATGGATTAACCTTGACCTCTTTCACCTCCTTTTCTCTAAAATTTGGTTCCACATATCTTTTTTTTATTTTGTTTTTTTTTTTATTTACATGGTGGAATTGGTAGTCATCATGAATCTGGGTAGGATGTCCATATTTTTATGGCCACCACAGTATTCTGCAATGTTCACCCCAGAAGCCACCACACAGATCTTCGCATATTCCACCCCTATAACCATCATGCCACAATCATTTTAAACCTTTTACATCATTGAAATCACCAGGAAAGGGACAAGCGTTTAGTCTGGCGAGGCCCGAGATTTGACACATATCTATTTTTACTTTAAAATTCTTTTAAATTTATAATTAAGAGTTATATTGTCTCACTTGTTTTATCTTTTTTCCATATAATAGTTAATTTAAGTAAATTGTAATGATATTCATCATTTTATCATGTAGAGAAAAATTCTTTTCCCACTTTCTTTGGAGTATAAAATCATTGAGTTCATACAAATTTTATTATAATATATATATATATATTTACTTCATATTGAAGATTATATCATGACTAATATTCTTTGTCTCGTTGGTTCGTCTTTCATACACACCCCGTGAGGAACGAGCATAAAATACCGAGAACACTCATACGGGATAAATCCCACTCACTTTAGGATCTTGTTGGATATCCAAGGTGTGAGTTACAGAGTTGGGTCGAATGTCTATTCACTCTTTTTCGCTTCTGGAATAGTTTCAATGCGGACTGTCTGTTACCTTACAACGGGTTCGACTTTAGTTTAGTAATGTTTTTTGGAGTTGGTGGTTATCTTTGTGGGCAATCGGATTTGCAATTAGTTCTTTGATCTAGCTCTTTATGCTTTAGCAGATTAAATGAAAGGGCAAATTTTAAAGAAAATAAAAATGGATCTTTTAACGGTAAAACAGAGAGAGTAGGGTAGGGCAAAAAAGAGAAGCTTATTTAACCTAGTTGCAGAATCAAAACTACCAATATCAGTTACACTATTCAGCTTCACAATAAACCCAATCAAAGAGGAAGGTGTCCAGATTTCTAAGATCACCTTCTACTAAGAGCATAAGACGGAGATAAACAGATTTGAAAGAAAATTATAAAACAGAAGGGAAGTCGATTTGAAAGAAAATTATAAAATAGAAGGGAAGTCGCTGTCAACTGGTATCTCTCACCAGTAGCCTAGCTCGCGTAGTGAGGACAGAGCAATTAGAACCGGACCCGAACCTTAAATCTTTAATTTTATTTAACATACAATGAACAGAATGAAGCTTAGCAGCATATCCAATCTTGATAACATAGATCTACAACATAAGATAGATAAACCTTAGTGAGACAGAAATAGAAGAGAATGCACTTATCGCAATCTAAAAGAGATTAGGCTCCTGGCCACGCTATCACAAAAAAATGATGTTACACTAACTCTAGGTCCAGAACAAAGCATTCAAACAAGATTTGCAAGAAATTGCTAAAATGGCTTTTATTCTAAGTTTCCCCCCCTTTTCTTGAGATATACATTGATATTTATAGAGGACTTGCCTCTCTGCAGCATTTTAAAATATAAAACCGACTTTCTTGGGAGTCATAAAATAAGCACTGGGAAAGGGGGACAATCCGCCGAAATCTACCTCTTTGCAGTATTTAAAATATAAGCCCATAAAATAAGTACTGAAAAAGAGGGACAATCCGTCGAAATCTGTCTGTCTACGGCATTTAAAACATAAAGCGGACTTTCCTAGGACCCACAGAATAAGTACTGGAAAGCGTCGCGATATCGCGACAACTTTGCTGACTGTTCCTTTTGTTGTTTTGATCGCGATTTCATGACAAGTCACGAAAATGCGACATGTCACGATATCGTGACAACCTTCCTCCTCTTGTCCTTTCTCTTGCTGGTAGCCGCAAAAATACATGTCGCGATATCGCGACATGTTGGCCTCTTTGTTCTCTTTGGTTGCACTTGGTCACGAAAACGCGACGTGCCGTGAAATCGTGACACTTTTCCCTCGCTTAGTTCTTCTTTCTCCATTAGTCGCAAAAATGTGACAAGTCGCGAAAATGCAACATGTCGCGATTTCGTGACATCTTTCTGTCTTCCCCTTTGTTGCTGCTTCTGTCGCGATTTCATGACATTTCTTTCATTCGTAGTTTCCTCGCTTGATTTGTGCTTATCTTTGTCTTCCTTGCCATTGCTTCGGGTCGCTTTCTACAAAAGAAAAAGCAAAAGTTAGAATTTTAATATTATCAATTCAAACCCTAATGTTCATTACATGTCAGTTTGATTTTTCTCTTTCCCAGCTCATATTCTTTAAAACATGTCACGATTTCATGACGTTTTTCCTCGGCACTTCCTTTTATCACTATCGATCGCGAAAATGTGACAGGTCGCGATATCGCGACAACTTTCTTAAGCTTTGCTTTTGATCAAAACATGTCGCGATATCGCGACGTTTTCCTCACTTTACTTCTTTTAAGCTTATGCATCACAAAAATGGAATAGGCCGCGATAATGGAACATGTCACGAAATCGTGACGTTTTTGCCAAGTTATGTCTCCAATTCAAACTTGTCGCGATATCACGACGTTTTCCTTGAGGTTTGCTTTCGACCAAAATGTGTCACGATATCACAATGTTTCTCTCAAGATTCGCCTTCAACCAAAACATGTCACGATATCGCGACGTTTTCCTCACTTCATTTCTTTGAGCTTATGCATCACAAAAATGGAACATGCCACGATAATGGAACAGGTCACGAAATCATGATATTTTCACCAAGTTATGCTTCTGATTCAAACTTGTCATGATATCGCGACGTTTTCCTTGAGGTTTGCTTTCGACCAAAATGTGTCAAGATATCGCGACGTTTCTCTCAAGATTCGCCTTTGACCAAAACATGTTGCGATATCATGATGTTTTACATACTTCATTTCTTCAAGCTTTTGGCATCGCAAAAATGGAATAGGCTACGATAATGGAACAGGTCATGAAATCGTGACGTTTTTGCCAAGTTATGCTTCTGATTCAAACTTGTCACGATATCGCGACATTTTCCTTGAGGTTTGCTTTCGACCAAAATGTGTCGCGATATCGTGACGTTTCTCTCAAGATTCGCCTTCGATCAAAACATGTCACGATATCGCGACGTTTTCCATACTTCTTTTAAGCTTATGCGTCACGAAAATGGAATAGGCCGCGATAATGGAATAGGTCACGAAATTGCGACATTTTTTCCAAGTTATGTCTTTAATTCAAACTTGTCGCGATATCGTGACGTTTTCCTTGAGGTTTGCTTTCGACCAAAATGTGTCACGATATCGTGATGTCCCCCCCTTGCCCCCCTCCTTGTTCCAAAAGGGGGGGCGCGATAAATGGAACATGTCATGATATCATGATTCAGTTTTGCTTTCCATCAGAACTTGTCGCGATATCGCGACGTTTTCATTAATTAAAACTTGTCGCGATATCGCGACGTTTTCTCTACTTAGCTCTTTTCTTTGTCGAACATCGTGAAACCACAACAAGTCATGAAAATGCGACATTTTCCCACTTTGCTTTCTCTCTCCTCTTTGAACCGTGAAAACGTGACATTTTCCCACTTTGCTTTCTCTCTCCTCTTTGAACCGTGAAAACGTGACATGTCGTGATATCGCGATAGTTTTGCTTTGACTGCTCCTCTTGCTGCCTACGACCGCGATTTCATGACAAGTCACGAAAATGGAATGGGTCGCGATAATGGAACATGTCGCGATATCGCGACGTTTTCCACAAGCTTTGCTTCCGACCAAAATGTGTCACGATATCGCGACGTTTTCGAAAATGGAATATGTCGCGATATCGCGACGTTTCCGAAAATGGAATATGTCACGAAATCGCGGCGTTTTCTTCAAGTTACTTCCACTTTGCAAATTCTCCAAAATTTGTAGGTTGACTCCAATGAATTTATCCCTCTGCATTTTGCATTTTTACACATTGGTGAAGGATCTTCCTTGCTCATAAATGATTCTAACATTTGAAAAATGAATTTTAAATCGAAATCAAAGCCATATGCAAGCCTACTTGGATACTTTGATATATGCAGAACTTGAAAAAATGAGGCAAGCAAAATTTGGAATTAAAACCTGAAAAACTCAAGAGGGTCCCTGCAAAAAAATGAAAACTAAATATTTTCAAAGGATGGAATTTCAATTTTTTTAGTGGGGGTGTGTTGCTTCTCAACAAATGGCGATATCTACGAGGAAAATAGTAGCACTATTTAGAATTCAGAACTCTAGTTTCAAAACAATTTAGACTATGTACCATGCTTTGCCACAAATATTTTCCAAAATGATTTAACTACTATCTGATAGTTGTTAAAGTTTCCCAAGGACATACTAGGTTGAACCACTTAAGGAAGATTCTGATGTGCAATTATAAGTGTGTAAAACTTCCTTCAGGGATGACCAGGGCTTCAAATGCTCATGATGGATTGATCAGCCTTTAGATTGTGCAGGGGAAACCGAGTAGAGCTCTGTTTACTAGTTTAGCCTTTTACAACCCCGATAGAGTTACTCTTTAGATTTACATGACACTGATTCACAACTACGAGGTGGCATCTATAGCTTGGTGAACCCGTTTGAGATGTATTCTTCAGGAGCCTTGGCTACCTCTTTCTATCACATAACCCCTTTTGTTTTTGTAGAAAAGAGTGCCAACTTTATGTTGGCTTGCCCAACTTTCGCCTCCTTTCTCTTCCTTTTCTTTATTTCATTGGTCGAGCAATTGATCGACTAACCGCTTCAGCCTGGGTACAAATAGTTTCCTTGGACACTTAATAATTTCATGAATCGGATTCCCCTCTCATGACCAACTTTTCTTGGATTCCCTGGGAGTTCTTCGGCTAAACAGTATAGTAGTTTCTTTATAATCAAAATAATTGTGGCAAGCAAGATACAAAATCCAATTATCTTTCTACTGTTGTTCTAAATAACAAGTAGTTCTACTTTTTAGTTTTAGCAGACTATCTCTTAAAAAATAAAACAAAACAAAAGAGAACACATAGGACTTAAAAGCTAAAGATAAATTTGCAATTTCTTGCAAAAGACAAAACACAGCACTTCAACCCAAAAATAAAACAAAAATAAAAACACACTACTTCAAACTTTATTTATAATACATACATATGTACAAAGTCCTTGTAATTATTCGAATGACGTAATGGATGGAATAGCCGAGAAATAATGCTTCAGATATTGACCATTGAGAGGAAGGTTCAGAAAAATACCTTCCAGGTCCTGTAGAAGGAATGCATTATTACCTAGGATTTCGGCAATCTGGTATGGCCCTATCCATAAAGGTTGCAGCTTGGTGTATTTATGTTTCTTTTCATGGGCTTTGTCCCACAGAAACACCAGGTCTGCAAGTTTGAAGGCCTTCACTTTGGCCCTTTTGTCAAGCCAGTGCTTGACTGTCTCTTGGTGTCGACTAAAATGCTCCACAACTTGAAGTCGTCCACCCTGCAAATCAATCAAGTCCAACACACGAGCTTTCGTATCTGCATGACCATCAAAGTAATGTAAAGCAAATTTTAATCCTGGTACTAGTGCTTCATACTCTGCCAAATTATTCGTGCAAGGAAACTGCAAATGATAAGACATAAAACAGGTTTGATTTTTAGGTCTTCTCAGAACTGCCCCTGTACCAGAACCTTGCTCAGGCTTAGCTCCATCAATATGAAGCATCCCAACTTCATTATCATGATCAAGGTGAGCTTTAACAGGTTTCTCCTTTTGAGTAGTTGTCAAATTATAAACCTCGATATAACAGTCTTTAGCAAGATTAACAGTCTCATTCTTGGCATTATACTCAGTGATCATGAGTTTATATCTTGGTTCTCTATCGATTCTTAATTGATTTGCAAAACCATTCCAGGGCAACCACATATGCGAAAAATCAGTTGCCAAGTACCCATTCAGAGACTTTGACCAATCTCTGCTCAGAAGCATCCCGTACCCAACAGGAATATCCACCACCTGAATGTCAATTCTGTGTTGCGCTCTCGGCTCAGATGCTAGCTGGATATGTATACTTTGAAGTTCACCTACCACTTTAACCTCAGATTTATCTAATTGTATGACTCTCATCTCGGAGTTCATAGGGGTCAAACCCAACTGTTGACAGATGGCTAGAGGCATGACATTGGTTGAAGCACCAGAATCCACCAGACAGTTGTGTAAATTTTTCCCAAATATACGGACAGTCAGTAGGAAAGGTGGAACTTCAGTATTTTCTTTGTACATGGCCATATTTGCATTAGCCATCTTCTTTCCTTTTTCTAGAGGTTTGGTAGTAGGTTCAGAGTATGTCTTGATCAGGTTATCCCTTTGTTCAAAAATTTGGGCCAACTCATGAAGAGTGATGTTAGCCTTGATCTTCTTCATGTCCTCCACTATATTGTACCCCTTATTGAGTGGAGGGACCAATGCATCTGGTACTCTTGGATTTCCTCCCTTGGGCGGAGGTGGGTTATCGTTTGGAAATGGACCTGGAGGAACATTATGGGAGTTGTCTGGAGGTGTAGATGTAGTATTCGGTTCTGGATTTCTATTTCTGAGGTTGTAGTTGTCCCTTCTATACTGTTGAAAAGCTTGCACTTCATCCATAGGCATCTCCACAACATTCTCTGACTCATCTGGAAAAGTAAATGAATCTAACACCATAACTGCACTATGTTTGGATGAACTTGGACCGTCCACATTTCTTTGATTTTCAGGACAAACCAGCTCACCATATAAAGCTTCAAAGGCATTACAGAACTCCATACAATCTAATTCTTCGTGTTGAGATGTTTCGTGTATCCTGCACCAGTTAGGCAAAGCCAAGTCACAAATATTCACTTCATGCCCCTTACCCTTATAATCCTTGTTGGGTTCGTATGGTGGTCTAGTGAATCTATTCTGCTGATAAGGAAATCTGTTTGAGTTTTCTCCGGTGGACACTTGCCTTTTGAAACTCAAAAAGTCATTTGCCAACCTTTGGACCATCTTTGAGACTTCCTCAACTCTTATTTTATCAGATTCTCTCTCAGTATTCTGTATATGTTCGGTATGTGTTACAGCCAATGGATTTCCTATTGGTGGAGTTTGGCATACTGGAAACATCATTTGATGTGGGACAAGATTTAAAATGGGGGCATTTTGTGTAACAAAAGGGATTTGATGAGCATTTAAAGGTTGAGGTCCCAATTTTCTCTCAAGAACCAAAGCTTCTTTATAAGCCTCCGTTAGGTTGGTAATATTGGCATCTCTTTTCAAGAAGACAGAGGTCACTGGATCTAGGGAATTCTTAAAAATTTCCAATGCTAGATTTGCAGTCGGCACATAATGACCCGTCAATCTACCATAAGCTTTTTGAAACCTAACATTGAAAGATCTAGCAGTCTCATTGATTTCTTTTTTAATGCTAGAAAACTGTTGATATAATGCACCAGGGTCAATCACTTCACCAAATTGTGATATAAAAACCTTTTCCAGGTCATCCCAACTAGTAATGGAATCATTAGTGAGATTCAAAAACCAGTCGTATGCTCCCTCCTGGAGAGTGAAAGGGAATAATCTACAAGCCACATCTTCATGCTGCACATTTAGCAACTTTAGAGCATTTTTAAATGCCACTAGGTGCTCTTCTGCTGTCCTAATTCCATCATGTTTGTAGGTAGGAAGATACCTCTCGGGGTTTCTGGGTAAATCATGGGCTGCTCCAGGGATGTTCAAAGTAGTGGAACCCAACCAGATTGCCATTACTACTTGATCAATGATAATATTTTTAGTTGTAGTTGGGGCAACTACAAGTGGTGATGAAACTATTTCGGTAAAATACTTTGCCCTTCTGAGGCTGTTTCTCTTTGGGGTTTCTAACTCAGGCACAAGGGGCTCTCCAGCTCTGGAGTGGGACCTTGTTACTCTGTGGGTGGAATCCAACCTTACACAAGAAACTTACAGACCTTAACAAATACTGAACGGAGTTCGGCCCTCCTTCTAGCACCAGTTTTTAAATGTTGGTTCGTCTTTCATACACACCCCGTGAGGAACGAGCATAAAATACCGAGAACACTTATACGGGATAAATCCCACTCACTTTAGGATCTTGCTGGATATCCAAGGTGTGAGTTACAGAGTTGGGTCGAATGTCTATTCACTCTTTTCCGCTTCTGGAATAGTTTCAATGCGGACTGTCTGTTACCTTACAACGGGTTCGACTTTAGTTCAGTAATGTTTTTCGGAGTTGGTGGTTATCTTTGTGGGCAATCGGATTTGCAATCAGTTCTTTGATCTAGCTCTTTATGCTTTAGCAGATTAAATAAAAGGGCAAATTTTAAAGAAAATAAAAATGGATCTTTTAACGGTAAAATAGAGAGAGTAGGGTAGGGCAGAAAAGAGAAGCTTATTTAACCTAGTTGCAGAATCAAAACTACCAATATCAGTTACACTATTTAGCTTCACAATAAACCCAATCAAAGAGGAAGGTGTCCAGCTTTCTAAGATCACCTTCTACTAAGAGCATAAAACGGAGATAAATAGATCTGAAAGAAAATTATAAAACAGAATGGAAGTCGGATTTGAAAGAAAATTATAAAATAGAAGGGAAGTCATGGTCGACTGGTATCTCTCACCAGCAGCCTAGCTCGCAGTGAGGACAGAGCAATCAGAACCGGACCCGAACCTTAAATCTTTAATTTTCTTTAACATACAATGAACAGAATGAAGCCTAGCAGCATATCCAATCTTGATAACATAGATCTACAACATAAGATAGATAAACCTTAGTGAGATGAAAATAGAAGAGAATGCACTTATCGCAATCCAAAAGAGATTAGGCTCCTGGCCACGCTATCATAGAAAAACGATGTTACACTAACTCCAGGTCCAGAACAAAGCATTCAAACAAGATTTGCAGGAAATTGCTAAAATGGCTTTTATTCTAAGTTTCCCCCCCCTTTTTCTTGAGATATACATTGATATTTATAGAGGACTTGCCTCTCTGCAGCATTTTAAAATATAAAACCGAATTTCTTGGGAGTCATAAAATAAGCACTGGGAAAGGGGGACAATCCGTCGAAATCTGCCTCTCTGTAGTATTTAAAATATAAGCCCATAAAATAAGTACTGAAAAAGAGGGACAATCCATCGAAATCTGTCTGTATGTGGCATTTAAAACATAAAGCGGACTTTCCTGGGACCCACAGAATAAGTACTGGAAAGCGTCGCGATATCGCGACAACTTTGCGCTGACTGTTCCTTTTGTTGCTTTGACCGTGATTTCATGACAAGTCACAAAAATGCGACATGTCGCGATATCGCGACAACCTTCCTCCTCTTGTCCTTTCTCTTGCTGGTAGCCATGAAAATACAACATGTCACGATATCGCGACATGTTGGCCTCTTTGTTCTCTTTGGTTGCACTTGGTCATGAAAACGTGACGTGCCACGAAATCATGACACTTTTCCCTCGCTTAGTTCTTCTTTCTCCATTAGTCGTGAAAACGCGACAAGTCGCGAAAATGCAACATGTCGTGATTTCGTGACATATTTCTGTCTTCCCCTTTGTTGCTACTTCTGTCGCCATTTCACGACATTTCTTTCATTCGTAGTTTCCTCGCTTGATTAGTGCTTATCTTTGTCTTCCTTGCCATTGCTTCGGGTCGCTTTCTACAAAAGAAAAAGCAAAAGTTAGAATTTTAATATTATCAATTCAAACCCTAATGTTCATTACATGTCAGTTTGATTTTTCTCTTTCCCAGCTCATATTCTTTAAAACATGTCACGATTTCATGGCGTTTTTCCTTGGCACTTCCTTTTATCACTGTCGACCGCAAAAATGTGACAGGTCGCGAAAACGTGACATGTCGCGATATCGCAACAAATTTCTTAAGCTTTGCTTTTGATCAAAACATGTCGCGATATCGTGACGTTTTCCTCACTTTACTTCTTTTAAGCTTATGCGTCGCAAAAATGGAACAGGCCGCGATAATGGAACACGTCACGAAATCATGATGTTTTTGCCAAGTTATGTCTCCAATTCAAACTTGTCGTGATATCGCGACGTTTTTTCCTTGAGGTTTGCTTCCAACCAAAATGTGTCGCGATATCGCGACGTTTTTCTCAAGATTCGCCTTCAACCAAAACATGTCGCGATATCGCGACGTTTTCCATACTTCATTTCTTCGAGCTTATGGCGTCACGAAAATGGAACAGGCCACGATAATGGAACAGGTCATGAAATCATGACGTTTTTGCCAAGTTATGCTTCTAATTCAAACTTGTCATGATATCACGACGTTTTCCTTGAGGTTTGCTTTCGACCAAAATGTGTCGCGATATCGCGACGTTTCTCTCAAGATTCGCCTTCGACCAAAACATGTCGCGATATCGCGACGTTTTCCATACTTCATTTCTTTCGAGCTTATGGCGTCGTGAAAATGGAACAGGCCGCGATAATGGAACAGGTCACGAAATCATGACGTTTTTGCCAAGTTATGCTTCTGATTCAAACTTGTCGCGATATCGTGATATCGCGACGTTTCTCTCAAGATTTGCCTTCAACCAAAACATGTCACGATATCGTGACATTTTCCATACTTCATTTCTTCCGAGCTTCTGGCGTCGTGAAAATGGAACAGGCCGCGATAATGGAACAGGTCGCGAAATCATGACGTTTTCACCAAGTTATGCTTCTGATTCAAACTTGTCATGATATCGCAACGTTTTCCTTGAGGTTTGCTTTCGACCAAAATGTGTCGCGATATCGCGACGTTTCTCTCAAGATTCGCCTTCGACCAAAACATGTCGCGATATCGCGACGTTTTCCATACTTCATTTCTTTCGAGCTTCTGTGTCACAAAAATGGAACAGGCCACGATAATGGAACAGGTCGTGAAATCGTGACATTTTCGCCAAGTTATGCTTCTGATTCAAACTTGTCGTGATATCGCGACGTTTTCCTTGAAGTTTTCTTTCGACCAAAATGTCGCGATAATGGCTTCAAGATCGTCAACAATGACATGTCATATTGCACGTTTTCCTTTCTTTCGAGATTTGTCATGGAATATCGCGATGTTTTTGTCGAGTTTTGCTTTCCATCAGAACTTGTCGTGATATCGTGACGTTTTCGTTAAGCTTTGCTTCCGATTAAAACTTGTCGCGATATCGCGACGTTTTCTCTACTTAGCTCTTTTCCTCGTCGGACGTCGTGAAACCGCAACAAGTCACGAAAATGTGACATTTTCCCACTTTGCTTTCTCTCTCCTCTTTGAACCGCGAAAACGCGACATGTCGCGATATCGCGATAGTTTTGCTTTGACTGCTCCTCTTGCTGCCTACGACCGCGATTTCATGACAAGTCACGAAAATGGAACGGGCCGCGATAATGGAACATGTCGCGATATCGCGACGTTTTCCACAAGCTTTGCTTTCGACCAAAAATGTGTCACGATATCGCGATGTTTTAAAAAATGGAATATGTCGCGATATTGCTTTTGAAAATGGAATATGTCGCGATATCGCGACATTTTTGAAAATGGAATATGTCACAAAATCGTGGCGTTTTCTTCAAGTTACTTCCACTTTGCAAATTCTCCAAAATTTGTAGGTTGACTCCAATGAATTTATCCCTCTGCATTTTGCATTTTTACACATTGGTGAAGGATCTTCCTTGCTCATAAATGATTCTAACATTTGAAAAATGAATTTTAAATCAAAATCAAAGCCATATGCAAGCCTACTTGGATACTTTGATATATGCAAAACTTGAAAAAAAGGAGGCAAGCAAAATTTGGAATTAAAACCTGAAAACTCAAGAGGGTCCCTGCGAAAAAATGAAAACTAAATATTTTCAAAGGATGGAATTTCAATTTTTTTAGTGGGGGTGTGTTGTTTCTCAACAATCTCTTTCTCCATTGTTCTTACATTGGAATATCTTACCATGTGTCCAATATTATAATGTTTGTGATATGAAATGTAATATTTTCATAATCCACTTGTTGATCCTATTCTTTTCATTTAGAACTAATCCTAATTAATTATTGTAAATGATTTAAAATTTCCATGGCAACACATATTATAATGTATGTAATATTATTTTACTCCTTAATGGTTGGTTTCTTCTAGATGAACTCCCTTAGAGTATCACTAAAGAACACAAGCTTATACTAAGAGGTGGGGGTGAACAATATAAGACCACTTTTTACTTTTCTTTTCAATTCAATATTATGTAGTGTATAGACAGTAGTATCAATAGCAGTAATCAAGCAATGCACAAAATAGCATACACAATAGAGACACCACAGTTTACGTGGTTCACCCAATGTGGGCTACTCCATGGAGAAAATATTTTACTAAAACTTTCTCAATCAATTTCTTTGGGAATACTTCCCAATTATAATGTTTATGGATCTATGTCCAAAGGAGATGTTGATCCCCTAATCTCAAGTTCGTGGATCTCTTCCATAGGAGAACTCTTTCTCCTTCTGCTCTGGCTAGTGATCTTCTAGAAGACTCTGTCTCTCTATTGAACTAACTGGTGGATCTCTCTCCACTTGAAGACTCCTCACTCAGATTTGTCTTCAATTGTCTTGGTTGTTGGATATCTATCCTTTGAGACTCTATCCTCTATACTCTGTCACCTCCAAAGCTCTATTAATAGGCTCACTCAGAACCTTCTCAATAGGCTCACTCAGAACCTGCTCAACAAGCTCACATAGAACTTGTCCAAATTTTATCAACAAGCTCACACAGAACTTGTCCAAATATACTCAACAAGCTCACACAGAACTTGTCCAAATCTGCTCAACAAGATCACATAGAACTTGTCCAAATATGCTCAAGCAAGCTCACCAAGAACTTGCCCAAATCTACACTAGCAAGCTCACCAAGAACTTTCCCAAATCTGCACTAGCAAGCTCACCAAGAACTTGCCCAAATTTGCACTAGCAAGCTCACCAAGAACTTTCTCAAATATGCTCTAGCAAGCTCACCAAGAACTTGCTCAATAATTCAATCTCATAGAAGCATAAAGAGAATTGTTAGAGACTCAATATGTTCTATACTCAAATCTCAATCTCAACTCAAATCAATCTTATAAAAGCATAAAGAGAATTGTTAGAGATTCAATATGTTCTATCCTCAAATCTCAATCTCAACTCAAATCAATCTTATAGAAGCATAAAGATAATTGTTAGAGACTCAATATGTTCTATCCTCAAATCTCAATCTCAACTCAAATCTAGAATATAGAATAGTTTGTTTCATGGAACTTGAAAAACCACTTCACACAATCACTTGACTAGGCTCAAACAACTCTTCTCAACCAACTGCCACAAGTAACAACTCTTTCTTAAAAACCCTAATCCAAGCATGTATCAACCAACTCAAATGTTTCCAACAATGTTCAACCACAAATCTCACATAACAATGATACTCATGTTATTTTCAAGTTCAAGTTCTTTGCATAAACAATGGGCTTCAAAAACAATGCTAATAAAACATTCTTCACATACTCATGTTCTTCTCAAACCCTATCTCAAGTTTTTCACACTACTAATGGCTTCAACAACAATGCTTATAAATCAAGTTTTAATAGCAACTCTCAACCCAAAAAATCTTGAGACATTCAACCAACTACTTTCGAAAATGAAACCATAATTAATCCTTTTATCTCCAATGATATTTTAGAAATCAACCACCATAAACAATCAATAGGAGAATGTGCCCATACCTTTTATGAATATGAAGAAGCCTTTTGGGTATCCACAAAATCTGTCTCACTCAACACACTTTATTTTTCAACTTTCCACAAGGGTTAGAGATCTTTATTAATAACACAACAATAACATATAAAAAACACCTTATTACTCCTACTCAATAACATACACCATGTCACTTCATAAATGAATTAATCTCTTTTGAAAAATAACAAAGCAACCTTCACTTTTGAACCTCTTTACAAAATCAGAAATATCTCTTTACACACATCTTATTTATCCCTCTAAGAAATTTAATCAAATAGCCCTTGGAATAAGCTTTCCAACGATATATAATATGATATACTTTTAAAAATTAAATCATCAAAAATCTCTCATTTTCTAAACATGCATCACAACCCTTATTCCTCCTAGGGCAACTTTAGAAAAATAAAATATATTAAAAATTATTAACTTACCTCTGTCGCTGATGGGATTCGATATCATGACCTTCTTGCTCAACACCTTAACCACAACCAACCTGTCATTGGGCCACATGCCCTCACATGCTCAAAAGGAGCACACAACAAAACCTTATGTCACGAATATTTGCGCCCTTCGAAAACAAAATGTGCTTCACACATTTCAACACAACAAAACACCTCCGGCAAGAATCGAACGTAGGACCTCCTGCTTCACACACAGCGCACGAACCACTAGGCCAAGGAGGCCTATACATTTGGCTTTACTCCAAAATAGTCTCTTCAAAAAATACAAAAATCGTAAGCCTTTTAAAACCCTTTTCACACACACTTCAACACACGATGCGCAGGCTCTTTTACCATTCGAATCCCAAATATCAAATCGAGAGCTTAGTAAAATAAATCGAAACTTTGGGCATATATATATATATATATATATATATCCTATATATATATATATATATCCTCCTTTCCTTTGACATCGGTGCTATAATTTAAATATTAGTTTTATGCCTTTTCCTTTCTTTGACATCGGCGCTATAAATTAAATTTTAATTTTAATTTTAAATAATTTTAAATTTTAATTTTAAATAATTTTAAATTTTAATTTTAAATAATTTAAAATTTAAACTTAAATATTTAAAATTAAATATCTCCATCACCGGGGCACCTTTTTTGATGAAATGAAAAGCCAACCTGGGTTTTAAGAAAAACCCATTTCAAATCTGCCATCCATGGTTTTAAATAAAACCTTTTATTTTATCTGCCTTGGTTTTCACAAAAACCTTGTATATATCCATGCTCTCCAAAATATCATAAATGCTTATTTATGAAATGCTTTGGCCACCAAAACTCAATGTGATCCATGTGACATCAATGACAACATAAAATCACTCAAATTTTCAACAATTACCAATATTTTTCAAAATCTTCTTATTGATAAGTTGATATGAAAGTCTAAAAAGTCTAATCCACATCAAAATCCTTTTAATAGTCTCTCTCCACACATAACATTTATTACTCCATGGTATTCAATATAATGTATTTCTCCCTCTAAACAATGGGCTACCATCCATTATTTTACCCTTGATTTGGAAGCTAATGGACCAATGGGATGCTAGAAAATTATCAACAACAATTGTTACATTTTTACAATCAAGGAGTTGGATTCTCATAATTATCTACTAGCTACCATTATCAAATAAATCCTTATAATAGTTTGTAAGATGTAATATTTCCTAGTATTCCTCTCCTTATTGCATCAAGTTCCAAATAAAGGTAGGAACAATGGACTTGACAAATACAACAACCTAAGTATCTCCTATTACCACCCAAACTTAGGTATACATATAGTTCATCAAGGTCATTGACTATAATATACTCAATAGTCTATCATTTACTTTGACTATGAACAAATACATACTAAATTGTTCACCATAGCAATGGTGGCCTCACTAAATATTTAACCAAGGATTGAGACAAAGTCAAGTATCATGATTTTATATAAATAATGGATATGAATGGACACTATTCATCTTCATGGTTACAAATAGAGATATATGCATATATTCAAAATACTTGTGTCTAGGGACACACTCAATAAATTATATATACATCACTCTTCTTGTGACTAGTAATATACACAACCATTCACAAGACCATATGTAAATAGGGACATACTCTACTATCCATAAAGCAATAGTTGGACTAGGTATCCATTTCTCTTGAGTGAAGCACTATCCCCAATAAACAATGCACTCTAGATTCTATTTGTAAATTGGATATTACTTGGTTAAATATTTGATATTACTTGTGTATACATCTTATATAGAAGTGTTAATCTAAAAAATATCAAACTCATTTATTCTCAATATAGAAAATTATAAATATCATCTTTAATAACATTGTTGATGATTAACATATTTAAATAGTAAACTAGTTCTTGTGTGGGTAATATGGAATAAAAATATTCTTCCAATTTTTCTAAGATCAAGTGCTCATCCATTGGCATGGGCAATGAATATGATCAACATAATCATGGTGTATTTTTCAAAACCCTAACCCAAGATCAAACCTTTAACCTTCTAAAAATAAGATATTTGGTGAGACCTAAAATTTAGGAATATTAATAGAGCCTTTTGAATTCTCTTTTAGATTCATTAAGGATGAAGATATCACCCTTTGTGATGGGTCCCTTGATATGATTGGGATCATCTAGAACTTTGATGTGCACTTGTCCCATCAATTCCTTCACTTGTGAGTCCTTACTTCCTTTACTTTAACTAAGCACTTTTAGCATTCATTCTATTGTGAATTCCTATTTGCATGTATTCACATCATATTAATAACTTTATATCATAGAATTCTTTGTGATCATGGATTTAATCTCTCAGTCAATATTTGATGGTCTTGAAAAATGAAGTAAATATTACTTTTTGATACCATATATCTTCTCTAAACAAGTAAATATATTAGACATGAACATTATTTTTTGATAAGAGAGATGCTCACCTCCATGTAATCCAATATTTTTTTACACACATAGATTCTTTGCTCCTCCTTTGCATGGAAAAAAAAATCATTTTCATAGGTTATTTATTCTCATCCACATTCTTCAATATTACACTCCTTCAAAACATCCTCATTGTTATTGTTATAGTTAAATAATACATATTTGGGACTCATTTTTGGATAGAATAATATCTAGTTCAACAAGATAGAAAGGTAAGTTGTTAGCCATAGATGGAGAAATACAACCCATAAAGTTTATGTTACAATCCATCCCTATATATAATGCCACTTTCAAGATTGCTAGAAGGTATAATATTTAAATTTGATCAAATTTATAGATATATTTTTTTTAATAGAAACAAGGGGGAAATTTATTTTTCTTTTTTGTCAATGAAATAGACTTTATAAAGGAAGATAAATATAAAAGGGATATCCTTGCAGAATTGCATACTTATGACTTTGGCCTTTAGGGAAAAACTTGACTAGGATTTATTCAAATATCAAGGAAAATTTGGGGGAAAATATTACATTGAAAAAATATATGTTCTTTTGATGTAGTGAAATTATTTACAAAATGAACCTTACCTAAAGAATCACCAACTAGAATTTAATATCAAATAGTTTACAATTGATAAAAATACATTATATGGTTAATTACTGAGGGAGATTCTACAATACTTCAATTTGATTCTTGGTTGAAGCCTTATCTTATTATTTTTTATTCAAAATGGAAATCATTATGGGGGGGGGGGGTTTGGGTTTTTTTTTTTGGGGGGGGGGGTACATTATCTCAAGCATGTTTGGATTATAAAGTTTGAAAGATCAAAAAGTATGTTAATGTGAGAAACAATTCTAGATCATGGGTTCTTATTAATCTAATTGAAGGAAGGGAAGTCAAAAAAATAGTAAGAAAGTTTTGAAAGATGATTAGAGTATTTTATTGTTTATTTTTATGCAAAAGGATAAGTTGGTTTGGAATCTATAAAAATATGGTAGATACTTGGTCAAGTTGGGATATAAGGATTTAGAGAAATCAAAGTTTTCTACTTTTGATTATATTATTTGAATAATATTTCGTCATTGGCCCTCCCTAAGGCATCAAAATTCCCTTTGTTATTAGTGTAAAGCAGTATTCTTATAGTAAAGATTCTACAATCAAGAGGATATCTTAGATCTTTGAGGTTTTCTTTGTGTAAGAAGGATCTAGAAACACCCAACCATTTATATCTGCATTATCCTTTTGCTTACAAAATTTGATGTCATTTTTTCAAAAAATATTTAAATATATTAGGTAGTTCCATCAACATTGAAAAAGCTAATAAAATATTGGATTAATTATTTTAAAGCTAAAGTATTATGTACTCTATAAAGGATTTATCCTACAACTCTTTGTTATAATTCATGGCTTGAACGGATTAGTAGAATTTATAAAAATGAATCTCAAAATTATCCCTAGGTTTGAAACCATATTATTGCCTCTTTTATAGAATGTTTTTAGATATAGTCCTCACCATGAAAAGTCTCAAGTGCACAGAAAGAGGTGTAACCTTTTGTTTATAAGATATATATAGAATGGTCATTTATGATAATGAAGATAATGCAGAGGGCTTGCTTTGATTTATGGTAAAATAGAAAAGTTTAGAATTTGTTTTTATCAAAAATGTTTTGATAGTGCTTCCAGAGGAAATCTAAGACAAGCTAGTGGAAGTGGTGATTTTCAAAATAATGAATAAAAACTTCTTAGTTGATCAAAATCATAAGGAGATTCAACTAACAAACATGTAGAGGCTATGGCACTCCATACAAGATCAAAATTGTAATTGAAAAAATATGTAAATATGTTTCAATTGAGGAGGATTTATAAATTACTATTAATGCTAACAATGAAGATAGATGTGTGGATTGGAATAAAAAAAAACATCATTGTTGATGTTTATTAAATATATTTGGAGGAACTCTCTAGGAAATGTGAACATGTCTATAGTGAAGGAAATTAGGTAGAAAATATTTTAGGTAGTTTGGATCTTTGTCTTGATAAGATTTAAAATTTGGAAGGCAGTTGGTCAGTTTGGGTCTTTGTCTTGATAAAATTTAAAATCTGGAAGGTAATTGGTTGAGTGATATTTTTCAAGGAACTCAATATAAAATCCTAGCAATTTGAAGAAGGTGAAGAATATCTTTGATGAAAGGCAAGTTAGATATGATTTAATTAACCTTACAATAAATGTAATATTTTGTTATTTTAATGCCACTATATACAATATAAGCCATTTGTAGATTTAAAAAAAAAATAACCTTATGGTTCATTTTGGTTTTCTAATTTAAAAATAATAACTTTTAATTTTTAATCTTATTTATAGAAACTCTTTCTTGACAACTTTGATGAACACTTTCGTATTAAAGACAACAACATGGGTGAGTGTGTGAGGGGGGTGGGTGTGTGTTTAATTGTACATAACAAAAAAAATACAACACAAGGATGATACTTCATAAAGACTATCAAATTTTACTTGACCTTTAATAAACTATTAAGCCTATTTTTCTAAATCTACTTTAGTTTCTATGGCATTTATTTAAAAAAAAAAAGTATAGGTTTGAATAAATTGAATCTTTAACAAATATATATATAACCTATTAAACCTATTTTTTAAATCAATTTTTTGAATTGAAAAGTAGAACTGAATATTAAAGATCAACAGAAGAAAATTACATCATATATAATATGTCCAAGATTCAGAGAAGACACCTAAAACAACTAACTCCTCTCGAAGAGAGAAACATACTGTACATCATATGAGATTTGCAGTTTCATTATATTTTTGTACAAATATACAATAACATCTCTGAGCAAGCAAATAGTAATAGTTGTACATATCTGCGTTCTTTTCCTCAGTGCAACTATCAACAGGATCATAATTCTGAATGACATTAAATAGGTGAGCTAGCTTGACCTTGGAAACCTGCAAACTTCTCCCCACCTGAAACAAAACAGAAAGTTGATTGAGTCTCCTAAGAGACCCAGTAAGGTGCCTTGGCCTGTTCTGAAAACAATCTTCATTCCTAGCTTTCCATATTATCCATAAAATTTCAGAAGAAAGTAACAACCAAAACATATTGAAATATGGTTTCATATGAGGAATGTAACCAAGAAGAATTTGTTGCTTAATATGATCCAAATTAACATTCCACCCCTGCAGATTATGAAAGAAAGATAACCACAATTCCTTAGCATAAAGGCACTCAAAAAATATATGATTCAATGTCTCAGGAGTCCTGCAAATGGAGCAATATATAGCAGCCTTAGGATCAGAGGATAAAGGAAGCCTGTGGAGCAGCAGACGCCACCTAAAACACGCTTTTTTTGGTTCAAGAAAACTGGACCAGATATGTTGCATCCTCTTCTGACCCTCGTTCTGGAGAAAGAGAAAGCGGCCACTTAGTATTAATATGATCAAAAATGTCATTAGTATCCGTAAGAAGCCTGTAGATGGATTTAGATTTAATATCACACATTTTGGAGCCATCAAACCAATACAACTTATCCATATAACATTGTTCAAAAACCACAAATTTTGGATTCTTCAAATTATTGAAGGAGGCAGACAAAATAGTATAAGTTCTCCTGTGAGAGCTGGGCAGACCAAACTCCCCACTAAGTTGTTCCCAAGATTTGAGCACACCATTATTCATAATATCATTAAAAGTATTTACACCATTCACAGACCAAGCCTTAGCAGAGCAACCCCTCAATCTGGCAAGCTTAGTATTATTGAAAGACAAATTCCACCAGCAAGACTGATTTAACAGATGCACATCATTATTAGTTTTATTACCAGAATTGATACAGATCTTATTTCTAACGGCAGTCCAGGCCTTCCAAATGCTTTGGAAAACAATAGAACCAACAGGTCTAGCATCAAAGGAGCCAACCAAAATATCCAAAAAAGATAGATTTTTCTAGAACTGGGCCCTTTTAGGGACAACATTGCATATGTTATATCTAGTAAGCACCTTCCACGGTTCATTGCCAAAAATGCATTTAGCAATCCATTTAGAAGCCAAGGCAACACCTTGCAGCCTTAGATTGGTAAGACCCAACCCACCCATAGCCTTATTAACAACACACCAACTCCACTTAACTGAGTGAATCTTTTTTCCAACAAAGTTACCAGCCCAGAGGAACTGCTTAATATACTTCTGGATCAAATTAATTTGATACAAGCTGAAAAGCCAAGCTGATGAAAAATAGACAGTGAATGTAGAAAGAATTTTTTGACAAACCTGTAATCTGCCAGCCAAGGACAAGTTCCTTTTCTGCCATTTATCAAGTTTAGCAATAATTCTTTCCTTCACCCAAAGCCACATATTTTTAAGATCTGGCTCAACAGCAAAAGGAATCCCAAGATACCTGACTTGGGAAGAAGGACCATGCCACTGCATTTCAAATCTGCTAAGCCAACTCGGAGGATCATAATCCCATCCCAAAATCATAGATTTAGAAGCAGAAACCTTAGCACCCGAGGCATTACAAAACAGGTTAAGCTTAGAGAACAGAGAAACAAAATTGTCCTCATCTAATTTCACAAATAAAGAAGTATCATCAACAAAGTGCATATTTATAAGCTCCATATTATTGGGTAGAATAATACCCTTTATATTAGGACTAAAAGTATTATCCCTGAGCAGATAGTATAACAGGTCATTAGCAATTACAAACAACGAAGGAGCCAAGGGACACCCCTGTCGTATTGATCTTTGTAAAAAAATAGGTTCAAAAACAACTCCATTAATCTCTATACAAGCATTAGCATCAGCCAAAAGAGTGTTAACCATATTACAAAATTCAGGAGGAAAGCCAAAGGCCAACAAAGCACTGATAATGTAATTCCATTCCACACGGTCATAAGATTTTTCAAAATCAAGAAGGATCATACCAATATTTTGACCTGAAGCCTTGGCCCAATGCATAGATTCCCATCCTGTGATAAGATTTTCTAAGATATATCTTCCTTTAACAAACCCAGTTTGGGTAGGATTGATGAACTTAGGGAGTAAATTAACCAGTCTTAAAGCCAAAACCTTAGCCATAATTTTATAGGAGACATTCAATAAAGTTATAGGCCTCCAGTTCTTAATTAGAGTTTTATCACCCCTTTTGGGAAGGAGTCTAATAACTCCAGAATTAATTTCACAACCCAAGGAGCCTCTACCAATAGCCTCAACATAGACTTGTCGGAGGTCCTCACAAATCCATTCCAGATTCTTTTTGTAAAATTCAATGGGTATACCATATGGACCAGGAGCCCTGTCACTGTTAATGGCCATAATAGCCTTAGCAATCTCCTCCTTAGAAATTGGTTGACTCAACATGTCAGCTTCAGACTGAGAAATATTTTTAGGTATTAGCTTACAACAAAATTCTCTTTCTTTCATTCTGTCATTATTATCTTCAGAAGTGAATAAGTTTTTATAAAATTGATAGAACAGATCCATAATTTTATCATCATCAAAAACCAAATTCTGCCCATCTGATATACTAACAATATTTTCCTTAACAACTTTCTCTCTAAGGATATTAAAGAAAAACTTGGAGCCTTTGTCACCATAATTAAGCCAATGTAGCCTAGCACGTACCCTCTGTCCCTGAATCTTCTTATTTTCTAATTGACTGAGCTCATTTTTAACCTCTACAAGTTCTGTCAATATTTCCATGTTATTAGGCTGCCCCTGGATACTATGTTCAAGTAACCACATTCGTTGTCTCAAATATTTCTCATAACATCGGAGCTCATAAGCTCTCTTTTTACCAATGGACTAGAAAAGAGTTTTCCATCCCTTAACATTATACTGCCATCTAACTATAGCACTTTCCTTACTGAGTTTAAATCTATTAATTTCCTTAAGAGTGAAAACAACCTCCAAGCAATCTGGAAGATCCAGAAGAGAGACATTCAAGTTAAATTTCCATTGAGAGTTCTTGTTCTCATGCCTATCTTCATGAAATCTCAAATGTGCCACAATAGAACAGTGATCAGAGCAGACAGAGGGATGCACTGAAATCTTACTGCCATTATTTACATGATCAAAATTAAAGAAAGGATGAGAACCATAAAATCTATCAAGCCTACTATAAATCTTGTTATCACCCTGTTGCATATTACACCAAGTAAACCACAATTCATTTTGGTTGCTACTATGATCTTGCAAAGGGTCAAAAATATTAAAGTGAGTTTTAAAACTATTCCACCATATTTTCTCATCACCCTTCCAATCAAATTTGTTACCACCTGCTTTATCATGCTGGTTTTCAATCATATTAAAATCCCCTCCGAACAACCAAGGGATATTGGGTAAATGTAATAACCAGTTCCATAGAAAACACCTATCTCTGTAATCATTTGCAGCATATATTGAGCAGACACCAAATTGCACACCATTGTGCTCTAAAACAACCCAGACCGCAGTATTACATGGAGAGTGACCAGACTCAATAACATGAGCAGCCCATAAGGGAGAAAGCAAAATAATAGTTCCTCCCCTCCCTTCAACATGATTGGTATAAAAACACTTAGCATTATGCCAAATAACATTCAGAGCAGACTGTAACTGAAAACCAACTGCCTTAACCTCTTGCAACAAAATACAATCAAAATAACCCAAATTTTTGATGTGATTCTTGACAAAATATTTTTTGTCCAGGGACTCAAGACCCCTGACATTCCAGCTCATGCATTTAAATACCATGTCCAGAATTAGGGTGAGAAGAACCAACCCTGGCTAGTTCTTTAGCACTTTTTAAAGATTTACCTTTACTATCCTTGACATTAACTCTTTTCCTCTTTTTTTGGTAACTTTAGACCAGACCTTATCATCCAATTCTAATCTGCCATTAGACAAATTCTCATCTAATGAATCAGAATATTCACTACTAGGAATTGTTTCGGAGTCCGAAACCTCAGCATTAGAACCTTCTTCATAGTTACCACTACCCTGATTATTTTTCTGCCTTTCCAAAGCTCTACTACGAATAGAAGCCAACGCCAATTGTTGGGCATTATGTTTAGTGCAGGCATCAGTGGGGATACTTATAATGTCATTATTGATCATATTAATACTAGACTGAATGCTTCTGTTTTCCCCAGCCACAGGGGTAGGAGAGGGTTGCAACCCATTTGGTTCAGCCAAGCATGTTAGGTGGCCACTGCTACCCACACCCACTTCAATAACCATACTTTCACTCAGAGCTATTTGCTCATTTACCTTGTTAGCATTAACCACAGAGTTATTAGTTTGCTCAGGAACCATCGAAACTTTGCTCCCAGAGCCATCAAATTTTTTATTATGCCCTGTATTAGATCCAGAATTAATATTATTACTCAGGGGGACAGAAACCCCAGAAAAAACCTTCTTTTTGTTAGCTAAAATAGGACAATTCCTCCTCACATGTCCCTCTTTTTTGCATATAAAACATGCATTTACCCCACCCAACAGTTCCAATTTATAGGATAATGAAAACTCCCCATAGTCTATCTCAATCTCTTTGGGAAAATCCACACCAGGGTACATGGAAATCAAAACCCTAGCATGCATGTGAGACAGGACACTGCTAGTCTCTTCCACCTGCAAGACATGGCCAAACGGATTCAATACCTGAGGCAGAAAAGACCATAATACCGGAGGGACATCCCTCACGACAACCCATCTCGGGTATGAAACAGAAAAAACTTCCTCAGTTAAAATTTTTGGTGACCAAGCAACAACCCGAAACACCGTCTTCCCAACATTCCAGAACTGTTTTGCAACCACTCGCCTTTGCATGTCGATGGATTTAAACATGACCAGATAAAGCCCTTTTTGCACCATACGACACATGGAGACAGAAACACCTAACCATTTACCCCACACGTTGTTAACCCAGTCATCAAAGTAACGGTGTGATGGCAATATTTCATTATTCAAAGCCACAAAGAAGACAGAGACAAATTTCAACCTCAATTGTTCAGAACACAAGACATTAATCATGGCAGTGCTAGGAACCAACTTAACCTTTCCATAATAGGCCAAAGTATCCTTACCACTCATGGTGAACACGACATCAGCGGGGATATTTCGTTGGACCCCGCACTCCACAACATCCTTGAAACTTTTAGTCCTTCCACCTTCATTCATCATTGGGTTTTGACCGCCATTCACAACATCACGGTATGATTGCGTTCGACCATCCACAACACCCGTGAAAACATCTGCTTTCAAATTTCTAGCATAAGTTATTAAAGTTATATATGTATATGTATATATATATATATATATATATATATATATATATATATATATAGTTATTAAAGTAACATTAATATAATAAGTATATTTTTATTAATCCTTAAATTTTGAAGACATTAATAATCCAAATTGTATTGATCAAAAAATAAAAGTTTTTTTTAATTTTTATGATTAATCATTAAGTTTAATTTTAATAATTAAGCTACTCTTGGAAATAGCTTGAGCAACAGATCAAGCAAGAGGAAATGAACCCTTGACAAAGTTGATGATGTTCAATAAATCCCCTTCAATGATAAGATTAAGTAATTGTCTGCTAGTGGCTAAGGAGAGACCCTGGAACAACGCCCAAGCTTCAACAAAATTGTTGGACTGAACACCAATGGCTTCAACAAAGGCAAGAAGAATTCTACCTTGGTCATCTCTGATGAGATCTCTTAAACCAGCTTTACTAGGGTTGCTCTTAGCAACTCCATCGAAGTTGAGTTTTAGCCAACCCTAGGAAGGCAAAACCCAGTAGACAGAAATATATCCTAGGGGTGCAACGCAACGGTTTAGGCTTTGGCTCTTCTTTGGGAGGTCCAAGGTTCAAACCGTGGTGTGGGCAAGTGTGTGAGGGGGTGGTGTGTGATGGCTTTGTGTTAAATTCCATATTGATAAGTATAGCTCACCCTATACGTTGGTCATAGAGGTTTCACATAATAACCAAACCAAAAAAAAAATTAATATTCAAAATTTAGTTTTTCCAATATTATTTTTTTAAATATTTATATAAATACTTAAATAAATGTAAAATAAAAACTAAACAAATATAAACCTTTTTCATAAATTAAAAAAAATAAAAACAAAAACAAACTTAATAACATCGTAAAAAAACAACCACCAATATCTTAAAATAAAAAACCAACCAATATAATCTTAGAAAAAATAAAAAACCAACCAATATCTTAAAATACCATATAAAATATTATATACACATTGAATTTGAAATAAATGTTAAATAATATATTTTTTAAAATTTGAGAATAAATAATTCATTTTATTTTTATAATTAAATAAATTTTACTTTTATCTCATAGAATAAAAATAAGATAAAATAATTTAACCAAAAAAAACATTCTTTCATATTAAAATACCGTATAAAATATTATATATACATTTAAAGGAGCTTGGAATAAAATTTAAATAAAATATATTTTTTAATTAAATAAATTTTATTTTTTCATTCTAGAAAATAAAATAATTTAGAAAAAAAAACATAACATGTTTTTTTTGAAGAGACAGTTTTTTTATTTTTGGAGAGACAGCTTTTCGTAGCTAAACTCGAATTTTTTTAATACATTGTTGCATACATAATAATATTACAGACTAGCTTTAATATTTACTTCTTTCTTTCATATTATTCAGCGTTCAGATCCTCTCATACTTCTTTTATATCCTCCTTCCAGTCCAGAAACATAGTTCAATATATATATATATATATATAACCATATGTATACATTGTTTGTTTCTTAAATCACATACAATATAATTCAAAACTAATAGCATACGAGATAATTCAAAACTAATAGTCACCACACGACGCCTAAGGTGGCGACAGGTGGCAGCAATGCACAAGAAGACGCAAACCGCCTTAGAGTCAGTCCACTTGACCAAGCCATACTTGAACGACGGAGGTAGTCTCCGCGGAACATTTCAAACACAAGTTATTTTTCCAGTACCTCCTATATCTTCAATACCTCTTATACCTTGTTTATTCTTAACATTCTCAAAATTAGGAAATTAGATCATATGAAGACTATCACCCATATTCTTCCTTAAGGCCCACTACCACCTGGCTGTTGTGTTACGTTAAACCCCCATACCTTGTTATACATGGTGTGTTATAACGACAATGTTGTGTTAAACGTACTAAACAGAGCACCATACCACGATAATGTTGTGTTAAACGTTGTTTGAATGAAGAGTTTGGAGTTTTTTTATTTTAATTAATAAGTTTTGATAGTCTAAGTGAATCATTAGAGGAAGCGAAACACACAAGGTCCGAGCAATGTGTTATAGCGAATAATACAACTTAGTCTCGGCTTTCCTTTCCGAGCACGTTTCTTTTGGTAACTCACTCGAAAAACGTCAGGTTTTTCTTGAAAGTGTAATATAAAGGCTCAAAATGTTATCCATGCTTTGCTTTCTTTTGTTGTATACATAAATATTAATGTTGAACGAAATTCCAATCATAAAAGTTTTATTTTAACTTAAAAGTATTTAAATATATTTGTTGTCTGGTGGGTTCATAACGTATCTGTCTAAATTTAAAAACAATGTCTTTAATCCATTAAATATGCAAAGAACCTTGCATCTTTAACCTGAGCACCGTTCCGCCCGAAGTAATACCCAACAGAGAAAATACGTGAATTTTGCAGAAGTAATTCTCATCTTAGAAACCTTGGGTGGGTAAGTTCCAACGAAGCTTAATTTAATATTCGATTATGAGAAATATATGGTTGGATATTGAAAATTCTTTGCCAACACGAATGGATTTATACCGAGAAATGCTTTATTTACGCTTAATTCAAAAGTGCTCAATTTATTGTAATACTGTGGTTTAGATTAGATGGCGTTGTATTAAACGATGATTATTTTGCTATAGCTCGTTGGAAGGCCTTGTACTCCAACTCATACTAAGTAGGTAAATTACAGATAAAATTATACCAAAAAAAAAATTGATTTGTTTTTATAGTGAATTTTTTATACATTCTTGAAGAGGATTGCACTATACATTATATTATAGAATTACATTCTTAATAATTTTCAAGATTGCACTATATAGAATTACATTCTTAATAATTGCTCAACTTGAGTAGGTTTCAAGGCTTAGGTATTTCAGACTGGAAATACAGGGTTTCAGTTTTTATATATTTAAAATGGATGTTTAAAGGAATAGTATATTTAAAAAGAATGTTTAAAGTAATAGTATAACATGTGTGTTTTCTTGTCTTCTTAATAAATATAGAAGGGAGGGTATCAAATAGAAATTTTTAGAAGTTTTATAGAATAAGAGTATTTGTTTAATATTATTATAATAGTTAGAAAAAATCTTTACTATCTTAATTTTGAGTATTTTATTGGTAATGTGAAAAAACATTTTAAATAAAAATTGGAGGCATTTTAGACTAGATATTAATAAAAGGACTATGATTATAAATTTTGATTATAAAATCTATCCAAATATATTATACAAATTTAAAATTTCAAAATATAAAAATTGTACTTAAACTATTTTTTGTTTTTCTATCATTCTCAAATTAGATGGTTGGACTTGGCTTTGGATAGATGATCAAATTGGAGGTTCCTAAGGTACATGATTATCATGATATGTTTCATTCAATTCTCTCAAATACTTTGTTTCCTTCTTTTGTACCTAGATGTCCTCTTCAATAAGCTCGACATCCAATATACTCTTGCCAATCCAATGTGACAGTGGATCTAGCTTTTATATGTCATTCTCATCATAGGATTCATTTACCTCCACTTGTTCGATACATTGTTGAAGATTGTACTATATAAACACAAGGTTGTTGAGGTTTTTTTGGGTCAATCTACAATACTTTTTGGCATATAGGTTACACTTACATCAAATAACCATGTTGCTCATAATAGGTGTTTTTGAACCATAATTGGCCACCATAAATCTACAATAAATTATTTTAAACTATTAATTTATATTTATAATTTTGTCATTGCAAATCTAAACTTCAAGACAAAATATTTAAACATTAAAAGTTTAAATATTTTACCCCATTGCAAGCCCAAACTTGATTATTTATAGGAGGATGAAAACAAGCTCATGTATCCTAAAGCCCCTTCTTGATCAGTCTGTGGGGAAGTTTATTTCCAATCTTATTACTTTTTATAGCAACTAGCATCCTTCGTGGAAGCCCATCCCTTTCGTCGATAACATCCCTAGTTCGGTCGAAGCTGCTAAGGCTCTCTCTGATTTACTCAGAACCACTATTATCCCTTTCAGTCAGTCTCATGACCATGGAAAATGGTATTTTAATACCAAATCTGTTTATTTCCTCCAAGAAGAGCCACTACAAAACTAGTTTCCAACTGATCTCATTTGGCATCGTCATCTCATTCCTAAAGTTACCTTTTTCTTTTAGCTAGTTGTGTAGAACCGAGTGTTAACTCTAGATAACTTGTCTCATAGAGGGCTTATTGTTGCCAATAGATGCTACATGTGCCAGTCTTATTGGGAATTGATTCCCCACCTTTTTTTGGGTTGCCCTTTCACCTCTTCCATTTTGTCCTCCCTCATGTCTAAGTTCAATATTTTTTGGGCCCCTCCTAACTCCATCATGGACCTCTACTACCAGTGGTCCAACCCCTTCCACCACATCCACCTCTGTTATTTGTGGTCTTTCTACCTCCCACATTTTTTATGGTAAGTGTGGCTCGAGAGAAACAACAAGGTCTTCAATTATTTTCTCAGTTCCCCTACCTCTATCCTTTCCATAATTCTCACCCTGGCGAGGGAGAATGCCAATATTGTTCCTTGTCCTGAGAGTCATGGCCATGGCATTGAAACCCATCTCATTTCTTCGTTCAATCTCCTTGATGGCCCTTCCAAGGCTCAATTCTCCAAAGTTGATAGATCTTCTATCCACTAGGCTCTCGCTCCCTAGGATTGGCTCAAACTCAACTTCGATGGAGCTGCTAAGAGCAACCTTGGTAAAGCCGATGTAGGAGACCTCATCATATATGACCAAGATAGAATTATTTTTGCCCTTTTTGAAGCCATTAGTGTCCATTCCAACAATTTTTTTGAAGCTTGGGCATTGTTCCAAGGTCTCTCCTTAGCCACTAGCAGATAATTTTGTAATATTATCATTGAATGGGATTCATTGAACACCATCAACTTTGTCAAGGGTTCATTTCCTCTTGCTTGGTCTTTTTATGATGCTATTTCAAAGTCAAAAAGGATTATCAGTCACCTTGACCACTCTTTAGTTTAAAATGTCTACAAATAAGGCAACTGAGTGACTGATATCATGGTAAAAATAGGCCTAAACCAAACAGGTCTTCGAGTTTGAGATAAAGATTTTTCCAGTGAAATCATTGAGTTTTATCTTCATCATGATGTTCCAATCTAGTGATTTGTTCCTAAAATGGAGCCATAGAAACTTGCATTCCACCTTCTCAAGGCGTTGATGCTGGTAAGAATACTTTTCATGAGGCCAATATTTGATTTCGCTAACCTCCATGTTTGGTAGGCCTTTCTTATTTTTGGTAGGGTTTTCCTCTCTTTTTGTCTTGGCTTGTTGTCTAGGACTACAGTTTCAGTCCCTGTTCTTTTTTGGCTTTTGTCCTTTAGTCTCTCTACAAGATCCCATCTTGGGTTTCTCTTTTTGTAATGACTCTATAAAAGGTTTGAGGACCTTTCAAAACCCCCTTTACATCAATCAAAAAAATAAAACAAGCTCCCATGAGCACCCTTATATATTTACAACTCAACAACAATGAGATTATGTTTAGCAAGTTCATCTATCATATACCACCTAAATAACCATTACTGCATATTCTTTCTTCATTTTTTTCTTTATTGAAAAATATTATATCCCCTAAGTAGGGTACCTCTAGTTTCATTTATAGATTCTTTAAATTACATTTCTTCATTTCTAGTTATAGGGTAATACATGGTGGCGAATATTCACAAATTGGGCAAATATTAGGATTTTCAAAATTGGAAATTGGTGAATATGAGAACCCTCAACGTCAGCCCATTCGCCTAAAATTTTAGGGACCAATTTTTTCTTAGGGTCAATTTGCCACAATATATATCCAAACATAAGCATATTTGTACTCGTTGGAAAGCTCTTTTCAAGCCTGATCTAATGGTGGTGTTTTTATGAAATAATAAGGTGATTTAATAGGTAAAATTTATTCTAAAATAATATTACTTTTTAGGGTTTCAAATACTCCAAATTTTTTTGTGAAGATGATTGATTTTATTTGCTTAGGATTCGCCATGATTCACCTTGATTTCAACTAGAATTTGTCATTTTTTTACAAGTACATTTTGAATTCAACCCCTTATGCATAACCCTGGCTAGTTAGCATATCCTCGTGAGAATGCTTATTCTTTGAATTAACCTAAAGAGCTAGAGCCATGAGTTTTAAGGTGAATATCATTGTTTACTCACACTAACTCCTTGGTCCTTTATATTAAATATTTAATCATTGTATTAGAAACTATAAATATAATGCTAAATTTATCAATTGAATAGAATATGAGACATGATTTAAAAATTAGAGGTTATACATAATTTTTAAATTTGATAATATCCTTATTAAGTCTCAAACAAAGGATTGTGTATCCATACTTCACAACCATGTATAATAACTAAGATGGCTAGAGAATATAAAAGGTTCATATACTTATTTCAAATCTCAATAGATTTAATTTATAGCCCATCTAGTTCTAATTTATTAACTTGAAGAACACAAGCTTATACTGAGAGGGGGGCTGAATAATATAAGATCAACTTTTACTTTTCTTTCAAATGATAATAGCAATAATATCAATGTAGTAAAATAAAAAATGCACAAATCATCACACACATGAGAGACACATATTTAACATGGTTCATCCAATGTGGGCTACATCCATGGAGAAAATATTTCTCCTAAATTTTCTCAAGAAATTTCTTTGGAATCAATTCCCTATTACAATATTTATGGACCTCTTTCCAAAGGAGATGTCAATCCCCAATGCTCTAATTTGTGGATATCTCTCCACAAGAGAACTCTATCCCCTTTGCTCTGGTTTGTGGATCTCTCTCCATAGGAGAACTCTATCCCCTTTGTTATGGTTTGTGGATCTCTCTCCATAGGAGAAATCTATCCTTTTTGCTCTAGTTTATGGATCTCTCCACATGATAACTCTATCCCATTTGGTTTGGTTTTTGATCTCTCTTAATAGGAGAACTCTATCCCCTTTGCTCTGGTTTGTGGATCTCTCTCCACAAGAGAACTCTATCCCCTCTACTCTGGTTTGTGGATCTCTCTCCATAGGAGAACTCTATCCCCTCTACTATGGTTTGTGGATATCTCTCCATAGGATAACTCTATCCCCTCTACTTTGGTCTCCTCCAAAGCCTGCTCTCAACTCTATCTTAAATCTACACCAAACCTCGTCATAAGCCTAGCACAAATCTGCTCTAACTCTACTCACAAATCTATCTCAATGCTACTTCAAATATTCACAAGACTTACTTAAATCTACGTCAAAGATGCTTTAAGTCTTCTCATAAGACTTGTCCAAATCTACCTCAAAGTTTCTTCAAGTATTCTCAAAAGAATTGCTTAAATCTGCCTTAATTTTGCTCCCTGAACCTGCTCAAATATTTCCAAATTTTGCATATAAACAAATACTTATATCTCTTTCAGAAATAATTTATTCAACTAGGCAATTCAAACATATTCTACCTAGAATTTGTTTAACCTATGAAACATATAGAGAATGATATACATTATCAAAAACCCAATATGTTCTTCACATTCACAAATCTCTAATTCAATCTCTATCTCTTGCAAAATCCCTTTCAAATAAAATCAAACTAGTATATAACTTTACTTCACAAAACCGGTCTATCTTTCTTGCAAATTTTCTCTCAAAGGTCAATTACACTAATGCACAAATTGCCCTTACACGGTTGATCTCAAACACTTTTACAATTTCTATCAATGTCTTTCAAACCCTTGCATAAAATATTTCACAATGAAGTACAAACTTGATCTCAACCCTAAAACAAGTATTTCAAATTTCTTTCAACAATAGAGCACATGTAGGTCTCAAAACCTAATACAATTGCTTCCAATTTCATTCAACAATAATGCACATGTAGATCTCAAACCCTAATGCAATTATTTTCGACAATGTGCTCCAATCAATATTTTTAACTCCACCTTAAAATTACTTTTCTAAAACAGAATCACTTAGAGAAAAACGTTGAACCACCATACCTCAAAATGCTTGATGAAGATGTGCCCTCAAATACCTATCTCAAAAATAATATCTTTTGCAACTTCAAAATGATTAGCACAACATCTTTTCATATATTGGAAAACCTTCTTAAAATGTGTGCACAATTTTATTCCAAACCAATGCTCTATAGCTCTTTTGGTTTCTCAAAATAACACATCAAATTATGAACCAAACCCTTCAATATTACAAATAATAAAAACACTTTATACAGCTTTTATATCCTACTTAAATATTTCAACAATACTCCCAACAATTGATTTACCACTAATTACTTTATAACTCCACAAAATAACACTTCAAAATTAATTGCAATTTTCCCCTTTTATTTTCTTCTAAAACAATGGAAAAAATAAAATATTTATTTCCCTTATGACTCCCCTTTTATTTCCTTCTAAAAACAATGGCAAAAATAAAATATTTATCTCTTGTGACTCCCTAAGTCTAATAGTGCACAATAATCAAGCAACCTTAAGCCCTTAATATTTCAACCTTAGCACTAATAAACAAAAATTATTTTCGTTTACCACAACTACCATGGGTGGGAATCGACCATGAAACCTCCTGCCTACCAGTGCACTAGATCTACTTGGGTTGTTGCTAGGCCAACCACCCACACGATAACTCAAATACACGATATGCAATTTAACCCTTTGGTCAAATACATTCAGTCAACAAAACACAAGACATCGTCATTGAGTTTCAAACTCATGACCTATTGCCTACCCTATGCCTTAGTGCTACCCAATATACCACTAGGCCAACCACCTAGTTGGGGATAAAGCCCCATGATCCTCTCTTTATCTGACCATGAAAACTCCTTTTTTTAATCAAAATTTCATCTTTTCTTTTCTCTGATTCGCGCACGTAGGAAATCGAATACACTTAGCAATTTGAACACACACCATAGCAATTGGAACACACATCTGACCTTAGTGCTTAAATTAATCCATATTAATATGGATTTTGTCTTCTTTTCTTTGATGTCGGTGCTTTAAGTTTTATTTAAAACCTTTGATAATGTTGGCGCCAAAACCCATATTGGGTTTAAAATTATAATATAAAGTATTATAATAATTTTTATTATTAAACCTTTGGCTTCAACATTTTGTCCTTAATATTATAATATTAAGATATTATAATTTTATTTCCTTTTAAGCCTTAGTCACTTGTTTTCTACAGGGTATTTAAACTAAGGTCTTTAACATTTTAACCGAACACATAGAGCTTTGTCCCAAACCTCTTTGGCTTATAATATTTAAAATAAATATTATAATATTTTTCTTGCTTTGGGATAAAATTTTCCTTGCAAATTTAATGAATTTTGTTGCATAACTTTATTATTATTAACATAAACCATTCACCAATATGCAGAAATATCAAATCATTCATCCACAAATAATTATCCACAATAACAATCCACAAATGAGAGAGAGATAGATAATACCCTTAAGGTAGGGAAACACCAATAATACTCCTTAAGGAAGGAATCACTCCACAAGATCTCCCAAGATGAGAGGCCACTTAAGGAGGGCAAAGTCCCATAAGCCACTTCATGGGCACGATGATTACATAAGATTCTTCTTCAATGATATGAATATTACAATGACAAATATCTCTTCTTTATATATCCATATTCTTATTCTACTTTGGGGAGCCTACTACTAATATAATATTATATTATAATATAATATAATATTATAATACAATCAACCTTGGGTTATGTGTGGCCCATGCCAACCCTTATACAATATAATAATATATCCCCAAATATCTATTCCTAGGTACCCTACCATGCCACCCTCCTTACAAATGTTTCATCCTCGAAACATATGAAGAAACATGATAATATGATTTGCTAAGCAATGTTAGCAACCGGTACCAATCTCGATCATCCATCCATCCAAGTGAAACACGTTGATGTTGGTATGCCATTTTGTTACTTGAGTATCCAAATCTGCTTCGTTGGCTCCACGCTTCTTCTGTTGTATTTTGATAACTTGAATGATGGGTCCACTTGTTCCTTGATGTTGATGATCCACTCTGAAAACCAGGATCACTATGCTTTCTCTGCCAAACACTGCCATAGTTGGTGCCCTTCTGATTCCATGTAGAACCATAATATTGTTGCCTTGAACCATACCTCCAAGATTGTTGATGCTCATGGTGGTGTGGATGGTGATATGGTGCAACCTTAACTTGATGTTCTACCTTCTTTGACTTCTCAACATTTGGCTCCATTGTTTTAAATTCTTCTACACATTGTTCTTTCATGTTCTCTTTGTTTGGTGTGTCCTTGTGCTCTTCTATCAAAGCTTCCTTGGACTCTGTTACTGTTATTTCCATGGACTCCATTGTTGCTACTTCTTCCATGGACTTTGTTGCTGCTACTGCCTTCTTGGATTCTGTTTCAGGTTCTTCAATTTGTTTCTCTACAACCACTTCTTGATTTTCCTTGGATCCTTGCTCCTTAAGCTGAGAAATATCCTGCAATGTTATCTTCTTTTTCCTGTACCATAACTTCATAAACTTCTTTTGCACATTAATGTTAACAGTACCCAAAGAATCTAACCAAGGATAACCAAGAACAATATCCTCATCATCCATCTCAATAGCATAGAAATCTGAATGTAAAACATATTTATCCATGGTGATCTTCAAATCTTCAAAAATCTGAACATTCTCACCCTCTAGTTGTATGTCCTTAATTTTTGTTGCTTGAACTTGCAACTTCTTAGCCAAAGCAATATTAATAAAATTATATCTGCTACTAGGGTCAATGGAAATAATAACCTGTTCCTTTTGAATGCTTCCATGAACTTGCAAAATAGAACTTTTAGATGAATCTAAACCTTTTTTATTCTTCTCTTGCTTTTGAAAATCCAAAGATGTGACTTCATTCTTCTCATTATCTTCCTTAACATTTTCCTCTTTCTCCTTCTTGAGTAATTTTATTTCTTTTTCATAGTCTTCATTTTGTTTCTTGAAAACTTCCCATTCTCCTTTTATTTCATTCCGCTCATTTTGAATTCCCTGTAGTTTCTTTTCAAGGTCTTTGATGACATCCCACATGCTATCTATCTTTTTATCCCTTCCTTCAAGTTTTCTCTTACAAATATCTAACTTTCTTTGTAATTGAATAGGTACCCATGTGCTCAAGAATGTTGGTTCAATTTGATCCCATTTGTACAAGCCTTTACCACATTTAACCTTGTCTATCCATTGTAAAGCTTTCCCCGTAAACAAAGTATGACAACCATATTGTAACCTTTCACTAACTTGAGATTTTACTATTTTCAACCACTCTCTCACATCAATATCATTTTCTCCATTAAACTTTTCCACTCTCACATCAATATCATTTTCTCCATTAAACTTTTTCAATGACATAGTTGATGCCCTAATGCAACTAGGGTTTTTTTGACAATATATATCATGCCCTAATGCAAACTAGGGTTTTATGGAAATAAATATCTTCCCACTGATTTGAAGCTAAAAATCCACATAGACAACTAGATCTACAATTTTTCTTCCAAACAAAATAAAGTGCAACTGATTTGCTTACCCGAACTAAACAAATTTCATCTTTTGAAGAAATTCGCGACTTGAAAATTCGTCACTACCCTTGTTCCAGATGGCTGACTTCATAAGGTCGTATCTCCCTCAATACTACTCGGATTCCTTCATATGACCACTCATTTTAAATCTCTTCAAATTCTGCACAAACTGATCCAAGAATCACCTGAATCGAATAAAATCTCGTAGAGATATGGCTTCTGAAAGATGAGATGTTTTTCCAGAAAAAATCTACGAAATTCGTCACTATCCTTGTTTCGGATGACTAACTTCAAAAGGTCGTATCTCCCTCAATACTGCTTGGATTCCTTCATATGACCACTCATTTTAAAGCTCTTCAAATTCTGCACAATCTGATCCAAGAATCGCTTGAATCAGATAAACTTGCGTAGAGATATGGCTCCTGAAAGATGAGACATTTTTCCAAAAAAAATTGCCCTAATTTTGCAATTTCACACAAAAATCCCCACTTTGCCAAAATCGTTGCTCTGATACCACTTGTTGCATAACTTTATTATTATTAACATAAATCATTCACCAATATGCAAAAATATCAAATCATTCATCCACAATAATTATCCACAAATGAGATGTTAATAACAATCCACAAATGAGAGAGAGATAGATAATACCCTTAAGGTAGGGAAACACCAATAATACTCCTTAAGGAAGGAATCACTCCACAAGATCTCCCAAGATGAGAGGCCACTTAAGGAGGGCAAAGTCCCATAAGCCACTTCGTGGGCAACGACGATTACATAAGATTCTTCTTCAATGATATGAATGATTACAATGACAAATATCTCTTCTTTATATATCCATATTCTTATTCTACTTTGGGGAGCCTACTACTAATATAATATTATATTATAATATAATATAATATTATAATACAATCAACCTTGGGTTATGTGTGGCCCATGCCAACCCTTATACAATATAATAATATATCCCCAAATATCTATTCCTAGGTACCCTACCAAACTTATAAACCTTATATTTTTGCCATGCCAAGATATCTTTGACATCAATGACAACCAATGTCATCAACCTATGACATCAATCCTTTGACATCAATGACAACAATATACTCAAAATTTCCAACAATCTCCCCCTTTGTCATTGATGGTAACCCTTTCTAAAAATTCCTTTTCCTACCACTGGATTCCAAATTTGCTCCCCTTGAGAAGCTGCTCCTCCTAACTGAATGCTCTCCCCCTTACTCAAATCTCTCCCCCTTTGACATCAATGGCAAAGGGACTCCTTTGGGTCTAAAGATAAGACTCTTAGTCTAGCTCCCTCCCCACCTCCTCTCCTTGAGGTGATTAATTTTGGGGTGGGAGTATCTCTACTCCTAGCATACAATGCTCTTTTTCTTTGTCAACCTTATTTTTCAATATTTTTGTAGCCATACCCTTTTGATCCTTTTGAGTGTCCCTGTTCTTGCTTGACTCTGGAAGTTCTAGAAACTTTGTTCTACACCACTTGGCCTTATGCCCAAGATTATTGCACTTGTAACACTTAATGTTGTAGTTCTTGGAAGGTGCAAATATCTTGAAGTTCCTCTTGGTGAAGCCATAATCATTTCTGTCATGAACCCTATAGTGGATCTCTTTATGACCAAAGTGATTACAAGAGTAGCAATACCCTTGAAAGAGATGTCCATATTTGAATGAGTTGAAGTTCCTCTTAGTGAAACCATACTCCTTTTTTCATGAACCCTGCAATGCATAGCCTTGTGACCAAAATGATTACATGAAAAACAATATCCTTTGAAAAAATCTTGTTTTGAAGCCTCTGTTCTCTTAGTCCTTTCTTTGCCTTCTCTATGATGATCCCTGTTTCTTGTTTGTGCATTTTTTCCTTTCTTAGTGAAGCTTCTATTCTTCAACTTATCCGCATAAGTCTTAATTTCTTCTTCACTCTCTTCCTCTGAAACTTTTTCTTTTGAGCTTGAGCTTGACCCTTCTTCTTGTTTCCCTTGTCCTTCTTCAAAACCAAGTCCTGTTTTGATAGATGAAGATCTTTGTGCATTGATAATTTTATCCAAAGTTTTTGAACTTTTCCCAAACTTGTGTAGCTTGTCCTTAGAATATTTCACTTCCATCCTTAGAGAAACTACCTCATGTTCTAATATTTCATATTCTAACTCTTTTACCTCTAAATTTTCAACCATGACCTCTTTAAATCTCCTTGCCTTAGCTTTTGAGTTTGTCAGGTCTTGTAGAAGCTTTTCTTTTTCTTCCTCATGTTCTTGAACTTGAGCCTTTAGTCTTGAATTCTACTTTCTAATACTTTTCAACTCTTTGAGAGCAACAATAAGTTCTTCTTCTAGATCAATTGTGCCTTCCTCTTCATTTTTTGAATCTTTCTCTACTTCTTGGTCTTCAAGAGCATCTTCATACTTTTCGACTTTATCTTCAACAGGAGCATTTTCTTCCTCTTCTATTGCCAAAAATAGAATCTCTTCTTCTTCACTATCACTATCACTTGAAGCATTGCTTGCCTTGTTAACATAGAAACTCTTCTTGTGCCTTTGAAAGAATTTATTTTCATGCTTGTCTTGACCATACCTATTTTTATTTTCATGCCTAAATTTTTCTTCTTCCTTTTTCTTATGATCTTGTTTCTCTTCACTGCTACTACTTCTAGCTTGTGGACAATTAGATGCATAGTGACCAAAATTACCACAATTAAAACATTTCATAGTCTTCATACCTTTGTGCTTTCTTGAGTCCTTATTCCTTCTCACATAGTTAGCTTCTTCATTACTGCTTGACTCACCACTTGATTATGGTTTCTTATATTTTGTCTTCTTTGAA
Organism: Wollemia nobilis; assembly: GCA_028583015.1. NCBI lineage: Eukaryota > Viridiplantae > Streptophyta > Pinopsida > Araucariales > Araucariaceae > Wollemia > Wollemia nobilis. The sequence continues at coordinate 3,230,007 of JAQPPZ010016363.1, read as the reverse complement.
GCTTTGAAAGTTACCTCTTTCTTGGAATTGGGATCCTTTACTATTCTCATCTCATAAGTTGTGAGAATTCCATGTAACTCATCCATAGTCAACTTATCAATATCTCTCATCTCTTCTATAGCTGAAACCTTTGCATCATACCTTATAGGGAGTGATCTTAATACTTTCTGAGCAACATTGGAGTCTTCAATTTTGAATCCAAGTCCATGCATGGTATTAACAACCTCATCCACATGAAGTAAGTATTTAGCAATATCTTCCTCATCTTCCATATTCAAATATTTAAATATTTTCTTGTGGTTTTGTAGTTTTTCCAACTTGACCTTGTTATCTCCTTCATATGTTTGCTTCAATTTATCCCATATCTCTTTTGTTGATTTGCAGTGCATAACTTTCACAAATTTTGCTTCACATAATCCACTTAAGATTCCATTCATAGCCTTGGCATTATTCACATGTAACTTCTTACCATCCTTATCTATGGGAGGAGTAGTTGTAGGTGTGAACCCATCCTCAATAGATTGCCATGTCTCATATCCTTGTGCCATCAAGTAAGTCTTCATCCTTATACTCCAGAAAGCATAATTGTTCCCATCAAACAATGGAGCCTTGTTTGATGAAGATCCACTCTGAGATGCCATCTGTGTTCTTGTAATATCTTCCTTCAAGTTGTTAGACTTTTCTTAAGGAACCCACTCTGATACCAATTGAAGAACACAAGCTTATACTGAGAGGGGGGGTGAATAGTATAAGATCAACTTTTACTTTTCTTTCAAATGATAACAACAATAATATCAATGCAGTAAAATAAACAATGCATAAATCATCACACACATGAGAGACACAAATTTAACGTGGTTCACCCAATGTGGGCTACATCCATGGAGAAAATATTTCTTCTAAATTTTCTCAACAAATCTCTTGGGAATCAATTCCCTATTACAATGTTTATGGACCTCTTGTCCAAAGGAGATCTCAATCCCTAATGCTCTGATTTGTGGATCTCTCTCCACAGGAGAACTCTATCCCCTCTACTCTAGTTTGTGGATCTCTCTCCATAGGAGAACTCTATCCCCTTTGCTTTGGTTTGTGGATCTCTCTCCATAGGAGAACTCTATCCCCTTTTCTCTGGTTTGTGGATCTCTCTCCATAGGAGAACTCTATCCTCTTTTCTTTGGTTTGTGGATCTCTCTCCATAGGAGAACTCTATCCCCTCTACTTTGGTTTATGGATCTCTCTCCATAGGATAACTCTATCCCCTCTACTCTGGTTTGTAGATCTCTCTCCATAGGAGAACTCTATCCCCTCTACTCTAGTTTGTGGATCTCTCTCCATAGGAGAAATCTATCCCCTCTACTATGGTCTGCTCCAAAGCCTTCTCTCAACTCTATCTCAAATATGCACCAAACCTCGTCATAAGGCTAGCACAAATCTGCTCTAACTCTACTCATAAATCTATCTTAATGTTGTTTCAAGTCTTCACAAGACTTGCTCAAATCTACCTCAAATCTACTTCAAGTCTTCTCACAAGACTTGCTCAAATCTACCTCAAAGCTTCTTCAAGTCTTCTCACAAGACTTGCTCAAATCTACCTCAATGTTGCTCACTGAACCTGCTCAAATATTTTCAAATCTTGCATACAAACAAATGCTTATATCTCTTTCAGAAATACTTTCTTCAACTAGGCAATTCAAACATATTCTACCTAGAATTCGTTTAACCTCTGGAACATATAGAGAATGATATGCACTATCAAAAACCCAATATGTTCTTCACATTCACAAATTCTAATTCAATCTCTATCTCTTGCAAAATCCCTTTCAAATCAAATCAAACTAGTGTATAACTTCCTTCACAAAACTGGTCTATCTTTCTTGCAAATTTCCTCTCAAATATCAATCACACTAATGCACAAATTTCCCTTACAATATTGATCTCAAACACTTTCACAATTGCTTTCAATGTCTTTCAAACCCTTGCACAAAATATTTCACAATGAAGTACAAACTTGGTCTCAACCCTAACACAAGTATTTCAGATTTCTTTCAACAATAGAGCACATGTAGGTCTCAAACCCTAATACAATTGCTTCCAATTTCATTCAACAATAATGCACATGTAGGTCTCAAACCCTAATGCAAATATTTCCAACAATGTGCTCCAATCAACCCTTTTAACTCCACCTCAAAAATTACTTTCTCAAAACACAACCACCTAGATAAAAATTTGAACCACCATACCTCAAAATGCTTGATGAAGATGTGCCCTCAAATACCTATCTCAAAAATAATATCTTTTGCAACTTCAAAAGGATTAGCACAACACCTTTTCATATATTGGAAAACCTTCTCAAAATGTGTGCACAATTTTGTTCCAAACCAATGCTCTATAACTCTCTTAGTTTCTCAAAATAACACATCAAATCATGAACCAAGCCCTTCAATATTACAAACAATAAAAGCACTTTATACACCTTTTATCTCCTACTTAAATATTTCAACAATACACCCAACAATTGATTTACCACTAATTACCTTATAACTCCACAAAATAACACTTCAAAATTAATTGCAATTTGCCCCTTTTATTTTCTTCTAAAACAATGGCAAAAATAAAATATTTATTTCCCTTATGACTCCCCTTTTATTTCCTTCTAACAACAATGGCAGAAATAAAATATTTATTTCCCTTATGACTCCCTAAGTCCAATAGCACACAATAATCAAGCAACCTTAAGCCCTTAATATTTCAACCTTAGCACTAATAAACAAAAAATTATTTCTGCTTACCACAACTACTACGGGTGGGAATCAACCATGAAACCTCCTGCCTACCAGTGCGCTAGCGCCACTTGGGTTACCGCTAGGCCAACCACCCACATGAGAACTCAAATACACGATATGCAATTTAACCTTTCGGTCAAATCCATTCAGTCAACAAAATGCAAAAGACGTCGCCATCGAGTTTCAAACTCATGACCTATTGCCTACCCTACGCCTTAGCATTGCCCATTCTGTTGCTAGGCTAGCCACCTAGTTGGGGATAAAGCCCCACGATCCTCTCTTTATTCGACCATGAAAACTCCTTTTTTTTAAATCAAAATTTTATCTTTTCTTTTCTCTGATTCACGCATGCAGGAAATCGAATACACTTAGCAATTCGAACACACACCATAGCAATTCAAAAAACATATTGACCTTAGTGCATAATTTAATCCATATTAATATGGATTTCTCCTTCTTTCCTTTGACGTCGGTGCTTTAGGTTTTATTTAAAACCTTTGAAAATGTTTGGTGCCAAAACCCATCTTGGGTTTAAAATTATAATATAAAGTATTATAATAATTTTTATTATTAAACCTTTGGCTTCAACCTTTTGTCCTTAATATTATAATATTAAAATATTATAATATTATTTCTTTTTAAGCCTTAGTCACTTGCTTTCTGCATGGTCTTTAAACTAGGGTCTTCAACCTTTTAACCAAACACTTAGAGCTTTGTCCCAAACCTCTTTGGCTTATAATATTTAAAATAAATATTATAACCTTTTCCTTGCATTGGGATGAACTTTGCCTTGCATATTTAACCAACTTATAAACCTTATCTTTTTGCCATGCCAAGCTATCTTTGACATCAATGACAACCAATGTCATCAACCTATGACATCAATCCTTTGACATCAATGACAACAATATACTCAAAATTTTCTAACATGACTATCTTTTAAACAATATGATTTTAATTTAGATATGATTAAATAAATATCTAAGTGATTATATTATTAGAAATTTCTAAAGATGTTAGCATATGCAATTCATGGAATATTTTTTTTATTTTTAAGTTTTTGTTTAACAAGATCATTGAATTGAATTTTTTTTTACAATAAGCATGATATGATAATTGTGTAAAAATGATAACAATAAACTTATCCATATTAATATCAACACAAACTTCTTTAAACATAGATATGGATGTAACACTTGCATCAATGTGAACAAGTGTGTGGAGGTTTTACCCACTATGGGTGGTTGCTCCATTATTGACTGCTATGAGGTGATTACCTGCTAGGATGTATGTCGAGGTCTACTAAAAATGACCAAGGAGCTTATCCTGTAATGGGGTGTTGAGCTTGTTGAGTCAAAAGAGAGTATGAGGAGGGAAATAATACCTAGGGAGATCTTTCTAGGCATCAGAGTCCTAGTGAAAAGTACAATGCATGTGAGATATGACCTAACTAGGTATCATCACATGCCATTGTTGCATGATTCCCAAAATCTATATGAGCAAGAAGTCATGAACAATCAATCATGCATTTATGACAGACAAACATGCAAGGAGTTTGGTTTAGATGTCAATCAACCATTAAAAAATGACAAGCAAGAATGCAATATGAGCAGGTAAGTGGATGCAAGAAAAAAATGCAAATGCAATTGTATGAAGGTTTTTTTGTTAAGAATTGAGATCAATGCAAAACATGAATGCACCATTCATCTTATTAAAATAAATTAACATGCCATGAGGTGTTGGATCAAAGATATCCCCAAGGAATGAATTTTATTGATGATTAAAATCATGGGAAAGTTCTTCCAAGGCCCTTATTTTGGCATTCATGGCACGATAATCACTACACTTTCTAACAACATTCTTTTTAACATAAAAGATATTATACAAAGATTTCTCACTCTCTAGCATAGAAGGAAATTTATATTTAGAACAGACAGAGCCAACCATATTACAAAACATTATCTTTGAAGGTAAAGAAAAATTAACACTTTTACTATTATCTATTGACAACTTTTGATATTCCATGTATTCTGCATAAGTCATAAGATGATAATCATCCTCAAAATGCAAAGGTTCATTTTTATTATGTAAAAAACCTATACCACATCTCCCAAAAAAAATCTCAACATCCAAGGGTTCTTAAATACCCTTCTATTGTGATCATAATTATTTACTTGCATATCCCATACCGGAAAGGATTTGCTTAGGAAGGGGATAGTCATTAGTGCGATAGCATTGAGCAAAAGAGCGCTCATTGAAAGATGGGTTTCTACCATGAAGCTTTCTTTAGAAGTCATACCTCTGAAGATAAAAGCACATGTGCCAATGTGTACAACATCACTCTTATTATGAGGCAAGCTCATATTTCAAGGTGAAGGTTGTAGTTTGGCTAGATCCAGAACAGGTTCTTGAAGAAATTGATTATCATGATCCGAGGAGAAAGAATGAGTCTTATGTTCCTTAGTCACTTTTAAAATTTGAAAATACTTAGAAATTTGAGATGAGGAACATGGGAAAGTTTCTAAATAAATATAAGGACAAGAATAAGAATCTATTTGAGCTAAATCTATATTTTAATAGAATTCAAATGGTCAAGGATCACCTGGAATGGTGATAACTTGATTCTTGAATTCAAACTTGATACATTGATGAAAAGTAGAAGGGACAACCTTCATAGCATTGATCCAAGGTTACCCAAGAAGAATATTAAAATATGCAAGATAATGTACCACATAAAAAAAAAGTATCCAATATTCTTGGCCCTACTTTTAAGGGGAGATATATGACACCACAGGCCTCTTGGGACTCATTGTTGAAAGTTTTAATAATGATATCAGTTTTTGTTAAATCTTCCTCTTTTAATCCAAATTTTTGAAAGAATTGATATGTACACAAATTGAGGGATGACCCATTATCAATCAAAACTCACTTGATAAGGGTATCCCCAATAAGTGTGGTGATGTAAAGTGATGAGTCTCTGTGTAAGCTTGAGGAAGGTTTATCATCTGAGAATGAGATATGATGTATCCCAAAATAACCTACAGTGTCAACTATGGAATTAGGAGGGATGTCTAGGAAAATAGATTGATATTGTAAAAAATTTATCAAAGCATTTCTATGATCGAGAGAAGTTTGCAAAAGTTCTAACATTGATATATTTGTTGGCATACTAGCTACCTGCTTTTGAAGATTAAATGAAAGTGTTGGACATTTTGAGCTCATTTAGTTGTCATTGATGTCAAGGTGAAAAGTCGTCATTGATGCCAAAGTAAACATATGAAGACATCATTAATACCATGGAGCACACCATCAATAGCACCAGGAACAATGCGAAGAGTTGAAGAAAAAGTTGGCAAAATAATGTTTTATGAGGGTTTATGGTAAACTCATGGTGGAAGATTAAATGGTTTTATTAAAATCATTATGAGGATATAAAAGTCTCCTCACACATTGAGATGGCAGTTAAGATTTTAAAAGACCCACGGTGGCAGAATAATTTACAAATTAAAGGTTTAAGTTTAAACCCAAGGAAGGCTTTAATCTCCTTAAAGTTAAAGTTTATAAATATAATTTATAAAATTTAAATTCCTTAGAATTTAAATAATTTATAAATTATAAAGGTTTTAAAATGCACCAACATCATAAAATAAAATGGAGCACCGAATTCTAAGGAATAAGGTGAAATCATGTATAAATAATATGCCAAGAGGCATTCAAAAGTATCCCTCTTTGATTTAATTTTTCATGCGACCAAGTTAAAGGAATTCGTGCAATCGTTGATCGTTGAGGAAGAAGACAAAGAGGTTATTTGTCTTATTAGCGCCAGGAAGAAGACAAAAAGTGTAAGCGCATATTGGTTGACCCACATAGGACACGGTGGTCCATTGGTACAACGCATTTTGCGAGAGCGTTGGGAGTGGAAGGAGTCCACGATCGATTCGCATGGAGTGGCTGTTTGACTTGAGCGCCAAGGGAAATTTTTTGTTCACATTCGGTTTGAGCGCCAAGTGTGGAAGAAGGAGCATGAGGTGCTCATGGAGTATTAAACATGCGTCTAGCGCACATGGTGGTCAAAGTCCATGGCTAGAGCGCTCGCGGAGGCAGAGATTGTGGGTTCGAATCCCACTAGTGGCAAAGGTAATTTTTGATTAAATTTTATATTGCCTAAAGTTTTTCTTAAGGGGTCATTTGGAGTTATAAGGGTTTGTGAAGAATTATTTTTAATTGATTTGTGTTTGGAGTTATAAGGGTTTGTGAAGGATTATTTTTAATTGATTTGTACTATTTGGAGTTATAAGGGTTTGTGAAGAATTATTTTATTGGAAATTGATTTGTGCTATTTGGAGTTAAAAGGGTTTTTGAAAGATTGTTTTATTGAGAAGTGATTTATGTTATTGGGTTTTTAAAGAAAGAGGATTTGATTTTTGCCAAAGTTCTTCTTGCCATTAAAATTGATTAAAGAGGTTTTGAGTTATTTTGGTGGATGTTGAATTTATTTTTAGTTGGGAGTTTATAAGGTGTTATTGGATAAATATTTTATGTATGTTGATGGTTGTTTTTGAAAGGTGGAGTGATAAGGTGTAATTGAGTATTTACATTATATTGTGAGAAAGATTTATCTTCTAACCTCTTTGAGCTTGGCATAGAAGTGTTTGTGGTTGTGACAGATTTATGAGATCCCTTCATCTTCAATAAAAAGGTATGAGCACATTCTTCCATAGTTGAGTTGATTGATTGGTTTTCTCGAAAATAAGTTTGGAGTGAAAAGGACTTGATTAGGGTTTCCTATTGAGTGTGTTGAGTTAATGCTTCAAGGTTTTTTAGGAATAAAGAGTTGTTGTTAAAACCTTGTTTGATAAGCATTGTTGTTGAAGCCATTGGTTGTGTGAAGAACTTGAGTTAGGGTTTTGCAAAGATCATGAGTATCATTGTTATGTGAAGATTGTTTTATAAGCATTGTTGTTGAAGTGAGTTGTTGTGCAAAGAACTTGAACTAGGGTTTGAAAAGAACATGAGTATCATTGTTATGTGAGATTTGTTGTTGAGCATTGTTGGAAATATTTTGAGTTGGTGGTTATATGCTTGGACTAGGGTTTGTGAGAAAGGGGTGTTTCATTGAGTGATTGGTTGAGTAGAGTTGGTTGAGCCTAGTCAAGTGGATGTGTGAAGTGATTGTTCAAGTTCCATAAAACAAACTATTCTATATTCTGATTTGAGTTGAGAAAGTGATTGAGCATTGAGTGTAGAACATATTGAGTCTCTAACAATTCTCTTTATGTTTCTAATTTGAGAAGTGATTAAAATTAATTGATCAATTGTGATGAGTATAGAATTATTGAGATTTAACAATTCTGTGTGATGTTTATATGAGATATTGAGAAAGTTTTGTGTGGACTTGTTGAGTATATTTGAGCAAGTTCTATGTGGACTTGTTGAGAAGATTTGAGCAAGTTCTGAGTGGACTTGTTGAGAATATTTGAGCAAGTTTTGAGTGGACTTGTTGAGAATATTTGAGCAAGTTCTGAGTGGACTTGTTGAGAATATTTGAGCAAGTTTTGAGTGGACTTGTTGAGCAGATTTGAGCAAGTTTTGAGTGGACTTGTTGAGCATATTTGAGCAAGTTCTGAGTGGACTTGTTGAGCAGATTTAAGCAAGTTCTGTGTGGACTTGTGGAGTAGAGTTTGGTGCAGATTTGAGGATAAGTTTGTGCCAGACTAAAGATAGAGATTGAGAAGATTTGTGCTAGACCAAAGGACTATGTTTAGTGTAGATTTGAGATAGAGATTTGGAGGTGATAGAGTAGAGAGGATAGTAGTCTCTAGTGGATAGAGATCCATCAGCCAGGGTAGTGAGGATAGGTCTTCTGAGTGGGGATAAGAGTCTTCAATGGAGAGAGATCCATAAGCCAGTGTAGTGGAGGCAGTAGTCTTCTAGAGGATCACCAACCAGAGTAGAGGAGAAGGAGTTCTCCTATGGATAGAGATCCATGAACTTGATTTAGGGGATCAACATCTCCTTTGGATAGAGGTCCATAAACATTGTAGGGAAAGGATTCCCAAGAGATTATTTGAGAAAATTTTATAAGAAATATTTTCTTCATGGAGGTAGCCATATTTGGGTGAACCACGTTAAATTGGTGTCTCTATTGTGTGTGGTGATTTATGCATTGCTTTTATTACTATTGTTGATATTGCTATCTATACATTGCATAATATTGATTTGGAAAGAAAAGTAAAAAGTGGTCTTATACTGTTCACCCCCCTCTCAGTATAAGCTTGTGTTCTTCAATTGGTATCAGAGCGGGTTCCTTCATAAGAGTTTAACAACTTGAAGGAAAAGCTAACAAGAACACAATGGATCCTAAGGAGGTGTCCTCAAATAATTTAGCACCAGTATTTGATGGAAGTGACTATATGTATTGGAGTATGATGATGAAGATCTACCTGATGGCACTTGGCAATGAAATTTGGGAAGCAGTGGAATTTGGATATGATCCCTTAGTCAATCCTCCTATAGATAAGGAAGGTAAGCTTCTACAACACTATAATTCAAAAGCAATGAATGCACTTGTGAGAGGTTTGCATAGAACAGAGTCTATGAAAGTTATGCATTGTCAAACTGCAAAAGAAATGTGGGATAAATTGCAAAATATATATGAAGGAGATAAAAGTGTCAAGAAAGCAAAGATGTAAAATCTCAAAGGACAATTTGAAGCATTAAGAATGAATGATGAGGAAAATATTAGTGCTTATCTACTTCGAATTGATGAGGTTGTTAATGATATGCAAGGACTTGGAATGAAGATTGATGAATCTGATGTTTGTGATAAAGTATTAAGATCTCTTCCAAAAAGATTCAGTGAAAAGGTTTCTGCTATAGAAGTGTCAATGGATGGTGATACTTTGACAAGAGATAAGTTGCTTGGTATGCTCACAATATTTGAGATAAGAACAAAAGATCCTATTCCCTAGAAGGAAGCAACATTCAAAGCAATCAAGAAGACAAAGGGTAAGAAGTCAAAATCAAGCAATGAGTCATCTAGTGATGAAGAAGCTAATTATGGTAGAAGAGATAAGGACTCTAGAAGATCCAGAGATCTAAGATCTATTAAGTGTTTCAATTGTGGAAAGTATGGACATTTTGCAACAGATTGTCAAGAACCCAAGAACAACAATGGTGAAGAAAAATAGGATCACAAAAATAGGGAATCAGAAAGATACAGGCACCAAAAGAAAAGCAAGGATGGACAAAGCAGACAAGGAAAGAAGTTCTTTCAAAGGCAAAAGAGGAGCTACTATGCGGATAAGGCAAGTAAGTACTCAAGTGATAGTGATGCTAGTTTTTTAGACAATGATAGAGATGAAGTCCTATTTATGATTGAAGAAAAAGAGCAAGTTAAGAAAAGGACTCCAATAATTCTCAAGTGTTTTAGATGTGGTAACTTTGGACATCTTGAAGATAATTGTACAAGGGATGGTTATAGTTTCAGTGATGATGAATATGAAGATACACTTGAAGGACTAGATGAAAATCTTCTAATGGCATTAGAAGAAGAAGAAGGTGATCCTATAGAAGACAAGCCAATAGAAAATAAAGATGTGGACAAAGGTAAACAAATAGAGGAATATTCAGAGAAGGATGGATATGATCTCAAGGGAGAACTTATTTATGCCCTTGAAATAGTAAAGAAGGTAAGAAAGCAACACTCTAAACTTGAAATTCAGTTTCAAGAATGTGATGAAGAGAGAAGATTGCTTATAGAGGATTTAGAAAAATCAAAGGCTAAGGCAAAAAGGTTCAAGGATAAGTTAGAAGCAAAGATCTTAGAATGTGAGAAGTTAGCACAAGAAGTGGCACTACTAAGAGAAGATTTAGAGGACTCCAAGGTCAAGATGAAAGGGTTCAAAAATAGCTCAAAGAACTTGGATAAGTTCATCAAGACACAAAAGACTACATCAAGCAAAATAGGTCTTGGATTTGAACAAGTTCAAAAGAAATGGGAAGGAGAGTCAACCTCAAGTTTTGGAGGAGAAGAAACTTCAGATGAAGATACTTCAGAAGAAGATAATGTAAAATAAAGTGAGACATCTGAGGATGAGTTGGACAATAGAGAGTTCAACAAAAATAGGAACAATGCACAAAGAAGATACGAGATGGAACAACAATCAGAATAGGTCAAGAGAGACTAAGAGACCAATGAGGTCAAGACAAGGAAACTTCAATGGAAGATGCTTTTCATGTCACAGGTTTGGGCACATGGCTTCACAATGCAGGACACATGAAAGACATGAATATGGGAACATACAACTTTTCCATGGGTATTGCTACTTAATCATGTGTTGGTCCCCAAGGCAATGAATTGAGGGTTCATGACAGAAGAGGATATGGCTTCACTAGGAGAAATCCTAAGACATTTGCACCTCCAAGGAATAATAACATTAAGTGTTATAAGTGCAATAATGATGGTCACACAACAAAGTGGTGTAGAGCAGACATTCCAGAAACATGTATGAACAGGAATAGGAACATGAATATGAATATGAACGGAAAAGGAACAGAATAGGAACATGGATATGAACAGGAACAAGAACATGGATATGAATAGGAATAGGAACAAGGATATGAATAGGAACATGGATAGGAACATGGACATGGAAAGAAATAGTCAGAGGAATCAGAAGGATCAGATAAGAAGGAAAGAGGATAAAGGTAAAGAACAATGCTTTCTAGGAGTAGAAATACTCCCACCCCAGAATTAACCACCTCAAGAGAAGGTGGGGGAGGGGCTAAGCTAAGAGGCTCATTCTTAGCCCCGAGCCCCAAAGGTGACCCTTTGCCATTGATGTCAAAGGGGGAGATATTTGAGTAAGGGGGAGAGATTTGATATTTGAGAGAGCATTGAGCCAAGGGGAGCAATGTCCCAGGGGGAGCAGAACAAAGGAAAGGTCAAGTTTTCGGTAAAAGGAAATTGGGTTGCCATCAATGACAAAGGGGGAGATTGTTGGACATTTTGAGCTCATTTAGTTGTCATTGATGTCAAGGTGAAAAGTCGTCATTGATGCCAAAGTAAACATATGAAGACGTCATTAATACCATGGAGCACACCATCAATAGCACTAGGAACAATGTGAAGAGTTGAAGAAAAAGTTGGCAAAATAATGTTTTATGAGGGTTTATGGTAAACTCATGGTGGAAGATTAAATGGTTTTATTAAAATCATTATGAGGATATAAAAGTCTCCTCACACATTGAGATGGTAGTTAAGATTTTAAAAGACCCATGGTGGTAGAATAATTTACAAATTAAAGGTTTAAGTTTAAACCCAAGGAAGGCTTTAATCTCCTTAAAGTTAAAGTTTATAAATATAATTTATAAAATTTAAATTCTATTAGAATTTAAATAATTTATAAATTATAAAAGGTTTTGAAATGCGTCGACGTCATCAAATAAAATGGAGCATCGATGTCTAAGGCATAAGGTGAAATCATGTATAAATAATATGCCAAGAGGCATTCAAAAGTATCCCTCTTCGAATTAATTTTTGATGTGACCAAGCTAAAGGAATTCATGCAAATCGTTGAACGTTGAGGAAGAAGACAAAGAGCTTATTTGTCTTATTAGTGCAAGTAGAAGATAAAAGGTGTAAGCGCATGGTGTGACCCACATTGGACATGGTGGTCCAATGGTACAACACATTGTGTGAGAGCGTTGGAGTGGAAGGAGTCCACGATCGATTCACGTGGACGATTGGTGTGTTCGACTTGAGCGCCAAGGGAAAGTTTTTGTTCACGTTCGGTTTGAGCGCCAGGTGTGGTAGAAGGAGCATGAGGTGCTCATGGAGTATTAAGCATGCATCTAGCGCACATGGTGGTAAGGTCCACGGCTAGAGCGCTCATGGAGGCAGAGATTGTGGGTTCGAATCCCACTAGTGGCAAAGGTAATTTTTGATTAAATTTTATATTGCCTAAAGTTTTTCTTAAGGGGTCATTTGGAGTTATAAGGGTTTGTGAAGAATTATTTTTAATTGATTTGTGTTTGGAGTTATAAGGGTTTGTGAAGAATTATTTTATTGGTAAATGATTTGTGTTATTTGGAGTTATAAGGGTTTGTGAAGAATTATTTTATTGGAAATTGATTTGTGCTATTTGGAGTTAAAAGGGTTTTTGAAAGATTGTTTTATTGAGAAGTGATTTATGTTATTGAGGTTTTTAAAAGAAAGAGGATTTGATTTATGCCAAAGTTCTTCTTGCCATTAAAATTGATTAAAGAGGTTTTGAGTTATTTTGGTGGATGTTGAATTTATTTTTAGTTGGGAGTTTATAAGGTGTTATTGGATAAATATTTTATGTATGTTGATGGTTGTTTTTGAAAGGTGGAGTGATAAGGTGTAATTGAGTATTTACATTATATTGTGAGAAAGATTTATCTTCTAACCTCTTTGAGCTTGGCATAGAAGTGTTTGTGGTTGTGACAGATTTATGAGATCCCTTCATCTTCAATAAAAAGGTATGAGCACATTCTTCCATAGTTGAGTTGATTGATTGGTTTTCTGGAAAATAAGTTTGGAGTGAAAAGGACTTGATTAGGGTTTCCTATTGAGTGTGTTGAGTTAATGCTTCAAGGTTTTTCTGGAGTAAAGAGTTGTTGTTAAAACCTTGTTTGATAAGCATTGTTGTTGAAGCCATTGGTTGTGTGAAGAACTTGAGTTAGGGTTTGAAAATATCATGAGTATCATTGTTATGTGAAGATTGTTTTATAAGCATTGTTGTTGAAGTGAGTTGTTGTGCAAAGAACTTGAACTAGGGTTTGAAAAGAACATGAGTATCATTGTTATGTGAGATTTGTTGTTGAGCATTGTTGGAAATATTTTGAGTTGGTGGTTATATGCTTGGACTAGGGTTTGTGAGAAAGGGGTGTTTCATTGAGTGATTGGTTGAGTAGAGTTGATTGAGCCTAGTCAAGTGGATGTGTGAAGTGATTGTTCAAGTTCCATAAAACAAACTATTCTATATTCTGATTTGAATTGAGAAAGTGATTGAGCATTGAGTGTAGAACATATTGAGTCTCTAACAATTCTCTTTATGTTTCTATGAGATTTGAAATTATTGAGAATTTGAGTGAGTTTGTGGACTTGTTGAGTTTGAAAGTTTGTGTGGACTTGTTGAGAATATTGGACAAGTTCTGTGTGGACTTGTTGAGAATATTTGAGCAAGTTCTGTGTGGACTTGTTGAGCAGATTTGAGCAAGTTCTGTGTGGACTTGTTGAGCATATTTGAGCAAGTTCTATGTGGACTTGTTGAGCAGATTTGAGCAAGTTTTGTGTGGACTTGTTGAGTATATTTGAGCAAGTTCTGTGTGGACTTGTTGAGCATATTTGAGCAAGTTCTATGTGGACTTGTTGAGCATATTTGAGCAAGTTCTGAGTGGACTTGTTGAGCATATTTAAGCAAGTTCTGAGTGGACTTGTTTGAGAAAAATTTGGTGCATATTTGAGGATAGATTTGTGCCAAACCAAAGATAGATATTGAGGAAGATTTGTGCTAGATCGAAGGACTATGTTTAGTGTAGATTTGAGATAGAGCTTTGGAGGTGATAGAGCAGAGAGGATAGTAGTCTCTAGTGGATAGAGATCCATCAGCCAGGGTAGTGAGGATAGGTCTTCTGAGTGGGGATAAGAGTCTTCAGTGGAGAGAGATCCACAAGCCAGTGTAGTGGAGGTAGTAGTCTTCTAGAGGATCACCAACCAGAGTAGAGGAGAAGGAGTTCTCCTATGGATAGAGATCCATGAACTTGATTTAGGGGATCAACATCTCCTTTGGACAGAGGTCCATAAACATTGTAGGGAAAGGATTCCCAAGAGATTATTTGAGAAAAATTTATAAGAAATATTTTCTCCGTGGAGGTAGCCATCTTTGGGTGAACCACGTTAAATTGGTGTCTCTATTGTGTGTGGTGATTTATGCATTGCTTTGATTACTTCTGTTGATATTGCTATCTATACATTGCATAATATTGATTTGGAAAGAAAAGTAAAAAGTGGTCTTATACTGTTCACCCCCCTCTCAGTATAAGCTTGTGTTCTTCAATTGGTATCAGAGTGGGTTCCTTCAGAAGAGTTTAACAGCTTGAAGGAAAAGCTAACAAGAACACAATGGATCCTAAGGAGGTGTCCTCAAATAATTCAGCACCAGTATTTGATGGAAGTGACTATATGTATTGGAGTATGATGATGAAGATCTACCTGATGGCACTTGGAAATGAAATTTGGGAAGCAATGGAATTTGGATATGATCCCTTAGTCAATCCTCCTACAGATAAGGAAGGTAAGCTTCTACAACACTATAATTCAAAAGCAATGAATGCACTTGTGAGAGGTTTGCATAGAACAGAGTCTATGAAAGTTATGCATTGTCAAACTACAAAAGAAATGTGGGATAAATTGCAAAATATATATGAAGGAGATAAGAGTGTCAAGAAAGCAAAAATTTGAAATCTCAAAGGACAATTTGAAGCATTAAGAATGAATGATGAGGAAAATATTAGTGCTTATCTACTTTGAATTGATGAGGTTGTTAATGATATGCAAGGACTTGGAATGAAGATTGATGAATCTGATGTTTGTGATAAAGTATTAAGATCTCTTCCAAAAATATTCAGTGAACAGGTTTCTGCTATAGAAGTGTCAATGGATGGTGATACTTTGACAAGAGATAAGTTGCTTGGTATGCTCACAACATTTGAGATAAGAACAAAAGATCCTATTCCCTAGAAGGAAGCAACATTCAAAGCAATCAATAAGACAAAGGGTAAGAAGTCAGAATCAAGCAATGAGTCATCCAATGATGAAGAAGCTAACTATGGTAGAAGAGATAAGGACTATAGAAGATCCAGAGATCTAAGATCTATTAAGTGTTTCAATTGTGGAAAGTATGGACATTTTGCAACAGATTTTCAAGAACCCAAGAACAACAATGGTGAAGAAAAATAGGATCACAGAAATAGGGAATCAGAAAGATACAAGCACCAGAAGAAAAGCAAGGATGGACAAAGCAGACAAGGAAAGAAGTTCTTTCAAAGGCAAAAGAGAAGCTACTATGCGGATAAGGCAAGTAAGTATTCAAGTGATAGTGATGCTAGTTTTTCAGACAATGATAGAGATGAAGTCCTATTTATGATTGAAGAAAAAGAACCAGTTAAGAAAAGGACTCCAATCATTCTCAAGTGTTTTAGATGTGGTAACTTTGGACATCTTGAAGATAGTTGTACAAGGGATGGTTATAGTTTTAGTGATGATGAATATGAAGATACACTTGAAGGACCAGATGAAAATCTTCTAATGGCATTAGAAGATGAAAAAGGTGATCCCATAGAAGACAAGTCAAAAGAAAATAAAGAAGTGGACAAAGGTAAACAAATAGAGGAATATTCAGAGAAGGATGGATATGATCTCAAGGGAGAACTTATTTATGCTCTTGAAATAGTAAAGAAGGTAAGAAAGCAAAACTCTAAACTTGAAATTCAGTTTCAAGAATGTGATGAAGAGAGAAGATTGCTTATAGAGGATTTAGAAAAATCAAAGGCTAAGGCAAAAAGGTTCAAGGATAAGTTAGAAGCAAAGATCTTAGAATGTGAGAAGTTAGCACAAGAAGTGGCACTACTAAGAGAAGATTTGGAGGACTCCAAGATCAAGATGAAAGGGTTCAAAAATAGCTCAAAGAACTTGGATAAGTTCATCAAGACACAAAAGACTACATCAAGCAAAACAGGTCTTGGATTTGAACAGGTTCAAAAGAAATGGGAAGGAGAATCAACCTCAAGTTTTGGAGGAGAAGAAACTTCAGATGAAGATACTTCAGAAGAAGATAATGTAAAATAAAGTGAGACATCTGAGGATGAGTTGGACAATAGAGAGTTCAACAAAAATAGGAACAATGCACAAAGAAGATACAGATGGAACAACAATCAGAATAGATCAAGAGAGACTAAGAGACCAATGAGGTCAAGACAAGGAAACTTCAATGGAAGATGCTTTTCATGTCACAGGTTTGGACACATGGCTTCACAATGCAGGACACATGAAAGATAAGAATATGGGAACAAATAACTTTTCCATGGGTATTGCTACTCATGTAATCAGTTTGGTCACAAGGCAATGAATTGCAGGGGTTCATGATAGAAGAGGATATGGCTTCACTAGGAGAAATCCTAAGACATTTGCACCTCCAAGGAATAATAACATTAAGTGTTATAAGTGCAATAATGATGGTCATACAACAAAGTGGTGTAGAGTAGACATTCCAAAAATAGGTATGAACAAGAACAAGAATATGAATATGAATATGAACAAGAATAGGAATAGGAACATGGATATGAATAGGAACAGGAATATGGATATGAACAGGAACAAGAATATGGATATGAATAGGAACATGGACATGGAAAGAAATAGTCAGAGGAATCAGAAGGATCAGATAAGAAGGAAAGAGGATAAAGGTAAAGAACAATGCTTTCTGGGAGTAGAAATACTCCCACCCTAGAATTAACCACCTCAAGAGAAGGTGGGGGAGGGGCTAAGCTAAGAGGCTCATTCTTAGCCCCGAGCCCCAAAGGTGACCCTTTGCCATTGATGTCAAAGGGGAGATATTTGAGTAAGGGGAGAGATTTGATATTTGAGAGAGCATTGAGCCAGGGGGAGCAATGTCCCAGGGGAGCAGAACAAAGGAAAGGTCAAGTTTTCGGTAAAAGGAAATTGGGTTGCCATCAATGACAAAGGGGGAGATTGTTGGACATTTTGAGCTCATTTAGTTGTCATTGATGTCAAGGTGAAAAGTTATCATTGATGCCAAAGTAAACATATGAAGACGTCATTAATACCATGGAGCACACCATCAATAGCACCAGGAACAATGTGAAGAGTTGAAGAAAAAGTTGGCAAAATAATGTTTTATGAGGGTTTATGGTAAACTCATGGTGGAAGATTAAATGGTTTTATTAAAATCATTATGAGGATATAAAAGTCTCCTCACACATTGAGATGGTAGTTAATATTTTAAAAGACCCATGGTGGTAGAATAATTTACAAATTAAAGGTTTAAGTTTAAACCCAAGGAAGGCTTTAATCTCCTTAAAGTTAAAGTTTATAAATATAATTTATAAAATTTAAATTCCTTAGAATTTAAATAATTTATAAATTATAAAAGGTTTCGAAATGCGTCGACGTCATCAAATAAAATGGAGCATCGACGTCTAAGGTATAAGGTGAAATCATGTATAAATAAGATGCCAAGAGGTATTCAAAAGTATCCCTCTTCGAATTAATTTTTGATGCGACCAAGCTAAAGGAATTCGTGCAAATCGTTGAACGTTGAGGAAGAAGACAAAGAGCTTATTTGTCTTATTAGCGTAGGAAGAAGACAAAAGGTGTAAGCGCATGGTGTGACCCACATTGGACATGGTGGTCCAATGGTACAATGCGTTGTGTGAGAGCATTGGAGTGGAAGGAGTCCATGATCGATTCGCGTGGACGATTGGCGTGTTCGACTTGAGCGCCAAGGGAAAGTTTTTGTTCACGTTCGGTTTGAGCGCTAGGTGTGGTAGAAGGAGCACGAGGTGCTCGTGGAGTGTTAAGCGTGCATCTAGCGCACGTGGTGGTAAGGTCCATGGCTAGAGCGCTTGCGGAGGCAGAGATTGTGGGTTCGAATCCCACTAGTGGCAAAGGTAATTTTTGATTAAATTTTATATTGCCTAAAGTTTTTCTTAAGGGGTCATTTGGAGTTATAAGGGTTTGTGAAGAATTATTTAAGGTGATTGGTAAATGATTTGTGCTATTTGGAGTTATAAGGGTTTGTGAAGAATTATTTTATTGGAAATTGATTTGTGCTATTTGGAGTTAAAAGGGTTTTTGAAAGATTGTTTTATTGAGAAGTGATTTATGTTATTGAGGTTTTTAAAAGAAAGAGGATTTGATTTATGCCAAAGTTCTTCTTGCCATTAAAATTGATTAAAGAGGTTTTGAGTTATTTTGGTGGATGTTGAATTTATTTTTAGTTGGGAGTTTATAAGGTGTTATTGGATAAATATTTTATGTATGTTGATGGTTGTTTTTGAAAGGTGGAGTGATAAGGTGTAATTGAGTATTTACATTATATTGTGAGAAATATTTATCTTCTAACCTCTTTGAGCTTGGCATAGAAGTGTTTGTGGTTGTGACAGATTTATGAGATCCCTTCATCTTCAATAAAAAGGTATGAGCACATTCTTCCATAGTTGAGTTGATTGATTGGTTTTCTGGAAAATAAGTTTGGAGTGAAAAGGACTTGATTAGGGTTTCCTATTGAGTGTGTTGAGTTAATGCTTCAAGGTTTTTTGGAGTAAAGAGTTGTTGTTAAAACCTTGTTTGATAAGCATTGTTGTTGAAGCCATTGGTTGTGTGAAGAACTTGAGTTAGGGTTTTGAAAAGATCATGAGTATCATTGTTATGTGAAGATTGTTTTATAAGCATTGTTGTTGAAGTGAGTTGTTGTGCAAAGAACTTGAACTAGGGTTTGAAAAGAACATGAGTATCATTGTTATGTGAGATTTGTTGTTGAGCATTGTTGGAAATATTTTGAGTTGGTGGTTATATGCTTGGACTAGGGTTTGTGAGAAAGGGGTGTTTCATTGAGTGATTGGTTGAGTAGAGTTGATTGAGCCTAGTCAAGTGGATGTGTGAAGTGATTGTTCAAGTTCCATAAAATAAACTATTCTATATTCTGATTTGAGTTGAGAAAGTGATTGAGCATTGAGTGTAGAACATATTGAGTCTCTAACAATTCTCTTTATGTTTCTATATTATTTTGAGAACTATTGAGTTAACAATTTTTTATGTTTCTATGAGAGATTTGGAGCAAGTTCTGTGTGGACTTGTTGAGAATATTTGAGCAAGTTTTGTGTGGACTTGTTGAGAATATTTGAGCAAGTTCTGTGTGGACTTGTTGAGCATATTTGAGAAAGTTCTGTGTGGACTTGTTGAGAATATTTGAGCAAGTTCTGTGTGGACTTGTTGAGAATATTTAGAGCAAGTTTTGAGGTGGACTTGTTGAGAAGATTTGAGAAAGTTCTGAAGTGGACTTGTTGAGCATATTTGAGCAAGTTCTGAGTGGACTTGTTGAGCATATTTGAGCAAGTTCTAAGTGGACTTGTTGAGCAGATTTAAGCAAGTTCTGAGTGGACTTGTGGAGAAGTTTGGTGTAGATTTGAGGACAGATTTGTGCCAGACCAAAGATAGAGATTGAGTAGATTTGTGCTAGACCGAAGGACTATGTTTAGTGTAGATTTGAGATAGAGCTTTGGAGGTGACAGAGCAGAGAGGACAGTAGTCTCCAGTGGATAGAGATCCATCAGCCAGGGTAGTGAGGATAGGTCTTCTGAGTGGGGACAAGAGTCTTCAGTGGAGAGAGATCCACAAGCCAAGTGTAGTGGAGGCAGTAGTCTTCTAGAGGATCACCAACCAGAGTAGAGGAGAAGGAGTTCTCCTGTGGATAGAGATCCACGAACTTGATTTAGGGGATCAGCATCTCCTTTGGACAGAGGTCCATAAACATTGTAATAGGGAAAGGATTCCCAAGAGATTATTTGAGAAAAAATTATAAGAAATATTTTCTCCGTGGAGGTAGCCATATTTGGGTGAACCACGTTAAATTGGTGTCTCTATTGTGTGTGGTGATTTGTGCATTGCTTTGATTACTGCTGTTGATATTGCTATCTATACATTGCATAATATTGATTTGGAAAGAAAAGTAAAAAGTGGTCTTATACTGTTCACCCCCCTCTCAGTATAAGCTTGTGTTCTTTAGAAACTTGTGACTACGGTCTCAACACTATAGATGAAATCCTTGTAGTTGAATCTCTTTTTTTATTCTCCTTTAAAATTGTATTGGGTTGAGATACTAAAATTTGTCCTTGCTGATGTTACTAATTATGAGTTTGTTTTCTTGTATTTACCCCAACCATACCAACCACATTGTTATGGCGTAGGGAATCATCTTGATGAGCCACTTGATTGGTTGCTTGTTTATCATGCTTAGGTAGAGGATCCTTAAATATCCCCATATCTTGGTTTGTTGTTCGAATTTGTTGAGTAGGAGTTTGACTACTCATTGATTGGAGATTTTCTACATCAATGCGTCTTGCATCAATCAAATATTGAACCACATGCTTCAATTTCTTACAAGTGTTTGTCCAATGTCCTTCTACTCTATGATAAGTGTAATATTGACCTGTCTTATACCAATGAGTTGTAGTATTTTGTTGTATTATTGGAGGTAATTCTATTACCTTAGCTTCCAATAGTTGCTTTAAAATTTCTTCCATAGGGATACTAAGTATTGTAAAGTTCCTTTGAGGAGGTTTCTAAAGTACAATATTTTGTAGGTTATTAGTGGCATTGTTAACAGGCCTACTATCACTATTACCTCCTATATACTTATTCTTAGGTTGATACTTAGTTGGCTTATCTTCTTTAACCTTGAGTTGACCTCTCCTAATGAGATCTTGTTCTAATTTTCTTTCTAATTCAATTGCTTGATATAAATATGTGACAATAGTAGTTTCTAAATCATAAGATAACTATTCTTGTAAATTACCAATAAATATATCAAGCATATTTTTAAGACACGAGTTGTCTTAATCGGCTAACTAGACTTCTCCAACAAGATAAAAATTCTAAAAAACTTTCTTCTTTACCTTGCTTTAAATCATATAAATCTCTCATTGTTACTTCCTTTTCAATATAAGCACCAAACTTATGAACAAACATCTTTGTAGTATTCTCAAAACTCTTCAAAGAATAATTAGGTAACCGATAATACCATTCTAATGTTATTCCAAAAAGACTCTTTGGAAATATTTTTAAAAAGAGCATATCATCATAAATAAGATCATGAAAAGCTATCTTGAATCCTCTCAAGTGCTCTATTGGATATTTAGTTCCTTTATAGATTGGCAACACTGGCATAGAAAAATGCTTAGGATAATGTCTAGCGGCAACAATAGGATCCAATGGTTGACTACACATTTCTTTATAGTTGTATGTAAACCCTAAATGCTGAATCATATCCATCCTTGAAATCAATTAGTTCACAACACTTGCCAAATTATACATTTCTGAATTACTATGTGTTTCCCAGACTTCCCAAAGGAGGAGCGTATGTATGTTGAAACCCTGATGTTGGATTCAAACTTTGGATACTTTGGTTGTATGTGGCACTTTGAGGATAACTAAAATTTGGTGGAATAGAAGCAATAGTGTTGATATTAGAGGATACAGGAGGAAATTGAGAATAAATTTTTGGGCCACTACTAGTTAGAGGGACTTGTAGATTCCCTCCAATGTTGGTGGTATTATTATTGGCACAAGTTACTTGGTTCTTAAAATTATTTTGATGCAAGGATTGAGATGTAGGAATATCATGATGAAGCAAAGGAGACATGTTGGGAGAGGAAGGAGTAGCGTCCTCTTTCTCAAGATGAGCTTCTCATTCCACATATTTCAATAGTTTTTCCTTATGAGCTTTCATGAATTCCCAGATGTGATCAAATTATGAAAAGACATAACTTCCATTAGGTCCAGCAAAAGGATTAGGATTAGCTTCATTTTCCATGTCTATCTCTTCTTGCTCTTCTAGATCTACATTAGGGTTTTCCTTATCAATTTGATCATATTCCAAAGGAACATAATCAAACTCTAATCGTTTCCTCTAACTTCTAAGAAAAGAAGCCATTAGAAGTAGTGAAAGATAAATAGGGGAAAACACTAACAAAATAAATCCTTAATTACTTAAATATTTTTCAAACAAAATTAATGATCTTGCCTAGTGTTTAAAAGAAAAATGAGGTGTTCACAGGTTCACCAAATATGTAGATGGGGAAAACTGCCCTACCACGTACAATTCCTAAACAAAATGGTTGGATCCACAAGGAGAGAACCCTTTTTGGGGTAACCTTGGGGGTGTGTTGTACTCTACACTCGGTGATAGGGGAGGGGTTCACCAGGGACGGTTTAAGGACTCGCTCCAATTCCTTAGGATATTTGAGATATTTTGATGTATTCAGTTTCAATAAAAACACCTAAGTTTGACCTTTCTATATCTAAGCTAGAAACGATAAAGGACAATGCAAAAAATAGAATAAGATAGTTGAAAATAGAATGCAAGCATACAAGAGCTATCCTAGAGTGATTCTTTATTTTGGATGCTCACTATCCTAGGGTTTAATTTTAGAAAACCTTTAAAGCAACGATATAAAATAGATGCATAGAATTTTATCCCTAGATGCAAACTAAATGCTTTTCACTTTCATATGCCTAAGAATCAATAATTAAAGCATATTTTCAACAAATAGAATGATTAGAATACTTATCTAGATCGGTGGTTGATTTAGCTTGTTTTGCCTCTTGTCTAATGATATCAAGAATACATGTTTCTACAAGATCACTTATGAAACACTGAAAAATATAATTAGCATTAGGGAGCCTTCTTAGGTTTTTGTGTAATAGATCTTTGAGGCATAGCATTCAAGCCCCCTAGGTCCTTTTAGATGATCTTTTAATACAAAAGCGAAAATTGACCTTTGGAGAACTAATCATAAAATAGAAATATAGTGACAAAAAATAGAAAACAGAGTATAGAAGTATGACCTAGAAATATAATAGAATGCAATAGTGAAAGCAGAATATGGAAATTACCCCCGATTTACCCTAGGGAAAAATCATGCCTTGCTTGGAGCGTGCATGACGTAGCAGCAAATTTGCACCCTGCCTAGATGGAGCATGATTTCACTTCTACAAATGAATTTTCCCTAATAAGGATAGTAAAAGTTGTGCCTCACTAATGTCGGGTGTGATATCACTATAGATCAATGAAAAATAAAAATTGAGTGCATAAGACGAAATAAATGCCAAAAATAAAGTAAGCAAACCCTAATGGATGTCGTAGAAGTACACAAATAATATTGACATATCCAAGTAGGCACTCTATATATCTTAACGACACCACAGATCCACCAAGTCACACAACAAATCAATCCAATCCATGCAATAGAAGATCAATACAAAATTCATAATTTAGGGATTATCTTGTAGCAGAAGAAAGTAAAGGAAGCAGAGCGCACTATTAAAATTTTGAGCTTAATCAATAATCATAAATTCGCATTAGGATCGCACATCAAAACTTCGCATATCATTTCTTATTGATTTAGCAAGAATATATTTCCTTTTATAGAGGAAAATGAAGGGAAAAGGATAGACAAAATAAACTCACAGTCGACGCCAAAACATGTTGGAGGGTTTAAACTTGGGTCTAAGCGGGCTTAAAATAATAAACTTAAAAAAACTAGGTTAAAAAGGGAAGTTCGCCCCATATTGACGGGGTGCGATATCGCTGGTGCAAAGTCATGCCTCATAAATATGGGACACAATTTCGTTAAAAGACAAATAAATTAAAAAAGGGAGGCAAATAGGTCTTCCCTTGTTCTTGGCAGGGGTTGAGGTACTCTTAGGGACACTAAGGAATATTGCCCACTCAAAGTGGATCAATTTTCCATGTCTACATTTTCCTTAGACGGGGACACAGGCACCATCTCTGCTTGCTTTGTTGTCATATCAACTGATTGGTCTAGTACCTCCACTTCTTCTTGCCCCTAGAATTGCATTATTACCCTCAACTTCCTCAACTATCACATTTCTATGTGACTTTGCATATCGCACTAAGGTTGAAATTAGGCCATGGTGATCCAAGGTAGATGTTGTGCATGCCTGGTACCGTCTAGACTCATATTTGAGTGCACATGCAAGGTAATGGGGGATATTGATCTTGTTCCCATGCAGTATATGGTTTAGAAACCAAAAATTATTTGAATTCAACTTGGAGTACCAACCAGAATAGGTGAATAACCATGTGATATGCTTGAAAACTACCCTCTAGAGCTTGGGAATGTGCTACTTGGGCAAACCAACATGCATCAAGTGTTCTATTAGACTTTTGAAGAATCTCGGTGCATAGAGAGTTGGGTTATCTTCTTTGTACATGCACTTCCCTATTAGGGGAAGACCCATTAGTGTGGCAATATATTCTTTTGTTACTAGAATATCCAATCCTCTCATATGAACAATCCCATCCCTCATGGATGCTGAAAAATCATTAGCTACCTGTGTGTCTTGGCCTTGACTGACCAATCAATAGTACTCCATCCAACTTGCAACATCAAATTGTACTTGGACGCCTATAGAAATACCTCAACAGTCGATAGGTTCACTTTTATTTAAATCATGGTTCTTATACTTTCCACCATGACTTTGAGCATAAATTTCCCCTCGACTCAATATTCACTCTACAATTGTTTCACACTTTGGTTCTTCTAGGTTACGACACTCTGTAATTTCCCTCCTTACATGGTAATTGTTTGCTAAGTAGTTTCTAAAACTGGTTGCTTCCTTGGACACAGGTGGTTAACTATCGTAATCAACAGTAATTACGTTTATCCATGTAAAATTTTCTTAGAACATGTGTTGGATCTTGCGTAGGTGATAACCATGAGTGTTTTACCAATCAAAGTTATGACATGTGGAAAAGTGCCAAGTGGAACAATACAGGTGGCTAGGACTACAATAGGGGTTGTGCTGGTGCTTTTTCATAGACACACATTCGTATGAAAATAATATATACATAAAATAGGAAATTTAATCATGTACCTAAATTTTTTATGTGGGTGTAGCATGCGCAGATATCAATGGTGCATTGTTATTGGTTGGTAGATGATAATTAGGTAAACCACAATGAAAAATGATGATTGTATTTCCCATGCAACGAATTTCTTTTTGTGTGACTGGTTCTTGATAACTGCAATATAATACATTCAAGACATCCTGCAAGGTTCATAACAAATGTTAGAAAAAACATATCTTCGTGGGATGACAAGCATCCCCTCCTCAAAAGTTATTTTTTGACAACTTTTAATTTCATCCGTAACATATTTGACTTTGCATGTGAGTGGGGTACTGACGTGACTCGGGCCACTTTCCAATGCTAAATTTTATTTTTATGAGGCACAAATGCCCATGAAAATAGAAATTAGTTGCCTTTTTCTATGTGGAAATCAGGTGCCTTCTTTCGAATCAAGGCACGCAGGAATCTGGAAAATAGAAAGCAAGCGCCTTAGCAATCAGACGTCATGCTTAACATGGAAATAAGGCACCTTAGAAATCGAGCACCGTACTTAAAGAAAATTTTATACAAAACTCAAACTTTATATACAACATTTTTCTTTTTTATGATATGTTCAATAGATTAGGTGTCGCTTTCCCAAAAAATGGAATTCGAGTGTCATCTCCTTGGAAAAACCAAGAATCAAGTATTTGTCTACCAGAAAATGGGACACAAGTGCCATATCCTTGACATACTGGGAGTCAAGCACCTTGTACCATACAAATAGGAATTAAGCGCTACCTTCCCAAAATATAGGAATCATGTGCCTTCTTTCGTAAAACAAGAATCATGTGATATTTTCTCTAAAATCAGGAATCAGGTGCCTTTCTCATCAGAAAATAGAAAGCAAGTGCTCCTCCTTTATTTCAACATTTGCTTGATATGTCCACTTATATACACTTAAGGTTGATTAGTACTTTAGCACTCTGGTTGAAGAATAGGGACAAAATCGGCATTCGCTACCTGAACCAATAGTTGGGTGTTTTATTGTCCATAAAGACCAATCCAAACACTCATGTACAAATTCAGATATAGTATTCCCCTTTCTAAGTGAGGATAAACTACTCCTATTACAAACAATTATTCTAAAAATCTAGGAAGGCATAGTTTCATGGATCCTATGCTTGTTAGGCCTAGGTTTTCTAGGCTACCTAATAGCTACACTTAGGGCATCGTTCTTGCAAAATAGAAATACAACTAAAAAAAGAAAAATTTAAAATAATAATTGTTTTTGGGACCATGTGGGCAACGTCCACATATTACTGACTCAATTTGAAATTAGAATCAACTTGGGTCTCCCCCATGCCTAATTTGGACTTCATCATGTATGTTTCAGACACATGATATGGATGCAAGCGGTGACCATTGATTGTTAATGTAATGTTGTTGTCATCAATTATTCTGATCCTAACAACTCCATTGTTGATGACTTCAATCACTTCATATGGCCCCATCCAACGCTGCATGAGCTTGAATTTCCTTTCTTGGAATCAAGAGTCATATAGTAATGCCCATTCTCCCACTTTGAGCTACTTTGACTTTGTGTGACAATCATGCCACTTGGCCCTTTGTTTTTGGATGACCTCTATTCTTTGTAGAGTAGCAAGACAGTATTCATCCAATTGGTTAAGTTGTTGAATTCATTATTTCTATACATCATCTAGTTTTATATTCAACTCTGCTACAATTCTAAGTGTTTTTACTTCAAACTCTATAGGCATCATAGCATTCTTTCCATAGACTACTTGGAATAGTGTGAAACCATTAGTAGTCTTCCAGGTGGTCCTGTAGGCCCACACTACTTATGGTAATCTAATGGTCCAGTCCTTCCTATGTTGTTGTACTATCTTTATTAGGATATTATCCAACTCTTTGTTGGTTACCTTAACTTACCTATTTTCCTGTGGGTGGTAGGGAGTGGTTTTGTTATGCCCGATTTTATATTGTTGCATGAGTTCCTGAATCATATTTGAAGTAAATTGAGGTCCTTGATCATTTGTGATCTCCCTTGGAACCCCAAACCTTGTGAAAATAGATGAATACAAGAAGTCTGCTACAGTCTTCTCTTTTGAATCATGTAATTCTTGCATTTCAACCCACTTGGTCACATAGTCAGTATAAACTAAGATATACCTCTTACCTGATGACTATGGATTAATGGGTCCTACAAAGTCCATCCCCATTTGTCAAATGGATCTATGTGAATATGCGGTTGGAGTGGAATTTCATATCTGAGAGTAGGTTTACCCATCCTCTGACATTGATCACATTGGCTCACATTCTTGGATACATATTTAAATAGTATAGGCTAGTAATAACCATCCTATAACACTTTGTATGTAGTCTTTTTTCCTGCAAAATAGCCATCACAAGGTTCATCATGGAAAGCCTTAAATATTTCTATTATCTCATTCTCAACAACACACCTTCTCATGATCTGATCAAGCCCTGTTTTAAACAAGCACCCATCAATCCATGAGAAATCTACATTTTTCTCAATTAAAGTTTGTTTTTCATGTGGTGAAAGTGCAGGGGATACTTTACCAATGGCTAAATAATTAGCCATATCTATGTACCATGGTATCTATTCATTCAGAGCAAACAAATGCTCATCTAGGAATTCATCATCTATAGTTGCATGATCTAGAGGTGTCAACCTAGACAAGAAATCAGCTACCATATTGTCTTTTCCTAGCTTATCTACTATTTTCAAATCAAACTACTATAAAAGCAACAACCATATAATAATTTTACCACTAATCCTAGGTTTGTTTGTTAGGTATCTGATAGTTGAGTGATTAGTATGTACAAAAACCTAATATCCTATGATATAATGATGAAATTTGTTAAGAGCATGTAAAACTGCAATAAATTCCTTTTTTGTGATAGTATAATTGAATTCAGCACCTGTGAGGTGTTTACTGACATAATAGATGGCATATAATTCATCACCATACTTTTTTCCTAGCACTGACCCTATTGCATTGTTAGATGAATCAGTATATATGTGAAAAAGTATGGTCCAATTTGGACCTCACAATACTGGGGCAGTAATCAGTTTTTCCTTTAAGGTGTTAAATGTTTGTTCACATTCCTCTATACAAACAAACTCTATGTCCTTTGATAACAATGTGCTCAGGGGTTTAGCAATTTTGCTAATAAACCTCCTATAGTAACTAGTTGATCCTAGGAAACTACAGATATCCTTCTGTATTTTGGGAGTAGACAAGTTTTGGATAACTTTTATCTTCTTCATATCTACTTTGATCCCATCTATAGAAATGTGATGTCCTAAAATTATCCCTTCCTCCATTAGCATATAATATTTCTTATTACTTAGGGATAAGTTAGTTTTCTCACACCACTTAAGTGTTTTCTCCAAATTTTATGTCGTTGTTTCAAAATTTTCACCATATACAGTGGAATCATCCATGTATACCTCCACAGTTTCTCCAATCATGTCAGAGAAGATGCTCAAAACTGCCCTCTAAAATGTGGTAGGTATATTACACAAACCAAAAGGTAAAACTCGGTAAGCAAAATTCCCCCAAGAGCAAGTAAATGTGGTCTTATCTTGATCTTCTTCCCCTATTTTAATTTGATTATATCCACTGAACCCACCTAGGAATTTGTTTAGCAACCTATAATCCACACAAATTTGCCACTTACCATTTTTCTTGGGTACCACCACCAAAGGTGATACCCATTCACTATTTGAAATGGGATAAATGAACCCAACTATGAGGAGTTTATGCAATTCAGTCTTGATAATTTTCTTCATTGTTGGATTCATTCTTCTTTGCGGTTGTTTTACTAGTTTAACCTTATCTTCCAGATATATCCTATAAGTAAAAGTTTTAGGAGCTATTCCTCTCATATCTGAATACTCCCAAGCAAAGGCATCTTGATGTTTTACCAATGTTTCTTTCAGTTTGATTTATTTTTTAGTTGTCAACTTGTCATCTATGTTCAACACTCTATGAGGTGTAACCTCTATTTGCTGAATATGGTGGTCTTTTCCTCCTACTAATGGCTACTTAGGAGGATGACAAGAGGGTTCTCCTTGGGAAAATTTTGTTATCACCCTATCCTCATCAATATCATCTTCCAATTCATCAAGTGTCATGACATATTGGATCATTGATAGACCACCAATGTTCTAATTTTCATTTTTAGGTTCTTCTAACAATTCTACAGATTGTGCAAGTGGATGGATGATCAGTTTTTTTATGTTCTAACCATCAAAAATGGTCATTTGGCCATCTCTACAGCTTATGTAAGCATCATCTATTGTCATTCAAGGTCTACCTAATATTAATGGATATCCACCCAACCTAGACTTGGATTGTAACACTAAGAAATCTGTTGGATACTCCCATGCATCCATTGTAACAATGATATCCTCTAGCATTCCCTCTAGGAGCACTATAGACCTATTTTCCAACTATAAAATAGTCTTGGTTGACTTTAGGTTATATGTTTTAAGCTTTTGCATGGTTTCTTTGGGCATTATATTAATGGTGGCCCCAAATCTACTAATGTATTGGGTAAAATGCAGTCCTGTATTTGTACAGTTAGGATAGGGCTTCCTAGATCTAAGTATTTTTGACTGTAGGTGTTCCCTAACATAATATCAGCTAACTAACCCACCAAACTGATTGAATTTGTAGGTTTTCTTCCTTATTTCTTCAAGCACAATTCTCTTATGGACTTGTCATGGATAGGAATATCTATGATGGCCTGAAATAGAGGGATTGTGACTGTCAAGTTCTTTATACTAGAGAGGATATCAAATTCTGATTGTACTGGCTTTTTGGGTTTTTGCAACATTTTTGGAAAAGGTGGAACCCGTTATCTATTATTTACAGGTATTGATTCTTCCTCTACTTCTACTATAAGAGGTGATTCCTCTTTCCTAATTCTATGTTTTCCTCCTCTTCTACCAGAGGAGTGACTTCTACACCTATTTGTTTTCTTGATCTTATTTGTATTGGACTACAATCTAATTTAATATTATACATGGGGTACATCTCATTATCCATTTGATAAGTTGGTTGTTATTTATTATTTGTTATTTGGATTGGCTATAGGTTGTGCAGGAAGTTGAGTAGGCCTAAAAGCAGGAGGAGCTAGTAGGGTTAGCTGTAGTGGAAATGGAGAAGCCTATTGTGGGTTTTTATTCCAAGCATTTTGGTTCCTCCACTGCTACCTAGGCTTCTAGCATTACATCCATGGATAGGGTTTGTAAGGATTTTCTCCTTGGGGATACTAATTCCAAGGTTTGTAATAAAATGCTTCTTAAGGACCTATCTCCTAGTTTCGAATGGGGTGATATTTGTAAATTAAAGTTGAACATATCCCAATATTCCTCCACATATTTTCCTTCCCTTTATGTCTTGTCTAGGACTTCTTCCCTTACATAACGTGCTCTACCAAAATCCTGGTACTGATCTAGGAAAATTTTCTTCAATTCTTCCCAAGTAGTTATCTATTTATTCCCAAAACAAATGAACCAACATAAATCTGAATCATCAAGAGTGGAAGGGAACAATTTTAGTTTTTGGGCATCAACTGTATAATCCACTTATCTGCATAGGACATTGAATTAAACAAAAATAGATCTAGATATTCTATTGGTAGTCCTCTAAATATTGGAATGTGGGCAGGGGAGATATATTTCATATTGTGGTCTCCTCGTGCTTCTCCTATGGGAAAATTAAAACTAGTGGATGATTCTTCTACATCAACCATCTTGTCTGTGAACAAGGTATCTACACCAACTGCATTTAAAGCAACTTTAAATGCTTCTAATTCATTTCTCTTATCCTGTAGAAGGATTACTAAATCTGTGTTTGATATAGTTCCTTCTCTAACTGCTTTCCAATATTGAAATTTCAATAAATCTTCCTCGGACTAAACTCTACTTATCTCTGATCCTTCTCTAAGGTTTTGCTAATTTGTTTCATAAGGATCCTGTGCAAATACTGGATGTTCAAGCTAATGCACAGGTGGATATTATGGATAAGAGGTTTTAGTATCAAGATTAGGTATAGCTAAAGCAAAATATTTTTGAGAAACATCTTTATTTTTAACAAAATGACCATTCGGTCCTCTATTCTTAGGCAGACTCATACAAAGCTAAAAATGGAGGTTCTATAGGTAGCAACCTAAACTACTACTAACATGCTTCCTTCAGAACAAGAAATTATAATAGGCTACTCCCCAACAATGGTGCCAAAATATTGGGTAAAAACATTGGTTAGTTTTCTATGTTTAGATTCATTACCTCATTTAATTTGTCAACCCGAGGTATCTCGACTTGTGAGCAACCTTGCACAATATATGCTTATAATTCCTTCCAATGAGATGAGTCCCTCAGATTTATGGTTTGGGGGGTGTTGGTGTTTCATTGGAGTTCTAATTTAGTTTCCAAACCACTAATCTATTCTACACTATCAAAGACATGACTAATTTATATTCAAAAATTGAAACTGCACATTTGCTAGAAATTACAAAAAATAGGGGAAATAACAAAAATTAAAATTAAGCTACAAGAAATAAAATAGAATTGAAAAAAATAGAAAACAAGGAAAATGTAAGGGAAGAACACTATTGAGAGTGGGCCCATGCTTCCAGTAGGTTTTGCCCATATTAATTATTCACCAGATGCAAGTCGATTTAATCAGAAATGACTCAAAAATATTTTATTAAAATTATAGTAGGATAGGTACAAGAAAAATTTGGGATCACATTTTCAGGGGTGGCCTACATATTTATAAGATATGCGACCATCCTTGTTATATATTGGAAATAAATCACATGTTTGATTATATTTTACAATAGTATGCATGAATAAAGGGAATCGGGTAAAATATCAAGCTTTTAGACTATTTCAACGTATTATGTTTTATCATAATACATCTGATATTTGCTTTACTTGATTTACATAGATCTTTTACATAACAACTGAAAAATAGATAGCTAATAATCTTTCACATTGTCCCTGGTCTAGATTCAACGTTGAGACTCCATATGCATATTTTGCTGAAATCATGTTCGATTTTACCGACAACACAGTTGTGCTGGAATTCGACTTCAATGGGAATCAGGCACCTTATTTGTAGAATTCAATAAGCAGGTACCAAGATGGGAGTCATGCACCTAACGAGAATCAGGCACCCGATAATCAAGCACCAAATGGGAATTAGGTGCTTCAAAGAGAATCGAGCACCTAACTTAGCGCTTCACACCGGTGTACTACAGACGTTTTGCCTTTACTTTTGCCATCATGAAATTGAAAGTGCCAAGTCCGAGTGGGACCTCAACATAAATATGCTAACACATAGAAAATTCTACGAAATCTACACAAAAATACACTTAAAAATAAATATTAAATATCATGCAAAATAAACTATTAAACATATATAAAATTCTCATAAAACATATATATCTACATAAATAAGTATCGTAGTTCATAGGGAAAGTAGTACAAAAAATAAGCATATACAGAGCTCATCACACATTAGTCGATGTAGGACAACTCAAAATGGCCTCAATTTTCTTCTATAGCAATCCCTTATGCATATATAATATGCCCCAAATACTAAACTTGTGAGGCATAAAACTCATATTTTGATAACTTTTCATAAAGTTGGTTCTTCCTCAACACCTCTAACACTAACCTCAAATATTGGTCATGTTCTTCTTTGGTGTGAGAATATATCAAGATATCATCCAAAAATATCAATACAAATCAATCCACATATTTCCTAAACACATTGTTCATCATATTTATAAAATTCATCAGTGCATTTGTCAACCCACACAACACCAAAAAAGGCCTTTAACGGTGGCTATAATAAGGTAGTTTTTTATGATGTTAAAAAACTGCCCTAATAAATCCTAATAGGATGGTTTAAAACTGTCCTCTTAGGGCTCACACTTAAAAAAAATTAAAGGATGCACGAGATTTTTCCCAAACATATTTGCAATGTCATTTTTTTTACCTTGTATTTGGAATGTCATATTTTCTACCCTACATTTGGAATATCGTCTTGCTTGCCTTACATTTGGTTAAATAAGAAGGATCTGTGTATTGATATGATTGCACAGTTATTCAATTCTCCATTGAAGGAGGGGGAGGATGCAATAGGAGTTGGCATTGTTGGTTCTTCTAAAGCAATAATTCTAGCAATATTTACCTTCAAAAAGAAGTGGTGGAACAAGCGAACGGCACAAGGAAAACCTTGTGACAGATCTAATATTATAATCAGTTCTAATATTCAGGTATGATAAATTTTAAACCATTCATTTGGGTCTCTCATTTGTAAAAATTAATAGCAATACCTCCTTTTTCAAGCACATTTGGGGTATTTTTGCTTTATTATTGATTAAATTTTATAAAAAATTTCCTCCCCACTCTCAAATAGTTTGTTTGAAAGTTTTTTCTATTTCAAAATACTTGTTTCTGATTCATGGTGCAACATAGGTATCTAGCTATTAAGGTTGTATTGAAAAGTGATCATATAGATACATTAGAACCTTATGAACAAGCATTTTAGATATTATGGTTAAAGGTGAAAGGAATTTTGTGGATTACAGTTAGGTTAAGAGAAATTCTATGTGCAAAAGGTTGTATATCTGTGATTGTTTTGGTCTGGTGAGCATGTTCCTTTAACTTGTTCATTCATTATTGTTATCAGACTTGATTCACACATGGATTAACCCTTTTTAAGGTCTACTGGGAGAAATTTGAACATTACTTTGAAGTAGGGATAAAATTCAATATGGTTCTCCAGAATAATTTTAGCATGGTTGTGTGATTTTTCCAAAACAATAAAATATATATGTAAACATATGCTTCCACACGTAACCTATAAGAGGATTATTGGATATGAGAGAAGAAATCATTAGCATTTTTTCATCTTTAAATTACTCAAAAGATATAAAAAAAAATTGAATCTTAAATTTAGCTCTCTTTCCCTATCCCCTTTTTCCAACCCCCCACACGTACCCCACTTTTCCCCCTCTCCCATGCATCCTCCCCTTCCCCTCCCCTTTCCACATGTCCCTCCCTTCCCCTCCATTTCCACACATACCTCCCCCTTCTCTTACTTTCTTCTTTGTTTTATCATATGTCTATAAAATTATGGCTATGGCAGTTATCAAGAGGAATAGTTTTATGTCATTTAAGGTTGGGAGGACTTAAATGCTTTCACATGCTTGCAGGCCTCACATTCTACTACTAGGATTGAAATTTTTTGCTTTTGGAATTCAATTTGACATCATCACTTGAAGCTACATTGAAAGAGATGAAGCTACAAAAACTTGGTACAAGGGAGTGCTCTCCTCTCAGTTTACTAGATCATCAAAATTCCCTACCAATAATTGTGACTTTTCCCATTGAGAGGCCTTCTTTGTCAGGAAATCTGCAACATGAGTTCCTCCTTGCTTAGGGTGATTCCATTCAATAATCCCTATATTTTTCAAGGACACCATTCTGACAAGATTTGTGTCAACATACAGTGTTGAGATTTCTCTTTCTTGTACAAATTAATTCAATCTATAAGAATTTTTTAGTCATGATTAATAATAACATTTTCAAGACCCCTCTTTTAAGTCTCAATAATAGCAATCATTATGGATATTGCCTCTGTAAAAGTATTTGTATTTTCTCCTAAGTTTGCAGCTAACTAGAAGACAACCTCACTCTAATAGTCCCTACAAATCCCTCGCATTTTAGCTGGACCTGGCTCTATCAACATTAATTTGACTATGCCTTGCCTAGGCTTAGTCCCTTTGGTTTTGTCAAATCCTACTTCCTCTACTCCATAAATAGGGACATACAACTCTTTCTATTAAAATAGTCTTCAAATACCAATTTTTACATTCCTCATATTCAAGAAGTAAACTTGGTATATTATTTGAAGCTAGGGAGCTCAGAACATGGGCTCTTTTATATTTATATTATGTCCCAAATAAATTTCAAATTCACTTGTGCATATATATCAATTTTATTCTAACAAGTGTTGGTTGTAGAAAATTATTTTGGAATGTCTTTCTTACAATCCTGTTTTTGATGTTATTATTATTTGATAACAATTATTTTGCTTGTGAAGTTTACTAATTGCAATACAATAGTAGAGGTCTGTCATCCATGCTAAGATCTAGATGTTTCAACCATAGAAATATACAAGAATATTTGTGAAGTGAAAATTGGAATAATGAATAAACATTCTATTTGGAAACCTAGACTTTAGCATTTCAAAAACATGAGTCTTATCTGGTTATCATCTTTTAATTCCTAGCCATGTCTTTCTTTGATAAGTAGGTTGTTTTTTGATGAGGGTGTGGGGCATAGAGAGCCACCTATCATTCTCAATATTAAGTCCAATGCCATGGGTAAAGAAGCTTGTTATCTTAAAATACATCACCAAACATTGCAAGTATTTTGGCTAAGAAGTTTTGACACTATAGACAATATTTGAAAATAAAAAACAAAATCACCTAAAACTATTTTTCTTTATGAATTTGGCTATTCACAGACAACTGGTCTCTTGAGCATTATTTCTTTGATTTTTTCACTTTTCATTGGCATAAATGAGAATGCTATTTCTTATCTTTTGCTTCACAACATTTGGTTAATTTCTTATTGAAGGTGCCATTTAGTATAATGGAATCCTTGGCGTGTTATTTACAAGGAATACCTTCTATCAGTAGAACTACTCAAAGACGTGACACTTGGGTGACAGTCTTATGTAATAAACTCAAATATTGGTGGCCCTGGGTAGGTTATGAGCATAAATATCATTATACATGGTTAAGTTTTGACTATTTCTAGAATTTTTTTATGGGATACCATGGAAAAAGAGATTAATACATGTCATTGGTTGATAAACTTATTTGTATTTTCTCACAGGTTGTTGAAGGAGAACTTCCACTTATAGCACATCATGGGTAAGTAATTTAGCCTAAAACACCCACTTATCTATCCTATTGATTTAGGAAAAATACCACTTATTTTTCTTTTTCTTTTCATCAATCTAATGCAGAGAAGATATTGTAATGTATAAAAGACTTGATCCTGGGCTACGAGCACCGATTTTGAAAGCACTATGTGACATTCGTGTAGAGGTATACAATTATTTTCTATGTTTTATTTCTTTCTTTACCTATTAGAAAACTTATTATCTCATGAATATGTATTATGATTGTAAATTCAAACTCTAAAATTTGGCATGGTAATTTCCCAAAAAATATATCTTGAATTTCTAGTTTCTACATACAAGTATTTAAATAAGTTGTTATACTCTTCTATTAATGAAGGTATTATATTCTAACAATTATCTCAATTTGAAATTTCAATCAAATGTCATGTGCATTATTTCAGATTTATTGAACTTGTAATTTGTTTATTTAAATTTTATTTGAAAAGTAGTCTTCATTCTTGAGTGGATTTATATATGTGGAATGTCACCTTTCCATTTTACAGGAAATTCTTCTTTACCCTTTTCATTTTGCTCAATATTTACAGTATTATTCCTTTGAAATATTCATATCATCATTGCCTCAGTCTTGTAGATTGGAAAAAAATATCCAGAGTAGTTGAACATTAGACCTTGCCTTTTCTCTGGTTGATGACAAGAAGTCTGCCTGATTGATCCTAAACTACCCTTTATGCATTCAATTTTTGGAATCCTTTTTACTTTTTATGACACATTTTGAACATGTATAGAAGTCTTTATTAATCGATCTGTATTCCCAAGCATATTAGTTTTCTACAAACACACTATAATCACATGTTAATATTCATTGGGTCAACTTAGAAAAACTTATTTTTCATTTATATTTTAGTTAATGGGGATATTGTGTTAGCCTTGGTCTAGCATTAACATCACTTAATTTTCTCCTTCATTTTTATCAGATGTCTACACAATTATGGCTATGGAAATTATCATGAGATCATTTTTTATATCTTTTTAATATTGATAGGAGATAAATGCTTTCACAGGCTTGTAGGTCTTGCATTTTGTTACTAGGTTTATAGTGTTTGCTTGAGGAATTTAGTTTGAGATCATCATTTGAAGCTACAATAACAAAGAGATGGAAATTTGAAGTATTAGGTTTTGAATTTTACATTGATACTACTTTTTATGTTGGTTTTAGACTAGAGGATATCTTGCAATTTAAAACTTTCAAGTGACTGGTCTACAATTGCTCAAAAGGTGGGCTATTAAGTTCATATTTCAAGTCATGAAGAAAACTTTAAAATAAAATTGATGAAAATAGTTGGTTTCAGAAAACATCATTCTTATATATGTCAATGACCCTGTTTAAGATTCTTCATGTGGGTTTTGTATGTAGTACTTGCATCATTTGTTCCTGGATTCAACATTTTTGTTTCTTGGGTGGAGAGCTCAATCTATACATTGCTTACATTTATTTTCTAGCACTGAGTCACCTTAAAGCTTTCAAAATTTCTCTAAATTTTCCTAAAGAAAACCATTGATATTGCTATTTTAGTTTTGGAATCCTTTTTACTGTTTATTGCACATATTGCACATGTCCTTTCGTAAACTCTTTCAAAAACTTGGTAAATCAAGCAAAACCATCTTTCTAATCAATTCTAGATGTATATGTATTGTAATCTAAGGTATAGACTATGCTTTGAACTCAACCAAGAGGGATCCAAAAAGAATAGCAGGGTCCATGACTGTTAAGAGAGGTTGATATCTATCTATAAGGAACAATATATGTGTCTTAATGTTGATTTTAGTTCACCTTTGTCCATGAGATATGTCCCAATATATTAATAACCACTTAAAATTTGCATTCTAGTATTGTAAGCATTTTGGGTTTTAACATAGAGACACATATACATATGTGTATGGAATTCAAAATCTTAACAAAGCTGAACAAATTTTCATGTTTGATAAAAATTTTCCTCTCTATTTATTATATTATATTTGCAAAAATCAAAATCAAAATCTGCGTTGTCACGGTTTTTATATATTTTTTTAAAAAGTCACCCTAAGAGGGAGATTTTAAACTACCCTCTTAGGGATTTTTATATATTTTTTTAAGTTATCCTAAGAGGGCGGTTTTAAACTGCCCTCTTAATTTTTAGAGGGTGATTTAAAACTACCCTCTTAGGTCACCATGAGAAGGTAGTTTGAAACTTACCTCTTAGACCTAAGAGGGTGGTTTAAAGTCGCCCTTTTAGGTCACCCTAAGAGGACAATTTAAAACCACCCTCGTAGCCCTAAGAGGGGCAGTAACCACCCTCATAGCCCTAAGAGGGTGGTTAGGGTGGTTTAAACTACCTTCTTAGACCCTAATAGGGTGGTTTTAATCCATCCTCTTAGACCCTAAGAGGGTGGTTTTAATCCATCTTCTTAGACCCTAAGAGGGTGGTTTTAAACCGCCCTCTTAGACCCTAAGAGGATGGTTTTACACGGCACTCTTAGACCCTAAGAGGGTGGTTTTCTTAGGTGGTTTTTAGTCACCGTCGTATGGGTACGAACATTTTATGATGCCCTCATAAACGATGACTAAATAACCACCCTTAAAGGTCTTTTTTTGGTGTAGTGCCAAATGGTAGCACTATGAACTTATAATATCCATATCTGGTCTTAAACCTTTTTTGTGAGTATTCTCCTCATGAATCCTCAATTGATGATATCTTGATCTCAAATCAATATTTACAAATATAGTGGTATCCTTTAACTAATCAAAGAGATCATCAATCCTTGATAATTGATACCTATTCTTGATGGTGATCTTATTCAGCATTTTGTAATCAATGCACAACCTTAAGTAACCATCCTTCTTATTCACAAATAATACCAAAGCACCCTAAGGTGACACACTAGGTTTTATCAATCCTTTCTCCAACAAATCTTGGAATTGCACCTTTAACTCTTGCAACTCAATAGGAGTTATTATGTAATGTGTTCTTGAAATAAGTTTAGCTCTAGGCATTAGTTTCATGGTGAAGTCAAATTCATGTCAAGGTGGAAGTCCTAGGAGATATTTCAAAAATACATATGTAAATTCATGCAAAATTGGATGTTTCTTAAATATTTGTGCAATCTCCATTATCATACTTCTTGCCATTTATATTAACTACATACAATATTCCACCTCTCTTTATTTCCTTCTTAAGTTGCATAGCTGACAACAAATGTGGTTGAAAATATCCTTGCCTACTTTGAACCTTTATTATTTTCTTATCCTTACTTGTATAGTCCATCCACCTTTCTTGTAAGTTGATTAGGGATCCATGAGCCTTTAACCAATCCATACCTAGGATAATATCAAAGTATGTAGTGGTGCTACATATAAGTTCCAAATGGTTGATCCATTGGGTAATAAAATATTAGTTACAGGTAAACATTTATCCATTGAGTAAGTTTTTCCAAACCCATACTCAACTTTCCATCCTTGTACCAAAAATCTAGGTTTTTTTGGTATATCCCCTATAATACTAGTGGAAATAAAACTATTTGTAGCTCCACTATCAATTAAAACCTTTACATTTCTATTGAAAAATGTACCATTCAATAACATGAGAGTTGTTTGTCTATCCAGGTTTTGACTTCTCGTGGCTACATAGATTTTGTGTGGTTGCTCCTCGGCTTTGTTACTCGACTCTAGCTATTTGGGACACTTATTTGCATAATTACGACCACAATAAATGAAACAACCTATCCTAGGTACCTAAGACCTTTTTTGCCTTTTATCCCCTATTTCCTCTTTCTGAGTTGAATCATTATGCTTCCAAGGTTGAGGTGAATTATCATTCTTATATATATTCTTCTTATAGTTCCCTTGGTTCCCATTGTTCTTATTTATAAAATTTGGGTTCCCTTTAATTTTCTTATTTTTCTCTTTATCCCATTTCATAAACCCAACGCTCTTCCTCTTCTTGAGTTCTTATTTCTCTCCTTCTATCAATCCTTCATAGTTGAAGAATGTCTTCTTGGTGTATTGATTGATCTCTTCTTGTCAAGTCAAATCATATGCTTTTGGAAGGGTTTTAGGCTTAATAAAATTAATCATTGTTTGAATTTTAGGATTCACCCCCAAGATAAACTTGTGCACCTTCAATTATTCATTGATATCATACTCATAAATATATTTCAAGAGCTTAACAAATCTTTGATAATATACCTCCATAGTCAATGTACCCTATTGGAGTATAGAGAACTCAAACTTCTCTACATAAAACTGATCTAATAGGAATATCTTCTTAAATTTCCTTACAAAATTATCCCATTTAAGATCTACTACTTGTATTCCTCTACCAACCTTGAATGTGTTCCACCATTCCAAGGCTACATCCTAAACATGAAGGGTTACACAAACAGTTTGGGTTTCGGGTGAGTAAGTATTCATGGAAAAAATAAGTTTCCAATTAATTTAGCCAAGACTTTGTTGCATCACTCCCTTATATTCCATTAAATTTAGATATATTGACATTCTTAATGTCCTTGGTAAGCTCAACTTCAATCCGAGCACTACCCTCTTGGATCCCTCTAGCAGGATTCTCTTCTTGTCTACCCTTTAGCTCCCTATTACTAGTTTCTTGATTAACTAAATTTTCCAATATTTTCCATTGTTGCTTCATCTGCTCTTGAAGCAACTTAAATATGAAAAAACAAATTCCACCCTCTCACTAGAGTTCATTTTTCTTTCAATTTTTTTATTGAATTCCCTTATTCTTCTAGACTTCTTACTCGAGGACATTGTTCTTCCAAATTTCTTGTTGGAGTCCATTGTTTTTATAGACTTCCTTGGGGGATAAGTTGCGGATTCCTCCTATGTAGCTGACCCCACCTTCTTGTATGATCCTCCTCTCAAAATAGGTGTCATCTCCTATTCACAAAATGACGTTGAATAAGTCCTAATTTCCCTCAAAATTATACTTAAGATTAGCTGGTTTCATGTCCCCATGAACTAACTTAGACTATTACCACTTTCTTGATAATGATCGTGGTCACACTTGCCTCACCACAAGGTTCCATATTTTATAAGACCTTAATCACTCACCTAATAATAACCATGTCCACACTTGCCTCATCGCAAGGTGCCATCCCCATTAAGAAGTTGTACTTTCTAGGATTTTTACTCCTTGGTGTGATTGGTCAAGATGACATGCAATACCTACCTTGTCCCAAATCAACTTAAGGTCCCTAGAAAAGTAAGCCTCTCCAAAGTAGCACATCAAGTCAAGGCTCAACCTAGGTTCTCTCCATAGAAGCTTCTAGTCCTATGACCTAGGCTTTGATACCAACTATAACAACCCACCAAACCAACCCAAGAGAGAGATATTTTATTTTTTCACTAGAAAAACTCACAAAGAAGTCTCAATAATTTTTAGCATCATAAGGCATAACCACATTTTGAGTTCATTATCACTATATACAACACTCAAGCAGATAAGAGTGGTCAACATCTTGTACTTTTAGGGTTCAATTTTTTAAACCTCACCATTTAGAAAATATATCAATAGTGGTCTCCCCACCTTTCCTATACCCTCATCAGTATAAGACAAATTGACCACGATGTAGGGATTATTCTTTAAAGCCCATAAAACTTAAAAGGATATGCTTATTTCCTAATCCTATATAAGTCTATCTATGTAGGATTATTCTGACGTAATGCATTAGTACTTAGTTACACACCTCGATGGGCTAAGGTCATTATCACTCACTTGGTAATGAGCATGGTCACCCATGTTAAGTACCCAAGATAAGCATTTAATATTATAATATTGAATAAATATCATAATATTATATTATATGTAATTATCCCACATGCATTGGTAAGTGGGAGTGGTGGGTAGTTAGGTATTATATTATGGGTAAAGATGTGATTATCCTATATGCATGTATAAGGTAGTTGGGCATAATAAATATAGGTAAAGAATCAAAGAGAGGATATGAAGAGAATAATATTGTTATCATATCAAGTTGAGATATTGTAAGAAGTGGCTTCCTTCCAACAAGGAGCATTGTACGATGTTGCCCAACCTCAAGGGTTTGAATATTAAATTGAATTCATTGTAGTAATTTATATATTTGTCATATTTTATATTACGTGGATTATTCAATTATGGTTGTTATTTAATATATCTACAAATTGTTAATGATTCTTGTGGTTGAGCAAGGAGGTTCTTAACAAGTGATATCATAGCACTTTCTAAGGTCGATTTTCACTACAAAAGCATTAGTACCAGAGGATATTCTAGGGCAAAGTTTAATTATAGAATTTTTAGTGCTTAATATTTTTAATTATAGGAAAAGTACTTCGGTCAATAATTATCCTAAAACTCATTATGAGTACCCTAGGAATCCTAAAGTAATTGATTCAAGTGCGTCGCCAATGAAAATGGTCAACAACCC
Organism: Wollemia nobilis; assembly: GCA_028583015.1. Lineage (NCBI taxonomy): Eukaryota > Viridiplantae > Streptophyta > Pinopsida > Araucariales > Araucariaceae > Wollemia > Wollemia nobilis. Next base: position 3,187,080 of record JAQPPZ010016363.1, on the reverse strand, counting down.
CACACCTTGTTAGTAGTATTTTTACCCTATGAGAGTATACAAAGAGTTCTCATTTAGAATTAACACCATGGTTGGTTTCTTAGCAATTATTCCTTAGAAAAATATTTTTGGTAATAAAATAGCAGTACTTGCTTAGATAGCCTTTGTGGCCAATGATATTTACCTTAAGCCACTAGGAATCCAAATTCTAGGGCCTAAATTATTTTTAAAATTTTCATAGAAGTGTCATACAACCATCGACAACAACTTCAGCAAGAGTCTACAATTCCATAGCTTCAAGAGAGTAGATAGTTTGCAAAGCAAGTTGTTATTAGTATACAAAAAAAGTTGCAAAGAACCAACTTATAATTTGGTAGCAATCCATAAAATAGCAGTAGTAGTTTGGTAGTAATGCTAAAATACTCAGCCTGTAATTTGGTAGCAGTTGAAAAAAAGGGGGTTTTGTAGTTTGGTAACAGTTTTGAAAAAGGTAAAAGTCCACAATTTGGTAGTAGTTTGAAGTGGTATTTTGTTATTAAAAAAAATTGTAGTTTGAAACAATTAAAAAAAAAACAAATCCAACTTTTGAAATTTTTGGATTTAAGGTCATGGATTTTCTGGTGTTCATTGGAAGGAATGTTGATTCTAAGGGGTGGTGGAGAATTTTTAAATCTTTAAATAATTTTAAATGGAAAGCTAAGTTTTATAAATTCTTTTGAGGGGGCAGTTGCATCATGGCTTAAAAAATTTTAGTGGACCCATCAATATAAATTCACATAAGAGAAATTTGAAGATGCATTCTTAATCAGATGGGTGTTTGGAAAAACTAAAGTTAAAAACCAAGTTGAACAATTAGAACTAAAGAGAAAGTTAAAAAATTTTAAGAGGTTAGCAAAATATAAATATAAATTTGATAGTATGCAAATAGAAAGAAGCACAACTTGTTTATGTCAGATAAGTTGAACAATGTTCAAAAAGTTTTGTGTTTACTAAAATGTATAGAAAAAATAAACAAAATAAACAGGAGGACCAAACATTATGTAGAAGAAATAAACAAGTAGATAATTTGCAAAATCTTGAAAAATGAAAAAGAGAAGGATGATAGTATATTGATTGAAGGAAGCACCAAAGGCTATGTAGAAAAAAATGAAAATATGAAAAAGTTGATAGAAGAAATAAAGAGGTAGATAATTTGCAAAAACTTGGCAAAAGAAAAAGAGAAGGATGATAGTATACAAATTGAAGAAAACACCAAAGGTTGTGTAGAAAATTTTGAAAATATGAAGTTGATAGAAGAGGTAAATAGGCTTCAAGAGGAACAAAAAATGAATAAATATGATGAAATAAAAAATGCAGATGACAACATGCAAGTTTAAAGAACCACATTGTTGGTATCAGATAAGTCAAAGAGTAGTCAAAGGGAATTATTTGATTTTAAAAATTCTATTTATAGGTTCATGGTTGAATCCAAAATAAAAATGTTATTATTTCTATAAACCCTACTAGTAGATATAATATCATTAATATATATTTTGCTAAGAGGTTGTAGGTTCAGATATAGAAAATAAAAGACATACAACTTAAGGGTACAAATGTTTCAATTTTTGAAGATTTGAAAATCACCATGGACAAATATATTTTGCGCTCAGATTTTTATGCTATTGAGATGGATGATATGGACGTTGTTCTTGGTTATCCATGGTTAAATTATTTGGGTATTATTAACATTAATATGCAAAATAAGTTCATGAAATTTTGTTATAGGAAAAAAATTAACAATACAGGATATTTCCTAGTGTAAAAGGCAAGAATCCAAGGAAAAACAAGAAGCAGTTATAGTAGGGGAACAAATGGAGAAACCAATAGAACAATCAAAATTGAACCTACAAAAACAATAATAACATGGGAGAAGACAACAATAAATATCCAAGAAACTATGTCAAGGATCAAGGGAACCCTAAAACAAATTGAAAAAGAACCTGAAATAGAGGTGAAGGAGGAGGCAATAGCAAAAATCAAAGAAGAAGCAAAAGTAGAGTTCTAGGACAAACCAAAAGATGAGAGCATGGGAAAGGAGCATTAAAAAAAATAAAATATTGAACAATTAAAGCTAATAGAACATCAAGTTAAGGTTGTAGTATATTTCCACCCACACCACCAAGAGCAACAACAATTTTGGAGGCATGGCTTTAGGAAACAATATTATGGTTCTACATGGAATTAGAAGGGCAAAAACTATAGTGTTTATAAAAGAAAGCACAATGATTATGGATTTCAAAGTGGTGTAGCAACATCAAGAAATAAATGGACTCATCATTTGAGTTACCAAAGTAGGGTAGCAAAAACATGGAGCCAACAAAGTCATCTTGGATACTCAAGTGGCAAACACAAACAAGTATGGATGAACAAGAGTGATTCTTATTATCAACATAAAGATGTCTCCAATGCATGGAATCAAAGAATTACTTCTAAAAATTTATATGGTAGAAGGGCATATTAGCATCAACAAAGACCACCACCAATCAAAGTTTCACTAGGATGGATGGATGATCAATATTGATACCAATTCATAGCAAGGCTCAAAAGATCATATTATTTAGTCTCTTATTATGTTTTGAGGATAAAATATTTTGTAAGAGGGATGGAATGTTAGGTTAAGCATTTAATATTATAATATTGAATAAATGTTATAATATTATTTTAAATGTAATTATCCCACATGCATTGATAAGTAGGAGTGGTGGGTAGTTAGGTATTATAAATATGGAAAAATATGTAATTATCCCACATGTATGGATAAGTGGGAGTGATAGGTAGTTGGGCATTATAAATATAGGAAAAAAATCATAGAGAGGATATGAAGAGAATAATATTTTTATTATCTCAAGTTGAGATATTGTAAGGAGTGGCTTTCTTCCAATAAGGAGCATTGTACGATGTTGCCCTACCTCAAGGGTTTGAATATTAAATAGAATTTATTACAGTAATTTACATATTTGTCTTGTTTTACATTATGTGGATTATTCAATTATAGTTGTTATTTAATATGTGTACAAATTTTAAATGATTCATATCGCTGAGCAAGGAGGTTCTTAACAACCCAATCCTCTTTGTTAAAGATGTCACCACTATATTATCTTGTGAATGATTTCTAGACCTCGCTAGTAAGAATACATCCAAGCTTCATCGCTTAGGACTACCCAAAATTCTCACTACTTTGGGACATCTAAGCCTCATTGTTCAAGGTGTATCATTCACAATTATCTGGTTATTACATCATCGCAACTCCTCTAAGATTTACAAATACATTATTGTTGCAAGATTGCAACTCCTCCCAAGATTCACAAATACCTGGTTATTGCATCATTGCAACTCCTTCCAAGATTGGGTTATCTTCTTGACTTAAGGGTTCTCTAATATGGCTCTAGATTCATGCCCAAAAACCCCCATTCAAACCCAAGAGTCTAAACATTTAAAAAAATGAACAACTCTCTCAAAGGAAATAAAGTGCTAAATTAAAACATAATCAAATGCATCATAACACTTTGCTAAATACTAACTGATTCCAAATCACTATACTAGCCATTAGCATTTCCTTATTTATAATGAAATCATAACACATCATCAAGGCATTATATTCATCTCATGAATTAAACATATTCTTCCATTTTGCACATAACCAATATTCCAAGAACTTACATAAAATAATATCATCATATAATCTTTTATTTTTGAACAAGTCTCGAAATACTGAAAAAAAATACATTTACCAAACACCCTTTCCTTCAACAAAACTTTACATAAATTCAATGCATTTACTTTCAAGTAAATATTTTGTCAACAACATTATACATAACAATGCAAAGGATCCATATCTTCATATACCCTTTCAAGGTCTTCCTCTAGATATATTCTTTTCCACAAACATAGATTAGAAGTTTAGGGATCATGAGAACTCTTACATGCATATGTAATCCTACATGCACTATGAAAGAAGAATACAAAAGCAAACGAGAACATCATGCAAACATAACCATGTAACAACATTGAGAGAATCCTATACTTCTCACAATAATAGATTCCTTATCTAAATTAGTCTCAGGAAACCATTATATAATCCTTCCATAAAACTTTCATTTATTTTTGAAATTTAAAATATACTTATATTCAATGCATTGGAACTACACTAATTTCCAAAGTGTCCTTTTCTTTGTTTTTCATAAGTTTAATGTATATCAAGATCTTCAATCATAAACAATAATTTTAATTTCCAAAAGCATAACATTTTAATACTAGCTATTATAAAGCATAAAAAACTAATATAAATATATATTAAAAATAATAATAATATTTTCCATATTAACTATTGATTATTGGATGCAAGCTTAATTCCAAAATAATAAAAGTGAAAGTCCCATTTTTCTAAACATTAAACATTATTCCCAGAATAATCTTAATTTAATATTAAAACGGACTGTTATTTCAACTAATAAAGAAAATTTGATTTCTTCAATATTCAAAAGTGCTTTTCCAATAACTAAAAACAACACAAAAAATTAGAAAAGTCTTTCCTATTTTTAGTTAAACCTTTAATTAACTAATTCCAAGCATTAGGGAGACAAAACCTTGAAAGGAAAAATGTCCAACCAACATTAACTTCAATCAGACACACATGAACACAATGATGCACTCAATAATACTTGTGCTCTCCTCACAAATATAAACAAGAATAGTTTTAGAATAACATAAAACCTATTCAGCTTGGAAACGAAATCAAGAAAAAATAACACTTAATCATAGTGGAAGGTTGCTAAGACTCCAACCAATGATACTAACCCATAGATTGCAAACATAACAGGAAAGACCAACAATCAACAAAAATATCAGTCACTCCAAAATGTGGCAATCATAAAAAGATGTCAAGAAAACAATAAATGAAGCTTCTACATCATACAACAAATTCTTGAACTAGACAAACCCAATTAAAAAATAAATAAGAGGTACGTTTTTTGCAGGACTGCCCAAACCGTCGAACTCGTTTTGGCCATATCTCACTCATTCGGACTCGGATTGAGCTAAAATTTTGAGGGTAGATGCCTGAAAAACCCTAGAACGTCTCCACAAATTTTCATATCATTTGGAGCAACACAGATCCTAGCACATCCCTATGTGTGAACGAGATATTTGGCAAGCGGCTATGCGAGGGTTTCATTCGGGTTGAGTGCAAGCAGCTCCAGAGGTTGGTTTTTAGGGCCTTCGGGCCCTAGCGGCCAATATTTTTGTGGTTTATGCTCAATATTTTAGCAGGAAATGTTGCAGGGGATCCAATATGGGTTAGAAATTTATCTTTCAATAGATCATACTATGAACTTGAGTGACAACGACTTCCAATTTGTTGCACAAAAGAAAAGTGAAAACCATACCTTTCCACGATGTCTAGGGCAAGGATTAAAGAGATCACGAAACAAGTTTCAAGCAGTTGATCAAAAAAATGGCTCATATCTCAAGTGAATCTGGTGCTAAGGTGCACCCACAAAATAATTCTACTATGAAAACCCCTGTCAAGGGTAAGAATTTTGAAGACTCAGCTCCAAAAATGAATTTTAGGGATGCCCTCCATGGTGGACAGCCTCAGCCCAATGCTAATATCAATCTTAGGGCTTCCCATAAACCTCTAAGAATGCCTAAGATTGATCCCAGGAAAACGGAGTCAGGATGTCTTAAAGCATCCGATGGAACTCCTATTGTTAAGCTTGATATGGGTAACATTCAGACCGGCATTGAAGATTTGGAAAAAAGAGGACTAATTTGTCGGTTCATGGGTTTTCGTCCGAGTCTATCTCGCTTTCAAATTCTGGGCTGCAAAAAGTTGGAAAACTAAAGGTGAGTTACAAATCTCTATTTATCCAAATGGTTATTTTCTTGTTTTATTTGCTAATAATGAAGATAGAGAGAAAACTTTTCAAGGGGGTCCTTGGTTTTTTGGAAGGGTAGGGCTTTTCATGAAGCCTTGGCATACTAAATTTAAAGCCGAAGAAGAGATGCCTTCTATAGCTCCCGTGTGGGTTAGACTCTTTGGCCTCCCTATTGAATTTTGGAATCCTACTATTTTTTCTTCAATTGGAAACTCTTTAGGAACTTTTATGATGACCACTGATTGTACTCAAAATTTTGAACATATTATTTATGCTCGAATTTGTGTTTTAATGGATTTTGACAAACCCCTACCTAAAAATATCACATTACAATTTGGGGAAGACACTTGGGAGCAAGTAGTGGACTATGAGAACATTCCTTTTCATTGTAGAATTTGCCATGAATATGGTCATTTGGCCAGTTGCTTGCCCAAATAAAATTCTTGATCAAAAGAAAGAAGATATAAACTCAAGCAGGTTTCCAAATACCTAAGAAGAAGAACACTAAAAAAAACTAGTTATGAAGGATCAATCAAAGTCATCTCGCTAATATGTTTGAAATCCTTTCCACAAATGATGTCCCAAGTGAGGAAGAGGAAATAATGGAAACTGAAATCTTAGAAACACAATTTAAATATGAAGGGAAGAACTCGGAGACAAACCAACAAATCAAAGGTTTTCAACAGAAAAAAAGGAGAAAATTTACACAAGAAAAACAATCTTTCAAATGTCAAAACTTCAAATAATGCAGGTCCCAATATAGACTCCGTTGAACCATCTAGTAAAATTTTGGTCGTGTACGAGCATTCTTCAAGGTTAGAAGCCATCTCAGATTCAATTGGAATAAGTCAAGAAACAGGGAAAAAAAATTGAAGATGGATTCTAATCAAAAAGCAGGTCGCAAGACCAATCAATATCATATGGTAAAAGAAGGTGAAAAGCTTGTAGAGGAAGGTAAGATTAATGCCCTTCCCAACTTTTTTAGCCCTGGTATTAATGAAGATCATCACTTGGAATATTAGAGGACTCAAAGGGAGTCTTTCAAAACAAAATGAAATTAGAAGAATGATTCAGATAAATCATCCACATCTTGTTTTCCTTCAAGAAACAAAGATGTCAATGGAGGATATGGACTCAATTGCCAGTAAAATTTGGCCAGCTTGAAAAGTGGTTTCCCTTAGTTCCCAAGGGACTTCTGGTGGCATTGCTTGTCTTTGGGACCCAAAAGAGGTAGTTATTCACCATATGGTTGGTAGTTGGGGTTTGTTGGCTATAGCTATTCAAAGTAGACATTCCAACCAAATTATGCTCTACATTATTGTTTATGCTCCGACTTCTTTGGAGGAAAAAAGAAGACAAGTGGAAGGATATTACTCATATTATCTCTCATTTTCCTGAAGCTTGGATCTTGATCGGAGGAGATTTCAATACCATCCTCTCTCTGGATGAGAAAAGGGGGGAAAATAGAAATTTGGACAAAAGCACTGACCTCATGAGCGAATATATTGCAAACCTCCATCTTGTGGATATCCAACCGGATAATGGCCTTATGACTTGGTCTAACAGAAGGCAAGGCTTAGCTTGTATAATGGAGAGATTGGATAGGTTTTTGCTCTCTAAAAATTTCTTAATCCATGGTCACATTCCTAAAGTGAAGACTCTTAATAATGTTGGTTCGGATCATTGGCCAGTTATGGTGGAAATGTGGAAAACCAATGTGAGTTTCTCTCCTTTTCATTTTCAATTAATGTGGCTTAGAGACATTTCCTTCAGACCTCGTGTGCAACAATGGTGGAAGGAAGGTAAACCTAGGCATGGGACTAAGATGTTCTATTTTTCCAAAATACTGCAATACATTAAATCCAAAATCAAGACTTGGAACTGGAAAGAGTTTGGGGATGTTCATAAAAAAAACATGAAGTTATTGCTCATCTTGAAAATTTGAATAAGAAAATCTGTTTAGATGGCCTCACAGAGAAGAGAAGTGCAGATGAAATTAAACTCACAACTCAGTTAGAGGAATGGGAAAAAAGAGAAGAAATCTTATGGAAGCAAAAATCTAGAATTCAATGGCTCAAAGAAGGAGATCGAAACACAAATTTCTTCCACAAATCTCTTCTAGCTCGAAGATCTCACAACTTTATTTCTTCCTTAAAATCAGATTCTGGAGATGTTGTTTATACTTGGGATGGCATGAACTCTATTGTTGTTGATTACTTTTCCAATATTTTTGTTGCTACTCCTCTTGACTCAGCTTCACAACAAAATGTTCTTCAAGCAATCCCTTCTCTTATCACTTCTGAGGAGAACTCTATTTTGACTCGCTCTCGTTACTATCAATGAGCTTCAACAAGTAGTTTTTAAAATGCAAAAAGGGAAAACCCCGTGTCCCGATGGTTTTCCCATTGAGTTCTACCAAGAGTTCTGGGATATCCTTCATGTTGATTTATTAGAGGTGGTGGAAGAAGCCAGGAAAGCCAAAGAAATTTTGAAGGTTATCAATAAAACTTATATTACTCTTGTTCCAAAAGCTCAAGAGGTTGATCATATCTCAGCCTTTTAGACCTATTGCTTTATGTAATGTTCTTCTCAAAATCATTACTAAAATCATGGCAGAAAGGTTGAAGCCTCTTTTGCATAAGATTATTTCCCCAGAGCAAGGGGGTTATGTGGAAGGACGTCAAATAGTAGATGAGATAGTTCTTGCTCAGGAAGCCATCCATTCCATGGATATGCAAAAATCTCCTTCCATGTTCATTCGGTTAGACTTATCCAAAGCTTATGACAGAGTGGATTGGCACTTCCTTATCAAAGTTTTGAGGCAATTTGGTTTCTCTAAGGATTGGATGGATTGGATTATGGGATGTATCTCTTCAGTTTCCTACTTAGTTCTTATCAATGGCAGGCCTTCTCAGTCATTCCCATCTTCCAGAGGTATTAGGCAAGGTGACCCGCTATCCCCTTATTTATTCATCATTCTTGCTGAATGCTTGGGTAGGACTATAACCAAAAAGAGGGAAAACAAAACCCTTGAGGGAGTTACCATTGCTCATGGAGCTAGACCTATCTCTCATCTTCAATTTGTGGATGACTCTACTCTTTTAGGTAAAGCTACAATTAAGGAAGCTTCTAATATTAAGCAAATCATTAGCTGTTTTTCTAAGGCTATTGGGCAGTTGATCAATGAAGACAAATCTAAAGTTATTTTCTTTCACTGCTCTGCTAGACAGGAATCCATGGTCTTGGATAAATTAAGATATAAGAAGACCTCCCTTCCAATCACTTATTTAGGTATTCCCATAAATATTCAAAGGCAAAAAAATAAATATTGGAATTGGTTGTTGGACAAAGTCAAGAAGAAAATTGGAAAGTGGACCAACAGGTGGCTTTCTTCTGGGGTAGAATCACCTTGGTAAAATCAGTCCTTCAAGCTATTCCTATTTATGTTTCTTCCATTTTGAATATCCCAAAGGTCGTTCTTCGAGAATTGGATCAAATCAGTCATCGTTTCCTTTGGAGTGGTACTAAGGAGAAAATAAAATGGGCCTTGGTGAAATGGGATACTTTATGTCTTCCTAAGAATGAAGGGGGTTAGGATTCTGGTCTTCTATTAATAACAACAAAGCTTTAGCTGCTAAATTATATTGGAGGATGTTGCATAACCCCAATGCTCTTTGGGCCAATAATCTTCGTGCTAAATATGCTGAGAACAAAAGTCCCGAAGACCTTGTTCGCTATCAACTTCCTACCAAAGGTTCTCCCATTTTAGCAGCTCTTAAGACTGGTGAGGATTTGATAAAGAAAAATTTATTTTGGATCATTCATAATGGTCAACAGGTAAATTTTTGGATAGATTCTTGGGATGGTCACAAGCCTTTGATAACTCAGTTTCTCGATTGGAGGCCTTGGATGGAGGAGCTTCACCGAGCTAATTGGATAAAGGTGGCTAATTATTTTCGGTACCATACTGGTAATTCAAAGGTTGGTAGATATTGGATCCCTATTGAGGACTGGCCTATTCAAATCCCAGAAAGGCAAAGACAAGATATCCAAGGCATCCTTCATATGAGATCCCTCTCTTGGTCCCATGAAAAAAATTGTTTTGGATGGAACAACACTACTAAGGGTGAGTATTCAGTTGCTCAAGGTTATTTGACCTTATGCCATAATAATCCCAACCATTCTTCTGACATATTTTCTCGATTGTGGGCTCAAAATCTCTGGCCTAAGGTGAGGTTCTTTAATTGGCTTTTATTGCATCGTAGGGTGCTTATCGGTGAGCAACTTATGAAGCATGGTTTTCATGGCCCTTTTAGATGTGAAATGTGTGAAGAGAATGTAGAAAATCTCAACCATATTTTTATTGAGTGTACTTTAGCCTCTGAGCTATGGAGGAGAATGGCCACTTTACTTGGCTTATAGTGGTCCAATTTTTTTACTTTTGAACAACTTTGGAGGGATTGGCCTAATCAAGAGGGTGTTGATCATTTTATTAGGCGGTTAGTTTGGATGGGTTCTACCATTCTTCTTTGGAATATTTGGAATGAAAGGAACAACCAAATTTTTAATCAAGATAGGAAGGATATTCACTATATTTGGCAAAATACCATAGCCAACTTAGTTGAATCAGTCCATCAACTCCTTAATCACCCCCAAAACTCCCACCAAAGATGGGATCAAGTGATGCAAATATTGAAGATTAAATCTTCTAAGGGCAACCAACTTAAAGGGAATGTGAGTATTAGTAAGATGGATAGGACAAGAAATTGGCAACCTCCTCCTAAGGATTTTGGAAAAGTCAATACTGATGGAGCCTCTAGAGGGAACCCTGGAAAAGCCAGTGTGGGAGGAATTGGTAGACTTTCGGATGGCTCCCTGGTTTTTACTTTTGCTGAGAATTTGGGTATTCTTTCCAATAACCTTGCTGAGGGGTATGGTATCCTCAGAGGCCTTCAGGAGGCTACTAAGGTTGGATGGGAAAAGGTGTTAGTTGAGTCCGACTCTCAACTTATGATTAATCTCTTGAAGACTCCTTCTAAGAATCATAAGGTGGATTGGAGAATAAAAAGAATTATTGAGAAGATTCAATTAATCCGGATGGGATTTTTGAAAGTTGATTACAATCATGTGGTCAGAGATCAAAACAAGAGTGTTGATGCTTTAGCTAATTGGGCTTTGGACAAAGGTGATCTTACTTGTTATGGCCACCCTCCTAGATGGTGGGCTTCTCAAATTAGGGAAGCTCTTCTTTCTATCATTTCTTTGGATGGCTCCAGCTCAAGGTACCTAGTTTCTTCTTGCTTTTTTTTTTTTGCTTCTCTTTGGTTCATTCAGTTTTTTTTAGTTCCCTAGCTCATTCTATTCTTTCTTTTGTTTCCTCTCGTTGATTCTTGCCTTAATAGTCTTCTGGTCTAGATAGGTCATTGTTATGTTCAATTTTTTTTTCTTTTTTCTTTTTTGTTTTTTTTTTAGTTTTTTAAGGTGGGTGGGTTCTTTTGTTTTGTTTTGTTTTTGTGTTCTTTGTGTTGTTTTTTGTTGTTCTTGTGTTTTTGTTGTTTTGTGTTTTTTTTTATGTTTTTTGTTATTGTTCTTGTGTTTTTTTCGTTCTTGTTCTTGGGTTTCTCTTTGTTTGTGTTAATTCGTGTTTTTATGTGTGAGTGTTTTCTATGTTTTTTGTTTTTTGTTTTTGTTTATTGTCTGTTGTTGGTTGTTTTTTATTTTATTTTTTTATTTTTTTTAGGTTTTGGTTGTGTTTATTTTTCATGTTTTTTTTGGGTTATGTCTTTGTAGTGTTCTGTTGTTTTTGTCTTGTTTGTGTTTTGTTATGTGGTTCTTGTGTTTTTCTATGTGGTTCGTGTTGTGGTTTCTTTTATCTTATTGTGCGTGTTTGGTTGTGCTTTTGTTTTTGACACACTCAAGGAGCATGTTTTTTATTTTATTTTATTATTTTTGTTGTTATTTACTTTTTATTTACTTATTTTTAAATTGGTTTTGTGTGTTTGTTTGCTCCTTGAGTATGTCAAAGGTGGTAGGCCAGGTCCGAGTCCTGGGCATTTTTGGCATAATGGATACCCCTGCCTCCTTGGGTCTTACCCGAAAGTGGCATCCCTTTTGGGATGTTTTCCACAAATAAAAAAAAAAAATGCTTGAACCACACATTAGAAAACTTAAGCAGAGACAATCCTTCTCTTATAACCCACAAGCCTTTACTTCGTTTGTAGACCACTTTGGAAAAAGAACAAAAACAACTCAAACTCCAGTCTTGGAAAACGTTGAAGTGTCGTGAAGAACTTAGCAAACACTGAACCACTTAATGTAGAACGATTAACCCTCCAAGCAGATGAACCAAAACTCAAAATCATTAAATGAAGGTAAACTTAATAGAATACTTTGCTCAAGGAAAGAAGATACAACAAGCCACTAAAGCTTCATTTAACCGATTCTAAATAAAACAATAACAATAGCTATAGAATATATTTTTAGCAACATAGAAAAACACAAGGATGACTTGCTTATCACCAAACAAAATATTAAGCTAAAAAAATAGAAAGAAGTACCTCCAATAGCGTACTTCCCAAAATCTTCCTTCTTCCTTTACCTCGCTCAAATATTTCTTTCCCTTTGGTCTTTAACCAAGAACCTCCAGCAAACAAAGCTTAAATTTCTTTGAGAGAAGCACCATCCCCCCATTGGAGGGCTTCTCCAATTCCCATAATAATGGATGCTCACCACCCAAAACAACCATTCTTTCTTGTTGAGCATTGCACAAGAAGAAACACTTCCAATAATATATTGTAAAGGTTCCCATTAATGCCATATCTTCCAATGTTTTTTTCTCTTTAATCATTATTAAAAATTCTATATGGAAAGCTTCCCTTTTAATAAAAGTAAAGCTTAAATTTAATTTGCAAATGTTCTCAAAACTAGCATTAATAAATTAAACCAAACTTGCTAAGCTGGGGGAGAAGTGGAGACAAGAACTTTACTACCAAAAAATCTTACAAGTTTCTTATGGAGGTAAACTTCAATGAGAATAGGAATCGAATTTGGTAGAGAATATGGAGGAAAGGTGTTTGACCCAAGATCTCAATTTTTGTCTATTTGATGGTGCAAGACAAAATATCAACTAGTAATAACTTTATTAAGAGGCTTCTATGGCCAATTTAGATGCCCAAATTATGAAGCTAATATTGAAACCATTAACCATAACTTCATCTCTTTCCTCTTTGCTCACTCCCTCTAGTGAGACCTTCCAAACTCTTATAGAAAGCCCCTCCATAATTTTTAGACTATCAGGGATCTGATTTTGGAGTGGGTTGGTCGAAACTCTGATCCTGACTGTATTAGAACCATTTAGGAATGGACCCCTGCTTACATTATTTTGTCAATTTAATTATGAATAAATAAAATAATTATTAGGGAGGAAAGAACCCCCCAATTCCAAACTTGGCTTTTTGTTCAAAGGGTGGCAACTAAATCCATTTTGGTCAAGTAGTGGGAGGATCAGGATAAACCCTTGGATAGAAATCTTAGAGATATCAAGATCAAATGGCTAGGCCAACATTTAGATGAAAAAATAATTTTGTGCCCAATCAAGAAAAATAAAAACTCTAAGAATCATACAAAATCAACTCGCAAATTTCCCATAAAGGGTTTGTCAAGTTCAACTTTGATGGCGCATCCCAGGGAACTTGGGTAAAGTTGACAAGGGTGGATTTTTTCATGATGACAAAGGAAATATGAGAGGTGTTTTCTCTACCTTGAATATACCACTAACAATCATGTTGAGGCGCATGCCCTCCTTGAAGGATTGTTGTGGGCCCTTAAACAAAATTGGTAGAATATTTACATTGAAGGGGATTCCTAGGTGATTATCAACCAATTAAAATACTAGAAATGGTCTTCCTCACTCTCTTACTAGAGGCTAGGAGATATTATTTATACTATAAAAGAACTTCATCACTAGTTTTAGTCCTTGGAGTACTTTGATGTATGAAGATCTACAAACAAGGTGGTTGGTTCTATTGCTAATTAGCAAGTGGATAGAGATCTGAAAAAGATCATCTAGATCAACTAGTTTGCTGACATAGGTGCTCTTGAGGGCACCAAGCAAAGAATTTTTTCTCTAATAAATAAAGATAAGGAGGGTGTTTCTAGCACCAGTCATGGTGAAAGCAGGCTAGAGAAAGCCTTATGACTACTACAATCTACATGAACCTTGAGTAATTAGTTTTTATCAACCTTTTCGACCAATACATTTGTAACTTGCTGGCCGATTTACTTTTGGCTAGGCATACTCTTTGAGTGTGTTGAAGGGGGTAGGCCAAGTGCAAGCCCTATGCAATTTTGGTAGGATAGATACCCCTGCCACCTTGGGACTGACCCGAAAGTGGCACTCCAAAAGGAGTGGTTTTCACAAAAAAATAAAATAAATGAAAACATTTATTATTTTCAATACTCCAACTATTTCTAATGTTACAATTTTAGAATTGTAACAATTAAATTAATTACTCACTTAATTAATTTAATTAATATCAAATATTAATATTAACCATTAACATTGATGTTAAATATTTCTAAGTATTAACAATACTAACCTTATTATTAATACTTTATTTGATTAATCAATAACCAAACAATTTCATGCTTCAAAACACAAGCAACAACACAATGGCTTTTGCAAACAAAATATGCAACAATATTTTCTTTAAGTAGGAGGCTTTACAATAACTACAACACTATCCTCCACCTACTAAGGATGGCTCTTTTACTTATAGCAACCTCCTTGTCGATGATGCATTTTTAATCAATCATACATATATGCAATGGATCTATATGAGGGTATTCTTTTACCCTTGATTTTTCAATGATAATATCATCCATCATTTCCATTTTCTCTCAACTCTGGTGGTTGTCTTATACCAATCCACCCATGAGAGTACCTGGTCCTGTAACCATAAAATTTATTAGCAATACCATATTCCAAAAGTAGTATAATCAAAGCATACGGTGCAACTTTAAAAAATTCTTGATAACATAGAAATGATATTATGCATTTGATATCCATACGTCAATACATAAATCCTGCCAAGGAAGTTTGTTAGATAATCGCATCCATGGTTTTAAAATTAGATCTATATTGAATGGTTTTTTAACACACAAAGTACCCATCCAAATAGAAATATTTTCTCCAATTCCCACCACCCATATTAGACATTTAATCACTAGATCAATAGATTTTTTAAACCATTCCATAGAGAAAAAGCATTTGGAAGGGAGAATGCAGTCAAAATTAAGCTTGGGTCATTGGGCTCAATATACTTAGAAGAATTCTTGCCCATTGTCTTTGACTCTCTTTGTACAATCTTCAAATTACTTTTCCCTAAGATCTAAGTTTACATCCATAAGAACTCTTAAACCGAGACCTCCCCTAGTTTTATCATCACACACCTTACTCCATTTCACCAAAGAAATTTTCCTTTTATCATATAACCTGGATATAAAAATGACTACATAATATAGATTAATTTTTTTCTATTGATTTTAGCATAGTATACAAGGACATATAATATGTTTTTTTCAATTGGTTATATGGGATTGAAATGGGTCCCAAAAGTATTACATCATCACCACATAGTGGTATTATAACAAAGCTTGGATATTATCCATGTATTTCTTAGCAATATTTGAACCTTGGTCTCCTCCTTAAACGTTGAGGAAAATTGAGCTAATATCACTTGATAAAATTTAAGTTTACGCTTTCTTCCTTGAATGCCCTTTCTCTACTGAATTGTTGTCTTCCTTTCTCAAACTGGCCAACTTATCCTAGGTATACCTAAAATCTCTTGTTGACATCTGCCATTAGTGGCCAAATCCATTTCTAAATCCAAAAATTTGTGCTTTTTGGTCGTATTGTTTTCCTCACTTTTTGTGGTAGGTTTGGTTGGAGAGGAACAATAGAATCATTGGCACTACTACAAATGATACAAAATTAGTGTTTTCTCGAGATTTATCGTTTGCCATCAAGAATGCTAGTCTCATCCAAGCTGAGAAGCCCAAGAACCAATGGGAATTGTCCATTTTTAATACTCTCAAATTTCATATTGACACCCCCCTTTGGGTTCCTCCAAAAGTTGACAAGTCAATGGTGAAATGGATTCCCTTGCCTTGTGGATGGGTCAAACTTAATGTTGATAGGGCCTCAAAAGGAAACCCTAGTAGGGTTGGAGGAGGTGGTCTCTTCAAAAATAGTCAATTTCAAGTCCTATGCACGTTTGCTAAGTCTATGGGCAGTCAAACCAATAATTTCACTGAAGCTCGTGCATTATACCTAGACCTCCTCATTTGCAAGCGGCTTTGGTTTGAAAGACATCATAGAATGTGATTCTATGAATGTTGTTCATTGCATCCAGAAGTGTCAACTCCCTTCCTCGAGCATGTTCAATGCTATCCAAGAAAGCTTGAAAATAATTGAAGGCATCAGACATGTTACAATTCAACATGTTTACCAGGAAGAAAACAAAGCTACTAACCTCCTTGCCAATCAAGGAGTTGAATAGGACAACTTTCAAGTCTAGTATGGCAATTTTCCTCCATGTATTGTGGACCACACTAATGCAAATGGAAATATTAATTTGTAATTGGTTGTTGTTGCTGATGTAGTTGAATTGGAGCCTAGTGATTGGGCATGGTTTTTCAGACATGGATGCCAGCACATATATTCCTTTCTCTGATGCAATTTCTTGCAATCCATTTAAAGGGCAAGTTTATGAAGGCATGGAAAATTCACAAGGCAATTGTCACCCATGAACTCAGGTGGTAAGGAATGGCAAATAAAAATGCTAATTTCTAGCATAGTGGAGATGTTTGCTCCAAAAAGATCATAGATCAAAATTGACCTTGTTGAGACAAATGTCATAATCTTGGTTGGGCTTATGATGTTTGTTTTCTATTTTTTACGGGTACCATTTTTGTAGTTTGTACCCTTGTCCCTTTTTGTTTTAGTTTTAGCCTTCTTTCTAGTTGTATGTTGGTTGTTTTGATCCCTTCTAGGGTTTTTTGCTTTCAGTTCAATTAATTTTGCTTCTGTCAAGCCTTCTTTGCTATATTTGTGTAAAAGGTTTTGGGACCTTTCAAAACCCTTTTTATCAACCAATCAAAAAATTAAGTTTACACGGGTTTTTATGAGGGGTCTCAGTCCCCTCATATCGAGTGGGGTTTGAACTTAAGGACATATAATACAATGGAATGTCTTACAAGACTTATTTAATTAGTTTCACTCTTCTTGCTAACAACAACCTTCTACCTTTCCATATTGGTAGTTTATTTTGATCTTTACTAACAACCAAACTCCATAATTATATCCTCATTATTCCTTAAAGTAACTTGCCTATCCCTGCTTTGATTCTAGTTGGGGTGTTTAGGAAGTAAATTTTGGATTTTGTCCTATTAACTCTCTACCCTAATGCTCTTTCATATTCCTTTAATAAGTTATTCAAAGCTTTGGCCTCATTTATCCTTGCCCTTCCAAAAAGGGTTGTATCATCTACAAATTATTTATGGGTGATCTTATTGATGTTATTACTAGCCTTAAGACCACTTATTAGCCCATCTTTATTAGCTTTCTTCAAGTTCCTACCCATAACCTCTACCATAATAATGAACAAATATGGTGATAGAGGATTTCCTTATCTAGGACCTCTCTTGGTTTTAAATGATTTTGTTACTAATTTTTTGACCAACACTAAATATGAAACTGTAGAGACACAAGCTTTAATCCATTTGATTCATTTCTTACCAAATCTAGAATTTTCTAATATTGTAAAAATAAAATTCCATTTAACCTTATCATAGGATTTACTCATCAAGTTTTAAGATCATTTCTCTCTCTTTTCTTGAAGTTGTTGAATGCATAACTTCATGAGCTACTATGATCCCGTCTAGAATTTGTCTCTTTCACAAATCATCCTTGCTCTTCTAAAATAATTTTGTCTAACAAAGGCCTTAATCGATTTCCCATAACATTGGAGATAATATTATATGCCATATTACATAAGCTTATGGGTCTAAACGAATCAAACAACTGTGCATCCTTATTTTTTGGAATTAGGGTAAGATATGTTGCATTTAATTTATAAGGAATGTATTGTTTTACCCTATATTGTTTCACTACCATCAATAAGGAATCCTTCACTATATCCCAATTATGTTGATAGAATGTTGCAAAGATCCCGTCCAAACCTTGAGATTTATCCTTATCGAAAGAAAAATAGTTAAATGAACTTCTTGCAAAGTAATAGGTTCCATTAGTTTCCTATTGTCTTCATTTGTTATAACTAAAGGTACTTTTTGTAGAAGTTTATCATTAAGAACTTCAAACTCTTCTAATCCTAGAATATTCTGATTAAATACCTTTTCTCTTGTTTTATTTTACTCTGGTCTTCAATCCAAACCCCTTCTATTGATTAAGTTTACTAATTTTGGATAATCTTTGTACTATTGTCATCCTACGAAAAACTATGTATTTTTATCTCCTTCTTTTAACCAAGTTTGTCTTGATTTTAATCTCCAAAATTTATCTTCCTTACTCAAAATATTATGATATTCACTAAGCAACTCCCTTTCCTTCGAGCTTGGATTATTATGATCACCTTTTTGAAATTTTGAAAGTTTATCTTTTAGTTCTTCTTTCTTCTCAAAAATATTTCTAAAAGTATTCTTGTCCTAATATTTTAATCTAGATGTCATTGAATTAATTTTTTTAGGAAGTGTATACAACCCACTATTTCCTAAAGAATTCCACGTTTGTGCTATCATATCAACAAAATTAGGATGATCTCCCCACATGTGCTTATATTTAAAATATGATATTTTTTGAATTCACTTGCCACTATTTTAACTCTTATTGGTCATTGATCTGAACCAATCCTTATCAAGGTATTAATTTTAGTACAAGTCATTTCATCTAGCCAATGATCTAAAAGTATTCATATGTCTAATTTTTTGCTATTAGATTCTGACCTCTCTTGTTGTTGGTCCATGTATAGTTATCTTCTTCAAAATCAACCTCCCATAGATTCTTATTTTGAAAAAAAACTGAGAAATCTCTCATACTTTGTGTTAATTTCCTAATCTCTTGTCTCTACTATGAAAGCTTTTGACTTGTCCTGCTCATTTTCTAGTATTTCCTTATTAATGGTAGAGGTATTAACATCTAACACTGAATTTTCTCTACCAATTTTCTTCTCCTAAATGGTGCATGGTACTTCAATAGTATTCAAAATCTGATGAGATGCATTCCTTAGGTTCATTAAGAATTGTCGTTCTTAAATCTAAATCATACTAAGTAGACGATTACTTGTTAATATTTTGACCTTGTTGTACTGTGTTATCTAAGCTATAATCTATTTTTTCTTCATAGGCTAAAGCCTCAAAAGAATTGGTATTTATTCCAATATCCTTCCTTATTGGTTTCCACTATTTATTTACTTTTATCTATCTAGACCTATTTTTTGGAAGTTGAAAACCATCCTCATCCATTTTCATTTGAAAATTTCTCTTGTGGTTTTCTACATATGATTCTTTTGGACTCTTCTTAGGGAATAATATTTTAATATGCCCCAACTCATGGTATCTTCTACATCTAAAAGATATGTTTTCATAATCTATGTTTTGGATCCACAACTTACCCCCATACTTAAGAATGATTAATTTTGGTAAAGGTTTACTTATATCAATCATGACCAATATCTAAGCATAAATAGCCAAGAATCCATCTTTTGTAGTTTTTGAAATCTCAAGGAATTATCCCAAAGTGTTGCCTATTTCCTTAAATATTTCTATTTCTCAAAATTCAATGGACAATCCATACATCCTAACCCAATACTAGTACTAAGGATAGATTTCCATGTTTAGGCACAAAGCCTTCATGCTAGTGGGTAAGGAAGAGTCCTACTCTTCCCATAAACCAAGGACCCCATTTTAAGGTTCTATCTCTTTCCTCTCTAGAACAAAAAATGGCTAGAAAGAAACATCTAGGAAGAAAGGATAGAGTCACTTCTAGAGACTTCCAACTCCTATCAATCCATTTTCTCAAGGCTAAAGCCCTTGGCAAGACCTATTAAATTTACAAAAAATTAACCTATATTTGAGATACGAGGATCACTCCTCTATGAGGAACTCACTAACCTCTACTATTAGAGATTATTCTAAGGATTTAGCTATAAATTAGTCCATGGGAAGGAAACTAAAACTCAAAATCTACTAAAAATTACTAGAATATCCTATAACAATTATAATATACGGAAAAAAAACCTAAAATAATTACAAGTAATTGTTTAAGAAAAAGAAGGGAAAAAATAAAATTAGCTAAAAAGTTCTATGCCCAAACCAAATGTATTGCCTCATTTAAACCCCAACCCTCTACTGCTCATCCCGTCATCCAAACCCTGGTTGATAGATATTTGCAATTTCATTTTTCATGACTTGAAAAATCATCATTGCCTTGTTTTGGGTGGCTAACTTCATAGGGTCATATATCCCTCAATATTACAAAGATTCCTTTATATGACCACTCATTTTAAAACTCTTCAAGTTCTGTACAAAATGATCTAAAAATTAGATAAATCAGAAAACCCTTCGTGAAGATAAGGCTCCTAAAAGATGAGATGTATTTTAGAAAACAAATACCCTAATTTTTTCCTAGTTGATGTAGCAACAAAGAAGTGTTCAATTGATTAAAAAATTGCTTCACTCAACAAATATTCATTATACCACATTGTATAATTTTATTAGCAATTGTACGATCACTTTCCAACCATACAATATCTTGGCAACTATACAATTTCTTTCAATAGTACAACCACTTTGTAACTATACAATCCTTCTGCAATTGTACAACCAACCCCTTTACAATCGTACAATTGTATGATCCTATTTATATTTGAATAATATATCTTTCCATGGAATTGAATATGTAAATTAAATGCAACCATACAACCAACCTCTTTGCAATTGTACGATCCTATTTAGGTTTGAACAATCTATCTTTCCATGCAATTGAATAGGTAAATAAAATTCTTCAAGGGTTTCTTATCTAGAAATTGTACCATTTTAATTGTATAATCGCTTCATCGTATGATTACTTCCACTATGCCTATAACAACCAAATCCTCTTGTGCAAGGGGTAATATTATTCTTTCCTTCTAAAAAGGGTTTCTTCAAGGTTAATAGTATTATTTCCTTGGGAATAGGGTTTCTTTTGGGGTAAGAGTATTCTTTCCTTGGGAATAGGGTTTCTTTTATTTTTTTGGTATTCTATGCCTTCAAATCCTCAACACCTTCTAATCCTCAATATGCCCCTTCAAATCCTCAATGCCTTCCAATCCTCAATATGCCTCCTATGACTTGAACACATGAAAAAATAATGAAACATACAAGCTTCGCTATGGAATGGCTAAAATTCACTCACAAAAATAACATGGGGCTCTGAAATAATAAACTTTATTTTTATTTTCTTTGCAAGGTTATAGGGAAATTTTTTGATGAAATAATCCCTCCACTCTCCTCTCTTCTATTTGACTCCTTTTCTACATATGCTCTACCTTTCACTTCTTATTTATAAATAGTAAAAAAATGACTTTTCTAGTTATGTGTGTTGGTTGAACAACCAGTGTCGGCTAAGCATTCTTGTCTACGCATTAATTTTTTTCTTCTTCAATATTTTACATAAAGTTTCTAGCTTTTTGCATAACATGGCCAACTATCACTCTCTTATCCACTTACCACATGTATGATCCTGCATAATACTCACTAGGTAATTAAAAAATATCCAAGAGCTCCAACTCATGAAGTGGTCATCTAAGTTATTAACACTCTAGATTGGTTGTCAACACAAGGTCAACTTCACTATCTTGTTTTGGCTTTCCTTTGAGGATCAAACCTCATATAGAATGCACTCAACATCCTCTTCACCTTCTCCCATTGCGTCACATTTGTCCAACCATAATCAACATGCACTTTGTTGGTGACTACCTCTCGGTGCCAACACTCGCATGTGGAGTGATTACGTCCTCCACAACTCCCACAAGGATGTAGGTTCCAACACCTAGTTGCTACATGTCCATATCTTCCACACTGACTACAACAACCCATTCTTGAACCTTCATTCCCTATACTACTCTCTCCTCTCACAAATTTAGTCCTACTACTTCTTGTTGGACCTACATACCCAAGGCCTTCATTATTTGGCCTTATCTTTAGCATTATGGGTATTTTCACACCTTACCCATATCTTCCCAATCCTTTACCATTGTACCCCATTCTTCTCATAAAAAAGGAGTCAATACCTCTTGTGTGCCTTTCAAAGCACCTAAAAATTTCATCCTCACTTTGACCTCAATTGTCATCACAATGTCCTTCACCACACTTTGAAGTACCATTATCACTATCAAATCTAACAACATGGTCTTTTTCATAGTCAACAATGACCTAATGACAATCATCTTCTGCCATCTATTTACCACTTTGTCTCTCTTCCTCTTCTCCTTATCTATCATAGGAGTTGCTATACTATCATCTTTATTGTCACTACTAGTGGTGACTTGGGTCAACTACTTCTTCCCCTTCCAAATTCTCTTGTTTGTCTCTACCCTTTCTTCCTTATTCATTATTGGTGTTTGATCCATTATCCTTTTCGATGACAACCCATCTATTGAAAGAATCTCTACAAATTCTTCCAACCTATCCTTCACCTCATGTGGGGTTTCATTTTTCTTGCCCACTATCCCTTCTTCTATGGGTTTAGCAATGAAAGCATAACATGCTTCCTTCTTCTTTCTCTTCAAGGATTGTTTTTCTATACCCTGGCTCACTAGAGGACTATTATCCACTTCTTTCCCTTTGTCCTTCAATGGACTTAATGTGTACCTCTTACCATCCTTCTCAATGGTGTAGGTGTTCTCCCTACCTTCATGCATTGTATTTTTATCAAACTGCCACGATATTCCCAACAAGACATGACATGCATCCATTGACATGATGTCACATAGAATCACATCCTTATAAGAGCCAATTTGGAGATCTACCATACATTTTTTAGTTACCAATATTTGATGTCCCTTTTGTAACCATAAAACTCTATACGGATTTGGGTGTTCCATTATTTTCAACCCAAGTTTCTCCACCTTTGTTGATATCAAGTTATATGTGCTATCGCTATCCACAATCACCTTTCAACATTTACCCCTTGATTTGCAAATTATTCTAAACCTATTCCTTCTTTTCTTAGGTTCATGCACCTCCTTTACAGATTTCAACAATACCCTATCTTTCATAAGCAATTCTTCTTGTTCTGGTTCTTCTACATGCTTTGAGGAAATCATATTTTCTTCTTTTACTCGCATAGTATGGTTTCTGACCTCTTTGCCCTTATTGATGTTGTGTTGCATAGTTGGACATTCAAATGCTCAATGTCCATCTTCTCCACATCTATAACACTTTCTAGAAAATCCATATTCTCTTCCTTTGTTGAATCTACCTCCTCCTCTTTACGATTCACCCTTTTCCCAAGTACCTTGGCTAAAATCACTTTGAGAAGTATCAACTTCTCCTTCTTGCAAATACTACTCGCTACCATGGTTTGATTGTTCCATTCCTTGAGAGGATATTCCTCTTAATCTCATATTATTTTGTTGTCTACACAACTTTTTGTCTGCCTTGAGTGCATACAGGTATGCCTCTTCAACCGTCCTCGTTATCATTATGCAAACTTCATATTGTATGGGTGATCTTAGTTCAATTATATATTTGGCCACCTTTTTTCGTCATCTTCAATATGACCAACCTTGATAATAAATTTATAGAACTCCTATATGTACTCTTTAACTCCCAACTCTTTTTGCTTGAGATTTTGGAGTCTTTTAAACAACCCTATTTGGTAATCAACAGGTAAAATTTTAAAGTAATTTGACTACAAACTTATCCTAAGTTTAAATTTTATCCTTATTAGTTGCCTCTCTATTTGCACATGATCCCACCATAAGGACACATGCCCTTTTAGCTTTATATATACAAGTTTTACCTTTTTGGTGTCTTCTACTGATTCAAATTCAAAATATTTCTCCATCTCTATGATCTAGTCTATGAGCTCCTCTAGATTCAAGCTTCCATTGTATGATGATGTTTCTATCTTCGAATTTTGATCCATATGAGAGTTTGCTTGAATCAGTCTTTCTTCTAGTTCTCCTTGTTCTTCATCTTAAGCTTTTGCCTGACTAATCTCCTCTTCTTCACTATCACTCACATCTTCTATTTTGATGTCCCTCCTTTGGAAAATTTCAATTGCATCAAGTCGAGCAGTAATTTCTCTTAGCATCTTGGCTATATACGTGACTCAAGGACCTCACATTCTTCTTCTTCTTCTCCATTATACTAGTATTCAATACTTACAGATATTCTACCTATGATACCAAAATTTAGTGGAAGAGGGGGATTCAATTGATTAAATAGTTGTCTTGCTCGACAACAAATAGTCATTGTACCACATTGTATGGTTTGATACAATTACTTCCACTATGTCAGTAACAACCAAATCCTCTCATGCAAGGGGTAATATTATTTTTTCTTTTGAAAAGGGTTTGTTTGAGGATAATAGTATTATTTCCTTGGGAAACTGGGTTTCTTTCAGGGTAAGAGTATTCTTTCTTTGGGAACAGAGTATCTTGTTTTTTCCTTTTGAAAAGGGTTTCTTTAGGGCTAATAGTATTATTTCCTTAGGAAACAAGGTTTCTTTCGGGGTAAGAGTATTCTTTCCTTAGGAATAAGGTTTCTTTCATTCTTTCCTTGTGAACAAGGTTCTTTTATTCTTTTGACATTCTATGCCTTCCAATCCTCAATATGCCTCTTCAAATCCTCAATGCCTTCAAATATTCAATATGCATCCTTCAACTTGCACACACGAAAAAACAATGAGACATACAAGCTTTGCTACAGAATGACTAAAATTCACTCATAAAAATAACTAGGGCTTTGAAATAATAAACTTTATTTTTATTTTATTTGCAAGGTTACCGAGTAATTTTTTAATGGAATAATCCCTTTGCTCTCCCCTCTTCTCTCTACCTCCATTTCTACCTATGCTCTATCTTTCGCTTCTCATTTATAAATAATAAAAAAATAATAACTTGCTAGCTATGTATGCTGGTTGAACTACCAATGTCAACTAAGCATTCTTATCTATGCATTAAGTTTTTACCCTCCAATCTTTCACATGAAGTTTTTAGTTTTTTGCATGGCACGACAAGCTATCAGTTTCTTGTCCATTTGCCACGTGGATGTTCCCACATCACTAGTTTCAAACAATCCACACAAAATGACACAATAATCGTCTAAATTGGACAACTCTATGCAAAGATATGGCTTCTCAAGGATTGTTAGTTTTTCAAAACTTTAAATAAGTTATATTTAAGATCATTTTTAAATATATATATATATATATATATATATATATATATATATTTATTATAAAATAACATTTTAATAAGTCTCGGAGACAACGCAATAGTTCAAGCTTTGGCTCTTCTTCAGGAGGTCCAAGGTTCAAACCACAACACGGTGAGTGTGTGAGGGAGTGGATGTGTGTATGGTTGTGTTAAATTTCCTATTGATAAGCTCAACTCTTCCCCTTATGAGAGGTCAATGTGGTATGGAGATGCATAGCCTTGAGCATTGGTCATAGGGGTTTGTCACACTAACCAAATCTATTTTTTCAAATTACGACATGGGCAAGTGTGTGAGGGTGTGTGTGTGTGTATGGTTGTGTTAAATTCTCTATTGATAAGATCAACTCTCCCCCTTATGAGAGGTCATGGTGGGATGGGGATGCCTAGCCCTAAGTGTCAATCATAGGGGTTTCTCACACTAACCAAATATAAAAAAACATTTAAAGGAAAGCAAAAAAACTCCCTAAATGACAAGAAGCCAGAGGGTATTACTTCAAGCTTGTCTGCATTGGCTGAGGGTGGGTGATCATCCATCCAAATATTTTTTCAAATATCTTCGTTCCAAGCAGACCTTAATCCATATCAAGGCTATTCGAGTCTCTCATGATATGCTGACTTCTCTTCCTGATATTGAGTTGACCTTTGTGGATCATTATAAGCTTATCTTTCAAGCGCAACAAGATTCTCTGAAATGTCAAATGACGCTCCAACAATATCTTGATGTTGTTCTTGCTAAGTTGTATGCTTATAGTAGACATCTGTGTGAGGCTTCTCTTTTGCTTGCTAAGATTCATAATGCTCTTATAACTATGTTAAATGATAAGTCCCCTAGTCTTGATGGCTTTCCCTATGAGTGCCACTTGGAAGTTTATTGGGCCTGATTTGCTCAATGTTTATAATGAAGTGTTAGCCAATAACTCTCTGGGTAGTATTATCAATCGTGGAAACATTAAGTTCATTCCCAAAGTGGGCAATCTTGAGCTTATCACCAGTTGGAGACCTATTACTTTGCTTAATGTTTCTTATAAGATCTTGACCAAGGCTTTAGCTCTTTGTATTCAGAATATTCTTCCTATGATTATTAGATTGAAGCAGATGGGTTTCAATAAAGGGAGTTATATCTTGGATAATCTTATTGATGTCTAGGAAGCTTTAGAATGGACGTGTGTCTCTAGTCCAAAGTCACTTTTCCTTAAGCTTGACTTTGATAAAGCTTATGATTGTATTGAGTGGCCTTTTATTCTTACCATGCTCAAAGCTCTCGGGTTTGGTCCCTTTTTTATTAAGGTCGTCAGTATGTTGTTTGTTGATGCTTTGACCTATCTTACTATTAATGGGCATAAGTTAAAGGATTTTAGTTTATTTCATTCTATTCGCCAAGGTTGTCCTTTGGTCCCCTCACTTTACATCATTGTGACTAAAGATTTTATTTATCTTCTTGGATAGTCAAGCGTCTAAGGGGTTGATCATAGGTATTCTTTTGCCTGATATGTCCACTCAGCTTATTAATGGGTATTTTGTAGATGATTATTTTCTCACTATTAGTGAGGATGAGGTTTTTGTTTCGACTACTTTGGTTTGTCTAGACACTTTCTATAAGGCCTTTGGTTCCAACATCCAATGGTCTAAGTCTCTTTGTTTTTGCCTTGCTTCTTTTGATCTACCCGCTTGGCTTAGACATTTCTCGTGGCATTGGCTTCAAAGGGGTGAGCGTTTTAAGTTCTTAGGAGTTCTCTTTGCTTTTGACTGCTCACCTTTCGATATGCTATTGACAAAATCGAAAAGCAGATTTCCTATTGGACCTCACATCCTCTTTCTCTTGTTGGTAAATTTCAGGTTTGCACTAAGATTCTTGCTGCCACTCATGTTTACTATTCCTCTTGTTGGGCCTCTTTTAAGAATTCTTATAATTAGTTGGCGAGAATCCTTAGGGATTATCATTGGGCCAAGGGGAAGAATTTGCGTGGTTTTCATCGGATTGCTTGGGATATTTTTTGCATACCTATTGATAAGAGCGATATGAGTATCATTAACATCTACAAGCAAAGCATTTCGTTGTATGCTAAGTGGGTGGTTAAATCTATTGAAGGCCCTGAAGCCTAGGTTGTTTTAATTCACCTTTGTATCTCTTCAGGGTTGCCTTATGGGCATAAAATTTGGGTTGATATTGACCTTCACACTTCTATAATTACTTCTACCCCAATTAAGATTTAGGGTTTCTTTTTTGTTAAAAGTATTTGGCAAGCTTTTGAGGTGGTGAAACCTCATCTTCGTTGGATTGGTGATGGTTTTTGTAACAACCTTTTCTTCAATTCTTAGAACATCTGGTGGTCTCCTACTTTATCAAACTCTTTGGTTCTTCTTGTTGATATGCCAAGGGTTAAAGCTTTGAGGCTATTTTGCAAAGGTATTTGCTTTATTAAAGATTTAGTGCATTCTCAAGATTAGATTCCTTGGCTTACCCTCAAGCATAAATTTAATCTTTAAAACTCAGATCTTCCTTCTATCCTTAAGATCCAGGAGCTTGTGCCTAATGTCATGCTACATAAGCTTAACCTTTAACCCCCGAGTGCTTGGTGGAGGGATTGACATTGGAATGTAGATACTCCTTTCAAGAACTACTCTTGTTCCTTGCTTTATCATCTTCTTAGTCCTTTTTTCTCTTATATTTACAAGCTTAATGAGAGATAACAGACTCACTCTACCTCCTATATTTGGATTGCTTGTTTGAACCGTATCTAACATTCTAATATTGAACCTAAGATTACCTTTTTTTCTCTGATCTCTTATTTATCAAGATATTCCTATGGGAGCGAGGCTTAGTAGGGTTGGTCTTCCTAATCCTAAGTGTCATGCTTGTGGTTGTTTTGAAAAATTTAAGCATTTGTTTTGGTTCTGCCCTCATGCCCAGTCTGCTTGGGCTTGAATTCATTCATTGTTTAAACCTTTTCATCCTGAGATCTTCAGATGGTAGATGATTTTTTTGGTGATAATAGTTGTTGGCTTGCTTATATTGTTGCTTTGTGGATTTTCTTTTGTGCGGTTGTTTTGTTTCAGCTATGGAAAGCTAGGAATGTTGCTAACTATTTTGAATATTTAATTTCCTTTTCTATTAATGAAAATATTACAATGCTTTCTACTGTTACTTCTCAGATCCATTCACAGGCTTTCAACGTGGCATATGAGTTGACACATTTGATGAATCTTATCGAGTATTGGCACGAGGTTCCATGCACTATCAACCAAGTTTTGCTTGACTTTTCTCCATCTTAAGGTTCCTCATTTTCTTCGAGGTCTCGATGGAGTAAGTCGAGGGGGCGACATTCTTCGACCTCAGGCTGTTTTGCCAGTGCTCATAGTAGGGCTCGATCTCCTCCCAATTCAATAGGCTTCGTTCAAGTTCACGCTCTTCACAATGTGGTTGGAGTCCTATGCATCCCTCAACTAAAGTTGGAGCCTTGGTGGGTCTCCTTGGCCAGTTACTTCTCCTGCTCTTGCTCGTTCTACTTTATTGTCGCCTTCAACTTTGATCAATTCTACCGTTGCTCTTGATAACTCTTAGTCTATTGATCCGCCTGCAGACAATCCTCATGGTTTGGGCTCTTTTGAGCCAAATAATGATCCTCCTCCTCTTCCGTGAGTAGCTTCCTATGCTTATTTATGCTATTTGTTTACCCTTTTTAAGGCTGATTTTGTATTTGTATTTTGGTTTCTCTGATTATTTTTTTATTTTAATCATGTGGATGGCCTTGAGACTTGAGCTATGATCTCTCCAGCTCCTTTTTTATTGTAACCTCTTTTATTTATTTAATATAATTATTGGTTCCAATTAATTTTTTTTAATAATTTAATTAAAAAAATGTTTCAAAAAACAATATAACAATTTGGGCTTTGGGTTTTTTTTTTTGAAATGTTCAAGGTTCAAATCACAACATATGTGTGGCTATGTGTTAAATCCCTTATTAATAAGCTTAGCTCTCCCCCTTATACCCCTTATAAGAGGTGATGAGATGGAAATGCCCAACCCCGAAACTAAATCATAGGAATGTCTGAAACTAACCAAATTTAAAAAGAAAAAAAAATATTCTTTTCAGAATTATTTATTAAAATTAAAAATATTTTTCAATAAATAATTTTTTTTTATTATTTACATAGGGGAATTGGCAACTGCCTTTCCTTTTTGAACAATTGGTCACAAGGTCAAATCACATTGTCTCCAATCATAGCGTCAAATCATGGAGCTACCACTATAACCCCTACTTCGCCTCGGTAAACACAACCCGGAGTGAGAGAGACCCCCGATGGTTCGAGGTTGACACCGCCATCATCAAGCTGGCACACACTCAACGGATTCTAGTCAAACTACTACTTTGCCCTAGAGTGGGCATGCCCGCAAGGTTTGAACCTAGGTCTCCTTCTGATAAGTGCCCAACGTCTTACCAATCCACCTAACCCTTGTGAACAATTTAAAAAAAAAAACCCAGGTCTCCTCATGGTAAACGTCCCAATCCACCTAACCCTCGCGGACAATTAAAAAAAAAAAAAAACTTTACTTTTTTTTGGTTACATAGATGAATTGGTTACAATCACAATTTTTAGTAATCGCAAGCGCAACTGCAGCTGGCAGGGTTTAAACTATCAACGAAGGCTTCCAACACACCCACCGTCTCGTTATTAACCCGATGTGAGATGGGAATCACGGACGCACAAAGTTTGCACCGTCTTTGTTAGTCTGGTTCAACACGTGGCATGAAGAGGACCGCCGGACAAGTAGGAAATAGATCATCGTCATCAATCAGATGCAACATGGTAACCAGGAGGAAATAGATCACCGTCCTTAATCAGGTGCAACACGGTAACCCGTGAGATGAGAATCGCCGGACGCACAGAGTTTGCACTGTCTTAACATGTGGTATGAAGGGGACCGTCGGATAAGCAAGAAACAGATCATCTGTCATCAGTTAGGTGCATCACGGTAATCCGGAGGAAATAGATCACCGTCATCAGTCAACTGCAACACGGTAACCCGATGTGAGATGAGAATCGCCGGATGCACAGAGTTTGCACCGTCTTAACACGTGGCATGAAGGGGACCGCGGGACAAGCAGGAAACAAATCATTATTATCAGTCAGGTGCATCAGTCAGGTGCAACACACAAAGGAGTCGAATTGGGCTACTAGCTATGCATAGGTGCAACATGCAAAGGAGTCAAATCGGACTACTAGCTATGCATAGGTGCAACATGTAGAGATTCGGACCGGGCTACTAGATATGCATGGGCATCTAGGTTAAAACCTTATGTTAAGGAAAACAGTTCCCCATATCCCTCAGGGGCTAGGATTTTCCGTTCCACGGGGCTTGTCCCATTCGGGTATACCCCTTAAGCTAGACAGGGGAGTCTTTGTATTCAACGTAGGCCGCCAAGCTTGAACCCTGAACCTCCTTCCGAGAATTGAGGATTGAAAGAACTTGCCAGTAAAATACTTAATGCTGATAAAAACACTTAACTTTTAACCCAACTTAACTTTGATAAAATCTTTTCATGCCTTATACATTGGAAAAATAATTAAAAGATGGTGTAGAAGAAATTGGCTCAATAAATTTTTTTAATAAATACTATATATATATATATTTTTATTGAGTTATACATATACATATTCTGCATCTACATCCATGGCTGAGTCAGACGGCAGAAGTGGGGCGGCGATGGGTTCGAATCTGTATAAACATCCACAGCTACAGCTGAGTAGTTCCTTGGGAGGAATGCCTTCGTAACTACAACATGAGGTTCGTAATGGGTGCAGTAGGTTTCTATTTTTCTCAAACATGGACATGTTAGTAATGTGTTAAAATAGTGCTTCTGTTGTGCTCAATGAACAACTTCAATAACTTTATAATTGAGAAGGAGGTTAAGGAACTTCAGTTTATATAGATTTGCAATGTTTTATCTCAGCTAATACAATATAGAGTGCACGTAGATTTGCATTGGAATCACCGATCCTAGACTTTCTTAAGCCGACGATATTTTTGAAGCTTAATATAGTGCTTTTGTTGTGCTCAATCAACAACTGCAATACCTTTATAATTGAGAATGAGGTTAAACATACTTTGAAAGCCGACGATCTTTTTGAAGCTTAATATAGTGCTTCTGTTGTGCTCAATCAACAACTGCAACACCTTTATAATTGCTTTGAAATTCATTTAGGTGTACCTTATGTTTAGGTATATCATCGTAGAACCCTCAGTTGTGAGATTCTCATATGTTCTCAGTGTGCCATCTATCATCTCTTAGATACCACCTCAACTTCCTTTGATCTCATACTGCTGGTTCTTGACGTGATTTCACTGGTATTAAGGTATTCCTGACGGCCCAGAAGGGTAATCCTGCCTCATCTCGAGGGAATGCTGATGGTAGGTGGGTAATCCCCCACCAGTTTGTTGGGAAATTGGACCTTTGCAATTTACAAGATGGTTTATTTTGCAATTTTTTTTTTTTTGACTCCCAAAGAGCTCAAATTTTTCCAATTATAAGGGGGGAATGCTTTCCACAGTGTGCCATACAAGATTACGTCTGACGAAATACGAAGGAACTTATTTTAGAATGAATTAAATGCACTATATCTTGCTGATCTGATGCTGATTTTGGCTTGCTGGAGAATTGCAATATTTGCCAAAATTTGCCTGGCCAGTTTTCTTGATTTTAATGACTATTGTTTTGGTGATCTCAAATGTCCCATATCTAATAGGTTTCAGTTATTTACCTCTTTCCTGGAGTCTCTTGTTGCTCAGGTACACCTGGATTAAGTCACCAACCTAAGAGTGTCAGTCTTGTTTGTACTTGTCATGCGTAGCCTTGTACTTCGCTTGTGATTCCTTAAGGTTCTCTTAAACTTTCTGATGCATCAGTCTGATATTGTTAAAATAAATTCCCATTCCAGATAGAAGAGAGGATCATAAAACAAAGTTCGCAAATACAATAAAACAAAGTTCACAAACACCAAAACCAAGTTATAAGTTAACTAAGAAAGCATGCACCAATAAAAAATAAGGCCTCATACTCAGCAATACCTTTTCCAATGTCTTCCATGTAAATTCATCAATTGGAAATAATTGCAATGTAAGTTTCACAGCATTGTCTACCCTTCCAGATAGTCCAGAATTATAGCATTCTCCAGGAGTTTTGAATGAATCAAGGTTTTGACAAGGCTGTAAAAATGGCTGTGTTCGTGCACCTCGAAATGATGCTTGGTTTGGCAGTGTGATCACTGTAGATGATACAGCAGCATTCCCTGCTCTCCTTTCTGCTCCAGCTTCACTTGATTCTTTCAAAACAAAAATCTGCGAAGATAATTGAGTACTTGTTTAAGTGCATTAGCTTGTAACTGTCCATTTCTCCTTTTTGGCAAGCACATACCCTCTGATACTGATGCAAGAGCTTGTTGACTAGAAGGGCTATGTAAATCTATGTGGTCTGGAGGGGTCTGCTCTGCAAGAGCTTCACGCTCAAGCTGCTCAGCAGCTTCCGCAACAAGTGTTACACCAGCACTAGCAGCTTTCTCCCATCTTTTATAAGCAGCCGATGAAACTAGGCCATCTGTAAAGAACAAAAATATCCATTGAAATGAGACTTCAGCTTCACACATACTATAAGCAAACCATACTATATGTGTTTTAAACATGACCATTACACCAGAGATTGTAAAGCAGGCTCATTTGTCCTGAATAAAAGGGAAAAAATAAAATAAAATCTAAAGACTCCTCAAGACACTTGCATAAATTACTTCCAATGATGAACTCACCAAAACCTACATAGTATTGCTTATATACCTAAATCCTCAAACAATCTGTTTGTGAGGCTTTCTTGTATGCAATATAGAAAAGCAAAGACCATTTCTTCTATTCAATTGGAAAAACAACCTCTATACTTCATGAAAATTAGATTTAACGTTAGAGTTAAAGATTGGACAAGAAATTTGTGCCCATTTCTTGGGGAAAATTTTAACATATATTTTTTTCAAAAACTATCAAAAATTATTATATAATTGTTAGCTACTATAAACGTAAACGGCAGCAACCTCTAATGAAACTTTGCAATTTTGTGGAAATGCACTCAACTTGATAAATGTCTCAGAATTTTGTGAAGCACCAGGCTCCACATTCCTTCTCATATAAAGTATCTCTGGACATAAGCATGCAACTTACAACATTGCAACAAAGACATGCTTATTATTACCAATGGACCAGTACAAAATTTCTTTAAAATGTGGTTGGGACCAACCATGTTCGTATACATAACAGGGATTTATAACTGTTGAAACACATCCAGTAACCCTCATCCCTCTCTTTAGGCCAATGTTTGGCATTATGAAACCTTTATGAGGGCAGAAACTTAGTGAGATAGATCTAAAAGGTTTAACGATATGAAATCACAGATGACCTCATTCATTGATACCTTTACAATAGGCACTCCTCCTCACTCCCCTGTTTGGAACCTATGTTTGACTATCTTAAGTGGATGCACAAGTGTATTCAAGATAATCAATCTTATTTATTAAATTAATCAACCTTAAGTCTAATGCATAAGTCTCTACTAGCTGTTTGAGCTAGATGAAGACGTAGAAAGGCAAGTAATTAATAAGCTATTAAGCACAATAAAATTGTGCAAGTTTATTAATATGGTGATAGAAATTGATATATTATTAGGATGATGACTCACCAAAAGCTGATATTTTGGATTTTTCATTTGTTACAGACCACCCAAAATCAGACATTCTATCTGTGACCTGATGACCACCTAACAAGATGAAATTTTACTAGATGTACTTTCTTCAAACAAATTCAACAGCTTTGAGTTCTTGCAGGACTTTCAAAGCTTAGTATACAATCGGTCAAGGAAAAAGAATTAAGATTCTCAAGAAATGTAAAAGAGAACACACCATCAAAGATATACCTTGTTGGCAGGCACCCAACAATTCTTAAACAAAGTTTAAAATACATTCTTTCACAAAGAAAACAACATGCACAACCAAACAGAGTCATAGGAAGGGAAGCATGATTTATTACTGTGTAGCAAGAATCTATGCTCCACTCCACCTCGTGCTACAGGATGGTGTCCTCCAGGTAGCATCACTACCACAGAGATGAGAATACTGTGAGGACTATACCAAGATACTCCTTATATGGAACTGCAATTGATCAAGCACTGTATAATGTTTACATCTGTGCAAAACTACCTCTTAACTATTCATCATGTAAGATACAATTTACATTTAACATTACATATATTGGCTAGATAAACATCTGACACCACCGCCAGAAAGTAAACTGGCGAAAATGCAAGTACCTAACACCTACTAACATCCACCCACACTTGTATCTTTGCCTCATCCTCAAAGCAACCGAAGCTGTTCTGCCTTAATTAAGTTGCACATGCACATTCACATGCATTTACAAACATGCAATGTGGTATCAGAAATATTAGCACCATTATACCACCATTCCTGCCAATATGCACTTCTCTATTCTACTTCTAACTTCTTGCTCCACTCTAGCTTTAGCTCACAAACTCCATAACAACTTACGTGCAAAAAAGGACATTAACACACTTCCAATATCCAGTTTCTGTTGGGCATTTGTCAGTGACGCTGAATGCATAAAGATGTTCCATCATGGCACTAACACCTACATAACTTCCTGTTTCCTTGGCACCAACTTTCATTGCTACTTATGTACAAATGCCCGGCACACTTGCCAATCTACTCCCACGTTATCATACAAGCAATGGGAAACTGTCTAGACACTGACGTTCATCATGAATAAAGACAACCCATATATAAACATTATGTTCATAGCTGGTGTCAAGATTAGATGGCTGCAACAAAGCTTCCCAACATAATCTCATGCATTTTGCATTGTCCATCTTCATGCCAATTGTTTTTTTCATCTTTACACTTGTAGGGCCAATGTTAGTCTGGCACTGGCTTCGTCCAGTGCAATGCATGTAATCACAGGTGTCTTGTTTTTCTAGGCCATGATATCAAAGGAGAAAGAATAAGCATACCACCTTTAGACATGCAAGATGATATAAAGAAACGACTATAAGGGCCAAAATCAAGGTCTTCCCTCAAACAAGGCAGAAGACTGCTGTGTAATCCTAATTGGGCATTCCTTATTGTCTCACTCATGATTCATGGCTTGGGAGAATCCACGTTCTATATGACATTCTCTATGAGCACACAAATATTCCTTTTTCACATCTTACATTCAGGAATGCAGTCTAGGGGTCTGGCACTACCCATTGTTCTTAGTAGGTCATCATCATTGTTATCTCACCACACAGACTTGAAGCTTATTTCTTTGAATGATGAAACTGCCAACGAACCCAGGCGATTGCACCTTGTAGTCTGATGCTACCATGCCACAGATGATATGATGCAGTAAGTTCCAGGCTCACAAGTCTTCACCATCAGATAGATCTCCATCAAGATATGTTCACCATCTTACAGAATTGCCAGGGCTCTCCTTAAGATACAAACCCATAAGCATTATCATCCAATCCATCACAACACCATCCATTCCACTGAGCAACTGATCCAGAACTTTGTCCGTCGTATAAACAGCATCTCCAACACTAGAACCATGCTGAACAACAAAGGAATCAAGCTAATCAGAGAACAAGACACAAGGCACAGGCTGCTTGGCCTTTTTGATCATTTCATTTCTCCAATTAATGTGTGTGTTATCATGAAAAAAGATACCATGGATTGGCATCAATGTTGCCTTAGCCAACTATCTATTCCATGAGACCGGTTCGTAGACAAGCTTCATCAATAATATTACTCTCCCTTGTCACCTCTCTAGGCACAAGCGATATTGCAAGATGGAAGGCATTTCAACAAATAATTCTTCTGTACCAGTCTCATGACTTTGCCCATCTTGAATTCACAAGCAGTTAAATATAGCTCTTGCATGAAGTGTTGCAAAACCTATAAAATGTATGCATAATCCCTAGTTTGCAATTGTGCCTACTTCCTTCTCATTCACTAAGGTATCCCCATACCACACAAGCAATTTTGGTGCATGTCAAATGTTCCTTCTTTACTCAACATTCCTAACAAGGCAATAAAACAAAAAGAGAACTCGTCATCATCATTTATTATACACATGGTCAAACATAGACACATAAAGCATGAATATATTTTTTTTTTTTTTAATTGGTTATATGGGATTGAAACAGGCCTCACCTACCTATATTACATTATGACCACATATTGGTATTATAACAATTTGGCAATTATGCATGTATTGCTTGGCAAGATTCAAACCTAGGTCTCCTCCTTAAAAGTTGAGGAAATATAACCGGTTGAGCTAATGCCATCTGATTTAAATGTTAAGTTTCACCCATGAGATTGGAACCTTGGTTGATGACAAAACATGTATATCTAATAAACAAGGCTCAAAATACGTTTTTTCATGAATAAATCAACAAGCACAATCATAATAAGCCATTTGAAGTGAAGTATGATTTATAACTGTGTCAACAGAATCTATATATCGATTCCACCTCCTGCTACAGGATGATGTCCATGTAACATTATGACAATGGAGACAAGCCTCATATCTCCCTATTCCAATATTAGATTGGAAGTACAACTGTTCAGCCAGTGTATAACTATTTATAACTTTTTGCAACTACTTCATAACTATTCCTCACATAAGATACAGTGCACATTTAACATTAAATATAATGGCTTTGATAAACAACTGCCACCAACTTGGAAGCCTGATGACAACAGGATGCCTAGAACCAACACTAGAAAGTAACCTGCCACCAATGGAAGTGCCTAGCACCTGCTAACATTCCTGTGCATGAAAGAAGACTCCAACTCACAGCACCATCCAGACCTTAACTGAAATTGGGGTTAGAAAAAAGGAATAGAATAGTTTTGGAATGGGTAGAGTGACATAGCATGGTAGTCTATTCAGATTGTTAGGAGGTGAAGTCAATATCCAGATCTCCAATGTTCTTCAGGAGAGGAAACGAACAGTTTTTGGAGTCTTCCTTTTGAAAGAGGAAACGAACAGTTTTTGGAGTCTTCCGACCACTTGCATGTAAGGGTTAGTGAATGTAAAAGTTTGCCGAAATCAATAAAATAATGAAGCTGCCATTGCCCCGTGGTTTTACCTGCACATTGCAGGGTTTCCACGTAAAATCTGTGTTACTGTTTTTTGTGTTATTGTTTTTGCTCGCTTGTAATTTAACATTTGTTTTCTAACACAGATTAAGTATTGGACCAAAGTTGGTGGCATAGTAGTCTACTTACTGGATAGAGGCCCCATAAAAGTCCAAACATCTCACTAGAAGCAGCCTATGGAAGACAGAAGCCCATGGTTAATTATCCTGAACCTTTTTGTTCCTTTCTATGTTGCCAGCAACCTTTCTAGACCCCTCAGTCCTGTTTCTTTTCACACCACTGATAGAAATGGCCTCGATTTTATCAAGAAAGAGGGGTATGCAACAAAAAGATGGACCAGTGCCACATATACCCATTTTCAGCCATTCCTCAAGAAATAGACATAAATGTCCTAAGAAATGGCCCAGCTTTTGGTCATTCTGCAGGCTTTGTTCCTATTTTGAGGCTAATACTAAAACTATATGCATACAGATATAAACTAACACAGACTCTTGGCATATAGAAAGACCATATGGGAATAAGGGGACTTTTATCTTATATATAAGTATAGTATCTTCTTAATTTTCGACTTTGTGAAAAAGCTTGTGTGTAACGAGGGTCTTGAAGATCAGCATTATACCCTCAAATTAGAAGACATAAAAAATGCCAGTCCTAACCCTAAATGTGCAAATTAATTCTATGAATTAAAGGATTGTCTTAATGTTTTACACAAGCAATTTGGAAAGCAGTAGCAGTAGCGGGAGTTATTTTCGCCAATCTTAGGAGATGTTAAGGAGCTGTTTTCCATAAGATAACAGCTGTAGAGAGCACCTATAGATAAGGCGTGCTTTTTTGTCAAAAAAAAGAGTGTCAAGGAGCTGTTTTCCATAAGATAACAGCTGTAGAGAGCACCTATAGTACCAAGTAGCTACAAGAAGGTTTATTTTTCCTTCCTTTCATTCACTTTTTTGGCACGTAGAACAGGTTCAATATCAGATATTTTAGTTTGTAAACAGCTAGGAAAATTTCAAGAGTTCAATATCTGAATTTCTTTTTGCCCACTAAGAAGTTGTAAAATTTATTTTCTCAAGTTCAAATCTCAGTACTGTAATTAGAGAATCCCACACTTGCACAGGTCATTGTCAACCATTCCATGTAACAAATAATTTGCTAAAAACATATCAAGATGTAAGTCTTTCAATGTCCTGCATAGAGTCTACTATATCAAGTTGCAAGTCTTTCAATGTATTGCATACAGTCTATTCGCTTCATCTTATGCTAGAGCATTCTTTGAAGGTGATACAATGTCTTAGAGAGATGATTGTCTTCAGAGTGGGGGGAGATAGATTTCAGTGATTTACTACGTTACATATGACAACACTTAAGATAGAAGACCCGGTTACTCTTTGCACCCCAATGATTGAGCTGATATGATTGTTCAATAACACCAAACCATATTCAAGCAATGCCTCCATTTGCCTTGATCAAATGACTCCCAAAACTATGTAAGTAGCTAGCAAGTTGGGGCAGAAGATACTCCACACACCTATTCATCCTCTGGGCTTCTTGCTTAACCCAAAATGTTTTCATAAGCAACCATGAACAGACCTTGATGTCTTTGAAGGTTTGAGTACTTTTATTGACAGATGTTATGCCATCACAAATACCACCTTCAATCGTATTCACATCAAACTACTGGACTTTGAGGAGTGTGGCAGGGCCATCGATGTTTGAACCTCTAGGCAAACTTTTCTGTCCTAGGCAAGTTGAAAATTCATAAATTGCCTATTGCTGATCACTTCTCACGTTGACATTCACACTTAAATTTTTGTATAAATTTTAAACATTACTTCACAAACTCAACTTTCAACTTACTAATGTTGTATTTTGAGTGACAAATGTGCAGTTCATTTACCTATGAACAAAATGAGACTAATTACATTTTCATTCATTAGGTAATGCATAACCAAGTTATCAACAAGGAAGCAAAATGAGAAAAGATTTGGCTTGCTTCCAATACAACCTTACCTTTTGTCTTAAGCAGCAATCGAATATCAAGTTGTTCTTGCAGGGTGTGACAGTCTTAGACTCTGAAGTATCCTACCGAGTTTCAAACTAGTAATCAAATTATCATATGGTTTTGGGGAGAATATTAAGATGGATTCTAATTGCCATCAACTGATTGTTGAGACCCTCAACGGTGTGCAAGAGTGGCATGGACAGTCTAAGAATTGGCACAACTACTAGAAGTGAGAAGCAAGTACAAAGATATGTTGCAAGCTATATATTTCATTTTCTCAGGGGATGATTGCCAAAATGCTGTGGCCGGTTTTTATTTTAAGTACGATAAAAATAGTATCTTTATAATTGAATAGAAAAGTGATGAATACAGGTTGCATCCAAGTAGATGCAGCGATTTAGCATGAGAGATTACAACAGAGTCACAGACCATTTGCGCATAGACAGCTGGTGAGATCTTTAAACCAGTTGCAGGACAGATTTTACCAAGTGGCCCCCCACACAATTTATTTTGCAGAGATGGCCAAGTCCCTTTAAATTGCCATACTAGTTCTTCCACCTGCTATGGTGAGTGTCAGACTGTCTTTTCGGCGTTTTCACTCTACATTGATAATGTTCCTATTCTGTTGTTTGTAAACTTCCTAACTCCCTCTGTCCTACTAGTTATAATTGTATCGGAATTCATTTCTTGGCTCAGAATCATTTTTGTGCTGCCATTTTCTCTTAATGACAAACACGCAATAGGATGAGTCTGATCTGATACCTATAACTTATATCTATAAGAATAATGCTTAGTAACAATAATCTTAATCAGGACACAAATATAAGTTGAAAATTGCAAATTGCTTGTCAACACTGAATTTAACAATAAAGTTTCCATTTTAAACTGTCATTAATTTGAAAAGTTACTGTTTAACCTTCACCCACTTGTATTTTATTTCACCTAGCAAGTATGCACTTTGCCGGCCTGTAAGTAAAACAGACTGCCTGTAAGTAAAACAGAGTTATTCAACTTCATTCATGCATTGATGCGTAATTGGCTAGCAGCAAAAAGGCAGAGAAATCAGTGAATGTTTTTTCCAACTTCCATCTTTGACTCAAGAAGTACTCAACCATGAGGGTCGTTTTACCAGAATGCAGGATTAATACGACAAAAGATTTAAACTCCTCTCAAAAACAGAATTTCATTGTTTTAATCTCAAATTGATCTGATCATGTATCGAGAATACATTTTTTGTAGGCAGATTGCACCAGAACATGTCAAATTTTATGTTTTCATCTTCAGGTGTCCTTGTTGGTTACGAATCTGCCATGAGGAAAGGATTTGGTACAATGCGCCCCAGATTCGCCCACCAGATTGAAAGGCCGGAAGGAAGGAATGCCTTCCGTGCCAATCTCCGGAGAAGGCCGACTTCCTGTGGGTTTTAGTGTTTAAGATAAGAGTGCAGGGAAAGAGATAAAAGTGCGGAAAGAGAATCCAAATGTGATTGGAGTTGGGTGGGGGGAATAAGCAGCACGACAACGATCAATCACCACTACTAACAGCAATTTAAATACAAAACACAACTATAGAAACTGCTACTAACATTCATCCTATGTATCCTCTATCTATGCATTCCAGGAATACTTGATCATCAAATACCAGAGTCCAGAGTTCAGTACAACAGTAAGCAATGATACAAGAAACATGAGGCATAAATGACAAGGAGAGGCAGCATACAAGATGAAAGCAGTAGACAGAGCCAAGTATGTATCTTATATTTAGAAGCAAACGCACAGCTACAATGGCTCCCTAGCAGTATATTCCCCTTCCACCACTTACAATGAAAATGTGGTGGCTATTTATAGCCCAAGTCCCCCCCGATTACATTTACGGGCACAAAGTCCCAGACCAAACAAAGGCTGACAAAAGTGGCCAAGGAGCTGCTGATGCTGACTTCTGTCGGCGAGGACTGTACTTGCGGCATGGTCTCCCTGAAATCTGTACAGCTACGTGGCAGCGCGTTGGGTGGGACTTCACATCGGCAGGAATGCGGGTAGTTGAGGCAGGTGGAACTTTAGATCAGCCTTAAATGGTGGCAACTGGCGTAGATAGTGCTGTCCATGCTTGTCCTTTTCCCGTCATGTCTCGGCTCGAATCCCGAAGTTGGACACTTGTCGGATGCTGATGATTGACACGTGTATGCCTTGAAAGGCAGTTTATCCAACTTCGCCCAGGATTAGAGCGCTGTCGGGTTGCGCAGGTGAAAAACAACGCAGTTGGGGAGGCCTCCATGCCTTAGTCATTTTATGGGCTTGTTTTCCCTACTGCGCACCGGTCAAAGGGCGTAGCCCGACTTCGCTGCGAAGTCGGGTTGCGCATCGGTACTTGGCTGGTTTCCACTGCTGTTCGGACTGCGCCCTGGAAAGGGGGCGCACCCCGACTTCGCTGCGAAGTCGGGTTGCGCCCCAGCACTTAGTCAATTTTCTGCCACACTGCTCCCAAGTGCGCCCAGGAAGAAGGGCGCACCCCGACTTCGCTGCGAAGTTGGGTTGCGCCCGGAAACTTAGTCATTTTTCTGTCTGCTCCTGACTGGTTGCGCACTTCGCATTCCCTGCTGCGCTCCAACTGGAGGGCGCACTCCGACTTCGCTGCGAAGTCGGGTTGCGCCCTGACACTTAGAATTTTTCAGGGAAATCTGCTGTCATTCTGGAAACTTGACTGAGGGGGCTCAAGGGGAAGAGGGAGGAATGAAACTGCAAGGAAGAGGGAGAAAGGGAGAAATGAAGAAAGGGAAAGAGAGGAGGAGGGAAGGAAAAGAGCAGCTCACTTACAGAAACCGAAAACATGGCACCCCGTGCAAAATGTGGCAACATTCTTGGCGGCTCACGGGGTGTCGAGCTCGCCTCGGCGCAAAGAACCATGCCTTCATCCATTGGGTGCAGAGGAACTTCCTTCCCCTGCTTTCTGCTGCTCTGGCTGTTTCCCTTGGGGCAACTGCTCTTCTTCAGGTTCACTTCCAGCAGCTGCCTCCCCAGTTTCTCCTTCTGAATCTGAGTGTTCTCCACTGTCAGCCTCCGCCTTGCGAATGCGTTCATATGCAGCCTTAGCTTGGTCCCAGGCTGCTGCTTGGAAGGGCCCGAGGTCGCTGATCTCTCTTAGTACTGCGTGGAATGCAGCAACCGCGTGCAGGTCGATGGTGTTATGTCTTTTTCCTAACTCCTTAAAGGAGGAGTTGATTTTGCAGTATTTTGACACCATCTGGGTGACCTGAGCTTCCTGAATTGGCTCTGTCCAGCCATCAATCTCTGCTGTGTCTGCCTCAAAAGACAGCCAATTCTGCTTTACCTGTTCGATGGCGAGAAACTCGCCATTTTCGAC
Source organism: Wollemia nobilis (assembly GCA_028583015.1). Taxonomy (NCBI): domain Eukaryota; kingdom Viridiplantae; phylum Streptophyta; class Pinopsida; order Araucariales; family Araucariaceae; genus Wollemia; species Wollemia nobilis. The sequence continues at coordinate 3,144,133 of JAQPPZ010016363.1, read as the reverse complement.
GAAGCTCGGGCACCCTTGTTCGGACAGAGTGTGAAAGGGGGCCAGGCAGATGTCCTTTTCATGTTCTAATGCGTTCAGCATCTTTCTGGCAGTCCTCACCTTCTCTGTCTTATCGAAGTAAATATGCAAGGTTACCCTTGCATCTGCCCACTCTGAGGCGAATTGGGACATTGGGGGATATTGGAGGCCGTTGCGCTCATGCTCTTCAAGTTTTTTAGCCAGGTCCAGCCATTGCTCTGCCTGGTGTTCGGCCTCCTCTACCACAGGCTTTCCCTGGGCAGAAACTTCTTCAATCCTGGACGCGAAATCTAGGACCGACATGGACTTAACAATGTTGGACTTGCATTCCTTCAGCAGACCAGCCCGCATCTCCTTGACTTTGCTCTTTGAAAAGGCCGCCGCCTGTGATGTTTTCTCCGCAAGTTGCGACTGCGCCTGTTTCAAAGAATCCTGGAGCTGAGAAACCTGCTCCAGTGCTGCTTTCTGTTCTTGTGACAGCTGCTCGGAAGTTTGCTGTGAGGCGGCTAGCTAGGTTTTTAATTCTTCAATCTCTTGCTGCGCAGACCCTAGCTACGCAATGGCCCTAGCCAAGTCCTCCTCAAGCTGCCTTGTGTTATTCTGCAGCTGGAATAGCGCCTCCTGGGTCTCAAGATGCTTGACAAGGAGATTGTCTGTTCTACGACGAATACCATGAATTTCGTATTCCTCGTTGATATCGTCAAAGCTTTTCTCCTTCCGCTGGTGCTCATAGTCCGCCTCGGTCATCTCTCGGAGAGGCTTTTTCACTTTTGGGACCAACTTTTCAGTTGTCAGCACTCTCCTGTCTAGGTCAAACTTCGTGCGCTTTACCGGGGCAGCTATCTCTTCTGCTCTCCTCCGCTTGACGCCTTGGAGAAAGGAAGCGGAGCATCCTGAGGCCCTTGCTGCCAAAGGCTGGTCATCAGCGCACTGCAGCTCGCCCATGAAGTCCAGATCCTCCAGCATCGGATCTTGCTGCGGCATTTTTCCTGCGAACAGGGAAGCGGGAGGAATACCAGAAGGAGTGGCCGCTTTTGAGGGCGACCGGGTCCTAGGGGAAGCGGGCGGCTGAGTGGACGGTGCTGGTAGGGTTTCACACGGCTGGGGTGAGGAGCGCGGCGGTGAATGCGCAGCTTCAGCACTGGCTGCGGGTGAGGGTTCTAGGGTTTGGCTCAGCGATAGGAAGGCGTTGGGATCCTGAGCAAACTGGTCGAAGGAATGAGGGCCGCTAGATGGTTGGGTAGCTTGGGAAGATGACGCGGCTACGGCTTGCCCCGGAGAAATGGAGGATGGAGTTGAGGCGGGGCCGACTGTGACTTGGGGAAGAGGGACAGTTGACGTACCTACGGGCTCCGCCTGAGCCGCTGCCGAAGGGACGCTTGCAGTTCTTTCTTCTGCCGAAGGCTCAGGGCTGTCCAGGGAGACAATTTCCGGTGCTGCCGACTCCGTTTGCGCCGCTGCTGGTTGCTGTACTGGCTCTTTAGGCCGCTTGGCCTTTTCAACCCTCTTCCTCTTTTTCTCTTCTGGCGCTGCGGCTGGTCCGGAGGAAGGAGATAGGGTTGGGGCTGCAGGCGCTGACGTTCCCACGGTAAACTTGTACCGGGGTCTGGCTGGAAGAATGCCTGCCGCAGCCGGTCTGCTTGCTGGCAGTGCGGGCGCTTTCTCTGCCTGAGGGGCCACCTCGAGGGTTGAATTTTCTGAACTTTGCGCCTTTTCGGGCACTGCCTTGGGAGCTACAGGCTGCATTGGCCCACTTGGCTGCTCGATGGAGTCGCGCTGGAAGTTGCGGAAGTAGGCAACTGATGGGAGGGGGACCTCCTTGTATACCTTTTTTTGGGGCCTCGGGGAACGCAACTTCGAAATTCGAAAGGCTGCCAAGTGTCAACGTGTTGATCATATAAGGCCGAAAACTCATCATCAACGGCCAGATTCTTTCGATTTGATTTATCGTGCTGCGTGCGACACCTCATCTTCCAGCATTCAATGATTGTCTTTTTGCCAGTTGAGGGGCGCCACCTTGGCGAGGAATTTTTTGAAGCCCGCAGAATCGAACCGGTGATCCATTTCGCTCGGGATCGTACGTCACTTCTTCGCAGTAGAATTCATGCCACGGAGGCCATGATTTCATCAGGTCGATGCGCCAGTCGAGGTCTGATCCAGTCTTGTTGCATCTTTCCTGCACAATCTCGGCTCGTGGGCAGATATGCGTAAACCTGCCCCGAATCCCAAGTGGGTCGTACTTCCAGCGTTGCGGTGGAGTCGCAGCCGAGGACCCTGTTGTGGCTGATCCACAACACACCCCAAAATTGGGGACCCACCTTTTTTGCATGCTTTCAAAGAAGATCTCGGTGACCCAGATGCTAAAAAATCAAGAAAAAGGGGCAAAATTGCACAAGGATAAAAAGTGTCGCGATGTCGCGCCATCGCTGCCGAAAAATGAAAATTGTCGCGATATCGCGACATGTCGCGCCATCGCTGCCGAAAAATGAAAATTGTCGCGATATCGCGACATGTCGCGCCATCGCTGCCGAAAAATGAAAATTGTCGCGATATCGCGACATGTTGCTCCGTCGCGGTCCAGAGAGGAGAGAGAAAGACAGAATGGAAAATTGTCGTGAAATCGCGACATGTCACAAAATCGCGGTCAGAATAGTCAAATGGGGCAAGGCACTAAAAGCGTCGCGATTTCGCGACAGGAAGCAACAAAGCATGCCGAAGCGGAAAAAACGTCGCGATTTCGCGACAGGAAGCAGCAAAGCATGCCGAAGCGGAAAAACGTCGCGATTTCGCGACAGGAAGCAGCAAAGCATGCCGAAGCGGAAAAACGTCGCGATTTCGCGACAGGAAGCAGCAAAGCATGCCGAAGCGGAAAAACGTCGCGATTTCGCGACAAGTTGCAGCCAAAGTGGATAGAGCGAAAAGGCGTCGCGATTTCGCGACAAGTTGCAGCCAGACAGCCCGAAAGGAGAAAAGTGTTGCGATTTCGCGACAGAAAAACAACAAAGTGTACGGAATAGAAAAGTGTCGCGATTTCGCGACAGAAAGCTGCCAGAGTGAAAGAAACGAAAAAACGTCGCGATTTCGCGACAGGTTGCGGCCGAAGGCGTACGAAGATGAAAAGCGTCGCGATTTCACTGGGCGTGATGGCAGACAAGGCTGTTGGCCGGAAAACGTCGCGATTTCGCGACATGTCTCATTTTCGCGATACAGGTAGAGAAACAAAGCTGCTGACAGAAAAACGTCGCGATATCGCGACATGTCTCATTTTCACTGTGCATGAAGGCGGACAAGGTTGTTGGCAGAAAAATGTCGCGATATCGCGACATGTCGCGTTTTCGCGGTGACAGTAAGGGAGCAAAGCTACATGCTATTTTTGGTCACGATTTACATGGGGCCATTACGGAACATGCAAAAAAGTGCGAAACACGTGGCGTACATGTGTAAGGACTACAGAGGCATTACAATTCACAGAGAAGACCTCAAGCATAAAATCAAAAGCAATGGAAAGGCGGGGAAGGTGAAACGAAGCAATCTAGAAGAAGAAACGAACCGTCGTGGAAGGAGAAGCAATTTGCCAGCAAGTATAAAACGCAGAGGCACGGATGGATACGGGGTCGAAAACCGCTGCGAGCGGGGTTGCAGAGTTGAGGGTGATTAGCCATTCTGGGCCTGTTGTGGAGTGCTTTTCTTCCACCTTTTGCTGGTTTTGAGAAAAACCAGAGATTCTGCTATTGTAACAGGACATATTTTTAATGCAGAATTGTTCAAAAATTTGCATTTTATGGGCAAGAAAGGAGTCATTTTCTGCATGCAAGATTAAATGTCTATTTTTCTCTTTTCAGATTTTAGGCTTGTAAATGTAGTTCATGCAATTTTTTTGGGTTGTTTCATGCGAATGTCTAAATCTGAAAACCTCATTCAAAACCCTAGGAGCTAGCACTTAGCTTACTCGGATTGTGCTTGTTTTGCGAGGTCCAATAGGTTAGGTTGCATGCATGAAAACCTCATATCTTCGGTTTTGTCGGAATAGGATAGCATCAGACTGAACGTGTTCTATTTTTAATTTTCTGTATTTCTTTTTTCATTTTATTTTATTTTCCCGAAGGTTTAACTTTAACATTAAAATAAAAATTAAAAAATCTAAAAAAAATAAAATAAAATAATGAACAATCACTAAAGTTTCATGGTGAAATAAATCAACATTGCCCCTTGTTTACGAGTTACTTGCAATCACTAAGGTGTTCCAAGCATTTAAATTGATTATCTTTATTTGAGATTACTAATACACAGTTGCAAATGCTAATACAACGGAGACCTTGGAGAAGTTGTTTGTTTGACTTCTTTGCAAGAGGGGATTTGGAGTCCAAATCCTAAAGGAAGAGTGTACTTTCACAAGTGTGTGAAAATACCACTCAACATTTTGGCGCTAGAAGGAGGGCCTGAACCGGTTTATTTCAGTTTGATTTAAATGCTATAGGGATTTAAATTTTGAATATTTCATGCCCTATTGGTTATTATCTTTAGCCCTCTTTTAACAATACAACATTGTACTGTTAAAAGGAGGACATGAATTGCTATGCATTGTTCTAACGTTTTTTGATTGTTCATACAGGAATAATGTGTCGTGATTGGATTTAAAAAATAAAAAAAAAAAAATAAAAAAATTCTTGACTAACGAGGTTGTCTCCATGCAATTACTTTCATTTGATTTTAATGGATACATTGCTTGGTTGATGCTAACATGATTATTAACACGTTACAGGTTTGATATTTGCTAGCCATTTCATGCTCATTCGTAGGGAATTATTTTGTCTAAAATGTATTGGTTGTCGGTATTATGCTCTTCACTTGCGTGTAATGCGATCTTGTGAATCGAAAGCCTACAACACTAGGAGTATGCTCTTCACTTGCGCATATGCGATTTGGTGAACCAGAAACTAATTTACATTTTTAGAATATTGCTTTGTCATGTTTCCTTCTTCTATTGATGACTAACAAATTGGTTTTGAAATTATTCTCTGAGTTTCATTAATGGCTACAACTGTAGGAACGTGGTATGGGATACATGCTAATCCTTTGAATATTAGTGGAGATTTTCATGATTTACCCAAGAATGTAGAAAAGCATTTGCCCAAGTTTAAACACAATGGTCCAACATTAGCCGAGGAACATATTCAAGCCTATGTGGATATCCTAGTTGGATGGAATGTTGAACATGAGGATGTGGCATGTAGAATGTTTCCTGGAACCCTAGATGAGGTGGCATATGATTGGTACATCAATTTACCCGTTGGTTCTATTACATCTTGGACTCAATTGAAAGATAATTTTATCAATCAATTTAGGTTACTCATTGATCCTCTCACGATATATCAACAATTTGCTTCTTGCAAAAGAGAACCTAATGAGCCAATGAGAAGTTTCAACTTGAGATTTCAAAAACTTTATGCGAGACTAATTTCTCCCTATACTATTGAGGAAAGTGGTGCTCTTCAAATATACTTTCGAGCATTGGATCCATTGTTTGCCATATTTGTTAGGATGAATCCCTTGGTTACTGATCTTGCATCGGCCTACACAGAAGCTATGATTGTAGATCAACAATTGAGGCCACAAGGTTATGGAATGGAGCAATCAACTATGGTAGGACAACTAGGGGCTTGCAATCAAGCCTCGATGGTAAATCAAGCATGGGCACAACAAAATTTGATATCAAATGTTTTTCCCTACAATCAACTTTATCCTACCATACCAACTTATGCTCCCACGTGTGCTTATACAAGTACTTCCATCCATCCAACTATGCCTCAATTAGAGAATCATGTGGTCACTCATGGAACCATTGCAACAAATGTTCAAGCTTCGTCCATGGATATTAATCCAACTAATCCTACTACTTCTACCACTCAACCCAAAGAGTTCGTATCGAAAGTAAAAGAGCAAAAGAAAGTGGTAAAGAAGGTATGTAGGCATGTTCCATCACAAAAACGAGCACATCAATGTATGCATCCAAATCATCCTAATAAGAAAATTCGTAATGCCGATCTTAATGATGTTTCATGTTATGCTTCTTCAAGTGATACAAGAAATTTTGAGGTGACTCACGTTGAAGTGAATACCTATTCGAAATGTCTTGAAGAGCATGAAGATTTTGGAGAAGAAATTCTATGGATGGGTAACAAGAAGTTGGAATCAAATAATCACCATCTTGTTTTGGAAAATAAATATCCAGAATCATTACCCAAAAAGGAGTATTTGGATGAACAAACTTATGTGGATATGATTTGGGCAGATGTACTTGCAAAGGATTGGAGCAACTATATGACACGAAATTCAAAAATCGATCCCATTGTAGAAGCTCCTAAGTCATCACAAGTGGCTGAAAATGAATTTGAAATAAAATCAACAAATGAAGTTGAAGACATAATCGAATTTCACCACTTGTTCTCGAAAGGCACTTTGGATGATGCTCTCGAAAGTGATGACCAAGAAGATCCACACCTTCCAAATTGTGATAAAATTGAATCATGGGTTACAAATTTGGATTATGATAGCCTTACCAATTTGAATTCAAGAAATAACCCACTTTTGGAAATAACGGGACCATCTAAGGAAGGTGAAGATGAGTTGGATGAGAAACAGGTTGATGAATCAGAAGATGAAGAAGAAATACTTGAACGCCACAACTTGAACTTGGAAGATGATTACTATGATTCGTGGAAGAAATGGGAAGAATATTATCAATCTAAATCTTCTAACAAACTTGTTGTGTCAATTAATATGCAGGATAACTCAATTGCTTCCTCACATGAGGATACTATAAATCCTGTACAATTTGAGAAATTTTTGGAAGAGAAATTCGAATCTCATCAAATTTTGGAGCATGATAAGGATTCTACAATCATGAATCAAGAAAGAGAGTCACTTGCTTTAGATTCCTTTGAAAGAAAAGAAGTTGAAACTCTTGATCCACTTACTTGTGCTACAACGATTATGTCATTTCAAAATGAGAAAATTACAAAACCTAAATCATTTGGGTTTGATATCATTGATGATCCAATTGAAAATCCCACGTTATCCAAAACAACCCAAGTGATTGATCATGGAAATATGTTAGTTAACCCACCCCTAGATAGACAAGACTTATGGTTTGAAAGGGATGGACACGTGTTCAATTGGGTACCTAAGTTTGGTGCCTTTGATAAACAAATCATGGAGAAAGAACAAGTGCTACATTATGATGAAATGCCATTGAAGGTGAATGAAGAACAAGGATTAATTCCTAACCACACCTTTGATAACATTACTTTAATGAATGAAAAGGAGCTTGATGCATTTAAATTGCTAAATCAAATTCATCAACAATTAATTCTTGAACCTAGGATAAAAGCTCCTAATGATCTCAATGTGGTAAATATCCTAGATGCTTGCAAACTGTTACACAAATTTGATTGGCCTACAAATTTGGAAAATGATTTGGCTTTAAAATTTTTAGAAATAGGCTCTTGCTTACAAAGTCTCATTTTGGATAAAGAGAGCCTAGTTCTAAATCATGAATCGAACTATGAAACGGATACTTTCAAGAATAGACAAGATAAAATTGAATATCATTTATTGTCTAATCATTTTAGTATTTTAACGCTCACCTATGAGAGTACTAATGGAATTAAATCTAATTGGTGGGGTGAGCAAGGGAAGTTAAAATTTGGTGCATGGTGTGGTCTAATATTTTTTTTGGTGGATTCCTACAACACTTGGCATGTATATCACCTTATGTTTTTGTTGAAGTGTTCTAATCATGTTTGGGATCCAGGGAAGTGATAGTCCAAGCTTGGCATCATCTTGTACTATATTGTACATTTGTATATAGATTTTGGTTTTGGTTTGGGTTTGTGTTTTCAAGTTTCATTTTGGGATTGCTATTTGGATTAGGATTTAAGTTGTGTGTTTGATTTCATTTGACATGTTTAGTTTGTTTTGATAAAAAATAAAAAAAAAAAAAAAAGAAGAAGAAAATTTGAGATGTCAACTTATGCCTAAAATCAGGAGAATATGAAACATTGGAATTGTGTTGTAGAAAGCTCCACAAGTAACACAAACATTTAAATAATATCGTTTGAATCTTGTGATGCATGAAGTTGTCAGTTTTGCACATTATGGTAAAATAGATGATATATTCCAAAAGAAGCAGTGCATTCATACCTCATGTCATATTCCACATTGCATATACATGTCATCTGAGTTACATTTTCATTCCATGGGCAATTATTGAGAAGGTGTTGAATCCTCTTAGGATTATTACATAACATATATTAAAAGGATCCTAAGGTTGGGAACTGCTGCCCAAACTATCTTGAACCAAGCACATTCCATGCACATTAAAAAGAATCTTGAGCAAAATGGTCAAAACCATACTTGGATGAAAAGGTGAGGTGAAAAGAATATTTCATGTCTGTCCTATCATGCAACATAATCCTTAAAACGGTGGTTTTTACCACTTCCATCAAGCTTAAAGCCTAAAACCAGAGTAGTAAGGATAGGGTTAAATCCTCATCGAACTTAGGTTGAGGATCCAACTCCCCAAAGCTCTGATTTGACCTACATGGAGTAGTAAGGATAGGGCATAATTCTCATCTCGCTTAGGTTGAGAATCCGATTCCCCAAAGCTTCCATTTTTCCCATTTCATCATAAAGCTTGGATTGGAAGGATCGTACTACATGTCCTCTACAAAGGATGGGTAGTCATCCCAAAGGTCCAAGCAATAAAAGTAAAACTAATATTTCCCATTTCATCTCACATCTTGGATTGGAAGGATTGTACTACATGTCCTCTAGCAAAGGATGGGTAGTCATCCCAAAGGTCCAAGAAATAAAAATTAATATTTCCCATTTCATCTTAATATTGGATTGGAGGGATCGTACTACATGTCCCTAGCAAGGATGGGTAGTCATCCCAAAGGTCCAAGAAATAAAAGAGAGAGAAAAGAATGAATGAAAGCCAAGTCATGGATTATGGGGTTAAGTATGCTCATGCGTGGCAACATGTCTTGCCTAAAAGCAAGACCACTGATTGCTCATATGGATAGACTAGCCTGACCATTTTATCCATAACTAGGTTAAATCATTTTGTTCAAGATGAGGTAATGAACTCCAAATCAGAATAGTAAGGATAGGGTTAAATTCCCATCTCGCTTAGGTTGGGAATCCTATTCCCCAAAGTTCTGATTTCACTCACACTTGCACATGGGTTCAAGATGGTAGTGACACATAACCAACTTTGGGATCTAGTAAATTAATTCAGTATACATATTTTTGGTCCTAAGAGGGTTTGACACTTTTAATATGTTTGTTCATGATATTAGAAGGTTTGAGCCTTTGTAAAGCGAGGTTGTTACATCTCTAGCATCTTCATCATGCATCAAATCCTGCACAAATCATTCATAGCCTTGCATACAAATCATAAGTGAAACTGACAATGGAATGTTGATCAAGTTCAAATGATAGGGAATGAAACACATTGCACACACCGAGCTGATACTTAATGATTCCGATGTTTCATGTATTTCTGATCTATCGGTATTTGTTTATCTTCTATGTGCTTGACGCTTGTATCTAAGCTTGTATATTTCAGGTTGGGTTCTCACCAAAATGCTCGGGAGCATTTGACAATAGAGTCGCCATTTGTTGTGGCTGATCCACAACACACCCCAAAATTGGGGACCCACCTTTTTTGCATGCTTTCAAAGAAAACCTCAGTGGCCCAGATGCTAAAAATCAAGAAAAAGAGCAAAATTTCACTAAGGAGAAAAAGTGTCGCGATATCGCGACATGTCGCTCCATCGCGGCTGAAAATGAAAAGTTGTCACGATATCGCGACATGTTGCTCCATCGCTGCCGAAAAATGAAAAGTTGTCGCGATATCGCGACATGTCGCTCCATCATGGCCGAAAAATGAAAATGTGTCGCGATATCGCGACATGTTGCTCCGTCGCGGCCGAGAGAGGAGAGAAAGAAAATGGAAAATTGTCGCGATATCGCGACATGTCACAAAATCGTGGTCAAACCATGTCAAACGGGGCAAGGATAAAAGTGTCACGATTTCGCGACGTGAAGCGACAAAGCATGGAAGAGGAAAATTGTCACGATTTTACGACGAGAAGCGAGAAAGATGTCGAAGGGAAAAATGTCGCGATTTCGCGACAGGAAGCGACAAAGATGCCGAGGAAAAAGCGTCGCGATTTCGCGACAGGAAGCGATAAAGAGTGAAGCGGAGAAATGTCACGATTTCGCGACAAGTTGCGGCCAAAGTGGATAGAGCGAAAAGGCGTCACGATTTCGCGACAAGTTGCAACCAAATAGCCTGAAAGGAGAAAAGTGTCGCGATTTCGCGACGGAAAGCTGGCAAAGTGTACGGAATAGAAAAGTGTCGCGATTTCGCGACAGAAAGCTGCCAGAGTGAAAGAAATGAAAAACGTCACGATTTCGCGACAGGTTGCGACGAAGGCGTACGGAGATGAAAAGCGTCGCGATTTCGCGACATGTTGCGTTTTCGCTGGGCGTGATGGCAGACAAGGCTGTTGGCAGGAAAATGTCGCGATTTCGTGACATGTCTCATTTTCGCGATACAGGTAGAGAAACAAAGCTGCTGACAGAAAAATGTCACGATTTCGCGACATGTCTCATTTTCACTGTGCATGAAGGCTGACAAGGTTGTTGACGAGAAAAATGTCACGATATCGTGACATGTCTCATTTTGCGGTGAAGGTAAGGAGCAAACTACATGCTATTTTTGGTCACGATTTACAAGGGGCCGTTATGGAACATGCAGAGAAGTGCGAAACACGTGGCATAAATGTGTAAGGGCTACAGAGGCGTTACGGTTCATGGAGAAAGATCTCGAGCATAAAATCAAAAGCAATGAAAAGGTGGGGAAGGTGAAACGATGCAATCTAGAAGACGAAACGAACCGTCGTGGAAGGAGAAGCAATTTGCCAACAAGTATAAAACGTAGAGGCACAGATTGATACGGGGTCGGAAACCGCTGCGAGCGGGGTTGCAGAGTTGAGGGTGATTAGCCGTTCTGGGCCTGCTGTGGAGTGCTTTTCTTCCACCTTTTGTTGGTTTTGAGAAAACCAGAGATTCTGCTATTGTAACAGGACATATTTTTAATGCGGAATTGTTCGAAAATTTGCATTTTATGGGCAAGAAAGGAGGAGACATTTTTTGCATGCATCAGATTAAATGTCTATTTTTCTCCTTTCAGATTTTAGGCTTGTAAATGAAGTTCATGCCATTGTTTTGGGTTATTTCATGCGAATGTCTACGCAATCTGAAAACCTCATTCAAAACCCTAGGAGCCAGCACCTAGCTTATTTTGATTGTGCTTGTTTTGCAGGTCTAATAGGCTAGGTTGCATGCATGGAATGTCCCATATCTTCGGTTTTGTCGCAATAGGATAGCATCGGATCGAACGTGTTCTATTTTTAATTTTTTGCATTTCTTTTTCATTTTATTTTATTTTTCCGGAAGGTTTAACTTAACTTAAAATAAACATTACAAAATATAAAAAAAAAAAAAATAAAATAATGAACAATCACTAAAGTTTCATGGTGAAATAAACCAACATTGCCCCTTGTTTACAGTTACTTGCAATCACTAAGGTGTTCCAAGCATTTAAATTGAATATCTTTATTTGAGATTACTAATACACAGTTGCAAATGCTAATACAACGGAGACCTTGGAGAAGTTGTTTGTTTGACTTCTTTGCAAGAGGGGATTTGGAGTCCAAATCCTAAAGGAAGAGTGTACTTTCACAAGTGTGTGAAAATACCACTCAACAGACCCACGCCAGGATGATGTAGATGTATTTATTTTCAAATCTTTCCAGGGGGATGGGGCCAGTCGGCCACTGTCCAGCTGCCAGCGGAGTCCTCAACTCCGAGTCGAGGAATCTCCTCATCCTCTTCGTCTGTGTAAATCGCCCCGCCTGCTCGTCCAGATTTATCCTTCTGACGATTGCGCTGGGGTTGTACTGCAGCCTTGGAGCAAATGCTGGCTGGACGGTCTCTCTGAACAGAGTGAACAACACTCTCCCTTTGTGGTCGCAGACTTGCCGGGCAGCTGGCTTGTAATATCTGACAATTGTGTCAATCAGCTCCGGGCACCGATGAACCGGGGGGCATAAGAACCAATACAGGTTTGATTTATAGGCAGCCTCGAAATGGTGCGAGGGCGAAACCTTGTCAGCCCATTTTGCTATGCTTAGCCGCAGTTTGGAAAGGCTGATGGAGAATGAGCCGTCTTTGTACCCGGACAGGTAGTTGACAGGCGACGGTGGAATTTGCCCAGGCCGAATTCTCTTTGTCCGGGTCTTACTTTTCTGGTCCTGCTGCGCTTCGCCGTCATGGGCGCTCGACTCCGGGGTTTCTCCAGCTTCGCGCCCTTCGCCGGATTGCGCCTGTATGGGCGCTTTCCCCTTGTCCATATTTTCTGAAGCAACAGGGACGAAATTACGGCTTCTGAATTGTCAGTACTGGGTTTCGCAGTCTCGGAATCAGCTTGAATGATTTGAATTTTTTGAGTGCGCCAGACCCCCTTTTCTAGACAATGACTGCAACATTAATGGCGCGAAGGAGGGGGTTAGGTCGGCCAAATTGAAGTTGGTGGAGGCGTTATGATTTTTGGCGGCTGTGCATGGGTTATTTTTCTTGAAAAGCGCACCCTGATAGCCGTTGGTCCAAATGCACCTTGCTTTCTTAATGACATCTTCCTTGGAAGCTGTGCAATCATTAAAACCTCCTTGGACGTCGTGCCATTGCTGACGTCATCGCCGCCATCCGGGCACACTCTTCAAGAGAGCACTTCTGGCCCATAGACCCAACTTCGCATTGCCGAACTGCGCCCTGGGCCCACACTTAGAATTTTTTTTTCGTGTTTTCGCAAATGGGCCATTCAGGCTGCGCCTGGAATTCAGGGCGCACTCGGACTTCGCCCAGAAAAAGGGTTCACTCAGACTTCGCCCAAGTTTGGTTGAGCAGTCAGACTTCGCTCCAAAGGTCGCGTAGTCTGACACTTAGAACTTTTTCTTGCCGTCTGTTTCCCAACTGCGCCCTCCAGAGGGGGCGTAGCCCGACTTCGCTGCGAAGTCGGGTTGCGCACCTAGACTTAGCCGTTTTTGCTCCTTTTTCAGCTGACTTCTTCCGAACTTCGCACTGTTCAGGGAGCGACACCCGACTTCGCTGCGAAGTTGGGGTTTTGCCTTAAGTCCTACTTGGGCTCTTTTAAAACTGAAAAACTGAAAGCTGAAATATTTACATGTTGAAAACTTAAAAATGCAGAAGGGAAATCTGTACAAGGAAGGGCCCATCGGGGCACCTTCAGTGGCGGTAAATTTTTAAGTGGAACCCATTGACGAGAATAGGGAGAAGCTGTCCCTCCATATCCCGGAGCACGAATGCATTGAACTGATTTGTCCGGGCAATCTGGTAAGGGCCCTCCCAGAGGGCATCAAATTTCCCGTGGTTGCCCGGCTTTGCCTTCAGCGAGTCCCACTTTAGCACCAGGTCCTCGATTTTGAAAACCCGGGCGGTGGTGCCTTTTGCAAACCAGCCTTGGGTCGCTTCAGCATGCTTGGTGAAGGCCTGGTATGCTCTTTCTGTCTTCCTCTAACTGCAGCAGCTGGCACAGTCTGTTATCCACTAGATCCCCGTTACCTCTCTCTTCATCTAACATCCAGAGAGCGGGAATTTCTATGTGGGTTGGCAGGACTGCCTCCTTACTGTAGACAAGCGCATAGGGGGACGTCTTGATTGATTTTTTGGATGCTATTCTGTCCGTCCATAGCGCCCGGTTCAGGAGCAAGTGCCAAGTCCTCTTGTTATTCTCTACTGTCCTCCTGATGATTTTCAGCAGATTCTTGTTGGTGGACTCGGCAAGGCCATTCCCCTGCGGGTAGTAATTGGAAGACATTTTGTGATAAATGCCATATTTGCCGGTGTACTCCGTGAGTACAGCGCCTGCGAACCCCGGACCATTGTCCGTCACTATCGACTCAGGGACCCCGAAACGGGTAATTAGGCTCTCGAGGAACTTGATGACCGTCTCTTGGTCCGCATTCTTGGTAGGGATCGCCTCTGCCCACCGCGTGAAGTAGTCGGTGGCGGTAAGAATGAACTTGTGTCCGGCAGAGGAGTTTAGCGTAATCACCCCAATGAAGTCCAGACCCCATTGCTGAAACGGAGTCTCAGCCTGGATCGGTTGAAGGGGCAGGGGTGCTTTTCTGTTTCGACCAACAAATCTCTGGCATTGATCACATTTGGTACAGACCGCATGCGCGTCTATGAAAAGAGTGGGCCAGTAGTACCTAGCTTTGATTATTTTCAAGGCCGTAGGCCTTGCGGAATGGTGACCCCCAGGCATCCTAGAATGAAATTATCCGAGGACCCTGGGTTGGTCTGCTTTCTTGACGCACCGCAACAAGATGCCGTCAATGTTTTTGAAGTAAAGCCCCTCGGGGCGAAGAGTGTATTTTAGTGCACCTAGCCGAAACCTCCTTCTTTGTGAGGCGTTTAAGTGGTCTGGACATCTCCCGGTGCAGAAATACTTCACCAGGTCATCTGTCCAGTCACTCTCCTCGGGTAAGGAGTTGGCTAGGTTGGTGTTTGTTGCTGGATCCTCCCACTTACAGGCAGAAATCTCGGCTGCTGCGCTTTGGGCCAGCTCCTGGCACAAGGCTCGACCTCTGATAAGCTTGGTTGGCCGCACTTCGATGTCAAACTCCTGGATTTTAGCAATCCATCCTGCTCTCTTGAGACCCGGCTCTCCTTGTATGATGAAGCTTCGAACGTCCGGGTGAATCACGAAGACGGTTGTTCGGCTCTGGGAGACGAAGTGCCTGAACTTCTGGAGAGACTTCATGACTGCGTGAACCTGCAGCTCAATAAAATTGTACTTTTCCTCATGCGGTTGAATCACTTGGCTCAGAAACGCTATGGGGCGCTCTTCGCCGTCGTCTCCCTTCTATGTCAGGACTGCGGCATAACTCTCGGGTTCTCCCACCGCGTACAGGATGAAGTCCTTGGAAAACTCCGGGTTTATCAAGACCGAAGCTTGTGCAATTTTGGCCTTGATCTCCTCGAAGGCTTGACTCCTCTCATTAGTCCATAAGAATTCTACATCTTTTTTCAGCAGTTCGGCCATAGGCTTGATCACCTGTGCGAAGTCCGGGATGAACTTCCGCACGAAATTAATTTGGCCGAAGAAGGACTGCAGCCCCTTTTTGTCAACTGGAGCGGGCAAACGGAGGAGGGCTTTTGCTCTATCAGGGTCCACAGCTAGACCTTTCTCGGAGATGACATGCCCCAGCAGCTTACCTTCTTTCACCGCGAAGACAAATTTCTTCGGGTTTATGGAGATGCCAAATTCACGACCTCTCAAATATTTTCCGCAGGTGGGAAACATGGTCTTCTCTTCTGTGTGAGAATACAATCATGTCATCGAGGTAGATGACAATGACCTTGTTGAGCAGCTCTCGGAAGGCCAGGTCCATGGCTCTTTGGAATGTGGCGCCAACATTGGATAAGCCGAAAGGCATGCGCTGATACGCAAACGTTCCCCATTTGGTGGTGAACGCCGTTTTATGCTGGTCCTCATCCTTTACCCAGATCTGGTTGTAGCCAGAAAAGCCATCTAGGAGGGAGAATCTCTGGGCTCCAACAACTATATGGAGGATCTGATCGATTTGGGGAAGCGGATAATGGTCCTTGAGGGAGGCCTGATTCAGATTTCTGAAGTCCACGCAAAGACGAATGTCTCCGTTCTTCTTCCTCACAGGAACCAAGTTCGCCACCCAGGATGAATGCTTGATGGGGTAGATGATCTTGGCCTCCAGCATCTTCGGGAGCTCGGCCTTCATCATGGCTTCGATCTTCGGATTCTGACCCTACGCTCTGCCGGAATGGCTTGGCGCCATCTTCTAGCTCAATGGTATGCTGGATTATATCTCTATCATACCCCTTCAAGTCCTTGTAGCACCAGGCTACTATGTCAGGGAACTCTCGGCACAATGCTCTGATCTGCTCAAGTTCCTCTGAGGTGCAGTCTGTCCCGACCTTGATTGTTTTACCAGGTTCAAGCTCCAGGTCGGCATACTGCTTCGGGTCTACTTTGATCCTATGTGATATAGCTCTGTCATTCTGATCAAATAGACTCTCCAGTGTAATCAGTCCTTTTGGGACATGATTATTTTTTAACTGTATTAACCCCTCATATTGCTCGTCATTAGGGTCTCTACCTTCGATTGAACACGCTTCGTTAACCAAAAATGTGACGATCTCCTCGTCACAGTCAAACACCTGCCAGTGGGTGTCCTTATCAGGCACAGAAGGCCTGTAAATGGTGCGAACCGGCTTCGGCTTCTGGACAGTGTCATCAGCCGGAACGTACCTGGCTCCAACAGACGCCATAATGTCAGCTTGTTTGTTCTTTTCACGCGATATCGCCTTGACATTCAACGAGTCAAATGACTCCATCAGGTCCCACACCCGATTACGGTACGCCTTGAGATAGTGCTTCTTGGAGGCGCACTTGTTCGTGATCTGGTTGCACACCAGCTCTGAATCACCAAAGATCTGCAGATGCTTAATCCCCAGCCTCTCCGCTTTTCGCAAACCCAGGCACAGGGCTTCGTACTCCGCCGCGTTCGTGAAGCTCCAGGCCAGCCTGTAGGTATAGTCCTTCTGGATCCCGCTTGGGGAGACTAGAAGTACACCCGCAACGACGCCATTTTTGCATCGCGTGCCGTCAAAGAAAAGCTTCCACAGCTTTTTTGGTGCAGGTCCTACTTCTCTCTTGGCCGACTTGTCAAGCCTCTCAGGCTGCACGATTGTGTAGCAGACTTGCTCGGTCTCGATTACGGCATTGAAGTCTCGCAAGGAGAACTCATCTTCCAGCTGCAGCACTTCAAGAGCTTGCTTCGTCATGTCCACCACCACCAGTTCTTCCTCCGTCAGCTGGACCATGCAGTCTTGCGACTCTTCTTCGGGTATCTTCTCTACTAGGAAGGTGGAAGGCTTCTCATTGAAGATTTTCGGTCTCCTCCCTTTGAAGGGCACTTCCATATGCGAGTAGTCCAGAGACGAGATACCCACCCAACTTCGCAGTGAACTCCCTGGAGAGACACATGCCGAAGTAGGGTTCCAAGTCGACAACCACGACTTCTTGGATGACCACTATGTCCAGAGCTTTGTGCAGCCGAATAGGGATGTCTTTAATGACACCGACTGTCTTGACAGGAGTGCCGTCTAGTTGTAGCACGCCTTGGCTGCTCCTTGTGTACTCCATCCCGATCTCGTCGCAGATGGCTCTCGGCATGACGGTCGTGGAAGCACCAGAGTCCACCATGCAGTTGTGTACTATGTACCCTTGCATCCGCAAGGACAGATAGAAGGGACGCGGTCTGTTCTTCCCAGTGGCTGAGACTGTCAAAGGTTGAACCAGGACAGCGGGCTGTATCTGCTTGCCATGTTTTATGTTCTTCAGAGATTCTTGCAGCAGATCCACTTGGCCTGGGAGCAGAAGAGCATCGTACATGCTGATTCTTGCGGGAGTCCTCTTCAGCTCGTCCACTATGCTGTAGCTCGAGGTGCTAGCTCCTTTCGCTTCTTTTGCCGGCTAAAACTTCGTCCGGTACTGCTTAGTGGCTTCAACTCTCTGTCTCTTGGTTAGAGACGGGTATCTCAGCTTCTCCTGAGCTTGTTCTTTGGTTTCAGCTGGAGGCTGAGCAGCGGGAGCTTTAGCCGGAAGGGCTTTTGCTATTGGAGGTTTGACTATGGGAGCCTTTGCTGCGGGAGCTTTCTCTTGGGCTGTGTAGGGCCACAGCCTCTTGTAAGGTGGCAGCTCAGCAGGTTGCGCCTTATCTCTTCTGGCGTATACCTTCAAGGGCTTTGCGGCAGCTTCGGCAGATTTTCTGTCTTCCTTGGCGGGGAGGCGGCAACGAGATCTTCCTCCGGGAGGGCAAAGTTGCCTTCGTCGTCCAGGATCATGTAGAGTTCATCGTCCTCTATGGCACTGCCGGCCAAGGTCTGGAGGTAGTGTTGGTGTAGTGTGCAGTCATCTTCCGAATGCGGGTCATTGCACGTAGTGCACCAGTTGACCTGGTCAGAAGTACCTTCAAGGGCTTTGCGGCAGCTTCAGCAGATTTTCTGTCTTCCTTGGCAGGAGGCGGCAACAGATCTTCCTCTGGGACGGCGAAGTTGCCTTCGTCGTCCAGGATCATGTAGAGTTCATCGTCCTCTATGGCACTGCCGGCCAAGGTCTGGAGGTAGTGTTGGTGTAGTGTGCAGTCATCTTCCGAATGCGGGTCATTGCACGTAGTGCACCAGTTGACCTGGTCAGAAGTACCAAGTTGGTCTTCAATGGCAGCATTTCTCGGAGGGGGCCGCCTTTGCAGTTGCTGCTTCGGGGCTCTATCCTTTGTTAGTGTCGGGGGCGGATACGGCCTCCTGGGAGCAAGGTCCATCTGGGCCTGCTTCTTCTTCAGAACGGTCATGTCGTTGGACATGGTGTGATATCCCGAGGCCAAAGCCCGTACCTCCTGGAGGATTTTATTCTGAATATCATTGTCAGGAGGCGGCAACTGTGCCGGCGGAGGCAATGCAGCCAATGGAGGAGTTGAATATTGTGCATACTGCGGGGGAGCAGGGAGTGCTGGAAAATGCGGAGGAGGAGGCGGGTGAGGATAATGTATCTGCGGCGGGCCATAGGGGTTTATGACCGGCGGCGGGCCATTGCTGCTGGGGTTGTTGTCTTGAAGTAGACGACATCACCCCAAAGGCTGATGGGTACTGAGATTGGGGAAAGTCGGATAGATGGGCGGCTGTACCCTGTGTGGGAGTCTGCCTATGGAAATAATATCCATCTCAGCTTGCTGGGCAGCCTCGTACAGAGCAAGGAACGAGTCGATTCTGGCTATCTTCAGCAGCAGGCAAATGTCTGAGTTGAAGGATCTCAGGTAGTAGTGGGCAGCCTGACCTGCTGAAGGCCGAAGTTCGTGAGGTACCCGTTTCCAGGACCTTGCAAACCTGATGTTGAAGTCTGACACCTCCTCTTAGGGGTGTCTCTCTGGATACTTTGAAATTGATGCAGCAAAGAAGAGGGATCAGCAGACTCGTTGCATCCTTTCACGAGTCTGCATGACTGTGTAGCAGACTTGCTCGGTCTCGATTACGGCATTGAAGTCTCGCAAGGAGAACTCATCTTCGAGCTGCAGCACTTCAAGAGCTTGCTCCGTCATGTCCACCACCACCAGTTCTTCCTCCGTCAGCTGGACCATGCAGTCTTGCGACTCTTCTCCGGGTATCTTCTCTACTAGGAAGGTGGAAGGCTTCTCATTGAAGATTTTCAGTCTCCTTCCTTTGAAGGGCACTTCCATATGCGAGTAGTCCAGAGACAGATACCCACCCAACTTCGCAGTGAACTCCCTGGAGAGACACATGCCGAAGTAGGGTTCCAAGTCGACAACCACGACTTCTTGGATGACCACTATGTCCAGAGCTTTGTGCAGCCGAATAGGGATGTCTTTAATGACACCAACTGTCTTGACAGGGGTGCCGTCTAGTTGCAGCACGCCTTGGCTGCTCCTTGTGTACTCCATCCCGATCTCGTTGCAGATGGCTCTCGGCATGACGGTCGTGGAAGCACCAGAGCCCACCATGCAGTTGTGTACTATGTACCCTTGCATCCGCAAGGACAGATAGAAGGGACGTGGTCTGTTCTTCCCAGTGGCTGAGACTGTCAAAGGTTGAACCAGGACGGCGGGTTGTATCTCGCTTGCCATGTTTTATGTTCTTCAGAGATTCTTGCAGCAGATCCACTTGGCCTGGGAGCAGAAGAGCATCGTACATGCTGATTCTTGCAGGAGTCCTCTTCAGCTCGTCCACTATGCTGTAGCCCGAGGTGCTAGCTCCTTCCGCTTCTTTTGCCGGCTCAAACTTCGTCCGATACTGCTGAGTGGCTTCAACTCTCTGTCTCTTGGTCAGAGACGGGTATCTCAGCTTCTCCCCGAGCTTGTTCTTTGGTTTCAGCTGGAGGTCGAGCAACGGGAGCTTTAGCCGGAAGGGCTTTTGCTACTGGAGGCTTGACTATGGGAGCCTTTGCTGCGGGAGCTTTCTCTTGGGCTGTGTAGGGCCACAGCCTCTTGTAAGGTGGCAGCCCAGCAGGTTGCGCCTTATCTCTTCTGGCGTATACCTTCAAGGGCTTTGCGGCAGCTTCAGCAGATTTTCTGTCTTCCTTGGCAGGAGGCGGCAACAGATCTTCCTCTGGGACGGCGAAGTTGCCTTCGTCGTCCAGGATCATGTAGAGTTCATCGTCCTCTATGGCACTGCCGGCCAAGGTCTAGAGGTAGTGTTGGTGTAGTGTGCAGTCATCTTCCGAATACGGGTCATTGCACATAGTGCACCAGTTGACCTGGTCAGAAGTACCTTCAAGGGCTTTGCGACAGTTTCAGCAGATTTTCTTTCTTCCTTGGCAGGAGGCGGCAACAGATCTTTCTCTGGGACGGCGAAGTTGCCTTCGTCGTCCAGGATCATGTAGAGTTCATCGTCCTCTATGGCATCGCCGGCCAAGGTGTGGAGGTAGTGTTGGTGTAGTGTGCAGTCATCTTCCGAATGCGGATCATTGCACGTAGTGCACCAGTTGACCTGGTCAGAAGTACCAAGTTGGTCTTCAATGGCAGCATTTCTCGGAGGGGGCCGCCTTTGCAGTTGCTACTCCGGGGCTCTATCCTTTGTCAGTGCTGGGGGCGGATACGGCCTCCTGGGAGCAAGGTCCATCTGGGCCTACTTCTTCAAAACGGTCATGTCGTTGGACATGGTGTGATATCCCGAGGCCAAAGCTCGTACCTCCTGGAGGATTTTATTCTGAATATCATTGTCAGGAGGCGGCAACTGTGCCGACGGAGGCAATGCAGCCAATGGAGGAGGTGTTGAGTATTGTGCAAACTGCGGGGGAGCGAGGAGTCTTTGGAAAATGCGAGGAGGAGGCGGGTGAGGATAATGTATCTGCGGCGGGCCATAGGGGTTTATGACCGGCGGCGGGCTATTGCTGCTGGGGTTGTTGTCTTGAAGTAGACGACATCACCCCAAAGGCTGATGGGTACTGAGATTGGGGAAAGTCGGATAGATGGGCGGCTGTACCCTGTGTGGGAGTCTGCCTATGGAAATAATATCCATCTCAGCTTGTTGGGTAGCCTCGTACAGAGCAGGGAACGAGTCGATTCTGGCTATCTTCAGCAGCAGGCAAATGTCTGAGTTGAAGGATCTCAGGTAGTAGTGGGCAGCCTGACCCGCTGAAGGCCGAAGTTCGTGAGGTACCCGTTTCCAGGACCTTGCAAACCTGATGTTGAAGTCCGACACCTCCTCTTGGGGGTGTCTCTGGATACTTTGAAATTGATGCAGCAAAGAAGAGGGATCAACAGACTCGTTGCATCCTTTCACGAGTCTGCACGGTTGTGTAGCAGACTTGCTCGGTCTCGATTACGGCATTGAAGTCTCGCAAGGAGAACTCATCTTCCAGCTGCAGCACTTCAAGAGCTTGCTCCGTCATGTCCACCGTCACCAGTTCTTCCTCCGTCAGCTGGACCATGCAGTCTTGCGACTCTTCTTCGGGTATCTTCTCTACTAGGAAGGTGGAAGGCTTCTCATTGAAGATTTTCAGTCTCCTCCCTTTGAAGGGCACTTCCATATGCGAGTAGTCCAGAGACAGATACCCACCCAACTTCGCAGTGAACTCCCTGGAGAGACACATGCCGAAGTAGGGTTCCAAGTCGACAACCACGACTTCTTGGATGACCACTATGTCTAGAGCTTTGTGCAGCCGAATAGGGATGTCTTTAATGACACCGACTGTCTTGATAGGAGTGCCGTCTAGTTGCAGAACGCCTTGGCTGCTCCTTGTGTACTCCATCCCGATCTCGTTGCAGATGGCTCTCGGCATGACGGTCGTGGAAGCACCAGAGTCCACCATGCAGTTGTGTACTATGTACCCTTGCATCCGCAAGGACAGATAGAAAGGAGCGTGATCTGTTCTTCCCGGTGGTTGAGGCCGTCAAAGGTTGAACCGGGACAGCGAGCTGTATCTGCTTGCCATGTTTTATGTTCTTCAGAGATTCTTGCAGCAGATCCACTTGGCCTGGGAGCAGAAGAGCATCGTACATGCTGATTCTTGCGGGAGTCCTCTTCAGCTCGTCCACTATGCTGTAGCCCGAGGTGCTAGCTCCTTTCGCTTCTTTTGCCGGCTCAAACTTCGTCCGGTACTGCTGAGTGGCTTCAACTCTCTGTCTCTTGGTCAGAGACGGGTATCTCAGCTTCTCCTGAGCTTGTTCTTTGGTTTCAGCTGGAGGCTGAGCAGCGGGAGCTTTAGCCGGAAGGGCTTTTGCTACTGGAGGTTTGACTACGGGAGCCTTTGCTGCGAGAGCTTTCTCTTGGGCTGTGTAGGGCCACAGCCTCTTGTAAGGTGGCAGCCCAGCAGGTTGCGCCTTATCTCTTCTGGCGTATACCTTCAAGGGCTTTGCGGCAGCTTCAGCAGATTTTCTGTCTTTCTTGGCAGGAGGCGGCAATAGATCTTCCTCTGGGACGGCGAAGTTGCCTTCGTCGTCCAGGATCATGTAGAGTTCATCGTCCTCTATGGCACTACCGGCCAAGGTCTGGAGGTAGTGTTGGTGTAGTGTGCAGTCATCTTCCGAATGCGGGTCATTGCACCTGACAACGGGAGCGTGGCCGTCGTCCAGGATCATGTAGAGTTCTTCGTCCTCTATGGCATTGCCGGCCAAGGTGCGGAGGTAGTGTTGGTGCAGTGTGCAGTCATCTTCCGAATGCGGGTCATTGCACGTAGTGCACCGGTTGACTCGGTCAGAAGTACCAGGTTGGTCTTCAATGGCAGCATTTCTCGGAGGGGGCCGCCTTTGCAGTTGCTGCTCCGGGGCTCTATCCTTTGTTAGTGCTGGGGGCGGATACGGCCTCCTGGGAGCAAGGTCCATCTGGGCCTGCTTCTTCTTCAGAATGGTCATGTCGTTGGACATGGTGTGATATCCTGAGGCCAAAGCCCGTACCTCCTGGAGGATTTTATTTTGAATATCATTGTCAGGAGGCGGCAACTGTGCCGGCGGAGGCAATGCAGCCAATGGAGGAGTTGAATATTGTGCATACTGCGGGGGAGCAGGGAGTGCTGGAAAATGCGGAGGAGGAGGCGGGTGAGGATAATGTATCTGCGGCGAGTCATAGGGGTTTATGACCGGCGGCGGGCCATTGCTGTTGGGGTTGTTGTCCTGAAGTAGACGACATCACCCCAAAGGCTGATGGGTACTGAGATTGGGGAAAGTCGGATAGATGGGCGGCTGTACCCTGTGTGGGAGTCTGCCTATGGAAATAATATCCATCTCAGCTTGCTGGGCAGCCTCGTACAGAGCAGGGAACGAGTTGATTCTGGCTATCTTCAGCAGCAGGCAAATGTCTGAGTTGAAGGATCTCAAGTAGTAGTGGGCAGCCTGACCCGCTGAAGGCCGAAGTTCGTGAGGTACCCGTTTCCAAGACCTTGCAAACCTGATGTTGAAGTCTGACACCTCCTCTTGGGGGTGTCTCTGGATACTTTGAAATTGATGCAGCAAAGAAGAGGGATCAGCAGACTCGTTGCATCCTTTCACGAGTCTGTCGGCCAGCTGATGCCACCTTGTGATTGATCCCTCTGGCAGTGATCTCCACCAGTAGAGAAGCTTTCCCCTCAGGGAAAGGGCCAACAGACGGGTCTTCACACTTTCATTAGTAATGGAGTGCAATGCAGCCAGGGCCAGAATGTCCTGGATGTGTTCGTACGCCGTCTTGCCGTAGCCCTCATATGTAGGGATGGATTTTAAGGCAGCAGGGGCACAGCTTGCTGTCCGGCCAGGGCCAAGGGCCCCGTGGAGTCTACCGTCGGGAAGAGATCATCATCATTCTGCTGGGCAGCCATGTCTTCTTCTCCTCCGGTGGTGTACTCGGTGTCGGAACCGTCCGAGGATGTAGATTGCTCTTCAACCTCGACCTCTTCGATTTCAGCCTCGGCTTCTTCGATTTCAGCCTCGGCTTCTTCGATTTCAGCCTCGGCTTCTTCTTCGCGAGCTTGGTGATCAGCCAGCCTGACGCGCTCGCCTAGAGCGTCAATGTCAAGTTCATAAAAGTCAGGCGGGATTCCCGGATTTCTTGCTCTCCACCTTCTCGTTTGCA
The DNA here is from genome assembly GCA_028583015.1 of Wollemia nobilis. Classification (NCBI taxonomy): domain Eukaryota; kingdom Viridiplantae; phylum Streptophyta; class Pinopsida; order Araucariales; family Araucariaceae; genus Wollemia; species Wollemia nobilis. Next base: position 3,119,860 of record JAQPPZ010016363.1, on the reverse strand, counting down.
TGAAGGCGTTAGGACCGGTCTTTACGGACTCAGAGAATATTCAGGTACGTGCAGAGTCGCCAGGTGCTCTGATTTTGAACAACAATGAAGCGAACACCCGTGCTTCGATTCTGTTTGGGGGTGGGAAACTACCATGTCCCACCGGGCGTGCCAGAGAAACTGTTGGTTACGAATCTGCCATGAGGAAAGGATTTGGTACAATGCACCCCATATTCCCCCACCAGATTGAAAGGCCGGAAGGAAGGAATGCCTTCCGTGCCAATCTCCGGAGAAGGCCGGCTTCCTGTGGGTTTTAGTGTTGAAGATAAGAGTGCAGGGAAAGAGATAAAAGTGCGGAAAGAGAATCCAAATGTGATTGGAGTTGGGTGGGGGGAATAAGCAGCACGACAACGATCAATCACCACTACTAACAACAATTTAAATACAAAACACAACTATAGAAACTGCTACTAACATTCATCCTATGTATCCTCTATCTATGCATTCCAGGAATACTTGATCATCAAATACCAGAGTCCGAATTCAGTACAACAGTAAGCAATGATACAAGAAACATGAGGCAGAAATGACAAGGAGAGGCAGCATACAAGATGAAAGCAGTAGACAGAGCCAAGTATGTATCTTATATTTAGAAGCAAACGCACAGCTACAATGGTTCCCTAGCAGTATATTCCCCTTCCACCACTTACAATGAAAATGTGGTGGCTATTTATAGCCCAAGTCCCCCCCGATTACATTTACGGGCACAAAGTCCCAGACCAAACAAAGGCTGACAAAAGCGGCCAAGGAGCTGCTGATGCTGACTTCTGTCGACGAGGACTGTACTTGTGGCGTAGTCTCCCTGAAATCTGTACAGCTACGTGGCAGCGCGTTGGGTGGGACTTCACATCGGCAGGAATGCGGATAGCTGAGGCAGGTGGAACTTTACATCAGCCTTAAATGGTGGCAGCTGGCGTAGATAGTGCGGTCCATGCTTGTCCTTGCTCCCGTCATGTCTCGGCTCGAATCCCGAAGTTGGACACTTGTCGGATGCTGATGATTGACACGTGTCTGCCTTGAAAGGCAGTTTATCCAACTTCGCCCAGGATTAGAGCGCTATCGGGTTGCGCAGGTGAAAAACAGCGCAGTTGGGGAGGCCTTCATGCCTTAGTCATTTTATGGGCTTGTTTTCCCTACTGCGCACCGGTCAGAGGGCGCAGCCCGACTTCGCTGCGAAGTCGGGTTGCGCACCGGTACTTGGCTAGTTTCCACTGCTGTTCGGACTGCGCCCTGGAAAGGGGCGCACCCCGACTTCGCTGCGATGTCGGGTTGCGCCCCGACACTTAGTCAATTTTCTGCCACACTGCTCCTAAGTGCGCCCAGGAAGAAGGGCGCACCCCGACTTCGCTGCGAAGTCGGGTTGCGCCCGGACACTTAGTCATTTTTCTGTCTGCTCCTGACTGGTTGCGCACTTCGCATTCCCTGCTGCGCTCCAACTGGAGGGCGCACTCCAACTTCGCTGTGAAGTCGGGTTGCGCTCGGACACTTAGTCATTTTTCTGTCTGCTCCTGACTGGTTGCGCACTTCGCATTCCCTGCTGCGCTCAAACCGGAGGGCGCACTCCGACTTCGCTGCGAAGTCGGGTTGCGCCCTGACACTTAGAATTTTTCAGGGAAATCTGCTGTCATTCTGGAAACTTGACTGAGGGGGCTCAAGGGGAAGAGGGAGGAATGAAACTGCAAGGAAGCTGCGAAGTTGGAGTGCACCCTCCAGTTAGAAATTTTCAGGGAAATCTGCTGTCATTCTGGAAACTTGACTGAGGGGGCTCAAGGGGAAGAGGGAGGAATGAAACTGCAAGGAAGAGGGAGAAAGGGAGAAATGAAGAAAGGGAAAGAGAGGAGGGAAGGAAAAGAGCAGCTCACTTACAAAAACTGAAAACATGGCACCCCGTGCAAAATGTGGCAACAGTCCTATTTATTATGAGATTCAAGGGAGATACCATTGCTTGTATAGAGACTCAAGAGGATCGCTTGCCACTTTTTGCAGCTAGCCTGACCAAAGATGCTTGGCTCTAAACCTCAAAGAAGCTATCACTCTTCAATGTCAATTATTACAGGAGATACAGACTACTGCTTGACTAACACCTCATTCTTCACTCTATCTCTGCAGTCGAGAGTAATAAGCATTCATTTGAAGCTACAACTCTACAAAATGTTAATGACAGATTTGTGCACCCTTGTTTGCATACAAGAGTGGCTACTAGGGCTTCAGTTCTTTCTTCTTGCTTGCAGCAGGACAGGACTAAGGTTCTTCAGCGTCTGGTTTTGGCCATCCCTCACATACCGAGGAGTTGTAGACACGCAGCTTACCAGTTTCTTGTCCTCTTCTATTGGTTCCACAGCCATGGATGCTAGTAGAGTCTTGAGGTCTTGAACTCCATGTCCTCCCAGGATTATCCAAGTAGGCCTTCTTAGGCCTGGCCATTCTCCCGAGAGAATCAATAAATCCTATGCTGGCCCTTTTGGGATAGTTGGTAATGATGACGACTGCTTCTACTTTACATCCCACTATAGAATAATGTTGGTGCTAGGATCCACTGGAGCCCCTTATTATTTCTGTTGTACTCGGCTTCTAGCTGTCTCTTAATCATTTCTTTTAGCATGTTAGGATTTATATAATTTGGATAACCCACGGGGCTGTGATTTTGTGCCATAACATCCCCATGATATCTCATCTCACTGAAGAGTGTAATTAGTGCCTTACAATGTTATCAAGATGGCTTACTATTTTTAATTTCCAACTTCAAACAAAATCGTGAATACATAGATTCATAAGATAAAACTTGCCTCACTCAAAATGAAACACCATCAGTTATATCTGATGACATTCCTGTGTCATTAATGTCTGCTTGATTGCATTAGAGGGCATCAATATGGCTTATTATTTTACTTCATTCTTCAAATATAGAAAGCTCATAAAAATCAGATACCAAAATTTCAATTTAATTTGCAATTTTGAGCTTAGACAATATTTTTCTGTCTCTGCATTTAGTATCATTCATTTTCCCATAGGCTTTCATCAAGGTGTACACTATGAGATCACAAGAATACTCATTTGTACTAGGATATTTCAAATTAGACACAGGCTTGTTTGATACCATTATGTGTACATTGCAATGTTGTATGGTTCTAACTTATAACTTATTCTTACGGTAACAATGCCAATCGCAGAAAAAATATATTTTGAAACCACTCTTCGAGTCAAGCCATTTAAATCTCCTTTAGAAGTGTTCAGAAGATCCTTGATTTCTATATTTTTCTCCAGAGTTGCCCTGTCCATTCATAACCTTATTTTAATAGTTTCTAGATATTACTTCAGTGGTTTCTAGTTCATAATAGATCAGCAGGAATTTTAAAATTCCCTAAATAGATGCATTTCCTCATATGGAGATAAATTACTTGCAAAATGAACTTCAATTCATACAATCTGTTCCTTAGAATTCACTCCAACATTATCATCATGCAAGACTCTTCGGATGCCTCATGTTGAATGCAAATGGTATTTAGAGACATTGTTAAACCTATATAACCACAGAGATGGTCTAACTACCTTTACTTTGCTTCTTAATTTTTTCAAATAGACAACCGTATAAAAAGAACATGAATAATTATGCATAATCACTGATTAATATGCACATGAGTCAGCATATAATGCCTAATAGTTCTATAGTTTCTTTTATAATATCTTGTCTCACTGAGAGTCTAATCAGTGCTTTATAATGTTATCATGATTGCCTAGTATTTTTTATTTGTCTTCAAATAATCATGCATTTAATGAAATCTTGTGACTACACAGAATCATAAGATGGAACTCACCTCACCCAAAATAAAACTCCATCAGTTATATGTCATGAAATTTTTGTGTTATCAAACAATTGGCTTGTTTGCACTAGAAGTGTCAATTTGGCCTAGTAATTTATTTCTTTCTTCAAAGTTACAATTAATGAGCATATGGTAATCATTTACAAATTTTTGACATCCAAACCCATCCACAATTTTGAGCTCAGACAATATTTTCTTACCCTGAAATGTTTCTTAAAGGATTTCCAAATAATTGATAGAATTACTTATTTTTTCGTATTTGCTCCCATTTTTAAATGGTTGGGGCCTAATACAGTACAAAATTCACATGACTTTTGTCATAAGTTCAAAACTTGAAAAATTCTGACTTTGAAGTAATATGAATGTAAAATAGGGTTCCTTTAACACCATGGTGGGATTTTGTAAATCAATTAGGCATGCTGCCTGGGATTGGACCTAAAATATCACCTACGCCTTTACCTGTTATGGGAAAAATTCAAAATTTTAGATATTTCAGAAACAGTCGGTTCCCAGTTTTAATTCATGTTTCCCAATTTTTATTTTTTGGACCGTTGACAAGTTTCAGAAAATCAGGAGGTGTTACTCATGACAACTTTAGACTACATATACTTATAGTATAAAACACACATGACTAGTTCTGTTGCCAAATACCTCAGTAATCACTATTACAATATCCTGTGACATATTATGTCATTTAAGAGTCTACCTGATGCCTTTTTACGCCGTTGATATGGCTTGGTTTTAGAAGTCTCTCCTTTGCAATGCTTTGTACATTGTCCTCCAGCTCACTTCACTGTAGTACCCTTTCCAGGTCCTGGGTTCTGAATATTTTGATCCACAGTGGTCAACAGTTTTGCTGAGTCAAAATCATTAACAACTGCTGCAGGCACACCAGTAGCAGAGGGAATAGCATTTTCCTGTACAGGTTGTTTTCTGTTGCAGAAGTTTATTATCATTAACAGAAATCATTCACCAATATGCAGAAATATCAAATCATTCATCCACAATACATTAGCCACAATAACAATCCACAAATGAGAGAGAGATAGATAATACCCTTAAGGTAGAGAAACACCAATAATATCCTTAAGGAAGGAATAACTCCACAAGATCTCTCAAGGTGAGAGGCCATTTCGTGGGCATAGACGATTACATAAAATTCTTCTTCAATGATGATTACAATGACATATATCTCTTCTTTATATATCCATATTCTTGTTCTACTTTGGGGAGCCTACTACTAATATTCTTGTTCTACTTTGGGGAGCCTACTACTAATATAATATTATATTATTATAATATAATATTATATTAGTAGTAGGCTCCCCAAAGTAGAACAAGAATATGGATATATAAAGAAGAGATATATGTCATTGTAATATTATAATACAATCAACCTTGGGTTATGTGTGGCCCATGCCAACCCTTATATAATATAATAATATATCCCCAAATATCTATTCCTCGGTACCCCACCATGCCATCCTCATTACAAATGTTTCGTCCTCGAAACATATGAAGGAACATGATAATATGATTTGCTAAGCAATGTTAGCAACTGGTACCAATCTCGATCATCCATCCATCCAAGTGAAACACAATGATGCTGGTATGCCATTTTGTTACTTGAGTATCTAAATTTGCTTCGTTGGCTCCACGCTTCTGCTGCTGTATTTTGATAACTTGAATGATAGGTCCACTTTTTCCTTGATGCTAATGATCCACTCTGAAAACTAGGATCCTTATGCTTTCACTGCCAAACACTGCCATAGTTGGTTGCCCTTTTGATTCCATGTAGAACCATAATATTGTTGCCTTGAACCATACTTCCAAGATTGTTGATGCTCATGGTGGTGTGGATGGCGATATGGTGCAACCTGTTGCCACATTTTGCACAGGGTGCCATGTTTTCAATTTTTGTAAGTCCCTTCCATTTCCTCTTCCCTTTCTCCCCTTCCGTTAGTTTCATTCCTCCCTTTTCCCCTTGTACTTTCTCCAGTCAATTTCCCAAAATAGAGCAAACATTCCCTGAAAAATTCTAAGTCTAAGAGCGCAACCCGACTTCGCAGCGAAGTCAGGGTGCGCCCTTAAGTTCGAGCGCACTAGGGAATGCGAAGTGCGGAAGCGAATGAAAATGAGCGAGAATTTGGCTAAGTATGGGAGCGCAACCCGACTCGCGGCGAAGTCGGGGTGCGCTCTTCTCCCCGTGCGCACTTGGGAAGCAATGTCTCCAGAAATCAACTAAATGCCGGAGCGCAACCGGACTTCGCGGCGTGTCTCGAAATCCTCCGGGCGCCCCGGCGCGGTGCCTCGCTGTGCGCGGGGAGCGGCCTGCGAGTCGGGTTGCGCTCTTCTCCCCGTGCGCACTTGGGAAGCAGTGTCTCCAGAAATCAACTAAATGCCGGAGCGCAACCCGACTTCGCAGCGAAGTCGGGGTGCGCTCCCCTTCTTGTGCGCAGTCCGAGCGGCGGCCAAAATGACTAAGTCTTTGGAGGGCGCAACCCGACTTCGCGGCGAAGTCGGGCTGCGCCCTCCGTCTCGTGCTGCGATTGGGCAAAATATTTCAAGCAGCCCAAAAACTGGCTAAGGCACGGAGGCCTCTCCAACTGCGCTATTCCCCACTTGCGCTATCCAATTGCGCTCTGATCCCAGCCGAAGTTGGAAAGACTGCCTTTCAAGGCAGACATGTGTCCCTCATCAGAATTTGACAAGTGTCCAGCCTCGGGATTCGAGCTAAGATGTGATGGGAAAAAGGACAAGCATGGGCCGAATTACCTACTCCAGCTGCCTCCATTTAAGCTGATGCAAAGTTCCATCTACCGCAGCTACCCGCATTCCTGCTGACTCGAAGTTTCACCAAACGCACTGCAACGTAGCTGCCTAGTTTTCAGGTGAACCTTGCTGCCAGTACAGTCCCTGTCTGCAGGAGTCGACATCAGCAACTCTTTGGCCGCTTTTGTCAGCTATTGTCTGGTTTGGGACTTTGTGCCCATAATTGTAATCGGGGGAAATTGCGCTATAAATAGCCGCACCACATCATTGTAAAGGGTGGAAGGGGGATATCCTGCTAGGGAACCATTGTAGCTATACGTTTGCTTCTGAATGCAAGACACATACTTGGCTCTATTTTGCTGTTATCATTCTTTATTAATAGAGCAAGCTATGTAATGTATTAATCAGGCGTAGTTTAAATAATACAAACTTAGGCTCTAATTAGCCCGTACGAAGCGGATCACAACAAGATGCCGCTCAACGAATAGCTAAATAATAAGCCTAACAATAATGTAATAATAGAAAATATGAAATATATGCTAACATCCCCCCTTATTACATTATTTGGGTAATGAAATAACTACTAGCTATACTAACATCCCCCCTGATTACATCATTTTGCAATACATAGAGAGCTGCGAAACAATTCAAATTTGACACGTGCAAGTGCCTTAGTGAAAATGTTTGCAACTTGAGCATTTGTGGGAATGTCTTGAAGCTGAATTCGGTGCCTTGGAACTTCGTCTCGAATGAAGTGACATTGTGTGTCAATGTGCTTGGTTCTTTCATGATGTATTGGATTCTTGACAAGATTCAAAACACCCATGTTGTCGCAGAACAAGTGTATTGGAGATTTTGATGGAAGACCCATACTTGTCAGGATGCGACGCAACCATATCACTTCGCACACAGCTTCACGTGCGGCGCGATATTCTGCCTCTGTTGATGAAATAGCAACCACCTGTTGCTTCTTGCTGTGCCAAGAGACGAGGACCAGATCCAAGATGAAACAAATATCCTGAAGTTGATTTACGATCATCATATGATCCGGCATAGTCAGAGTCCGTGTATTTGACATAGTCAGAGTCCGTGTATCTCTGTAAGAAGAATTTGTTGTTCCTCTTGTATTCTAGGCCATATTCCATTGTGCCACGGACATAGTGAAGAACTCGCTTTGCTGCTTTCCAGTGTGTAGTCTTAGGCTCCTGCATGAACCTCGAAAGATAGTTGACAACAAATACGATATCCGGCCTAGTGTTGGTCGGATATATGAGACTCCCAATCAACTGTCAATAGAGAGTACCATCTACCGAGGTGAATCATCATATCACGATAACTGAATTCCTGTTTCCATCGGAGTTGACATTGGCTTGCAATCAGTCATGCAATATTTTTCCAATAGGGTCTTGGCATATTTTTTTGAGACACTTTGATGTAGTGCTCCCTACGGCTGACTTCCAGGACCAAGACAATAATGGAGAAGTCCGAGATCGACATCTCAAAATATTGACACAAGTCTCTTTTGAGAGTAGAGATCATAGTTTCTGAACTCCCTGTAATGAGCGAGATCATCAACATAGAGTACAAGCAACACTATTTCATAACCTTGTTTCTTAAAATAGAGGTTTGCATCTGACGGACATCTCTTAAATCCATGCTTGCGAGGAGGTGATTATCCATTTTTATATACCAAGCTCGAGGAGCTTGTTTCAAACCATACAAGGATTTGACCAACTTGCAAACTTTCTGCTCTTGACCTTCCACTTCAAATCCTTCTGGTTGAGTCATGTAGACTTCTTCTTGGAGATCACCATTTAGAAAAGCACTCTTGACATCCATTTGGTGTACTTTCCACCCATATTGTGTTGCCATAGCACAAAGAACTCGAATGGTTGTCATCCGAGCAATAGGTGCAAAAGTTTCCTCGTAGTCAATGCCTTCTCTTTGAGCATAGCCCTTTGCAACAAGTCGGGCTTTATGCTTATCTATTGTCCCATCTGCTTTATACTTAACTTTATACACCCATTTGCAGCCTATGGGCTTCTTTCCGTATGGCAGATCGACAAGCTTCCAAGTTTTGTTTTTCATCAAAGACTTATACTCTGCATCCATAGCGGCCTTCCACTGAGGCTCACCAAGAGCATCTTGCATTGATGTGGGTTCAAGATCGTCTATTGAAGACATAAACACCTTATCATTATCAATATCCATATCTTTTGTATCTCTCTCTGGATCTACAGAAAGTTCCTCAAAAGATTGACACAGATCATCAACCCCAGTATTCTCTGTTGCAGCTTTCTCTGTCGAGCCATGCTTGCGAGTATGAGGCCTATCCAATGTCAAATCTGGTGGAGTGGATAGCTTAGAGTCTTTGATTGTATTTGTATACCACTTTGGATTCTTCTTTCGAGGTGTTGAAGAAGATGAAGAAGGAACCTCCAACCTTTGATGAAGGAGATTTAGCAACCTGAGTTTCCACAAGGTGTAGGTATACATCTAATGTGAAAGCCTCATCAAAAACTACATCTCTACTAATGTGTATCTTCTTGGTCAAGGGATCAATCAAACGATAACCCTTAGAGTGCTCATCATAGCCAAGAAGAATACACTTCAATGTCTTCTCATCTAGCTTCTTCCTTTTCTCTTTTGGTATGTGCATGAAAGCTTTACATCCAAAAATGCGTAGATGAGAAATGGAGGGTTTCCTACCACTCCATGCTTCCTGTGGAGTCATTCCTTGTAGGGCCTTTGTGGGTGCCCTATTCAACGAGATATCTTGCTTGTGGTGACGGCTTACTGCCCAATATAGTTGCTCAAGACTAGCTCCTGTGAGCATGCAACGAACCATTTCCATGATGGAACGATTCCTCCTTTCGGCAACTCCATTTCTTTGAGGAGTATAAGCGATAGTTAAGCGTCGTGTGATCCCATTTTCTTTCAAGAACTCGAGAGAATTCTTTAGAGGTGAACTCCCCCCTCGATCTGAGCGGAGGGTCTTTATAGAAGTCCCTGACTCCTTTTCAACAGATTTCTTGAATTGCTGAAAAAAGCCAAATGCTTCAGATTTCAGTTGAAGAAAGAATACCCACATCTTTCGTGAGTAATCATCCACGAATAACTGAAAATACCTCTTACCCCCACAACTGTTGGGAGTTAAGGGACCGCACAGATCGGTGTGAACCAACTCCGAGAGGTTTCTTTGCTCTTGTAGAGCTCTTTTCAAAAGGCACTCTATGCTTGCTTTCTCGCCAAGCGGTCGAGCAAAGCTGGTAAAGTGGTAGAAAGGGAAGGAAGACCCTTTACCATTTCATACTTACTTAACTCAAGTAAGTAACCAGAACTCAAATGTCCATATCTCTTGTGCCATAGGGAAGTTGCCTCCTTTGTAGAAGCAATCATGGCTACATCTGGAGAAGAGATAGTATCTAGGGCAAATAAGCCGTGCTTATATGAAGCGGTTGCAATGTTCTTACCTCTCCTGGTGATAGAACAACACTTCTTGCCCCCCTCAACACTGAAATTTACAACCATATTTTTGTCCAGAATTTGTGTCACTGACAATAAGTTGTTTGCCAGTCCTGGAACATAGAGGACTTTCTCAATCTGGCACTTGCCATCAGGAAGAGTGACAGAGACTGTTCCTTCTCCCTGAACCTTGTAGGTTTTATCATCGGCAATAGTGACCGGTTTGCCCTCTTTGGCCTCAAAAGACTCAAACCACGATTTGTCACCAGTCATGTGCTTACTGGCTCCAGAATCAACATACCATATAGGATCCGTCTGCTTGGACATTGTGGTAGTCATGAGAACTTTGTGGGCTCTCTCAGAATCCGTGTCAGATTCTTCAACAACAACATTCACTTGTTGTTTGTTCTTTTGTGGTTTGTTCCGGCCTTTCTGTTTTGATTGTTTATTCTTATGCCAACATCTGTTTGTATCATGACCTTCTTTGTCACAGATCTTGCAATATCTCTTTTTCTGTTGAGGTTGTTGAGTTTGTTTCCCTTTTGAATCCTTTTGTGAATTCCCTCCCTTCTGAAAATTACCCTTCTTCTGGTTCTGCCCTTTCCTGTTGATGTAGAGGGCGGTGTTAGAAGAATCATCTCGTTGTAGTTGGCGTGCCTCCTCCTCTTGAAGCATATTAACCAACTCTACAAAAGTAACTTTCCGTTGTGACACCCGAAGGGAAGTGATCAACACCCTATAAGAATCGGGTAAAGCTCTCAATACATTTGAGGTAAGGAGCTTGTCATCAGCTGGTTCTCCCAAAGAATTCAACTTTGCTTTCAATTCAGACACTCTGCAAAGAAAAAATTCAACTGTCTCCCCCTGCTTCATGCTTAGACTGTGTAATTGAGATTGAAGAAATAGAATAGTGGAATCATTCTTTCCCTCATATATAGTATTAAGGGCATCCCATGCCTCTTTACTATGTTCACGGTCAACAATATGGGGTTGAACTTCATCGGACACAGCAAGCAAAATGAGCACTTTTGCTTTGCTGTCTTTCTTGTCAAAGTCTTTTTGAGCAGTAGATGGAGCTGTAGCACCAGCGGCAGATGAAGGTCTTGTTGTTGCTCCAGATACAACATCCCATAAGTCATCCATTGCTAGGATTGCCTTCATCTTGTTTTTCCATGGTGTGTAATTAGGACCTTTCAACAAGCGATGAGAATCGGTCATTAATTTTGTGAGACATGGTGAAGGTTCCTTATAACACCAATTGGTCCCCCTTTCGATATACCTTTTGCTAGGCCGTTATACCGTACAAAATACCCGCCCTTACGTGAGGGAAACTATAGGTATTTAGAAAGATAAAAAAAAATCACCCGCCCTTACGTGAGGGAAACTATAGGTAATTTTTAGAGATCATACGATACGTGGTACTTAAGCAGTGCTGAAAGGGAATAGTCTTGTTGATGGCACCTACCATAGAAAGTCTGCAATCCTCATGCGTGGGGCGTAACTTCCCCTAAACACTTTGGATTTCAGAACTTTCGTCAGGATTTACGCCTAAACACAAGAACTATTAGGGTAATGGATGGAGTAAAAAAATGCAAAATGGCAAACTTATCTCTCCCCGACGATTTATAGAGAACAAGCTCAGACGTCGTTTTGGCAGCTATATTAGGCGGCGGATACAGTAGCGCAATCACGACAACTTTACCTGTAAGTGCTGGCCAGAGGTATCACAAATACCGAACGCTGTAGTGCAATAAATTGCACGGATGGGTTTTTAATTATTTCGGGGACTTAGGGAGTGAATTTGATTTTTTTTTTAACTTTTAATGAAGTAGTGCAAAACAGAAAAAAAATGCAACCTACAACATAAAAGTGCCCACAGGAATGACCCACTAGGTGTCGGGCGCAGCCGAAAATGCACCTTTACAATAATGCCAAATTTGCTTTTCAAAAAATTACTCACTTTCCCCCTTTGATTTTTGAAAAAAAAAAACCCCCTTTAAAAAAAATTCTCTCAACAAAGCATTTTTATAATTATTGTATAGTTTTAAAGTTAAAAGAAAAATTAATTTTAATTTATATAGTTAAAAAACTATTTAAAATAAATTAAAATCAAATTTTAATTTAACTAAAAAAAATAATTAAAAAAAAACTTTATAAATTATTTTTTTTTTTTTACCTTTTTTTCGAGAGGGACCTCCGGGTTCCCAGAACCCACCATGCGGCTCACTTGCCAGTGAGCCCGTGGGCTGATCTGGGTATAGGAACCCAGGTCGGGCCCCTTATACCCCACGGGCCGCGGCGGTGAGCGCGCGGGGCCGTGGGGCCGTGGCTTCCTCCGCTGCTGGCAGCGGCAGGGGGCCGCGGCTGGCTCTGCTTGCAGGCGGTAGCAGGCGCCGTGGCTGCCTCCGCTGCGGCGGCGGCGGGGAGGGGGGGGCACGACGTTGCGCGGGAGGCGCGCGACTTGGGGGTGGGGGGGTGGGCCGCGACGTCGCGCGCGAGGGGGTGGTGGACCGCGACATCGCGACGTCGCAGCGCACGGGCGGATAACAATGAGATATGAAATATACACCGTTACCTCCAAATAGATGCGCATCAACTATACTTGCACCGTCTGCAACAAAACAGATCGCCGTTTTCAACAAGAGAGATCGCGATCAACAGGTCGCGATCAACAACGCGTAGATTGCCTTTCGATCAATAGGTCGCTCAACACTGCCCTCTATGTTGACCACTATTAGGGCAGATGGAATCAACTATGCTGACCAAACGTTTCTCATACGCCGTCTACAAGCAAACATCACTGTACCTGCGTCGTCTGCGCACAACGCAGTATTCTCAGCTTCTACGTTGTTCAAATCGCCCTTAGACCGGAGACGTGGCCTTGAGATCGTCTCTTCCAAATGAAACGCGTAAATCAAACTCTACTCACGCACTTCTTCGCAGCCTTTGATTATATCGAATCGGCAGCAAACCTACAGAACACAATCTCGCGGTAAGACAGCAAAACGTCCTCTTCAACATGCATCACTTACAGATCTGAACTCATGAAATTCATGATGGGCAGATTGTTTGTTCTCTCACTTCTCCCTTGCTCTGATACCATAATAGAGCAAGCTATGTAATGTATTAATCAGGCGTAGTTTAAATAATACAAACTTAGGCTCTAATTAGCCCGTACGAAGCGGATCACAACAAGATGCCGCTCAACGAATAGCTAAATAATAAGCCTATCAATAATGTAATAATAGAAAATATGAAATATATGCTAACATTTATGCTACCTTTACTTGTCATTTCTGCCTCATGTTGCTTATTTCATTGCTTACTGTTATTCTGAAATCTGGATTCCGGTATTTGATGATTAAGTATTCATGGAATGCATAGATAGAGGATACATAGGATGTATGATAGTTGTAGTTTCTGTAGTGTATTTTGCATTTAATTGTTGTTAGTAGTGGTGATTGATCGTTGTCATGCTGCTTATTCCCCCCACCCAACTCAAATCACATTTACATCTCTTTCTGCACTTTTATTTCTTTCCTGCACTTTGAGCTAAAACACTTGAGAAAACCCATAGGAAGCCGGCCTTCTCCGGAGATTGGAACGGAAGGCATTCCTTCCTTTCGGCCTTTCAATCTAGTGAGGGAATGCGGGCGCATTTAACCAAATCCTTTCCTAATGGCAGATTCGTAACCAACAGTTTCTCTGGCACGCCCGGTGGGACCCAAACGTTTCCCACCCAAAACAGAATCGAAGCACTGGTGTTCGCTTCATTGCTGTTAAAATCAGAACACCTGGCGACTTTGCAAGTACCTGAATATTCTGAGTCCGTGAGACCGGTCCGAGCGCCTTCATGCATACAAGAAGGTGGAGAGCAAGGAATCCGGGAAACCAGCCTGATCTTTACGAAATTGACATTGCCGCTCCAGGAGAGCACGTCAGGGTGGCTGACCACCAAGCTCGCATAGACAAATCCGAGCCCGAAATCGAAGAGGCCGAGGCTGAAGAGCAATCTACATCTTCGGACGGTACCGATACCGAGTACACTACCGGAGGAGAGGAAGAAATGGTTGCTCAGCAGAATGATGACGATCTCTTCCCGGCGGTCGACTCCACGGGGCCCTTGGCCCTGGTCGGACAACAAGCTGTGCCCCCCGCCACCTTGAAGTCCATCCCTACTTATGATGGCTACGACAAAACGGCGTATGAACACATCCAGGACATTCTGGCCTTGGTTGCGCTACATTCCATCACTGACGAAAGCGTCAAGACCCGTCTACTGGCTCTTTCCCTAAGGGGAAAGCTTCTCTATTGGTGGAGATCTCTGCGCAGAGGGATCTATCACGGGGTGGCGCCAGCTGGCTGGCAGGCTTGTAAAAGGATGCAATGAGTCTGCTGATCCCTCTTCGTTGTTGCATCAGTTCCAAAGCATCCAGCGACACCCTCAAGAGGAGGTGTCAGACTTCAACATAAGGTTTGCGAGGTCTTGGAAACGAGTACCTCGCGAACTGCGACCTTCAGCAGGTCAGGTTGCGCACTACTACTTGAGGTCATTCAACTCTGATATTTGCCTACTGATGAAGATAGCCCAAGTCGAGTCATTCCCTGCCTTGTACGAAGCTGCCCAACAAGCCGAAATGGATATAATCTCCATAGGCAGACTCCCGCATAGGGTACAGCCACCCATTTACCTTGACTTTCCTCAGTCCCAGTACCCATCGGCCTCTGGTGTGATGCCATCATCTTCAAGTCAGCACCCCCAGCAGCCATGGAATCCGGCGCCAGTCATAAACCCCTACGGCCCGCCACAAATTCATTATCCTAACCCGCCGCCTCCTCCTCCGTAGTATCCCGCACTCCCAGCTCCCCCTCAGTACGCGCAGTATTTTGCGCCCCCGCCATTGGCTGCATTACCTCCGCCAGCTCAGTTGCCACCTGCAGACAATGATATTCAGAATAAAATCCTCCAAGAAGTACGGGCTCTGGCATCTAGATATCATACCATGTCGAATGACATGACGATACTGAAGAAGAAGCAAGCCCAGATGGAGTTCGTTCCAAGGAGGCCATACCCTCCTCAGGCACTAACAAAAGACCAAGCCGCAGAACGACAAGTTCAAAGGCACCCCCTACAAGAAATGCTGCCATTGAGGATCAGCCTGGCACTTCTGACCAGGTTAACTGGTGCTCCACGTGCAACGATCCGCACTCGGAAGAAGGGTGCACGCTGCATCAGCATTACCTCCAGACCCTGGCGGGCGGCGCCATAGAGGATGAATTATACATGATCCTGGACGATGAAGGCAACTTTGCCGTCCCAGAAGAAGATCCTGCGTTGCTCCTGCCTAAGGAAGGCAGAAAGCCCGTTGAAGCTGCCGCGGCCCAAGCAAAGCCATTGAAGGTATACGCCAGAAGAGAAAAGGCGCAACCTGCTGGGCTACCACCTGACAAGAGGCTATGGCCTCATGCAGCCAAGGAAAAGTTTCCTGCACCCAAGCCTCCCGCGGCGAAAGCTCCCGCAGCTCAGCCTCCAGCTGAAACAAAAGAACAAGCTCAGGAGAAGTTGAGATATCCGTCTTTGACAAAGAGACAGAGAGTCGAAGCCACGCAGCAATACCGGACTAAGTATGAGCCTGCGAAAGAAACGGAGGGAGCTAGCACTTCAGGCTACAACATAGTGGACGAGCTAAAGAGGACTCCCGCAAGGATAAGTATGTATGAGGCTCTTCTGCTCCCAGGGCAAGTTGATCTGCTGCAGGAATCTTTGAAGAACATAAAATATGGGAAGCAGACACAGCCTGCTGTGTTGGTTCAACCCCTGATAGTCTCCGCCACTGGAAAGAACAGACCACCTCCTTTCTATCTGTCATTGCGGATGGAAGGCTATATAGTTCACAACTGCATGGTGGATTCTAGTGCCTCCACGACTGTTATGCCGAGAGCCGTCTGCGACGAGATCGGTATGGAGTATACAAGGAGCAGCCAAGGTGTGCTGCAGCTAGACGGCACCCCTGTCAAGACAGTTGGTGTCATCAAAGATATCCCGATCCGGCTGCACAAAGCTCTTGACATAGTGGTCATACAAGAAGTCGTGGTTGTCGACTTGGAACCCTACTTCGGCATGTGTCTCTCCAGGGAGTTCACTGCAAAGCTGGGTGGGTATCTGTCTCTGGATTACTCACATATGGAAGTGCCCTTCAAAGGAAGGAGACTGAAGATCTACAATGAAAAGCCTTCCACATTTCTAGTAGAGAAGATACCCGGAGAAGAGTCACAGAACTGCATGGTTCAGCTGACGGTGGAAGAACTGGTTGTGGTGGACATGACAGAGCAAGCTCTTGAGATGTTACAAGTGGAGGATGAGTTCTCCTTGCTTGGACTTCAACACCATGATCGAGACTGAGCAAGGCTGCTACTCCGTCACTCAGCCCGAGAGACTTGACCAGTCAGCCAAGAAAGAGGTAGGACCTGCACCAGAAAAGCTATGGCAGCTCTTCTTTGATGGCGCCCGATGCAAAAATGGCGCCGGTGCGGGCGTACTCTTGGTTTCCCCGTCCGGGATCCAGAAGGACTACACCTACAGACTGGCTTGGAGCTGTACTAACAACGCGGCGGAGTATGAAGCCCTGTGCTTGGGTTTGAGAAAAGCGGAGAGGCTAGGGATAAAACATTTGCGGATCTTTGGCGACTCAGAGCTGGTGTGCAACCAGATTACGAATAAGTGCGCCTCCAAGAAGCATTATCTCAAGGCGTATCGTAATCGTGTCTGGGACTGATGGAGTCATTCGACTCGTTGAATGTCAAAGCCATATCACGTAAGAAGAACAAGCACGCCGACATTCTGGCGTCTGTTGGAGCCAGGTGCGTTCCGGCTGATGACACTGTCCAGAAGCCGAAGCCGGTTCGTACCATCTACGAGGCCTTCTGTGCCTGATAAAGACACCCACTGGCAGGTGTTTGATTGTGACGAGGATATCGTCACTTTTTTGATTACCGAAGCATGTACAATCGAAGGTAGAGACCACGATGACGAGCAGTACGAGGGGTTGATACGATTGAAGAATAATCATGTCCCAAAAGGACTGATTACCTTAGAGAGTCTCTTTGACCGAACGATAGAGCAATATCACACGGGATCAAAGTAGACCCCAAGCGATACGTAGACACTGGAGCTGGAACCTGGAAAAACAATCAAGGTCGGGACGGACTGCATCGAAGAGGAACTCGAGCGAGATCAGATCATTATGCAGAGAGTTCCCCGATATTGTAGCCTGGTGCTACCAGGACTTGAAGGGGTATGACAGACAGATGATCCAGCATACCATAGAGCTAGAAGATAATGCAAAACCTTTCCGACAGAAGCAAAGGGTTGTAAACCCGAAGATTGAAGCCATGATGAAAGCCGAGCTCTTGAAGATCTTTGGAAGCCAAAATCATCTACCCCATCAAGCATTCATCTTGGGTCGCGAATTTGGTTCCTGTGAGGAAGAAGAATGGAGACATCCGTCTCTGCGTGGATTTCAGAAATCTAAATCAAGCCTCGTTGAAGGACCATTACCCGCTTCCCCAAATCGATCAGATCCTCCACATAGTTCTTTGGAGCACAGAGGTTCTCTCTCTTGGACGGATTCTCTGGATATAACCAGATATGGGTAAAGGACGAAGATCGGCACAAGACAACGTTCACCACCAAATGGGGGACGTTTGCATATCGGCGCATGCCCTTCGGCTTTGTCTAATGCCGGCGCTACATTCCAGGAGAGCCATGGACTTGGCCTTCAGAGAGCTGCTCAACAAGGTCATTGTCATCTACTTGGATGACATGATTGTATTTTCTCACGAGAGAGAGGACCATGCTTCCCACTGCGGCGGATATTTGAGAGATGTCGTGAATTCGGCATTTCCATCAACCCGAAGAAGTCGGTCTTCGCGGTAAAAGAAGGTAGGCTGTCTGGGACATGTCATCTCCGAGAAAGGCCTTGCGGTGGATCTGACGGAGCGAAGCCCTCCTCCGCTTGCCCATCCCAATCGACAAGAAGGGGCTACAGTCATTCTTCGGCCAGATCAACTTCGTGAGGAAGTTCATACCGGACTTCGCACAAGTAATCAAGCCCATGGCCGAACTATTAAAAAAGAATGCCGAATTCTTGTGGACTGACGAAAGAAGGCAGGCCTTCGAGGAGATCAAGGCTAGAATTGCGCAAGCTCCGGTGTTGATCAATCCAGACTATTCCAAGGATTTCATCTTGTACGCGGTGGGAGAACCCGAGAGTTACGCCGCGGTCCTGACTCAGAAGGGAGACGATGGCGAAGAACGCCCCATAGCGTTCTTAAGCCAGGTGATTCAGCCGCATGAAGAGAAGTACAATTTTATTGAGCGGCGAGTTCACGCGGTCATGAAATCCCTCCGAAAGTTCAGGCACTTCGTCTCCCAGAGCCGGATAACTGTCTTCGTGATTCATCCGGACGTCAGGAATTTCATCATACAAGGAGAGCCTGGTCACAAGAGGGCAGGATGGATTGCCAAAATCCAAGAGTTTGACATCGAGGTACGGCCAACAAAGCTGATCAGAGGCCGAGCCTTGTGCCAAGAGCTGGCCCGAAGCGCTGCAGCTGAAGTCTCCGCCTGCAAGTGGGAAGATCCGATAGCAACCACCAACCTAGCCAACTCCTTATCAGAGGAAAGTGATTGGACAAATGACCTGGTGCGGTATTTCAGCATCGGGAGATGTCCAGATCACCTCAATGCCTCACAAAGGAGGTGGTTTAGGCTAAACGCCTTGAAATACGTACTCCGCCCCGAGGGGCTTTATTTTAAAAACATTGACGGCATCCTGTTGCGATGCGTCAAAGAAACAGACAAACCCAGGGTCCTCGGAGAATTCCACTCCGGGATGCCTGGGGACATCATTCTGGAAGGCCTACGGCCTTGAAAATTATCAGAGTTGGGTACTATTGGCCCACTCTCTTCACAGACGCACATGCGGTCTGTGTCAAATGTGATAAATGCCAGAGGTTTGCTGGCGAGAACAGAAAAGCACCCCTGCCCCTCCAGCCAATTCAAGCCGAGACTCCGTTTCAGCGGTGGGGTCTAGACTTCATCGGGGTCATCACGCCTAACTCTGCAGCGGGACACAAGTTTATCCTTACCGCCACCGATTACTTCACTAGGTGGGCAGAGGCGATCCCCACTAAGAATGCGGACCAGGAAACGGTCATTGGGTTCCTCGAGAGCCTCATCACCCGTTTCGGGGTCCCGGAGTCAATAGTGACAGACAATGGTCCGGGGTTCGCAGGCGCTGTACTCACGGAGTACACCGGCAAATACGGCATCTATCACAAGATGTCTTCTAACTACTACCCGCGAGGGAATGGCCTGGCTGAGTCCACCAACAAGAATCTACGAAAGATTGTCAAAAGGACGGTAGAGAGAAACAAGAGGACATGGCACCTACTCTTGAATCGGGCGTCGTGGGCGGATCGCATATCATTCAAGAAGTCTATCAAGACATCCCCCTACGCGCTCGTGTACGGCAAGGAGGCGGTTATGCCTACCCACGTAGAGATACCCGCACTATGGATGTTGGATGAAGAAAGAGGCAACGGGGATCCAGTGGACGCTAGACTGTGCCAACTGCTGCGGTTAGAAGAAGAAAGAGAAAAAGCATACCAGGCCTTTACTAAACATGCTGAAGCGACCCAAGGCTGGTTTGCGAAAGGCACCACCGCCCGAGTTTTCAAAATCGGGGACCTAGTGCTGAAGTGGGACTCACTGAAAGCAAAGCCGGGCAACCATGGTAAATTTGATGCCCTTTGGGAAGGTCCCTATCAGATTGCTCGGGTGAACCAATTTAATGCATTCGTGCTCCGGGACATGGAGGGACAGCTTCTCCCCATTCCTGTCAACGGGTTCCACCTGAAGATTTACCACCACTGAAGGCACCCAAGGGGTCCTTCCTTGTACATATTTCTTTTCTGCATTTTTAGAATGTATATATTTATTTCAGCATTCAGCTTTTAGTTTTCAAGAGCCTAAGTGAAGCCTAGAGCAAACCCCGACTTCGCAGCGAAGTCGGGCATCGCTCCTTGGATCGTGCGACATCGGGAGTTTGAGAAAAGGCAGCTGACAAAAAGGGCAAAAATTTGACTAAGTGCTGGGTGCGCAACCCGACTTCACAGCGAAGTCGGGCTGCGCACCGTCTTGGGAGCGCAGTCGGAGAGCATGGAGCAAAAATCGGCTAAGTGTCAAAGTCAGACTGCGCAACTTTTCTGAGCGAAGTCTGACTGCGCAATCAAGTTTGGGCGAAGTCGGAGTGCGCACGTTTTCTGGGCGAAGTCCGAGTGCGCCCTCAATTTCGGGCGCACCTTGGATGACCTGTCGCGGGAAACAAGGGACAATGATGAAATATTTCTAAGTGTGGGCCCAGACAGCGCAGTGTGGCATAGTGCGAAGTTGGGTTGCGTCCCTCCTTAAAACCCTGGGCCAAAAGTTCTCCCTCGAAGCGTGTGCCCAGGCGGCGGCTATGACGTCATTGGAAGCACGAGGTCCGAAAAAATTCTAAAATAATGATTGCGCGACTTTCAAAAGGGATGTCATTAAGAAAGCAGGCGCATTAGGACCAACCGCAACCAGGGTACGCTTTCCAAGGATAAACCCACGCACGGCCGCCAAAATATTATAACGCTTCCACCTACTTCGGGTGAATCACCTTAACCCCTTCCCTTGCGCCATTAATGCTGAATTCCTTGCCTAGAAAAGGGGCCCTGGCATACTCAGAACATCCAAATTGTCGAGCTGACTCCGAGCTGCAAGGCGCAGAACTAAAGAATCAGGAGCCAGAATCCCCGTCTCTGCCACTTCGAACAAGAAAGAGAAAATGGACAAGGGGAAAGCGCCAATGCGAGCGCAATCCAGTGACGAGGGGTGCCAAGCTGAAGAAAAGACGAGAATCCAGCGCTCATGAGAGCGAAGCGCCGCGAGAGCAAACAAGGAGAACCAGGTCGAAGAGAAGCCAAGGGCAAGCTCCACCGCCGCCCATCAATCGCCTGGCCGGGTACAAAGATGGCGAGTTCTCTATCAGCCTCACCAAGCTGCGGCCGAATATTGCGAAGTGGGCTGACAAAGTTTCGCCCTCACACCATGTCGGGGCTGCATACAAATCGAACCTGTACTGGTTCTTGTGCCCTCCTGTCCACCAATGCCCGGAGCTGGTTGAATCCATTGTGGCATACTACAAACCAGCTGCCCGGCAAGTTTGTGACAACAAAGGAAGAGTATTGTTCACACTCTTCAGGGAAAGCGTCCAGCCAGCTTTCGCCCCGGGGCTCCATTACGACCCCAACGCAATTGTAAGGAGGATTAACTTGGACGAACAGACGGGCAGATTCACCCAGACCAAGAGGATGAGAGAGTTCCTCGACTCAGAGCTGAAGACTCCGCTACCAGGCGGACAGTGGCCGACGGGCCCTATACCCCTGGACAGGTTTGAAAACAAGTACATATATATCATCCTGGCATGGGTACTCGGCTGCGATTCCGACAGAGTGGTACGCCCGTACCAGCTGGCGCTAGCAGAATGCATCTTGCATGGGGAGTTTTATGACTCCACGGCGCAAAGGAGCGGAAGGCGCCCTATTTTCTTTGACTGGGCAGATTGGGTGGCGTACGCCATACATTCGAACCTGGTCAGGTTGCAGCAGAAGCAGACAACAGAATTCCGGCTCTGCTCGTTCCTCACATGGTTGTGCCTGTACCACACGCACTACCGGATTAAAGTTCCTGACTTGAAGAAGGTGAATGAAAAAGGAGAGCCGCTGCCTGTGTACGAATGGACTGAAGCCCTGTACAGGAAAGGGTCATACTATGAGTTCAACTTCAAATTTCTAGGTATGGTCCTAGCGTTGTTCAACGGTGAGGCATCCCGCCCGCCAGTGGCCATGACGAGCTATCTGAGGAAGTACAAGTGCGGGGACACCTTCCGGTTGACGCAGGGCATTGTAGTCAGAATCTACGGATTCAAGGGGAAGCCGTTCCTGCTGCCCTATTTCTGCACTGACCATCAGTTCAGGATGGAGATATCACGCCAGATGGACTATGTCGAGGAAGAGTTCGGCCAAGGAAAGAAGAGAGGCCATATTTTTCAGTATCCAATTACCTGGGCAAACATCCGAGTGCACGAGATTGGACAACATGTCTACCTCGAGCAAGAACTCATCGACATGGGCCTGATACAGCTACCGTCGGCGTTGGAAGTATGACCCGATTGGGGTCAAGGGAAAGTTTGTGCATATCTGCCCCCGAGCGGAGATCATGCAAGAAAGGTGCAATAGAACGAGCGCGGACACTGGAATGGCACATTGAGCAGATGCAATCATGGCCGCCATGGCATGATTTTTCTTGCGAAGAGGTGGCGTATGATCCGGAGCGAAACCCGGATCACCGGTTAGACTCAGCGGGCTTCAAGAAATTCCTCTCCAAGGTGGCACCCCTCAACTGGCAAAAGGACAAAATCATTGAATGCTGGAAGATGAGGTGCCGCACGCAGCACGATAAGTCTAACCGGAAGACGTTGGCCGTTGATGATGAGTTTTCGGCCTTATATGATCAATACGCTGACACATGGCAGCCTTTCGCATTTCGAAATTGCGTTCCCCGAGGCGCCAGGAAAAGGTATAGAAGGAGGTCCCCATCCCAGCAATTGCCTACTCCCGGGACTTCCAGCGCGACACCAACGAGCAGCCAAGTGGGCCCAATGTTGCCTCCAGCTCTTGAAGCCTTACCTGAAAGGGCACAAGGGCCAGAAAAGTCAACTCCTGAGGTGGCCCCCCAAGAGGAAAAGGCGCCAGAACAGCCAGCTAGTAGAACGGCCGCGGCAAGCATCCTCCCGTCTAGACCCAGGTACAAGTTTACCGTGGGAACATCGCTGCCTGCCGCCCCAACCTCCTCTCCCTCCTTTGAACCAGTTGCCGCGCGGGAAGAAAAGAAGAGGAAGAGGAGCGAAAAGGCCAAGCGGCCTAAGGAGTCTGCACAGCAAACGGCCGCAGCGCGGACAGGGACAGCCGCGCCGGAAATCGTCTCGTTAGACAGCCCTGAGATAGAAGCAGAAACTTGGGTTGCAGGCGTCCTTCAAGCAGCGGCTCAGGCGGAGCCCGCAGGTACGTCCACTTCCCCGCTCCCCCAAATCCCAGTCGGCCCTGCCGTAACACCATCCCCCATTGTATCAGGGCAAGCCATAGTTGCATCCTCTTCGTCTCAGACCACCCAACCCTCCCACAGCCCCCATTCCTTCGACCAGTTCGCCCAGGACCCAAATGCTTTCCAGTCCCTCAGTCAAACCCTAGACCCCTCGCCTGCGGCCAGTGCCGAAGCTGTGCGTACATCGCCGCGCCGCTCACCTCCCTTGTTCAAAACCCCGCCTACGCCTTCCACTCAGCCGCTCGCTTCCCCTAGGACCCGGTCGCCCTTAAGCGACCACGACTTCGGAATACCTCCTGCTTCGTTGTTTGCGGGGAAAAATGCCGCGGCAAGATCCGATCTTTGGAAGACCTTGACTTCATGGGAGAACAGTTGCGAGATCGCGAGATGATCGGCCTACGGCGGCAAAGGCCGCAGGGGTGTTCCGCCTCTTTCCTTCGGGGCGTCAAACGGAGAAGAGCCGAGGAGATAGCTGCCCCGGTGAAGCGCACCAAGTACGACTTGGACGGGGAGAGTGCTGAGAACGAGAAGTTGATTCCGAAAGTGAAGAAGCCTCTCCGGGAAATGACCGAGGCAGACTATGAACACCAAGTCAAGGAGAAGAGCTTTGACGATATAAACGAGGAATACGAAATCAACGGTATTCGTCGCAGAACCCATAATCTCCTTGTCAAGCGACTCGAAAGTCAGGAGACGTTGTTTCGGCTGCAAAATAACTCAAGGCAGCTGGAGGAAGATCTGGCTAGGGCCACCGCGCAGCTGGAGTCTGCACAGCAGGAGATCAATGACTTGAAAGCCCAGCTCACCGCCTCTCGGCGGGAGGCCACGGCGCAAAGACGAGACAGCCGAACAGCTGTCGAGGAGGAGAAAAATGCAGCGCTGGAGCAGGTCTCTCAGCTCCAGGATTCGTTAAGGCAAGCTAAATCTCGGCTCGAGGAGAAAACATCCCAGACGGCGGCCTTTTCGAAGAATAAGGTCAAAGAGATGCGGGCCGGTTTGCTGCAGGGATGCAGGGCCAACGTTGTCAGGTCCATATCCGTCCTGGATTTCGCGTCCAGGATCCAAGAAGTATCTGCCCAGGGAAAGCCTGTGGTAGAGGAGGCCGAACACCAAGCGAGGCAGTGGCTGGACTTGGCAATGAAACTTGAGGAGTACGAGCGCAAAGGCCTCCGATTTCCCCCAATGTCCCGAATTGCCTTAGAGTGGGCAGATGCAAGGGTAACCTTGCACAATTATTTTGATAAACGAGAGAAAATAAGGGCCGCCAGGAAGATGCTTGGACGCATTAGACCACGAAATGAACATTTGCCTGGCCCCCTTCAACGCTCTTTCTGAGCACGGTTGCCCGAGCTTCGTCAAGGATGGAGAGTTTCTGACCCTTGAGCAGGTGAAGCTGAATTGGCTGTCTTTTGAGGCAGACACGTCAAGAGTTGACAGCTGGGCCGAGCCGATCCAGGAAGCTCAGGTCACCCAGATGGTGTCGAGATATTGCAAAATCAACACCTCCCTTAAGGAGTTGGGAGAGAGATACAACACCATCGACGTGCATGCAGTTGCGGCATTCAGAGCAGCGCTGAAAGATGTCAGCGACTTAGGGCCCTTTCAGGCAGCAGGGACCAAGCCAAGGCCGCATACAATCATGTCCGTGAGCGGGAGCAGCCGGCCGAGCGAGAGGGTGACGGTGGCGACCATTCGGGCTCGAGAAGGAGGAGAAACAGAAGAGGCAACTGCTGAAAGTGAATCTGAAGAAGAGCAATTGCCCAAGAAGAAGCCGTCAGAGCAATGGAATGCAGGGGAAGGGAGTTCCTCTGCGCCCAAAGGATGAAGGCCTGGTTCTTTGTGTCGAGGCGAGCTCGACACCCCGCGAGCCGCCGGGAATGTTGCCACATTTTGCACGGGGTGCCATGTTTTCAAATTTTGTAAGTATGCTGCTCTCCCTTCCCTCCATCTCCTTTCCCTTTCTCCACTGTTCCCTTTCTCCCCTTCTGTCAGTTTCATTCCTCCCTTTTCCCCTTGTTCTTTCTTCAGTCAATTTCCCAAAACAGAGCAAACATTCCCTGAAAAATTCTAAGTCTAAGAGCGCAACCCGACTTCGCAGCGAAGTCGGGGTGCGCCCTTAAGTTCGAGCGCACTCGGGAATGCGAAGTGCGGAAGCGGACCGAAAATGAGCAGAATTTGGCTAAGTATGGGAGCGCAACCCGACTTCGCGGCGAAGTCGGGGTGCGCTCCTCTCCCCATGCGCACTTGGGAAGTAGTGTCTCCAGAAATCAGCTAAGTGTCGGAGCGCAACCCGACTTCACAGCGAAGTCGGGCTGCGCTCCCCTTCTGTGTGCGTAGTCCGAACAACGGCCAAAACGACTAAGTGCTGGAGTGCGCAACCCGACTTCGCAGCGAAGTCGGGCTGCGCCCTCCGTCTTGTGCGCAGTTGGGCAATATCTTTCAAGCAGCCCAAAAACTGGCTAAGGCACGGAGGCCTCCCCAACTGCGCTGTTCCCCACTTGCGCTATCCAATTGCGCTCCGATTCCAGGCGAAGTAGGACACAAAGAGGCGCCTTCCAAGGCGGACATGCGTCCCTCATCAGAATTTGACAAGTGTCCAGCCTCGGGATCCGAGCCGAGATGTGATGGGAAAAAGGACAAGCGTGGGCCGAATTACCTACTCCAGCTACCTCCATTTAAGCTGACGCAAAGTTCCATCTACCGCAGCTACCCGCATTCATGTTGACTCGAAGTTTCATCAACCGCACTGCCACGTAGCTGCCCAATTTTCAGGTGAACCTTGCTTGCCAGTACAGTCCTCTGTCTGCAGGAGTCAACATCAGCAGCTCTTTGGCCGCTTTTGTCAGCTATTGTCAGGTCTGGGATTTTGTGCCCAGGATTGTAATCGGGGAAATTGCGCTATAAATAGCCGCACCACATCATTGTAAAGGGGTGGAAGGGGGATATCCTGCTAGGGAACCATTGTAGCTATACGTTTGCTTCTGAATGCAAGACACACACTTGGCTCTATTTTGTTGTTATCATTCTTTATGCTGCCTTTACTTAGCATTTCTGCCTCATGTTGCTTATTTCATTGCTTACTGTTATTCTGAAATCTGGATTCCGGTATTTGATGATTAAGTATTCCTGGAATGCATAGATAGAGGATACATAGGATGTATGATAGTTGTAGTTTCTGTAGTGTGTTCTGTATTTAATTGTTGTTAGTAGTGGTGATTGATCGTTGTCGTCTCTGCTTATCCCCCCCACCCAACACAAATCCTATTTATATCTCTTTTCGCATTTTAATCTCTTTCCTGCACTCTTAGCTTAAAACACTTGAGAAAACCCATAGGAAGCCGGCCTTCTCCGGAGATTGGCACGGAAGGCATTCCTTCCTTCCGGCCTTTCAATCTGGTGGGCGAATCTGGGGCGCATTTAACCAAATCCTTTCCTAATGGCAGATTCGTAACCAACACAACCTTAACTTGATGTTCTACCTTCTTTGACTTCTCAACATTTGGCTCCATTGTTTTAAATTCTTCTACACATTGTCCTTTCATGTCTTCTTTGTCTGGTGTGTCCTTGTGCTCTTCTATCCAAGCTTCCTTGGACTCTGTTACTGTTATTTCCACGGACTCCGTTGCTGCTACTTCTTCCATGGACTTTGTTGCTGCTACTGCCTTCTTGGATTCTGTTTCAGGTTCTTCAATTTGTTTCTCTACAACCACTTCTTGATTTTCCTTGCATCCTTGCTCCTTAAGCTGAGAAATATCCTGCAATGTTATCTTCTTTTTCCTATACCATAACTTCATAAACTTCTTTTGCACATTAATGTTAACAGTACCCAAAGAATCTAACCAAAGATAACCAAGAACAATATCCTCATCATCCATCTCAACAACATAGAAATCTGAATGTAAAACATATTTATCCATGGTGATTTTCAAATCTTTAAAAATCTGAACATGCTCATCCTCTAGCTGTATGTCCTTAACTTTTGTTGCTTGAACTTGCAACTTCTTAGCCAAATCAATATTAATAAAATTATATCTGCTACTAGGGTCAATGGAAATAATAACCTGTTCTTTTTGAATGCTTCCATGAACCTGCAGAATAGAACTTTTAGATGAATCTAAAACCTTTTGATTCTTCTCTTGCTTTTGAAAATCTAAAGATGTGACTTCATTCTTCTCATTATCTTCCTTAACATTTTCCTCTTTCTCCTTCTTGAGTAAGTTTATTTCTTTTTCATAGTCTTCATTTTGTTTCTTGAAAACTTCCCATTCTCCTTTTATTTCATTCCGCTCATTTTGAATTCCTTGTAGTTTCTTTTCAAGGTCTTTGATGACATCCATTAGGCTATCTATATAATATGGGTCCCATTTACTCAAGAATGCATGCTCTATTTCATCCCAAGTGTATTCCTTATTCCTTTCATTACAAAACTTTTTCAACCAAGACCAAGCTTCCCCTTCAAGACGCAAATGAAGGCTGACTTTCCAGAAATAATCATTACAATGTAGAGATCTAAACTTTTTCCACCATTCTCTAGCATCAATATCATATGCTCCAGAAAATTTTTGTAGTTCCATAGTTGATACCCCACTGCAAACTAGGGTTTTATGAGAATATATATCATGCCCCAATGCAAACTAGGGTTTTGTGGAAATAGATATCTTCCCACTGAGTTGAAGCTAAAAATCCACATAGACAACTAGATCTGCAATTTTTCTTCCAAACAAAATAAAAGTGGAACTGATTTGCTTACCCGAACTAATAAATTTCGTCTTTCAAAAATTTCGCGATTTGAAAATTCGTCACTACCCTTGTTCCAGATGGCTGACTTCAGAAGGTCGTATCTCCCTCAATACTACTCGGATTCCTTCATATGACCACTCATTTTAAAGCTCTTCAAATTCTACACAAACTGATCCAAGAATCGCCTGAATCGGATAAACTTTCGCAAAGATATGGCTTCTGAAAGATGAGATGTTTTTCCAAAAAAATTCTGCGAAATTCATCACTATCCTTATTTCGGATGACTAACTTCAAAAAGTCGTATCTCCCTCAATACTGCTCGGATTCCTTCATATGACCACTCATTTTAAAGCTCTTCAAATTCCGCACAATCTGATCCAAGAATCGCTTGAATCGGATAAACTTGTGCAGAGATATGGCTTCTGAAAGATGAGACGTTTTTCCAGAAAATTCTGCAAAATTCGTCACTATCCTTGTTTCGGATGACTAACTTCAAAAGGTCGTATCTCCCTCAATACTGCTCGGATTCCTTCATATGACCACTCATTTTAAAGCTCTTCAAATTCTGCACAATCTGATCCAAGAATCGCCTGATTTGGATAAACTTGCGCAGAGATATGGCTTCTGAAAGATGAGACGTTTTTTCAAAAAAAAAATTGTCCTAATTTTGCAATTTCACACAAAAATCCCCACTTTATCGAAATGGTTGCTCTGATACCACTTGTTGCAGAACTTTATTACCATTAACAGAAATCATTCACCAATATGCAGAAATATCAAATCATTTATCCACAATACATTATCCACAATAACAATCCACAAATGAGAAAGAGATAGATAATACCCTTAAGGTAGGGAAACACCAATAATGATCCTTAAGGAAGGAACAACTCCACAAGATCTCCCAAGATGAGAGATGCCACTCAAGGAGGGCAAAGTCTCATAAGCCACTTCGTGGGCAAAGACGATTACATAAGATTTTTCTCCAATGATGATTACAATGACAAATATCTCTTCTTTATATATCCATATTCTTATTCTACTTTGGGGAGCCTACTACTAATATAATATTATATTATAATATAATATAATATTATAATACAATCAACCTTGGGTTATGTGTGGCCCATTCCAACCCTTATACAATATAATAATATATCCCCAAATACCTATTCCTAGGTACCCTACCATTTTCTTTTGGCCTTCTTGCGATCTTTCAAAAGTGCATGTGTCTATATATATCAAACAAGAATAGGATTGTCAATATAATCAATTAACCCAATTGCTCTGTGCACAGCTGATGAAAATAATCATGATATACATCAAACAGATTGTGACATTCAAAAGATAATTCAAGGCAACCATCTCCTAAAAGGATTTGTACACAACCAACCAGAGAGGTAACAAATGTATTGAAACGTCTGGGTTTCAAGTGAAGCTTTGAAGCTGAGCAATTATATTTTTCTAACAACGACCACCTGCCATGAAGAAAACAACATAACAGACAGCATCAACGTAAACCCTGCTTCATTGATTAAAAGTAATACAACATAACATGATAACTTAGAACTAAAGGCAATACATTTAATCAGCTATAGTTTATTGGATTCAAGGGAAAAACATTGCTAACCAAACTCCGCACACACAAGTTTATTAACTATCTCATTTCCATTTGGATTGAAATGTGTCATAATTAAAATAGAGTCCATACTTTATAAAATGGAAAAAGTTGGCATAAGAATGCCAATGCGAAAATTATAAGAACATCAGGAATGAAAATACAAGGACAGACGTACATACAGTTTTTGATCCACAATGAGAGGTCTAACTTGAGAAGGATAGATCTACATACAGTTATTGATCCAAAATAACAGGTTTAACAGTATTAATCCCTTTTGAATCTTTGAAAGTAGAAATTCTGCAATGTTTATTCGTCAGCAATGGTGATTTTGATATGTACAAGAGGTTCTTTGTACTAATTTTCCCCATAATACTCTGAATTAAATCACAAACAATGACCATCAGAAGGAATTTATCATTTAACATATGTCAGCCAATTTATTTGTGCAATTCACGCAGGCCAGCCTTCCAATTCAGAATCTAATCCCATAGTCAAGCAGAACCTTGAATCTACCTCTCAAATCAGGTCAATTGAGGAAAGCTCTTCTACATGGATTACCGACCACCTATTAGGTACAAATGAATTTTGCTTGTTGTGTTCCTCTCTATACTTTGATATTCGAGATTTGCAAGAAGATGTAAAGCGATACCCAGTTCAAGAGGTTTATTTAACCATTTTAAACCAGCATGAACAGACATTCCAAGATATATTTTGGTTATATATCTGGAAATTCCTATTTAGGCCTTCTAGGGGTTTTTTGCAGCATAGAACAAGTTCACACCCATGACGTTCATAAGAAAAGAGAAAGTGGACCAAGATGTGATTTATATTATCTGGCTATAAAGGATTTTACTGACCTCTATCTCCCTTTTTCCTTCCCCCAGCAATTTTGGCATGTTCTTTTTGGCTATGCATCTCTCTGTCTCACCAATAAACCCCAAGATAACTATTAACTTTGTCCTAGCCATCATACATTTGTAAGTTACTCAGGGAATAGTTCCTGATTTTCTGTAGTGGACTAATTAAACCATATGAATACTCACATCTTTTCTCTAATATAAGGGCCTTCTCGATACATTAGACTAATCCCCAATAAACAGTTCTACATCACCATGAGGCTCCAATGGAGTCAATCCTAAGGTAACTTTTCCTTGTGTGATTTTAGTAGTTTCTGCACAGTTTTTGATCCCCAATATTGAGTTCCACTAAACCAGCCCACCCTCAGAAGCTGCCACCTCAGCATTATTATAAAATGAAATTTAAATTCAACAGGATGGTTGAAGTCGGGTTCGAATCCGTATCAACATCCACAGCTGAGTCAGGAGGAGGGTTTGAAGCCGTATCAAAATCTACAAATGAGTCAGGCGGCGGCTCTAAAGGATTTGAATACGAATGTTGGGGGATTTGAAGGGTTTGAATCCGTGTCAAAATCAACAGCTGAGTCTGTGGAAGGCTTCGCAGGGTTTGAATTGACCATGCTAAGAACGTCCTTGGGAGGGAGTAGTTCCTTGGGAGGAATACCTTCGTACCTACAACATGAGGTTTGTAATGGGTGCAGTAGGTTTTTGTTTTTCTCAAATATTGATATATTCGTAATGGGTGCCATTCAATATTCTTGGTTTTTAATGTTATCAATAGGTACTTGTTTGTCAAATAGGATAGTGTGTGTTGTCAGGTGTTGCTAAAGGGGATTTATGGTGTATTGAGTTCATTGCATATTCGTAATTGCAGTGGAGTTCATTGAGTATTTGTAAGTGTCTTGTAGAGATCATCGGCTATTTGTAAGTGTCTAGTGGAGTCTATGTTGTTCTGCTCAAGTACTTCTGTGTTTGGGAGGATTTTATTTCTGGTTGTGGAGTCTATGTCTAGTTGTGGTAGGGAGGAGTCTATGTCTAGTTGTGGTAGGGAGGATTTGCTCTATATGCTTGTTTTTTAGTATGAATTTTTTCTATTGCTTTTTACAGTTTAGCCCGTAATCCCTCCAAGCAATTTGATAGTTTTATAGAGCTTGCTATTTTACATCTGGAATAGGTTTGTCTGTAGTGGTTTATGTGGCAAATACTCACCATGGAGATCATGGTAGTGAAGATTGACATATATGGTTTCAGCCTTATATAGAATTTTGTTATGACTTATTATAGTTTCACCTGTTTGTTTTTTGCATGTTGACTCGTTCGTTTTTGGCTGAAGTGTTTTGGATGTAATGAATAACTTGGTTCTCTTTGAAGGTTTGTATTATTTGGACTGTGGATAGACAATGCCTTGCTTTATATTATGTTTAATTTCCTAATTCTTTTAGCTTGATTTTTGTTACTTTATAATACTTTGCAAAAATGTTAACTGTTTTAAACGCAATTCTTGTTTTACCAGGAGGTTGTTTTTTATTTTATTTGTCATCCTCTGATAGATGATTTTAATGTTCTTGGTTACACTTCTTTTACAAGGTTACAACAGAACTCTCTTATGCCAACTATGTTGAGTTGCATTCTTGATTGATTTGTGTCATGAAGGCTGCTTATTAAATTTGTTGTCCTATTTTTTTACAAGGTTTCTCATCACTTTATGGAATTTTGCAGCTGGCTCTCTAGAGGATGGTGCTGATACAATCTTGAAGAGTTATTTTGTATGGGCTTATTTGCTTGGGATTCACTGAACTTGGAGAGCTTCATTCATATTGCAAAGTCTTCGTATTTGGTTACTATGTTTTAATCTCAAGATTTTGATAGTTTTCAAGTAGCTCATGCGGACCTTCATTGTTATTTGAAGCTGTTCATTTTTGTTAATTATGTTTTGCTGAACAAACCTTTGATGTTTATCTTTCTGCTATGATTTTATACAAAATCCTTTTATGATATTAATATCAAGAACTTCAAAAGAAGTAATGAAAATGGCTCAAATGTTTCATGTGGTTTTCTGGTCACTATATTCTGAATACGGATTCAGTGTAATCTATATTCTTTCATCATATGTTTTTTGGTAGATGTTAGTTGGTTATTTCTGTTTATGACAAATTTAAGTTTTGACATCTCTGAATTTGTTTGTGGCCTTCACTCTTTGAATTTTGCTTGCTGTTATTATAAAAAATATCTATTTTTGATGTCATCGTATCATTGTAATGTGAGACAACTTATATTTGAATATCCACTTGTTGCAGCATCTCTCAATTTATGTTATTTTTATCGGATTTGATTCTTAACTTCTATTTTTCCTTTCATATAACACTGTGGAAGATTGAATAATGTTTACATTTTGGGCTTGTTGGCAATTTTGGGTACCTTGGGTACATTGCCCTTGCTCAAGTGTTGATGTTGTCATTGATGTCAAAGAGCGGAAGGGTTTTTGTGAAAACCAAGGCAGACTAAATTATAGGTTTTGTTTAAATCCATGGTCAGCAGTTTTGAAATGGGTTTTTCTTAAAACCCAAGTTAGCTCTTCGTTTTGTTGAAAAAGGTGCTCCGATGATGAAGATATTTAATTTTAAATATCCTGTTTAAATTTTATTTATTTATTTAAAATTTAAATTAATATTTTAAAATTAAATTAAAGCTGTTCACCGGCTTGTTTTCAAAGCCGACGTTGCTAGGGTTTTGCAACGGATCAATTAGGGTTTCCTGCCGACAAAGCAAGGTTAAGCAACCGAAAAATTCTAGGGTTTCATGTTGACCTAATTAGGGTTGCAACCGACGTGTTTGAGAATGTTTTGATGGGATATTCTCTTCTATAAAAATGCGGGATTGTTGCAAGGTTGAAGAGTGGGCGTGATGCGATATATGCGAATGAAGTTCGTGTGCAGGAGAGTGTAAGTCGGTGATAGTTCTTTGGAGTTAAAGAAAAGAGATCGCGGTGATGAGATAGTGAGTGAGTGCGTATCGACCGATCGAGAACAAAGAGAGCGATATGCGAGACGGCGTGTTTAAAGTCCGAGGCAAAAATACGCGAGATGGTAGAAGTGAGATTTCATGGAAGGTGCGGCGAGTGAGTGGTGCAAAGAGAAGATAAGAACGCGGTATGCGAAGTCGTGTTTCGAGTGTGAAATGACGAGTGTCTTGGTTGTAGAAGTAATATTTACGTGAAGTTGCAGCGAGAGAACGCGGAGAGATATAGAGGAGTGGTTGAAAAAGTGCGAATCATTTTTCACGACGACGACCGAATGCCGACAAGCGACGAACGCAAGAAAAATAGCGAGATCGTGCAAATTGAGGTGACAGTTTAATTCTGCAATTTTTATTACTATCTCCAAGTTGTAGCTTGGTAAAAGGGGTTGGTGCCTCTTTCCGGTTGGAGCTGGAAAAATTGGAGTTGGTGCTCCATTACATTGTAGCGAGATAAAATTTAGAGGTTGGTGCCTCTTACCGGTTAGTCTTTGGTGAATGATTATGTAAAGTTGTAGCTTTGCATTTGGTGGATTTGGATGGTAGTCCAAGCGGTCTTTTTGAGGAGTAGCCACATCGGTGAACCTCGTTAAAATGCCGTGTTATGTGTGATGCTCTTAGTACTTTTATTATTTCTGTTTTAATCTGCTTGCAGTTTATTTAAAAGTCTAAATTGCTTTTAAGTTTTTAAAGAACACCACTGATTCACCCCCCTCTCGGTGTCATTGTGATTATAACAATTGGTATCGGAGCCAGGTTCCCAATTTTGGCTAAATCAGTCGGGGTTGATCTTGGATTAGTACACAATGGCTAAGAAGAATAGATCCTCATCCAAAAAGGCATCCCGGCCGGTTTCGGTTCCTATGGTTGAGAAAATTGAACCAGAAATGGCGAGAAGGAATGAACTACGAAGTTGAAGAAGTTGAGGCTGAAGTTGATTTAGAGGGTGAGCTAGTGTCCGCCCTTACGGAATGGGAATCGGAGAAAAAGAAGAATGAAAAATTGTCAAGGAAACTTAAGGATGCAAACAACATTATTGCCGGTTTAAAAATACGGATTGAAGAATACAAGAAAATGTACGAAGATGCGGAAATACGGGTATCCATGAAGATAGACCACTACGAGCAAATTGGAAGAAGAAAATGTGAGTCTTCGAATACGAGATACAAGAGCTGGATCGAAAAATCAAGCTGTCATGTAAAACGTGAAGAAAGCTCGATGAAATTGGACAAAATTCTGAGCGATCAAAGATCCACAGGTATCAAATTTGGTCTCGGCTTTTACGAAGGAGAATCATCAAGCTGGACCAAAAGCAAGCAATGTTGAAAGTGAAAAGAACAAAGACAAGAATCGAGGCAAAAGAAAGATATAATGCCGGACACTGAAATAGCAGCTGACAATGATGGCTTTACTAAGGTCACACATCAAAAGAATAGAAGATCCAAGGCTCCGGCAACAACCTGGCCAAGACCATCTTTCAGGTTTAATCATTATTTCTATGGTTTTTGTTTCAAGTGTAATGTTTATGGGCATAAAATTGTTGATTGCAAATACAACGTAGGTCCAAGAAGTTTCACTAGTAGAAATGCGTTTGCTCCTTTAATGAGTTATGCAGTAGAGTGTTTTAAGTGTCACAACTTTGGTCATATTGCCGAGAAATTGTCGTAGTATGTCTGTTTCATATCAACCTCATGAAAGCGATTTCAACCGTATAGAGCAAAACAAAATAGAATTTATCTTTGAAGGATATGTGCAAAATTCTAAAAAGGGAAGTCACAGCTAGAACCCAATACCACAGTTAAAACAGAATGGAAACAAAAAGAACAGCTCAGGAAAGAACAGGATTCTTTAATAGTGCAGACAGCTTTTAGAGCTCAGAATAAACATGTTCCTTGGATTCTTGATAGTGGTTGCTCAAGTCATATGACAGGTGACAAACAGAAATTCGAAAATCTACAAAAGTATGAGGGTGGTTCTATAAAATTCGGCAACAATGACGGAGCCAAAATAATAGGTAAAGGAACGGTCAAAATTAGTGAAGGAAAGATCAAGTCAGAGGAAGTTTTATATGTGGATGGTTTGAAACATAATCTATTGAGTGTGAGTCAAATCTGTGACAAAGGACATGAAGTAGTTTTCAAGAAGCATGGTTGTGAAGTCAGAAAAATAAACAGCAGGAAATTAATAGCAACCGGCTCAAGGACGTCTGGCAATCTGTACACACTCTCAGAGTTTTCAGAAGGTATGTGCTTCATGGGACAAGAAGAAGAGAACTGGTTGTGGCATAAGAGGCTTGGACACATAAGTTTTGATAATCTGGTAAGAATTAGCGCTAAACAAGCGGTGAGAGATATTCCAATCATTAAAAAACCTGCAAATAGTATGTGTGCTTCATGTCAGAAGGGTAAACAGACCAGAGTTTCGTTTAAAACAAAAGAACATCACACTAACAGGCTTGGTCAAAACAGGTTTAGTCAGAACTGGCTTAGTCAGAACATGTGGATTCAAAGAACAGGTATGCC
Organism: Wollemia nobilis; assembly: GCA_028583015.1. NCBI lineage: Eukaryota > Viridiplantae > Streptophyta > Pinopsida > Araucariales > Araucariaceae > Wollemia > Wollemia nobilis. The sequence continues at coordinate 3,083,813 of JAQPPZ010016363.1, read as the reverse complement.
TAAAAGAAACAACACTATTACTTGTTATAAGTGCAACAATAAAAGTCACACTGTCGGACGGTGCGAGTTGAAATTCCGGGATATAGGAACGAGGAACAGTGGCATGATCGGGTCCAAGGATCGGAACAATGACAGGGAACAAGAATATGGTCAAAGAGTTCAAGAGAAGACCCGGCAAGGAAGTTATAGACGTTGATGTTGATCGAGTGCCTAATGGGAGTTTTACTCCCACCCCGGAATTAATCACCTCATCGGGGAGGTGGGGGAGGGACTAAGCTAAGAGGCTCATTCTTAGTTCCGAGCCCCAAAGGTGGCCCTTTGCCATTGATGACAAAGGGGGAGAGATATGAGTAAGGGGGAGAGCTTCAAGTGAAGAGGAAAGCTTCAAGTCAGGGGGAGCAAAACTTCAAAGAGATTGATTTCAGTTTTGGCTCTTGAAGATGTGTTTTTAGTAAAGGGTTGCCATCAATGACAAAGGGGGAGATTGTTGGCAATTTTGGGTACCTTGGGTACATTGCCCTTGCTCAAGTGTTGATGTTGTCATTGATGTCAAAGAGCGGAAGGGTTTTTGTGAAAACCAAGGCGAGACTAAATTATAGGTTTTGTTTAAATCCATGGTCGGCGGTTTTGAAATGGGTTTTTCTTAAAACCCAAGTTAGCTCTTCGTTTTGTTGAAAAAGGTGCTCCGATGATGAAGATATTTAATTTTAAATATCCGGTTTAAATTTTATTTATTTATTTAAAATTTAAATTAATATTTTAAAATTAAATTAAAGCTGTTCACCGGCTTGTTTTCAAAGCCGACGTTGCTAGGGTTTTGCAACGGATCAATTAGGGTTTCCTGTTGACAAAGCAAGGTTAAGCAACCGAAAAATTCTAGGGTTTCATGTTGACCTAATTAGGGTTGCAGCCGACGTGTTTGAGAATGTTTTGATGGGATATTCTCTTCTATAAAAAGGCGGGATTGTTGCAAGGTTGAAGAGTGGGCGTGATGCGATATATGCGAATGAAGTTCGTGTGCAGCGAGTGTAAGTCGGTGATAGTTCTTTGGAGTTAAAGAAAAGAGATCGCAGCGATGATATAGTGAGTGAGTGCGTATCGACCGATCGAGAACAAAGAGAGCGATATGCGGACGGCGTGTTTAAAGTCCGAGGCAAAAATACGTGAGATGGTAGAAGTGAGATTTCATGGAAGGTGCGACGAGTGAGTGGTGCAAAGAGAAGATAAGAACGCGGTATGCGAAGTCGTGTTTCGAGTGTGAAATGACGAGTGTCTTGGCTGTAGAAGTAATATTTACGTGAAGTTGCGACGAGAGAACGCGGAGAGATATAGAGGAGTGGTTGAAAAAGTGCGAATCATTTTTCACGACGACGAGTCGAATGCCGAGCAAGCGACGAACGCAAGAAAAATAGCGGATCGTGCAAATTGAGGTGACAGTTTAATTCTGCAATTTTTATTACTATCTCCAAGTTGTAGCTTGGTAAAAGGGGTTGGTGCCTCTTTCCGGTTGGAGCTGGAAAAATTGGAGTTGGTGCTCCGATTCTGTTGTAGCGAGATAAAATTTAGAGGTTGGTGCCTCTTACCGGTTAGTCTTGGTGAATGATTATGTAAAGTTGTAGCTTTGCATTTGACTGGATTTGGATGGTAGTCCAAGCAGTCTTTTTGAGGAGTAGCCACATCGGTGAACCTCGTTAAAATGCCGTGTTATGTGTGATGCTCTTAGTACTTTTATTATTTCTGTTTTAATCTGCTGCAGTTTATTTAAAAGTCTAAATTGCTTTTAAGTTTTTAAAGAACACACTGATTCACCCCCCCTCTCAGTGTCATTGTGATTATAACAGGGCTCTAGATTAATTTGGAGATTTATAGCCAATAGTTTTGCCCAAAAAATATATTAAATTGATTTCTCACATTTTTGCCCAAGAAATAATGGTACTGAGATATATGAAGATAGTCAACAAGAATATCAAATTTATTGGATTCAATAACGAGGAAATTGAACATGATCTAGTTGTTTTTACTAGATATAGTAGTGTTGTAGCACTAGTTTTGGTGCTGGGGACTATAATTTCTTGTGTATTTTTGTTTTTTAGAGTTATGATGGATTTTAGTTTATGGCTAGGCCAGGGAAAATCTCTTGTGGTCAAAGCACCATCACTTACACTACTTGAACCCAAGCCTTCTTCCTTCAATGAACCAAGCACCATCATTTACACTACTTGAACCCAAGCCTTCTTCAATGAACCACTCAAGCTCGACTTGACAGTAAAAAATATTAAGGGTTTATTCATGTGATTGGAACCTTGGTTAAAGTGTTATAGTTCTCCTAAAATGGGAACTTCAGTTTATATAGGACATGCTATCTATTTTCTCTTACTTTTTAGGTTGGGCACTCATACTTTAACTACAACATTGTTACTTACCTCGGGGTGGTGGCTTTGAAGGGTTTGAATCCGTATCAAAATCAACATTCGAGTCAGTTGGTGGATTTGAAGCTGTATCAACATCCATGGTTGAGTTAGATGGTGGAGGCGGCGACCACCGAGGTCAAGATGCCCTAGTTGGAAGTATGAAGGCCCAAGCTGAAGATAAGCAGAAGAACGAATACATGGCAAGTTCGGTCCAGGAAGCAAATGGTACACCAGAAGTAAGTATCACGGATGAGATGATTGAGAATGATATAATGGGATTGAGCTGTATCTTGACTTAGGGCCTTCACAATTGCCCTTGTCTCTTCTTTTTCTCGGTGTTCCTTGGCTTCAACATTTTTTTGGAAACAATGTTCCACACATTCAGGGTAAGGATTTGAAGCATTGATGCACTTTGGATGAACTTGCTGCTTTTCTACCATGACCAAATCTTGGCTTTCTCTCGGCTCGCGCTCACACTTGCACTCCAATGAATTATAAATAATAATAATTTTTAAAATAAGGCAAGGCTAGATTTTCCCCTTAGATGTTGAGCATTTTCATTTTCGTGCACTAAAATATAATCATTCGGGGAGCTGGCAGGGCTGCCGTAGAAACTTCACCTTCCCGCAGATAATTCCCCGCCTCGTTGTCGGAAAACCGCCACCGCCACTACTTTAAGCAAATCTTGTTTTACCAAGAGTTTTTTTTATTATATTTGTCATCCTCTAATAGATGATTTTAATGTTCTTGGTTACACCTTTTTTACAAGGTTATAACAGAACTTTCTTATGCCATCTAAGGTGAGTTGCATTGTTGATGGATTTGTGTCATGAAGGTTGCTTATTAAATTTGTTGTACTATTTTTGTACAAGGTTTATCATCACTTTATGGAAATTTGCAGTTGGCTCTCTAGAGGATGGTGCTGATACAATCTTGAAGAGTTATTTTGTATGGGCTTATTTGCTTGGGATTCATTGAACTTGGAGATCTTCATTCATATTGCACAGTATTCATCTTTGGTTACTATGTTTTAATCTCAAGATTTTGATGGTTTTTAAGTAGCTCATAAGGAGCTTCGTTGTTATTTAAAGTTGTTCATTTTTGTTAATTATGTTTTGCTGAACAAACTTTTGGTGTTTATCTTTCTACTATGATTTTCTACAAAATCCTTTTATGATTTTAATATCAAGAACTTCAAAAGAAGTAATGAAAATGGCTCAAATGTTTCATGTGGTTTTCTGGTCTCTATATTCTGAATATAGATTTAGTGCAATCATATTCTTTTATCATATGAAAATTTGGTAGATGTTTGTTGGTTATTTATGTTTATGACAAATTTAAGTTTTGACATCTTTGAATTTATTTGTGGCCTTCCCTCTTTGCATTTCGCTTGATGTGATTTTAAAAAATATATATTTTGATGTCATTGTATCATGGTAATGTGAGACAACTTATATTTGAATATCCACTTGTTGCATCATTTCTCAATTTATGTTATTTTTAGCAGATTTGATTCTTAAAATTTATATTTTATTAGCTTTCATGTATATAACACTTTTCAATTTATGTTATTTTTGTCAGGTACTGAGATATGACGAAGATAGTCAACACGAATATCAAATTTATTGGATTCAATAACAAGGAAATTGAACATGATCTAACTATTTTTACTAGATATAGTAGTGTTGTAGCACTAGTTTTGGTGTTGGGGACTATAAATTATTGTGTATTATTATTATTTTTTAGCTATGATGGACTTTTGTTTATGTTCAGGCTAGGGCTTATCTCTTGTGGTCAAAGCGCCATCACTTACACTACTTTTACCCAACCCTTCTTCCTTCAATGAATCAAGCACCATCACTTACACTACTTGAACCCAAGCCTTCTTCAATGAACCACTCAAGCTCAGCTTGACAGTAAAAAATATTATGGGTTTATTCATGTGATTGGAACCTTGGTTAAAATGTTATAGTTCTCTTGAAATGGGAACTTTAGTTTATATAGGATATGCTATCTATTATCTCTTACTCTTTAGGTTGGGCACTCATACTTTAACTACAACATTGTTACTTACCTCGAGCATTGTTACCTACATTGGGGATTTTAAATGACTTTCCTATGGATTATTGTTCCATTTCAAGCTATCTAGTTTTTCTATTTTTTTCTTTCTTGGTATCTAGTTTTTCCAATATGAATTTTTCATTTTAATTTTTTTTTCCTATAAGAACAAGCTCTATAGAAGGTTGTAGAGGAAGAAGAAAATGAAAACATAGACAACCATGACAATGAAGAAGAAGTGAAAAATTTGAAGGGTTTGAATCCGTATCAAAATCCACATCCGAGTTAGTTGATGGCTCCAGAGCCGTATCACCATCCATGGCTAAGTTAGAGGGAGGAGGCAACGATGAAGGGTTTGAAGCTGAATTTTTATCAACAGAGGCAACAACAAAGGGTTTGATGTTGAAGCTGTATCAACATCTGCTCCCATTGCCATAGAAAATTGTAATAATAAACAAAACACTCCCTTGAGTAAGGATTCCCCTAGGGATTTCCTTTTCCTCCTAATTCCATTTACATACAAGATACTAGAAAACTCAATACTTTACAACCTAATCCTATTGTTAAAAACATTAGAACCCAAGGTGCTCAACCTTCAATACACCATCATTCCTTATCTCAAGATGATTTCTTGAGAGACAATATAAGTTACCCCTTATCTCAACAAGCCAACATGGAAAACACCCCTAATTTAGGGATACCACCTAGTGCTTCAATCCCTCATCCTTTCACCAATACATATCCTAGTTCCATTAATGCAAATGAGAGTCTTGCTCAAACCCCTATCTCTCCTACCACTTGTCCTACATTTATCAAACCTCTTAAACCAAGTAATCTAGGGATAAGTCATAGGATATCACCTTTGATACTGTCCCTCCCAACATCTCCATCTTATCCTTGTATGATTTCACAACCTCTTTTGATCATACCTCAAGCACCTTCAAAACCACTTCTTCATGACTATCAAAACATAAAATCTAGACTAGAACAATTGGAAAAGCAAGACTCTAAATTAGAACAACTATAGCAACAAATAGCATTTCTCCAAAGATATTCCTCTAAACCTAAGTACTCTTATGATAGACTTGTTCAATCAACCACTAGATCTCACCATAGTTAGTTATCCCTTTCCTCCCAACACTAAAACACCCAAACTTCAAACATATGATGGAAATAAAGATCCTATCAAATGCCTTCGTATTTTTTCAAATTTGCATGTACTAACATTGAACATGATGAAATATTGTTACCAAATTTTTTCCCTAAAAGCCTTAGTGGCCCTGCCTTGGATTGGTATTTCCAATTACCAAGGCACTCCATCAAAAAATTTAAGGACTTTGTCGAACTATTCATCAAATAGTTCTCCATTTACATTGAAGAATAGCCCACACTCAGTGACCTTGAACTCAAACAAACTAAAGACGATAATATCCTTGACTTCCTAACAAGGTGGAAAGCTTTGGTATGAAGGCTCAAATTTATCCCTCCACCAAAAGAACTCTTATACGTCTTCATAAAAAACATCATTGAGCAACTATTTTTTTCACTTAGAAGTATCCAATGTGTCTTCCTTTGAAGACGCCATAGAAATGGCCAAAAGGGTAGAAACCACCCTCCATAGAAGAGGGAAATTAAAGACCTATACTTCTAAGAAAGTAGAACAATATCCCCCTTACTCCAAGGGGGAAAACAAGAACATGTATGCCATAGGCAATAAAGTCATAAATGCTCAACAAATCAACAATGTTAGTGCCACTACAAACCTCAAAGGATTGTTATACAACTAAAATCACAACAAAATTTCACTAAGTTAGATCAATCTCCTATCACTATCCTAACACAACTCCTTGAAACTAAGATGATAGAAATTCCACCTATCAAGCTTATAAACCTTGCAAAAGAGAAAGCTCATTCGTATCATTCTCATGATCATTGTGCTTTCCACCACATTAATGGTTATGCAACCAATAATTGTAGAGGCCTTAGAAATCTAAATCAAGACTTGATAGACAATGGTAACCTTACCTTAGTGGTTCTAGTACCCAACCTTACTTAGGTCATAATATTAGAACTTTCTTGGAACCATCACCCATCCATAACCAAGGGGCAAAAAACTATGCTTGTTCCAACAATACCCCACCTTCATCAACCTTTTCCATAAAATCCTTTTAGCTCCTTGTCAAAACTTAGGTGCATTAAGGTCCTTTTGGATCAGCTTGATAGGATAAGGATGTCATAGCATAGGGTCCATCCCAAGTGGTAGTATGCTTTTTCACTTTAGCTACACCATACCTATCAACAATTTGAAATAGCTAAGGATCCTTTGCTAGGTCATATCCACCCTTCCAATCCACATATCTTATGAACTACCTCCTCATATGACTATTTGTATTGGCTCCTTGCCTGCATGGTTTCATTCTATCATAGTTGGTTTTTTGCACATACTTATTCATAAACTCAATTCGTGTCAACAATCTGTATCTACCTTTATTCACTTCGTCAACCTTTATCTTTTACCAACCTAAACATAGATCATTAATCTCTATTACACCTTTTTCTCACAAAATACAAAACTATCCTTACCATAAGAAGAGCACGTCTACATAATTACCACTATAATAATCTTAAATATCCCCTTTAAACATAAAGACATAAATCAAAACATACTACAATTATCCTTAAAATTACAATAAATCAACAATTTACCCTTTTAAGGCTACATCAAATACACATATCTCATGCTCATTCGTTTTACACATTACAAGTACCTTAGAATATCACTAATACATTTGTTCAAGGATGTCTCAACTGGCATCCTTGAAAAACTTTGAAAGCACGAGGATACGAAAACAAAAAGGCAAACACCAAGTGTGATGCATGCGAAGCAAACTTAACGATTAAATCCTATGAATTGAAAGTGCATGAAAGGAAAGAAGCATAAACACATGAAAACAAGATAGAAAGCAAAAAGTGGAAGCACAACCCTTTTATTGATATGCTTTAAAGCTCGGTTACAAGACGTCTCCTCCCTTTTCAGGGGCTAGGAGCGTTAAACATTGCTTCATTACAACATGTATTGGTAAGCCTTCTTCCGCATGCCCACATGTAAAATGGGCGGACCAAAACATCGTCGTCGCTTGCGTAGATGAGTCTTGACTCCTTGCTGCTCCCCTGGTGTTGAAGATCTGCGTTCAGAGAAATAGAAGAGATTAGTAGCACCTGCAGATAAAATAAAACACCCGATTCCCAAGACCCACTATTAGTGCATGCATGAAAATATTAAAGCGATAACCAAATGACATCAGAATGACCTGAGATTTTAACAGAAGCATGAGTAGGTTACCAGGAAGGCACTGCAAATGGAACAATAAGAAAATTTTCCATAGATTCGTATTCACTCCGGGGTGGGACGATTAAACCTGCAACAAACTGTCAGATAGCACCGTCCTAAATGTCTTGTCCCGGAGGCTCCAAATAACCTGCAAAGCTGGGGGTTAGGTAAAAGGGGGTATTTTGGGAAGACCCAGAAGGTCAGATTTTCCCAATTCGGCCTCTTTCACCGGGAATTTGATGATGGTACCTGCAAGTTCGTAAAGGCAGGAAATGATAAAAACATGATCAAAACTCATCCAAATCGCATGAAATTTAAACTAAAGCCTATTTGAACAACCTAGAACAAGATGCAAAAAGAACAGAAAGAAAATCTACCACAGATTTCTAATCGCTCCGGGGTGGGACGATTAGACCTGCGATAGTGCGGGGGGCGCCCGAGGGCAGAGCGCCCACCGTTTGGGGCCCTGTTTCGGCACCAATCCACTTGGGATGGGTCCAAAACCTTTTGTGGGGGATTGTCGAAAAATTTGGTAGGATTTTATGGCCAAATATCGGGTTTTGGGTTCAAGTTGTGCTTCCAATGATCACCCAATAACCTCCCTTCCAAAAGAGAGATTAGGGATGTGAAAGCACAAGCAAAGGGGATGAAGACGTAAAACGGCAGCACTTCATTGCTCCAATTGCTCCAAACCTGTATATCCTTTTGGGTGAGAAGACTCACCATTTTATAGACCCAAGGGTCTCTTTGAATTAGCATGTAGAGGTGCCACTTGGCAATCATGCTTTTTTCAGTGAAGAGAAGACTTCTCCCTGATTAAGGGCTTCATAACTGCCCCTGTGACTGCCTCTGTGACTGCCTCTTTGAGCTCAAAAAAACTCACTCGCACTCCCATGCAATGAAGGGATAGTTAAGTGGTGGATCTGAGTTGTCATGTGTCGAGGTTTGACTTTTTGCCCGTCAAACCTGCTATTCGCCCCACCTAGGAGCGAACGCTAGTAATCGTCCCTGGGTGGAATGAATACCAGTCTGTATTTGTCCCTAGGTGGAACGAATAAGGAGAAGAGTGCATGAAAGGTACCAAATTCATTTATGACCTTCCAAAACTGCTGTGAGAGTGGCTAGGACCACTGTTTAACCTCTGGGGGCTGCCCTGGAGGTTGTGTGTGTTAATGCGATCAGTGTTTGCAGTCACATAATCGAATTGGTGCTGTTTTGGTGTCTACAGATGCCCCTTTTTGGGAAGTGCTATGCGTGGTGCAGTGCTGAGCAAAAATAGATAACCAAAGCACTAACGATTAGGGTTTCTCAGTAACCTAACCAACTTTTGATGCCCCAAGTATGGAAAGGGGCATGCATTCTTGAATCCTTGCTTCTGACAAGCGAAGGAACTTGATTTCAAGTGTTAACCTGTTTTGGTGAGGTGTGACTTGAGCTTGGACATCGATCAGTCATGAATAGGCAAAGGGCGCAACCTTTTGTCTATGGGAACCTTGAGTTCATGATTCACGAATGCCAAGTGTTTGATCAGCTTGTGATTATTGCTTGTTTGCTGCCCCAAGCAGGAGCGTAATTGTCTTTGTCAATGATTCTTTGAATGCATGCCATTGCCTTGATTGGGTGTGTATTTGTTGATTGGTGACTAAGTGTGACTACCCCCTCAAGCGACAAATTGATGAGGGAATGACCGACATGAGAAAAGCGACGAGTCGCTTGACCCAAGATGACTTAGGTGAGGGTGCCTTCAGATGTTTTCTGTTGAATGTCGAAGCAGTTTCCCAATATTTGGACCTGTTTTTGGTGGGTTTGAACCCTTTTTGTGATGCCGCTTGGGGATGAAATTGGCGAAAATTCGTCGTCCCGTGGAGCGGTCCGACTATGATAGCCTTCTTAGGGAGTAGGATAGAGACAATTTATGACCTTGACAACAGTTTTGTATGCCATTAAATGTCGGACACATAGGCACCTTTGTTCGGCAAGTTTATTACTGTTTTTTTGGTGGGTTTTTGATCCTTTGTGTGACGTCGATTGGGGATGAAATTGTCAAAAATCCGTCCTCCCGTGGAGCGGTCCAACTATGGTAGCCTTCTTAGGGAGTAGGATAGTGACAATTTGTGACCCCGACGTCAGTTTTGTATGCCATTGAATGTCGGGCGCAAAGGTGCCTTTGTTCGGCAATGTTATTGCTATTTTTGGTTGGGTTTGGACCCTTTTGGGATGCCGTTTGGGGATGAAATTGACAAAAATCCGTCCTCCCGTGGAGCGGTCTGGCTATGATAGCATTCTTAGGGAGTAGGATAGTGACAATTTGTGACCCCGACACCAGTTTTGCATGCCATTGAATGTTGGGCGCAAAGGCGCCTTTGTTCGGAAATTTTATTGCTATTTTTGGTGGGTTTTGACCCTTTTGGTGACGCCGCTTGGGGATGAAATTGGTGAAAATCCGTCCTCCCGTGGAGCAGTCCGGCTATGGTAACCTTCTTGGGGAGTAGGATAGTGAAAATTTGTGACCCCAACACCAGTTTTGCATGCCATTGAATTTCGGGCGCAAAGCCGCCTTTGTTCGTCATTTTTATTGCTATTTTTGGTGGGTATTGACCCTTTTGGTGATGCCGCTTGGGGTTAAAATTGGTGAAAATCCGTCCTCCCGTGGAGCAGTACGGCTATGGTAGCATTCTTAGGGAGTAGGATAGTGACAATTTGTGACCCCGACATCAGTTTTGTATGCCATTGAATGTCAGGCGCAAATGTGCCTTTGTTCGACAGTTTTATTGCTATTTTTTGTGCATTTTGGATGCAATTTTTGTTGTTTTTGATTTTTTTGTGAGGTCAGAGGACCGGTTTATTGTAGCCTGAGGGCATTTTTGATGATATATATATAGATGAATTTCTTTGGTTTATACATGTGTTGTGATTTTATGCTATGCACAGTGATTGATGTGGATATATGCTTGCTAATTTACATTGATGGATGCATATGTTATGGTGAATGCAAATGTTTCTAATTTATATGATATGCATATGGAATGGATGAATTGAATTTGTGGTTTTTGGCGGTGGCACCATAGACTGTACAGGACTTATGGCTTTTGTTCTAGGCGATTGCTGTGGTAAATGACTTTGCATATATATGTTGTTTTTTTTGTATTTTCTGATGTTGCAATAATGAATGATATCACAGTTGAGCTAGAATGTAGTTAAGGTTTTTTGAGACTCAAATGTTTTAACTAACTAGCCAAGACTATATTTTTATCTTACACGACTTTTGAACAAGGTACAAATCTAACTTGACTTTGACCAAGTTATTTCACATCCTTGTGTGTGCAATTGAGTTTGTTTATGTGGTATTTATCAGGATACCGCCAGTGCCAGATAGGCTATCAACCAAACCTGTACTGAGGATCACCTAATTAGCTCCACTAACTCCTTTGTTGTATTTAGTCAGATTAATATGTGGTGCTATCCAGGATACCATAAGCTAGCTCATCCACATGCAAACATTGATCTGCATGCAAGTTAATGCGACAGATATATCGTCATGCGGGAGGTTTGCCACCAGTGACCAATAGGCTATCCACCAAACCGGTACTGAGGTTCACCTCATGACCTTCGAAATGCTGAGAGTTCCAGGGATTCAAGTTTGACTCCCTTCTTTTCTTCATTTGTATTGGGATACTTGCTCTCTTATAGTGATAAAAATTACTATGTATTTTTGTTTTTTCTTTTGAGCAAGGGATTTGAATTTCGGAGTGATGAGAATCACTATTGCTTGTGCTTTTTTATGTATGCACTTTGTGGGATTTGATGTCAATTTTTGGAGTATTGACTTTTGCAAATTTTGTGATGTTTTTGCAACTTTTTGAGAACTTGGGATTCTTGGGAAATTGGGTAGGGAAGATTCTTGTCCTTTTGCCAACTCTCAACATTATTGGGGTCATTCGCACAGGGGGATGAGCGAGATAACCTTTTCACTGTATGGTATCCTGGATTTCTTTGCAGGTTTCATCTTTCATTTACACAACTTGAGAATTTTTTTATGTATTTTAACTTGTGTTGGGATGCTACGTAACAAGGTGTGATCCAAATGGAACTCTACCTTTGCAAAATCTATCTATGTACAGTTTTTGGCTAGAAAGCTAACGACATTTGAATGACAAAAAATCTAGATACATTAGAAGACAACTGACTATGATATGGCGAAAATAATGTGAATGGCGTTTATTTTTGTGGGATTGTTTACAAAATGGAAAATGTGGAAAATGATGGTATTGCCAAGTGATTATAGTCTATGGTGCTTTTGACCTGTATGACCAAAAAATATGCAATGTATGGATGCGATGCCTAATGCAGCTATTTTTTTGTATTTTTGATTTTTGAAGTATGCATGAAAGTGAGATGCAGATTTTTTTGTAATTTTTGGTTATTTTGTTGTTTTTGGATTTTCTTGATGGTTGGTTTATTCCGCATGAGTGCGGACCAAGTGGCTCTTTCGGGCCCTTGGAGGTTTTGACCAAAGGGATTATGGGTACCTTTGGGGCATTTGTGGGTTGACCAAGCGATTATGGGAATCCTTGGGGCTTTTGGTTTGACCAAAGGGATTATGGGCACCTTTGGTGCATTTTTAGGATTGACCAAGGGGTTGATGGAAATCCTTGGGGCTTTTGGTTTTGACCAAAGGGATTATGGGTACCTTTGAGGATTTTGGGGTTGACCAAGCGATTATGGGAATCCTTGGAGCTTTTGGTTTTGACCAAAGGGATGATGGATACCTTTGGGGCTTTTTGGGGTTGACCAAGCAATTGTGGGAATCCTTGGGGCTTTTTGGTTTGACCAAAGGGTTTATGGACACCTTTGGGGCATTTGGGATTGACCAAGGGGTTGATGGACACCTTTGGGATGTTTTGGGGATTGACCAAGCAATTGTGGGAATCCTTGGACCTTTTTGGTTTGACCAAAGGGTTTATGGGTACCTTTGGGGCATTTTTGGAATTGACCAAGTGATTATGGGAATCCTTGGAGCATTTTGGGATTGACCAAGCGATTATGGGAATCCTTGGAGTATTTTGGGGTTGACCAAGCGATTATGGGAATCCTTTGGGCTTTTGGTTTTGACCAAAGGGATTATGGGTACCTTTGGGGCTGTTTGGGGTTGACCAAGTGATTATGGGAATCCTTGGAGCATTTTGGTTTGGGCTATGGCTCTTTTAGATATGGAATGGCCTCAAATGACTGATGTTTAAGGGTTCTAGTTCCTTGATTCCATCAAGAGAGGCTAGCCGGTATGTCCCAGGTCCTATCTTACTTTCAATCATGTAAGGACCTAACCAGTTTGCCGTGAACTTGTCCCCTAGATGGGGCGGCAAGTTAGAGTTCTGTTGGTTCTCTTTTAAGACCAGGTCACCAACCTGAAAGTCCCTCAAGTGAACTTTCATGTTGTATGCCCTCTTAAGTCGCTCTTGGTAGATACGTAGATGCTCGAGAGCATTAACGCGTTGTTTGTCAAGCAACGTAAGCTGATCTAATCAGGCCTGGCGTGCGGTGTCATCGTCGATGAACTCTTGCATTGATATGCGCAGGGAAGGAATTTCCAACTCAAGAGGCATGACTGCCTTGAAGCCATACACTAGTAAAAATGGAGTTGCCCTAGTTTGCGTCCGAATGCTAGTGCGATAAGCCCAAAGAGCAAGCGGGATCTAGATGTGCCAATCCTTATGACTGTCTGTGACTATCTTTTTGAGGATGGCTACTAGCATTTTATTTGACGCCTCAGCTTGCCCATTTGCCTGCGGATAATAGGGTGTTGAAAAGCTGTGCTGAATTTTGTACTTTATGGTCAAAGCATGCACGTCTTTGTTCTTGAATGACGTCCCATTATCCAATATTTTTTTGGATGTAATACCAAAATGACATATGATGTTATGTAAAATGAACTCCGCAATGCGGGTCCCAGTCGTAGAGGTAAGCATAATTGCTTCCACCCACTTGGTGAAGTACTCTGTGGCCGTTATGATGAACGTATGATGACCTGACGATGCAGGGGAGATATTTTCAATTAGATCTAAGCCCCACTGCAAGAATGGCCAAGCTAATTGGATCGGTTACAAGGCCTGAGAAGGTACGTGTGTCAGATAGGCATGGTGTTGACACTTCACACACTTATTTACATAAGCACAACAATCTCGTTCTAAATATGGCCAATAATAGCCCATGCAAAGAATGCGCTTTACGATGGCCATACCGCTGAAGTGGCCATCGCATATACCATCGTGCGCTTGGGTGATCGCCCAAGTGGACTCCTGTTGGTCCAAGCACCGAAGGAGGATTCCCTCGTAGCTACGACGGTACAAAATTTCCCCTAACAAGACATTTTTTGCCGCTCTATTTTTGAATGATCTTTTCGCGACATGTGATAATCCAAGTGGGAGGCTACCTAACTTGAGGTAATATTTGATGGGTGTATACCAATCCTGCTGATCAAAAACCTCAATGATATGAACAACCAATCCCTCTTGCAGGTCATCCCTAGCAAAAGCTGAGCGGGAAAGAATCTGCAAGAATAATTTTGTGTTGCTATTAAGGGGAGTAGGGGAGAACAAGGACCCCCAATTGGCGTGGTTCAGACAATCGTGGATTTGAGAGAACTTATTCGAAGATGGTTCAATCTAGATCAAGTGGATTCCGGCATTAAGTCAGAGCTTGCATCCTCCAATGTGGATTGTGATAATGTTTTGACTTGAATGGTTGTCATATCACCAGTCATGTCTTGCGGGATTAGTGACCCCAAGGAGGCCATAGTATCCGCAAAATGATTCGATGACCGAGGGAGTGCCTCGATGTCGTACCATTCAAGATTTGCTAGGAATTTGTCCACAAGGGCTTTGTAGGCCTGCAGAACTGGGCATTTACATTGGAATACCCCTTTCACTTGGTTGACAATCAACAACAAATCACCAAAAATGTTCAGGCGTTTGATGTTCATGGTGATGGCTGTCTGAAGACCTATGAGCAAGGCTTCATACTCGGTGTTGTTATTGGTGCACGGGAAGTCAAGTTTAAATGACAAGGGTATTAGAGCCCCTTGTTGTGTGAAGAATACAATTCCTATGCCACCTCCTTGCTCACATTTAGAACCATTAAAAAATAGGGTTATGTCAGCCTATGACTCAGGCTCATCAGAATTTGATGATTCTAAAACATGGAAGACCCCATCATCGAGTAGTTCTACAGTCAGAGGCTGATTGTCTTCAAGAGGAGCCTCTGCTAGTTGATCGACGATGACTTGAACTTTGATAGACTTCTGTCCAATGAATTCTATGTCAAACTCCGTCAACAACATGATCCATTTTGCCATGTGGCTACTATGATAAGTATGACTCATCATGTATCATAATGGATTCTCCTTAGACACAACATACATCGTGTTGCTCAACATGTAATGGCATAGATTTTTGGTAGCAAACACCATTGCCAAGCAGAGCTTCTCAACGTATGCATAGTTAAGTTCATAACTGACCAGGGTGCGGCTAAGATAGTAAGTAGCCTGTTCTTTGTGAAGTTCATTCTTCTAGGCTAGCATGGCGCCCAGTGCCACCTCAGTAGCTAAGATGTATAAGTAGAACGACAAGCCTGGTCTAGGTGGTGCCAATACTGGAAGCGAAGCCAAGTACTGTTTAATGTCATTGAAGGCTGACTAGCACTCGTCATCCCAATGAAATGATACCCCCTTGTGCAATAATTTGTTCATGGGTTGGCACTTGTCAAATAGCTGCGCTATGAAGCGCTTGATTGACGTGACCTTTCCCTGCAGACTCTTGAGCTACTTGATGGTAGTTGGGGGAAGCATTTCAAGGATTGCATTAACTTTGTTTGGGTCCACCTGAATTCCTCACTTTGAAACTATGAAACCCAAGAGTTTTCCAGATGTGACGCCAAATACGCACTTATTGGGGTTTAGTCTGACTTTGTGTTCGATGAGGCGATCGAGGATCTTTCTTAAGTCATCGATATGATCTGGGCACAAAAGAGATTTGGCCAACAAATCATCCATGTAATCTTCCAAAGTTTTGTGCATGTAATCGTGGAAGATGTATGTCATGGCACGTTGGTAGGTGGCACCGACATTTTTAAGGCCAAAGGGCATGACCTTGTAACAAAATGTCCCCTAAGGCATTGTGAACGCCGCTTTTAGTTGGTCCTCGGGATTGATACGAATTTGATTGTATCCCGAGAAACCATCCATAAGGGAAAGCATTTCGTGGCCCGTTGTTGCGTCTACCAATGCATTGATGCTAGGCAAGGGGAAATCATCCTTAGGACTCGCTTTGTTTAGATCTCAAAAATCGGTGCATATGCGAATCCTCCCGTCAAGCTTCTTGACGGGAACCATGTTGGACAACCATGGTGGGTAATCCACGCAGATGACAAACTGTGCATCCAACAGCTTTTGCAATTCGTCTTTGACCATAAAGGCCACTGTTGGGTGCATCTTATGTAGTTTTTGCTTTACTGGCTTGATTGTTGGATCAAGCATTAAATTATGCGTGACTAGCTGCGGATCTAGCCCCGACATATCTTTGTAGGACCATGCAAAAACCTCCTTCTTCTCTTTGAGAAGGGTAATGTAGTCGGGTTGCTATTCGGGGGATAGACTTACCCCCAGATTGATGATCTATGGATCCATTGGGTTGGAGCCGATGTCTATGTCAATTGTCTCCTCGATTGACATGTGGGACTCGTCTTCTAGCTGGTGTGGAGTTGGGATCAAGTTGATATCATTTGCTGAATTGAGATCTGCATTGGGAACCTCGGGTTCCTCTTCAGCATGGAAGATATCCTGAGTTGGTCTTGGGGTGAAGTGAAGCATCTCACTGAAGGGCTAGTACTCTGATGGGGATGGTGGTGAATTAATGCGATCCCAGTCTATGGCATCTATGTCTAGATACAATGACCGTGCTGGATCAACTGGATTGTAGATGGGGGTGGTTAAGTCAATGGAGATCATGTTGATGAAATGATTTTGGTCTCCATTACTGCAGGTGTGGTTTCTCGGACATCCTTGATGATTGTTGCACTTCGAATCTGGCTCTGGAGGTATTGGCACAAATGGATCGGCCCTATGTGCAGATAAAAGGACACGGTCTGCCATTGGCACTAACAATTCTATGGGGTCTCTGGGTGGAAGGCGCTCTTCGTATGCCCAAAGTGGCAGATGTAGCACTTGGTTCAATTGTGCTAGGTTTAGGTGTCACCTATGCCTTGGTCCCATGCCTAATTGTTCAAACATGTCGTCAATATCTATGGGGTAACATTGCTACCGTGCATGATTGAGATATGCCATCTCAGTTTTGTCTTCATAATCACTATCGGAGATCCATAGGCATTCGTTGGCTTCGACAGCTGTCTGCAACATGTGAGGCTCGTCCTGCTCGAGCAAATTGATATGATCCCATCGGGGTTGTTTCGCTCTTTGCAGGAGGACCTGATTTGCCTGAGGTGGCACTGTCTCGATTGGAGCACCCAAGGGGAACATTGTCAAGAGGCTCTCTTGATAATCATCCATGGGGGTCACTTGTGAATGATTGCTATCAGATTCAAAAGGGTCCCATGGTGCTATTTCATACTCTGACTCGTCCTCGGAGGATCCTTCTTGATTTTGTCTATACCCCTCATGTAGGTGAGTCCTTGAGCTTTCTCTTCTCTCGAGTGAAGGGAAAGGGTTGTTAAGGTCAACACGGTTGGTTGCTAACAATAGGAGATAATCCCCCAATGTATATGTCATGTTAGGATTGGCATATGGATCTAATGCCAACCCATACTTGCTGCCTATCCCTAGGCCTTGCATGTTCTCTACCAAGATATCAAGGGGCAGGGGGTGGTTGAACCCTACTCTCAACTTGTCGTATGGCATCTGATATCTTGGTTGGCAAAGAACACGCACTCCTTGCTCATATCTGCCTAACCCATATCCGTGCCAATTGCATTGGCCAAGATATCTCAAAGTAAAGTCTGGGTTGGACAAATAATTGACATCCTCCATGAAGGGCTCCTCATCTTCTTCTTCTTCTTGCATGTAGGGTTCAATACCATAATCAAGGCCCCCGTACACAAAGTTTATCTGGTTTGGGGGGTAGCCGAGAGGAACAATAGAGCCGATGGGGAGGCGAGGTCTCCCCATGTCCTGCATGGACTCAAGTGCAGGTGTTGCCATAATTTTCCACACTAAGTACTCCCCCAGGCCCGTATTAGCCATTTCAATAGTGATTGTTGGCGATTGAGGGGTAGGGAAAGAAAGTTCTTCCTGCATCCACTCCATGTCAGGTGAACTAGGCATCTCGACTTCCATTCTGCTAGGCATATCTTCAGTAGAGATGGTTGAGACTGAAGGTGGTGCTTCTTCCAGGGGTTTCTTCCCTTTGTCCTTCATTGTGGCCACCGTGGGTGGCGTCGTTGGTGAAGGATCAGACGATAAAGATGGACCCAGCTAGGGACCTGAGGGACTTGACAACGGGGATGCCTATAGAATTGGACCCTGTTTATATGGATTCAACTAAAAATCCACATGCGTTGATGGAAGGGTCGATTGTGGCATTAGTTGCACCGTGTTGCAATACTTGAAAGGCTCCAAGTTTGCTGGAACTACGTGCACCTGCCCTTCGAAAGTGTACTTGAGGCATTGATGAGCTATTGAAGGGACACACTTCATGTCCTTGATCCATGGCCGACCCATAAAGATGTTATAAGCCATCTCACCCTCCAATATGTGGCACAATGTAGGAATTGTATTTTGTCCCACTTGGATGGGTAGGACAATTGTGCCAACTGTTGAGCATATTGCATCGTTAAATGCTCGTAGTGTATAGGTGGAGGCTACTATGTGAGATGCAGACAACTTCAAGTGCTTCAAAGCTGCTATTGTGATGATATTACTGGACGAACTAGTGTCTACCAACACCCTCTTGTATGGGATCTCGTTGACCCGCGCGATGACGTGCAGGGGTGGATCCACCATGTCACCAATCATCGATTTTAGTTTGTCCTCTCTGAAGGTGATGACTGGCTCAGTGCATCATTTGATGTGTCCCACGAAGTTGTTGAAGGCATTTGCCTTGTGGGGCTGCAACTCGATGGTTTTTAATATCTCCATTAGAGCTTCTCGATGGGGCGGCAATTGTTGTATAAGCTCGTAAATAGAGAGCCTAGTCGACGTGGTCCTCAAGCTTTGGGTAAGCTTGGTCCGAATCGTGACCACTGGTTTAGATGGAGGAGATTGCGCCAGGGTGCTATTGAGGTTGTGATGTTGTTGGCACCTCTCCTATAGCTACCGCGGGGTTAGCTGTGCTCGGATACCTCTTGTTCCGAGTCACTATACTTATCATTCCCACATACCCCTGCATGGGGCAGTTCTGTGTCACTTCGTTGACTTGTATATTCTTTGCTTGTGCATCATGGGTGGGCAAGGGGTCCTTGAAGACCTCCATCTGTTAGTTTCCTGGTGCTACGGGATTATCCATCGCTAATATCTTGTTATCTATCAGGTCTTGCACCAAGCCTTTAAACTTCCAACATGCATTAAGATCATGCCCCTTTCGTCTGTGAAACCTACAATAAAAATCTTCCCTATAACCCTTAGGTTTTGGTGCGTTGGGGCCGATGGGTTGAATCTCGGGTAGGTTGATCAAGTTTGCCACTGACAAGCGGTCAAACAGGGAGTCTATGGACTCCATGTATGGTGTGAATTATCATCGAGGGCGATGCTACTGATTTTGTTCTTGTCGATTATTATCTCGTTCATAGTTGTTAAGAGGGACTGCCTGATAGTTAGCCTTTTGGGGCTGTGTTGTTTGGGCAGGCGTAGGTATGCTGATAGCAACCTGATTAACCGTAGTGGGTTTTGGTTGTGTGGTCCCTGTCTTGGTGTTTTTAGACCACTCTTTCTTCTTTGGCTTAGCGATCTCACCATATTGAATTTTGATCTCCTCAATGATTTTGGCTTATGCCAGGGCTTCTTCTAAAGTGGCATATTGCTGCAACTGCAATAGCATAGAGATCGATCTCAAATAGCTCTTTGAGAACATTTGGGTAAGGTCGGCCATAGGAGAGAGGTAGGGCAGCTTTGAAAGCAATGTCCTCCATCGGTTCCCATAGTCCACCATGGTTTCTTCCTCATACTGCCTGAGGCTGGCTAGGTTGCTTAGTGACGCCTTCTTCTTGGTGTTGAAGGTGAAGCATTCGAGGAACGCGTCCACTAGCTGATCTAAATTACAAATGCTGTGCTTTGGTAATTGAGTGAACCAATTTGAGGCATGACCTGCGAATGTAGTTATGAACGTTCTTAGCAACAAAGCGTCATTGTCTTGAATGCCAAAGCATTGGCTCAGGAATCTAGTCACATGCTCTTGGGCATCCTCCTCCCCTCTAAAGAGTGCCAACTGGGGTAGTTTAAAGTGTTCAAGATAAGGGGGTGTCGGCACTAACAGATGCATAGGGTGACTACGGTGTTGTCGTAAAGTGGGATTTTAGGGCCCAGAAGTCTTGGTCTCCATAGACTCTAAACGCTCTAGTAGCGCTTCATATGCATCGAAAGACTTAATTTCTTCCTCAGTTTGCTCCCGTTGTGGGTTACGGGGAACTTGAGGCCTATAGAGGGGTGGCCGAATAGCGCCCCCTCTACCTTGATAGGGCATTTTGGCCCACTCTTCTTCTTGCTCATACTCCTCATAAGCTTCTTGAGGAGTTCTTGTTAGGCGGGAAAACTAAAGGGGATTTTAATTATTGATAAAAATGTTACAATATATAGGCATAAGCCTATATTCAACACATGACACTTGTCAAGAGAAACTGAAAAGTGTCAAGGAAGGCATAGTGCACTTTACTTTAACTCTAATATTCCCCCTTAAAGTGCACTATCCTAACTAAAGAAAAAAACAAAGCAAGTCAACATTAGGTAACATTCCCCCTTAATGTTGACTTCTCAAAAACAACCTATCATCCTCGCTTATTGCTGATTTGGTCTAGGCTCGTGCTCTATGCTCTTGGCTCTCCAACTGTGAATAATGCTAGATTCACTGTGTATACATCTCGATCTTTTGCCTCAGGGTCAGCCACTTCCACGGGTCTGTTGCCACTGGGTCAGCCGTCTAAGTGCCTCAGGGTCATCATGGATGCCTCAGGGTCAGCCACATCTGGGTCTGTTGCCTCTGCAGGTCATCCTTAGAGGATGTTGCCACTCGTAGGTCACTAACTAGATTCACCATGAGTATGAAATCCCTCCTCATGGTGAACTCAATCTAGAAGGTGTCGGTCTCTGCAAAAAATGCACCTAATGAAAGGAAAAATGAGCCATATAAGAGTGTCGGTCTCTGCCAAAAATGCACTCAATACAATAAAATGAGCCATAGATCAAAATAGGAGGAGAGAAGAAGAAAAAGAAGAGAATCTTCTGAAGTGTCTTCGTCTGTAGTCTTCAGAAGTAGATCCGAAAACAACATCGGATAGAGTCTAGGGTGTCTTTGTCTGTAGTCCCTAGTATAAGTGTCCTTATGGTGACCATGTCATCCCATCGAAATGCATAGGTAACCAGCCGTTGCATTCGTCGAGTGTATAGAAAAGGTCACTAGGTACAAGGATTAAATAACAACTTTCACCGTGTCGGTTTCTTAGTAGCCATTTTGACACGTCGTCATTTCGTATCCTCCGGAATCAGCGCCTGCAAGCAATCCCTTCCCACACGCGTCGCACATCAGCAACCAATCTTTAGTTCACCATAAATCACGGTGGTTCTGTCCCAAAAATGACTCAACATTGTCATAGTGAACAACCTGCAACTCTCCGAGATTGACATGCTTAACGAAAGCAACTTCGCCGTACTTAGTGGAAACAGTTATTCACGGAATCCCTTCACTAATTCTCCTTCTTCCGCACTACGCCGTCTGCTGCCTTTACTAGACTTCTCTCCAACTAGCAGTAAAAAAAAAAAAATAAACAACATGAACACTGCTGTCACACAGCTCATGAAACGGGCATGTCACACAGCTCATGAAACGGGAAAAATAGCATTCACACAGCTAGTCTTTTGGAAAAATAGAAAATATCTGGCAGGCCCCGTGGTCGTAATCACCGATGCATTCCTCAACACCTACAACCAGCGCACCATAGGAGGATACAACTGGCACCCACACAACCGCCCTGATGTCCTCCTATTTGTCACATCCACAAACACCATGTTGATAAAATTGACAGACGTGATCTACACATCCGCCTCTATGCAGACAAGCAGTCCAAATTGGAGACGGCGATGGATCATTTGTTATTGTTGGTGGCAGCGGCGGTTGCAGCCCTCGCAGCTGATCTTTTTCCTCGGTTCCTCCGACAAGGCCGTGGACTCGGCGCTGGCCACCGATCTAGGGCCCGATGATTGAGTCAGCTCCTTCCACAACTTGGAAAAAAAAACTGCACAGCAATAGGGAAAGGATCGGGGCCACAAAATCTCCACATAAACACGACTATGTTGCTAGTGATAATTTCTGGCAAAAACTTCAGAATTTTTCCCACCCGAAATTCGAAAAATGTGATAAAACAGATTCCTCCACGGGCCAACATCACCAATAACGCTTGTTGTTGCCGCCAAAATCCAATCAAAATTTTGAGGGAGGGTTTCCTGTTCCGTGGTTCGCTGGAAGGGGCCGATTTTTTCGTGGGGAGACAGCTACCACAAGGGCCTTAAGAACACGGAGGAGGACGAGCACCTACGTCTGCGCAGCTGCACGACCGTGAGCCCTGTCGATCAAGAGGTTCGCAAGAAGGTTTTTTGGGATTTGATCGTGAGCCGCCCCTGCTGCGACAGCGGTAAGCACGCCAAGCACATGCACATATACGACAGGTATTTTACATTTTCGGCATTCTTCAACAAGAGTCCGCTGGAAAAGTGGATCAATCATGTGCATTCTACCGAATCTCAGCACCTCACGTCTGCCCTGATTCGACCCATGAACCAGAAGAAATCTGACAGTCTCTGGAAATAACTGTTTCAGAGATGAAGGGTGAGCCGTCAACTCCATTTAAAAAATCAAATGCCCACACCGCGTGGCTACCTCCATGGATCTGCAAACCCTAAAAAACTAAAAAAATCTGAAATATCTGGAGGAAATTTTGGCCGCAATCTGCAGATCTCAAAAAATTTCTCAAATTTTTAAAATTATTACCATCTGGTTTCTGATCCATCAAATGATGGAGAGCATACTCCCTCGGTAAAAAATTTAAAAAAATGGGGGGAGGGAGGATTTCCATGAGGGAAATCCCCCCTCAAGCTCACAAGCTCAGGAGACCGCCTGGAGCTCTGATACCAAATGTTAGGAGGGAAAACTGAAGGGGATTTTAATTATTGATAAAAATGTTACAATATATAGGCATAAGCCTATATTCAACACATGACACTTGTCAAGAGAAACTGACAAGTGTCAAGGAAGGCATAGTGCACTTTACTTTAACTCTAACAGTTCTCGGGTGAGACCTATGAACATGGGTGGGTGCCCGCAGAGGGTGCCCATCATGGTTTCTGGGAGTGGCCTCCCGTTCAATTCTAGGAGGTCTCGGAGGTAACACTTGGTATGGTTTGTCTTGCATCAAGGGGTTGTGCCTCTCATACCTCTTCGCCCTTTGTGTTCGATGGGTTGGGACCCTCTCAGGCATATCGTTGTGGAGCAGCTCATCTGTTTGGCACCAAATGCACTCTTTACTAAGGCAATATAGATTCTCTAGCTGCTGTTGGTCCTGCCTAAGTTGCGTGATTTGTGCTTGGTGGGCGACATGTCTAGAAAAATCTAGGTCGATTTGCTTTGTCATCTTGAGTCTAGGAGGCCTAGATGCCTCCCCTATACATCTGTCTCGGTCATGGTGATCCGAGATTTCTATAGGTTGCTTCCCTCTATGGAGGTTAGCGGCATTCACCCGAGGTTATGGCCTCAGTGGGTGATCTTGATACATAGCAGGTGCGGAAGCACAATGCTCCCGCGCTATATATTACTCTTGAGGAATGTAGTGGTCTTCCTCGTCTTCCCTTTCATAAATGTGAAAGGGGCGGGCAGAGTTAGCTTGCCCTGGTTGAAGAGCCCCGTGCTTTGGATTTTTCCTGTTGTTTCTAACAGCGATGCGGGGTAGAGGAGGGATGAAGAAATCATGTGGCCCCTCCTTGTGAATCCTATGTTGTTTTAGCACTTCATCGCACGATGGCCAATCATAGCGAGCTTCTAAGGGAGCTTTCCTATCTATGTTGAGTGCCACATGTAGGGACTCCTCCTGAAAGGGTCTGTGCTCAGTGGGCGTGCCCCTCGAAGGGGTGCCTCCATAGTCCCATTCCGTCATGGTAGGATGTGGACTATCTTGTGGGTTCTGCCGCCAAGGTGGTATGACCAAGTCCTTGGGGCTGTATTGGAGGTGGCTTGTGCCCCCTTGTACACTCTTCGTAGCTTTTGCCCTTGATTGGGCTTGGCTATGAATGAATACCATGGTGGTGTCTCTCTACAAGATGCGTTGATTTTTATATTTTTATGTTTTTTTTTTATTTTATGTTACACTAAACAGAAAAGATCATACACACACAAAGCAATGATTATCTCATTTAAATATTAAAGGTGTGCCCTAAGTCTGGTTTAGTGTGTTTTGATTTTTGTTTGACAAATTTGTAAAATAAAGTGTTATAGTAAATGCAATATGATGGCTCTTATGACTCCCAAAAATGGTCGCCCCTTTGATATACCATTGCCAAGCCGATATACCAACCTCTCTATATACCCGCCCTTACGTGAGGGAAACTATTGGTACATGAGAGCAGATGGTACGTGGAACGTAGGCGGTACAAAAGGGGAATCGCCCTATTTTTGACACCTACCATAGAAGACTTATCCTCATGCGCTGGGAATCATCCCAGCTACACTTGGTCAAATTTCATCAGGATTTACGTCTAGCAACAGTAGCGATCGGGGTAATGGATGCAAATATTCAAGCCAAGGTGGTGATGAAATCCACCGTTGGTCTTGATCAAGGTCTGGGGTTTTACGACCAGCTCCCTGGTTTTTAAATTACCACGTGGTGTGTGGGGTTCTTTTTATTTTTGCAAAGAAATCAAACATGCAGCCAAAAATTTTTCTAAGCAAGCAAAAAAACTAAAAAACACAGAAACAAAAAGCAGAAAATGACAAAAGTTGTTCAGAACCCCTACCTCTTCTCTGCCCAAACATGATGCCTCTGAGTTTCTGCTCTAAAACTACATAGAGAGCTATTCATCCCTGGGTGAGGTGAATAACATAACTGTATTCTTCACAGGGTGAAATGAATTCTCATTCGTCCCTGGGTAAGACGAATTCCAACTCTGTACTCGTCATAGACTGGAACGAACAACAATCCAGCGTTTGAAAAATTTGTACCTGTAAGAAAAAACAACAATTTTTGATCAAAAATTTAATCTAAAAATCAGAGGACAAGGTCCCACCATGATCGCCACTGAAAGCACGAGGATACGGAAACAAAAAGGCAAACACCAAGCGCGATGCATGTGAAGCAAACTTAACGATTAAATCCTATGAATTGAAAGTGCATGAAAGGAAAGAAGCATAAACGCATGAAAACAAGATAGAAAGCAAAAATTGGTAGCAAATCCCTTTTATTGATATGCTTTAAATCTCGGTTACAAGACGTTTCCTCCCTTTTCAGGGGCTAGGAGCGTTAAACATTGCTTCGTTACGTGTATTAGTAAGCCTTCTTCCGCGTGCCCACATGTAAAATGGGCGGACCAAAATGTCATCGCCGCTTGCGTAGATGAGTCTTGACTCCTTGCTGCTTCCCTGGTGTCGAAGACCTGCGTTCAGAGAAACAAAAGAGATTAGTAGCACCTGCAGATAAAATAAAACACGCGATTCCCAAGGCCCACTATTAGTGCATGCATGAAAATATTATAGCGATAACCAAATGACATCAGAATAACCTAAGATTTTAATAGAAGCATGAGTATATTACCAGGAAGGCACTGCAAACGGAACAGTAAAAAAAATTGCCATAGATTCGTATTCGCTCCGGGGTGGGATGATTAAACCTACAACAAACTGTCAGATAGAACCCTCCTAAATGTCTTGTCCCAGAGGCTCCAAATAACCTACAAAGTTGGGTTTTAGGTAAAAGGGGGTGTTTTGGAAAGACCCAGAAGGTCATATTTTCCCAATTTGGCCTCTTTCACCAGGAATTTGATGATGCTACCTGCAAGTTAGTAAAGGCGAGAAATGATAAAAACATGATCAAAACTCATCCAAATCGCATGAAATTTAAACTACAGCTTATTTGAACAACATAGAACAAGATGCAAAAATAATAGAAAGGAAATCTGCCATATATTTCCTTTTGCTCTGGGGTGGGAAGATTAGACCTGCGGTAGTGTGGGGGGCGCCCGGGGGCAGAGTGCCCGCTGTTTGGGGCCCTGTTTAAAAAAAAATCCACTTGGGATGGGTCCAAAACCTTTTGTGGGGGATTTTCAGCAAATTTTGTAGGATTTTATGGCCAAATTTTGGGTTTTGGGTTCAAGTTGTGCTTCCAATGATCACCCAATAACCTCCCTTCCAAAAGAGAGATTAGGGATGTGAAAGCACAAGCAAAGGGGATGAAGACATAAAACAGAAGCACTTCATTGCTTCAATGCTCCTAATATATCTATCTTTTTGGGTGAGAAGACTCACCATTTTATATACCCAAGGGTCTCTTTGAATTAGCATGTAGAGGTGCCACTTGGCAATCATGCTTTTTTCAGTGAAGAGAAGACTTCTCCCTGATTAAGGGCTTCATAACTGCCCCTATGACTGCCTCTATGACTACCTCTTTGAGCTCAAAAAAACTCACTCGCACTCCCATGCAATGAAGGGATAGTTAAGTGGCAGATCTGAGTTGTCATGTGTCGAGGTTTGACTTTTTTCCTATCAAACCTGCTATTCGCCCCACCCAGGAGCGAACGCTAGTAATCGTCCTTGGGTGGAATGAAAACCAGTCTGTATTCATCCCTGGGTGGAACGAATAAGGAGAAGAGTGCCTGAAAGGTTCCAAATTGATTTCTGACCTTCCAAAACTGTTGTGAGAGTGGCTAGGACCACTGTTTAACCTCTAGGGGCTGCCCTAGGGGTTGTGTGTGTCAATGCGATCAGTGTTTGCAGTCACATAATCGGATTGGTGCTATTTTGGTGTCTACAAACTTTATCACAACTTGCAATGTCCTTTCCACTTAAAGGAACACCTCATTTAAAGTCCCCCTTGGGGCAATCATTTAAAGCCCCCCTTGGGGCAATTATTTAAATTTCCCCTTGGGATGATCATTTAAAATTCCTTTTGGGGAACAAACATTTAAAATCCCTCTTGGGGTACAAACATTTAAAGTCTCTCTTGGGGCACACACATTTAAATTCCCCCATAAGACAATCATTTAAAGTCCCTCTTCAGGAGAAACATTAAAAGTCCCCTTGGAGCAATCAATGAAAAGTCTCCCTTGGGGTAATCATTTAAAGTCCCTCTTGGGCATAGACATTTGAAGTCCCCCGATAATAAGGCATTTGAAAGTTCCCCCTAGGCTTATTCATATGAAAATCCCCCCTTTATGACATTCAAAAATAGGAACCCCATTTAGGTTATCATCACATTATGCATATACATATCTTGTATCACATAAAAATATCATAATAGACAATCCTTATGCACTTGCATAAGGGTTAATCATTATACTTATTTAATCTAAAAAATATGCCCCAAGCATTATACATATTTTTTTGCTTGGACACATGATTTGTACATATCATATCATATCACCATACAAAGTCCTTTGGGTAATCCAACAAAGTCCTCTAGGCATGCTAACTAAGTCCTTTAGGCAAGCTAACTAAGTCCTATAGTAAAAGCTAACTGAGTCCTTCGGGTAAGCTAACCAAGTCCTCTGAGCAACTCTCAACAGTATCCAAGAGATATTTGTATATATTCTCACTTGGATGCATCATCATTTGAAACACCCTTTAAGTGTGTATCCAAGGCCACCACTTAAGGGTGAATCGATATCAAACCTTGTATATACATCATGTACACCTACTCCTACTCATAGGGACATCAATTCTAAA
This sequence comes from Wollemia nobilis, assembly GCA_028583015.1. NCBI lineage: Eukaryota > Viridiplantae > Streptophyta > Pinopsida > Araucariales > Araucariaceae > Wollemia > Wollemia nobilis. Next base: position 3,055,878 of record JAQPPZ010016363.1, on the reverse strand, counting down.
ACCATAAGTAGGCTCACCCAATCATACACTCTTTCACAATCAATCATCAACCTAAACAACTCACCTTGATCTTAGCCAATATGTTCCCATCATCTCCATACAAATTTGAATTGGCCTTCCCTCTAAAGCCTATGGGGGCACACATGGTGCATGGTAGCATTCAATACTTCCCAAAATACAATCCTTAACAAAATATATTCATTCCAACACTTCTTGTTAGTATATAAATAGGCTAAGGGGCATCCATCAATCATATTTCCTTCCTCATGATGATAACAAACTTTTGTTCATCATAATATTTTCTCAAAAGCTTGTGCAATAGTGAGACATAACCCCCAAGACATATCATCACATTAAAATTGATACAACTACAAAATTATATTTACACATACTTAGGTCTCATTCTCCCAAGTTTCTATCTTATCATTCAAACATTAGAATACAAATTCATATCTATCTTCTCCTTGCTTGGGAGCAAGTATCAAAGCAAAATCATTCTTTCACAATTATCATGAATATTTCACATCGGATCAATACACAAACATCACGTATACAAACGTCTTTACAAACATACTCAATCTCACCTATATCCCTTATGGTATATTATAACTATTCAAACATGCACAACTCTCAAACCAATTTTTAAAGCAAAAGATATTATTTTAATTAAAATTATTTTATGCCATACTTCTCATAGCATGCCATGCATTTACTCAATAAAATTCTTTGGGTATACCGCAAAAGCATGTATTACTAACAATCATTAACAACTAACTCTACTAACAACAATACCTCATCATGTCATAAGTGCTTATCTTTTATGAAGTATCCTAGACCACCATTTAAGCATGATGAGATTTTAATTCCATCTCCATCAGCGCTTGTCCATTATCATGGCTCTTAGGCCATCGCTTGGGAATGGAATCATCACATATTTTCAAGCACTAGTCCATAAGTATTTTTGGGCTCAAAGAATGACACTTGATTTGGGATTATAATGAGTGCTTATCCATTATCAGGTCTAAAGGCCATCACTCACAACATATATGAGTTTTTATCTATCATTAGACCTTAGGTCATCACTTAAAAGAGTAACTATTCGCTCTTAGCATTTAATCATCATTAGAATCACAAGGTCATCGCCAAGCAATCCATCAATTTCTAATATCTGCTATCAATCATCAATACATTACCTGAACAAATCAAATCATCACAAAATTAAATCATCATATAATCAAATTCAATTCAAAATCATCATAAATATCACACAACAAATCCAAATTTTTTGATAATTCTCTCCAAATCATCAATTTGGTGATAATTCTCAAGGGGGAATCCATGGGGTAAAATTTTAATATGGGGTAAATGTTTTTAGACATCAATAAGAATACATAATTAAATATGAGACATACATAAAAAAAAATATCTAATCAATCATCAAATCAACTTCTTCAATAGAAACAAACATGCTAGTGTCAAAATTGGGGTCCCACAACATATTTTTGATACATTCATTTTACAATGAATACATCAAAAAAGGATTGTTGGATAATAAATTCTTGTTGCTGGGCCATATGAGTTTTCTGTTGGGCCATCTCTTCCCTTTGTTATTCCATGTGAGTTTGTAACAATTGAACAACTTTAGCAAGATCTGCCATCTTCTCTGACAAGATCATTAGGAGGGGGTTCACTCAATCATTTCATCCTTATTTCACATTGAGGGCCTTATTGTATTAATATTGATCTTGGTCCTCTAGTAGGTCCTTTGGTGGTTTCTTCCTCCCTACCTCCCATAAGATTTCCAGAAGATCCACCTCGTAGAATTCATGTCATTTGACTTGTATGTGAAAGAGGTAGTCTATTAGTTTAATACAAATCCACAACCAGAGTCTATAATTTATATCTACTTTTACTATGATACCATATGTAACAACCCAAATCTACTCACTTGGTTGTACCACACTAAAATTTATAAATTAAATACTACCTTATTTTTTAAAATTTTAATACAATAGTTCACTCATAAGTTTACCTTCAGGATCATAGCAAACTTGCTTCACCCAAATATTCACTAGCATAAGCTTAATTTAGTACAGGCATATTACACCACTTTTGGGTTCAAGACTGCTGCAGACCAGTCACCCAAGTGGATGAGATCGGCCAAATTTCGTAAAGGTGCCATTAGTGGAATTGACTTGTCTCATTTAACATCCTCATTTTTTGGCATGAGGGTCAATCCACAATAGGGGTTATCCTCTAGGGTCCATACACCTAGAGGGTGGACACTTGCTTCCCTATCCCTTATCATTTCGAACCTTCGACTATTCGTCATTCATGTTCCTATACCGAATGAAAGAGAAATAGCGTACTTATGGCTAGTGTCTAGCTGATTATCCTCTACTTGGAGTCAGCTAGAGCTATGCCAATAGACTAGCCTTAGTCTTCATCTCACATGTTCTTTTGACCCACGTTCATATGTCCCATACCATATAATGAGGCTTAACCAACTTGGTCAAAGATACTAGGGATCTATCATAATACTAGTCTAGATGCAACCTAGAGAAGGTATCCCATACCGCCCCTCGTTACCAAACTTGACCTAGTTGATTTAATCGACCAATCCTATCAGTCAACAATTGCTCTGGATACTGTTGTGCGCCTAATCGTACCTCAATAGTATTCGGATGAATTTTGAGCATCTTTTATCATCAATGCTCAATATCATGGTTATTCTCAAAACTCCAACTATTCTAAGTGTCTGATTTCAAGTCCCACTAAAAATTCAAATCTAGAGTTTCAACCTAACCCAACAAGTTTAAATTTTCCCATAGACCAATGCTTCTCAAGGAAACCTCTCTCTCTCTCTCTATATATATATATATAACTAAAAACTTAGGAAGATACCAATGGTTACACACTTATTTGCCTTAGAATAAATAATGGTTATAAGCAATCTCCTCCATTTTATGGATATTATTGGCTCCAAGGTTTGGAAGAAAAGAACAAGTTTAGGCATAACATCCTATCCATCCATCTTGAATTCTTTCAAATAAAGCATAAGCAAAATATTAGACTTTTCATCTTTCATAATAATCCTATCTCATTTCTCATCTTCTATTGACATAAAGAAATCAGATTAAAATAAACCTATCCATAAATTGCAATTCATCATGGTCTCAAATACAAATTGCATATGTAAAATCATACCCCTATATTTAACTCCGTCTTTGCTGCCAACTAAGCAACTTCCAACACTCTATGGGTTTTATATTTAAATACAAGTTTAGCCAATTTTATCTATTTACTCCAAGGGATTCAGTTAGCCTTTCGCTTGAGAGTTATATCACCGCTTAAGCTATTGGACAATCCAATAAAGGATCACTGGCCCCATCATAGCATGCTGCTAAATAATGATACCAAGAGTAATTAACCAAACAAGATACCCAATAACTATTTTGACCTTTACGTTAGCAACTCATGACATCTTAATGACAAGCAGGGTAATACAACAAGGTCTTAGAATGAGCAATTACAAAGTTTGGTATAATTTTTCCACACCTTTACCAATATAGCTTAGTCCCTCTGCATACATATATGCAAAAGTTTTATTTTTAAGAAACAAGGTTAATGTTGTTCTCCCAACACAACTTTGGCTACAAACAACTTTCTTTAAGAAATTAGGGGAGCATGACAACCTAGGTTCAAGATGTTTTACCAACATAATTTATCCCCAAACCTAAGGTAAGGTTTAAATTTATTTTATAATTAATGAATGAATAAATTACTAACTAAAACAAAGGATTTCACGTTGTTTTAACCACCATACATAGAAATCAAGCCATTTTAATTATTTTATCATCATTGTTTTAATTCCATTGCACAAAATTCACATGGTACTAACACATGCTTTCACAAGCCTCTATTGAAACTTGCATAACAAACTTAAGATGTTTTAAACCAAACCCATACTTATAATATTTACTTGAATACATTGCACATAAATATAGATAGCCACAATAAAGTTTTGCTGGTTCAACAAGTTTTAGAATTCGTTTGCCACATTATAAATGATCATCCTTCACAGGTGTAACAATTGAATTTTGAGATACGGATTAATACAAGAAGAACCTCTAATACCGAATAGGGTGTCACCAAAATAATTTTCACACATCACAATTACTGCAATTCAATATTACAATAATGATTCAAGCACATCCTGTACATGCATGTACTACAACTCTCATCAGAACACACTTTTATGAAGATAAATATGTTATCATATTGTTAAACATACAACTGAATTACTATAGACCTTCACTCAGATGTTGTCACCCTTGCTGATCTTCTCCACACCATGTACTGGATTCCACTTCCAAACTTGATGGTTTGAGGTTTTAGAGTGAAGGGATCAGATTTCGGCTCTACTCTTCATGAATGCATTACTAAAATATACAAAATACATACATGCAGACGTTTACTAGAAGTCACATTGCATACTAAAATACTAATGCATGTGATTCACTTTAAACATCTCCTCATTTCCAAGCAACAATAACATGCACAACTAAAATAAAATATATATTCCAATTATGAATTCATGAAGTAATCACTCAGGCCACCAACATTTTCAAACAAGTGTACACTCAACATAATTTTTCCCGTTTCATTTTCACACAGGAACACAAGCAAACTTCCATATTTACATATTATCCTTTCTTTTTAAATAAAAGCAAGCAAGGTTAAATTACTGTGGATGATCTACATGAAGTCCCTTGCAGCACTTATCCCATCCAAAAGTTGTCCGAAACTTCCAGATCCTCCACTGCCAATACGTTCACCCATTCTTTTTTTTTTTGTTTTAAAAGCGATTCACCATCCACAATCTAGCAAAACCTAGACCCAAGATGTCTTTATCATTTTTTCTCGTTTCTCCCTCAAGCTGGTTTATTCCTTCCAATCCGCCTTCTCCACTACCTTCAACCAATTTTATTTTTCATTTATTTTCCTCCCTTCTCGGTTCTCATTTATGGAGAGAGTAGAAGTCATTATGACATTTAACACCATGCGCTAATGTGGTTAAGTTGACCACTACTCCACCCCATGATTATCCATTCCATGATGAAGAAAAACCATTTAATTTAATTTTACATATTTGCTACTATTGAAACATATCATCCATAATAATACACTTGCAATTAGACTTCTTTAAACCATGCATACATCCACTTACTTGCATTCCTATTTTATATCTATTTTTTTTAATTTAAACTATATGCATATTGAAATAATCAATGGCTCCCATCATCATCACCACTCAAACCAAACACAAGACTCAATCAAACATGGAATCTACATGATATGCAAGTAGAGCGTCCATGTACTCGTGAGCTAAATCATCACTTCCCTTATTACCTTTTTCGTTGATTAACTTTCCTTCCTTAATGACTTTGAACCTGGTCCTGCATTCATAGTAGCTATCAACAGTACCATAATTCACAAGAAAAGGTGGGGTTACTACCGTTTTACTTATCTATAAATATCCGTGTGAGGAGGATCATTATAGAGGACCAAGAGGTAAATTTAGATAATAGTAGATTATAGAAAATGTCTCCTTGGAGAGATTTTTATGATCTAGTAAAGGCTTATGATCTAGCCAATAATAAAGACCAGATCCTAGATGAAAATGATAAAAATAATGGAAAATAATCCAAGGTGGATAAAAGCAAAATCTTGGAATGGTGGATCTTTGGATGATAACGTGGCTAGTAAGAAAAGAAGAATGGGCTAATCAAGGAGGATAAGAAATTTTTAGAATGTTATGATAAAAAATTTCAAAGCTAGGTTGATGAAGATCAATAAAATGTCACTCTAGTACAAATGGAAGAAACAGATGATGAAAATTGATTCCAAAGGGAATTAAGATACAAGTAAATAAATTCTCATCCAAGGTGAGTATATCAAGGAGTAAACAAACATAAAGGAGGAACTAACTAAAAGAACATGCCACTAAAGAGAAGAAAGAGGGCTAAAAGTTCAAAAGGATCAAGTCTAGAATAACAACAACTGTTGGAGGGAATCCCAACATGGTAGCAAAAGAGCCCTCCACTTCACCATTAGAACCACAACATGAATACTCAATGAAAGCAAAAATTAGGAAAAGGATGGGCTATGTTGTAGAAGGCTTCGATGGAAGAGGGACAAGTATAAACTAGCACCTATAGCTCAAATAAAGGCAACACCAATTGATAATTGGAGCTAGTACTAGCTAGTAAGAGAAGGAGAATGATCTACATTCTACACTAGTACCTTTTGATGCCTTGACTAAACTAGAGGCTCAAGAACAAACAAAGAGAAAAGGATCCCCATTAATTCAACAAGAGAAGGGAGCAAAAAGAACCAAGAGTCAGGATATCTACTCAAGAGAAAGCCTATGTGTAAGACATAGGTAAGTCACCTCTCATACCTACTGTTATCTCTTATAGTCCCTCTACACCACCACACTCTTCCTTAAATCAAACTATCCATGAAGAATCACCAAATCTATCTCTTTCTAAGAGCATAAATTTTATCGCTTCATTTGAGAACTAAAAAACTTTTAGAGGCTCACAACATCAAAATCTGGTGAGTGTTGTTGCCTAGTCCACAAATACCCCTGTATTTATTTCCCATTCTCCAATTATTCTTTGCTACAAATCAAGTCAGGACTTTGTAGCAAATTCTTAAGGAAGCTTCAACTCTAGAATAGCTACAACAAAAGAAATCCAAGTTCTAGAAGAATAATTATAAAAAAAAATTGAAGAATTCTAGATTTTGGAAGAACAACTTACAATCAGAGCTAGATGAAGAATTTACAATCAGAACTAGATGAAGAAAAGAAAAGGGTACAAGTACCTAATTTCTTCTAAGAAATATTTGTATCATAGCAATGTTTTGGCAATATAGTGCTTTACTCAAGATTCGGTTTTTATATTCAAACTATGTGTTTATAATATTTGGTTACTCCACCAACGTTTCATTTATATTTTCAAGAGCTAAACTATAGAATCTTTAGTTGTAACTCTTTAGGGTTACAATAAGAAAACATTTTTCTTCTATTGAATATATAGATACACACTTATAAAAGAAGCATCTTTATATCCTCTTAAAAAAGTGCTTAAATAAATAATATTTTATTTATTTATTTATTGATTTGAAAAATCATTAACTGGTTAGAGCAAGTGTTTACTCATATTTTCAAAGGATCTATGCATCTATAACAAACCTTCAAAAATCTATTCTCCTATATGCCTAATTTGTCTACAAAGATGAGATACTACTAATGTATCTGTGGTTGCAGGAGACAGGTTTCGTTACTAGCAAGACAATGCAAAGGAAAGTGGTCTCCTCAACAGGGTAAAAAGATTATTATGGTGTAAGGTAAGTCAAGGGAGATGATGAGCGGTGATGTATTTTCCAATTCATAGGGGCAAGGAATCCTATGGGCAATGCATTTGCCAGCAGTCCATGTAGTATGCATATCATGTAGCTGCATTTATAGGAGTGTTTGATGTCTGATATTTTGTGAAATTGTAATAATGAATGACAATAAAAATGATTAATGCATGGAAGCCATAGTTAAAAATTAATGAAACAAATGAAATAGGATTAAAAGTGTTTTGAGGTTTAAAGGAAAAATATATGTGTTCTTTTAAGGAATGGATTTATTTAAAATTTAATTATATATATATATATATATATATATATATTAAAATACAATTAATAGTATAAACACCAATATATATAAGTATAATAAAAACAAATAATAATATTTGTTCTATGGATGCTTTGGAGGTAAGGTAATATAGGACTTTAAGCAAATGTTATATTAAAATAAATAAAAAATGAAATGAAATGAATATAATAATAATTCAAATATCAAAGAGTGTTGCTTGGGCATTCTTTGCAAAAGATAATCAGGGACTTGTTGGCATATCTACGAAGGTTAATATGGTTGTTAAAAAAAAGGAGTAGTGGAGACCACCTGACAATGTTTTAGATTAGACAAGCTATAAACTACCACTGGTTTTTACATACGAAGGATGGTGGGGAAAAACCATCATCTAGATGACAGATAGAAGAGGAGAAAGAGGGTGGTGGTGGTGAGGTATGGTTTCCAGAGAAGGGTGAAGCGAACCACAGAAGAGAGGAGAAGGGACTAGAGTATAGGAAAAGAAGCAAAAGAGTGGGAGGTGAGGAGAAAACAGTAAGTGCTCTTGATAATAAAATTTAAAAGAAATTTAATGGAAAAATTCAACTATGTTTGAATTAAGAATTTAGGATATGTAATAAGGAAAAATCAATAGGTCCGAGGTGTAGACCAATTGGTTCCCCCAAACCCCGTCAGGGTGGCGGAGGTCCAAGGTTCAAATCTCGGGCCTCGCTGGACTGAATGCTTGTCCCCTTCTTGGTGCTTTCAGTGGCGTAAAAGGTTTAAAATGATCGTGGCATGGTGGTTATAGGGGTGGACTGTGCGAAGATTTGTGTGGCGGCTTTCGGTATGGACAACACACAATAATATGGCAGCCGAACAACCTGCCCAGATTCGTGACGGCTACCGATTCCACCATGTACCAAAAAAAAGAAGAAGGAAAAATCAATCAATCTGTGTGATGTCTGTAGTGCACGTGCTCTTGAAGATTTATTGCATTAATTTTTTATGTGTTGGTGAATGGCCATAAGTCTGGTTGGTTGAAAACTAAAACCAAATTAGTTCTTCTTGAATTACTATTGCTACATGTTGTGATGATGTAAGCAATGATAAATTGCTATGTGAATTATTGTATGGGAACCAAGAACGTGTTTCCTTCTCTAAAATATATATTGAGGCTGCATGCTGTGTAAATGTTGCCGTGAAGTGTATATAGTGCTGAATGAATATTAAAACTATTGCATGTTGATTTGTGTTCTAAAAATGATGGATGCATGTAGAATTAGATGCATTGCATGGTAGAACGACTGTTCCGATCCTTGAATCCACCGGGTAATTGGGAGAGGAGAAATATTTATGTGGAACATTGCAAAACATCGTGCATGCTATTTCTTTTAAGACTTCTTCAGCATTCGGGTGTCAATATTCATGTATAAAGAGATGAGAGTAATGTTGTGTTATTCCTTTTGGGTATCTAGAAATTCCACTCAGGGAAATATTGATACCTGAGTCATATAGGGTTTTAGATAATCCGTTTCATGCATTAGTATTAGAAAATGTGACTCTTGGATGAAAAATAGAGCAGAGGTTGTAGATTATGTATTGATATTGAACATATAGTCCGAAAAATAAGTACACGGTTGGACTTAGAAACATGATGTAAAAATATTATACTCTCAGATGTTTATATTGTTTTATTTTTAAACATAAATATTATTGAAGAGGAGCAATTTGTGTTTTTATAAGATAAAGTACAGTCTGTTTCATTCTTCAATTGTCATGTTGAGCTTGAATACATCAGTGCTGTGAGTAATTGTTTAGACTTGTAATATTTTTAATTATAATGTAGTCAATTGTTATGAAGACTTGATGCAAGGACGTGATTCTTAAAACACAATTTATAGTTTAGAGGTAAAAGTCTCTATCAATGGAAAAAACCTCTTGTTTTTAGATCTGATGCTTAATATAGTCTTGGAAACTTAATTTAGCACATAGTGAATGATGTTTATTTCTCTTTCCTCATATAAGATGTAACATGTCTGGAATATGTGATAGTATACTTGGTTCTAGCTTACATCAGTTCAAATTGAAAATGAATTGATCTAGTTTTTAAAGCACCCTAAATAGTCCTTAATATTCTACAATGGATTGAGAAAACGAGTAAAACTTTGGGTATGCAAAACAAGTCTAATTTTGACATCTGATTTACAGTTTTACTACGTCTATTTGAAAGCCTTATATCAAGATTAAAGTATGGTTTAACACATAAGAATTACTGAAATAATTAGTAGGGAAGCTTCAACATAGTAAATCATGAAAGCTTTATTCCTTGTAGAAGGATATCCAATTCAAACAAAGGTCGGGTATAAGAGTTTATAGGAAAAGCTGTTCAGATTGAAACCAAGCATAAAAACTAGAAAACGTATGGCTGCTTATTGAGTTTCAAGCCAATAGATAGTGGTGATTATTAAACCTTTAAATAGTCAAACATTTATAGAAAATTCCAACTATAGCCAATGAATTTCAGAATTGTGGATTAAATAAACTTTAAATGCAACCTAAGGTTGTGGGTAGGACAACCTTGATAAAATTCAAGATTGTGGGGAGGACAATCTTGTGAAGATAAATTAAATGGTGTTGCGGTTAGGCAATCACCATGGAAAACAAGTTTTAAATGGTGTCATGAGTAGGCAATCACCATGGAAAACAAGTTTTAATGATGAAGCGGGTAGGCATTCATCATGGATCAGGGCACTAACCGTACTTCTAATGGAAAAAGGCCAGAATGGGAGGTAACGAAGGGTTGTATGGGCATATCTTCTAGGTTATCCCTACTAGTGATGAGTGATGAATTGTGTTAGACTAGGTGAATCCGATAGCACGATGGTATAGGACATCATGTTGGTTAATCTACACAAGACGTCGGGTGCTTATCAGGTATTGGTAAGACCTTAGTCGATGCTCCATAAAGAATGGATGATCATCTAGCTCGAGCATGTATGCACTAAGTCTTACATGACACAAAAATACAAGTTCATAAACTCATGTTAAGACACGAGAAAGTTATGGGTCACACCTCTAGGTGTTTTGGGCTCTAAATTCATGTTAATACACGGTAAAGTTATGCGTCACACCTCTAGGTGTTATAGGCTCTAGAGGAAAAGAAACCCACTGCCTGAACTTGGAATCTCGGGAGGAGAGTGAAGTTCAAAAGAGACAACTCTTCGGGATTTGGCCGATCTTGATCTCATGAGTATTTCGAACACTCATGAAGGTGAAATAACATGCTCATATTAGAAAATGATATAAGATTTCAAAATATAAAAAAATAAAGAATTTTTATCAAAATTAAAACCTCTGATATTGGACAACGAAGTGAGTAAACTTGGGGTGAATGGAAAACCAAGCGAAAAGACTTGACGTGTTACAGCCTCCAAAGAAGTCATATTTATAACTATACTCTAAATAAATCAAGTTGTAAAGAGAGTGTGATAGGTGTAAAATTAGGGTTTTGTTTTACACATGACTTTTCTTCTTGCGAGGACTTATAGAGCGTTGAAAATTCTTTTACTAACCTGGTGCAAGTATTTTAAACAATTTTACTCCAACAGGGTGTATCAACATAGGTAGAAAGGAAACACTTTAACATACAAAGGTGTTATGTGATTTTTTCATCGTTGAAAGCAAGATTAACCAAAGAATAAAGTCAAGTTTTTTTTTTTTTTTTAACTAAGAAAGGGAATTAATGTTGAAGATAAATTCATGGTTTATTTTAGTTGATGCAATAAATGCATAATTAGTGGAAGACAGTGCCAACCTTCCAAATTGTTTTGGCATCCACCATCCTAAATTGACCTTTTAGATTGTTGATTGTGGAAGCTTCTTGCTGAGGTTTCAAACCTATTAATACTTAAACTCTATAATCATTTTATAAGGTAATGGATGCAATATAAAGGATTGAATCAATGTATTTATTTATTAATTTTTTAAATCAATATTTATTTAATATCAGAGCTAAGTTGATATGAATATTTTTGTTGTAGGATCTACTTATTGTATGTGAACTTGAAGGAATTGGTGTGATTACAGCTGGAGTTGTAAAAGCACCCAGAGCTTTTTTTAGTTGTCCTGATTTATTTCATTGTTTTCTGTCTAAAGAATGGGCAACAGAATCCCTAATCCATGAAGCCTGAATTTTTTCGAAGGCCGGATTCCATCTGAGCGCGGCCACTTGAACAATTTGGAGCGTATTTGTTTATTCCTTCACGTGAAAAAGGAGCTTTCCCATACGTTCGGTGCAACATGGTAGTTAGATTGCAGGCATGGATGATAACCGCGCCACACGAGCTGTGCAGGAGTGCTTGCTGAGCTGTTGGAGGATAGTCAGTACGAGAAAAACAAACCAAGTACATGCGCTACGGATCAGACAGGATGTCATACAAATGCCAATTGGATCAGTCAGGTCCACCATGTATTTGAAAGCAGCAGTTTGAAGCTATTTCTGCTTTGGCAGGTTCATCGGCGAGAGCCGAACCCATCTGCCTGCAAGGGGGTCGAACCCCAACTTTGGGGTTTGTTGGGTGCAAAAAGAAAGAGCCAGGGTTTGTGAATGGAATACGATACGGGCAAAGAGAGAGGAGTCACAGATGTATTTTATCAAGTGTTGACCGCCTTAAAACTGTAATATTGTTGTTAGCTTTGCTCTTAGCGCGAGTGACCTTCATTTCTCTGGCAGCAGCGTGGGTTTTTGAGTTTTGCACTTTTGAGTTGCAGTTCTTATTTGGTGTTTTAATCAACAATGTTCTATAGAGCGCTCTATAAGGTTCAAGAATAAAGGTTAAGGTTATGGTTATGTTGGTTTATCGAAAGTAGTGAAACCAAGTTTGTGAAAAGATAAACTTAAATGAAACTTAGTTATTGTGAGCAGATAAGATACGAGGTAGTTTAGTTTAGTGCTAGGATTTACATTTATGTGAAATTTGTGGTACAAATAATCACTTTAATAATTATTGTTGGCAAATAACCAACAAAATATATGTTGATTGTGGATGGCTAGATGTGAAATAATCAATGGTGGCTAAATGTAATAAAATGGAATAAAATTAAACAAATGTTGAATGAATTTTACGAAGAATGTTATCTTTTCAAAAGCACATATTGATTGATAATAACTATTAAGTATGATATATATTTATGTGTTTGATTGAGTGGTTGAAAGACCATAACAATAGTTCAAATTTATAAAAGCCTTATTGTAAATAGTACCTAATTAGCCATGTGTTCTAAAGAGGCAAGACCTATCTTCCCTTATGTGTTTTAGAAATATTATACAAAATGAATTTATAAAAAAAATGTTGGAGATAAATTCATTTTGGTGAAATTTGGTTATGCAATAAATCCATAACTAGTGGAAGATAGTGCCGATCTTTCAAATTATTCTGGCATCAACCATCTTAGTTTGACCTTCTAAATTGTTCATTCTAGAAGCTTTTTGTTTGAAGCTTCAAACCTATAAATACTTTAATGATTTTGTAAGGTAACCGATACAATCAATATTATTAATTACAACCAAAATTAAAATATCCTATTTTTATGCACTATTTTTTTTATTGAAAGCCTTGTTCCTTTATGCATTCTCTCTTATTAGTTCTATTTGAAAACTAACAAATAAATAGCGTGTGCCTCAGGTTACATGGCAACAACCTAGAGACAAGGCCATGGCAACAACCTAGCGACAAGGTCCAAGAAGAATGACACATTTATAACTTAGAATACATTATACCTTAAAAGTCCATATGTCATTAGCATAGCTTTTCTTCTATATTGAAGAAATTATTCATCTTTAAAATGGTTACATTAAATGGTCTCTGCAATTATCTAGTCTTTTTATTTTTATTTTTATTTTTTTAATTTGAAGATGATAAACTTCAGAATAACTAGACAGTTTATCATTAAAAATAATTTGTTGGATATTTTGAGGTAAGGAACAAAGCTCACCTCTATGGTACTTAATCTAAAATGTGCACCATTTCAAATTCTAACCGTGGGACACAGATTTTAGTTTTCATCTTTTTGTTGAAAGAGATATAGAATTTCGTTGGAAAAGGTGTCTACCCTGACCCTTCATAAAGCACCCTCCCAGTCCATGTGGGCACATATTGTCTGTAACTACATCTGCATGGCATAGAGTTTGCTAGAGAGATCTTGTGTTTCACAAAGTGATCATAACATACCGTGTTCCACTTGGGATACTTCCAATGTAGAGTGTATAGAAGGGCCTTTTAATGGATCTGATGTTGTTGCAGTGAAAATTTTTAGTAAATTCATTGAATAAGTTAAATAGCAGTGTTGTTTGCTTGAAAAGCACAGCTCCCATTGAAAAGAGAATACACACGCTGCAATGTTTCAATCAATTGACAAGGCTGTTGTTTCCGCTTAGTCTTCATGTGAAGGGTTGGGCCTTAGACACATTAGACTTAAAAATAGTATTTGTAAAACCAACAGGATTTCTCTTAGTCTTCATGTGAAGGGTTGGACCTTAAACACATTAGAATTAAAAATAGTATTTAAAATCAATAGGATTTAATTTCTATGGGTTAGTGGATTGGCAAATTTTTAGGGTAACTTGTTTGGAAAGGTACTAGTTTGATTTGAATCTTTTAAGTGTGTGCTAGACAATGACAGTATGAATCCCTGACCGACGATCTTTTTATTTTGGCGGGTCAACAGTAATAAAACAAAATAGATTTATTAGAAACAAGTCTCCTATTTAAAAAACCAAAAAAGGTTTTCAAAAGGTTCTCTGCACATTTTAAAGGTTTTCAAAAGGTTCTCTGCACATTTTAAAGCAGTAAATCTACATGCCCAAAGAGAAGCCGTTTCAATCAAAAGTCTAAAAGAAATAGAAACCGTGGAATTTTTTTGAGACACAATATTAATTTGGAACATACGACTTTATAGATTTTATATATATTCAAATCCAAAAGTACAAGCCAACTATATACTATCTATATATATATAGGTTTCTAAACGCAGATGAATACAGTGATTTGAATAAAAAATGAAACCTGCTATACATAGTTTGAATACTTCCAGATATACAAAGACAGAAAATTGATTAGTAATTCTTATATGTTTGACTTGGGCATGATCTCCCATTATCATGGCATTCTATGACCACTATACAAACCAGTTACTTGCTATTAGTAAATATTGTAAAGAACAAAATATTTTCCTTTCATTCATATATGGACAACAAGGAAGCAAGCCCTGCAAAAATTGGCAGGGTATAGCCACAATGCCAGCCTTGTGAAGTAAATACATACTCAAAGGGAGGTATTGCAAATCTTTTGTCAGAACTCAACTTTTTAGGTTTCTAACAGGTTAAGACATGCTTGAGACCAGATAGCTTTCCTCAACATTTTCTTTATAGTTTCGCTTTCTTCACTTTCTTCATAATGCTATAATATTCAAAATCTTCATTTTTAAACTTACAGCTTTCATTTTGAGCTATGCCAGTCTTTCTCAATTAGGCCTTTATATCTAAAGGTAATGTTTTTTAGCTTATTCATGACAAGATAGGAAGAGACTATCAATCACATAAGTTTAGAAATTAAAAATAAAAAACGAAAAGGAAAATACCTTAGAGGTCCACCAATTATAAAAGGGACTACCAAAAATGAAGAAATAGTGTAGTTGCCATGTTGAGAATACCCTATTTTTTCAATATTAACATTTTAAAAAGACCCAAAATCTAGGCTAAGGATATACTAAAGCTTTCTACAAGTACTTGTTTTTGTTTTTTACCATTTCATTGAATGGTTAAGATGGAAAAAATGTTTTCAATTTGAAGAAAAGATGACACAACAGGAAGCAAAAATATTATCAGAGGTTTGCAGAGGTTTTCCAGAATGGAAGCAAAAATGACAGAGCATGAAACAACATAACCAACATATATTTTCTGTGGTGTGTTAACATCAGGTGTCAAAGTCAAACATCACAAAGTCTCTACCTTTTGGCTTGCTACTAGCATCTGGTCTACCATCCTTTTATAAATTTGTAGCCATGGTTGTCCATATGTTTCTTTTCAAATGTTGATTATCTTCATGCTAACCATGGATGTCCCTATGTTTCTTTTCAAGTGCTGATATCTTGATGCGAACCATGCCTCTCACAATAGTCATTAAATGTAGCTTAAAACATAAGTGATTTTACTAAATACTAAACACATTAATCATTATATATTTTAAAACTAGCCATGACCATGTTTATATGAAGGTATAGATTTGTTATGTGCATGCAATCAATGCCAAAGGGAAACTAAGTGGAGTGGAATACGTTAACAATGTAGTCTTATTTAAAGACAAAGACAACAATCTTTAAGTGATAGAAATTTTTACCATTAAAATCATATTCAAATGGTTTTGAGAATTAGATGTGAGATATGTTATTAGCATAGTCGCCTACAATAAATGAATGAGCCTTGAGAATTAGATGCAAGATATGTTATTAGTATAGTCACCTAAAATAAAGGAATGTGTTTGATAATCTTAATTACATCCCATAACATGTTTAGAAAATAAGTAAATATTATATAGTTTGATCATCATTCCAATAAATGTTTGGTTCAATGATATTTTCATCTCATTTGTTATTTTATAAAGTTTCAATATTTGGAAAAAAATGTTTATGGCCACCATGCTCAACAGATTTCTGCTTGGGATGCTTGCCCTCATCCGGACCAGTTGCAGGGTATGGCTAGTTGGGGAGCTCCTCAGGGCTGGGGAACTCCCCTAGTTTCTTCTGGTCAGGTCGGTTCTCAGAGGGAAAGTGATGGGGATGCTAATACTGGTTGGAGTTCGGGTACTGCTGGGGATGTTGATGGATGGAATACCCCTCTTGAGGCTCCTGCTCAGCCTGCTACTGAAAAGTCTATCACCCATCTTGGGTCGGGGTGGAATATTTAATGGCTGGTGTCCTTGAACTCTTTTTTTGCATGGTTCTAGTTTCTTGTTGTTGATGTTTTGATCGTTGTCTTAATCGCGGTCCTGGCTATCTCTTAAGTCAGTGTGGGGTTTACTTGGAACTTGTTGTAGCTGATGGTTTTTTGGTTCCTGGCTATTTTTCTCAGTCGGTTTGGATAGTGCATGGGGTGTGACGTGGCAGTCCACCCACTTTTGTATGATTAGTCGCTATATTTAATATATTGCCTCTTCATTCAAAAAAAAATTGAAATTGAATCTATGACTATTTTATTTAAACTATGTCATGATTAACTTTCTTCTACTTATTAATTTTTCTTTTTTTACTTACTATTTTTTCTAAGGGGCTTAGTGAAGGTCCATAGATTTACAAAAATATATTTATTTTCACAAATTGGAATAGTTTTATTTATATTTTAAGTACCAAGACTCTTTATGTCCATGTGATTCAAGGATCTTGTTCAACAACATAGCTTCCTCTATTTAAGAAAATATTTCGTCTCCATGTATGTATCACATTCATAAGGATTATACCATTGAATAAAATTTGATATAATAGGAATACAATTAGATATCATATCATGTAACAAACCTAAATCAATGAGTATGTTGTAGCACAATGGTGAGTATCAAAATCAATGCAAGTTCAGAATCAAAATGACAGAGGAACAAATGATAGATTTAGAGGCCAAGAAAGACTATAATCAATGCAATTTTATAATCAAATAACATGCACTTGAATGGAAATAAACTAACATACTCTTGTATGATAGTGAAGCGTTCCACTTGTATGATAAGTTTGATTCTCACTTTTATTGCAAACACTTGAATGCTAGCTAACTTGCCCAATTGTACGATACAACACATAACAAGTGACTTATGGCAGTGAATTAACAAGTGATTTGTATGGTAGTCACATGTACAACAATTCATCCACTTGAATGACACTCTACAATCCACTTGTATGACATTGCCCATGGATTTCACTCATACAACAACTCTTGTATGATACTCTAGGTTGCAAATTCCTTATACAATAGGTTGCAACTCTGATTCACCTGCACACAAAATTTAGATATATATACAATCAAGAAAACTACTGTAACACCCCAAGTCTTCCCACTTGGTTGTCCAATATCAGAGGTTTCATTATGAGAAATTTTTTCTTTATTTTATTCTTTTCTAATTCATTTTCTAGTATGAGCATGTTAAATCTATCTTCATGAGTGCCATTTCATTGCAGTTGAAATACTCATTAGATCAAGATTGGCCAAATCCTGTATAGTTGTCCATTTTAAACTTCGCTCTTCTCCCGAGATCCTAAGTTCGGGCAGTGGGTTTCTTTTCCTCTAGGGCCCATATCACCTAGAGGTGTGACGCATAACTTTCCCATGTCTTAACATGAATCCAAAAACTTATGTCTTGTACTTATATCATGTAAGACTTAGCGCATACATGCTCGAGCTAGGTGATCATCCAATATCCATGGAGCATTGTCTAGGGTCTTACCAATACCTTGGTAATAACCCGATGTTTTGTGTTGATTAACCAACACGACATCCCATACCATCGTGCTGTCGATATTACCTAGTCAAGCATAATTCACCACTCATCACTAGCAGAGATAACCTAGAAGATATGCCCATAAAACCCTTCATTACCTCCCATTATGAACTTTTCCCATCAGAAGTACAGTTAAAACCCTGATTTATGATGGTTGCCTACCCGCAAGCATCACTAATAATGATATCACAGGATTGTCCTTCCCACAACCTTGATATATTATTAAGGTTGTCCTACCCACAACCTTAGATTGCGAGTTAAGATTATCCTTCCCATAATATTGAAAATGAAGAACACAAGCTTATACTGAGAGGGGGGTGAACAGTATAAGACCACTTTTTACTTTTCTTTCCCAATCAATATTATGCAATGTAAAGATAGCAATATCAATAGCAGTAATCAAAGCAATGCATAAATCACCACACACAATAGAGACACCAATTTAACGTGGTTCACCCAATGTGGGCTACTCCACGGAGAAAATATTTCACTAAAATTTTCTCAATCAATCTCTTGGGAATCCTTTCCCTATTACAATATTTATGGACCTCTGTCCAAAGGAGACACCAATCCCCTAATCAAGTTCATGGATCTCTATCCATAGGAGAACTCCTTTCTCCTTAGCTCTTACTAGTGATCTTCTAGAAGAACTATTGCCCCCACTACTCTGGCTAATGGATCTCTATCCACTGAAGACACCTGTCCTCACTACCTCGGCTAATGGATCTCTATCCACTGGAGACTATCATCCTCTATACTCTATCACCTTCAAATCTCTATCTCAAATCTACACTAAACATAGTCCTTCTATCTAGCACAAATCTACTCAATCTCTATCTCTGGTCTAGCACAAACCTATCCTCAAATCTACACCAAACTCTATCCTCTAATATGCACTAAACATAGTCCTTCGGTCTAGCACAAATCTATCCTCAATATCTATCCTCTGATCTACACTAAACATAGTCCTTCGATCTAGCACAAATCTATCCTCAATCTCTATCCTCAAGCCTTAACACAAAGCTTGACTCAATCTCAAATCAACTCTTCTAGATCTACCCCAAACCTTAACTCAAGGTTTGAACAAATCAATCAATCAACTCTGCTCACAAGTCTTCTCAAAGACTTGTCTCAAATATGCCTTGTAAGCTTCCACAAAATCTCACACTAATCTGTCCACAAGTCCTCTCTAGAACTTGTCCAATCTGCTCTCAAGTCTTCACTAAGACTTGTCAAATCTACTCAACAAATACTCAATAGAACTTGTCTCAATATGCTCAATAAGTCCTCACTAGAACTTATCCAATCTCATAGAAACATAAAGAGAATTTTTAGAGACTCAATATGCTTCACATTCATCACAATGCTCAATCACTTTCAATCACTCTTTTAGAAACATATAGAGAATTTTTAGAGACTCAATATGCTTCACATTCATCTCAATGCTCAATCACTTTCAATCACTCTTTTAGAAACATATAGAGAATTGTTAGAGACTCAATATGCTTCACACTCACAAACTCTTAATCACTTTCAATCTCTCTTTTATCATAGAAACATATAGAGAATTGTTAGAGACTCAATATGTTTCACACTCATCAACACTCAACCTCTTTCTCAAATCAATTCAGAATATAGAACAATTTGTTTCATAGAACTTGAACTATCACTTCACACATCCACTTGACTAGGCTCAACCAACTCTACTCAACCAATCACTTAATGAAATAATCCTTGCTCACAAACCCTAGTCCAAGCATATGAACACTCACTCAAAATATTTCCAACAATGCTTATCAACCAATCTCACATAACAATGATACTCATGTTCTTTGCAAACCCTAGTTCAAGTTCTTCACTCAATTACTCACTTCAACAACAATGCTTATAAAACAAGGTGCATAGCATTCACTTCACAATAGCTCAACAACTCAATAAGGAAACCTAATCAAGTCCTTTTCACTCCAAATTTGTTTTCCAGAAAACCAACCAATCAACTCAATCAAGGAAGAATGTACCCATACCTTTTTTCTTGATGAGAAGTAGACCATACAAATCTGCCACAATCATAAATACTTCTTTGCCAAGTACAAAGAGTTAGATGACAAGAATTATCACTCTAACACTTTTCACAATTTACCTTAATCACAAAGATAAATTAAATCTCAAATACACCTTATTACTCCATTCTTAAAATAATATCCAACACCACAATATTTAATTAATCACTTCTTCAAAACCCTAACTCATCACAAGATCATCTCAACCATTCATATTTAACATAACTCACTTCAGAAAATTATCTTCAAAGAATAAACCAATCTCTACTTATGACTCCCTACTTTAATATTGCATTTATTAAATAACTCACTTGTAAAACAATGCAATAAAATAATTTTCCCTTTTTCTAAGATAAAAATATTTTTACCCTCAAATCTATCTCAACAAAATAACCTTTCAAAAACTTAATAATATTTCCCTTATGAATTTTGGCTAATCCTCCAAAATAAAACTATCACCTTATTTCTCCTAACTTTAACTTTAGCCCATGCAAAAATTAAATCATAAACCAAAATGTTACCACTTTAGCATGCACAGGAGTCAAACTTGGCACTTCTCTCCAATGAGCACCTTGGCCATGGCTTCCATGCCGTGTGAGCCACGTGCTCCTCTTGGAGCCACCAAGTGCCTACCGTGCTTTGACCTCCTTAGCACCCATGAGCCAAAAGGCTCCTTCACCCTCACTTTTTGGAAACCACGCATTGCACGAACTATCACTACGAAATATGTGCACGAGTCTTAGGCATTAACATTAGCGAATGAGGATGGATGCTTTGGCCTTTGGAAAGGCTATGGTTTAAATACCATACACCTTCCAATAATCTCCTACGTCGATGGAGGGAGTACATCATCTTCACATGCGAAAATGTCGATGCCAAACTTAGACTTTGGCCTTATAATTATTAAATATAATAATTTAAATTCTTTTAGAATTTAAATATTATAATTTAATAATTAAATAAACTTTGGGCCTTTTAAACCAAACTAAAAGCCTCCTTGGTTTTTAGAAAAACCTTATAACTTGCCCACCATTGGTTTTAAAGAAAAACCTTTTATTTTTGCCACCATTGGTTTTAAAGGAAAACCTTTTATTTTTTCCACCCTTGGTTTTAAAGAAAAACCTTTAAAATCATGCTCCACATAATATTTAAAAATAAACATTATGGAGCTCATCTATCATCAACCTCTTGCATTGCTCCTTTTGACCTTTTGACATCAATGGTAGCTCATTCCTTGACATCAATGACAACTTCATTCCTTGACATCAATGACAACTTCATGGACTCAAAATGTCCAACAATCTCCCCCTTTGTCATTGATGGCAACCCAAATTATTTTTACCAAACACTTGACCTTTTTCTTGTTCTGCTCCCCCTAGGACATTGCTCCCCCTATCTCAATGCTCTCTCCTTAAACCAAATCTCTCCCCTTACTCAAATCTCTCCCCCTTTGACATCAATGGCAAAGGGTCACCTTTGGGGCTCGGGGCTAAGAATGAGTCTCTTAGCTTAGCCCCTCCCCCACCTCCTCTTGAGGTGGTTAATTCTGGGGTGGGAGTATTTCTACTCCCAGCAAGCATTGGTCTTTACCTTTGTCCTCTTTCCTTCTTATATGATCCTTCTGATTCCTTTGAATATTCCTCTCCATGTCCATGTTCTTGTTCCTATCCATGTCCATATCCATATTCCTGTTCCTATTCCTATTCATGTTCTTGTTCATGTTCATATCCATATTCTTGTTCCTATTCATATTCATGTTCATATCCATATTCCTGTTCTTGTTCCTGTTCCTATTCATGTTCATGCTTGGTTCTGGAATGTCTGCTCTACACCACTTTGTTGTATGTCCATCATTATTGCACTTATAACACTTAATGTTATTATTCCTTGGAGGTGCAAATGTCTTGGGATTTCTCCTAGTGAAGCCATATCTTTTTCTATCATGAACCTTGCAATTCATTGCCTTGTGACCAAACTGATTACATGAGTAGCAATACCCATGGAAAAGTTGTCTGTTCCTGAAATTCCCATATTCCTGTCTTTCATGTGTCCTGCACTCTGAAGCCATGTGCCCAAATCTGTGACATGAGAAACATCTTCCATTGAAGTTTCCTTGTCTTGACCTCATTGGTCTCTTAGTCTCTCTTAACCTATTCTGATTGTTGTTCCATCTGTTTCTTCTTTGTACATTGTTCCTTTCCTTGTTGAATTTTTTGTTGTCTAACTCATCCTCAGAAGTCTCACTTTCTCTTACACTGTCTTCTTCTGAAGTTTCTTCTTCTTCAGAACTTGAGGTTGACTCTTCTTCTTGTTTCTTTTGAGCTTGTTCAAAACCAAGACCTATTTTGTTTGTTGACCTTCTTTGTACCTTGATCATATTATCCAAAATATTTGAACTCTTTCCAAACTTGTGTAGCTTATCCTTGGATTTTTCTAAATCTTCCCTTAGTAGAGCTACTTCTTGTTCTAACCTTTCACATTCTAAGACCTTTGCTTCTAACTTATCCTTGAACTTCTTTGTCTTAGCCATTGACTTGTTTAGATCCTCTATAAGCTTTCCTCTCTCTTCATCACATTCTTGAAACTGAAACTCAAGTTGAGAGTTTTGCTTTCTTACCTTCTTTAAAGTTTTAAGAGCATAGATAAGCTCTCCCTCAAGATCAACTCCTCCTTTTTCTGATTCTTCCTCTATTTGTTTGCCTTTGTCTACATCTTCATTTTATTTTGACTTATCTTCTATAGGATCACCTTCTTCTTCTTCTAGTGCCATTAGAATATTCTCTTCTGGTCCTTCAAGTGCATCCTCATATTCATCATCACTGAAACTAAAACCATTCCTTGTACAACTATCTTCAAGATGTCCAAAATTACCACATCTAAAACACTTGAGAATTATTGGTGACCTTTTCTTAACTTCTTTTTCTTCAATCAGAAATAGGACTTCATCTTTATCATTATCTGAAAAACTATTATCACTATCACTTGAGTACTTACTTGCCTTGTCTGCATAGTAGCTCCTCTTTTGTCTTTGAAAGAACTTATTTCCTTGTTTGCTTTGTCCATCCTTGCCTTTCTTTTGGTACCTATATATTTTTTGATTCCCTGTTCCTGTGATCTTATTTTTCTTCATCATTGTTATTTTTAGCTTCTTGAAAATCAGTTGCATAGTGACCATACTTTCCACAATTGAAACATCTAATAGATTTTGCATCTTTGAATCTTCTTGAATCCTTATTCCTTCTGCCATAATTAGCTTCTTCATCACTGGATGACTCATTACTTGATTCTGACTTCTTACCCTTTGTCTTCTTAATTGCTTTGAAGGTTGCTTCCTTCTGGGATTAGGTTCCTCTTTTGTTCTCAACTCAAATGTTGTAAGAATACCAAGTAACATATCTCTTGTCAAAGAATCACCATCCTTTGCTTCTTCTATAGCTTAAATATTTTCACTAAACCTTGTTGGAAGAGACCTTAAGATCTTATCACAAACATCTGATTCTTCAACATTAAGTCCAAGTCCTTACATAGCATTAACAACCTCATCTACTCAAAGTAGATAAGTACTAATATTTTCCTCATTCTTCATTCTTAATTCTTCAAATTGTCCTTTGAGATTTCGTATCTTTGCCTTTTTGACACTTTTATCTCCTTCATATATGCTTTGCAACTTATCCCAAATTCCTTTTGCATCTTTACAATGCATAACTTTTATTGATTATGTTCTATGCAAACCTCTCAAAATTGCATTCATTGCTTTTGAATTGTAATGTTGTAGAAGCTTACCTTCCTTATCTGTAGGTGGATCAGTTGGTGGTATGTATCCATTTTCAACTGCTTCCCAAATTTCATTGCCAAGTGCCATCAGGTGAACCTTCATTCTCATACTCCAATATATATAATCACTTCCATCAAATATTGGTGTTGAATTATCTGAGGACACATTCTTAGAATCCATTATGTTCTTGAAAGATTTTCCTTCAAGCTATTAAACTCTTCCGAAGGAACCTGCTCTAATACCAATTGAAGAACACAAGCTTACTAAGAGGGGGGTGAACAATATAAGACCACTTTTTACTTTTCTTTCCCAATCAATATTATGCAATGTAAATATAGCAATATCAATAGCAATAATCAAAGCAATGCACAAATCACCACACACAATAGAGACACCAATTTTACATGGTTCACCCAATGTGGGCTACTCCATAGAGAAAATATTTCACTAAAATTTTCTCAATCAATCTCTTGGGAATCCTTTCCCTATTACAATGTTTATGGACCTCTATCCAAAGGAGACACCAATACCCTAATCAAGTTCATGGATCTCTATCCATAGGAGAACTCCTTTCTCCTTAGCTCTAACTAGTGATCTTCTAGAAGAACTATTGCCCCCACTACTCTGCTAATGGATCTCTATCCACTAAAGACACCTATCCTCACTACCCTGGCTAATGGATCTCTATCCACTAGATACTATCATCCTCTATACTCTATCACCTTCAAAGCTCTATCTCAAATCTGCACTAAACATAGTCCTTCGGTCTAGCATAAATCTACTCAATCTCTATCTCTGGTCTAGCACAAACCTATCCTCAAATATGCACCAAACTCTATCCTCTAATCTGTACTAAACATAGTCCTTCGGTCTAGCACAAATATATCCTCAATATCTATCCTCTGATCTATACTAAACATAGTCCTTCGGTCTAGCACAAATATATCCTCAATCTCTGTCTTCAAGCCTTAACACAAATCTTGACTTAATCTCAAATCAACTCTGCTAGATCTACCCCAAACCTTAACTCAAGGTTTGAACAAATCAATCAATCAACTCTACTCACAAGTCTTCTCAAATACTTATCTCAAATATACCTTGTAAGCTTCCATAAAATCTCACACTAATTAGTCCACAAGTCCTCTCTAGAACTTGTCCAATATGCTCTACAAGTCTTCACTAAGACTTACCTAAATTTCAACAAGTCCTCAATAGAAATTTTCTCAATATGCTCAATAAGTCCTCACTAGAACTTGTCCAATACTCTTTTAGAAACATAAATAGAATTGTTAGAGACTCAATATGCTTCACATTCATCACAATGCTCAATCACTTTCAATCACTCTTTTAGAAACATATAGAGAATTGTTAGAGACTCAATATGCTTCACATTCACCTCAATGCTCAATCACTTTCAATCACTCTTTTAGAAACATATAGAGAATTGTTAGAGACTCAATATGCTTCACACTCACAAACTCTCAATCACTTTCAATCTCTCTTTTATCATAGAAACATATAGAGAATTGTTAGAGACTCAATATGTTTCACACTCATCAACACTCAACCTCTTTCTCAAATCAATTCAGAATATAGAACAATTTGTTTCATAGAACTTGAACTATCACTTCACACATCCACTTGACTAGGCTCAACCAACTCTACTCAACCAATCACTCAATGAAATAATCCTTGCTCACAAACCCTAGTCCAAGCATATGAACACTCACTCAAAATATTTCCAACAATGCTTATCAACCAATCTCACATAACAATGATACTCATGTTCTTTGCAAACCCTAGTTCAAGTTCTTCACTCAACCACTCACTTCAACAACAATGCTTATAAAACAAGGTGTATAGCATTCACTTCTCAATAGCTCAACAACTCAATAAGGAAACCTAATCAAGTCCTTTTCACTCCAAAGTTGTTTTCCAGAAAACCAACCAATCAACTCAATCAAGGAAGAATGTGCCCATACCTTTTTTCTTGATTAGAAGTAGACCATACAAATCTGCCACAATCATAAATACTTCTTTGCCAAGTACAAAGAGTTAGATGACAAGTATTATCACTCTAACACTTTTCACAATTTACCTTAATCATAAAGCATAAATTAAATCTCAAATACACCTTATTGCTCCATTCTTAAAATAATATCCAACACCACAATATTTAATTAATCACTTCTTCAAAACCCTAACTCATCACAAGATCATCTCAACCATTCAGATTTAACATAACTCACTTCAAAAAATTATCTTCAAAGAATAAACCAATCTCTACTTATGACTCCCTACTTTAATATTGCATTTATTAAATAACTCACTTGTAAAACAATGCAATAAAATAATTTTCCCCTTTTCTAAGATAAAAATATTTTTACCCTCAAATCTATCTCAGCAAAATAACCTTTCAAAAACTTAATAATATTTCCCTTATGAATTTTGGCTAATCCTCCAAAATAAAACTATCACCTTATTTCTCCTAACTTTAACTTTAGCCCATGCAAAAATTAAATCATAAACCAAAATGTTACCACTTTAGCATGCGTAGGAGTCGAACTTGGCACTTCTCTCCAATGAGCGCCTTGGCCATGGCTTCCACGTCGTGTGAGCCACGTGCTCCTCTTGGAGCCACCAAGCGCCTACCGTGCTTTGACCTCCTTAGCGCCCACGAGCCAAAAGGCTCCTTCACCCTCGCTTTTTAGAAACCACGCGTTGCATGAACTGTCACTACGAAATATGCACACGAGTCTTAGGCATTAACATTAGCGAATGAGGATGGATGCTTTGGCCTTTGGAAAGGCTATGGTTTAAATACCATACACCTTCCAATAATCTCCTACGTCGGCAAAGGGAGTATGTCGTCTTCACATGCGAAAATGTCGGTGCCAAACTTAGACTTTGGCCTTATAATTATTAAATATAATAATTTAAATTCTTTTAGAATTTAAATATTATAATTTAATAATTAAATAAACTTTGGGCCTTTTAAACCAAACTAAAAGCCTCCTTGGTTTTTAGAAAAACCTTATAACTTGCCCACCATTGGTTTTAAAGAAAAACCTTTTATTTTTGCCACCATTGGTTTTAAAGGAAAACCTTTTATTTTTGCCACCCTTGGTTTTAAAGAAAAACCTTTAAAATCATGCTCCACATAATATTTAAAAATAAACATTATGGAGCTCATCTATCATCAACCTCTTGCATTGCTCCTTTTGACCTTTTGACATCAACGGTAGCTCATTCCTTGACATCAATGACAACTTCATTCCTTGACATCAATGACAACTTCATTCCTTGACATCAATGACAACTTCATGGACTCAAAATTTCCAACAGAAAACTCCCATTCAAAGGTTTATCTAAGTTTTGTTTGTTTAGTAAAGTTTATCTATGCAATGGTTTGCCAACGTAACAATTTCCTCAAAAGTTCATAAGCTTAACTATATGTACATTATAATTTTACTAATAATCATTTGGTTACAAGTATACTTTATTTTAAAAGAGTAACAAAAGAGAGACTATGAAAAATAATATTGAAAAAAACATCATAAAACCTTAAATCACTTCCCCTCTACAATAATCTTAAGAGTTTTCTTTACGTAGCCTTGAAATAGAGCAGGTTTAACCTATAAGTTTAATCACAATGCAACCACACTATTGTATTATTTTAATATATGGTCTATTTCTCTTTAAATATAAGATCTAAAATAATACCATTATGTATTTCCTATGGGTAAACTCACATTGATTTACCTACCCATTATGCAGGTTTTAATTAAAGAATCTCAAAACTACACTATCATTCAACCATACAAGCTTAATATAAAATGAACCCAAGATTACACTCACACACTTTAAAATTTAATGTTAAGTCTGCTTTCATTTCTATTTAATTCCCTTAATACACAGAGAAAAAGTATAGTGTAAAGTCTTCTAAGTAGACATGTTCTAGATATTAGTTTTCACTAATTTTTGTATTTTCAAAAGCTATACTACCATCGTTTGTTTGGTAAAATATTTTTATTATTTTATCCAAAATTTTCCCATACAATTCCTCTAATCTTAGGCTCGGTTGGTGGATTTTAACTAAATAATACTATAACATACATTGTACTCTAAACTCATGTTTGGTTTACCTCTATATGGATGATGGTCCTCTTGAAGCGCCCTAAAAGCTCTACTAACACTCTAATTGTCCATCCATCCTAGTTTGGTTTGCTAAATATTTTTTTTTTAGGGCATATCCTTCCTATCTAGTAACCGAACAAGTGGTTCTTACTATGCACATTTGTTGGTTCATGTTAAAACTTAATTTGAGATTGTAAAAATTATTTGAAAAGCTTTACGTCAACCAATATACCAACGTCTTGTCTCATACAAAAATTATGCTTATAATTGGAATTTTTTTTGGCAACTCATCAGACCTACATTTTCCAATGAAAATATCATCTATTTTCAATTGCTTTATGAACACACATAGATTTGTTTTAAAAACATTTGAATCGATAGACACCATATGAAAAAGAAAAACCTTAAAATAATTTTAATTCAAAAAATATTCCACATATCAAAGGATTTATCATCTTAGTACAACATTTATAAAAGACACAAGTCTTTCACCCCGAACGTAGGTCTATTCTTCAATATACATCAAATATAAGACTAAATTGATTCACTACATCTGAAGTTTCACGGTGTGCTAGCATGCAACTCTTCCTGGACTACGTTTTTTGATATACAATTATTTAATCTCTCAGCATTTGATTTGAATTTCTATTAAATCAAACTTCATCAGAGTGAATCTCTTAAATCTCGATAGTTTACAACAAAGCATTTCCAGTCTTAGTTTTGACGTCCGGATGCAGACTAATGCTTCCATTGGCAAGTCAAAGACTCTGGTTATATTTTTTTCTCCACAGAGCTTCAGTCTTGGTGTGGTTTTTTTGGTAATATCTCAAGGAATCAGAGCGGCCATTCTAACTTGACATGCAACTATCCTAGCATGCATACATAATTTTATTTTCCAACACAACATGTAGACACTCAAAAGCCATCATACACCATAGCTTTAAAACAACATGCAAATATCACATAAACTTTCCAACATAGCACGCAGAGGTGCAGTCACTCAAAAGCCATCATACACCATGAGCTTTTAAAATAACATGCAAATATCACATAAATTTTCCAACATAGCACACAAAGGCAAAACAAAAAGCTTATTCATCATAGGTTCACAACAACCATATTTTATTTTTATTTTTCAACAGTTCCTTTCTATTGCATGCATCCTATTCCATACATGCTTGGAAATATTTAGCTTATCAATAGTTTTACCAAGCAATTTCAACTAAATTTACAAACATGCATTACATATTAATTTCCACATATGCACTGAAAGTATTCACTTCCATTTCAACACACCAAACGAAAATTAACTTATTCCTTACACAAAACAAAATCAAGTAATGCATTGAACAATTCCACTTTTCCTATTAATCTCATTTTATTCTGTAGATTGAGCCAGTTCGACATACTGATTAGCACTATCTTCACTTCTTGCCTCCCTAAGTCCTTATCCTTTGTTGCATTCGCTACGCACTTTCGTAACCACATCGACCACCATCTACCTTCTCCTTCACTTCTTTCCCCCATATAGAAGATGGTTCCTTCTCCTTTGCATGGAGAATTGGAGTTTGTTTTGAAACCCATCTATTCTAAATGTACCAAGTGGTATCCACCTCTTCCACATTCAACAGTCATCAAAATAATAATAATCTCCATAAAATGCTGATAATTCCCTAATTATCCCATTCAAATAATGCAAAGCAATATTTCCATAATAAAAAATGCAAAGCAATATTCCATAACAATCGTATTATTATTGTTATTATATTTTAATATACCATTGCTTAAATTACTTTATTTACCTTATCTCAAAAGCAACAATAAAACATTAAATATTATTTGTTTTCAACACACTCATATGTTGATGTTTATTTATTTAATTATATATGTATATATATATATATATATATATATATATAATTTTTTTAAATAAATAAATTTCTCAAAAATACACATTCCCTTTCAGAATTTAGAACAATATTAATCATATCTTTATTCTATATTTATCCCATTAATTTTAAACTATGGCTTCCATGCATTTAAGCATTTTTATTGCCAATCAATATATTGAACTATGACTCCCATGCATTTAAGCATTTTTATTTCCAACCAAACATCACAAATTCATAAATCATCAAACATCAAACAGTTCTATAAATGCAACTACATGATATGCATTCTACATGGTCTGCTGGTGAATGCATTGCCTATAAGGTTCTTTGCCCCTATTAACTTGTGAATACACCATCGCTCATCATTTCCCTTGACTTACCTTGCACCGGAATAAACCTTCTACCCATTGAGGAGACCTTCTTCCTTTGAATTGCCCCACCAGTAACAATACTTGTCTCCTACATTGCAGAAAAATTAGGCGTATAATAAAATAGGTTTTTGGAGGGTTGTCACATACTTCCCCCTAAGATTAAACACAATCCTTGTGTTTGCATTTCCTATTGAAGCATAAGAAAAAATGTTATTCAAGGAACACAGATTGTGTATACCATAAAGTTCAAAGAGAGAAATTTTGATAAGGGAAAAGCACAATGGAGGACTTGTAGGACATTTTGGGATAGATAAAACCCTAAAGGAACTTAAAGAAGGTTACTATTGGCTTGGGATGAATACAAATGGTGCAAAAGGAAAGAGTCAAAATCCCATATTATATTAGCCATTACTAATTCCAGAGAGATTATGGGAGGATATAAGCATGGATTTTATTCTTGGATTTTCAAGTATACAAAAGGGGAATGACTCCATTTTTGTTGTGGTTGATAGATTATAAAAAATGGTGCATTTCATTATTAGCTATTACCAATTTTAGAGATATTATGGGAGGATATAAGCATGTATTTTTTTCTTGGATTATTAAGGATACAAAAGGATAATAAATCCATTTTAGTTGTGGTTGATAGATTCTAAAAATGGTGCATTTCATACCTTTTAAGAAGACAAATGATGCAGCTAATATTGTTACTTTATTCTTTATGAAATTGGTGAGATTAAATCGGTTGCCAAAGAGTATTGTTTTAGATAGGGATAACAAATTTGTGGTCCATTTTTGGAGAATATTGTGGGAGATATTGGGTACTAAGTTGGAATTCAATTTAGATTATCATCCATAAATTGATGGGTAAACCAAGATTATGTATAGGAGTCTTGGAAATTTGCTATGATGCTTGGTTAGAAAGATGATGAAGGTTTGGGATACTATTTTGGAACAAGTAGAGTTTGCATACAATAATTTAATGAATCGAAGCACAAGTAATAGTCTATTTTAAATTGTATATGGGGTACACCTATATGGAGTAGATGAGTTTCAAAAGATGATTGATTTATAGAAGCCAAGTTCTATTGTGGAGGATTTTTTTAACTATATACATGATTTATATCAAGAGGTGTGAAATGATTTAGAAAAGAATACCATGAAGTATAAACGACATATTGATTGTAAGTGAAGAGTGCTAGAATTTTAGGTTGGATATTTGGTTCTAGCATAGTTGTGAAAGAAGCAATTTCCAAAAGGTACTTACAATAAGTTAAACTAGAAGAAGATTAGACCTTGTAAAGTCTTGAGGAAGTTTGTTTCCAATACTTATGAAATTGAACTACCTAAAGGAGTGGATATATCACTCATATTCAATGTAGTAGATCTATATCCTTACTATGAAGGATCAACTTGTGAACAAGATAATGTAATTTTATAACTTCTAAAGATTGATTCGGTGCAACCATTGCTAGAAAAGGAACATGATCAAATTGAGGTGATTATAGATTCTAAAATTACCAAAAATATAAGAGGTAAGAAATATCATGAATACTTGGTCAAATGGAAGAATTGGGTAACTAAGGATGCCACGTGGATGAATGCATATGAGATTGCCAAATATGGAGTTCAAATTGAAGGTTTGTTAAATGTTCATGAACCATTTATTTTATCCAATGAGTATGATGAGAGAGCATCCTGACAATAGCCATATGAAATTTTAACTGTTGTAGAGGTGGAAGGCCAACAACTTGGCATTTATATAACTAATTTTAAAAATTATAAAACTACATGTCTCAGAAGGGGTTTGCGAAGAGAGAGATATAGGGGTCTCAACTTGGCTTTGTATTCCCGATAAAATAATTAAACGATATTTTATGAATTAATCCTTGTGAAACGTATTGCTATGAAATTGTATACCTAGTAGTGTATGTGTTATGTTGCTTCTTTGTTTGTAGGTTCTTTAGATTTTTTTAAGGCATTGGAGTATGGAAGAGAAAAACTATGGTTTTGGAATTGGAGTTAGGGATATTTTTAGAGTGAGAGGAAGGCAAATCATAGTGAAGAAAATACTAGATTTAAGGGATAACAAAGCCATTGAAATATATGCCTATGGATAAGAATATCAATCAAGATGCTGAATATAGTTAAGGAATTGAGAGCTCACTTTCTAACTATGATGTAAGATATTTCATAACATGTGAAGAGGATGATGTTTACATTGGAGCCAAACTGGGAATGAAGAAGATTGTACATAATGAGCTATAGAATAGTTAATTAATCTCACCATTGTAATACATGGACCCAATATCAGTTGGCATCGTGTGCTAGAAGTATACTGTACAACTTTGAGTAACCAAGAGCAACTTAAAAAAAATGAAAGATTGTATTTGGATGGTTTGGGAGAATAGAGTGAAAGCAACATAAAATAGAATTACCATATAAAGCCTATCATGCAAAAGTGGAAGGCAAACAAATATAAATTGGAATGTAACAAAACCTATTATACAATTAGGGTTGGAATGATCGTACAACCATACAATAAACATTGTAGCATTTAAGAAGTTATCGTACAAGTGAATGATTAAATTATTGGATTGTATGCATGCTAAAGTATTGTACAATTGCTAAGATATTATATGGTTGCCAAAATATTGTATAGTTTTCAAGATATTGTATGACTGCCAAGAGATTGTATGTTTGCAATAAGATTGTATGACTGGAAGAGACTGTATGATATTAATGAAATAGAATCAATGGTATGATTTGGTAACTTGTCACACATTGGAGAGGTTCAATTTTTGTTACTGCATCAATGGGTCTTACCAAAAGGTGGGGCTAGTACTAAAAATAAAGATAAAATGTGATGATCAAAATGATATTATGGATATTAAGAGTATAAATAGATCTTTAAAAGGAGAGTTATTAAGAAATTAATAGATTTTTATAGTCTTAATTTTATTTTAATAAGATACAAAAAAATTATAGTGAGGAATGTAGGGATGGATGTCAAAAGAAAAATATGGGATTGCCTAATAGTTTATTTTATAGAATATTTTTGAGGTATTACAATAATTTGGGATAAATGAAAATGGAATAGACAATTGTTAGAAGCAAAAAATAATTAGGTTGTAGGCCTATTTTAGTAGCAATAGAAAAAACATCAATGTTGGGGTTACAAATGTTTATGCTCCAAATATAGTTCCTCATTATGAAATATGTTTGAAGGGTCTTAGAATATTTTTATTAAATAGAATGATGATTTACAATTATGATTTATGGATTCTTTGAGGGGACTTCATCATAGTTCTATATTCAAAAAAAATATGCGTGATACTCTTGAATGGTTTAGATAACTATATTATATTGATTATTTTGTTTATTCAAATGGACTTTAGGATGATATTCCTTCAAGCCTTCAATATGCATGGGATATTAGCATGTTGATTAAACTCATATTCAGGAAATATTGATTAGATTTTGTTATCCAACATATGGTTGTAAAAATATATTCCTTCAAGGCTTCAATTTGCATGGTATATTAGCACGTTGATTAAACTCACATTATGGAAATATTGAATAGATTTTTGGTATCCATCATATGGTTGTAAAAAAATGTATAGTATCTTCATTAGGATATTTGATTATATATTGATAATTCATCTAAAATATATACTTAATATTTATTATTTCAAGGATAGCCAAGTAGCAATATTTAATGTGTATAGTTGATTATTTATCTCATACGAGAATTTTATCCTATAGGAAAGCTTTATAAAGATATAAAGAGATGTTTCCAATGTTATAAAACGTATTACACAAATATTGAAAGCTTTGTAATAAATATTTTCATTAGCATATGGTCAACATATGGTATCACAGCAAAAATTACTGAGCCTAGATTAGACAGGAATTTAGCAAGAGTTCCTAAGACTAGTTTGGAGAGGAATTTACAAAGATTTTGAGCTATAGTTCTTTGTGTTAAAATTCTAGTCAAAAAATGTACCAAAAGTTTCTTGGTTTCCCTTGTTGATGTTTGCACTAGAGGAACACTTTTTTTTCCTAGTTAATATTACACTAGTGAAAAGAACTGACTTCTTTATTTAATATTGCACCAGTAAAAAGAACTAACTTCTTTAGTTAATATTGCACCAAAAATATTTTTTCTAGTTGATTAATCCAGAATAAGATTGACTACATCAAATTTTTATGGTTTAATGAATCTAGTTGATTACACCATAAAGTAGCCATGAAAGAATACATGTGTTTTATTACACCAGATAGTAGTTGTTAAATGTTTCTTATAGATATTTGGTTCATTTCACCACCAAAAATTGGTGTAGCTATCCACAAATGCATGTGTTGAAGAAGATATGACTGGCATGCATTGTGATCATTGGTGCTAGTTACCACCAAGAAACCAACAAAATTTTCCAAAATTGCTTATGCTAAGCAGAAAATCCATATAACATGCTTTGTGATTATTGGTGCTAGTTACAACTTTCTTAATACTTATAACATTTGAATATTATATTGTGTTCATTATTTTTGGATAAATTTGCAGAACACAAGCTTATATTGAGAGGGGGGAACAATATAAGACCACTTTTTACTTTTCTTTCCCAAATAGTATTAATCAATATAATCAATGGCAATATCAATAGCAATAACCAAAGCAATGCACAAATCATCACACACAATAAAGACACCAATTTTAATGTGGTTCATCCAATGTGGGCTACCTCCACAGAGAAAATATTTCTTCTAAATATTTCTCAAATAATCTCATGGGAATACTTTCCCTATTACAATATTTATGGAACTCTGTCTAAAGGAGATGATGATCCCCTAATCTCAAGTTCATGGATCTCTTCCATAGGAGAACTCTTTTCCCATCTACTCTAGCTAGTGATCTTATAGAAGACTCTATCTCTCTACTACATTGATTGGTGGATCTCTCTCTCCACTTGAAGACTCCTCACTCAGATCTATCTTCAATTATCCTGGCTACTGGATCTCTATCCACTAAGACTCTGTCCTCAATATTCTGTCACCTCCAAAGCTCTGTCAATATGTTCACTTAGAACCTGTTCAAATCTGCTCAATAGGCTCACTCAGAACCTTCTCAAATCTACTCAATAGGCTCATTCATAACCTGCTCAAATCTACTCAATAGGTTCACTCACAACCTGCTCAAATATGCTCAATAGGGTCACTCAGAACCTGCTCAAATCTACTCAATAGGCTCACTCAGAACCTGCTCAAATCTGCTAAATAAGCTCACTCAAAACCTTCTCAAATCTACTTAACAAGCTCACATAGAACTTGTTCCAATCTGCTTAATAAATACTCTCTAGGACTTGCTCAAATCTGCATAGCAATCTTTCACAAAAGCTTACTCAAAAACAGTCCATAAGCCTTCTCAAAGACTTACCTCAAATCATCTCAATAAAATCTCAACTCAATATCATAGAAGCATAAAGAGAATTATTAGAGACTCAATATGTTCTATACTCAAATACCAATCTCAACTCAACTCAATTTTATAGAAGCATAAAGAGAATTGTTAGAGACTCAATATGTTCTATACTCAAATCCCAATCTCAACTCAAAGCAATCTCAAGTCAGCTCAATATTAACTCAATATCATATAAGCATAAAGAGAATTGTTAGAGACTCAATATGTTCTATTCTCAAGGCTCAATCTCAACTCAATTAGAATATAGAATAGTTTATTTCATGGAAATTGAACAACCACTTCATGCAACAACTTGACTAGACTCAATCAACTCTACTCAACCAATCACTTCAAGAAATAACTCTTTCTCACAAACCCTAGTCCAAGCATGAATCAACTAACTATTGGTCACGAATCTGCCACAGGAAAGGATTTTATACAAAATGCGCCCTAGACCCGGCCAACATTGAAAGGTCGGGAGAAAGAAATGTCTCCCAGACCAATCTCCAGAGAGGGCTGGTTCCCTTACTAAATCTAAGCTTGATTTAGACTAGAGTTACAGGAAAGGAATTGGAAATATGCAAAAAGAAATGGGAAATTACGAAAAGAGATGGGAAATATGGCCACAGGCCGAATTTATATGATCGGGGAAAGATTATCAGCAAGAATTTAACCTCAAGCGCATGAACAACATATAATAATAGAATGCAACATAATCTACTTACGACCTTGCGCAGACAACCTCCAGGATTGCATTCCAGAACTCACTTCCTCACTAGCAATATTTAAACTCAGATGCAAAATTCAAATCTAGCAACAGATTAGAAATACGAGCATAAATGAGAAATGCATGAGATAGAAGGAAATCACACAAAAAGATGCTTGCAAAATCAGAGGCCAAATATCTCTTATTCATGCAAAGAACTTGAAAGTTTTCATGCAACATGTCTCTCAAACTCCCAATGCCTGTTCTTGAGATATACATTGATATTTATAGAGGTCTTGCCTCTTTGTAGCATTTAAAACATGAAACGAACTTCCTCGAGATCTACAAAATGTGCAACAGAAGAAAGGAAATGATCCCCTTAAACCAGCCTCGGAGAAACCAAAAATTGAATGAAACAAGGAACCGGTCGTCTTCATTAAATGGTCATTCTCGAAGCATGCTTGGACCGTTAGAAAATCACGAACAGAAGCTTTGAATAATGGAGGCATCTTCAATTCTGGTGGCTTCGAAAGCTATAGGCCTGAGCACGTTCTTCTACCTTGCACACATTGAAAAGCAGCAAAACATTCAATTCTGGAGTGCTTTTAATCCTTGGAAATCACAATACTTCATCGGGCCGTTGAACTGCTTTCTGGCACGAAACTGTGACGGGTCGCGAAAACGTGACATGTCACAAAATCGCGACATTTTCCTCCTCCGTACGCTTTTGCCATTTTGGATCACGAAAACCAAACATGTCACGAAATCGCGACGTATTCGGCTCTTTGTTCTCCTTCGTCACCTTAGGTCGCGAAAATGCGACGCGTCGCGAAATCGTGACGTTCCGTACTATTCTGCTCCTTCCTTGCTTTGTTCTCGCGAAACTATGACCTGTCACGAAATCGCGACGTTCTTTCCCTATGTTGTCCTTTCATTGTTTCAAACCGCGAAAACGTGACAAGTCACGATTTCGCTACATCTTTCTCTCTTTTGGCTTCATCACTGCTTCTCGTCGCGAAAATGCGACATGTCGCGAAATCGTGACGTCTTCTACTTTCTGTGCCTTTCTCTTCTATCTACCCATGAAACTGCAACATGTCACGAAATCGTGACAGTTTTCTCTTCCTTGGCCTTCATCCTCTTGCAAGTAGCAAAAACGGAACATGTCACGAAATCGTGACATTTCGTACCATTTTGTTCTTTCCGCGCTTTCACATCGCGAAAACAAGACATGTCACGAAATCGCGACACTTCTTGTCTATTTAGCCTTTTCTCCACAATATGTCACGAAATCGCGACGTTTCCTTGCTTTCTCTACTGTTGTCGCTTTCTGTCACGAAATCGCGACGTCTTGCTCTTGCTTGGTCTCATCTTCAAAAATGTCACGAAATCGCGACGTCTTTCATGCCTTATGCTTTTTCTTCAACTTGACCGCGATAATGCGACATGTCGCGATATCGCGACGTTTTTACATTTTGCCCCTTGTTCACTTTTCTGTCACGATATCGCGACGAGGTTCATTGTCATTGCCCTTTGCTCAATTATGTCGCGATTTCGCGACATTTTCTATCATTCTGCTCCATGGCCATCGCAAGTCGCGAAAACGCGACATGTCACGATATCGTGACAATTTCACTGCTCTGCCTCCGTTGACCACTTTGACCATGATTTTGGAACACGTCGCGATATCGCGACATTCTCCGACTTTGGCTTCTCTCTCCTCAAAGAACCCGCGATAACGCGACATGTCGCGATATCGCGACGGTTTTGAACCCGTGCTCTCCATGCTGTTTTTGGTCGCGATATCGCGACAGTCTTCGGACTTAGCTGTTTTGGCACCAAAACTCGTAGAGAAAACATAGAGGAGTGAGCACTTTACAATTTATGCATGAATAATCAACAATCAAAACAATGTGGCAAAAATGCCAACATTCTTGGCGGCTCACGGGGTATACAGTTCTACTGTATGCATGAATCCCAGGCCTGAATCCATTGGGCAACAGAGTCAAGAAAAAACTTGGAGGAACAGAATGCTGACTGATGGGGAACATCTCTGTAGACTGCTGCAACAACTCTTGCTGACTTATAGAAAACTCAAATAAATCTATATTTGGCCAAGCTCACCAGGTGCTATAAAAGGATTTCCAGGGCAGTAGTGAAAAGCACCTGAGATACAAAAATGGAAATGAATGAAGGGATGACCCATGGATGCACAGGCCGTGGAACGGGGATGGGGAATGATGGAATGAAATGGAAGATGGAGGAATGGAAATGGATGAATGAAAATGGTAGATACAACAATAGATTGTGACTGTGCTACCAACTGTGGAGATGTTACGAAACAGAGAATGAAATGGAAGTGGATGGAATGGTAATAGAATCCGTAGCTGTGATGAAGTACTCCCACGACAAAGGACTAGAAGAAAGGGAAAGTAGAAATGGGAACATCAGAGGGGAAGTAGAAACAACAAAAGTGGCTTGATTACTTGCAGAAGAAGGAGTAAGAGAAGAAGGGAATGAAGAGGGGAAGGAAGAAGTAGAGAGGAAGCCACTAACTGCTGGGAAGGAAGGAAAAGAAAAAGAAAGAAATGTACCTACGGGCTCGCATGCAAAAAGAGCCGAAGTAAAAACAACATTTTTTTTTTTTTTAGAATCACTCCCGAATTAGCTGTGAACTCTCGGGAAAGACCCAAACACAGTTCTGTCTCCTGGATCCCAGACCTTTGACAGACACTCAGTAGACTCCTGATTGATAATCAGCTCGGAGTCACCAAAGATTTGAAACTGCTGCACTCCAAGTGTCTCAGCCGTCTTGAGACCTAGGCATGATCGTTCAGTCCCAGTGTTAGCGCCGTTTCTGTATTGTGCTCCATCAAAATAGAGCTGATCTGGCAGAGAGTCTGGACCAACTTGACCAGGGGGCAACTTGACCTCAACCTCTTCAGGCTTCATAATGGAGTAACAACCAATCTCAGTTTTGATCATGGCATTAAAATTGAGCATTGAAAACTCATCCTCCAAATCAAGATCCTCCAATTCTTCAGTTATCATATTGACAGCATGTTTGGACTTTTCTTCTTCTTCTATCTTCTCAATATGAAAAGTAGAAGGCTTCTGATTATAGATCCGGACTCTTCTTCCTTTGTAAGGAATCTCCAAGTGAGAATAATCCAAAGCAAGGTAGCCTCCCAGCTTAGCAGTGAATTCTCTTGATAAACATATACTAAAAAATGGTTCTAGATCAACCACAACTATCTCTTGAATTACTGTAATCTGAGGCATATTATGCAGAGCAATAGGAACATCCTTGATTACACCCACTATTTTCACTAGAGTCCCATCCAACTGCAAGACACCAGGGCTACTTCTTGTATATTCCATTCCCATCGCTTCACAAACTGCCTTTGGCATGACAGTTGTCGCAGCACCAGAATCAATCAGGCAATTGTGTACAATCCAACCCTCCATCCTGAGTGATAGATAAAATGGGGGTGGTCTATTCTTTCCAGTGGCTGAAGAAGTTAACGTTTGAGCCATAACTACCTAGGCTGGAGCTTTCCCCTTACTTTGTATGGTCTTCAGGGATTCTTGTAAAAGATTTACCTGTCCAAGCAACTGCAAGGTGTCATACAGACTTACCTTAGCCGGTATCCATTTGAGTTCTTCAACAATGTTGTACTCCATGGAGATCTGTTCTTTTCCTCCACTAGCAGATTCAAATTTGCTTTTATATTGTTGGGTAGCCTCCACTCGTTGTCGTTTGGTCAATGATGGATACCGCAACGTCTCTCCGGCTTGTTCCTTTGTTTCTGCTTGTAGCTGGGAAGTAGAAGCTTTTTCCTTCTCTTTTGCTTGTGGTGGAAGTGGATCCTTCGACAAAATAGGTGATTGTCGTTGTGCTGGGGATCATGAGCCTTTGTTGGCATTTGCTGCTTTGTTGCTTGTACAGGAGGCACTTTCAATGGCTCCATCTTAGCCGGATCTACCAACATTGGTTTCTTGCTGTTGCATGTCAGTATTGCTATATGTTCCTCCAAAGACTCCACGGAAGTAAGATCCACCTCTCGAATCATGTTTACACGGCTCCCTGCAAGAACTTGCAAATAATTTTGGTGGACCATGCAAGTGGACTCATCATGTGGGTCATTGCAGGAAGAACACCAGTAAGATGGCTCATGTGAAACTTCAGAAGGGCCAGCCTCTTCACTTACTAGGATTGTTGAGTTCCTTTCAGGTACTTTGTCCATAGCCTTGCTAGGAGCAGGTTGTTCTCTAGTTACTGCCGACATAAATCTTCATGGCTGATAGTTCCTTTCTGCCTCTCTCCGTTCCATAGATGTCACCTTGTTAGTGAGAGATCTCATAGCCGACTGAATTTCTTGTAAAATAGCCAATTGAGGATCTGGGCTTGAGGATACAGGCGATGTCGATAAAGGTAATGGAACCTGTGGGGAAGGTAATGCAGGAGTTGGAAGTGGAGGGGCTAACCGTGGAATGCTCGATGCAGGCAACTGGGGAATAGTTGGAGCAGGAAGCTAGGGAACTGGAATGGGTGCGATCTGAGGCGCACTTGAGCTCCATGATGGGGTAGGATACATGGAAGGCATGGGCTATGAAAGTGAACCAGAGTACAAATACTTAGGAAGATCGGGTATGATAGGCATTGTTACCTTTGGAGGAAGTTTACCTATAGCAATCAAATCAGCTTTCGCCTTTAACGCTTGTTCA
The DNA here is from genome assembly GCA_028583015.1 of Wollemia nobilis. Lineage (NCBI taxonomy): Eukaryota > Viridiplantae > Streptophyta > Pinopsida > Araucariales > Araucariaceae > Wollemia > Wollemia nobilis. The sequence continues at coordinate 3,014,520 of JAQPPZ010016363.1, read as the reverse complement.
AACAGCTCTGGAAATGTAGTCACGTTGGACTGCCGGACAGCCCAACCGATGTCTATGTTAAATGCTCTGAGGTAATAAAATGCAGCTAGCTCATCAGCAGGTCGAAGACCATCAGGAATTCTCTGCCAGGTTCTGGTAAATCTGACATTGAAATCAGCTATCTCTTCCTACGGGTGCCTTTGAATTACATTAAATTGATGCAATAAAGAGTATGGATCAGCTTGTTCATGAAAATTTTTGACTAACAATTCTCCTAATTGATCCCATGATGTAATAGTGCCTGGTTGCAACGTTCGGTACCAATACAACAATTTACCTCTCAGTGATAACACCAACAACTTTATCATCACATCTTCATCGGTTATGTCATGGATGGCCGCCAAAGAGGCTACATCATTAATATGCTCATAAGCAGTCTTACCAGTACCATCATAGGTCGGCAAAGCTTTCAAAGCAGCTTGAGGAACTGGATTTTGTGTCAATAAGTTCAAAGCTCCTAAACTATTCCATGCCGAGAACTTCCTTGGAGGATGCTGAGCCATTTGGGATGCTGGATCTGGATTTAAAAAGCTTGTAGCAGTACTGGGAGGAGTCGGGGATGGTACAAACTGACCTGCAGCCTACGATGAAACAACAAATGATGGATTCATAGGGCTTACCAATCTTGGGCGCTCCCTCCAGTTTTGAACATCAATCTCGAAGAATTCGACTGGATCTTCTGATTCTTTGGCACTTGATCTCGTGATCATGAAGCAAATATTTTCACCAACTTCACAATTAGAACTTTCTAGGTACAATCACCTTCAACAGAGTCACCAGATGAACTTACAATCTCCGCTATGAGGTCAAGACAGTTCATCAAGATCTTGATTCCTCCGGGTATCGATTTGAAATAATACTTGTCCCACCGATTGTGGATCTTTGAGAGACAGAAACAATCTGTCCCATCGGGCGTGCCAAAAATTGTTGGTCACGAATCTGCCACAGGAAAGGATTTTATACAAAATGCGCCCTAGACCCGGCCAACATTGAAAGGCTGGGAGAAAGAAATGTCTCCCAGACCAATCTCCAGAGAGGGCTGGTTCCCTTACTAAATCTAAGCTTGATTTTAGACTAGAGTTGCAGGAAAGGAATTGGAAATATGCGAAAAGAAATGGGAAATTACGAAAAGAGATGGGAAATATAGCCACAGGCCGAATTTATATGATCGGGGAAAGATTATCAGCAAGAATTTAACCTCAAGCACATGAACAACATATAATAATAGAATGCAACATAATCCACTTACGACCTTGCATAGATAACCTCCAAGATTGCATTCCAGAACTCACTTCCTCACTAGCAATATTTAAACTCAGATGCAGAATTCAAATCTAACAACAGATAAGAAATACGAGCATAAATGAGAAATGCATAAGATAGAAGGAAATCACACAGAAAGTTGCTTGCAAAATCAGAGGCCAAATATCTCTTATTTACGCAGAGAACTTGAATGTTTTCATGCAACATGTCTCTCAAACTCCCAATGCCTCTTCTTGAGATATACATTGATATTTATAGAGGTCTTGCCTCTTTGTAGCATTTAAAACATGAAACGAACTTCCTCGAGATCTACAAAATGTGCAACAGAAACAAGGAAATGATCCCCTTAAACCAGCCTCGGAGAAACCAAAAATTGAATGAAACAAGGAACCGGTCGTCTTCATTAAATGGTCATTCTCGGAGCATGCTTGGACCGTTAGAAAATCATGAACATAAGCTTTGAATAATGGAGGCATCTTCAATTCTGGTGGCTTCGAAACTACAGGCCTGAGCACGTTCTTCTACCTTGAACGCATCGGAAAGCAACAAAACATTCAATTCTGGAGTGCTTTTAATCCTTGGAAATCGCAATACTTCATCGGGCCGTTGAACTGCTTTCTGGCGCGAAACTATGACGGGTCACGAAAACGTGACATGTCGCGAAATCGTGACATTTTCCTCCTCCGTACGCTTTTGCCATTTTGGATCGCGAAAACCAAACATGTCACGAAATCATGACGTATTCGGCTCTTTGTTCTCCTTCGTCACCTTAGGTCGCGAAAACGCGACGCGTCACGAAATCGCGACGTTCCGTACTATTCTGCTCCTTCCCTTGCTCTGTTCTCGCGAAACTATGACCTGTCACGAAATCATGACGTTCTTTCTCTATGTTGTCCTTGCACTGTTTCAAACCGTGAAAACGCGACAAGTCACGATTTCGCTACATCTTTCTCTCTTTTGGCTTCATCACTGCTTCTCGTCGCGAAAATGCGACATGTCACGAAATCGCGACGTCTTCTACTTTCTGTGTCCTGTTCTTTATATCTGCGAAACTGCAACATGTCACGAAATCGCGATAGTTTTCTCTTCCTTGGCCTTCATCCTCTTGCAAGCAGCGAAAATGGAACATGTCATGAAATCGCGACATTTCGTACCATTTTGTTCTTTCCGCGCTTTCACATCGCGAAAACAAGACATGTCACGAAATCGCGACACTTCTTGTCTATTTAGCCTTTCCTCCACAATATGTCACGAAATCGCGACGTTTCCTTGCTTTCTCTACTGTTGCCGCTTTCTGTCGCGAAATCGCGACGTCTTGCTCTTGCTTGGTCTCATCTTCAAAAATGTCGCGAAATCGCGACGTCTTTCATGCCTTATGCTTTTTCTTCAACTTGACCGCGATAATGCGACATGTCGCGATATCGCGACGTTTTTCACATTTTGCTCCTTGTTCACTTTTCTGTCGCGATATCGCGACGAGGTTCATTGTCATTGCCCTTTTCTCAATTATGTCACGATTTCACGACATTTTCTATCATTCTGCTCCATGGCCATCGCAAGTCGCGAAAACGCGACATGTCGCGATATCGCGACAATTTCACTGCTCTGCCTCCGTTGACCACTTTGACCATGATTTTGGAACACGTCGCGATATCGCGACATTCTCCGACTTTGGCTTCTCTCTCCTCAAAAAACCCGCGATAACGCGACATGTCGCGATATCGCGATAGTTTTGAACCCGTGCTCTCCATGCTGTTTTTGGTCGCGATATCGCGACAGTCTTCGGACTTAGTTGTTTTGGCACCAAAACTCGTAGAGAAACACAGAGGAGTGAGAACTTTAACAATTTATGCATGAATAATCAACAATCAAAACAATGTGGCAAAAATGCCAACACTAACTCAAAATGTTTCCAACAATGCTCAACCACAAATCTCACATAACAATGATACTCATGTTCTTTTCTAACTCAAGTTCAAGTTCTTTGCATCACCCATTGGCTTCAACAACAATGCTAATAAGACAAGGTTTTAATCACAACTCTCAATTCATAAAACCTTGAAGCATAAACTCAAAGTACTTCACTCAACCAATGGTCTAAACAACAATGCTTATCAAACAAGGTTTAATCACAACTCACAATCCAGAAAACCTTGAAGCATAAACTCAAAGTACTTCACTCAACCAATGGTCTAAACAACAATGCTTATCAAACAAGGTTTAATCACAACTCACAATCCAAAAAACCTTGAAGCATTAACTCAACCACTTTCGAAAAGGAAACCACAATCAATCCTTTTCACTCCAATGATATTTCAAAAATCAACCACCCAAATAAAATCAATGGAGAGTATTACTCATACCTTTTTGATGCCTTATGAGTTGTCCACTAAATCTATCACACTCAACACACTTTCTTTTTCAACTCTTAACAAGGGTTAGAGATCTTGAGTAATAACACAACAATAATATCCAAATAACACCTTATTACTCCTACTTTATTTTAACATCCACCAAAGTTCTTTTTAAAAGAAAACCCTTACTCAAAATAACTTTCACTAAAAAGAACTTTATCAAAAACCCTTATTACTCCTAACAATTTCAAAAATCACAATTAAAAATAATTCACAACTCAAATAGCCACCATGACCTTATTCCCTAAGGTTACTCAACAAATCAACTAACGAAGCACCTTTACCCCTTATCACTCCACCTTAGGCAATCCAAACAAAAGATTAATAAAAACCTTAATACCTGCCTCGAGGGGAATCGAACCCTCGTCTTGCCCCAACGCGAATGCCCTAGCCGCGGCCAAGCTACCGCATGAGCTACGGGCTCGTTGGTGAAAAAGAAGCACCACCCGCTTCTTATCCTTCACCCTCTTCCGCCAAGCGAAAAGTATGCGCCTTGGGCGCCTCAACAGAACAAAGCCAAAAATGATGCTTGCGGGAATCGAATGCACAACCTCCTTGTCACCAACACCTTTGCACAATCCAAGCTGCCACTAGGCCACGCTGCCCAATGCATTTTGGGAAGTGGTCGTTGTCTCCCTTTAATGTTCGTTGCGTCACTTAAACGAAAAACATGAGCTCTTTTTCTTCGCAAATACCAAGCGCAAATATCAACGAGCAAGGATGAATGAATTAAAAAATTCAATGGCATATTTATATGCCTTCCCTTTGCTTTGGAAACGTCGGCCTTTTTGAAACTTCCTTCATGACGTCGACGGATAAACTTTTAATTTTAATTTTAAAATTAAAATTAAAATTTTAAATAAATTAAAATTTAAACTAAATCTTTAAAATTAAATATCTCCATCATCGGGGCACCTTTTTCGATGAAACGAAAAGCCAACTTGGGTTTTAAGAAAAACCCATTTCAAATATGCCATCCATGGTTTTAAATAAAACCTTTAAAATTAAATTTCTCCATCATCGGGGCACCTTTTTTGATGAAACAAAAAGCCAACTTGGGTTTTAAGAAAAACCCATTTCAAATCTGCCATCCATGGTTTTAAATAAAAACCTTTTGCAAAGCTTCCCTTGAAGCTCCTTTTGGAACCAAATGCCATGCATCCCTTCTTGAACCTTTGATCAAAAACCTTTGCTTCTCATGAAGCTCTTTGTGAAACACAAACATAGTGCTTACTTACATAGATCCTTTTGACATCAATGACAACTCTTAGCTTAGGGACTCAAAATGTCCAACAATATCCCCCTTTGTCATTGATGGCAACCCATATCCTTTTACTAAAATCTGACCTTCTTTTTTGCTCCCCTGGGACTTTGCTCCCCCTGGCTCAAAGCTTTCTCAAATATCAAATCTCTCCCCATATCAAAAACTCTCCTCAATATACACAAATCTCTCCCCCTTTGTCATCAATGGCAAAGGGTCACCTTTGGGGCTCGGGGCTAAGAATGAGCCTCTTAGCTTAGCCCCTCCCCCACCTCCACATGAGGTGGTTAATTCTGGGGTGGGAGTATTTCTACTCCCGAAAGCATTGCTCTTTACCTTTATCTTTCTCTCTTCTTTTCTGAGTTTTTTGAATCCTCTCACTGTTTCTTTCCAAGTCATCATCCTTGTTCCTGTCATCACTTCTGTTCTTGTTCCTTTTCTTGTTCTCATCCATGTTCCTATTCTTGTTCCTGTTCTCATCCATGTTCCTATTCCTGTTCTCATCCTTGTTCCTATTCTCTTTCCTGTTCTTCTCATTTCTGTTCCTATTCATATTCTTGTTCCTGTTCATGCTTGATTCTGGAATATTTTCTCTACACCATCTTGCTATGTGACCATCATTATTGCACTTATAACACTTAATGTTATTATTCCTTGGAGGTGCAACTATCTTAGGACTTCTCCTAGTGAAGCCATATCCTCTTCTGTCATGAACCCTGCAATTCATTGCCTTGTGACCAAACTCATTGCATGAGTAGCAATACCCATGGAAAAGTTGTCCTTTCCCATATTCCTATCTTTCATGTGTCCTGCACTGTGAAGCCATGTGCCCAAACCTGTGACATGAAAAACATCTCCCATTGAAGAAACCTTGCCTAGACCCCATTGGTCTCTTAGTCTCTTCTACCTGTTTCCTGTTCCATCTGTTCCTAACTTGTGCATTGTTCCTTTCCTTGTTGAACTTTCTATTGTCCAACTTATCCTTAGAGGTCTCACTCTCTCTTTTACTTACTTCTTTTGACTCTTCTTCTTCTCTGGTGTTTGAGCTTGACTCTCCTTTTTTTGCTTCTTGTTTCCCTTGTTCTTCTTTAGAACTAAGTCCTGTTATGGTGACTGATGACTTTTGTGCATTGATAGTCCTTTCCAAGGTCTTTGAATTTTCCTCAAACTTGTGTAGCTTTTCCTTAGAACCTTTTACTTCCAACCTTAGTGAAACTATCTCATGCTCTAATCTTTCACACTCTAGATCTTTTATTTTTAATTTTTCGGCCATACCTTCTTCAATTTTTCTTGTCTCTTCAACTTTGATTTTGAAGTTAGTGAGTTCCTGTAGAAACCTTGCTTTTTCTTTCTCATCTTCTTGAGCTTGAACCCTTAATCCTGAGTTCTCCCTTTTTAGTTCTTCAAGAGTAATCATAAGCCTTTCACATTCTATCTCTTTTGCCTTTGACTATTTAATCATACCTTCTTCAACTCTTCTTGCTTTTTCAACCTTATCTCTCAAGTCAGAGATATCATGTAGAAGCTTTGTCTTACATTTCTCATCTTCTTGTATTTGAGCCTTCAATTCTAAATTCTCTCTTTTCAATTCAATAAGCTCCTTAAGAGTGGATTCCCCTTTTTCTTTTTCTGAAGCATCTTCTTTTTCTTCTATTACTGAAAGTAGAGTTTCTTCTTCATACCTATTTTGATTGTCCCTGTTATCCTTTCTTGAACCAATCTCTAGGATTTCATTTTTGAGAATATCATCTTCATCTTCACTACTACTAAACCCATTACAATATCTTGCATCATGGCCAAGTTGACCACAAACAAAACATTCTTGTGGACAATAAGTTGCATGGTGACCTATGTTCCCACATCTGGTACAAAACTTTATCAGTCTGGATATTTCTCCATTACTTGATTCATCTATTGAATCTATTTCCATGTGTCCTCCCAACACAACAATATTAAACTCATCTTCCTTTTATTTCATGACCATAGGTGTTCTTTTCTTCTTGTGTCTCATGCTTCTACTCTTGCTTTTCTTTGCCATTTGTGTTCTTGTAGGATCTTCCTTCAAGTTGTTAAACTTCTTCCGAAGGAACCGACTCTGATACCAATTGAAGAACACAAGCTTATACTGAGAGGGGGTGGAATAGTATAAGACCACTTTTTACTTTTCTTTCCCAAATAGTATTAATCAATATAATCAATGGCAATATCAATAGCAATAACCAAAGCAATGCACAAATCATCACACATAATAGAGACACCAATTTTAATGTGGTTCACCCAATGTGGGCTACCTCCACAGAGAAAATATTTCTTCTAAATATTTCTCAAATAATCTCATGGGAATCCTTCCCAATTACAATGTTTATGGACCTCTGTCCAAAGGAGATGTTGATCCCCTAATCTCAAGTTCATGGATCTCTTCCATAGGAGAACTCTTTCCCCTTCTGCTCTAGCTAGTGATCTTCTAGAAGACTTTGTCTCTCTGCTGCACTGATTGGTGGATCTCTCTCCACTTGAAGACTCCTCACTCAAATCTATCTTCAATTGTCTTAGCTGTTGGATCTCTATCCACTGAGACTCTATCCTCTATACTCTATCACCTCCAAAGCTCTATCAATAGGTTCACTCAGAACCTCCTCAAATCTTCTCAATAGGCTCACTCAAAACTTGCTCAAATCTGCTCAATAGGCTCACTCAGAACCTTCTCAAATCTGCTCAATAGGCTCACTCAAAACCTACTCAAATCTTCTCAATAGGCTCACTCAAAACCTGCTCAAATCTTCTCAATAGGCTCACTCAGAACCTGCTCAAATATGCTCAACAAGCTCACATAGAACTTGTCCCAATATTCTCAATAAGTCCTCTCTAGGACTTGCTCAAATCTACATAGCAAGCTTTCACAAAAGCTTACACAAAAATAGTCCACAAGCCTTCTCAAAGACTTGCCTCAAATCAGCTCAACAAAATCTCAACTCAATCTCATAGAAGCATAAAGAGAATTGTTAGAGACTCAATATGTTCTATACTCAAATCCCAATCTCAATTCAAATCAATCTCAACTCAGCTCAATCTTATAGAAGCATAAAGAGAATTGTTAGAGACTCAATATGTTCTATACTCAAATCCCAATCTCAACTCAAATCAATCTCAACTCAGCTCAATCTTAACTCAATATCATAGAAGCATAAAGAGAATTGTTAGAGACTCAATATGTTCTATTCTCAAGTCTCAATCTCAACTCAAATCAGAATATAGAATAGTTTGTTTCATGGAACTTGAACAACCACTTCATGCAACCACTTGACTAGGCTCAATCAACTCTACTCAACCAATCACTTCAAGAAACAACTCTTTCTCACAAACCCTAGTCCAAGCATGAATCAACTAACTCAAAATGTTTCCAACAATGCTCAACAACAAATCTTACATAACAATGATACTCATGTTCTTTTCTAACTCAAGTTCAAGTTCTTTGCATCACCCATTGGCTTCAACAACAATGCTAATAAGACAAGGTTTTAATCACAACTCTCAATTTAGAAAACCTTGAAGCATAAACTCAAAGTACTTCACTCAACCAATGGTCTAAACAACAATGCTTATAAAACAAGGTTTAATCACAACTCACAATCCATAAAACCTTGAAGCATAAACTCAAAGTACTTCACTCAACCAATGGTCTAAACAACAATGCTTATCAAACAAGGTTTAATCACAACTCACAATCCAAAAAACCTTGAAGCATTAACTCAACCACTTTCGAAAAGGAAACCACAATCAATCCTTTTCACTCCAATGATATTTCAAAAATCAACCACCCAAATAAAATCAATGGAGAGTATTACTCATACCTTTTTGATGCCTTATGAGTTGTCCACTAAATCTGTCACACTCAACACACTTTCTTTTTCAACTCTTAACAAGGGTTAGAGATCTTGAGTAATAACACAACAATAATATCCAAATAACACCTTATTACTCCTACTTTATTTTAACATCCACCAAAGTTATTTTTAAAAGAAAACCCTTACTCAAAATAACTTTCACTAAAAATAACTTTATCAAAAACCCTTATTACTCCTAACAATTTCAAAAATCACAATTAAAAATAATTCACAACTCAAACAACCACCATGACCTTATTCCCTAAGGTTACTCAACAAATCAACTAACGAAGCACCTTTACCCCTTATCACTCCACCTTAGGCAATCCAAACAAAATATTAATAAAAACCTTAATACCTGCCTCGAGGGGAATCGAACCCTCGTCTTGCCCCAACATGAATGCCCTAGCCATGGCCAAGCTGCCGCACGAGCTGCGGGCTCATTGGTGAAAAAGAAGCACCACCCGCTTCTTATCCTTCACCCTCTTCCACCAAGCGAAAAGTATGCGCCTTGGGCGCCTCAACAGAACAAAGCCAAAAATGATGCTTGCGGGAATCGAACGCACAACCTCCTTGTCACCAACACCTTTGCACAATCCAAGCTGCCACTAGGCCACGCTACCCAATGCATTTTGGGAAGTGGTCGTTGTCTCCCTTTAATGTTCGTTGCGTCACTTAAACGAAAAACACGAGCTCTTTTTCTTCGCAAATACCAAGCGCAAATATCAACGAGCAAGGATGAATGAATTAAAAAATTCAATGGCATATTTATATGCCTTCCCTTTGCTTTGGAAACGTTGGCCTTTTTGAAACTTCCTTCATGACGTCGACGGATAAACTTTTAATTTTAATTTTAAAATTTAAATTAAAATTTTAAATAAATTAAAATTTAAACTAAATCTTTAAAATTAAATATCTCCATCATCGGGGCACCTTTTTCGATGAAACAAAAAGCCAACTTGGGTTTTAAGAAAAACCCATTTCAAATCTACCATCCATGGTTTTAAATAAAACCTTTAAAATTAAATTTCTCCATCATCGGGGCACCTTTTTCGATGAAACGAAAAGCCAACTTGGGTTTTAAGAAAAACCCATTTCAAATCTGCCATCCATGGTTTTAAATAAAAACCTTTTGCAAAGCTTCCCTTGAAGCTCCTTTTGGAACCAAATGCCATGCATCCCTTCTTGAACCTTTGATCAAAAACCTTTGCTTCTCATGAAGCTCTTTGTGAAACACAAACATAGTGCTTACTTACATAGATCCTTTTGACATCAATGACAACTCTTAGCTTAGGGACTCAAAATGTCCAACAATCTCCCCCTTTGTCATTGATGGCAACCCATATCCTTTTACTAAAATCTGACCTTCTTTTCTGCTCCCCCTGGGACTTTTCTCCCCCTGGCTCAAAGCTTTCTCAAATATCAAATCTCTCCCCATATCAAAAACTCTCCTCAATATACACAAATCTCTCCCCCTTTGTCATCAATGGCAAAGGGTCACCTTTGGGGCTCGGGGCTAAGAATGAGCCTCTTAGCTTAGCCCCTCCCCCACCTCCACATGAGGTGGTTAATTCTAGGGTGGGAGTATTTCTACTCCTCGAAAGCACTGCTCTTTACCTTTACCTTTCTCTCTTCCTTTCTGAGTTTTTTGAATCCTCTCACTATTTCTTTCCAAGTCATCATCCCTGTTCCTGTCATCACTTCTATTCTTGTTCCTATTCTTGTTCTCATACATATTCTTGTTCTCATCCATGTTCTTTTTTTTTTTTTTCTCTTCTTGTTCCTATTCTTGTTCATGTTCTTATTCATGTTCTTTGTTCCTATTCATATTCCTGTTCCTGTTCATGCTTGATTCTGGAATATTTTCTCTACACCATATTGCTATGTGACCATCATTATTGCACTTATAACACTTAATGTTATTATTCCTTGGAGGTGCAACTGTCTTAGGACTTCTCCTAGTGAAGCCATATCCTCTTCTGTCATGAACCCTGCAATTCATTGCCTTGTGACCAAACTCATTACATGAGTAGCAATATCCTTGGAAAAGTTGTCCTTTCCCATATTCCTGTCTTTCATGTGTCCTGCACTGTGAAGCCATGTGCCCAAACCTGTGACATGAAAAACATCTTCCATTGAAGAAACCTTGCCTAGACCCCATTGGTCTCTTAGTCTCTTCTACCTGTTTCCTGTTCCATCTGTTCCTAACTTGTGCATTGTTCCTTTCCTTGTTGAACTTTCTATTGTCCAACTTATCCTTAGAGGTCTCACTCTCTCTTTTACTTACTTCTTTTGACTCTTCTTCTTCTCTAGTGTTTGAGCTTGACTCTCCTTTTTCTGCTTCCTGTTTCCCTTGTTCTTCTTTAGAACTAAGTCTTGTTATGGTGACTGATGACTTTTGTGCATTGATAGTCCTTTCCAAGGTCTTTGAATTTTCCTCAAACTTGTGTAGCTTTTCCTTAGAACCTTTTACTTCCAACCTTAGTGAAACTATCTCATGCTCTAATCTTTCACACTCTAGATCTTTTGTTTTTAATTTTTTGGCCATACCTTCTTCAATTTTTCTTGTCTCTTCAACTTTGATTTTGAAGTTAGTGAGTTCCTGTAGAAACCTTGCTTTTTCTTTCTCATCTTCTTGAGCTTGAACCCTTAATCCTGAGTTCTCCCTTTTTAGTTCTTCAAGAGTAATCATAAGCCTTTCACATTCTATCTCTTTTGCCTTTGACTGTTTAATCATACCTTCTTCAACTCTTCTTGCTTTTTCAACCTTATCTCTCAAGTCAGAGATATCCTGTAGAAGCTTTGTCTTACATTTCTCATCTTCTTGTATTTGAGCCTTCAATTCTAAATTCTCTCTTTTCAATTCAATAAGCTCCTTAAGAGTGGATTCCCCTTTTTCTTTTTCTGAAGCATCTTCTTTTTCTTCTATTACTGAAAGTAGAGTTTCTTCTTCATACCTGTTTTGATTGTCCCTGTTATCCTTTCTTGAACCAATCTCTAGGATTTCATTTTTGAGAATATCATCTTCATCTTCACCGCTACTAAACCCATTACAATATCTTGCATCATGGCCAAGTTGACCACAAACAAAACATTCTTGTGGACAATAAGCTGCATGGTGACTTGTGTTCCCACATCTCGGTACAAAACTTTATCAGTCTGGATATTTCTCCATTACTTGATTCATCTATTGAATCTATTTCCATGTGTCCTCCCAACACAACAATATTAAACTCATCTTCCTTTTCTTTCATGACCATAGGTGTTCTTTTCTTCTTGTGTCTCATGCTTCTACTCTTGCCTTTCTTTGCCATTTGTGTTCTTGTAGGATCTTCCTTCAAGTTGTTAAACTTCTTTCAAAGGAACCGACTCTAATACCAATTGAAGAACACAAGCTTATATTGAGAGGGGGTGAATAGTATAAGACCACTTTTTACTTTTCTTTCCCAAATAGTATTAATCAATATAATCAATGGCAATATCAATAGCAATAACCAAAGCAATGCACAAATCATCACACACAATAGAGACACCAATTTTAACATGGTTCACCCAATGTGGGCTACCTCCATAGAGAAAATATTTCTTCTAAATATTTCTCAAATAATCTCATGGGAATCCTTCCCAATTACAATGTTTATGGACCTCTGTCCAAAGGAGATGTTGATCCCCTAATCTCAAGTTTATGGATCTCTTCCATAGGAGAACTCTTTCCCCTTCTGCTCTAGCTAGTGATCTTCTAGAAGACTCTGTCTCTCTGCTACACTGACTGGTGGATCTCTCTCCACTTGAAGACTCCTCACTCAGATCTATCTTCAATTGTCCTGGCTGTTGGATCTCTATCCACTGAGACTCTATCCTCTATACTCTATCACCTCCAAAGCTCTATCAATAGGTTCACTCAAAACCTCCTCAAATCTGCTCAATAGGCTAATCACTACTCAAATATCTCAATAGGCTCAACTTCTTTATAGGCTCACTCAAACTTCTCAAATCTGCTCAATAGGCTCACTCAGAAACCTGCTCAAATCTCTCTCAATAGGCTCACTAAACTCTCAAATCTGTCAATCTCTCAATTCTTGCTCATAATCAAATCTCAAAAGCTCAAATAAAACTTGTCCCAAATCTTCTCAATAAGTCCTCTCTAGGACTTGCTCAAATCTGCATAGCAAGCTTTCACAAAAGCTTACACAAAAATAGTCCACAAGCCTTCTCAAAGACTTACCTCAAATCAGCTCAACAAAATCTCAACTCAATCTCATAGAAGCATAAAGAGAATTGTTAGAGACTCAATATGTTCTATACTCAAATCCCAATCTCAATTAAAGAATCTCAACTCAACTCAATCTTATAGAAGCATAAAGAGAATTGTTAGAGACTCAATATGTTCTATACTCAAATCCCAATCTCAACTCAAAGAAATCTCAACTCAGCTCAATCTTAACTCAATATCATAGAAGCATAAAGAGAATTGTTAGAGACTCAATATGTTCTATTCTCAAGTCTCAATCTCAACTCAATCAGAATATAGAATAGTTTGTTTCATGGAACTTGAACAACCACTTCATGCAACCACTTGACTAGGCTCAATCAACTCTACTCAACCAATCACTTCAAGAAACAACTCTTTCTCACAAACCCTAGTCCAAGCATGAATCAACTAACTCAAAATATTTCCAACAATGCTCAACAACAAATCTTACATAACAATGATACTCATGTTCTTTTCTAACTCAAGTTCAAGTTCTTTGCATCACCCATTGGCTTCAACAACAATGCTAATAAGACAAGGTTTTAATCACAACTCTCAATTCAAAAAACCTTGAAGCATAAACTCAAAGTACTTCACTCAACCAATGGTCTAAACAACAATGCTTATCAAACAAGGTTTAATCACAACTCACAATCCAGAAAACCTTGAAGCATAAACTCAAAGTACTTCACTCAACCAATGGTCTAAACAACAATGCTTATCAAACAAGGTTTAATCACAACTCACAATCCAGAAAACCTTGAAGCATTAACTCAACCACTTTTGAAAAGGAAACCACAATCAATCCTTTTCACTCCAATGATATTTCAAAAATCAACCACCCAAATAAAATCAATGGAGAGTATTACTCATACCTTTTTGATGCCTTATGAGTTGTCCACTAAATCTGTCACACTCAACACACTTTCTTTTTCAACTCTTAACAAGGGTTAGAGATCTTGAGTAATAACACAACAATAATATCCAAATAACACCTTATTACTCCTACTTTATTTTAACATCCACCAAAGTTATTTTTAAAAGAAAACCCTTACTCAAAATAACTTTCACTAAAAAGAACTTTATCAAAAACCCTTATTACTCCTAACAATTTCAAAAATCACAATTAAAAATAATTCACAACTCAAACAACCACCATGACCTTATTCCCTAAGGTTACTCAACAAATCAACTAACGAAGCACCTTTACCCCTTATCACTCCACCTTAGGCAATCCAAACAAAATATTAATAAAAACCTTAATACTTGCCTCGAGGGGAATCGAACCCTCGTCTTGCCCCAACATGAATGCCCTAGCCACGGCCAAGCTACCACACGAGCTGCGGGCTCATTGGTGAAAAATAAGCACCACCCGCTTCTTATCCTTCACCCTCTTCCGCCAAGCGAAAAGTATGCACCTTGGGCGCCTCAACAGAACAAAGCCAAAAATGATGCTTGTGGGAATCGAACGCACAACCTCCTTGTCACCAACACCTTTGCACAATCCAAGCTGCCACTAGGCCACGCTGCCCAATGCATTTTGGGAAGTGGTCGTTGTCTCCCTTTAATGTTCGTTGCGTCACTTAAACGAAAAACACGAGCTCTTTTTCTTCGCAAATACCAAGCGCAAATATCAACGAGCAAGGATGAATGAATTAAAAAATTCAATGGCATATTTATATGCCTTCCCTTTGCTTTGGAAACGTCGGCCTTTTTGAAACTTCCTTCATGACGTCGACGGATAAACTTTTAATTTTAATTTTAAAATTTAAATTTAAATTTTAAATAAATTAAAATTTAAACTAAATATTTAAAATTAAATATCTCCATCATCGGGGCACCTTTTTCGATGAAACGAAAAGCCAACTTGGGTTTTAAGAAAAACCCATTTCAAATCTGCCATCCATGGTTTTAAATAAAACCTTTAAAATTAAATTTCTCCATCATCGGGGCACCTTTTTTGATGAAACGAAAAGCCAACTTGGGTTTTAAGAAAAACCCATTTCAAATCTGCCATCCATGGTTTTAAATAAAAACATTTTGCAAAGCTTCCCTTGAAGCTCCTTTTGGAACCAAATGCCATGCATCCCTTCTTGAACCTTTGATCAAAAACCTTTGCTTCTCATGAAGCTCTTTGTGAAACACAAACATAGTGCTTACTTACATAGATCCTTTTGACATCAATGACAACTCTTAGCTTAGGGACTCAAAATGTCCAACAATAGTGCTTCATATAATATACATATGAAGTTATGTTAAGGAGAAGAATGCTTGATATATTGTAGTAAATTCTTGTATAGATTTGAAGCTTGTGTTTTGAAATTTCAAAAATAATAAGAAGTAAAAACTTAATCATAAGCAATCTATGCTTACAATATATCACATTTAATGAGAAGAGTTTTTTATCAAAGCAGCCTAAGGATGTAATTTATCAAGTAAAGGTTATATGAAATATGGATATGAAAAAGTAAAGGTTACATGTAGCAATAATTCCAAACAAGAAGGTATTCAAATATGATAGAGTAAATCTTACATGCAACAATAATTCTAGGAAATATATATACATAATTCATTCCAAAAACTTTATATCCTATGATAATAGTAGATATGCTTTCTAATATTTTATAAATATCATTTAAGAGTGTTTGAATAAGTTTGAATATAGTAGATTAACAACGGTAATATATTTGAAGTGCTTGATATAAGGATTGAGCTTATGTTATTAAAGGATTATAGTATAAGAAAAAATAAATCCTTAGAATTGGTTATTTTTTTTTTTTTAAATATTACATTCAAATGGGAGTTATAAGGTATGTTATACAATATAATATTCAAGGATATATTTTAAATATTTTACTTTGAAGAAAAATTTTAAGTATTTGCTATCATTAAAATATTAAAATTATTAGGAGTTAAAGGGATATATTTAAAAAGACTCATTTTTTAGAAAAAAAGAAGAGTTGTTTTATAGGCAAAGGTCTAAGCAAAACATATTTTTAAAATATAAATATGAATTTTTTTTTTTTGGAAAGGGCATATTTGAGTTAAAAGGTACATTTATCCCTTTTTCAAGTTGCAAAATAAAATCATTAGATCCTACATAATATATGTAAGTTCAAATAATTCTTCTCTTTTTTAAAAGGTCAATATTGAGAGTTATAAGAAGGCACTAAATGATATTATAGGACTTGAATATCATTAATATCATTTTCTTTATCATGAAAGAAAGTTGATCAGATAAAGAAAAATAAGATATAGATTACTAGGTTTAATATTTAAGAAAGGAGATATAAGGTGTACATGTTTATTTTGTTGTACACTGCAATACACATCAAATTTGATTAGATCAAGTAACATGGAATAGCATAAAATAGAAAAAGTAAAGAAAAAAATACTCAAAAATATGTCCTATTAGAAAAACAAGCAAAATACCAAATATATGGAAATGTATGCTACATTTGTAACAAAGAAGGACATGATACTAAATATTGTAAACACAATATTTTAACTCATTGAAATTAATCTCAACAAGCATATTGCTATATTTATGACAAAGAAAGACATGATACTAAATATTGCAAGTACAATATTTTAGCTCATAGATATATTTTTTGATTACATGGAAAGAGTTGAAAGGGTCCCAAAACTTTTTACATATATACAAAGATAACTACAAAGTAATCCCTAAATGAAACTAGACAAAGAGGAACAAAATAAGGTAAAAAACCAAGCCTTAATCGGAAGAGGACAAGAAGAGCAAAAAGGACAACAAGCCAACAAGGAATTAGCCCATAACCATTAAAGAGAAAAAAAATAGAGAAGGGCATCCAAGGACTTCCCAAGAAAAACTGAACCAGGTCAGAGCAAGCTACATCATATCTTCCTCTAACCTGCCCTGGTTATTTTTAAAGCAGTTCATAACCCAAGAGATTTCATCCACATAAATGGCTGACATCTTCATAGACCTACTCTTAGATAAACATAAGATTCCTGGTCGGTTCAAGGCAACAACATAATAGAATAAAAGACACAAGTTGCACATAAGATCAAGAGCCATCCATGAATCTTGTAAAGTATTTTCTGATGATAACATTGATATTTTGAGGGAAATTTTTCCTCCAAGTAATAAATTTTTCCTAATGAACTCCTAAATTGACCATGAAATCAGTCATCATGTTTACTTCTCTAAAAATGTGTTGGTACTGGATATTCTCAAAAGTTCTTAGGATTTGATTTGACTCAACCATTAAATTTGTAATGTTCTAGCTAGGATTATGGATGCCATTGAGAATGTTGATTAAGTTAAGGGAGTCTCCCTCAATAATTACCTTCTCAAAATTTAGATATTATAGAAAAAAAAGACCTTGGAAGAGGGTCTTGACCTCAAAAAAGTAGCTGGATTGGGTTCCAAGGTTCTTAGCATAGGCCAAAATGATATCCCATTTATTATCTTTAATAATTCCTCTGACACCTGACAGTCCTAGATTTCCTTTTGAGGCTCCATCAAAATTTAATTTTATCCACCTGACAGGAGGAGGGAACCACTTGGCATGCAATATTTTAGAATCAACCTGAGTAGAGCCTTGCTCAAGCTTGGGAAGGCCCAAATTGATAGCTAGATGAGCTTCTTCAAAAGTATCAATGCTAGGAGAAAAAGAAATGTTGGATATGTTTTTAGATAGAGAATTCAAAATTTTGGCTCCTATTGATGTTGGGTCTCTAGAGCAATTTTTGAATCCCCGCTAGGGCTAGAGAAGGGGGAGGAAGACCATTGCTCAACCATTTCCATCAATGTTCTTGGGAGAACCCAACAAACCCCCAAAACATTTAGGATGTGATTCAAAATTTCCAAAGAGAAACCATAGTCTATGAAAAGGTGTTGAGTCATCTCCTCACTCATTCCATAGAGGTAACAGTGGTTGGGAAGGATCATACCTCTAATTTTAAGATTTTCTATGGAGAGAATTTTATTTTTAAGGGCTAACTAGTAGAAGAAATTAATCTTGGGTATAAGCTCTTTGAACCAAATTTGCTTCCCCATGAACCAACTAAGATTATCATCAGCCACAATGTGATATGCAAACTTCACAAAAAAGGTACCATTTTCCTCATATTTCCATATTAGGGAGTCTTCACACCTAGCATTCCTTATCACTTGATTTCTCAATTTGAGGGCCAACTCTTTTAGACAATCTTCTTCCCCTTGGCCATGATAAAAAACCTGCAGATTCTTCCATATTTTCCTACCCCCTACTTCTTCAATAAAATTTGCTACTTTGGTTCCATACAACTATGAGAATCTAGGTCTCAAAAGGGCATATGAGGGGTTCTATGAGAGGGGAGCATCTTCCAGCCATGAGTCATCCCAAAAATCAATCTTTTCACCATTGCCTAAACTCCACTTGCTACCTCTTAGGACAAGGCTTTTTTATCTAACAATACTATTACAGAAGGTAGATCCATAAAGCAATACCTCACATTTCTAGAATCTAGATCCCATATTTAGATATTTAGAATTAAGAATATGAATCCATCCATTATTCTCTTATTTGGTGATAGCCCAACAATGCTTGGCCAAAAGAGCTTTGTTCATTAGAATCACTTTTCTCATCCCTAGCCCCCTTGCATATTTTTTTGCACACACTTGTTCCCAAGAAATGAGATGAAATCTCTTTTTATTTTCTGATCTTGACCAAAGAAAGGTCTTTTAGAATTGTTCTATTTTTTCATGGATAAAAAATACACTGGTAGACTTTGGAGGGAGGCTTTTACCAGTTGTACTTTTTGGCCTAGCTAAGAAGAGAGCCCTTCCACCCTGCCAATTTCTTCTATATTATTTCTAAAATTGGATTCCAAAGCTTCTCTTTGATTTTACCCTTAAACAAAGGTAAACCTAAATAGGTAGAAGGCAGCTCAACAATAGTGCACCCAAGAATCCTGACAATGACCCTTTGCTTGAGAAGGGGAGTATTGAGGAAAAAAAGTTTGCTCTTGAGAAAGTTGATGTATTGACCAACAACACTCTCATAGTCTAGGAGGATTCTTCTAATTTATTTAGCCTGGGGAATAGATGAGAGGGTAGAGATAAGAGTGTCATCAAAAAACTATTGGTGGGAGATAGGATCAATAGTGAGAGTAGGTTTAATACCTTCAATGCTAGTAGAAGCTTTAATGGATCTTCCTAGAGCTTCCTCTAGGATAATGAAGAGGGAAGGTGAAAGAGGATCACCCTGTCTCAATCCTCTAACACTTTTAAAATACCCTGAGACCTCCCCATTAATAATGAATGAGAAATAAGGAGTTGAGAAGCATTCCTTAATGAGGGATATCCATCTAGAGTGAAAGCCAAAATGAACCAAGACTTTTTCTAGAAATTCCTAGGACACTCTATCATAGGCTTTGCTCATGTCAAGCTTAAGGAACATTCCAAGTTACAAGTGAATGTTGGTTTCAATTATTATTTTCATTCCTTAATATTAACTTATAAATACTAGTCTCAATAAAAAAAGAGTATATTATCCAAATACCACCTAAATTAGAATCTCTTTATGAAGAAAAACAAGCAAATGTGCATGAGTCATCAAATGAAAAAAATGAGCAAACAAGTGAATGTTGGTTTCAAGATGAAAATTAAGAATTGTTAATACAAAAGTCTAATTTACATACTATCAAGAAAAATCAGAATACAAATCACTAGAATTAATATATATTTTACCAGTGATTCTTAAAAAAGCTAAAGATGGATATTTATCAACACTAAAAGATTACTTAAGCAATATTCTCGATGAAGTTGATAACTAACTTGAAAATTGTATTATGTTTCCTATTAAAATATAAAAGATATTATTACACTCTCGTAATGGACTCAAGGAAGAGAACACAAGAAAAAAAGAAATAATTGATAGGGTGAAGAATAAATCTATGATGAGTAAAATATAACCTACAACAATAGATGGTTGTTGTTACACATATGATTAGAGATTCATATGGTAGATAAATATTGTGACAAACAATATTCTTCATAGAGTAGGTATATCTTATGATGTAGATGATTTGAGACCTATTATGATAGATAATTGTTGTAATACTAACATTTTGAATCCTCTTATGGTAAATATTTGTTGTGATATAGGTAATATCATCATAAAAGAAATTGCTTGCAATAAAAGCAATATCAAAACTGGACTTCAATTGTGACAATAATGACTTGAAGGTTTTTTGAGAATACAACACTAGTGGAGAAATTAGTTCTATCACACAAAAGAAATATTGTGCAAACTATTGAAAAGCATATAATAGGTTACAATGGAATCAAAATTCAAAAATCCATATGATCAAAATATAAAGGTCTTGATTATTCAAAACAAGCAACAAACAAGCACTTGCCAACAATTTCCACAAAACAATATATGTCTTCTCAAATAAGTAGCTATAAAAATTGTGGAAAATATGGATATTATTCCAAAAATGTTAGTACATTCCTCAGAATAAATACCAAATTCAAATAAACAACACAAAGATTCAATTAAATTACGGTTGGATGGATATGAGGGAATGGAATCATATCAAAGATGTATTTTATGGATAATATAAAAGAAAAAATAATGTTTTGTTTACACAATGATCCATAGATCATAATGTAGTAGAGTCAGTGATAAAATATAAACCAAAACTTAAGCCAAAAGTAATTTAAAAATCATTCCTTATATTCAAAAGAAGAAAATGTTACTTTGTACACATTCAACATTGATTCTCCTACAAATTTAGGAGGGTTGTTATTCCATTATTCACTCTCTTAAAAAATTAAATAAGGTGGGTATTAGGATATTTTTGTATATATTCATAAATCATCTAAAATATATCCTTAATATTTATTGTTTCAAGTATAGTCACGTAGCAACATTTAATGTGTATAGTTACTTGATTAGCTATCATGTCATTAGCTTGTATGGGAATTCTATCCAAAGAAAAAGGTTCATATAGACATAAAGATATGTATATTATGTTATCAAACGTATTTCAAAAATATTGAGCACTTTTTAATAAATATTTATTTTAGCATTTCAATTATGTCCAAATATATTTGCATATTTTACTACAAGTAGGATTAGATCACAAACTAGTTCTCTTTTCATATGATATAATCAATAATGGTCACTTAAATCATTTTTAATTTTAGTCTATGTGGCTCTCATGCCTTGATTTCTTTTAGATGGTTATTTTATGGTGGTATGGAGCCAATTTTGTAGGATCGTGTATGAATAGGATTATTAAAACATGAAATAACATAATGGAAAAATAAATATTTGGAATACCAAATATTTTGGAAACATATTTAAAGAAAGGAGAAAATTGAATGCAACCTCAAAAATTTACAAGTGATGGTAGAAATCAATGGAATGAAGTTGGATACTTATGCACAAGATAAATAATTACTTTCTTACTACTTTAATGTATGAAAAAGGGATAAATCATATTAGTTCCAAAAAATAAGGTAGTGATGGACTGTGGAAGGAGACAAAAATACTAATTATTTTATGCTACAACCAAAATAGACATCTCTTTTTGTTGAAAAAATATTTCAATTTTAGATTGAAGAAGTATTGAGGAAGAAGAAAATATGAGGAAGGAGGTAAATGTATTTTGTCATATGTTGGGAAATATAAGTAGGCTCAAGGCAGATTTTTAAAAGTATAGCAATACTTATTAAATTGGGATAAAATAAAATATTGATAAAGAATATATCCATGAAGGAACTAATGAGACCATGAAGGAACTACATAGACAATTTTCTTTTTCCATCCTAGCAAGGCATTATTCTTGATGGATTTTTTCCAATTTTATTTCAAATTTTTTAATGTATTAACGAGTAATATGTTGGCTATGGTTTAAGAGGATCTAAAAATGAGGTCTATAATATGTTATATCAATTACACTTTTATTACAAGTATTCCGAATAAATATGAGATAAATTATTTTGATAAATTTCATCTAATAAGCATTTGTAATGTGATTTATAACATCATTTCAATAATTATGGAAAATAGGTTGAAAGGCATCCTAGATTGTGTTATCTTAGAGGAATAAGGTGGTTTTGTTCATTGTGAATAAATTACTTATTGGTAATATAAGAGGTCATACATTCTCTTCATTTCATGAATAAGCCACTTATACATATGAAATTAGATATGAATAAAGAAAATGATAAGGTTTGTTTGTGTTTTTTATATGATATTCTTAAAATGCATGATTTTGATCAAGGTTGGTGTTAATGGATTAGACATTGTTATAGCACTCTAAAATATTTTATTTTAATCAATGAATCCTCAACTATGTCTTTGAGTCACCCTATAGAGACTACTAGGATGACCCATTATATCATTATCTATTTATTATTATTGTAGAGGCATTAGGGAGATATTTTACAAAGAAAAAAATACAAGGAAAAGTGAGACGTATTACATTGTAGCAAACAATCCCTCAAAATATCATTTCTAGTTTATTGTTTGAACAAATGGTTAGTTCCAATCTCATCTCCAATTTGTTGATGATACTTTTTTTTTGGGTCATACCTTAGTTAGACCATGGATTTTAATTAATTTTTATCATGCTATGAGAAGATTGCTAGAAAACTGGTTAATAATATAAAAGGATATTTTTCACTAACGCTATAATTGTTTAGGGTTTAAAATTTGAATGTTCCCATAAACATATTTGGGTATTTCTTTATCTCATAAAGGAATGAAGTATCTTTTTGACTCAGTTTTGGATAGAATAAAATCTACTTCAAAAAGATAGAAAAGTAAGTTTTTAGCCATGGATGGAACACTATAACCCATAAATTTTATGTTACAATGCATCCCTATATATAATTCCACTTTCAAGATTGCTAGAAGGTATAATATTTGAATTTGATAACATTTATAGACATTTTATTTTTAATGGAAACAAGGGGAAAAATTATCTTTCTTGTTTGTCAATGAAATAAACTTTACAAAGGAAGATAAATATAAAAGGGATATCCTTGTAGAATTGCATACTTATGAGTTTTGCCTTTAGGGCAAAACTTGACTAGGGTTTATTCAAATATCAAGGAAAATTTGGGGATAAATATTACATTGAAAATATAGGTTCTTTTGATGTAGTGGAATTATTTACAAAATGAACCTTACCTAAAGAATCACCAACATAGAATTTCATATCAGATAGTTTACAATTGATCAACAAATACATTACATGGTTAATTTTAAGGGAGATTCTACAAAGCTTCATTTTGATTCTTGGTTGAAGCCTTATCTTCTTATTTTTTATTCAAAATAGAAATCATTTTCTGGAGCATGTTTGGATTATAAAGTTCCAAAGGTCAAAGATTATATTAATGTGAGCAACAATTCTAGATTATGGATTTCTATTAATAATACAATTGAAGGAAAGGAAGTCAAACAAATAGTAAACAAGTTTTGAAAGGAGATTCTATTGAAGGAAAGGAAGTCAAAAAAATAGTAGACAAGTTTTGAAATATGATTCAAGTGTTTTATTTTTCTATTTTTATGCAAAAGGATAAGTTGGTTTAGAATCTATAAAAATATGGTGGATACTTGGTGAAGTTGGGATATGAGGATTTAGAGAAATTAAATTTTTCTACTGTTGATTATATCACTTGGAAGAATGTTTAGTCAGGCCTCAAAATTCCTTTTATTATTAGTGAAAAATAATATTATTATACTAAAGAGTATTCAATCAAGAGGATATCTCAGATATTTTAGGTGTGCTTCATGTAAGAAGGATCTAGAAATATCAAACCATTTATATATTTATTGTCCTTTTGCTTGCAAAATCTAATGTTGTTTTTTCAAAAAATATTTGTATATATTGGGAAGCTCCATCAACATTGAAAGAGCTATAAAGCTAAAGTATTATGTACTCTATAAAGGATTTATCCTACAAATCTTTTTTAGAACTTATGTCTTGAAAGGATTAGTAGAATTTGTAAAAATGAATCTCAAAACTATCCATAGGTTTGGAACCATATTATTGCCTCTCTTGTAGAATATTTTTAGATATTATCCTCATCATGAAAAGTCTCAAGTGCACAAAAAGAGGTGCTAACATTTTGGTTATATTATATATATATATATATATATATTTTATATATATATATATATATATATATATATATATATCCCAAGGGGACAACACAATGGTTTGAGCTTGGGCTCTTCTTCGAGAGGTCCAAGGTTTAAAATGCGGCATGGGTAAGTGTGTGAAGGGGTGGGTGTGTGGTGGATGTGTGTTAAATTACCTATTGATAAGCATAGCTCTCGACTTTACAAGGGGTTATGGTTGGGAGGAGACTGCTCATCCCTGTGCGTTGGTCGTAGGGGTTTATCACACTAACCAAATACAAAAAAAAAATGTATATATATGTATGTATGTATATATGTATATGGAAAGGTAATTTATAATAATGCAGATAATACACAAGGATTGCTTTGATTTATGGTAAAATAGAAAAGTTTAGAATTTGTGTTTATCAAAAATATTTTTGATAGTGCTTCCAAAGGAAATATAGTACAAGCTAGTGGAAGTGGTATTTTTCCAAATAACAAAGGAAAACTTTTGAGTTGCTCAAAATCATAAGGATCTTCAACTAACAATTATGTGGAGGCTAAGGCACTCCTTACAGGATTAAAATTGTAACTAAAACATCATTAGTGACCAAAAAATCCTTGGTCTAGGGCTAAAAGAGAAGCCATGAACAGACCAAGGCCTACGACTCAGGACCACTTTGGCCTGAGTAGGGTCAACAAAATCAAAAGCATTTTTGTATCAAAATCGATCTTTCTAAAGACCTCAGGGAGACTATTGATGTCCAAGTTGGTGACTATAGGTTCAAGCAACGTGTTGTCTACATAAACTTGCCTAACACATGTTACCGTTGCCAATCAACTACTCATAAGATAAAATATTATCCTTTAATGGTGAACAAGATTAAATCTAAGGAGACTATTGTGGCTCCTGTTATTACTAGCTTTGTCCCTACTTCTAAAGGGGAGCAATATGAATGGAAGGTAGTCTAGAAGAAGGGTAAGAATAAAAAAATGTAAACCTTATGACTGCTCATAGTAGCTCGCCTTAACCCCTTGTGTCTTCTATGCTAGTTGGGTATGATGTGGTGACGGAGCAACATACCATACAATTGATGAAACCTAGTGCTAGGACTTCATGTATGGTTGCTAATGTACCACCGACTAGTGCTTCCTTTACCAAAATTGTTAATTCTTCTACTCAAACTTAGTATTCAGATTCTCCAGTTCTACATATTAATGGGCAATCTTCCTCAAGCTTCATGGAACCTGAACAGGATTTTGTCAATGGTTAAAGATCCCATAGCCCACCACAGGGAGAATCCTTGGTTCATCAGGACAAAAGGCGTCAAGCAAAGTTTTGGAAAGTACGTCAGGAGCATTTTCTTAGTAATATTTATGATTCTCTTTCAAAACTTAAAGATGTTGGATATGTATCCAGACATATGAGTCTTGATCGATCTCCATAATTTTTTTATCACGGAATGTCAGAGGGCTGACAAACCTAGTCCAAAAATACTTGGTTCGAGATGAGATTGCTTTATGGTCCAGGTTTTATGGTAATATTGACTTTCTTTATCTTCAAGAGATTAAGATTTTTGACTTTATTCTGCAATGTACTTGCCATTTTCTTTAGCTAGGTTGCTTTTTTATGCCATCAGTCATTCCCCTGGTAGAGAGGCAGCTATCATTATTTTGGAAGCTAGGTGGAAATATAGTTTTGTCTCATGGGGTGTGGACCCCTCCAATCACATAGTTTGGATTTTACTTGAGGTTGGTGGGATGTCTTTTGGTATTATTAATGTCTATGCCTCCAATGATGCTCAAGAGCATTGTAGCCTATGGCGGTGGTGTGCTTTTTATTTACCACCTATTGTTTGGGTTATGTGTGAAGATTTTGATATTACTAAAAAAATTGCATATAGGATAGGACAACTTCCTCTGCGATGGGTTATTAGGGAAAGTGAGGCCTAGTACTTCATGAAAAATAAATTAGGTTTGTCAGACCCCAATTCTTATTTTTATCCTCAGGATTTTCCTAAAAAATTGTGGTATATATGGTCCAATTTCCATGCTAGCCATGCAAGAATTCTGAGAAAACTGGACAGAGCAATGCTTTTAGATCATGTGATATTTTTCTTTCATAGGAGTAATGCTTCAGCTCTATTTGTGGAAACCATTCCTGGTACCACTACTTTTGACCATTCACCCATCATATTTAATGTGTTGATGAAATCCTTGCGTTAGAGATACTACAAGTCATTTTTTTTAATACTTATTTTCTTCAGCACCCTTCCATGGTTTGTCATATCCGCAAAGTCTGGAATATAGTTCCTAGACCTACTAGAGAGTTGGGTTGGATAGAATGGTGGAATGATACCATTTTTTATACAACTGTCTTGCTCCATTCCAATGTTGTCCTTCATTATGAGCTTGTCAAAGCTTCTCTCAGGCTTGAGGCTTGTCCATTTAGTATTGAATTTTAATTTCATGTTGTCCAACTGAGGCATGAAATTAAACTTATTGAACTTTATGAGGCTCGGGGAGCTCGAATTAAAACCCTTCTTCATTGGCTTAAAGTTGGTGATCGGGTCACCAAAGATTTTTTTCAAAGGCTTCGTCCTACTAAGCAAGCTACTCAATTCAAGGCCATTAAAGACAATGGAACAAGGTTTACCTCTCTTCCTAATATGATTGATGCTTTTTTCAAGCACTATACTAATGTTTTTGATGCTAAAGCTTATTCCCCTAAGCAGGAGCAAGCAATGGAAACTTGTATGGTAGTTGTACCAGTTAAGGTTTTAGAGTCTCAAAGAGTAGGGTGTGATAAACTACTTTCCCTTACAAATCTGGAGGACACATTATCTCAAATGGCAAATGATAAAGTGCCAGGTCTGGATGGATTTCCTTGTGAGTTCTACAAGGGTCTTTGGAACTTACTTGGTCTTGATCTGCATAAAGTTTATTTTAAGGCTCTTCAAATAGGCTCTTTGGGAGCAATTATTATCAGGGGTAATATCAAATTCATACCCAAGCAAGGGGACCCAAAGTTGATCACTAATTGGAGACCTATTACTTTATTGAATGTTAGTTACAAGATCATTGCCAAAGCTTTGGCTCTTTGCCTTAGGCCTATTATTCCTTTGATAGTAAGATCAGAGCAAACTGGATTTATTTAAGGAAGGTACATCCTCGACAATGTTTTGGCTATCTGGGAGGGCATGGAATGGGCTCGGGTTTCAAACTAGAAAACATTATTTTTTATTAATATTAATTTTGAGAAAGCTTATGACCGCATTGAATGGAGGTTCATTCTTGCTATGCTAAAAGCTTTAGGATTTGGGAAAGTTTTTATTTAGACTATTGCTATCTATTCATATATGCTTCAAATATTCTCAATTTGAATAATTTATAGTCTGAAGTAGTGGGTCATTTTAGGTCTATTCAACAAGGGTGTCCTATTGCTCCCTCTTTATATGTGCTTGTTTCTAAAGTCTTCGACTATATTTTAGCTGCTCAAGCTTCTACAGGTCTAATTAAAGGAATTGCTCTTCTGAATGATCAGAGACAACTTATTATGCTCACTTTGTTGATGACTCATTTCTTACTATAAGGTAAGAGGAGCAATCTATTTCTAATGCTCTATTTTGTTTGAACACCTTTTTCATAGCCTCTGGTTCTAGCATACAATGGAGTAAGACATCCTGCTTTAGACAATATCTATTTCCTATGCCACCTTGGCTTCAAAGGTATCATTGGAATTGGATCCCTCTTGGAGAAGTTTTTAAGTTTTTTGGTATTCCTTTTGCCTTTCAAGGCTCCCCTACTCACCTTTGGAATTATGTGCTTCAAAGAGTTGAAAAAAAACTTGATTTTTGGCTTACTAAGAACTTGTCATTAGAAGGTAAATTTTAGATTTGATCTAAAGTTTTAGCTACCACTTATGTATACTATTCCTCTTGCTGGGTTCATTCACAGGCTTGCTATAAGAAGCTTGAGAAACTACAAGATTTTATTTGAAATAATTCTTCTAAAACAAAGGGATTTCATATAGTTGCCTATGATATGTGCTATCTTCCCAAAGAATCTGGTGAAATGGGTCTGTTGGACTGTAGACAACAAGGTATTGGTATGTGTGCTAAGTGGGTGGTCAAGGCTCTGAGGGGAGCTGAAGCTTGGAAATTTCTAGTTCAACATTTCATTTCCTTTGGTTTTCCTTAAATCATAGAGCATGGAGAGGGTTGGATTTTCCCTCTCTCATTGTTGCTCCCATTTTTGTTAATATTTATGGCTCATTTTTTATCAAAAGTGTATGGAAAGCCTGGCAACAACTCTCTTCTTAGATATGTTGGAGAGGAGATGGCTTTTTTAAAGGCTTATCCATCAATTATATGAATATTTGGTGGTCCCCTGTGTTTCTTCATCAAGGTTCTCCCTTAGCTCAGGTGTAATGGATTCATGCTCAACAAATTTTCAAAAAGAGTATTGTTACAATAGCTGATTTCTTTTCTCGCCAGACCAGGGATTGGATCCCAAGGAATGAGTTCAAATGCACCTTTAGAATGAATGGTATGAATAAATATATGTATGATGCTATTATTTTTCTCACCCCATTTCCCATGTTGCACAAGATTGGTGTGCGCTCACAATGTCCTTGATGGTCAAAATAGAGATGGTATGTTAACACTCCTTTGCTTAATTATAAGGCTTGTTTGAGGTATAAATGGTTATCTCCTCATCTTCCCCTAGTGCCTAAGCTCAATCAACGTTGAGACTTATTTTCTACAAGGACTAGATGGAATTCTAGATTTTAGAATGTTTGGGCTACTTATGTTGAGCCCTAGAAATATTTTTTTGCATGAATCTTACTATGTCAAGGCCTTCCCTTGGGGGAAAATTTGAAGCACCTTGAAATTTTTGATCCTAAATGTCCTTTCTGTGGTGTACTCAAGTATTGTATTCACCTATTTTGTAATTAAAGAAGATCTAGGTAAGCTTGGGAATGGGTTCTTTCCTTTTTTCCCCATTTAAAGCTACAAGATTTTCTTGGCCCCAAGCTCTTCTTGGGGACTCTTTTAATTTGTCTCCTACTTTTTGAAGTGTGATAGGTTTTTAGGATTAAGCTACTATTTTATATTTGGAAGGCCCATAATAGAATTGTTTTTAAATAGTATATACCTTCTATCACATTTACTCATGCTGATAAATTAGAAGTTTTTAATGACATGTGGCTACAAATATGTACTTGAATCCAACAAAGTTGCTATCGAGTTGGATCATCTAAAAGTTCTTCTATCACACTGGACCAATGCTTCATGTACAGTCAAATGGATACTCCCAGAGCGCTCTTCTCAAGAGTATTTTTGATCCCACTCTCACTATCGACCTTCGTCATATGCAAGAAGTGCTCTCATAGATAGGCACTGGTCCCAACCCTCACTAGTAAGGAAGTAGCCTAATATTGACATTGCTTGTTCGTCTCGCCAAGTTGGGGGGTGGGATGATGTTCAACTAGTTTCACCTAGGCCACTTGTTGGTTGGAGCGATGTGGGTTTTGAAGGCCTTAATCACGATGTAAAGGGATGGATTCCCATCCCATAATCACTAGCAGTTTATGTAGGATAGCATGCCAGGGCATATTACCCCATATGATATGGTTTCTTTGATGCAATGATCATCAATGGTCATGATTGGTAAACTTGTGTTTTATTGGTGGCTTTGTTTACTAACCCTTGTTAATGAGGGTTAGTTTGATTCCCCATGGGCTGTGTTAACCCACCCACTTTTTTTTTATTGTAAAAGATTTTATCTTAATTTAATATAATTTTTTTTTTAATAAAAACAAATTGTAACTAAAAAAGATGTAAAAATATTTCAATTGATGGGGATTTACAAATTACTATTAATGCTAAGAATGGAGATTGATGTGTGGATTGAAATAAAAATAACATTATTGTTGATGTTTATTAACTATTGTTGGAGGAAATATTTGGGAAACATGAACATATCTATAGTGAATGAAATTATGTAGCAAATATTTTAGTGATTTTAGTTTAACATTATTGTTTATGTTTACTAACCATTGTTGGAGGAAATATCTAGGAAACATGAACATATTTATAGTGAATGAAATTAGGTAGCAAATATTTTAGCCGATTTTAGTTTTGGTCTTTGTCTTGATAAAATTTAAAATTTGGAAGGTAATTGGTTGAGTGAGATTTTTCAGGGGAATGACTATAAAATCCTAGCAATTTGAAGAAGGTGAAGAATATATTTGATGTAAGACAAGCTAGATATGGTTTTATTTTTTATTTTTGGTAATATTAAGAGATGGGGGTTTCGACCAAGAATCCCCCAACCTGTTACAACAAGTCCACTAAGGATACACACCCACCCCATCACATACTTGCCCATGCCATGGTTTGAACCTTGGACCTCCCTAAGAAGAGCCAAAGCCCAAACCGTTGCACTGCACCCCCAGGTTTTTTAATATATATAGCACCTGGGGGTGTAGCGCAATGATACGAGCTTTGGCTCTTCTTCGGGAGGTCCAAGGTTCAAACCGTGGCGTGGGCGAGTGTGTGAGGGGATGGGTGTGTGGTGGCTTTGTGTTAAATTTTTTATTGATAAATATAGCTCTCGGCTTTACGAGGGGTCATGGTTGGGAGGAGACTGCTCACCCATGTACTTCGGCCATAAGGATTTCTCACAAATAACCTAATAAAAAAAAATAAATTTAATATATATATTAAAAAAAAGTTATTAAGTTGACATCAATATGAAAAGTATAATTTTTTATTAATCCTTTAATTTTGGAAAGTATATAATAATATATATTTTTATTAATCCTTAAATTTTGAAAGTATAATAATAATCCAAATTCGGTCTAAAAAATATATTTTTTAATTTTTTAAATAATCATTAAATTTAATTTTAATATTTAAAAATTATCACTTTAATTTTTATAAAATAAAAATTTAAACAAATTTAAACCTTTTTTCAATTTAAAAAAAAAAAAAACTCTCAAACTTTTCATTATGAAAGACACACTTGTATGCCCTTCATATCCAAACAACATTTTCAAAGACAACAAGATAAATAAAAAACCAACCAAATATTTTTATTAAAAAATATAATATATAATATATATATTTTGGATATATAGAAGCAATGGTTACAATCACGAGTTTTAGTAACTACCAACACAGTTGGTAGGATTCAAACTATCTGCAAAGGCTCCACTTGCATTAATTATTGGTGATGTGACGCACAGGGGTTGCACCGTCGTCATCAATTTGGGGCACCACTCAGAGGAATTGGATCTGGGCTGCTGTCTATGCATGGGCAAGCCCGTGGATTTTTATTAAAATATTATATAAAATAATGGTCTATCTATCGACAAAGACACCACTTGCATTAATTATTGGTGATGTGACCCGCGTTCAATTTCAACTTGCATTATCGGTAAAAAGTATTTCTTAAAAAAAAAAAATTATATATTTAAAATATATTTTTGGAAAGATTTAAAATAAAAAATTCGTTTTATTTTTATAATTAAATAAATTTTACTCTTGAGAGAATAAAAATAAAATAAAATAATAAAAAAGAACTTTTCTTTCGATATTTTAATACCGTATAAATAACTTCAAAGAAAATTTAAATAATATATATTTTTTGATTAAATAAATTTTACTTTTCATTTCAGAGAAAATAAAATAATTAAAAAAAACTTTCTTTTTGTCAGACATTCGCTTCTGTTAGCTAAACAGTATCATAATCCCGTGGTTGGAATTTTTTTAATACGTACATAATAATATTTTACCCACAGGATTGACTAGCTTCGATGCACGTACCTTTCATATTTTACCCAAGTGTGTTTCATGTGTGTTTCTTTGTGATCCCTAAACTGTACGTGCTCTAGAAACTTATAAAGCAGTCAAACATCAACTATTTTTCCACTACCTCCTATATCTTATTTTTCTAATTGTGATCCCTAAACTGTACGTGCTCTAGAAATTTATAAAGCAGTCAAACATCAACTATTTTTCCACTACCTCCTATATCTTATTTTTCTAATAAATTATAACGTATAATCTGATTGAATCTTATATACTTTTCTAATTTCAATAAAATTTTTAACCTTTAATTTTTTTTTTATTCTTAACATTTAACTGACCATAACAAATTAGTTCAAATGAAGACTATCACCCACAGTCTTCCTGCAACATATATATATAAAAGGAAGGACACCACTAAATAGAGCACCACAACACGACAATGTTGTGTTAAACACAGCACCATACCACGATAATGGTGTGTTATCACGACAATGGTGTGTTAAAGGTACTAAACAGAGCACGATAATGTTGTGTTAAAGGTACTAAACAGAGCACGATAATGTTGTGTTAAACGTTGATTGAATGAAGAGTTATCCATTATTAAAAGGCATGCTTTGCCTGTAGAAGTCTTATTCGGCTTAGAGGTATTTAGATATATTTGTTGTCTAAATTTAAAACAATGTCTTTAATCCCTTCTAGCTTTTTTAATCCATTAAAGATGGATAGAACCTTATATCTTTAGCCTGAGCACCGTTCCGCCCGAAGTAATACCCAGCAGAGAAAATACGTGAATTTTCGAGACGTAATTCTCATCTTAGAAACCTTGGGTGGGTAAGTTCCAACTAAGCTTTATTTAATATTAGATTATTAGAAATATATGGTTGGATATTGAAAAATTGTTTGCCAACACTAATGGATTTATACCGTATTTGAAGATGTTTCCATATCTATTTCTTTGTAGAAATGCTTTATTTACGCTAAATTCAAAAGTGCTCAATTTACTGTAATACTGTGGTTTAAATTAGAAGGTGTTTTATTAAATGATGATTATTTGGCTATAGCTGGTTGATATATACAATTTATATATATATATATGGATATAAAGAACTGTAAAGTTATGGTTTTGTTTGAATTTATATGGTGGAATTTGGGTTGTCCCGTTTTTATGACCACCACAAATGTTTTTAATATTTATCTTTGAAACATTTTTTAAAAAATATTATATATTTAATATTTATTTATTTATTTGATATATATTAAAAGAATTGGTATCCTGTTACTTTTTCATAATAACTTTCTAATTATTATAATTATTATTAAAGTATGACCTATAATTTTTAACTATAACGTATAGTTTAAACCTTTTTCAAATTTATTTTAAAAGTTTAAAAATTTATTATTAAACCATTTACTAAACAATATTTTTAAAAGGTCATCATCTAATTAAAATATAAAAAATAAAATAGTATTTAACCTCCACAAAACCTCGTATAAGACGATAAAAAAAGAATTTGTTTTTATGGTCGCAAAACTTCTCTTTCTTTTATTCCTTCCTGCAATTGCAGTATTCACAATTAAGTTAACGATTGTTCAAGTTTAAATAGGTTTTAAGCTAAAAGCTTAGGTATTTCTATTAAAAAATAAATATTTAATTTTAATTTGTATGAATGTGGTTTGTATTATTGATAATATACTAAAATTCAAATTTTTAAAATATGTGTAAATAAAAAATATTATTCTAACTCAAAAAAATTAATTTTAATATATTTACAAGTGTATGTCTCTTTTATAAAATAGATAAAGGAAAAAAAAAAAGTCATTCAAAAAAAATTGTTTCGATGGAAACGAAGCTTCTCACTTTTTGAAAAGGGATTGCACTATCCATTATATTAATACAATTATGTTTTTAATGATTGCTTCGAATTGCTCCAACTTGGTAGGTCTTATATATTTCAAATTAGGGATAGAGAGTTTTAATATGTCTAACATAAAAACTATTCACAAGAGAGGAATTTGAATTTGTTTTTATGGTGACTTTTTTATACATTCTTGAAGAGCGATTACACTATACATTATATTTTAGAATTACTATTACATTCTCAGAGTAAGGGTTTCAATTTTTAAATATTTAAAATAAATGTTTATAGAAATAGTATATTTAAAACAGATATTTCAAAAATAGTATAACATGAATGTCTTTTTTTTGTTCTTAATAAATATAAAATGGAGAGTATCAAATATAAAATTTTAAATGTTTTATAAAATATTTTTTAATATTAATATAAGAGTTAAAAAAATCTTTAACATTTTAATTTTAGAAATTTTATTGGTAATGTAAGAAATGTTTCAAATAAAAATTGGAGGTATTTTAGATTAGATATTAATAAAAATGAATATGATTATAATTCTTCATCATAAAATCCACCCAAATATACTATGCAAATTTAAAATTTCAAAATATAAAATTGTTTTTAAACAGCTTTTTAATTTTCTATCTTCCTCAAGTTAGATGGTTGGACTTGGATTTGGATAGGTGGTCAAATTAGAGACTCCTAAGGTACAATAGTATCATGATATGTTTTTTCAATCCTTTCAAATGCTTTGTTTCCTTCTTTTATGCCTATATGTCCTATTCAATAAGCTCCCAAAATACTCTCCCTAATCCAAATCCAATGTGACAGAGGATATAGTTTATCTATGTCATTTCTATTATAGGATTCATTCACCTCCACTTGTTCGATACAATGTTGAATATTGTACTATATAAACACAAGGTTGTTGAGGTACTTTTGGGTCAATCTACAATACCTCTTGGCATGTACGACCTCAAATAAAGACTAATTGCACTTATATCGAATAACCATGCCCCTCATAATAGATTTTTTTGAACTATAATACTCCTACCATATATCTACAATAAATTATTTTTTAATTATTAATTTATATTTGCAATTTTGTCATTGTAAATCTAAACTTCAATACAAAATGTTTGAACATTAAAAGTTTATTTATTTTACCCATTGCAAGCCCAAAATAAGCTCCCATGAGCACAAATCAACAACAATGAGATAATGTTTGGCAAGGTCATCTATCATATACCACCTAAATAACCATTATTGCATATTTTTTCTTCATTTTATTCTTGATTGGAAAAACATTACATCCCCTAAGTAGGTGTAACACCCCAAGTCAGCCCACTTGGTTGTCTAATCACACCAAGTCTTCCCACTTGGTTGTCTAATATCAGAGGTATCATTATGAGAACATTTTTTTATTTATTTATCTCTTGTTTCATTTTCTTGTATGAGCATATTAGATTCATATTCATGAGTTTCATTCCACTGCAGTCGAAATACTCATGAGATTAAGATTAGCCAAATCCTATATAGTTATCTATTTTGAACTTCACTCTCCACCCGAGATTCCAAGTTTAGGCAGTGGGTTTCCTTTCCTCTAGGGACCATAACACCTAGAGGTATGACGCATATTTTTCCCGTGTATTTACATGAATACATGAATTCATATATTATAATTAAATCATGTAAGACCTAACACATACATGCTCAAGGTAAATGATCAACCATTCTTTTTGCAGCATCGTCTAGGGTCTTACCAATGCCCTAGTAACCACCCGATGACTTGTATAGATTAACCAACATGATGTCCCATACCATCATGCTGTCAGTTTTACCTAGTCTAACATAAATCACCACTCATCACTAGCAAGGATAACCTAGAAGAGATGTCCATACAACTATTTTTTACCTCTTATTATGACCTTTTTATGTTAGAAGTACATTTAGAGCACTGTTCCATGATGATTGCCTTCCCGTATACGTCATCAGTATTTGTTTCACCAGATTGTCTCCCCATAATCTTGAATTTCAATCAAGGTTGTCATGCACACAACATTAGGTTGTGATTTAAGATTGCCTATCCCACAATATTAATAGTATTTTTTAATATTTACTTAGCTACGGTTTGAATTATCTAAAGCAGTTTTTGACTAGTCAAAGGTTAAGCAATCTCCATTTTCTAATGATTTTGATATTTAGTAAAGTAACACAAGTTATCTAGTTTCCACATTTCTATAATATAGGTTTACCACTAAATCTAAATAGAAATCACTA
This sequence comes from Wollemia nobilis, assembly GCA_028583015.1. Taxonomy (NCBI): domain Eukaryota; kingdom Viridiplantae; phylum Streptophyta; class Pinopsida; order Araucariales; family Araucariaceae; genus Wollemia; species Wollemia nobilis. Next base: position 2,978,352 of record JAQPPZ010016363.1, on the reverse strand, counting down.
AACATTGGAAACATTGTAATCAATGTTAAAAGATCTATAAATCTGCCATACAATTTTATTTAAGATTTTTTTTTTTTCTATTAATCAAAACTCCAAAAAATTTAAGCTATATAAATAAAGGGTTAAATGGTATGCTTTAGTTAGAATAGGTATTGTGGTTAAAGCTCCATATTATTTAAACTAAAATAAGTTTAGTTCATTCTGTTATAAATAAGAAGAATAATGTCATCCATATTTCATGTAAGACACTACACAATGCACACTTTGAAGTAAAGTTGATATATAATTTTCATACAAATATCTTCGTCCATCGACTTATTCAAACTTATGGGAAAGTATCATTAGCTACATTTTTCCAAATATCTCTCGGACCTAATCTTGGTTAAAGTTAGTAGTTCTTTAATCGTGAGGATAAAGATTTAATTGCTAATTATGTTATGACTATCCTACTAATTTTATTCTATGTTTCACATTCTAAACTTAGTTTAAAGCATGCAAATATGCATAATAAAATTTTAAACTAGTTATAAAACCAGACCCATTTTATATACATAGCGAATTACTCACCTTCTCAACTAATCAGGGTGTTTTTAAGCTTAAATATTTTACATATAATCTGTACTAATATTCATATGAGCTATCATGAACCCTAGGCAAGATACATACCCAGAGAGATAAATTTAGATACTATATTCGCTGCATGCAATTGTATGATTTTAGATTAAGTTTAGGAACCAATTTTTATAACTAAAGTACAATAAATCCCCATTAATGATAAAAATCACCATTTAATTACTGATTCATGTTTAAGACAATCATATCCTATGCTTCAAGGCTTCCATAAACAGGTGACCACATTTTAGTTTAATAAATTTCTTAATTAAAAATAGCCAAACTTGACACTATTGAACACAGGATCAACTTGACTTTAGAGAAATTAAAATTTCATTGATTATCGTAAAGTTACATACAAAGCAATAGCTCTTCTAAAAATATAACACAATATTGTACTTTATTTCAATAAATGAATTATAAATGAAAGTAGCAACATACCCATTTAAAATTTCAATTTACACTATTTACATCTTGTATCCAGAATTCAATCATTCATGTTTTTCAAAGCTATGTTTCAATAGTCAATGTAAAGTTTACAACTTTGCTCTGCGTATATCCAAAGAATTATATATTCTATTAATACTACATGTAAAAATTTAGCTATAACTCTCTTATGTCTCAGGCCTCAATATACCCCTGAGGAGAGTTACAAAGTACATAGAATATACAACATTTCTATTTCATTTCTATGTGTAGATCTTGAACCTGAATGCTGTCAAAATCATTAAAAGATAGCATGCATTATTTTTTTTTGCAGTGTTCAAAAGTAGTATTCCTCCTTACACGGATTATCTGGTGTTATCCAAGGGTTAGAACAATCATCTACAATGAAGTGTAACTAACCCTAGAATGCATACATCATTTCTATTTTAATTCAACATGTAGAGCTTAAAATATTTTCCAACACAAATCACAATATCCCAACATAATTTAACTCAAGAAGCAACATCAAATATTTCCAAAATGGAAGAACTTGATCTTGGTTCACAACCAATCGACACCCAGTTACACATTGGTGCTTAATATTAACATGGCATACAATAGAAAATTATTTAAAGAAGGATAATATCGGCCTTGGTTCACAGTCAACTAGTCACACAATACTCTAACGAACGCATGCAATATAAGCATATCCAATTTACACAAGCTATAATTCTTTTAATTTTTCTATAATAAGTATGCTATTCTAGGAATGCACATAGAGCACCATTGTAATACTTTTTTACCATACAAATTTTTTTTATTTTCCATTGGATTTTTCTTAATATTTTTAAGTCAAAATGGGCTTACAGTTTTCTCCATGCAAACAACACTTGTTCTTCTTTTACCGTGTTTTATTCTCTTCTCCTCTAATGCCTAGCTCACCTAATTTGTTCTCTCCTCCTCCAATGTTTGGTTCCCTCTTCGTTGAAAGACACACCATGCATACCACTTTGTGCACCCCATTTTCTCTCTGTATCCACCATATAGAGATGGTTTTTCTCCACTCCTCTTTGCACACAAAATTCAAAATTTGTTTAAATTCTATCCATTCTAATAAAATTCCAGGTGTAATCCACTTCACCATGTTCAACAACCTTAAAAAACCTCCATAAAACAATGTCAACAATCCCCTATTTGCCTTCTTCAAAGAGTGCCTCAACAATACTTCTATGGTCTATGTACTATTTTATTTCATAATTTTAATATGGCACTTATTTAAATTACTTTATTTTCCTTACCTCAAAAGCATCCATAGAACACCCAGGTGTTGTAGGTGAGTTGGATAGGAGAGGGCAATCCTCCAAGGGAGGTCCCAGGTTCAAATATCCACCCTACCAAAAAGCTGAATTGGGTATCCAAAATCCAATTGATAATGTTGATGCGGGCAGGGTTATATATATATATATATATGATATAGTATATATATATATATATATATATATATATAGACTTAAATAAGTCAATTTCCAGAACAAAAGACACATGTTCCTTTTAAAAACTCTGAATACTACTACTTATTTTTTTTCTTTAGATTTATTTCATTAATTTTAAACTATGACTCTTATGCATTAAGCACTTTCATTGCCTTCCAATAATTTAAAATATGACTCCCATACATTAAGCACTTTCATTAACATAAAAATAACATAATTCATAAATTATCAAACATCAAACACCCCTACAAATGCAGCTACATGATATGCATTCTACATGGACCACTGATGAATGCATCACCTATAGGGTTCTTCGCCCCTATCAACTGGCGAATATACCATCGATCATCTTCTCCCTTGAATTACCTTGCACTGGAATAATCCTTTTTCTTGTTGAGGAGACCTCTTTGCTTTGCATTGCCTTACCAGTAACAATTACCTATCTCTTCCAACCATATATATATTAGCAGTATCTCATCATTACAAACAAATTATGTGTATAAGAAAATAGAGTTTTGGAGGTTTGTTACATTAGGGTACCTCTAGTTCCACTTACAGGGTATTTAAATTACATTTATTCATTGCTACTTAGCATATCCTTTGATAATGCTTATTCTTTGATTTAACCCAAAGAGCAAGAGCCCTGAATTTTGAGGTGAATCTCATTCTTTACCCACACTATTCCTTGGATTTTTATAAATTAACTAAGATGGATAGAGAATATAAAAGGTTTATATACTTATTTCAAATCTTAATAGATTTAATTTATAGCCCATCTAGTTCTAATTAATTTACTATCTTTTGAACAATATGATTTCAATTTAGTTATGATAAAATAAATATCTAAGTTATTATATTATTAAAACTTCTCAAAGATGTTAGCATATGTAGTTTATGGAATATTTTTTAATTTTTAAGCTTTTGTTTAACAAGATCATTGGAATATTTATAGTGCTTTTTAGAATTATTGAAGTATGTAAATATTGTTTTTTCAGATTAAAAATTATTTTACAAGAAGCATGATATGATAATTATATAAAATTATAACAATAAACTTATCCATATTAACCTTCCTTATTTAAACATAGCTCTATATTTTCATTGTATATTCCAACTAAGTTATAAGGTAAGATACACTCTTGCTTGACAAGAAGCATTCTATGATAATTGTATAAAAATGATAACAATAAAATTATCCATATTAATGCCAGCACAACCTTCCTTATTTAAATACAACTCTATATTTTCATTATATATTCCAACTAAGTTATAAGGTAAGATACACTCTTGCTTGACACCAATATGTGAATTGATAAATCATTGATCCATTGTTCTTCACATTAACCATTTTATATGATTGGGTAGCTATAATTTGAACATAAAATAACTATTAATTATTTCAAACTCTTCTTTGGATTATTTATACATTAAATATAAAAAACTATAAATTGAAAATAGCAATTGTCATACCTTATTTTATTCTCTATAGTTGTCTATGAAATCTATATAATAATAAGAATGAATTTATAATGTCTATATAATAATAAGAAAGAAGTTATCATACGTAAGATCCTAATCCGACTTATCCTTAATGGATTTCATTAATATTTTTAAAACCAAATAATAATATTTCTTTGATAGGAAGACCATGATATTTTATTAAAATAGGATAATCATAATATTGTAATAGGTAAATAACTAAATGGCTCAATTTGGATTTATTTTAAATTCTAATTTGAATATAAATGTTAGGTGATGTTACAAATTCACATAAGGACATAAGAACATGAGGAAAATATTCGAGTGTCAAGGCATTTAAAAAATTAAACTTTAATCATATTTTACATGACAATATATCTAAACATATATCTAAGGGTTAAAAAATTTTATGGAACAAAATGTCTTCAGAAAATTACCAAACAACAACATATTTCATAACAATAATAATGATATATAGTTTTGTGAAAAATATAATCACAACAATTAAATATAATTCAATAAGTGTATAGTTTATTTTATTTTTAATATAAAAATAATAGTCGTTAAAATTTTATTCATATTTATAAGGAATCCTTGCTTGACAATGTAGTTGAACATATGTTTGCTATGCAATATGATGATGAGAATTCTAAAGGGTTTGTAAAAGATAACTTATTAAACAAAAAATATTTCATAATAATACTAATTGGATGGTAGGAAGAGGATAATCATGATAAATAAAAATTTGGATGTTCATTTTGGGGAGTGAGCAGGGACAAGTGTGAGCTAAGAGTAAATGGCACCTTTTCTTGTTTTAGAAAGGAAGCAAGTATTGTGAATGTAAGTAAGAAGCAAGTCTTAAGAGAAAGGATGTTTAAGAAATGAGTGATGACCACTTTTCTTATTTGATACCTTTGGATAAACTTTTATTGAAACCACCAATTATATTCAATAAAAATAAAATATGTTATAATTAAAAGGGATCTGAAAAGATCACAACTTAGGGTGCAAGGCCATCCATACGATAAAAAATGGAACCAACCCCTAAAAGTGAATAAACAACATAACTAAGCATAGAAAAATAAACTAAAGTAAAAAATTTCTAAACTTTAAAATTGTAACTCTAGGCACTAAGTAGACTTATTGCTTAGTCATCCTACATTTGTTCAAATCCAATGCCCCAAAGCTGATGAAACTGTTGGGTCGGATGGGTGAAATTATTTTTTGGGTGGACTATGTCATATTCTTTCCCTATCAAGGACTACAAGAATACCAAAACTGCATAGAAAGAGGAGATATTTAGATTTTAATTCATCCATAAGAATTGTTAATTCTATTGATGATGGCTCTACATCCAATGATATATCCTCATTGTGGCTAAGATACTCCAGCACACTATAGTTCTTGGATGAATCAGGAATATAACTACCCCACTAAACACTGGTCATATGAAGTCACTTCTTTGGAGTGGTATCTTCTTCTATAGATCCCATTCTTGGGCTATGGGAGCATATTGTGCTAGCTAAAGGAGAATGTACTGAAGGACTAGCCATGTGGTCATACTATGAAGCAACCACTATTATAGCCCTTGGGGTATGAATATGTTAAGACTGAGGAGCCTCATTGTTGTTAGTTTCAGTTGGGGGACTAGTTTTTTTATTTTCATAGCTTTTTTCTACTGACTTTGAGACGTGTTGGATTGGACTGTTGTCACAAATCAATCTTCTATCCCAAAGGAAGGTATATATATATTATCCATATTTACAAAGTAATTAATTATAATCTAAAGTATATATTCTGGTAACTTAGAGCCTTAGAGAAATCATTACCTTCCCTCGAAGATCATATTCAAGAATACCCATCCTTACAACTTAAAAACATCTATTAATTTAAGCATACTAGGCATCTAATAATTCTGAGCTATCTTTCTCATCCATCTATCGATGATATAGCTTAGTCCTTCTCATCTATCAGAAGGTACATGCAAATATCCACATCATACATGCATAAATTTATGAAGGTGTACTAAGTGTGTAAGGAATAGATCTCACACTCTACATAAATAACCTTAATTAGTTCTCCTAGGCATAACTCCTATTCTTAATGAATCATCCCATCTAATATTTATCTTCTTTATTTTATAGAGTAGTAAATTGTTAAACATGCATTCTTTCCTTAGAATATTCCTTATTGAAGGTAATCATCACACTCTCCTCTAGAAGGAGATAAATAACAAGATTTAACATTAAGGAAATGCAATATAGAGTCCTTACTCAAGTTCATTTCTCATTCTAATGTGCTACCATCCAAAATAAACCTAGGTACTAAAATGCATGTCTATAGATATTTTATCATGATTTCATGTATTCAAATAATACCCAAGAGGGTATGGTACATAATGAATGGTCCATATATTTAGAAAGCTTAAATAATATCATCACATATTTAGTCTTAATTCCTTTCCAATTCAAGGTTCCAATTTTTTTTTTATTTGTGGAAAACATCCCAAAAGGGATGCCACTTTCGGGTAAGACCCAAGGAGGTAGGGGTATCCATTCCACCAAAAATGCCCAGGACTCGGACTTGGCCTACCACCTTTGACATACTCAAGGAGCAAACAAACACACAAAACCAATTTAAAAATAAGTAAATAACAACAAAAATAATAAAATAAAATAAAAAACATGCTCCTTGAGTGTGTCAAAAACAAAAGCACAACCAAACATGCACAATAATATAAAATAAACCACAACACAAACCACATAGAAAAACACAAGAACCACATAACAAAACACAAACAAGAAAAAAACAACATAACACTACAAAGACATAACCCAAAAAAACATGAAAAATAAACACAACCAAAACCTAAAAAAAAAAAAAAAAAAAAATAAAAATAAAAATAAAAAAAACCAACAACAGACAATAAACAAAAACAAAAAGCATAGAAAACACTCACACATAAAAACATGAAATAACACAAACAAAGAGAAACCCTAGAACAAGAACGAAAAAAACACAAGAACAATAACAAAAAACATAAAAAAAGAAAAAAACAACAAAAATACAAGAACAACAAAAAACAACACAAAGAACACAAAAACAAAACAAAACAAAAGAACCCACCCACCTTAAAAAACTAAAAAAAAAAAAAAAAAAAAAATTGAACAAAACAATGACCTATCTAGACCAGAAGACTATTAAGGCAATAATCAATAGAGGAAACAAAATAAAGAATAGAATGAGATAGGGAACTAAAAAAAACTGAATGAACCAAAGAGAAGCAAAAAAAAAAACAAGAAGAAACTAGGTACCTTCAGAATTGGAGCCATCCAAAGAAATGATAGAAAGAAGAGCTTCCCTAATTTGAGAAGCCCACCATAGAGGAGGGTGGCCATAACAAGTAAGATCACCTTTTTCCAAAGCCTAATTAGCTAAAGCATCAGCACTCTTATTTTGATCTCTGACCACATGATTGTAATCAACTTTCAAAAATCCCATCTGGATTAACTGAATCTTCTCAATAATTCTTTTTATTCTCCAATCCACCTTATGATTCTTAGAAGGAGTCTTCAAGAGATTAATCATAAGTTGAGATTCAGACTCAACTAACACATTTTACCATCCAATCTTAGTAGCCTCCTAAATGCCTCTGAGGATACCATACCCCTCAGCAAGGTTATTGGAAATAATACCCAAATTCTCAACAAAAGTAAAAACCAGAGAGCCATCTGAAAGTCTACCAATTCCTCCCACACTGGCTTTTCTAGGGTTCCCTCTAGAAGCTCCCTCAGTATTGACTTTTCCAAAATCCTTAGGAGGAGGTTGCCAATTTCTAGTCCTATCCATATTACTAATACTCACATTCCCTTTAAGTTGGTTGCCCTTAGAAGATTTAATCTTCAATATTTGCATCACTTGATCCCATATTTGGTGGGATTTTTGGGGGTGATTATGGAGTTGATGGACTGATTCAACTAAGTTGGCTACGGTCTCATTCAAGGTTCCATTATCCTTTATGTAATAGCAATATTTACATACAAGACTTTCAATTCACCATTGGAAAAATTATGTCAAAATACACTCCATATATGAGCAAAGAATGAATCCAATTAAAATATCACATGCTTAATGAATCATAATAATTTTAATTAGTACTTTAAGCCCAACACATTCCAAAAAAAAAGAAATCTTTACACAAGTTTACATAACAAGTCATTTATCCTGGTAAAACCTAAAGGAAAAATTGATCCCCAAAACAATTCCTTTTATTTATCTCAAAGGTCAATTATTTCTTTATAATGTTTTAAAGACAATCCAAAATATATTTATCTACTTCTAAGGATAATACAAACTCCTTAGAATTACAATATGAATAAATCACTTAATTTATATCTCACAATAAAATCCTTTTTCAGGGATAAGGTATTCTATGATACCTTTCCCACCTTTAATGATTCCAAACGTACTCTATTTTACCATGGGCACAACCCCCTTTAAGACACAAGTAATAGTAAAAGTAATATTTTCTTCATAAACTTTGGACTACTACAACCAAGCATGCTGTACTTTCCTAATAGAATAGTACATAACACAAAGCCTACGAAATCCCTACTTCTCTTATCTAAAATCAATTCATATTTTTGGGTAGCAAAATTTGAATCGTATATATGTTACACATATCCATAAAGCTATAATCCAAGTCTTTTTAGAATACAAGATGCCCAACTTGGTGCCTATTTGTCCCTGTTACAAGTTATATTCCTTCATAGTACTTCCCATAGGACTTCTATATTTTTGTTAAGGTTCAAATTCATTACATCCAGGTTTTCCAGGTTGACCCAAAACCTTTTACAAAAATCAGCACTATACTGTTACGGATCAAAACCTCAATAGGGACAGCCTGTCCTTCGCTACTAGTACCCTTCTGAAGCCACCCTGCCAAGAAAGAGCACAACCCCTTACACATATTTACATGCACCTTAGAACATCGACAGTGGCCCACCGCAATGCTTTCTTGCTGCCCCAACCGCGAAAATGCGACCTGTCGCGAAATCGTGACGTCCTTAAGTCTTCTCCTCCATTTGCTCTGGATAGTCATGAAATGGCGACATGTCATGAAAATGAGACATGTCACAAAATCATGACATTCTACCTTCGTTCTGCTCCTTTGCCGCTATGTGTCACAAAAATGAGACATGTCACGAAATCGCGACATTCGTCTCCCATTTTGCACTCTTGCTGCTTCCATCCGCGATAGTGCGACATGTCGCGAAATCGTGACACTTTTCCTTCTTGCTCTTTCTCTTTGCTTTGGACCGCGAAAATGCAACATGTCGCGATATCGCGACACCTTTTCCTTCTTGCTCTCTTTCTTCTCTTTTGGCCGCGAAAAAAACATGTCGCGATATCGTGACACTTCTGCCTCCTTGCTCCCTTTTGTTGCTTTTGGCCATGAAAATGCAACATGTCGCGATATCGTGACACTTTTCCTTCTTTGCTCTTTCTCATTGCTTCGGACCGCGAAGATGCAACATGTCGCGATATCGCGACACTTTTTCCTCTTTGCTCTTTCTCTTTGCTTCGGGCCGCGAAAGTGCAACATGTCACGATATCGCGACACTTTTCCCTCTTGCTCTTTCTCTTTGCTTTGGACGTGAAAAAGCAACATGTCACGATATCGTGACACTTTTTCCTTCTTGCTCATTCTCTTTGCTTTGACCGCGAAAATGCAACATGTCGCGATATCGCGACACTTCTTCCTCCTTGCTCTTCCCTTTTGCTTTCCCCCGCGAAAATACAACATGTCGCGATATCGCGACACTTTTTCCCTCTTGCTCTTTCTCTTTGCTTTGACCGCGAGAATGCAACATGTCGCGATATCGTGACACTTTTTCCCTCTTGCTCTTTCTCTTTGCTTTGACCACGAAAAAGCAACATGTCGCGATATCGCGACACTTTTTCCCTCTTGCTCTTTCTCTTTGCTTTGACCGCGAAAATGCAACATGTCGCGATATCGTGACACTTTTTCCTTCTTGCTCTTCCCTTTTGCTTTCCCCCATGAAAGTACAACATGTCGCGATATCGCGACACCTTTTCCTTCTTGCTCTCTTTCTTCTCTTTTGGCCGTGAAAAACAACATGTCACGATATCGCGACACTTCTGCCTCCTTGCTTCCTTTTGTTGCTTTTGGCCGCGAAAATGCAACATGTCGCGATATCGTGACACTTTTTCCTTCTTTGCTCTTTCTCATTGCTTCGGACCACGAAGATGCAACATGTCGCGATATCGCGACACTTTTTCCTCTTTGCTCTTTCTCTTTGCTTCGAGCCGCAAAAGTGCAACATGTCACGATATCACGACACTTTTTCCCTCTTGCTCTTTCTCTTTGCTTTGACCGCGAAAATGCAACATGTCACGATATCGCGACACTTTTTCCTTCTTGCTCTTCCCTTTTGCTTTCCCCCACGAAAATACATGTCGCGATATCGCGACACTTTTTCCCTCTTGCTATCTTTCTTCTCTTTTGCCCATGATAAAGCAACATGTCGCGATATCGTGACACTTCTGCCTCCTTGCTTCCTTTTGTTGCTTTTGGCCGTGATAATGCAACATGTCGCGATATCACGACACTTTTTCCTCTTTGCTCTTTCTCTTTGCTTCGGGCCGCAAAAGTGCAACATGTCACGATATCATGACATTTTTTCCTCTTTGCTTCGGGCCGTGAAAATGCAACATGTCGTGATATCGTGACACTTTTTCCCTCTTGCTCTTTCTCTTTGCTTTGACCACGAAAAAGCCATATGTCACGATATCGCGAAACTTTTGCCTTATTGCTCATTCTCTTTGCTTTGACCGCAAAAATGCAACATGTCGCAATATCGCGACACTTCTCATGTCGCGATATCATGACACTTTTTCCCTCTTGATTCATCATCATTGGCGATCATTTTGAATAATCCCTTCCACGTCCGACGAAAGGTTATACGTCCATGTGATCAACCTGTTAGCGTCCACGCCTAAGTTTGCAAACTTGTCTGCCACCTTGTTGCCTTCACGAAAGACGTGGTTGGCCACGCTGTCATTTCTGTTTTTTAATAGGATCCTTGCTTCCCTTAAGCAAGCCTCAAATTTCTAGGGAGGATCCTTATCATTGTTGAGGAGATTGATAATCACTTGGGAGTCTCCTTCAACAATTAGCCACTCTCGAACGTTCTGAGCAAGGTGAAGACCGTGCCAAACTGCTCTAGCCTCGGCTACATTGTTGGTAGAGAAACCCAGGGGCTCTGCATAGGCCATGATAGTGTGACCTTGATGGTTTCGAACGATTCCGCCAACCCCAGCGCGACCAGGTTTGCCTTTAGCAGCACCATCAAAATTCAGCTTAAGGCACCCGACGGGGGGAGGGATCCACCTGACCTCACATCTAGGATTAGTCTTGCCACTCCCGTCATTACAAGGGAGATTCAGGGACTGGGCTAGAAGTTTTTCTCCAGGGGGAACAGAAGGGGCCTCAACAGAGGACGACATGGTGTTTTCTCTGGCAAAGGCAAGGATTTTGTTCGTGATGGTTCCTGAATCTCTGGACGATTCATTGAAAACTCTAGAGTTCCTTTCAAGCCAGACCTACCACAAGAAATGGTGGAGACAAATCTTCCACATGAAACTCAATTGGGGGCTGGTAAACGGTTTTGGCCATTGATGGAAAAAGTCATGAATGGAGCCAGGTCTGACCCAGGCTATATTGAAAGCTTGGAGGATACCATCTAGGATTGAAGAGGCAATGGGGCACTCTATGAAGAGGTGTTGGATTGATTCCCAATCTGCCCTGCATAAGAAACACCTGTTAGGAACAGTCAGACCATGCTTCATCATATTGTCAATAGTAAGAATTTTCCCTTGGACAACCAGCCAAGTAAAAAAGGCTACTTTGGGAATTAGTCCCTTGATCCAAACTAGGTGAGTCTGGAAGCGAGGAACATCGGGATGGATAAGCAGATTATATGCGAATTTGACTGTGAACCTCCCACTATCTGTGGCTGTCCATCTTATCTGATCATCGCTCAGAATTGTGGGGACAAACTGATGTTCCAGAATACTCTTGAGTTTTTGAGTCGCTGCCTCCATCCCACGAATGACAATGGGCTTCCATTTGAGACTGCCCCTGTCCTGCATAAGGAAGTCAGCCACCTTAGTCCCAAAACTCTCAAGAGTGATGTTTCTTAGCTGAGCCAAAGAGGGATCGGAGCAAAGAGCCTCTGCCCCTGCCCATCTGTCCTCCCAAAAGTTAATTTTTTGCCCATCTCCAAGGGTCCACCTCATGCCATTCCTCAACACGTCCCTGCTAGACAGGATTGCTTTCTAGAAGGAGGATCCCCGGGTTGGAATGGTGTTGCTCAGGAGATCAGTGCCTTGGAGATATTTCTAGTTAAGGATGGTAGTCCATTCATTCCTTTCATTGGAAACCAGATGCCAGGCTTGTTTAGCAATAAGAGCCAGATTGAGAAGAGAGACTCTCCTCAAGCCTAGCCCACCAAGATCCTTAGGTTTGCACACCTTGTCCCACCCAACCAGGTGGATTCGCTGCTTTTCTTCTGAGCCGGACCAAAGGAAGTTCTTTTGGAGCTGTTCAATCGACTGGTAGACACGAGCAGGAGCTTTAAACACCGATAAGAAGTAGACCGGGATACTTTGAAGGGAAGCCAAGGTAAGAGTAGCCTTACCTGCTTGGGAAAGCAGGTGGCCCTTCCACCCGACGAGCTTCTTTTGGATCCTCTCCAGGACAATGTTCCACATTGAAAATGTCGGAACCCCGGTGAACAAGGGGAGACCAAGGTAAGACGTAGGAAGAGTGGAAATGGAGCACTCAAGGATCCTGGCTATTTTAATTTGCCTCTGGGGGGGTGTTGAGAAAAAACACCTTGCTTTTATTGAAATTGACTTTTTGGCCTGCTGCATCTTCATAGAGCTTAAGGATATGCTTAATGTTCTTGGCCTCTGCCATCGACGTCGTAGTCAGCAATAAGGTATCATCCACGAATTGCTGATGGGTAACCGGATCCGTGAGAGAAGTAGCTTTAATACCTAAAATTAATCCAGAGACACGGGCAGCTTTGATTGATCTTCCTAAAGCTTCAGCCACAATGATAAACAACATAGGGCTAATAGGATCCCCTTGCCTGAGCCCCCTTCGACTTTGGAAGAACTCGATCGATGACCCATTGACCAACACTGAGAACCAAGGTGATCGAATGCAGCAACTGATAAGTCTGACCCAGTCGGGGTGGAACCCAAATTTCAACAAGATGGCATTCACAAAGTCCCAGCTGACACGATCGAAGGCCTTATTCATATCGAGCTTCAGCGCTAATGCCACCTTCTTGGTCTGGGAAGTAGAGTGAAGAGCTTCATGGATAGTGATAACTCCATCCAGGATCGACCGTCCTTGAACAGAACTGCCCTGGCAGGAATCAATAATCTGGGGCAGGATCCCTTTCATACGATTTGCAATGGCTTTAGTGAGGACTTTGTATAACACATTGCAGAGGCTGATTGGTCTGAAGTCAAAAATGGCTCTGGGAGCCGGACCTTTCGGGATCAGGGCTAAGAAGGTGGAGTTGTAGCTTCGGGGGATATGCTTAGAAACTTGGAACTCCCGGATGGTGGAGCACACCTCATCTCCAAGGATGTCCCAATAGGTTTGAAAAAACCTGGGGGGAAAACCATCGGGGCCAGGGGCCTTGTCAGGGTTCATGGAGAAAAGGGCCTGCTTGATTTCCTCATCGAAAAAGGGAGCTGTGAGCATTTGGTTGGCATCATCCTCGATCCTTCGGGGAATGAATTGGAGCATAGAATCCCGGGCAGCAACCTGACAGGGAGGCTCCTCACCAAGGAGGGCACTGAAATGGGACAGGGCTTCGTGCATAATGTCCTTGTTACCCCGAGCACTGGATCCATCAGGTTTAATTACCTCTTTGATACGATTGTTGCTCCTATTTTTGAGTGTGGTGACATGAAAGAACTTGGTGTTAGAGTCTCCGTATTTGAGCCAAAGGGCCCTCAATTTCTGCCTCCAGAAAGTTTCCTCACTAGCCAAGATGTTGTGGTAATCTGCCAGAAGCTTCCTTTCTTCGAACCTGGTCTCTTCATCAAGTTCACCATGTTGGATCTTGCTATCAATGGCTTTCAGCTTTTCACCCACTGTCTTCTTGTTTTCGAAAAGGTTTCCAAACACCTCTTTGTTCCACCGCTTGAGATTGAGCTTGACCACTTTCAGCTTTTGGGACAGTTTATAGGACGGACTTCCCTGGAAGGGCTGTTGCCACCAGTTGATAATTTGGTTTTTCAGGTCCGGGTGCTTGACCCACATAGCCTCAAACCGAAAAGGATGATTGCCCCTAGAATTGGACGCTTGAGGGACCTCCAGCAGGATTGGGTTGTGATCAGACCCAACCTTGGGGAGGGAGTGCAGAGAGGATTCTCCGAAGACCTGGATGGCTTCCTACGAAAGCAGGACCCTATCCAGCCGCTCTTGGATGAGGTTGCTGCCCAGCTGCCTGTTGGACCACGTGTACTTAGCATCCTTAAGCTTGACATCCATCAGCTCATGGGAGTGGACAAAATCACTGAATTCCTCCATGCTCCTAACCGAAAGCCCTGATCCCCCCCTTTTGTCATACGGATACAGGGGGGTGTTAAAGTCACCTGCGATCATCCACGGGATGTCCTGGAAGGCCTTGCTCATGTGGCTCAGAAGCTCCCACAACCTGCCTCTACCTTGCACAGTGTTGGGCGCATAGACATTTGATAAGATCCAGGACTTATTGTTGGTTATGTCATGAAACAGGATAGTAAGGACGCTGTCATCCGCCTGAATGATGCTGCCTTCCATTCTCTTGGGGTCCCATAGGACCATAAGACCTCCAGAGGCTCCTCTGGCAGCCTTGAAAACCATTTCCCCTTGATCCCAAATTTTGTGAGCTAGAAACTTTGAGCACGCTTCATCTGATTTCGTTTCTTGGAGAATAAAAACTGAGGGGGAGATCTCTTTCCTTAATGCTTTGACAGCTCTCTGCCTGGGCAGGCCATTAAGGCCTCTCACATTCCATGAGAGGACCTTCATTTAGTCTACTTTGGATTCCTCCCTCTTCCCCGACCTTGGGGTGGGGGAGGTTTGCTGATCTTGTTGGCCTCGATGATGGCCATGTCTTGAGGCACTAGAGTGCTTTGTTTTCCGTTTGCTATTTCATTTTCAATTTTCATCCTATAATGTTCTGCATCTAGGATTCTTCCCCTCCTCTTTTCGCTACCAAAGTCTATAGAATTAGTTGAACTGCGGGTTTGCTTTGGGCTAAACTTTGGGGGAGGGTTTTGCTGCTGGGTCGGGCAGGATCCACCTTCGCCCACTGTCGGATCTGCCCCTAACTGCTCACCTTCCAAGCTCAGACCGGTCCCTTCTGACTCCAGGGGCATGCCATAAGGGCAGTTTGGGGGTGGGTAGGGAGAGGGCCTACACGGGGAGAGAGGAGGGGAAACAAGGGTTTCGGCGAGCCCTAGGGCTGGACCTTCAATAGAGGGTCTAACCGATTCGATGACAGACTGAGCAAGGATTTCAAAAGAATTGGGGTCAAAAAAGGAAGGACTAACCTGAGTAGCCTGGTCGAAATCCATAATCTATTTTCCTTTCCCTTTCTGATGAGTGGGTTCTTCTTGAGATTTCTGCTGGTAAACGCCTTTGTGAGCTGCTTTGTTGGGCCTGGCCCAGGGACGGAGGGGTCTTCCCTGCCCATTTGTAGTAGGACCTTTTGGATTACTCCTAATTGGTGCTTCCTTGATAGGCTGCCAGGTCTGGGCACTGGTTCCTCAGGTGTCCTTGGGTTTTGCACTCTGAGCAGAAGGTCGACTTGTTTTCATATTCAATGGGTTGCCTTCTTGAGTAGTCCCCGTATTCCAAATCTATGAAGGACGAGAGCTCTGACTCCAGGTTCACAGTTACACACATCCTTGCATGTGTCATGCGAGATCTAGCTAGGGTAGGGTTGTCAATAACGACCAGATCCCCGATGGCTTTGGCGATTCCTCTCAGGAAGTATTCATGGAAGAACTGGGCCGGGAGGTTGGGGAGCCTGACCCAAATGGGGGCTGAGTTGATACTCTAGTTTTTAGGGTCGAAATCCTCTCCCCAAGGCCTAAGGAAGAGGCTTCGCCTGCCCAGGAACCATGACCCACCAGAGAGAATGCGGTTTGCGTCTTCCTTATTAAGGAGCTTAATCATAAAAAATCCCCTGGTCATTGCGACAATCTCCATGCTTCCTGCTAGGCGCCACTTGGACAAAGCCCAGGTCCTTATAGTTTCTATATCGGGCCTCCCACCCAAAAACTTGTCGATGAGGGACGAGGTCTCAAGGGACAGAAAGTCTTCCATAGTGGAAACATCAACCCTGAGCTTGTTTTTTTTGGAGAAAGAGGTGGGAGAGATTTTGACAGCACGGTCTCCTTACCTTTAAGGGTTTGGGCGAATGAAAATCTCCTGGGGGGGCCGTAGCCTGGGACCCTTTGTCTCGATCTCTATCGGGTGGGTCCGCATCCCACTGCTTGTCAACTGGGACCAAAGTCTGAGGGCCCTCAACGTCCTTCGTAGACTTCGAATCCTCACCGTCCTTGCTTTGCTGGCAATGGGCGCAGCCTTCCAAGTTCCCTGCTCCACCTGATCCGCCTGGTCCTCCTGGCCCGCCTGCTCCACCTGCCTTGCCTGCTTCCATGTCGCCTCTCTGGTTCTTCCCCAAACCCTAGAAATCTTCCCTGAACCCTAGATTTCGCCTCTCTCCTACCTCCTACCCCCGTAGGACTTCTATATTCATTCCTAACCTAACATGGACTTTACATACCTAGTCAAAGTATAAATAATCATATATGATTCACTACCAATAAACCTCCATTTATCCTCTACCTAAAATGTTTTGACCTTTCATTAATATATTGCACAATACACACAACTATAGCACTAACGTAAGGTAAAATTTCATAAAGAAATTCACTCGAACCTTTTGACATAGCAATACACATAAAACTTCCTATTTCCTGACGAGGATAAAACCAAACTGAATCAAATAGTTAACTATTAGGAGAAAGGCCTGAATTTTATTTGTAGAAATGGGTTACTCTTGAAGATCCCATTCCAATATAAATTGGATTTTACTTACATCATTCTTACTATCAGTAGATAAATTTTGACATATCTTCAAATAAAATTGTTTAAACAATTAGGGAACAAGACGAGAAGAGGGAGTTCTTGGTCACACATATATCTTTGTCACACCTCTCACTCCTTGTTCTAAGGTATAGTGATAACATAATCAGGATACCATACACTTTTTGGTTACAATGAACTATGAATCCTTTGGCAATGTTATCTCTCTACCTACTATCTGCAGTGTTTAGAGGTATAGATCTTACCCAGACTCATCCTATATTACAAAAATATGGATGGAAAGTTTTAGGCATCCATGGTCATAGTTTAATACACAGTCTCTTCCCCAAGTAATGCTAATCATCACAAGAGACTCAAACCAAACCATTTCTATAGTCAAGATATAGATGAAAAAACTCTAAATATAA
Source organism: Wollemia nobilis (assembly GCA_028583015.1). Classification (NCBI taxonomy): domain Eukaryota; kingdom Viridiplantae; phylum Streptophyta; class Pinopsida; order Araucariales; family Araucariaceae; genus Wollemia; species Wollemia nobilis. The sequence continues at coordinate 2,960,725 of JAQPPZ010016363.1, read as the reverse complement.
ATAAGTCCATGACAAAGCTATCCTAGTAATGCTAAAACTACAAGCTTCAAAAACCTCTTCTCAACATAGTCTTAAAGAGTTCCATCTTGCGGGTTGATTTCACAATCAATTTTCTAGTAACCCCTACCCAAAAAAATCATAGCAATCAAATGAACAATGAACCTATAAAAAGAAAATTATTTTGGTGCAATAACATCCCCAACCCAACACTGCATTCCCAAGTATATAAACTAAGAAATAACAATTAAATACGACAAAATTTTCCCCTTTATCCACATTGAAAGATTGAAATTTTAATTATTTTGAACAAAATTCTACCTTTGCTAGCTCGATGTCATATCTCTTTGATCACAAAATGAGTCCAACCTCATTTTGAGAATGTCTACCTTCATTAGCTCAACATTTATTCTCCTCAATCGCACAAAGAGTTTTCATCTCGACCCACCGAACATATACCCTCGGTAGCTTGGTGCTCATACTCCTCAATCGCACATCGATATATTTTCACCTTGAATATGGATCTCCTCATGTCCCCCCTTGTCCATGATGTACATTTCTCCTTTAATGCTCCCGAAGACAAGTCCACTAAGGAGTAATCAAATTTAGATTATCCTAGTTTCCTATTATAGTTAGGCTAGAATCCTAGAAGTATTCTTCTCCCAATTCCTATCGTTAATATAGCCAATTTCCAAGTGCCAATATTCACCTTGTTATCCGAATGGAGTCATTACATTTCCACAAGCATAATAATATTTCCTACTTATTGTTAGCAAGTAATGTTGAACATCAAGCATGTTATATGATAAGTTATCAACAACAATAACTTGATAAAGCATTCTCTTGCACCACATGATAGAAAAAGCATTCCTCCACACTCTTTCCACTACGTATTGATTAGTTCTTTCTGCCCCCATGAGGAATATATCCCTACAAAAGTGCAATCTCTAGTTAGTAGCACCATATTTTCCATAAGGATATACTTTGTAGAAATAAATCAAAATATAATCATTCACCCACATATAAAATATATCACATTTTCCATAAAATATATGTTTTTGCATCTCTAGTTATGAAATAGCCAATCATTTCATCAATAAGACACATAGCAAGAACATAAATCTACTCAAATAAAAATTTTGCCAAGGGAGGACCATGACAATTGTGTACCTTTAGAAGTAGTCAAACATGCATTTTTACGCCCTCTCATAGTCATCCAACCATCCTCTTGAGGTTGATGAGTGTGTCATGACCCTCCTTTGGCAGAATTTGCATCTTGATGAATTTAGTTTTGCTATGTATTTTATTGATGGAATGCTTGAATATTTCTTGATTATATGCATAGTAATAATTGGTTTTGTGAAGGTAATTATATATGTGGTTGATAGAATGTTTGAGTACCTCATTATGATTTTTGCAGATATGGATTGTATGGAAAAAGTGACATTTTTCTTATCACTGAAATGATTGACTATTTCATGAGTAGCTGCCATGAAAATATTTAGTGGATAGAATATGATATTGGTAATGGAAAATTGCACTCTTATTGCAGGAACAAGTTTCATATAGTGGTAGAAAGAACTAACCACCGAGAAGGGGTTTGACTTAAGGGAAATGATGTGATGGTTATTTGGTGGAATAAATGGGACAGTTTGAATGAATGCTCTTTTCATGAAATACATATCACGATTTGCAGGAGAAAAGAAATATCAAGCTATTAATGATTTAAAAGTTTCTTACTTTGTAATAATTTCTTATGATGAGATTTTGTTTGGATGGAAGGTATATTTGGAAAAATAATAGAGAAGAAAATATTTGGTTTTTGTTGTTCCTTTCAAAAAAGAAACTATATGAAGGAAATATATTTGAGTAGGATTATTAGTGTGATGCTTGCTTGGAATGGTCTTCTAAAGGTTAGAAGAACATCAAGAGTAGTGTTATTATTTATCAAAACACACATTTAATTTATTTCTAAAACGTAATTTTAGAGTCTCTTTTGTTATAATAAAGAACTTTAGATAAATATATTCTTATTGCCGATGTATTATGTTCTACGTGCCAAATGAGTTGTGCTGAAAGAGTGGAGGATATTTCGAGTAGTTGGGAAGTTAATCTCAAACTTTAGAATTTACCGATCAGGGGTAGGGGTGGAAGAAGAAAAGTGGAGGGAGAGCATCAAGAAGAGGGAGGGCAATGGAGAGCGGTGCTACTGGAAAATGTTTAGAAAGAAGATTATAGGTGATTTCAGGTAAGGGTGAAATAACACCTTCTCTGTAGTGTGTAATAAAAATGATTTTTTATGCTCTTTTTATTTGTGTGGGATGATGGATGTAAGCATCATCGACTTCCATAAGATCTTATACTATGAGTCCAAGCAATTCAATGTCAATTAAGTGAAGCAACAAAAAAACTAATATTGTTATAAACATGTCTAGAACGTCTTGGTGCACTGTGTAAGAATGAAGTCTGCAATGTATATACTAGATGAATATCATCGCCACATTTTGATAGTTCACGAATAAACCTATTTGAATATTTATTTTATGTTTCATTCAGTGAAAGTCGAAATGCTTACCTTTCTCTAGTGCGTTCAATGTCTATGTGAACTGATCTACCTGGAAACCCGTGTCTTGTTGTGGTTGGTATAATGAATATTTTTGTCACTGGAAGAAGCCCAAGTTTGGTAGGGAAGCCTATGTCATTCTTGTGTTGCCTTCCAGTTCAATGTGTGTAGTTCCAATGGAAAGAATAGTTTTTAGTGAACCAAAACCTGATCGTAAACCATAGAGTAGTGTTGGGTGAAAGCGTAGTTTTAGCCACTATAATAAATTTTGGTGTATTCCATTCTTGTTGCAATTCTTAGAAAGATATTGTGTGCTTGAGAATGTACAATGTTCAGGAGTAATGCTTTGTGTTGATTTTGGTATTCTTTTTAGTGTGTGAAAAGGATTAGTATTGGATGAAAAGGTTTTGTTTTGAAATGTTTGCTTTCCAAAATGAATTGGTGATGTCCTAAGTTGTTTTAGAGACATGTTGTGGTTCTTTTTAAAGTTGCATGTGGACTATGAGTTCATGTAGAGCTTACTAGGAATACCATGTATAGAAGTCTTTAAATGATGATTGAGGAGTTTTTTATATTTTTGAAAAGGACTCTTAGTTATAAAATATTAAGTGCATGTTCTTTTACTTTTGGTATTACCTAAATTCCAATATAAAGAAGTGGAATTAATGCTTTACATTGTGAATGCTGTGTCGGCATAATTAATATGGAGTTGTTCCACATTATAGTTTGATATTGATTTCATGATAAAGGAGAAACTATTGTTACTCAAAGTTGTTTTTGATCCCATTAAAAAGGTAACCTCTTCTCGATGGTCATAAAAGAGTTTGATAGTGCTTGATGAGGCATGCTTACCTGATCCAGCATGAGTTGGTATTTTATTTATGCATTAATATCTTTTGCTTTAGTGTAACTCCTGTGGGTAAACTTGAAATAGATTGTACCGAGTTTTTACTTGTATATGTTAGAAAGTATACATGTTGTTAAGACAATATCTTCTAAGGATATGAGTCAAGTGGAAGAAATACTTGTTGAGATAGTTTCTTATGTTTTCAAAGCAATAGAACACTCTAGGAAATGATGTAACAAATATTTCTTGTAGTATTGTAATTATGTGTGGCTACATTTTGTAACAATTGAGAAAGGTGGCACAAGGACAAAGAGGGACACATGTTTTTAAAAGTCTGACAGTGCATGGAAGTCAAAAAGGAGTAGTGTAGGATTTGGTTCCAACCTAGTGGGTAGCTTAGTTGGTAGGCAAAACTTGCATGAGGAATAACGCAGAGGAGATCTCGAGTTTGAGATGTGACAGTGATAGGTTGTTTGCATTTTGTTTTGGGTAGCGATAGGTGTTTTATGGTCATAGTTTAAAGGAAATTTAAGTTCTTTGAGGTCTTGTGTGAGCAATAAGCCCACACGGTGCTCTAGCACATGCTAGAGCATGGGATTCATGAGGTCATGCATTCGAATCCCCATGGTAGCAAGTTGGTAAGGGCACCAAATTTTATAGAGTTTGATTTTTTATTTTAGGGAGTCATAAGGGTTAAGTTTATAAAGTTTGAATTTGCACTTAGGGATTTATAAGGGTGTAATTTAATAAAATTTTGAGAGTTCTTTATATAGTTTATTTTTGCAAAGTGGATAAATGAAAAATATTTTTTGCATGCAAGAATAGGAGTAATAAAGTGTTATAATGGTTTGATATTTTATTGCAATGTTTGTATGGTGAAAGTGAGTTTGAAGGTCTTTGATAATTATTAATGCCCTATATTTTAAGAACAAGAGAAGAATTATTGAACACCAATTTCACGTTTCATTGAGCATATCTTTTTGAGAAGAATTATTGAACATCAATTTATGGTTTGAGAAAGTATTTTGCTATATAACCCTTGAATTGGCACTAAAAAAATTAGTTTTTTGTGAGATAGTTTTTTGAAGACATATCTCCATAAGAGAAAATTAAGAGGTATGGGCACATCATTCTTTGTTTAATATGTTTGGTTGAGTAAATATTTCTAGAACATAAGGTGGAGATAAAAGGGTTGTTTGATAAGCATTGTTGAAAATATTTGAGTTAGGGTTTGAGACCTACATTGTGCATCTTTGTTGAAAGAAATTGGAAACACTTGTGTTAGGATTTGTGAGCAAATTGTACTTCATTATTTGAATGAATGCGTAAAAATTCTTGGGCATTGGTTTGAGTGATATTGAAAGTGAATGTGCAAACATTAAAAATCAGATTTGTGAAGCAAGTGTGTGCATCAGAAAGTCAGGTGTCATGTGCTATACTAGACCTACCTTTAAAAAGTAATAAATGTGAGACATTTTAAAGCTATAGACTTAATTATTGAGTAGAACATATTGAGATATCGAAAAGTGCATATCATTCTCTATATGGTCATGAGGTTAAATGAATTCTGGGTAGAATATGTCAAAACTGCTTCAAGTTAAAGAAATTACATTGAATATTAGACAAAGCATTTGGTAGCACTATTATGCAAGATCTGGAAATAGATGAACATTATTTGTATGCATGATTTAGAGAAGAGTTTTTTATGAGCAAATTGGGTATATACTTTTAGTACCCTTTTAGCATGTGATTTGAGCAAATCTTGTGTTAAGGCTTGGGGTATATTTGAGAGCAGGTTTGGTTGTTGATTTGATCAAGCTTTGTGTTAAGGCTTAGAAAATATTTGAGTAGAGATAGAGATCAGGTTTGAGATAGATTTGAGTTAACCTTGTAATGAGGTTTGGTGCATATTTGGGACAGAGTTGAAATAGACTTGTGCATGTCATATGTGCAAATATAGAGCAAATTTAAGCTAAAGTGAGTGCCAAATTTGTAGATGATCAGAGTAGAGTGGATAGAGGTCTTCTATGGAGAGATATCCACCAACTAGTGTAGTGGGAATAAATGTCTCCTGTGTATAGAGGTACGTTATCCAAAGCAATGAAGATAGAGGTCTTTTGTGATAGAGGTTCACCAACCAGAGCAGTAGGGATAGAGGTCTCCTATGGATAGATTTCCATGAATTAGAGAAAAGGGGAAAGAGTTCTCATGTGGAGAGATATCCATAGACAAGAGTAGAGGAGATAGAATTCTCCTATGGAGAGAGATCCACAAACTAGAGTAGAGGGGATAGAGTTCTCTTATGGAGAGAGATCCACAAACTAGAGCAGAGGATCTAGAGTTATCCTATGGAGAGAGATCCATAAACTAAATCAAAGGAGATAGATTTCTCTTGTGGAGAGAGATCCACAAACCAGAGCAAAGGGGATAGAGTTATTTTGTGGAGAAAGATCCATAAATTAGAGCAGTGGGGATTGAGATATCCTTTGGATAGAGATTCATAAACTTTGTAATAGATAATTAATTCCCAAGATATTTGTTGAGAAAATTTAGAAGAAATATTTTTTTCGTGGACGTAACCCACATTGGGTGAACCATGTTAAATTTGTGTCTCTCATGTGTGTGGTGATTTATGCATTGCTATTGATTATATTGGTTTATATTGATTTGAAAATATATTACAATTGATAACATTGGATAATATTATTGTGGAAAGAAAAGTAAAATTTGGCCTTGTAATGTTCACCCTCCCTCTCAATATAAGCCTATGTTCTTCAGATAATGATGTCTAGGAGAGGTTTTAGCTACTTAATCATTACCTTCATGATTATTTTGTATATGACATTGCATAAGGCAATAGGTTTGTAATATAAAATATTCATCCCCTCCTCCCCTTCCAAAATTAAGTTAATGAATGTTTGATTTAATGGATTAAAAATTATTTTACTACCTCTAGACTCCTCTATAACAACCATTACATCCTCATCCAATATGTCGTAGAAGGTCTAAAAAAACCTGATTGGGAAGCCATCTGGGCTTGAAGTTTTTCTTATACCCATTCCAAATACTATCTTATTTAGGTCCTCTCTATCAATGGGTTTAATTAGGGCTTCATTTTGGTCTTCAAAGATGATAGGGGGTATGAAAACAAGAACTTATTTTTGAGATTCTTTGTATTGCAACATACCTTAAATAATTTAGCAAAATAATCCATTGAATGGAAATGCATACCTAGGATCATATAAAAGGAGATCCTATTCTCATCCTAAAGAGATTCCATCTTGTTCATTTGTCTCCTAGCATAAGCAACCAAATGGAAAAATTTAGTGTTTATGTCACCTTCCAATAACCAAGTGGTTCTTGCTCTCTATTTCCAATAGATCTCCTCTTGGTTGTCAATGTCCTCAATCACATTATGCAATTCATAATCCTCTTCTTTGAGCTACACTGCAATTGTTCCTTACCTAAAATGGTTTTGCATCTCATCCCATCTTACCACCAATGGAGCTCTTTAGGCATGGAAGTTTGGCTTGTTAGCTCACCTCCATTATTTCAATTGATTTGTAAAATAATGAAGGTGCTTGTGAAATCTAAACATTGTTGTCCCATATATTGGTCGTCCCTCTTCTCACCACTACGGAATTTTATTCTAAAGTTCCTCCTTTTGTAGCCAAAAGTTTTCAATTCTGAATGGTTTATGGTTTTGTCCTATCTTGATCCCCCTCCAATAGAATGGGAAAGTGATATGAGACTAGACCCTCCAAAATATGAAATTTTAGATTCTATTTCACAAATGCCTCCTCTAAAACTAAAAAATGGTCTAACTTCACCTTCCTGTTATGTGGCTTCCTCCTCTTAGTCCAAGTATAGTTGGTTCGTAGACATTTAATATCCACCAAGTGTAATGCATGGACTTGGATAATCATAAGCTAATCCCTTGAGTAAAAAATTGGAGTTCCCCATTCTTGATATTTGGAGGATTTTTTAACATTAAAATCCCTAGGAACATTCCAATATAACTCCTACCTCAAGAATATCATATTATGAACCACTTTCCATTGATGAAATTAACCATCTAGGTTTTGAGCCTCATAGAAATTTATAATTAAAACCTACTCAACTATGACATTGTTCCTAAAATGGGATGTGAGGACACCCCTCCAAGTTATGTGTTATATTACCATCCATTAAAGAGATTTTCAAAAGGTAACTATCCTCTCTAAGGCCCCTTGTACAACCACTTCCATATGACCAACAATCCTCAAAAGTCTACAATTTTTTATACATGAGATCCAAAAATATTTTTGTCTCCTGGATGAGCAAAATATATGTTTTAATTTTCTCTAATATAATATGAATAATATATTAATAGGTTACATTGTTTAAACCCCTAATATTCCATGATTGTAAAATCATTGGTTACCTTGAGACCAGTAAGAGTCGGTTGTCCTCACCAATCCCCTAGTGACTGCTTTACTTTCTTGAGATGTGAACAACTCATTATTTGATTTTCTATCCACTCCTTGAGAGCTGATATTATTTGATGTTTTATCCACATAGTTGATCCTTAGAGATGGCTTTTATTTGTTATTTTTTGCCACACCCATGATGTCATCGTTTGTTATCGGTTGCTCTTGGTTATGCACTATCAATGCCCCTGTAATATCTAATTGTAGTAATTTACTACACTTTATTACCTGCTATAGGATAGGAGGATCTGAAAGTGGGGCTTGAACATGAATATTATTGTTTTAATTATTCCCATCCACTCCTTCCAAGAGTTCTTATTCTTCTTGCTCCACAAGTGTCTTGAATATCTCACACCTATTTGAGGGCTTGGGCTAGGTTTTATCTTTACCATATTTTTTCATTCGCCTTATTCTTATTTTGGGCTATTCAAAACCATCTCTCTATGGTTATTATCCCTAAGAAATACTAGTTATTTATTTATTGATTGTAGACTTACCCTCCTTTGGAAGATTCAACATTCCCAACAGAACACCCATTTTTGTGATAATATTGTTTGGGTAGGACCAAAGTAAATGCCTATATTTATAGAAAAATCTATACTTGAAGGGAAGAACATCATGATCTAGTTGTTGAATCCAAGATAGTCCTACAAGTTTAAGTTTCACCTCTACCACCAAATACTGGATAATATCTATTTCAACACTTAATTTAGCATAAAACAACTATGGTTTCTTCCATTGTGTCTCTAGAGACACCCAAATATCTTCCAACAAAATCATCAATTATTTCTAGTACCTACTCACTTTATAACTCCATTGGGAGTGCATACGATTTGACTCAAACATGAACATCAATGAGTTCAATTCAGGAATCAAATCCCACTCTCTAAGACTGAACAAATACTCTTACCAAGCAAAAATATTAATAGTTTAATTTTATTAATTTTTAAATTTTTATTAAAATTTCTTGAAACATAAAATAACTAATTGAATATTATTATAAATTATGGTTTTATAAAATATTCATATAAAAGAACCAAATATTAAAATAAAACCAAATTTTATGATACTAATAACATGCAACCAATGCCCAAAAAAAGCACCACAACCAATCAATAAAAAATCTAAAGGGATATTTTTTTCATAGGGGAGTTGGTTACATACACACTATTTTTAGTAACTTCCAAGTGCAGGAGCAAACCACAAAGGAGTTGGTTACATCCACACTATTTTTAGTAATTGCCAAGTGCAGGTGCAAACGATAGGGGTTGCTCTCCCCAAAAATCTTTTTTTTTGAAAAAATATTACTTATATTAATACAAAAAAATCAAAATACAAGACATCGCATCAAATTACAAAAATATTCTCAAGGACATCCAACCATATGATTTGTCCTAAGTAGATCAGTCTTTGAGATATTTGATTATAAACCTATTAAAGGCTTTACATTGGAACTGAATATCAATAATAACATTGGACACAATCCCAAAAATAGGAATAACTTCATCTTGAAAAACTAAACTGCATCTCGCCTTCCAAATAACATACAAATTTGCTGCTCTGATAACAGTCCACACCCCTCTAAGATGCTGAGGGCAGCCAAAGGCATCTCCCAAGAGAACCAATTTCCAACTCCACCTATCACCTAGGATAGGATAATAGGCCCACTTCAATATTTTCCAAACATTCCTTGCTACACTACAATCCCAAAAGATTTGTTAAAAAGTTCCTTTTATGCCACAAATACTATAGAGGTTTGAGATATTCATCCACCTTGCCAATCTTACCTTGTAATGGATACCTTGGAAAATAAGCAGCCAAAGAAAAACCTTGAGCTGAGCAGATAATATAAATTTTTAAACCTGCTTTAGCCTCTTCTTCCACTTATTTTCTAGATAGACAATGTCCCATCATATATTTAAGATGATATGCCAAGAAGTATTATGCAATAGAGTCTTGTAAATCTTAGTATATTTGTAAGAAATGATACTACCCTAAAAGTTCCACCTCCAGTCATGCCAGATAGGGTAAGGAAAACCACCATTTAACTTATACTATTGTTCATATGGAAGAAGATAATGAATATAAATAATAACATCTCTGTCAGAAGCTTTCAACTTAAACTTATTGCAAATATCCTCCCACTTAATCTAATCAGTAGCTCATGAATCCCATAAATCTACCCATTTCTTAATTCACCTCTTAACCAACCTCTTGCATCTAAGACGAGGAAGGTTCGAGGTATACACCCCATTGTCTTTCCATAACCAAATAAACCTATATGGAAGCACCTAGCCTCTATGCTCTTCCATATATGCCCAATAAACCATAGAGCCAACCGTATTCCATGCTTCCTAAATCCTCTTAATAAGGATATAACCCCATATTTTAAATTGAATAGGATGGCCCATAATATCCTAAATATGAAAATCCTCCTTAACACCATCAACATGAAGATAGTTCTAAATTTTATATCTCAAGAGCCTTTGCCAAGGATCAGCTCCTTCCAATGCTCTGACCACCCATTTGGCTGCCAAAACCTTACCCTACATCTGAATGTCCAAAAGACCCACACCACCTTCCTCCTTGGGAATAATGCAATAGTTCCAAGAGATAGAGGGAATTCTCTTAGAGCCATCAAAATTAGACCAAATAAAGCCTATAATAAGCCTTTCCAATCATTGGGAATCCAACACAGAGAATAATAAATATGACAAGCTTGTAATATTTTTTGAACAATAATTATTCTACCAGTAAAGGATATGAGTTTATTTTTACAGAACTGAATTTTCTTTGCAAATATCTCAAGACACCAATCCCACATGACCTTCAAGGAAAGGACCTTGCCAAATGGGATTCCAAGGTATCTAACAATTTTTCCATCCTTGACCCATAGCCAACCAGGAGAGAAATTATCTGGAAGAGTGTCACTGCCAATCAACCAATAGTATGCATTTTCTTCACTAATGATGGCTCTAGAGGCTTTGCAAAACTACTCCAAGCAACCTTTGACATTATGCAATTACAAGGCATCCAACTGAAAAGAAATAAGGGAATCATCTACAAGATTATTATTCAGAATATGACCTCCAAGAGTATCAATCCCTTTTATTAAACCTGCACCTCTCTTCGATTCCAACATATAACATAAGGGGAGCAAGAGGGGGCCCTTGTCTAATGGAATTGAAAAGACTTATTTGATTAATGAGCTTACCATTAACTACAACTTGAGTAAAGACACAAGTGAATAAGACCTTAATTTTATCCACTACCCGTTTGTTGAAGCCAAGCCATTCCATCATACTAAAAATAAATGACCTATCCACCTGATCATAGGCTTTTTCAAATTCAATGTTAAGCATAATGGATTTTTGTCCACTTTCCTATGCCCATTCCAAAGTCTCCCAAGCAGTCAAGACCATATCAAGAATGAACTTGCCCTTGATAAAACCTGTTTGCTCTCGTATCACAATCCTAGTAGCAACATCTCTGAAGTTAAGAGTCAACACCTTAGCCACAATCTTATAAGAAACATTTAAAAGAGTGATAGGTATCCATACCCCCATAGTATCTTTCCTGTTAGCCTTCGGGATAATATTAATCAGACCTTGATTAATCATATAAGAAAAGGAACCTTTCTCAAACACTTCCTAAATCATCTTAGTATAGTCATTACCCAAATTATCTCAACAAAATTTGTAGAATTCAATAGGAATGCCATCAGAGCTTGGAGATTTGCCATCCTTCATTTTATTAAGCGCTTCAAACAATTCATCCTTTGAAAATAAATCAACTAGATGATCATTTTCATAACTATATACCTTCTTAGGAACACACTTCTTGAACTCTTCTCTAGCCTCCAAAACCTTAGGACTCAAAGGATAAACTAAAAAAATCTTACAAAAATGATCTTCAACAACGGCTCAGATACTATCATCATCTTCCACCAATCTACCATCAAGTGTGAAGAGCAGTGATTCTCTCAACAATAATTTTCTTTTTAATGCGACTGATGAAAAACTGAGAGGGGGGATCTCCTAGTTGAAGCCAATGAATCCTCCTTCTAATATGGGCACCTCTACTAACGTAATATTCATAGCACCTAATTCCATGTTAACACTTAGCTACTTTCTCCTGAAGCTAAACATTAAAAGAATCACCTTCAAGGTCTCTTCTGGCTACCTCCAAGTCCTTCTTGAGCTGTTTTAATCTTCTCTTCCTTCTCCTAGCAACCAATATACCCTAGCCCATCAAAAATTTGATAGTGCGCTTGATAGCTTCTTCCCACCAACCAATCCAACCAGAGCTAACCATACGTGGCTCCAAATTCTAAACACAATGAATCAGGTCCCTGTAGGATTTAGAATCCATATGAGAAACATTAAGTTTGAAGGGAAGTTTCTTATCCACCACAACAACTCCACCAAATAAAATGAAGCTAATAGGGAAATGATCAAAACCAGAGGTCGAAAGATCCACAAAAATAGTTATGCTCCCTCGACCAATACATGTAAACACATAGGGAGAGATTTTAATATGGTGGAATGAGATCATGATGGGGGATGGTTGTATTGCAAGTGCTGAGAAGGAATCTTGGTGCAGCTTGATGCTAATTTCAAGGAAAAGTCCCTGGTTTCTCCCCAAAAATCTTATTCCAACTCGTTGTTGTTGACTTGGCATGAGGACTACTGGTTGCTCGAGATTTGTACTATCATCATCAATTCCAACAAGCTTATTCTACCTTGTTGTTGACCCGATGTAAAAGGATTACTAGTGGCTTAAGATTCATACCATCATTGTCATCTGGCGTGCAACCACAAAATTCAAAATATACTATTATCTTTGCAAACAAACATACCCTTAAGGTTTGAAACTAGATAAATATCTAGCCATACAACTACCAATCTACTTAACCTTCAAGAATTTAGAAAAACATTCAATTGTTATTTTATACATTTAACTTAAAAATTAAAGTAATATGAAATTCAAATCTTAGAGTATAAAAAATATAAGGAATTTGACATAATGATGAAGAATTACCTTTATAAAACCCCTTTAATGTGCGCCTCATATGAACACATTTCTATTCTAAGAGATGCGACTAAGATTATGCAATCTTTATTACTTCCTACTCATACAATTTTTATATTTTTTATAAACATTCGTAGTGAGGATTAAATCAAGGATAATGCAAGTTCTTCTATTTTTTTAATTTATTTAAATACTCAAGTTTTAGACATTTTGGAATACTCAACTGTTATTTTGGAACAGACATAGTTATTATCTGCAAAAATTTATTATTTTACGATCCAACATTTTTATTAATAATTTACCTTGGGAGTATTGAACTCGCTTTGGCAAACCTCAACCAAGGTGGTGAGTGGAGGCATGAAATAAAGAATTCGAAGTCTCCTTAATTTTTATCATGTTCCCCATAGTTAGGTCCTTGTTGGTCATGAATCTGCCTAGTCATATAAAATGCACCCTAGACCCGGCCAACATTGAAAGGCCGAGAGAAAGAGAAGTCTCCCGGGCCAATCTCCAAAGAGGGTTGGCTCCCAAACTAATCTAAACTGATTTCAAGGTTTAGGGTTAGAAATAACAGAAAGAGATGGAAATATGGTTGAAGCTGAAATTTGATAGGGAGAACAACCTCAGATAGCAAATAAACTCAAACTAAATCCCAAAGATAAGCAACAACTGATTCTTAGAATGCACATACAAAAATTGGATCAAACATTGACCATAAGTTTGCCTTTAATTATACTTCAAATGTTCAAATGAAAACATAGCCAAATTCAGAACAGCAAAACTCAACTTATATTTTAGCACCTGACTAAGCAGAAGTGAGTTACACAGAAAGCATTACATGAACATCAGTTTGGATCACCAACTCAAAAGACTCTAAGAACAGAGTAAAATGCGTTTAGGATTTCTGCTTCAATTTTTGCAAAAAGGTCCTCCTCCCCTTTTCTTGAGATGTACATTAGTATTTATAGAGGTCTTCCCTCTCCCTTTCGAATCACAACATTTAAAATGTAAAACATATTTTGAAGAGGAGATCCACAAAATATGCACTTGAAAAGAGAAACAATCCCCCTAAATTTGCCTCGGAGAAATCACATTCCTTGTTTTTATGGATCAAGTTTGAAAATCGAATGGAAATAAGGGACCACATTTCTTCATTAAATGATTGTTCTCGGGGCATGCTTGAAGTGTTAGGAGATCATGAACAAGAGCTTTTAATACTGGAGGCATCTTTAATTTTGGTGGCTTCAAAAACTGCATGATTTAATACGTTCTTCCCTCTTGCGCACATGCACATAGGTAAACAACGAAACATTTAATTTTGGAGCCTCTTTGACCTCGATTTCAAAACCAATTGGAAAGCTTTTAAAATATTACTTTGTTCGATCCTCATTTTCCTCTTCTCCTTACATTCTCTTATGCAATATGAAGAAAAATGTGGATAGAACTTCATTGGGCCTTTGTTGTTGCTTCTGTCGTGAAAATGCGACGTGTCGCAAAATCGTGACATTTTTACCTTGTTGCTTTCTCCTATTGCTACCAATCACAAAAACGTGATGTGTCGCGAAAACTTGACAATATTCTCTCGCTTGGATCTTCCGTCTTCTTTAGTCGCGAAAACGCGACGTGTCGCTAAATCGTGACAATCTTCTTCGTTTTGTTCCTTCGCTGCTCCCTATCGCGAAAATGTGACAAGTCATGATTTCATGTCATTTTCACTTTCTCACCACAAAAATGATACTCCCAGTGAAAACGTGACATGTCGTGATTTCGTGACAATTTTCTCCCGCCTTGTACTTTTCTGCTTTCTCCCCATGAAAACGTGACATGTCGTGATTTCACGATAATTTTTTGTCTTCTCCTTCGTTGCAACCTCCATTGCAAAAATTTGACATATCGCAAAAACGTGACATTCCGTATCATTTTGCTCCTTCCTTGCTTTCCTATCACGAAAATGTGACAGGTCATGATATCGCGTCAGTTCGTCCTTGGCGCTCCCCTTAGCTGCTGTATTGCGCGAAATTGCGACAGGTCGCGGAAATGCGACATGTGATTTTGCGACAATTTTTTGTGCTTAGCTTTTTATTGCTTTGGACGTCGCGAAACCGCAACAGGTCACGAAAATGCGACATGTCATGAAATCGCAACATTTTTATGTCTTCAGCTTGATTATTTTTCTTGCATCGCGAAAATGTGACATGTCGCGATATCGCGACACTTTTTCCTCCTTGCTCTTCCTCTTTACTTTAGATCGTGAAAATGTGACATGTTGCGATATCGCGACACCTTTTCCTCCTTGCTCTTCCTCTTTACTTCAGATCATGAAAATGCGACATGTCACGATATCGCGACACTTTTTAACTTACTTTGCTTTAGCACAAAGCTTGTAGAGATTTTTGTTCTTTACTAATTATCCCTTTCGAGGTGCTTGGAGGGACAAACAGAGGAGTGAGTATCTCTATAATTTGTGCATCATTTTGCATGAACAGCAAAAACAAAAAAAAATGTGGCAAAAATGCTAACATCGACAGTTTTTGGCACGCCCGATGGGACAGACAATTTCTATCTCAATAAGATCCATAATCGGTGGGACAAGTATTATTCCAAGTTGACAAACCCACCTGTGCCAACAGTTTTTGGCACACCCGGTGGGACAGACAATTTTTGTCTTAGTAAGATCCATAATCGGTGGGACAAGTATTATTCCAAGTTGAAAAACCCACCTGTGCCAATAGTTTTTGGCATGCCCGATGGGACAAACAGTCTCCATATTTTAAGGAAGCCCAAGTTTGGTGAATCTCTGGCTTGTCTTCATCTAGAAAAATCACCTGGCGACTCTATTGAGCTGGAGATCCATATTTCTTGATCGTAAGCACCTTTTAAAGCTGAAAGAAGACACCCCAGAGGAATAAAGGTTTGGTGAGCAGCCTTGACCTCACAAGCGGAGAAATGAATGTTCACTTGGCGACTTTGACTTAGTGGCAACAATCGTGATCTCTGCAGACCACTGCTATAATGGCAAAGGTGTGCCATCCTAGCTGGGATGATCTTGGCCCTCTGAATCTCCAAATTTGGCATGAGATTCCCAAAAGTTCCCTAAAAACCTTAACAAAATACAATGGCACCAAGGGAATGGCCCGAGAGCACCTTGAAGATGTTGCTGCTCTAGCGACCCTCCATAGCATAACCCATGAAGATGTCATGATCAGACTTCTGGTTCTATCTATGGAAGGAAGGGCATTGCAGTGGTACAGACTGCTCAGGTGTAAGAGCATCTGCTCATGGGATGACTTAGCGGGAGTGCTCATTAAAACATTTGATGTCTCTCAGGATCCCTTCTAGATTTTGATGCACCTCTCCACCATCACGAGAACACCTTAGGAGAGCATCATAGACTTCAATGTCTGATTTTGTAGCAGTTGGAAGAGAATTCTAGGGGAGATCCAACCGACACCCGCCCAAGCCCACCTCTTCTATGTTCGGGCTTTCCACCCGAACATAAGCCTCCTCTTACTGCAATCAGGTGAACACAGATTCCCTCAAATATTTGAGGAAGCAGTACAAGCAGAGCACCTTCTGCTCCTATCAAGAAAAATACCATGGGGAGAAACTCCATTACCTTCTTCGATAGTTGTTGTTCCTGTCTATCCTGCGCAATCTTCACCATGGCAGATCCCTCATACTGTGTAGAGACCTGAAAGGCAGTTGTGTGGAGCTCAAGAGGCAAATTTCATCCAAGGCCAACGATGGGAATATGCAAGCACTATCCCAACAATAAATAATATGGTTGCTTGCAGTCTCCATCAGGAGATGGGCCAAGAAGAGGAACAGGCTCAAGTGGCAGAACCTGAGAACAAAGAGGGCACATTTTTGCACCCTTTTTGTCTCCCAGAGCATAGCACGCAAGTATTCAGCTAGAACCCATTAAGCATGCCTCACCAAGAGGCTGAGCCTAAGGAGATCCTGGAAGAAGACTTATGATCGAAAAAGTCCTATTGTCACATCAAGGGGTTGGAGGAGCCTGTACTCAGCCCACAACCAGTGGAATCTTTAAAGTGGTGGTATTGGCTCCATCCATCACTACAATCGGTACCCAAAGAAGACCCCCATGTGGCAAACCTCTTTGCCACATTATTCATCAACAATATGGATACTAGCAGGAATGATAACCTGCCATGTTGCACCTTGTTCGCAACATGGAGAACTTTGAGAAGAGGCTAGTCGAACTTCAAAGATTGATTGAAGTACAATCAGATATGGTCTGGACACTACAGGTTCACCGAATAGACACCCGAAGCTGGGTTTGAGGTGGCGGCATGCCAATCATGTCGTAAAATTTTGTGTAAATACTGTAGATAGCTCGACTAGTAAATAAAGTGCTGAGGGCACTAGGTGTTGCTTAGGATCTTAGGTACAGTTTTCTGTTTAGTTTGTGTGTTTCTTTTTAGCACTCCAAAGAGATAACATTTTTTAGGTGTTGTTTTTAGCATTCCCTGGCACAGCAGTTCAGTGCCATATAAGGCACTCTCATTTTCAGATCAAGCGCTTGGGAAATTATACAGCCAAAATGGGCAAGAGGAGCATTGAGAAAAAAATAAGGCCCCAAAAAAGTGGCGGCATGCCAATCATGTCGTAAAATTTTGAGGTGGTGGCATGCCAATCATGTCGTAAAATTTTGTGTAAATACTGTAAATAGCTCGACTAGTAAATAAAGTGCCGAGGGCACTAGGTGTTGCTTAGGAGATTAGGTACAGTTTTCTGTTTAGTTTGTGTGTTTCTTTTTAGCACTCCAAAGAGATAACATTTTTCAGGTGTTGTTTTTAGCATTCCCTGGCACAGCAGTTCAGTGCCATATAAGGCGCTCTCATTTTCAGATCAAGCGCTTGGGCAATTATACAGCCAAAATGGGCAAGAGGAGCATTGAGAAAAAAATAAGGCCCCAAAAAAGTTGAGGAGTTTGCTGCCGTTAGTGGATAGTCAAAAGGGGGGACAACGGGGATGACTCTGTTGCCCAATGGATAAAGGCCTGGGTTCGTGCATACAGCAGAACTGTATACCGTGAGAGCCGCCAAGAATGTTGGCATTTTTGCCACATTTTTTTGTTGTTGTTGCTGTTCATACAAAATGATGCACAAATTGTAGAGATACTCACTCCTCTGTTTGTCCCTCCAAGCACCTCGAAAGGGATAATTAGTAAAGAACAAAAATCTCTACAAGTTTTGTGCCAAAGAAAAGTAAGTTAAAAAGTGTTGCGATATCGTGACATGTCGCATTTTCATGGCCAAAAGCAGCAAAAGAGAACAAGGAGGCAGAAGTGTCGCGATATCACGACACGTTGCATTTTCGTGATATGAAGCAAAGAGGAATAGCAAGGAGGAAAAAGTGTCGTGATATCACGACATGTCACATTTTCATGATGCAAGAAAAAGAATCAAGATAAAGACATAAAAATGTCGTGATTTCGTGACATGTTGCATTTTTGTGACCTATTGCGGTTTCACGACGTCCAATGCAGGAAAAAGCTAAGCACAAAAAAATGTCATGAAATCATGACATATCGCATTTTCGTGACCTGTCGCAGTTTCGTGCAATACAACAGCAAAGGGGAGCGCCAAGGACGGACTAACATGATATCGCGACCTGTCACGTTTTCATGGCAGGAAAGTGAGGAAGGAGCAAAATGATACAGAATGTCACGATTTTGCGACATGTCGAATTTTCGCAACGGAGGTGGCAATGAAGGAGAAGACAAAAAATTGTCGCAAAATTGTGACATGTCGTGTTTTTGCGAGGAGAAAGAAAAAAAGTACAAGGCGGGAGAAAATTATCACAAGATCGTGACATGTCGCGTTTTCGCTGGGAGTCTCGTTTTCATGGTGAGAAAGTGAAAAGGTACAATGCCTAGTACGGAATGACACAAAATCATGACTTGTCACATTTTTCATGACAGAGAGCAACGAAGGAACAAAATGAAGAAGATTGTCACGATTTCGCGACACGTCGCATTTTTGCGACTAAAGAAGACGAAAGAGCCAAGCGAGAGAAGATTGTCGCAATTTCGTGACATGTCACATTTTTGTGACTGGTAGCAACATGAGAAAGCAGCGAGGGAAAAATGTCGCAATTTTGCGACACGTCACATTTTCACGACAGAAGCAACAACAAAGGACCAATGAAGTTCTGTCCGCATTTTTCTTCATATTGCATAAGAGAACGTAAGGAGAAGAGGAAAATGAGGATCGAACGAAGTAATATTTTAAAAGCTCTCCAATTGGTTTTGAAATCGAGGTCAAAGAGGCTCCAAAATTAAATGTTTCGATGTTTACCTATGTGCATGTGCGCAAGAGGGAAGAACATGTTAAATAATGCAGTTTTTGAAACCACCAAAATTAAATATGCCTCCGGTATTAAAAGCTCTTGTTTGTGATCTCCTAACACTTCAAGCATGCCCCGAGAACAATCATTTAATGAAGAAATGTGGTCCTTTGTTTTCGTTCGATTTTCAAACTTGATCCATAAAAACAAGGAATGTGATTTCTCCGAGGCAGATTTAGGGGCATTGTTTCTCTTTTCAAGTGCATATTTTGTGGATCTCCTCTTCAAAATCTGTTTTACATTTTAAATGCTGTGATTCGAAAGGGAGAGGGAAGACCTCTATAAATACTAATGTACATCTCAATAAAAGGGGAGGAGGACCTTTTGCAAAAATTGAAGCAGATATCCTAAACGCATTTTGCTCTGTTCTTAGAGTCTTTCGAGTTGGTGATCCAAACTGATGTTCATGTAATGCTTTCTGTGTAACTCACTTCTGCTTAGTCAAGTGCTAAAATATAAGTTGAATTCTCATTGTTCTGAATTTGGCTATGTTTTCATTTGAACATTTGAAGTATAATTGAAGGCAAACTTATGGTCAATGTTTGATCCAATTTTTGTATGTGCATTCTAAGAATCAATTGCTGCTTATCTTCGGGATTTAGTTTGAGGTTATTTGCTATTTGAGGTTGTTCTCCCTATCAACTGTCGGCTTCAGCCATATTTCTATCTCTTTTTGTTATTTCTAACCCTAAACCTTGAAATCATTTTAGATTAGTTTGGGAGCCAGCCCTCTCTGTAGATTGGCTCGGGAGACTTCTCTTTCTCTCGAACTTTCAATGTTGGATGGGTCTAGGGCGCATTTTATATGACTAGGCGGATTCGTGACCAACAGTCCTGTTTATGTTTAAAACATCATCTTAAAGGGCCAATATTTTTACCGTGGTAAATAAATACGACATGCAAATTACGTTCTGTACTTATATCATCTGCCCCAGTGATTCAAGGTCCCTCCCATGGGCATGGGCCTGGAAATTTATGATTTTGGCGTGATATATGCAAATGGTGGTAAACTTGACCGCCTTAGAGAAGACTGATCAAATCAGATATAAGTTTTTTCTTTCGTGTGCCTTCGGTAATATTATTGCTGTGCAAGGAAAGCTCTTGAAGGGTCTCTATGAACACTGGTCAAATTTTTAAGTCTTTAAAGATCAGTTGTATAATGCTCATTGTTTTTTTTGTATCTTAGCAAAATTTTGGCAATATTCTACTTCTTGACATAAGATTCTAATTTTTTCCAAGTGTTGGTAGGTAATATCATGTGCCTCTTCTTTGTCTCTGTCAGATAGGTGGTGTTTGGAGTATATTTGCAACATCTAAGATTCCTCCTAGTTGTTTTGGATGTAGTTAGAACAACATTGTTAATCTTCTGTGGCAACTAGATAAGAAACATTATTTTGTTCTCTCAATAGCCATTTGGGTGCTTAGAAGTTTTGTTTTAAATAAGTTTTCTTAGAATGTGACCTTCAATTGACTAAAGTCTCAGCCCTTGTTGTCAGATTTGTGGTTCCTTCATATGACATTTCTCTGTTATGGGAATTGTTACAAGACTTGAAGCTAGAATCAAGGGAATTTCACACAATAGCATAATGTAAGCATTTCAAAGGACTTCAATCCAAGCATGTTGCATTAGCAATCACATATATAGGTTTGTAAATAGAGAATAATACAATCATTTAAAGAAGAAAATCGGAACTGCTAGTGTATACTGTGTTTCTTTTCATATATATATATAATTTGGAAAATGTTGATATTTAATCTTATATGTACACCACGACCTAATGCCTAAACCTATTGCCTCGATTTAGTAAAAATTGTAAATACCTAAACATTTGCCTTTGATCCAAGGTGTGAACAATACAAGAAAGTCCTAGGAGAATAGCCATTATGCTGCTCTTGTTAAGCAAATGTGTAACTTAAAACATATTTTTCAAGTCAATGCTCCAAATTCAACATTTTATCAACTTAAGGCTTTCAGTGAGCTATGACTTGCTTTGAAACAGGTAGTCTCCCTATGTAATTTCCTTCCAGTTTCACTTTCTTTGTTTTGCTATCCATGTTCACCATCTTCACTTGCAGCTTACATTTTGTCCCATAGAAGTCTATTTTAATTATGTGTTATACATTAAGTTTAATAATTTTACCCTCTGCATGCCAAGTTGAAACCTTTTAAGAAGCAAATTCTAGGGAAGCGTACACATGGACATTTAAAAGAAGACCTTGTACCCAGATGAAGAACCACAGATCTAGTGAAACTTGCCTTCTAATTGTATAATTGGGGTTGAATGCAATGCTATTTATTTATTTATTTATTTTTTTAATTTATTTTAACGTGGGATTGGAATTAATGCAGATATATATTAAGAGTTGCAGGTGTGGAGAGTGCCTTCATAGTAATAGAGAGGAGGAGCTGTTCATACTTCAAACTATTATGGTGATGTATTTTGCTTCCGTGATGTTAGAAAAATTAACCTAGATTTCACGCCTGTGCCTAACTGCGCTGCGAACCTTGGGCGAAACCGGATTGCACTCCAGACATGGGCGAAGTCGAACTGCGCTGCCGCAGTCCGGGATCCCGGCAAAAGTGTGACATGACGTCACACCCACCTTCCGACAGATTTGACACCTGACAGATCCGATCTCCGTAGGAGTTAATGCCAAGTCGGCGTTTGTCAGAAACCCTAGATGAGGGTCGGTCCGAGGATAACCCTTATCCGGAGCTGTCAGAGGATAAACCTTATCCTCCTCTCCCCGCGGCTATAAAAGGGCAGTTCGTGTCTTCAGACAAAAAGGAGAAGCAGAGCGGGTGTGAGAGAAGTTCGTGAAAGTGAGCAGAGAAAGAAAGCAGAGCGATTCAGTGAGCAGTGTGGCTCAGCTGATTAATGTCCGAGCAGCAGACTCGACATTTCCCCTGTTTTGTTTATCCTACAGCGTAGCCTGCAGATGTTGTTACTTCCTCGGTTGAGGAATTTTCTGTAACCCTAGTTGTTCATATGAATAAAGTTTGTTGTTTGTGTTAGGCATCTTTAGGGTTTGTAGTTTGTTGTTCTCTATTCCGGCATTTCTCTCCTCTCATACGGGTGTTGCCAAGCCAGGAAAACCCAGTGGCAGCCGTGGAAGAAGAAGAAGTTGAAGGCCAGAGTAGCCAAGTCTGAAGCAGCTCAAGTGCGCAAGAGAAGTCTGAAGTCGATTGCAGTCCGCACTTCGCCCAGTGCAAGTCCGTCGACTGACCGAAGTGCAAACTTCGCCCAGTTTCGGGTGAAGTCTGTTTGCTTCCGCGAAGTGCGAACTTCGCCCGAATTTCGGGCAAAGTTTGTCGCAGCCGCGAAGTTTGAACTTTGCTTGAATTTCGGGCAAAGTCCGTCGGCACACGCGACTTGCGCACTGCGCTCTTTGAGCTGCAGTGCCGTGCAGACTTCGACGATTGAAAAAAATAAAAATCGCTCCTTCAAATTGGTATCAGAGCTGATAGTGTCGTGACACGGAGATAGAAGCATGGCTTCCGAGAGAAACTCGCTGCAGTTGCAGATCCCGCGATTTAACGGTAAGAACTACGATTTACTGGAGCATCCAGATGAAGATCCTGTTTGGATCTCAGGAGCTATGGGAGTTAGTTGAGAACGGCTACCCAGAATCGGCAGATGCAGCGACACTGGCCGCCCTCTCTCAAGCAGATAAGGATCTGTTGAAAGAGCACAAGAAGAAGGACCAGAAGG
Source organism: Wollemia nobilis (assembly GCA_028583015.1). Classification (NCBI taxonomy): domain Eukaryota; kingdom Viridiplantae; phylum Streptophyta; class Pinopsida; order Araucariales; family Araucariaceae; genus Wollemia; species Wollemia nobilis. The sequence continues at coordinate 2,937,733 of JAQPPZ010016363.1, read as the reverse complement.
CCCTCTTCTACATCATGCAAGCGGTTGAGGAGACCATCTTCCCACGGATTGCATCAGCCACCAAGGCCAAGCAGGCCTGGGAAACCCTGGCAAGTTCGTATCAGGGCACCGACAAAGTGAAGTTGGTGAAACTGCAGATGCTCAGGAGAGAGTTCGAGAACCTGCAGATGAGCGAGTCCGAGTCGATGAGCGACTTCTTCACCCGGACGACGGACATTATCAACCAGATGCGGTTGAACGGAGAAAATGTCCAGAGCCAGAGAATCGTGGAGAAGATTCTCAAAAGTTTGCCTGCAAAGTTCGACTCGGTTGTGATAGCAATCGAAGAGTCGAGGGATTTGACAACCCTCTTGATAGACGAACTCATGGGTTCCCTGCAGACCCATGAACAGAGGCTAAGCCGCTCAACTCAGTCTTCTTTGGAGCAAGCCTTCTAAGCGCAAGTCTCAGTCCGAGATAGCGGTAGACAAGACTCCCACCACAACGCTTCTAGTTCTCAAGGAGGAAGAGGCAAAAGCAGGCGTGGGAGAAGGAACAAGCAAGGAGGGAGATCAAACCCTCAGGACGCTGAGTCTAGTTGCAACTTTCATCAGCAAGGAGGAAGAGGCACTGGCAGAAATCAACAAGGTAGCTCTCAGTAGAAGAAGGACATGTCAAAGGTCCAATGCTACTATTGCAGCAAGTTCGGCCATTATGCCACACAATGCAGAAAGAAGATGGCGAACGAGAATCAGTAGCAAGCCCATTATTCGGAGGAACCCAAAAATGTGGTAGGAGGAAATGTGTTGCTGACTTGCAATATTGAAGAGGAGAGCAAGAAAAACATCTGGTATCTTGACAGTGGTTGCAGCAACCATATGACTAGGAACAGGGAGATGTTCTCACAACTGGATGAAACAGTCCAGTCCGAAGTCAAGATGGGGAACAACATCAAAGTTCCTGTGATGGGGAAAGGAAAGATCCTCATCCGCACCCGACACGGTGATAGAAAAACAATTCAAGATGTTTTTTATGTGCCTGGGTTGAAGCACAATCTGCTAAGTGTTGGACAACTTGTGCAGAAGGGGCACACTGTACTGTTCAAAGATGGTGTCTGTTCCATCAAAGACAAAGTCCATGGACAAATTGCAACTGTGTCCATGACGAAAAACAAAATGTTTTCGTGCAGATTCAGAATGAATCTTTGATGTCTCTAAGTGTAGTTGAGAAGGATGCTACCTGGCTGTGGCATCTCAGATTCGGTCACCTGAGTTTCAGTGGCCTGAATCTGCTGCACAAGAAGCAGATGGTGAAGGGTTTACCCCTTATAGAGCAACCGAACCAAGTTTGTGAAGGTTGCCTGGTCGGCAAGCAGCACAGGGATGCATTCCCTGTAGGGCAGTCTTGGAGAGCATCACGGCCTTTGGAGCTGGTGCACTCAGACATCTGTGGTCCCATGCAGACCACCTCATATGCCGACAATAAGTATTTCCTGACCTTCATTGATGACTTCAGCCGAAAGACTTGGATTTATCCAATCAAGTTGAAGTCAGAAGCATTTGCAAGGTTTAGGGAGTTCAAGGCTCTGGTTGAGAAACAGAGCGGTTATTATGTGAAGACTCTCAGAACTGATGGAGGTGGAGAGTACATCTCCAACGAATTCCACAATTTTTGCAAGCAACATGGAATTCGGAGGCAGTTCACTGCCAGATACATGCCACAGCAGAATGGCGTAGCTGAGAGGAAGAACAGAACAATCATGGAGATGGCACGGAGCATGCTGAAGGCAAAAATTTTGCCACATGAGTTCTGGGCAGAAGCTGTAAGTTGTGCAGTTTATCTGCTGAACCGGTGTCCCACCAAGAGTGTGAGGGACAAAATTCCAGAGGAAGCTTGGAGCAAGTTGAAGCCAAGTGTGGCTCATTTGTGAGTTTTCGGGTGCATAGCATATGCACATGTTCCAGATGAGAAAATGCAGAAGCTGGATGACAAAGCTAAAAAGTGCATCTTCACAGGGTACAACGAACCAGCAAAGGCATACAGGCTGTACAATCCTGTGACAAAGAAACTTGTCATCAATCGAGACGTGAAGTTCCTAGAGGATGAAGTCTGGAATGGGAAGTCAAAGACTGGTCAATCTGAACCATCAACTGTTGAATATGTAGACTTGGAGGAAGACAGTGTCCAACCACCTGTGCCTTCAAGCAGCAACAGTGGTGCCAGTAGTAGCACACCCTCATCATCCCGGTCACCTCCACTTGCAAGCAGAATTCAAAACCTGAGGACTCCTGCAAAGACTCGGAGCTTGCAAGACATCTATGAGGTAACCCGTAATCAATTAGATGAAGATTATTCTGATTTTGCTCTCTTTACTGAATGTGATCCAGTGGAGTTTGAAGAGGCAAGTCAGAATCACAAATGGGTGAATGCGATGGATGAGGAGATAGCAGCCATTGAGAAGAATGAGACATGGCAGCTAACAGATCTTCCAGCACGAAAGAAGACCATTGGGGTCAAGTGGGTATATAAAACGAAGTTTAATGCCCAAGGAGAAGTTGAAAAGCATAAGGCCAGATTAGTGGCAAAAGGCTACAAGTAGAAGTCAGGAGTTGACTATCATGAGGTGTATGCACCTATAGCCCGACTTGACACAGTCAGAATGATTCTGGCACTAGCAGCTCAGAAAGGATGGAGCGTGTACCAGATGGATGTCAAGTCTGCCTTCCTCAACGGAGTGTTGGAAGAAGAGGTCTACATAGACCAGCTGCCCGGTTATGAAATACAAGGGCAAGAAGGCAAAGTCCTGAAACTGAAGAAGGCCCTGTATGGGTTGAAGCAAGCACCTAGGGCATGGTACAGCTGTATTGATGGCTATTTTCAGGAGAATGGGTTTTAGAAATGCCCATATGAGCACTCCCTGTACATGAAGACAAATGCAGCAGGTGAGCTCATCATCATCTGCTTGTACGTAGATGATCTGATATTTACTGGCAATAGCAGCAGCCTATTTGCGCAGTTTAGAACAGCCATGAAGTTCGAGTTTGAAATGACAGACATGGGGCTGATGAAATATTTTCTCGGCATTGAAGTTGACCAATCAGCAGATGGCATCTTCATTTCTCAGGGCAAGTATGCGAAGGATGTCCTGAAGCGCTTCAAGATGGAGGACAACAAACCTGCCATCACACCTATAGCCACAAGTTTGAAGTCGAGCAAGTTGGATACAGGGAGGTCTATAGATCCAACCTTGTTCAAGAGGCTAGTTGGCGATCTGATGTATTTGACTGCAACTCGGCTAGATCTAATGTTCGGAGTCAGTCTGATCAGTCATTTCATGGAGACTCCGAAGGACACGCACTGGCAAGCAGGCAAGAGGATCTTGCGCTATGTCAGCGGGATGCGGAACCATGGCCTATTTTACGCCAGACAGGACCAGTTGGAGCTAGTCGGCTACACAGACAGTGACTGGGCTGGCAGTACCGATGATCGGAAGAGCACCTCCGGGTATGCTTTCCATCTCGGATCAGGGGTAGTCTCATGGGCATCCAAGAAGCAACCCATTGTTGCGTTGTCCACAGCCGAAGCAGAATATGTCGCCGCCACGACATCCGCATGCCAGGCAGTATGGCTGCGAAGAGTTCTAAGTGAACTGTACAATCCTTCGGAAGGCGCGACAACAATTTTCTGTGATAACAATTCGGCCATTGCACTGTCAAAGGATCCCGTGTTCCATGGCCGGACAAAGCACATTGATATTCGTTATCACTTCATCAGAGAGTTGGTGAAGTCCGGAGAAATTCATCTGCAGTTTTGCAGATCCAAGGAGCAGATTGGCAGATATTTTCACGAAGCCTTTGAAGGAGGAAGACTTCAGCAGATTGCGAGAGCAGCTTGGAGTCAAAGCGCTCGTGAAATCAGGTTTAAAGGAGGGTGTTAGAAAAATTAACCTAGATTTCACGCTTGTGCCCAACTGCGCTCCGAACCTTGGGCGAAACCGGATTGCGCTCCAGACATGGGCGAAGTCGGACTGCGCTGCCGCAGTCCGGGATCCCGACAAAAGTGTGACATGACGTCACACCTACCTTCTGACAGATTTGACACCTGACAGATCCGATCTCCGTAGGAGTTAATGCCAAGTCGGCGTTTGTCAGAAACCCTAGATGAGGGTCGATCCGAGGATAACCCTTATCCGGAGCTGTCAGAGGATAAACCTTATCCTCCTCTCCCCGCGGCTATAAAAGGGCAGTTCGTGTCTTCAGACAAAAAGGAGAAGCAGAGCGGGTGTGAGAGAAGTTCGTGAAAGTGAGCAGAGAAAGAAAGCAGAGCGATTCAGTGAGCAGTGTGGCTCAGCTGATTAATGTCCGAGCAACAGACTCGACATTTCCCCTGTTTTGTTTATCCTGCAGCGTAGCCTGCAGATGTTGTTACTTCCTCGGTTGAGGAATTTTCTGTAACCCTAGTTGTTCATATGAATAAAGTTTGTTGTTTGTGTTAGGCATCTTTAGGGTTTGCAGTTTGTTGTTCTCTGTTCCGGCATTTCTCTCCTCTCATACGGGTGTTGCCAAGCCAGGCAAACCCAGCGGCAGCCGCGGAAGAAGAAGAAGTCGAAGGCCAGAGTGGCCAAGTCTGAAGCAGCTCGAGTGCGCGAGAGAAGTCTGAAGTCGGCCGCAGTCCGCACTTCGCCCAGCGCAAGTCCGTCGGCTGACCGAAGTACAAACTTCGCCCAGTTTCGGGTGAAGTCTGTTTGCTTCCGCGAAGTGCGAACTTCGCCCAAATTTCGGGTGAAGTCCGTCGCAGCCGCGAAGTTCGAACTTCGCCCAAATTTCAGGCGAAGTCCATCGCAGCCGCGAAGTTCGAACTTCGCCCAATTTCGGGTGAAGTCCGTCGGCGCGCGCGACTTGCGCACTGCGCTCTCTGAGCTGCAGCGCCGTGCAGACTTCGGCGATTGAAAGAAAAAAAAAATCGTTCCTTCACGTGAATCCCTCCAATGAAGCAGTCTATACCTGATAGGAAGGAAGCATAGTGATATTTGAGGGCGTTGCCATAAGCAGTGTCAGGGGTGCCGCGGACCTTGAGCTTTTCGGTGGGGCCTGCCTTCCAATCTTTTTCTCAGGTTAAGGTCAAGACTCAACTATGACCGTGGTTAACCTGACCTTTATTTCCTTCATGGGTTAAGTGTTGTCCAACTTAAAATGACGTTTCACGGGCTGTTATGAAGTACATATAAGTTATGCATATTTTTGTACATGCTTAACTTGTTTGACTAATAATATATATCTCATCATATATGCATGAGTATTTGCACAATTTTTGTATGAACGCACAATTTTTGCATAAACATCTTTATTGGTTTTTACATGCACAATTTTTGCTTGAACATCTTTATTGGTTTTTGCAACCTCATTCCAAAATGATTAAATGATTTCTTTTTGTATATACAACAATGTCACCTTATAGGCTCTAGCCCGCCCCGGAGCTCAGAAGTGCACTTGCACTCACTGATCGTCTCCCGGCTCTTTTTAAAGTCGAGTGCCGAATAGAGAGTCCTCTCCATAATTTGCGCGAGCGCTCTCCTTTTAAGGCAAGAAGATACCACCTCTTTATAATCTCAAGGTTGAGTCCGCTCGAGTTCGAGTCGTTTTATATACGAGATTGACCTGGCAAATAATTTGAGCTTTTCTCGCTCAATAATCCCTTCTGTCACGGAAAATAAAACTTCCTTTCCTCTTTCCTCTCCCTCCTGTCCCCCGTCCCGATACGCGAACTGAGTTAATCCTGAAGTGATAGGAAGCCTGCTCGGGAAACCCGCACAGCGTTCCCCTGCCTTAATGTCGATGAATCTGTGGACCCTTGCTGACCCTCGATCGATCAATGAATCGGTCGACTGGCTAGTGCAGGCTTACATTTTAAACTAAAGATATATAGAGTATTTAAAGTGAAGGCACAAATCGGACGGAACAATCAACTACTTAAGCATTAACTAGTTGCTTGTTCCAGTCCTATTTGTGCCTTCACTTTAAATACTTTTATATATTTAGTTTAAAATATTGAAGGCACAAATCGGACGAAACAATCAACTACTTAAGCATTAACTAGTTGCTTGTTCCGGTCCTATTTGTGCCTTCACTTTAAATACTTTTATATATTTAGTTTAAAATATTATAGTAACTTTTAACTACCTCTTACTACAGTAATTTAAAATAATTTGTATGGGAGGGGAGTTTTTTTTTTTTCATGCGACGGAGCATTTTTAGAGATTCTAAACAATTAAAAAAAAATCAATTTTTATAGATAATAAAAAATCATTTTGGGATGACGTTGTAGAAACTCATTAAAGATGTTCATGCAAAAATGGTTTAAATAATTATGTATATATGGTGAGATATATATTATTGGTCGTACCACTTAGCATATACAAAAAAACATACACAAAAATGATATATGTATATGTGGTCGTGAGATAAGATATGTACTTTGTAACAACTACCAAGAAACTTCTTTTTAAGTTGAACCACGTTTAACCCTGTTAAACAGTGGTCTTTATTAAAATAACAATATTGTTATAAAATAATTTTTTTATAAATGATCTTTTTTTTTAAAAATCTGAGCAAACGTGTTGTCATTCCGTGTACATTCATTGATGACTTGTCACATCTTTTTATTATTAAAAATCCAATAAATATCTTTCATTTAAATGTTTGGGTTCTTCAATTTTCAAAAACAATATGTTTTATTGGTATTAAATCATCAAGAATATATAAAAAAATTTTATAAATTTAAAACAAAAAATGTATAAAAAATAATTACAAAATGATTACATACAAAAATTTATATATTTTTTTTTGAAAAATAATTTGAAAAAACTTGAATTAAAAAAAAGATCATTTACAAGTTGGGATGAGACTTTTCCCAGTCTTAGCCAAAGAGAACACATGGTTACAACAGTAAAATAAGATTTGCATTGGAGCCAAATCTCTTAAACCATATTTCTACAATGACTGTTCACCTGTTTACAACTATAGAAGAAGATCTACATTGAAGCACAAATCCTCTAAACAATATTTCTGGAATGGTTATCCAAATTAGCTAAGCACTCGATTTGCTCACCAACTTGCCTAATCATCTCATCCTCAATAGCCATGTCATTGTGCCACTGAACCCCTACCTCCTTCTCAGTACCCATCTTAGCTAGGAAGTCTACCACTTTATTTAGATCTCTACTCACATAAATTGGAATCACATCATCTAATTCCCTCCATAATTCCTTAATTTGAGTGACAAGAATCCTCAACCTCCATGTTTTCAAAGCAAAGTTCCTCATGCAATCTAGAGCTCCAACCATTATTTGAGAATATGATTCTAGGATTATCCTCCTATGACATTGTTTTATTGCCCAAATAGAAGCATATTTGATAGCTAAGGCTTCTGCTTCATTGTTTATGGCTCTTCCCAAGCCTTGTAGTTCCCAATAGAGCACTGTTCCAACATGATTCCGGTAAACCACTCCAATTTCAGCTCTATTCGGATTGCCTTTTGCAGCTCCATCAGTATTAATTTTAATCCAACCTTTTGGGGGTGGTTTCCAACTAGCTCTGTCTTGTCCCTCTTGCACTTCAACTTCTTTCTCCATTGCCCCAATAACAACCTGAGTTTCCTCTTTAGAATAGACTGCCATAGTTTATGTGACTTTGCTCCAAATGACCTGCCAAACTCCATCTAAAGAAGAAAACGTTTCTCTAAAAATTCTAGCATTTCTCTCCAACCACACTTGCCACAAAATGAAGTTTAATCCAAGCTCCCAACCAATACAAAGATCTTTAGATTTAAATCTACCTCTCTTCCATATTTCCCAAATATTAATCCAATTCAAATCACCATTAACTTGGATTTTATAATATAAAAACCATCTCTCCCAAATCTGGCACATGAATGGGCACTCAAACATCAAGTGATCAGCTTTTTCCTCACTCTGGTAGCATAAAACACATTGATATGGACCAATGATTCTCCTACCCCTGAGATTATCAAAAGTAAGAATTCCATTATGGATGAACTGCCAGGAAATTTTTTTTACTTTCGACCAACCCTTGGACTGCCAAATCTTTCTCCAATCCTCAACCTGATATTTATGAGGAGGAGGCTCTGGAAGGATCTTATCATATCCATCCTTCATTATGTAGACACCAAGGCTCCCATAGCCCCAAGCTAATTCATCCTCCTCATATCTACCTGTGAGAAACATTTTTGCCAAGATTTTAGTCATGATGGGTGTCAAATCCGGAGGGATTGAAATTGGCCACTCATCCAACTTCTTAAAATGTTTAAACTTATAACCCCCCAGCTGACTAGTGTTGAAATAACTTTCAATTTGGACCCACCCCCTGGTTTCTATGGTTGTTTTTATTGGTTGCAGTTCAATAAATTCAACAATGATAGGTGGATATTGATCCCATGAATCTGTCTAAAATCGTGCCTTCTCCCCTCTCCCCACTTTCAAAAATAAGCCATATTTTATTACCTGAGATCCTAACTTGAGAGCCTGCCACACTAAGGATCCATTACCATCCAAAGGGAAACAAACCACCTCATTTGGGTTTACCTGTACCAAATATTTACTAGTTAAGATTCTACTGAATAAAGAAGTTGGTTTGGAAATCCACCTCCAGTAAATATTTCCAGCCAAAGCTTTATTATTTAACTTTGATCTTCTCAGTCCCAAACCTCCTTTTACCTTGCGCTGGCTTAATTTACTCCAACCTACTAAGGCCCATTTCCTCTCTCCTTTTACTCCTTCCCATAAAATTTTTCTAGCCATCTTGTCCAACTCTTTCCATATGGTATGTGGGGCAGCAAGAATAGAAAATTTATAAATTGGCATTGGCCTGAATGATTGACTGTAAAAAAGTTAATCTACCCCCATAACTTAACCATTTGTGAGACCAATGATTAAATTTGTCCTTGATACAGTCCAAAATATTCCTCCAGATATCTATTTTTATTTTTTTAAAATGCAAAGGGACCCCCAAGTATACCACTGGGAGACAAGTCCTTGTGAATCCCAAGATCTTTAAAATTATGTCCTGAAGCCTTTGATCAAGATTGAAAAATACCACTTTGTATTTTTTATCATTGATGACTTGGTTTGTAGCCCTAGGGTAGATATTAAGTGTATCTCTAATCATTCTTTCTTCCTTGAAGGTGGCCACTCCCACCAATCCCGTGTCATCCACAAACTATAGGTGAGTCAATACTTCCTCCCCCACCTTGATACCTGTTAGCAAACCTTGTTGTCTTCTCCTCAAGATGAGTCTACCCAATCCTTCATCCAATGTGAGAAAAAGATATGGAGAGCAAGGATCTCCTTGACGAAGGCCTCGAGTAGCTCCAAACAGTTGTGAGGGAAAACCCTTGATTAACACTGAGTATGTCGGAGTAGAAACACAACTCATGACCCATTCTATCCAATCCTGAGAGAAACCAAAGGTTGCATCATATTTGACAAGAAGCTCCACTCCACCCTATCATAAGCATTTGACATATCTAATTTAATGAACATTCCTCTATTACTAGATGTTTGCATTGAATGGATTGCCTCCTGAGCTAGAACCACACCATCCAAGATCTGCCTATCCTCTACAAAACCCGCTTGCTTTGATGAGATAATGCTATGTAGAAGAGGTTTTAGCCGCTTAGCCATTACCTTTGTGATTATTTTATATATGACATTGCATAAGGCAATAGGTCTATAATCTGAAATATGTACCTCCTCCTCCCCTTTTGGAATTAAGGTAATGAAAGTATGATTTAATGCTTTAAACATTCTTTTACTACCTTTGTACTCCTCTATAACAACCATTACATCCTCCTCCAAGTTATCCCAAAAGGCGTGAAAAAACTCAATTGGAAAGCCATATGGACCTGGTGTTTTTTTGGTGCTCATTTCAAAGACTACATTCTTTAGTTCCTCTCTATCAATGGGTTTAACTATGGCCTGATTTTCTTCTTAAGAGATAACAGAGAGTATGACAGGAATAACTTCTTTTTGAGCCTCTTCATCTTGCACCATACTTTTCTTAAATAGTTTAGAAAAATAATCCATTGAATGGAAATGCATACTTGGAATTGTATCAAAGGAGTATCCGTTCTCATATTGAAGAGATTCCATGTTGTTCATATGTCTCCTAGCACAAGCAATCCAATGGAAAAATTTGGTATTTTTATCACCTTCTAATAACCAAGTGGTTCTTGCTCTCTGTTTCCAGTAGGTCTCCTCTTGGTTGTCAATGTCCTCAACCGCTTTACGTAATGCATCATCCTCTTATTTGAGATGCTCTATAATTATTCCTTCCCTAAAGTGTTTTTTAACCTCATCCCATCTGGCCACCAATGGAGCTCTTTGGACCTAGAAGTTTGTCTTGTTAGCTTGCCTCCATTGTTTCAGTTGATCTTTGACATAATGAATCTGTTTGTGGAATATAAACATTGTTGTCCCATATGTTGGGCGACCTTCTTCCCACCACTATGGATTTTTCTTTCGAACTTCCTCTTTTTGTAACCAAAATTTTTCAAATTTAAATGGTTTGTGATGTTGCATTGTCTTGATCCCTCCTTCCAACAAAATGGGAAAGTGATATGAAATTGGACCCTCCAAAATCTGAAATTTTATATTCCATTTTACAAATGCCTCATCTAAAACCAAAAAATAGTCTAACTTCACCTTCCTTCTATGTGGCTCCCTCCTCTTATTAGTCCAAGTATAGTTGGTTACAGGGCATTTAATATCCACCAAGTGTAATGCCTGGACTTGGGCAATCATAAGTCGATCCCCTAAGTCCAAAATTGGGGTTCCCCCTTCCTGATATCTAGAGGATAATTTAGCATTAAAATCCCCAAAAATAATCCAGTCTAACTCTTCCCTTGAGAATCTCATGTTATGCACAACTTTCCATTGATGCATCTGACCATCTAGGTTTTGAGACCCATAAAAATTTATGATTAAAACATGTTCAACTGTGACATCATTTCTAATATGTGATGTGAGAACACCCCTCCAAGCTATATGTTCTATTGCAGTCCATTCAAGAGAGTTCCAAAAAGTAACTATCCCCCATGAGGCCCCTTGGGCAACCACTTCCATATGACCAGCACCCCTCCAAAGTCTGATAATTTTTTTACACATAAGATCCAATGACATTTTTATCTCTTGCATAAGCAAAAAATTTGCTTTACATTTTTCTAAGAGTATTCGAACATCAGATTGATGGGTTCTACTATTTAAACCCCTAACATTACATGATTGTATAATCATTGGTTACCTTGAGAGCAGTAAAAATCTATTGGCCTCACTGATCCTCGAGTTATCAATTTTTCTCCTTGAACTGCTATCAATTCCTTATTTGATTTTCTACCCACCCCTTGAGAGATGCTATTTTTTGATCTCTTTTTCACCTGAGTTATCCCTAGAGTTGGCCTTTCTCTGTTATTTTCTGCTATACCCATGCTGACATCCTTAATTATTGGTTGCTCTTGGTTATGTACTATCAATGCCTCTGCACTCTCTGACTGCGGTAACTCACTCGTACTCAATTACCAGCTCTATGATGGGGGGAGATGAAAGAGGAGCTTGAACATGGTTGTTATTATTTACATTATTCCCATCCACTTCTTCCATGAATTGTTCTTCTTCTTGGTCCATTAGTGTCTTAAATATCTCATACCTATTGGAGGGCTTGAATTGGGTTTGCTCTTTACCATATTTTTTCTTTTTCCTTCTCCTTATTTTGTGTTGTTCAAAACCATCTCCTTGTTGACTTACCCTCCTTAGGAAGATTTGAAATTCCTAGAGGAGCATCCATTTTTATGTTCATATTATTTGGGAAACATCGGGCCAAATGCCCATATTTGTGGTAAACTCTGCATCTGAAGGGCAATGTCTCATAATCTAGTTGTTGAATCCAAGATAATATTGCAATTTCAAGTTCCACCTCTGCCAGTAGAGGCTGGCTAAGATCCATTTCCACACATAATCTTGCATAAACAACTATGTTTCCTTCTATTGTGTCTTTGGAAACACTCAAATGTCTTCCAAGGGAATTACCAATAATTTCCAATACCTTATCACTCCAAAACTCCATTAGAAGTACATACAAACGAATCCAAATTGGGACAGAAGTGGGTTCAATTCGAGGATCAAATCCCAATCTCTAGGGTTGAATAAATAATCCTGTCGGACCATGATTCCTCTTTTCTGATTCGAAAACCCTATTTCTATCGATAAGTGAAGAAAAATTAACAATAAAATATCCATTGCTAATAAACCACAAAGAATACTCACCAAGAGGCTCCCAATTTTGTTGTTCCCATGAATGCAAAAATTCAGGGTAGGGCAAATACCCATGAATTTATAGATCAAATCATGATTGGCTCTATATAAAACTATTTATTCAACCATCCTTTACTCAATGATAATCTTTGGCCTTGATTCTGATTGTGGCAAGCATCCATTAACTCGTTGAGATGTTGATCTATTTCTAGCAGCCATAAAGAGCATTTTTAATGCAATTTTTTGTGCTTCTTCAATATTTGATGGAGATTTATCCTTTAACAAATCTGCAAAAGAACTATGTCTCTCTAGAAGAGGATCCGAAGGTGTCCCCATTGGGCCCTCCTGGGGCAGCAATCTTGTCTTCAAATCCACAGTAACCAGAAATCTCTTCGGCTACCCAACTGATGCCCTAGTTTTCTCTTCAATATTTTTCAAAAGGTATTTTTCATCATTTATATTATTTTTAAGATGTATTTTTTATAAAATAATATAAAAAATAAAAATCATAATTGAAAATATTCATATTTATATTTGAAATTTTATTATCAATATTTTATTAATTTATATACAAATTTTATTTTTTTAATATTACATATGAAAATAATTACTATAGTCCATGGATAAGGATCACAACACTAAAATCCAATGGATGGATGGAGTGGTGATTAGTATTTATATAAATATAAAAACAACATTTATATAAATGAGTTTAACTTAAGATGACATAACAAGAGGATTTAAGTTTAATTTTTGGATGGATGGAGTGGTGAGTAGTATTTATATCAATACAAAAACACCATCTACATAAATGAGTTTAACATAAGATGAGTTTAATTATAAGTTGTAAAATAGGCTTAACCATAGCCCATAGAACTTGTGCTATAATAATTAAATACAATTAAATATTATAATAATTAAAGGAATTATACAATGATTAATCATAGGTATATACAAGATTACATCATGGTCATAAGTCAGATTATACTTTCACACCCTTTTAAAATTTAAATTGACAATTTGAGAAAAGAAGAGAAGAGTGACAATAATATCTTCATTGCATAATGGATTATTTTTTATGCCTCTATAGTTGAATAGGACCGCTATAAATCCCTCCCAAATGCCTTGACACCATTTCATAATTTAAATTGATAGTTTGAGAAGAGAAAATAAGAGAAGAGTGACAATAATATCTTCCTTGCATAATGGATTGTTTTTGTTTTTTGTGCCTCTATAGTTGAGTAAGACCGCTGTAAATTAAACCCCTACTTATTTTGGATCTCTAAATACTTAGCCAATATCCATGGAACTTAAATATAAAACCTTTAATTTTTAAAAACTATTATGTCATGCTCAATTATCTCATCCTTGGTAATCACATTTTACATTTTTATCCGCTACACTAGATAAGGTTTACCATAGATTCACTATTTATTTTGTCCCCAATGAGGGCATCCATACTTCTAGCTCACGCATCCTTGCTTGTAATTAGTTCTTACAAATATAAATTTCTTGCCATCCTAGACAAATTTTCTTTATAAGAAAACCTTTAATTTTTCAAATTTATCCAAAGGTATCAGATAAGAAAAGTGGTCATCACTCATTTCTCACACATCCTTTCTCTTCAAAATTGCTTCTTTCTTATGTTAGAATTTCCCAAATAGATATGCAAAGCATTACAAGAGATTGAAGAAGCAAAGAATAACTGATTGATTTATTCCAATGATCAACTCTATATAAATAGCAGAGTTGATCATTGAGAGCCAGATTACAACTCATCAGACTTGATGAAGATACCATTGAGAGTTCTCCTGACACATGGAGGAGTGGAAACTCAAGTGTCTATCCCAGTGGAACTTAAGAGAATATTCACTTATTCTAACACCCTCCCTTAAGTGATACTAGGGGTGCTTTTTACAAATGACTCTCGACAACAATGCCTGATTAGATATTCATATACAATATGGATAGTTGGTTTAAAAGACCCCTGTGGGGAAAAACCAACTATCGCCTCTTATTTTTGAAGTGATGGTAAAAATCTAGTGGGAAAAGCCATCAAAAAAAAAAAAAAAGTATATCTGCTTGTTGTGGTGCAGTGGTAAATGCCTTGGGTGTTGGTAGAGGCCGATCCAGGTTCCATTCCCCTTGTCTCCATCTTGTAGATATATGGTATAGTTAGGAATGTCCTATGTGCTAGTAGAGGCCGACAAGGCTCCATTCCTCCTATGCCCAACTTGTTGAAAGTGGCACCCTAAAAGGGGTGTTTTCCACTATAAATTAGTTTTACGTAGGTGTTGTAGGTGAGTTGGAGAGGAGAGTGCAATCCTCCAAGGGAGGTCCTAGGTTCAAATCTCCACCCTACCAAAAAGATGAATTGGGTATCTAAAATCCAATTGATAATGTTGGTGTGGGTAGGGGTCCGGTGCGACCCCCGAGTGACTTTGACGGTGTAGTACCCCCCTGTTCGTGGTCTCTCAGACCAAGGCGGCTCCGCAAGGGGTTTTTCACTTGTATGAAAGAGGCTTGTCTTCGGATGGTGAAGATTGTCCTCTTATACAAAAGAATGATGAGTCCCGACAACAAGGCCTGATGAGGTACTCTTTTACAATATAATGAGAGGTGGAAGACCTCTGTGTCAATGTAGTTGTAATACTCCAAGTTTTTCTCGCAATTGAAGGTAACATGGAGAAGGAAATGACTTGGTGAAGATGTCTGCAATTTGATTCTCAGTCAGAATATAGTCCAAGTGTATATCCCCATTCTGAATATGTTGCCTGATGAAGTGCATGTGTATCTCAATGTGTTTGGTGCACTGATGCTCAACTAGATTGCATGCAATATGAATTGTGCTCTGATTGTCACACCAAAGAGTTATAGGCTCTTTATGGAAGAAACCAAATTCTTTTAGAATTTAACGGAGCCAAAGAGCAACAAGTAGTAGTATTATTGTGCTCTGTATTCTGCGTCTGTAGAAAATAATACTACTACTTGTTGTTTCTTACATAACTAGGCTATTGGTTAAGAACCAAGGCAAAAAACATAGCCAGAGGTTGAACATATGTCTTCTACTGATCCTGCCCAATCTGAATCTATGTAGCCAATGATATCCATGGATTCTCCCTTATAGATGAGCCCAAAGTGCATAGTGCCCTACAAATAATGAAGAATTATTTTAGTTGCTTTCCAATGACTGAAATGAGGTTTATGAGAGAATCTGGATATGAGCCCAACAACATATGAGATATCTAGGCGAGTATGAGTAAGGTATAATAGACTTCCTACAAGCTGACGGTATAGAGTTGCATCACATAGAGGGGATGAGCAGGAAATACTAAGATGAATGCCAGATTGAAAAGGGGTAGGAGAAGGTTTACAATCTATCATTTTAAACTTTTGAAGGAGATCTAGGGTGTACTTTTGTTGACACAAGGTAATTCCTATATTTTTTGACCTATTTGAATCCCAAGGAAGTAATGAGCTAGACCTAGATCAACCATTTCAAAATTTTTAGAGAGGGAGTCTTTTATAGTCTGAATGTGAGTGAAGTTACTACCAGTGAGAAGAAGATCATCAACATATAGAACAATAATGGTGATGTTGCCTTCATTTCTCCAAATGTAAACTGTGTTATCAGACTCACAATGAGAAAAACCTACTGAAAGAAGGAAGGAGTCCATATTTTCATACCAAGCTCTAGGGGCTTGTTTGAGGCCATAGAGAGACTTTTTAAGCCTACAAACAAGAGAGGAGTCTTGAGTGAAACCAACAGGTTGTTCCATGAATATTTCTTCCTTTAAGTATCCATGTAAGAAAGCATATTTTACATCCATTTGATAGACATGCCACTTATGGAAAGCAGCTAGAGCAAGAACCAATCTTATAAAATCCATTTTAGCAACTAGAGCAAAGGTTTTTGCATAATCTATACCTTCAATTTGAGAGAAATATTTGGCCACTAGATGAGCCTTGTGTTTGTCTATTTCTCCATTAGGCCCATATTTTGTTTTGAAGATCCATTTACAATGAACTAATTTCCTTCCTTTAGGTAAGGGAACTAAATCCCAAGTCTTGTTTTTGATCAAGGAAGAAAATTCATTTTCCATGGCATCATCCCATTCCTTAATACCCGAGGCTTCTTTGAAGGATTGAGGATCAGAGGAAATAGATTGACATACAAGACCAGTGCCTATGGGGTTGGATGATCTGGTTGAAGGAAGATTTTGGATGTAAGGAGTAGCTTCTTTAACAATGGTGCGGGCCCATTTTGGCATAGAGGAAGGAGTTGAAGGAGTTTAAAGACATTGATATGGAGTTACAGGTTCCTCATATTGATTATCAATGACCAAGTTAACTTCAAGAGTTGGTTCTTCATAATATTGAGGTTCTACTATAGGAGAAGGCTCAATGGAGGAATAGGTATTTTGAGGATATTTTTGAGGGAATGTTTCATCAAATTGGACATTCCTATGAAAGAAAACCTCATGAGTTGAGGGATCAAGAAGCTTGTATGCTTTCAATTCTTCACAATAACCAGCAAAGATGAGCTTTTTGCTTTTCTTATCAAGAGCCTTCCTTTTCTTCTTTGGGATGTGAGCCCAAGTAGTACACCCAAAAATATTGAAGTAGGAAATATGGTTTTAAGCTAGACCAAGCTTCTTCAGGAGTTAAATGGTCAAGAGCTTTATGAGGTGTGTGATTTTGAATATAATTTGCACAGTTAATAGCCTCTGCCCAATTTTTTTTGGAATATCTCTTGAATGGAGCATACAATTAGCCATCTCTTTTAATGTCCAGTTTTTCCTTTCTACAATACCATTTTTTTGAGGATTATGGGAGACAGAATGTTGATGAATGATGCCATGACTGGATAAAAATATGGAAAACTCATTACTACAATATTCCCCCCATTATCTGTGCGAATATTCTTGATTTTGCAAGATGCCTGATTTTCAACTAAGGCTTTAAAAACCTTAAAGTGGGATAGAACATCACTCTTATATTTTAGGAAGTAGACCTAGGACCTTCTAGAAAAATCATCAATAAAGGTTAGAGCATACTTTTCTCCTTTGAAATATGGTTCAAGAAAGGTCATTAAGTCACTATGGATTAAATCTAGAGGGGATGAGGTTTTTAGAGAACTACTTGGGTGGAAAGGATCTTGATGTTGCTTTCCAAGAGCACATCCAGGACAAAATCCATCACTAGAAGAGACTTGGGGTAATCCTGTAACCATATCATGGGTGCTCAAATCCTTTAGGTAGTTGTAACTAAGATGACCAAACCTTTCATGCCATATTTGACTTTCAAGATCACCATGAGCCACAAAATAGGAGGCTTCTTATGGATTTTGAAAACCTTTGAAGTGAAAAAGATGAGAGTTATGATCAATATTCCCTTTGGCTATAAGAGAATGGGGATCTTGAAAATATCTTATCTCAACTCCTGTTGGAGAGAAGAGAACAATTTTCCCATTTCCATAAGTACAAATATGATAGACAGATAGGAGATTGGTGGCAATGTCTAGAACATAGAGAACATTATTTATGGAGCCACCATCAATGGTTATATCCCCTTTTCCTTTGATAGGGATGAAGGAAGAGTCACCCACTTCTATGCTACAAGTAGAGCTAGAGGAGATAGAAGATAAGGACTTATATGAAGCAGTCATGTGATGAGTAGCTCCAAAATCTAGGACCCAATAATTAGAGGAAGAATTGGAGGTTTTTCCTTGAACATTAAGGGCTTTTCCTATTTGATTTTTATTTTCTATATTTTGATCCTTCATAGCTTCCTCTAGTTGTTGTAGTATTTTTCAACATTTGTTAGCAGAGTGACCATTCTTTTTACAATGAGTACAGGTAATGGGAGTCTTTTCCTTATTTTTGAATTTTTCTTTATAAGAGGTGGAGGCTACTAAGGCTTTTGAAGAAGAGGAAGAAGAAGAGATTTCATATCTAGCAAGTTTGGTTTCTTCCCTAGTTAATATATCACAAAATTCTTCTAAAGAAGGCATTTTAAAGGTTGCACCAAGAGCATCTTTGGTAGATATAAAGGTGGTAGCAAAAATTTGAAAAACACCATTTAGCTTAGAAAGGATTAGATAAATGCATTCTTCTTTAGTCTTAGTCTTCCCACTACCTTTGTATTGAGTGAGGACTTCTTTGAATTTAGTGAGGAAGTCAACAATACTACTAAAATATTTAGGAGACAAAGATGTTAGTTCAGCTTCTAGTTGCATTGATCTCATCTGATCTACTTTCCCAAATAAGGTCTTTAGTTTCTCCCAACTTTCATGAGGAGTTTTGCAATCTGTAATATGAAACCACAAACTTTCATGAACATTAGAGCTAATAATACCCATTGTTTCGTGCATTTTTCCTTTATGAACAAAAAATTCATATTCTTTATCAAATTCTGGTTGCTTTTCTTCTAACAAATGAGTAAGACCTTTTTGAGAGATAAGATTTAAAATTTTAGGTTTCCAAGTGTGAAAGTTATGAGGGGTGAGAGGTTCAATTGAATTCATAATTTTGACACAAAATAAAAAGTTGAAGTTTTAACCAATATATCTCCCCTTAGAACTTCAAATTGATGCAAATGTTAAAGGGAAAGAATGAAGCTTTTCAATATTTTAAAAACTCAATATACCCACCCTAACGAGAGGGAAACTATAAGTATAATGAGGTTTGAATATTGTTTGCTTGAGAAATGCCAAGTCCTTTTAGTTCCTCTTAATACCCGCCCTTACTTGAGGGAAACTGTAAGTATAGAGAAGAATTTGTCAAGGGTTGTAGGCTTGAAATGCATTGAGTTCAACCAGTTTTTAATTTTGGATTTTCTCAAAACTTGCCCTTACTAGAGGGAAACTATAAGTGAGAGAGGTATCCAAAATAAATAATGGATGAATGAAAAATATATGCCAGGCCTTTATACCAAGTGCCTCCAAAAACCCGCCCTTACTTGAGGGAAACTATAAGTTTTTAGTGGTAATGATACATGGAACGTAGGCAATTATATTTTGAGGGAAAAATTATAAGTTTTATTAAAAAATTATAGAGATTTATTTTAAATATATTTAGAAATGATAAATATTAACATACATAAGAGAGTATATTGAAAAATTTCTTGAAGTATATTATGAGAAAAAAAAGAAACTTAAGGGGATATTTCCTTTTTGAAAAAAGATAAATAAAAGAAGAATAACACCTTAAAGAATTAAAATTTATCCCTTGTTCCAAATAAGAATATGAGACTTAAACAAATATCAATCACAATTTTTAGTTATTTTGAATAAAACAATTTTGAAGTATATTGCTTTAGAAAAAGGAAAGAAATAATATAAAATTCCTGATGATGTTAAGCAATATAGATTTTGCAATAAATAAAATTTTAAAAATTATAAGTTTTAATTAAAGTTTATATAAGAATTAACAATTATTAAAACTTATTTGATATATGTTAATTTCCTTTATGCATAGCAAAGCAAAAGTGGTGTTTCAAAATAAAAGGAATGCAGAGAGAAACAAAGCACCCCTCGAGATTCGATAGGTGCAAAATTGCACCTCCCCCCCAAATTTTATTAAAGAAATTACAATCTTGTTTTTGAGGCAAAAGGAGTCAGAAAAAAGGAATCGGAATGGATACAGAAGATCAGAAAAATGAAGAATACAACCTCGTAGAAGATAGAAGTCAATACATCTCAAAGGAACATTGAGGCTATACAAAAAACCTAAGCTTACTGAAGCTTCGAAGGAAGGATGGAAGTGCCAGACTACCTGCAATTAAGGTCAAATAATAAAAATAAAAAAATTAATTATACCTGAGAGAGCTGCAGAGGACACCAAAGAGAGTGATCATTATAGAACAAAGTGAAAGAGAGGATGACGACCGGGACAAAGTGTAGGATCCGAATATCATTTTAGATGCATGATATTTCACTCGATACAGATGCATGATCTTAGAGGCACTGCCTAAGGCAAAGGGGTGCCACAGATTCAACCATAATGTTAATGAAGAGGTAAATGAACGTTGAGGCTGAGGGAGAGGTGTCAAGAACAATCTACAGAATAAAGCTCTTGCAAAAATGTTTACAGAGATGGGCCTTTAAAAATTCCAATGATGCCATAGATTGCACTCAACCATGTTGTTGAACAAGTTTTAAAACGTCGAGGTTGAAGGAGAGGCATCAAGAACAACCTACAAAAGAAATGTTTTTGCAAAAAAATTGATAGAGATGGGCATTTAAAATATCCCAACAGCACCACATAATGCACTCAACCATGGCGTTTGAACAAGTTTCAAACAAACGTCAAGGGAGAGGCTTCGATAACAACCTACAGAACAAATATTTTTTTGCAAAAAAAATATAGTGATGGGCCTTTAAACACTATAAAATAGCAGAGATAACAATGAAATTAGATTTCATAGAAGGAAGGCTTATAAAGAAATAAATCTCGATGATTCCTGGAGCACCGAAGGACACAATGGGAAGGAGATCGAGAAAAAATCATTTAAAATAATCGAATAATTAATATTTGGATACGCCGTTAGGTGTAGATTCTATCATGCCAAAGCTAAGTGGGCTTTTACAAGGCCACGTGCTTGATGGAGGATTTTTAACTTAGGTTTTAATTAAACCAAAAAAACTTCCTTGATGCGAAGAGGGAACCCAAATAATAATTAGACGAAGACTCAACTATTTTTTAAATATTAAAAAGTAAATCATGATTACTACGTTTCTTCACTGAAGATGCAGCGATGGTTGCGGGAACCCAATCGGCTACAATATGAGGAGAAAAAAATGTAGGAAAAATTAAATAATTTTAAATGACCTCAAAAATAATTTCTAATATATATGAACTCCTTTGAAATAACGCAGAAAAAGGCAATGAAGCTGAGAGAACTACGATTGAAGAAGAAGTATAACATATAAAAAAAAAGCAATAGAGGAGGGTATTTAAAAAAATAGATATTAATATGGTAAATCAGAATTTTAAAAGAACTTTAAAAGGAATTACCATAAGTAAATATCTAAAAAAATTATCTAAGATAAACTATAAAATATTTTCTTCTAAAAAAATAAAGAAAAAGAAGATTGAGAACCAGTTCGGAAGATGCCCTTCAAGAGAGAATGCTAGCAGAATCTATCCTACTTTGCCATCATGTTAGAATTTACCAAATAGATATGTAAAGCATTACAAGATATTGAATAAGCAAAGAAGAACTAATTGATTTATTCCAAGGATCAACTCTGTATAAATAGCAGAGTTGATCATTGAGAGCCGTTGGATTACAACAACTCATCAGACCTGATGAAGACACCACTAAGAGTTCTCCTGACACATGGAGGAGTGGAAACTCAAGTTTCTATCCTAGTGGAACTTAAGAGAATATTCAATTATTCTAACAGCTTACACTCACAACACTTGATTCCTTTCTAAAATAAGAAAAGGTGCCACTTACTCTTAGCTCACTCTTGGTCCCTGCTCACTCCCCAAAATGAACATCCATTTTTTTAATTATCATGATTATCCTCTTTCTACCAACAAATTAATATTATTATGAAACATTTTTTGTTTAATAATTTACCTTTTACAAAACCTTTAGAATTCTCATCGTCATCTTGCATAGCAAACATATGTTCAACTACATTGTCAAGAAAGGATTCCTTATAAATATGAATAAAACTTTGATAAATATTATTTTTATATTAAAAAATAAAATAAACTATAAAATTATTGAATTATATTTAATTATTGTGATTATATTTTTTACAAAACTTTGTCATTATTATTTTTATGAAAAATGTTGTTGTCTGATAATTTTTTGAAGACTTTTTGAAACTTTTTAACCTTTAGATATATGTTTAGCTATGTCATCATGTAAAATATAATTAAAGGTCAATGTTTCACATGCCTTACACTCAAATGTTTTCATCATGTTCTCATGTCCTTAAGTGCATTTGTAACATCACCTAACATATATATTCAATTAAGAATTTAAAATAAATCCAAAATGAGCTATTTTTTTATTGACCTATAGCAATGATATTCTCACAATGACACTGAGAGGGGGGGTGAATTAGTGTAGCTATTTAAATTCAAATCTACAACTCTTAAAGCTGAAGCAAAGAGAACTTAAAAGCAAATAAATCAATTATCACAAGAGAGCACTCCACAACACACAATGTAATGAGGTTCACCAATTTGGCTACTCCTCAAGAATGACTGCTTGGACTATGGTCCAAATCCAGCCTTTGCAAAATACCAATTTTACAATCCATTTACCAGAACCCACTGGAAGGAGCACCAACCCCTAATTTATCTGCACCAACAGAAAGGAGCACCAACCCCTATCCAAGCACCAACTTGGACTACTATTTTGAAAACTATATCAATGACATAAAAATGCCTTCGCTTTTACAAGACCCTGACTGGTCTACAATTTATCAAAACACAACAAACACTTATGGCTCTGCTTGTTGCTCTCTTACAACATCTTCTAACACTCTTTTAGCAGCACTTTCACACATTCAGTGACACTGTAATTCTCCATGCAACTACCCTTTTATAACAATATTTTTATCTTGAAACATCTGTTCTTCTGTGACTTCCATAATCCTTCATGCAGCCTATTAATAGCCACTTCAAAAAGTAACTCTTTTATAACATAGTAATTTGTACATGCAGTCTATTAATAGCTCTGTTTCTTGTGTGGGACTTTCAGTATAACTGCCGCTTGATAGTTACACTGCTTCACGGGCCCTGTAATTGCCATTCTGTCTTCAATGCACTATGCTTATTTTAGCTGCATGATTATCTACCATTCTGACTTCAGTTAACTCTTCTTATTTTACCTACATGATTTTTCCTCTACAACTGCCCCTGTAACTGTCGTGTGACTTCAGTTAATTGTTTGTAATCGTGCTGTTGTGACCTATCGCAAAATTGTGACACTTCTGTCTCTTTTTACTCTTCTCGCCTTTTACTCGTGAAAACATGACATGTCACGATATCGTGACATTTCTGCCCCTTTGACTTTTTCTTGGATATTGACCGCCAAAACATGACATGTCGCGATATCGTGACACTTTTTGCCTTCTTTTCCTCTTCTCAGCTTGCACCCACGAAAATACAACATGTCGCAAAATTGTGACACATTCGCTACCTTGTGCTCTTCTCTGTATTTCGCCTGCGAAAACACATGTCGTGAAATCGCGATACATTCGCTTCCTTGTGCTCTTCTCTATATTTTGCCTGCAAAAAACACATGTCACAAAATCGTGACACATTCGCTGCCTTGTGCTCTTCTCTGTCTTTCACCCATGAAAACACAACATGTCGCGAAATCGTGACACATTCGTTGCCTTGTGCTCTTCTCTGTATTTCACCCATGAAAACACAACATGTCATGAAATCACGACACATTCGTTGCCTTGTGCTCTTCTCTGTCTTTCACCTGCAAAAACACATGTCACGAAATCACGACACTTTTGCTTCCTTGTCTCTTTTCTTGCCTTGACCCCGCAAAAATAGAACATGTCACGAAATCATGACACTTTCGTTTCCATACTCTTTTCTTGCCTTGACCCCACGAAAACAGAACATGTCATGAAATCGTGACACTTTCGCTTTCGTACTCTCCTTTTCTTTTGTCGCGATATCGTGACACTTCTACCTCCGTAGTCTTCCTTTTTGCTTTTGTCACGATATCGCGACACTTTTTCTCCTTAGCTCTTTTATTCTCTTCGGGTCGTGAAAACCCGACATGTCGTGATATCACGACATTTTTTCTCCTTGGCACTTTTCTTCTTATCGGGTCGTGAAAAACCGACATGTCGCAATATCGCGACACTTTTTCTCCTTAGCGCTTTTCTTCTCATCGGGTTGCGAAAAACCCGACATGTCGCGACATCACGAAACTTTTTCTCCTTAGCACTTTTATTCTTATTGGGTCGTGAAAACCCGACACGTCGCAATATCACGACACTTTTTCTTTCGTATAATATTTCTTGTAAATTATCGTGAAATCGTGACACTTTTCCTTGCGAGCTCTTTCTCTCCGAACATGTCAAGAAATCGTGACAGTTTTCCTTGCGCTTTCTCTCTCTTCCAACATGTCACAAAATCGTGATAGTTTTCCTTGCGCTTTATCTTTCTTCCAACATGTCACGAAATCGTGATAGTTTTCCTTGCGCTTTCTCTCTCTTTGAACATGTCGCGAAATCGTGACAGTTTTTCCTTCTTGCTCAACATGTCGCGATATCGTGACAATTTTTCTTTCCAACCAAACATGTCGTGATATCGCGATAGTTTTTCTTTCTGGCCAAACATGTTGCGATATCGTAACAGTTTTCCTTTCTAGCCAAACATGTCGTGATATCGCGACAGTTTTCTTACATGTCTTTTTCTTTGATCTTTTGAATATGGGCCACTTTTGTCTTCTTTGAAATTCACTGTACATGCTCTAACTGACCTCTGAACTCCTGTCCACTGCATCAAATGATCTATCTATATGTGTTGACAACAATGACAATACTATTTCTGCACCTTGTTCAACAATCTCCCCCTTTGGAATTGTTGGCAACACATGTGCAATTTCCTGTAATTCTTCTCCCCATTTGACAATAATACCAAAGGGCTACTGTAGACTCCCCCTGAGTCTATGCACAACATTCTCAGGGAAAATTTGTTATAGTTAACAAAAATCATGAATATGAGCAAAAATATAAACACAGACATAAATGCTCCCCTTGAGAATGTGGTCTCGATTGCTAGACCAGTTTGTAATTTTGGATTTTCTCAAAACTTGCCCTTACTAGAGGGAAACTATAAGTGAGAGAGGCATCCAAAATAAATAATGTATGAATGAAAAATATATGCCAGGTCTTTATACCAAGTGCCTCCAAAAACCCGCCCTTACTTGAGGGAAACTATAAGTTTTTAGTGGTAATGATACATGGAACGTAGGCAATTATATTTTGAGGGAAAATTTATAAGTTTTATTAAAAAATTATAGAGATTTACTTTTAATATATTTAGAAATGATAAATATTAACATACATAAGAGAGTATATTGGAAAATTTCTTGAAATATATTATGACAAAAAAAAGAAACTTACGGGGAAATTTCTTTTTTTGAAAAAAGATAAATAAAAGAAGAATAACACATTAAAGAATTAAAATTTATCCCTTGTTCCAAATAAGAATATGAGACTTAAACAAATATCAATTACAAATTTGAGTTATTTTGAATAAAACAATTTTGAAGTATATTGCCTTAGAAAAAGGAAAGAAATAATATAAAATTCCTGATGATGTTAAGAAATATAGATTTTGCAATAAATAAAATTTTAAAAATTATAAGTTTTAATTAAAGTATATAAGAATTAACAATTATTAAAACTTATTTGATATATGTTAATTTCATTTATGCATAGCAAATCAAAAGTGGTGTTTCGAAATAAAAGGAACGCAGAGAGAAACAAAGCACCCCCCGAGATTCGATAGGTGCAAAATTGTACCTCTTCCCCCGAATTTTATTAAAGAATTTACAATATTATTTTTGAGCTAAAATGAGTCATAAAAAAAGAATCGGAATGGATACAGAAGATCAGAAAAATGAAGAATACAACTTCGTAGAAGATAGAAGTCAATACGTCTCAAAGGAACATTGAGGCTATACAAAAAACCTAAGCTTACTGAAGCTTCGAAGGAAGGATGGAAGTGCTAGACTAACTGCAATTAAGGTCAAATAATAAAAATAAAAAATTTAATTATACCTAAGAGAGCTGCAAAGGACACTGAAGAGAGTGATCATTATAGAACAAAGTGAAAGAGATGATGACGACCGAGACAAAGTGTAGAATCTGAATATCATTTTAGATGCATGATATTTCACTCGATACAGATGCACGATCTTAGAGGCACTGCCTAAGGCAAAGGGGTGCCACAGATTCAACCATAATGTTAATGAAGAGGTAAATTAACGTCGAGGCTGAGGGAGAGGTGTCAAGAACAATCTACAGAATAAAGCTCTTGCAAAAATGTTTACAGAGATGGGCCTTTAAAAGTTCCAACGATGCCATAGATTGCACTCAACCATGTTGTTGAACAAGTTTTAAAACGTCGAGGTTGAAGGAGAGGCATCAAGAACAACCTACAAAAGAAATGTTTTTGCAAAAAAATTGATAGAGATGGGCATTTAAAATATCCCAACAGCACCACATAATGCACTCAACCATGGCGTTTGAACAAGTTTCAAACAAACGTCAAGGGAGAGGCTTCGATAACAACCTACAGAACAAATATTTTTTTGCAAAAAAAATATAGTGATGGGCCTTTAAACACTATAAAATAGCAGAGATAACAATGAAATTAGATTTCATAGAAGGAAGGCTTATAAAGAAATAAATCTCGATTATTCCTGGAGCATCGAAGGACACAATGGGAAGGAAATTGAGAAAAAAACATTTAAAAGAATACAAAATTTAATATTTGGATACGCCGTTAGGTGTAGATTCTATCATGCCAAAAGCTAAGTGGGCTTTTACAAGGCCACATGCTTGATGAAGGATTTTTAACTTAGGTTTTAATTAAACCAAAAAACTTCCTTGATGTGAAGAGAGAACCCAAATAATAATTAGACGAAGACTCAATAATTTTTTTTTAAATATTAAAAAGTAAATCATGATTACTAAGTTTCTTCACTGAAGATGAAGCAATGGTTGTGGGAACCCAATCGGCTACAATATGAGGAGAAAAAAATGTAGGAAAAATTAAATAATTTTAAATGACCTCAAAAATAATTGCTAATATATATGAACTCCTTTGAAATAACGCAAAAAAAGGTAATGAATCCAAGAGAACTACGATTGAAGAAGAAGTATAACATATTAAAAAAAAGCAATAGAGGAGGGCATTTTAAAAAATAGATATTAATACGGTAAATCAGAACTTTAAAATGAATTACCATGTAAATATCTAAAAAAATTATCTAAGATAAACTATAAAATCTTTTCTTCTAAAAAAATAAAGAAAAAGAAGATTGAGAACCAGTTCGCAAGATGCACTTCAAGAGAGAATGCTAGCAGAATCTATCCTACTTTGCCATCATGTTAGAATTTACCAAATAGATATGTAAAGCATTACAAGATATTGAATAAGCAAAGAAGAACTAATTGATTTATTCCAAGGATCAACTCCGTATAAATAGCGAGTTGATCATTGAGAGCCGTTGGATTACAACAACTCATTAGACTTGATGAAGACACCACTAAGAGTTCTCCTAACACATGGAGGAGTGGAAACTCAAGTTTCTATCCTAGTGGAACTTAAGAGAATATTCAATTATTCTAACAACTTACACTCACAACACTTGATTCCTTTCTAAAATAAGAAAAGGTGCCACTTAATCTTAGCTCACTCTTGGTCCCTGCTCACTCCCCAAAATGAACATCCATTTTTTTAATTATCATGATTATCCTCTTTCTACCAACAAATTAATATTATTATGAAACATTTTTTGTTTAATAATTTACCTTTTACAAAACCTTTAGAATTCTCATCGTCATCTTGCATAGCAAACATATGTTCAACTACATTGTCAAGAAAGGATTCCTTATAAATATGAATAAAACTTTGATAAATATTATTTTTATATTAAAAAATAAAATAAACTATAAAATTATTGAATTATATTTAATTATTGTGATTATATTTTTTACAAAACTTTGTCATTATTATTTTTATGAAAAATGTTGTTGTCTGATAATTTTTTGAATACTTTTTGAAACTTTTTAACCTTTAGATATATGTTTAGCTATGTCATCATGTAAAATATAATTAAAGGTCAATGTTTCACATGCCTTACACTCAAATGTTTTCATCATGTTCTCATGTCCTTAAGTGCATTTGTAACATCACCTAACATATATATTCAATTAAGAATTTAAAATAAATCCAAAATGAGCTATTTTTTTATTGACCTATAGCAATGATATTCTCACAATGACATTGAGAGGGGGGGTGAATCGGTGTAGCTATTTAAATTCAAATCTACAACTCTTAAAGCTGAAGCAAAGAGAACTTAAAAACAAATAAAGCAATTATAACAAGAGAGCATTCCACAACACACGATGTAACGAGGTTCACCAATTTGGCTACTCCTCAAGAATGACTGCTTGGACTACGGTCCAAATCCAGCCTTTGCAAAACACCAATTTTACAATCCGTTTACCAAGACCCACCTGGAAGGAGCACCAACCCCTTATTTATCTGCACCAACAGAAAGGAGCACCAACCCCTAATGCCAAGCACCAACTTGGACTACAATTTTGAACTATATCAATGACATAAAAATGCCTTCGCTTTTACAAGACCCTGACTGGTCTACAATTTATCAAAACACAACAAACACTTACGGCTCTGCTTGTCGCTCTCTTACAACACTCTTCTAACACTCTTTTAGCAGCACTTTCACACATTCAGTGACACTGTAATTCTCCATGCAACTACCCTTTTATAACAATATTTTTATCTTGAAACATCTGTTCTTCTGTGACTTCCATAATCCTGCATGCAGCCTATTAATAGCCACTTTTGTAAGTAACTCCTTTATCGCATAGTAATTTTTACATGCAGTCTATTAATAGCTCTGTCTCTTGTGTGGGACTTTCAGTATAACTGCCGCTCGACGGTTACACTGCTTCACGGGCCCTGTAACTGCCATTCTGTCTTTAATGCACTATGCTTATTTTAGCTGCATGATTATCTACCATTCTGACTTCAGTTAACTCTTCTTATTTTACCTACATGATTTTTCCTCTACAACTGCCCTTGTAACTGTCGTGTGACTTCAGTTAACTGTCCGTAATCATGTTGTTGTGACCTATCGCAAAATTGTGACACTTCTGTCTCTTTGTACTCTTCTCGCCTTTTACCCGTGAAAACATGACATGTCGCGATATCGTGACATTTCTGCCCCTTTGACTTTTTCTTGGCTATTGACCGCGAAAACATGACATGTCGCGATATCGCGACACTTTTTGCCTTCTTGTCCTCTTCTCAGCTTGCACCCACAAAAACACATGTCGCAAAATCGTGACACATTCGCTGCCTTGTGCTCTTCTCTGTCTTTCGCTCGTGAAAACACATGTCGTGAAATCGCGACACATTCGCTGCCTTGTGCTCTTCTCTATCTTTCGCCCGAAAACACATGTCACAAAATCGTGACACATTCGCTGCCTTGTGCTCTTCTCTATCTTTCACCCGTGAAAACACAACATGTCATGAAATCGTGACACTTTCGTTTCCTTGTGCTCTTCTCTGTATTTCGCCCATGAAAACACATGTCATGAAATCACGACACTTTCGTTGCCTTGTGCTCTTCTCTGTCTTTCACTCGTAAAAACACATGTCACGAAATCATGACACTTTTGCTTCCTTGTCTCTTTTCTTGCCTTGACCCCGCAAAAATAGAACATGTCATGAAATCATGACACTTTTTTCTATACTCTTTTCTTGCTTGACACAAAAATATGTCATGAAATCGTGACACTTTCTCTTTCGTACTCTCCTTTTCTTTTGTCGTGAAATCGTGACACTTTTGCCTTCGTAGTCTTCCTTTTTGCTATTGTCATGAAATCGTGACACTTTTTCTCCTTAGCTCTTTTCTTCTCTTCGGTCGTGAAAACCGACATGTCGTGATATCATGACATTTTTTCTCCTTGGCACTTTTCTTCTCATCGGGTCGTGAAAAACCAATGTCATAATATCGCGACACTTTTTCTCCTTAGCACTTTTCTTCTCATCGGGTTGCGAAAAACCCGACATGTCGTGATATCACGACACTTTTTCTCCTTAGCGCTTTTATTCTTATTGGGTCATGAAATCCCGACATGTCACGATATCATGACACTTTTTCTTTCGTATAATATTTCTTGCAAATTGTCGTGAAATCGTGACACTTTTCCTTGCGAGCTCTTTCTCTCCGAACATGTCATGAAATCATGACAGTTTTCCTTGCGCTTTCTCTCTCTTCCAACATGTCACGAAATCATGATGTTTTCCTTGCGCTTTCTCTTTCTTCGAACATGTCACGAAATCGTGATAGTTTTCCTTGCGCTTTCTCTCTCTTTGAACATGTCGCGAAATCGTGACAATTTTTCCTTCTTGCTCAACATGTCGCGATATCATGACAGTTTTTCTTTCCGACCAAACATGTCGCGATATCGCGACAGTTTTTCTTTCTGGCCAAACATGTCGCGATATCGCAACAGTTTTTCTTTCTAGCCAAACATGTCGCGATATCGCGACAGTTTTCTTACTTGTCTTTTTCTTTGATCTTTTGAATATGGGCCACTTCGGTCTTCTTGGAAATTCACTGTACATGCTCTAACTGACCTCTGAACTCCTGTCCACTGCATCAACCGATCTATCTATCTGTGTTGACAACAATGACAATACTATTTCTGCACCTTGCTCAACAATCTCCCCCTTTGGAATTGTTGGCAACACATGTGCAATTTCCTGTAATTCTTCTCCCCCTTTGACAATAATACCAAAGGGCTACTGTAGACTCCCCCTGAGTCTATGCACAACATTCTCAAGGAAAAATTGTTATAGTTAGCAAAAATCATGAATATGAGCAAAAATATAAACACATACATAAATGCTCCCCTTGAGAATGTGGTCCCGATAGCTAGTCAATTCTTGGGAAACATGACCACTCCTAGTTTGTTTCGAAGGTACTCAAAAACTTCCTTGGGCAATGGTTTTGTGAAGATATCCGCTACTTGCTCTGTAGTTGGAACAAAATCCAATTTAACCTCACCTTCCGCAACTTTATCCTTCAAAAAGTGATACCGGATGGCAATATGTTTTGTGCGAGAGTGCATAACCGGATTCTTTGAGATGTTGATCACACTGGTATTATCACATTTAACTGAAATTGGCTCTTTGAAATTAATACCAAGATCTTTTAGGGTTTGTCTCATCCATAATATCTGCGTACAGCATGTTGTCGCTGCAATGTATTCTGCCTCTGCTGTGGATAGAGAGATCGATTCTTGTTTCTTGTTGTGCCATGCTACCAACTTGTCTCCAAGATAGAATGCACCTCCATCGGTACTCTTTTTGTCATCTATACATCCTGCCCAATCTGCATCTGAATATGCAATAAGAGTGAAGTCCTTACCTTTTGGATACCATAACCCATACTCCATAGTACCCTTGAGGTACCGAAGAATCCTCTTCATAGCTGTCACATGAGTCTCTTTGGGACTAGCTTGAAATCGTGCTACCATGCATACTGCCTGTAAGATATCTGGTCTGGTAGCTGTCAAATATAGCAGGCTCCCAATCATAGATCTATACATGGTTTGATCAACATCTGGAGATTTGTCATCCTTGCTCAACTTGCAACCTTGTTGTCATGGGAGTGCTAACAGGTTTACAATCCTCCATTGTGAACTTTTTCAGCATTTCTTTCACATATTTAACTTGAGAAATAAAAATGCCCTTTTCATTTTGATTAACTTGCAGTCCGAGGAAATACGAAAGTTCACCAATCATAGACATTTCAAATTCTTTCTGCATCTTATTTGCTATGTCTCTACATGACTCATCATTGCTGCTGCCAAATATGATATCATCTACGTAAACAACAAGGACAATAAGATGGCCATTCTCTGTTTTGACATACAAATTGCTATCCACCATACCTTTCTTGAACCCTTGCTGAGTAAGATAGTTGTCTAGCCTTGCATACCATGCTCTGGGTGCCTGTTTCAAGCCATACAATGCTTTCTTCAACTTGCAGACGAAGTTGGGATTTTCACAGAGTTGGAAACCATCTGGCTGCTCAATATAAACCTCTTCTTCAAGTTTTCCATTCAGAAATGCTGATTTCACGTCCATCTGATAAACTTTGAAATTCTTGTGTACTGCTAAAGCCAGAAACATTCTAATTGCCTCGAGTCTAGCCACTGGTGCAAAGGTTTCCTCAAAATCAATACCTTCAACTTGAGCATAGCCTTTACAGACCAATCTTGCCTTATTCCTGACAACCTGTCCATCTTCGTTCAATTTGTTTCGAAAAATCCATTTAGTACCGATTATATTTTTATTTGCAGGCCTTGGTACTAACTCCCAGGTTTTGTTTTTCTCAATCTGATCTAGTTCTTCATTTATTGCCTTCATCCAACTTTCATCTGTGCTTGCTTTAGCAACATTTTTGGGCTCAATGCTGGATAATAAGGAGTAGTTACTTACTACTCTTCTTCTTGTCTTAACACCAGCTGTGGGGTCCCCAATAATTTGCTCTCTGGGATGATTTTTCTGCCAGCTGCCTGTTTTGAATTTCTTGTTTTCTTCTACTTCTGGATCAATACTTAAATCATCTGGGTCAATTTTTTGATTCTCTTTTGTTTCTTTTTCTTCATCTCCTTCAATAACTTCTTCATAAATAGGGTAGTTTTCTTCATAGCTAATTTCTCGTTCCCTACCTTCATCAACTTTAACATCGGCACTCTCCACAATTTTCTTTAGCCTCTTGTTGTAGCATGTGTAGGCTTTGCTTTTTGTCGAATAGCCAAGAAAAATCCCTTCATCAACTCTATCTTCAAACTTACCAAGATTATCTTCAGTTCTTTTGATGTAGCACTTGCTGCCAAAGACTTTGAAGTATCTTGTTGTTGCCTTTTTGTCGAACCATAGCTCATAAGGAGTTTTGCTTTCATGTGTCCTCAACATGCACCTATTTTGGATGTAAACCATAGTATGGACTGCCTCTTTCCAAAATCTGTCTGCTATTTTGCTCTCATTCAACATTGTTCGTGCCATTTCCTGCACTGTCCTGTTCTTTCTTTCTACAACACCATTCTGCTGAGGTGTCCTTGCTGCTGAAAACTATCTTCTAATCCCATATTTTTGACAGTACTCTGCAAACTCCTCTGAGATAAACTCTCCTCCTCTATCTGATCTTAAGCATTTAATTCTTTTTCCTGTTTGATTCTCAACCTATTTTTTGAAAATCTTGAACATCTCAAAGGCATCTGATTTAAGCTTTAAAAATAGTACCCATGTCATCCTGGAATAGTCATCTATGCACAACATAAAGTATTTGTCACCATTTATGCTTTGTGTTCTCATGGGTCCACATAAATCAGTATGTATTAGCTCTAAAGGTTTCTTGGTGAAGTATTCCTTTGATTTAAATGTGGCTCTAGTTTGCTTCCCTTTTTGGCATGAAGCACAAATGCTATTTAATGGTTTGCCAATGGTGGGTATATCTCTTACTACCCTTTTTGAGCTTATTTTTACCAGATTGTCAAAGCTAATATGACCGAGCCTCTTGTGCCACAACCAATTTTCATCTTCCTGTCCAATCAAGCATGCTCCTTCTGAAGTCTCTGAGAGAGTATATAGGTTGCCAGAAGTCCTCGATCCAGTGGCTATCAACTTCCCACTATTTGCTTTTCTCACTTCACAACCCTGCTTCTTAAAAATTACTTCATGACCTCTGTCACAAATTTGACTTACGCTCAGTAGGTTATGCTTCAGACCAATCACAAACAAGACTTCTTTTGAGTTTATCTTTTCGTCACTGATCTTGACTGATCCTTTGCCAACTATCTTGGCTCCATCATTATTTCCAAATTTTACAGAACCACCTTCATATTTTTGTAACTTCTCAAATTTTTGTTTGTCGCCTGTCATATGGCTGGAGCATCCACTATCAAGAATCCATGGTGCAGATTTTTTCTGTGCTTTAAACACTGTTTGAACGATCAAGGATTCCTTTTCTTCCTTAGGTCGCTCCTTTTCTTTCCACTCTGATTTGATAGCAGTTTTGATCACTTGTTTTGACTTTTCCCTTTCATTAGCTTGTGCCTATTTTTCGAGAAATTTTTTGTTTTGTCTCAATCCATTTGGTTGAGATTTTCTTCCTTGATATTTATTTGCTGCATATGTACTTCGACAATTTCTTGCAATGTGTCCAAAGTTATGACAGTTATAACATTCTACTGCATAATCCATCAAAGGAGAAAAGACATTTCTACTGGTGAAATTCCTTTGTCCTACATTATAATGGCAATCTAAAATCTTGTGACCATAAGCATTGCATTTAAAACAATAACCAGAAAAGGAATGATTGAACCTGGGTGATGGTCTTTGCCATTTTGTAGTAGGAGCCATAAATCTTCTTCTCCTTTGATGTGTGACATTTGTGAATCCATCATTGTCAGCACTCTTCTCGTGCCTGGCATTATTGCTTTCTTTTGCATGATTCGTTTTTTCTTGATCAACCCTGATCTTATCTTCTTTCTTTATGGGTTCTACAGTTATGGCCTTTGATCCATTTGATGATTCTCCTTCGACGAAGCCCAAGCCAAATTTGATGCCTGTAGCTCTTTGGCTATTTATAATCTTTTCTAGCTTCATAGAACTTCCTTCAAGTTTGTGATAACAACTCAATTTTTGATTCATCTCTTCTAGCTGCATCCTTAACCCAACAATGTCTTCTTCTAGCTTGCTGCACTCATCTATTTTCACGGTTAATTGTACTTCGAGATCTTCAGATATTTTCTTAAATTTGTCTATCTGTACTTTCAAACTGGTTATTATTTCATTGGCATCCTCAAGATTTCTTGAAACTTTCTTATTCCTTTTCCTTTCTATACTCAACTCTTTAAGTGTTGCGACCAACTCACCTTCCAGATATACTTCAGCCTCACCCTCAAGTTTTTTATTACATTCCTGTTTTTCCTCTGTTTTTTCTTCTTTGAATGCCATGAACAGAGCTTCACCTATTTCTTCTTCAGAATCCTCACCGAATCTGTCTTCAGAAGAGCTGACATTCTTGGATATGAAACTTTTCTTCTTGAAGTTGCTTTTTCTAAAATTTGGTTTCTTCTTCCAGTCACTTCTTTCTTGGTGTGACCCTTCATCACTTTTGTTTTTCTCATTCATTGGACATTTAGCTGCAAAGTGTCCGACGCCTCCACAGTTGAAACACTTAAACGGTAACTTTCCTCTATATTTTCCTTTTCCCTTTATTAGTTTTCGAAAAAAGTTAGCTTCCGTTTCATCCGATGTCTCTTCATCCTCAGATTCTTGTTTAGCTTTTATATTTTTGTGTGCTTTAAAAGTAGCTTCTCTGTCTGTGGGTTTAGTTTGTCCTATTCTCATTTCGTATGCAGTCAAAGAACCATGCATCTCATCCATACTAAAAGTATTTAGATCTTTAGCTTCTTCTATAGCAGAAACTTTAGAATCAAATCTTTTGGAAAGAGTTCTTAGTACCTTTTTCACGACGACCGCATCTTCCATTTCCTCGTCGAGTCCTCTAATCGCATTAATGATTCCATTGACTCTCAGCATATAGGCCTCTATGTTCTCATCGTCATTCATTTTTAATGCTTCGAACTGAGCTCGATGCGTTTGTAGCTTGGCTTCCTTGATCTTGTCATCTCCTTCATGAATGCTCTTCAGTTTGTCCCACATGTCTTTTGCCATTTTACAGCTCATGATCCTTATCAGTTCACTGTCTACTAAACTACACATTATAGCATTCTTTGCTTTAGAGTTATTCTCAAACTGTTTCTTATCAACAGCATCAGTTGGAGGTGTGGCGGGTATTGTGTATCCACTTTCTACTAACTCCCAAATGTCGTATCCCAACGCACATAGATATGTCTGCATCTTGAGTCTCCAGAATGAGTAATTAGTTTCATCGAACAATGGAGCTTTGTTTGATGAGAATCCTTCACCACTTGCCATTGTGTTCCTTCCAAGATCACCTTAGCTGATTAAGCTTGTTCAAGAACCTCGCTCTGATACCAATTGATATTCTCACAATGACACTGAGAGGGGGGGTGAATCAGTGTAGCTATTTAAATTCAAATCTACAACTCTTAAAGCTAAAGCAAAGAGAACTTAAAAGCAAATAAAGCAATTATCACAAGAGAGCACTCCACAACACACGATGTAACGAGGTTCACCAATTTGGCTACTCCTCAAGAATGACTACTTGGACTACGGTCCAAATCCAGCCTTTGCAAAACACCAATTTTACAATCAATTTACCAGCACCCACTGGAAGGAGCACCAACCCCTTATTTATCTGCACCAACAAAAAGGAGCACCAACCCCTAATGCCAAGCACCAACTTGGACTACAATTTTGAAACTATATCAATGACATAAAAATGCCTTCGCTTTTACAAGACCTTGACTGGTCTACAATTTATCAAAACACAGCAAACACTTACGGCTCTACTTGTCACTCTCTTACAACACTCTTCTAACCCTCTTTTAGCAGCACTTTCACACTTTCAGTGGCACTGTAATTCTCCACGCAACTGCCCTTTTATAACAATATTTTCATCTTGAAACATCTGGTCTTCTGTGACTTCCATAATCCTACATGCAGCCTATTAATAGCCACTTCAAAAAGTAACTCCTTTATCACACAGTAATTTGTACATGCAGTCTATTAATAACTCTGTTTCTTATGTGGGACTTTCAATATAACTGCCGCTCGATGGTTACACTGCTTCACGGGCCTTGTAACTGCCGTTCTGTCTTTAATGCACTGTGCTTATTTTAGCTGCATGATTATCTGCCGTTCTGACTTCAGTTAACTCTGCTTATTTTACCTGCATGATTTTTCCTCTACAACTGCCCCTGTAACTGTCGTGTGACTTCAGTTTATTATCTGTAATCGTGCTGTTGTGACCTGTCATGAAATCGTGACACATCTTCTCTTTGTACTCTTCTCGCCTTTTACCCACGAAAACATGACATGTCATGATATCGTGACATTTTTGCCCCTTTGACTTTTTCTTGGCTGTTGACCGTGAAAACATGACATGTCACGATATCACGACACTTTTCACCTTCTTGTCCTCTTCTCAGCTTGCACCCGTGAAAACACAACATGTCACGAAATCGCGACACATTCGCTGCCTTGTGCTCTTCTCTGTCTTTCGCCCGCGAAAACACATGTCACGAAATCGTGACACATTCGCTGCCTTGTGCTCTTCTCTGTCTTTCGCCCACGAAAACACAACATGTCGCAAAATCGTGACACATTCACTGCCTTGTGCTCTTCTCTGTATTTTTCCCGCGAAAACACAACATGTCACGAAATCACGACACATTCGCTGCCTTATGCTCTTCTCTGTCTTTCTCCCGTGAAAACACATGTCATGAAATCGCGACACATTCGCTGCCTTGTGCTCTTCTCTGTATTTTGCCCGTAAAAACACAACATGTCATGAAATCGTGACACTTTTGCTTCCTTGTCTCTTTTCTTGCATTGACCTCGCAAAAACAAAACATGTCACGAAATCACAACACTTTTGCTTTCGTACTCTTTTCTTGCCTTGACCCCATGAAAATAGAACATGCCGTGAAATCGTGACACTTTCACTTTCATACTCTCCTTCTTTTCTTTTGTCACAATATCGTGACACTTCTACCTCCGTAGTCTTCCTTTTTGCTTTTGTCGTGATATCGCGACACTTTTTCTCCTTAGCTCTTTTCTTCTCTTCGGGTCGCGAAAACTTGACATGTCGCGATATCGTGACACTTTTTCTCCTTAGCGCTTTTCTTCTCATCGGGTCATGAAAACCCGACATGTCACGATATCATGACACTTTTTCTCCTTAGCGCTTTTCTTCTCATCGGGTCACGAAAACCCGACATGTCGTGATATCGCGACACTTTTTCTCCTTAGCGCTTTTCTTCTCATCGGGTCACGAAAACCCGACATGTCATGATATTGCGACACTTTTTCTTTCGTACAATATTTCTTGCAAATTGTCACAAAATCGTGACACTTTTCCTTGCGAGCTCTTTCTCTCCGAACATGTCACGAAATCGTGATAGTTTTCCTTGCGCTTTCTCTCTCTTCTAACATGTCATGGAATCATGACAGTTTTCCTTGCACTTTCTCTTTCTTCCAACATGTCGCAAAATCGTGATAGTTTTCCTTGCACTTTCTCTCTCTTCGAACATGTCGTGAAATTGTGACAGTT
Source organism: Wollemia nobilis (assembly GCA_028583015.1). Taxonomy (NCBI): domain Eukaryota; kingdom Viridiplantae; phylum Streptophyta; class Pinopsida; order Araucariales; family Araucariaceae; genus Wollemia; species Wollemia nobilis. The sequence continues at coordinate 2,899,392 of JAQPPZ010016363.1, read as the reverse complement.
TTTCCTCCTTGCTCAACATGTCGCGATATCGCGACAGTTTTTCTTTCTGACCAAACATGTCACGATATCATGACAATTTTTATTTTTGGCCAAACATGTCGCGATATCGCGACAGTTTTTCTTTCTGGCCAAACATGTCGCGATATCGCGACAGTTTTCTTACTTGTCTTTTTCTTTGATCTTTTGAATATGGGCCACTTCTGTCTTCTTGGAAATTCACTGTATATGCTCTAACTGACCTCTGAACTCCTGTCCACTGCATCAACTGATCTATCTGTATGTGTTGACAACAATGACAATACTGTTTCTACACCTTGCTCAACAAGCAATATTATGATTATCCTATTTTAATAAAATATCATGGCCTTCTGAGCTACCATGGATCCTTGTGATGGAATTTTGACCCAAATATGCTCCCAGGAGGAAGAGGAAGAGGGTATGGTGTTTCACATGGGAGAGGAAGATGCAAGTTCCTGGGTAGAAGAGGTGCTCCCCCTAATTCAAGGACCAGACTCCATGAGGGTTGGTAGGAGAAGCAGAAGAAAAATTTCAAGTATATTTATGAAGAAGAAAACCCGTACAACATTGACTTCCTTACAAAATTATTGCAAGATTCCTCCTCCTCCTCTAGTATCTTGAACCTTGGGTTTACTCCTCTAATCCCTTTGAGGGTTGAAACCCCTCAAATTTTGATTTATGGATCTAGTATAGGTGGGGTGGGGTCTCCTATGAGGGCTGTGCTAGTGGATCTGGATCTAGCATTGCTAATGGCCAACTTCTAGGGTTAGGGTCTACTAAAAACTCTAAGCTTTTGATTGATAGATCTAGTCTAGATGAGATCTCCTACAAGGAATGAGCTAGTGGATATGAACCTAGTATTGTTGATGGTCAACCACTAGGGTTAGGGTCTACTAAAACCCCTAAGTTTATGATTGATGGATCTGGTCCAGGTGGGACCTCTTGTGAGGGTTGTGCTAGCAAATTTGTATCTAGCAATGTTGATGGCCAACTACTAGGGTTGGATGGCTTTGAGTCTATTATCAAGCTTGTTGTTGCATCACTTCACAAGGACATTAGGGTGGGTCCTTCTGACCCTCTACTTCATCCATATTTCATCAATAAATTTTGCTCCTCTTTAGCCCCTCTTAGAGGTGTCTCCTTTGAGTTTCTTCCTAGCCAAGGTAAACTGAAAGTCCCTTTTGATATTACTTCCTTGGTAGTTTCTCAAGATTCCTTTTCTCTCAGTGATAAATTTGTGGGTTCTAATCCCAACATTAATTTTATTAGAAAGTGGGCTTTCACTAAAAGTAAGCCTTGTGGGCATATGGAACTTGTGGCTCTCCCCAAGGGGGTTTTCTCCATCAAGCTAAACAAACATTGAATATTCAAGGTGAATCTTTTTGGGTGGTCCCTGGTTCTTTGTTAGATGAAGTCTCCTTTTTCAAATATGATGTCCTAATTTCAACCCCGATATGTAGAGCATCAACCCCACCCTGATTTGGGTCAAATTTTTATTGACGTGTGATTTTGTTAGGTTACAAAATTACTTGACAAATAGGACTCAAAGTCCTCTCTTGCAAAGAAACTAAACTTCTCCAAGGTTCTCACTCAATGTTTTTATGTATCATACATATGTGCGTAAATAAGTGCTTGAATAATTTCAATGGCTTGCAAGTACTGTTAACAAGGGGCCTAGGAATCAGGTAATTGATTTGAAATTTATCATGTATTAAGTGCCTTTTCATCAATTATTTCTCTAAACAATAAATTTACCTTATGATTTTAATGAATTGTGCAAATCTATTCTCCCCTCTCAAAACAACATCTTATTTAAAATGCTTCGAATGATTTAAATCAAATGTTTAATCTAGCATTTCAATTAATATAAAATTTCAATTACTTTAATTAAAATCAAAGTATATGAAATTTAAATGAAATATAAACCTTGATTATAAAGATTCACCTTTATAAAATTCAAAATCTAAGGTTTAATTAATGAAAATATTTTATTCATCCCAAATATAAAATCAATATTAAAATATTTGGAAAATGAATAAAAGTAATAATGTTTAACCCCAAAATTGTAAGGTTTTCAAACCTTATAATTATAATCCATAGGATTTTAATTTAAAACTAATCTATGAATTGTGAATCTTATGCTTGGAAGACCAAGTTCATAAATATGTTTTCCTCATATTATTTTTTTATTACATATTTATGGAATAAAATATTTAATAACAAATATAATCCTCCACTGTAAGGTTTGGATTGGTCAATAAATAAAATTACACTTAAAACATGAACTTCAAACAAAATTTAATTAAAGATATCCATTCTAATTCTAAACTTTATTAAATCAAAGTTGAAACTAGAATACTCATTTATAAAATATTTTATTCATCTCAAATATAAAATCAACCTTAAAAAAATATTTGGAAAATGAAATAAAGTAATAATGTTTAACCTCAAAATTGTGAAATTTTTAAATCTTATAATTATAATTCATAGGGTTTTAATATTAAACTGATCTATGGACTGTAAATTTTATACTTTGAAAATAAAGTCCACAAATATGTTTTTCTCATATTATTTGCTTATTAAATATTTATGGAATAAAATATTTAATAACAAATATAATCCTCCAATGTAGGGTTTGGATCAGTAAATAAATAAAACCGTATTTGAAGCATGAAATCCAAATAAATTTCAATAAAATATTAACTCTAATTCTCAATTTTATTAAATCAACTTTGAAACCAAAGTACTCATTTATATTTTATATATATATTTATTTAAATATTAAAACAATTTAATATTTAAATAATAAATTATTGATCACCTAGTGTAAGGTTCTTATGAAATTGAACTAGACTATGTAAAAATGATTTAGTATAAAATAAATAATCAAACGTTTTATGATAAGAAAAATAATACTCTGTCTCGGACAAATGATATAGATAAAAACCAATCACAGAAACTTAAACCAAATCACTGTTTACCAGTATTCACATAGCAGAACAATGACATGATGCAATCTTCAGGGGAATATTAATTATTGAAAAATTATATTAAACATTTTTTTCAATTTCAAATATAGACTGTGCACATATTTGAATCCAAAATATTTAATATAAAATATTGATCTTACAATAAGCTTGACTTCTCTGCAATATGGACTTCTCTGTATCTTCTTCAAAACATTACTTTGGCTCCTTTCAACTCCTTTCTCCTCCTTCTCTGCAAAAAATGTCCGACCTTCTCTTTGGTTTCGAATTCTCCATTTATAACTTGGGAAATTCGTTCCTCTTGATTAGTTTATTCTGTTTCGTCAGTTTTATAAACAAAATTTTGAAACCCTAATATCAATAAAGCCTTTTCAAAGGATTTAATATTTCTCCTCATTGACATTCAAAAATTAAAATTAAGACATGTCTATGAAACCCTAATGTCACCAACGCCTTTTTCAATATACTTTAATAATGGCTGACAAATATTAATTAGAATATAAAACATTTATAAAATAACCTTCTTAAATATAATTAAATTATAAAGTTATAAAACTTTATAATTTAATTAATTTAAAACAATGAACAATTTTAAATATATTAAATTATAAAGTTATAAAACTTTATAATTTAATTAATTTAAAACATGACATAATTAAACATAACATACGAACAAACATATACCTAACACCACATACTAACCAAATAATCTAAAAAAAATTAAACTTACAAAATACATTATATTATGACACAACATAATATAAACCACATAAAACATGATGAATTTAATCAACACAACACAACAACACAAGGACATTAGGAAACCCTTAGGTAATGAGACAAAAATATGATGATAAAACATTTATAAAATAGTATGTAAAATGCTTATGCATGCTCATCATCAAATGGATGAATAACCTTGATTCCCCATCAAGATAACACTCAAACAATTTCTCAAATTTCAAGTGGGTCCCCAATTTTTTTGGGGTCGTTGTAAAGGAGTCACAATAGTTTCCTAGGTTGTTGATTCAATTATGGCATGAGGATGTTCTTCATGGTATCGCTAGGGCTATCAGAGATCTTATAGCCTTCGATCCTATAACTAAATCCAAGTCCCAAATGGTTTATGCAAGAATATGCATAAATGTCAACCTTGACTTAGAACTACCATCTTCTATTGAGCTTCTTTTAGATTTTGGTAGTAGAATGCAATCTATCAAGTAAAAAATCAAGTTGACACTTTGTACTCAGTTCCACTTCTTGAATGATTTGGATAAATACAAAGATTCTAAGAAGTCTATTAATTCATCTTTGACCAAAAAAATGATGTCCTAGGGGGAGGCCTAGCCCTTTGATAACTTAGCCTAAAAGAGGGCTCAAATTTCCTAGAAGAAGGACCAAAAAGAGGCCTAGCCTTTGAATGAAAAAGAAGTACCAGGACAATGAGAAGGCCCAGATGAAGATCAATATTGACAAAGAAAGTAAGGATAAGACCTAGGACAAAGAGAAGGCCCTATATAAGACCATGTCTGACAAGGAGAAAGCCCAATATGAAACCTCAATCATTCCTACCATGGATCCTATTTCCAGTCTTGATAATGTCAGTGGTGATATTACAAAAGAAGACTCCCTCATAGATTGTGAGTTGATCTCTTCTTTGAAGAAAAATTAAAAGTGAGGTAAGCTCAAATGAGGACTATTTGGATGGTTGTTTTGTTGATTCTCATGGTTTTGTTTTTCTTCTGCTTGATTCCTCATTTTTGGTGTTGGATGTGCAATTTTCTATTTTTCTTTTGTTGATTCCTCATTTGTATGGTTTTCCAATGGTTTCCCTTGCATGGGAAACATTTCCTTTTCCAGTGGTTTCCCAAGTGCGGGAAACTGTTCCAAATTCAGTGGTTTTCTTTACGCAGAAAATAGTTCCAAATCAACTAATTTCCCTATGTGGGAAATATTTTCAATTTAGATGGTTTTTCCTACATGGAAAATATTCAAATTTAGTGGTTTTCCTTGCGTGAAAAAATATTTAAATTTAGTTGTTTTCATTGCATGGAACACCTTCAAATATGATGGTTTCCCTTATATGGGAAAAAAATTCAAATTCAGTGGTTTCCCTACATGATTTTTTTTTCAAATTTAGTGGTTTCCCCTGCACAGAAACCAACTTCAATTTTTGTTCATGTTAGGGGATGATTATGAGGAGATTGTCTCCTAGGATGCCTCTAGGAGGCTGTTTTTTATTTTTTCCTCTTTGTAAAAAGGTTTGGGTACCCTTTCAAAACCCCTTATTTCTACCTATAAAAAGATATCATGGTCTTCCTATCAAATAAATATTATTATTTGGTTTTGAAAATATTAATGAAATCCATTAAAGATAAGTTGGATTAGGATCCTACATATGATAACTTCTTTCTTATTATTATATAGACATTATAGACAACTATAGAGACCAAAATAAGTTATGTCAATTGTTACTTTCAATTTATAGGTTATTTATTTATTTAATATATAAACAATCCAATGTTTAAAATAATTAATAATTATTTTATGTTCAAATTATACTGACCCAATCATATAAAATGGTTAATGTGAAGAACAATGAATAAATAATTTATCAATTCACATATTGATCTCAAGCAAGAGTGTATCTTACCTTATAACTTGGAATATATAATGATAATATAAAGTTATGTTTAAAGAAGGAAGGTTGTGTTGACATTAATATTTTTTTTGGTAAATAAAAGTCTGGTTGTGTTGACATTAATATGAATAAGTTTATTGTTATCATTTTTATACAATTATTATATCATGCTTCTTGTAAAATAATTTTCAATCTGAAAATTAATTTTTACGTGCTTCGATAATTCTAAAAGAATTATAAAGTTTTCAATGATCTTGTTAAACAAAAAATTAAAAATAAAAAAAATATTCATGCTAACATCTTTGGAAAGTTCTAATAATATATTCACTTAAATATTTATTTTATCATAACTAAATTGAAATTATATTGTTTATAACATAGTCAATAAATTAAAACTAGATGGATTATAAATTAAATCTATTGAGATTTGAAATATGTATATGCCTTTTATATTCTCTAGCCATATTAGTTATTCTACATGATTGTGAAGTATGGATGCACAATCCTTTGTTTGATACTTAATAAGGAAATTATCAAATTTAAAAATTATTTATAACCTTTAATTTTTAATTCATGTCTCATATCCTATTCAATTGATAAATCTAGCATTACATTTATAGTGTCTAATACAATGATTAAATATTTAATATTAAGGACCAAGGAGTTAGTGTGAGTAAAGAATGAGATTCGCCTTAAAAGTCATGGCTCTTGCTCTTTGGGTCAATTCAAAGAATAGGCATTCTCACGAGGATAGCTAACTAGCAATAAAGAAATGTAATTTAAAGACTTCGTAAACAGAACTAGAGGTACCCTACTTAGGAAATGTAATGTATTTTCAATCAAAAACAAAATAAAGAAAAAATATGCAATAATAGTTATTATTTAGATGGTATATGATAGATGAACTTACTAAACATTATCTCATTGTTTATCTCACCCCACTAAAATAAGGAATGTTTATGAAAAAGTCAATGCCATGATCATTGTAACTAATGACATAGAATTAGCATCTGCTTGTGTAGAGCTAATGCCATGTCTTTATGCTATACCCTAGGCACACCTCATCATTAACAACAACCTCTACTGGGTGTGTCTAAGTCGACAAGTGCCAATAAATGATAATGAGGTTCATCTTGTCAAACTTACCTTATAATGGATACTTTGAGTTGAGCAGATAATCGTTAAACCTCTTCTTCCACTTTTTCTCTAGACATATAATATTCTAGCGTCTATTAACACCTCTAGTCACCATTTAAATTATACTGTTGTTCAAAGAAGCAACTCTATAGTAATTGTGTCAGAAAAGAAACTGTTAAACATATCTTTTGGGATTGTATTGTAGCAAGGAATATTTGAAAAATATTGAAGTGGACCTATTATACTATCCTAGGCGATAGATGGAGTTGGAAATGTTAGAGTAATATTCCATCATTTGGGATATTTACCTATTTTCTACATTAGGTAGATTTTATATTACCACATGGTAAAAAGTTATTTCTTATTTTTTACCACATATATTTATTTTTTACTACTTACCATGTAGATATTTACTGTTTCAAATATCTAATGGTAAACTATGGTTAATTCCTAAATATCCTAGGTTAACAAACCTAAACCAATATCTCTATCTCCTATGGTGCGTTGGTTAGCGTGGATAGTGGGAATATAGTTTGGTATACTATTTTGTAACCTATATATATTGCTTAGTATTTCCTAAGCTAAATTTAATGAATAGTTTTGATTAATAATTATTTTTGCTCTCATTTTCTTTCATCATTGGCATCAGAGCCACTTGTGCAATGGGACCTGCAAAGCTAGATCGAGGGGCACAAATATCGAGATAGGACCCCCTTAACCTGCTACTCGAAATAGATCTCGAGGCAGATCCTAAGCAACAAGGCCCACAGGCCCACAGTCATTGGGCGACCACAGGAGAGGGTCTATTGGCCCACACAGATCTGATAGCAGGTGGTTGTTAGACCTATCTGATAGTCGATAGCTCCTCGATCTGACGATCGAGGGAAGACAACCCTCACAAGCTGACGATTGGAGTCTACACTCCAATGACTGGACACCAGATGATCGATCGCCCTCTATGCAGTGGTGGATCTCCATGTGAGGGTAGGAGCACCCTCTGTGGGAGGCCATGTGGCAACCAGGCGGCCACACGAGAGGGCAGGAGCGCCCTCCATGTGGGGCCAAACCCTAGCCTGATAGCAGACCTAGACAAACACTAACTGGCTTGTAGAGGTATGAATCCCAAGGAGCGAGATCTACTTACTAGAACTGGCCTCTGATCTGCTAACTAGGAAAAAATCCCAAGGAGTGAGATTTACTGACTAAAACTAGCTCACGACCTAAAGAGATGTACACGTGGCATAATCTGACTTGGAGATCTATGAAGGACAACTGGCTCGATGATCTGACGAGGAGCTATACACATGGTGCAATCTGAGGTACATTGAGATGGCCTTGTCTTGGATGAGCTGTCCTCCTCAAATACGCTTCATAACAAATTTTTTATCATTTTTACTTCCCAAAGGCAGTCGATTGCAAGGGGGAGTGTTGGGTTTTTTAAACCCTACATCCTGTGCCTGCAGGATGCATGTGCGACAATGTCCCCAAAGTTTTAAAAAAAATTCCTTTGCTACGGGTTTACAAAATGAAAGGTCCTCGTTTCCCATCTCAACAAAGAAGGCGGGGTATAATGGCCAAAGCTTGACGGTTGCAAGTGCTAGGTCACGCGATCGAAGCCCAGGAAAACAAATTTTCAAATTTTTTCTTCTTGTCCTTGAGCCTAGCGAATATAAGATAAGGAGAGTACCTATGGCCTTCAAGTCAACCACGATAGCCCGACTGGCAGATGCTGCCAGTCTTTGGGCGCAGGTCGCATGTTTGAGCCCGCACGACGCCATTAAAAAGGTTTTAAAACAATTTTTTTCTCATCATTTTTAATTTTTCTAAAGTTTCAAATGCTTTTTTAATATTTTTAGTTTTTTTTTATAATTTAGTATATTTTTGGATTAAAAATATCAATTATGGACCATTTCATTTGATTTTTTTTCCAAAACTTCTTTATTGTAAAAATTCTTCAACTTTAAAAATATTTTTAGCATTTTTCACTTAGAAATTTTTTTAAAGGGAAAACCCAAAATAAAACCTTCAGTTTTTTTTGCAACTATAGCCAAAAACTTCTTTTGTTTTCTTCAAAAACTGGAGATATAGAAACATCGATACACCTATTTTTGGTTGCAAAACAAAGTATATCTTCAACATTTTTTTTGCAATAAATCCTCAAAGTTATATAGTTTTATTCACAATTTTTTGGAGATAAAAAGACATAGAAACTCAAACTTCTATTGCAAAACAAAGAGATTTAAAACATGGAGCAAAAACATAGGTCATTTACTTTGCAAAAAAGTAAAAAATTTGCTTTTATTTTCTCCTTCACAAAGGAGATATAAGACATAAAATTGCAACATTTTTTGTTGTAAACTTGAGACATATTTTGTACCTATTTTTTGATCCCAATGCTTGAGTGTTGAAGACATAAACCAAAGTCGTGTGTCGACTAGTTTGGAAGCCTTTCAAATGCGGGTCGTGTGTTGACTTGTCTTGAAAGGAGTGCTCAATTTTTTCAATTTTGTAAAAATTAAAGGGGGATAGAAGTCATATTTTTGTGATTCTATTTTTTTGCAAAATTGCAAAGAGAAAGGGGGGATATTTCAGAGTAAGAAAGGTGCATTCTCGATTGTACTCGACACCTTTTCTTAAAATTGACTACACTAGGTACATTTTCGATTGCATCCGACACCTATAGTGATAATAATTTGGGTTGCTCTCTTTTTGATTATTGCACTAACCATCATATTTTTTGCAATTAAAAAATCATAAAACATAGAAGAGCATTTCAAAAACCCAAACTTCACTCAAATCGTGCTACTCCTTGCACAAGTTAAACAAGTCAATTCTTACTCCCCATCAAAGGTCAAAATCTAAACACCTTGATTCACTATCTTTGTTTGGCTTAATTTCCTCAAACTTTCCATACTTCTTGAAGGGTGGTAATGCAGGTGCCATTAAATATCCTAGAGAGAAAAATCAGAAGACTTACAAAACCTACCCCTTTAATTTGCTCTATTTGTTTGGATCAATTTCCTCAAACTTTTCATCCCTTGTTAAAGGTGTTAAGGCAGGTGCCATTAAATATCTTAAAGAGCAAATTAAAATCTTCCATATACTCTTTTGAGGGTATATTGAAAGAAAGATCATCTTAGTACAAATTGTAGGACCTTCATCATGGCAATTATCAATAAATACTTAAGTGATACACAATTGCTAAAAGGTCCTAACTATTCAACATGGAAAACTAAGATGAAATCCATATTGACTGTAGAGGACTTGTGGGATTTAGTTGATGGCACTAAATCAAGACCTACAATAGTAGGAGTAGATAAAAAAGCATGGGATAAAAAGAACAATCGTCTTCTCATGTTAATACTCCTAGAAACTACTGATGAGATCCAACCTCACATAAGTGAAGCTAAAATTGGTAAAGCTGCATGGGATTCACTTAGTACTATTTTTTAAGGCAAAAATAAATCAACTGTTCTAAACCTTTAAACACAAGTTCATATACTCCATATGAAGTCAGGTGAATCAGTAGAACTATTCCTCTACAGAGTGGTAGATCTGAAGTCTAAGCTTAATGCTTTAGGGGCTAAAGTAGAAGACACCATTTTGACTTCAGTAATTTTGAGAGATCTACCCGAATCCTACAAAATGTTGATTACATCCCTTAATATTTCACAAAGAGTTGTCACCTTTGTGGAGTTAGTCAATTTGCTTCAAAGTGAGGAAGCAAACCAACTCCAAAATGATGAAGTGTCAAACAATGCACTTTATTCAAACTATAAGGGTGATAAGAAGAAAGGAAACTTAAAAAAAAGAGGATCATCCTCAAAGGGTAAGGGAAAGCAATCTCAAAAGAGGTTTTGCTCACATTGTAAAAAGGATAACCATGACACCAATCGATGTTGGTTCAAAAACAAGCAAAACAAGAAAGCCAAAGGCACAGCACAGAAGCAAAACAAAGGCAATATTGTTAGTGAAATGTCTAGTTTCGATTCTGATTCTGGTTGAAAACAAGCACATAGAGTGCTTATTCCTAAAACAATATTGTAGAGGGAAAATACATTTGTCACCTTGAGAAAAACACCATTTCCTCTCTCTCACTTTTTTTATGCTTCATAAATAGCATAAGTTTTTGTTTGAAGTACTTGCAATAAGGGGTGATTGTACCTCTTTTAGGCTTCATAAATAGCAAACTCTCAATGTTTGAAGTACTTGTAACAAAAGGAGGGAATTTTGTGGTGTAAAATTGCCTAGGAGGCAATATTTGTAAAATCCTTCACAACACTCTTGAGTTGCACATCTTTTTGCAATTAAGGGGGGATATACTTTATTTTCTTCACAATTTTTTTGTAAAAAGAGAAGAAGACTTATAAGGGTACATTTTCGATAGCAACCGAGACATTAGTCATACTTATTTCAGAAATTAATTACAACATGTTTTGCAACAAGAAGGGGGGAACTTATAAAGGTGCATTTTCAGCAGCGACCGACACCTTAGCTACATTATCTTTTGCAAACTCATATTGTAAATGAATGAACCTCGCATGAAGTGATCTACTATACTACACCTAGCGATTGTAGTGTCTAGTTACCCATGCAATTCAATTTGATGATGTGATTACTATAAGGACATTCGTTTGTGTGAAGACAAAGTGAGGAATGACCCACTTTTTGCTTAGGAGCATCCAAAGCACTGTGACAGAGCAAGAACCAGCAGATCGACATTTTTTCTCACTGTATTGGGACAGTTATATACATTACCCAAATAATGTAATAAGGGGGGATGTTAGAGTAATATTCCATCATTTGGGATAATTACCTAATTATCTATTAGGTAGATTTTATATTACCACATGGTAAAAAGTTATTTCTTATTTTTACCACATATATTTATTTTTTACTACTTACCATGTAGATATTTACTGTTTCAAATATCTAATGGTAAACTATGGTTAATTCTTAAATATCCTAGGTTAAAAAACCTAAACCAAACTCTCTACCTCCTATGATGCATTGGTTAGCGTGGATAGTGGGAATATAGTTTGGTATACTATTTTGTAACCTATATATATTGCTTAGTATTTCCTAAGCTAAAGTTAATGAATAGTTTTGATTAATAATTATTTCTGCTCTCATTTTCTTTCATCGAGAAATTGGTTCTTTTGGAAGTTGTTTTTGGCTGCCCTCAACATCTTAGGGGTGTGTGGAATGTTATCAAAATGACTTTGTAAGCTATTTTGAAGGCGAGATGCAGTTTAGTTTTTCGAAATGAAGCTATTCTTGTTTCTGGTATTGTGTCTAATCATGTTATTGATATTCAGTTCCAATGTAGAGCCTTTAAGAGGATTATAATCAAAGATATCAAATACTGCTCTACTGAGGACAAGTCAGATGGCTGGATGTCCTTGAGCAGATTTTTGTAATATGCTACAATGTCTTGTATTTTGATTTTCCTCTACTAATATAAGCAATATTTTTTCAAAAAAATAATAATAATGAGATTCTTTGGTTATGATTTTCATCTCGATTATTCAAGCAATACAATGTGATTAACTATGACAACTTTACAAATAAAAGTTGTTTTTTTTTAAAACAATACGAAAAATATATTTAATTATAAAATTAAAATGATTTTTTTTAGTTACATTCACACTATTTTTAGTAATTTCCAAGTGTAAGGTCCAAACCAGAGGAGCTACTCTCAACAAGTCTATAACACCTCGTTATTATTGATCCGATGTGATGGGGACACCAATCACTCAAGATTCATAACATCATCCTCGGTTTGATGCATACTCAGAGGTTTCAAATCACACTACTACCTTTACAATAAACATGCCTCCAAATTTAAACCTAAACATCTTTAAAAATGCTAAAATAAACTATTTTAAAATATTATTTTTATAAATTTTTTATTTTTATTTTTTTATTTGTAAGTTTAATTTCATCTGTTTTCACGTAATTTTTATAGTATATTTTAAATATTATTTAAAAAATAAGTATTTCATTGGAAAGGGTCGAAGGTTTCCGTATCTTCAACTTTCAAAAATTAATAATATCTCTTTCTCTTCTTACTTTCTCTTCTGAAATTTTTATTTTTATTATATTGATTTGTAAAGATGTATTTTATAATATTTTAAAAGGTTTGATTTCATGTATATGCATAAATAGAATGGTATGATTATCTTTTTAAAATTTAAACATCCAAAAATTTCTATCATATAATTAAAAAATAATTATTCTTTTAAATTGTCTTTGGATTAGATTAACATATTTAATAGAAACAACCATCATAATATTTAGCCATATTAAAATCCCTTTGTCTTATACAAGGGAGGTTCTCATGGTAAATCTTTTATGTCTTCATTTGTCTTGGTCAATAGGCCAACATACCCATTATAATATTCTCACAATTGCATAGTGTAATGTTAAATGAACATATACCATAGTATCTTCATAATGTATTATTATTGCATTTTACTATTGTTTTTTTTGTGTTGTCAATTATTATGTTATATATCATGATGACATTATCAAAATTCATTCGTGTTATATTTAAGTGAATTTGCAAGGTTTATTATCATCAAACTAGTATGTTACATTATAATTTATTTCAATTGTATTGTTGCTTAATAATAATTGATATTAAGTAAAGTTTTGTTTCCTAAATCAAGCCATAGATTAATCTTCCATTTTAATCTTGAGGAACCCATAAATGTGTCCACCATTATTAGTCTTTTTTGGCATTTGAGTTAGAAATTGTTTTTCCAAATTTAAATATTTAGTATCTTTAAGTTTATAATTTCTAAGGAATACAACATAGTATGAAAAATAAGAGAGACAATAATAAGAATGCATTAGTTGACATAAGAGAGACATACACCTAAAGTAGATTCACATCCACAAATCTAATTAACATTGATTAAATACTAGGTCAAACTGCAAATTTTAGTAGTTATTTTAATGAACTATCACAATAAAAACCTTATTTATACAAATAATTTTTTTATAAAATTACACTATTTAAAAGTACATTGAAGTTTAGCTTCAAATAAAATAACTTTCATCTCAATTAGGTACTCTAATACAATATTATATTTCCCACAATATGTGATATAATCTATGTTAATATATATACAGTTAGTGGAGGCTATAGCGAGTACACGATGGTGAGCATGGAGGTTGCGACAAGCACATGGCGAGTGCGTGATGTGAGCATGGATGTTGCAGTGAGCACACAATGACGAGTGCGAAGTCTATGATGAGGATGGACATGGGCAACAAGGCTTTCGAGACAATATGGAGGTATGCGAAGGTGAAGCCCATGGGGAACCAAAGAGCCAACAATGACGATAAAAATTGTCTTTGCGAAAGGGATGTAAACCTTAGGTGTAGTCAAGTGATGGAACAAAGCGATAAATTTGGTTATAGTATTCACAAAAGAGATGCAAACCCTAGGTGTAGTCAAGCGGTGGAACAAAGCAATAAATTTGGGTACAATATTCATAAAAGAGATGCAAACCCTAGGTGCAGTCAAGAGCGTTTTTCGCAAATCATATCTTTAGTCTGTGAGAAAGCCTCTTCGGTTAGAAGAAATATTTTTCAGGGATATTTGGGTTCACAAGTGGATGAACCTATTCCCTTTATCAATATTTTAGAGAATGAAATTGGGTTGGATCTAATTGATCATGAATCTCAAAAAATTATTTTCAAAATCAAAGGCAAAAGACCAGACCTAGAAGAGATCAAAGGAGACATTAAATATTGGTAGATTTAAGATTTCCAAGTAACTCTCCTACCCAAAAATTTCTTTTCTTATTTCCTTTTTAGATTTAGAGGATAAAGATAGGGTAATGGATTATAAATATAATTGGTTTTTCGGACAAAGGGGTGTCTATATAAGACCTTGGACTCCTAATTTCAACCTATTTACATGATAAGTTAATTGCTTCCTAGTCTGGGTGAATATTTACGTTCTCCCTATGGAATTTTTGGGAGAGAATATATTCACCAAAATAGGTAATGCCATTAGTTCATTCAAGTATATGGATGCCGAAACTAAGGAAAATTTATCTAGTAAAATTAATATGAGTAAAACAAGATTGGTTGTTTGGATGGATGTTTTAGTTCCTGGGCCTCAATCCATTACTATATCCTCAAGCAAATGGGAATGGATCCAAAATATTGAATATGAAAACTTCTCCCTAAGATGTTATGACTGTCAAGAATATGGCCACTTGAAGAAGATATACCCAAAAATTCGATCATGCTTTGATTCCTCCTTGGTGGATAAGGGTTTGAATACAAATAATTTAAAATCTTCAAATATCTCATTTCAAAATAAAGAAGCTCCTCTAGATGCACCAATTGTCCAACAGGAATCATGTGAGCAACAAAATACTCAACCCCAAAAGGAGAATTTGAATCAGATCATTGAGAAAAGCCAAATGGTTACTAAAGAAGAAGCTCATCCTCTAGATGCACCAATTATCCAACAAAAATCATGCAAGCAACAAAATACTTACCCCAAAATAAGAATTTGAATCAGATCATTGAGAAAATACAAATGGTTACTAAAGACCATCCAAACAATTCCATGGAAAATATTATCATCTTAGATAGTATACTCAAAGCTAATTATGAAACAATTAATGACATTGAGTTTTTTAAAACTGAAGATCCTACAAAATGTGGTACAACTAGATGTTACCTCAGGATCTTAAAGTACAAAAATGTATTCTCATAGCTTGCCACTCTATAGGAGGAAGAATATCTACTACAAAAGAAAAATAATCAAATTGATTTCCTCTTTGATGGATGACTATTATGTTTGTTTTTCTTCTATCTGTTGGAGTTATGTGTCATATAAGGGTTGTTCTTGTTGTTAGTTCCTTACAAAAAAAATTGATTATGGAACCTTAGTAGTTTGAGGAAGATGAAAAATATCTTTGATAGAAAAGCAAAGATAGGTATGCTTTAATTAATTTGTTAGAAATGTAATGAGAGCAATGTATCATTTTGTTTTTGTAATGGGAGTGGCCCCTAATAGAAGCCACACATAGCTTATTTAGAAAAAAATTATGTTAATATATACACCATTGTAATATTTTGAGATATGCAACTTATCACAAAAATAGATTGTACAAAAATATTACTTTATCCACCATACTATATAACACGACTTAATAAAATTCATCTATAAGAGTTTGAGATTCTTATTGCTTATATTTATGCTCATTCTCCCATGTTGTTTGTGCATTGTAATTTTGGAATGTTTTTATGCTTGGTTATGAAATATTCAAACTCCACGTTTGTATTTGTCTTTGGAAATCTCTTTCAATTGACCTTTCACAACTTGATGATTATATTCCTCTAAATTTTGAATTCCTATCCAATGACACCAATAATTTCTAATACTAGTTTTTCATCGGTTATATGGTATTGAAATAATTCCATCTATATTACACCATGACCACATCATCATGGCATTTCAACTAACCATATAGTGGTATTACAACATCATTTGACAATTATCCATGTATCACTTGGTAAAATTTGAACTTAGGTATTTGAATTGAAATTTCATATTTTTAACCACTTTATCTCATGGTATTTAATGGTTGTACATGGAATTACCTTTGCACCCAATTTGTTTCCTCCAAATTTGATATATGTCACACATCATGATTTTTTTCTTATTTACAATATCCAGTGCCCAAGTTACATCTCCAATTTTATTCCTCAGTTTCTATGACTTCTAGTACCATGCTTGTGATTTCAAATTTTTCTTCTTAAATGTTATTTGTTTTAATGGTTGTAGATGTATAATTATTATATCCTCTACTACATACTACATTTCCATCATATGTTGGTTTTTTTTTAAAAATTGTGATGCCAATAATTTATTAAACACAATCACTCCACTCCTTTTTTCTACATATATCTAGTGTACATCCTCAAGTCATAATTTATTTACTGTATCTTCCTATTCATGTTCTAGTATTGGTATGTTATATTAATTTTAAATGTCATCCTTGCTATTTTAAGTCTACATTGGTAAAAAAAGTTAAACTATTTTATCCCCATCATATATGATGTATTGACTTTAATGTTTAAAGCATAAATTGACAATCTTGAGACAATAAGAACTTGCCTTTGTTATTGGGATGATATATGCATATTTGCAATTATTTCATTCTTACCATATGATCATTGTAACCATGAGATGAAATCTATAGAAAATACTTGTAACATACTATGAAAAACCAAATAAAACAATCACTTATGAATTTACAATTATAAAAATAGGAGAAGAATAATTTTGATGAATGATACCTTGTAATCTAAGAATAATATGATTGTATGATATGATTTTTTTATTATAAAATCTACATACCTAGTAGGAATCCATTAGGATTACACATATTGCATTACTATATCCCAAATTAAATAAGACATCATACATAGAGTGAGAAGTAAGAAGAGAAAGAAAGGCATGGGTAATTAATAATAGTACCATATTTTTGTTTACCATATCTACTTAAAAAATGAATCTTCTATCATTTTAAAGGCATTAGAGTATGATCATGCATCCCATTTAGTAAAGCAATTTGGATTATATGTAGTGAAACCACACAAAAAATATAATATTATCACAACACCTCAATATCATAATGTTATAAAATATGTATAGCAATAATAAAATAAATACCAATGCGCAAATATAAATTCCAACCAGTGATAAAAAATAAACCAAATAAAATTAGTGGTGAAACCAAATCCAATAAATACACAACCGCTTTGAGAGGGTAAAGTTTCATAGCCACTTTGAGAGAGCAAAGTCTCTTATGTACTATATACAAATTCTAATTCACATTTATCGATGAATCAACTAATGATAACATTTTGTCTATTTATAAATAAATTTAATAATAACCTAACCCTAATTTTTAAGTGTCGACTAACCAATTCAAATGTTGGAGATGAAGATAATAAGCTGACATGGCTATATTGTAATCATTATATGAATTTCTCCCTTAGAAATTGTTGAGCAAGGTGCGGCAAAAGTATTGTCATTGTTGTCAACACAGATAGATAGATCAGTTGATGCAGTGGACAGGAGTTCAGAGGTCAGTTAGAACATGTACAGTGAATTTCCAAGAAGACAAAAGTGGCCCAGATTCAAAAAATCAAAGAAAAAGATAAGTAAAAAAACTGTCACGATATCGCAACATGTTTTCTGTCGCGATATCGTGACAGGTTGAGAAGAAAAAAGGCAGATAGAAAAATGTCGCGACTTCACGACATATCGAAGGAGAGAGAAGGCGCAAGAAAAATTGTCACAATTTCATGACATGAATGAGGAGAGAGAAGGCGTAAGCAAAATTGTCATGATTTTGCGACATGAACGAGGAGAGAGAAGGCGCAAGCAAAATTGTCGTGATTTCGTGACATGAACGAGGAGAGAGAAGGCACAAGCAAAATTGTTGCGATTTTGTGACATGACCGAGGAGAGAGAAGACGCAAGGAAGACTGTCACGATTTTGTGACATGTTTAGAAAGTGCAAAGAAGACTGTCATGATTTCGTGACATGTTTAGTTAGCACAAGGAAAGCTGTCACGATTTCATGACAGGATCGAAGAGAAAGTGCCAAGGAGAGAAAGTGTCACAATTTCGTGACAGGATTGAAGAGAAAGTGCCAAGGAGAGAAAGTGTCATGATTTCATGACAGGATCGAAGAGAAAGTGCCAAGGAGAGAAAGTGTCATGATTTCGTGACAGGGTCGAAGAGAAGTGCAAGGAAGAGAAAGATGTCACAATTTCGTGACATGTTCCGTTTTCGCTGGCCAAAGACAGAAAAGGCAAAAGGCAGAGAAAGATGTCGCGATTTCGTGACATGTTCTATTTTCACGGGCAGAAGGAAGAAAAGGCAAAGGCAAAGAAAGATGTCACGATTTCGTGACATGTTTTGTTTTCACGGGCGGAAGGAAGAAAAGGCAAAGGCAGAGAAATATGTCACGATTTCGTGACATGTTTTGTTTTTGTGGGCGAAAGGAAGAAAAGGCAAAGGTAGAGAAAGATGTCACGATTTCACATGTTTTGTTTTCACGGGCGAAAGGAAGAAAAGGCAAAGGCAGATAAAGATGTCGTGATTTCGTGACATGCTATTTTTTCACGAGTAAAAGGCGAGAATGGCAGAAAGATACAGAAGTGTCACGATTTTGCGATAGGTCGCAACAACACGATAATAGACAGTTAACTGGAACATAACAACAGTTAAAGGGGTAGTTGTAGAGGAAAAGCATGCAGCCAAAAAAAGAAGAGGTAACTGGAGTAAATGCATCAGTTACAGATGCAGTCATGCAACTTTTTACGAACTGGAGTTAACTGGAGTAAATCGAACAGTCGCATTAATAGAATCATAAAATGCATGCATGCACATAAATGAATTCGTACAGTCATGGTAGAGATATACGTTGCATGTAACGTAATAATGCACACTCTATAAATACAAATTGGAGTTACAGTTGACAAGTGGCAGAAGAGAATAATAAAAGAACAGTTATGGGTTGCATGCGTAAATATGGAAGCTAAAAATAGAGACTTATTTGTTATAAAAGCAGATCTGTGTGAAGTATATTGCTGCTGTTGTAAGTGAGAATTTTCTACGTAAAGAGGGTGAGAAGAGGGCCGAGGGAGAGATGCAGAGCCGTGAAAGCGTGTAGAGTTTAATCAAGTTTAATTAATTATAGACCAGTCAGGGTCGTGTAAACAGTAAAGGCATTTTTATGTCACTGAATTAAATCAGAATTGCAGTACAAGTTGGTGCTTGGCATTAGGGGTTGGTGCTCCTATACGTTATAGCGAGAAAAACAAGGGGTTGGTGCTCCTTCCAGGTGGGTCCTTGGTAAAGTGTTTGTAAAATTGTTGTTTTGCAAAGGCTAGATTTGGATAGAAGTCCAAGCAGTCATTTTTGAGGAGTAGCCAAATTGGTGAACCTCGTTACATTGTGTGTTGTGGTGTGCTCTCTTGTGATTATTGCTTTATCTATTTTCTAGTTCTCTTTTCTTCAGTTTTAAGGATTGTAGATCAGATTTTTAGCTACACCGATTCACCCCCCCCTCTCAGTGTCATTGTGAGAATATCAATTGGTATCAGAGCAAGGTTCTTGAACTAAGCTTAATCAGCTAAGGTGATCTTGGAAGGAACACAATGGCAGGTAATGAAGGATTTTCATCAAAAAAGGCTCCTTTATTCAATAGAACTAATTACTCATTCTAGAGACTCAGGATGCAGACTTATCTGAGTGTGTTAGGATACGACATTTGGGATTCAATAGAAAATAGATACATAGTACCCGCTACTCCTCCAACAGATACTGCCGATAAGAAACTATCTAAGAATAACTCCAAAGCAAAGAATGCCATAATGTGTGGGCTAGTAGACAATGAACTGATAAGGGTCATGAGCTGTAAATCGACAAAAGACATGTGGGACAAATTGAAGAGCATCCATGAAGGAGACAACAAGATCAAGGAAGCCAAGCTGCAAACGCATCGAGCTCAGTTCGAGGCATTACAAATGAATGACGATGATAACATAGAGGCCTATATGATGAGAGTTAATGGAGTCATTAATGCAATTAGAGGACTCAAAAAAGAGATCGAAGATGTGGTTGTCATGAAAAAGGTACTTAAAAATCTTCACAAAAGATTTAATTCTAAAGTTTTTGCAATAGAAGAGGCTAAAGATCTAAATAATTTTAGCATGGATGAGATGCATGGTTCTTTGACTGCATACGAAATTAGAATAGAACAAACTAAGCCCATAGACAGAGAAGCTTATTTTAAAGCACACAAGAATACAAAAGCTGAACAAGAATCTAAGGATGAAGAGACAACGGATGAAACAAAAGCCAACTTTTTCTGAAAACTTACAAAGGGAAAAGGAAAGTATAGAGGAAATTTACCGTTTAAGTGTTTCAATTGTGGAGGGGTTGGTAACTTTGCAGCTAAGTGTCCAATGAATGAGAAAACCAAAAGTGATGAAGGGTCACACCAAGAAATAAGTGACTGGAAGAAGAAACCAAATTTTAGGAAAAGCAATTTCAAAAAGAAAAGTTTCATATCCAAGAATGTCAACTCTTCGAAGAAAGCTCGGGTGAAGACTACGAAGAAGAAACAGGTGAAGCTCTGTTCATGGCATTTGAAGAAGCAAAAATAGAAGAAAAATAGGAAGGTGATACAAAAAGTAAGGATGAGGTTGAAGTTTATCTGGAAGGAGAGTTGGTTGCTGCACTTAAAGAGTTGAAGACAGAAAGGAAAAAGAACAATAAGGTCTCAAGAAATCTTGAGGATGCGAATGACATAATAAACATTTTGAAAGTATAGACAGAAGAATTTAAGAAAATGTTTGAATAACTTGAAGTACAATTAACCATGAGAATAGATGAGTGTAGCAAACTAGAAGAAGAGATTGTTGTTTTAAGAATGCGGCTAGAAGAAAAGAATAAAAAATTGAGTTGCTATCACAAACTTGAAGGAAGTTTTGCAAAGCTTGAAAAGATTATAAATAGTCAAAGGACTACAGGCATCAAGTTTGGCTTGGGGTTTGTTGAAGGATAATCATCAAGTGTCCGACAGCAAGTGTTATATCAAACGAACTGAAGAAAATCTTGGTAAGTTCGAAGACAGAGCTGACGAAGGTATTTTTATTGGTTACTCGACAAAAAGCAAAGCCCACACATGTTACAACAAGAGGCTAAAGAAAATTGTGGAGAGTGCAAATGTTAAAGTTGATGAAGGTAGAAATCGAGAAATTACTCATCAAGAAAACTACCCTATTTATGAAGAAGTCATTGAAGGAGATGAAGAAATAGAAACAGAAAAAAATCAAAAAATTGACCCAGCTGATTTAAGAATTGACTCAGAAGAAGAAGAGAACAAGAAATTCAAAATAGGTAGCTGGTAGAAAAATCATCCCAGAGAACAGATTATTGGGGACCCAACAGTTGGTATTCAGACAAGAAGAGCTGTAGTATGGAACTACTCTCTTTTATCCAGCATTGAACCCAAAAGTATTGCTGAAGCAAGCACAGATGAAAGTTGGATGAAGGCAATTAATGAAGAACTAGATCAGATTGAGAAAAACAAAACTTGGGAATTAGTACCATGGCCAGCAAATAAAAACATAATCGGTACTAAATGGATTTTTTGAAATAAATTAAATGAAGACGGATAGGTTGTCAGAAATAAGGCAAGATTGGTCTGTAAAGGCTATGCTCAGGTTGAAGGTATTGATTTTGAGGAAACCTTTGCACCAGTAGCCAGACTAGAGGCAATCAGAATGTTTTTGGCTTTAGCAGTCCATAAAAACTTCAAAGTTTATCAAATGGACGTAAAATCAGCATTTTTGAATGGAAAACTAGAAGAAGAGGTTTACATTGAACAACCAGATGGCTTCCAACTTGGTAACAATCCCGATTTTGTTTGCAGGTTAAAGAAAGCATTGTATGGTCTAAAATAGGCACCCAGAGCATGGTATGCAAGGCTGGATAACTATCTTATTAAATAGGGGTTCAAGAAAGGTATGGTGGACAGCAATTTATATATCAAAATAGAGAATGGCCATCTTATTGTACTTGTTGTTTATGTAGATGATATAATATTTGGCAACAACATGGATGAATATTGTAGAGACAGCAAATAAAATGAAGACATAATTTGAGATGTCAATGATTGGTGAACTTTCTTATTTCCTCGGACTGCAATTCAATCAAAGTAAAAAGGGCATTTTTATCTCTCAAGTAAAATATGTGAAAGAAATGCTTGAAAAACTTCACAATGGAGGATAGTAAACTCGTCAAGCACTCCCATGACAACGAGGTTGCAAATTGAGCAAGGATGACAAATCTCCAGATGTAGATCAAACCATGTACATGTCTATGATTGGAAGCCTACTGTATTTGATAGCCACTAGACCAGATATATTATAGGTAGTATGCATGGTAGCAAGATTTCAGGCTAGTCCCAAAGAGACTCATGTGACAACTATAAAGAGGATTTTTAGGTACCTCAAGGGTACTATGGAGTATGGGTTGTGGTACCCAAAAGGTAAGGACTTCACTCTTATTGCATATTCTAATGCAGATTGGGCAGGATGTATTGATGACAGAAAGAGTACTAGTGGAGGAGCATTTTATATTGGAGACAAGTTGGTAGCATGGCACAACAAGAAACAAGAATTAGTCTCTCTATCCATAGCAGAGGCAGAATACATTGCAGCAACAACATGCTGTACATAGATATTATGGATGAGACAAACACTGAAAGATCTTGGTATTCACTTCAAAGAGCCAATTTTAGTTAAATGTGATAACACCAGTGCTATAAACATATCAAAGAATCCGGTTATGCATTCTCGAACCAAACATATTGCAATCCGATATCACTTCTTGAAGGATAAAGTTGCAGAAGGTGAGGTCAAATTGGATTTTGTTCTGACTATAGAGCAAGTAGTAGATATATTCACAAAACCATTGCCAAAGGAAGTTTTTGAGTACCTTCAGAGTAAGTTGGGAGTAGTCACATTTCCCAAGAACTGACTATCAATTGGGATCACATTCTCAGGGGGAGTATTTATGCCTATGTTTATAGTTTTGCTCATATTCATAATTTTTGCTAACTATAACAATGTGTATCTCAGAATGTTGTGCATAGACTCAGGGGGAGTCTGCAGCAGCCCTTTGGTATTATTGTCAAAGGGGGAGAAGGATTACAGGAAAGTGCATGAGTGTTGCCAACAATTCCAAAGGGGGAGATTGTTGAGCAAGGTGCAGCAAAAGTATTGTCATTGTTGTCAACACAGACAGATAGATCAGTTGATGCAATGGATAGGAGTTCAAAGGTCAGTCAGAACATGTACAGTGAATTTCCAAGAAGACAAAAGTGGCCTAGATTCAAAAAATCAAAGAAAAAGACAAGTAAGAAAACTGTCGCGATATTGCGACAGGTTGAGAAGAAAGAAGGCAGAAAGAAAAACGTTGTGATTTCATGACATATCGAAGGAGAGAGAAGGCATAAGCAAAATTGTCATGATTTCATGACATGAATGAGGAGAGAGAAGGCGCAAGCAAAATTGTCATGATTTCGTGACATGAACGAGGAGAGAGAAGGTGCAAGCAAAATTGTCGCAATTTCATGACATGAATGAGGAGAGAGAAGGCGCAAGAAAAATTATCATGATTTCACGACATTACCGAGGAGAGAGAAGATGCAAGGAAGACTATCATGATTTCATGACATGTTTAGAAAGTGCAAGGAATACTGTCACGATTTCACGACATGTTTAGTTAGCACAAGGAAAGCTGTCACGATTTCGCGATAAGATCTAAGAGAAAGTGCCAAGGAGAGAAAGTGTCATGATTTCATGATAAGATCGAAGAGAAAGTGCCAAGGAGAGAAAGTGTCATGATTTCACAACAAGATCGAAGAGAAAGTGCCAAGGAGAGAAAGTGTCACGATTTTGCGACAGGGTCGAAGAGAAGTGCAAGGAAGAGAAAGATGTCGCGATTTCGTGACATGTTTCGTTTTCGCTGGCCAAAGACAGAAAAGGCAAAAGGTAGATAAATATGTCATGATTTCACGACATGTTCCATTTTCACAGGCAAAAGGAAGAAAAGGCAAAGGCAGAGAAAGATGTCATGATTTCGCGACATGTTCCATTTTCACGGGTGGAAGGAAGAAAAGGCAAAGGCAGAGAAAGATGTCACGATTTCGTGACATGTTTCGTTTTCGCGGGCGAAAGGAAGAAAAGGAAAAGGCAGAGAAAGATGTCACGATTTCACGACATGTTCCTTTTTCATGGGCGGAAGGAAGAAAATGCAAAGGCAGAGAAAGATGTTGCAATTTTGCGACATGCTATTTTTTCACGAGTAAAATGCGAGAAGGGCAGAAAGATATAGAAGTGTCGCAATTTTGCGACAGGTCGCAACAACACGATAACAGACAGTTAAAAGGAACAAAACAACAGTTAAAGGGGCAGTTGTAGAGGAAAAGCATGCAGCCAAAAAAAGAAGAGGTAACTGGAGTAAATGCGTCAGTTACAGATGCAGTCATGCAGCTTTTTAAGAATTGGAGTTAACTAGAATAAATCGAACAGTCGCATTAATAGAATCGTAAAATGCATGCATGCACATAAATGAATTCGTATAGTCATGGTACAGATATACGTTGCATGTAACGTAATAATGCATACTCTATAAATATAGAAGGAGTTACATTTGACAAGTGGTAGAAGAGAATAATAAAAGAACAGTTACGGGTTGCATGCGTAAATATGGAAGCTAAAAATAGAGACTTATTTGTTATAAAAGCAGATCTGCATGAAGTATATTGCTGCTACTGTAAGTGAGAATTTACTGCGTAAAGAGGGTGAGAAGAGGGCCGAGAGAGAGATAAGCAGAGCCGTGAGAGCGTGCAGAGTTTAATCAAGTTTAATTAATTACAGACTAGTTAGGGTCGTGTAAACAGCGAAGGCATTTTTATGTCACTCGAATTAAATTAGAATTGCATTCCAAGTTGGTGCTTGGCATTAGGGGTTGGTGCTCCTATCCGTTGCGAGCAGAAAAACAAGGGGTTGGTGCTCCTTCCAGGTGGGTCTTTGGTAAAGTGTTTGTAAAATTGTTGTTTTGCAAAGGCTAGATTTGGATAGAAGTCTAAGCAGTCATTTTTGAGGAGTAGCCAAATTGGTGAACCTCGTTACATTGTGTGTTGTGGTGTGCTCTTTTGTGATTATTGCTTTATCTGCTTTCTAGTTCTCTTTGCTTCAGTTTTAAGGATTGTAGATCAGATTTTTAGCTACACTGATTCACCCCCCCTATCAGTGTCATTGTGAGAATATCAAAAATATTTTTCCTCAAAGATGGAAAATATTGGAAAAAACTCTCAGGTTCCCATGCAATGTCTTCTTCTAGAAGGTCCTGTCACTTAATGAGAAACTCTTGAATTTGGTGAGATTAGAGATGATGCACTCTAGGTTGTAATATTGTTTTAGGATGAAGAGTTATTAGAATTTATTCATTAAGTAATGGAAGCTCTATCTAGGACTGAACCTTTTAGCAAATAACTTGCTTGAGAGAAGATGCATGAAAAACTAGATGAATGCGAGAAGAGGGTGGTAGCTCCAATTGATATGCTACTTTTCCAATGCGATGAACCACCTTGTAGGGCCCATAAAAGTGAGGAGACAACTTATGATTAGACTTGATATTCAAGGACATTTTATTATAAGGTTGTAGGTGTAGAAAGACCATATCTCCTATGTTGAATTTTTGCTCTGAATGATGTAAATCCTATTGTTACTTCATACGATTCTAGGTCTAGGTCAAATTATCTTTAAGAAGTTCAATTATAGTTTGATATTGTTGTAAAAAATCATCTACTTGGGCCACTTTGGAAGATATAGAAATATATTTTATGATTGATGGAGGCTTTTGACCATACAATGCTTCAAGTGGAGACATCTTAAGGGAAAAAAGTAAGAAGTATTATACAATCATTCTACTAATAAAATCCATTGAATCCAATAATATTGCTTATATTGAGAAAAATAACAAAGGTAAGTACCAAAAAAATTATTAATAATCTATGTTTGACCATCAGACTAGGGGTGATATGAGGAAGATATGCTCAACTTGGTGTGACTGAGATGAAAAAGTTCCTTCCAAAAATTGCTACTAAATATAGGATCATGATCACTCACTAAAGCTCTAAAATTCTCACACTCCATTCCTTCAGTCTAATGGATCCACATCTCAAAGGAGAATGGAAGAATAGTAGATCTATACCTCAGAGAGAGGCACTTAATATCGTGCCTTCTTTGGTGATTTTTCTATGAATTATTTAGGGTTCACCAAGAAACATTTCTTGTAAGTTTCTATGCCTAGGGTTGGAAGGTTGTTTTGATGTGTTCTTTTTATACTTGCTCGCAATCACCTAGTTTTGGCCAATGCAACTAATTCTATGACTAAATGCAATTCAATTTCAATGAATATAGTAGACAGTAACCAATAGTAGATAATCTAATGCAAATGCTTAATTTTGGAGGAATTTGATACTCTTACTCGGTCTGAAAGTCTGATGTAGATTACATTTGATTTTTGTAGATAGGATCAGATGCTGCAGGGTCAATATCATATGTACGATCTGTGATCATACCTGTCGATCAGTAATTGTATCAACCAATCAATGATCGATAGATACGATCATACTAGAAACCTACAATTTCATAAATATAATGCAAAAATAGTAACTTGCGATATGTTATAGACATTGTTAGACAAATATTAAATCATCTAAAGCTGATTAAAATGTTGTATTAAAAATAAATGATATGAATGTGAGCTATGATATGCAAAATATGTAATTTAATGCAAAATGGTGAACATCGAGAATGATAACAATGGAATTTTATACTATATGCAATGGATAATGATAAATGGAATGATAAACATGTAGATCAAAGATTGAGAAATGCAAACCAAATGCCTGTAGTTACCCCCAAGCAGTCTATCAGTAAGATCATACTAACAGAGCTAGAGCATATGCTATCAGTATGAGATCGTAAATACGATCATGAATCATAACATCACATGCCCACGATCATAATTTAGATCCTACAAAAACATAATAAAATAATGAAGGCAAATGTAGAAATCTAAGCGACTAAAATGCCAAAATTGATCAATGAGTCAAGGGGAATTTAAGGGTAGGGAATGTATTATTAAATAGGCAAGGAAAGCTGGTGAAATTGGGCTAAAAATAAAATGGGTTATAACCTCTTCCAAGCTGGGACTGATCGATGGATCCGATCCCATAACTGCCACACAGTTGGATAGGTAAAGATAAAAATTGTTGCAACTTGTTTGTCATTTTGCTTAACTGGGTGTTTTCTATTTTTGGACAAGATAATATGTATGATATTGTACTTAAAATGCCTATTAGATATCGTACTTACGATCTTGCACACTTTAGATATTGTACTTACGATCTCACACACTTTAGATCTGATCTTGGATCAGACTTTCGATCTCATCATGAGGTTAGACATGTACATAGTTTTTTGATAGTTTGAGGGGTCAAATGATGTTAAAATTGGACATAAAATATACTGTTGGAAAGATCGTTTCGAGACCTATACAATGGTATAAAATTTTAGAATAATTGAGATGATTTGGAAGGGTAAAAAATCTTTTTAATATAACCTTAGTTTTTTAAGAGGAAAAACTTATCTTTAATTGGTGAATTTTTCTTGTCTACATTTTGCCCCCTCTTTGGCGTATTTATGAACAATAAATGCATAAAATAAAAGTATAGACACTTGAGTAGAAGTGATTATGATTGATATGGGCAGAAAGGAGTAGATGGTTAAAATGAATAGTTAATGGAAAATTGATTTTAGAAAATAATTACTAATTTATTAACTAGGATGCCCCCACGAGTTTTTGCACCAAATTCTATGTTTGGTGGAAAACTCAAAATTTTTGAAAATTTATTTTGTGGTATACCCCTAGTGATCGAGTATACCAATTTTGGAGATTATGGCATACCAATTGACTTCATTTTGTACTTATATATATATATATATATATATATATATATTCATTTTTTCTATGTGACTTTGAATGATTTGATTTATTGGATGATTTATTACAGTTGGTTATGATGGTTTGTGTTATATAATTTCTTGTAATCATGCATTGATTTTTGAACTTTTTTTATCATGGTTAACATAAAAGGAAATGATTTTATTTTTGGAAAATGTGTTTTTGAAAAATATGTTTTTGTGTGATGACAAAATTGATGGATTAGCAATGAGTATCAAAGGATGTTGTGCTTTTATATGACCATTGGTGGATATCGATGCTCACTGGATCATGAAGCATATCCTCACAGTTTTGTATTGCTAATACCAAAATGATTGTGGGATCAAGAGTAACCTTGAGGCTTCTACTGATGAAAGAAGATATCAATTTTAAAAGAAATTGATTTTGAGAAAATAGGTTGATAAAGATTGTATTTGTGATGGATATAAAGTGATTTAAGCATGAAAAATTGGGAAGGATGACTTGCACTAGGCATAGAATTCCTAGTGTGAAATTTGAGAGAAAATAATTACTAGGAATTATACCATCATCGCAAAGTCAAAATGTAATGCATGATTATATATGATTTTGAAAATGCAAGTTGTATTTTGAAAATAAATCATTGTGTCACATGTCGGAAAATTTTGAAGATAATATATATATCGTAGGTGTTAAAATGAAGTGATAGGGATTTAATGCAAGTGATTACAAACTAATTGTTTTCTAACAAAATTTCAAAGAAATATTTTAACTTATTTCAAGGACAAAGTCAAATTTATCGAGAACTAGTGTGTGATGAGTGAGTTCATTATCTATCTTGATTGTCATAATGATACAAAATCTCTCAAGGATCAAATCTCCAAGGTCATGCAGGTTGGGCACAAATCATGTGTTATGGGCCTCACCTCATTGATTTAGAATAATTGAGGAATTCTAGGGATTCAAGCTCAATATCCCCTTATTTTCTTTTTATTTCTTGGAGTAGGGATTCTTTTCCATTTTTGAACAAGGGAATTTTATTGATTTTTGTAGTAAAACTACTTTTTTTTTCTTTGGAGAGGGATACTTGCTCAGATTAGACAAGGAGCAAAGGGTTTTATTTGGGTAGGGGAGAGCTTTTCCTTTTTCCAATTCTTAGTATTCTAGACCATGCACATAATAGGATAGCGAGGGAAAATTTTTGCTTAAGGAACAAAGAATACTATGTAGTGTCATTTTAAAATTTGCAACAAATCATTTTTAAGATGTGAGAATCTATTCTTGGTGCAAGAAGTAGCAATATCAATTCCCAAAACTCAAAATTTTATTTAGTGAAGTAATAGTGCTTTTTAATACAAGAGAGATTTATAATCAAAGTGACAAAATTAAAATTTAGTAAATATGCATTAAGTGAGTGGTTCAAGATAAATTTTGAGTTTATCTAAAATAAAATAAAATATAACTTGAATTTTGGAAAACAACACACACTGATGCAAAGAATGAGAGCTTAACAATTTGAAATATTTTTGGAAATTTTAATGTTTTTTCGATTTTTTGGATATTTTGATAATTTCGATGATTGGAAATGGTGGTAAATACAAGATTATATTTATACACTATATAAGGTGATTTGCATATAACATGTTTAAGGTGGCTTAAAAATCAAAGGAGGTTTTGAAGTATCATTTGGTTGTGGTGTAGGTGATCGAAGCCGATTGGTTGATAGTTCATATTTTTGTGATGAAGAATGATAATTAGATGTAGATGAAGAAAAGTGATGGACATAAGACGATGATGATAATAAAGAGGACAATAATAACGAACTTGACGTGATAATTATAATGAAATAGAGAATGAAGGATAAAAGGTGATGGAAAAAAAGTGGCAATGAAGATAAAGAGGAAAAGAATAGAGAACTTGTTGTAGTGACAACAAAGAAAGAGAGAATAAAGAACAAAGATTCCCTATGAATAGGAGATGTTTGCAAGAGTTCAAAAAGAGATATCTTATGTGGATTATTATCCTATTTTTTTTTAATGTTGAAGGAGACTTTAGGTTGAGACTTCAACACTAAATACGGGTTTTCTATGCTTGCATCCTCTTTTGAATTATTCTTCAAAACTAAGAGAGGTCTTGAAGGTTGGTTGGATGAGGAATTTATTTTTGAGTTGATTGAACTTGAGGTTGATCACTTGTAAATTTTGTTACATTATTAGTGATATCATTATGATGTGACACATTAGGATGTAATATTTTATTTGTTTCCTTTGTAGGTTCTCTTAATAAAAATGGATATGATTTGTTATGCAAATGACCAAAGTGGGGTCTAGCATTTTTTCTTGTTCATTTGAAAGCATTTGTTGAGATGAGGGTCTAGTTATCATTCTTATAGGGAATGGTTCTTGTGGAAATAATAAATCTGTGATGGGAAGAATTCGATCTTACTCATCTTAAAAATTTTTTGAAGTATTTGAGGTGATATCTATCTTACTTTATGTCTCTCTTTCTATGTTTCTTCTTGTATCTTCTGAGGATGAATATTGAAAATATTGTATTGGTCTAGTTGTGACTACAGATAGGGTAGGTACATAGGAGGTTTGCAAATCTTGTTGTGGAAAAAATTTACTAATTATTCCCACATACCGAGTTAGAGGAGTAAAATTATGATCTAATTTATTTATAGCTTCTTTACCATGTTTAGGTAAAGGATGTTGAAAAATATCTAGGCTTTGATTTGCATTTTGAGCTAGTTGTTTTTGGGTATTATTTTGAGGATTATTCTTTGAAGGAAACTTTTATGCTTCCATTTTACCTTTATCAATCAAATGTTGTATCACATGCTTTAATATTTTATAGTAATTGGTAGAATGTCCATCCACTTAGTGAAAATTACAATGAAAATCAGCCCTATATCCATATGTAGTAGTATCTGGTTGTCTTATATCAGGTAATCGTATCAAAATTTGTTCTAATAATTGAGGTAGAATCATGGTTAAGGGTTGATTCAATCTTGTGAATTCTCTTGGTGGTTTATCAAGAATTTTCAACAAAAACTTCTTCATAGCTTTTGTAGTATTGATGTTTGAGGTGTTTCTACTATCAGTGACTCCATCACCTACTATTTGTTTATTCTTATATTGATTTTTGGAAGTTTTATCTTCATACTTTTTCTCAAATTAGCCTCTTTTGATAAGGGCATCTTATACCCTTCTTGCTAAGTCTATATCTTGATCAAAAGAGGTTACTATAGTTGTAGCAAGCTCCTAAGATAATTTTTCTTGTAAATTACCAATGATTATTTACAACATTTCTCGATGAGGTAAAGCAAAATGTAATTTTCCTAGAAGTTTCCTCCATTTGGCTAGGAATTCTACAAAGCTCTCATATTTTTCTTATTTAAAATTGTATAAATATTTAATAATAACATGTCTCTCTACGTAGGCACTAAATTTTTGGACAAACATTTTCACTGTCTCTTCAAAGTTTCTCAAAGAATTTCTTGGTAGTTGATAATACCATTCTAAGGCCATGCCTACAAGACTTTTAGGGAATATTTTTAGTAGCAACAAGTCATCATAAGAAATATCATGACATGCTATCCTAAAAATACGAAGATTTTCAATAGGATCTTTGGTTCCTTTATATATCGGGATAACAAGCATAGGGAATTATTTTGGGTAAGGTTGAGCAACCACAATAGGATCCAAGGGTTGACTACACATCTCTCTATAAATGTATGAAGGACGATAGGGATCCATTTGATATAGAAATGAAGCCAATTTTTTAACCATGTCTTCAAGCTCCTATGGTTGTCCACCAAATTGATTTTGTTGCACCATGTTGTTGTGTCACTGATAATAAGGTTGTGTTGTCACATAGGGATTTCCAGTTGAAATACTATTGTGTAAAGTATTTGTGGGAATAATGTTGTGAATTTTATATGGGATTGTGTTTTATTGAGTATTTTGTTGATAATGATTGACATTTTGAATTTTCTTATCTCTTTATGATGTAGCTATTTGTTGATTAGGAGCTTGAGAAGAAGAATTTTGTTTTGGTTTGGAATTTTGTTTTGTTGTTGATTTTTAATTGTTCAAATATATATTTTGATTAGATGGATGAACTTGCTTTTGGTTTATTCTATTTATGTAAGTTAATGGATTTGCATGTAGTTGAAAAGAAACTTCTAAAGTAGCCTTATCTAGATAATATCTTGTTTGGAATAGATGTTATGTCTTTATTATGTGTTGAAGTTCATCTATATGACCTTTTAAAAACTTTGTAAAATGTTGAACATTTTTAAAGCTAACATTACCTTCAGAATTTACCAAAGGCATGGCAGGATCTTCTATTTCATCTTCTTTATTGTTGTTTTCTTCATCTTGTTCTGTGATTCTATCATATTCTATCTGAACTCTATCATCAAAGTTTTCTTGATCTTGTTCTTCCATGGAGTCATATTCTATTTTCTTACCACTTCTTAAGATTCTAGGTATTTCATTTTATCTTGAGATATATATATATATATATATATTTTTATATATATATATATATATATATATATATATATATATATATATTATATATATATATATATATATGTTATATATATATATATATGCTTAAATTCTTGGGGTATATATGTTATATATATACATATATAAATAATAATATTATATATATATATATATATATATATATATATATTTTATGAATAAAAAATATGCCTATGTTTTTCACATTGGGTTCACCAAAGAATGTAGCTCTAAAATTCTCGCACTCCTTTCCTTCAGGCTAATGGATCTGCGCCTCAAAGGGGAATGGGAGAATAATAGGTCTACACCTCAAAGAAAGGTACTTGAGATCATACCCTCTTTGGTGATTTTTTGATGAATTGTTTAGGGTTCACCAGGAAACATTTCTTGGTAGTTTTCACGCCTAGGTTTGGGAGGTTGTTTTGATGTGTTCTTTTTATACTTGCTCATAATCACCTAGTTTTGGCCAATGCAACTAATTCTATGACTAAATGTAATTAAATTTCAATGAATACAGTAGATAGTAACCAATAGTAGATAATCTAATACAAATGCTTAATTTTGGAGGAATTTGATACTCTTACTTGGTCTAGAAGTCTGATGTAGATTTTATTTACTTGTTGCAAACATGATCGGATGTTGTAGGGTCAAGATCATATGTACGATACTTGGTCGTACCCATAGATTAGAGATCATATCAACCAATCAGCAATCGATAGATACAATCATAGCAAAAACCTACAATTTTATAAATACAATGCAAAAACAATAACTTACGATATGTTATAGGCCTTGTTAGACAAATATTAAATCATCTAAAGTTGATTAAAATGTTGTATTAAAATGAAATGATACAAATGTGAGCTATGATATGCAAAATATGCAATTTAATGCAAAATGGTGAACATCGAGAATGATAATAATAGAATTTTATACTATATGCAATGGAGAATGATAAATGGAATGATAAACATATAGATCAGAGACCAAGAAAAGTAAACTAAATATCTGCAGTTGCCCCCAAGCAGTCTATCAGCAAGATCATACTCGTAAAACCAAATCAGATGCTATCAGGATGAGATTGTAACTATGATCACGAATCGTAACCTCATGTGCCCACGATCATACTTCTAATCCTACAAAAACATAGTAAAACAATGAAGGCAAATACAAAAATCTAAGCAACTAAAATACTAAAAGTGATCAATGAGTCAAGGGGAATTTAGGGGTAGGGAATGCCTGATTAAATAGGCTGGGAAAGTTGGTGAAATTAGGATAAAAATAAAATGGTTTATAACCTCTTACAAGATGGGATTGATAGATGGATTCGATCCCGTAACTATCGAACAGTTGGACAGGTAAAGACAAAAATTGTTGCAACTTGTTTGTCATTTTGCTTAACTGGATGTTTTCAATTTTTGTATGAGATCGTACATACAATCTCATACTTAAAATACCTATCAGAGATTATAATTATGATTTCACACACTTTAGAGATCATACTTACAATCTTGCACACTTTAGATCTGATCTTGGATTGAACTTTCGATCTCATTAGGAGGTTAGACATGTACATAGTTTTTTGGCAGTTTGAGGGGTCAAATGATGTCAAAATTGGACATATAATATACCATTGAAAAGCTCTTTTCAAGTCATATCCAATGGTATAAAATTTGAGAATAATTGAGATGATTTGCAGGGTAAAAATTCTCTTGAATATGACCTTAGTTTTTAATAGGGAAAACTTATCTTTAATGGGTCAATTTTCTTTTCTACACTCACAATGGTTTTGGGCATACCATGTAGCTTAAAAATGGAATCAAGAAATATCTTGGCCACCTTAATTTTTGAATAGGGATGTTGTAGTGCATTAAAATAAGCATACATGTAAATACGATATACTACCACAAAGATCACTATATTACCCTTTGATTTGGGAAGACCCTAAATGAAATCCATGGATATAAGCCCTCATTGGCATTTAGGAATAGGTAAGGATTTCAACAACCCAAGAGATTTAATTTTTTTCTATTTGTTACACTAACATACCCCACACTCAACCATAAATATCTTGACACATGATTCTAAGCCTTTCTAAAAACATGATTGCTTCACCTGTTGGTATATTTTCAAAAATACTGAGTGTCCTGCTAGAGGAGATGCATGCAATTATTGGAGAACCACTACCTTAATAGTTAAATATTGAGGATGATAGATATGATCCTTTTTATGAAACACTTCATATCAATATGATAAATAATAATGCATTTATGATCATATTTTTAGATCTTGAATGATTTGAGCAGTCTCTAAGTCAGCAATCCATTCTTCTTGAAGTTGTGAAAGTCATTGTGTACAAGGACCAAAGATAGCATTTTTTTGAAATAGAGGGGTAAAAATTTATTGATAAATTTTTTTTATTATAGAGTACAACTGAGATTCCAACCAAGACTCAAATAAACAACCAAATAGGCTAAAACCACTAGACTAGAATGACACTCGGAAAAGACAACAATAATAAACTACATTAAGTCTGTACATCCTTGTGGATCAACTCCCATAGGCGTTAAGAGTCCCCAAATGGGAGACTCTCCCAATTATCGATACTCCAAGGATCCAGCAGCTCAAAAGCCCTTTTGGCCAAGTAATTAGCAACCACATTCTATTCCCTTGGAATATGCACAAAGGATATAAATTCAAACTCTTCACTCATTCTGAGAATCTGAATGGCTACAGAGGTCAACTTCCAATTAACTTCCTCCACCCTTTTACTTTTTAAAATATCAACCATAATTTGAGAGTCATAATCATAGATAATCCTATGCCAACCAAGAGAAAACCCCTCTGCAAGACCTCAAGAATTGCAAGAGCTTCCATAAAATTGTTCGAGTGAACACCTTTATAAATGGAAAAGAAAAAATTGACACCACCAGTAGAATCTCTCCCAACACCACCAATGCTAGCATGTCCAAGATTACCCCTAGATGATCCATCAGTATTAATTTTTAAAAATCCTATAGGGGGTGGCCTCCACCTACCATCTCTCCTAACCTTATTACTGAGCTAAGGAAACCTACTAGGGATAGAAGAGTTCAAACCATCCCCAAAGAGACCAAGGGCTTTTTGTACCTTCTCCTCCCTAGAATCCAAAATAGGGCCCACATCACATTTTCTATGGATGGTTTCTTGAACCATATACATGATCCTTTGCCAGATATATTGAACAACCAAATAACTACCCTAAAATATGTGCTAATTCCGTTTGAGCCAAATTTTCTAGATGATGCAAGAAGGGCCCAAATTCCAAGCCACCCGAAGGAAGGGGGCCTTGGCCGGAGGTCTACCTAGACTACTCCAAAACTCCACCAGGGATAGCACATGAAAACATGAATGGTTCCAAGCACTCCACCAACGGTGCCAAATGTCTCTGGAAAAGGAGCATTGGAAAAATAAATGAGAAGAGTCATCCTCATTCTTACTGCAAAGGACATAAAAAGAGGGACCTTGAAATCCCCTCTTCCTCACATTATCCCAAGTGAGGCATTTATTACAAGCTACCAACCAAAGAAAGAAGTTACATTTTGGCTAGGAAAATTTGTTCCACACCTTTTTCCACCAAGTGACAGGAAGACTCCCATACTTTTGCTTATCAAGAACCTGATAACCATAGGCTATCGAGTAGGTTCTGTTAGGATCAGGGT
Organism: Wollemia nobilis; assembly: GCA_028583015.1. Classification (NCBI taxonomy): domain Eukaryota; kingdom Viridiplantae; phylum Streptophyta; class Pinopsida; order Araucariales; family Araucariaceae; genus Wollemia; species Wollemia nobilis. The sequence continues at coordinate 2,862,754 of JAQPPZ010016363.1, read as the reverse complement.
TCCAATCCAAAATATATTTACCCCTCAATGAATAATAAGACCTCCTCATAAGAATAATAGCAAGCACCTCTATGTCCTTGGCTAGTCCCCCTTAGGGCCATTCTTGCGGACCTTTCCACCTGTACATATCCATATTTCCAAACGACTAGATTTTTTTAAAGTCCTCTACACGAGACCAACCTACTTCCAAGAAAAAATACTTAGGGAACGTAACTTAGGATATTGATTCAAGATAGTAGGGGGGCCATCCCAAGAATCCTCTCAAAAAAGAGCATTTGATCCCTAATTGCAAATCCAGAACAAACCCTGCTTGATTCAATTAGCTCCTCTTTTCAGAGTGTCCCAGATAATTGAACCTTTCCCAACCAAGCTAACTCTAGGGATTTCAGCCTCAGAAATACCTCTCAAGTATTTACAAGATAATATTTTAGCCCAAATCTGATCTTGAGAGGTACACCATCTCCAATAAAGTTTTGCAGCCAAAGCCTGCCCAAAAAGAGCTATCTGTCATAACCCAAGGCCTTCCTCTTACATTGGCCTACATATAGAATCCCACCTAACCAAACTTTATTTAGATTGATCAAATTTTCCAGACCATAAAAATTGTCTTGACAAAGCATCCATGTCATTGATGAAGTGAGAGGGAGCTATTTGTACAAAATATCTATAAATGGGTAAAGCTTGAATAATAGATTTTAAAAGCAACACTCTACCTGCAGTGGATAGCCATATGAAAGTCCAGTGATTCACCTTCCTTCTAAACTTATCAAGCATAGACTACCAAGAAGATCTAGGTAGAGGGTGAGATGAAATTGGAATACCAAGATAAATGAAGGGGGAGTCCCAACCTAGAATATTAGAATGCGAGCAATCTTGGCTTGAATAAGAGGAGGGGTATTGAAGAAGAAAATAGAAGACTTGTCCTCATTAATCAACTGTTCGAAAGCACCAAGATATATGTCAAGATACTTTCTAATATTTCTAGCTTCCCTAATAGTGGCAACTCCCAACAAAGCAGTATCATCAACAAATTGAATGTGGGAAAGAGGTGGCAAAATACTATCCCACTTCCACCCCTGAATGAGACCCTGCATGACTTGAGACTTGAGCAATCTTCCCAACCCTTCCGCCATAATGATAAAAAAATAAGGAGATAAAGGATCTCCTTGCCTCAATCCCCTTGAGGCCTCAAACAACTCTGATGGCTCATTATTAACAAGAAAAGAGAATGAGGAAGAAGAAACACAACTCATCACCCATATAATCCATTCCTCCTCAAATCCAAAAGCAGCAAGAAATTTCTGAAGAAAGGACCATCTAACCCGATCATAGGCTTTGGCCATGTCCAACTTAATGAACATAGTTTTCTCCTTAGAATTTTTGATCGAGTGAATAGATTCTGTAGCAATAACAACCCCATCCAAGATTTTTCAGCCAGCAACAAACCCTCCTTGCTCCTCAGATATGATTTTGCTCAACCATATCTTCAACCTCAACAATAATTTTTGTGATGATCTTATACACAACATTGTAGAGAGCAATAGGCTTGAACATATCCAAGGAATTTGTTCTCTCTTTTTTGGGTATAAGCACCACAAAGGTAGCATTTAGGGCCCTTAGCATTTGTTTGTTCTTTTGGGACTCATGGACTACCTCAAAAAGATAAAATTTTATTAAATCCCAAAACTCCTGATAAAACTCAATCGAGAATCCATCTAGACTTGGGGATTTTCCTTTTTCATATTGAATACAACATTTTCCAACTCCTCAAGGGAAATTGGACCCATCAAGTGCTCATTCATATCTCTAGAAATAATCACTGGAATACAATTTAGAATAAGATTTTCATTCTCATCATCTGATAGGTAGTCCTCATTGAAGAGAGAGGAAAAATACGTCTTAGTCTCTTCTGAAATATCCCTGAAAGAAGAGAGCAGGGCACCCTGAGAATTCACAAGAGAGGTAATCAGGTTACCATTACGACGAGCCTTAACTGAGTTATAAAATAAGGTTGTGTTCCTATCCCCTTCCTGAAGCCAATCTACTCGAGCTTTTTGTTTCCAAAAAAATTCTTCCCTTAGTTCCCATTCAGCAAGGTCTTTTGCAGCCTCAAATTCCTCAACAAGAAGCTCCTTCGTGAATCCCTGATCTCTAATATTCCTTGAAGCTTCTTCCATCATCATAAGAGCTGCCATCTTAGCCAAGGAAAGGTTCCCAAAATTTAGTCTATTCCATCTATTCAATTTATGTTTTACAAATTATAGTCGCTTCATAAAGGAATACATAACGGTGCCATGAGGAGGTTTGCCAGTTGTCCACCAGCCTCGCATAAAATCATGAAGCTTAGGATCACAAAGCCACATAAGTTGAAACTTAAAGGAGGGATTATTTTTTAGCCCTAACTCCAAAGCAAAGAGTTTGATAGGCCAATTATTAGATCCCCTACCCTCCAAAATCACAAAACCAGCACCTCTGTTATTACCCATCCAATATCTAGATATCAAAAACCTATCCAGTCTCTTTGAGATGGAAGCTTATCCACACCTTCTATTGTGCCAAGTAAAGATACCATTATCTGTCTTAATGTCAACCAAGTTTAGGGCCTGGATATGAGCACTTAATACAGAAGAAAAAGGCTCAAGACGGTCCACCCCACCATGTTTCTCCTCTAGACAAGTGATAGAGTTGAAGTATCTAGCAAAAATCCATGGGTACAGGGGAACCAAACTTCTCACAAAGCAAATGTGCTTCCACAAATTCACTTTACCATTGTAATCAACAAGAGCATACACATTTTTAATTAGGATGATTTCACTAGATTCATTATCATGCCCGACCATTGAAATAGGCCATTTACTAGAAATCCAAGTAAGAGGGGATATCTTAACCGTATCCCATAAAAAAGTGACACCACCAACATATCCACATGCACAAATACACTGGAATTGCCCCCTTCTCCACAACTTGGGAGTAATATTGAACATACTATCAATAGCCAATTTAGTCTCCTAAATAAACACCACATCCGAAGAATGCACATGAACCAAATCACAAACAACTTTTTATCTAGGGATGCTATTCAACCCCCTTACATTCCATGAGAGGATAATAATTTTTGGGGGTTATAAAAATGGGAGTCCAATGTTCTCACCAAGCCTAAATCCACCAAAGTCTCCCCCATTAACTTAATTTTATCCTGGTCCTTCTTTCGACCCACCTTCATATTCTTATCTAAAAAATGTTTTTTAATTATTTTTTGTTGCAATACCAACACCGTAGGAGTTTTGCAGTCCAAGGATGACTGCATAAATGCCTGAGTAGGAGAGGGCATAACTAAATCTATATAACTTTCCAAAATAGTTTCCCTTATAGGGCTAGACCCAACCATGTCCCCTATACTCAGATCCAAAGCCCTTTGTTCTTCATTTAAACCCCCTAGATCTGATTCCTTAAGTTCCCCCTTAAGAAGAGACATATGATTCGACCTTGTTATATTTGTATCAGGTAGTGACATTTTAGGTATCTCCATGCACTGATAAAGATCATATAATATTTCAAAACGGTTGAGTAGAGCATCTAGCTGGCTATCCTTAATGTCTTTTTTTGCCCTTTGTCCTCTGTTTCGGGCTTTTACTAGAACAAAACCTTCCTTATCCTGTTCCCCTTCATTTATCGGGGCTTTTCATTTATCCAAAATTTATCCAGACCGAGAGGGCAAAGGATTTGAAGCCACAGGTGAGACAAACTTAGGGCATTTTCTTTGCAGGTGGCCATATTCACGGTAAATCTGGCAACGAAATGGAAGAGCTTTATAGTCAAGTTTTTGAACCCATGTAGTTGATCCAAATTATATTTCAATAGAATTTGGAATAGGATTATTTAAGTTAATTTCAAAACAAATACGAGCAATAGATATTACATTTTTATCCATTGTCTATTGTGACGGTCCAACCAACTTCCCAAGTAGAAGGGCAATCTTATGCAAGATATCAATTCTCCAAAATTCCAACGGGAGCCATGGAAGCCACACCCATACTGGAACCCACGACAGCCGCTCCTCTTATGGGTTGAAACCCATATTCCAGGGTTTAAGAAAGAGTCCCACTTGGTTATAGAAATAAGGACCCCCTTCAAATGCTTTGTTATGATCTACAATACAAGAGAAAACCACCATAAAATAGTTGTTCACACTCAACATCACCTCCACATCGCCTTCAAGATTCCAAGTCTTCCTGACCCAAGCCTCCACAAAGGGGAGAGAAATTCAGATGCCAAAATATTTTCCAATAAGGGCATGTTTGGTTAGATACTCCATATCTTCCACCATCGAGTCTGGTTGAACCACTAGAACTGGCCTGGTTTCATATCGTTCCAAACATCCATTGTTCTTTAACAAGCGGTTATCGACATGCACTGGAAAATCATGTTCCTTCCAGTCATTTTTAGATGAAAAAATATCACGAGCATGCACTCTCTGTGCTGAACCTGATGCCATCACAACATTCCTCCAATTTTTTAGACCTCCTCCGAAAGTTTCTACCATTCCCGCATAGCAATTTTTCTTCATAAAACCCTAACAAAGTAGTTTTTCCTTATCAAACCCTAGCAGAGCTCTTCAATCTTGTAAATTTACATTATCTTGAAGGGCTCAGGACCAAAGATAGCATTGATGGCTACATCAGTCTCATATTTACTAGACAAGGCATCAACCACCACATTTTCCTTACCTTATACTTAATGAAAAAATTATAACCTAGAAATTTGATCATCAATTTATTTTTTTAGGGTATGAAAGACATTTTTATAAGAAATTCTTGAGGCTACTATGGTTAGTATTAATGATGAAACAACTACTTAATAAATGCCTCCATTTCTCTATGGCATGTAAAATAGCTAGCATTTCCTTCTCATAAGTGGACCATCCCAAATTATTACTTGAAATTTGCTTACTTTCAAAGGCCAATGGGTGACCATATTGTATTAAAACAACTCCAATACATATGCCCGAAGCATCAAACTAAATGATAAAAGGCTTTCTGAAATCAAGATTGGCCAAAACTATAGTGGAACACATAACCTCTTTGAGGGAGTGGAAGTCCTAAGAAGCAACTTCAGTCCAATTAAAAGCATCCTTTTTTGTAAAAGTAGTGAGAGGTGCCACAATTATCTTGCCATAATTGTGGATAATTTTTCTATAATAACCTGTGATTCCTAGAAATACATGAAGTTTTTAAAGGGATTTGGGCAAGGGCCAATCTTGAATAGCTTTTATTTTATGAGGATCTACCTTGACTCCTTCATGAGATACTATATGTCCAAAATAGTCTACCCCTTAGATCCCAAAGGTATACATGGATATTTTAACAAATATTTTTTCCTTTTGTAACAGATGAAGGACTTTGTCAACATGAATTAGGTGATCCCCTCAATATTTGTTGTATATTAAAATATCATCAAAGAAGACTAGGACAAACGTATGAATAAATGTCTAGAAGACATGGTTCATGAGACTTTGAAAATTAGAAGGGGCATTAGTGAGACCAAAGGGCATGACTAAGAAATCATAATGATCCTCATGTGTATGGAACATAGCTTTAGGGATATCCTCTTCTCTAACCCTATTTTGGTGAAAACTAGAGTGCAAGTCTAGTTTAGTGAAATATCTAACACCATGTAATTCATCCACCAAGTTATCGATGATAGGGATAGGAAACTTATATTTGATAGTGATCTTGTTGAAAGGAGTAAAATTAAGAAACATGTACCATGAGTTATCCTTACACCGTACCATCATCACTAGAGAGGAATATGGTAATTCTTGGATGAATGATTCCCTGCTCTAACATTTCTTGGACCAAATTCTCAATTTCCAACTTTTGAGGTTGTGGATAGAGATAAGTATGAACATTGGAAGGTAAAATACCTGGAATCATATGAATGGCATGATCATGTGAGCATTTAGGAGGTATACCCCTTGGATCACTAAAGACTTCTTCATAACTATCCATAATATTTTGAAGATCCATTGGAAGAGTTGTAAGGGAAGAATTCAAGGATTGGATCTCTATGGAATTTACATGTGCATTAAAACTATAAGCAACTTTCTTAAAAATATTCTCCATGCTATGTAAACTCACAAACTTTGAGGAGGGATGATGAATTCCTTGAAGACAAATGACCCTTCCATTCTCTGTCCACTTGATGTATAATTTTTGTAAATTAATAGTAACATCATTGAGCTAAGATAGCCATTTGTGCTCCTAAAATGACATCTGAGGTTCCTATATCCATAACAAAGATATTAACCATCCAAGTATAATTATCTATTCAGATTGTAACTTTATATTTTCAACCCACACATTGATACATGCCTCCATTTGTAATCAAGACTTGAAATTTATCTTGATTTGAAGTATTAATATACAACCCAAGGATTTTGCTGCCTTAAAATTTATAAAGTTATGCATAGTACCTGAATCAATCAACATATTAACACATTGTTGTTTAATAAATCCTTGTACCTTGATAGTGTTATAATATTTAAGACCCATAAGTGCATAAACAAAAAGAGCTGCAATATCATCCTCTTGTTATGCTTCATCTAATTTTGTTGGTTGTCCTAGTTTTGTGGATGGCTCTGGTTGTGATAAATATTCCTCCTCAGAAATTGATGCATCTTTATATTTTAAGAGAAAGCTATGATGTTCTTCACAAGACTAATATTTGGGATTATGTAAATGACATTTAAAGCATAAAAATCTTGTGGAACATTCAACATTGTGATGAGGATGATAAGAGTTGAAATTACATCTATATGGAGGACTAAAATCTTGGAGTTTTTGTTTTGCTGCTTGAGATATACATTGTGCATCATCAAGGGTATAAGGATCATGCATGTCAACTTCCTTTTAAATATTATCCTTCAAACCAAAGCAAAAAGTAGAGACCACCATTGATGGACTCAACTCTTGTGTATAGGTGAGTAGACTTTTGAACTCGGAGCAATATTCTTCCACTAAACTTGTTTGCTTAATTTGCATAAAATATACCACATGATGTGGAAGATTATTTATCAAATATTTGAATAAATCATTCCTTAAATTGAGGCCATAAAAGAAGACTCCCATGTTGATGAAGCTTCCATAACAACCATTGATAAAAATGGGTACCTAGTTTAGAAGCTGCTAATGCAATACAATATTTTTTTGGAATATGATACAAATGGATAAGACCTTCCATTTCGGCCAACTATCCTCGAGGGTCAACACCTTCAAAGGTAGGCATGTCTATGTGAGAAACTAGAACATCATGAAACCATTCAAATAAATTGGAAGCACCACCTACCAAGGAGTCTAAATGAGAGGTAAAGCATACGTCATAAGAAGTAAACTCTGGGGTGTTGTGACTAGGTGGATGGTATGGAACAACATGAGTATTTAGTTATTTATGATTGATTAAATGTTGGTATCTAATAGTCTATTGTGACCCTGGGCTATGAGGAGGTGTAGAAGTATATGGAACTAGGTTTCCTTGAATTCTATTTAGCATGACAATAATGTTATCAATATTTTTTATTTTTGTGTAAGGTAATGATGCAAATTAGGTTCAATATTACTAAGAAGTATAATATCACTTATAGGGGTAGAAGGAGTATCATGGTTATTTGGGATGACCATGTTATGAGGAAGGTTACTGGGTGTTGGAGAGGAAGAATCTGAATTGGTAGGTGTTGGAGAGGAAGGACCTAAATTTTTAGCTAAAGGAGAAGCTATGGAGGAAAGCAGAATTTAATAAAAATATTAATATTAATGGGAGTATTATGATGCTTACCCAAATTTCTAGTTTGGTACTTATCTTTACTCATATAGACATCCTCTAGAAAATAAGTACGTTGTAATCAACCGTTCACTCGTGTTCAACCAGTATTTGTAGTAGGATTACTCATGCACTTTGTTGTGTGGTTGGCACCAAAATTAAAATTATTTTTTAAAAACTAGCAGGACTAAGTCTATAGACAAGGTGTTCGCTAGTCAACGTAGGTATATTTCAACAATAATATAGGTACCTGATTGCAAGTGGCACCTCAAGTACACAAAGTAGTGCGAAAGGAGCCTTCATCCGCACACGAGCATGAGCAAGGGGTGAACAACTTGTCACCTTCTTATGTGCAGATTTGCAGTTATAAATAGCTCTTGATCTACAACATGCTAAACGTGGGACTAAATCCCATAGAAATATTAATTCTTCTAGATAAACATCCGGTGGAACCTTGCTTGTCGAAAAAAAATCGTCTACTGAAAAACAAAATAGGTGCTAAAAAACCAAAAATTTGTCGAAAATCGATTGTCAAAACTCCAAAATATGCTAGACGATCATAAAAAATTCCGAATACTACCATATGATCATCAAAAATATGAAAGAATCATCAAAAAAAGACTCGTGTTTGTCAAATTCCATGTTTTTCTTAGTCAATTGGTGCATTTGGAGATTTTTGAACTCCATTGGGTTTTCCACCTGTATTGAGCGAACAATTTTTTTTCAAAAACATGCCACTTGTCACACCATGAATGGGAGAGCTCTTAGGGTTTACACTTGATAAATCCATTTTAAAACCTTAGTAATTTTAAATTTTCTCCAAAATTTCTTTTTTTCCTTGTTGCGATCGTCCATCTGTTGTGATTGTTTGGTAATATTTTCATCATGTGCTAATATTTAGGTAGACTCCACACTGCATGTGCTCTACAATGATGCAATCAATGAGCTTCATACCCTGGTTTGATAGACCTGATTATAATACTATGCCAAGATGTGCTGGTAGCCCCCACGTTGCATGCGAGCTACCTTGACGTAATCAACAAGCTTTCTGTAGATGATGCTCATTGAAAAAAAAACATTTTTTTGGGATCCAATTATTTTCAATCATGCTCTGATACCACTTTTAGTGAAACCATATATATATAGATAATATTATAATACCACCTCAATATTTGAATGTTATAAACTAAGAATAGCAATAATAAAATAAATATCAATGCGTAAATATAAATTCCAACTAGTGATAAATGATAAATAAAATCAGATCAATGGTGAAACCAAATCCAAAAAATTCATAGCCATTCAAGAGGGCAAAGTCTCATAGCCACTTTGAGAGGGTGAAGTCTCTTGTCCACTATAATTAAATTCTAATTCACATTTATCGATGATTCAACTAATGATAATATTCTTCCTATTTATAAATGGATTTAATAATAACCTAATCCTACCTTCAACATTAGAAGATGACATACAATTCAAGGAAGTTAATTTACATGTAAAATATATGTTTACCTTTTAATATTACATTTCATAAGGCCATTCCTAGGTAATGCTCACTAGACTAAATCTTTCATGTATGAGAGATGAGGTGGTTTGAGGAAGAAAATTCTAAAAGAAGTTATATGCCTCATTTAATTCTATTTGTCTATAACATATATTTATTAGCCAAAAAATAGATATTATGAGTAGGATGCAATGACATAAAGCATTGAAGACAGTCTAGCCTAAAAAGGTTTGCATTTTGTAAATTTATTCTTATGAGAATATAAATTCATCTTAAAAAATATTTTTCTATAGAACAAAATTTGCCATAAAAATCCCTTGAACCAAGTGGATTTAAGAGTGAAAAATCATTTTGTAGCAATGAAAATTTTTATAAATAATGTTAAAAACCTTTAAATCTAAACATCACATTTTTTATAAATCTCAAATAAATCCAATAAAGGAATATGAATTAGAATAATAAAAATATTTTTCACTATAATTTGTAAATGAAAACACTATTTCAAAAGGATTAAATGTGTGTATTGTAGCCATATTGAATTTGTAAATTGATTTCAATAGAATGTTTTTATAGCAATGAATTGTGAAGGAAAAAAGGTTATTTTATATAATAGGATATTGTTTTGAACCTATTTTCTCATTCACAAAAGGCACTCAATCATTCACAAGTATGCAGAAACATTAAATAGATCAACTATAGAATTTATACACAAAAGACAAGATATGAAAATACTCCTTATATAAGGAAACACCAATAGTACTCCTTAAAGAAGGAATATCTTTACAATATCTCCAAGCTCCATGATCCAAGACTCTTACAAATAGTACTTGATATAAATTTCTTACAATGACAATGTCCCTTCTTTATATGCCTCATCCTAAGTCCTTCAAATTCTTCATTATTATAATATAACCAACCTTGGGTTATGTGTGGGCCTATGCCAAAAATACAATATCATATTATCATTTTCCTATCCCTAGGTCCCTAGCATTTCATACCCTTACAAATTTTTTCTCATCAAAACATAAGAAGACACTAAATAATATGATTTTATAATTATGGCATATAATTGGTACTATTCTTGATCACCCAGGTATACAAGTGAAATCATAATTAGTGGTGGTCTTTTGTGATGCCAATATTTTTTTGTACTACTTTAATATCCATAGTTTTTGATCCTACGGTTCCATGTATATCCATTGTAGGTCTTCTATTGCTTTATGTCTTGTCTCTATAATTGTGGCCTCTCATGATATTGTGGATGGTGATATGATATAATTTTAGCCTAGTTTTCTACACCCTTTGACTCTTCAAAATAAAATAAACTACAATTTATTTGCTTAACTAATAGAAACCTTAAAATTTATTTTCTAAAACATGTAATTTGAAAATTCATGATTGCCTTTGTTTCAAATCCCTCGATACTACTCAAAATCCTTCACATGACCTTTGATTTTGAAGATCTTCAAATTATGAGTAAAATGGTAAAATAATTATCTAAATTGGACCACCAAACTTAGAGATATGATTTTTTTACTTTTTTGATGACTTTATATCCATTTAAAAAGTAGTGTCAACGGCCTAACTTCAAACACACATAGCTCCTTCAATACTGATCAAAATATAATATATAGTTATTTGTACTGAATTCTCACTACCATTGGTAGGAGCATCATCTTGGTCATTTTGTAAATAGTACCCTTGATCGAATACAGGCTAACCAAATCTCCAAGGGATAATTTGGGTAAAAGCAAGCCCAAGAGTAAAATTATTGAAAGTCAGAGTTGAGAGTGAAGTAACAAATCGTAAGCCCTAGTAAGAACCCAAAATATCATTGAACTAAAGACAACCAAAAATAAAAGAAATCATGACCCATGCATGCCTGGAAAAATAAAATAGTTGGTAATTAGAGTATGGTAGTAATTACCAAAATTTTAGATGAGAGTAGAGGAAAATTTATCTTTAGAGGACTCTAACTAGACCAAAATGCCATAGACTAGAACTCTAATTGAAATTCAAAAAATAAGTTACATATAAAACAGTGGTGATCCATTTTTTGGTCTAGCCTACACCACTTGGGATTTAATTTCTTTTAGAAGGCCAAGTTTTTCTTTAGGGGATGTTGCACCCAAACCCCTATGTAGGGGTTCATTGACCCCCCATACCCCAACTAGAGCCATATCCCCAAACATCATATATGGTACCATATTGTTCAGTCCCTTGAGATGTACAATCCTCCTTCTACAAGGAAGTATAACATTAAAGACATCATCATGGAACCTATCAAGAATAGACCATAGATATAACCAAGCATTAATGAAAAAATATCTCTACACCTAATCACTATATTTTTTAGTGTGGGTAGCAAGGACTAATCATCAATGGCTTCAAATATAAATAACTTGGGATTGTGTCATAAATGCAAGAGAACGTGGGTAGGATTTTGAAGCAAGAGTTTTGAATTTGAAAAGAGAAATTTCTCTCATGTTGTATCTATACATATGCCTCTCTTCTACATAGTTAGGGAAAGTAAGATAGTTCTAGTTTCATATGCCTAGTATCTAGCCTACTTAGTTTCTTCTTCTCAATCCCTTCTTTTATATTGTTCTAGACTCAAGCCTTGGGTCATAGCATGTATAGCTCATAAAGCCTTTATTCATTTGATATGATTATAATGTGGTTATGAATATAAATACAAAGAGTTGTGACTATTCCAAAATCTCTGTTATAATCTCTATGCATATATATCTCTTTGGAGGGCTATGCCTAGTATCTGTCTTATTTTCGTACAAGATATTTTGATTTACAATCATATTTAATGGTGATCATGTTAAGTTTTAACTATCCTACTATGGATATCATGTTCATTAATCCCAGTAGTGTGCAAGAAGGAGCCAATAATCTATGGCACATTGCTACCCTTAGGTTAGGCTAGTTAGGCTAGTTAGGTTTTACTACTTTTCTTAATATTTTGTTTTTCTTGATAAGAAATTGGTAGGATAGGGTAGTGTAGGAGGAAAGAGTGCCAAAGTTTAAATCCAAATAAGGAGTTGGCCTTGTTAAAATTTTTTAGAGGTTGTCCAAAGAAGCCATGTCCCACACTTCTTGGACTTCCCAAGACTAGTGCCCTAGGTGAGGTGTAGGCATCAAATGCACCTGGGGAGACCTACATTATGAGGGATCATGCACCTAGGGTATTGGGACCATTTATAGCCCCCAACACAAGTTTTTTTATTAGAACTCAAATCAACTTACATGATGATACAAAAAGTTTATGAATATAGCTACTAAATGAAATATATAGCTCCCACAATATGAGATATATCACAAAAAAATGCTCTAGTTCTATAATCCACAAAAAAAACAATCCTCACTTTGCTAGAATATTTGCCTTGATACCAATTTTTATCAACATATTTTTTATCAATATAAATAATTCACTAATATGGAAAAATCCTAAATAAATCAACTACAATACATAGTCCACACAAGACGATATATAAAAATACTCTTTAGGTAGCACAACATAAATAATACTCATCATTGTAATATAACCAAACATGGGTTATGTATAGTCCTGTGCTAACAATATAGTATTATATTCCCATATTATTATACCTAAGTACCTAATATATATCTATTAGGTTCTTGATAATAAAAAATGGTATATTTAAATATCAAGTGTGATCATTAATCATATGTAAAACATTGATACTTGAGGAGAGGATAATAGGAAAATCATGTATTTTGGTCTATGAAATGTAGCAAAGAAGGAAAATAGATAATAATATATATATATATATATATATATATATATATATATATATATAGTTCTTCCTATTGTTGAAATCGTATAGAATATATTATTTTTGATGCAAAAATAATACAATGCATAATTCATTAAAAATAGTAATAGAACAACTACCCTAGGAATAGGTGTAGGGGGATATAGTATTATATTGTATAAGGGTATTATGGATGATTGACATGGTCCATGCATAACCCAAGGATGATTACATTATATTATAATAATGAGTGGAATGAGGGTTTAGTAGTCGAATTCACAAAGTAGAATTAGAAGATGGGTATATAAAGAAGGGATATTATCATTGTAATCATCATGGAGATCAATCATATGAAGGATTGCTTGTAATTATATTTAAACATGAAGTGGATTATGAGACTTTGCCCTCTCTAAATGATGCTTTCCTCATAGGAGATCTTGTAGAGTTTTCCTTCCTTAAGGAATATTATTGGTGTTGCTCTACCCTAAGGTAATTATCTATATTTATCACATTGTGTGGATTATTATTGCAGATAATTATTTGTGGATGAATGATTTGATATTTCCACATATTTTTGAATTATTTTTGTTAATAATAATAAATTTTCATAAAAAGTGGTATAACAACAACAATTCTAACAAAGTGGGGATTGTGTTTTTATGAATTACAAAATCAAGACAAATATTTTTATAAAAAAATATCTCATATTTTAGGAGCCATATCTCTACAAATGTTTATCCAAATCAGATGATTCTTAGACCGTTTTATGCAAAATTTGAAGGGCATCAAAATAAGTGTTCATATGAAGGAATCCAAGAAATATTGAGGGAGATATGTCCCTATGAAACCAACCATAAGGAACAAGGGCAATGACAAATTTTTAATTTATCTTTTTGTAAGATATATGTTTTGTAAAACCTAGATATATGGGAAGATATATATTTTTGTAAACCCTAGTTTTCATTATCATTTTTGTGAATGTGAACTTGTGGCATTTCAACGGTTTTCTAGAGAAGATTTTCTTGACGTGAAAGAGTGGTTTTAAATAGTAGAATATCAGTATGATGAAATCATGACACACTATGGCTTTGATTATTTTCTTTGGGGGAAGCTTTACAATGGGAAAAAAAATGTTAGAGTAAGTCCCTTATGTACTTGGAAATAAATGGAAACAACATTCTAAAGAACACAAGCTTATACTGAGAGGGGGGTGAACAATATAAGATAAAAATTTTTACTTTTCTTTCCAAAGCAGTATTATCCAATATCATCAATTGCAATAATGAAACAATGCATAGATCATCACACACATAAGAGACACAGATTTAACGTGGTTCACCCAATGTGGGCTACGTCCACGGAGAAAATATTTCTTATAAATTTTCTCAACAAATCTCTTGGGAACCAATTCCCTATTACAATGTTTATGGGCACCAACCCAAAGGAGACACCAATCCCCTATGCTCAAGTTTATGGACCTCTATCCATAGGAGACACCAATCCCCTTTGCTCTAGTTCATGGACCTCTATCCATAGGAGACACCAATCCCCTTTACTCTGGTTCATGGACCTCTATCCATAGGAGACACCAATCCCCTTTGCTCTGGTTCATGGACCTCTATCCATAGGAGACACCAATCCCCTTTGCTCTGGTTCATGGACCTCTATCCATAGGAGACATCAATCCCCTTTGCTCTGGTTCACTCCAAAGCCTACTCAAAATTACTCCAACCTACACAAAAGGCTTGCTCAAATTTGCTCACCAAAACCTGCTCAAATCTACTCCAAGCCTACACACAAGGCTTGCTCAAATATTCTCATCAAAACCTGCTCAAATCTTCTCCAAGCCTACACACAAGGCTTTCTCAAATATTCTCACCAAGACCTACTCAAATCTTCTCCAAGCCTACACACAAGGCTTGCTCAAATCTGCTCATCAAAACCTGCTATCAACTCTGCTCAAATCTGCTTCAAGCCTACACACAAGGCTTGCTTAAATTTACTCCAAGCCTACACACCAGGCTTGCTCAAATATTCTCACCACAACCTGCTCTTAACTATGCTCAAATATGCTCATAATTTTACACCAAAACCTACTCACAACTCTGCTCAAACTTGCTCATAACTTTCCCAAATATTGCATACAAACAATGCTCATATCTTTCCCAAATATTGCATACAAACAATGTTCATCTATATAATGATGTCATCAAGTGCTTTATCTAATATTCAATGTGCTTTCTTCAACTAAAGTAGTTTAGACATATTCTACCCAGAATTCATTTAACCTCTTGAACATATAGAGAATGATATGCACTAACAAATGCTCAATATGTTCTTCATATTCATTAAGTCTATCACTTTCACATGTCTCACATTTATTTCATTTTAAAGGTAGCTCTAGTCTAGCACTTGAAAACTGACCTAGTAATTGTTGATTTGCACCTTCACTCCAAAACCAATCACAATGCACAAGTTTACCTTTTTCATCTATTCCCAAAATCAATCATGAAGATGCACAAATTTGCTTCACAAATCTGATCTATTATACTTGCACATGCATTCCCAAATCCTCTCAAAATCAATGCATAGATTTGCTTTACAAGATTGGTCTATAACCCTTGCAAGTTCATTTTCAAATCCATTCAACAATAATGCACAACTTTATTCTCAAACCCTAGCACATATATTTCCAATTTCATTCAACAATAATTCACAATTACTCCCAACTTCAATCAATCACTAATGCACATCAAATTTACTTTCAAACCCTTGCACTTTTATTTCCAATTTCTATCAAAGAAATGCACACTCAATCAATCCTTATTTCTCCAAACATATGACAACTCAACCACCTTAAGAAGGAATTAAATCACCATACCTCTAAAACTACCTTGATGATGATGTACCTTCAAAACCTGCTTCAAAATAATTTCCCTTTCTTGTCCCACTTCAAAAACTGGTTAGCAAATCTCTTTTTCAAATCATCCACATTAAATTCCTTCTCAAAAATATGTGCACAATAAGACTTGAAAATAATGCTTTATAACTCCTTTTTAGTCTCCAAAATAAAGCTTTCAATAATGAACAAAACCCCTCAAATTTTCCCTTTTCTATCATGCAAAGAATACAATCAACAAATAAACCATAATCACACCTTATAACTCCTACTTTCACAATACACAAAAATAATTTTCAATACACCCCAAAATACCTTATAACACCCAATAACATAATGTGCAAATGACAAATTTTAATTCAACCTCATACACCTTATATCTCCTTTACTAATGCACAAAATAAATTTAACTTTATACTCCCTTACACAATATCTGAAATGCAATTTTCAATTAATCACTATATACCTTATGACTCCAAATAATATGTAAAATATAATTAATTCTAGCACACCTTATGACTCCCTAACATAATCAAACATGATGCATACCTTATAACTCCTAAAATAAATTTTAATCAAAATTTTGCCCTTACCAACACACAACTACCATGAATCGAACCTGCCACCTCTTGCTTGCCCACGCCCTAGTGCAAGCTAGGCTACCACTTGAGCTAGCTGCCCACATGAAACTTAAAGCACATGAATAGCCTCTTCAACATCTTCTGCAATTTCTTTGACCAAAATTTCAACCAAAATGGAGCCATTGTGAATTGACCCCGTGACCTCCTTCTTACCCACGTCTTAGCGTAGGGACGACCTACCATCTAGGCTAGCCACCCAAATGGAACTACAAACACACTATCTTTTATTTGTATTTGATTTTAGATCTACCTCAAATAACGTGTGCACTTCCCCTTTCTTTTTGTCTACCCTTTGCGAACTTTGTGCAAACATATTTTGATTGGTGCTAATTCAAAAACCTTAGCTCAATGAATTATTTTCCCTCATTTAAATATGCATTTTGATTACTCCTTGGAAACATCAACATTGTATTTGCTTTTTAATTTTTTGATTTTACATTGGCACCTTTTAACCTTACACTTGTTTATATTATAATATTTAAAAAATATTATAATAATAGCTTTTAACCTTTTCCCTCCCTTTGTGGTATTTAAATATTTTTCAAGCAAATAAAACCTTGTCCTTTTCTTGCAATATTTAATCCCAAGCCTTTTAAACTTTTGTCTTTCTTCATAATATTTAAATTTGACATTTAAATATTATAACCCTTCTCTTAGAAAAATAACTTCTTTTGCCTTGAATTTTTGTTCATTGCTTGCTATCAAAACCATGGGGAATATTTTTGCCTTGACAACCATGCACCTTTGACATCAAAATATTTTTGCCTCATGTACCCTTTGACATCAATGACAACTCAATATACTCAATATTTCCAACAATCTCCCCCTTTGTCATTGATGGCAACCCTACAAAAAAAATTTCTTTGACTACAACTGGATTCCAAATCTGCTCCCCTTGACAAGCTGCTCCCCCTCACTGAATTCTCCCCCTTTGACATCAATGGCAAAGGGCTCCTTTGGGGCTAAAAATAAGACACTTAGCACAACCCCCTCACCACCTCCTTTTCTTGAGGTGATTAATTATGGAATGGGAGTGAAACTCCCAAATTGCTATGCTCCTCTTCTTGTTTAATTTTCTTTCTCCAAACTTTTGAAGTCATACCTCTTTGAACATTTTGAGCATCCTTTTTCTTGCTTGTCTTTGGAAGTTCTGGAAATTCTGTTCTACACCACTTTGCTCTATGCCCAAAATTATTGCAATTGTAACACCTGATGTTGTAGTCCTTGAAATGTGCAAATGAATCCTTGGTGAAGCTATAATCATTCTTACCATAAACCCTGCAATGTATAGCTTTATGACCAAAATTATTGCAATTGAAACACATGATGTTGTAGTTCTTGGAAAGTGCAAGTGACTTGAAATTTCTCTTGTTGAGGCCATAATCATTCTTACCATGAACCCTGCAATGTATAGCTTTATGACCAAAATGATTACATGAGAAGCAATAACCCTGGAAGAAGTATTCATCTTGCTTTGGAGGATATGGTCGCATGATTCTTTCTTTGCTTCTTTTGTTTTGGTCCCTGTTCCTTGATGATTCTTTGTTTTCTTCCTCATTGATGTTTCCACTTCTCAATTCATCAGTACAGGTCTTAGATTCTTCTTCAAACATTTTCTTTGATGCTTCTATTTCTTTTGAGCTTGACTCCCCCTTTTATTTCTCTTGACCTTCTTGATCTTCCTCAAAACCAAGTCCAACCTTCATAAATGGAGATATTTGTGCTTTGATAATATCATTCAAATATTTTGAGCTTTTCCTAAACTGATATATCTTATTATTAAACTTTTCAAGTCCTTTCCTTAGAGTGACAACTTCATGTTCTAGTCTTTCACATTCTAGCTCTTTTGCCTTTAACTGTTCAACCATACCTTCTTCAATTCTCCTTGCCTCTTCAACCTTAACTTTTAAGTCAGTGAGATCTTGTAGAAGTTTTGCCTTTGTTTTTCCATCTTCTTGAACTTGAACCTTCAATTCTGAATTCTTCTTTCTAACCCTCTTCAATTCTTCAAGAGCAACAATAAGTTCCTCTTTTATGTCAAATGTGGCTTCCTTTTCATATTCTAAAACTTTCTCTTCTTCTTGGTCTTCAATAACAGGAGCATCTTCTTTCTCTTCTATGGCCAAAAATAGAATCTCTTCTTTTTCACTATCTGAGAGGCTTTCATCACTGTCACTGGAAGCACTGCTTGCTTCTTCAACATAAAAACTTTTCCTGTGCCTTTGAAAAATCTTCTTCTCATGCTTGCCTTGACCATGCCTATTTTTATTTTCATGATAGAATTTTCTTTCTTTCTTTTTCTTGTATTCCTTTTCCTCTTCACTGCTACTATTTTCCACTTGTGGACAATTAGTTGCATAGTGACCAATGTTACCACAACTAAAGCATTTCATAGTCTGCATATTTTTATGTTTTCTTAGACCCTTCTTATTTCTTCTCACAAAGTTAGCCTCCTCTTCATTGCTTGATTCATCACTTGATTCTGGTACTTTATCTTTTGCCTTCTTTGAAGCTTTGAATGTTGCCTCTCATTTGGATGTTTGTTCTTTTTCTATCCTCATCTCATAGGCTGTGAGTATTCCATGTAGCTCATCCATACCTAAAGTTTTGAGATCCTTCATCTCTTCTATTGCTGAAACCTTTGCATCATACCTCATAGGGAGTGACCTCAATATTTTTTGAACAATAGTAGATTCCTCAATATTTTCTCCAAGTCCATGAATAGTGTTGACAACCTCATCAACATGAAGTAGATACCTAGCAATATTTTCCTCATATTTCATCTTCAGTTCTTCAAACTTCCTCCTGTGTGTTTGAAGTTTTGCCATTTTGACCTTGTCATCTCCTTCATATGTATTCTGTAACTTATCCCACATTTATTTTTTTGAAGTGTAGTGCATGACTTTCACAAATTCTGATTCACATAACCCACTTAAAATAGCATTCATTGCCTTGGCATTACTTTCATATGGTTTCTTACCACTTGCATCTGTGGGAGGAGTTGTAGGTGGTGTGAACCCATCCTCAACTGATTGCCATGTATCATATCCTTGTGCCATCAAAAATATCTTCATCCTTATGCTCCAAAAAGCATAGTTAGTCCCATCAAACAATGGTGCCCTATTTGATGAAAACCCTTCCTGATGTGCCATTTGTGTTCCTGTAAGATCTACCTTCAAGTTGTTAGGCTTTCATGAAGGAACCCACTCTGATACCAATTGAAGAACACAAGCTTATACTGAGAGGGGGGGTGAATAGTATAAGATAAAACTTTTTACTTTTCTTTCCAAAGTAGTATTATCCAATATCATCAATTGTAATAATGAAACAATGCACATATCATCACACACATAAGAGACATATATTTAACGTGGTTCACCCAATGTGGGCTACGTCCACGGAGAAAATATTTCTTATAAATTTTCTCAACAAATATCTTGGGAACCAATTCCCTATTACAATGTTTATGGGCACCAACCCAAAGGAGACACCAATCCCCTATGCTCAAGTTTATGGACCTCTATCCACAGGAGACACCAATCCCCTTTGCTCTGGTTTTTGGACCTTTATCCATAGGAGACACCAATCCCCTTTGTTCTAGTTTGTGGACCTCTATCCATAGGAGACACCAATCCCCTTTTCTTTGGTTTGTGGACCTCTATCCATAGGAGACACCAATCCCCTTTACTCTATTTTGTGGACCTCTATCCATAGGAGACACCAATCCCCTTTACTCTGGTTTGTGGACCTCTATCCATAGGAGACACCAATATCCTTTGCTCTGGTTCATGGACATCTATCCATAGGAGACACCAATCCCCTTTGCTCTGGTTCATGGACATCTATCCATAAGAGACACAAATCCCATTTGCTCTAGTTTATGGACCTCTATCCATAGGAGACACCAATCCCTTTTCTCTGGTTTATGGACCTCTATCCATAGGAGACACCAATCCCCTTTGCTTTGGTTCACTCCAAATCCTTCTCAAAACTACTCCAACCTACACAAAAGGCTTGCTCAAATCTGCTCACCAAAACCTACTCAAATATACTCCAAGCCTACACACAAGGCTTGCTCAAATATGCTCATCAAAACCTTCTCAAATCTACTCCAAGCCTACACACAAGGCTTGCTCAAATCTTCTCACCAAGACCTTCTCAAATTTGCTTCAAGCCTACACACAAGGCTTGCTCAAATATTCTCATCAAAACCTACTATCAACTCTGCTCAAATCTGCTTCAAGCCTACACACAAGGCTTGCTTAAATCTACTCCAAGCCTACACACTAGAGTTGCTCAAATCTACTCACCACAACCTACTCTTAACTATGCTTAAATCTGCTCATAATTTTGTACCAAAACCTACTCATAACTTTGCTCAAACCTGCTCATAACTTTCCCAAATATTGCATACAAACAATGCTCATATCTTTCCCAAATATTGCATACAAACAATGTTCATCTATATAATGATGTCATCAAGTGCTTTATCTAATCTTCAATGTGCTTTCTTCAACTAAAGTAGTTTAGACATATTCTACCTAGAATTCGTTTAACCTCTTGAACATATAGAGAATGATATGCACTAACAAATGCTCAATATGTTCTTCATATTCATTAAGTCTGTCACTTTCACATGTCTCACATTTATTTCATTTTAAAGGTAGCTCTAGTCTAGCACTTGAAAACTGACCTGGTAATTGCTGATTTGCACCTTCACTCCAAAACCAATCACAATGCACAAGTTTACCTTTTTCATCTATTCCCAAAATCAATCATGAAGATGCACAAATTTGCTTCACAAATCTGATCTATTATACTTGCACATGCATTCCCAAATCCTCTCAAAATCAATGCATAGATTTGCTTTACAATATTGGTCTATAACCCTTGCAAGTTCATTTTCAAATCCATTCAACAATAATGCACAACTTTATTCTCAAACCCTAGCACATATATTTCCAATTTTATTCAACAATAATTCACAATTACTCCCAACTTCAATCAATCACTAATGCACATCAAATTTACTTTCAAACCCTTGCACTTTTATTTCCAATTTCTATCAAAGCAATTCACACTCAATCAATCCTTATTTCTCCAAACATATGATAACTCAACCACCTTAAGAAGGAATTAAATCACCATACCTCTAAAACTACCTTGATGATGATGTACCTTCAAAACCTGCTTCAAAATAATTTCCCTTTCTTGTCCCACTTCAAAATCTGGTTAGTAAATCTCTTTTTCAAATCATCCACATTAAATTCCTTCTCAAAAATATGTGCACAATAAGACTTGAAAATAATGCTTTATAACTCCTTTTTAGTCTCCAAAATAAATCTTTCAATAATGAACAAAACCCCTCAAATTTTTCCTTTTCTATCATGCAAATAATACAATCAACAAATAAACCATAATCACACCTTATAACTCCTACTTTCACAATACACAAAAATAATTTTCAATACACCCCAAAATACCTTATAACACCCAATAACATAATGTGCAAATGACAACTTTTAATTCAACCTCATACACCTTATATCTCCTTTACTAATGCACAAAATAAATTTAACTTTATACTCCCTTACACAATATCTGAAATGCAATTTTCAATTAATCACTATATACCTTATGACTCCAAACAATATGCAAAATATAATTAATTCCAGCACACCTTATGACTCCCTAACATAATCAAACACGATGCATACCTTATAACTCCTAAAATAAATTTTAATCAAAATTTTGCCCTTACCAACACATAACTACCACGAATCAAACCTACCACCTCTTGCTTGCCCATGCCCTAGCACAAGCTAGGCTACCACTTGAGCTAGCTGCCCACACGAAACTTAAAGCACATGAATAGCCTCTTCAACGTCTTCTACAATTTCTTTGACCAAAATTTCAACCAAAATGGAGCCACTACGAATTGACCCCGTGACCTCCTTCTTGCCCACGTCTTAGCATAGGGATGGCCTACCATCTGGGCTAGCCACCCAGATGGAACTACGAATGCGTTGTCTTCTATTTGTCTTTGATTTTAGCTCTACCTCAAACGACGTGCGCACTTCCCTTTACTTTTCTTCTACCCTCTATGAACTTTGTGCGAACGGATTTCGATTGGCGCACTTTCCAAAACCTTAGCTCAATGAATTATTTGCCCTCATTTAAATATGCATTTCGATTACTCCTTGGAAACGTCGGTGTTGTATTTGCTTTTTGATTTTTTGATTTTACATTGGCGCCTTTTAACCTTACACTTGTTTATATTATAATATTTAAAAAATATATTATAATAATAGCTTTTAACCTTTTGCCTCCCTTTGTGGTATTTAAATATTTTTCAAGCAAATAAAACCTTGTCCTTTTCTTGCAATATTTAATCCCAAGCCTTTTAAACTTTTGTCTTTCTTCATAATATTTAAATTTGACATTTAAATATTATAACCCTTCTCTTAGAAAAATAACTTCTTTTGCCTTGAATTTTTGTTCATTGCTTGCTATCAAAACCATGGGGAATATTTTTGCCTTGACAACCATGCACCTTTGACATCAAAATATTTCTGCCTCATGTACCCTTTGACATCAATGACAACTCAATATACTCAATATTTCCAACACATTATTGAGTAAATGGTAACCTATTCAATTACAAAACAATGTTAGATATTTATATGAAAGATATTGAGAGAAGGGATAAAAAAATAGATAGCATGATGGGTGTCATAAAAGACCTTGAAAAAAAACTACAAGGGATTCAAAATGGGAGAAATGAAATAAAAATAGATTGGGAATTTCTCAAGAAATAAAATGAAGAATATGAAAAAGAAATAAAATTACTCAAGGAGGAGAAAGAGGAAAATATTAAGGAATATGGTGAGAAGAATGAAGAAGCCACATCTTTGGATTTATAAAAGCAAGAGAAGGATCTAAACATATCTAAAAATTCTATGTTGTATGTTCATGTATGCATTCAAAATAAATATGTTATTATTTCCATTAACCCTAGTTATAGATATAATTTTTCTAATAGTGCTTTGGCTAAGAGGTTGTAGGTTCAAACAACAAAAATTAAGACATACATCTTGAGGGTGAGAATATTAAATATTTGAAAGTTTTAAGATCACCATAGATAAATATGTTTTACATTCAATTTTTTATGTTATTAAGATGAATAATGTACATATTTGTTCTTTGTTATCCTTGGTTGAATTATTTAGGTACTATTAACATTCATGTGCAAAAGACGTTTATGAAGTTATGGTATAGGAAAAAGCATAGTGATTTTGGATTTCAAAGTGATGCAACAACATCCATGAATAATAGGACCAATTATATGAAATATCATAGTAGAATAGTAAAATCATGGATCCAATAGAGTAGTTATGGATACTCAAGTGGAAAATTGATAGCTTGGCATCATTGAATACCATGATAGGGATTCACATCTCACATATAATATAATGTCTATATAATAATATAAAATATAGGGAAACTTTTTTATTATGTGCATGGCCACCTATTTATATAAGTAGGGAAACCCTTTTTAAATGTAATATTTTATATTTTACATGGTTATATGTAAATTGTGTAATATGTGGTATTATTTGTGGCCACCTTAGGTGTTTATGGTTTGACAATTGGGCATCCAAATTTATGCCTAGCAATCTCTATATCTAGCTATTTAAGGTCATTTTGATAATAGATTTTAAATGTTGAGTTTTGAGTAATTTAATTTTTCTATTGTGTGAATCCCTATTAGTTTAGTATTATAGTTATGAAATAGGTTGGGAGGGAGTATACTCTTCCCTCAAGCCAGTCTGGTACAGACAAGAAATGATAAATCTTTCATTGACAAGTGATACCTACAAATATTCTTTGTTTTATACATATAGAAAATGTATATTATTTTGTATCCAATGTCGTTGTGCATAATCTACATAGATATTAGTACACTTATAGGAATAATTTTGCAGAAGTTTTTAAAATGCCACTACTTGTGTGACAAATTTGTTGGTTTGGTTTCATGTTTGATGGAGCCCTACCCAAAGATCTCCCATTGAAAGGAGTTAAGTTCCTCCCCCCATGATCACTATATGTTCTAATGTAGTGCACATGTTTTAGCCAAATAATAATTCACAATCACTCTTTGCTTGCTTTGATCCTTGGTTCTTTGGAATTTTATAGTTGATGCATATCCCTACTATGACTATGACATATCATACTTTTTAACTATTGTTTTTCATTTTTAATTTTAGATGAGAAATAAAAATACTATGTAAAAGATACATATGAACAAAACAATGTGTAGACACCAAAACAACACCAATCCTACTAGGTGACCGCAAAAACTGATCACATTGACACACACAGCCCCCAGGGCAGCCCCCAGAGGTTAAATAGTGGTCCTAGCCACATATCATACTTTTTAACTATTGTTTTTCATTTTTAATTTTAGATGAGAAACAAAAATACTATGGAAAAGATACATATGAACAAAACAATGTGTAGACACCAAAACAACACCAATCCGATTATGTGACTGCAAACACTGATCGCATTGACACACACAACCCCCAGGGCAGCCCCCAGAGGTTAAACAGTGGTCCTAGCCACTCTCACAACAGTTTTGGAAGGTCAGAGATCAATTTGGCACCTTTCAGGCACTCTGCTCCTTATTCGTTCCACCCAGGGATGAATACAGACTGGTATTCGTTCCACCCAGGGACGATTACTAGCGTTCGCTCCTGGGTGGGGCGAATAGCAGGTTTGACGGGCAAAAAGTCAAACCTCGACACATGACAACTCAGATCTGCCACTTAACTATCCCTTCATTGCATGGGAGTGCGAGTGAGTTTTTTTGAGCTCAAAGAGGCAGTCACAAGGGCAATCACAGGGGCAGTTATGAAGCCCTTAATCAGGGAGAAGTCTTCTCTTCACTGAAAAAAGCATGATTGCCAAGTGGCACCTCTGCATGCTAATTCAAAGAGACCCTTGGGTCTATAAAATGGTGAGTCTTCTCACCCAAAAGGATATACAGATTAGGAGAATTTGAGCAATGAAGTGCTACCAATTTACATCCCCACTTGTGATTTGTGCCTTTCACATCCCTAATCTCTCTTTTGGAAGGGAGGTTATTGGGTGACTATTGGAAGCGCAAATCCGGACCCAAAACCTGATATTTGGCCACAACATCCTACCAAATTTTCCGAAAATCCCCCACAAGAGGTTTTGGACCCATCCCAAGTGGATTGGTGCCGAAACAGGGCCCCAAACGGTGGGCGTCTCTGCCCCGAGCGCCCCCGCACTATCGTAGTTCTAATCGTCCCACCCTAGAGTGATTAGAAATATGTGGTAGATTTCCTTTCTATTATTTTTGCATCTTATTCTAGGTTGTTCAAATAGGTTGTAGTTTAAATTTCATGCATTTTGGATGAGTTTTGATCATGTTTTTATCATTTCCCGCCTTTACTAACTTGCAGGTAGCATCATCAAATTCTCGGTGATAGAGGCCAAATTGGGAAAATATGACCTTCTAGGTCTTCCCAAAATACCCCCTTTTACCTAACCCCCAACTTTGTAGGTTATTTGGAGCTTCCAGGATAAGACATTTGGGAGGGTGCTTTTTGATAGTTTGTTGCAGGTTTAATCGTCCCACCCTGGAGCGAATACGAATCTGTGGTAAATTTTTTGACTGTTCCATTTGTAGTGCCTTCTTGGTGATGTATTTATGCTTCTGTGAAGTTTTTAGTTCATTTTGATGTTATTTGGTTATCATTTTATTTATATTTTCATAGCACTAATTGTAGGCTTTGGGGATTGCATGTTTCATTTTATCTATAGGTGCTATTGACTATTTTCTGTTTCCTTGAACGTAGGATCTTCGACATTAGAGGAGCAACAAGGAGTCAAGACTCATCTACACAAGTGACGATGATGTTTTGGTCCACCCATTTTACATGTGGGCATGCGGAAGAAGGATTACCAATACATGTTGTAACGAAGCAATGTTTAACGCTCCTAGCCCCTAGAAAGGGAGGAGACGTCTTGTAACCGAGATTTTAAGGCATATCAATAAAAGGGTTGTGCTTCCAATATTGCTTTTATATCTCGTTTCCATTCGTCTATGCTTCTTTCCTTTCATGCATTTTCAATTTCTAGGACTTAAGCGTTAAGTTTGTTTTCATTTACATCGCATCTTGGTGTTTGCATTTTTGTTTCCGTATCCTCATGCTTTCAGTGGCGATCATGGTGGGACCTTGTCCTCTATTTTTTTAGATCAAATTTTTGATCAAAAGTGCTTGTTTTTGCTTACAGGTACCAATTTTTCAAATGTTGGACTATTGTTCGTTCCAGTCTGTGACGAGTACAGAGCTGGAATTCATCTTACCCAGGGATGAATGAGAATTCGTCTCACCCTATGATGAATACAGTTCTGTTATTCATCTCACCCAGGGATGAATAGCTCTCTGTGTAGTTTCAGAGCAGAAACTCAGAGGCATCCTGTTTGGGCAGAGAAGAGGTAGGGGTTCTGAACAACTTCTGTCATTTTCTGCTTTTTGTTTCTGTGTTTTTTAGTTTCTTTGATTGCTTAGGAAAATTTTTGGCTGCATGTTTGATTTCTTTGCAAAAATAAAAATAACCCCACACACCACGTGGTAATTTAAAAACCAAGGAGCTGGTCGTAAAACCCCAGCCCTTGATCAAGACCAACGGTGGATTTCATCACCACCTTGGCTTGAATATTTGCATCCATTACCCCGATCGCTACTGTTGCTAGACGTAAATCCTGATGAAAGCTGACCAAGTGTAGTTGGGGTGATTCCCAGTGCATGAGGATAAGTCTTCTATGGTAGGTGTCAAAAATAGGGTGATTCCCCTTCCGTACCGCCTATGTTCCACGTACCATCTGCTCTCACGTACCAATAGTTTCCCTCACGTAAGGGCGGGTATATAGAGAGGTTGGTATATCAGCCTGGCAATGGTATATCGAAGGGGCGACCATTTTTGGGAGTCATAAGAGCCATCATATTGCATTTACTACAACAGTTTATTTTACAAAACTGTCAAAACAAAAATCAAAACACACTAAACCAGATTTAGGGCACACCTTTAATATTTAAACGAGATAATCATTGCTTTGTGTGTGTATGATATTTTCTATTTAGTGTAACATAAAAATAAAAAAAATCATAAAAAAAAGATAAAAACCTACGCATCTTGTAGAGAGACACCACCATGGTATTCACTCGTAGCCAAGCCCAATCATGGGCAGAAGCTGCAGAGAGTGTACAAGGGGGCACAAGCCACCTCCACTACAGCCCCAAGGACTTGGTCATACCACCTTGGTGGCAGAACCCACTAGACAGTCCTCATCACGCCATGACAGAATGGGACTATAGAGGCACCCCTTCGAGGGGCACTCCCTTCCAGCACACACCCTTTCAAGAGGAGTCCCTACACGTGGCACTCAACATAGATAGGAAAGCTCCCTTAGACGCTCGCTATGAGTGGCCACCATGCGATGAAGCGCCAGAACAACATAGGGTCCACAAGGAGGGGCCACATGATTTCGTCATCCCTCCTCTACCCCGCATCGTTGTTAGAAACAATAGGCAAAATCCAGAGCACAAGGCTCTTCAACCAGGGCGAGCTAACTCCACCCGCCCCTTTCACATATATGAAAGGGAAAATGAGGAAGACCACTACATTCCTCAAGAGCAATATACAGCATGGGAGCATTGCGCCTTCGCACCTACTTTTTATCAGGATCACCTATGGAGGCAAGAGCCTCGGGTGAATGCCGCTAACCTCGATAGAGGGAAGCAGCCCATAGAAATCTCGGATCACCATGACCGAGATAGATGTATAGGGGAGGCATCTAGGCCTCCTAGACTCAAGACGATAGAGCAAATCGACCTGGCTTTTGCCAGACATGCCACCCGCCAAGCGCAAATCACGCAGCTTGAGCAGGACCAACAGCAGCTAGAGCATCTATATCGCCTTAGTAAAGAGTGCATTCGGTGCCAAACAGATGAGCTGCTCCACAACAATATGCCTGAGAGGGTCCCAACCCCTCGAACACAAAGGGCAGAGAGGTACGAGAGGCACAACCCCTTGGTGCAAGACAGACCATACCAAGTGTTACCTCCGAGACCTCCTAGACTTGAGCGGGAGGCCACTCCCAGAAACCATGATGGGCACCCTCCGTGGGCACCCACCCATGTTCATAGGTCTCACCCGGGAACTCCTCAAGAAGCCTATGAGGAGTATGAGCAAGAAGAAGAGCGGGCTGAAATGCCCTACCAAGGCAGAGGGGCTGCTATTCGGCCACCCCTCTATAGGCCTCAAGTTCCCCGCAACCCGCAATGGGAACAAACTAAAGAGGAAGAAATCAAGTCTTTCGATGCATATAAAGTGCTCCTAGAGCGCTTAGAGTCTATGGAGACCAAGACTTCTGGGCCCCAAAAGCCCACTTTACGACAACTCCACAGTCACCCTATGCATCCGTCAGTGCCGACACCCCCTTACCCTGAACACTTTAAACTACCCCAGTTGGCACTCTTTAGAGGGGAGGAGGATGCCCAAGAACATGTGACTAGATTCCTGAGCCAATGCTTTGGCATTCAGGACAATGACGCTTTGTTGCTAAGAACATTCATAACCACATTCACAGGCCCTGCCTCGGATTGGTTCACTCAATTGCCAAAGCACAACATTTGTAATTTAGATCAGCTAGTGGACGCGTTCCTCGAACGCTTCACCTTCAACACCAAGAAGAAGGCATCACTAAGTGACCTAGCCAGCCTCAGGAAGTATGAGGAAGAAACCATGGCGGCCTATGGGAACCGATGGAGGACTTTGCTTTCAAAGCTGCCCTACCTCCCTCCTATGGCCGACCTTACCCAAATGTTCTCAAAGAGCTATTTGAGATCGATCTCCATGCTATTGTAGCTGCAACAATATGCCACTTTAGAAGAAGCCCTGGCGCAAGCCAGAATCATTGAGGAGATCAAAATTCAAGATGGTGAGATCGCTAAGCCAAAGAAGAAAGAGTGGTCTAAGAACACCAAGACAGGGACCACGCAACCAAAACCCACTATGGTTAATCAGGTTGCTATCAACATACCTACGCCTGCACAAGCAACACAGCCCCAAAAGGCTAACTATCAGGTGGTCCCTCTTAACAATTATGAATGAGAGAATAATCGACAAGAACAAAATCAGCAGCGTCACCCTCGACGATAATTCACACCATACACAGAGTCCAGAGACTCCCTGTTTGACCGCTTGTCAATGGCAAACTTGATCAACCTGCCCGAGATTCAACCCATCGACCCCAACATGCCAAAACCTAAGGGTTATAGGGAAGACTTGTACTGTAGGTTTCACAGACGAAAGGGGCATGATCTTAATGCATGTTGGAAGTTTAAAGGCTTGGTGCAAGACCTGATAGATAACAAGACATTAGCGGTGGATAATCCCGTAGCACCAGGAAACCAACAGATGGAGGTCTTCAAGGACCCCTTGCCCACCCATGATGCGCAAGCAAAGAATATACAAGTCAATGAAGTGACATAGAACTGCCCCATGCAGGGGTATGTGGGAATGATAAGTATAGTGACTCGAAACAAGAGGTATCCGAGCATAGATGCCCCCGCGATAGCTATAGGAGAGGTGCCAACAATGTCACAACCCCAACAACACTCTCCTCTGCCTAGACCAGTGGTCACGATTCGGACCAAGCTTACCCAAATCTTGAGGACCACGTCGGCTAGGCTCTCCATTTATGAGCTTATACAACAATCGCCGCCCCATCGGGAAGCTCTAATGGAGATATTAAAAGCCATCGAGTTGCAGCCCCATGAGGCAAATGCCTTCAACAACTTCATGGGACATGTCAAATGATGCACTGAGCCAGTCATCACCTTCAGAGAGGACGAATTAAAATCAGTGACTGGTGACATGGCGGATCCACCCCTGCACGTCATCGCGCGGGTCAACGGGATTCCGTATAAGAGGGTGTTGGTAGACACTGGCTCATCCAGTAATATCATTACAACAATGGCTTTGAAGCACTTGAAGTTGCCCGCATCTCACATAGTGGCCTCCACCTATACACTGCGAGCATTTAATGATGCAATATGCTCAATAGTTGGCACAATTGTCCTACCCATCCAAGTGGGACAAAAGACAATTCCTACATTGTGCCACATATTGGAGGGTGAGATGGCTTATAACATCTTGCTGGGCCGGCCATGGATCAGGGACATGAAGTGTGTCCCTTCAATAGCTCATCAATGCCTCAAGTACACTTTCGAAGGGCAGGTGCACGTAGTTCCAGCAGACTTGGAGCCTTTCAAGTATTGCAATACGATGCAATTGATGCCGCAATCGACCCTTCCATCAACGCATGTGGATTTTTAGTTGAATCCATCTAAATAGGGTCCGATTCCATAGGCATCCCCACTGTCAAGTCCCTCAGATCCCCAGTCGGGTCCATCTTCATCGTCTGGTCCTTCACCAACGATGCCACCCATGGTGGCCACAACGAAGGACAAAGGGAAGAAACCCATGGAAGAAGCACCACCTTCAGTCTCAACCATCTCTACTGAAGAGATGCCTAGCAGAATGGAAGTCGAGACGCCTAGTTCACCCGACATGGAGTGGACTCAGGAAGAACTTCCTTTCCCTCCCCTCAATCGCCAACAATCACTGTTGAAATGGCCAATACGGGCCTGGGGGAGTATTTAGTGCGGAACATTGTGGCAACACCCACACTTGAGTCCATGCAGGACATGGGGAGACCTCGCCTCCCCATCGGCACTATTGTTCCTCTAGGCTACCCACCAAACCAGACAAACTTTGTGTACGGGGGCCTTGATTATGGTATTGAACCTTACATGCAAGAAGAAGAAGAAGATGAGGAGCCCTTTATGGAAGATGTCAATTATTTGTCCAACCCAGACTTCGCTTTGAGATATCTTGGCCAATGCAATTGGCATGGATATGGGTTAGGCAGATATGAGCAAGGAGTGCGTGTTCTTTGCCAACCAAGATATCAGATGCCATACGACAAGTCGGGAGTAGGGTTCAACCACCCCCTGCCCCTTGACATCTTGGTAGAGAACATGCAAGGCCTAGGGATAGGCAGCAAGGATGGGTTGGCATTAGATCCATATGCCAATCCTAACATGACATATACATTGGGGGATTATCTCCCATTGTTGACAACCAACCTTGTTGACCTCAACAACCCTTTCCCTTCGCTCGAGAGAGGAGAAAGCTCAAGGACTCACCTACATGAGGGGTACATACAAAATCAGGAAGGATCCTCCGAGGACGAGTCAGAGTATGAAATAGCACCATGGGACCCTTTTGAATCTGATAGCAATCATTCACAAGTGACCCCCATGGATGATTATCAAGAGAGCCTCTTGACAATGTTCCCCTTGGGTGCTCCAATCGAGCCAGTGCCACCTCAGGCAAATCAGGTCCCCCCATAGAGAGCGAAACAACCTCGATGGGACCATATTAATTTGCTCGAGCAGGACGAGCCTCACATGTCGCAAATAGTTTTCGGAGCCAACGAAGGTCTGTGGATCTCTGACAGTGATTATGAAGATGAAACTGAGATGGCATATCTCAATCATGCACGGCAGCAACATTACCCCATAGATATTGACAACATGTTTGAACAACTAGGCATGGGGCCAAGGCATAGGTGGCACCTAAACCCAGCACAATTGGACCAAGTGCTGCATCCGCCACTTTGGGCATACGGAGAGCGCCTTCCACCCAGAGACCCCATAGAGTTATCAGTGCCAAGGGCAGACCCCATCCTTTTATCCACGCATAGGGCCGATCCATTTGTGCCCATACCTCCAGAGCCAGATCCGGAGCACAAAAATCATCAAGGATGTCCGAGATACCACACCCACGGTAATGGAGACCAAAATCATTTCATCAACATGATCTCCATTGACTTAACCGCCCCCATCCGCAATCCAACCGATCCAACATGGTCATTGTATCTAGACATAGATGCCATAGACTGGGATCATGTTAATTCACCACCATCCCCATCAGAGTACTGGCCCTTCGGTGAGATGCTTCATTTCACCCCAAGACCAACTCAAGATATCTTCCATGCTGAAGAGGAACCCGAGGTTCCCAACGTAGATCTCAATTCAGCGAATGATATCAACTTGATCCCAACTCCACACCAGCTGGAGGATGGGTCCCACATGTCAATCGAGGAGATGACTGACGTAGACATCGGCTCTGACCCAATGGATCCATAGATCATCAAGTTGGGGGTAAGTCTATCCCTCGAAGAGCAAGCCGACTACATTACCCTTCTCAAAGAGAAGAAGGAGGTTTTTGCATGGTCCTACAAAGACATGTCGGGGCTAGATCCATAGCTAGTCACGCATAATCTAACGCTTGATCCGACAGTCAAGCCAGTAAAGCAAAAACTATGTAAGATGCACCCAACAATGGCCTTGATGGTCAAAGATGAATTACAAAAGTTGTTGGATGCACAGTTTGTCATCTGCGTGGATTACCCACCATGGTTGTCCAACATGGTGCCCGTCAAGAAGCTCGATGGGAGGATTCGCATATGCACTAATTTTTGAGATCTAAACAAAGCGAGTCCTAAGGATGATTTCCCCTTGCCTAGCATCGATGCATTGGTAGACATGACAACGGGCCACGAAATGCTTTCCCTTATGGATGGTTTCTCGGGATACAATCAAATTCGTATCAATCCCGAGGACCAACTAAAAATGGCGTTCACAATGCCTTGGGGGACATTTTGTTATAAGGTCATGCCCTTTGGCCTTAAAAATGTCGGTGCCACCTACCAATGTGCCATGACATACATCTTCCACGATTACATGCACAAAACTTTGGAAGATTACATGGATGATTTGTTGGCCAAGTCTCTTTTGTGCCTAGATCATCTCGATGACTTAAGCAAGATCCTCGATCGCCTCATCGAACACAAAGTCAGACTAAACCCCAAGAAGTGCATATTTGGCATCACATCTAGAAAACTCTTGGGTTTCATAGTCTCCAAATGAGGAATCGAGGTGGACCCAAACAAAGTCAAGGCAATCCTTGAAATGCTTCCCCCAACTACCATCAAGCAACTCAGAAGTCTACAGGGAAAGGTCACATCAATCAAGCGCTTCATAGCACAGCTATCTGACAAGTGCCGACCCATGAATAAATTATTACACAAGGGGGTAGCATTTCACTGGGATGACGAGTGCCAGTCAGCCTTCGATGACATCAAATAGTACTTGGCTTCGCCACCAGTATTGGCACCACCTAGACCAGGAGTGTCATTCTACTTATACATCTCAGCTACTGAGGTGGCACTGGGCGCCATGCTAGCCCAGAAGAATGAACTTCACAAAGAATAGGCTACTTACTATCTTAGCCGCACCCTGGTCAGTTATGAACTTAACTATGCATACGTTGAGAAGCTCTGCTTGGCAGTGGTGTTTGCTACCAAAAAGCTATGCCATTACATGCTGAGCAACATGACGTATGTTGTGTCTAAGGAGAATCCATTGCGATACATGATGAGTCGTACTTATCATAGTAGTCGCACGATGAAATGGATCATGTTGTTGATGGAGTTTGACATAGAATTCATTGGACAAAAGTCTATCAAAGGTCAAGTCATCGCCGATCAACTAGCAGAGGCTCCTCTTGAAGATAATCAGCCTCTGACTATAGAACTACCCGATGATGGGGTCTTCCATGTTTCAGAATCGCCAGATTTTGATGAGCTTGAGTCACAGGCCGACATAACCCTATTTTTTGATGGTTCTAAATGTGAGCAAGGAGGTGGCATGGGAATTGTATTCTTCACACCACAAGGGGCTCTGATACCCTTGTCATTTAAACTTGACTTCCCGTGCACCAATAACAATGTCGAATATGAAGCCTTGCTCATAGGTCTTCAGACAACCATCACCATGAACATCAAATGCCTGAACATCTTTGGTGATTCGCTGTTAATAGTCAACCAAGTGAAAGGGGTATTCCAATGTAAATGCCCAGTTCTGTAGGCCTACAAAGCCCTTGTGGACAAATTCCTAGCAAAGCTTGAATGGTACGACATCGAGGCACTCCCTCGATCATCAAATCATTTTGCGGATACTATGGCCTCCTTGGGGTCACTAATCCCGCAAGACATGACTGGTGATATGACAACCATTCAAGTCAAAACATTATCGCAATCCATGATGGAGCGTGCAAGCTCTGACTTAATGCTAGGAATCCACTTGATCCAGATTGAACCATCTCCGGATAAGTTCTCTCGAATCCATGATTGTTTGAACCATGCCAACTAGGGGTCCTTGTTCTCCCCTACTCCCCTTAATAGCAACACAATGCTATTCTTGCATATTCTTTCCCACTCAGCTTTTGCTAGGGATGACCTCAAGAGGGATTGGTTGTTCATACCATCGAGGTTTTCGATCAGCAGGATTGGTATACACCCATCAGAGATTACCTCAAGTTAGGTAGCCTCCCACTTGGATTGTCACATGCTACAAAAAGATCATTCAAATAGAGAGCGACAAAACATGTCTTGTTAGGGGACATTTTGTATCATCGTAGCTATGAAGGAATCCTCCTTCGTTGCTTGGACCAGCAAGAGTCCACTTGGGTGATCACCCAAGCGCACGATGGTACCTATGGTGGCCACTTTAGCGGTATGGCCATCAAAAGCAGCATTCTTTGCATGGGCTATTATTGGACATATTTAGAGAGAAATTGTTGTGCTTATGTAAAGAAGTGCGTGAAGTGTCAACACCATGCTAATTTGACACATGTACCTTCTTAGGCCTTGTAATCGATCCAATCAGCTTGGCCATTTTTAGTGGGGCTTAGATCTAATCAAAAAGATCTCCCCTGCATCGTCAGGTCATCACACGTTCATCATTACGGCCATAGAGTACTTCACCAAGTGGGTGGAAGCAATTTCGCTTACCTCTATGATTGGAACCCGCATTTCGGAGTTCATTTTGCATAACATCATATGTCATTTTGGTATTCCATCCAAGATCATCTCGGATAATGGGACGTCATTCAAGAACAAAGACGTGCGTGCTTTGACCACAAAGTACAAGATTTAACATAGTTTTTCAACACCCTATTATCCGTAGGCAAATGGGCAAGTAGAGGCGTCAAATAAAATGCTAGTTGCCATCCTCAAAAAGATAGTCGCAGATAGTCATAAGGATTGGCACATTCAGATCCACTTGCTCTTTGGGCTTATCGCACTAGCATTTGGACGCCCACTAGGGCAACTCTATTTTCGTTGGTGTATGGCTCTGAGGCAGTCATGCCTCTTGAGTTGGAAATTCCTTCCCTATGCATATCAATGCAAGAGTTCATCGATGATGACACTGCATGGTAGGCCTGGTTAGATCAGCTTACGTTGCTTGATGAATGACGTGTCAATGCTCTCGAGCATTTGCGTATCTACCAAGAGCGACTTAAGAAGGCATACAACATGAAAGTTCACCTAAGGGACTTTCAGGTTGGTGACCTGGTCTTAAAAGAGAACCAATAGAACTCTAACTTGTCGCCCCATCTAAGGGACAAGTTCATGGCAAACTGGTTAGGTCCTTATGTGATTGAAAGTAAGATAGGACCTGGGACATACCGACTAGCCTCTCTTGATGGAATCAAGGAACTAGAACCCTTGAACATCAGTCATTTGAGGCCATTCCATATCTAAAAGAGCCATAGCCCAAACCAAAAAGCTCCAAGGATTTCCATAATCGCTTGGTCAATCCCAAAAATGCCCCAAAGGTGCCCATAATCCCTTTGGTCAAACCAAAAAGCTCCAAGGATTCCCATAATCACTTGGTCAACAAATCCCAAAGGTGCCCATAACCTGTGGTCCAGTTTGCCCAGCCATAACCTTTGGTCAAACCAAAATGCTCCAAGGATTCCCATAATCGCTTGGTCAATCCAAAAATGCCCCAAAGGTGTCCATAAACCCTTTGGTCAAACCAAAAAGCTCCAAGGATTTCCATAATCGCTTGGTCAATCCCAAAAATGCCCCAAAGGTATCCATAAACCCTTTGGTCAAACCAAAAAGCTCCAAGGATTTCCATAATCACTTGGTCAACCCAAAAATGCCCCAAAGGTACCCATAAACCCTTTGGTCAAACCAAAAGCTCCAAGGATTTCCATAATCACTTGGTCAACCCCAAAATGCCCCAAAGGTACCCATAATCCCTTTGGTCAAACCAAAAGCTCCAAGGATTCCCATAATCGCTTGGTCAATCCCAAAAATGCCCCAAAGGTACCCATAAACCCTTTGGTCAAACCAAAAAGCTCCAAGGATTCCCATAATCGCTTGGTCAACCCCAAAATGCCCCAAAGGTACCCATAATCCCTTTGGTCAAAACCTCCAAGGGTTGTCCCTCAGGAATCAAACTTGGTCCAACCATCAAGAAAATTCAAAAACAACAAAATAATCAAAAATTACAAAAAAATCTGCATCTCACTTTCATGCATACTTCAAAAATCAAAAATACAAAAAAATAGTTGCATTAGGCATCACATCCATACATTGCATATTTGTTGGTCATACAGGTCAAAAGCACCATAGACTGTCATCACTTGGCAAATCCATCATTTTTCCACATTTTCCATTTTGTAAACAATACAACAAAAATAAACATCATCCATAATTTCACCATATCATAAGTCAGTTGTCTTCTAATGTGTCTAGAGTTTTCGTCATTCAGCTGTCATTAGATTTCTAGCCAAGGCTATACAAAGTCAGAAATATTTTAAAAAGGTAGAGTCATACTTGGATCACACCTTGTTACGTAGCATCCCATCACAAGCTAAAACACATAAAATAATTCCCAAGTTGTGTAAATGAAAGATGAAACCTGCAAAGCAATTCAGGATACCATATAGTGAAAAGGTTATCTCGCTCATCCCCCTGTGCGAATGACCCCAAGAATGCTGAGAGTTGGCAAAAGGACAAGAATCTTCCCTACCCAATTCCCCAAGAATCCCAAGTTCTCAAAAAGTTGCAAAACATCACAAAATTTGCAAAAGTCAACACCCCAAAAGTTTGACAACAAAATCCCACAAAGTGCATACATCAAAAAGCACAAGCAATAGTGATTCTCATCACTCCAAAATTCAAATCCCTTGCTCAAAAGAAAAAACAAAAAATAAACAGTGATTTTTATCACTATAAAAGAGCAAGTATCCCAATACAAATGAAGAAAAGAAGGGAGTCGAACTTGAATCCCTGGAACTCTCGACATTCGGAAGGTCATGAGGTGAACCTTAGTACCGGTTTGGTGGATAGCCTATCGGTCACTGGTGGCAAACCTCCCGCATGACGATATATCTGTCACATTAACTTGTGTGCAGATCAATGTTTGCATGTGGATGAGCTAGCTTATGGTATCCTAGATAGCAACGCAGATTAATCTGACTAAATACAACCAAGGAGTTAGTGGAGCTAATTAGGTGATCCTCAGTATAGGTTTGGTTGACAGCCTATCTAGCACTGGCGGTATCCTGACAAATACCACATAAACGAACTCAATTGCACACACAGGGATGTGAAATAACTTGGTCAAAAACAAGTCCGATTCATACCTTGTTCAAAAATCTTGTAAGATAAAAGTACAGTCTTGGCTAGTTAGTTAAAACATCTGAGTCTCAGAAAACCGTAACTACATTCTAAACCAACTGTGATATCATTCATTATTTCATCATCAAAAAATACACAAAAACAGAATATATACATGCAAAGTCATTTACCATAGCAATCGCCTAGAACAAAAAGCCATAAGTCCTGTACAGTCTATGGTGCCATCGCCAAATATCAACAACTCATTTCATCCATTCCATATACATATCATATAACTTAGAAACATTTGCATTCATCACAACATATGCATACATCAATGTAAATTAACATGCATCCATCAACATCAATCACTGTACATAAAATCAAATCACAACACATGTATAAACAAAAAGAAAGTCATCTGTATATATGTATCATCAAAAATGCCCTCAGGCTACAATAATCCGGTCCTCTGACCTCACAAAAAGGCAAAAACTCAAAAACCCCCAAGCCTAGGGCGTCGACCACCATGATCATGCAGGATCGGTGCGACGGGAACTACCCCCCGTGGTGTGGGTCCTATGGGACCTCTCAGGGCGACTGCTATGCTAGCCCCCGCATCATGCCCACTAGCGCCTCCCTCATCCAGTCACCTACGCCGAGAGGATGCTGACTACTCAGTATCGCTCCCTCTCGAGCGGCGCGATGATCCACCTAGAGAAAGTGTAGGGATCCACCCATCGAGGTGGCTAATCTTCGCCTCTAGCTCCAACCGATGCCGCACCAAGTCCATCTCCCATTGACGATACATATCCAAATTCTCGTTGCACTATGCCAACTATGTCTATAGGAGATCCCTCTCCCGCGCAGCATCGGTATCCCCATCCCATCGATGGTACGCAGCTAATGCATTCTCCCACTCTGCCAGATATGTTCATAGGAGATCCCTCTCCCACAGCGCATCCCCGAGCTCCTCATCCCACCTCCGGAGTAGCCCCTCCAATCATGCATTCTCAGCATGCAACCCCGCCTCCGTATCCTCCGAGCCTACCTGAGGCATCGACATCTCTGGAATGGCAGCCTACTCTGGCTCCCACTACTCCGGGACGTCCTACATCTTCGATGGATCCGAAACCCCAAAGTCCTCACCCACATCATCCACCTCAACCATGTCCGCATCCTCCAGCGGAGCCCCCCAACCCTCTCCTGGTGCCTCTGCACCCTCATCGCCTCTTCTTTGCATCTACCCCTCCTAGAGGCCCCTCTCCCCGCCATCGCCATAGTGTCCACCACTCCTCATACTCAGCCATCACCTCGACGTTGTCCATGTTCGGGGCATCAATAACTGTATCTGCCTCCTCCCCTAGCGGCTCGATGATCGACGAGGCCAAGGTCTTCTCGTCCCCTCGACGTCGATAGATCAAGGGCTCACCAGGAAACCCCTGGCGCACCCCAAACTATCGTGTCACTCGAACGTACGGGAAGTACTCCTACTCAGTCCCGTGCCGCCCGATCAGCCACCTCCCCCTATGTACCCATCGGAGCCACTCCCCAGCCTCAGGCCAAGCGGGACAATCTCGATATGGCCACCATACCACATCTCCAGGAGCAAGCCGCATGAAGGCCTCGATGTAGTGACCCACGTCACCAGCCCACCATCGACTGTGCCCCCTCTCCTCCGACCTGTACCACAAGGCCGCATACCCTATATCTCTATCCACCATCTTCGCCCGTGTCATCCAGGGTAAACCAAGTGGTCGATCCACCGCTATGTGCTACCAAGCCCAGCTCTGCAATAGATAGCTACAACCAATCCCCTTTCACCTCGATAGCGGACCTCATACAACTCATCATAGAGCTGTGCTAGCAGTGTCTACCCCCATCTCATGATCAGGGGCTCATGAGTCGGACACTCCACCAACCGAAAGACCACCTCCAACAGGTTCCATGGGAACCTCGCACCCAAAGAGTCAGGCAGCAGCATGTTGGAGATGAGGCTCATCAGCAGTGCATGCCTCACCCCCACCATGCCCCTCTCAAACCACCACCGTACCAGGATGCCACCAATCTGGCAGTCACCCTCTGCCCTCTCCACTGGGCTATCCACACCCACCTCCTCCCCATGCCCAAAGTAGCGTGTCAGTACTGCTGTCCGTTGATCCCGTGGCGTGGTCCTGATCGATAGCCCGTCTATCGAAATCCATAGAATCCGATAGACATCCTCAAGCGTAACTGTCATCTCCCTTGTTGGGAGATGGAAGGTATTAGTACGAGGATCCCACAAGTTGATCAGGGCCGTCAGATAGGCCCGATCCCCCACCATCGGCTCTAGCCGAGTCACATGCTTGAGCCCAAGGGCATCAAGCCACTCCCAGTCCTCCACTGTCAAAGCCTCTCGGGCGTCAAAAACACGGTCGGCACACGGTACCGGCTCTTCACCACCTGCAAATCATAAAAAACACAAAAACATTAAAAACATGAACAAAAAACAAAATGTATAGACAATACTATAAATGTACACAATATTTTTTTAAAAAAAGTTAACCTAGGGGTTTTTACCTAGTTTAATCGACAAAAAAAAAAATAAAAAAGTTAACCGTAGGGGTTTTTATCCTAGTTTAAATGACAAAAAAAAAAATAGTTTTTAAAAAAAAAAAGGTGGTAACCTAGGGTTTCATCCTAGTCTATAACAAAAACAATAGGTTTATTAAACAAAATCCAAAACACAAAACGTTAACCTAGGGTTTTTAAAAAAAAATTAAAAATAGTTTTTTAACCTAGGGTTTTCAACTAAGTTTTAAAACTGACAAAATGTAACCTAAAAACCTAGGGTTTTGCGTTCAGTTTATCCTAGGGTTTTAGTTTAACAAAAACATCAAAAAAAAACAAATTTTTTTACCTAGGGTTTACCTTAGTTTAAAATGGAAAACAAATTTCAGAATTTAATTACGTCTTTTTAAAATAAATTTAAACTAGGGTTTCATTTTAACTCGAAAAACAAAAAAAAAACATAAAATAAACATGGTTTACACTAGGTTTTGATCTAGGTTAAAAAAAAAAAATTTTTTAACTAGGTTTTTAAACAAAAAAAAAATTGTGCTTTTAAACTGTTAAATACAAAAACAAAATAAAAGAGGAAGTGCACTCACCGGTCTCACCTCGGCTCTGCCACTGGAAGACCTGGTTCATGAACTCATGGTGTTGGGAAAATTCGGTAGCGCTTCACTTTGCAGAATCGACCTCCTCCTCCTCAGAGCTCCAAATCGCCAGAAAAATCGAATGCAAATGAGCCCAAACCCTAGTTTTGGCCCTTAAATAGGCTTTTAGGCTTGTATTCGTTCCTCCCTGGGATGAGCGCTCTAGTTAGCGCTCGTCCCACCCTAGGACGATTACTAAATTGGTACTCGTCCCACCCAGGGACGAATACAAAGCAAGATAATAAAAAAAATCAAAAACAACAAAAAAATGTACCAAAAAATGCAATAAATCTGCCAAACAAAAGGGACTTTGCACCTGATATTATTGGCTTACAAAACTGATGTCGGGGTCACAAATTGTCACTATCCTACTCCCTAAGAAGGCTACCATAGCCGGACCGCTCCATGGGAGGACGAATTTTTGCCAATTTCATCCCCAAGCTAAAAAGGGTAAAAAAAAATTTTTAATTTTAACCCCAAACGGCATCACCAAAAGGGTTCAAACCCACCAAAAATAGGTCCAAATGTTGGGAAACTGCTTAAGCATTCAACGGAAAACATCTGAAGGCACCCTCACCTAAGTCATCTTGGGTCAAGCGACTCGTCGCTTTTCTCATGTCGGTCATTCCCTCATCGATTCGTCGCTTGAGGGGGTAGTCACACTTAGTCACCAATCAACAAATACACACCCAATCAAGGCAATGGCATGCATTCAAAGAATCATTGACAAAGACAATCACGCTCCTGCTTGGGGCAGCAAACAAGCAATAATCACAAGCTGATCAAACACTTGGCATTCGTGAATCATGAACTCAAGGTTCCCATAGACAAAAGGTTGCGCCCTTTGCCTATTCATGACTGATCAATGTCCAAGCTCAAGTCACACCTCACCAAAATAGGTTAACACTTGAAATTAAGTTCCTTCGCTCGTCAAAAGCAAGGATTCAAGAATGCATGCCCTTTCCATACTTGGGGCATCAAAATTTGGTTAGGTTACTGAGAAACCCTAATCATTAGTGCTTTGGTTATCTATTTTTGCTCAGCACTGCGCCACGCACAGCGCATCCCAAAAAGGGGCATCTGTAGACACCAAAACAACACCAATCCGATTATGTGACTGCAAACACTGATCGCATTGACACACATAGACCCCAAGGGCAGCCCCCAGAGGTTAAACAGTGGTCCTAACCACTCTCACAATAGTTTTGGAAGGTCAAAGATCAATTTGGCACCTTTCAGGCACTTTGCTCCTTATTCGTTCCACCCAGGGACGAATACAGACTGGTATTCGTTCCACCCAGGGACGATTACTAGCGTTCGCTCCTGGGTGGGGCGAATAGCAGGTTTGATGGGCAAAAAGTCAAACCTCGACACATGACAACTCAGATCCACCACTTAACTATCCCTTCATTGCATGGGAGTGCGAGTGAGTTTTTTTGAGCTCAAAGAGGCAGTCATAGAGGCAGTTATGAAGCCCTTAATCAGGGAGAAGTCTTCTCTTCATTGAAAAAAGCATGATTGCCAAGTGGCACCTCTGCATGCTAATTCAAAGAGACCCTTGGGTCTATAAAATGGTGAGTCTTCTCACCCAAAAGGATATACAGAGAAGGAGCATTTGAGCAATGAAGTGCTGCCAATTTACATCCCCATTTTGTGATTTGTGCCTTTCACATCCCTAATCTCTCTTTTGGAAGGGAGGTTAT
The DNA here is from genome assembly GCA_028583015.1 of Wollemia nobilis. NCBI lineage: Eukaryota > Viridiplantae > Streptophyta > Pinopsida > Araucariales > Araucariaceae > Wollemia > Wollemia nobilis. Next base: position 2,819,564 of record JAQPPZ010016363.1, on the reverse strand, counting down.
TGGGTGACTATTGGAAGCACAAATCCGAACCCAAAACCCGATATTTGGCCACAACATCCTACCAAATTTGTCGAAAATACCCCACAAGAGGTTTTGGACCCATCCCAAGTGGATTGGTGTCGAAACAGGGCCTCAAACGATGGGCGCTCTGCCCCCGGGCGCCCCCGCACTACCGCAGGTCTAATCGCCCCACCCCAGAGCGATTAGAAATCTATGGCAGATTTCCTTTCTGTTATTTTTGCATCTTATTCTAGGTTGTTCAAATAGGCTGTAGTTTAAATTTCATGTGATTTGGATGAGTTTTGATCATGTTTTTATCATTTCTCGCCTTTACTAACATGCAGGTAGCATCATCAAATTCCCGGTGATAGAGGCCGAATTGGGAAAATCTGACCTTCTGGGTCTTCCCAAAATACCCCCTTTTACCTAACCCCCAACTTTGCAGGTTATTTGGAGCCTCCGAGATAAGACATTTGGGAGGGTGCTTTCTAACTGATTGTTGTAGGTCTAATCGTCCCACCCCGGAGCGAATACAAATCCATGGCGAATTTTTTGACTGTTCCATTTGTAGTGCCTTCCTGGTAACACACTCATGCTTCTGTTAAAATTTTAGGTCATTTTGATATTATTTGGTTATCGTTTTAATATTTTCATATATGCACTAATCACAGGCCTTGGGGATTGCATGTTTCATTTTATCTACAGGTGCTACTAATCTCTTTTGTTTCTTTGAATGTAGGTCTTCGACACCAGAGGAGCAGCAAGGAGTCAAGACTCATCAACACAAGCGGCGGTGACGTTTTGGTCCGCCCATTTTACATGTGGGCACGCGGAAGAAGGCTTACCAATCCATGTTGTAACGAAGCAATGTTTAACGCTCCTAGCCCCTAGAAAGGGAGGAGACGTCTTGTAACCGAGCTTTTAAGGCATATCAATAAAAGGGTCATGCTTCCAATATTGCTTTCATATCTTGTTTCCATTCGTCTATGCTTCTTTCCTTTCATGCATTTTCAATTTCTAGGACTTAAGCGTTAAGTTTGTTTTGCATGCATCGCGCTTGGTGTTTGCCTTTTTGTTTTCGTATCCTCGTGCTTTCACAATGTAGTCTATTGTGCTTCATTTTTGTTTTGATTACGTTTTCATAAATATGAACTAAAATTTCATCATTGTAGACGATATTGTGGTCAATGAGTTGCTCCATTCTCCTAGATAAGTTTTGACCTTCCATATTCATGCATCCATCAAGCAACATTGTGGTCATTTGCTTTAGCCTTGGAAATCCATGTTATCATTTTTCACACAGTCTGTGTGTTTTTTATTTGATATAAGCCACATGTTCCACGTCTATCCTGATGTAGCATTGGAATTGTCTTGGATATATGTTTAATGTACATGGTGGAGTGTTATTTTTAACTCATGAGATGCCACCATGTATCGACCCCTAGATAAAGGAATAATTATCCACTAAATTATAAGTTGCACATTTAAGGAGGTGCAAATTTATTCACTATGGTTGTGTTTGAATAATCTATTTGAATGATGATGCTCAACATGGGAGCAACATTACAATCAAATGGTTAAATTAGATAACAAACAACATTTCTAGATACCCATTTGGCTATTTTCATACTTTGTGTACACATTTCAATCAAACACAACATGAACTCACTCATTCACACCCAAACATGTATTTTTGGACTTTTAAAATTTATGCAAATCAAACAGTTTGGGTTTTTTACACTTACTAGTGGTGTACCACTCCTACCACTCAATATCGCACATCCTCCTACCATCTCAGCTCTGGCTTGATATTTCACTAGCGCTCTGCTTCAAAATATCTCTATCACTCTCCTCCCAAACTCACACAACACAAATTATGCTTGCATGCATCAAATAGGATTTTATTCCTAAAATTTTGTAGGTTCGCACCCATACGTGTGAACCTAGTTCACACACTATCATGCAAAATTTGTTTGTACACTACTCTGTGAACCAACCCTCGCCACCTCATATTTACTTTTTTTGACTGTTTTAGATTTCTCTTCAATTTCCATCTCTATTTTCCCCATTTTTCCACTTTTGGTCACCATCATACTCATTTCCACTATTCATCCACTTTATTATTTATTCCTCACTTAAGAGGGTATTCATACAAACATCCACTTTGTATGTGATCAAACAACCAAACATACAATCACGGGTATTCCATCTGTCTAAGAAATTTTTTACTGAAGATTATCTCAACATAAATCCAATCCCAATCAAACATTTTCTAAATCATGAGAGCCACATGACAAATGAACACATCTTGATTCCATTATTTATAGTGGCATTGACGATATTGTAAATGATGCACTTGATATGTCCTTGCAACACAACTCTAATGGTTTGACAAATATGATCATGCACTCATCAATAAATCAGAAGCAAAAATTTGAAAATACATTCGTTCTATTCACAATTGGAACATCTTGCGTTGATCACAAGAACAAAGTAATCTTAAGTTTCTCCCAAAAGAACCCAGTACGATATTGCAAAATGTTGTACTAAATAGACAAATTTACTTGTTTTATCATCGTGTTTCTTTTGTAATCATTCGTATTCATTCACCCATACATTCTTCATATTTCCAATAACTTCATCATCTTCTTCTATCATATTTTTGTATTAAATTGTGTTTTACACAACATAGTACAAAAGGGAAAAATGTAGACACCTAAAAGTCGCATATAATCACTCATAGTTTCTTGTAGGTATATGTAGTCTCTTATAGGTATACGTAGTCCCATGTAGGTATACATAGGTACCTGTAGGTATGCATAGGTACACCTGTAGGCATGCACAGTCACCTATAGGTATGCGTAGCCAATCGTAGTAAATAGGAGTTACTTGTAGTTACAAAACCTACAAAACTACACTAATCATGTGTAAAATACCTTCTATTCATGAAAGGGCCATCTACAAGCCCCTTTAGGCCATCTAAGCCCTTTCCAACACCTACTTAGGGTCACAATGCGACCATTTCTTCCAAAAACCCTAATCATGGTAATTTTAATTTTATTTTGAAAGTCACTTTATCCCTAAAGTGTACTTTATGGTCTAAACATGTTTAATTAGGGTTAAATCAATATTAGACTTAATTCTATCCTCACACATGTGTGCACCCACTATTTAGTTAGGATATTTTCATAAGATGCTTAACCTCACCTTAAACTAATCTAGGATTTTTCTAATTAGGGTTAAGCCTAACCCTTCTTCACGCTTGTGTGCACCTAGGATATTTCTTCAGGGCACATGAAGGAATGACTCACATTCCACTTCATCACCCTAACCTCACCATGGTAGAACCTAACTCAAAGTTTAGGCCACCTCACAAAGGACACCTCATCTCCCCCCAGCCTTAGCCCACTCTATAAATAGATGGCCATTTTCACCATGAAACCCTCTCTCACCCTTTTGGCTAACTTACCAAAACTCTACAAAAATCACTCCATAACTTCTTCCGTCACTTCAACATCCGTTAGACATCAAGTTATAGTGCTAAAATACCATTCGAACATAAACCAACAGAAATAGCCAACCATAGCAAGTTTCACACATCGTCGTGCGAACCTGATAAGAGGTTCACACATCGTCATGCGAACCTGGTCTACAACAATATTGTAGCTACAAATGAGGTAGGTATCTTCTGTTTACATTTTTTATAGCATTTCCTCGAGTTTTTAGCATGTTTTATATCATTTTAAGGTCATTTTTGTTTTTCTAAATACGAGGTTTGTTCTATGACAAGTCCCCAAACATACTAATTCATTTTTGCAGGCCCTAACAGGTATACAAGAAATTTCCAAGCATCCAACCGGTGGCACACATATAAAGAAGCCCACCTAGATTGAGAGCACTGGAAAACATCATCAAATGCATCTACATTCATATTGAAAAAAAAGAGATATCTTTTTTAGAAAAAAATTGTTTTGTAACCCCTTTTGAAATCAATAAAAAGAACATTTAACATATGTTTCTTTAGTTTTAAAATTGATGTTCACTTTCTGTGTGTTAACTTTCTGTGTGTTACACTATGTATTAATTGTGTATTGGCTGTTTATACAACTCATATGATATAATACATTCTATGCTGTGTGCTTTGAGCAATATCTCTTATATTATTGTATGTACAACTTTGGAGTGTTTGTTTATTACCACCATTTAGGGCTGAACATACGAAAAACTTTTTCACGAGTTGATAATTGCATTTAATATAAAATATTCTTTCAAAATATGTTCCGATTATGGAAGATGAGGTTGTCTTCAGTTGTAGTTTTCTGGCCGTGCCTCCATCATTGCTGCTATCAACAATTAACTACAGGAAACCAACAGTTTTTTTTTTTAACTTACCTGGTTGAGGTAACACCCGTGTCGAACGGCGACAACCTTGATGAGTTTGAATTGTAACACGCAATATTGTTTTACATGTGTAGCTGCTAACCGTAACGCGGCTTCAGATGGACTCCACCATCCTTGCCCTCTATAATTTAATTGGGAGTACAAACAGTGGCGATAGCTTGGAGGCTGCTGAACATACGAAAAAATTTTCCACGAGTTGAGAGTTGCATTTATTATAAAATATTCTTTCAAATTATGTTCCGATCATGGAAGATGAGGTTGTCTTCAGCTGTAGTTTTCAGGTCGCGCCTCCATCATTGCTGCTATCAACAGTTAACTAAAGGAAACCAACAATTTTTCTTTTACCTGGCTGAGGTAACACCCGTGTCGAAAGGCGACAACCTTGATGAGTTTGAATTTAACACGCAATATTGTTTTACATGTGCAGCTGCTAACCGTAACGCGGCTTCAGATGGACTCCACCATCCCATCCTTGCCCTGAATAATTTAATGGGGAGTACAAACAATGGCGATAGCTTGGACGCTGCATTCCCAGAAACAAAAGAAATAAAAATTAGTTGGCCTCCCTAGGTGTTGACAAGGATATGGACGTGCCATTTTTTTTTTTAATATAGAAGCTTCATTTATAAACATCAAGACTGTCAAAACAGATGGAAGCGAAATAAATTAGGAAAGTGATAAAATACTATGAACCAAGACTTCCTTACGCTAGGCCGGCATTCCAAAATGTGCGTTGGAACGTCACATATCCTGATGTCACCCTGGGCCAGCGCTACATATTGATTCATATACGTTGTCGTGGCAAATGGGTTTTTTTACACTTTAAAAAAAAAAAAAAAATCAGTTTTATTTTTTAAGGTTTTATATTTACTTAGAAGTATGTGTATAATATTATGTGGTTTAAACTTTGACTCTTACTTACATCATTAAAAAAAATCAATATTATATATTTATATTTATAATATTAAAAAAAAATTGTATTATATCATATTTTTTAGAATAGTTGTCTAAATTAAACCTAATTTTTTAAACTCAATAACCATTTCAATGTACCACTAAACCCCTACCTCTTCAATACCCAATTTTTAATGAATACTTCAAAAGCTATCCTATAAATAATCTTCGCAACATGTTTAACCAAATTATCACAGCTCTGTGTTTCATCCCCCTGATCTCTTTCCGCTTTTTAAAATCACCATCGTGCGATTTTAAATACAAGAAACAAAGAAGTCTTGATTGGCTTTCAAATTGCAGCAGAGGTCTAGTTTGAGTTCAAATTGCAGAATCTGTAGATATTGCTAGGAGGGTTGGAGTGATAATGGGAAAAGGAGGGAGTGGGGGAGGGACGAAGCATCCAATCTACATAGGGGTGAGGAAGAGGAGATGGGGGTTGTGGGTTTCCGAGATAAGAGAGCCCAGGAAGAAGAACAGGATCTGGCTGGGGTCTTTTCCGACGCCGGAAATGGCGGCCCGGGCGCACGATGCGGCCGCCTTCGCGCTAAGAGGGCCGTCCGCCACGTTCAATTTCCCTGAATCGATTCACTCGCTTCCCCGCGCGTGCAGTTGTTCGGCCGCCGACATACAGGCCGCCGCCGCCCAGGCTGCCTACGAATCTTCTTCTCAACACCAGCAACGTCAAACATCAGAGCAACAAGAGCAGCAACAAGAGCAACCTCGTTCCAGTGCTAACATTACTAATAATGTGGATTCAAGGTTTCAGACGGTCACGAGTCCTCAGCAAGTTCACGTGTCCTCAGTTGATATCTCTGAAAGAAGGAACGGCGAAGACGTGGATTGTTGGTTGGACTTGGTCATGAACATTGCAGACGGACTGCCGCTCGGATCGGCGCTCCTCCATCACAATCAATTCGTTGCAGAGGACGAACAAGATTATGAGTTCGTTTCTCTTTGGAATTTCAGCTAAACGAAAGAGATTGCATTTAGTGGTGGTGACAAAGGTGAAAGTATTCTGAACAAAGCAACGTTCGTGCGGTATAGGTCCCAAAAAAGAGTAAGTGTAGTTTGCTATAGTTGGTGGGTTCTGTTCTAAAAGTGTACCTGCAACGTTCTGTTTTCTTTCTGCTACGTTCAACATGTACATACTTGTTTTCTATGTTAGAATTTCACTCTTCCGGTTCAAAGAACGTTTCTGCTCTTGCTGTTATTTTCGATGGTTTTGTATGTGCTTGACGTTATTAATAAATATGAGTCATTGATAAGGTTTGAATACTCTTGGAAGTTAGAGCGGTAATCTTAGAAAAATGCTTTCTAGAGAATCCATCGAAATTTCTGGCTCAGAGAAATTGTATTTCAAGCTGTATATTATGGAGTTATGACAGATGTGAAGGAAGAGAACCGAGAGGGCTTCTGGGGGCATGTGCTTTTTTTCACTATACATGTAGAACCTTTGCATGATACTTTCGAGGGGAACATGATGAAACTACGCGATATACTAAAAAATATGATTTTGATGTTTGAATCTACGCTCACATGATAAATAGATAGGTATATGTTGTACTAGGAAGGTGAGAAATATGTGTAAGAAGATCCTTATACGCTTTTATCGATGTCAACGAATTGGTCGAGTGTTTTTTATATATAGATCTTTGTGATGGTAAAAGGTTGTCATACTTAAATTTTATTAAATTTAATTATAACCAAACAAAATTTATTCTTATTTTTTAAAAGGTTGCCTGCACCCGACATGTATGACCTCTTTGTCTTCACCCCTGTAATGACTGTATTCTTATCCTCCCAATAGATTTATATTTTAGAAACTTATTAAAATAAATTTAAATTTTTAAAATGAAAAATTATTCTATGAAAGAATACATGTTTTGACATAACAAGGACATTAATGATGATGAAAGAATACATGCTTTTGACATAACCAGCCAAACACAGCCAATTATTACATTAGTCAACATTCAAAAACATAAGGGTCATTGCCCTCAAACTCCAACCCGAATCATGAAAAAATAATATCCAAAAGAGTCAAATAGACTGTAATGGAGTCTTATTCGAAGAAGATCGTATTCACAACACTACTCTTAGAAAAATATATATTTTCAAAATTGCACACGACTGGAAATTCCACGTATATGAAGATCAAACACACTACAGTGCTAAAATTAGTTTAATGCCTTTCAAAAACACTTGACACACACCCAATAAACATTGACAAGAAGAAACACTATTGCATTGAAACATCGAACACAGAAAATGACTTTGCAAAAATCTCTTAAGACATATGGCGGTCCAAATCATACAACGCGTCATAGCGAGCTATGTAGCCACCTCTTATATACTGCGAAACAACCGACAGAACGGAAGATCCATACATTCTTTCATCCGTTCATTCGATTAATTCTTTTCTCCCCTCTGACGAAACCCCGAAAAACCCCATTACATTACATAACAAATACGACGACCACAAGATAACCAAACCTGAGAGAACACACGTTCTCATTTAACTGCAGCAAAAATAAAACCCTTATAACAAACCCTCACCGCACCAGCCGGCAGTGTGCGAGCCGCGAGACTCGAACCCTAGATCTATCTCCCGCCGCCACCGTTGGGGCAGTCGCGGGCAAAGTGGCCGCTATCCCCGCAGTTGTAGCAGCTTCCGCCACCACCGCCGCCGCCTCCACCCCGACCGCCGCTTCGTCCTCTGCCGCCACCGCCACCATAACCGCCGCCGCCGGAGCTGTAGCCACCGCCACCGCCTCCATAACCACCGCCGCCACCGCCTCCATAACCACCGCCGCCACCGCCTCCATAACCACTGCCACCGCCGTAGCCAACGCCGCCGCTACGACCGCCTCGACCCCCACCGTAACCACCACCGCCGCCACCGCCGCCGCCACTTCCGCCCTGAACGTAGGCGCCGTTAGGCCCCGTCACGTCGAGGGCCTTGGTTCTCCCGCTGGGCTCATGCTCCACCGAGAACTCAACGGACTCCCCCTCGGCCAGGGATCGAAACCCGTCCGAGTGGATTGACGTCTGGTGGACGAACAGATCTTCAGTACCATCATCAGGAGTAATAAATCCGTACCCCTTCTGCGAATCGAACCACTTCACCTTGCCGGTTCTCTTTCCTCCCTGGGCCATGATTCGAATCCCTCCAACACCTCACAGAAAACCAGTTAAAAAAAAAAGGAGTCGAGCCTTGCACTGGTTAGTCGGCTGTTTTAAATATTTTAAATTTGTAACGGTTGTTTAATTTGCTGTTTTAGTTTAAATATTTTAAATATTTTTGTTGTTTTTTAATAAAAATAAAATAAAAATTATTACGGCTATGACCTCTTTGCCTCCCACCCCGTCAACCCGTCAACCATTGTAAGAACCCCTACATAAAAATACAAATTCTAATAAAAATATAAACATCTTAAACCTTAAACCGTATTGTTCTTTTTTACTTGTAAATATATAGGTATGTTACACACTCTTTCCTAAACAAAGTTCTTTTATTGTCCTTTAACCTTCTATGTAAACAAATAAACAAAGTTCTTATATTGTCCTTTAACCTTTGAATGAAATGATAACTTATATACTTTACAAGTTGTTTTATAACTTATATACTTTACAAGTTGTTTTATTGTTGTAAAACAAATATATAATATTGTACGATGAAATAAGATGAAATTACATGCATGATTTTTTATGTTTATATTTTTCTCTTAACATATTGGGCAACATGAGTAACATGTAAATTTATTTTGTGTGAGTAACATGTAAATTTAATTTTCACAAAATAAATTTTAAATAAGTGTTTAATTACTTATTAATTTAATTTAATTTAAAGAATTAGAATATGAATAAAAAAAATTTATATTTTATATTTTATAATTTTTTTTAAAATTAAAGTATTTATGTAAAGAAAATTTAGGTAGTATAATACATAATTTATTTTTGAAAGTTCTTATTAGAAGTAGACATAGCCTAGTTAGTAATAAGAAAAAAAAAATCTATGAAAAATCTAATCCATATAGAAGATACTACAATAAAATTGATTATCAAGGATAAGGTGATCCAACATGATATCATAACTCCTAAAACCAAAAGGTTAATATGTAACTTCCATAGATACTAACCAAGTTTTTCTAAGATTTAAAATTGGATCAAGTGGAAGTGGAGATTGAATTCAAATACTTTATGGATTTTCTTCTAAAAAAAACAGTTTTCCTCAATATTTTCTCTAGTAAAAAAATAATAGATAAAATAATGGTTGGTGGACCTTGGTTTTGAGGCAAAGATGCATTATATGTAAGACCATAGAGATTAAATTAAAATAAGGAGAATGAGATCAATAAGGGGATAATGAAAAATTGCAATTCGTTGTCACAAACATTATAATACTAGACATATGGTAAGAGATTGTAAAGTGAAAATAATGGAGAAAGAGATGGAAAATTCTGGGTATGAGACAAACTTCAATATGAAACAAGAAGACCATTTTCCACTCCTCGAAAGTGGAAATGAAAACCCCTCTACATCATGAAATGACAAAGACCATTATAGTTAACTTGAATCAACCATTAGAGAGAAAAAATCACACAAAGAATGAGGAAGTACAATATGCAAGTTGAAATATAGGAGTTAAGTGTCCAAAGGAAAATTGAGAGGTAAATTTTATAGCAAATAAGATGAAGGAGGTCAAGGTTGATCCAATCAATTCATCTGTGCTTCCCTCAAGTAGCATAAAATCTTGTCCTTACAATAACAATAAAAGTGATTTAGAGTTTATTTTATGCACTTTAGGATTTCAAGGGCAACAAAATAAATAAATAAATGATGATATCCATAGAAATTTAGGGTTTCAAGGGAAACATAAGAAATAAACTACTATTGAGTATCATCCTTGTACTTTAGGGTTTTTCTACTGGATTTTTAAGTCTTACCACTACAAAATATCTTAGTTCCCAATGTAAAATAACCATAATATTAAAGTTTTAAATAATAATATAAGAGTAGAATAATATATGAGAAAATTAATATGTATATCAAGGCATATATAATAAAGAAAATAATATTAATTTATATACTAAAATATGAATGTAAATAGATTGAATCATTCACGAACTATGCATGAAAAAAACTTACAATATTAATTGCTCAAAAATCCATATACAAGCTTTATTACTTCTCTTATTATATTCAGATAATGAGATATATGAATATCATATTGCTATCCAATGGAGTGTTATCTCCATAATATAGCTATAGTAATGTGACTCTTCAAATGCTTATCTATTGCTCTCCATATGACAAGTCCCACGACTCTTGGCTTATCAACACTTTTGTAGACCTTTTTCATAGGTGTTTTCCATAACACCTTTCCATAACCTGTCTTCAATGTACTTATTGCAAGATGGTTCATTTGTATTCAATTTTTATTTAGTTGTAATGCTTCCTACGAAATACCTGCAATGTCCATTTATTGAAAACAGTGAAATATTTGCATAGTATTTGCATGAAATTACCATTATTTATCACATAATGTCTCATGGATAAGATTTATAAAAAATAACATAAATAATGTAAATTATACATAACATTCATCAAAATCACATCCACAATCATTAGCTTTGCATAAAAAAATAAATAAAAATTGTATAGTTTAATCACGATTTATCACTCATCACAAACCTAGGTACTGTCTATATTTTATTGGCTTCATAACTCTCACCCAATTATCCACAACTCTCTACCATACTCATTGAACATGATTAGTGGGAGTTTTTGAGAAAAATAGTCTGGTGGCTATAAATTATATAAGGATCACCCACAATAGCGAGCACTCAAGTGCTCTAAAATCCATTCACTATGAAATTAAAATACCTTCATGACAAAATAATGGATAGCTCCTTAGTGTTTGGTCTGAGGGGTCACAAGTTGAACACCTCCATATCAATGACTAGTTCATAGGAATGTAGGACCATATTGGAACACTTTAAACCATGATCCATGCATTTCATCTAATCTTAAATCAATAATATGCACTAGTTTTACAATGTAGAAAAATACTAGTGAGCACCAAGGCCATGCAAACCATTGAATCTCTTATGTATTTTTGGCACTCTTTTTGAACCCAAAGCAAGTGTCTTAGTATCTCCAAATACCATGGATTTCTCATCATACATTTGATGAAATGTACTTATTTTCTTAGTCGAAGATAGTATAAAAAGAAAGGCCTTACAATAGTAAATAACCAAATACATGGAAGCCACCCATGGCAAAAAAAAGGGAGGACATAGAAGAAATTAAAGTATATCTACTATTGGCCATAAATGTTGACTTATGTGGATAGGGCCATTATAGTCACCTAGATGATTATTGAGTTGGTTGCTCAGCACATAGGTGAGCATACCCTACCTACTTGTGTCCTTCAAAAGTAGACACCCCATTAGTTGTTAGATTGAAAGGGGCCATACCAATAACATCAATAGGTGCACCCTTCTAGAAAAGCAAGTTATGACCTAGAAACACTCTAATATCTAAAGCCGCAAAGCAGGAAAGAATTGATTGTAGAAGACCCATTACATGCTTCCTAGATGGAATCCCCAATAAAATTTATGGGTGATGACTATAATAACTACCTATCCAAGGTCCCAAAAGCTCTCAATATTTGTAGTACCAGATAAAAATACCTCAAGGTGATCGATTATCAAATGAAGATGAATCTCAAATGTGAATGGAAGATAGAGATTTGTGTTTTTAAAGTGGATTTTGGCAAGAAAATATTTAAATTTTTGTCTATAAAAGGGCATTTAATTTTCATTAAAATTCATTTGGAACTAGTTGTTTGTGCCTAATATATGACCTTGTATTCTCTTCCTTTCACCCCTTTTATTTTACATAAGCAAGTCTCATACCTTGATCCATTCAGTAAGGAGCATCAAACCTCTTTTGGGTTCATGCATATAAATTTATTGATACATATATTCATGCTTTGGTAATAGAACCACACTAGGTTTTCTTTTATAATATTATTTTATCTGATTCCATTTCAAAATATCCATCCATCCACAATTCAATTAGATTTTTGTGTGAGAATAATACCAACAATTTTTAAATATATGTCCATATTTTCATAATATTTTTAAATACTTATTTAAGAAGACATATATTATTTGTGGAAGCTGCTAACAAGTGTTTTTTTGTTTCTTGTTTCTTTTTAATTCTAAAATTTTCTTCCTAAACTAGTTTCATTGTGTCCCATTATATAGAATTCAATTCATGTTGCATGCCTTTCAAAGTCTTCATTATTAGGTTCATAATTATATATATTCTCATAAGTAGATTGTTGCTATTAATAAAAATCATGATTTTATCTTTGCATATATAATTACTTTATGGATTAATTTTATTTTCTCAAACAATTATTATACCATGGAACAAATGACCATAGTTGCATGATATGGTAGACCTAAAAGAAGACCATGAAAACGTCAAACATACAAGAATATGTTATGATAGACAACCTGTCATGATCATCATCAAACATCTAGAGATAGTTTGATAAATCATGGAATGAGAGGTATTTTCCAACACATGTTCCATGAAAACAATCGAGTTGCTGATGCCCTTGCTAATTACACAACGTACATAAGTGAGTTGATGACTTGGAATACTGACTTGCCTCAATTTCTTCTTCCTATTATTGAAAAAGATAGAGCACATTTTGTATCAATGCCTCTCCCCCCCGACGTGGAGCAAGTCAGCATTATCCAAACTACCTCTCATGTTATTGGTCCTTAATTTTTCTATCGCTTATTTTTTGGCCTTAATTTTGTTAGTGTAATATTCCATTACTTGGGATACTTACCATTTACTCCAATAGGTAAAAGAGTATTTACATTTATCTTTTACTATCTAGATATTTATGCTTCTATCCTAGGTTAATCTCTAAATATCCTAGGTTAGTGGTTTGGTTATACTTCTCTACCTAGGTTAGTGGTTAACATCATGCAACTCCCTACTCTATTGTTAGAGTGTAGTTAGTGCTATTTCCTAATGCTGTTAGTTAGTCTATATATTTAATCATAGACTTTCTATTGTAATTGTTAGTTTATTAATTGATTGTTATTTTCGCTCACTCTCTTGCTAAAAAATTTCTTATGGTCATCACATGTTTTTAGGTGATGTCAACTTATTTTTTTGGTTTTCCTACCACTAAGGTAGACTTGTAGTATTGCTTATCGTTAGTTTATTCCACCTTGGAACGTGGTGCCTCCTTTAGTGGCATGAGTCCTGTCGTCATCATAATATTATCATTATAATCACACCTGATAACAACCCTAATCTTATTATCAAGTGTCTCAATTGCTTTTGCCCTGTCCTGAAGCTTTACCCTGTTATGCTCTTTGTGTGCTTGAGTGTCATTGATGACTATGTTAAACCTTCTAATCTTGATATTGATTTCATTTTTGAAGGGTTTCTTGATGGTATAAGTTTCCTTACTTTCTTAGCGAAGTTTGAAGGTGAAGATCCTGAAATCACCTTAGCCTTTTTGGAAACTTGAGATGATGGAAAGGTAGTCATTCGAGGCAAAACTTATGTTCAAGATATTAAGACTCTGGTGGAGCTTACTGGTCAACAAAAAAAAGGGAGATCAATTAGGTGAGAGAAACATCATTGGGAGGTCAAACTGAATGATGCTCATGACAAAGATCTCTATAGGAGAGCCAAGCTAGTTATGCATCAGAATGAACTCCCCTTCCCTTGGGGAATGTTCTCAAGCCATTTATGGAGTAAATTATAGTCTAAGACCCAGATAATCCTTTGAAAAGTTTTCATTTTGCTTTCTATAACCACTTTAGGGAAGTTAGAGCAATAAATATCCCTAAATTCATTTATAATTCTATTAGCCATTCCTTAGAGGAGTGCAGAGACAAACAAAAAGCCAAACTTCCCTCTCACCATGGTTTTTTTAATATTATCTACAAGCATTGGCTTATCCACTACCTAAAATGTACTATTCTAAGTTCTACCCCTGAGCCAAACCCTAAGGTTAGCTCTTCCTAATCGACTCCCCAGACCACCAAAGTCTTGAAAGCTCTTAAAGGCAAAAACTTGTCTGCCAAAAAGCAAAAAATTATTGATACTATCACCATGTTAAGAAAGATGGCCAAAAGTCCCAACCTTGTAAGTGATAGTGATCATACTTTTGACCATGAGGCTGAACCAGAGAAAAAACCTAAGAAAAAACATGTACGTGCCTCTGTTAGGCTAAAGAATAAAGTTAAGCAACAGGATTCAATGCTTATCAATTCTAAAGATGTCACCAGGGATGATCCTAATATCTACCTCTAGGAGTAATCAAAGCATTATCAAATAATATTACCCAGCTTGTTGATCTGCATAATGCTTTGAGCCTATGTTTTTTAGGAAATATTTCATTGACAGGTTCGTCATGGATTTTGCTGCTAAGCCAAAGATAAATCACGTGATGACAGAGTAGACCCATGACATTGGTAATGGAACTGAAGCAAATGTCTCCACTAAAATCTTGCATGATATCCTTGCTAATGCTGCCCTTGTTAACTGATCCTTATCTCTTTTTTAGTTTGTTTGTTGGATGTTTTGGTTCTCTGTTCTACTACTTTGTGTTCCCATCTCTGGTTGGTCAAAGGATGGCCTTAGGTTGGTGTTGCTTTTAGTCTCATTATTTTTGAGGTTCATCTCAATTTTAATCACTTTAGTTTTCTCTTGTTGTTGTTGGCTTCTATGTGGACTATTATGAGGCTGGACTCTCATTTTGTCTTTGTAATTTCTCACTGGGTTTGGTTGGACTCTTTGTGATTTGGTTTTTTCCTTTCGTAATCAAATTTTGGGTTCATGTCAAAACCCCTTCTTAATATATATCTCATATATTTAATCGACCAAAAAAAATCATGGAATGAGATGTATAGTTTGGAAAACAACTTTTCCTTTTTACCTATACTTATGTAGAAATTAACTTTGCATTAAACAAATATATCATTTGAAATGAAAGCAACAATTCTCTTATATCACTCTAGCAAAAAGAAAGATAAATATTAGTCAAGCAAAAATATCGAGGATAGAGGAAACATGAATTCATATAAGATGAATTCCATTTAAGTTGGTGTCACCGCTCTACGATACAAATCTAAAAGGGCTAAATTGCTTTCATTTTTCAATGAACTAAATTTATTGGGTTAAGCTAATCCAAGAATATCCTCTGCTCTTCCCTTCAATTTTGAATTTATCGAATATACACTTAATAGATAAGGTTTTTGTCATCTAAGTGCCTCACCTCTTGTGATAAAAATATCCTCTATAAGTTTCCAAAATTATAATGAAGATTCAATACACACAACCACCTCATGGATCACACCTCAATATTGCTAAGAAGGTTGGCTAAAGAAAGTGTCGATTAGAAAATTAAGGTGGATATGCATATTTTTGGTCTACATGACCTCATTGATTGTATGTTCCTAGCAATCAACAATCTACATTGTCCTCAACATCCTTTTTGGTGATATCTAGGTCAATCCTCACCATTGGGTAGAGTCAAGAAACCAATTATATCATAACTAAAATGACTCTACCATTAGTGGTTGTGTTATCCCAATAGATTATTTGTGTTAATCTAACTTCTCCATGAACACGATTACAAATATAGGTACTACCCATATTTTCTTGGCTTCATAACTCCCACCCAATTATCCATAACTCTCTACCATACTCATTGAACATGATTAGTGGGAGATATGGGAAAAAAAATCTAGTGGCTATGGCACATAGAAGGATTCCCCACAATAGTCAATACTTGAGAGATCTATGAACCATTCATTATAAAATTGAAATATCTTCATGAAAAATATATTGGCTAACTCTTTAATGTTTGGTTTTAGGGATCATAATTTGAACACCTCCACACCAATTACCTTTTTTCATGGAAATGTAGGACCATAATTGAGATCTTTAAACCTTGATATATGCATGCCATCTGATATTAAATAAATAACATACACTATATCTACGTTGTGGAAAAATACTAGTGAGCATCAAGGCCGTGCAAACCATTGGATATATTATCTATGGTTGTCACTCTTTTGGAACCCAAAGCAAGTGTCTAATGGTTTTTAAATCTTATGGGTACTTCATCATATATTTTATGGCCCATGTTTATTTCCTTCATGAAATTTAGTATAAAAATAAGGGCCTTGCCATAGTAAATAACCAAACACATGGAAGCCACCAATGGATATAAAAGAGGGATGAGAAAGAAGCATTTAAAGTGCATCTACTATTGGCCACCAAAGTTGACTTATGTGGACCAACCCATCATAGTCACCCACATGACTATTGAGTTGGTTGTCCACCACATAGGTGATCCAAATATACCAACTTGTGCCCTTAAAAATTAGATACCCCATTATTTGTTACATTAAAAAGAGTTATACCAACAACATTAATAGGTATACCATTCCAAAAAATCAAGTGATGACCTAGAAATACTCTAATGTGTGAATCCTCAAAGCAAGCAAGAATTAATTTTTTTTTACCCCTTGCATGATTCCTAGGTGGAATACCCAGTAAAAGTGATGGTTTATGACTACAAAAACTACCCATAAAAGGTTCCCTAAGCTATTAATATTAGTAGTCCTGGATATAAAGACCTTAAGGTGACTGATTATCAACTGAAGGTGAATCTCAATCATGAATTTAAGATAGTGATTTGTTTTTCTTTTAGTGGATTTTGGTGGAAAGATATTTAAATTTTCATTATTAGGCATTGGTAACTACTTTTTTGTGCCTAATATATAACCTTGTATTCTCTTACTTTCACCCCTTGTCTTTTGCATAAGCAAGTCTCAGATCTTGATCCATTGGATAAGGAACATCAAACCTC
This sequence comes from Wollemia nobilis, assembly GCA_028583015.1. Taxonomy (NCBI): domain Eukaryota; kingdom Viridiplantae; phylum Streptophyta; class Pinopsida; order Araucariales; family Araucariaceae; genus Wollemia; species Wollemia nobilis. The sequence continues at coordinate 2,802,283 of JAQPPZ010016363.1, read as the reverse complement.
TTTTGGCTTCATGCATCTATAATTTCTTGATATGTATATGGGATTTATACCTAATTTCACTCCATCCTACTTTTTTTATGTGTTTGTTAATGATTGAGTATGAATGGCAAAGTGTGTTCAATTTTTTTCTATTAGACTATGGTTAATATGTTCATTTAAGCCTTTTTTTTTTCAAATGAAAGGATTTAGATCTTGGTGCATCCACCCCATATCTTATAATTTTTTTTCTACTTTGATATTCTATTTTTATTGGTTTAAAACAAGCAAGGTTGCAAGAGATTTAAAGGTGTGCAAAATATCATATCAAACAAGAAGTCAGCCTCTACAAAACCCTAGAACTTTCCCCATAGGCATTCCACTACCTAGGAAGTTTTTTGTTATGTTACTTAATGAAAGGTGTGGATACCCCTAGCCCATCAGGCCATTGTAGTAGATTGTCAAGACATTCTAAGGAAATAATAATATGTAATATGAATGAAATATTATAAAGATATAATATAATAATTATAACTATACCCTAACACCCTCCTTATTGTATTATTTAAGAGATAAAATGATATGATAACTACCCCCTTGAATCTAGAGGTGAGAGTATTAAGCTATTTCTATCTTGAGTGTTGGCTTGTACTCTGGGATTGGATATATTGAATTAACATAGAGTTATGATCACTACATGATCATCATGGATGCTTTGCTAATAGCACTAGACTAGGTTTTATTTTATTATCTCCATAAAATATGTGTTTTATATCATTCCTTTCCATAATATCCATCCATCAACAGTTCAATTAGATCTTTATGTAGTTTATTTGAAGTTGGTTTGTGTCGTGTGAAATATGCCAATTTTCTTGGATGTATGTTCATATTTTCATAATATTTTTAACTACTTATTTGATAGGACATATATTATTTGTGGCAACTGATAACAAGTTTTTTTTGTTTCTTGTTATAAATAACCAAGATATTTATAATTTAATCATAAACTATATTGTATGGAATTTTTAATTATTAGTATTTCTTCCTAAATTAGTTTCGTAGTGTCCCATTATATAGAATTTAAATCATGTTGTATGTCTTTCAAAGTATTTTTTCTTTTGGTATTATTAAGAAACAAGGGTTTTGAAAGGAGTCCCTCAACCTTTTACATAAAATCCACCACAAGGGGAGAACCATAGAGAAGAACCAAAACAAATGCTAGAGATAAAAATCCAAAACAATGGGAAGGAACAAAAATAAAATACAAATAAAAAACAAAGAAAGAAATAAAAACAAAGGGAGAAAACACCAGAGAAGGTAGAGAAGATAGAACCGAGCTAGTTCTTAAATATCAAGTCCACCTCCTGGATAACATCTTCCACCATCCTAGTCACCTCCTCTATGTAGTCGACAACAATTTTCAATGAGCCTCGAATAGATCGTTTCTTTATATCCATAAAATTCATATTATGAATGCCATTATTATTTATTTTTATAGTAGTATTCAGCGCATAAACCTCATCTACCAATTTATACTTTTTAATATCTCTAGGAAAAAGATCAAAACAGGAATTAATATAAATGGAGACACAATTATACTTAATGGGTTTATTTCCTAGAAGATGCTTGGACTTCCTTGTAACGCCTCCTCCATCAATGTTGAAGTACAATGAATCACCACCCATACTTGTGTTAGTTTGAGTATCCTTAAGATAAATCTTCAAAAAATAATTTCTTTAGCCTTTACAATGATACACCTTCTCTCTTACTCCTCTAGCCAAAACTTGATTTTTCCTAAAAATTTTATCATCGTCAGAACCCAAGGAAAATGAATATAGGTCCTCACTAAAATCGCTCAAAACTCGTCACTCTTACTTGATCGAATTGGGAGTAGGAACAAGTTAACCTTCAATTGATCTCAGAATATCTTCCACAACTAGACCATATTTGGTTGTAAACTGCTCAAAAACCAAGAGTGCTAGACCTTGGTGAATGGGATTTGGGCCTCTACCAACTTGAACATCCATAATGGAATTCTTCATTGACTTGAATAGAAATAATGGAATATTCATCTAGAGTTACCTCCTAAGGTGATTCAAAAACATGACATGGAAGCTTCGAATCATATCACATGTGGAATCGAGAGTGAAATAATACATAATCACTTTGGCCACTCTATCCTAGGGGAGAAAGAAACTTCACACTAAATCCATTTTACAATATTGGGAGAAATTAATCCACATATAGAAAAATATTATTTTCTTGAATAGAGATTGCTTCTCTCTATTATGATAGGCCTCATCCAAAGGAAGTCCATTGGTCCTACTAATCAACTCGGCAAAAACATTAATAGACAAATTATCCAGTCTCACCCAACCATCCTTCCAAGTGTGGGTCATCCATTTTGAAAGGATTAAATTGTGGCCAAGTTATTTTTGAATACAATTCAAAAGTACCCCATTCAATAAAATCAATAAGATTAATATATTATTCTGGTTGGTGGTGTAAAATAAGATTTTGAAAATTTGCATAAGCGGGGCTTCAATCTAGTTAATATATGTTTTATGTGCAAGCAGGAGTGGGAATAAACCTCTCACTTGTTTCTTAAGTGTAAGGTTTTTCATGAGATTCTTTATTTTATTCTCTAGTGCATCGGTGTATCTTAGATTCTACTAGATTTGATAAGTGACTATATTCAACAATGGACGTCACAATTTTCTTCATGCTGGCTCAAATCCTTCTGGAGATTTTTGTTACCTCATATTATTTGGGGTGTGTGGAAGGAGTGGAATGCTAGGGTTTTTAAAAATTTGGAGAAATATATATTCCATGTTAGTCAAAAAATAATGTGGAAGGTGGTTGAGAATGTGTTATCGACTACCAAAGACTCTTGCTCCTCAACACCTCATGGCCACCCTAAATTTTGTATTGAGGAGTGTCTTGGTTTTTGTTCAAAGTTGAGACCCTCACCAACTCCTAATTTGAGAAGTTCAATTCACTGGACCCTACCACCTCCTGGGTGGTTAAAACTTAATTTCTATGAAGCATCAAAGGGTAATTCAGGCTATGATGGGGTTGGGAGAGTAATCCATGATAGTAGTGGTAATATGATCATGGTCTATGTTAAGCATAATTCCATCCAATATTATCACTTAGCTGAAGCTCATGCTTCCTTTTTAGGGATTTTAATGCTCAAATATTTAGGCATACATAGGGCAGTTAGTGACGGGGATTCAATGAATGTCATCAACATATTCAAAGGGGATTGTTATCCTAGATGATTTATATCTATCTTAATTGATGAATCCATGTCTCATTTATGTTCCATGGAGGAGGTATTAATTAAGTATGAATTTAGAGAAGGAAACGCAATGGATAATTTTATTACAAATCTAGGTGTATCTCGTCAGGCCTTGTCATTATGGCAATCTAATTTTCTAATTGAGATCATCTACCTCATGAATGAAAATAAACCTTAACATTTTTAATATGGCTTTACATCATCTCTTGTTTGTCATTCCTTTGGTGGTGTTGGAGTATGCAATTTTTTGGCTTGGTTGTAGGACACATTTATTTCTAGCACCCAAGTTGTCCTTCATGGATTTGGCATGAAAGTAGACTATGGTGGTGTCAGGAGGGTGCTCCCCACTTTTTAATTTTTAAAATTCAAATTTTAAAATTTAATTTCCCAACGTTCCCTCGCCTATTATTGTGGTAGTATTCCCTGGTTAAATGTTGGATTCTAGAAACTTCTCTAAGTATGGTTGTGTTAGATCATTATCTCCTTTGTGCTTCTTTTTTTTCTTGATTTGGGAAGTCGTATGTTTTTTATTTTAATTACTGGAAGCACCCTGACATTGAATTTACCATGGTGGGTGGAAAGCCTTTTTGTGCCTCCTCTTTTTCTAAGTAGGTGTGCTTCCATGGTAGTATTTTATTTAGTTTTCCCATGTCCATCCTCACACCTATCCATAGGATTTATGTGGTGGTGACAAGTGGTTTCCACTGGGTTGGCATTCTCTCGAAGGTGGTAGGGGTTTTTTGGTCCTCCCCTGTGTTGTTCAAGATGATTTTCAATTGTTCTTGCTATTTTGTCCCAATGATTAGACTGTATTATCTCATGTGTGGGTTTTGTGTGATGCTCCTTACATTGGAATCTATCTTCTTGCTCTAGTTAAGCTTGTTTTTCTTCTTTTTGGTTCCCAATATTCCTTGGTTTCTCTCTTTGGTGAGTCCCAATTCTTCCTCCTATGATTGGGCTTTAAATAGTGAGTAGGAGATCTCTTATTTCTTTCATACTGTGTTATGGGGCCTCCTCTATCTATGTTATTTTATTGGTTTAGGCTATGTTGTTTCTATCCCTTTTCTTTAGTCTAATTTTAGGAGTGAGTGGTTGGTCATGTCGATGGGAAAGGCTAAATTTTATTCTCCCAAACAGAAGCATGTTAAGTCCCAGTTAGAACCTGCCTCCATCACATTTGACGATGAGGTTAAGTCTATTCTGGTAGATGGGGGCCTTTTGAAGTGCATTCAAAAATTTTATGGGCATAATCCTGTGCTCTCCAATTGGATGATGTCTACCTAGAATGATGGTTGGATATGTATCAGTTCATGGTATTTCTTGGTAATGGTGGAGTTGATTAGCAGAATTACTGGTTTCATTATGGATGGAGCTTTCCATAACCGTGACATGCATTCTCTACTTAAATAAGTCATTTTATTTATTTATATAGAGGAATTTGTTCCAAGGGCCCAGAATGGTTTTAGTGCCTTGGCGTTGTCCCCTCCCTAGGATAGAGTGACAAGAGTTATTATGGATTAATTTAATTTATATTCCACTTATGAGATTATTAGAAGTTTTCATGCTATGTTCCTTAATCATTTACGTAGACATGTTTGTATGAATATTCCTTTAATTTTATTTTAGACTATGAGAAAGTCATTTGTGTGTGTGCAAGGTGATTGGGGCCAGGCTTCGCTTCATCAAGGTCTTGCTTTTCTTGTGTTTGAACAAGCGACTTTAGAGCATGAAGTGTCTATTTAGAATATTATTAAACCATTAATGGATTTACCCTTCCCTACTGTTGGTGGTTCTAAAGTGACTTCAAAGGATTATGTTGATATCAGTGATGATATTTATTCATTCAACTTTGGTTCAAGCCCTGAAAAGGTCTCCAGGAAGATTCAAGTTTTTTCCAGAGGTGTTCGCGACAAGGCTTTAGGTAACGGTACTCATGATCCTATGCCTAGTCCTTCACTCAAGATTGAATCATCTCCTATGGTGGTTTAATATAGGTTTTTAGATGTGGACCTGATATCCAATAGCATGAAGAAGGGTAGTTGTACCTGTAAGTCTAAACATTTGTGAAATAAAAAGTGTGAGGACAGTGGCTCCTTCCCTTTGTATCTCCCTCCTAATTTCAATGTCTTCTCGAGAGATAGTCATATGGATAAATCTATCAATGATGTTTATGCTCTAAAGGACATCCCCAAAAAGGAAAGTTGTCTTTCACAATATAAAACTTATTGACATCAATCAAAGGAATATTTGGAGCTTTCTAAAGAGTACATTGGATTTCTCTAAGGATATTTCAGCTTTAGCTGCTACTATTTCTCAAGAAGTGGGCATGATGGGGTAAAACCATCTTAGATTTTTCCTCGATGCTTGTTCTTGGGTCTTGGGTGTTTTGTAGTTTTTCTTTTTATTTTACCCCTATTAGTTTGGTGGGGTGTTTAGTGTTATTGTTGCTCACTCGGGTGGCATTTTTATTGTATAGGTTGTGGGATTCCATTCAAAACCCTCTTTCCTCTTAATAGTACAAAAATAAATCAATTTAACCTCCTCATAAATTGACATTAAATAAGTTTTTGAGCGAAGCTTAGTCGGGTGATATTTGGGACTTGAATTCTTTGCCTTATCCATAAGAAACTAGACACAAGTCACCAAGCCAATACTCAATAGCAAGGACACCACCTTCACCTTAACCATAAATTCATAAGCAATACATTCTAATGAGTCGATACTGAATAAAAATAGGAGCAAGAAAACCTAATCCAAAAAACATTTACAACACAAAATCTCAGGATCTAACATTAATTGAAACCAAAGCAACCCAAAAATCACCATAATTTGGACTCCAAAACAATATTAGTATCCCCATATTAAACATGGATGACCAACAGGGATAACAAAGCTATACTTTGCTTCTTGTCCACCCACTGGTCGATCTTGTGAATATTGAAGATAAAAAAAATAAGAAAAATCTAGGTCGACTAATTCAAATGAACCTTCCTCTTAAAAAAAGAAACACTAGAGACCCACCTCTCCCTTAGGTTGCCAACACAAAAAATAGAATAGATGTTGCTGATTAGACCTTCCAAGACAAAGAGGACAAAATCCCACCAAAGAACCCAATCTACTTCCCCAAATAAAACATGCATAGGGTATCTCAAAAAACCACAAGGGAACCACATAAAAGGGATTGATATTTATGAAGGGTAATAACTATCCCACCTAAGCTCCTCAAGAAACAAGGATAATTTAAATTTGAGGTATTAAAGTTCAACTAAAACCACATCACCTGACGTGATCTAAAAGGTAAGATACATTGGAAAGCCAAAACATCTTAGAAATTGACAATATCCACACACTCAAAAAGAGCATTTCTTAGGAGTCTTACTTTCAAAAATTGATCGACCCTCTGATAATCATAAAAAATTCTCTTCATTGATACTATTATAAATAGATTTTATTACATCATTTGGATCATGTAAATGTACCTTCACCTTGGTACATAATTAGGACATTAGATTACTTTAGGGGGAGTTTATCTAGTTACTTCATGCATTGTAATAACTACACAAGTGTCAAAGTGCAAGCTATATATGTGCAAGCTACCCCTTGCACATCTAGATAGAGTGTTGGACAAGGAATCTATTTCCTATATAAAGGACCATATATATAGAGCAATATATAGAGAGCAACATAGTAGAGAGAATACAGGTGTATATAGAGTTAGAGTGATATGATGTAGCATTTTAGTGTGATGGGATGTAATATGCTCAATGCCCATTCTTGATCAGTAGCTCTATTCATGGAGTACTCATTTCCTCTAGAGCTATTTTGTAAACATATCCATTATATATATATTATTTTTAGTCATATCATAGATTTACTTTATGTGATTTTATTCTACATCTTGTGTTTGCTATATCCCATTACATGTTGTATCAAAAGCTAACAGTGGTATCAAAGCTACGGTAGGTCAATAGGAAAATCACCATTATCATAGACCTTGAGTTTTTTTCAACCTGATGTGCCATTGAACCAGTCACTATCAAAAATACAAAGGAGAGTATAGGTTGTAGAATAAAGGAGAGCCACAAGATTAGGACTGAAAGAAATATCATATTTTGGAATACTGAGATTGCATATGACTGGAGTCTTTCCATAGAGTTTCAAGGGAAAAATTATGAAGACTAGGACCCAACATTTGATCCACTAGTTTGATGTGTCAACTAGTGAAGTTCATCAAAGAGACTTGGATAAATTGACCTCAAGTTTATTTTATTATAGGGAATTTATTCTCAGATGATTGGGGCAACTCCTACAACATAAATATAGGAGATTTCAACTTTGTTACCTTAAATTTGGAGTGCTTCCATAGTGCAAAGATTAATTTCTACAAGAGAATAATACTGCAGAAGAAACTTTTGGAGTAGAATTATAGTGAAGTTGGGATAGAGGAGGTCTCCATTGCTAGATTGGAAACTTCACAAGAATAAAATTCCATAGAAGCCTTAAAAGGCCATATTAGCCTTGATCCAGAAGAAAAGGCCATAGAATCCTTTATCCAAAAGGAAAGGCCATAAAATCCTTGAAAAGTCCATATAATCATTGGTATTGAAAAATCCACTAAAGCCTTGATCCTGAAAAAGACCATAGAAGCCTTGATACTGAAAAAAGCCATAGAAGCCTTGATTTTGAAGAAGGATTTAGAAGAAAACATCTAACTCATAACCATATTTCACTACTAATATTTTTTTGCAAGAAAGGAAATATTTAGTGAGTTGGGAAAGCTTCCTACAAGAAGGTTAGGAGGAGTATCTTATTCATAATAAATCCAATACCTAAAGAAAAAGAGATAAAGAGAAGATCTCATTGATGAAGGACTAGGAGAGTCCTACTCAAATACAAAGGTAGTAGAATCAAATATCCATGAGAATATCTCACCACCAACACTTATAGAAGTAGTAGGTTAAAGATAAGGTCTCAAGGAAGACCAGAAGGAGCTACAAAATCAAAGTCCTTGGAGAGGTCTCTATGAGCATCTAGTAAAATACTTGGTGAGCCTTGTTAAATAATTCATCAAATGAGTTACAAGGATAACTCATTGGAGAAATTCACTATTGGAGATAGTGAAATATTTGGGATAATTATCACCATATGAAAATAGGCCTAAGAAGAAGAATTTGGCAAGGAATGCCAAATATCATAAGACCTCAAGATACACATAATCTTGAGAATAAGCCTACCAAATCTAGGAGACCTAGAGATTACCTCTCAAAGTAATAAGACACCACTTCAGAATCTAAGATCTCTTCACATCTATAGCAAAAATGAGGAGACTACAAGAGGAGAACAAGACGCCAAAAATTCTAGGATCATGAAAGGGAGACCATATTTTGGTAAAGGTGAAGCTATTCAAGGTAGCCTATAGAAAGAGCTACAAGATATCATCTAAGATAGTAACTTGATGATCATAGACACCAAGATCTACATCCTCTACAAAAGTGGCAAAGAGGGCTTTAAGAAAAAGGTAACCAAATATTAGTGCAAGTATATTCATTAAGTCGATTACTTACAATATATTTTTAAGCACCTTATCTAGATTGAAGTTGCAAAAAGGAGAATTAAATTAGAGTCTTCAAAAAAGGTGCAAAAATAAAGTATTCTTTAAGGTTCATTGGCACTTTGGGAGTTTATTAGATTTCAAAAATATTAAACTATCTATCAAACACCTATTATCTACTTTGGAAAAGAAAATGAAGACTAGCTTCTATTACCTTTTTGCTAAAGAAATTTCAGAATAATTCTTGAAGATTCATTTTAGATTATTCTTCATTAGTTGTAGTAGATTGATTAAGTGAATTAGTTTTTTATATTTAAGTGGAGTAATAAGGTGATATTATTAGTTCATTAAAATATTAATAGATTGCTCTCAAAAATATTATTGCTTGTGGTCTTGAGAAGGGCACAAAAACATAATTAATCAAAGTGTCTAAATATACTACTAGTACAAAGAGATCTACAACTTTGGGTGGCTTGAGGAAGCCATAAAATAAGCTCTATCATCCAATTTTTTAGATAATAAATTAACCACCAAAAAATAGCATCAAAGGAAGTATTGAACGAGACTTGGTGAGTCTCATGTTCGAAGCACAATAATAGTGCAGAAAAATATAGAAAAATAAATCTTCCATAATGTGGTTACAAGCTTGGAACCTTTCATAAAACATCCAAGCTAAAAGGGGATGATATCCATTCTAAAGGAAAAACTCAAAATACCTATTGCACTCAAAGATTATGCCACAAAACCAGAAATTTAGATGTGAAAAAAGAGTGCAAAATGAAGGTGCAATATGAATATTTTGTGTAAACCTATTTTACATTATATTGCATGAATCCTAATCTAGTTATATAGGGATAAAATGACATATTTAAAGGTGCTCTAGATGCACTAAAATTATTGAAAAAATCAGCCAAAGACGAACATATGCTAGTAGTAATCAAGCTCAGTTCAAGGATCCAATCAATGGTCTCATGCTCCTGGCATCCAAGATGATCGAACCTACAAGATATAGTGTGCAAAACAAAGGGATAACAACTTTAATAAAATAGAAATAGCATCTATGGAAGGAGGATGTAAGCAAGCAAGGAAGAAAGGAAAAAGCACCATTGGAGTATCACTCACTTCACAATTGTTGGTCAAAATCGGTGCTCAAAACATCTATATTTGTAGACATGAAAACAATGCCAATCCGATTATGTGACAATATGCATTGATCGAATTGATGTACATAGCCCCTAGGGTAGCCACCAAAGGTTAAACAGTGGTCCTAACCACTCCCATAGTATTTTTGGAAGGTCAGGTCAATTTGGCACCTTTCAGGCACTCTGCTTCCATACTCGTTCCACCCTAGGATGATTACAAACTAGTATTCGTCCCACCCCGGGACGATTAGCAGCATTCACTCTAGGGTGGGGTGAATAGCAGGTTTGACAAGAAAAAGGTCAAACCTTGAAAAATGGCAGCTCAAATACACTACTCAACTCCACCTTCAATTCATGGGAGTGCGAGTGAGCATTTTTGAGCTCAAAGGGGCAGTCATAGAGGCAGTCATGGAGCCCTTAATCAGGGAGGAATATTCTCTCCCCTGACAAGGCATGATGGCCAAGTGGTACCCCTGCATGCTCATTCACAAGAGACCTTCAGGTCTATAAAATGGTGAGTCTTCTCACCCCAAAAGAGGATAGAGTAGGAGCATTTGGAGCAACGGAGTGCTACCGAATTATATCCTCACCCATCGCTTGTGCTTCTTACATCCTTGATCTCTCTTTTGGAAGGGAGGTTATTGGGTGATCATTAGAAGCACAATCTGGACCTAAAACCCAAAAATTTAGCCACAATACCCCACTTAATTTGCTAAAATAACCCCCTATGATGTTTTGGGCCCATCCCAAGTGGATTGGTGCTGAAACCAAGTGCCAAACAATGAGCGTCCTGCCCCCGGGTGCCCCTAGCACTATTGTAGTCCTAATCGCCCCACCCCGGAGTGATTAGAAATATGTAGTATATTTCATTAATATTTCATTTGCATTTAATTTTAGGTCACTCATATAGGTTTCCATTCAAATTTCATGTCATTCTGATGAATATTGGTTGTGTTTTCAGTGTTTTTCGTTTTCATTAACATACAGGGAGCATCATTAGATATAGGGTGATCAAGGAATAATTTGCAAAATCTAACCTTCTGGGTCATCTCAAAATGCCCATTTTTGCCTAACCCCAACTTTGTAGATGTTTTGGAGGCCCCTAGATGGGACATTTAGGAGGTCATTGTCTGACATCTTGTGATAATCCTAATCGTCCCACCCCGGAGCGATTAGAAATATGTGGCATATTTCTCAACTATTCCTTTTGTAGTGTGTTATTGGTAATTTTTTCATGCCTCTGTCCAAATTTTAGCTCATTTTGATATGTTTTTATTATAGTTTTAATTATTTTATACATGCATTAACCGGAGGCCTTAGGGATCGCATGTTTCCCTCCATCTGCAGGTGCTTTTAATCGTCTGCTATTTTTTTGAATATAGGATCTCGACACTAGAGGGGCAAAAAAGAAGCACAAATGCATTCATGCAAGTAGCGGTGACATTTGGCCCCCATTTCACATGTGGGCACGTGGAAGAAAGCGTACCATCCGTGGTGTGACAAAACTATGTTTGACGCTCCTAGCCACTGAAAAGGGAAGAGATGTATTGTAACATGATCTCAAGAAAATTAATAAAATAAAGGGCTGCACTTTACATTTGCTTTACATCTCGTTTCATTTTTCTTGCTTTCCCCTTTTCATGCATTTTCGTTTGTAGGAATTAGCATTATGTTTTGCTTTTGTTTGCATCGCACCCGGTACGGTATTTTGCTTCCGTATCCTCGTGCTTTCAGTGACGATCATGGTGGGACCATATACCTTGATTTTGAGATCAAATTTTTGATGAAAATTGTGTGTTTTTGCTTTCAAGTGTTAATCCTTCAAGCGTTGGACTGCTGCTTGTGCCACCCTGTGACGAATACAGACTGGAATTCATGCCACCCTGAGACGTATAAGGCATTCATCCCACCCTGTGATGAATACAGATCTGCTATTCATCCCACCCTGGAATGATTAGCTCTCTGTGTAGTTTTTGAGAAAAAACTCAGGGGCATCTGGTGTGGGCAGAGAAGAGGTAGGTTGTCTGAACACTCTCTATCATTTTTTGTTTTTTGTCTCTATAATTTTTAGTTTCTTTACTTGCATAAAAAGTTTTACTGTATGTTTTATTTCTTTGCATAAGTAAAAATAACCCCACACACCATGTGGTAATTTAAAAATCAAGGATTTGGTCGTAAAACCCCAACACTTGATCAAGACCAACGATGGATTTCATCACCACCTTGGCTTGAATTTTTGCATACATAACCCCGATCGCTACTATTGCTAGACGTAAATCCTAACGAAATCTGACCAAGTGTAGTTGGGGTGATTCCCAACACATGAGGATAAGTCTTCTATGGTAGGTGTCAAAAACAAAGTGATTCCCCTTCCATACCGCCTATGTTCCACGTACTATTTTGCTCTCACGTACCAATAGTTTCCCTCATGTAAGGGCGGGTATATTGAGAGGTTTGGTATAATGACCTAGTAGTGGTATATTGAAGGGGCGACCATTTTGGGAGACATAAGAGCCCTCATATTGCATATACAACAAAATTTTCTTTACAAAGCTTTCAAAACAAAAAACAAAACACACTAAACTAGATCTAGGGCACACCTTTAATCTATAAATGAAATAATCACTTATTTATTTGTGTGGCTCCTATTTGTTTAGTGTAGCATACAAAATTGTAAAGAAAATAAAAACCCACATATCTTGTAAAGAGACACCACCATGGTGTACACCCGTAGCCAAGCCCAATCATGGGCAGAAGCTACGAAAAGTGTACAAGGGGGCACAAGTCACCTCTGCTATAGCCCCAAGGACTTGGTCATACCACCTTGGCGGCCTGACCCACAAAATAGTCCACATCATACCATGACGGAACGGGACTATAGAGGCACCCCTTCGAGGGGCACTCCCATTCAACATAGACCCTTTAAGGAAGGGTACTTACACGTGGCACTCAACATAAATGGGAAGGCTCCCTTAGACACCCGTTATGAGTGGACACCATGCAATGAAGTGCTAGAATATCATAGGGCCCATAAGGAAGGGCCACATGATTACATCATCCCTCCTCTACCCCTTATTACTATAAAAAACAATAGGCCAAATCTAGAGCACAAGGCTATTTAAATAGGGTGAGCCAACTCTTCCCACCCCTTTCACATATACAAAAGGGAGCACGAGAAAGACCACTACATTCCTCAAGATAAATACACAACACAAGAACAATGCACTTCTGCACCTACTATTTATCAGGATCACCTACTGAGGCCAGAGCCTCGGGTGAATGCTACTAACATTGATAGAGGGAAGTGACCTATAGAGATATCGGATCACCATGATCGAGATAGATGTGTAGGGGAGGCATCTAGGCCTCCTAGACTCAAGAAAATGAAACAAATTGACTTGGAATTTGCCAAACATGTCGTCCACCAAGCGCAAATCATCCAACTTAAGCAAGATAAAAAATAGTTAGAGCACCTGTATCGCCTTAGCAAAGAGCACATTCAGCGTCAAACATATGAGTTGCTCCAGAACACTATGCCTGAGAGGGTCCCAACCCCTTGCATGCATAGGACAAAGTTGTATGATAGGGACAACCCCTTGGTGTGAGACAGGTCTCTGCGACCTTATCAAATGCTGCCTCCAAGACCTCCTAGACCTAAGCGGGAGACCACCCCTAGAGCCAATGATGGGCACCCTCTATGGGAACATACCCATGTTTATAGGTCACATCCAGGAACTCGTTAAGAAGCCTATGAGGAATTCAAGCAAGATGAAGAGTGGGTTGAAATGCCCTACCAAGGCAGGGGGTGCTACCCAATTACCCTTGCATAGGCCTCAAGTTCCCTGTAATTCGTGATGGGAACAAACCAAGGAGGAAGAGATCAAATATTTTGATGCATACAAAGCACTTCTAGAGCACTTAGAGTCTATGGAGACCAAGACTTTTGGGCCCTAAAAGCCCACTTTACGCCAGCTCTGCAGTCACCCTATGCATCCTTTAGTCCCTGCACCCCCATACCCTGAACACTTTAAAATTCCTCAATTGGCAATATTTAGATGGGAGGAGGATGCCCAAGAGCATGTGAAAAGATTCCTAAGACAATGCTTTGGCATTCAGGACAATGATGCTTTGCTTCTAAGAAAATTTATAACCATGTTTGCAGGCCTTGCCTCAGACTAGTTTACCCAGTTGCCGAAGCATAGCATCAGTAACCTGGACCAGCTAGTGGACACGTTCCTCGAATGTTTCACCTTCAATACCAAGAAAAAGACATAATTAAGTGACATAGCTAGCCTCAGGAAGTATGAGGAAGAGACCATGGTGGCTTATGGAAATCTATGGAGGACATTGCTTTCAAAGCTACCTTACCTCCCTCCCATGGCTGACCTGACCCAAATGTTATTGAAAAGTTGTTTGAGGTTGATCTCCGTGCTATTGCAGCTGTAGCAATATGCCACTCTCAAGGAAGCCCTAGTACAAGCCAGAATCATTGAGGAGATCAAGATACAATATGGTGAGATTGCCAAGCCACACAAGAAAGAGTGGCCCAAAAATGCCAAAACAGGGACCACGCAACCGAAACCCGTTGCGGTCAATCAGGTAAATATCAACGCACCAAAGCATGCACAAGCAACACAACCCCAAAATGCTAATTATCAGGTAGTGCCTCTTGATATCTATGAAAGAGAAAATCATAGGCAAGAGAAAAATCAGTAGTGTCACCCTATGTGATAATTCACACCCTTCACAGAGTCTAAAGACTCCTTTTTTGATCGCTTTTCAATGGCAAACTTGATAAAACTGCCAGAGAGTCAACCCGTAGACCCCAATGCGCCAAAAACCAAGGGTTATAGGGAAGACTTGTACTATAGGTTTCACCGACATAAGGGAAATGACCTATATGCATGTTGGAAATTCAAAAGCTTAGTACAATACCTAATAGACAACAAGATGCTAGCAGTGGATAATCTCGTTGTGCCAAACAACCAACAAATGGAGGTCTTCAAAGACCCACTGCCTGCCCATGATGTGTAGGCAAAGACCCTTTAATTCAATGAGGTGATACAAAACTACCCCATGTAGGGGTATGTAGGGATGATAAGCATAGTGACTCAGAACAAGAGGTACCCAAGCATAGCTTCCCCCACGGTGGCTACAGGAGAGGTTCCATCAATGTCACAACCTCAACAACACCCTACACAACATCCCTCTCCTAGACTAGTGGCCATGATTCAAAATAAACTTACCCAAAGTTTAAGGACCATGTTGGCTAGGCTCTCCATCTACGAGCTCATCCAGCAATCATCACCCCATCAGGAGGCTCTAATGGAGATATTAAAAGCCATCAAGCTGCAACCCCATGAAGCAAACTCCTTCAACAACTTTGTGGAACATGTAAAACGATGCATCGAGCCGGTCATTGATGAGGCCTGGATAAGCCTCATTTATAGCATGTTTTAAATAGTTAAAACTACCTAAAACTCTTGTGAATTATCTTATATGCTAGTTAAGTTGATTTAATATGTTGTGTATTAACAATTTTCATGATTGAAGTGTTAAGGACATTATATTATGATTTTTAATAGTTCTTGTATAGTTTTATGTTATCTTGTCATGCTTAGGTTGACACCAACACTTCACTAGTCTTATTTTGATGATCATTATGCATTAGTTTCTCTAAATTCAGCAAATAGTACAAAGACTTATTACTGTGTAGCAAAAAACTGGTTTTTCCATATAAATTCTAGCCAACTGCCAATGAATGACAAGACATTGAATTCACATCCAAGGAAGAATGAAGACTATTGCAATATGATGATGAGGTCTAATCCACCTGAGAAATACAGCCAAAACCATTTGGAGTCAACACAGTTGGTCATTCTAAAGATATTCGAAATGAACACAGTGTCTTTGGAATGAACACAGTGTCTTCGAAATGAACAGATATCTTCGAAATGAGAAAACACAGTGTCTTCGAAATGAGCAGATCTTTAAAATGAAAATTGCAGTATCTTCGGAATGAGCGGATCTTCAAAATGAGAATTGTAGTATCTTCGGAATGAGAGGATCTTCGAAATGAGAATTACAGTATCTTCAAAATGAACCACTTATCTTCAGAATGAAAACAAAATGTGCTTTTTGACTTGTTGACCTTTTTATGATGCTGGAAAAATGGAAATAAAGATTGAAAAGGGTAAGGGAAAATATCTTAGATTTGAATTTGCTATCCTTGCTGACCAAAGCCACCATTTATGGAAAGATCAAATTTGATCTTCTTCTAGGATAAACCTAGGAAATTCTGCAGGATATCAGGAACAACATATTTTTTGTTTGTAATTAGATTTTAGGCATCTATAAAAGATATCTCTCGTCCAGGTTGAGCTAATATATTAATATATAGAGGAGATAGAAAATAAATAGGGAGATAATAGAATAATGATTTCAGACCTATAACAGATTTTAGCAAAATTGTAATTATATTTCTAAAGCAATAAAAGTGCAGTTGTATTCCATTTATTTTGTTATGTCTAAGTGTGAGTAAGAATTAAAGAAGAATTCAAACCTTCTTCTGAGAAAGGAGGCTGGTCACTTCTAGACCTAGGAGGAGGACTGAAAGACATGTTTTATTCTGATTTTGCTATAGCAGAATAAGTTGTGAACTTGTCATTTTCATTCTTTTGCACAGCTAACATTCTTAGTTGTATAATTCTTGTTCATAATGTTTTTGTGATATTATTAGTGGTAGATCTGGTTATTATTTTCATTCCCAACAACTTTCCAATTCATTGCAAATTTCCATTTCCAACAATTTACAAGTTTTTTGTAATTTCCTTGCATTCTTGTTTTTGTTGTCAAAACCTTGCACAGAAGATTGATGACCTTCTGTTATAGAGTATTGATAGGATCTAGTTTTTATATTTCATTTCAATTATTGCAAGATTAAATAGAATTTCAATTCTGCAACTATAACTAGAGTTTCAATTCTATAATTTAATTAGATTTCATTCTTACAATTGTAACTAGGGTTTCATTTCTGCAATTAGCAATTAGTTTTCATTCTTGGAAATAGATTAAAGTTCAATTTATGCAATTTAGGGATAGAAGTGACACAAAACCCCCACATAATCAATTCCACCAATAAGACCTGCTGCTTCCAATTGAACTGAACTACAACCCTACTTGAACTTTCTCTCGTAAATAGCCTTGTACACCACCCTGGATTGACAAATTCATTGAGAATTAATGATGTTATTAATGATAGCCCATCATTTTGGCACTATTTTTGGGGAACACGGTGTTGTTAGAAGGTGAAAAGCAGTCCAATAATTATTAAATATGCTAAGTTGTGAATTTTAGAGTAAAATCTGAATGTAATGACCAGTACAAGTAATTGTTATTGGTAAATTGTATTTCATTCCATTTAGGAAATAAGCAAGAAACCACAAGAAGAAAAATTTCACAAGAGGTTGAAATTATGTCAAAAATGTCTAAATTTTTTATTTCCAAAAATGTTGGAATTTTCAAAGAATCCCAATCATCCACTTCCAGCACTGTAAGATCCTTTGAGAAATCATTACAAGGATGAAAATTAAGTAGTTCAACATCATTTTCTCTTGAAAAATCCATACAATCAAGAAAATTTGACAAGATTTATAATTGTTTTTGGGAACCTACAATGGAAGGCTCACAAGAGAATCAAGGTAGAGCCAACAATGTGCTCCACCGTAGTGCAACTAGTGCACCTTCTAGAACTTTTCAAAATCCCATCCAACTAGATCTTAATCAAAATGCTCCCATGAAGGTCATTTCACCTGTAGTATTACCAACTTTCAAGGGAATTACATCGAAAGATCCTGATATGTTTTTGTTTGAGTTTAAAATTGTATGTCAAGCTCATGATTACACTAATGACAATCAAAAGATCAAACAATTTTCTTCCACTCTTAAAGATTTAGCTCTACGATGGTTTATCACCTTAGCACCTGACTCAATTAGAACTTGGGATGAGATGGAAAACATATTCTTGGAGAGATACCAAGAATATTGTCAAGTCAAGAATCAAAATGAGGAAATTCTTACAATGAAACAAGAGGAAAATGAAATCTTAGAAGATTATATAGACAATTTTTCTTTTGTTCATAAGAGATGTGGAAGTGTTGAACCTGAAATTTGCAAAGTCATATTCTTAAGGGGACTACAAGATGAATCTAGGGATGAATTGAATATCTTGGGAAGAGGAGATAAAAATGCACTTAAATTTTAGGAAATTATTAAACTATGTAAAAATTACTCTCATTCAAGGCATAGAAAACACAGAATTGGTAATGAAAAACATGACTTGAAAGAATGCATGAAAGAGGTTGATATTTTAGTACATGATAGAACATTAGATGAAAAAAATGAATCTACTAAATCTTCAGCCATCTATTTTTCAGAATGTAAAAAGAAACACTCTCTTCATGATTGTCCTTTGAAAAAAATATTTATACCTGCTACATGTAGCATTTGTTAATTAGGACACCCCACAGATCAGTGTAGTTTATTGCCAGAACTTAAAATTGTCTTTGAAAAATAGTCTCAACCTATGAAAAAAATCAATTTTGTAGGACAAGGACAAGGGAATAATTTTCATAAATTTCCATATCAGAATGCTTCTCAATTTCTTGCACATTGGGGAAATAATCCTTGGTACATGCCATGGTCTGCTTCAGGTCCACTTCAACAATGTTGGAGTCAAACACCATGGGCATACTCCCAAGCATGGTCTCAACATTGATGGATGCAACAATAATGGAATCAACAACATCCACCATGGTTGCAGCCAAAATTACAGGGATATCAATGGGTACAACATCAAAATCTATACAAAGGGCAGCAACATTGTCAAAAAAAAAAATCAAATTTTTTGCCTAATTATATCCATAATTTCTATCGTGGACAACAACAACAAAAATTAAAACAACCTCTATTTTCAACTCAACCTATGGTCAGTCCAAATCATGTTAAATAGGTAACCCCTGTCTCTATGGTTGAATCAAAAAATACAACCCTAATAAATGTTAGTGACTGTGTTAAAACTCAGTTGTGTTTAGGTGAACTATTGCTTGAACCTATTCCACTTATCAGTGTAGAAAGTGAAGTTAAAAAGAATGAACATGAAAACAAATACACACTAAAACAACATCAAGAAGAACAAGATACCTCATCAAATAAAGTATCATATTTTGAACAGTTAGACATATCAAAAATAACATCTTCACAACCAGATTTGATAAAGGAATTAGAACGTTTAACTGTTACAATCCCTTTACCTCAAGTTGCATCAATCATTAATAAGATTATTCAAGAAACGTGTTTTAGCAAACCAAGAAAAAAGAAGAAAGTATATCCTAAAACCATACAAAAAGGTGGAAAATTAGTTATCTTGCTTTCAGGTAAGCTTATTACACCTAAGTATGATTGTACAGAAAGCCCACAGTTTCTTAGACCACATAAGGAAAATGAAAAAAATATTTTAGTTTTGCCATCCATTGTTGTAAATAAAAATGTTTCTCCAAGAACCAATTCAAATCAGCCTGGTACAAAACAAATTGAAATACAACCAAAACAACCTTTGAACAACAATAGTTGGTTTCCTAAAAACTAGGGAGCAAATTTGTTTGATATATTGGTGCAACATCCTAATGCTTCACTAACATTTTATGCATCTTTAGCAGTTGGCATTGAGTTGTTGCAGGTACAAAAAAAAACAAATTTTGCAGTTGAATGCATTTGATGAAATTTGGTTGGAAGCACTTCACCAAATAGAGTTCATTCAACAAAAATAGAAAATGTGGCATGATGATCACATTAAGAGCAATAAGGATGAACCAGGGGAGTTTGAGAATGAAGTTGTTCAAATTTCTTTAGTTGATGATTTAAGGAGGATATTAGTGGTGAATGGACATCTTTTACAGTTGTACCATAAACCACTACCAAAGGTGGAATTTGGTCGGTATTTCACAAAGTTACATTTGACAGAAGAGATTTATTCTTTTGATAAATATTCCAAATGATCATATCTTTGAATCTTAAAAGAAAAATAAAAAAAAATCAGAAAAAGTAGAAAACAAAAATATGAATAAATTCTGATTATGAATTCCTTCATGGGCATGATTTTAGGGAAATCATGAAATCCTTCATGGGCATAATCAGAATCAAGAAAAAATAGAGAAAAAAAAAAAAAGAGAAAAATGAATAGCTCAACAGCGAAAACCTTTTTCTAAGGTGCTACTGAGTTGGTATGCATGAAAACCAGTTTTCTGGCATGCATAACCTTGAAAGTTTTGAGTCACCATTGTACAAATTCACTAACAACACTTGTTTTTGAAGTTTTGAAGGAAGCCTCAGCAAAATATCAATAGAAACAATCATCTTTCCAAACTTGCATTAACTTGTTTTAACCAGGTATATATGTTTCTTGCACTTTTCTCATTGTAAATATTTGATATATAGTATATGACAATTAACAATTAGTATAAAAGTGTTCATAAGAGTTGGCATAAACAAAACATTCTTGGAGAAAGAGAAAAATGTTGGTTTCTAATGTCTTCAGAATGATTGCTGTATCTTCAATAATCGTGGTATCTTCTGAATGAAGCCTTTGTCTTCAAAATGAAGGTTTTTCTTCGGAATGAAGGTGTGTCTTCGGAATGAAGGTTTGCCTTCGAAATTAAGGTTTATATTCGAAATGAAGGTGTGTCTTCAGAATGAAGGTTTGTGTTCAGAATGAAGGTTTATCTTTGGAATGAGGTTATCTTTGAATTAAATTCCTAGCTTAGTCTTCGGAATGAAGATTTAATAGTCTGTTTCCACGTGGCATCCAAGGAGGGAGAAAAAGAAATAGTTAGCAAAATTATTTTACTCCATGTGATCATTGACACATGTCAGCTGTATTGCAGTTAGATTCATATCATATTTTGCACCCATCGAGGAAGTACAATAATCACAAGGAAAATAACCAACAAACATGCCACCACCATTCATTGCTAATAACCACTCATGTGGGAAAATTTGCATGCAGAATGGATGAGCTAAAAATAGTAAAGAAAATTTGATGGCAAGGATGTCCAATGATTGATGGCTAGGTGTTCAGAGCACAGAATAAGGAAGTTGCCATATTTTCTTTTCAAAGACATATTTGGTAATGATTACAAGGAAAAGTAAAAAAAAAAAATTAAAAGTTCTTTCTAAAGAAGAACAAGAGCAAACCCTGTAATTCTATAGAAACCATAAATCAGTGACCTAGCGGATGACTGTAGTAGCAGAAGAGAGCTATATTATCAGCATCATAATAGAGAAATGGAGTGAAAAATGAAAAAGGGCTAGCCTACAAGAACCCTGGAATAATGTAACCACATGGGTTACCAAATTTCTCAACCTGTGAAGGGTAGTATGTAATTTTGTCAGGGCATCATTTCAAAATTTTAAACCACCTCAGGCATGGTAGGCAAAAACCTAAATTTAGAGTGAATTTTCTAGCATACCTGCACCAAGAACTACAGAGCATGGAAAAACATTATCAAGAATAAGATGAAGGAGAAGAGGATACAGATGTTGCTATAAAAAATATGCTACTGAGGAAGAATAAAAGGCTAAAAAAAATGCTATTGCAGAGAAGGAAACACACCAAGCAAAAGCAACAAAGCATTTTTCTCTAGAACCATCAACCTCATAGACTAAGAAGAGAAGGGCTGAAACTGAAAGCAAAAAAATAAAATAGAAGAGGGTTCATTTTTCTAAATATGTTATTTATCTGTCAGAATAGGAGAGTGAAGATCCCAGTGAAGAGCCTGAAGCTATCCCTATAGCCCCTGTTACCACAAGAAAACATGGCAAAAAGAGAAAATATACATTAAGGACTAGGATGTCTGCAAGACTCCAACAAAAAGAGATAAAATAACAAATGATTGAAGAGAATACTAGACAGGATAGCCCTGATGTCATAGAACTGCAACAAGCCATTGAGAATTTGGATGTAATCATTGATAATTTCATGGAACCTCCTGTACAGGAGTAGGGGTCTGAAGTAGAGGATGAGATCATTGTTGAGCAGCAAACTACAGTTGATTTGTCAGTATTAGGTTCTGATTCGAATGAATAAGAGGAGGTGGACATCATAAAACAACTGAGAGTAGCCAAGAGTGTTATAAAAATACAAATGAGATGGATTGAGGAAAGAAAATATGTTATTGAAAAACATGAAAAGAAAATTAGATAATTATAGCAGAAAGTGGAGAAATTAAAAAGTAGGCTGTCACAAGTTGACGAACAATCAACTACATCAAATAAAGAGGAGGATTTGGTTTAGTTACTACTTGGATTATATAGGGAAGATGAAGATACAAGTGCTCATTCTGAAGTAGTGCCCCTCCACTTTAAATCAGTTTCCTTCCATTCTAGGGCATTGTCTTCTCAATCCAGAGAAATACCTTTATGTAATATTATTGGGTAGGTCTCAGATTCAGGCCTCCAACCATCATTACTCTAGTTCCCTCCTATTTTTAATAGGATTCCCAATCAGATGATTAGTTTGAATAATTACTCAGAAACCTTCATAATAAATTACACAGGCACTAAATTGTTCTATGAAACATGGAATATGAGTATGGACATTTGTGACTCCATAGCCCACTGCAATGCATGAGGGCATGCATTAATATAAGTTGGGGGAGAATGATGAGGCCTGGATAAGCCTCATTTATAGCATGTTTTAAATAGTTAAAACTGCCTAAAACTCTTGTGAATTATCTTATATGCTAGTTAAGTTGATTTAATATGCTATGTAGTAACTGTTTTCATGATTGAAGTGTTAAGGACATTATATTCTAATTTTTAATAGTTCTTGTATGGTTTTATGTTATCTTGTCATGCTTAGGTTGATAATAGCACTTCACTAGTCTTATTTTTATGATCATTAAGCATTAGTTTCTCTAAATTCAGGAAATAGTACAAAGACTTATTACTGTGCAGCAAAAAACTAGTTTTTCCATATAAATTCTAGCCAGCTGCCAATGAATGGCAAGGCATGGAATTCAAATCCAAGGAAGAATGAAGACTATTGCAATATGATATTGAGGTCTAATACACCTGAGAAATGCAGCCAAAACCATTTGGAGTCAACACAGTTGGTCATTCTAAAGATCTTTGAAATGAACACAGTGTCTTTGGAATGAACACAGTGTCTTTAGAATGAACACAGTGTCTTCGGAATGAACAAATATCTTCGGAATGAGAAAACACAGTGTCTTCAAAATGAGCAGATCTTTAGAATGAAAATTGTAGTATCTTCGAAATGAGATCTTCAGAATGAGAATTGCAGTATCTTCAAAATGAGTGGATATTCGAAATGAGAATTGCAGTATCTTCGGAATGAGCCACTTATCTTCGAAAAGAAAACAGAATGTGCTTTTTGACTTGTTGACTGATTTATGACACTGGAAAAAGGGAAATAAATATTGAAAAGGGTAAGGGAAAATATCTCAGATCTAACTTTTTTGCCCTTACCGAATAAATCCACCATTTATGGAAAGATCAAATTTGATCCTCTTCTAGGATAAACCCAAGAAATTCTGTAGGATATCAGGAACATCATATTTTCTATTTGTAATTAGTTTTTAGGCATCTATAAAAGATAGCTCTCGTCTAGGTTGAGCTAATATATTAATATATTAGATAAAGGAGATAAAAAATAAATAGGGAGATAATAGAATAGTGATTTCAGACCTATAACAAATTTCAGTAGAATTGTAATTATGTTTCTGAAGTAATAAAAGTGTAGTTTCATTCCATTTATTTTGTTATGTCTGAATGTGAATAAGAATTAAAGAAGAATTCAAATATTCTTCTGAGAAATGAGGCTGGCCACTTCCAGACCTAGGAGGAGGACTGACATACATGTTTTATTCTGATTTTGCTATAGCAGAATAAGTTGTGAAATTTTAATTTTCATTCTTTTGCACAACTAACATTCCTAGTTGTTTAATTCTTGTTCATAATGTTTTTATGATATGATTAGTGGTATATCTGGTTATTCTTTTCATTCCCAGCAACTTTCCAATCCACTACAAATTTCCATTTCTAGCAATTTACAAGTTTTCTGTAATTTCTCTGCATTCTTGTTTTTGCTATCAAAACCCTACACAGAAGATTGACGACCTTCTGTTACAGAGTATTGATAGGATGTAGTTTTTATACTTCATTTCAATTATTGCAAGATTAAATAGACTTTCAATTTTATAATTTAATTAGATTTCATTCTTGCAATTGTAACTAGGGTTTCATTTATGCAATTAGCAATTAGTTTTCATTCTTGCAAATAGATTAAAGTTCAATTTATGCAATTTAGGGGTAGAAGTGACACAAAACCCCCACATAATCAATTCCACCAATAAGACCTACTGCTTCCAATTGAACTGAACTACAACCCTACTTGAACTTTCTCTCGTAAATAGCCTTGGACACCACCCTGGATTAACAAATTCATTGAGAATTAATGATGTGCTTAATGACAACCCATCATTTTGGCACCGTTGCTAGGGAACACGATGTTGTTAGAAGGTGAAAAGCAGTCCAATAATTATTAAATATGCTAAGTTGTGAATTTTAGAGTAAAATCTGAATGTAATGACTGGTATAAGTAATTTTTATTGGTAAATTGTATTTCAATCCATTTAGGAAATAAGCAAGAAACCACAAGAAGAAAAATTTCACAAGAGGTTGAAATTATGCCAAAAATGTCTAAATATTTTATTTCCAAAAATATTAGAATTTTCAAAGAATCCCAATCATCCACTTCCAGCACTTTAAGATCCTTTGAGAAATCATTACTAGGAGGAAAATTAAGTAGTTCAACATCATTTTATCTTAACAAATCCATACAATCAGAAAAATTTGACAAGATTTATAATTGTTTTTGGGAACCTACAATGGAATGCTCACAATAGAATCAAGGTAGAGCCAAAAATGTGCTCCACCCTAGTGCAACTAGTGCACCTTCCAGAACTTTTCAAAATCCCATCCAACTAGATCTTAATCAAAATGTTCCCATGAAGGTCATTTCACCTGCAGTATAACCAACTTTCAAGGGAATTACATCGGAAGATCCTGATATGTTTTTGTTTGAGTTTAAAATTGTATGTCAAGCTCATGATTACACTAATGACAATCAAAACCTCAAACTATTTTCTTCCACTCTTAAAGAGTTAGCTCTACGATGGTTTATCACGTTATCACCTGACTCAATTAGAACTTGGGATGAGATGGAAAACATATTCTTGGAGAGATACCAAGAATATTGTCAAGTCAAGAATCAAAATGAGGAAATTATTACAATGAAAGAAGAGGAAAATGAAATCTTAGAAGATTATATAGACATATTTTCTTTTGTTCATAAGAGATGTGGAAGTGTTGAACCTAAAATTTGCAAAGTCATATTCTTAAGGGGACTGCATGATGAATCTAGGGATGCATTGGATATCTTGGGAAGAGGAGATACAAATGCACTTAAATTTCAGGAAATTATTAAACTCTATAAAAATTACTCTCATTCAAGGCATAGAAAACACAGAATTGGTAATGAAAAACATGACTTGAAAGAATTCATGAAAGAGGTTGATATTTTAGTGCATGATAGAATATTAGAAGAAAAAAATGAATCTACTAAATCTTCAGCAATCTATTGTTTAGAATGTAAAAAGCAACACTCTCTTCATGATTGTCCTTTGAACAAAATATTTATACCTACTACATGTAGCATTTGTCAATTAGGACACCCCACAGATTAGTGTATTTTATTGCCAGAACTTAAAAGTGTCTTTGAAAAACAGTCTCAACCTATGAAAAAAATCAATTTTGTAGGACAAGGACAAGGGAATAATTTTCATAAATTTCCATATCAGAATGCTTCTCAATTTCCTGCACATTAGGGAAATAATCCTTGGTATATGCCATGGTCTGCTTTAGGTCCACTTCAACAATGTTGGAGTCAACCACCATGGGCATACTCCCAAGCATGGTCTCAACATGGATGGATGCAACAATAATGGAATCAAAAACATCCACCATGGTTGCAACCAAAATTACAGGGATATCAATGGGTACAACATCAAAATCTGTACAAAGGGCAACAACATTGTCAAAAAAAAAATCAAATTTTTTGCCTAATTATATCCATAATTTTTATCATGGACAACAACAACAAAAATTAAAACAACCTCTATTTTCAACTCAACCTATGGTCAGTCCAAATCATGTTAAACAGGTAACCCTTGTCTCTGTGGTTGAATAAAAAAATATAGCCCTAATAAATGTTAGTGACTGTGTTAAAACTTAGTTGTGTTCAGGTGAACCATTGCTTGAACCTATTCCACTTATCAGTGTATAAAATGAAGTTAAAAAGAATGAACATGAAAATAAATACACACTAAAACAACATCAAGAAGAACAAGATACCTCATCAAATAAAGTATCATATTTTAAACAGTCTGAGATATCAAAAATAACATCTTCACAATCAGATTTGATAAAGGAATTAGAACATTTAACTGTTACAAACCCTTTACCTCAAGTTGCACCAATCATTAATAAGATTGTTCAAGAAACGTGTTTTAGCAAACCAAGAAAAAAGAAGAAAGTATATCCTAAAACCATACAAAAAGGTGGAAAATTAGTTAACTTGCTTTCAGGTAAACTTATTACACCTAAGTATGATTGTACAAAAAGCCCATAGTTTCTTAGAACACATAAGGAAAATGAAAAGAATACTTTATTTTTGGCCTCCATTGTTGTAAATAAAAATGTTTCTCCAAGAACCAATTCAAATCAGCCTGGTACAAAACAAACTGAAATACAACCAAAACAACCTTTGAACAATAATAGTTGGTTGACTAAAAACCAGGGAGCAATTTTTTTGATATATTGGTGCAACATCCTAATGCTTTACTAACATTTTATGCATCTTTAGTAGTTGGCATTGAGTTGTTGCAGGTACAAAAAAAAACAAATTTTACAGTTGAATGCATTTGATAAACTTTGGTTGGAAGCACTTCACCAAACAGAGTTAATTAAAAAAAAATGGAAAATATGGCATGATGATCACATTAAGAGCAGCAAGGATGAACCAGGGGAGTTTGAGAATGAAGTTGTTCAAATTTCTTTAGTTGATGATTTAAGGAGGATATTAGTGGTGAATGGACATCTTTTAAAGTTGTACCATAAACCACTAACAAAGGTGGAAAGATTCCAAGTGATCATATCTTTGAATCTTAAAAGAAAAATAAAAAAAATTAGAAAAAGTAGAAAACAAAAATATGAATAAATTTTGATTATGAATTCCTTCATGGGCATGATTTCAGGGAAATCATGAAATCCTTCATGGGCATAATTAAAATCAAGAAAAAAGAGAGAAAAAAAGAAAAAAGATAAAAATGAATAGCTCAAAGAGTGAAAACCTTTTTCTAAGGCGCTACTAAGTTGGTATGCACGAAAACCAGTTTTTTGGCATGCATAACCTTGAAATTTCTGAGTCACCATTGTACAAATTCACCAACTGCACTTTGTTTTGAAGTGTTGCAGGAAGCCTCAGTAGAATATCAATAGAAACAGTCATCTTTCCAAACTTGCATTAACTTGTTTTAACCAGGTATATATGTTTCTTGCACTTTTCTCATTGTAAATATTTGATATATAGTATATGACAATTAACAATTAGTATAAAAGTGTTCATAAGAGTTGGCATAAACAAAACATGCTTGGAGAAAGAGAAAAATGTTGGTTTCTGCTATGTCTTCAGAATGACTGTTGTATCTTCAATAATCGTGGTATCTTCGGAATGAAGCCTTTGTCTTTAGAATGAAGGTTTTTCTTCAGAATGAAGGTGTGTCTTTGGAATGAAGGTTTGTCTTCAAAATGAAGGTTTGTCTTCAAAATGAAGGTGTGTCTTCAGAATGAAGGTTTGTCTTCGGAATGAAGGTTTATCTTCAAAATGAGGTTATCTTTGAATTAAATGCCTAGCTTAGTCTTCAAAATGAAACATAATCTTTAGAATGAAGATTTAACAGTCTGTGTCCACGTGGCATCCAAGGATGGAGAAAAAGACAGTCAACAGAATTGTTTTACTCCATGTGATCATTGACACATGTCAGCTGGCTTGTAGTTAGATTCATATCATATTTTGCACCCATCGAGGAAGTACAAGAATCAAAAGGAAAATAACCAACAAACATGCCACCACCATTCATTGCTAATAACCACTCATGTGGGAGATTTTGCATGTAGAATGGATGAGCTAAAAATAGTAAATAAAATTTGATGGCAAGGATGTCCAATGATTGATGGCCAGGTGTTCAGAGCACAGAATAAGGAAGTGTGCCATATTTTCTTTCTGAAGACATATTTGCTAATGATTACAAGGAAAAGTAAAAAAAAAAAAATTAAAAGTTCTTTCTAAAGAAGAACAAGAGCAAACCCTGTAATTTTGTAGAAACCAATAATAAGTGACCTAACGGATGACTATAGTAGTAGAAGAGAGCAGTATTATCAACATCATAAAAGAGAAATGAAGTGAAAAATGAAAAAGGGCCAGCCTACAAGAACCCTGGAATAATGTAACCACATGGGTTATCAAATTTCTCAACCTGTGAAGGGTAGTATGTAATTTTGTTAGGGCATCATTTCAAAATTTTAAACCACCTCAGGCATGGTAGGCAAAAACCTAAATTTAGAGTGAATTTTCTAGCATACCTGCATAAAGAACTACAGAGCATGGAAAAACATTATTGAGAATAAGATGAAGGAGAAGAGGATATAGATGTTGCTATAAAAAATATGCTACTAAGGAAGAAGAAAAGGCTAAAAAAAAATTCTATTGCAGAGAAGGAAACACACCAAGCAAAAGCAACAAAGCATTTTTCTCTAGAACCATCAACCTCACATACTAAGAAGAGAAGGGCTGAAACTAAAAGAAAAAAAATAAAATAGAAGAGGGTTCATTTTTCTAAAGATGTTATTTATCTGTCAAAATAGGAGAGTGAAGTTCCTAGTAAAGAGCCTGAAGCTATCCCTACAACAAATGTTACCACAAGAAAACAGGGCAAGAAGAGAAAATATACATTAAGGACTAGGAGGTCTACAAGACTCCAACAAAAAGAGATAAAATAACAAATTATTGAAGAGAAAACCAGACATGATAGCACTAATGTCATAGAAGTGCAACAAGCCACTGAGAATTTGGATGTAATCATTGATAATTTTATGGAACCTCTTGTACAGGAGTAGGGGTATGAAGTAGAGGATGAGATCATTGTTGAGCAGCAAACTACAGTTGATTTGTTAGTATTAGGTTCTGAGTCGAATGAAGAAGAGGATATGGACATCACAAAACAAATGAGAGCAGCCAAGAGTGTTATAAAAATACAAATGAGATAGATTGAGGAAAGAAAATATGTTATTGAAAAACATGAAAAGAAAATTAGAGAATTATAGCAGAAAGTGGAGAAAATAAAAAGCAGGCTATCACAAGTTGACGAAAAATCAACTACATAAGATAAAGAGGAGTATTTGGTTTAGTTACTACTTGGATTATATAGGGAATATGAAGACACATGTGCTCATTCTAAAGCAGTGCCCCTCCACTTTACATTAGTGCCCTTCCATTTTGAGGCATTTCCTTCTCAATCCAGAGAAATACATTTATGCAATATTATTGAGTAGGTCTCAGATTTAGGACTCCAACCATCATTACCATGGTTCCCTCCTATTTTTAAGAGGATTCCCAACTAGATGATCAGTTTGAAGAATGACTCAGAAACCTTCATGAGAAATTACACATGCACTAAATTGTTCTATGAAACATGGAATATGAGTATGGACATTTGTGACTCGATAGCCCACTGGAATGCATGAGGGCATGCATTAATATAATTTGGGGGGGAATGATGAGGCCTGGATAAACCTCATTTATAGCATGTTTTAAATAATTAAAACTACCTAAAACTCTTGTGAATTATCTTATATGCTAGTTAAGTTGATTTAATATGCTGTGTATTAACTGTTTTCATGATTGAAGTGTTAAGGACATTATATTCTAATTTTTAATAGTTCTTGTATAGTTTTATGTTATCTTGTCATGCTTAGGTTGACATAAGCACTTCACTAGTCTTATTTTGATGATCATTAAGCATTAGTTTCTCTAAATTCAACAAATCGTACAAAGACTTATTACTGTGCAGCAAAAAACTGGTTTTTCCATATAAATTCTAGCCAGCTACCAATGAATGGCAAGGCATGGAATTCACATCCAAGGAAGAATGAAGACTATTGCAATCTGATCCTGAGGTATAATCCACCTGAGAAATACAACCAAAACCATTTGGAGTCAACATAGTTGGTCATTCTAAAGATCTTTGGAATGAAAGACTATTGCAATCTGATCTTGAGGTCTAATGCACCTGAGAAATACAACCAAAACCATTTGGAGTCAACACAGTTGGTCATTCTAAAGATCTTCAAAATGAAAATAGTGACTTTGAAATGAACACAGTGTCTTCGGAATGAAAAGATATCTTCGAAATGAGAAAATATAGTGTCTTCGAAATGAGCGAATCTTCGGAATGAAAATTATAGTATCTTCAAAATGAGAAGATCTTTGAAATGAGAATTGCAGTATCTTAGGAATGAATGGATCTTTGAAATGCAATTTAGGGGTATAAGTGACACAAAACCCGCACATAATCAATTCCACCAATAAGACCTGCTACTTCCAATTGAGCTGAACTACAACCCTGCTTGAACTTTCTCTCGTAAATAGCCTTGGACACCACCCTAGATTGAAAAATTAATTAAGAATTAATGATGTGGTTAAAAACAGCCCATCAGTCATCACCTTTAGAGAAGACAAGCTAAAATTGGTGACTAGTGATATGGCAAATCCACCCCTGCATGTCATTGTGCGGGTCAACGAGATTCCATATAAGAGAGTGTTTGTGGACATTGGATCATCTAGTAATATAATCACAATAGTGGCTTTGAAACACCTCAAGTTTCCAGCATCTCACATCATGGCCTCCACCTATACTCTTTGAGCATTCAATGATGCGATATGCTCGATGGTTGGTACAATTGTCTTGCCCATCCAAGTAGGGCAAAAGACTATTCCTACATTGTGCCACATCTTGGAAGGTGAGATGGCCTATAATATCTTGTTGGTCCAGCCTTGTATTAGGGACATGAAGTGTGTCCCTTCAATAGCTAATTAGTGCCTAAAGTACACATTTGAAGGATAGGTGCATATAGTCCCGACAGACTTAGAGCCCTTCAAGTATTGCAATACAATGCAGCTGATGTCGCAATCGACCCTTCCATTGACACATTTGGATTTTTAGTTGAATCTATCTACACAGGGTCTGATCCCACATGAATCCTCGCTGTTAAGTCCCTAAAATCCCCAATCGGGTCCATCTTCATCATCTACTCCTTCACCAATGATGCCACCTACAATGGCCACATCAAAGGACAATGGGAAGAAACCCCTAGAAGAGGCACCACCATTAGTATCAACCATCTCTACTAAAGAGATGCCTAGTTGAATGGAAGTCGAGATGCCTAGTTCACTCGACATGGAGTGGACACAGGAAGAACTCCCATTACCTCCCCCCAACTGCCAATGATCACCATTGATATGGCCAATACAGGCCTGAGGGAGTACCTAGTGTGGAACATTGTAGCAACACCCACACTTGAGTCCATGCAGGACATGGGGAGACCTCGCCACCCCATCGACACTATTTTTCCTCTAGGCTACTTGCCCAACCAAAAAAATTTTGTATACGGGGGCCTCAATAATGACATTGAACCTTACCTGCAAGAGAAAGAATATGAAGAGCCCTTTGCTGAGAACGTCAACTATTTGTCCAACCCAAAATTTGCTTTGAGATATCTTGGCCAATGTAATTGGCTTGAATATGGGTTGGGCAGGTATGAATAGGGAGTGCACGTTCTTTGCCAACCAAGATATCAGATTCTATACGACAAATCAGGAGTAGGGTTCAACCACCCCCTACCCCTTGATATATTGGTGGAGAACATACAAGGCCTAGGGATAGGCAACAAGGATGGGTTGGAACGAGATCCATATGCCAATCCTAACACAACATATACATTAGGGGATTATCTCCCATTGTTGACAACACACCTTCTTGAACTTAATAACCCTGTCCCTTTGATCAAGAAAGGATAAAGTTTGAGAACTCACCTACAAGAGGGATATAGGCAAGGTCAGGAAGGATCTTTGGAAGATGAGTTAGAATATGAGGAAACACCGTGGGACCCTTTCGAATTTGATAGCAATCATTCGCAAGTGACCCCCATGGATGACTACCAAAAATCTTATTAGAAATGTTCCCCTTGAATGCTCCAATTGAGCAAGGGCTGCCTTAATAAAATTAGGTCCTCCCACAAAGAGCGAAACAACCCTGATGGGACTAGATCAAATTTCTCAAGCAAGACGAGCCTCACATGCTGCAAATATCTGTCGAAGCCAATGAAGGCCTATGGATATCTGATAGTGATTATGAAGATGAGACTAAGATGGCATATCTCAATCATATGTGATAGCAGCAATACCCCATGGACATGGATGACATGTTTGAATAGCTAAACATCAGGCCAAGGAATAGGTGGCACCTAAACCAATCACATTTGGACCAACTACTTCACCTGCCACTTTAGTTATATAGAGAGAAACTTTCGTCCAGAGACCCCATAGAGCCATTAGTGCCAAGGGTATACCCCATCCTATTATCCACACATAGGGCTGATCCATTTGTGCCAATACCCTCAGAGCCAGATCTGGAGCACAAATATCACCAAGGAAGTCCGAGTCACCACACCCATGGTAATGGAGACTATCATCAACATGATCTCCATTGACTTAACCTCCCCCAGCTACAATCCAGCCGATCCAACATGGCCATTGTATCTAGACTTAGATTCTATAGAATGGAAGCATGTTGACTCACCACCATCTCCATCAGAGTACTGGCCTTGCTGTGAGATTCTTCATTTCACCCCAGGACCAACTCAGGATATATTCCATGCTGAAGAGGAACCTGACATTCCAAACATAGATCTAAATTTAGTGACTGATATTCACCTGATCCCAACTCCACACCAGTTGGAGGATGGGTCCCACATGTCAGTCGAAGAGACAACTGACGTAGACATCAACTTTGATCCAATGAATCCACAAATCATCAAGTTGGGGGTAATTCTATCCCCTGAAGAGCAAGCCGATTACATTGCCCTTCTTAAAGAGAAGAAGGAGTTTTTTGCATGGTCCTACAAAGACATGATAGGGCTAGACATGCCAGGGCTAGATCCACAACTAGTCACACATAATCTAATGCTTGATCTAACAGTCAAACCAGTCAAGCAAAAACTATGTAAGATGCACCTAAAAGTAGCCTTAATGGTCAAAGATGAGCTACAAAAGCTGTTGGATGCACAATTTGTCATCTGTATGGATTACCCACCATGGATGTCCAAAATGGTACCCATCAAGAAGCCCGACGGGAGGATTCGCATATGTACCAATTTTTGAGATCTAAACAAAGCGAGTCCCAAGGATGATTTTTCTTTGCCTAGCATTGAAACATTGGTAGATGCTACGGTAGGCCATGAAATGCTTTCCCTCATGGATGGTTTCTCGGGATACAATTAGATTCATATCAATCCCAATGATCAACTAAAATTGACATTCACAATGCCTTGAGGGACATTTTGTTATAAGGTCATGCCCTTTGGCCTTAAAAATGCTGGTGCCACCTACCAAAGCGCTATGATATACATCTTCCATGATCACATGCATAAAATTTTGGAAGATTATATGGATGATCTGTTGGCCAAATCTCTTTTATGTCCAGATCATCTCGATGACCTAAGCAAGATCCTCAATCACCTCATCGAACACAAAGTCAGACTAAACCCTAAGAAGTGTGTGTTTGGCATCACATCTGGAAAACTCTTGGATTTCATAGTCTCAAAATGATGCATCAAGGTAGATCCAAACAAATTCAAGGCAATCCTTGAAATGCTTCCCCCATCCACCATCAAGCAGTTCAAAAGCTTGCAGGGAAAGGTCACATCAATCAAGCGCTTCATGGCACAACTATCTGACAAGTGCTGACCCATGAATAAATTATTACACAAGGGGGTAGCATTTCACTAGGATGACGAGTGCCAATCAGCATTCGATGACATCAAAAAATACTTGGCTTCACCACCAGTATTGGCACCACCTAGACCAAGAGTGTCGTTCTACTTATACATCTCAGCTACTGAGGTGGCACTGGGTGCCATGTTGGCCCAAAAAAATGAACTACATAAAGAACAGGCTACTTACTATCTTAGTCACACCCTAGTCAGTTATGAACTTAACTATGCATATGTCGAGAAGCTATGCTTAGCAGTGGTATTTGCTACCAAAAAGCTACGCCACTACATGTTGAGCAATACGACGTATGTTGTGTCTAAGGAGAATCCATTACGGTACATGATGAGTCGTACTTATCATAGTAGCCACATGACAAAATGGATCATGTTGTTGACAAATTTTGACATCGAATTCATTGGATAGAAGTCCATCAAAGGTCAAGTCATCACCGATCAACTAGCAGAGGCTCCTCTTGAAGATGATCAACCTCTAACCATAGAGCTACCCGATGATGGGGTCTTCCATGTCTCAAAATCATCAAATTTTGATGAGCCTGAGTCATAGGCCAAAATAACCCTATTTTTTATGGTTCTAAATGTGAGCAAGGGGGTGGCGTAGGAATTGTATTCTTCACATCACAAGGGGCTCCAATGCCTCTATCATTTAAACTAGATTTCCCATGCACCAACAACAATTCCAAATATGAACTCTTTCTCATAGGTCTTCAAAAAACAATCACCATGAACATCAAATGCTTGAACATCTTTGGTGATTCACTGTTAATTGTCAACCAAGTAAAAGGGGTATTCCAATGTAAATGCCCAGTTTTGCAGTCCTATAAAGCCCTTGTAGACAAATTTTTGGCAAAGCTTGAATGGTACGACATCAAGGCACTCCCTTGATCATCAAATTGTTTTGACGACACTATGGCCTCCTTGGGGTCACTAATCCCACAAGACCCTTTTGGTGAGATGACAACTATTCAAGTCAAAAAATTATCACAATTCGTGATGGAGCATGCAAGCTTTAATCTAACACCAAGAATCCACTTGATCCAGATTGAACTGTCTCAGGATAAGTTATCTCAAATCTATGATAGTCTGAATCATGCCAACTGGGGGTCCTTGTTCTCCATGACCCCTTTTAATAGCAACACAATGCCATTCTTACAGGTCCATTCCCGCTTAGCTTTTTCTAGGGAAAACCTTCGAGAGGGATTGGCAGTTCATACCATCGAGGTTTCTGATCAGTAGGATTGGTACACACCCATAAGAGACTACCTCAAGCTAGGTAACCTCCCACTTGGATTGATGCATGCTGCAAAAAGATCATTCAAATAGAAAGCAACAAAACATGTCTTGCTAGGAGACATTTTGTACCGTCGAAGCTACGAAGGGATCCTCCTCCGTTGCTTGGACCAGTAGGAGTCTGCTTAGGTGATCACTATAGTGCACGATGGTACATGCAGTGGCCACTTTAGTGGTATGGCCATCGCAAAGCACATTCTCTGCATGGGCTATTATTTGCCATCTTTAGAGCAAGATTATTGCACATATATAAAGAAGTGTGTGAAGTGTCAACACCATGCCAATTTGACACACATACCTTCTCAAGCCTTGTAGCCAATCCAATTG
Organism: Wollemia nobilis; assembly: GCA_028583015.1. Taxonomy (NCBI): domain Eukaryota; kingdom Viridiplantae; phylum Streptophyta; class Pinopsida; order Araucariales; family Araucariaceae; genus Wollemia; species Wollemia nobilis. The sequence goes on along the minus strand of JAQPPZ010016363.1, from coordinate 2,766,432 downwards.
GCTTGGCCATTTTTGTAGTGGGGCTTAGATCTAATTGAAAATATCTCCCCTACATCATCAGGTCATCACACATTTATCATAATGGCCACAAAGTACTTCACCAAGTGGGTGGAAGCAATTTCTCTTACCTCTACGATTGGGCCCCACATTGTGAAGTTTATTTTACATAACATCCTATATCATTTTGGTATTCCATCCAAGATCATCTTAGATAATGGGACGTCATTTAAAAACAAATATGTGCGTGCTTTGACAACAAAGTACAAAATTTAGCACAATTTTTCAACACCCTATTATCCGCAGGCAAATGGGCAAGCAGAGGCATCAAACAAAATGCTAGTGGCCATCCTTAAAAATATGGTCACAGATAGTCATAAGGATTGGCACATTCAAATATCACTTGCTCTTTGGGCTTATCACACTAGCATTTGGACACCCACTAGGGCAACTCCATTTTTGTTGGTGTGTGGCTCCGAGGCAGTCATGCCTCTCGAGTTGGAAATACCTTCCCTGTGCGTATCAATGTAGGAGTTCATCAATGATGACACTACATGGCAGGCTTGGTTAGACCAGCTTACGTTGCTCAAAGAATTATGCATCAATACTCTCGATCATTTATGTATCTATCAAAAGCGACTTAAGAAAGCATACAACATGAAAGTTCACCTGAGGGACTTCCAAGTTGGTGACTTGGTATTAAAAGAGAACCAACAAAATTCTAACTTACCGCACCATCTAAGGGACAAGTTTGCGGTAATTTGGTTAGGTCCTTATGTCATCAACAGTAAAATAATACCTAGAACATACCGACTCGCCTCTCTTTAAGGAATAAAAAAACTAGAACCCTTGAACATCAGTCATTTGAGGCCATTCCATGTTTAGAGAGCCATAACCCACCCCAAAAGCTCCAAGGATTCCAACAATCGCTTGGTCAACCCCAAAAGCTCCAAGGATTCCAGTAATCGCTTGGTCAACCCCAAAAGCTCCAAGGATTCCAACAATCGCTTGGTCAACCCCAAAAGCTCCAAGGATTTTAGCAATCACTTGGTCAACCCAAAATTCCCCAAAGGTGCCTATAATGCCTTTGGTCAAACCAAAAGCACCAAGGATTCCCATAATCGTTTGGTCAACTTAAAATGCCCCAAAGGTGTACATAAACCCTTTAGTAAAACCAAAAGCTCCAAGGGTTCCCACAATCGCTTGGTCAAAAACAAATATTCAAAAACAAACAAAAATAGACGATAATAAAAAATAACAAAAAAATTGCATCTCACTTCCATGCATACCCTTAAAAGTCAAAACACAAAAAAATAATAAACTGCATTAGGCATCACATCCATGCATGGCATATTTACTGGTCATTCATGTCATAAGTACCATAGACTGTAATTGCTAGGCAACTCCATCGTTTTCCACATTCAGTCCATTTTGTAAACACATCCATCCAGAATAACACCATCCACATTTTTATCATAGTCAATTGTCTCCTAATGTATTTAGGGTTTTCGTCATTCAACTGTCTTTAGATTTCTAGCCAAAAATTATACAAATTTAGACAGATTTTACAAAGGTAGAGTTTTACTTGGATCACACCTTGTTACGTAGCATCCCCACACAAGTTAAAACACATAAAAAAGTTCCCAATTTGTGTGAACACAAGAGAAACCTACAAAGTAGTCTAGGGTACCATAGACAAAAGGTTAGCTTGTTCATCCCCCTGTGCGAATGGTACGATAATGTTGAGAATTGACAAAAGGACAAGCTCTTCCCCATCTAATTTTCCATAATAAATAGTGGTCTTCACCACTAACAAAAATCCCAATCACCTTTGGTCCCCAAAGTCATAAGGATTTGTACTACATGCCCCTAACAAGGATGGGTAGTCATCCCCAAGGCCTAAAAGATCAATGCCATTACATAATCATATCCCCAATCACCTTTGATCCCCAAAGTTGTAAGGATTCATACTACACACCCCTGAAAAGGATGGGTAGTCATCCCCAAGGCCTAAAAGATCAATGCAATTACATAATCATATCCCCAATCACATTTGATCTCCAAAGTCATAAGGATTCATACTACACGCCCCTAACAAGGATTGGTAGTCATCCCCAAGGCCTAAAATATCAACGCCATTACATAGTAACATCCCTAATCACCTTTGGTCCCAAAAGTCATAAGGATTTGTAATACATGTCCCTAAACAGGATAGGTAGTCATCCCCAAAGCAAAAAGGGATCAATTCCATTTGCAAGCCAAAAACCTGCGAGCTCAAATTTGAAACCTAAAATGCAAAATCAAATAATAGTGGTTATCACCACTATTCAAACTCCTTGCTCAAAAAGAAAAATAAAAGATAGAAATAAACAATGATTTTCATCACTATGTATGCGAGCAAGTATCCCAACAAGTTGAGCAACCGAAAGACACCTGAGCTTGAATCCCTGGAATTATCAGCATTTGAAAAACCATCTAGGTGATCCTCATTACGGGTTTTGTGGACAACCTACCTGGCAATGGTGATATCCTAAATGCATGATGATATGTCTATCACATCAACTTTGCGTGTGAGCAGACCAATGTTTGAATGTGGATGAGCTAGCTTATGGTACCTTAGATTATCCTGTGGATTAATATTTCTAAACACAACAAAGGAGTTAGTGGAGTTAATTAGGTGATCTTCAGTACAAGTTTTGTGGACAGCCTACCTGGCACTGGCGGTATCCTATCAAATACCACATAAACAAACTCAATCACATACACAAGGATGTGAAATAAATTGGTCAAACTCAAGTTTGATTCGTACCTTGCTCAAAAGTCTTTTGAGATAAGTATACAATCTTGGCTAGTTAGTTAAAACATCTGAATCTCAAAAAAACCTTAACTACATTTTTAGCACAACTTTAGCACATTCCATTATTACATCACCATCAAAAAATACAAAACAACAAAATTCACACATGCAAAGTCATTCCACAAAGTCATCACATAGTACAAAAATCCAGTGAATCCTGTACAGTCTATGGTGCCACCGACAAGGTATCCACAAATCATTCCATCCATTCCATATGCATACATCATATAATTAAAAACATCACATTCATAATAACACATGCATACATCAACTAACTAAAATGTGCATAAAGTTAAACCATAACAATTGTATAAACACAAAGAAAGTCATGTATATATATCATCAAAAAGATCCTTAGGATACAAAAAAATGGTCCTCTGACCTCACAAACAAAATTAAAAACTCAAAAACCCCCAAGCCTAGGGTGTCGGCCACCATGATCACATAATATCAATGTGACTAGAACTACCCCTAGTGGTGTGGGTCCTATGGGACCTCTCAGGGTGGCTGTTGCAAGCCCTTGCATCACACCCACTAGCGCTACCCTCACCCCCACCTATGAGGAGAGGAAGCAGACTGCTCAGTATCACTGTCTCTCATTCGACACGAAGATCCACCTCCAATGAGCTTAGGTAGCTGCCCATCGAGGTGGATAATCTCTACCTCCAACTCCAACTGGTGCCAAACCAAATCCATCTCCTACTAACGGTACACAACCAATGCATCATCGCATTGTGCCAACTAAGTCCACAGGAGATCCATCTCCCGTGAAGCATCTATGTCCCCATCCTGCTAGTGGTATGCATCCAATGCATTCTACCACTCCACCAACTAAGTTCACAAGATATACCTCTCCTACAGAACCTCCCCATGCTCCTCATCTTGTCTCCATAGTAGATCCTCCAATCATGCTATCTCAGCATGATACCTAGCCCCCATGTCCCCTAGAACTACTTGAGGCATGGGCATCTCTGGGATGGTGGGTTGCTCTGGCACCCACTGCTTCAAAATGTCCCATATATTTGACTGCTCTGGAACCCATAGGTCATCCCCAGTCAAGTTGTCAACCTCCACCATATTTGCATCATTGCACAGAGTGCCCCAACCCTTCCCTGATGCCTTTGCATCCTCACCACATACTACTACCGCATCCGCACCTCCTAGAGGCCCCTCACCCCGCCATCACTGCATCGTCCACCATTGGTCATACTCTATCGTAGCCTTGACATTGTCCACATCGAGGAAATCAATCACTACATTCGACTCCTCACCTAGTGGCTCAATGATCGACCAGGCTAGAGTCGTCTCGTCGCCCTGACACTAATAGATCAAAGGCTCACCAGGTAATCCCTGGTGCACCCCAAAATATCGAGTCACCCAAATGTACGAGAAGTAATCCTACTTGGTCCCTTGTCGCTCGATTAGCCACCTCCCCCTATGCACCTGTTGAAGCCACTCCCTAGCCTTAGGCTAGGTTGGACAATCTCAGTATGGATGCTAGAACACCTCCCCTGGATTAAGACATGAGAAGGCATTGGCATAGTGCCCTATGAAACCTGCCCACCATCGACTCAGCCCCTGCTCCTCTGACCTCTGCCACAGAGCCGCATACCCTATCTCCCTATCCACCATCTCTGCCCAAGTGGTCCATGACAAACCCTATGGCCACTCCATGGCTATGTGCTACCAACCCCAACACTGCAATAGGTAGTTGCACCCAATCCCCTTCCACCTCTGAAAGAAAACCTCATATAGCTCATCATAAAGCTGTGCTAGTAGCATCTGATCCCACCTCATAATCAGGGGTGCCTCCATTGAACACTCCATAAGTCTAAACACCACCTCAAGTAGGTTCCAAGGGAACCTCACACTTGAGGAGTCGGGAAGCAGCATGTTGGAGATGAGAGTCATGAGCAGTGCATGCCTCACCCCCAACATGCCCCTCTCTAGCCACCATCGCACCAAAATCCTACTAATTAGGCAATCCTCCTCTGCCCTCTCCACTAGACTATCCAGCCCCATCTCCACCCTATGCCCAAAGCACCGTGTCAGCACCATTGTCTGCTGATCACACGGAGTCATCTGAATGGGCAGCCCGTCTATCAAAATTTGTATAATCTGATAAACATCCTCAAGAGTCACTGTCAACTCCCCTGTTGGGAGATGAAAGGTGTTGGTGCGAGGATCCCATAAGTTGATCAAGGCAGTCAGACATGCCCGATACCCCACCACAGGCTCTAACCGAGTCACCTGCTTGAGCCCAAGGGCATAAAACCACTCCCAGTATGCCATAGTCAGTGCCTCCCGTGCATCCGAAAACACCGTCGACTGACGGTACCGACTCTTCACCACCTACAAAAGAAAAACAACACAAAAACATTAAAAACATGATAACAAAAAAAAATGTACAACAAAAACATTTAACAAATGTATAGCTAACACATTCAACAAATGTACAGCTAAAACATTCAAACATACAACTAAAACATTTAACAAATAAAACAAAACATAAAAAAAAGCAAAATAACAACAAATTTACAGTTACCTAGGGTTTTTAACCTTAGTTAAAACTGATAAAAAATAAAAAAAAATACAAAATACACAAATTTTTAACCTAGGGTTTCTTAATCTTAGTTTAACCAAAAAAATCAGTTCAAAAAAAAAATTTATAGTTACCTAGGGTTCTTGACCTTAGTTTAAAACTGAAAACAAAAAAAAACAAACAAAATCACAATAATTTTTTTTTTTTCATTAACCTAGGGTTTTTTACCTTAAGTTAAAACTGATAAAAAACAAAAACAAAACAAAATACACAAAATTTTCAATTAGGATTTCTTAATATTAATTTAAACAAAACACAAAAAAAATACAAAATACACAAATTTTTAACCTAGGGTTTCTTAATCTTAGTTTAACAAAAAAAAATCAGTTCAAAAAAACAAATTTACAGTTACCTAGGGTTCTTAACCTTAGTTTAAAACTGAAAAAAAAAAAACAAACAAAATCACAATTAATTTTTTTTTGTCATTAACCTAGGGTTTTTAACCTTAAGTTAAAACTGATAAAAAACAAAAACAAAACAAAATACACAAATTTTTCAACTAGGGTTTCTTAATCTTAATTTAAACAAAACACAAAAAAATACAAAATACACAAATTTTTAACCTAGGGTTTCTTAATCTTAGTTTAAAAAAAACAAATTTAAAGTTACCTAGGGTTCTTAACCTTAGTTTAAAACTGAAAAAAATAACACACAAACAAAATCCCTTTTTTTTTTTGTCATTAACCTAGGTTTTTTTTAACCTTAAGTTAAAACTGATAAAAAACAAAAACAAAATAAAAACACAATTCTTTAACTAGGGTTTCTTAATATTTGTTTAAGAAAAAAAACAAAAAAACCAAACAAAAATTTAAACTAGGGTTTAATCTTAGTTTAAACGCAAAAACAAAATACAAACACAAAATAAATTACGATTTAAAAAAAAAAACAAAATAATGAGAAGGAGAACTCACGGGTCTCGCATCGGATCTGCCACTGGATGATCTAGTCCGTGAACTCATTGTGTCCATGAAAATTTGATAGCGCTCTGCTACGCGAACTTGAACTCCTCCTCCTCACAGCTCAAAATCTCTAGAAAAAACAAATGCAAATGATCCCAAAACCTAGTTATGGTCCTTATATAGGATTTTAGGCCTATAATCATTCCACCCTGGGATGAGCACTCTAGTTAGCACTCGTCCCACCCTAGGATGATTACTAAACTGGTATTTGTACCACCCTAGGACGATTACAGAGCAAGAAAATAAAAAAACAACAAAAACTACACCCAAAATGCACCAAAAACAACAATAAACTTGCCAAACAAAGGTGCCTTTGTGCCTGACATTATTGGCATGAAAAACCAATGTTGGGGTCACAAATACTCACTATCCTACTCCCTAAGAAGGCTACCATAGCCGGACCACTCCACGGGTGGATGGATTCTCGAGAATTTCATCCCCAAACAACATCACAAAAAGGGTCCAAACGCACCCAAAAATAGCAATAAAATTGCCGAACAAAAATGACTTTGTGCATGACATTCTTGGCATGCAAAACCAATGTTAGGGCCACAAATTATCAATATCCTACTCCCTAAGAGGGCTACCATAGCCAGACCTCTCCACGGGAGGACGAATTTTTAACAATTTTAGCTTTAAAATGCGTCACAAAAAGGGTTAAAACCCACCAAAAATAGGTCCAATTGTTCAGAAACTGCATAAGTGTCCAAGGAAAACAATTGAAGGTACCCTTACTAAAGTCATCTTGGGTCAAGAGACTCATTTCTTTTCTCATGTCTCTCATTTCCTCATCGATTCGTCACTTGAGGGGGTAGTCACACTTAGTCACCAATCAAAAAATACACACTCAATCAAGGAAATGACATGCATTCAAAGAATCATTGACAAAGACAATCATGCTCCTACTTGGGGCAACAAACAAGCAATAATCACAAGCTGATCAAACACTTGGCATTCTAGAATCATGAAGTCAAGTTTCCCACAGACAAAAGGTTGCGCCCTTTGCCTATTCATGACTGAACAATGTCTAAGATCAAGTAACACCTCACCAAAAAAGGTTAACACTTGATTTGAGCTCCTTAGCTCGTCAAAAGCAAGGATTCAAGAGTGCGTGCCCTTTCCAGACTTAGGGCATCAAAATTTGGTTAGGTTACTGAGAAACCTTAATAATTAGTGCTTTGGTTATCTATTTTTGCTCAGCACTGTGCCATGCACAATGCATCCCAAAAAGGGGCATCTATAGACACCAAAACAACACCAATCCAATTATGTGATGACAAGCGCTGATTGAATTGACGTACATAGCCCCTAGGGCAGCCCTCAGAGGTTAAAAAATGGTCCTAACCATTCCCACAATAGTTTTGGAAGGTCAGAGGTCAATTTGGCACCTTTCAGGAACTCTGCTCCCTACTTGTTCCACCCTGGGATGATTACAAACTGGTATTCATCCCACCCCGGGACGATTAGCAGCATTCACTTAAGGGTGGGGCAAATAGTAGGTTTGACGGGAAAAAGGTCAAACCTTGACAAATGGCAGCTCAGATTCACCACTCAACTCCACCTTCAATGCATGGGAGTGTGAGTGATAATTTTTGAGCTCAAAGTGGCAGTCATGGAGCCCTTAATCAGGGAGGAATCCTATCTCCCTTGACAAGGCATGATGGCCAAGTTGTGCCCCTGTATGCTCATTCATAAGAGACCCTCAAGTCTATAAAATGGTGAGTCTTCTCACCCCAAAAGAGGATAGAGTAGGATCATTTGGAGCAATGGAGTGTTGCCAAATTATACCCTCATCCATCGCTTGTGCTTCTTACATCCTTGATATCTCTTTTGCAAGGGAGGTTATTGGGTGATCATTGGAAGCACAATCCGGACCTAAAACCTGAATGTTTGGCCACAATACCCCACCCAATTTTTTGACACAACCCCCTATGAGGTTTTGGGCCCATCCCAAGTGGATTGGTGCCGAAACCAAGCCCCAAACAGTGGACGTCCTACCCCTGGGCTCCCCCAGCATTGCTGTAGTCCTAATCATCCCACCCCAAAGTGATTAGAAATCTATAGCACATTTCCTTACTATTTAATTTGCATTTCATTTTAGGTCACTCATAGAGGTTGCCATTCAAATTTCATATCATGCTGATGAATATTGGTTGTGTTTTCAGTGTTTTTTTGTTTTCATTAACATACAGGGAGCATCATCATATACAGGGCGATCGAGGTAGAATTTGTAAAATCCGACCTTCTGGGTCGTCTCAAAATGCCTCATTTTTCCTAACCCCAACTTTATAGGTGTTTTTGAGTCCCATGTATGGGACATTTAGGAGGTCACTTTCTGACATCTTATGATAGTCCTAATCGTCCCACCCCAGAGTGATTAGAAATCTATGACAAATTTCTCAACTATTCCTTTTGCAGTGTGTTCTTGGTAATTTTTTCATGCCTCTATCCAAATTTTAGCTCATTCTGATATGTTTTGATTATAGTTTTAATTATTTTATGCATGCATTAACCGGAGGCCTTGGTGATCGCATGTTTCCCTCCATCCGTAGGTGCTTTTAATCATTTGCTATTTTTTTTAATGCAGGATCTCGACATCGAAGGGGCAGAAAAGAAGCATAGATGCATTCACGCTAGCGACGATGACATTTGGCCCACCCATTTCACATGTGGGCACGCGAAAGAAAGCGTACCATCCATGGTGTGACAAAACTATGTTTAACTCTCATAGCCCTTGAAAAGGGAAGAGACGTATTGTAATCTGATCTCGAGAAAATTAATAAAATAAAGGGCACACTTTACATTTGCTTTACATCTCGTTTCATTTCACTTACTTTCCCCTTTTCATGCATTTTTGTTCGTAGGACTTAGCGTTACATTTTTCTTTTGTTTGCATCGCACCCGGTATGCCTTTTTCCTTTCGTATCCTCGTGCTTTCAATATTATTACTCCATATCCTATTTGAAAGTAATTGTAAGTGAAAAAAAAGGAGTTAGGTATTCTTGAAGCTTAAAGTATCTCCAAGAAGGTTTGTTTAAACCAAAAAAAGGGATGATGTCCATGCAAAGAAGAATGTGAAACTTATCACCAAAGGAGAACCTTAACACTCAAGTTAGGAGAGCACTTGTATTCAAAAAAAAGAATTATGAAAAGAGACAGGTGCATTGAGTTTATGGGATACAATTGTCTCCTATAAGATTGAACGCTTTACTAAAGAGTGTAACATTCAAACATTACAATAAGGAATATGAACGTACTATTTACACCAAACTTCTCTCAAATGCTCAATGTGAAACAAACATGCCACTTGGAACCTTAGACAAGAAGCTTCTCCATATTAAGGATGTCAATGACCGAGGTCAAATAAGAGGGCAAGTAAATTCTAATCTCATAATTTACACTTTACTATCTATGCGCATAGTGCAAAAGTGAAGCAAGGAGGTCAAAGCAATACTCCAAGCAACGTTGATTTTGGAATGTGTATATCTCTAAGCGATTCCATTGGAGGGTGTAGTCACAACATCAAGACGTCTATGTAAATTGCATGCATCCCTAGCTTCTCAGCAAGAAAAACATCGTATATTTCTTGGTGAAAGGTAAATTTTAATTCCCATTATTATATGCTTTCTTTCCTTGGAAGTCATCAGCTTGTAATTAAAGAAATTTAATTAATTGAAAGTAATTTATCAAAGGGAAAAATTTATCATATAAAAACAACATTTGCAATATAAATCATAGGAGCAATATGGATTTCTACAAGAATGAATAATAATTATTTGCAAATATTATTGTGATCTAATTTATCCAAATATTAAGGAGTGATAAGGGCTACTACATCAAATTAATTAATTGGAAAAATAGATACATCAAACATAATTTACAATAGATTATTTATAAAGAGATTTTTATCAAATATTTTTCAAAGGTTTGATATACATATTATTATTGTCTCAAATCTATCAAAAGGAGACAAAAGGTCCAATATTATTACCTCTTTAAAATTGGGATCAATGCTTAGTTCAATAGGAGTAATAAAGGCTATTAAGAATTGATTTTGGAATCCACAAAACCTTTACAAAATCAATCAAATATTCAACTATAATTTATAAATAGCACTAGATCTCATCCGTAGAAAACTAGGGAGTCATAAGGTATTCTACAAACTTGGTAATATCAGCTTCTGTCAAATATTATCAAGTTAAATATAAGCTTTCCTCAAAACCTAAATATCCTTAGGAGTAAATACTCAAATTAGTTTGGAGATATAAGGTAGTCTACAAATCAAGGATCAATAAGGGCTTAATAAAATCAAGCTTATGTTCTTCAAGAATCATATATTCTATCTTGATTCTTCTATTTCTTCAAATGGAAAATGGAATGTCATATAATGAATGTCGATTTTTCCTAAATCATTCTAAAATTGAAAATGTATGGTACATTGAATCAAGAGCAAGTCATCATATGACAAGAAATATACAGTGGTTCGATTGTTGTGAAGATGTTAAAGACTACATACTAAATATTTTAGATATCCAAACTTATCCCATACATGGATATGGATGTGTAACACCATGCAAATTATTTCCAAATATTCTACTACAGGATGTATTTTATATTCCTGAACTAACATTTAATCTCATCTCAATATGCAAGTTAGTAGGAGACAACTATATGGTCAAATTTTGATATATGGTTGGAATAAATACATGTCTCATCATGAAAAAAGGTGAAATAAAAGCAACATGATCAATCCATGAAAATACATATATTATAGATCCAATGGAAATTTCATAGAATATTGTGGTGTTTCATTATGATGCTAACATATTTTTAAAGGAATAGGTTCAACAAAATGGACTAGTACATCAAAAAGGTATTCATAGAAGAATCAAAATCAAGAAGATGAGAGTAGAAATACACCATGCTCTACTCAGTCATCAGTAGTATAAACCAAATGAATACACTCATGACGAAAGAAATATGTGTGGCTAGATAGAAGACAAGGATGATGAACCTAACAAAGAAGAAGATTTAGAATCTCAAGGAATCTATGAATATCCACATTGAAGAATGAAGACTTAAATACCAAAATAATGTAACATGGAGGGATGTTAGAAATAGAGTCTATTACATCATTTGGATAATGTAAATGTACCTTTAACTTGGTACATACTTAGGACATTGTATTACTTTAGGGAAAAGTTATCTTGTTACTTCATGCATTGTAATAATTGGACAAGTGTCAAAGTGCAAGCTATATATGTGCAAGTTGTCCCTTGCACATCTAGGTAGAGTTTTGGCCAAGGAACCGATTTCCTATATAAAGGGCCACATATATAGAGAAACATATAGAGAGCAACATAGTAGAGAGCATTAAGAGTGATATGATGTAGCATTGTAATGTAATGGGGTGTAATATGCTCAATGCCCATTTTTGATAAGTAGCTCTATTCATGGAGTGTTCATTTCCTCTAGAGATATTTTGTAAACATCTTCATGATATATATATATATATATATATATATAGATATAGTTTTCAGTCATCTCACAGATTTACTTTATGTCATTTTATTATGCATCTTGTGTTTTCTATAACCCATTACATGTTGCATCAAAAGCTAACAAATATGATGTAAGAGGTTCTCTAGGAGATATATTTTTCAAATAGAAAATCTTGGATGAATAGTACCAAGATTTTCCATAAAGTTAGCGACATAATTACCTTCCCTTAGCATGTGAGTTATCGAGACTTGGCTAAGATACTGAAGACTACTTCTCACTTCTTCCATAATATTTTCCACCTTCCAACTAGGCATAAAAAATCCTTAAGCATGTTAATCACATTCATTGAATCACCTTCAATAACCGTATTCAGGATCCCCAGGTCCATTAACAACAAAATACCTTGGAATGCTTCTATGGTTTTCACAAACTGAGAGGCTTGGGAAAATAATTTTTCTACATAAACCACTACCAACTCTCCCTTACTATCCCTAATAACACCACTAGCTCCTATGATGTAAGAATTACCTTTAGAGGCACCATCAAAGTTCAATTTGAACCAACCAATTGGAGGGGGGACCATTTAACCATATTCCTCAAATTAGGAGCAACAAGGCACAAAGAAATTGGTGAAAATACCAACTCTTCCTCCAATTGCTCTTCATTAGGAGAGAGAATGTATCTAATATTCTCCAAATCCTAAAAAATGAAGAGATATTTTCAACAACACTCCATAGGATTCTCGAACTAACATGGCAAGCCTCTTTTTAAAAACTTTTAAAGCCCTCATATTTCTTTCTTTCCAAATCCTAAAGAGGATGTGGGGAAATAAGAAATTCAACAAACATTTAAGATGATGAGAGGTAAAGGGAGAGGTCCATTGCTGAACGCAGTCAACCAATGAACTTGGCATCACCCATTGAACCCTAATCTTACAAAAAATTAATGAACAAACTTCCTAGAAGACTGAGCAACAAAGAAGCAAGAGATTAGTAGACTCCCATTTTGCTTCACACAAAAAGCATATGTTCTTAATATTAAAGCCTCTTTTGAGTAAATGTTTGATGGAAAGAATTTTATTTTACACTATCAACCAAAATAATACATTAATCTTAGGAATTAAAATTTTTAACCATATTTTTCCATCCAGGAAGAGTTTGTCAACCTCCATGTCCAACAGGGCATAAGCTAACTTAATTGAATAAGATCCTTCACTGTACCTAGTACAAATCAATATGTCTTCAACCTCCTCCAACCTCAAGACTTGAAATTGGAGCTTATTGGTGATTACCCTCCAAGCTTACTGGACTTCCACATCCCCCAATAAAGATGGAAGTTGATACCAAACTTTACGGCCATTATAATCCATTATAAAGTTGACCATATTAATCCTTCCCAACACTATAGTAACCAATAAAAGAGTATTAAGTCATCGATCAAATGACAATGGACTATCCCTAAGCCAAACATCATACCAAAAATCCACTACCGCTCCACTTCCAATAACCCATCTACTATTATTAGATAACGACATGGATTTAACTAATCTCTACCAAAATGTGGATCCACCACCTGGAAGAGGGTCAAAAAGAAAATTATTAAAATTATACTTGGACTTGAGGATGTGGATCCATTGCCCTGCTTTATTTGAAGCCACCTTCCAACCCAATTTGGCCACCAAGGCCTTATTCATCTAAATATCTCTCTTAAGGCCCAAACTATCATTCTTCTTATGATGGTAAATATGCTTCCACGAAGCCAATTGAAACTTTTCTTTCATCTCAGGCCTAACCTAGAGAAAATATTTATAGATAGTTTTAAATTTTACAACAATTTTATCAGGAAATCTAAAGAGAGAAAAAAATTAGGATACTTTGGAGAGTGCTTTGAACAAAAACCACTTTCTTAGCCTAACCCAAAAGGGCTCCCTTCCACAAAGACAACTTATGATGCATCCTATCAAGAACCGATGTCTTTCAAAGTCTTCATTATAAGGCTCATAATGATATATATTCTCATAAGTAGAATCGTTGCTATTATTAAAAAATATGGTTTCATATTTACATAAAAAATTGATGCATAAATTTCCTTTTCTCAAAAAAGTATTAGATCGATGAAAAAATGACCACAATTACATGAGATGGTAGACCTCAAAGAAGACCATCAATACATAAAAAATACAAACATATGTCATGATAGGCAGTATCTTGAGATAATCATCAAACACCTAGATATTATTTTATAAATCATGGAAGGATAGCTATAGTTTGGTAGGTGAATTTTCCTTTTTTCTAAATCTATGTGTGAAGTAATGTTGCATTAAATAAATCTAGTATTCAAAATAAAATCAACAATTCTCTTAGATTACTCTAGAAAAATCAAGATAGATCTTAGTAAAGTGAAAATATTAAGGATAGATGACACATGAATTCATATAATGTGAATTTAATGTAATTTGGTGTCACTACTCTAGGAGAAAAATATATAAAAGGGAGACTTGTGTTCATTTTTCCATGAATTAGATCTATGAAGTTAATCTAAGCCTAGAATGTCCTCTACTCTTCCATTTAGGTTTGAATTCAATGATTCCATCTGAGTTACCAAAACTGTAGTGAAGCTTCACTACACACAACCACCTCATGGATCACACCACAAGATAGCCACTATGGTGTTGAGCAAGGTGCAGCAAAAGCATTGAGAAAGTATTGTCATTGTTGTCAACACAGACAGATTGATGCAGTTGATGCAGTTCAGAGGTCAGTCAGATCAAGTGCAGAAAGTTTCAAGCAAAACAGAGGTGACCCAGATTCGGAAATTGGCAGAAAGAGACAAGGAAGAAAACTGTCGCGATATCGCGACATGTTTTCTGTCGCGATTTCGCGACAAAAATCAGGAGAGAGAAAATGCACGCCAAAATGTCGCGATGTCGCGACATGTCGAGTTTTCATTGAGGAGAGAGAAAATGTGTCACGATTTCGCGACAAAAAGTAGGAGAGAGAAAATGCACGCCAAAATGTCGCGATGTCGCGACATGTCGAGTTTTCGCTGAGGAGAGAGAAAATGTGTCACGATTTCATGACATAAATGGAGGAAAGGAGCTTGCAATGAAGAGAGTAGCGATTTCCATGCATGTTGAAGTTTCGCATTTCAAAGCACAGCTGGAAATGTATGGAAACAAAGGTGTAGCGATTTCGCTACAAATCGGAAGTTAAGAAAACTGAGTTGCAGCGATTTCGACACAAGTAAAAATTCACAAGAAGAAGGTGTAGCGATTTCGCTACATGTTGAAACAAAGAGAAACTAAGGTGTAGCGATGGCGCTACATGTTGAAACAAAGAGAAACTAAGGTGTAGCGATGTCGCTACATGTTGAAACAAAGAGAAACTAAGGTGTAGCGATGGCGCTACATGTTGAAACAAAGAGAAACTAAGGTGTAGCGATGGCGCTACATGTTGAAACAAAGGGAAACTAAGGTGTAGCGATTTCGCTACTAGTCAAAAGTGTAGAACTGAAAGATGCAACAATGATATTACAAGTCAAAATTTCATGAAAAGAGGCAAGGTGAAAACACAAGGCACAAAGATGTAAAAATTTTGCCATTGCATGAAGCATAGTGTCTCGATTTCGTGACATGTTCCTTTTTTGCTGCTGCTGGCAATGAAGAGTGTACGAAAGCCGAGAAGTGTCACGATTTCGTGACAAAAAGGATGATGACATCAGCAAAAGCCAGAAGCGTCGCGATTTCACGACAAGAATGATGATGACGTCAGCAAAGTCAGAAAGTGTCACGATTTCGCGACAGGGTGCTAGGAAAGGTGCTGGAATCTGGAAGCGTCACGATTTCGCGACATTATGAAGGATGACGTCAGCAAAAATTAAAAGTGTCGCGATATCGCGACAGGCAACTGTTTGGCGGGTAAAAGCCGCAGGAGCATGCAAAATGACACGTGTCAAAAAAGCATAATCATGCAGCCTGTTACGTAAATAGTAACTGATGTCAGACAGACAGTTACACATTGACAGGTGTCGAACATGCATGGAAATAGATGTAGATGCATGCTTGAAACGCTTTCTAAGTGTCGTATAGGCTGTATCGAAAAAGCATTCGAACGGTCGAAGTGCAGCATTCGAACAGCCGATTGAAAGTGCAAACGAACAGCCGATTGAAGAATGCATTAGAACAGCCGATTAAAATAGACGCATTTACAGCATTCAAAACATAAAATAGGAAGGATCGAAAAGCTTTCGAGAAGAAGGATGTGCAGCATTCGAAAAAGTATTTGGAAGGATTCAAACAGCCGCATTGGAAAGAAGAAAAGAATTCGAACGGCTCGAGAATGTCATCCGACTGCATGAAGAATTGAAACGCGATAGAAGACAAAGAGTCCCGATGAGAAAAATAGGGTATAAAAGGACAGTCGAAAGCACAGAATAATGTTGCTGCTGTGAGAGAGAAGTTGTTGCAGAAAGAGAAATATTGCTATGAAAAGAGGGTTTGAATAAGAAAATTAGCAAAGCCGTGAGAGTGTGCAGAGTTGGATTAATTGCAGACCAGTCAGGGTTGTGCATGAAGTGAAGACACTTTTATGTCATTCTAATTGATCAAAATTGTAGTCCAAGTTGGTGCTTGGTACTAGGGGTTGGTGCTCCATCTGTTGCAACAGAAAATTACAGGGGTTGGTGCTCCTTCCAGTGGATGCTGGTAAAGAAGTTGTAAAATTGAAATTTTGCAAAGACTGGATTTGGATTGAAGTCCAAGCAGTTAATTTTTGAGGAGTAGCCAAATTGGTGAACCTCGTTATATTGTGTGTTGTGGTGTGCTCTCATTTTGTTCTTCTGGTTTTATAAGTTTTCTGTGCTTCAGTCTTTGAATGTCGCTGTTTTGAAGTTAAATAACTACACTGATTCACCCCCCCTCTCAGTGTCATTGTGTGAACATCAATTGGTATCAGAGCAAGGTTCCTTGTACAAGCTTAATCAGCTAAGGAGATCTTGGAAGAAACAATGGCAGGCGGTGAAGGATTTTCATCCAACAAAGCTCCCTTATTTGATGGAACAAATTACACCTTCTGAAAACTCAGAATGCAAACATATCTGAGTGCATTGGGATATGATATTTGGGATTCTGTAGATAGTGGATACACAGCACCCACTACTCCTCCAACAGATACTGCTGAGAAAAAGAAATTTGAGAACAACTCCAAAGCTAAGAATGCCATAATGTGTGGGCTTGTTGACAGTGAACTGATAAGAGTCATGAGTTGTAAATCAGCAAAAGACATGTGGGATAAACTGAAGAGCATCCATGAAGGAGACAGTAAGATTAAGGAAGCAAAACTGCAAACTCATCGAGCACAGTTAGAAGCACTGCAAATGAATGAAGATGAAAACATAGAGACTTATATGCTGAGAGTCAACGGAATTATTAATGCAATCAGAGGACTCGGTGAAGAAATTGATGATGCAGTTGTGAAAAAGGTTCTCAAAACACTTCACAAAATATTTAACTCCAAAGTCTCTGCAATAGAAGAGGCAAAAGATCTAAATAACTTCAGCATGGATGAGTTGCATGGTTCCCTGACAACATATGAAATGAGAATAGGACAAACCAAGTCTACAGATAGAGAAGCAGCTTTTAAAGCACACAAGAATGTAAAAGCTGAACATGAATCTGAGGATGAAGGAACAC
Source organism: Wollemia nobilis (assembly GCA_028583015.1). Taxonomy (NCBI): domain Eukaryota; kingdom Viridiplantae; phylum Streptophyta; class Pinopsida; order Araucariales; family Araucariaceae; genus Wollemia; species Wollemia nobilis. Next base: position 2,748,826 of record JAQPPZ010016363.1, on the reverse strand, counting down.
TGGATGAAACAGAAGCCAATTTTGTTTGGAAACTCACAAAAGGAAAAGGAAAATATAGAGGGAAGCTACCTTTTAAATGCTTCAATTGTGGAGGAGTCGGTCATTTTGCAGCCAAATGTCCAATGCAGGAGAGAACCAAAAATGGTGAAGGTTCACACCAAGAAAAAGGTGACTGGAAGAAGAAACAAAATTTCAGAAAGAACAACTTCAAGAAGAAAAGCTTCATAACCAAGAATGTCAGCTAGTTCTGAAGAAAGCACAGATGAGGAGTCTGAAGAAGAAGGAGGTGAAGCTCTGTTCATGGCACTTGAAGAAGAAAGAACAGAGAAAAATTAGGAAGGTGATGAAAATTCCAAGGATGAAGCTGAAGTGTATTTGGAAGGAGAATTGGTTGCTGCACTTGAAGAGTTGAGTGCAGAAAGGAAGAAGAATAAGAAATTTTCAAAGAAATTAGAGAATGCCACAGACATAATAAACAATCTAAAAATACAGACAGAGGAATTCAAGAAAATGTCTGAAGTTCTTGATGAACAATTAACTGTAAAGACAGTTGAATGCAGCAAGCTAGAGGAAGACATTGTTAAGTTAAGGATGCAATTAGAGGAGATGAATAGAAAATTGAACTGTTTTCATAAGTTTGAAGAAAGTACTGTAAAGCTGGATAAAATGTTAAATAACCAAAGGCCTTCTGGCATAAAATTTGGTTTAGGCTTTGATGAAGGAGAATCTTCAAAGGATTCAAAGAACTTGAATATAGAACCCATAAAGAAAGAAGAAAAGATCAGGGTTGAACCAGAAAAACCAAATCATGCAAAAGAAAACAATAATGCCAGATTCAAGAAGAATACTGACAAAGATGGATTCACAAAAGTCACACATCCAAGGAGGAGAAGAGTCATGGCTCCTACTTCAAACTAGCAAAGACCGGCACCCAGGTTTAATCATGCATTTTCTGGTTATTGTTTTAAATGCAATGCTTATGGCCATAAGATTTCAGATTGCAGGCATAATGTATCTCAAAGGAATTTTACCAACAGAAATGTTTTTTCTCCTTTAATGAATTATGCAGTTGAATGTTATAATTGTCATAATTTTGGACATATTGCTAGAAACTACAGAAGCACTTTTGCATCAAATAATTATCAGGGTAGAAAATCTCAGCCAAGTGGGTTGAAACAAAACCAGAAATTTCTTGAAAAACAGGCACATGCTAATGAAAGGACAAAGGCAAAACAAGTAGCAAAATCTGCTATCAAACCAGAATGGAAAGAAAAGGAATCTTTGATTGTCCAGACCGCTTTTAAAGCTCATAACAAATCAGCACCTTGGATACTTGACGGTGGTTGTTCCAGTCACATGACAGGTGACAAGCAAAAGTTTGAGAATTTACAGAATTATGAAGGTGGTTCTGTGAAATTTGGAAATAATGATGGAGCAAATATTGTTGGAAAGGGATCAGTCAAGATCGGTGATGGCAATATAAAATCAAAAGAAGTCTTGTTTGTAATTGGCCCGAAGCATAACTTGCTAAGTGTAAGTCAAATATGTGACAGAGGTCATGATGTAATCTTCAAGAAGGAGGGTCATGAAGTAAGAAAGACAAAAAATGGAAAGTTAATAGCCACTGGATCGAGAACTTCGGAAATCTGTATACACTTTCGAAACTGCAGAAGGAACATGCTTGATTGGACAGGAAGATGAAAACTGCTATGGCACAAGAGGCTTGGGCATATTAGTTTTGACAACTGCGGAAAAATCAGTTCAAAAAGAGCGAGTTAGAGATATACCAAACATTGGCAAACCTATAAATAGCATCCGTGAGTCATGCCAAAAGGGAAAACAAACCAGAGCCACTTTCAAAGCAAAAGAATACTTCACTAGCAAGCCATTAGAACTAATTCACACCGATCTATGTGGACCCATGAGAACTGAAAGCATAAATGGACACAAATATTTTATGCTGTGTATAGATGACTACTCAAGAATGACATGGGTACTATTTCTGAAACTCAAGTCAGAAGCCTTTGAGATGTTTAAAACCTTCAAAAATCTTGTTGAGAATCAATCAGGAAAAATAATTAAATGCCTAAGATCAGACAGGGGAGGAGAGTTTATCTCCGAAGAATTTGCAGAATACTATCAAAAACATGGGATAAGAAGACAGTTTTCAGCAGCTAGGACACCTCAGTAGAATGGTGTTGTAGAAAGGAAGAATAGAACAGTGCAGGAAATGGCAAGGACAATGCTGGCAGAAAACAAAATAGCTGACGATTTTGGAAAGAGGCAGTTCATACTGTAGTTTACATTCAAAACAGGTGCATGCTGAGACCACATGAAAGCAAAACACCTTATGAGTTGTGGTTTGGCATAAAGGCAACAACAAGACATTTCAAAGTATTTGGCAGCAAGTGCTACATAAAACGGACTGAAGATAACCTCGGTAAATTTGAAGATAGAGTTGATGAAGGTATCTTTCTTGGTTACTCAACAAAAAGCAAGGCCTACACATGTTACAACAAGAGGTTGAAGAAAATTGTTGAAAGTGCTGATGTGAAAGTTGATGAAGGTAGAGAACAAGAAACTACTTATCAAGAAAACTACCCTATGTATGAAGAAGTCATTGAAGGTGATGATGAAAAAGAAACAGAGAAGAATCAGAAAATTGATCCGGATGGTGTAAAACCGAATCAAGAAGAAGAAAACAGGAAATTTAAAACAGTAAATCGCGGAAAAATCATCCAAGTGAACAGATTATTGGGGATCCCACAGATGGTATTCAGACAAGAAGAACAACAGTGAGGAACTATTCTCTATTATCTAGTATTGAACCTAAAAATGTTGCTGAAGCAAGCACTGATGAAAGTTGGATGAAGGCAATCAATGAAGAACTAGATCAGATAGAGAAAAACAATACCTGGGAATTAGTACCTAGACCAACAAATAAAAACATAATTGGCACTAAATGGGTTTTTAGAAATAAATTGAATGAAGATGGGCAGGTTGTCAAAAATAAGGCAAGATTGGTATGTAAAGGCTATGCTCAAAGTTGAAGGCATTGATTTTGAAGAAACTTTTGCACCGGTAGCCAGACTAGAGGCAATTGAAATGTTTCTGGAATTAGCAGTTCATAAAAACTTCAAAGTATATCAAATGGATGTAAAATCAGCATTTTTGAATGGAAAACTGGAAGAAGAGGTTTACATTGAACAACCAGATGGCTTCCAACTTGGTGACAATCCAGATTTTGTTTGCATGTTAAAGAAAGCTTTATATGGATTAAAACAGGCACCCGGAGCATGGTATGCAAGGCTGGATAATTATCTAATTAAACAAGGGTTTAAGAAAGGTTTGGTGGATAGCAACTTATATGTCAAAATAGAGAAGGGTCATCTTATTGTTCTTGTTGTTTATGTAGATGACATAATATTTGGCAAGACAGATGGATGAATACCGCAAAGACATATCAATTAAAATGAAAAAAGAATTTGAGATGTCAATGATTGGTGAACTTTCTTATTTCTTAGGTCTGCAGGTCAATCAAAATGAAAAAGGCATTTTTATTTCTCAAGTTAAATATGTAAAAGAAATGCTGAAAAAGTTCACAATGGAAGACAATAAACCGGTCAGCACTCCCATGACAACAGGCTGCAAGTTGAGCAAGAATGATAAATCTCCAGATGTTGATCAAACAATGTACAGGTCTATGATTGGAAGCCTGCTGTATTTAATAGCTACTAGACCAGATATACTATAGGCAGTATGCATGGTTGCTAGATTTCAAGCAAGTCCCAAAGAAACTCATGTCACAGCTATAAAAAGGATCTTCAGGTACCTCAAAGGTACCATGGATTATGGGTTGTGGTACCCAAAAGGCAAAGACTTCACTTTGATTGCATATTCTGATGCAGATTGGGCAAGGTGCATTGATGACCGAAAGAGTACAAGTGGAGGAGCATTTTATCTTGGAGACAGGCTGGTAGCATGGCACAGCAAGAAACAAGAATCAGTCTCTCTATCCACTGCAGAGGCAGAATACATTGCAGCCACAACTTGCTGTACACTGATATTATGGATGAGACAAACTTTGAAAGATCTTGGTATCCACTTCAAAGAGCCAATATCAATAAAATGTGATAACACTAGTGCTATCAACATATCCAAGAATCCAGTTATGCATTCAAGAACCAAACACATTGCAATCCGATATCATTTTTTGAAGGATAAAGTTGCAGAAGGAGAAGTCAAGTTGGATTTTGTTCCAACTACAGAGCAAGTAGCTGATATATTCACAAAACCATTGCCCAAGGATGTTTTTGAGTACCTTAGGAATAAGTTGGGAGTGGTCACAATTCCCAAGAACTGACTATCATTAGGGATCACATTCTCAATGGGTGCATGCATGCCTATACTTATAGTTTTGCTTATATTTATGATTTTTGCTAACTATAACAATATTTTCCTGAGAATGGTGTACAGAGACTCGTGGGGAGTCTCAGCAGTGACCCTTTGGTATTATTGGCAAAGGGGGAGAAGAAGTTGAGCAAGGTTGCTGTGTGTTGCCAACAATTCCAAAGGGGGAGATTGTTGAGCAAGGTGCAGCAAAAGCATTGAGAAAGTATTGTCATTGTTGTCAACACAGATAGATTGATGCAGATTGATGCGGCTCAGAGGTCAGTCAGATCAAGTGCAGAAAGTTTCAAGCAAAACAGAGGTGACCCAGATTCAAAAATTGGCAGAAAGAGACAAGGAAGAAAACTGTCGCGATTTCGCGACAAAAAGCAGGAGAGAGAAAATGCACGCCAAAATGTCGCGATGTCGCGACATGTCGAGTTTTCGTTGAGGAGAGAGAAAATGTGTCGCGATTTCATGACAAAAAGTAGGAGAGAGAAAATGCACGCCAAAATGTCGCGATGTCGCGACATGTCGAGTTTTCGCTGAGGAGAGAGAAAATGTGTCACGATTTCATGACATAAATGGAGGAAAGGAGCTTGCAATGAAGAGAGTAGCGATTTCCATGCATGTTGAAGTTTCGCATTTCAAAGCACAGCTGGAAATGTATGGAAACAAAGGTGTAGCGATTTCGCTACAAATCGGAAGTTAAGAAAACTGAGTTGCAGCGATTTCGACACAAGTAAAAATTCATAAGAAGAAGGTGTAGCGATTTCGCTACATGTTGAAACAAAGAGAAACTAAGGTGTAGCGATGGCGCTACATGTTGAAACAAAGAGAAACTAAGGTGTAGCGATGGCGCTACATGTTGAAACAAAGAGAAACTAAGGTGTAGCGATGGCGCTACATGTTGAAACAAAGAGAAACTAAGGTGTAGCGATGGCGCTACATGTTGAAACAAAGGGAAACTAAGGTGTAGCGATTTCGCTACTAGTCAAAAGTGTAGAACTGAAAGATGCAGCAATGATATTACAAGTCAAAATTTCATGAAAAGAGGCAAGGTGAAAACACAAGGCACAAAGATGTAAAAATTTTGCCATTGCATGAAGCATAGTGTCGCGATTTCGCGACATGTTCCTTTTTTGCTCCTGCTGGCAATGAAGAGTGTACGGAAGCCAGAAGTGTCACGATTTCGCGACAAAAAGGATGATGACGTCAGTAGAAGCCAGAAGCGTCACGATTTCGTGACAAGAATGATGATGACGTCAGCAAAGTCAGAAAGTGTCACGATTTCGCGACAGGGTGCTAGGAAAGGTGCTGGAATCTGGAAGCATCGCGATTTCGCGACATTATGAAGGATGACGTCAGCAAAAATTAAAAGTGTCGCGATATCGCGACAGGCAACTGTTTGGCGGGTAAAAGCCGCAGGAGCATGCAAAATGACACGTGTCGAAAAAGCATAATCATGCAGCCTATTACGTAAATAGTAACTGATGTCAGACAGACAGTTACACATTGACAGGTGTCGAACATGCATGGAAACAGATGTAGATGCATGCTTGAAATGCTTTCTAAGTGTCGTATAGGCTGTATCAAAAAAGCATTCGAACGGTCAAAGTGCAGCATTCGAACAACCGATTGAAAGTGCAAACGAACATCCGATTGAAGAATGCATTAGAACAGTCGATTAAAATAGACGCATTTACAACATTCGAAACATAAAATAGGAAGGATCAAAAATCTTTCGAGAAGAAGGATGTGCAACATTCGAACAGTCGTATTTGGAAGGATTCGAACAGCCGCATTGGAAAGAAGAAAAGAATTCGAACGGCTCGAGAATGTCATCCGACTGCATGAAGAATTGAAACGCGATAGAAGACAAAGAGTCCCGATGAGAAAAATAGGGTATAAAAGGACAGTCGAGCACAGAATAATGTTGCTGCTGTGAGAGAGAAGTTGTTGCAGAAAGAGAAATATTGCTGTGAAAAGAGGGTTTGAATAAGAAAATTAGCAGAGCCGTGAGAGTGTGCAGAGTTGGATTAATTGCAGACTAGTCAGGGTTGTGCATGAAGTGAAGACACTTTTATGTCATTCTAATTGATCAGAATTGTAGTCCAAGTTGGTGCTTGGTACTAGGGGTTGGTGCTCCATCTATTGCAGCAGAAAATTACAGGGGTTGGTGCTCCTTCCAGTGGATGCTGGTAAAGAAGTTGTAAAATTGAAATTTTGCAAAGACTGGATTTGGATTGAAGTCCAAGCAGTTAATTTTTGAGGAGTAGCCAAATTGGTGAACCTCGTTATATTGTGTGTTGTGGTGTGCTCTCATTTTGTTCTTCTGGTTTTATAAGTTTTCTGTGCTTCAGTCTTTGAATGTTGTTGTTTTGAAGTTAAATAACTACACTGATTCACCCCCCCTCTCAGTGTCATTGTGTGAACATCATATGGTTGGCTAAAGAAATTTTCCATGAGAGGATTAAGGTGGTATTTTTTTGTAATATATAACCTAATTGGTTATCTCTTTCTAGTAATCAATGATATACATTGTCCTCAATAGCCTTTTTGATGATATCTAAGTCAATCCTCACCATTGGATAGATTCAAGGAATCAATTCTATCATAACTAAAAAGACTCTACCATTGGTGGATGTGTCATCTAAAAAGAGGCTTTGGGTTAATTTGACTTCCCCATGAGCAAGTTTATAGACCTAGGTACTACCCATATTTTCTTTTCTTCACAACTCCCACCCAATTATCCGTCACTCTCTTCCATGCTCATTTAACATGATTAGTGGGAGATCAAAAGAAAAAGAGTTTGGTGGTTATGGAAGATAGAAGGATCCACTATAATAGGTAGCACTCAAGATCTCTATGAACCATTCACTATGAAATTAAAGGACCATGATAAATATGTTGGATAGCTCTTTAGTGTTTGGTTAGAGGGATTATAAGTTGAACACCTCAACAACAATGATCCTAGTTCATGGAAATGTAGGATCATACTATAGCATTTTAAACCTTTATCCATGCATTTAATTTGATCTTAAATCAATAATAGAAACTAGCTCTATGATGTGGAAAAACATAGGTGAACGTCAAGGCCCTGCCAACCATTGGATCTCTTATCCATGGTTGGCACACTTCATTAACCTAAAACAAGTTTCTAAGGTTCTTCAAAGTCCATGGGTCCTTCATGAGATATTTTATGGCCATGTTTCTTAATTTATGGAAGTTAGTATAAAAATAAGGGCCTTGCCACATCAAATAACCAAACACATGGAAGCCACTTATGGATGAAAAAATGGGGAGCACAAAGAAGCAAGTAAATCACATCTACTAGTGGCCAACAAATCTTACTTATGTATATAGGCCCATCATAGTCACCCACATTACTATTGAGCTTGTTGCCCACCATATAGGTGAGCCTACCATATCTACTTGTGCCCTTAAAAAGTAGACACCCCATTAGTTGTTATATTGAAAGGGGCCATACCAAAAACATTAATAGGGGCATCATTCCAAAAAAGCAAGTGATAACCTAGAAACACTCTAATGTCTAAGGTCTCAAAGCAAGCAATAATTAATTGTTTAAGACCCCTTGCATGATTTCAAGATGTAATCCCTAGTAAATTTGATGGGTGATGACTACAATAACTACCCATTCAAGGTACTAGAAGCTCCCAATATTAGTAGTCCCAAATACAAATACCTCAACGGTGACTGATTATCAAATGGAGGTGAATCTCAACCATGAACGAAATATAGTGATTTATTTTTTCTGAGTGTATTTTGGTGGGAAGCTCTTCAAATTTTTACGTATACAGGGGCATGTAATTTTCATTAAAAGACATTTGAAGCTACTTGTTTGTGCTTAATATCTGACCTTGTATTATCTTCCTTTCACCCCTTCTCTTTTGCATAAGCAAGTCTTAGACCTTGAGCCATTGGGTAAGGAGCATCAAACCTCTCTTAGCTTCATGTATCTATAATTTATTATATAAATATGAGATTTGTACCTAATTTCACTATGTCATACTTTTGTTATGTGATTTTTAAAATATTGAGTATAAATGGAGAAGTGTGTTCAATTTCTTGCTATTAGACTATTATGAATCTATTCATTTCAGCTTATTTTATGCAAATGAAAGGGGTTTATATCTTCGTGCATCACCCCCATAGCTTAGAATTTTATTTCTTTATTATTTTTCTACTTTTCTCATCTATTTTTATTGGTACAATACAAGCAAGGTTGCAAGAGATTTGAAATGTGTGAAAAAAAATGAGGAGTTAGCCTTGATAAAACCCTAGAGCTTATCCGATAAGTATTTCATTTCTCACGAAGCTTCCCATTATGCCAATGAAATATGTCAATACCCATGGCCTAATAGGCCATTATAGTAGATGGTTCAGACATTCTAAGAAAACAACAAAATATTATATGAATGAAATATTATAAAGCTATAATCTAAAATTTAAAATTGTAGCCTAGTACCCCCTCTTATTGTATTGTTTGAGAGATAAATCAATGTAATAACTACCCCCTAAATATAGAGGTAAGAGTTTTAAAATATTTATGTCTTGACTTGTATGTTGACATTGGATCTATTGAATTTACATAGAGTTATGATCACTAGATCATCTTCATGTATACTTTGGTAATTAAACCACACCAGGTTTTCTTTTATAATATCTATAATACATGTGTTTGATTTTATTCTATTTCATAATTCCCATCTATCCATAATTTAGTTAGATCGTTGTGTATGTGGTATGAGAAATGTGCCAACATTTTTTGGATGCATGTCCATATTTTCCATAATATTTGCATCTACTTATTTGAGAGGATATATATTATTTTTGGCAATTCCTAACAAGTGTTTATTTTTTTCTTGTTCTAAATAACCAATATATTTATAATTTAACCATAAATTGTGTGGTATGAATTTTTTAATTCTTAGTATTTCTTCCTAAAGTATTTTCATTGTGTCCCATTATATAGAACTCAATTCACATTGTATATCTTTCAAAGTATTCATTATAAGGGTCATAATGGTATATATTTTCGTAATTAGAATTGTTGCTATTATTAAAAATCTTGCTTTATATTTGCATATACAATTGATTTTTACATAATTTTTATCTTCTCAAACAAGTATCAGATCACTAGCATTATATGCTACATTTATCCTTTGTAGAAGATTTTTTATGGCATAATATTCATTTTATTTTTGAAGAATGACATTGGAATTAATTGTTATTTGAATGTTTTAATCACCATTAGAGAAAAATACATATATCTTTAAGGTACAAGATGTAGATCAATTGGTTTGACCAAACCCTGTAAGGGGGGCAGAGGTCCAAGGTTTAAATCTTGGGCCTCGCCGAAGTGAACGCTTGTCCCTTTCCTGGGTGGACAACGTAGAATACTGTGATGGCCATAAAAATTTGAAAAAACTACCCTAATTCATGGTGGATACTGATTTCACAATGTAAATTAAAAAAAAACATACATCTATATTTCAATAAACATATCTAGTATCACAAATCACATTAGCCATTGCAGGTTTCAAAACAAAATCTATACTTTGAATAAGGTCACTTGTATCATAGAAAGTATCGACCATTATGGGTTTTAGATCATATGTGTCATAGAAACCATTTATCATTATAGGTTTTATATCAATTATACTGTAACAAGCATTTGTCATCATAGATTTATTCTTCATCCTTTCAATATTTTGTTTGCCTTGTATTCTCTCCATAAAGTACATTAAGAGATACTAATACAATACATTATTTATTTTCTATTTCAATAGGTAATTTAATAAAAAAATTAAACAATCAACAACTTCATTGATAATATCACTTAAGTATTTCTTTAATGTTAAGAAGTCTTCATCTTTAGATTCTTTGTAAATCATTGGTAAGTACCACATTAATTTTGGTGATTCATACTCTTGAGATTTTTCAACAATGGAATGTAAACATGACTTTAGTGTTAATAATTATTTACTTTTATCTTAAAAATAGAGTTTTCTTGTTTGCTCTTTTCCTCTTTCACTAGGTGACTCATGCAGTTTTACTTGTCTTTTATTTAGAAAAATATTATGGTTCGAGCACCTTTTCAATAGTATATTCATGTGGTCATTGAAACTAATTTTCAAGAATTTTTAAATTGTATTTAAAATATTTAGTGTCATGTTCTTCTTCTTCACAAAAATGAAAATATCTTTTCCCATATATTTGGATTTTCGATTGCTTTTTTGATAAGGCATATCAATTTATTTTTTGTTTGATTCTTTTTATGTTTCCCATTTTAAGTTGCTTCAAATCACTAAATATTGGGATATAAACAATTTGGATTATATGTGAATAAGTTTAGTAAAAAATATGGTTGAAAAAGTTTTTTGGTCTGCTAGGGTTTGATGAGGAAAGCTGATTTGCTGGAATTTTTTTGAGACCTATCTGGTGGGCTCTGCGGGGATGGCAGCAGTTTCTGGAGGAGGTATGAACAACTAGAGGAATGTAGTGATGGCATCAAGTCCGTCACAGAGTGTGCATGCTAGGGCTGGTATTTCTTTTAAAAATGATTGGAAGGAACAAGATTTCCCATTGCATGCCAGGAATCGCTTGTTAAAGAACAATGGATTTTTGGAACGATGTGAAGCCAGGCCGGTTCTAGTGGTTCAACCAGACTCGGTGGCAGAAGATGTGGAGTATTTAACCAAACATGTGCTTATTGGTAAATTTATGGGCATCCAAATTTCTCTTCCCTTTGTGGAGGCTTGGGTTAGGAAGACTTGGAACCCTAAAGGTGATGTGGAGGTGATGTTGAGTGCAAATAGCTATTTTATGGTGGTTTTTTCTTGTCTTGCGGATCGTAACAAAGCATTTGAAGGAGGTCCCTATTTATGTAACCAAGAAGGACTCTTTTGTAAAATACGAAACTAACTATTGTATTATTCATCAGAGTTTAAATAATATGTTACAGTGCCGGGAATAGAACATCTGGCGTAATTGAATTGTTACGTTGTAACAGTGTAGCAACAATAGCATTTGTTACAACAGGAATAACAAATGCGTGCAATAAAACAAAATAGGAAATAGTACGCTAACATCCCCATTTATTACATTATTTGGGTAATGTAATAACTAATAGCTATACTAACATCCCCTTACATTATTTTGCAATACAAAGTGAGCTGCGAAACAATTCAAATTTGACACGTCCAAGTGCCTTAGTGAAAATGTCTGCAACTTGAGCATCGGTGGGAATGTGCGAAGCTGAATTCGGTGCTTTGGAACTTCCTCTCGAATGAAATGACATTGTGTGTCAATGTGCTTTGTTTTTTCATGATGGACTGGATTCTTGACGAGGTTCGTAACACCCTGATTGTCGCAGAACAAGTTTATTGGAGATTTTGATGGATGGCCCATACTTGTCAGAATGCGATGTAACCATATCACTTCACACACAACTTCACGTGCGGCGTGATATTCTGCCTCTGTTGAAGAAATAGCAACCACCTGTTGCTTCTTGCTGTGCCAAGAGACAGGACCGGATCCCAGATGAAAAATGTATCTCGAAGTTGACTTGCGATCATCAAATGATCCGGCATAGTCGGAGTCCGTGTATCCTTGCAAGAAGAATTTGTTGTTCCTCTTGTATTCTAGGCCATATTCTATAGTACCACGGACATAGTGAAGAACACGTTTTGTCGCTTTCCAATGAGTAATCTTAGGCTCCTACATGAACCTCGAAAGATAGTTTACAAAGAAATACGAGATCCGGCCTAGTATTGGTCGGATATATGAGACTCCCAATCAACCGTCGATAGAGAGTGCCATCTACCCGAGGTGAGTCATCATATCGCGATAATCGAAGTCCATTCTCCATAGGAGTTGCCATTGGCTTGCGATCGATCATGCGATATTTATCGAGCAATGTCTTGGCATACTTTTTCTGAGACACTTTGATGGTGTGCTCCTTCTGGCTGAATTCCAGACCAAGAAAGTAATGGAGAAGTCCGAGATCTGTCATCTCAAAATATTTGCACAAGTTTCTTTTGACAGTAGAGATCATATCTTCTGAACTCCCTGTAATGAGCAGATCATCCACATAGAGTACAAGCAACACTATCTCAGAACCTTGTTTCTTGAAATAGAGGTTTGCATCTAACGGACATCTCTTAAATCCATGCTGCATTAGGTGATTGTCCATTTTTATATACCAAGCTCGAGGAGCTTGTTTCAGACCATACAAGGATTTGACCAATTTGCAAACTTTCTCATGTTGGCCTTCCACTTCAAATCCTTCAGGCTGAGTCATATAGACTTCTTCTTGGAGATCACCATTAAGAAAGGCACTTTTGACATCCATTTGGTGAACTTTCCACCCATATTGTGCTGCCATAGCACACATAACCCGAATTGTGGTCATTCGAGCAGTAGGTGCAAAAGTTTCTTCATAGTCGATGCCTTCCTTTTGAGCATAGCCCTTTGCAACAAGACGGGCCTTATGCTTATCAATTGTTCCATCTGCCTTGTACTTGACTTTGTATACCCATTTGCAGCCAATAGGTTTCTTTCCATGCGACAGATCAACAAGCTTCCAAGTTTTATTTTTCATCAGAGACTCATACTCTGTATCCATAGCGGCCTTCCACTGAGGCTCACTAAGAGCATCTTGCACTGATGCAGGTTCAAGACTATCTATGGTAGACATGAATGCCCTGTCATCATCAATATCCATATCCTCAACTTCTCTACTTGGAGTCACAAAAAGTTCCTCAAAAGATTGACAAAGATCATCAACCTCACCAGTTTCTCTGGCTTCTCTTTCCTTTTGAGCCATACTGCGTGTACGAGGTCTATCCAAATTCAAATTGGGAGGAGTGGATAAATTTGCATCTCTAATTGTATTCGTACACCATTTAGGATTCTCGCTTCGGTGGTGGTGAAGAAGATGTAGAAGGACCTCCCGTCTCGTGTTGACGAAGGAATCTCCTCTTCCTTTGGTTCCACAATATCCTCGGTGTACTCGTAGATGTGCTCTGTGATGTGAAAGCTTCATCAAAGACAACATCTCCGCTGATATGAATTTTCTTGGTCAAAGGATCTATCAACCGATATCCTTTAGAGTGCTCGTAATATCCAAGAAAAATACATCTCGGTGTTTTCTCATCTAGCTTCTTCCTTTTCTCTTTCGGTATGTGCATGAAAGCTTGACACCCGAAAATACGTAGATGAGATATGGAGGGTTTTCGACCACTCCATGCTTCCTGTGGAGTCATTCCTTTTAGGGCCTTTGTGGGTGCCCTATTCAAAAGATACACTGTAGTGGTGACAGCTTCTGCCCAATATTGTTGCCCAAGAGTAGCTCCCTTAAGCATACAACGAACCATTTCCATGATAGAACGGTTCTTTCTCTCAAGCAACTCCATTTTGCTTGAGGAGTATAGGCAGTTGTTAACTGTCTCTTGATCCCATGCTTATCTAGGAATGCAAAAAATTCATTAGAGGTAAACTCTCCCCCTCGATCTGAGCGGAGGGTTTTAATAGAAGCCCCTGACTCCTTCTCAATAGATTTCTTGAACTTTTGGAAGAATGCGAAAGCTTTAGATTTCAGTTTGAGAAAGAAAACCCACATCTTTCGTGAGTAGTCATCTACGAATAACTGAAAGTACCTCTTCCCTCCAACACTGTTGGGTGTGAAAGGACCGCATAGATCGGTGTGAATTAGCTCCGGAGGTTTTCGTGCTCTTGTAGAGCTCTTCTCAAATGGTACTCTATGTCGCTTTCCTGCTAGCGATCGAGCACACCGGCAATGTGGCGTAAAGGGAAGGAAGACCCTTTACCATCTCATACTTGCTCGAGCTCAAGTAAGTAGCCGTAACTAAGATGCCCATATCTCTTGTGCCATAGGGAAGTTGCCTCCTTGGTAGAGAAAGTCATGGCAACATGTGGAGTAGAGATAGCATCTAGTGCAAATAAGCCATGCTTATATGAAGCTGTTGCAATCTGCTTACCCTTCTTGGTAATTGTACAACACTTCTTTCCATTCTCAACATGAAAGTTGACAACCATATTTCTGTCCAGGATTTGTGTCACTGACAACAAATTGTTGGCCAATCCCGGAACATAGAGGACCTTGTCAATCTGACACTTGCCATCAGGAAGAGTGACTGAAACTGTACCCTCTCCCTGAACCCTGTAGGTTTTATCATCAGCAATGGTGACAGGTTTGCCCTCCTTGGCCACAAATGATTCAAACCACGATCTGTCGCCAGTCATATGTTTACTAGCTCCAGAATCGACATACCAAATAGGATCCCTCTGAGTGGAATCTGTGGTAGTCATGAGCACCTTGTGTGCCCATTCAAAATCTGAGTCAGATTCTTCAACAACAACATTCACCGGGGGTTGCTTGTTCTTATTTTGTGGTTTGTTTTGGCCTTTTTGCTTGTTCTTATGCCAACACTCGTTGGTGTCATGGTTGTCTTTCTCACGGATCTTGCACCACCTCTTCTTCCGTTGAGGTTGCTTGCCTTTTCCTTTCGTATCCCGTTGAGAATTTCCTCCTTTCCGAAAGTTGCCTCCTTTTTGCCCATTACCTTTCTTCCTAGAACCCCGCTCGTTGGTGTATAGGGCTGTATTGGAAGAATCATCCTTGTGAAGTTGGCGTGCCTCCTGTTGTTGAAGCAGATTGACCAACTCGATGTAGGTAATTTGTCGTTGGGACACCTGGATGGAGGTTATCAACATGTCAAATGAAGAAGGTAAAGCTCTCATCACAAGTGAAATGAGAAGCTTTTCATCCACAGATATCTCCTAGAGAACTCAATTTCTCTTTCAACTCAGACACTCTGCACGTGAAAGAGTTCAACTGTTTCACCCTCGCCTCAAACTCGAGTTATGAAGTTGTTGTTGAAGATGAAGAATGGTGGATTCATTCTTCCCCTCATAGATGGTTCTAAGGGCATCCCATGCCTCTTTACCACTTGCTTTATCAGCTATATGAGGTTGCACTTCATCTGAAACAACAAACAAAATGAGCACCTTTGCTCTACTGTCTTTCTTGTCAAAAGCAATCTGATCTACTGAAGGACCTGTGGATCCTGCTGTTGGTGAAGGCCTTGTTGCTACTCCAGTAACAATATCCCACAAATCTTCCATTTGGAGAATAGCCTTCATCTTATGTTTCCATGGTGTATAATTTGGACCTTTCAATAACTGATGCGGATCAGTCATCAATTTTGCAACAGCGGCCATAGTGAAGGTTCCTTATCACCAAATTGGTCCCCCTTTCGATATACCTTTTGCTAGGCCAATATACCATACAAAATACCCGCCCTTACGTGAGGGAAACTATAGGTATTTAGAAAGATCAACAAAAATCACCCGCCCTTACGTGAGGGAGACTATAGGTGAATTTTAGAGATCATACGATACGTGGAACATAAGCGGTACTGAAAGGGAATCACCTTGTTGATGGCACCTACCATAGAAGATTCTTCTCATGCGTGGGGCGTAACTTCCCCTAAACACTATGAAGAATACTTCGTCAGGATTTACGCCTAAACACAAGTGCGATAAAGGGTAGTGGATGGAGTAAAAAATGCAAAAATGGCGTACTTATTCCTCCCCGACGATTTATAGAGAACAAGCTTAGACGTCGTTATAGCAGCTATATTAGGCGGAGGATACAATAGCCAAATCACTACAGCTTTACCTGTAAGTGTTGGCCAGAGGTATCGCAAATACCGAACGCTACAGTGCAAATAAATTGCACAGATGGGTTTTATATTCCGGGGACTTAGGGAGTGTTTGATTTTAATTTTTAATGTTATAGTGCAAAAATGAAATATGCAACATACAACAAAAAAAATGCCCACTAGAATAACCCACAAGGTGTCGGTCACAGCCGAAAATGCACCTTTTACAATGCCAAATTGCTATTTCAAAAAATTACTCAACATCCCCCTTTGATTTTTTGAAAAAAATATCCCCCCTTAAAAAAATTCTTTTAACAAAGCATTTTTAATAACTATTATATATTTAAAATTAAAATAAATAATTTTGATTTATATAGTTTTAAAACTTTAGGAAAAATAAATTAAAATTAAATTTTAATTTATAAAGTTTAAAACTATTAAAAATAAATTAAAATTAAAAATTTTAATTAAAAATTAATAATTATAAAAAAAACTTTGAAAAAAAAATATACCTTGGGGGGGGTCGGCGGGATTTGAACCCCCGACCTGCAGGCTCCCTGAGCCTTACCGCACGGCTCACGACCACGTGAGCTTGCGGGCTGATCCGAAAAGAACAGTGGACCTGCGCCTCTTTCAACCCCTCCTTCCGTCTCCTCCTCTCCAACGGCCTCGGCTTGCGATCGCAGCACTGCTTGAAAAAAAAAATTGGCCTCGGCTTGCGACCACAACCCTGCTCCCACTGCTCCCGGCGTTTTCGAAAAAAAAATCCACCGCTGCCTTCTATTTCTTTTCCAGATCGGATCGGCACTCAAAAAAAAACCGTCGCAGTCTCCCGCAGCGACTTTCGCCGAAGAAAGGAGGGCCGAACGTTGTTTTTTTTTTTCGTTCCAAAAATCCGTCGATTTAAAAAAAAATCCGGCAATTCTTTTTTTTTTTTTCGTTTGAAAAAAATCCGTCAAGGGCCTGCGCGATCGTGCGCAAACCGCTGGGGGTCCCGCGCGGGCGGGAATTTGAATTCCCGCTCCGTGGGCGGGGAGAGGGGGTGCCCTCGGGAGCGTGCGCGCACAAGTCGCGCGTCGCACGGGGAGTGGGGAGGGGGGGCCACCTCGGGGAGTGCACGCACGCGTAGATCGCGCGTCGCGCAGGGGGTGGGGGTGGGGAGGGGGGGGCCACCTCCCGCGCGGCGGGAATTTAAAAAAAAATCCCGCGCGGGCGCTCTCTCCTCCTGCCGACGTGTCCTACCTGGGGGACTGCGAGCTGGCTGCGTCCTCTTCTGGGGACGCGCCTCCTCGGATGCAGCGCCAATGGACGTCTGCGTGACGTCCTGGCCGTCGATCGGACTCCCGGGCGTCTGCGCACGGGGCCCGTGTCACGACGCGCACAGCTCTGCGCGTCCCTTTTTTTTTTTTTTCTCGCCGGAGGAATCCTCTGCTACAACAAACCCGGAGAAAAAAAATTCCCGTGTGGCAAATAAAAAAAAATTCCGTCTGCTGTCCAAGCTTCTCTGCTCGCCATTGCGCTTGCTCCCTTCATGCCACCGGCTCCGATGCCATGTAAAATACGGAACTAACTATTGTATTATTCATCAGAGTTTAAATAATATGTTACAGTGCCTGGAATAGAACATCCGGCGTAACTGAACTGTTACGTTGTAACAGTGTAGCAGCAATAGCATTTGTTACAACAGGAATAACAAATGCGTGCAATAAAACAAAATAGGAAATAGTACGCTAACATCTTTCTTAAACCCTGGCATGTGGGTTTCAACCCATCATAGGAGCGACCGTCATGGGTTTCGGTGTGGGTTCGGCTTTCGTGGCTCCCCTTGGAATTTTGGAGAAATGAAATCTTGCATATGATTGCCCTTCTACTTGGGAAGCCGGTTGAGCTGTCAGGATAGACGTTGGATAAAAAGGTAATCTCTATTGCTCGTATCTGTGTTGAAATTGATTTAAACAATCCTATTCTAGATTCTATTGAAATACAGTTCGGATCAACCACATGGGTTCAAAAACTTGACTATGAAGCTCTTCCATTTCGTTGCAGAATTTGCCATGAATATGGCCACTTACAAAGAAAATGCCTAAGTTTGTCCTACCTGTGGCTTCAAATCCTGGGCCCTCTCAAGCTGTACAAAATATGGATAAAGGAAAAGCCTCGATAAAGGAGGGGGATCAGGATAAGGAAGGCTTTGTTATGGTAAAACCTCGAAACAAAGGAAGAAATGCAAAAAGAGACATTAAGGATAACCAGCCAGATGCTCAGCTCAATCGTTTTGAAATTCTAGAGAATCTTGATCAGTTCGTGGAGATACCTGAAACATCGCTACCTGTTATAGGACCAAATTAGTTGTCTCTTCATGAGGTGGAACCAAGGGAACCAGATACAGGGGGTTTAAATGAAGAACAAAGGGCTTTGGTTTCGAGTATAGGTGATATGGTTGGCCCTAGCCCTAGAAGTGAAATTATCTTAGAAAATGGCACAGATTTAGATGTGCCCTCTCCTACCCAAGCACTGATGCAGTCATCCATGGACTGTAAAACTCCTACGGTGCTAGGATTGCAGCATAAAATAATTAAAAAAAATGCTTCAGATAAGAATATGAAGGTGGGTCGGAAGAAAGACCAGGATAAAATTAAGTTAATGGGGGAGACTTTGGTAGAGTCGGGTTTGGTGAGAACATTGGACTCCCATTTTTATAACCCCCAAAAATGATTATACTTTCATGGAATGTAAGGGGGTTGAACAGCATCCCCAGACAAAAAGATGTTCGTGATTTGATTCGTGTTCATTCTTCGGATGTGGTTTTTATTTAGGACAGAGTATTGATAACTGGGAGAGTCTCCCGTCTGGGGATTCTCAACACCTACGAGAGTTGATCCATAAGGATGTTCAGACTTAATGTGGTTTGTTTTTTTTTGGTTTTCTTTGGGAGTTGACCTTGTCTGGTGATTTAGCCTGTCTTGTTGCTTATTTGAGTCTTGGGTGGGGGCTCAACTGTACTTTGTAATCCAGAATTTTTATCAATAAATTTTTACCCCTTTATTTAAAAAAAAAAAGTTTAGTAAAAAATATATTAAAAAAAATGTGCAACAAATAAATTAACACACTTTATATCTCTTTATTTCATATAATGAGAATATTAAAAAAAAAATAAATGATGGTTTATACAGCTTATTACTCTATATATTAACCTATATATTAAGGTAATACTATAAATCATTCTAATGCGTTAACTATAGCAAATATTTGAAATTTTTCTTTGAAGTATTTCAAAATACTTGGTAAATTGCTATAAATATGTCTTTATAACTTCTAAATACAATGTATAACTTTTAAACAATTATATTGCACAAGCATTTTAAACCATCTTATAACTATTTATTAAATGCAATATAGTTTCTTTTTGAAAGGTACAAGCGTAAAGACTATTTTCTTTTCCTTTTAAAAAATCTTTGAACGTGCACCCTTGCAAAACTCTAACACTTGATGTGCTATTCAATAGTTCCCTTCTATGATATAAGGTACATTTTTTTATTTTGGAGGTATTTATTTTTTTACAAATTTATCAAGCAATACAACTCACTCCACTTTTGATGGTATTTGATTTTTGTATATTCTCTGATTATTGTGGCTCATGTTCATTTAAAACCAAATTCTGCACAACTTCATCTTCAAACCTTTTAAATTTTCGATGTAAAAGTCTTTAATTTATAACTTTGTATTCTTCTGCACAACTTCATCTTCAAAACCTTTTAAATTTTCAATGTAAAAGTCTTTAATTTATACCTTTGTATTCTTCTTTGAGTCTGGTATTCAAGTGTTTTGTGTTTGGATTCACACATGTTTCAGAAATGTTGAGTGAATTTTATAGAAGGATGTTGTGTTCTTAAAAAAGAAAATAAAATATAAAAAACGATATTAAAATTGTATTAAAAGTGATTTGGCCATCATAGAGGTGTTTTAGGCTTAAAAGATGTTATATGGATCTAAAATAAAGAACATTTGTTGTTAACCCACATTTTGATTATCACTTGTAAGCTTTATGTCTTTGTCTTGGATCTTGCCAAAATGAATTTATAAAATGGTGTTGAAAATAAATTGATTTTGGTCGGTGCTGCCCTCCTAGAATTCTCAGACATCGACCAAACTCACCTCTATAAATAAAGACTCCAACACTGCATTCTGCATTCTACGGTCCTTTCTTTCTCTTTCTATTCTTCATTCTCTAATATACATAGTTTTGTGCAGACTGATGTATTTATCCCTATATTAATTGTGTATTGGCTGTTTATACAGCTCATATGATGTAATACATTCTATGGTGTGATTTGAGTAATATCTCTTATATAATTGTATGTACAACTTTGCAGTGTTTGTTTGTTACCACCATTTAGGGCTGAACATACGAAAAACTTTTCCACGAGTTGATAGTTGCATTATTATAAAACATTCTTTCAAAATATAATCCCATGATGGAAGATGAGGTTGTCTTCAGCTGTAGTTTTCATGTCGTGCCTCCATCATTGCTGCTATCAACAGTTAACTAAAGGAAACCAACAATTTTTCTTTTACCTGGCTGAGGTAACACCCGTGTCGAAAGGCGACAACTTTGATGAGTTTGAATTTAACACGCAATATTGTTTTACATGTGCAGCTGCTAACCGTAACGCGGCTTCAGATGGAATCCACCATCCTTGCCCTCTATAATTTAATGGGGAGTACAAACAATGGCGATAGCTTGGAGGCTGAATTCCCAGAAATAAAAGAAATAAAAATTAGTTGGCCTCCCTAGGTGTTGACAAGGATATGGACATGCCAAGGGCTGCACGTTCTGTTTTTTTTTTTTAATTGAGAAGCTTGACGTAAAAACAAACATCAAAACTGTCCAAACAGATGGAAGCGAAATAAATTAGGAAAGTGATAAAATACTATGAACCAAGACGTCCTTACGCTAGTCCGGCATTCCAACATGTGTGCTGAAATGTCACATATCCTGATGTCACCCTGGGCCAGCGCTGCATATTGATTCATCTACTTGTCGTGGCAAATGGGATTTCTTAAACGAATTTTTTTGAGGCAGGTTTAATAATTTGTGTGATTTAAACTTTGATTTTTTTACATTAATAAAAATCAATTATATTATTGGTGTGATTGGTTTACTGGTAAAGACCCTACTTACATTATTGATGATGTAACCCAAAGATAATTTCTAAAAAAATAAATATGTGTAAAAAATATTTCTAAAAAATAAAAAATAAAAAATCAATCATATATATAATTTTAACAATTATAATTAAAATTTCAATTGTTAATGACTATATCAGAAAATATCCTATAAATAATGTTTACTACATGATTAACCAAATTCTCACAGATCTGGATTTCATCCCCCTGATCTCTTTCCGCTTTTTAAAATCACCTTCATGTGATTTTAGACACAAGAAACGAAGAAGTCTTTATTGGCTTTCAAATTGCAGCGTTTGAGTTCAAATTGCAGAATCTGTAGATATTCCTGGGAGGGTTGGAGTGATAATGGGAAAAGGAGGGAGTGGGGGAGAGACGAAACATCCAATCTACATAGGGGTGAGGAAGAGGAGATGGGGGAGGTGGGTTTCCGAGATAAGAGAGCCGACGAAAAATAAGAGGATCTGGCTGGGGTCTTTTCCGACGCCGGAAATGGCTGCCCGGGCGCACGATGCGGTCGCCTTGGCGCTGAGGGGGCCGTGCGCAACATTCAATTTGCCTGAATCGATTCATTCACTTCCCAGCGCGTGCAGTTTTTCGGCTGCCGACATACAGGCCGCCGCCGCCCAGGCTGCCCACGAATCTTCTTCTCAACACCAGCAATGTGAAACATCAGAGCAACAAGAGCAGCCTCGCTCCAGTGCTAACATTATTAATAATGTGGATTCAAGGTTTCATACGGTCACGAGTCCTCACCAAGGTCACGACTCCTCAGCTCATATCTCTGAAAGAAGGAACGGCGAGGACGTGGACTGTTGGTTGGACTTGGTCATGAACATTGCAGACGGACTGCCGCTCGGATCGGCGCTCCTCCATCACAATCAATTCGTTGCAGAGGACGAACAAGATTATGAGTTCGTTTCTCTTTGGAATTTCAGCTAAACGAAAGAGATTGTATTTAGTGGTGGTGACAGAGGTGAAAGTATTCTGAACAAAGCAACGTTGGTGCAGTATAGATCCCAAAAATGGGTATAGTGTAGTTTGCTATAGTTGGTGGGTTCTGTTCTAAAAGTGTACCTGCAACGTGCTGTTTTCTCCTTCTGCTACGTTCAACATGAACATTCTTGTTTTCTATTTTAGAGATTTTCCGGTTCATAGAACGTTTCTGCTCTTGCTGTTATTTTCGATGGTTTTGTATGTGCTTGACGTTATTAATAAATATGAGTCATTGATCAGGTCTGAATGCTCTTGGAAGATAGGGCGGTAATCTTAGAAAAAGGCTTCCTAGAGAATCCATCGAAATTTCTGGCTCAGACAAATTGTATTTCAAGCTGTATATCATGGAGTTATGACAGATATGCTTTTTTTCACTCAAGTACTAGGTATACAAGTAGAACCTTTGCATGATGGTTTCGAGGGGAACATGATGAAACTACGCGATATACTAAAAAATATGATTTTGATGTTTGAAGCCACGCACACATGATAAATGCTTGAAAGTCGTTTTATTTTTTATTTTTAAATGACACTTTTCTTAAGTAGATTGTAATAAATAGGTAGGAATATGTTGTACAAAGAAGGTGGGATATATGTGTAAGAAGATCCTCATATGCTTTTATCGATGTCAACGAAATGGTCGAGTGTTTTTTATATATAGATCCTTGTGATGGTAAAAGGTTGTAAAACTTAATTTTTTTTAAATTTAATTATAACCAAACAAAATTTATTATTATTTTTTAATAATAAGATTATTAAAAGTATAGAGAAGGTATTAATGTGGAACGAAATTCTTCTTGATACAAAGATTATTAAAAGTATTTTAGTGTGGATTAGGCTTTTTGGACTTTCTTATTAACTCATTAATAAGGAGGATTTGAAGAATATTGGTGATACTCTAGAGGATTTCATCTAGGAAAGATCCACTACTAAGGAGAGAAAGCATTGTGTGTACACTTGAATATGTGTTACAATGTATATTACAAAACCTTTATTATAGTCCATAAATATTAAATTAAAATAAGGTGAATAGGATCAATAAGTGGATAATGAAAAATTGTAATTTGTTGTCATAAACGTTATAAGACTAGACATATGGTAAGAGATTGTAAAGTGAAAATAATGGAGAAAGAGATGGAAAATTTTGGGTATGAGACAAACTTTAATATGAAACAAGAAGACCATTTTCCACTCCTCAAAAGTGAAAATAAAAATCCTTCTACACCATGAAATGACAAAGACCATTATAGTTAACTTGAATCAACCATTAGAGAGAAAAATCACACAAAGGATGAGGAAGTACAATATGCAAGTTGAAATATAGGAGTTAAGGGTACAAAGGAAAATGAAGAGGTAAATTTTATAGCAAATAAGGTGAAGGAGATCAAGGTTAATCCAATCAATTCATCCACACTTCCCTCAAGTAGCATAAAATCTTGTCCTTACAATAACAATAAAAGTAATATATAGTTTATTTGATGCACTTTTGGATTTCAAGGGCAATAAAATAAATAAATGCATGATGATATCCATAACAATTTAGGGTTTCAAGGGAAACATAAGAAATAAATTACTATTGAGGATCATCCTTTTACTTTAGGATTTTTTTGTTGGTTTTTAAGTCTTACTACCACAAAATATCTTAGGTACCAATATAAAATAACCATAATATTAAAGGTCAAAATAATAATATAAGAGTAGAATAATATATAAGAAAATTAATATGTATATCAAGGCATATATAATAAAGCAAATAATATTCATTTATATACTAAAATATGAATGTAAATAGCCTGAATCATTCACGAACTATGCATGAAAGAAAATTTATAATATTAATTGCTAAAAAATCCATATACAGGATTTATTACTTCTCTTCTTATAATCAGATAATGAGATATATGAATATCATATTTCTATTCAATGGAGCGTTATCTTCATAATATAGCTATAGTAATGTGACTCTTCAAATACTTATCTATTGATCTCCATATGACAAGTCCAACGACTCTTGGCTTATCAACGTTTTTTCATAGACCTTTTTCATAGGTGCTTTCCATAACACCTTTCCATAACCTATCTTCAATGTACTTCTTGCAACCTAGTTTATATGTATTTGAATTTTATTCGGTTGTAATGATTCCTATGAAATACATGCAATGTCCATCTATTGAAAACACTAAAATATTTGCATAGTATTTGCATGAAATTACCATTATTTATCACATAATGTCTCATAGATAAGATTTATCAAAAATAACATAAATAATGTACATTACACATACCATTCATCAAAATCACATCCACAATCATTAGCTTTCCCTAAAAAATAAATAAAAATTGCATAGTTTAATCATGATTTATCACTCATCACAAACCTAGGTATTGTCTATATTTTATTGGCTTCATAACTCTCACCCAATTATCCACCACTCTCTACCATACTCATTAAAATGATTAGTGGGAGTTATAGAGAAAAATAGTTTGGTGGTATGTATTATAGAAGGATCACCCACAATAGCTAGCACTTAAGTGATCTGTAATCCATTCACTATGAAATTAAAAGACCTTCATGAAAAAATAATGGATAGCTCTTTAGTGTTTGGTTCGAGAGGTCACAATTTGAACACCTCCATATCAATGACTATTTCATAAGAATGTAGGACCATATTGGAACACTTTAATGCATGATCCATACATTTCATCTAACCTTAAATCAATAATAGGCACTAGTTTTACAATGTAGAAAAATACTAGTGAGCACCAAGGCCATGCAAACCATTGAATCTCTTATCTATTATTGGCACTCTTTTTGAATTAAAAGCAAGTGGCTTAGTATCTCCAAATCCCATGGATTTCTCATCATACATTTGATGACATGTGTTTTTTTCCTTAGTGGAAGATAGTATAAAAATAAGGGCCTTACAATAGTATGTGGGAGGTGAGCAATTGATACAAAGGTAATATTGCATTAACCATTAACTTCAGGTTACAAAGTTTAAATAAAAATTAAAATAACCATGCTAGAGAAAAGGGGGGGATAGGAGAAATTAAGGGAGAAGAAATTAAAATCAAATTCTCTTGTTGCCCAAAGATGCTACAGTCCAACTGCCGTCCAGGTAAGGTAAAAGGTAAGTAATCTTATCCAAGGTAAAATACCTTTTTAACCTTTTACCAATGGTAATTTTCCAACATTATCCCCCTTAAAGTTGAGAGGACTGACTATACAGTCTCTCAGATTTATAAATTGAGCTTTAGCCATGCCTTTGGTGAAGATGTCTGCTAGATTATCCAAAGTGTTGTAGTATTGAAGCTCAACTATCTGTTGTTCCACCATATCTCTTATGAAGTGATACTTCATATCAAAATGTTTTGACCTTTTGTGGTGGATCGAATTATATGCCAACTGTATGGCACTAATATTATCACAATTCAGTTTGGTTGGACCAATTTGTTTTTTGCCAATATCTTCAAGGATTTTCCTCAACCAGAGGATTTGAGTACTAGCATGGGTAATGGCTA
Organism: Wollemia nobilis; assembly: GCA_028583015.1. Taxonomy (NCBI): domain Eukaryota; kingdom Viridiplantae; phylum Streptophyta; class Pinopsida; order Araucariales; family Araucariaceae; genus Wollemia; species Wollemia nobilis. Next base: position 2,723,021 of record JAQPPZ010016363.1, on the reverse strand, counting down.
TATACTCAACTTCTATAGATGATAATGCTACAAAATATTGCTTCTTGGAACTCCAAGTTATTAGTCCTGAACCTAGACTAAAACAGTTCCCTGATGTAGATTTTCTATCATCTATATTATTGCCCCAATCACTGTCACTATAACCAACTAACTTCACAGAGTTAGACTTGTGGTAATGGATTCCAAAATCCAATGTACCTTTTACATATCGTAAAATTCATTTGGTTGCTTGAAGATGCAGCTCGGATGGGCATGCCATAAACCTTGATACTAGAGAAACATCATACTGTATATCTGGCCTAGTGTTGGTGAGAAACATTAAACTCCCAACCATGCTTCTGAAATTGGTCCTGTTAACTTTTGGTGCTCCATCATCTTTGCTTAGCTGGATTCCATGTCCTGTTGGTGTTGCAAATGATTTGCACTGCTGCATAGCAAATTTTTGAATCATATCACGAGCATATTTCTATTGACATATGAAGATCCCATTCTTTGATTGATGTACTCCCATTCCTAGGAAGTATTTCATTAATCCGAGATCCTTCATCTCAAACTGATTCATCATGGAGTTGTTGAATTCCATATTCATTTTATTATTACTACCCATAAATATTAGATCATCCACATATAAAAAAACTATGATGATATCTACTCCATTCTTTAAATAGTATAAAGTTGGTTCACTCTTGCTTTTTGTGAAACCAAACTTGCTGAAATAGTCGTCAATTCATGAGTACCACACTCGTGGTGCTTGCTTGAGGCCATAAAGTGCTTTTTTCAATTTATAAACAAGGTTCTCTTTTCCTTGTTCTTGGAAACCTTGAGGTTGTTGTACATACACCTCTTCTGTCAGGTATCCATTTAAAAATGCACTTCTCACATCCATGTGTTGAATTTTCCATCCTTTATGGGCTGCCAAGGAAAGAACAGTTTTGATTGTTTCTTGTCGAGCAACTGGAGCAAAGGTTTCATCATAATCTATTCCATATTTCTGAGTAAAACCCTTAGCTACTAATCTTGCCTTGTTCCTTTCAATGCTTCCATCAGCATTGAATTTGGTCTTATAGACCCATTTACATCCAACACATTTTTTTCCCTTGGGAAGCTTCACAAGATCCCAAGTATCATTCTTTTTAATTGAGGATATTTCCTCTTCCATGGCATCTTGCCATATACTTTCAGTACATTTTTTTTCATAGCTAGATGGTTCTAGATGTGCAACAACCAACAAAGCATAATTGACTACATCACCCCTTGGTTCATGAGACTCATCATCTCTTGACATTTGAAGATTTTCAAGTCTTGACAAAATGTCATCCATCTCACTAGCTTGACTCCTAGTGTATCTTTGTTGGAAATTCCTATCCAACATTTGAGAAGATAGATGACTCTGTAGTATGTGCTTTCCTTTATTTGTCTCTTTCCTTTGAGAAACTAGATCAATATCCATTGGACTTGGAGCGCTTACAGATCTATGAAATCATTTTGGAGAGTTTGGGGGTGCCAACAAAGAAGTCCCTCTTGGACTTGGTGTACCACTTGATGTACTTGATGAAGATTCTTGATGTGGACTTTGTGGAGGGGAACTTTTTCCACTACTTTTCTTGGGTTGTATTAATGTGGAACTTTCCAAATTAGAGTCAATATCAACAAATTTTTTATGACCCCATTCTCCCCCTTCATCAAAAATTACATCTCTGGAGATAATTATTTTATGTGTCTTGGGATTGTACAATCTATACCCTTTGGTTGATTCACAATACCCTATAAAAATACATGCTTGACTCTTGGGATCAAGCTTCTTTCTCTTCTCCTCAGGAATGTGTGCATAAGCTAAAGAACAAAATACTTAGAAATGTTTGACAATTGGTTTCTTACCGTACCATCCTTCATAAGGAGTGATACCATATAAACTAGAAGTCAGACTTCTATTTAGAATATATGCACTAGTTCTCACTACATCTGCCCAATAGTTGTATGATAGATGCTTTGTCTGAAGCATTGTTCGTACCATTTCAACAAGGGTGCAATTTTTTCTCTCAGCCACACCATTCTACTATGGGGTATAGGTAGTGGTGAACTGCCTTTTTATCCCATTTTGCTTACAATAATGTAAAAATTCATTTGAGGAGTACTCTCCTCCTCTATCAGTGCGAAGACATTTGACATAGTAGTCACATTGCTTTTCTACATTATTTCTGAAGTCTATGAAGCAATCAAATGCTTCATCTTTGTGTTTCAAAAAATAGATCCAGCACATTCTAGAATAATCATCTATGAATGTTAGAAAATAAGAATTGTTTCCAAGGCTTTTTGTTTGCATTGGACCACAAATGTTCGAATGTACTAGCTGAAGAGGATAGCTTGCTCTCCACGCTTGGCCTCTTGGAAAATTCATTCTGGAGTGCTTTCCCAAAGAACATGCTTCACATACCTTCTTATGTTCTTGAATATTTGGTATTCTTGTCACCATAGCTTGTGATGTTAACATTTTCAAGCTAGCAGAATTGAGGTGACCATATCTCAAGTGCCACAATTCACTTGGATTTGTAATAGCAATGTTTGCAAGTTGATCTCCCCCTGGCTCACCAAATTTTAGAGGGAATAACCTATTCTTTATCATAGGTACTTCTGTGATAACTCGGTTACAATTATTTTTATCAAGGATTGCACATTTTCTTTGATCAAAAACTAATTTGTAATGCTTCTCCATCATTTGGCCAACACTTAACAAATTGTGTTGTAGTTGTGGAGTATAGTATATGTCATTCACATTTTTAAGGCCTTCTTTTGTTGGAACTTCCATAGCTCCAATGCCTTCAACTTGTAAAGATTTATTAAACCCTAACTTAACATGGGATTTGAAATTTGAATCTAATGTAGCAAAGATATTTTCTTTTCCACTCATGTGGTTGGAGCAACCAGTATCCAAAATCCATGTATCTTTAAGATTTTGATCTCGATCGTCCATAAGAGAGAAAAAGATTTGATGGACCTTCTTCTTCTCCATAGAATGAGCCATATTGACTTGCTTTGATCCTTTGAAGTCTTTGACCAGCAGTCACGAGCGAAGTGTCCTTGTTTCCCACAATTGAAACAAGATGTTTTAGTCTTGTTACTTCCTCGTCCTTGATTTCCACAGCCTGCATTGTGCTTTGGTTATGATTGGCTCCTCTATTTTTATTTCCACCTCTATTTTGATTGCCTCCTCTATAGGAGTGGCTTTGGCCTTTTCCTCTTTGTTGTTGTCCTCTACCTCGGCCTCTTCCTTGTCCTTGTCTTGCAGCTTCATTCGAAGTGAAGGCTTTGTCATCACCTCCATAGTTTGTTGAAGGTGCTCCTTGAAGTCTCTCTTCGTGTGATGTTAATGATCCAATCAAACTATCAAATTTAAGAGTAGAAAGGTCTTTGGATTCTTCAATTATGATGCAATGTGATTCCACTTAGGAAGAAGTGTTCTCAACACTTTATTCACAATTGTTTCAATTTGTGTGTCATCATCTAAAGTTTGCATCATATCAACTACTGCTTTGACTCGTACACAGTAGTCACCAACTCTTTCATTTTCCTTCATTCTGAGATTTTTAAAATCTCTTTTTAAGGTTTGAAGCCTAACTTGCTTCACTTTATCACTTCCTTGGAATCCTTCTTTCAAGGCATTCCATGCATCTGTGGTAGTTAAGTAAGATGCAATTCTAGGAAAGATACTTGATGCAATTCTAGGAAAGATACTTGGATCTAATGCCGCTTGAAGATGGTATAAGGCAAAAGAGTTATTTTTCTGTGCATCTTTGAATATCTTCTTGTCGGTTGCACTCAAAGTAGTCCAATTTGTTGGAGTAGTGTAACCGTCTTCAATACTATCCCATAGTCCTTTTTCCTATGAGTAATGTCCTCATTTTGATGGACCAGTACTCATAATTATCCCCACTGAATTCGTGGATTGGTAGATTGTTATTTTATCCCATTATTATCTACTAAAACAAGAAACCTTTCTTATATAGTCTTATTTCAAAAATAATTTACAAACTATCAAGCCTTTCTTGATTTACAATCATAAACAACTCACTCTTGTTGTTGTGTTTCAGTAATTACAAAATTGTCAATGACTTGTTCGTCGTCATCACTGATCAATATAATTTTAGGAGAAGGAGGTTGTAGGATTTCAACTGAATTACTATAATGAGTATATTCAGATCCTTGTGGAGCATTCTCCATTGTTTCGAATTGTTCAAATCTGCTCCCAAAGGAGTTATCTTCTGAATCTGCTTCGTATCCTAGATCAGGATTTCTCTGTTGGGCAATAATCGCGTTTTGCAACTGTGAAAAGACTGTATTTATTCCTAGTGTTCTCACATGCTCATCAAAGCTTTCAGCGTTTGTTCTCAGTAACAAACTACAAAGTGCTTGGTAACATCCTTCCGATCTTATCATATAAGAAAATTTCCCAAAAATTTTCTTTTTACAAAGATTTCCTCTTAGGAAATTTTACTAATTTTTTTTTTTTTTACCTCTTAAAGCATAATTTTTTTTTTTCAACTATTTCCTCTTAGGAAATGTCAATCATCAACTTTAAATGATAAATAAAAAACTTTTCAATTTTTTTTTTTTTTTTAATTTTTACAGCTATTTCCTCTTAGGAAATGACAATAAAAAAAATTTAAAAATTTAAAGTTACCTTAAAGTTTTTTTTTTTAAAGAATTAAAAAAAAAAAAAACTGTTGACCCCGTCGAGATTCGATCGTGCAACCTCATGGGCTTCAAGGCAAAGGGTAGCCGCTGTGCTACCGGGAAGATCCGGGAGAAAAAGCAGGCTCCCTGCCCTTATTGCTTTCGCAAGCTAGCGCGAAGCAATAAAAAAAATGACCCCATCGAGGTTCGATCGTGCGACCTCGCGGGAGTCATGGCAAAGGGTAGCCGATGTGCTACCATATAGATCTGGGAGCATTGGTAGGCTCCCTGCCCTTGTTGCTTACGCATCGAACGCAAAGCAATTATGGCTTCGTGCTTCGACGCGAAGCAAAGGTTTTTCTTTGGGACTTTAGTCCCACATCGCCTATGCGACGATGTTTATGCTCTTTAAAAAGAGCAAAGCACACAATGTGCTTTGATTTCATGTGGGCAATCATAGGCTGTGAAGAATCTTTTGCCTCGGGCCACGTGCAGGTCGCCACATCAATGAATCACCTTGGGCCACGTGCCTCCTCGGGCCACACACAGGTCGCCACGTCAATGAAATGCCTCAGGCCGTGTGCAGGTCACGTGTAGGTCACCACATCAACAAATTGCCTCGGGCTATGTGCAGGTCACCACGTCAACAAATTGCCTCGGGCTACGTGTAGCCTCATCAAAAAATCACCTCGGGCCACGTGACACCTTCTCCAATGTGCTGTATCGTCAACGTCCAGCTCCACCAGTGCCTAGGGAATCACACTGATCTACTCCAATGCCTTGGGAATCATGCTGATCTGCTCCTACAGGCCTCTTCGGGTCCTGCAAGCCTCTTCAGGTCCTGTAGGCTGCCTCAAGATCTGTTTTGCCTCAGCTCCTATGGGTTTCCTCGAGATCCGTGGTGCCTCCTTGAACTGCGAGCCCCATCGCCTTGGGATTCAGGCTGGTCTCGACTCTCGGCTCTGATACCAAATGTGGGAGGAGAGCAATTGAAACAAAGGTAATTTGCATTAACCATTAACTTTAGGTTACAAAGTTTAAATAAACATTAAAATAACCATGCTAGAGAAAAGGGGGGATAGGATAAATTAAGGGAGAAGAAATTAAAATCAAATTCTCTTGCCGCCCAAAGATGCTGTCGTCCAACTGCCATTCAGGTAAGGTAAAAGGTAAGTAATCTTACCCAAGGTAAAATACCTTTTTAACCTTTTACCAATGGTAATTTTCTAACATAGTAAATAACCTAATACATGGAAGCCACCCATGAATAAAAAAGAGGGAGGAGCACAAAGAAGCAATTAAAGTACATCTACTATTGGCCAACAAAGTTGACTTATGTGGATAGGGCCATTATAGTCACCCATATGATTATTGAGTTGGTTGCTCACCACATAGGTGAGCATACCCTACCTACTCGTGTCCTTCAAAAGTAGACACCCCATTAGTTGTTAGATTGAAAGGGGTGATACCAATAACATCAATATGTGCACCATTCTAGAAAATCATGTGATGACCCAGAAACACTCTAATATCTAAAGCCTCCATGCATGCTTCCCTAATTGATTGTAGAAGATCCCTTGCATGCTTCCTAGATGGAATCCCCAATAAACATTATGGGTGATGACTACAATAACTACCCATCCAAGGTCCCAAAAGCTCTCAATATTTGTAGTACCAAATATAAAGACCTCAAGGTGATCGATTATCAAATGAAGATGAATCTCAACTATGAATGGAAGATAGAGATTTGTGTTTTTTGAGGGGATTTTTGTAGGAAACTCTTTAAATTTTTGTCTATAAAAGGGTATTTAATTTTCATTAAAATTCATTTGGAACTAGTTGTTTTTTCCTAATATCAAACCTTGTATTCTCTTCCTTTCACCCCTTGTGTTTTACATAAGCAAGTCTTAGACCTTGATCCATTAGGTAAGGATCATCAAACCTCTTTTGACTTCATGCATATAAATTTATTGATACATATATGGGTGTTTTGATAATAGAACCACACTAGGTTTTCTTTTATAATATTATTTGATCTAATTCCATTTCAGAATATCCATCCATCCACAATTCAATTAGACTTTTGTGTGAGAATAATATCAACAATTTTTAGATATATGTCCATATTTTCATAATATTTTTAAATACTTATTTGAGAGGACATATATTATTTTTGGAAACTACTAACAAGTGTTTGTTTGTTTCTTGTTCTAAATAACCAAGATCTTTATAATCTGACCATAAATTGTGTGGTATGGATTTTTTAATTCTTAGAATTTCTTCCTAAACTAGTTTCATTGTGTCCCATTATATAGAATTCAATTCATGTTGTATGCCTTTCAAAGTCTTCATTATCAAGTTCATAATTATATATATTCTCATAAGTAGATTTTTGCTATTAATAAAAATCATGATATCTTTGCATATATAATTACTTTATGCATAAATTTTATTTTCTCAAACAATTATTATACCATGGAACAAATGACCATAGTCGCACGATATGGTAGATCTAAAATAAGACCATCAAAACATCAAAAGTACAAGCATATGTTATGATAGGCAGCCTATCACAATCATCATCAAACACCTAGAGATAGTTTGATGAATCATGGAACGAGAGGTATAGTTTGGCAAACAACTTTTCCTTTTTTCCTAAACCTATGTGGAAAGTAATGTTGCATTAAACATATCTAGCATTCGAAATAAAAGCAACAATTCTCTTAGATCACTCTAGCATAAGCAAGATAAATCATAGTCAAGAAAAAATATTGAGGATAGAGGAAACATGAATTCATATAAGGTGAATTCCATTTAAGTTGGTGTCATCGTTCTATGAGATAAATCTAAAAGGGTTAAATTGCTTTCATTTTTTCAATGAACTAAAGCTATTGGGTTAAGCTAATCCAAGAATATCCTCTGCTCTTCCCTTCAATTATGAATTTATTGACTCTACACTTAATATATAAGGTTTTTTTCCTCTAAGTACCCTCACCTATTATGAGAAAACTATCCTCTATAAGTTTCCAAAATTATAATGAATCTTCACTACACACAACCACCTCATGGATCACACCTCAAGATTGCTAAGAAGGTTGGCTAAAGAAAATGTCCATTATAATATTAATGTGGATATGCATACTTTTGGTATACATGACCTCATTTATTATATGTTCCTAGAAATCAACAATCTACATTATCCTCAACAACCTTTTTTGTGAAATCTAAGTCAATCCTCACCATTGGATAGAGTAAAGAAACCAGTTATATCATAACTAAAATGACTCTATCATTGGTAGATGTGTCATCCAAATAGATGCTTTGTGTTAATCTGAATTACCCATGAATAAGATTACAAACCTAGGTACTACCCATATTTTTTTGGCTTCATAACTCCCACCCTATTATTCATAACTCTCTACCATACTCATTGAACATGATTAGTAGGAGATATGGGGAAAAAATTCTAGTGGTTATGGCACATAGAAGGATTCCCCACAATAGTCAATACTTGACAGCTCTATGAACCATTCACCATAAAATTGAAAGATCTTCATGAAAAATATATTAGATAACTCTTTAGTGTTTGGTTTTAGGAATAATAATTTGAACACCTCCACACAAATTAACCTTTTTCATGGGAATGTAGGACCATAATAGAGCTCTTTAAACCTTGATATATGAATGTCATCTGATCTTAAATAAATAACATACACTATATCTACATTGTGGAAAAATACTAGTGAGCATCAAGGCCATGAAAACCATTGGATATATTATCTATGGTTGTCACTCTTTTGGAACCCAAAGCAAGTGGCTAAGGGTATTTAAATCTTATGGATCCTTCATCATATATTTTGTGGCCTATGTTTATTTCCTTCATGGAAGTTAGTATAATAAGAAGGGCCTTGCCATAGTAAAGAACCAAACACATGGAAGCCACCAATGGGTAAAAAATAGGGAGGAGAAAGAAGTATTTAAAGTGCATCTACTATTGGCCAACAAAGTTGACTTATGTGGACCAACCCATCATAGTCATCCACATGAATATTGAGTTGGTTGTCCACCACACAGGTGATCCAAACCTACCATCTTGTGCCCTTTAAAAGTAGACACCCTATTAGTTGTTAGATTAAAAGGGCTATACTAACAACATTAATAGGTATACCATTCCAAAACAGCAAGTGATGACCTAGAAACACTCTAACGTGTGAAGCCTCAAAGCAAGAAAGAATTAATTTTTTTTACCCCTTGCATGATTCCTAGGTGGAATACCCAGTAAAAGTGATGGTTGATGACTACATCAACCACCCATACAAGGTTCCCTAAGCTCTCAATATTACTAGTCCCAGATATAAAGACCTTAATGTGACTTATTATCAAATGAAGGTGAATCTCAACCATGAATTGAAGATAGTGATTTGTTTTTCTTTTAGTGGATTTTGGTGGGAAGATCTTCATATTTTCATTAATAGGTATTGGGAACTACTTGTTTGTGCGTAATATCTAACCTTGTATTCTCTTACTTTCATCCTTTGTCTTTTGCATAATAAAGTATCAGACATTGATCCATTGGATAAGGAGCATAAAACCTCTTTTGGCTTCATGCATCTATAATTTGTTGATACATATATGGGATTTGTACCTAATTTCACTCCATCCTGCTTTTGTTATGTGTTTTTTTAATGATTGAGTATGAATGGAGAAGTGTGTTTAATTTTTTTCTGTTAGAATATGGTGAATGTGTTCATTTAAGTATTTTTTTGTAAATTAAGGGATTTAGATCTTGGTGCATCCACCCCATAGCTTAGATATTTATTTCTACAATATTTTTCTGCTTTTCTCTTCTATTTTTATTGGTACAAAACGAGCAAGGTTGCAAGAGATTTAAAGGTGTGTAAAATATCATATCAAACAAGAAGTCAACCTCTACAAATTCCTAGAACTTGCCCCATAGGCATTCCACTACCTAGGAAGCTTCCTGTTATGTTACTCAATGAAAGGTGTGGATACCCCTAGCACATCAGACCATTGTAGTAGATGGTCAATACATTCTAAGGAAATAATAATATGTAATACGAATGAAATATTATAAAGCTATAATATAATAATTATAACTATACCCTAAAACCCTCCTTATTGTATTATTTAAGAGAGAAAATGATGTAATAACTACCCCCTTGAATCTAAAGGTGAGAGTATTAAACTATTTCTATCTTGAGTGTTGGCTTGTACTTTGGCATTGGATCTATTGAATTAATATAGAGTTAGGGTCACTACATGATCATCATGGATGCTTTGGTAATAGCACCACACTAGGTTTTATTTTATTATCTCCATAAAATATGTGTTTTATATCATTCCTTTCCATAATATCCATCCATCAACAGTTCAATTAGATCTTTATGTAGTTTCTTTGAAGTTGGTTTGTGTTGTGAGAAATATGCCAATTTTTTTATGTACGTTCATATTTTCATAATATTTTTAATTAATTTGATAGGACATATATTATTTGTGGCAACTGCTAATAGTTTTTTTTGTTTCTTGTTATAAATAACCAAGATATTTATAATTTAATCATAAACTATGTTGTATGGACTTTTTAATTCTTAGTATTTCTTCCTAAATTAGTTTTATTGTGTCCCATTATATAGAATTTAACTCATGTTGTATGTATTTAAAAGTCTTTTTTTTGGTACTATTAAGAAACAAGGATTTTGAAAGGAGTACCTCAACCTTTTACATCAAATCCACCACAAGGGAGAGAACCACAGAGAAGAACCACAACAAAAACTAGAGATAACCATCGAAAATAATGAGAAGGAACAAAAAGAAACAACTAACAAACAAATAAAGAAATGAAAAAAAGGAAGAAAACACCAGATAAAGTAGAGAAGACAAAACTAAGCTAGTTACTGAATATCAAGTCCACCTCATAGATAACATCTCCCACCATCCTAGTCACCTCCTCCGTGTAGTCGATAATAATTTTCAATGAGCCCCAAATAGCTCATTACTTTATCTCCATCATATTCATATTATGAATGACATTATTATTTCTTTTGATAGTAGCATTCGGGGCATAAACCTCCTCCACCAATTTATCCTTTTGAATATCTCTAGGTAAAAGATCGAAATTGAAATGAAGATAAATGGGGACAAGATTATCCTTAATGGGTTTCTTGCCTAGAAGATGCTTGGACTTCCTCATAATACCACCTCCATCAATGTTGAAGGACAATGGCTCACAACCCATCCTTGTGCTGGTTTGAGTATCCTTAAGAGAAAGCTTAGAAACATTATTTCTTTGGACTTTACAATGATACACCTTTGCTCTTACTCCTCTAGCCAAAACTTGAGTTTTTCTAAAAAAATTATCATCGTTAGAACCCAAGGAAAATGAATATAGGTCCTCACTACAATCGCTTAAACCTCGTGACTCTTCCTTGATCGAACTAGGATAAGGAACAAGTTGACCTTCAATTGATCTCATAATATCTTCCACAACCATACTGTATTTTGTTGTAAACTACTCAAAAACCAAGAGTGGTAGACCTTGGTGAATGGGATTCAGGCCTCTACCACCTTGAACATCCATAATGGACTTCTTCATTGAATGGAATAGAAATAATGGAATATTCATCTAGAGTTACCTCCTAAGGTGATTCAGAAACATAACATGGAAGCTTCGAACCATATCACATGTGGAATCGAGAGTGGAATAATCCATAACCACTCTATCCACTCTGTCCTTGAGGGGAAAGAAACTTCACACCAAACCCATTTTACATTCTTGGGAGAAATTCATCCATGTATAGAAAAAATCTTATTTCCTTCAATAGAGAGTGCTTCTCTCTATTAAATAGGCCCCATCCAATGGAAGTCCAGTGGCCCTACTAATAAACTTGGCCAAAACTTTAAAAGACCAATTACCCACTCTCACCCACCCATCATTCCAAGAGTAGATCATCCATTTTAAAATAATTAAATTATGGCCATGAAATTTTTGAATACAATTCAAAATCCCACCATTCAATAAAATCAATAAGATTAATATATTCTTCCGGTTGGCGATGCAAAATAAGATTTTGACTATTGAAAATTTGCATAAACGAGGCTTCAATCTGGTTAACATATGTTTTATGTGCAAGCAGGAGTGGGAATCAACCTCTAACTTATTTCTTAAGTGTAAGGTTTTTCATGAGATTCTTTATTTTATTCTCCAGCGCATCGGTTTATCTTGGATTCTACTAGATTTGATAAGTGACTATATTCAACAATGGATGTCACCATTCTCTTCACCTCGGGTCAAATGCTTCTGGATATTTTTGTTACCTCATCTTATTTGGGGTGTGTGGAAGGAGTGGAATGCTAGGTTTTTTAAAAATTTGTAGAAATACATCTTCCATGTTAGTCATAAAATAATGTGGAAGGTGGTTGAGAACGTGTTATCGACTACCAAATACTCTTGCTCCTCAATGCCTCATGGACACCCTAAATTTTGTATTGAGGAGTGTCTTGGTTTTCATTCGGAGTTAAGGCCTCCACCAAATCCTAATTTGAGAAGTTCAATTCATTGGACCCTACCACCTCCTAGGTGGTTAAAGCTTAATTTCTATGAAATGTCAAAGGGTAATTCAGGATATGTTGGGGTTGGGGGTATAATCTATGATAGTAGTGGCAATATGATATTGGCCTATGCAAAGCATAATACCATCCAATATTCTCACTTATATGAATCCTGTGCTTCATTTTTAGGGGTTTTAATCTCAAATATTTAGGCATATGTAGGGCAATTATTGACGGGGATTCAATGAATATCTTAAATATGCTCAAAGGGGATTGTCATCCTAGCTGACGTATATCCAAATTAATTGATGAATCCATGTCTCATTTGCATCCCATGGACGAGGTGTTAATTAAGTGAAAATTTAGAGAAGGGAACATAGTGGCCAATTTTCTTGTAAATCTAGGTGTATCTCGTAAAGGCTTGTCGAAATGGCAATCTGATTTTCTGACTGTGATACTCTACCTCGTGAATGAAAATAAACCTTAATGTTTTTTAGGTGGCTTTATATCATCTCTTGTTTCTACCATTCCTTTGGTGGTGGTGGAGTATGCAGTTTTATGGCTTGGTTGCAGGATGCCTTTATTTATGGAACCTAGGTTGTCATTCCTATATTTGGCATGAAAGTAGACTCTGGTGGTGTCAGGAGGGTCCTCCCCTATTTTAACTTTTTAAAATTCAGATTTTAAATTTTAATTTCCCAACATTCCATCGTCTATTAGTGTGGTGGGATTCCCTAGTTAAACGTTGGATTCTAGAAACTTCTCTAAGTATGGCTGTGTTAGATCATTATCTCCATTGTCCTTCTTTTTTGTCTTGATTTGGGAAGTCATATGTTTTTATTTCAATTGCTAAAAGCGCCTTGAAATTAATTTTTCCATGGTGGGTAGAAAGCCTTTTCATACCTCCTCTTTCTTTGAGTGGACGTGCTTCCACGGTAGTGTTTTATTTAGTTTTTCCATATCCATACTCACATCTATCTGTGGGATTTATATGATGGTGACAAGTGGTTTCTGTTGGGTTGGCCTTCTATTGAAGGTGGCAGGGATTTTTTGGTCCTCCCTGTGTTGTTCAAGATAATTTTTGGTTGTTATTGCTATTTGGTCCTAACGATTAGATTGTATTCCGTCATGTGTGGATTTTGTGTGATGCTCCTTACATTGGAATCTATCTTCCTGCTCTGGTTAAGCTTATTTTTCTTCTTGTTGGTTCACAATATTCATTGGGTTCCTTCTTTGGTGAGTCTCAATTATTCCTCTTATGACTGGGCTTTGACTAGTGATGAGGATATCTCTTATTTATTTTATACGACATTATGGGGCCTCCTTTGTCTGTGTTATTCTATTGGTTTAGGCTTTGTTTTTTCTATCCCTTTTCTTTAGTATGAGTTTGGGAGTGAGTGGTTGGTCGTGTTGATGAGAAATGCTAAAATTTATTCTCCCAAATAGAAGCATGTTAAGTCCCAGTTAGAACCTACCTCCATCACCTTTGATGATGAGGTTAAGTCTATTCTGGAATATGGGGGCCTTTTGAACTGCATTCAAAAATTTCATGGGAACAATCCTATGCTCTCCAATTGGATGGTGTCTACCTGGAATTATGGGTGGGTAAGTATCAGTTCGTGGTATTTCTAGGTAATGGTAGAGATTATTAGTAGGACTTCTGGTCTCATTTTCGATGGAGCTTTCCATAACCATGACAGATATTATTTGCTCAAAGAATTCAATTTATTTTTTGATAAAGAGGAATTTATTCCAAGAGCCCAGAATGGTTTCAGTACCTTGGGGTTGTCCCCTCCCTAGGATAGAGTGGTGAGAGTTATTATGGATTACTTTACTTTAGATTCCACTTATGAGATTATTATAAGTTTCCATGCTATGTTCCTTAATCATTTACATAGACATGTTTGCATGAATATTCCTTTATTTTTGTTCCAGTATATGAGTAAGTCCTTTTTGGATGTGCAAGGTGGTCGGGGTCAGGCTCCCTTTCATCAAGGTCTTGCTTTTCTTGTGTTTGAACAAGTAGATTTGGAGCATGGAGTGTCTGTTTAGGAGATTCTTAAATCATTCACGGATTTGTCCTTACCTACTAATGGTGGTTCTAAAGTGGCTTCAGAGGATTATACTAATATCAGTGATGATATTTATTCATTCAACTTTGGCTTAGTCCCAGAGAAGATCTCGAGGAAGATTCAGGTTTCTCCTAGAGGTGTTCACAACAAGGCTTTAGGTGATGGTACTCATGCTCCTACACCTGGTCCTTCACTCAATATTGAATCATCTCCTATGGTGGTTGACTCTAGGTTTGCATATGTGGACCTCATATCGAATAACGTGATGGAGGGTAGTGGTATCCATAAGTATAAATATTTGTGAAATAAAAAGTGTGAGGATGGTGGCTTCTTCCTTTTGTATCCCCCTCCTAATTTCAATGTCCTACCGAGAGATAGTCATAGAGATAAATCTGTCAATGATGTTTATGCTCCGGAGGATATTCCCAAAACAAAAATCTATGTATTTCATAATATGAAACTTATTGACATCAATCAAAGGAATATTTGGAGCTCTCTAAAGAGTGTTAGCATAACATATTATATGCACATATTATATTTTTATTTATAAATGAGCACTATTGTTTTAAGCGTTGTTAGGGGAGGTTCTAAAGAGGTGGTTGGTTGGTTAAACTACTCAAACCAAACAACATCGTTTTATATATTTCAAAAATTTCCAATGCATTATTTGCTTCATCATAATCCAATATAGTACCAAAGCCATGGGTGATCAAAATATGGTGATAATGTTGGGTAAGATAGTTATAATCACCAACTACTCCAACTCCTCTTACGACACGGTTCTTGTTGATCAGATGGATGCAATGCCTAGGAAACAACACAAGATGTAGATACACAAACTAGATAACCAGCCAATGAAACACAAGATGCAGATATAGCACATAGTTTGATATTGAAGTACACAAATAGAACACATAGTTCGAGATTGAAAATGTAGATAGAGCACGCAGTTTGAGGCACATAGATGTAGGATGTTGTGGAGGCAAAAGGGAGGGTTGTTTTCCTGAAGGTAACCGAAAGCTATAGTGGATTTTGTTTATTTTAAAGCCTTCCAACGCTGCAGCATCAACAATGTGGGATTAATTTTTTTTCCCACTCTCTGCACCCGATGATGCTAAGACAAACATGTTCCCTACCTATCCTTGTCGAGCACCTTAGCTCAAATGGTATGCATGGTGACTGCTTGGCAAAAGTTCACCGGTTCAAATATCATCAGGAGTTATAAGGTTTTTTTTTTACCGCCCAACACAAACAAGAAAATTGACAACATAGCAATTTTTTATCAATTTTTTTGTCATTTTGTTTTACAATCTATTTTTGGAATTTTGACATAACATCATTTTTTTGCCCCAGAGGATAATTTTCTTGCCAACCAGGAGTGTTTTTTTGTCAAAGGAGGGCACAATTTTTTTCCCCACGTCAGCAGAGACACCCTTTTTTTCGAGGTATTCTTCTATACTTCAATTTATTCCTTTCAAAGTTTTTTTTGAGGGATAAGTTGTGTTATTTGGAATTAGAAGGGGTTCAAATTTTTTCCCCATTTTGAAAAAAAAGGGGGATCTCATAAATATTTTTTTTTGTAAAATTCTAAGACAAATGGGGGACTTTGTGGAACGTGAATATGTTTTATCTAAAACTAGCATTGTAATAGGTGTATTTTTTATGGAAACCGACACCTCAAGCAGCTAAATTTGTGGGCATTGGTGGTTGTATTTTGCATTTAAATTTCCTATTTTCTTGCATTCACAATCACATAAATAAGGCAAAATAAAAGACCCCAAATTTATACACCTATATGTGCAATCTATTGCACAATGGCATTCGGTATGTATGATACCTTTGGTCCACACTTACAGGTAATACTATCATACTTGGACTACTATATATAATGCCTAATATAGTTGCAACAATGACGTATGATATTATTCTCTATTAATATTTGGGGAGAAATAAGGCAAACCAATTCTAATATTCACTTCATTAATACCCTAATAGTTATTGTTGTTAGACTTGTATCTTGACAAAGTGATTTCCAAAGCGTTTAGGGGAAGTTACACCCTATACATGAGGAAATACCTTCTATGGTAGGTGTCATAAATAAAAAAATTCCCTTTCAGTACTGCCTAAGTTCCACATATCGTTCTACTCTTATATATAATTATAGTCTCCCTCACGTAAGGGTGGGTATATATAGAGGAGTTTTGGTATAAAGGCTTCGCAGGTATAAAGAAAGGGGGACCATTTGGTGTTATAAGGAATCTTCACAATGGCCAATGTTCACAAATATCTCTCAGATTCATAGTTGCTAAAAGGTTATAACTTCACACCATGGAAGAAAAATATGTGTGCTATCCTTCAAGTGGAAGATTTGTGGGATGTAGTGACTAGCACTACAAAATGTCCTACAACAATAGGGTCAGATCAAGATGATTTTGATAAGAAGGATAAAATATGTCTCATGTTTATTCTACTTGCTATGACATATGAGGTCCAACCTCATATCTATGTTGCCAAAACTAGTAAGGAAGTTTGGGATGCTTTGCTTACCATTTATGAAGGGAAGAATTAGACTTCTATTCTAAATCTTAAAACTCAACTACATACACTCAGTATGAAATCTGGTGAGATAGTTTATCTCTTCCTATGCAGAGTGGTAGAATTGAAAGCCAAATTGAATACTATGGGAGAGAAAGTGGAAGACACTCTCTTGACTTCAGTCATCTTGAAAGCTTTACCATAATCCTACAAGATCTTGATTACTTCTCTCAATGCATCTGGTAGACAAGTATTTTTTGTGTAATTGGTGAATTTACTTCAAACTAAGGAGGAAAATCAATTTTAGAAGGATGAAATACTAGATAATGCCCTCTACACCAAACAAGGGGGTAAGCAACAAGGTTAGTTTCAAAAAGGAGGATCTTCATCAAAGGAAAAAGTGAAACAACATACATAGAAATAAAAACAATATTGTAAGATTTATGATATGAATAACCATGACACCAATAGGTGTTGGTTTAAGAACAAGCAACAAAATGACCAAGATCATAAGAAGAAGAAAAAAGGGAAATACAAACCAGAGAAAAAGAATAAGCAACCAAAGGGGCATGTTGCTTATGTCAAATGAAATTCAAACTCAGATTTTGTAGAACCAAACTTGAACTCAGAATTTGAGCGAGCACATAAGGTGCTCATGACTCATACTTCATCTTCGTAGATAGATATTGTATGGTATATTGATTCAGGTGCTAGTAAGCACATGACTGATGATAAATCATGATTTGAGATATTTGAGGAGGGTAAGCCATTAACAATTGTTGACAATCAAGTCTACCAAGTGAAGGGTGAAGGTGACATTTTTATCACTCTTCCAGATGGAAAATGTCATATTTAAAAGGTACTCTATGTTCTTGGATTGGCTAATAATTTGTTGTTAGTCCCTTAGATGTTGGATTGAGATATGGATGTTGTGTTCCATGTTGCGAAAGGAAAAAATAGATGTTGTATAACCAGAAAAGGAAAACATGTAGCAACTGGATCATACCAGCATGTCTTGTTCATTTATATGCAGTTTCAATGCCTGATGTTGTCTTGACAACAACTACAAAGGAGGCTACTTCTCTGTAGAAAAAGATATATGGGCATCTAAGTTCAGGATATTTGCTCAAGTTGAGAAAATATGAGATGGTGAGAGGACTTCCCAATATTTCATCCATATTGCCAGTTTGCTCGGATTGCTTAGCAGGAAGCAACATTGGGTACCTTTTGATGTTAGCTCTTCCAGAGCTAAGAAATCTTTGGAGTTGGTACACACCGATCTGTGCGGTCCTATGCCAACCAGCTATGGTGGAAAAAAATATTTCCATTTTTTTTTTGATGATTACTCATGAAAGATGTGTGTTTTCTTTCTTAAATTGAAGTCAAAAGAATTTATATTCTTTCAATAGTTCAAGAATCTTGTTGAGAAGGAGTCAGGATGTTCCATAAAAACCCTTCACTTAGATCGAGGGGGGAATATACTTCTAAGGAATTTTTAGAATTTATAAAATAATATGGGATTAAGAGACAACTGAATACAACATATACTCCCCAGCATAATGGAGTTACAAAGAGGAGAAATTGTTCCATTATCGAAATGGTTTGATTTATGCTAAAGGGAGCACATCTTGAGCATTAATATTGGGAAGAAATATTAAACACAACATCATACCTCCTGAATAGAGCACCCACATGAGCTATATAGGATAAAACTCCACAATAAGCATGGAGTGCTAAGAAACCATCCATTTCTCATCTAAGGGTTTTTTGATTTAAGGCGTTCATGCACATACCAAAATAGAAACGAAAGAAATTAGATGAGAAGACCCTGCAATGTATCTTTCTTGGTAATGATGAGTATTCAAAGGGATATTGATTGATAGATCCTATGACCAAGAAGATACATATAAGTCAAGATGTGTTATTTGATTAAGCTTTCATGTCAAATAACACTTCTACAACTGTATACCTTGAGGATGATGAGCCTAAGAAAAAGGTTTCTCTCCTACATAACAAGATTCCAAAATATTATACAAGTACAATGAGAGATTTCAAGTTGAAATCACTTCCAGATCTAACTCTATATCAACCTTGTACCTGTAGTATGACTCAACATATGAGAGCAAAAGCATCAACTTCAAAAGTGGATGAGCTTTACCAACAATATGATGAACTATCTATAGATGTAAAGGAAGATAGGGAAATAGATATGGAGGATGAGAGGTTTTATATGACAAAATTGTATGAAAATGAACCCACAATAGTTCAAGATGCACTTATTGAGCCTTAGTGAAAGGTGAAAGCACGAGGATACGGAAACAAAAAGGAAAATCCAACATGCGATGTAAACGAAACGAAAGATAACGCTAAATCCTATGAATTGAAAGTGCGTGAAAGGAAAGAAGCATAAATAGATCGAAACCAAATTAGAAGTCAATATGAAAGACAACCATTTTTATTAATATGCTTCAGAACTCAGTTACAATCCATCTCCTCCATTTTCAGGGGCTAGGAGCATTAAATGTGTTCTTGTCACACCCATGGATGCTATTCCTTCTTTCGCATGCCCACATGTAAAGTGGGCGGACCAAATGTCGCCGCCGCTTGCGTTAATAAATCTTGACTCTTTTTTGCTCCTCTAATATTCAGATCTTGTGTTCAAGGAAACATAAAATAGTCAGTAGCACCTGTAGATAAAATAAAACATGCAATCCCCAAGCCTATGATTAGCGAATGTAAAAAAGTGAATAAAACGGTAACTAAAATAGATCCAAATGAACTAAAAACTTGACAGGGGCATGAAGATATTACCATGAGGGTACTTCAAATGGAACATTCAAAAAATTCACCAAAGATTCGTATTCACTCCAAGGCGGAACGAATAGACCTGCAACAAAGTGTCAAAAAGCATAGTCCCAAATGTCACATCTGGGAAGCTCCAAATCAACTGTAAAGGTGGGGGTTAGCTAAAAAGGGGTATTTTGGGAAGACCCAGAAGGTCATATTTTCCCAATTTGGATTCTATCACTAGGAATTTGATGATGCTACCTGCATGTTAGTAAAGGCGAGAAATGATAAAAACATGATCAAAAATGCTCAGAACGATGTGAAATTTGAATGACAACCTATATAAGCAGCATAGAATCAGATGCAAAAATAATAGAAAGGAAATATGCTACAAATTTCTAAACACTCCGGGGTAGGGCGATTAGAACTATAGTAGTGTGGGGGGCGCCCGGGGGCAGGATACCTGTCGTTTGGGGCCTAATTTCGGCACCAATCCACTTGGGATGGGTCCAAAACCTCTTGTAGGGTGTTGTTGGAAAATTTGGTGGTATGCTATGGCCAAATGTTAGGTTTTTGGTTCCATATTTGCCCTTCCAATAGTCACCCAATGACCTCCTCTCTAAAAGAGATCAAGGATGTGAAAGGCACAAATCAAAAGGTGCAAGGATATAAAATGGCAGCACTTTGTTGCTCAAAATGATCCTTCTCTGTATCTCTTGGGGTGAGAAAACTCACCAATTTATGGACCTAGAGGTCTCTTGTGATTGAGCATGCAAAGGCACCACTTGGCAATCATGCCTTCCAAGGGAGGAGAATATTCCTCCCTGATTAGGGGCTTCATGACTGCCCCTGTAACTGCCTCTAACACTAAAAAATGCTCACTCACACTCCTATGCAATGAAGGAAGAGTTAAGTGGCAGATATAAGCTACCATTTGTCAAGATTTGACTTTTTTCCCATCAAACCTACTATTCGCCCCACCCAAGATGGAATACTGCTAATCGTCCCAGGCTGAGATGAATACTAGTTTGCTATCATCCCTGGGTGGAATGAGTATGGAGCAGAGTGCCTGAAGGTGCCAAATTGACCTCTGACCTTCTAAAACTATTGTAAGAGTGGTTAGGACCATTGTTTAACCTCTAGGGGCTGCCCTGGGGCTGTGTGTGTCAATGCGATCAGTGTTTGCAGTCACATAATCAGATTGGTGCTATTTTGGTGTCTACAGATGCCCCTTTTTGGGAAGCGCTATGCGTGGTGCAGTATCGAGAAAAAATAGATAACCAAAGCACTAATGATTAGGGTTTCTTAGTAACCTAACCAACTTTAGATGCCCCAAGTATGGAAAGGGCATGCATTCTTGAATCCTTGCTTTTGACGAGCGAAGGAACTCAATTCAAGTGTTGACCTTTTTTGGTGAGGTGTTACTTGATCTTGGCCATTGATCAATCATGAATAGGAAAAGGGTGCAACCTTTTGTCTGTGGGAACCTTGAGTTCATGATTCATGAATGCCAAGTGTTTGATCAGCTTGTGATTATTGCTTGTTTGCTATCCCAAGCAGGAGTGTGATTGTCTTTGTCAATGATTCTTTGAATGCATGCCATTTCCTTGATTGGGTGTGTATTTGTTGATTGGTGACTAAATGTAACTACCTCCTCAAGCGGCAAGTCGATGAGGGAATGACCTACATGATAAAATATACGAGTCGCTTGACCCAAGATGACTTGTGTAAGGGTGCCTTTAGATGTTTATAGTTGAATGTGTATGCAGTTTTCTGATATTTAGACCTATTTTTGGTGGGTTTGAACCCTTTTTGTGACGCATTTTGGTGCTAAAATTGTCAAAAATCCATCGCCTGTGGAGAATTCCGGCTATGGTGGCCTTCTTAGGGAGTAGGATAGTGACAATTTGTGACCCCAACGTCTATTTTTGATGCCAAGAATGTCAGGCTCAAAGGCACCTTCGTTTGGCAATGTTATTGCTACTTTTGGTTGGGTTTTGACCCTTTTTGTGATGCTGTTTGGGGATGAAATTCTCAAAAATCTGGCCTCCCATAGAGCGTTCCAGCTATGGTAGCCTTCTTAAGGAGTAGGATAGTGAGGATTTGTGACCCCGACATCTATTTTGCATGCTCGAAATGTCAAGTGCAAAAGCACTCTTATTGGACAATTTTATTGCTTGTTTTGGTGCATTTTTGTGCAGTTTTTGCTGTTTTTTGAAATTTTTGCTCTATATTCATTCTTGGGTGGGACGAATACCAGTTTAGTAATCTTCCCAATGTGGGACGAGTGATAAATATAGCTTTCATCCCAGGGAATAATGATTACAGGCCTAAAAGCCTATTTAAGGGCCAAAACTAGGGTTTGGGCTCATTTGCATTCAAATTTTCTGGTGATTTGGAGCTCTAAGGAGGAGGAGGTTGATTCTGCGAAGTGAAGCGCTGCCAAATTCTTCCCGCCACCATGAGTGCATGAACCAGATCGAGTGGTAGAGCTGAAGCAAGACAGATGAGTGCTCTTCCTCTTTATTTTTTTGTGTTTGTTTGTTACAATTTTTTTTGTTTTGAAACCGTAATTTGGTTGTTTTTTTTTCTTTTGTAGGTTGTGAAGAGCCGGTACCATGTGACAAAAATTTTCACTGAAGCACAGGAGGCACTGACTTTGGCTAACTGGGAGTGGCTTGATGCCCTTGGGCTCAAGCAGGTGACTCGACTGGAGCCGGTGGTTGGGGATCGGGCCTATCTGACGACCCTGATCAACTTGTGGGATCCTCGGACTAATACCTTCCATCTCCCAATAGGGGAGATGATAGTTACTTTGGAGGATTTCTATTGGATTCTATGGATCTAGATAGACGGATTTCTGATCAGGATGATGCCACGAGATCAGCAGACAATAGTGTTGACACGCTACTTTGGGCATGGGGAGGAGGTGGGTGTGGATAGCCCAGTGGAGAGGGCAGAGGGTGACTGCCAGATTGGTGGTATTCTGGTACGGTGGTGGCTTGAGAGGGGTATGTTGGGAGTGAGGCACGTAGTACTAATGGGCCTCATTTCCAACATGCTGCTACCCGACTCTTTAGGTGCGAGGTTCCCATGGAACCTGTTGGAGGTGGTATTCAGGTTGGTGGAGTGTCCGACCACAGAGCCCCTTATTATGAGATGGGGTCAGACACTACTAGCACAACTCTACGATGAGCTGTACGAGTTTTGTTGTCAGAGGCAAAAGGGTATTGGGTGTAGCTTCTTGTTGCAGTGCTGGGCTTGGCAACACATAGCTGTGGAGAGGCCGATGGGGTTACCGTGGATGACTCGGGTAGAGATGGTGGATAGGGATATAGGTTACATGGCTCTATGGAAGCATTCTGAGGAGCAAGGACAAAGTTGAAAATGGGCATGTACCATAGAGTGCTATGTTGATGCCTTCGCTAGACTTGCTCCAGGGGAGGTGTTTTGGCACCCCTATCGAGACTGTCCATCCTGGCCTGAGGCTGGAGAGTGGCTTCGGTAGGTTCACAGGGGGCGATGGCTGATTGGGTGACATGGGACGAAGTAGGAGTTCTTCCCTTATGGCTAGGTGACACGACAGTTTGGGGTGCGCCAGGGGTTTCTTGGTGAGCCCATGGTCTATCGACATCGGGGGGATGAGAGGACTCTAGCTTGGCCAGTCATTGCATCGTTGGGTGAGGATTCAGATACTACGATTGACGTCCCGGATGTGGACGACATCGGGACTACCACGAGTATGACCAATGGTGGACCTTGCGATGGTGGCGAGGCGAGGGGCCTCTAGGTGGTGCAGAGGTGGCAGTAGCAGGTGATGAGGGTGCAGAGGCACCAGGTGAGGGTTGGGGGGTTCCGTTGGAGGATGCAAATATGGTAGAGGTGGATGATTTTGTGGGGGATGATTTGGGGTTCCGAAGAAGTCGAGAGATGCAGGATGTTCTGGAGCAGTGGGAGCCAGAGCAGGCTACTGTGCCAGAGATGCCAATGCCTCAGGAAGTTTTTGAGGACATAGAGGAGGGGTTGCACGTTGAGAATGCATGATTGGTGGGGCTGCTCTAGAGGTGGGATGAGGAGCTCGGGGATGCATTACGGGAGAGGGATCTCCTACGAACGTAGCTAGCAGAGGGGAGAATGCATTTGCGATGTATCATCGATGGGAGGGGGATACCGATGTTGCATGGGAGATGGATCTCCTATGCGACAGGGGGGGGGGAGAAGGCATTGGCATAGCCGATGATGTAGTAGCTTTGTACCATCGATGGGAGGCAGAGTGGTTTTGGCATCGGATGGATTTGGAGGGAGAGATTATCTACCTCGGGGGGCGATAAGCCCTCTGGAGGTGGGTCTTCACATCATACGAGGGGCAACGATACTGAGCAGTCAGCATCATCTCATCATAGGTGATTGGATGAGGGGGGCACTAGTAGGCGTGATGCGGGGGCTAGCAGCAGCCGCCCTGAGGGGTCCCATAGGACCCACACCATGGGGGGTAGTTCCCGTCGCACCGATCCTGCATGATCATGGTGGCCGACGCCTTAGGCTTGGTGGTTTTTTGAGTTTTTGCTCTTTTGTGAGGTCAGGGGACCGGTTTATTGTAGCCTACGGGCATTTTTGATAATATATATACAGATGACTTTCTTTTATTTATACACGTGTCATGATTTGATGTTATGCACAATGATTGATGAATGTGTATGTATGCATGTTAATTTACATTTGATGGATGCATATGTTATGATGAATGCAAATGTTTCTAATTGTTATGATATGCAAATGGAATGGATGAATTGAATTTGTGATTTTTGGCGGTGGCACCATAGACTATTTAGAACTTATGGCTTTTTGTCCTATGCGATTGTTGTGGTAAAGGACTTTTTATGTATACATGTTATTTTTTGTATTTTCTGATGGTGATGCAAGGATGAAAGATAGCATAGTTGGTTTGGAATGTAGTTAAGGTTTTCTGAGACTCAGATGTTTTAACTAACTAGCCATGACTGTACTTTATCTGACAAGACTTTTGAACAAGGTATGAATCAGACTTGTCTTTGACCAAGTTATTTCACATCCCTGTGTGTGCAATTGAGTTCATTTATGTGGTATTTGTTAGGATACCACCAGTGCTAGATAGGCTATCAACCAAACCTGTACTGAGGATCACCTAATTAGCTCCACTAACTCCTTTGTTGTATTTAGTTAGATTAATCTACGGTGCTATCTAGGATACCACAAGCTAGCTCATCCACATGCAAACATTGATCTGTGCATAAGTTAATGTGACAGATATATCATCATGCGGGAGGTTTACCACCAGTGACCGATAGGTTATCCACCAAACCGATACTGAGGTTTACCTCATGACCTTCTGAATGCTGAGAGTTCCAGGGATTCAAGTTTGACTCCCTTATTTTCTTCAATTGTATTGGGATACTTGCTCTTTTGTAGTGATAAAAATCATTATTTATTTTGTTTTTCTTTTGAGCAAGGGATTTGAATATGGAGTGATGAGAATCACTATTGTATGTGCCTTTTGATGTATGCACTTTTGTGGTGATGTCAATTTTTTTTTGGAGTTTTGACTTTTGCAAAATTTTGATGTTTTGCAACTTTTTGAGAACTTGGGATTCTTGGGGAATTGGGTAGGGAAGATGCTTGTCCTTTTGCCAACTCTCAACATTCTTGGGGTCATTCGCACAGGGGGATGAGCAAGATAACCATTTCGCTTATGGTGACCTGGATTGCTTTGCAGGTTTCATCTTTCGTTCACACAACTTTGGAATTTTTATGTGTTTTAACTTGTGGTGGGATGCTACCTAACGAGGTGTGATCCAAGTAGAACTCTACCTTTGTAAAATCTATCTGACTTTGTACAGTATTTGGCTAGCAAGCTAATGACGGCTGAATGACGAAAACTCTAGATACATTAAAATACAACTGACTATGATGTGGGAAAATAACGTGAATGGCGGTTATTTGCGATGAATTATTTATAAAGTGGAAAAATGTGGAAAATGATGGTTTTGCCAAGTAATTACAGTCTATGGTGCCTTGACCTTTATGACCACAAATATGTAATGTATGGATGTGATGCTTAATGCAGCTATATTTTTTTTTGTGTTTTTGATTGAGTGATTTTTGATGAGTATGTTGAGTATGCATGAAAATTAGATGCAAATTTTTGTTGTTTTTGATGATTTTATTGTTTTTGAATTTTCTTATTTTTGACCAAGCGATTGTGGGAACCCTTGGAGCTTTTGGTTTGACCAAAGGGATGATGGGTACCTTTGGGGCATTTGGGATTGACCAAGCGATTATGGGAATCCTTGGAGCTTTTTGGTTTGGGCTATGGCTCTTTTAAATATGGAATGGCCTCAAATGACTGATATTCAAGGGTTCTAGTTCCTTGATTCCATCAAGAGAGGCTAGCCGGTATGTTCCAGGTCCTATTTTACTGTCGATGACATACGGACCTAACTAGTTTACCACAAACTTGTCCCTTAGATGGGGCGACAAGTTAGAATTTTGTTGGTTCTCTTTTAAGACCAAGTCACCAACTTGAAAGTCCCTCAAGTGAACCTTCATTTTGTATGCTTTCTTAAGTCGCTCTTGATAGATACGTAAATGCTCGAGAGCATTAACGTGTTGTTCATCGAGCAACGTAAGTTGGTCTAACTAGGCCTACCGTGCAGTGTCATCATCGATGAACTCTTGCATTGATATGCACAGGGAAGGAATTTCCATCTCGAGAGGTATGACTGCCTCGGAGCCATACACCAGAGAAAATGGAGTTGCCCCAATGGGTGTCTGAATGCTAGTGCGATAAGCCCATAGGGCAAGTGGGATTTGAATGTGCCAATCCTTATGACTATCTGTGACTGTCATTTTGAGGATGGCAACTAGCATTTTGTTTGACGCCTCTGCTTGCCCATTTGCCTACGGATAATAGGGTGTTGAAAAACTATGCTAAATTTTGTATTTTGTGGTCAAAGCACGCACGTCTTTGTTCTTGAATGACATCCCATTATCCGATATTATCTTGGATGGAATACCAAAATGACATATGATATTGTGTAAAATGAACTCTGAAATGTGGGTTCCAGTCGTAGAGGTAAGCAGAATTGCTTCCACCCATTTAGTGAAGTACTATGTGGCCGTTATGATAAACATGTGATGGCCTGACGATGCAGGGGAGATCTTTCCAATTAGATCTAAGCCCCACTATGAAAATGGCCAAGCCGATTGGATCGACTGCAAGGCCTGAGAAGGCATGTGTGTCAAATTTGCATGGTGTTGACACTTCACGCACTTCCTTACATATGCGCAACAATATCGCTCTAAATATGGCCAATAATAGCCCATGCGAAGAATGCGCTTTGTGATGGCCATACCACTGAAGTGGCCACTACATGTACCATCGTGCGCTTGGGTGATCACCCAAGTGGACTCCTACTGGTCCAAGAAACGAAGGAGGATTCCTTCGTAGCTGTGATGGTACAAAATGTCTCCTAACAAGACATGTTTAGCCACTTTCTATTTGAATGATCATTTTGCGGCATGCGTCAATCCAAGTGGGAGGTTACCTAACTTGAGGTAGTCCCTTATGGGTGTATACCAATCCTGCTAATCAGAAACCTTGATGGTATGAATAGCCAATCCCTCTCGAAGTTCATCCCTAGCAAAAGCTGAGCGGGAAAGAACTTGTAAGAATAGCATTATGTTGCTATTAATGGGAGTAGGGGAGAACAAGGACCCCCAGTTAGCGTGATTCAGACAATCATGGATTCGAGAGAACTTGTCCGTGGATGGTTCAATCTGGATCAGGTGGATTCCTAGTGATAATGTTTTGACTTGAGTGGTTGTCATATCACAAGAAATGTCTTACAAGATTAGTGACCCCAAAGAGGCTATAGTTTCCACAAAATGATTTGATGACCGAGGGAGTGCCTCGATGTCATACCATTCAAGATTTTCCAGGAATTTGTCCACAAGGGCTTTGTAGGCCTGCAGAACTAGGCATTTACATTGGAATACCCCTTTGACTTGGTTGACAATTAAAAGTGAATCACAAAAGATGTTTAATCGTTTGATGTTCATGGTGATTGATGTTTGAAGACCTATGAGCAAGGCTTTGTATTCTACATTATTATTGGTGCACGAGAAATTTAATTTAAATGACAGAGGCATTGGAGCCCCTTGTGGTGTGAAGAATACAATTCCCATGCCACCTCCTTGCTCACATTTAGAACCATCAAAAAATAGGGTTATGTCGGCCTGTGACTCAGGCTCATCAGAATCTGGTAATTCTGAGACATGGAAGACCCCATCATCGGGTAGTTCTATGATCAGAGGTTGATCGTATTTGAGAGGAGCCTCTGCTAGTTGATCGACAATGACTTGACCTTTGATGGATTTATGTCCAATGAACTCTATGTCAAATTCTGTCAACAACATGATCCATTTTGCCATGCGGCTACTATGATAAGTATGACTCATCATGTACCGCAATGGATTCTCCTTAGACACAACATACGTCTTGTTGCTCAGCATGTAATGGCATAGCTTTTTGGTAGAAAACACCACTGCCAAGCAGAGCTTCTCGACGTATGCATAGTTAAGTTCATAACTAACCAGGGTGCGGCTAAGATAGTAAGTAGCCTATTCTTTGTGAAGTTCATTCTTCTAGGCTAACATGGTGCCCAGTGCCACCTCAGTAGCTGATATGTATAAGTAGAACGACACTCCTGGTCTAGGTGGTGCCATTACGGGTGGCAAATCCAAGTATTGTTTAATGTCGTCGAATGTTGACTAGCACTCATCATCCTAATGAAATGTGACCCCCTTGTGCAATAATTTATTCATGGGTTGGAACTTTTCAGATAGCTATGCTATGAAGCGCTTGATTGATGTGACCTTTCCCTGTAGGATTCTGAGCTTCTTGATGGTAATTGGGGGAAGCATTTCAAGGATTTCCTTGACTTTGTTTGGGTC
The DNA here is from genome assembly GCA_028583015.1 of Wollemia nobilis. NCBI lineage: Eukaryota > Viridiplantae > Streptophyta > Pinopsida > Araucariales > Araucariaceae > Wollemia > Wollemia nobilis. Next base: position 2,694,396 of record JAQPPZ010016363.1, on the reverse strand, counting down.
CACCTCTATGCCCCATTTTGAGACTATGAAACCCAAGAGTTTTTTATATGTGATGCAAAATACACACATCTTGGGATTCAGTTTGACTTTATGTTCCATGAGGCGATCGAGGATCTTGCTTAAGTCATCGAGATGATCTGGGCACAAAAGAGATTTGGCCAACAAATCATCCATGTAATCTTCCAAATTTTTATGCATGTGATCATGGAAGATGTACATCATGGCATGTTGGTAGGTGGTGCCAATATTTTTAAGGCCAAAGGGCATGACCTTATAACAAAATGTCCCCCAAGGCGTTGTGAACGCCATTTTTAGTTGGTCCTCGGGATTGATATGAATCTGATTGTATCTCGAGAAACCATCCATGAGGGAAAGCATTTTGTGGCCCATTGTAGCATCTACCAATGCGTCGATGCTCGACAAGGGAAAATCATCCTTAGGACTCACTTTGTTTAGATCTCGAAAATCATTGCATATGCGAATCCTCCCGTTTGGATTTTTGATGGGCACCATGTTGGACAGCCATGGTGGGTAATCCATGCAGATGATAAACTATGCATCCAAAAACTTTTGTAATTCATCTTTGACCATTAAGGCCACTTTTGGGTGCATCTTACATAGTTTTTGCTTGACTATCAGATCAAGCGTTAGATTATGCATGACTAGCTATGGATCTAGCCTCAAAATGTCTTTGTAGGACCATGCAAAAACCTCCTTCTTCTCTTTGAGAAGGGTAATGTAGTGGGATTGCTCTTCGGGGGATAGACTTACCCCCAGCTTGATAATATGTGGATTCATTGGATCAGAGCCGATGTCTACGTCAGTCGTCTCCTCGATCGACATGTGGGATCCGTCCTCCAATGGGTGTGGATTTGGGATCAAGTGGATATCATTTGTTGAGTTAAGATCATCGTTAGGAACCTCGGGTCCCTCTTCAGTGTGGAAGATATCTTGAGTTGGCACTAGAGTGAAATGAAGCATTTCACTAAAAGGCCAGTACTCTGATGGGGATGGTGGTGAATTAACATGATCCCAGTTTATGGCACCTATGTCTAGATACAATGATTGTTTTGGATTGACCAAATTGCGGATGGGGGTGGTTAAGTAAATGGAGATCATGTTGATGAAATGATTTTGGTCTCCATTACCATGGGTGTGATGACTCATACATTCTAGATGATATTTGTGCTCTAGATCTAGCTTTGGAGGTATTGGGATGAATGGATTGGCCCTATGTGTATATAGGAAGATAGGGTCTACCCTCAGCACTGATATCGCTATAGGGTCTCTAGGTAGAAGGTGTTCTTCGTATGCCCAAAGTGGCGGATTCAACACTTGGTCCCACTGTGCTGGGTTTATGTGCCACTCATGCCCTAGCACTATGTTTAGTTGTTCAAGCATATCGTCAATAGCCAAGGGGTATTGTTGCTGCATCTGGTGCATGTGATTGAGATATGCCATCTCAGTTTCATCTTCATAATCACTATCAGAGATCCAAAGGCCTTCGTTGGTTTTGACAACCGCTTGTGACACTAGGGGCTCATCTTGCTTGAGAAAATTGATCTGGCTCCATTGGGGTTGTTTCGCTCTCTACGGTGGGGCTTGATTTTCTTGTGGTGGCACTTGCTCGATGGGGGCCGCCAAAGGGAACATTGCCAAGAGGCTTTCCTGATAATCATCCATGGGGGTCACTTGTGAGTGATTTCTATCTAATTCAAAGGGGTCCCATGGTGCTATCTCATATTCTGATTCATCTTCTAAAGATCCTTCCTGACCTTGTCTATACCTCTCTTGTAGGTGAGATCTCGAGCTTTCTCCTCTCTCGAGCGAAGGGAAAGGGTTGTTGAGGTCAACAAGGTTGGTCATCAATAATGGGAGATAATCCCCTAGTGTATATGTCATGTTAGGGTTGGCATATGGATCTAATGCCAATCCCCCATCATTGCCTATCCCTAGGCCTTACATGTTCTCTACCAAGATGCCCAAGAAGAAGGGGTGGTTGAACCCTACTCCTGACTTGTCTTATGGCATTTGGTATCTCGGTTGGCAAATAACATGCACTCCTTGCTCATATCTGCCTAACCCATATCCATACCAATTGCATTGGCCAATGTATCTCAAAGCGAAGTCTGGTTTGGACAAATAGTTGACATATTCTACAAAGGGCTCTTCATCTTCATCCTCTTGCATGTCTGGTTCAATACCATGATCAAGGTCCCCATACACAAAGTTCATTTGATTCGGCGGGTAGCCTAGAGGAAAAATGGTATTGATGGAGAGGCGAGGTCTCCCTATGTCCTTCATGGACTATAGTGTGGGTGTTGCTACAACATTTCACACGAGATACTCCCCCAGGCCCGTATTGGCCATTTCAACGGTGATTATTGGCAATTGAGGGGGAGGGAACAAAAGTTCTTCCTGAGTCCACTCCATGTTGGGTGAACTAGGAGCCTCGAATTCCATTCTGCTAGGCATCTCCTCAGTAGATATGGTTGAGACTATTGGTGATGCTTCTTCCAGAGGTTGTGCCTCTTCTAGAGGTTTCTTCCCTTTGTCCTTCTGTTTGGCCACCATAGGTGGCATCATTGGTGAAGGACCAGATGATGAAGATGGACCCGGTTGGGGATTTGATGGACTTGTCAATGGGGATGCCTACATAATCAGACCTTGTTTATATGGATTCAACTAAAAATCCTAATGCATTAATGGAAGGGTCGATTGTAGCATCAGATGCACCGCATTGCAATACTTGAAGGGTTCCAAGTCCACCGGGACTACATGCACCTACCCTTCAAATGTATACTTTAAGCATTGATGAGCTATCGAAGGGACACACTTCATGTCCCTGATCCATGGCTGACCCAACAAGATGTTATAGGCCATCTCACCCTCCAAGATGTGGCATAATGTGGGTATAGTCTTTTGTCCCACTTGGATGGGTAGGACAATTGTGCCAACTGTCGAGCATATTGCATCATTGAATGCTCGCAGTGTATAGGTGGAGGCCACTATGTGAGATGCAAGAAACTTTAGGTGCTTCAAGGCCACTATTGTAATGATATTACTGGACGAGCCCGTGTCCACCAATACTCTCTTATACGGAATCCCGTTGACCCACGCGATGATGTGTAGGGGTGGATCCGCCATGTCACCAGCCACTAATTTCAATTCTTCTCGAAAGGTGATGATTGGATCAGTGCATTGTTTGACATGTCCCACAAAGTTTTTGAAGGAGTTTGCTTCATGGGGTACAAATCGATGGCTTTTAGTATCTCCATTAAAGCCTTCCGATGGGGCGTTGATTGTTGTATGAGATCGTAGATGGAGAGCCTAGTCGACGTGGTCCTCAAAATCTGGGTGAGTTTGGTCCAAATTATGGCCACTGGTCTAGGCGAAGGAGGTGGTGCAAGGTGTTGTTGTGGTTGTGACATTGTTGTCACCTCTCCTATAGCTACCATGAGAGCAGTTGTGCTCGGGTACCTCCTGTTTCGAGTCACTATATTGATCATCCCTACATACCCCTGCATGGGGCAGTTTTGTGTGACCTCATTGACTTGTAGGGTCTTTGCCTACGCATCATGGGTAGGCAATGGGTCTTTGAAGTCCTCCATTTGTTGATTGCTTGGTGCCACAGAATTATCTATCGCTAATGTCTTGTTATCAATTAGGTCTTGCACCAAGATTTTAAACTTCCAACATGCATTAAGGTCATGTCCCTTCCGTCTATGGAACCTGTAGTACAAGTCTTCCCTGTAGCCCTTAGGTTTTTGTGCATTGGGGTCTATGGGTTGAATCTTGGGCAGGTTAATCAAGTTTACCGCTGACAAGCGGTCAAACAGGGAGTCTCTAGACTCTGTGTAAGGTGTGAATTATCGCCTAGGGCTATGCTACTGATTTTGTTCTTGCCTCTAATTTTCTCTATCATAACTATTAAGATGCACCACCTGATAGTTAGCCTTTTGGGGCTATGTTGCTTATGCAGGCTTAGGGACATTTATAGCAACCTGATTGACCACAGTGGGTTTCTGCTGCGTGGTCCCTATTTTAGTGTTCTTAGGCCATTCTTTCTTCTTTGGCTTAGCTATCTTGCCATCCTGAATCTTGATCTCCTCAATGATTCTAGCTTGCACCAGAGCTTCCTCTAAAGTGGAATATTGCTATAGCTACAATAGCATGAATATTGATCTCAAACAACTCTTTGAGAACATTTGGGTGAGGTCGGACATAGGAGGGAGGTAGGGCAGATTTGAAAGCAAAGTCCTCCATGGGTTCCCATAGGTCACCATGGTTCCTTCCTCATATTTCTTGAGGTTGGTTGGGTCACTCAGTGACACCTTCTTCTTGGTGTTGAAGGTGAAGCATTCGAGGAACGCATCCACTAGCTGATCTAAGTTACTAATGTTGTGCTTTGGAAATTGAGTGAACCAATCTGAGGCAGGGCCTTCGAACATGGTGATAAATGTTCTTAGCAGCAAAGCATCATTGTCCTGAATGCCAAAGCATTAGCTCAAGAATCTAGTCACATGCTCTTGGGTATCCTCCTCACCTCTAAATATTTCCAACTAAGGCAGTTTAAAGTGTTCAGGGTAAGGGGGTGCCGGCACTGACGGATGCACAGGATGACTACGGAGTTGGCATAAAGTGGGCTTTTGGGACCCATAAGTCTTGGTCTCCATAGACTCCAAGCGCTCTAGCAGCACTTTATATGCATCGAAAGATTTAATTTCTTCCTCCTTAGTTTGCTCTCATTGTGGGTTGTGGGAAACTTGAGGCCTATGGAGGGGTGGCCGGATAGCAGCCCCTTTGCCTTGGTAGGGCATTTCAGCCCGCTCTTCTTCTTGCTCATACTCCTCATAGGATTCTTGAGGAGTTTCTGGATGAGACCTATGACCATGGGTGGGTCCCCGTAGAGGGTGCCCATCATTGTTCCTGGGAGTGGCCTCCTGTGCAAGTCTAGGAGGCCTCAGAGGTAGCACTTGGTAAGGTCATGGAGACCTATCTCATACCAAGGGATTACGCCTCTCATACGGTTCTACTCTTTGGGTGCGAGGGGTTGGAACCCTCTCAGGCACAGTGTTATGGAGCAGCTCATCTATTTGGTACCGAATGTGATCTCTAATAAGGTGATATAGATTCTCTAGCTATTGTTGGTCTTGCTCAAGATGCGTAATCTACACTTTATGGATGGCATGTCTAGTGACTGCCAGGTCAATTTATTCTACCATATTGAGTCTAGGAGGCCTAGATGCCTCTCCTACACATTTATCTCGGTCACGATGATTTGAGATCTCTATAGGTCGCTTCCCTCTATCGAGGTTGGTGGCATTCACTCGAGGCTCTGGCCTCAGTAGGTGATCCTGGTAGATAGTAGGTGTGGAAGTGCATTGCTCCCACACTGTATATTTATCTTGAGGAATGTAATGGTCTTCCTCATGCTCCCTTTCATATATGTGAAAGGGGCAGGCAGAGTTGGCTCGCCTTGTTTGAAGAACCTTGTGCTCTGGATTTTGCCTATTGTTCCTGATAGTGATGGGGGGTAAATGAGGGATGACATAATCATGTGGCCTCTCCTCATGGACCCTATGTTGTTCTAGTGCTTCATCATATGATGGCCTCTCATAACGAGCTTCTAAAGTAGCCTTACCATTTATATTAAGTGCCACATGTAAGGACTCCTCTTGAAAGGGTCTATGTTGGATGGGAATGCCCCCCAGAGGGGTGCCTCTATAGTCCCATTCTAAAATGGCATGATGTGGAATCTCTTGTGGGTTAGGCCACCAAGGTGTTATGACCAGGTCCTTGGGGCTATAGAAGAGGTGACTCGTGCCCCCTTTTACCTTCTGTGCAACTCCTGCCCATGATTGGTCTTGGATATAGGTGTACACCATGGTGGTGTTTCCCTACAAGATGCATATATTTTTATCTCTTTTTATGATTTTTATGCTACACTAAACATAAAATATCACACACACAAAGCAATGATTATCTCGTTTAAATATTAAAGGTGTGCCCTAAACCTGGTTTAGTGTGTTTTGATTTTTGTTTTGAAAGCTTTTGTAAAGAACATTTAAATGCAATATGATGGCTCTTATGACTCCCAAAAATGGTCACCCCTTCGATATACCATTTCCAGGCCGATATACCAACCTCTCTATATACCCACCCTTATGTGGGGGAAACTATTGGTACATGAGAGTAGATGGTACGTGGAACATAGGCGGTACGAAAGGGGAATCACCCTATTTTTGACACCTACCATAGAAGACTTATCCTCATGCACTGGGAATCACCCCAACTACACTCGGTCAGCTTTCGTCAGGATTTACGTCTAGCAATAGTAGCGATCAGGGTTATGAATGCAAAAATTCAAGCCAAGGTGGTGATGAAATCCACCGTTGGTCTCGATCAAGGGCTAGGGTTTTATGACCAGATCCTTAGTGTTTAAATTGCCACATGATGTGTGGGGTTATTTTTATTTGCATTAATAAAGCAACATGCAGTAAAAATAACTTTCCCTAAGAAAGCAAGTAACCAGAAAATGGAAAACTGAAAGCATTTAATACCAGAAAGAGTTCAAGACCTCTACCTCTTCTTTGCCCAAATTTTTTGGTTCTGAGTTTTTGTCTTGAAACTACATTGAGAGCTATTCATCCTTGGGTGGGATGAATAACAAAACTATATTCATCACAGGGTGGGGCAAATGCCCATTTTTCCCTGGGTAAGATGAATTTCATCTCTGTATTCGCCATAGGCTGGAATGAACATCAGTCCAGCATTTGAAAACTTGGTACCTGCAAGCAAAAAAAATAAAGTTTTTGTCATATTGTTGATCTTAAAAATAGTGGACAAACTTCCTATCGTGATTTCCATTGAAAGCACAAGGATACAGAAACAAAAATGAAAATCCGAGATGCGATGCAAACGAAACAAAATATAACGCTAAATCCTATGAATTGAAAGTGCATGAAAGGAAAGAATCATAAACGAATCGAAACCAAATTAAAAGCCAATATGAAAGACAACCCTTTTTATTAATATGCTTCAAAACTTGGTTACAATCCATCTCCTCCATTTTTAGGGGCTAGGAGCGTTAAATGTGTTCTTGTCCCACCCATGGATGATATTCCCTCTTCTGCGTTCCCACATGTAAAATGGGTGGATCAAATGTCGCCGCCACTTGCGTTGATGAATATTGACTCTTTACTTCTCCTCTAATATTTAGATCCTATGTTCAAGGAAACAAAAAATAGTCAGTAGCACCTATAGATAAAATAAAACATGCAATCCCCAAGCCTACGATTAGTGAATGTGAAAAATGAATAAAACGGTAACTGAAATAGATCCAAATGAACTAAAAACTTGATAGGGGCATGAGGACATTACCAGGAGGGCACTACAAATGGAACAGTTGGAAAATTCACCACAAATTCGTATTCGCTCTGGGGCGGGACGAATAGACCTGCAACAAAGTGTCAAAAAGCATAGTCTAAAATGCCACATTTGGGAAGCTCCAAATCACCTAGAAAGTTGGGGGTTAGCTAAAAGGGGGTATTTTGGGAAGGCCCAGAAGGTCATATTTTCCCAATTTGGCCTCTATCATCGGGAATTTGATGATGCTACCTACATGTTAGTAAATGCAGGAAATGATAAAAACATGATCAAAAATGCTCAGAACGATGTGAAATTTGAATGAAAACCTATCTAAGAAGAATATAATTAGATGCAAAAATAACATAAAGGAAATCTACTATAGATTTCTAAATGCTCCGGGGCGGGGCGATTAGAACTACAACAGTGTGGGGGGCGCACGAGGGTAGGACACCCACCGTTTGGGGCCCGATTTTGGCACCAATCCACTTGGGATGGGTCCAAAACCTCTTGTAGGGTGTTTTCGGCAAATTTGGTGGTATGCTATGGCCAAATGTCAGGTTTTTGGTTCTGAATTTTCTCTTCCAATAGTCACCCAATGACCTACTCTCTAAAAGATATCAAGGATGTGAAAGACACAAATCAAAAGGTGCGAAGATATAAAATGGTAGCACTTTGTTGCTAAAATGCTCCTTTTTTTCCTTTTGGTATGAAAAAACTCACCAATTTATAGACCTGGAGGTCTCTTTTGATTGAGCATGTAGAGGCACCACTTGGCAATCATGCCTTTCAAGGGGGGAGAAGATTCCTCCCTAATTAGGGGCTTCATGACTGCCCCTGTAACTGCCTCTAATGCTCAAAAATTCTCACTCACACTCCCATGTAATGAAGGAAGAGTTAAGTGGTGGATCTGAGCTGCCATTTGTCAAAATTTGACTTTTTTCCCGTCAAACCTGCTATTCACCCCACCTAGGAGCGAATACTGCTAATCATCCAAGGGTGAGATGAATACCAATTTTCCATCATCCCTAGGAGGAATGAGTATCGATCAGAGTGCCTGAAGGTGCCAAATTGACCTCTGACCTTCCAAAACTAATATAAGAGTGGTTAGGACCACTTTTTAACCTCTGGGGGCTGCCCTGGGGCTGTGTGTGTCAATGCGATTAGTGTTTGCAGTCACATAATAGGATTGGTGCTATTTTGGTGTCTACAAAAGGTTGCTATGAAATAAGAACATACATATCTCATGAAAAATCATACATGGAGGCTTGTAAATCTACCTTTAGGAAAGAAGCCCATCAGCTGCAAATGGGTGTTCAAAGTAAAGTATAATGCAGATGGTACTATTGATAAGCATAAATCCTGTCTTGTTACAAAGAGCTATGCTAAAAAATAAGGCATATATTATGGAGGGAATTTTGCCCCTATTGCAAAAATGACTACCATTCGAGTCCTTTGTGCCATGGTAGCTCAGTTTGGGTGGAAGTTACATCATATGTATGTAAAAAGTGATTTATTGAATGGTGAACTACAAGAAGAAGTGTACATGACCCAACCAGATTGATTTGTTCTTGAAGGGCAAGAACAAAAAGTTTGTAAGTTGATCAAAAGCTTGTATGGACTGAAACAAGCTCCTCAAGCTTGGTACATCAAAATAGATAGTCACCTACTGTAGCATGGTTTTCAAATAAGTCCTTTAGATGTAAATATCTATATCAAGAACAATGGTTCTGACATAGTGATTTTGGTGCTATATGTAGATGATCTGATCATAACAAGGAGCTCAGAGAGTATGATTGATGCAGTAAAATATGATTTTAAAAAATATTTTGAAATGAAATATCTTAGACTTCTTCACTATTTTTTTGGTTTATAAGTGACTCAAAAAAATAATCATATCCGAGTAACACAAAATAAGGATGCCAAGACATTTATTGATAAATATCGCATGACTAACTACAAGTTTAAGGTAACTCAAATGGAGCATGGACTTAAGCTATCATGATATGATAAATTACCATAGGTAGATGGTACTTTATATCACCAATTGATTGGGACTCTCATATATCTAACAAATACTAGGCCAGATATTAGTTTTGTTGTGGGTTATCTTTACTATTTCATACAAGAACTGAAGGTGAGTCATTGGAAAGAAGCAAAGAGAGTTCTTCATTATGTTTGTGGTACTACAGATTTTGGCTTGGAGTACAAGAAGAATAGAAAGTTCTATCTATAGGGATACACGAACTCATATTATACCAGATCTATTGATGATCGTAAGTCGAATTCTGGATATATTTTTTTATCTTGGATCTAGTCCTTTCTATTGGCATAGTAAGAAGTAGTAGGTGTTTTCTATATCTTCTACAAAGGTAGAATATCATGCAACTAGTGGAGTAGTCTATGAGATAATATCTAGTTAAGTTGTATTCTTACAAACATGGGTCTTTCGAAGAACCTTCCGCTTCATTTGTTTTATGATAATCAAGATGTTTTGAATCTTGCCAAGAATATAATATTTCATGATCGCACCAAACACATCGACACTCGATGTCATTTCATTCATGATGAAGTTTCAAAGAATCACATATAGCTCCAATACATTGCCACTGATGAGCAAATTGCAGATATTTTCACCAATGCACTTGCACATGTCAAATTTTAATTATTTTACAATGCTTTTTCTATTTACCAATAATGTAATAAGGGGGTATGTTAGCATAAAATAATAAATGCATGTATTACATTTTGTTTTAGACATGAGCGCTATTGTTTTAAGCGCTGTTAGGGGGAGGTTCCAAAAATGTGGTTGGTTGGTTCAACTACTCAAACCAACCAACATCATTGTATATATTTCAAACATTTCCAATGCATTATTTGCTTCTTCATAATTCAACAAAGAGTGCATTGGATTTCTTTGAGGATATTTCATGTCTAGATACTATTTTTATCAAGAGGTGAGCATGATGGGGTAGAACCATCTCTGTTTTTCCCTTGATGCTTGTTCTTGGGTCTTGGGTGTTTTGCAGTTTTTATTTTTGTTTTTCCCCTATTAGTTTGGTGGGATGGTTAGTTCTATTATTTCTCACTCAGGTGGAATTTTTATTGTAAATGTTGTGGTATTCCTATCAAAACCCTATTTTATCTTAATGGCACCAAAAAAATCAATTTAACCTCCTCATCAACTGACATTAAATAATGTTCCAAGTGAAGCTTAGCCAGGTGATATTTGGGACTTGAAGTCTTGGCCTTACCCATAAGAAACTAGAAACAATTCACCAAGATAATAATCAATATAAAGGATACCACCTTCACCTTAACCATAAATTCACAAGCAATACATTCTAACAGATTGAGACTAAATAAAAAGAGGGGCAAGAACACCCAATCTAAAAAAAATCTGTAGCACAAAATCTTAGTGTTGGCAATTTTGGGTACTTTGGGTACATTGCCTTTGCTCAAGTGTATAAGTTGTCATTGATGTCAAGAAGCTTTTGAAGGAATTTTATTTGATGTAAAACAATTTGTTTTGATGAAGGTTACGGCATGACAGGTTCGAAAGAAAGTAAGTTGAAAAAGTGTCATGATATCGTGACATGTCGCATTTTCGCGACTTAAGCGGGAGACATAAATCAAGTTAGAAAAGTGTCATGATTTCATGACATGTCGCATTTTTGCGACTCAGAAAGTGCAGGAAGGCAAAGAAGGAAAAGTGTCACGATTTCACGACATATTGCAAGGAAGGTTGAACGAACGAAAAAGTGTCACGATTTTGTGACATGTTGCAAGATAGAGAGTCCGAAAGAAAAAGTGTCATGATTTTGTGACATAATGCAGAAGAGAGAGTCCGTAGTGTAAATTGTCATGATTTTACGACAAGTTTGAAGAGAGAGAAAGTAACACGAAAAGTGTCACGATTTCATGACATGCTGCAGATGAAAATGTTCAAAGTAAGAACTGTCACGATTTTGCGACATGCAACAAAGGGAAGAATCTGAAATGAGAAGCATCACAATTTTGTGATAGGTTGCAAAGAAGATGTATGGAAGCTGAAAGCATCATGATTTCATAACAGGTTGCAAAGAAAGCGTACGAAAAGTTGATAACGTCACGATTTCACGACAGGTTGAAGATAAAGAAAATAGATGCAGAAAAGTGTCATGATTTTGCGACAAAAACAAAAAAAGAAGTCTAAGGAAGCAAAAGTGTTGTGATTTCGTGACAAAAGCAAAAAGGAGGTCGACGAAGGGAGAAGTGTCTTGATATCATGACAAAAGCAAAGTTGATGCTGACAAAGACAAAAGTGTCATGATATCGCGACAAGAGCTTAGTTGAAGTTGTCAAAGGCTAAAGTGTCATGATATCATGACAAAAGCCAAAAGAGAGTGTGTGGTTGCAAAGGTGTCGCGATATCGTGACATGTTGTAGTTTCATGACAAAAGCTTCAGAAGAGTTACAGAGGCAGTTGAAGCTAACAAAGTTAAATTTGAGCTGACGAAGATTAGGGTTTGTAGTCGACAAAGTTTAGGGTTGTGGAGCCGACTAAAGATCAAGGTTACAACAGACTAAGAGTAAGGTTTTGATCTTAAAAGTTTTATTATAAAATGCAGGCTATTTTGGAGAGTTGGGGGAGTGTGCGTTGTGACGTTCACTAATAGAGCGTAGAGAGAAGTTCGATCACCGAGAGTAGAGTGTGAAATTCGATCGAAGTGTGCAGAGTGAGCGAAGAGTCATGGTGAATTTTTCTAAGTATCGCTGTGTTTGCATAGACAATGCAGAGGTTGAAGTTCGACCAAAATACGGCTATGATTGCGTAGAGAGAGCAGAGGACTTGTGAGCTGAGTTTGATAGTTCTATCAAAGAACTTGAGGACAAAGATGTATTGGTTTTATGAGAAGAACCTGAGGATAGATTTGGTTTTTGAGCTACTGTGGATGTGACCATAGAAGGTAGAGGTCTCTTAGGCTAAGCATTAAGGACAGGAGGTCTTCGGTGGAAAGGAGTTCCACGTGCTGGCAAGAGGTAGAGGCAGTTGATCTTCTCAGGGATCATTTACAAAGTAGAGGGGAAGGTATCTCCTTTGAGTAGAGGATCATAAATTCTGATTGGGAGAAGGTATCTCCTTTGAGCCGAGGCTCATAAACATTGTAATTGGGAAGGATTCCAAAAGAACTTTGAGATAACTTTTAGAGAAAAGTTTTTGTGGATGTATCGCAACTATTTTGGGTGAACCATGTTAAAAATGGGTATTCAATGTGTGATGCTTTTTGTCTTGATTAATATTGTGTTGATGCCACTGCTATCTAAAGTTAAAATTATTAATTGGTTAAATATTATACTGTTCACCCCCCTCTCAATATAAGCTTATGTTCTTCAATTGGTATCAGAGCCGATCTCTCCAGAAAGAGCCTAACAGCTTGGAGAAGAATCTATCAGAGGAACATACAGATTCAGAAAGAGATGAAGAGGTTGAGTTCGATCTCAAAGGAGAATTATTCTTGGCTCTAAGAAAGCTTGAGAAATTCAAGGAAGAGAATTCTGTTCTCAGGTATCAATGTCAGGAAGAAGAGATAGCAAGATTAGAATTGTTTCAAAGTGTTATAGAATTCAAAATTCTAGCTGAAGAAAGGAAGAATATTGAACAGGTTTTGACAGAGGCTCTAAAAGGAAAGGAAGCTGATTGCGAGAAACTAGAAGAAGAGGCTATGTCTCTTAGAGTGAAGTTGGAACAGTTGACTCTCAGACAGAATACTCCGTGTGAAAAGAAAAAGAAGGATGGTATCACCATTTATGAAACAGGGTCTTCAAGCAAGATCAATCTTCATCCTGAAGAGTGGTGGATTCTAGTTGGTCACAAGAAGAACAACCATCCAAGGCATCAAAACAGGTTACATAATACTTTCCATGGCTATTGTTTTTCCTACAAGAAATTTGGTCATGAAGCTATGCATTGCAATAAGTCTTTGAATAGCCATAGTAAGGAAAATGTTAACTCTTTTGCACCTCTTATGAATAAAAATGTCATGTGTTACAAGTGCAAGAATTTTGGGCATATAGCAAGGATGTGCAATTTGGATAGATGTAGCCTTGAGTTCACTAAAAAGAGATATGAGATCAAATCTAAGTTAATGATAGTTCAAACTTCTTTTCATGCTCAAGACAAAGTAGAAAAATGGTATCTTGATAGTGGTTGTTCAAAAAATATGACTGGTGAAAAGGAAAAATTTTTGGTCTTAAAAAAAACAAATAGAGAAATAGTCAGTTTTGGAGATAACAGGTCAGCTAAAATCTATGGTAAAGGGACTCTTAGTTTGGATGGGAAATCCAAAACATAAAATGTGCTTTATGTAGAAGGCCTAAGACATAATATTCTAAGTGTGAGTCAACTTTGTGATCAAGGGCACATAGTATCTTTCTTTTCAAATAGATGTGAGATAAGTAAAGAAAAAAATAGAAAACTCATTGCGAGTGCTACAAGGACTCCAAACAATATTTACATGCTAAGTGAGATAAAAGGGGAAAAGTGTTTTCTAACTCAAGAAGATGAGAGTTGGTTATGGCATAAAATATTGGGGCATTTGAGCTTTGATAATCTTGTCAATATTAGTAACAAGGAAGTAGTTAGAGACTTGCCCAAAATAAAAAGGCCCCATAACATCGTTTGCGGTCCTTGTCAACATGGAAAATAGGACTCAGAACCAGCTTTTAAATAAAAAGGGTATACTTCTTCAAAACCATTGGATCTTATTCATACTGATTTATGTGGCCCTACCAGAACTCAGAGCATTCAGGGAGAAAGCTACTTCATGTTGTTTATAGATGATTATTCTAGAATGACTTGGGTTACTTTTCTCAAAGAAAAATTTGAAGCTTTTGAAAATTTTAAATCTTTCAAATAAATGATTGAAAATGAGACTGAAAAGAGAATCAAATGCTTAAGATCAGATAGAGGAGGAGAGTTCACTTCAAATGAATTTGTGGAATACTGTGAGCAACAAGGAATCAAAAGAGAATATTCAATAGTAAGAACTCCTCAACAAAATGGAGTAGTTGAAAGGAAAAATAGAACTATTGAAAATATGGCTAGAGCTATGTTAAATGAGTCAAAAATTTCAAATGGATTTTGGAAAGAGGCAGTCAGTATAGCAGTCTACATTATCACCAAGGCCCAACTTAGAGTCAATCATCATAAAACTCCTTATGAGTTGTGGAAAAGAAGACCAGCTACAGTAAAATACTTTAAAGTGTTTGGGAGTAAGTGCTTCATCAGAAGGGAAGATCAAAATTTGGATAAGTTTGATCCTAGGTGTGATGAGGGAATATTTCTTGGATATTCCAACAGAAGCAAGGCCTATAGATGCTTCAAAAAAAGAACTCATACAGTTGTAAAGAGCATAAATGTAACAGTTGATGAAAAGACAGGGATAAGAGAACCAATAAAGGAACTCAGTGATGAAATTTGTCAAGAAGAATTTAGAGAGGTTTCAGATGAAGAAGAGGAAAGACAACAACTGCTTCCAAAAACTCCTTCACGATATGTTCGGAAACATCATCCCAAAGATTTTATCATTGGTGATCCAAATAGCAAGCAAACAAGAAGAAGAGTCATTCCTTCACATGATTCTACAAATGTTTCATTATTATATCAGATTGAGCCAAAAGATTTTAGGGAAGCATGTGCAGATAAGTTTTGGGTAAAAGCAATGGATGAAGAGCTAAATCAAATAGAGAAAAGTGAAACTTGGGATTTGGTTCCAAGACCTAAGGACAAGAATGTCATTGGCACAAAATGGATATTCAGAAATAAACTCAATGAGGATGGAAAAATTGTCAGAAACAAAGCCAAGTTAGTCTGCAAAGGTTATGCTCAAGTAGAAGGTGTTGATTTCAAAGAAAAATTTGCTCCTATTGCTCGTATTGAAGCTATCATAATGTTTTTGGCACTTTCAAGCTTCAAATCATTCAAGGTATATCAAATGGATGTAAAGTCAACTTTTCTAAATGGCATGTTGGTAGAAAAAGTCTACATAGAACAACCAGAAGGAGTATCTCTCTCAGAACAGTCAGACTATGTGTGTAAACTAAAAAGGCCTTGTATGGGTTAAAGCAAGCACCGAGGGCTTAGTACTCAAGACTTGACAGTTATCTTCATGAGCAAGGCTTCAGGAAAGGCGTGGCAGATAGCAATTTGTATATTAGGAATGAAGATGATGATATGTTGATTATGGTTGTCTATGTTGATGATATTATTTTTGGGGGAAATAAGACTCAGATGTGCAAATATTTTGCTAACACCATGCAAAAGGAATTTGAGATGTCTATGATTGGAGAGATGTCATTATTTTTAGGTCTTTAGATTGCTCAATCAAAATATGGTGTATTTCTCTCTCAAGGGAAGTATATCAAAGAAATGTTGAAGAAATTTGGGATGATGGACAACAAACCAGTATGTACTCCAATGATTACAGGGTGCAATATGAGTAAGGATGATGAATCTCCAACGACAGATCAAAAGTTGTATAGATCAATGATTGACAGTTTATTATATGTTACAGCTACCAGACCAGATATCATGCAGGTAGTTGGGTTAGTAGCAAGATTTTAGGTAGCTCCAAAATATTCTCATGCTACAACAGTTAAAAGGATATTCAGATATCTGAAGGGCACTCACCCTCACGACCTATACATATGCAGATTTGGCAGGCAGTACTGATGACAGGAAAAGCACTAGTGGTGGAGCATTCTTTCTGGGAAAGATTTTTGTCTCTTGGCTAAGTAAGAAACAACCTTCAGTTTCCTTATCTACAGCAGAGGCTGAATACATAGCAGCAGTGGCTGGGTGTACCCAGGTTTTATCGATGAAAACCACCTTGGAGGATTTCAAAGTCAGGCATGAACAACCCATCTCCATACTTTGTGATAATACAAGTATATTTCAAATCCAGTAATGCACTCAAGGACAAAACATATTTCCATCAAGTATCACTTTCTAATGGAGAAAGTGCAAGACAAGCAGGTCAAGCTAGAGTATGTGTCTACTAAAGAGCATATTGCAGATATCTTCACCAAACCTCTTCCAAGAGATACGTGTGAGTATCTAAGGGATAAATTGGGAGTTGTACTCCCACACTAGAATTAATCACCTCATCAGGAGGTGGGGGAGGGACCAAGCTAAGAGGATCATTCTTAGTCCCGAGCCCCAAAGGTGACCCTTTGCCATTGATGACAAAGGGGGAGAGATATGAGTAAGGGGGAGAGCTTCAAGTGAATAGGAAAGCTTCAAGTTAGGGGGAGCAAAACTTCAAAGGAAGATTCTTAGTTGTGGGCACAATTTCCCAGTTGTTAGCATAGTTGGTTTTAGTTTTGGCTCTTGAGACGTGTTTTTAGTAAAGGTTTTCCATCAATGAAAAAGGGGGAGATTGTTGGCAATTTTGGGTACTTTGGGTACATTGCCTTTACTCAAGTGTATAATTTGTCATTGATGTCAAGAAGCTTTTGAAGGAATTTGATTTGATGTAAAATAATTTGTTTTGATGAAGGTTACGACATGACAGGTTCGAAAGAAAGTAAGTTGAAAAAGTGTCACGATATCGCGACATGTCGCATTTTCGCGACTTAAGCAGGAGAGAGAAAGCAAGTTAGAAAAGTGTCACAATTTCGTGACATGTCGCATTTTCGTGACTCGAAAAGTGCAGGAAGGCAAAGAAGGAAAAGTGTCACGATTTTGTGACATATTGCAAGGAAGGTTGAACGGATGAAAAAGTGTCACAATTTTGTGACATGTTGCAGGAGAGAGAGTATGAAAGAAAAAGTGTCACGATTTCATGACATAATGCAGAAGAGAGAGTCCGTAGTGTAAATTTTTGTGATTTCACGACAAGTTCAAAGAGAGAAAGTAACATGAAAAGTGTCATGATTTCACGACATGCTATAGATGAAAATGTTCCAAGTAAGAACTATCGTGATTTTGCAACATGCAGCAAAGGGAAGAGTCTGAAATGAGAAGCGTCGTGATTTTGCGACAGGTTGCAAAGAAGACGTACGAAAGCTGAAAGCATCATGATTTCATGACAGGTTGCAAAGAAAGCGTACGAAAAGTTGATAGCATCACAATTTCATGACAAGTTGAAGAGAAAGCAAACAGATGTAGAAAAGTGTCGCAATTTCATGACAGATCGAGATGGCAGTGTTCGGTTGGAGAAAGTGTCATGATTTTGTGACAAAAACAAAAAGGAAGTCTAAGGAAGCAAAAGTGTCATGATTTCACGACAAAAGTAGAAAGGAGGTCGACGAAGGGAGAAGTGTCGTGATATCGCGACAAAGCAAAATTGATGCTGACAAAGACAAAAGTGTCATGATATCGTGACAAGAGCTTAGTTGAAGTCGTCAAAGGCTAAAGTTTCACGATATCATGACAAAAGCCAAAAGAGAGTGTATGGTTGCAAAGGTGTCACGATATCACGACATGTAATTTCGTGGCAAAAGCTTCAGAAGAGTTATAGAGGCAATTGAAGCCAACAAAGTTAAATTTGAGCCAATGAATATTAAGGTTTGTGGCCGATGAAGTTTAGGGTTGTGCAGTTGACTAAAGATTAGGGTTACAGCTGACTAAGAGTAAGGTTTTGATCTTAAAAGTGTTATTATAAAAGGCAGGTTATTTTGGAGATTTGGGGGGGTTTGCGTTGCGACGTTCGTTGATAGAGCGCAGAGTGAGAAGTTCAATCGTCAAGAGTAGAGTGCAAAATTTGATCGAAGTGTGCAGAGTGAGTGAAGATTCATGGTGAATTTTTCTACGTATCGCTGTGTTTGCGCACACAATGCAGAGGTTGAAGTTCGACCAAAATGTAGTTGTGATTGCGCAGAGAGAGCAGAGGACTTGTGAGTTGAGTTTGATAGTTCTATCAGAGAACTTGAGAACATAGATGTATTGGTTCTATGAAAAGAACCTAAGGACAAATTTTGTTGTTGAGCTTCTGTGGACATGATCATAGAAGGCAAAGGTCTCTTAGGCTAAGCATTGAGGACAGGAGGTCTTCAGTGGAAAGGAGTTCCACGTGCTGGCAAGAGGTAGAGGCAGTTGATATTCTGAGGGATCATTTTCAGAGCAGAGGGGAAGGTATCTCCTTTGAGCAAAGGCTCATAAATTTTGATTGGTAGAAGGTATCTCCTTTGAGCCGAGGCTCATAAATATTGTAATTGTGAAGGATTCCCAAAGAACCTTGAGATAAATTTTAGAGAAAAGTTTTTGTGGATGTAGCCCAACCATTTTGGGTGAACCACGTTAAAAATGGGTCTTCAATGTGTGATGCTTTCTGTCTTGATTAATATTGTGTTGATGCCACTACTATCTAAAGTTAAAATTATTAATTGGTTAAGTCTTATACTGTTCACCCCCCCTCTCAGTATAAGCTTGTGTTCTTCACTCAGGACTTAACATCAATTGAAACCAAAAAACCCCCAAATCACCATAATTTGGACTCCAAAGCAACCTTATTTTCCCCATATTGACCATAGATGCCCAATAGGGATAACAAAACTAAACCTTGCTTCTTGTCCACCCACTATTCAATTTTGTGAATACTGAAGATAAAAAAAATTAGAAAAATCTAGGTCGACTAATTCGAAAAAAACTTCCTCTTAAAAAAAGAAACACTAGAGACCCATCTCTCCCTCAGGTTGCCAACACAACAAAGAGAATAGATGTTGTTGATTAGACAATCCAAGACAAATATGACAAAATCCCACTAAAGAACCCAATCTGCTTCCCCAAATAAAATAGGTATAGGGCATCTTAGCAAACCACAAGGTAACCACATAAAAGGGATTGAGACTTATGAAGGTTAATAACTATCCCACATAAACTTCTCGAGAAAAAAATATAATTTAAATTTGGGATATTAAAGGCCGACTAAAACCACATCACCTGACGTGGTCTAAAAGGTAAGGTACATTGGAAACTTTTAGAGCATAATTGTGGTGAAGTTGGTATACAGGAGGTCTCCATTGCTGGATTGGAAACTTCACAAGAAGAAAAGTCCATAGAAGCCTTAAAAGTCCATACTAGCCTTGATCCAGAAGAAAAGGCCATATAACCCTTTCTCCAGAAGGAAAGGCCATAGAAGCCTTGAAAAGGCCACAAAATCCTTGGTACTAAAAAATGCCACTAAAGCCTTGATCCTAAAAAAGGCCATAGAAGACTTGATAATTAAAAAATCCATAGAAGACTTGATAATTAAAAAAGGCATAGAAGCCTTGATTCTGAAGAAGAATTCAAAATAAAGTATCTAACTTATAAGAATATTTCACTAATAATATTTTTTTGCAGGAATGGGAAGATTTAGTGAGTTGGGATAGCTTCCTACAATAAGGTTAGGAGGAGTATCTTCTTCAATATTAATCCAACACTTAAAGCAAAAGAGATAAAAAGAAAATATCATTGATGAATAAGGACTAGGAGAGTCCTACTCAAATACAAAGGTAGTAGAATCAAATATCTAGGAGAAAATCTCACCACCAATACTTATACAAGTAGAATGTTTAAGATAAGTTCTCAAGGAAGACCAGAAGGAGCTATAGAATCAAAGGCCTTGAAGACGTCTCTATGAGCATCTAGTAAAAGGCTTTGTGAGTCTTGTTGAATAATTCATAAAATGAGTTACAAGGAGAAATCATTGGAGAAATTCACTATTGGAGATAGTGAAAGATTTGGGATAATTATTGTCATCTAAAAACAGGCCTAAGAAGAAGAATTTTGTAAGGAATGCCAAATATCAAAAGACTTTAAGATATACAAAATCTTGAGAAGAAGCCTACCAAATCTAGGAGATCTAGAGATTACCTCTCATAGTAAGAAGACACCACTTCATAGTCAAAGATCTCTTCACATATATAGAAAAAAGGAGGAGACTACAA
Source organism: Wollemia nobilis (assembly GCA_028583015.1). NCBI lineage: Eukaryota > Viridiplantae > Streptophyta > Pinopsida > Araucariales > Araucariaceae > Wollemia > Wollemia nobilis. Next base: position 2,674,116 of record JAQPPZ010016363.1, on the reverse strand, counting down.
GAGGGGAACAAGACACCAAAAATTCTAGGCTCATAAAAGGGAGACCATCTTTTGGCGAAGACGAAGCTATTCAAGGCAGCCAATAAAAAGAGCTACACGATCTTATCTAAGATAGTAACTTGGTGATCATAGACACCAAGATCTACATCGTCTATAGAAGTGGCAAAAAGGGCTTTAAGAAAAAGGTAACCAACTATAAGTGCAAGTATATTCATTAAGTGGATTACTTATCAGATTTGTTTAATAACCTTAACTAGATTGAAGTTGCAAAAAGGAGAATTAAATTAGAGTCTTTAAAAAGGTACAAAAATAAAGTATTCTTTAAGGTTCATTTGCACTTTGGGAGTTTATTAAACTTCAAAAATATTAAACTATCTATCAAATACCTATTATCTACTTTGGAAAAGAAAATGAAGACTAGATTCTATTACCTTTTTGTTAAAGAAATTTAAAAATAATTCTTGAAGATTCATTTTAGATTATTCTTGATTAGTTACAATAGATTTATTAACTATGTTAGTTTTTTAGATTTAATTGGAGTAATAAGGCGGTATTATTAGTGCATTAAAATATTATTAGATTTCCACTATTAGATTACTCTCAAAAAGATTATTGCTTGTGTTCTTGAGAAGGGCACAAAAACAAAATTAATCAAAGTGACTAAATATACTATTAGTGCACAAAGATATACAAATTTGGGTGGCCTAAGGAATCCACAAAATAAGCTCTATCCTCCAATTTTTTGAATAAGAAATTAACCACCAAAAAAGAGCATCAAAGGAAGTATTGAACGAGATTTGGTGAGTCTCAAGTTCAAAGAACAATCATAGTGCAAAAAAATATAGCAAAATAAATATTCCATCATGTGGTTACAAGCTTGGAACCTTTCTTAAAACGTCCAAGCTAAAAGGGGATGATGTCCATTCTAAAGGATAAACTCGAAATCCCTATTGCACTCAAATATTATGCCTCAAAACAAGAAATTTAGATGTGAAAAAAGAGTGCAAAGTGTAGGTGCAATATGAATATTTTATGTAAATCTATTTTACATTATATTGCATGAATCCTAATCTAGTTATACAGGGATAAAATTACAGATTTAAAGGTTCTTTAGAGGCACTACACTTGCTAAAAATATCAGCCAAATATGGGTGTATGCTAGCAGTAATCAAGCTCAGCTCAAGGATCCAATCAATGGGCTCATACTCATCGCATCCAAGATGAAAACCTACAAGATACAATGTTAAAAAAAAGGGATAACAAATTTAATCGAAGAGCAATAACATATACGAAATGAGGATGTAAGCAAGCAAGGAAGAAAGGAAAACAAAGCACCATTGGAGTATCACTCACTTCACGATTATTGGTAGAAATCGATGCTCGAAATCTCCATATTATTGCTCCATATCCTAGTTGAAAGCAACTGTAAGTGAACAAAAGAGGAGTTGAGGATTCTTGAAGCTTAAGGGAACTCCAAGAAGGTTTGTTCGAACTAGAAAAAGGGATGATGTCCATGTAGAGAAGAATGTGAAACTTATCACCAAAGGAGAACCTTAATGCTCAAGTCAAGAGAGAACTCATCTTCAAAAAAAGAGTTACGAAAAGAGACTGTTGCATTGAGTTTATGGGATACAATTGTCTCTTGGAAGATCAAATATTTTTTTAAAGAGTGTAACGTTCAAACATTACAAGAAGGAAGATGAACATATCATTTACACAAAACTCCTCTCAAATGCTCAATGTGAAACAAACATGTCACTTGGCACATTAGACAAGAATCTTCTCCATATTAAGGATGTCAATGACCGAGGTCATATAAGAGGCCAAGTAAATTCTAATATCGGCATTATAAATTGTCATTTGTGCGCATAGTGCAAAATTACAGCATGGAGAGAAGGTGCTAGAGCCTTCAATGCTCAATCCAATTGAGGTCAAAGCAAAAGTCCAAGAAACGTCAATTTTGGAATGTGTATATCTCTAAGTGATTCCATTGGAGGGTGCAATCACAACATCAAGATGCCTATGTAAATTGCATAGCTTCTTAAAAAAAAAACATCGTATATTTCTTGGTGAAAGGTAAATTTTAATTACCATTATTATATGCTTTATTTCCTTGGGAGTGATAAGGTTGTAATTAAATAAATTTTAATTAATTGAAAGGAATTTATTAAAGGGAAAAATTTATCATATAAAAACAATATTTGCAATATAAATCATAGGAGCAATAAGGATTTATACAATAATGAATAACAATTATTTGTAAATATTATTGTGATCTAATTTATCCAAAGATTAGGGAGTCATAAGGGCTACTACATAAAATTAATTAATTGGAAAATTAGATACATAAAACCTAATCCCCAATAGGTTATTTATAAAGAGAGGTTTATCAAAGATTTTTTAAAGGTTTGACATACATATTATTATTGTCTCAAATCTATCAAAAGAAGACAAAATATCCAATATTATTAGCACTTTAAAATTTGGGATCAGTGCTTAGTTCAATAGGAGTAATAAGGGCTATTAAGAATTAATTTTGGCATCCACAAAACCTTTATAAAATCAATCAAATATTGAACTATAATTTACAAGTAGCACTAGATCTCATCCATAGCAAACTAGGGAGTCATAAGGCATTCTACAAACTTGGTAATATCAACTTCTATCAAATATTATCAAGTTAAATATAAGCTTTCCTCAAAAAATAAATATCCTTAGGAGTAAATACTCACATTACTTGGGAGACATAAGGTAGTCTACAAATCAAGGATCAATAAGGGTTTAATCAAATCAAGCTTATATTCTTCAAGAATCATATATTCTATCTTGATTCTTCTATTTCTTCAAATAGAAAAGGAATGTCATATAATGAATGTGGATTTTTCTTAAATAATTTTTAAACTTGAAAATGTATGGTACATTGACTCAAGAGCAAGTCATCATATGAAAGGAAATATACAGTGGTTCAATTGTTTTGAAGATGCTAAAGGCTACATACTAAGGATTGTAGATATCCAAACTTATCCCATACATGGATATGGATGTGTAACACCAAGTAGATTATTTCCAAATCTTCTACTACAGGATGTATTGTATGTTCCTGAACTAACATTTAATCTCATCTCAATAAGCAAGTTAGTAGAAGACAACTATATGGTAAAATTTGGATATATGGATGGAATAAATACATGTATCATCATGAAACAAGGTGAAATAAAATCAAAAGGATCAATCCATGAAAATACATATATTCTAGATCCAATGGAAAGTTCACAGAATATTGTGGTGTTTCATTATGATGCTAATATATTTTTAGAGGAACAAGTTCAAGAAAATGAAGGACTAGTACATCAAAAAGGTAAGTATAGAGGAATCAAAATCAATAATATGAGAGGAAAAATACACCATGCTCTACTCAATCATCAGTAGTCAGAACCAAATGAAGACACTCACAAAGAATGCAATAAAAATGGCTAGATAGAATACAATGATGATGAACCTAATAGAGAAGAAGATTCAGAATCTCAAGAAATCTATGAAGATCCACATTGAAGACTAAATACTTCAATACCCAAATAATATAACACGGGGGGATGTTAGAAATAGAGTCTATTACATCATTTGGATCATGTAAATGTACATTTATCTTGGTACATACTTAGGACATTAGATTACTTTAGGGAAAAGTTATCTAGTTACTTCATGCATTGTAATAACTGCACAAGTGTCAAAGTGCAAGCTATATATGTGCAAGTTGTCCCTTGCACATCTAGGTAGATTTTTGGCCAAGGAACCCATTTCCTATATAAAGGGCCATATATATAGAGAAACATATTCAGAGCATATAGTTACATATAGAGTTGGAGTGATATGATGTAGCATTTTAGTGTAATGGGATGTAATATGCTCAATGCTAATTCTTGAGAAGTAGCTCTATTCATGGAGTGTTCATTTCCTCTAGAGCTATTTTGTAAACATCTGCATCATATATATATATATATATATTATTTTTAGTCATCTCGTAGATTTACTTTATGTCATTTTATTATGCATCTTGTGTTTGTTATCACCCATTACATGCTACATCAAAAGCTAATAGATATGATGTAAGAGGTCCTCTAGGATATCTCTTTTCTAGACAAGAAATCTTGGATGAATAGTACCAATATTTGCCATAAAATTAATGATAGAATTACCTTTCCTTAGCATGTGAGTTATCGAGACTTGGCTAAGATACTGAATACTACTTATCACTTACTGCATCATATTTTCCACCTTCCAACTAGGCATAAAAAAAACTTAATAATGTTAATCACATTCATTGAATCACCTTCAATAACCGTATTTAGGATCCCTAGGTACATTAACAATAAAATACATTAGAATGCTTCTCTGGATTTCACAAACTAAGAGGCTTGGGAAAATAAATTTTCTACATAAGCCACTACAAAATCTCCATTAATATCCCTAATAACACCACTAACTCCTGTGATGTCACAATTACCTTTAGAGACACCATCAAAGTTCAATTTGAACCAACCAATTGGAGGGAGACCATTTAACCATATTCCTCAAATTAGGAGCAACAAGGCACATAGCAATTGGTGAAAATATCAACTCTTCCTCCAACTGCGCTTCACTAGGAGAGAAAATATATTTAATGTTCCTCAAATCCTAAAAAATTGAAGAGACATTTTCAACAACACTCCAAAGGATTATTGAACTAATAGGACAAGCCTCTTTTTAAAAAAAAATTAAACGTCCTCATATTTATTTCTTTCCAAACACTTAAGAGGATGTGGGGAAGTAATTCATTCAACAAAATCTAATATTATGAGAGGCAAAGGGAGAGGTCCATTTTTGAACACAGTCAACCGAAGAACTTGGCATCACCCAATGAACCCTAAGCTTACAAAAAAGTTAATTAACAGACTTCCTAGAAGACTGAGCAACAAAGAAGCAAGTGATTAGTAGACTCCCATTCTGCTTCACACAAAAATCATATGTTCATAATATTAAAGCCTCTTTTCAGCATATTTTTTATGTAAATAATTTTATTTTGCACTACCAACCAAAAGAAAACATTAATCTCAGGAATTAAAAATTTTAATAATACTTTTTCTAGCTGAGAAGAGGCTGTCAACCTCCATGTCCAATAGGGCATAAGATGACTTAATCAAATAATATCCTTCGCTGTCCTTGGTCCAAATCAATCTGTCTTAAACCTCCTCCAACCTCAAGACTTGAAATTGGAGCTCATTGGTGATTACCCTCCAAGCTTGCTGGAATTCCACATCCCCCACTAAAAATGGAAGTTGTTACCAAAATTTATGACCATTAGAATCCATTATAAAATTTACCACCTTAATCCTCCCCAACATTCTAGTAGCCAACAAAAGAGCATTGAGCCATTGATTAGATGACAATGGACTATCCCTAAGCTAGACATCATTCTAGAAATCTACTACCACTCCATTTTCAATAATCCATCTACTATTATTATATAATGAATTGGACTTAACTAAGCTCTACCAAAATGCGGATTCACCACTTGGAAGAGGTTCAAAAAGAAAATTATTAAAAATATACTTGGACTTGAGGATGTGGATCCACTGCCCTGCTTTATTTGAAGCCACCTTCCAACCCAATTTGGCCACCAGGGCCTTGTTCATCTAAAGAGATCTCTTAAGACCCAAAATTTAATTCTTATTATGATGGTAAATATGCTCCCATGAAGCCAATTGAAACCTTCCTTTCATATCAAGCCCAGCCTAGTGAAAATATTTATAGATAGTTTTAAATTTTACAACAATTTTTTTAGGAAAGGTAAAGAGAGACATAAACAAAATCGGGATACTTTGGAGAGTACTTTGAACCAAAATCACTTTCTCGGCCTAACCCAAAAGGGCACCTTTCCACGAAACCGACTTATGATGCATCCTCTCAAAAACCAGTGTATTTCAAAGTATTCATTATAAGGCTCATAATGATATATATTCTCATAAGTAGAATTGTTGCTATTATTAAAAATTATAGTTTCATATTTACATATAAAATTGCTACATAATTTTTCTTTTCTCAAACAAGTATTCGATCAATGAAAAATGACCACAATTACATGAGATCGTAGACCTCAAAGAAGACCATCGATACATCTAAAGTACAAACATATGTCATAATAAGTAGTGTCTTGAGCTAATCATCAAAAACCTAGATATAATTTTATAAATTATGGAAGGATAGCTATAGTTTGGCAGGTGACTTTTCCTTTTTTCCTAAACCTATGTGTGAAGTAATGTTAGGTTAAACAAATCTAGTATTCAAAATAAAAGTAACAATTATCTTATATCACTCTAGAAAAAGCAATATAGATTTTAGTCAAGTGAAAATATTAAGGATAGACGACACATGAATTCATATAAGGTGAATTCAATGTAACTTGGCATCACTACTCTAGGAGAAAAATATATAAAAGGGATTCAGTTTTCCATGAACTAGATCTATCAAGTTAAGCTAAGCCTAGAATATCCTTTGCTCTTCCATTCCAGTTTGAATTTAATGATTATAAATGTAATAGATAAGGTTTTCATCCTATAGGTACCTCACCTCTTTTGAGTTAATGATTCCCTCTGAGTTTTCAAAACTGTAGTGAAGCTTCACTACACACAACCACCTCATGGATCACACCACAAGATAGCCAGTATGGTTGGCTAAAGAAATTGTACATTAGGGGATTAAGGTGGATATGAATATTTTTGGACTATATAACCTCATTTATTATATATTTATAGTAATCAATGATCTACATTTTTCTCAATAGAATTTTTGGTGATATCTAAGTCAATCCTCACCATTGGATAGAGTCAAGGAATCAATTCTATCATAACTAAAAAGACTCTACCATTGGTGGATGTGTCATATAAATAGAGGATTTGGATAAATTTGATTTTCCCATGAGCAAGTTTATAGACCTAGGTACTACCCATATTTTCTTTGCTTCACAAATCCCACCCAATTATCCATCACTCTCTACCATGCTCATTGAACATGATTAGTGGGAGATAAAAATAAAAGGAGTTTGGTGGCTATGGAAGATATAAGGATCCCATCTAATAGGTAGCACTCAAGATATCTATGAACCATTCACTATGAAATTAAAAGACCATGATAAATATGTTGGATAGCTCTTTAGTGTTTGGTTAGAGAGATCATAAGTTGAACACCTCAAAAACAATGACCCTAGTTCATGGAAATATAGGATCATACTATAGCACTTTAAACCTTTATCCATGCATTTCATTTGATCTTAAATCAATAATATACACTAGCTCTATGATGTGGAAAAATATAGATGAATATTAAGGCCATTCCAACCATTGGATCTCTTATCCATGGTTGGCACACTTCATGAACCTAAAGAAAGTTTCTAAGGTTCTTCAAATCCCATGGTTCCTTCATGAGATATTTTATGGACCATGTTTCTTAATTTGTGGCAGTTAGTATAAAAATAAGGGCCTTACCACATTAAATAACCAAACACATAGAAGCCACTCATGGATGAAAAAAGGGGATCACAAAGAAGAAATTAAAGCACATCAACTAGTGGCCACCAAATCTTACTTATGTAGATAGGCCCATCATAGTCACCCATAAGAATATTGAGCTTGTTACCTGCCACATAGGTGAGCCTACCATACCTACTTGTTCCCTTCAAAATTAGACACCCCATTAGTTGTTATATTGAAAGGGGCCATACCAACAATATTAATTGGGGTACCATTCCAAAGAAGCAAGTGATAACCTAGAAACACTCTAATATTTGAGGCCTCAAAGCAATCAATAATTAATATTTGAAGACCCCTTGTATTATAAGATGTAATCCGTAGTAAATGTGATGGGTTATGACTATAATAACTACCCATCCAAGGTACTATAAGATCCCATTATTAGTAGTCCCAAATACAAAGACCTCAAGGTGATTTATTATCAAATAGAGGTGAATCTCAACCATGAATGGAAGATAGTGATTTATTTTTTCTGAGTGTATTTTTGTGGGAAGCTCTTCAAATTTTTACGTATAAAAGGGCATGTAATTTTCATTAAAAGGTATTAGGAGCTACTTGTTTGTGCTTAATATTTGACCTTGTATTCTCTTCCTTTCACCCCTTCTCTTTTGCATAAGCAAATCTTAAACCTTGAGCCATTTGGTAAGGAGCATCAAACCTATCTTGGATTAATGTATCTATAATTTCTTGATACATATATGATATTTGTACCTAATTTCACTATGTCATACTTTTGTTATGTGCTTTTTAAAATATTGAGTATGAATGGAGAAGTGTGTTAAATTTCTTGCTATTAGACTATTATGAATGTGTTAATTTAAGCTTATTTTATGCAAATAAAGGGATTTATACCTTGGTGCATCACCCCCATAGCTTAGAATTTTATTTCTTCATTATTTTTCTATTTTTCTCTTCTATTTTTATTTGTACAATACAAGCAAGGTTGCAAGATATTTGAAAGGTGTGAAAAAGAATGAGGAGTTAGCCTTGACAAAACCCTAGAACTTATCCGCTAAGTATTTTATTTCTCATGAAGCTTCCATTATGCCAATGGAATATGTCAATATCCATGGCCTATTAGGCCATTGTAGTAGATGGTTAAGATATTCTAATAAAACAATAAAATGTTATATGAATGAAATATTATAAAGCTATAATCTAAAATTTAAAACTATAGCCTAGTACCCCCTCTTATTGTATTATTTGAGAGAGAAAATAATGTAATAACTAACCCCTAAATATAGAGGTAAGAGTTTTAAAATATTTATGTCTTGACTTGTATTTTGACATTGGATATATTGAATTTACATAGAGTTATGATCACTAGATCATCTTCATGTATGCTTTGTTAATTAAACCACACTAGTTTTTCTTTTATAATATCCATAAAACATGTGTTTTATTTTATTCTATTCCATAATACCCATCCATCCATAATTTAGTTAGATCATTGTGTATATGGTGTGAGAAATGTTGCAATATTTTTTGGATGTATGTCCATGTTTTCCACAATATTTGCATCTACTTATTTGAGAGGATATATTATTTGTGGAAATTCCTAACAAGTGTTTATTTTTTGCTTGTTGTAAATAACAAAGATCTTTATAATTTGACCATAAATTGTGTGGTATGAATTTTTTAATTCTCAGCATTTCTTCCTAAAATAGTTTCATTGTGTCCCATTATATAGAACTCAATTCACATTGTATATCTTTCAAAGTCTTCATCATCAAGCTCATAATGGTATATATTTGCATAAGTAGAATTGTTGCTATTATTATAAATATTGGTTTATCTTTGCATATACAATTGCTTTTTGCATAATTTTTATCTTCTCAATCAAGTATCATATCACTAGCATTATATGCTATATTTCTCTTTTGTAGAAGATTTTTTATGGCATAATATTCATTTTATTTTTGAAGAATGAAATTTGAATTAATTGCTATTTGAATATTTTAATCACCAGTAGAGCAAAATACATATATTTTTAAGGTACAATATATAGACCAATTGATTTGACCAAACCCTGTAATGGGAGCGGAGGTCCAATGTTCAAATATTGGACCTTGTCGAACTGAATGCTTGTCCCTTTCCCGGTGTTTTCAGTGGTGTAAAAGGTTTAAAATGATTATGACATGGTTGTTATAGAGGTAGATTACACAAAGAACTATGTGGTGGATTTCAGGGTGGACAACGTAGAATACTATGATGGCCATAAAAATCTGAATAGCCCACCCTGATTCATGGTGGCTACTCATTCCACCATGGAAATTAAAAAAAAAAAAACATACATCTATATTTCAATAAAAATATTAGTATCAAAAATCACATTTGCCATTGTAGGTTTGAAAACAAAATCTATACTTTGAATAAGGTCACTTGTATCATAGAAAGTATCTACCATTATGGATTTTAGATCATATGTGTCATAGAAACCATCTATCATCATAGGTTTTATATTAATTATACTATAACAAGCATTTGTCATCATAGACTTATTATTCATCCTTTCAATATTTTTTTTTGCCTTGTATTCTCTCCCTAAAGTACATTAAGAGATACTAATATAATACATTATTTCATTTCTATTTCAATAGGTAATTTAATAAAAAAAATTAAACAATCAACAACTTCATCGATAATATTACTTAAGTATTTCTTTAATGTTAAGAAGTCTCCATATTTAAATTCTTTGTAAATCATTGGTAAGTACCACATTAATTTTGGTGATTCATACTATTCAGATTTTTTTAACAATGGAATGTAAACAGGACTTTAGTGTTAATAATTATTTACTTTTATCTTGAAAATATAATTCTTTTGTTTGCTCTTATCCTCTTTCACTTGGTGACTCATGCATTTTTGCTTGTTTTTTATTCATAAAAATATTATAATTCAAACATATTTTAAATAATATATTCCTGTGGTCATTGAAACTGGTTTTCAAGAATTTTTAAATTGTATTTAAAATATTCAGTGTCATGTCCCATATATTTGGATTTCGGATTGCTTTTTTGATAAGTAATATAAATCTAATTTTTGTTTGTTTTCTTTTTATTTTTCCCATTTTAAGTTGCTTCAAATCACTAAAGATTGAGATATAAACAATTTGGATTATATGTGAATATGTTTAGTAAAAAATATATTACAAAGAAAGAACAATGCACAACAAATAGATTAACACACTTTATATCTCCTTATTTCATATAATAGTATAGAGAAAATATTAAAAAAAAAACAATTGATGGTTTATACACCTTATTACTCTTATATATTAAGGTAATCCTTTAAATCCTTCTACTGCTTTAACTATAGTAAATATTTGAAATATTTCTTTAAAGTATTTCAAAATACTTGGTAAATTGCTATAGATATGCCTTTATAAATTCTAAATACAATGTATAACTTTTAAACAATTCTATTGCATAAGGATTTTAAACCATCTTATAACTATTTATTAAATGCAATATAGTTTCTTTTTGAAAGGTACAAGAGTAAAGACTATTTTATTTTCCTTTTAAAAAAATCTTTGAACGTGCACCCTTGCAAACACTTATGTGCTATCCAATAGTTCCCTTTTATGATATGCAAACTAAAAAGAATAAAGTACCTTTTTATTTTGGAGGTATTTATTATTTTTACAAATTTACCAAGCAATACAACTCACTTCCACTTTTGATGGTATTTTATTTATTTATTTATTTATTTTTTCTTGTATATTCTCTGATTATTGTGGCTCATGTTCATTTAAAACCAAATTCTGCACAGCTTCATAACTTCAAAACCTTTTAAATTTTCGATGATGTATTCTTCTTTGAGTCTGGTATTAAGTGTTTTGTGTTTGGATTCACACATGTTTAAAAAATGTTGAGTGAATTTTATAGAAGGTATCTTGTTCTCAAAAAAAAAAAAAAACAAGATAAAATATAAAAAACGACATCGACATTGTATTGAAAGTGATTTGGCCATCTTAGAGGTGTTCTAGGCTTAAAAGATATTATATGAATCTAAAATAAAGAACATTTGTTGTTAACCCACATTTTGATTATCACTTGTAAGCTTTATGTCTTTGTCTTGGAACGGTGTTGAAAATAAATTGATTTTGGTCGGTGCTGCCCTCTTAGAATTCTCAGACATCAACCAAACTCATCTCTATAAATACAGACTCCAACACTGCATTCTGTATTCTACGGTCCTTTCTTTCTCTTTCTATTCTTCATTCTCTAATATACATAGTTTTGTGCAGACTGATGTATTTATCCCTATATATTAATTGTGTATTGGCTGTTTATACAGCTCATATGATATAATACATTCTATGCTGTGATTTGAGTAATATCTCTTATATAATTGTATGTACAACTTTGCAGTGTTTGTTTGTTACCACCATTTAGGGCTGAACATACGAACTTTACATGTGCAGCTGCTAACCGTAACGCAGCTTCAGATGGAATCCACCATCCTTGTCCTCTATAATTTAATGGGGAGTACAAACAATGGCGATAGCTTGGAGGCTGAATTCCCAGAAATAAAAGAAATAAAAATTAGTTGGCCTCCCTAGGTGTTGACAAGGATATGGACATGCCAAGGGCTGCACGTTCTGCTTTTTTTTTTTTAATTGAGAAGCTTGACGTAAAAACAAACATCAAATTTGTCCAAACAGATGGAAGCGAAATAAATTAGGAAAGTGATAAAATACTATGAACCAAGACTTCCTTACGCTAGTCCGGCATTCCAACATGCGTGCTGAAATGTCACATATCCTGATGTCACCCTGGGCCAGCGCTGCATATTGATTCATCTACTTGTCGTGGCAAATGGGATTTCTTACACTATTTCTTTTGGCAGGCATTTAAACGAAATTTTCTTTTGAGCCATGTTTAATAATTTCGTGTGATTTAAATTTTGATTTTCTTTACATTAATAAAAATTAATTATATTATTTTGTGATTGGTTTACTACTCTACTTACATTATTAATTTAATGTGACCCCAAATTAATTCCCCCTAATGTATAAGAAGTATTTTTCAAAAAAATAAAAAATAAAAAAACAATTATATTATATATATTTATATATATATATTTTTAACAATTATAATTAAAATTTCGATTTTTAATGACTATATCAGAAAATATCCTATAAATAATGTTTACCACATGATTAACCAAATTCTCACAGATCTGGATTTCATCCCCCTGATCTCTTTCCGCTTTTTAAAATCACCTTCCTGCGATTTTAGACACAAGAAACGAAGAAGTCTTTATTGGCTTTCAAAATCTGTAGATATTCGTAGGAAGATTGGATTGATAATGGGAAAAGGAGGGAGTGGGAGAGGGACGAAGCATCCAATCTACATAGGAGTGAGGAAGAGGAGATGGGGGAGGTGGGTTTCCGAGATAAGAGAGCCGACGAAAAATAAGAGGATCTGGCTGGGGTCTTTTCCGACGCCGGAAATGGCTGCCCGGGCGCACGATGCGGCCGCCTTGGCGCTGAGGGGGCCGTGCGCAACGTTCAATTTCCCTGAATCGATTCAGTCGCTTCCCCGCGCGTGCAGTTGTTCGGCCGCCGACATACAGGCCGCCGCCGCCCAGGCTGCCCATGAATCTTCTTTTCAACACCAGCAATGTCAAACATCAGAGCAAAAAGAGCAGCCTCGCTCCAGTGCTAACATTACTAATAATGTGGATTCAAGGTTTCAGACGGTCACGAGTCCTCAGCAGGGTCACGACTTCTCAGCTCATATCTCTGAAACAAGGAACGGCGAGGACGTGGACTGTTGGTTGGACTTGCTCATCAACATTGCAGACGGACTGCCGCTCGGATCGGCGCTCCTCCATCACAATCAATTCGTTGCAGAGGACGAACAAGATTATGGGTTCGTTTCTCTTTGGAATTTCACCTAAACGAAAGAGACTTCATTTAGTGGTGACAAAGGAGAAAGTATTCTGAACAAAGCAACGTTCGTGCAGTATAGGTCCCAAAAAAAGGGTAAGTGTAGTCTGCTATAGTTGATGGGTTTTGTTCTAAAAGTGTACCTGCAACGTTCTGTTTTCTCTTCTGCTACGTTCAACATGTACATACTTGTTTTCTATGTTAGAATTTCACTCTTCCGGTTCAAAGAACGTTTCTGCTCTTGATGTTATTTTCGATGGTTTTGTATGTGCTTGAAGTTAGTAATAAATATGAGTCATTGATCAGGTCTGAATACTCTTGGAAGATAGAGCGGTAATCTTAGAAAAAGGCTTCCTAGAGAATGCATCAAATTTTCTGGCACTGATAAATTGTATTTCAAGCTTTATATCATGGAGTTATCACAGATGTGAAGGAAGAGAATCAAGAGGACTTGGACTTGTGGGGCTTTTTTTTTTTTTTCACTGTCTATACTTGTATGTATGTCTACTTAAGTACTAGGAATACACGTATGATGCTTTCGAGGGGAGCATAATGAAACTACGAGATATTCTAAAAATTATGATTTTCGTGTTTGAAGCCACGTACACATGATCAATGCTTGAAAATCGATTTTTTAAGGAATGAATTTTTTCTTAGTTTCTAATAAAGAGCTAGGTATATGTGCAAATAAGTTGGGATATATGTGTAAGAAAATCATTACACGGTTTTAGTGTATTGATGTCAACGAAATGGTCGAGTGTTTATAAATTAAATTCTATTATATTTAATTATATATTTTTTATTTAGTATAAAATATAAACTTTAATGAAATAATATTTAATATAAATTTTAATGAAATAATATTTCTTACACGTACGTGAATGAAATTTTTTTTTTTTTTCAATGAAATGAAAATTTTGTATTAAAGTATAATCATATCATATAAAAAGAGGGTTAGGTGGACGAATCACACCCCGAGTGTTCAACGTTTGCAAAAAGACAACCAAACCAGTGCTACTTGTCCGCAAAATTGCAAAAAGATAATCAAACCAATTCCACTTGTCCATAAAAGAGGTTGCTACTGCAGAAACCGTCCGAAAAACCGAAAGCCAAAAAACAAACATAGTCTAAAAAATCATACCGCCAAAGGCGGGAGCACCAAGATCAATAGTTTCATAATTATATGTTAAAACCAAAAACCACCAAGTATTAACACCTCAAGCCATTATGAAGTGGGAGGATTTGCTTCGTCTAAAGTATCAGGATCCTCATTATGGCACCACACATTCCCGGGATGTCTAGAGGCCACTTGGTTGGCTGATCATCGGCCATACCTTCTGTATTAATTGTAAGGGTGACACCAGTATCATTCTAGCCACCATTTGTGCCAGTATCATTCCAGACATCATTTCCTCCAACTACTCCATTGGTCCAAACATCACTCTGTCGACAAGATGTCAGGCAATCACCCTAGCCACCACCATGGTGGGAAGAGCTCCATGAGCCTGAACGACGAGTGGGAGTCCATGCATGCGGTCCCTCCAATGCCCAGTATCATCTCTAATGAGGGGGATGATGGAGCGGACAGGAGCGAGACCTCGAACAAGCACCACGCTCAGGTGGTCCACGACTCATCGAACAAGGGGTATTCTCTCAATGATCAATGAGCTCCTCCAAATGGCTAAGTTCTATCTACACCTTTCTCACCTGTGCATTAATATGAAGCCACACATCATAAAATATACAAATATTATCAGCTATAGTAAAATCTATAGACCGAGGCTTATCATTAAATACAATATTATTCTTGCATTTCCAAATATGGAAAAGGATTTTGAGTCGAAACAAATTCAAAACTGCAACAAGAGGCTTGAAAAAATGGGCTTATCACCAATCAGGTTATGGAACCACTGTAAAGGCCTTTGAAGAAAATGACTAAAAAATGACTCAATCCATGTCCATGCTTGTCGAGCTTTAACACAGTGCCAAAAAACATGCATAATTGATTCCTCCTCCCCACAAAAAGCACAAGTGGGATGAAAAATTCCCAAATGAGTAAACCGATGACCAAGAGGAAGACCATGATACAACAAGCTCCAAGAAAAACATGTTTGTTTGGGTTCCACATAATTGGCCCAAAGTATTCAAAAATGATCCCGCCATTTAAATCTGGAAGAGAACAAATCCCATCACTTATTGAGCTTGGGAACCATAGACAAATTTGGCGAAAGCCAACTATAGCCATTCTTGGTTCTCTAATTAAAAAAGGAGTTCTTTTGAACTAATGCCATTCAGACCACCAAGGTCTCAGAGTCAATTGCCTCATCTTGGGCCAAAGAGAGAAAAATGTACAATTAACCACTATATCATAAGTGCTCTTATCTGACTACTTAAGGGTAAAATTCTTCTTGAAAAAAGGGATCCAATCCAGCAAAAAGAGACTGAAAAAATCATATAGGGATGAAATCCCTTTTCTAAAAAATTGAGAAGCATAAATCCACTAAATGTTAGCTAATGGTTGTGACTAAAATTGAATAATAGGAGACCACCATACACATAACGAGGCAAGAGGAGTGCCTCGGACCCTTTACCAAGAATTTTCATTGGAACCAAGGTTTGACAGCTTCCCAAGCTTTCCAAATACTTTTAACTCATTATTCTTATAAATTGTATATAACGTTATAAATATAAAAAACATATAAAATATAACATAAAAATACAAAAAAAAAAAAAAGCTTAGTAAAATAATAACTCTTTGATATATTGTAATGAAAACACAAACCTCTTAAACTTTATGACTAGTCACCCTCTTGTTCTTTTTACTTATAAATATAAAACATAAACTTGAATAAAATGATAACTCATATATTTACATAAATTTATTACAACAAGAACATGTGTTGACTAGTCACCCTGTTTTTCTTTTTACTTACAAATATAAAACATAAACTTGAATAAAATGATAAATCATATATTTACATACCCTTTCTTAGCGTTAAAAGACAAATAAAAAAAGTCCTTGTATTGTCCTTTAACCTTAAAAATATAAAATATAATTTTAAATGAAATGATAGCTTAAATACTTACATGTTGTGCTTTGTGCTTTATTGTTGAAAGAGAAATATATAATACTGTACAATGAAATAAGATGAGATTACATACATAATTTTTTATATTTATATTTTTCTTAATATAAAGTGTTTTATTATTGAAAGACAAGTATATAAGATTGTACAATGAAATAATATGAGATCACATACATGATCCCTTAGTGTTGAAAGATAAATATATAAGGTTGTAAATGAAATAAGATGAGATTATATGCATAACCCCTTATATCTATACTTCTCTCTTAACATATGGTGCTTTATTATTGAAAGACAAATATATAAGATTGTACAATGACATAAGATGAGATTACGTGCATAACCCATTATATTTATATTTGGGACAGGTGTAAATTTTATTTTCATAAAATAAGTTTTAATCAAGTGTTTAATTATTTATTAATTTTATTTAATTTAAATTATAAATATCATACTGGTTAATAATAAACAAATATGTAAGTAGAAAGTAAAATATGAGTAAACAGTTTTTTATTTTATAAGAAACTTAAAAAATTAAGTTATTACCTAAAAAATATTTAGGTAATATAGCACAATTTTTTTAGTAGTCTTTATTAGAATTAGGAATAACCTAGTTAACAATAAGAGGAAGAACAAATATATGAAAAACTTAATCCATGTAGTAGATACTACAATAAAATTGATTATCGAGGATGAGATGATCAAGCATGATATCATAATTCTTAAAACCAAAGAGTTAATATGTAACTTCCATGGATACTAGCCAAGTTTTTATGAGATTTAAAATTGGATCAAGTGGAAGTGGATAAATTGCTTCATGGGTTTTCCAAAAGTATTTTTTTATTATTCTCTTCTCAATACAAAAATAAGAGATAAAATAATGGATGGTGGACCTTGGTTTAGGGGCAAATATGCGTTATAGTTAAGATCATGGAGTAATTTCTTTTGTGAATACAAAGACTATTAAAAGAATTTCAGTGTGAATTATGATATTTGGACTTGCTTATTAGCTCATTAATAAGGAGGATTTGAGTAATATTGGTGATACTATATGGGATTTCATCTAGGAAGGAACCGCTACTAATGAGAGAAAGCATGTTGTGTACACTTGAATATGTGTTGTCATGTATATTTCAAAAATTTAACTATAGTCTATTAAGATTAAATTTGAATCAGGAGAATGTGATAAATTAGTCGATTATGAAAATATTGCAATTTGTTGTCACAAACATTATGAGACACATATGGTAAGATATTGCAAAGTGAAAATAATGGAGAAAGAGATGGAAAATTTTAGGCATGAGATAAAATTCAATACAAAAAAGGAGACTAATGAAATCAAAGATTTTGTACTTCTCAAAAAAGGAAAGAAAAACCCCTCTACATCATCAAATGACAAAGACCATTATAGTCAACTTGAATCCACTATTAGAGAGAAAAGAAATGACACAAAATATGAGAAAGTACAATGTGCAAGTTGAAATATAGGATTTAAGGGTCTAAAGGAAAATGGAGAGGTAATTTTTATAGCAAATAAGGTGAAGAAGGTCAAGGTTAATCTAATAAAATCTTTTCCATTTCCCTAAGTATCATAAAACCATATCCTTGCAATAAAAATAAAAGTGGCATAGAATGTATTTGGTGTAGTTTAGGATTTCAAGTGTAACAAAATAAATAAAGGCATAAGTATATCATAAAAATTTAAGGTTTCTAGGGTAACATAAAAAAAAAATTACTATGGAGGATCATCCTTGTACTTTAGGATTTTGGAGGCTACATAAATAAAAAAGTTTCTCTGATTGATTCCTTACATTTCATATTCTTTAGGGAAACATAAATTTTTATAAGATAAGCCTCATTATGAATAATGTGGAATAAGAGAAGAGATTTATGAAGATGAAAGTGTTGACAAGAATGGAAAAAGGAGATGAATTTCATAAAATAATAAAAAAAGAGAAATAGCAACTTGAGGGAATTTCAATTTGAGAAGCCAAATAAAAATATCACAAGTGTTAATAGCAAGTGGGGCTAAGCCTACTAATAAAAATAAAAAGTATAATTAAGTATAGTTAAGGACATGTTGCGCAAGATACATCAAGTATAACTAAAGGTTCCTTATACCATAGAAGAGATGATTTAATTAAATTCTAAACTTACCTATATTTCCTAGTAAGAGCAAGAAAATATATTGATAAAATAAAAAGGTTAAATACCAAGAAAATATCTCCTACTACCTTAGAAGAAATGTTGAAAGTAGATCATACACTTAGATATATCTTCAAATAAATTCTATCAAGAAGAAAGAAACCACTAAACCTACATACTTGAGAGTAAAATCTTACCTATGGTAAACTCAAATAGTTATACCTACACCACGGGAAACAACATCATAATATACTATTGTTTTTTTTTTGGTAAAATTAAGGGAAGAGGGTTTTGAAAGGGTCCCAAGACCTTTTACAACTGAAATTCAAGTAAAAATATATTAATTTAAGAAATAGCTTAATGAAAATTTGAATACTCACATTGTATACATGATAAGACTACCTACATTACCACTATTATATTAATGATCACAAAACATTAACATATTTCATAGTGTATTTTGTAATGTATATAAATATTGTCTAGAATTACACTCCAAAGCTATAAAAATGTTATAGCAAGATATTGAAAGGCCCTATGTTAGATTGGTATACATATTACCTAATGGTTTAACTATAATAGTTGAAAAATTAATCAATCTTATTACATATAATTTTAGGACTAACACAACACAAGATAATTTATGACTACAAATAAGTTTAAAACAAAAGAGTTGAAAGTTTAATTAGACGATGGAAATAGATATCAAGTGAAGCATTACATAAAATAAAAATAATCTAAAATACCTGTTTATTAAATATATCTTACTATCATATAGAAATATCCTTGAGCACCAAAATAACATTATAAATTTACAATATTATGTGGAACATGGTAGTACTTTAGAAATGCAAGTGGATTAAGAAGGAAGTCTAAAGCATAAATATAAAATTAACAATATAGTTATTACTGGAAATGGTGTTATAATTATTAAATTTATGCACAATATAACTAATACTAATGATGAAGGACAAATAAAAAACCATCCTATCTATTTATAGGAAAACTTAAGTGCAATCATATTAGAAACCATAAGTTAATTATGCTTTTTGTGGGTTTATACCCTAAAAATGGATCAACATAAAATATCTATCTCTAAATTAAGAGTCGACCAATTACATGGACCAAAGAGAAACAATATCCCCTTGGTTCAAAGAGAGCTCATTTTCCTTTTGGTATGGTAATCCCAGATATAATTTTAAAATTATTATCAATTCAATAGATTTTTATATTCTATTATATTTGGAAACAATGATACTTTAAGTATATTCTAAAAATATAAAAAATATATTTGATTCTATGGTTGCTACATACATTTATAAAGGATAAAAACCTCAATATCCAAAAAAATCTTAACATCTATAGAAACTCTTTCTTGGATAAAATACGGTATCACACAAGAGTCGCCTAAGGTTGTGAATAAAATGTATTATACTTATTATAAGCTTGTAATTGATGACACTAACATGAAACTATTTAAAGATAGGGAAAATATTACCTTTAGTCTAAAAATTAAATAGATGATAAACTACAAAGTCTAAAGACCCAAGTTTAGAATTCTAAATAGAATTTACCTTCTAAAACCTTGAGAATTTATTCTTTATAAAGAGAGATAATTATAATTATAGCCTTAGTGAGGCTTACAAATATTCCAATGTGTCTAAATATAAATATTATCATACTCCAATTTGTTCACTAGCTTCCAATGTTAAAGATATTTCTATTGGCTTATTATCTTACATTGATCATCACCCTCTTTATCTATACACTATGAAGATAAAAAATATTAATGGATTTTTATACCCTAGTATAAAATTACCTCTTCACACAAATCCTTCATCCATATTCTATTTTAGGAGGTGTTCTAGTCCTCTAAATTGGATAAGTTCAACTCTTAAGCCTTATTATACTATCCCCATTCATCGTATGCCTTATCCTAAGTTTTAAACTATATATTTCATATCAAATATTTTAGGATTTATTACACATGATAAAAAAATAGTTTAGTGGTTAGAACCACTCATGTAGAAAGAGTTATTGGTTGTGATTTCCACCATTTAAGTAAACCACATGGTTAGTGATATTACTATATATTTAGGTAATGAAATCTATATTTAAATATGTTGTTGAATAATGGAAAATGCATGAAGTATGTTTTATCATTGGTATTAGAGCATGATTATCTATTGGAGGGATGATGAAATCCTTCCACCCTACTCTATGGTGAATATTTCTTCCTCATTGGTAATTTGTACTGATGTAATACATTCACATGTCAAAAGCCTAGCCTTGAGGGAACGACCTTCATGCCTAGGAAGACAAACATCAACTATAATCCTCTAAGAATCCTAGAAGTATTCTTAACAAGTAGCATTGGGATGCTCACATGCTTATGTTATTTTCATCTATCCTTTCTTGGGATTCTTAGATTTTGAGTGTAAGAAATTAATATCACCTAGCTTGAGCATTTATCCCAACATGTTTCCCATTACTCCAATCTTATATTGCTTCCTTGGGTTGCCACATATTCCTTGAATAAAAGGGGTTGTTTATATCAGAAAATTATACACCTCAACATAATGTGCGGGCTCTAGGTTCATGACCCTAACTAGGGGGTATGGAGGACCAGTGACCTTCCATGCTAGGGTTCAATGGTTGGAACCCCTAAAGAAAATTTACTCTCCTCAAATATCAGAGCACAAATAACTTAAATTCATTCCCTTTGAAGCTTTTCTTAGTCCTCCATACTTAATATATTTTACCATCCTCTAATATTGTGACTCTTAGATACTTCATAGTTGTCAAAAATTCTCTTCTTTTTTTCCTTTGGAATATTTGAAATTTCTAATTTTTGGATATTTTTCTCTCCTTGTACCTTTTGGGATTTTTTCCATCCCCTAATTTTTGGGATTCTAGATAATACAATATTTTAAAGAGTTTCCCTTCTTCATTTGGTTAGAACTTCTGATTTGAATTTTACTTATATGAGAAGTCTCCTTCCCTGGGATATTTCATTTTGAATCTTGATTGGAACTTTTTCCCATGCTTATCCTATACTTTTCTTGCTTCTTGCTCTCTTTATATTTGCTTGGTGATGCTTCAAGAACATTCTCATGGAAATATTTTTCACTTGTAGTGAGAATTTACTAAACTAACCAAAGTGTAAAGTATGTACATTATAATTGGTTGCATTTTACACTACCCTTGGCCCTACAATATTGTACTAAACCAAAACATTATGAATATTACATGGATGACTACATTCATGTCTCTACTACTTGATGCACTATTTTTTAGACTTATCTCCATGACCTTTATACCAAGTAGAGACGTCAAAATTAAAGGTGCATAAAAATGTCAACAGGGAAGAGTTTGAGAGTGAATAATTTAGAAAAAATAGGAAAAACTGTTGGGCTATCAAATATTTATAGTTTGTTTTGAAAAAATATCAAATAATATAGTAAGAGGATACTAAAATTTTGAAATGTTCACTATCAATGGTACATGATACCTTTATTGTTTTGATCAAGGGAGGATAATCCTATGTTATCTCAATAATCATGGACAAGACAATGGTGATTCTAAAGCAATAAATTTGAGCACTTGATATGAAACAACTTGAATTTTAATAGGTCCATTTTGAATGCGATCCTTCTTCATCCATTGATTCTAGTCTAAATGGTCTAGAAAAGGAGGCCAACAAGAAGGACCGAAATTCCCTGTATAAGGAACTTAAAAATAAAACACATTTATCAATGGTACATCATGGCACTAGAAAAAGGAAGTATGAATACATTGCTTATCATAAGAAATGACTTATTTAGATGATAAATATTGAGATATCAAAGAGAAAGTGGGAGGTGATTGAACTCACCATAATGTGTAATGTTTAAGATAAGAAATGGTAATAGATGATTAAGATCACTATAACTGAATACATAGTAGCACATGACATAGACCCTCCCATGAGGATAGTGAGGAGGAATATGTTTATTGAATTGATTCAAGATTGATCCTTATGAATAATTGTGTCCCTATTCACAAGGATATGTTCAATGTGTTTGTAATTTCCATTAAAATTGTATTTGATGTATTCAGTAAAGGCTCATGCCACACTTAAGGTGAATAATTGAGTATCTTTATTCATAAGATGATCTAAATCAACAAGACCTAGTCTAACTGATTGTTTTGTGATTGGTGTGTGTCCTAAGTCACAACTATTGTGAATAGTAGTGTGTTTCGATGTATACAAATTTTATGTTAGGAATATTTTATTAAAAATAAAATCATTCACATAACTATTGCTATTAAATAGAATTTCATAAAATAATAGTATATTATAATCTAGAATGTAAATACAAAATTAAAGCAATCTCACAAAACAACACAAAATCGTAGGCCTCTTCGAGGGGGAAACCTCCTTCAATACTTTCATTAATTTATAAAAATATCTTTTAAAGATACACTTCTTTCAAACCCAACCAAATGCACAATAGTTGTCTTACATGCAAAATATCACTCGAGCTAGAATCACCTACAAAAAATCTATTACATTCTTGATAATGGTTACATGAAATGACCCTTCTTGTTTAGGTGCCTTACATTCCACATATATTACAAAGCATTAAAAAATAACATTATAAATGAATCCCTACATTACAAGGGGGTTATTACATAATCATATGAGAATTACAAAAATAGTGTTAGGATGGGGTCCTAATAGGATCTTCACCTTCAAAAAGCCTTGTCCTCAAAGTTGTAGATGAGAAAAATAGTGCTATAATTGTTGGAGAGACTCCCAAGTAACATATTTTGGTTGGATTCCATACCATTAAGCAAGAACCTTAGTGATTACACAATATTGAAGAGTGTGTAATCTACGATATGATAGTTATTCCAACTTGAGCAAGATAGAACTCTATTCATCTAGTTTGGATAAAATAGATTGAACCTGTACCCAATTGCCCATAATATTCTTGAGAGAGGATACATGAATGATAGGATGGATCTTGGATTTTGATGGGAGGACAAATTTGTAGGTAGTTGCACCAATATTTTGTAAGACCTAGTAGATTCCATAGTATTTGGTAATGAGATGTTAGCACTTGTAAAGCTAGAGTGATGATTGTTTATATGGCTACAATCAATGTAAAACCATATCATCAACTTCAAAGTTATGCTCAGAATGGTATTGATCAACTTGTTTCCACATCCAATTCTAGGTTAATTCTATATTCATTCTTAGTTGATAGAGGACTACAACATGTTGGCAAAGTGTAGTGTCAACAACATGGACCTTGGAGCTACCTGAAATGTAGAAGAAGAGCATTGATGACTACTTCAAAAGGGGTACATTTATCAAAGCGTTATATGAAGTGTTATACCACCATTCAACCAATGGAATCCACTTTTCCCATTATATAGGATTATTAGAGGTAAATCAATGAAGGTAGATATCGAAATATTTTTTGGTAATATTTTTTTGACCATTTTTTTTGTGGATGATAAGGCTAAACTCATTTTGAGCTAATTTCCCTAAAAGTTAAACAATTCTTGAGAAAAATTACTAATGAAGGTAGGATCTCAATCAAATAGAATGGATGCAAGTATGCCATAAAGGAAACAATAGAATCTAGAAAAATGTATGTGATGATTGAGGTCGTGTTAGGATGAAAGAGGGAGAAAAAAGTGCATGCTTCCTAAGATGATCCACTACCACCACAATAATTGATTTACCTCTAGACTTAGGTAACCAATAAAATCCATAGAAATATTGGTCCAAATTTGTTTTGGAATATGTCACACTCTAATATAAAATTTTGAATGTCTTTCTTCATAACCTTCCAAAATAAAGTATGTTTAATCCATTCATAGGCCTTGAGGAAACCAGAATGGCCTACAGTACACAAAGCATGCATCTCCTTAAATATGAGTTCCTATAGTTAAGGAGTGTGGGGGCTAACAAGGCATTAGATATATCTCAAATCTTGTCTATCCCAAGTGTAGCCTAGACATGAGGCAGGTGTTGTTTGTAGTCTTGAGTCCTTGAGCACGTCCTCACAGAGAGAATTTATCCACTAATGTATGGGAAAAGAGATGCCATATCATATACTTTGAGCCTCAAATTTGTGAGGGAGTGCATCCACCACAATGTTGTCCTTACATTTTTATAGGTAATCTTAGCCCATGAGTTTAGAGATCTACTTTTGTTATTCTGTGGTGGTGACCCACTACTCCAAAAAGTGGTTGAGTTTGGTGGTTTGTTTTGATGGAGAAATTATGCTTAATGAGATAGGGTCACCTATGAGTAACCACATACAATATTGTAAGCATATTGTTCACATAAATTGAATTACCCAAATTTTGACTTAAGAGTACTTTTCTAGTGAAGGTATAGGGTCATCCTTCCTATAAAAAAATGTATCTAATGCTATTTTTTGAAGCATCACTTTCAATTACAAATGGTTTAGAGAAGTTAAACATTTCTAAGAATGGAGTGGTTGTCATATCATGCTTTAGATAAATAAAATCTTGTTAATTTGGGCCTATCCAAGTAAAATAATTTTTTTAACATCATCGTTTAAAGCAATAACAATGTTGCCATAGTTGTGATAAATTTGTGGTAATAGCTTGTGAGTCCCAAAAATATACAAAGGCCTTTAAGAGTGTGAGGATTTAGCCAATATTTAACAACATGAAAATTTGTAGGGTTAAAATTAACTTCATCATTGGTGACAATGTGTCCCAAATACTCTACTTTGATCAACCCAAAAGAACACTTGGACCACTTAGCATAAAGATGATGTTGAGCCAAAAAATACAAGGTTTGATCCACATGGATGAGATTCTCTTCCCAAGAGTGACTATAAACTAAAATATCATCAAATAAAACTAAAATGAATTTATGAAGGAAAGGGCATAAAATGTTGTTCACGAGGCTCTGAAATGTAGAAGGGATATTTGTCAAGCCAAATGACATAACCAAAAATTCATAATGACCCTCATGATTTTATAATATTATTTTGGTAATATCATCCTCCTTGAGTCGTATCTGGTGGTAACTCGAGCGAAGATCTAACTTGGAGAAAATGTAGGACCATGTAACTCATACAACAAATCAGCTACCATGGGAATATGAAATGTATCCTTAATGGTGAGCTTATTGAGATCATGAAAATCTATACATAGCCACCAAGACCCATATTTCTTGTGAAACAATAAGTGTGAAGAAGAATATTAACTGTTACTAGGCTAAATGATGTCAAATTTTAACAATTTTTATACAATTTCTCTATTTTTGACTTAAGTGCATGGTGGTATAAATAAGGTCTTGTAAGAAGGATATTCACACCAAATAAAGTAATACAAAATTTTAATGAAGGAACACAATGATAAAACAATGTAAAATAATGCATCTTCCATTTTATCTATTTATTATTACCTTTCAATGTTATTACAATCAAAATCCCCTCTTAGGGTATGCTACCAAATCGATACAATGATACATAGCATCATGATTAAGGTCTCTTGGTGCAATAGAAGAATATCCATGCCAACACAAATCGTAGGGAAGCAGGTTTTAGACCACCACATGAGGGTTGTAAGTGAAGTATTTTGCTATCTTTTATACTTGTAATCTGCACACAATAAAATGGAAGAAAATTAGTAGCATGTGCAAGGCCCATCGAAGTTAGATCCATTTTCAATATAAATATGAATGAAATGAATGAAAAAGTAGATGCATATATGCAATAATAGAAATGTAAACTAATGCAAAATAGTAAAATGAACTAATATAAGCTAATATGCAGTAAAAATAGTAAATATAATAACTTGATCGTAACCATCTTGAAGCAAGACGATTTTGTCTATGAATCATATTGTAGCAATTCAATCACTATTCTAGACCTATGTTTCTTTATTGCCAAGTCCTAGCAATGTTTAGGATGACCTAAGAAGATTTGTTGATGGATATTTTATATGGGGAGGCAATTTTAGTGAAATCAAATATGTTAGAATAATAAATTATATCCTAAGTTGTTACTAGGATAATTTGTGTGGTTGAGATTAGCTTAGTTAGTTATGATCCAATGGATCAGATTATAAGGACTTGCTATTTAAGCAAGGCCCTTTCAATAGAATAAAATCAAGTCATTTCCATTTCCAACATGGTATCAAAACGAGCTTTCCCTACCCTGTGATCCTGAGGAGATTTTCCTCGAGGGGGGATTTCCCTCATAGAAATCCCCCCTCATTTTTTTTCCTCCATTTTATTTACTGAGGGGGTATGCTTTCCATATTTTGATGGATCAGAAACCAGATGGTCATTTTACTTTGGGAGGTTATTTTTTAGTTTTTTAGGGTTTCCAGTTTCCTGTGGGGATGGTTGTGTATGCTTCATTTGGTGCTCTGTTCTAAGTAGATGTTCTCGAGGAACTGTTTTTGCCCACCACTATTGAAATTTGCTTGGTGCAATGGTCCACAACAAGTTCATTTTTTTGGGGAGTGGCAATCCATTAATTTTGTTTGCCCATATTCCCTTCATGAGAACTCATTAGTTGGAATGTCATCCATTTTCAAGTTGACTATAGGCACCCTGATTGTTTTCTTCACTCTTGATATTTGGAGCAATGACATGATGGCCACCAGATCATGGAGGAAGTACCACGAGATCTTCTTGCAATATTTTTTTCAGGCTCTGAGACCTCATCCTCATTGAAGAAAAATTTGTGTGGGAATCCAACGACCATGCTATTGTTTTTTCTCATTATTCAACCGTGATAGCGCATGACTATATTTTGGGCTATTTTTTCTTCTCATGCCATAAGAGGAGATTTTTTTTTGTACAACGATATAGCCCAATAACCCTTGTTTTTTCTATGCACCAACTAATTTTTTTTTTGGCCCGGTAGATTTTGAAGAAGTGGCATCGATGCCATCATATTTTTTTCCCTCAAGGTTGGAAATATTATGATCCAAGAGGGGCCATTTTTGAACGAAGATTTTATTTTTTATATAGCATTTTTGAAAAATAATGACTGCATCATGCATTAATATTTTTTCCAACGATGACAGTGACCATGAACATGCAGTATTTATGTTCTTTACACGACATCATTTTAGATTCACTTTAATTCCATGTGGATATGATTCACCATAAATACCAAAGTTTGAGCCTCCGAAGGTGTGCGCTCCCGATTATTTTTAGGAGCCTTTGATGTAAGTGAAATGACGACTTTCGATGATGAAATTTGATATTAAAATACCTAATAGTGTGAAATTTGCTATCAAAATTTACTTGATTACAGCCATGTTGATCGAATAGAACACGACATGCACGTTTCAGAGTTGATATTTATGTCCCCGTATTTTTTTAAAGCTCTCATCTAAAAAATCAAAGCGACCCATGCACTCTTTTCAGCATCATAAAAAAATAATGGTTGTTCTGTAACAATCATCGGGCGCATTAAATGTTTTTTTTTTTAGTTTTGCAGGAGGAATTGTGATGTCAAAAAGTGCAGTGGCATGCTCGAGAATAGATATTATGGGAAGCAAGAGACTCATATTGTGTAGGAGAATATGCATCTAGTGAAACCGCTTCGTGTGAGCATCACCACTATTAATGGGTAATTTTTTTAACTATTGTTTGAGGCCTTCACTTCCTATGCATGGAGGTTCTACTACAGTAGTCCACTTTTGAGCGAAGAAGATTTTTTCAAGGTGAGGTTCCATACAATGGAGATGAAACCATTTTGACTGCTTCATTGATGGCTACGTGGATATTTAAGGAGCCTGATGTGATCATGCTCCATGTATGTTGAAAGATACTGTTGTGATGATAGACCAAAATGTAGACGACTTTCAAAATGTGTGATTCAATGATGTAGATGGCTTAGAGATTCCTCATATCACTATGCAGATATATTTCCTCCCCAATTATCCATGATGGTTGTCACGTATAGTCGATTGACACACAAAGTAAGTTGTTGGTGGGCATGGATTGCATTTTATTTGCAGGATTTTATTTTTGTGTTCTGCTGGGGAGATTTTTTTTTGCTAGTGCCATGCATTTGAAATCTAAAATGGAGGGAACCTGATCTACTACAGTGATGGTATTATTTTGGGAGCATTTTTTCTTCTCGTGCCATAGGAGGAGAAATTGTTTTGTACAACGACACAACCCAATAACCTTTGTTCTTTCTGTGCACTGAATAATTTATTTTTGGCCCGGTTGAGGTTGAAGAAGTGATGTTGATGTCGTCATATTTGTTTCCTTCAAGGTTGAAAATATTGTGATCTAAGAGGAGCCATTGTTGAGTGGAGATTTTATTTTCTGCATAGCATTTTTGAAAAATAATGATTGCATCATGTGTCATTATTTTTTCCAATGGTGATAGTGATCGTGAACATGCAATATTTATGTTTTTTGCATGACAACATTTCATATTTGCTAAATTCCATGTCGAGATGATTCACCATAAAAATAAAAGGTCAAGCCGTCGAATGTGTGGGCTCCCGGTTATTTTGAGGAGCCTTTTATGTAAGTGAAATGATGGCCTCTGATGATGAAATTTGAGATTCAAATACCTGACTGTGTGAAATATGCTATCCAAACTTACTTGATTGCCATCATGTTTATCAGGTGGAACACGGGATGCACATTTCGAAGTTGAGATTTATGTGCCCACATTTTTTTTGAAGCTCTCATCTAAAATAGCAAAGGGACCCATGCACTCTTGTCAGTTTTAGAAAAAAAATATGGTTGTTCAATAACAATCATCAGGCATGTTAAATATTTTTATTTAGTTTGGTGTGAGGAGTCGTGATGTCAAAAGTGCATGTTAAATTGCCTCAAAATTGAAATTGGATACCACAAACCCAGCGGATAGAAGTAGTGGGTGGTAGCAGAAGCTGAGGAGTAGTGTAGCCATGATGTTTTTTGATGAGAGTAATAAGTGGGAGAAGGCCAAAATATTTTCCCCATAGTCCCTCGATGCCCTAGTTTTTCAAGGCAAAATGGGCCTAATTTGTATACCTCAACTCATTTTTTTGAGATAAGAATGAGCAGTTTCACCACCACTAGGGCTATCATGTGCACATGTCATACCTACTTTATCAATATTTCATTATCCTCCATATGCAGTTAGAACCCTATGCACTGGTGCATTGTAGAAAGTGTAGGCCCGCAAGGAAGGCTCTTTATTTTTTTGAGGATGGAGATCAACATTCATACCACTGCTCCTTTTGTGAGAATCGTTGTCACACCACCCATGGCTCCTGATGTTGTTTGAATCCTTATTTACACACATGATGCTAGTTGTTGGTCAAATCCCTCAAATAGTGAGCTAGGGCACTGGCTACGACGATGGTTGATCTTGGTGTAGTGGCATTGGTGGTCAACGGTACTCTTATATATTTTTGGGTGGAGCTGCTCATGGGTGGGATACATACTATTGGTTCCAAATTTAAAAATAGAATGGGCCCAATTAAGTTAAAAAAAAAATGAATGTTTTTTATATAAAAAAAAATGGGAGAATTTTTTTAAGCCATGAGGATTGGCTTCATACAAGCTTTATATTTTTTAAAGCATTGGGAGCACTTTATAATTTTTGGCATATAAGAACATTCTCCTACAAGAGAAAATATTTTTTTTTTGAGGGACATTTTAAAATTTTTCCATGTGAAGGACAAGAAGATTTTATTTTTTGACCCAATTATAAGGTTATTTATAGTCATCGAAAAGGTTTTTCAAGAAGAACACATTGGTGGCATCCAATTTCAATTTTGAGGTAGTTTAACATGTGTTTTGTGGCCTTAAATTTATTGTATCATGGAGTGCATTCTTGGTTGAACCCGACACTCTCAAACATTTTCTAGAGTGATCCTAGTATCTTGCCATCTCCTCTATAGCACCTAAAATATACTATGGATGGTTACCCATGTAGTCTGGTAGGATGAGGAAATCACCATAAAGAGACGTTTGAGAGCTACATGGTGCATTTTATTCCCTTGAAGTAAGTTGTTTGTCCACTTTTTTTGGACCTTGTTATCAACCCATTGTGTTCATATAGGTGGAAACCACTACTTATGCTTGTGGAGTTGATTTGGACATCCCTTACAATTCTTGTGGTTCTTTCCACACTATCTTCACACTCTTATTTTTGTATGACACTTTAATTTTAGTGGTTTTTTTCTTTTAGTGACATTTTTTCATGGCTCAAAGCCTTGATCTGTTTCACAGACACCAGTCTGGGAGTATTGTTTAATTCTTTCAATGATGAGTCTCTACTATTTTGAGACATTTGATGGATCCTTTGTAGGTTTCATTATGGAAGTTGTCCTAGAGAGAGTTGAAGAGGACATTTTCCTTCCTCTCCATCCTCAATGAACATATTCCTACTTCTTATTCTTCTTCTATTATGGTAGGTGGTTTTCTACCTTATGGTTTTTTATTCATCTCTCCACTAGAGTTTTCTTATGCATATATTGTACATGAGTACCTTATCAGGCATTTTTATCACAACTTATACTTGTGGATACGTCACTTATTTGATTTTTTTCTTTTTCACTACCTCCTAGTATCACTTAATGGGGGTGTTAGAATATCCTAGTACCACTTAAGGGAGGTGTTAGAATAATAAATTATATCCTAAGTTGTTACTAGGATAATTTGTGTGGTTGAGATTAGCTCAGTTAGTTATGATCCAATGGATCATATTATAAGCACTTTGTTATTTAAGAAAGGCCCTTTCAATAGAATAACATCAAGTCATTTCCATTTCCAATAGAATAATCATCATAGTGGGGGTTGTTGATTATGCAAAATAATGAAGTGTGACATTCAATCCTTTGCAGTAATTTGGCAACATGGTTTGAGCAGTGGGAAAACCTTGTCGATTGATTTTTGCAGCACTTAATTGCATAAAATTGAAATTTGAAGGAAATTTAAAACTAAGGGGTGAGTGCTATTTTATAGATTTTTTAATCAAAGCTAGAGCACTCTGCATGAAAAATCAAAAGGGGTAATTCACATTTGAAAAATAAATTCATGCCCTAGAAGAGCTCATTGCATGAAATAATTCAAAATATTTCATGAAAAAGTGTCTTAAATTGGTACAATTGCATGCACAACATTAAAAATTAGTTTAAAAGGCTAGTTGTTATTTTTAATTTTGACTTTTCATGGTCATATCGATTTGAGACAGCCATGGTCTAGAGACCATCTTGGGTAGAGATGGTTAGGTAGCTTATGAGAAACACTACCCAAAATCATCAAAAACCATCAATTTAGTCCTAGGACTATCCAAGGTGGTCTGTCAGGGCAGTAAAAAGGCCTTTTGGTGAGTCTCCTTCAAATAATGCATTTTAGGTATCTTTAGATACCCCCTTTTGAGATGCTTTGTACGTAAGCACAATGTGGAGCAAAACTAGATGATCTAAAATTGTAGTATTGATTATAGATGATTTTTATTGAATAAATCAATGTGACATGCCCTAATTATGGAAAGTGTTAGCTTTGTATGGGAGGTAGTACAACCACAAGATGTAATATAACTAATCTAAGATAATTATAAACTAACTACATAATAATATGCAGGAAAATAATGAGATTAACATCTACAAATAACTCAAAAATATTCCATTAATGAGAGTGATAAAAATAGTACAGTGCTACATAATGGATGACATGAACACTCCATGAAATAATATTAAAGGAATAAATTGTACCATACCACACACTACTCTATGTCTATCTATATATTCTCTATATCTATCTATTTCCACAACACTCACTATAAGGCCTTTATATAGGAAGATAGAATCCTTGGCCCTTACTCTACTAAGACTCTTGTACATATCGACTACATGCACATTTAAACTTGTGCATTTATTACAATACTTGAAGTAACTATCTAACTTTAATCTAAAGTAAACTCATACTCTAGTTATGTAACAAAGGCAATACATTTACATGACCCAAATGATGTAATATAATCTAACACCCCTTGTATTACATTATTTGGGAAATATGGATATTTTATCTGGTACTAGAATTTGTATTCTCCTTCTCTGCTATCTATGTTCTATTCAATCATGTAGTTAGTATCTTCATACAATGCAAATAAATCTATAATCGAAGGTTCTTTCAATTTTTTAAATTGAAAATGTCCATCCAGTTTAGTCCTTGTATTTTATTATCTATTTATATCTTCTTTGCTATATTATCTTCTATCAAGTATATTTTTCCTCTTCCTCATTCTCTTGTGATTCTATATTTGTACTAGTGGAATCTCTGTTTCATGACAACTTAGTCTATCATCACAATAATATTGATTTGTATTACTAGTTTGCTTCATGTATTAAGGAAGTACAAAAATAATTAATGATAGATAAATAATCAAACATTCCTGTAATGTGAAGATAAATAATTTTTGCATATTCCACTAGGCTATGAAGAGGGATTCATGAAGATAATTAATTAATGCCCAAATTTACCTTATTTTTCATCTTTAAGTAATAATGAATTTTTTTATTTATCACTAGTAGATAGATACTTGTATCCTTCAAGGGTATCTATTAAGTTTTGGGAGTAAAACTCCACTTCATGAAATAGTTCTTTGTTATTGAAAGCATTTCTTAATATTTCATCCATATTTCTTCTTGAATGTCCTTGAGGTAGTATTCCTTATTATTCCTTAGAGTTTTGGAGATGGAACCTTTGATGTGGTCTACCTTATGACTCCCTAGTTTAAAGTATGTGAACCAATTTGATAAAACCTTTATAGACTTAGATTTTGTAGAATTCTTTATGTCTCCTAGTGGTTTAGAATAATCTATAAGCTTAATAAAGTTCTTAGTAAGTAATAGTTCACCTTTTGGGTTGATTTTGTAATATTTTGTACATAATAATAATCAACTCCTATATTACCTTATCTCTCCTAATGAACTAAGCACTTATAATTTAAAGTTCTCTATGGTTGGATTTCTTGTATCCCTCTAGGATGAGTATGATACAAGTGTAAGTAAATAATTCCAACTCCTTTAATTAAATAATGAACTTCCTTTTATAGCCCTTAACATCCAATAGATTAATATTTCTAAACTCCAATAATCTAAGTTTGATGTAACATACCTTATAATTCTCTAATTATGTAATTTTAGAAAATAATAATAGTATTTACAAATTAATATTCCAATTTACCAAGGTCGACAACCTTATATCTCCTACTTGGTTATTTACAAATATCTTAATGTTTAAATATAAGCAATTTTATGATGTCTTCTAAAATTACTTCCTTGCTTCTTAAGGTTGTTTTAATGGAATAATAATCAACCTTAGACTTAATACCTTATAACTCCTTATTGGAGGAAATTAAACATTAAATTTTAGAGAACCTTTACCTCCCTTCAATGTATTATGAGTGAGCTTTTAAATTTATGCTGCTCTTCTCCTCTAGAATGATGGTGGTCTTCCCTTCTCAACTTTAGGAATCAATGCTATATTTTGTTTTTGTTCTTCACTCCTCAAATGGCACTGGTTTCTTCTTGAGCATTCAATACTCTATTTTGTCACTGGTCTTCACTCCTCAAACAACACTAATGATAATCTTGTTGTGCTTTGACCTTGACAATGATGCTTCACTTTGCTTAGTGCTTTTACTTCACAACATGTATTTTTCTCACTACCTAATCTTCTTGTGGAAGCTATTAATAATCTCACAATATTGGAATAGGTGCCAAGTGGCACTCAATGTTACTCAACACCTTATATCCTTTGATGAGTGTTAAAACAAAACGTATTTTGTGCAAGTTTAATCCATTTTTTATCTGTAAATTTATGAAAACAAATGTATTTTGATGATTATTTTGTCTTATTCATGTGATTTAAAGATGAATTTTATCCATAATGACATAAATTATTTATGCTTGTATTTTATGCAAAAAGTGTACATTTTTTATGCATTTTTTGTAGGATAAAATTATGGGGGCTTTGTAGGAGATGATGCGGCAAGGCACAAACCAAACAACAAGCATGGATAGACTAGTTGTAATAATTATGTGTTAAGAAGACTCATGGATGAATGCTATAGAAAGGCTCTATAGAATATAGCTAAGAAAAGTTGTTACAGAAAGTGTCTACAGAAAGGTATTACAAAAATAATGTTGACCAATTCAAACCATCCAATGCATTGTTGTGCCATGTATAGTGACAACATAACATCATTATGATGCATATATAGTCAACATAGTTGAATGACATGTTGGCATTGTGCACAAGATTTTATATTTATTAAAGTTATTATAAAGTTGTTATTACAAAGTTATAAGATTGTTAGGTTGTTAAGATGTTTAGATTTAAACACAAGCCTATTTTATCTCTTTCTGGAATGAAGGATGAATATTTGTATTTGTTGCATCATTAGATTATTCAAATTAAGAACTTTTGTTATGTTAGTTTATCAGTTTTCACTTGGACCATAGTGATTTTGAAAAAGTCCAAGTTGGTTACAAAATAGTATTAGTTTAGATTATTATTGTTGTAAGGATAGTGTCTGAATCATCAAGCTGATAGAAACACATGGAAAAATACGTAGAATAATTTCATTAACAATGTCCAAGTGACATTATAAAATACAAGAGAGACCTTTGAAAAGGTCTAATATTTTGTATACAATTTCTACTATTTTGAAGGCTTGATGTTCGAGATCCTGTACATTTAAATTTTCATCAATAAAGTAGTAGCACTTTTCACAATGAATTTGGTAACTATGTTGATTTCATTATGATTTATTTTCTTATGTAATCTTTACTGTATTTTCCTGCATCCATGAATTAGAATAGTCTTAGTGGTTTTAATGCATATTAGTTATTGAAGTAAAATAGTTTAGGGAAAAATATTTGCACTATATTATAGGAGGTAGGGCCTACTCCTACAACCAGTACCTATTATCTCACCCATAAAATAGGTTAGGAATAGTTAGTGCACAAATTAATTTTGAATTATCAATTAAATTAAATTGCATCATCATAGACTATAAGGTAAAAATAGATAGTTAAATAAATAGGTTGCACATGGATCCACACAAATAAATATACATAGAATTTAATTAAGTATAAATCATAAAATTGCATTTTATTTCAATTCAGTACAATTTCTTTTTCCTATAAATTTTATTATTTTCTACAAACCTGAAACTACAAAATAATAGAATTAAGTCTAATATTAATAATTATGGTATAATCTATATTGGATTATTAATATTTAAATAGTTCACCCTGGATTGATAAATAATTGTAGAATTTACAGCTAGGCATTTTGGTACCATTTTTGGGGAGAGCACTAGTAAAATTTTTAACCAAAAAATGCTAGTTGCACAAGAAGAGAGGCTTACCTATATGTGGGAAGAGGTGGGAGTCCTTGGTGTGCATACGAGTCAGAGTGGCACAATAGATCCCAAAAAACCCCTTTGTTTGACATTGTCAGGTTCTTTTTCTTAGCATCATTTTACTGTTTTCATAGTTAATATTTAATTTGAGCAAATTTCTAAGCATTGGGTGGTTCTTGTTGCTTGCTTTGATTTGGGTTCTCCTGCCTGTGAAAATAGGAATTAGGTGTGATTGAGTGACATAATCATAGTGAAATGGTCCTTAAAATCAAGAAGTAACAAAATTTTAACCTTTTATTTCAGCAATTATATTTCTAGTAAAATTTACTTTTCAAGAAATATTTCATTTTACTTTATTTTACTAAGAATTAGTTATATAAATTTATTGACTATGAATTGCACCTAGTTTTAGCGACAATAAAGTTGTTTTAGAAATTGAAATTTTATTTTCTCCTATTGTGCTAAGAATGGTTGTATAAACTCATTGGTTGTGAATTACACCTAATTTTAGTAATAGTAAGATTGTTCTAGAAATATAAACTTTACTTTTCTCTTACTTTACTAAGTTTGGTTGTATAAATTCATTGGTTGTGAATTACACCTAATTTTAGAAATAGTATGATAGTTTTGGAAGTAGGAAATTTTATTTTTCTCTTACTATTTTAAGGTTGGATATATAAATTCATTGGCTATGAATTGAATATTGAGTCTTAACAACAACATATTACTTTAAATTATCAACCAAAAAAAAAATTGGAAAAAAAAACAAGATAATATATATGTAAATATATACAAACTATGAAAATTGAAAAAAAAATAGGAAGAATAGAAGAGAAGTAAAAACATCGCTAGATAATAAAAAATTGCATCAAACAGTTTGCATCCATTGACCTTAAAACATTACTACTAAAACAAGAAGTTAACCTCGTTTTCGAGCAAATACATAATACATTTGAAAAAGAGTGGGAATACTTTTACGAGCACCTTGATACCATAAAATAAAGATCAGAAGAATTGAGTAGAATTAAGAGAGTAAATATAGCTAAAATTATAGGACCAGATTATCACTCACCCTACCTTGATCTTATAAGAAAATTTGAATGGTGGCTTGGGGATAGAAGAGCAATAGTAAACTCAATCACCTACCCGTGGAACCAGTATTTGAGGATTTCCTTACCATTCATAGTTTCCTAAGAAAAATAGAAAATACTAATGTGAGCCTAGAATATAGCAAGCGATATCATAAGGAACCTAGAGTTGTACACTTTAGAGAACTATGTCAAGACTTACATTGCAAATTATAGTTCAAGAGCCCTAACCCAATTCCAACAATTTTTTATTGTCCAACTAATCCTTCTAGTAACAAAAGAATTTGAATTTGAGGAGGATCATTATATGACTCCTGAAAAAATCGATCCAATTAACGATATTTATAGGTTTTTCAAAGAATATTAGAAAGGTAAAACATTCTTGCAAGAACCAAAGAACTTGGAAATTTTATGAACATACCTAGAGATTCAAAGGGAAGATTTATTAAGATTAGTGAACTAGAAGCAAATTACCAAAGAAAACTTGGTAAGGAATCTAAAACTTTTGGATTAAAATAAACCGAAACAACAATTCAAACATCTATGGATTCTACATCATCAACAAAGAAAATTTAATTCCTAGAACAAGATCTTAAAACATATCTATTACCTGAACTAGAGTTTGACGACCATATCGATACCTCATCTATATTTTCTAAACTTGTACCTGGTCTAATTATTGAAATATTATATTCAATCATGAATAATCAGGTTAGTGAACATGGGGAAGTCAATATAAGGAAACATAGGCAAAGGACTAGTGATCAAGGAGAAGTAGAAAATCAAAGGGTGGGTAGACATAGAAAGACTTTTACCTTCCTAATTCCTTCTTCAGAATATAGGCTAAGAAGAATACTAAAACCTATCTCTATTGTTGTTTTTCCTACATTCCATGGGAAACCACATGAGGTTCTTGATGCATTTTTCTTTGAATTTGAGGTGTATGCCAATCCTATTTTTACACCATTGATGAGCAAAAATTAAGACTATTTCATTCTATACATAAGGATGTAGCCTTAAGATGGTTTATGAGTCTAGGAGGAAACGTTTGCCACTTATGGGATAGAGAAAATGGATTAAAAGACATTCCTCGAGAGATACCAATATTATTGTAGATTTTAGGATAAGAAAGTCAACTTGTTTCACATGAATAAAAAATATGATGAATCCCTTGAATATTATCTCGAGAGATTCCTAGTTTGTGGGATCAAGAGTAAACATTAAGTTGGACGAAGAAATTCAAAAAGAACTTTTTCTTAAAGGGCTAAAGGAAGATGTCCTTGATATACTAAACCTTATGCTAAATGGGGACATTCATCATATGGTACTAGAAGAAATTGTAAATATTTGCAATAAATATTCAAGAAATAAACCATTAAGAAGTAATAGATACCCATCATTAGGAGTGGTAGTAACAAGAGCTGAAATTGGAAATATGCTAGAGAGTCTCAAAACTAATTTATTGAGTAAATTAACATCTCTTGACCTCATGGAAAATAAACCGAAAGAACAAAATATTGAAGAAATATATTGTCACAGGTGTAGAAAGAACCACAAATTTAGGGAGTGTTCTCTCAATATTATAATCATTTCCAACATCTCCACCTGTTGTAAAATTTGTGACAAGAACCATAAAATCAAAAATTGTAAATATATTTGGCTATCAAAATTGCTATAAAATAACCTAAGGTCGAAGAAGTAGAGGATGTTTATTTTATAGATCAAATAAGGAATGGTTCATTTAATGGTCCACCTAATTGGTCAAACTCTAAGTATTCCAACCAAAAATGACCTAATTATTGGTCAAACGCTCCAAATTGGTCAAATTGAAATCAATCTAATCAATATTGGAACATGCCTCCTTGGACTCAATTCATGGCCAATCCATATGGAAATTCATCTTCATGGGTAGTACAAAATCAAAATGTATCTAATTGGAATATGAGTGGCCAATTCAATCAGATAGGACCTAGCTGGTCTCAAGGTCAATCCCTACAATAAAATTTTCAAAATCAATTTAGGGGGCAAGTACTTTAAAACTAGCCTTAAAATAGACTCCTTCCACATCCAAATAATATAAATAATCCTCCTAAGAAACCACTTTTACCAGGTCAACCAGTGCCTAATCCTAATAATAACAAAAATATTCAATAGGTCGATGAAACAAATGAGACATGCTCAATATCTGTGGAACCTTTCCAATAGATTAAATTAAGATCTAGAAAAATATTGGATAATACTATAGCTACTCTCACAAAAATTGAAGAACCCAAAAAAAATTTGTCTGAAAGAGTAAACAAAGATGAAAGACCTAGAGAAGAGGTAGAAGCTTTACAAGAAAACATTCTAGAAAAAAAAAAAAAAGATCCAAATTTATCAAAGGAAATAAGTAGAGATGCCTTTTCCTGAAATACTGGCAATACCAAAGGAACCATCTAAACAGCTTTCAATTTTTTTCAAAAGTTAGAGAATGTCACCATCAAAATTCCTCTTTTGCAAGCTATCAAGGATATTCCTATGTTTTCCAAATTAATTAAGAACATATGCACAAATTCAATAAGGAAAAAGAATAATGAAGCTCAAACTATTCAAGTCATTGGGAAATTATCTGAAATAATGAGTAGAGGTAGGTTATTACCAAAATATATAGATCTTGGAATACTTATACTCACTGTTCACATTGGTAAAATAGACGTGCACAATATTTTGGTCGATTTAAGATCTACTATTAATGTCTTGACCAAATAAATAGTAGAATATTTAGGAGTACACAAGCTACAACAAAATTCTATAGTACTTCAAACTTGCAGATAGGTCTACTATCAAGTCAAAAGGAAAATTGGAATATGTTATAGTCTTTGTACTTTCATGGTAATACCCTATAGACTTTGTTGTCTTACAACCCAAGAAGAAGTCAAGAGGACATCCCTTAATTCTATGATGCCCATGGCTTGCAATGGTTGATGCCTACATTAGTTGCATATCTAGAAACATGAGTATTTCTAATGGCAAGAACAATAAAGACCTTAGCCTATTTCCTAAATCAACATTAGATAAATATTTTCCAAAATAAATATGGCATAATTTTCCTCATGATTTGGATGATATTCAAACCTTATCAATCAATGTTCTGAGTGAACACCTACAAAAAGGAAATTAGGGACCATTATCATTGCTACTAGGAGATCAAAAGGAAGATCGAGGTCAAGACAATAGTT
Source organism: Wollemia nobilis (assembly GCA_028583015.1). NCBI lineage: Eukaryota > Viridiplantae > Streptophyta > Pinopsida > Araucariales > Araucariaceae > Wollemia > Wollemia nobilis. The sequence continues at coordinate 2,633,731 of JAQPPZ010016363.1, read as the reverse complement.
GTTAATATAAAACTACTATGGCCAATAATGAAGCAAGTACAAGTCAAACTCAGTAATTGACACCTTATGCCTATCACTTAAACGTGCTTGAACATGAAATGATGGGAATAGATGCAAATACCAAAAATTGCAAATAAATAGATATCACATCGGGAAGGACTTTGAATATTAATAATGAGCTTACAAGCATACATGAATCACAATTGATAGATGTGCTTAAAAAACATCAACTAGCATTTGCATGGAACTAAGAGGACATGAAAAGAATACACCTAAACATTTTTACCCATTGCATATTTATTCAAGAAGGTTTCCACCCAATAAGATAACCCCAAAGAAGATTAAATCCAGTTATGAAAGACGTAGTTCAAGAAGAAATCATTAAAATATTAAATGCAGGATTTATATATCCAATTTCTGATAGCCAATGGGTATCACCATTAGTAATAATCCCTAAAAATAATGTTAAATAGAGGATTTATGTGGATTACAGGGAATTGAATAAAGTGACAGATAAGGACTATTTCCTCTTACCATTCATTGATAAATTTCTTGATACCTTGGATGGAAATAAATATTTGGTTTTTGGATGGTTTTAGTGGGTACAATCAAGTTTCCATAGCTGAAGAAGATCATAAAAAGACAAATTTCACATGTCTTGTGGGCACCCATGCCTATAAAGTCTTATATTTTGGATTGTGCAATGCACCTACCACTTTTCAAAGGGCTATTTTAGCTATATTTGTTTATTTGATTAATGAATGTGTAGAAGTCCATATGGATGACTTCACAGTCTATGGTAACACTTTTGAAGAAACTCTATCAAGTTAAAAAAAATTATTGTTATATGCTAAGAAAATAAACTCTCTTTGAGTCATGAGAAGTGTTTCATGATAATGAGAGGAGGTATTGTTTTAGGACATTATATATCATAGAAGGGTGTTAAATTAGATCCTACTAATATTCAGGTTATCCAATCTCTCCAACCTCCAAAAATACAAACAAAAGTAAGGAGTTTCTTAGGACATGTAGGATACTACCATAGATTAATTAAATATTTTAGCAAATTTGTTGCTCCTTTGCTTAAGATCTTAACCAAATAAAGTGAATTTAATTGGACTGAAGCAAGTCAAGAAGCTTTCAAAATTATAAATAATATAGGGATAGTACTGCAACAGATAGAGAACAAAATACCTTATGCTATCTATTATGTGAGTAAAAATTTACATGGGACTGGGATGAATTACACAACTACTAAAAAGGATATCTTAGCTATATTCCATGCTATTAACAAATTAAAACATTACATAACAGGATATGAAGTATTTGTTCACACTAATCACTCTTCCATAATATACTTAATGAACAAAGCTACAGTAGGAGGTAGAGTGGTTAGGTGACTTCTCTTATTATAAGAATTTAATATCACAATTATAGATAAAGCAGGTAAGGATAATGTCATTGCAGATAATTTGTCTCGTATGCAAATCTTTGATGATGATGAGTAAATTTTTGATAATTTCATAGATGAACATTTTTTTACTCTCTCTATTTTCACTCCTTCGTATTCTAATATTATAAATTATATAGTAATAGGAAAAAAACCTCAAAATTTTACACCACATGGGTGTAGAAAACTAATACATTAGAGTGTCGCTTATATGTGGGAGATAAGTAAAGGATTCATTCAAAAATCATGATACAGTTTGGGGGAGAAGAAAAAAAATAAAATAAATGAGGAATCATGTAAAGTATTCCTTTGAATCTGTATTCCATAGATATATTCTGTAGACAAATTTTGTAGATATTTTTAGTATATAGTTTCTGTAGATATTTTTTGTAGATAGTTTTTGTAGATATTTTATATAGACAGTTTTTGTACATAGTTTTTGTAGACATATTTTGTAGATAGTTTTTGTAGAAATTTTTCATAGACAGTTTTTGTAGAAAATTTTATAAAACTTTTCTAATTATTAAATCTTAGATTTGCACAAAATAAGATGACACGTGTCAAAGCAGAATCATACAAGGTAAGGAATTTGGTATAAAACTGTAAATTTGCATGGATGCCTAGAAAATTTATTGCAAACACCATGGTATAGAAGTATTTCAAACCTATGAATCACAACATGGAAATCAAAACATGAACTCAGTATTGAAAATAGTGCACAACAAAATTTGATGATAAAAAAGTGACTTTGAAAATCATGCACATAAATTTTTATTTGGCAAGCCAAACACCTTAACCTTTGCATGAAGACAAATTAGAAATTACGACTGGTAAAAAAAAGTGTCGTGAACATATTTAAATCAATAATTTTGGTAGAAAAGTAAAGCATGGATCAAATACCACCAATTTATGGAAATGATTACATGGACATTAACCAAAAGGTAAATAAAAAATAGGGGTTTGTATGAATATTATAAAATTTAAAATTGAAATATGGAGAAAGTGTTATGAGGAAGCCAACCATTCACGTGGTAGGCATGACAAAAGTTATGAGTGTCATAAATTATTCATCATTTAATCATTATTTTTGTCAATCCAGGGTGGTGTCCAATGGTTGTATACGATAGGAAAGGTAAGCAGTTTAATGATCAATTCATTTAGGGGATAGTTTTATTGGTGAAACAATTAGTGTTTGGGGGTTTTATGTCACATATAAACCTTATAAAATGAAATTGACTCCTATTTACCCTTTTTAGAAATGAAATTGCAAGAATTGAAACTTTGCAGAAAAAGGAAAACTAACTACTATTGCAGAATTTAAACTGACAGAAATGAAATGATGCAGAAGTTGAAATGGCAAAAATAAAACTTGCAGAATTGAAAATCACACCTTGTATCAAGAAAAACCTAATTACAATATCAGAATTCAAATAACAGTAATCAAATGTTGCAGAACTGAAACATTAAGAAATTCTCTGATGCAAACTGGAAATGCCAGATTTTGAAAACAACTGCTAAAACATAAAATAACAAAAAATGTTGTAAGATGCAAGAATTTATGCTAAGTGGTCAGCTGACATGCACATACTCCTATAATAATTACAAATTATCACATGCAATCTAAAATAGTACAACTAAAATTATGAAGTATAAACTAATAGATTCCTGCTAATTTGTTGCAGCAAGAAATGAGCAGAAAACCTATAAAAGTTGCTCCTTCTCCTGGCACTGGAAGTGGCCCTTGCTCCCTAACCTAGAATAAGGTGGAAATAACTATTCTAAAATATCTAAGTTTCACACACATTCACTCAGACTACCAATAAAATAGAAATATTGCACCTTTTATTGATTCTGTAGTAGCATTACAATATTGTAGGAAAAAGCCTGCAAAATACTGTCCTACTGTAATTATAAGGAAATCTTATCTATTATGAAATTATGCAACTCTATATCCTCTATATGCTCAACCAAATGGGATATATATTATTTATACTAATGGGTTACAATATTGATTGGATTTTGTGTTGTTATGTTGGGCTACTATAACTATTACAAAATTGTTTCCCAGAATGGAGGGCTTTATTTTGTTATTTCTTATCCATTCCTTCTTGTGGGCTTCATGCATTGAGGTAAAAGTGTTAAAAAGAATAAGGGTGTCCCTTAAACAGTTTTAGCCATCGTTTACCATCCTTTTATTGTTGTTATAGGCACTTTTGACCAAAATTGTTCTTATTGCATTCATTATGGAGTTGCTTCGGAATATCAGGCAGGATAATAGAGTTTGTATTAATTCATGCACAAAAGGTGTAGTAAAATATTTTTGACGGTGTGAATAGTCTCCATAATTACCTAGAAGACTTATTCCATCCTTTTCACGAGCTGGAGTGGACCAATTCCAAGCCATGCTTTATATGCACAATTGGCTAGAATTTGAATGGATAATTTCCTGTTTTTGCATAGTCAAATTGTTTTGAACAAGTTTTGGTGCCTTTTTGGGCATTTGAAATGGTTATACGGTGGGTAAATCTATTGAAATGATTTCAGAACTAAATACATATCAACACTTATTATTACAGCTTCAAATAAATCCTACTTTATTTAAAGAATTCAGCTGAAATAGGTCACAAAATATAAAAAAATAGTCAAAACAGAATATATGCTCTTCAACATTTAAAACATGTAAACACTAATATATAATGTATTATATCACCATAATTAGCATCAAAACATAACATAAGGTTTATCAAATAGTTTATCAAATATTAAAAAATGGTCCATAAATGAGGTAATTTTCTGGCCTCATCATTTTCCCCCCAACCTATTATAATGCATGTCCTCATGCATTTTATGAAGCCACAACAACACAGAGATCTATGTCCAAATTTTGTTCTTCATAACTCATTTTTGACCCTAGAACCTTATAATATCCTATGATTTCCTGTATTTGCTTAAGCCACTCTTGGAACTGCTCATCTGATTGGGGATCATTATCAAATAAATATGGAACATGGGTTATAACATTTGGTAGCCTATACCTCAAACCTACCCAATGATATTATAGTTTGTGGATGACCTACACTATACCTTCTGCTCTTCTTCTGGACCACAAAAAATTGTTGGGTGAGATAAGTTTCCTTTTTTGAAGTGATATTGGTAATTCTCCCCACCTTCTCTTACAATCTGATAGAGCATTACAAAAATGCTGGTTACAAAAGACCTGAAAACTCCTGATACAATTAGTAAGATTGCTCTTATATACTTCTCTGATTTTCTATTCCCTCATCATAGTGAAATTTTGGTTTATGGAATCCCTATAATTAGCATAGGTCTGTCTTATTAGTAACTCAACTTTCAACTCTATTTCCTTGCTTGTCTTTTTCTCCTCCACCCAATGAATATGATTTTGCACTAGAGATATGAAGGCTCTCAACTGGATATCTCCTGTAAATATGTATGGCAAGAAGGTTCCATTCTTAGGTTAGAATAAGTTATGCAAAAATAATTCACAAAGTAGATTTATTTGTTCCTATAGACTATGCATATATGTTTCTACAAATTCCTCAGCAGTGTCTAGTTTGTAAGGAAGTTTGGAATGAATCCTCATTAACTGCCAGCGGAGGTATTTTTCTTTTAGGATCAAAGTATAAAAGCTTGTAGGCCTTCTACACTAAACTAAGTACTCTACAATTTGGCACATATCCTGTATTTGTTCCTGTAACTTAGTTATATCTGCAATTTGGGCTTCTAACTTCTGCTTCAAAGGTTTTAAGGCTGAAATTTGTGCCTCCATCTGTTGACACCGCAACATCCAATGTGTTATGTCCTCGTTATATTTTTTCATTGTAATTTTTTGTGGGGACCTTATAATTGATTATATTTTTGGAGGTAAGTCCACTTGTATACCAATTTCTAATGTATTAACAAAGAGTAGATCTAATTGAACTCCAACTTCTGTTGTTTCAAATTGAGGTGATTTAGATGTAATCAATTCAATATATAATTTATGAGAATATATATTTACCTATTCTTGCACTTCTCCCTATTCATTGGTCTCCTTAGAGGCTTGTGATGTTTGTGCCCCTTGTAAATTTTTAGAATGTTCTACATAAGCTCCTGAATCTGTCATGCTAACATCTTGCTGGAAGATTTGTGTTGATGTCTCTTCTATTTCCACTCCTTCGATGGGTTATTATTCCTCGAGTAGGGCTATATCCCTACGATCTTCTATCAATTCTAACAAAATTCTAGCCAATTCATCCTTAGAATTAGATTCTGTAGGTTGTTGTTCCAGAGTGGATAGTCGAGCCTTTAGTTTGTTCACTTCTTCCTACAAATCAGCAATAAGCTTATCTTTTTCTATGATAGAGGCTTCATGTTGTTCAATCCAACTCATTTGTGTCTTAATGACACTTTTAGCAACATGTAACTAGGTTTTTATATCAGGCTCTTCCTCTTCTCTTAGTGATTCTTTTCCATAATCTGAATAGTCAACAAGTGAGATTGTAATTATTTTTGTATCTGTGATTGTTGTCTCTACCTTCAATTATTCTATGTCCATATATACTTCCTCTGATATTTATTCTATAAATTTTTCTACAAGCACTTCCTACTCTTGCTTTGTATTTAATTGCTGAAATAGTGATATCGCTTTTTCATCCACTATTTCTTCTGTTAATTTTTGTTTTTGAAGTCTAGAAGACCTTTGTAACCCCATAGGAGTTTTTTTAACCCTTTTTGGTGACTCTGGAACAAATTCTAATGATTTTGGAGCAGAACCTACTTCAAGTGTTTCTTTCTCTAGCTTCCCTTCATTTCTTGAACTACCAGGCTGCCCAATAGGTTATGTTGTAAAAATAGATACATTCTCAAAAAATATAACTCTCCTTATTTTTTCCACAAGATTGGACTTAGATTGTTTTTCCCTTTGCTTCCTAGTCCTCGAGGATGGAGGTCTTTGTGGTGAGGAGGGAATTTATTTTTTAGAGGATTCAGTTTCAATTTCAAGTTCAGATCTTGTAATTTTTTCTTCATATTCAGATTCATACTTCTCACCTTCTGCCTCTTCCTCATATTCAGGGCTTTCACTCTCCAATTCATTCCAGGAAGAGAAGAACCATTCAAAACTCCTAGGTTTTCCTCTTAACTGATGTTTGCAAATGAGCTTGATGAGCCCATGGTGTTTGGTAGTGCCCCTTCCTTGTTGGTATTTTCTATCCATAGTGCTCAATTTTTGAGGACGGTATAAGGGCAGATTTATCTTGACCTTCGAGTTTGAACGACCATGCTGTAGATGATTCAAAATTTTGATATGATGCCCAAATAGAATAGGAAATTGTCCATCACAGGTTAAAAACCTAATAACCCATATAGCTACTTCATTCTAGGGAGGTGGTAGACTGGACCTCTTAACCCCTTTACAAACATTTTTTCTCATTAAAAATTCAATTGGTCTGTCCCCTTCTTCCCTAAATTGATTAACAATTTCTACCAAGGCATTTTTTCTAGTTTTTACAATCTGAACCCCTTGCAAAGGTATTTTAGTAATATAACTAAGAATTTCTAGAGTTACTTGGATGGTCATGCCATTGATATGGACTTGGTTATTCCTAAACATTTGGATAATTTTTTTTTCTAACCCCTTAGAATGTCCATCAAATTTACACAAAAATAACATAAACCATCCCTCTGTAAAGATACACAGTGATTCAGGATCTCTCTATAGGCAATCTATATTTTCTAGGTCAATTCGATTCTTCTTACCCCCCATTTTTAATCTTCTTATGTTCTATCTTTTCTCAGTGTCGAAAGACAATGTCGTTCTTAGGTCTGAATCAAACTATTTACAACTGCAGGGCTCAAAATGGTTCTGGGCTATGAAATTAAATTTTTACAGCACCAAAAAAATGCTTCGAAACGTGTTGGAACATTTGGAAATTAAATTTCCTTCTTCTATCTCACGTGGCAGACTCTTATTTCCCATAGGAACATGATCTGTTGTGTTTTATTAAATTATTACGATGCATTGATGTGGTAGTTGTCTATTGGCTAGGTTATGGACAATGTACATAACTTCCCTTTTTCCCTAAGTCCTTGTGAAGTTTGTCGAATATATTGGAATATGTAATGCAACATTGTGTAAATTATTCTTAGACTAAAATATAAAGTCTAAAGAATAAAATTTGAATTAGAATATAATTCTATCTTATGTAAAATATTCCCACCTAATTAATAAATAAATTAAAGGTTCTAGAAATATTTAATTTCTTGGGAAAAATTTATTTCCATTTTCTAGAAAATATTAGAAAGTAACTAATCACTTTCTAATATTTGATAGATGTCACTTATCACATATCTCAAAGATTAGATTGTGATAATTCTAGAAAGTAACTAAAGCACTTTCTAATATTTGATAGATTGTGATAAAATTAGATTGTGATAAGATTTAGGGTTGTAGTAGAAAAGTTTTTCTTTAAATAGGGGTGTTTTCTATTACATATTATCATATCTTATCATATTGACTTGTGTTGTAGTTTATGTTGATGCATATTGTTGCATAACATTGAAGCATTTTTGTACTGTTGAATCATTGAGTAATATAGTGAGCTTCATAGTGGATGTTTCACTTCTTCATTTGAAGTAGGGTTTTACCACTCAATATTTGTGTTGTGGGTTTACCTTTTTTATGTGTGATTGATCTTGTGGAGCATTCTTCGATCTTGGGGAGACTTTTTTTTGTCTTACATTTGGTATCTGAGTGGTTGGGATCTCCATCAAGTGTCTTCAATCCTTTAAGGTGAAAAACCCATTAAGGTATATTTTTTATTACATGCATTTGATATTTGGGTATTTTATATAAAATTATTTTACAAATTTGCCATTAGTGTTTATAGATTTATTATGTATTTAGATATAGTTGTTAGATCTTTTTCAAACATTATTTTCATTTTAAATCTATAATTTTTTTTTTTGGCATTAAGCTTTTGTTGGAAAGGTTTTTGGAGCCAAACGGACCCCATGGTTGCGTTCGGAAGACAAAAAAAAAAACCCTATTTCCATATATTGTCATTTATTTATTAAAAAAATAAAACAGTCAGCTATATATATATATATATATATAAAAATTAAAAAAAACAGTTTTGCTTTATAAAAAAAAAAAAAAATTCTTTATAAAAAAAAAAAAACATTTTTGTTTAAAAAAAAAAAAAAAAAGTTTTGCTTTATAAAAAAAAATAGTTTTGTTTTAAAAAAAAAAAACAGTTTTGGTTTATTAAAAAAAAAAAACATTTTTTTTTTTTTTAAGTTTTGCTTTATAAAAATATTTAAACTTTTTCATGCCATTTTTTTTATTAATAAAATAAATTTTATTAATTTAATTGCATTTTTTAAAATAATTTTTTGTATTAAAAATTATTATTATTCTCCTTAAAATGCAATATTTTTTTGTCTCACATTAACAATGGTTGTTTGTGAGTTTGCTTGTTTGGCAAGGTTATTCAAGTATGTTTTGGAGTATACAAGGCAATTTTTGATCAACTTTTTCACTCTCTTCCCCTATTTTGTATAGAACATCCTTTTTTCCCGAAGTCCTTGTGAAGTGTGTCAAAGATTTTGCATATCGTAAAATGTGTGATGATTCCCAACAACCTCATTTCCATTGTTGTGTTGGAAACCTGCGTCTTGAAATATATGCCATAATTTTTCCTTACTCCAAACAATAGAAATTTGATTGTGATGCCACATGTCGTTTCATCCTTATTCTTACTCATTCTAGAGTCTTTCTCGAAGTATGAACATTCCTTCATTCTGAAGCATATGTTTATTTTTATTCTAAAGTTGTTCTTGTATTTTCTCTTTGTTTTGGTTCCGGAGTTATCATCATTCCGAAGCAATTATGAATACCATTTATTTCGGATAATTATCATGCTGAAACATTTGAAGGTTATGGATAAAAGTTTTCTGCCCTTTTCACATCTTCCATTGACTAGATGGATAACTTTTTGAATTAACCTTATGTATGCCCCATATACTAACTAGGGATATTATACACTACATACTAGATATCAACATTTTTCTAAAATAAAAAAGGCACATACCTGATATTACCATTTATCCATAATTGTACAATGGCTATTTTTGTTGATTATTAGCTAGTTGCTCTATGAACTAAGATAGGTGCAATATGAAAATAGGTGAAATATTGATTGTGAGAAAATATGGAACAATAATGGTCAGTACAAATGGTGAGTCACTAAGGCAAACATGTCAGAAAACTGGTTTTCATGCAAACCTAATTCAGAGGTGCCTCAAAGAGGTTTTCACTTTTTGAATTTATTCCTTTTTTGTTTTGTTTTGTTTTTATCATTTTTTACTCTATTTTTTATTATTGTTTTTTTTTTTTAATTTCTTTCATGTTACTCTGTTGAGTCTGGTGTGGATGAAGTGTTTTCTTCCAACATGTGTACATCCAAGTTCTCCACTTCCTTTAGAAACTCCTCCTTCGATAGTGGTTTATGATATATCCGAAGGCGATGTCTATTAACCACCAATTTTTGTCGTGAATCATCAATGGGTGAAGGGCGAACAAATATATTTTCAAATACTTCCTCAATATGATATGGTCTAAGCCACCTAGTCTACAAATTTCTAGGATAGTCTTCATAACATGATTCAAACAACAAAGCCTAGTCGCCTTACTGAAACTTCCTCTACTGAATGTGACTATCATGACACAATTTTTGATGTGCTTGGATCATGTCAGTCTGGTGTAATGCATCCCTCCATAGCTCATATAATGCATTGAGCTATAGAGTTCGATTAGTTTGTGCTTGTGATAAATTAATATCTACATCCAAAGCAGTTCGAAGAGTTAATAACTCAAATTCAATAGGCAAAAGATACTTTTTACCATAAACCAATTCATATGGTGTGAATCCAGTAGTGGATTTCCAAGTAGTTTTGTAAGACCAAATTGCTTTAGGTAGTTTTTCCATCCAATTCCTCCTATGGGAAGCTATGGTTTTGGTTAAGGTTCTCTCTAGTTCCCTATTTGTTACTTCAACCTGAACATTGGCTTGTGGATGATAAGGTGGGGATTTCTTGTGCTTGATTTCATATAATTGAGTGAAGGCTTCAACAACTCTTGAAGTAAACTGAGGTCCCTTATCTGTGGTGATGGATTATGGGGCCCCAAAATATAGGAAAATTTATAAATATAGGAAATCAACAACTTTGTCTTCTCTTAACCTGACCCCTACGAACGAGATATTTATGAAGAGCAAGGGGCTCATCAATTTTCTAAAAAAAATCGAGGGTCCGAACGATGAAATCACCAATGACTTTCTTAATTCTTGAGAATGGCAAAGTTTGAGTCAAAGGTGTTCATTTCAGGCTCACCATAGACATGTTGCAGCAAATTATAGAACAACCACTAGATGGAATATTCATCAAGCATGATAAGCACAACTGGGAGGAAGAGATGGACCAGTATCCTAAAAAATGGAGGAAGCTACCATGGGACAAAATGGCCCTCTCTGTGAGCACTTGTGTAGTCTGTGGGATGAAGCCATAGCCCCTTTCATGGCCTACATAACCAGCTATGACCCAGACAAACTCCTATGAATCTTCCACCTAAGTTTCGTCAACCACCTCCATGACAACAAACAAGTTTGCATTACAGACTACCTGCACTATTCTATTGCTCGCTCCATTGCCAAGTGTAATAGCAAAGGTAAAAATACCCTTCACCAAGGCCTTATGACGATTATTTTTAAGTATGTGGTCTCCCATAAACCCTCCCCCCTACAAGTTGTCAAGCCTTTATCATCCAATCCCCATCCTTCTCTGTATGGGTCCAAATATGCCATTGATTCCTGCCCCAAAGGTATGGCTCTCTCCCCTGACTATGGTGCCCTCCGTAGAAGCACCAAAGGTAAATGTGGGTAAATTTGAAGCCACCCCATCCCCTAGTTCAAGAAATACCAAGAATACAAGCAAAACCCACAAAGTGAAGATATAGGACACCCATGTCATCTCAAAATTGGACAGCAGCAACGGAGACAATTCTTCCCTCAACTTGAAACAAGGCATCAGAGCTCTAGAGGATTCTGCTCGTTTTATCTCATAGGTGGCTAAGTACCTCAAACACTTTGACCAGGCGACTGTTGAATCTACTGAAGCTGACGAGACCACTAAAGACCAAGCTACAAATGTGTCAAATTTTTGACCTTCATTTTGTATGACCTGGCGAATCTCATCTTTTATTTTTTGGTGGATGGTTACCAAATTGTAAAATGGATAAGTGTCTATTATATTTCATGTCCAATTTTTGAAGTTTGAATATTAGTTTTAATTTTGTGGGAAATTACATTCTCAGGCTACATAGGGCAGTTTCAGTCAGAAGGAATTTTGGTAATGTTTGATTCAGGGGTGTTTTTTGGCTTGTTTCTTGTTCGATTCCAACCCGGATTGCAAAGGGGCCTATGCCCAATTTTTTAGTGAGGTTTTGGGATCCTCCTTAAAAAAAATTGCTTTGTAAATAAAATTCCACCACTTACCAAAAAAAAAATCATTTCCAAAATAAAAATAAATAATTCTCTTGGCATACCAACTAACAAAACCTTACATTTTTATTTGACCTAATTATGGACTACTCCATGGAGAAAATATTTCACTAAAATTTTCTCAATCTATCTCTTGGGAATTATTTGCCTATTACAATGTTTATGGACCTCTGTCCAAAGGAGATGTTGATCCCCTAAATATGGTTTGTGGATCTCTATCCACAGGAGAAATATTTATCCTTTGCTCTAGTTGGTGATCCTATAGAAGACACTACCTCCACTACACTTACTGGTGGATCTCTCTCCACTTGAAGACTATTTTCATCACTCAGAAGACCTATCCTCAATATCCTAGCTGATGGATCTCTATCCACTGGAGACTCTGTCCTCTCTTCTCTGTCACCTCCAAATCTTTGTCTCAATGTTGTACTAAAAATAGTCCAGTCAGTCTATCACAACTCTACTCAAATATTACACTAAACATATTCCAATCGGTCTAGCACAAGTCTACTCAAATATGCACTAAACACAGTCTAGTCAGTCTAGCACAAATCTGCTCAATATATCTCTTTATTTTGGCACAAACCTATCCTCAAATCTGCACCAAAATCTACTCTCAAATATACACTAAACACAATCCATTTGGTCTAGCACAAATCTATCGTTAATCTCTATGCTCAAGCCTTAAATCAAGGCTTCAATCAAATATGCTAGATTTAACCTAAATATTAACTCAAGGTCTAAAAAAATCAATCAAATATGCTCTCAAGTCTTCTCAAAGACTTATATTAAATCTAATTTGCAAGCTTCCTAAAAATCTCACACCAATTTGTCCACAAGTCCTCTCTAGAACCTGCTCAAATCTGCTCTACAAGTCCTCTCTAGAACTTGTTCAAATATGTTCAATAGGTCCACATAGAACCTATCCAAATATGCTCAAAATGTCCACAAAAAACCTTCTCAAATGTTCTCAACATGTCCATATAGAACCTGCTCAAATATGCTCAACAAGATCACATAGAACTTGTCCAAATCTTCTCAACAAGATCACACAAAACTTGTCCAAATTTGCTCAACAAGCTCACACAGAACTTGTCCAATCTCATAGAAACATAAAGAGAATTGTTAGAGACTCAACATATTTTATACTCAATGCTCAATCATTTTCTCAACTTAAATCAATCTCATAGAAGCATAAAGATAATTTTTTGAAACTCAATATGTTCTATTCTCAAAACTCAATCACTTTCTCAACTCAATCTCATAGAAGCATAAAGAGAATTGTTAGAGACTCAATATGTTCTATTATCAAAAATCAATAACTTTCTCAACTCAATATCATAGAAGCTTAAAGAGAATTGTTAGAGACTCAATATGTTCTATTCTCAAAACTCAATCTCAACTCAAATCAGAATATAGTATATTTTGTTTTATGGAACTTGATATTGCACTTCATACATTCACTTGACTAGGCTTAATCAACTATATTCCACCAATCTCTTCAAGGAACAACTCTTTCTTTCAAACCCTAGTCCAAGCATGTACACACCAACTCAAAATATTTCCAACAATGCTCAAAAACAAATCTCACATAACAATGATACTCATATTCTTTTCAAACTCAAGTTTAAGTCCTTTGCATAAAAACTCATTTCAACAACAATGCTCATGAAATTTTTTTCATATAACAATCGATTCAACAACAATGCTAATAAGACAAGGTTTTTAATCACAACTCTTAATTCAGAAAACATTGAAGCATTAACTCAACCACTTTCGAAAAGGAAACCCTAATCAAATCCTTTTCACTCCAAACTTAATTTTCAAGATAGCAATAAATCAACTCAACCAAGAAGGAATTTTCCCATACCTTTTGTTTGACAATTAGTTGGTCTCACAAATCTGCCACACTCATAATTACTTCTTTGCCAATCGCAATAAGGGTTAGAGGATAATTTTCTTCAACAAAACATATCACAAATATAATATCAAAATTACACCTTATCACTCCAACTTGATTAGTAATCAATATCCTCACAATAATCACAAAAACCTTTAATTCAAAATAACATACTACCCATAAAGTCTTAATATTCTAATATTCCACAATAGCAATTTAAGATTTTTTAAAAATAAAAATAGAATTCTCCTTATAACTCCTAAAGGTAATTCTCAACTACCACAACTTTATTACAAAGCAATATTTCCAAACTCAACCACTAAACAACCTTATACCTCCAACTTAGGCATTTAATTAAAATTAAAATCAAAATATTGCCTTTGCATTTGGAGGGAATCTAACCCTCAACATTGCCCCCCTATGATCGCCTTAACCATGGCCAAAGTCATCACACGAGCCAAGAGCTCATTGAGATTAATGAAGTACCAAGTTCTTCTTAATATTCTCTCTCTCCTTCCACCTTGGTAAAAGAATGTGTGTCATAGGCGTTTCACTCAACACACTTCACGATGCACCTGTCGTGATCCGAACATGAACTCCCTTGCAATACAGTGCTTTTGCACTTTCCAAAATACCACTAGACCACGTTGTCTTGTGCAACTTCAAAAATCGAAGCTTCCTCCATTCAACACTTTGCTGTCACATTTTTTGCATACACTCACGTGCTCTTACTTTCGCAGACCAATCTTTTTACTTTAGAGCAAGGATAATAAATTTAAACTTTAGGCATAGTATTTATATGCTTCCTCCATTACATTGAAAATATTGGTGCTTTTATTGTTGTTTTCTATGACGTCGACGGAGATCATAAAGGCTTTGAATGCCTTTGGTCTTAAACCCAACCTTTGGGTTTATTAAGATATCTTTAGACTTTATAAAACCCACTCTTTGCATTATAAAATATTATAATAAAAATTATTAATATTTTATTTGAGTTTTCACCATGGCACATTTAATATTATAATAACCATTATTATAATATTATACCTTTGATAAAGTACCATTAATATTTATTTATAAAATTTAAATTCTCACTAAATTTAAATAATTTATAAAATAAATATTATAACTCTTTTTTAATTTCTATCTTTTGCATTGTTTCACTTGATCTTTGGCCTTCTTATTGGATATCAAATAACCATTTTATCCCCTTTGTTTCTGCTAAAATATTTGGTATTAATTATGACTTCATTTGGTGACATCAATGACAACTTTGACGTAGGAACTCAAAATGTTCAACAATCTCCCTCTTTGTCACTGATGGCAACCCATACTTTTGTTACCAAAATATGACCTTTCTTTTTATTCTTCTCCCCCTGGGAGATTACTCCCCCTAGCTCAATGCTCTCTCAAATATCAAATCTCTCCCCATTACACAAATATCTCCCCCTTTGACATCAATGGAAAAGGGTCACCTTTAGGGCTTGAGGCTAAGAATGAACCACTTAGCTTAGCCCATCCCCCACCTTTGAGGCTTGGGGCTAAGAAAATAATTACTACACAAGATCATCCTTGCACTATAGGATTTCTAGGAAAACATAAAGAAGAAAGTGTTTATGAGGTTATTCATTGTATTTTAGATTCTTTACTGTAGCACAAATCTTAGAAAATAAGTCTCAATATGAAAAATATGGAAAAATATATCTTTATAGAGATGAAAGTGTTGGTGGGAATAGAAAAAATGAGAGAAAAATTGTAAAAACATGAACAAGGAGGAAAACAAACTCAAAGGGATATCAATTTGGGAAGTCAAATAAAAAAATTATAGGTTTTAATAAGATGTGGGTCTAAACTCACTGATAAAAATAAAAATCAATGATAAAAATGATATCATGGAGTATTACGGTTATGAATAAGACCTTTAAGAAAAAGTTATTAAGAAATTAATAGGATGTTATTATCCTATGCTTATTTTAATACAAGAAACAAAACTAAGTAGTGAGGAATGTAAGGATGCTTTTAAAAAATTTGGAAGATGAGGGATTGTTTACCAATTTCTTTTATAGGAGATTCTTATGCTATTTTAATATTATGGGATAAAAGGAAATGGATTGGAAAACTATTTGAAGCAAAAATTAATTGGGTTGTTAAACTATATTTCTGGTAAAGAGAAAAACATCAATGTTGGGTTAAAAAAATGCATATACTCCAAATATAGTTACACCTTATAAAAGATGTTGGAAGGACCTTACCATAAATTTATTAAACACAATCATGATTCATAAGTGTGATCTATGGATTCTTGGTGGTGATTTTAATACAGTTTTATCTCCTTTGGAAAAAAGTGTTATACTCCTTAATGGTCTAAATTAATGCAATTTTTTTCTTCAATTGTCAATTTAAATGACCTTTGGGATGTTATACCTTATATTTTTAATATATGGGATAATAGATGCATTGTGCAAACTCATATAGTAGAAATATTGGATATATTCTTGTTATCCAAGAAATGGTTACAAACATAGCATACAATCTCTTTAGATAATTTGTTGCAAGTGGTATTAGATGACAAACCCATTATTTTGACTTATTATTTACTTAATAATGGTTATCTAAATTCATTTTGCTTTCATTCTATCAAACTCCAAGAGCTTTATTTCTTGTAGATGGTTATGTTATGGTCCGATGAAGCAAATTTTGAAGGATCATGTATGTACATGTTTGTTTAAAATATGAAATATCTAAAGGAGCAAATGAATATCTGGAAAGCCATATATTTTTATAACATTTTTAAAGAAAAAAAAATTGAATCCTATTGAAAGTCCAATTTAATTCATGGCCAATGTAGACATTTTATGATAAAAACATGGATAGGCCTAAGTGAATTTCATTGTACAATGTATTTAGTGTATTATAATATTTTATTATGTAAGCCCTATGGGTTGGAATTAACCTTGTTATATTTAAACCCATGTTATAAAATTGTTATTAATCTTAAAACTATTTTATTGTGTGTTAGAGAATATTACATAATTTGGTACATGCTAATGTACCACCTTGGTTCAACCTTGTAAATATTATATTAGGGTTGTATCTTTAGCAAAGATAGGTATAAGTTGGTTTTTGGAGCCATGGTATTCACTATAGGTATAAGATATGGAATATTGTACAAGTTAGATGCAGTTCCTATTGACATTGGTAGTACAAATACAAGCTCAACGAAGAGTGGCAAATCCATAAAAACAACAAAGATGTCAAAAATGATGTTTCGCATAGAAGGATGTCACATATTAGAGAGAAGAGCCTATGATATATGTGCAAAAAACAAACAGTTTAAGGTTTGGAAGGTATGAAGTTTGGTTCATTTGTTTTTTGTGAAGCATGTGTGATGGAAAAAAAAAGGTTTCTTCTAATTCAAGTGAATATAGAAGCAAATAAATTCTTGAATCAATACATTTTGATATATGTGGACCAATGGAAGAGGCTTCCATTGGACGGTCCAAATATTTTATCACATTCATTGATGAATTCTCAAGGAAGTCATGGGTATATTCATGAAACAAACGAGTAGTGCTTTGGATATGTTCAAAGTCTTTGTGGCTGAAGTTGTGATGTAGGAGCCTATATTTTGGAGGGCATAACTTTTGATCCGACCATTGGATCAAATTGAAATTTTATAGGGAGTTAGATAAAGAGGTGGACATTGCCATGCTAGACAAATTTAGTCATCTAGATGGTTTTTAAAGCTTTTATCAAGTCCTAATTCCTTCATCTAGTACCCCAAAAATAGGATTTAGTGTTTTTTGAAAATATGGAAGAAAATATATCTGGAATATGTTGGATATTTGAGGTAATTTGAGGAATTTTATGTTTTAATTTATTTCACATGGATCATTGATGTCACATAGATCACATTTGGTTTTTGTGGCCAAAATATTTCATAAATAAGCATTTATGATATTTTGGAAAGCATTGTTATTTACAGGGTTTTTATGAAATCCAAGGCAGGAAAACTAAAAGGTTTTATTTAAAACCATGGTGGGCTTATGTGGAAAGGGCTTTTCTTAAAATCCAAGGTGGAATTTTGTTTCATCGAAAAAGGACCTTCGGTGATGAAGATATTAAAGTTTAAAGTTTAAGTTTAAATTAATGGAGGGCCGACCTATGTGCAATTAATGGAGGTTGGCATATATATATGTAAATGTTTAAATTTATTTCAGAAAAGGGTGCATATTATATATCTTCGAAAAGTTTATTTTTGACTAACTTATTTAGAAGCAGAAATAAGGTGTGTGTAAAGAGATATTTTTGATTTTGCAAAGGGGTTCCAAAAGTGAAGTTTGCCTTGTTCTTTTTCAAGGGGATTAATTCTTTCATGAGGTGACAAGGTATGCAATATTGTGATTTATTTTATTTTATGGTATAAGTGGTTTTGGGAGTGAAAAGGTTATGCAATGTTTTGATTTATTTTATTTTATGGTATAAGTGGTTTTGGGAGTGAAAAGGTTATGCAATGTTTTGATTTATTTTATTTTATGGTACAAGTGGTTTTAGGAGAGATAAGGAAGTTGTGCAATTAAAGGCCTTGGTGATGATTATTGAGAAGAGAAGTAATGTTGATTATTTTGTGATCAACTAACCCTTGTGAAGATTGGAGAAATAATTTTGTGATTGTGGCAGATTTACAAAGAGGTTTTTCATATTCATAAAAGGTATGGGCACATTATCCTATTGACTATTTATGGTGGTTGATTTTTGAAATATCATTGGAGATAAAATGATTGATTGTGATTTCATTTTTGAAAGTGGTTGGTTGAATGCTTCAAGGTTTTCTGAATTGAGAGTTATGTCTAAACCTTGTTTGACATAGTTGTTGAAGCCCATTTGTTATGAAAGAACTTGAGTTAGAAAAAAACATGAGTATCATTGTTATGTGATATTTGTGGTTGAGAATTGTTGGAAACATTTGGGTTGGTTGATACATCCTTGGGCTAGGGTTGTGTGATAGAGAGTTTTCCCTTAAGGTTGACTTGAATTGAGTTGAGGTTGATTTGAGTTGAGAGTGATATTAGAACATATTGAGTCTCTAACAATTCTCTTTATGCTTCTATGAGTTGATTTGAGATTGATTTGGGTTGAGAGTGAGTTTAGAACATATTGAGTCTCTAAAAATTCTCTTTATGCTTCTATGAGTTGATTTGAGATTGATTTGGATTGAGAGTGAGATTAGAACATATTGAGTCTCTAACAATTCTCTTTATGCTTCTATGAAGTTAATTTGAGTTGAGATTTCCATTCATTCTTGAGTTCATTTTGAGTGCTACTTGAGCATGATTGATTGAGCCTTTGATAAGGCATTTGGGATAGATTTGAGGATAGTTTTGGGATAGTTTTGGGATAGCTTTATGGAAAAATTTATGGAAATATTTGTAGAGTGGATTTGGGCAAGTTCTTTGTGAGCTTGCTAGAGTAGAATTGGACAAGTTCTTGGTGAGCTTGCTTGAGCAGATTTGACAAGTTTTATTTGAGCTTGTTAAGCAGGTTCTGTGTGAGCCTATTGTGCAGGTTCTATGTGAGCCTATTGATAAGATTCTATGTGAGCCTATTAACAGAGCTTTGGAGGAGATAGAGTATAGAGGACAGAGTCTCAGTGATAGAGATTTAGTAGCCAATACTATTGAAGATAGATTTGAGTGATGAGTCTTCAAGTGGAGAGAGGTCCACAAGTCAGTGCAGTAGAGAGACAAAGTCTTCTAGAATATCACATAGCCAGAGCATAAGGGGAAAGATTTCTATTGCAGAAGAGATCCATGAACTTGAGATTAGGGGATCAACATCTCCTTTGTGCAAAGATACATAAACATTGTAATTGGGAGTGATTCCCAAAGATATTTATTGAGAATTTTTTAGTAAAATATTTTCTCTGTGGAGTACCTCACATTGGGGGAACCATGTTAAATATTGTATCTCAATTGTGTGTGGTGACTTGTGCTCTTGCTTACTATTGCTATCTGAGTTATTAATGCACATTGCTATATTTGGTTATTGCAATTAAGGACATTAATTGATATTGGTTTGGAAAGAAAGTAAAAAGTGGTATTATATTATTCACCCCCTCTCAATATAAGCTTGTGGTCTTCAATTGGTATCAGAGCGGGTTCCTTCAAAAAGGCTAACAGCTTGAGGGTAGATTCTACAAATAACACATATGGCTTCATAAAAAGGATTATCTTCAAATAAGGCTCCATTATTTTATGGTAACAATTATGCTTTCTCGAGTGTGATAATGAATAACTAATTGATATCACAAGGATATGATGTATGGTTGATGGTTGAAAAAGACTATAAGGTTGAAGGTGATCCCGAGGAAGATAAGACTACCAGGAAATTGGTTGAGATCAATGCAAGAGCAATGAATTGTATTTTGAGTGGGCTACGTGAGATCGATTTTGTAAAGGTCATGGTATGCCCTTCAGCTAATGAGATGTGGACCAAGTTGAGGAATACTTATGAAGGAGATTTCAAGGTAAAGTTGGAAAAACTACAAACTCATAGAAAAATATTTGAGAAATTGAAAATGAAAGATTCTTAAGACATTACAAATTTCTTACTTCGAGTTGATGATATTACTAACACTATGAGAGGCCTAGGTTTTGAGATGAAAGAATTAGAAGTTACTCAAAAGGTTTTGAGATTACTTCCCATGAAATATGATGCAAAGGTTTCAGTAATAGAATAAACAATGGATATCAACAAGTTAAAAATGGAATAATTACAAGGTAATCTCACAACTTATGAGATGAGGGTAAGTAAGCATCAAGATCCAATAAAAGAGATTGCATTCAAGGCTTCAAAAATAGATAGAATTTTATAAAATGATGAGGAAGCTAAATTCATCAAAAAGAATAAGGACTCAAGGAATTTTAGAGATATAATGAAAGTCTGGTGCTACAAGTGTGGTGATCTTGGTCACTATACATACAAGTGTCCACATGAAGAAATCAGTTATGATGAAAAATAGGGTCACAGAAGAAAAGAATATGGAAAGCATAAGCATGAAAAAGATGATAGATTCAAGCAAAACAGGTATGAGAAGAAGAAAATTTTTTGCAATGCAAAGAAATCTTACTATATTGTAGAAGCAAGTGATAGTTTATATTACAGTGATAAAGATTAGTCAGATGAAGAAGAATGTACAGTCTTTGGAATAAGTGAATAAAAGCAAGAATATCTATCCCTAGATATTGAAGTTAAGATGATGTGCCTATTGAAGAAAGACATGAAGAGATTGACATATCCATTGAGAAAGCAAATAGGTATAAGAAAGGTCTAAGGATACTAAAATTCTTCATATGTGGATATTTTTCACATATAGATGATGATTGCAAATACTACAACAATTACAATAAGGAAAGTTTATTTGAAAAATAAATCAACAGTTCTAGTGATAATTCTAGTAGCAGTGAAAACAAAGAAGTCTCACTTTTGGTAATATAAAAGGAAGAGGATGAGCCAAGTAAACAAAAATCAGAAATCAAAAGGTTAAAAGAATAATATAGGAATCTTGAAAACAAGATTTGAACAGATGTCAAAATCAAAGAAGAACTACTTCAAATAATTAGTAATCTCAGAGAAGAGCTTCAAAATGCAAAAAGGATAGAAGAGAGGATGAATGAATAACTAAGGGTAACAACGGAAAAACATGATACATTAGATGAAAATATTAAAAAAGGAGTGGAAACTTATTTTAAGGTTGTATCTTAATTCTAATAAAATTCACACTCAAAAGGAAAGGAAGTTCTAAAATATGAAAGCAAGGAAGCACCTAATATTTGTGAGGAAAGTTCTGAAGTTCCTATGGCTCCAAATATTCATTTTGGTTCTTGTTTTGAGATAGGTGAATCAAGTTCAAAAGGAAAATAAATTCTTGAAGAGAAAGGTAAGGAAGAGGTTTTAGATGCTACAAAGAAGGTTCAAGAGTGAAATGCACAATTTGAATATTATCATAAGGATAATGGTCAAGAAAGGTATGAGTAACCAAGGCATGAACAAAGGGCTTTTAAAGGATATTTTTTTTCTTGTAATGGATTTGGACACAGGGCTATACATTGCAGGATCCATGGATCAAATAAGTTTGATTTTTCTAGAAGAAAATTCATGGGAAGAAGGTATGGTTTTCAGGGATATTGCTTCTCATGCAACATGATTGGTCATAGAGCTTTTCAGTGCAAAGGAAATGAGAAACATATTTTTGGTTTTAGAGCTACAAAATTCAAAAATCTTGGCTATAATGGTCATGAAAATAAAGGTTCACAATACAGGGTTCAGGAAAGGAATGGATATGGAAATTATTTTAAGAATAATTTTAGGACATGGGCACCAACCAAAGGCTACAATTTCAAGTGTTTTAATTACAATAACTTTGGGCATATTGCAAGATGGTGTAGGATTCAATTCCAAAAAGTTTCAAGGCAATAAGGTCAAATAGGTTCAAGAGAAGAATACCAAGTAATTCATCAAGAGAAGGATATCAGAAAAACATGGAAGGAAGTTGATAGAGGAAAGAATCAATGTAATATGGTAGTAAAGGTACTCCCACCCTAAAATTAATCACCTCAAGAGAGAAGGTGGTGAGGGGGCTATGATTAAGAGTCATATATTTTAGCCCCATAGGTGTCCCCTTTTCCATTGATGCCAAAGAAGGAGAGATTTGAGTAAGGGGAGAGCATTGAGTTAGAGGAAGTAGCCTCCAAAGAGAGCATTAAGTTAGGAGGAGCAGCATCCAAATAGAGTATTGAGTTAGGGGAGCAGCCTCCATAGAGAGTATTGAGTTAGGGGAGAAACTTTGATTCTCAGAGATGGTTTTTGCAGTGATTGTGGTGTTTGCATTAGAGGTGTTGTCATCAATGACAAAGGGGGATATTGTTGGAAATTTGAGGTAATTTTAGGCATTTTATGTTGGCATTGATGTCACATGGATTACATTTTGTTTTGGTGGCAAAAATATTTCATAAATAATAATTTATGATATTTTGAAAAGCATGGCTAATTACAGGATTTTTATGAAAACCAATGCAAGCAAAATAAAAGGTTTTATTTAAAACCATGGTGGGCTTATGTGGAAAGGCCTTTTCTTGAAAGCCAAGGTGGAATCTTGTTTCATCAAAAAAGGACCTTCGGTGATGAAGCTATTAAAGTTTAAAATTTAATTTTAAATTAATGGAGGGCATATATATATATATATATATATATATGTAAAGGTTTCAATTTATTTCGAAAATGGGGCATATTATATATCGTCGGAAAGCTTATTTTTAGGTATATTTGATTAAATTATTTATAAGGAGAAATAAGGTGTGTGTAAAGAGATATTTATGATTTTGCAAAGGGGTTCCAAAAGTGAATTTTACCTTGTTCTTTTTCAAGAGGATTAATTCTTTCATGAGGTGACAAGGTATGCAATATTGTGATTTATTTCATTTTATGGTATAAGTGGTTTTGTGAGTGAAATGGTTATGCAATGTTTTGATTTATTTTATTTTATGGTATAATTGGTTTTGGGAGTGAAAAGGTTATTAAATGTTTTTATTTATTTTATTTTATGGTACAAGTGGTTTTAGGAAATATAAGGAAGTTGTGCAATTAGAGGCCTTGGTGATTATTATTGAAAAGTGGATTAAAGTTTATTATTTTGTGACCTACTAACCCTTGTGAATATTGGTAAAAGAATTTTGTGATTGTGGCAGATTTACAAAGAGGATTTTCATCTTCATAAAAGGTATGGGTACATTCTCCTATTGACTGTTTATGGTGGTTGATTTTTGAAATATCATTGGAGAGAAAAGGATAGATTGTGGTTTCCTTTTCAAAAGTGGTTGGTTGAATGCTTAAAGGTTTTCTAAATTGAGAGTCGTGTTTAAACCTTGTTTGATAAGCATAGTTGTTGAAGCCCATTGGTTGTGAAAGAAATTGAGTTAGAAAATAACATGAGTATCATTGTTATGTGAGATTTATGGTTGAGTATTATTGGAAACATTTGAGTTGGTTGATACATACTTGGACTAGGGTTGTGTGAGAGATATTTTTCCCTTAAGGTTGACTTGAATTGATTTGAGGTTGATTTGAGTTGAGAGTGATATTATAACATATTGAGTCTCTAACAATTCTCTTTATGCTTATATGAGTTGATTTGAGTTGAATTGAGATTGATTTGGGTTGAGAGTGAGTTTAGAACATATTGAGTCTCTAAAAATTCTCTTTATGCTTCTATGAGTTGAGTTGAGATTGATTTGGGTTGAGAGTGAGATTAGAACATATTGAGTCTCTAACAATTCTCTATATTCTTCTATGAAGTTAATTTGAGTTGAGATTGCCATTCATTGTTGAGTTCATTTTGAGTACTACTTGAGCATGATTGATTGAGCCTTTGAGAAGGCCTTTGGGATAGATTTGAGGAAAATTTTGGGATAGATTTGTGAATAAATTTGTGGGAAAATTTGTAGAGTAGATTTGGAAAATTTCTTTGTAAGATTTCTAGAGAAAATTTGGGCAAGTTCTTGGTGAGCTTGCTTGAGAAGATTTGATAAGTTCTATGTGAGCTTGTTAAGTAGGTTCTGTGTGAGCCTATTGATTAGGTTCTTAGTGAGCCTATTGATAGAGCTTTGGAAGTGAAAAAGTATAGATGAGAGAGTCTCAATGGATAGATATCCAACAGCTAGCATAGTTGAAGACATATCTAAGTGAGGAGTCTTCATGTGGAGAGAGGTCCACCAGTCCATGCAGCAGAGAGACAAAGTCTTCTAGAAGATCACATAGCCAGATCATAAGGGGAAAGAGTTCTCCTATGGAAGAGATACATAATCTTGATATTAGGGGATCAACATATCCTTTAGACATAGATACATAAACATTGTAATTGGGAGTGATTCCTGAAGAGACTGATTAAGAAAGTTTTAGTAAAATATTTTCTTTGTGGAGTACCTCACATTGGGGGAACCATGTTAAATATTGTGTCTCAATTGGGTGTGGTGATATTTGCTCTTGCTTACTACTGCTATCTGAGTTATTAATGCACATAAATATATTTGGTTATTGTAATTAAGGACATTAATTGATATTGGTTTGCAAATAAAGTAAAAAGTGGTCTTATACCATTCACCCCCTCTCAATATAAGCTTGTGTTCTTCATAATAACTTCTTATTTAGGCATGGGTAGGTGTTGATATTTTCTAGGAGGCTTAATATATATGATACAATGGTGTGTATTAATTTAAGGGGCTATCCAATATTTTTTTGGTGATTTAGTTTTTGGCACTAAAAGATAAAATTATCCAAAAAAATTGTAATTTATTATCTTTAGGGATTTAATATTTAGGGTTTTGTTTTAGGTTTTCTTTTGGGATATATATTCCCTTGGTATCACATTGTAAAAGGGGTGAAATCCAATAATGAAAAAATAAAGTATTTATCAGTTTCTTTCATGTATTGTAATTTTATGTGATTTGAGGTTTACCACTATATTTCTATGTATCATAGTTTATGTGATTGGATGTTCTTGTTCTGACCTCTTGTACCTGGATTTACACCATTTGGTATCAAAGCAAGTTGTATATTTATGGGGGATATAAGGTAATATTATCGATTATAGTTATTTTGCTATTTTTTTTTGGAATAACACAGATCAGATTAGCATGAGGAGAGGAAGAGAAGGTTATACCTAGAAAAACAAGATTATGCAAGATTTGTAGGTACAAGTTACTTAGTTGACTTGAATAATATCCTGTATGAGGAAAAGACATCCCAAAAAAATTGTAAATCTAGATTTTGATAATGATAATGTGGAAGGAGACAACAAGATAGAGGTTCATATCAAGGAAGAACTATAGAGAAAGCCAAAATTTGAGGATAGTATAATTAGGGCCTTGGAAGGAAATAAATATGGGATCAAGATTGATGTCCCTTAGTATGTAGGAGGGTTGAAACTAGAGGAGTTGATAGACTAGTTGAATAACATGGGGAAGTTCTTTGAGTGGAAATTTAAGCTTGCATGCATAAATTTGAAAGGACATGCGTTGATTTGGTGGGATTATCTATAGAAGAAGACGAAAAGAAAAGGAAAGGAAAATATTAGGGTTTGGTGTAAAATGGAAAAAAAATTGAAGGAGAAATTCTTACCCAAATATTATGCCCAAACATTGTTTCATAGACTTCAGAACCTCAAACAAAAGGATCAAAGCATCAAGGACTACACCAATGAATTCTAAAAGTTATCAATTTGAGTGGGTATTTAATGTTTAGAGGAACATAAGGTTGTAAGGTATGTGAATGGATTAAGTTATGCCATACAAGATGATTTGAGTATGCTTCAGAACTATAGTGTAGAGGATGCATATCAGTTAGCATTAAAAGTAGAAGAGAAACATAATAGAAGTAATTTTATAAAATGAGTGAAGAAACGACCATATTCACCTTAAATAAAAGGGCATCCCTCAAAGGGATAATATTCTAGTACAAAAAAAGAGAATAGTCATGGCAGGGTCAAGATAACCATCAAAGAGGTGGAGGATCTCATAGAGGAAAAGGCTATGGTAGAGGATGAAATTGAGATGGCCCATGAGGGTAATATACCTATTATAGATGCAATGATGAAGGGCATAAATATTTTGAGTGTCTGCACTATCCTACACAAGAATGAAGGTAGGAAGAATAAGCTAGAGTCAATCTAGTTGAGGTAGAAGAGAAAACTAAGATAGAAGTTATTGCTGACATAGGGGAAATCTTATGATAAAGAGGATGATAATTGTTCTAAGCATAAAGCACAATATAATGGTGGTGATTATTGATTGCGTACAAATATCTTTCAAACTAGGTGTACATATAGAGTAAAGGTATGTAAGATGATTATTGATAGTGGTAGTTGTGAAAATATAGTTTCAAATGGTTGATAAACTACCTACAAGTATGAAGTGTGGTGTAATGTAATTCCAATGGATACATATCACTTATTAATGGGGAGGCCTTGGAAATATGATAGGAAGGCTACCCATGATGTAGGAAGGAATAGTTCCACATTTTTGGAAGGATGGAGTAAAGGTTGTCTTATTACCACATAAGGAAGAAGAGTAAAGTGAAATCCTATTAAAAACTAAAGAATTTGAAATAGGGATGAAATAAGTTGGGGTTTGTTATGTGTCGACAACAAAGAAGGTGGATACTGAGGATGTCGTTCTACCACTTGCAGTAGAAAATTTGTTGAAAGACTATGCATATGTCATACTAGAGGAGTTACCAGATGGATTACCCCTAAAAAGAGATATTCAATATCATATTGATCTAATTCCTATATTGGCTCTTTTGAATCAGACAACCTATAGGATGAGTCCCATGCAAAATGAGGAGTGGAACAAACAAGTGATATAATTGATAAAGAAGGAAGTTGTTAGAGAAAGTATGATTCCATGTGAGAATCCTGCACTATTGATGCAAAATAAAGATGATACATAGAGAATGTGTCTAGATAGTAGAGTAATCAATAAAATTACAATCAATTATCAGTTCCCAATTCTAAAACTAGATAATATGATGGATGTGCTAGTTGGATTACGATGTTTTAGAAAAATTGAATTACATAGTGTATACTATTAGATTTGAATCCGGGAAGGAGACAAGTGGAAGATTACTTTTAAGATAAAATATGGGTTGTATGAATGGATGGTGATGTTGTTTAGATTATCAAATGTACATAGTACATTTATAAGGATGATGAACTGAGTATTGAAGGTATATATTGGTAAGTTTGTAGTTGTGTATTTTAATGACATTCTGATATTTAGTAGGAATGAAGAAGACAACTTGTTGCATTTGAAATTTGTGTTAGAGTTTCTAAGGAAGGATATGTATGTCAATCTAAAGTGAAGAACACAAGCTTATACTGAGATAGGGGTGAAAAATATAAGACCACTTTTTACTATTCTTTCCAAATAAATATTAAGCAATGTGTAGATAGCAATATCAATAGCAGTAATCAAAGCAATACACAAATCACCACACACAATAGAGACACCATAATTTATGTGGTTCACCCAATGTGGGCTACTCCACGGAGAAAATATTTCACTAAAATTTTCTCAATCAATATCTTGGGAATCCTTCCCAATTACAATGTTTATGGACCTCTATCCAAAGGAGACACCAATCCCATAAATCAATTTCATGGATATCTATCCATAGGAGAACTCCTTCTCCTCTGCTCTAGCTAGTGATCCTCTAGAAGACTACTACCTCCACTGCACTAGCTTGTGGATATTTCTCCATGGATGACTTTTGTCCCCACTCAAAATATTGTTGGATGTATCTCATCCTTTGTCGAGGAAGTACTGTACGATAGGTATGGAATGATAAGAGGTGTAGAGCTCCTTGAACGGGGGTGTCGAGGGGGTCTGAGGGGGGTGGTAGCCCCCCCGTCCAAGCTGAAGGTGTTGGGCACAACACGCAAAAAAAAATTCCCCTTTTTTAGGAGTGATTTTTGGGATTCCCATGGTTGGTGGGTGGTTGGTGGGTGTGGGTGGTTTAGCCCACGATGTTGTACCCATTGTATTCTAATACCACATAGTGGTTTAGGGTTGTAAGAGTTTCCTTTATATTTTATTGTAATGTCCCATTTTTGGGTAAGAAAGAGAATAATAATATCAAGGAGATGTGGCTCTTGTTTTTCTAGAGTAGCCCAAATCGGGTGAACTAGGGTAATTCTCGTGTGTCATATGTGCATTGTTTTGTGTCATTTCTTCTAAGTTGTTTATTTTTGCTTTATTTTTGGAATAATTTTTCTATAGATCTCTTCATTTGGTATCAGATCCAAGTTATTAGCCATAGGGGGACACCTTTATTTCTAGGGTTTTGTTTCATCTAAAAAGTTATTAGGGTTTCTAGGAGTTAGAGAAAACCTATTTCAGAGTGTGAGGTTTTTGCAGAAGGAGCTTGAAGGAAAATTACGGGAAGTCAATCAAGGATCGAGATCGAGAAACTCGATGGAAAAAGGTTTGAGCTATGGAAGTTAAATATGGAGGATCTACTCGTGGATAGATATTAGTGGGTTGTTATTTTTGAGAAAACAAAACCTACAGATACATCAAATGAAGATTGGGAAAATATGAATTGGAAAGCAAGGAGTCTGATTTTACTGTCTTGCAAATTTAGTCCTAATCAATGTTTTTGGAGAAGCTACTTCAAAGGATCTCTAGGAGAAGTTAGGGGATTTGTATCAATATAAGTCCTTGGTGAACAAATTATTTCTCTAGAGGAAACTGTACAATCTCGGGATGAATGAAGGGGATTCAATTGCAGATCACTTGAATGCATTCAATATAGTGGTAAGTCAACTTACATCTATTGATATAAGTTAAGTGATGAAGATAAATGTATTACTCTGATATATTCTTTACTAGATTCATGGGATAACCTAGTTGTAGTAATTGGTAGTACAACTTCATCCACATTGAAGTTTGAGGATATTATGGCATCTCTAATATCAGAGGATATGAGGAGAAAAGCCATGGAGGGCACTTCAAAGGATACCCTAATAGTGAGAGGGTGTGTCAAGAAAAAGGATAAAACAAGATATGGTGATAGATCTAAGTCTAGAGGTAGATCCAAGTCTCGTGGAAAGTTTGAGAGAAAGTGTTGGAGGTGTGGCAAGCCTGGTCACATGAAGAAAGACTACATATCAAAGAATATTGATTCTGGAAAGATGTATGATGAATCCACTTCCACAAAGACACATAAATCTATCGATAAATAAGGGAATGTATATTTGGAATCCTCCTCCACACGATAAGATAAAAATGACTGGTTGATCGATACTAGTGCCTCTTTTTGTATGACTCCTCACAGGGGTGGTTTAGTGAATATGAAAGATATAATGGAAGGGAGGTACTATTGGGAGATGATTCACCACTTAGAATCATTGGTCGTGGAAGGATGAAATTTTTTTTGCAGGATGGTAGGGTTAAAACCCTCCCAGGTGTGATGCATATTCTAGGCCTTGCTAGAAATTTAATTTTTGTAAGAAAAATGGTTGATGCAGTAGTAAATGTTAGTTTTAGTAAGGATTCATGCAAAATGGTTCATGGATATATGGTGTTATCAAGAGGATTTTGGATTAGAACTTTGTATAAGTTATTGGGAAGCACTATGATAAATGAGTGTAACAGTTCAATTAGTCCTGAGGTTGAATCAGATAAAAGCTCTACACTTTGGCATCAAAGAATGGGACATATTGGAGAAAAGGGATTGCGTGCACTACACACAAAAGGTTTGGTTCATGGTATCCCTAATTTCTCAATGGTTTTTGATTTTTGTGAACACTGTATTTCTGTGAACAATCCATTTGCTTTTTCTACTTCTTTTGTATTATCTGCTTTTCCTATTTCTTTTTTCCCTTTTTCAGAATGATTTATGGGATTTCCATGGATTGTGGGTGGTTGGTGGGTGTGGGTTATTTATCCTATGATGTTGTGCCCATTGTATTCTAATACCACATAGTGGTTTAGGGTTGTAATAGTTTCCTTTATATTTTATTGTAATGTCCCATTTTCAAGAAAGAAAGAGAATAATAATATCAAGGAGGTGTGGCTCTTGTTCGGTTCAACAATACAACTTATCCCAGTGAATTCTATGGGTCTACCGTCCTATAAGCCTCTCAAGCTCAAGCATTTACTTTTCTAGTTAGAGATAAACAATGTCTTGGAGCTAGTGTGGAGTCTGCCCAAGGGCCATATGGTTTAGGTAAATATGTTATGTGTTCGCCTAATGGGAAAAGCAGCTGGAGTAGCCCACATCGGGTAAACCAGGGTAAATCTCGTGTGTCATATGTGCATTGTGTGGTGTCATTTCTTCTAAGTTGTTTATTTATACTTTATTGTTAGAATAAGTTTTATGTAGATCCCTTCACTATTGCTGGTCTAAAATAGAGGTTATAGTGATTTTTTTGTTATATCATTTTGGTAATGTAGAAATGGTTGCTACTTTATTGTATGACAGGTTGAAATCCCATGTTTGGGCACTATGTTAAAAGAACCATTGGCTAGGTAGTGCATTGTAGCAACTCTGTTGTTCTAAAACAATGCATTGTATATTATTTTTTTGGAAAAATAATTTGAAAAAACACTTGTATTAAAACAAAGATCATTTACAAGTTGGGATGAGACTTTTCCTAGCATTAGTTAGAGAGAACACATGTTTACAACAGTAAAAGAAGATTTTCATTGCAGCCAAATCTCTTAAACCATATTTCTACAATGACTGTTCACCTGTTTACAACTATAAAAGAAGATCTACATTGAAACATAAATCTCCTAAATAGTATTTTTGGAATGGTTATCCAAATTAGCTAAGCACTAGATTTGCTTACCAACCTGCGTAATCATATCATCCTTAATAGCCATGTCACTATGCCAATGAACCCCTACCTCCTTCTCAGCACCCATCTTAGCCAGGAAGTCTACCACTTTATTTAGATCTCTACTCACATAAATTGTAATCACATCATCTAATTCCCTCCATAATTCCTTAATTTGAGTGACAAGAATCCTCAACCTCCATGTTTTCAAAGCAAAGTTCCTCATGCAATATAAAGCTCTAACCATTATTTGAGAAACTGATTCTAGGATTATCCTCCCATGACATTGTTTTACTATCCAAATAGAAGCATATTTGATAGCTAAGGCTTTTGTTTCATTGTTTGTGGATTTTCCCAAGCCTTGCAGTTACCAATAGAGCATTTTTCCAACATGATTTCAAAAAACCACTCCAATTCTAGCTCTACCCAGATTGCCTTTTGCAGCTCCATCAGTATTAATTTTAATCCAACCTTCTGGGGGTGGTTTCCAAATAGATTTATCCTATCCCTCTTGCACTTCAAATTCCTTCTCCATTGCACCAATAACAACCTAAGTTTCCCCTTTAGCATAGACTGCCACAGTTTCTGTGACTTTTCTCCAAATGACCTGCCAAACTCCATCTAAAGAAGAAAAAATTTCTCTAAAAATTCTAGCATTTCTCTCCAACCACACTTGCCACCAAATAAAGTTTAATCCATGATCAATACAAAGAGATTTGTATTTAAATATACCCCTCTTCCATATTTACCAAATATTAATTCGATTCAAATCGCCATTAACTTGAATTTTATAATATAAAAACCATCTCTCCCAAATCTAGCGCGTGAATGGGCACTCAAACATCAAGTGATCAGTCGTTTCCTCACTCTTGTAGCATAAAACACATTGAGATGGACCAATGATTCCCCTGAATCTGAGATTATCAAAAGTAAGAATTTCATTATGCATGAAATTCTAGGCAAAAAAGTTTACTTTTGGCCAACCCTTGGACTGCCAAATCTTTCTCCAATCCTCAACCTGATATGTATGAGGAGGAGGCTCTAGAAGGATCTTATCATATCTGTCCTTCACTGTGTAGACAGAAAGGCTCCCATAGACCCAAGATAATTCATCCTCCTCATCTCTACCTGTGAGAAATATTTTTGCCAAGATTTTAGTCATGATGGGTCTCAAATCCAGAGGGATTGAAATTGGCCACTCATCCAACTTCTTAAACTACTTAAACTTATAATCCTCCAAATGAATAGTGTTGAAATAACTTTCAATTTGGACCCATACCTTGGTTTCTATGGCTATTTTTATTGGTTGCAATTTAGGAAATTCAACAATGATAGGTGAGTATTGATCCCATGAATCTGTCCAAAATCGTGCCTTCTCCCCTCTACCCACTTTTCAAAATAATCTATATTTTACTACCTAAGATCCTAACTTGAGAGCTTGCCACACTAAGGATCCATTACCATCCAAAGGGAAACGACCCACCTCATTTGGGTTTACATGTCCCAAATATTTACTAGTTAATATTCTATTGAATAAAGAAGTTGGTTGGGAAATCCACCTCTAGTAAAGCTTTCCAGCCAAAGATTTATTATTTAACTTTGATCTTCTCAGTCCCAAACCTCATTTTACCTTGGGCTGGCTTATTTTATCTCAACCTACTAAGGCCCATTTCCTTTCAACTTTTACTCCTTCCCATAAAAATTTTCTAGCCATCTTGTCCAACTCTTTCCATATGGTCTATGGGGCAACAATGATAGAAAATTTATAAATTGGCATGGCCTGAATGACTGATTGTAAAAAAGTTAATCTACCCCCATAGCTTAACCATTTGTGAGACCAATGATTAATTATGACCTTGATACAATCCAAAATATTCCTCCAAATATCTATTTTTAGTTTTTTAAAATGAAAAGGGACACCCAAGTATACCACTAGGAGATAAGTCCTTATGAATCTCAAGATCTCTAAAATTCTATCCTAAAGCCTTTGATAAAGATTAGAAAAGACCACTTTGGATTTTTTATCATTGATGACTTGGTTTGTAGCCCTAAGGTAGACATTAAGTATATCTCTAATCATTCTTGCTTCCCTGAAGCTGGCCACTCCCACCAATCCTATGTCATCCATAAACTGTAGGTGAGTCAAAACTTCCTCACCCACATTGATACTTATTAGAAAACCTTGTTGTCTTCTCCTCAAGATGAGTCTACCCAACCATTCAGCTAATATAAGAAAAATATAGCGAGAGCAAGGATCTCCTTGACGAAGGCCTCGAGTTGCTCCAAACAGTTACGAGGGAAGACCCTTGATTAACACTAAGTATGTCAGAGTAGAAACACAACTCATGACCCATTCTATCCAATCCTGAGAGAAACCAAAGGCTGCCATCATCTTTGACAAGAATCTCCACTCCACCCTATCATAAGCCTTTGACATATCTAATTTTATGAACATTCCTCTATTACAGAATGTTTGCATTGAATGGATTGCCTCCTGAGCTAGAACCACACCATCCAAGATCTTCCTAACCTCTACAAAACCCCATTGCTCTGAGGAGATAATGTTATGTAGAAGAGGTTTTAGCCACTCAGCAATTACCTTTGTGATTATTTTATATATGACATTGCATAAGGCAATAGGTCTATAATCTGATATGTACCCCCTCCTCCCATTTTGGAATTAAGGTAATGAAAGTATGATTTAATGCTTTAAGAATTCTTTTAATACCTTTGGACTCCTCTATAAAAGCCATTATATCCTCCTCCAAGTTATCCCAAAAGGCCTGAAAAAACTCAATTGGAAAGCCATCTAGACCTGGTGTTTTTTCGGTGCTCATTCCAAAGACTACATTCTTTAGTTCCTCTCTATCAATGGGTTTAAGTAGGGTCTTATTTTCTTCTTCGGAGATAACAAAGGGTATGACATCAATAACTTCTTTTTGAACCTCTTCATATTGCACCATACTTTCCTTAAATAGTTTAGAAAAATAATCCATTGAATGGAAATGCATACCTAGAATTGTATCAAAGGAGTGTCCTTTCTCATATTGAAGAGCTTCCATGTTGTTCATCTGTCTCCTAGCACAAGCAATCTAATGGAAAAATTTGGTATTTTTATCACCTTCTAATAACCAAGTGGTTCTTGCTCTCTATTTCCAGTAGGTCTCCTCTTGGTTGTCAATGTCCTCAACCGCTTTACGCAATGCATCATCCTCTTATTTGAGTTGCTCTGTAATTGTTTCTTCCCTAAAGTGTTTTTGAACCTCATTCCTTCTGGCCACAAATGGAGCTCTTTGGACCTGGAAGTCTGTCTTGTTAGCTCGCCTCCATTGTTTCAGTTGATCTTTGACATAATGAAGTTGTTTGTGGAATCTAAACATTGTTTTCCCATATGCTGGGTGACCTTCTTCCCACCACTGTGGAATTTTATTTTGAAGTTCCTCTTTTTGTAACCAAAAGTTTTAAAATTAAAATGGTTTGTGATGCTGCACTGTTTTGATCCCTCATTCCAACAAAATGGGAAAGTGATTTGAAACTGGACCCTCCAAATCTAAAATTTTATATTCCATTTTACAAATTCCTCCTCTGAAACCAAAAAATGGTCTAACTTCACCTTCCTGCTATGTGGATCCCTCCTATTATTAGTCCAAGTATAGTTGGTTCCAAGGCATTTAATATCCACCAAGTGTAATGCCTAGACTTGGGCAATCATAAGTCGATCAATCATAAGTCGATCCCCTGAGTCCAAAATTGGGGTTCCCCATTCTTGATCTATATAGGATAATTTAGCATTAAAATCCCCAGCAATAATCCAGTATAAATCTTCCCTTGAGACTCTCATGTTATGCACAACTTTCCATTGATGCATCTGACCATCTAGGCACATAAAAATTTGTGATTAAAACATGTTCAGCTATGACATTATTTCTAAAATGTGATGTGAGAACATCCCTCCAAGATATATGTTCTATTTTAGTCCATTCAAGAGAGTTCCAAAGAGTAACTATCCCCCCTGAGGCACCTTGGGTAGCCACTTCCATATGACCAACACCCCTCCAAATTTTGTTAACTGTTTTACACATAAGATCTAACGATATTTTTGTCTCCTAGATAAGCAAAAAATTTGTTTTATATTTTTCTAAGAGTCTTCGAACAGAAGATTGATGGTTTCTACTGTTTAAACCCCTAACATTCCATGATTGTATAATCATTTGTTACCTTGAGAGCAATAAAAATCTATTGGCCTCACCGATCCTCTAGTGATCAGTTTGTCTCCTTGAACTGCTATCAATTCCCTATTTGATTTTCTATGCACTCCTTGAGAGTTGCTATTTTTTGATCTCTTTTCCACCTTAGTTACGCCTAAAGTTGGCATTTCTCTGTTATTTTTTGCTATGCCCATGCTGACATCCTTAATTATTGGATGCTCTTGGTTATGCACTATCAATACCCCTACACTCTCTGACTGCAGTAACTCACTGTACTCAATTACTTGCTCTATGATGGGGGGAGATGAAAGAGGAGCTTGAACATGGATGTTATTATTTTCATTATTCCCATCCACTCCTTCCATGAATTGTTCTTCTTGGTCCATTAGTGTATTAAATATCTCATACCTATTGGAGGGCTTGAGTTGGGTTTGCTCTTTACCATCTTTTTTTCTTTTGCCTTCTCCTTATATTGGGATGTTCAAAACCATCTCTTTGTGCTTATTTACCCTAAGAAATATTCATTGGTTCTTTGTTGATTGTTGACTTACCCTCCTTAGGAAGATTTGACATTCCTAGAGGAGCCTTCATTTTTATGTTCATATTATTTGGGCAAGATAGAGCCAAATTCCCATATTTGTGGTAAACTCTGCATCTGAAGGGCAATGCATCATAATCCAATTGTTGAATCCAAGATAGTCCTGCAAGTTCAAGTTCCACCTCTACCGGTAGAGGCTGGCTAAGATCCATTTCCACACATAATCTTGCATAAACATCTTTGTTTCCTTCTATGTGTCTTTGGAAACACCCAAATGTCTTCCAAGGGAATTACCGATAATTTCCAATACCTGCTCACTCCAAAACTCCATTGTAAGTGCATACAAATGGATCCAAATCGGGACAATAGTGGGTTCAATTCAAGGATCAAATCCCACTCTCCAAGGTTGAACAAATAATCCTACTAAACCATGATTCCTCTTTTCTGATTTGAAATCCCTATTTCTATCGGCAAGTGAAGAAAAACTAACAATAAAATATCACTAATAAACCATAAAGAATACTCACCAAGATGCTCCCAATTTTTTTGGGCCCAGGAATGCAAAAAATTTAGGGTAGGGTGAATACTCATGAATTTACAGATCAAATCATGATTGGCTCTATATAAAACTATTTCTTCAACCATCCTTTTCTCAATGACAATATTTGGCCTTGATTTTGACTATGGCAAGCATCCATTAACTTGTTGAGATGTTGATCTATTTCCAACAGCCGTAAAGAGCATTTTTAATGCAATTTTTTGTGCTTCATTAGTCTTTTATGGAGATTTATCCTTTAACAAATCTGTAAAAGAACTATGTCCCTTTAGAAGAGGATCCAGAGGTGTCCCCATTGGACCCTCCTGGGGCAGCAATCTTGTCTTCAAATCCACAGTAACCAGAAATCTCTTTGGCTAACCAACTGATGCCCTAGTTTTTCCCTAGCTCAAAGTCAAACCTCTCAATTTAACCAAACTTAATACATGAAAACTCATGTCTAGACAACTTTTACAAAGAATTTGGTATGCAAATATGCATTGTATATTATTGAAGTAACTAAGTATCCCTATTTTTTCTTGGTGTTCATTATTTTTAGTTGTTTGTCTGTCTCTATTTATTATTTTTGCTCAAACTATTGCAGTCTCTTCTTTCACATAATTCCATTCCACTTTAATATCTCTTATCTTCTTCTATTTTAAAATATGACAATGAATCGAAAGGAACTGGTGCACTCACTATGATATCATTTTTTGGAAAAAAGCAGAGCTCTTTAATTAAATTAAATAGTTGGTGGACTAACTAGAGCCAACAAAAATATATAGAATGGTACCTTTAGATATTTATTATCCGAACAAGCCTATTATTCAAGCCCATCTGGGTTTGTTAGAGCTCTCTTCAACCTACCCATAGAGCGATCCGTTTCGAAAGCCTTGGGTTTTTTAACCCCTCCCCTTTAGAATTTTTATATCATGAGGTGTCAAATCTGCTAAAAGCTGTAGAGAATCAATCCCTTAGTCTTAGCCGAAATGAAGAGGTCCCTTCCGAATCAATAGGAGAAGTAGTGCACAACTCCCCAATAGGAGTTGCCTTTCCTTATGTATCGGTTCTCAATGACTGGTAATATTTAATGTCACAATATAATTCGAAAGGGCCATAATATCAAGAATAGAATGACCCGTTATCAAATAAGGTTATCAAATAAACATTTTTTTAGAAGAGCTCTTTATCAAGGGGAATAATAATAATAACATCTTATGTATATATATAACTATCTTTCAAGGAGGCAAGAAGGTAAGGTTTTTGTTTCCTTTCTTATTATATATTATTATATATAGTGCTCTCTTTATTTTCTCTATTTATACTCTGTCTACTATGTGATATGATCTGTTACAACTAAAAATTATCTAGGGTTATAGGATTTTAAGAACATTTAATGCAAAATTTGACAACGCTACTCTTTTATAGAATAGTCAAAAGCTTACTTACCTGCAAAGCTTATCTTCTGGTATGCCAATATTCTCCAACATTTTTTTCCCACTACAAAAATCATCCAAAACAATGAGAGAGCTCTTGCCTTTCAAATGACTAGAAATGGAAATCCTGGCCTCTTCCTCAACCAATCTTTCCACCTCATCAATCTTCAACTGTCTGCCAATTTTCTCTTGCAATTTTTTAATAGAATAATTTTGGGAAGTGGTGAGCCACACAAACTCCAAAGCACTCAAACATGGGGCGCGTTCTATCGGAAACTCGGTGGAGCAGCAAAGTCTTCCCCACTCCTCCCATGCCCACCACAGCGATGATGCGAGCATGGGCTTCCTGCGATAACCAACATGTGACAACATTAGTGCTTCCCTTTGTGCCTACAATTTTGGATTCATCCCTCACTTCGAGTGATCTTTCCAACAAGTTCATGTCTGGGTATCATGTCGGATCCCCAACATCAACAAAGTCTATACTTTTTATTCAACAAAGGATAGACATTTTTATGTCTATCCTTTACATTCAATAAATCCTTGTAAAAATATTCTAGTTTTATATTGTCTGGTTAGTTTTAATGTGGATATGAAATTATGATGTGTATTTGAGAAACTTTTAATAAAAAATCTATAATCTCTAAATATTCATATTTCACCTTCATAATTGCAAGTTGATTTCTTAAATTCTTCAATTGTGCAATGTGATCATTCATGCTATCACCTTCCTTCATTTTTAGATGAGTCAATTACCTTTTAATGTCCATAATTTTTTTTAGCTAGTTCTCTCGTACATTGATTGAACATGAGACTTGATTTTTGAACTAATTTACCACAAAATAGTTGCTCAATTATTCATATTTGATAAGATGGAGCCTAAATTTGGCTAAAAATCAGTTTTTCTCTCTGTTTGGTAACTAGTTGCTTTTATGCATGGAAACTTTCTAAACTGAAAAATCAGTCCAGAAAAAGCCATAATTGATGGGTCTATCCTTGGTGTCTAATTCCAAGATAGAATCTATAAAATTAATGGTTGCATAGAAATCAGTGTGATTTCTCAGTGTGTGATTTTTGGGAGAGACAGTGTATGTGGAGAGGATTTCTTTTGTTTTTGAGACATTGAGAGGATGTGTGCAGCTGTTGGCTGTTGGTGATTCCCTCTGGTGCTTGGAGGACTTAATAAGGAACTAAAATTATTCTCCGAGGACATAGCCCACACTGGGTGAACCTCATTACATACTGTGTCAATCTATTGTGTGATTGTTTTGGTTATTTTTATGTTCTTCTAAAAATCTATTTAAATAAATTGCTCAATATTATTGGTTTATTAATAAGTAAATACTAACAACTGGTATCAGAGCATATTGTGTTGGGTACTCAAAAGCAGGGAATTATTTTGAGTGGGAGCAAATGGCAGAAGACTCAAAATTCAAAGTGGATAAATTCAATGGGCAGAACTTTGCATTATGGAAAATGCAAATTGAAGATTATTTATTATTGAAATATTTGTATCTTCCTTTGGGTGGAAAAGCAAATCAACCGTTCGATGTAACAGATGAGGCCTGGGAGCTGCTAGACAGAAAGGCTTTGGGAAAATACGCTTATGCTTGGGAAGCCAGGTGGCTTTCAACATCTCAAAGGAGAAAACAACAAAAGATGTAATGGATGCCCTTACCAGGTTGTATGAAAAACCTTCTGCATCTAACAAAGTTTTCTTGATGAAAAAATTATTCAATATGAAAATGAATGAAGGTGAGTCCGTGCAGGACCATCTTAATAATTTTAATGAGGTAACAAATCAATTATGCTCTATTAAAATTGAATTTGATGATGAGGTTAGAGCTCTGCTTATCTTATGCTCTTTGTCGGATAGTTGGAATAGTCTAGTTATGGCAGTTAGTAATTTTGTATCTGGTTCTAATAAACTGGTATTTGATGATGTTGTTGGAGTAATTCTAAGCGAGGATATGCGAAGAAAATCTTCAGGTGAAGCAACTTCATCAACTGCATTAACAGTGGAGAACAGAGGAAGATAGAAGGAGAGGGGTAGAAGTCCAAGCAGAGGAAGGTCTAAAGGAAGATCAAAGTCCAGAGGAAAGAGCAAGGTTGAGTGTTGGTATTGCAAAAAGAAGGGACATCTGAAAAAGGATTGTTGGAACAGAAAGAATGTCGAACAAGGGGACGGAGAGAGTCAAGGTAAGCAGGAAGCAAATATTGCAGGTGAAATTTCGCAGGATGCCTTAATTTTATCATTAGATAATAATAGTGATTACTGGGTAATAGACTCTGGAGCCTCTTTTCATGCTACATCTCACCATGAATATTTTATAGAGTATGTCCAAAGTGATTATGGATAGGTGCTATTGGGAGATGACTATCCTTGCAGGATTGTTGGCATGGGAAAAATTAAAATAAAGTTACCAAATGGAAATTACTGGATTTTAAATGATGTCCGACATATTCCAGACCTCAAGAGAAATTTAATTTCAGCAAGCAAACTTGACAACGAAGGATATGTCACTGCATTCGGAGATCATTCTTGGAAGGTCACCAAGGGATCAATGGTGGTAGCCAAGGGTAAGATGATTGGTACTTTATATTTACTTACCAATACTTTTAATTGTACAATGAATTTAGTGGCTACAGGAGAGAGTGCAGAGTTGTGGCACCATAGATTGGGCCACATGAGTGAAAATGGAATGAAGATTCTTCACTCGAGAAAGTTGCTACCAAAGCTGAAAGAGGTGGATTTGGGATTTTGTGAGGACTGCGTCTACGGCAAACAGAAGAGGGTAAGATTTTTGAAAGTTGGAAAAGAAAAGAAAAAGGAGAAATTGGAGCTGGTACACAGTGATGTATGGGGACCGGCTCAGGTAACTTCTTTAGGTGGATTTAATTATTATGTTACCTTCATAGATGATGCCACTAGAAAGACGTGGGTATATTGCATTAGAAATAAATTGATGTGTTTGATACCTTTCAAAAATGGAAGGCATTAGTAGAGAATGAGACTGGTAAGAAGGTTAAGTGTCTCAAATCTGATAATGGTGGTGAGTATTGTTCTAATAATTTTGATAATTATTGCTCATTGAATGGAATCAGGAGGATTAAGGTAACACCTAGAACACCTCAAGAGAATGGGGTGTCTGAAAGGATGAATAGGACTATTATGGAGCGTGCCAGGTGCCTTAGATTACATGCAGGATTACCTTTGTTTTTATGGGCATATTGTGTTGACACTATAGTTTATTTGATCAACATGGGGCCTTCAAGTGCATTAGATGGTGGGATTCCAGAAGAGGTATGGACTGGTAAAATCTGCAATTACTCTTTTCTTAAAGTTTTTGGATGTGAGGCATTTGCTCATATTGATAAGGAGAATAGAAAGAAGTTAGATGCAAAATCCCAAAAATGTTATTTCATTGGTTATGGAGTTGATGGATTGGGTTACAGGTTATGGGATAATATTAACCGTACAATCATCAGAAGCAGGGATGTTGTATTTAATGAGAAGAGTTTGTATAAGGATAGGTTGTAGGTAAAGAAGGATGATTCTCAGTATGTTGAGCTTGATGGTGAGCCAATAGTACCAAGAGTACAAGGAGATATCCAGGAACAAGAGCCACAAACTTCACCACAAAGTGTTCAAGAACAACAACAACTAGCACCTCAATCTCCTGTAGGTGTTGTCAGAAAATCTACCAGGACAAGTAGAATCCCCCAACGTTTTTCTGATTATGTTATGTCTACAAGGGTAAGTAAGTTACCAGACTATTATTTCCCCACACTTAATTATGTGTTATATACTGATGTTGGTGAGCCAGAGTGCTTGGATGAAGCTTTACAGATGAGTACCAGCAAGAAGTGGGAGCAGGCAATGAATGAGGAGATGCAGTCTCTTCTTCACAACCAAAATTGGGAGTTGGTTGAGCTACCTATAGGAAAAAGGGCACTTCACAAAAAATGGGTATATAGAGTCAAGGAGGAGGCAGGAGGCAATAAAAGGTATAAATCTAGACTTGTAGTAAAAGGTTTTGCATAGAATAAGGGAATTGACTTTGATGAGATTTTCTCACCAGTTGTAAAAATGACCTCCATTAGAACAATTTTAAATTTAGTTGCTATTGAGAATTTGCACCTTGAGCAACTTGATGTAAAGACAACTTTCCTTCATGGATATTTGGAGGAGGAGATTTACATGCATCAACCAGAGGGCTATGAGGTAAAGGGTAAGAAAAATCTCGTGTGTAGGTTAAAGAAAAGCTTATATGGCCTCAAGCAGGCACCTAGGCAGTGGTACAAGAAATTTGACAGTTTTATGGCTGAAAATGAATTCAAAAGATGTCAATCTGATCACTGTGTATATTTCAAGAGAACTAGTGATGGTTCCTTCATTATTCTGTTACTGTATGTAGATGACATGTTGGTTGCAGGGTCTAACATGCAGGACATAAATGACCTGAAAGAGAAATTGGCAAGCATGTTTGCCATGAAGGATTTGGGGGCTACAAAGCAAATCCTTGGAATGAAAATATTAAGAGACAGGAAGAACAATTTGCTTAAATTGTCACAAGAGGACTATATTGAGAAGGTGCTACAAAGGTTCAACATGGAAAATGCAAAACCAGTGAGCACACCTTTGGCAAGGCATTTCAAACTGAGTAAGGGTTTATGTCCAAAGACACAGGAGGAGCAAGAATACATGACAAGAGTTCCATATGCTTCCATAGTGGGAATTTTGATGTATGCCATGGTTTGCACAAGACCGGATATAGCCCAAGTAGTGGGAGTTGTAAGCAGGTTCATGAATAATCCAGGAAAAGGGCATTGGCAAGTTGTTAAGTGGATATTCAGGTATTTGAGGGGTACTTCTAAATATTGTTTGAATTTTGGTGGTACTAATTTGAGTTTGCAAGGTTTTGTAGACTCTGACATGGCAGGAGATCTTGATGGTGGAAGGAGCACTACCGACTATATTTTCATTGTAGGTGGAGGAGCGGTGAGTTGGATATCAAAACTCCAATAGGTTGTAGCCCTTTCAACCATGGAATTTGAATACATTGTTGCTTCTGAAGCAAGCAAAGAGATGATATGGTTGCAGAGACTTATGGAGGAGTTGGGGAAAAAGCAGGAAGACAGTAGGTTGTGGAGTGATAGCCAGAGTGCTATCCATATTGCGAAGAACTCAACATTCCATTCAAGAACCAAACACATCAAGCTAAAATATCACTTCATAAGGTCAGTCATGGAGGATGGATCTCTGAAACTGGATAAGATTCACACTTCCAAGAATCCTGCAGATATGTTTACTAAAATTGTTTCAAGGGAGAAGTTGAGCTTTTGCTCAACTTTAGTTGGTCTAAGGGAATAGATCAATGTTATGAGAATATTTCAGTTCCTTAGTTGTAGGATGTTACAACGGTTTAGTCTCCAAGTGGGAGATTGATAATATGGAGCCTAAATTTGGCTAAAAATCAGCTTTTCTCTCTGTTTGGTAACTAGTTGCTTTTATGCATGGAAACTTTCTAAACTAAAAAAATCAGTCCAAAAAAGCCATAATTGATGGGTCTATCCTTGGTGTCTAATTCCAAGATAGAATCTATAAAATTAATGGTTGCATAGAAATCAGTGTGATTTCTCAATGTGTGATTTTTGGGAGAGACAATGTATGTGGAGAGGATTTCTTTGTTTTTGAGACATTGAGAGGATGTGTACAGTGGTTGGCTGTTGGTGATTCCCTCTGGTGCTTGGAGGACTTAATAAGGAACTGAAATTATTCTCCGGGGGCGTAGCCCACACTGGGTGAACCTTGTTACATACTGTGTCAATCTGTTGTGTGATTGTTTTGGTTATTTTTATGTTCTTTTGCAAATATGTTTAAATAAATTGCTCAATATTATTGGTTTATTAATAAGTAAATACTAACAATATCCATTTATCACATTTTTCATGCTAATGAACATATTTAGGTTTGTTTTCTTTTGCTAATTCCCATAATCCTTTCATTTGTAGAATTAACTCAATCTCACATTTCCAATTTGCATAATTAAAACCATCCAATTTTACAATGACCATAAAATTTGAGTTTTTATATGATGAGGCCATAACTAGAAGAAGACTCAATTGCACAAGCACAAGAAGAACTCCACACAAATATAGAAGCTTGAATAACTAAACCTCTGCACCAACACACAAAATAGGTCTCTTTACTATTGCACCTTGATTTTGGCCTTCTTAATGAGCGACCCTCCCACGAACTAAAAAAAAAAAAGGTCATGCAATTTCAAATTGAAAGCTTTACAATGGCATTCAAG
Source organism: Wollemia nobilis (assembly GCA_028583015.1). Taxonomy (NCBI): domain Eukaryota; kingdom Viridiplantae; phylum Streptophyta; class Pinopsida; order Araucariales; family Araucariaceae; genus Wollemia; species Wollemia nobilis. The sequence continues at coordinate 2,589,393 of JAQPPZ010016363.1, read as the reverse complement.
GGCTTAAACTTTGATATCTCAAAAAATTTGCAATATCCACTCTCAAACAAAATATAAAAGCCCCTTTCTTTCTAAAAAAATTATTTATCCAAATTTTAAAAATTGATTTCCATGTCTAGATTTAGAGATGTACGTAAACCTCAAAATATTATTAGACTATAAGAAATATTCTATCTCCTCACTATTTGTGATATGTAAACCCTAAAATGTAGATCTAACCAATAGATTTGAATTTTCATATGATGAGAAAACCAAATATAACTATGAAAAAACATCACATCATAAATATATATGAAAGAAAAACATTGCACTCTGAATATATTATTCCAAAAATTCATGATCTATAAAGCTTAGCTCACTCCTTGTTAACCCTAGGGGAATCCATTCCACACTTGTTGGTCTGTACTTGCTTCCAGATTTGAGATAGTTGATAAAATATGTACTTTCTCATTTGAAATATTTGCAGATTATAAAATCTAAATTCTACTTGTGCAATTCCACTACAAATTGCATTGTGATGATTCTAAATATTAGAGCGTGTGCATTTCCAGATTGAATTTTCTTTCGAAATAGAGTGTTCCATTTTAGAAGTGTGTTCCACTCTAGATTTAAATAACTTTTTTTTGATTTGGTTCCACTCTAATTTGGATTTAAAAACTTTCAAATTGGTATCAGAGCTTGAGCCCTCCCATGGAAGATTGAAGCAATGGCTTTTGGAAACAACTCTTTGTAGTTAATTATCCCATGGTTCAGTGGCAAGAATTATGACTACTGGAGAATTCAGATGAAAATCTTATTTGGATCTTAGGAGGTATGGGACTTGGTGGAGAATGGTTATGAAAAACCAACAGATGCAACAATATTAGCTGCAATCTCCTAAGAAGATTTAGATTTGTTAAAGGAGAATCAAAAGAAATACCAAAAAACATTATTTTATATAATGCAGGCATTTGAGGAGACTATTTTCCCATGAATTACAATAGTAACCAAAACAAATTAGGCATGGGAAATTCTAACCATTTCTTATCAAGGCACCAACAAGGTGAAGTTGGTAAAGTTGCATATGTTAAGAAGGGAGTTTGAGAACCTGCATATCAGTGAATCAGAGTCCATGAATGACTTCTTCACCCAGATAATGGATGTCATCAACCAGATGCGGTTGAATGGGAAGACTATGGAGAACCAGAGGATAGTGGAGAAAATTCTAAGAAGCTTGCCAGCTAGGTTAGACTCAGTTGTGATAGAAATATAAGAATCAAGGGATTTGTCAACCCTCTTTGTGGATGAGCTCATGGGTTCTCTACAGACACATGATAAGAGACTGAGTCGATCAACTTAGTCCTCTCTAGAGCAAGCGTTCAAGACATAGGTATCATTCTGAGATAGTAGCAGAAGAGAAAAATCCCACCAAGGCACCTCATGTTCTCAAGGAGGAAGAATAAAAAGTAATCAAGGCAAGCATGGAAGAGGTAACAAGCAAGGAGGAAGGTCCAAATCCAATGAAGGAGATAATAGCTGCAACTTCCATCAGGCAGGAGGAAGAGGTAATGGACGAAATAAACAAGATAGATCTAATCAAAAGTTTGATAAGTCAAAGATCCAGTGCTACTACTGCAAGAAATTTGGCCATTATAGCTATGAATGCAGAAAGAAATTGGCCAAGGATAATAAACAACAAGACCACTACACAAATGAAGCTAGAAATGTAAAGTGCAAATATGCATGTGGGAATATATTGTTGACTTACAGTACTAAGGAGGAAAGCAAGAAGAATACCTGATATTTGGATAGTGGGTGCAACAACCACATGATGGGGAATATGGAGATGTTCTCACAATTGGATGAAATAATCCAATATGATGTGAAAATAGGGAATAACAACAAGGTTATTGTTAAAGGAAAATGAAATATTATCATCTGCACTAGGCACGATGAAAAGAAACAAATACAAGATGTGTATTATGTGCCTGGGTTGAAACATAACTTGCTGAGTGTTGGATATCTAGTGCAGAACACTATTCAATTTAAATATGGAGCATGTACCATCAAAGATAAAGAGCATGGGAAAATTGCAATAGTTTCCATGAATAAGAACAAAATATTACCTCTATAGATTTAGAATGAACTATTGATGTTATTAAGTGTAGTTGTGAAGGATGCTACCTGGTTGTGGCATCTCAGATTCGATCACCTGAGTTTCCATGGCTTGAAATTGTTTCATAAGAAGAATATGGTGAATGGTTTACCCCTCATAGAGCATCCCAATAAATTCTATGAAGGTTACTTAGTTTGCAAACAACATAGGGATGCATTCCCTATTTGGTAGTCTTGGAGATCTTCATAGCCATTGGAGCTGGTGCACTCAGAAATCTACGGTCCAATGCAGAACAACATATTTGCTAGAAATAAATATTTTCTAACTTTCATAGATGACTTTAGTCGAAGGACATGGGTTTATCCCATTATGAAAAAGTTATAAGCATTTAAAAAATTTAAGGAGTTCAAGGCTCTAGTTGCATAGCGGGTTTTATGTGAAGACTCTCAGAACAGATGAAGGAGGTGAGTACATCTCTAATGAATTTCAATTTTTTTTCAAGAAAAATAGAATTCATAGGAAGCTCACTACCAAATACACACCATAGCATAATGGTGTTGCAAAGAGAAAGAATAGAACAATCATGGAGATGGAACGAAGTATGCTAAAGGAAAAAGTATTATCACATGAGTTATGGGAAGATGTTGTAGCTTGTGCAAGTTTTATGTTGAATAGATGTCCCACCAAGAGTGTGAAGAACAAGATTCCTCAAGAGGCATGGAGCAATCAGAAGCCAAGTGTGGCTCACTTAATATTTTTAGGGTGCATTGCATATGCACACATACCATAAGATAAAAGGAAGAAGCTAGATGATAAAGCTGAGAAGTGTATCTTCATTGGATGCAGTGAAAAATCAAAAGCTTACAGTTTGTATAATCATGTAACTACGAAACTTGTCATCAAAAGATATGTGAAGTTCCTAGAGGATGAAGCATGGAATTGGAACAACCAGATCTAGCTATTATTGAAACTATGGACTTGGAAGAAAATAGAGTACAACCTCCTATAGCTTCAAGTAGTAACAGTGGTTCTAGTAGCAACATAACCTCATCATCCTGGTCACCTCCACTTGCAATTAGGACCTCCAACTTGAAGACACCATCAAAGACAAGGATCTTGCAAGATATCTATGGGGTAGCTAGAAATGAAACTAATGAAGAACATTCTGATTTTTCTTTATTTTTTGAGTGTGATCCAATTACTTTTTAAGAAGCAATTCAGAATAGAAAATGAGTGAATGTTATGGATTATGAGATAACAAAAATAGAGAAAATTAGACCTAGCAGTTAATGGATCTTACAGTTGGTAAGAGGACCATTGGGGTCCAATGGGTATATAAAACTAAGTTTAATGCCCAAGGTGAAGTAGATAAACATAAGGCCAGACTAGTGGCAAAAGGCTACAAGCAAAAATCAGGGATTGACTACCATGACGTTTATACACCTATAGCTCAATTTGACACAGTTAGAATGATCCTGGCATTGGAAGCTTAGAAAGGCAAGAATGTTTACTAGATGGATGTCAAGTCTACATTCCTAAATGGAGTATTGGAATAAGAGGTATACATAGACCAACCACTTGACTATGAGCTTGAATGGCAAGAAGACAAGATCCTAAAATTAAAGAAATCTTTGTATGGGTTGAAGCAAGCACCTAGAGCTTGGTATAGTAGAATTGATGCTTACTTTAAGGACAATTGGTTCATCAAATGCCCATATGAGCACACTGTATACATGAAAATAAATGCAGAGGGGGAAATAATAATCATATGCTTATATGTATATGATATGATATATACTAGAAATAGCAGCATGCTATTTTATCAGTTTAGAATAGCCATGAAAAAGGAGTTTGAAATGACAGACTTGGGGCTGATGAAGTATTTTCTTGGCATTGAAGTTAACCAATATACGGATGGCATATTTATTTCTTAGGGTAAGTATGCAAAGGATGTATTGAAAAGGTTTAATATGGAGGACAACAAACTTGCCATCACTTCGGTTGTCACAAGCTTGAAGTTGAGCAAAACTAATAATAGTAGAAGTGTTGATCCAACTCTTTATAAAAGGTTAGTTGAAGCTTGATTTATTTTACTGCAACCAAGCCATATTTGATGTTTTTTGTGAGTTTAATAAGTAGGTTCATGGAGTCACCTAAGGACACTCACTAGCATGCAGGAAAGAGAATTTTACGATATGTTAATGGAACGAGGAACCATGAAATACACTATGCTATACAAGACCAGATTGAACTAATTGTCTACACATATAGCGATTGGGTTGGAAGCATAGATGATCGAAAGAGCACCTATGGATATGGCTTCCATATTAGATCTATAGTAGTATCTTGATCCTCAAATAAGCAGCCAATTGTTACATTTTCCACTGCATAGGAAGAGTATGTTGCTGCCATCTCAACTTCATGCCAGGAAGTTTGGCTGAGATGAGTTCTAAGTGAACTAAATCATCTGTCAGAAGCAAAAAAAACCATATTTTGTGACAAAAATTCTACCATAGCACTTTCAAAGGACCCAATTTTCCATGGTCAAATAAAACACATTAACATTAGGTATCATTTTATTAGAGAGCTGGTGAAATTTAATGAAATTGAGCTACTATTTTACAGGTCCAAGGAGTAGTTTGCAGATATATTCACAAAACCTTTGAAGGAGGAAGACTTCAATAGGTTGAAGGAAATGCTCGGTGTTAAAGTTTTTATGAAATCTAGTTTAAAGGAGGGTGTTAGAAAATTAAACTAGATTGGACACCTCTCGTAAATCCAACTACTAGAAAATTAAACTAGATTGGACACCTTTCGTAAATCCAACTACTACACCATTCATCGCATTCTAGGTCACTCAAATTAATTACTGGTAGTTTAAACTTTCAGTTAGTTTGATGATTGGATGGAAACCCTAATTTTGCATTAATTGCATGTCAAATCAGTTGATGTAGCTTTCCCACCTCATTTGTGAATCCCTAGCTATATATCTCTCTCAGGATTCTATTTTGAGAGGTTAGAAGGGTTAGAGGAAATCACATCAAAGTAGAGCAGATAGAATAAGAACGTAGCAACATTGTGTGGAGTAGAAGGAATAGCAGAGTGAAACAACTAAGTCTAATTGATTTTGTAACTATTTAGTGCACTTTTATCTTGTAGTCCAGAGGGTGTATTCCCAAATATTTATATTTGTGGATGTATTTCCAAATTATCTCTACAATATAATTATATTTTTTGTGCATCTCTCCTCTGGGATATATTGCGTTTGAACTTTATTAACTTAGCAAAGTTAGTCATTTTATTTTTCCTCCATTTCTCTTGAAAACCCTAAAAAATCTCCCAATAGAACCCTGTGTCTCCATTTTGGGTCATTCTCTTTGTTAAATCTTGTGTATTAGAATTAGCGTGTATTCTGCTACATTTCATTTTATTATTTTATGGAATAGAACTTAGGTTATTAATAATATAAAGTTATATTATTAATATTTTCCCTAATATTTTGTAAAGTCTGTAATATTAAACTTAACAAAAAATTTGCTTTCGCATAAGTCCAATATCCATTTCGCACATTATTTCTACTTTGGTGATGTCAGTCAAAATATTGTGTGGATTATGAATATGGGCCTCTCTCCTTGTTAACCCTAGGGAAATCCATTTCGTACTTGTTTGTCCGCACTTGCTTTCGGATTCGAGATAGTTGATAAAATTTGCACTTTTTCCTTTGAAATATTTGCGTATTATAAAACCTAAATTTTGCTTGTGCGATTCCACTGTGGATTGCATTGTTTTGATTCTAGACATTGGAGTGTGTGCATTTTCGGATTGAATTTCCTTTCAAAAAAGTGTGTGACATTTTAGAAGTGTGTTTCGCTTCATATTTAAATAACTCTATTCCGGTTTGGTTTTGCTTCGCTTCGGATTTAAAAAAATTTAGTGCAACATCTACAACATCCAAAAAATATCCTAAAATTTCACCACCTTTCAAAATTTGCATCCGTTGTGCAACATTTGTAGCATCCTATTGTGGTTTCTCCACAACGTACCCTAAAATTGGGGACCCACCATTTTGCATGTTTTCCAAGAAGACTGAAGTGGCCCATATGCTAAAGATCAAAGAAAAAGAAAAACACCGCAAGGAGGAAAAAGTGTCGCGATATCGCGACATGTTGCATTTTCACGGTCCAAAGAAAAGAGAAAGAACAAGGAGAAAAAGTGTCGCGATATCGTGACATGTTGCATTTTTACGGCCAAAAGATAAGAAATAAAAGTGTCGCGATATCACGACATGTTGCATTTTTGCGGCCAAACAAGAAAAAGTGTCACGATATCGTGACATGTTGCATTTTCGTGGCCAAACAAGAAAAAGTGTCACGATATCACGACATGTTGCATTTTCGTGGCCAAACAAGAAAAAGTGTCGCGATATCGAGACATGTTGCATTTTCACGGCCAAACAAAAAAAAGCATCGCGATATCGTGACATGTTGCATTTTCGTGGCCAAACAAGAAAAAGTGTCGTGATATCGCGACATGTTGCATTTTCACGACTCAAAAAGGGCAGGTAGGTAGAGAAATAAAAGTGTCACGATATCGCAACATGTTGCATTTTCGTGACTCAAAAAGGGCAGGCAGGCAGAGAAACAAAAGCATCGCGATATCGCGACATGTTGCATTTTCGTGACTCAAAAGGGGCAGGCCGACAGAGAGACAAGAGTGTCACGATTTTGTGACATGTCCGATTTTTTCCAAGGGAACAAAGTAGTTGACAGTGCATCTGATATTAGTGATGAACACCAGGATAGTGAAACTAAAGACCGCATAGTGACGTGGACATAAGGACAAAATCCAATGAATAAGACAAAATGTTACATAAGGAATCTTTAATGATTTGAAATCATTTAAGATGGTCATTACACATGGAAGGAAACAGACGCATGCCCTTGTGGAGAAAAGGAAACATTTTTTTGAAATCAAACCATGGGAATGAAATGAAGGGCCACAAAATGGAAACAAAAAGTCTTTTTGGAAATCAAAACACATGCATGCACAAGGGAAGGAGAAAACGAACAGTCATGGAAGGAGAAACAAATTTTGTTCAGAGGTTTTAAATACACCATTCAAAGAGGCCATAAGGGGTTGGAAACTGCTGCAAGCAGAGTTGCAGATTTGAAGGCAAGAGGGCCATTTTGGACCTATTTGGGATGTTTTTCTTCCATTGACTGGTTTGGGAAAACCAAAATTTTTTGTTATTGTAAAATGACAAATCTTTAATACAGGAAGTTTCAGAAAGCTGCATCTTATGGACAAGAAAGAAGGACTCATTTTCTGCATGCAAAATTAAATGTCTATTTTTTCTCTTTTCAGATTTTAGGCTTGTAAATGAGTTTATGCAAGTTTTCTTGGTTGCTTCATGCGAATGTTTAAATCTAAAAAACCTCATTTAAAACCCTAGGAGTCAGCACTTAGCTTATTCGAATTGTGCTTGTTTCGCAAGTCCAATAGGTTAGGTTCCATGCATGAAAACCTCGCATCTTTAGTTTTTTTAGAATAGGATAGCATCAAACTGAATGTATCTTGTGTTCCATTTTCTGCATTTCATTTTCATTTTCTGCATTTTATTTTCCAGAAATTTTAACTTTTTTTTAATTTTTAGGCATTAAAATAAACATTTAAAAAATGTCAAAATCCAAAAATAATTTCACCATTGCGTAGGTTATACTACAGACTTCCAATACGCATTTTGAAATTTCATTTTTGGAGTTGTTTAGTATTTTAAAAAATTCATCGAAGTTGCTATTTTGTTACAGATTTTAAAAATCCGAAAATAGAAAATTTCCATTTTAAGGTCAAATTTCATTTTTCAGTTTTGTTTTGCACTCATGAGCCTATGATGACATTCCCTTCATGAAAATTCCAATTTCATTGAAGGAGTTATGTTTTATGGCATTTTCACAAATTTCCATTTTTTGAGCCTAAAATTACCCTCTCTTCATAAAAATTCTAATTTTACGAAAGAGGGGTAATTTGAGCACTACATCGTGGTCATATGAGGGCCAACTCACATTTGCTTTATTTTGGTTCAATGAACAATCACTAAAGTTTCATGGTAAAATAAACCAACATTGCCCCTTGTTTACAGCTACTTGCAATCACTAAGGTGTTCCAAGCATTTAAATTGAATATCTTTATTTGAGATTACTAATACACATATGCAAATGCTAATACAAAGGATACCTTGGAGAAGTTGTTTGTTTAAATTCTTTGCAAGAGGGGATTTGGAACCCAAATCCTAAGGGAGAGTATACTTTCACAATTGGGTGAAAATACCACTCAACATCTTGGCGCTAGAGGGAGGGACTGAATTGGTTTATTTCAGTGTGATTTAAATGCTATATGGATTTAAATTAGGAATATTTCATGCCCTATTGATTATTATATTTAGCCCTCTTTTAACAATACAACATTTTGTAGTGTTAAAAGGAGGACATGAATTGCTATGCATTGTTCTAACTCTTTTGATTGTTCATACAGGAATAATGTGTTTTGATTTGATTTTGAAAATTTTTGGTCTTGACTAATGAGGTTGTCTCCATGCAATCACTTTCATTTGATTTTAATGGATACATCTCTTGGTTGGTGCTAACATGATTATTCATACTTTATATGTTTGATATTTTCTAGTCATTTCATGCTTATTTGTAAGGAATTATTTTGTCTAAAATGTAGTTGTTGTCGGTATTATGCTCTTCACTTGCGTGTAATGCGATCTTGTGAATCAGAAATCCTACAACACTAGGAGTATGCTCTTCACTTGTGCATATGTGATATGGTGAATCAAAAACTAATTTACATTTTTAGAATATTGCTTTGTCATGGTTCCTTCTTTTATTCATGACTAACAAATTGGTTTTGAAGTTATTCTTTGAGTTTCATTAATGGCTACAACTACAGGAACGTGGTATGGGATACATGGTAATCCTTTGAACATTAGTGGAGATTTTCATGATTTACCCAAGAACGTAGAAAAAAGTTTTCCCAAATTTAAACACAATGGTCCAACATTAGCCAAGGAACATATTCAAGCCTATGTGGATATCCTAGTTAGATGGAATGTCAAACATGAGGATGTGGCATGTAGAATGTTTCCTGGAACCCTAGATGAGGTGGCATATGATTGGTACATCAATTTACCCACTGGTTCTATTACATCTTGGAATCAATTGAAATATGAGTTTATCAATCAATTTAGGTTTCTTATTGATCCTCTCACGATATATCAACAATTTACTTCTTGCAAAAGAGAACCTAATGAGCCAGTGAGAAGTTTCAACATGAGGTTTCAAAAGCTTTATACGAGATTAATTTCTCCCTATACTATTGAGGAAAGTGGTGCTCTTCAAATATACTTTCGAGCATTGGATCCATTGTTTGCCATATTTGTTAGGATGAATCCCTTGGTTACTGATCTTGCATCGGCCCACACAAAAGCTATGATTATAGATCAAAAATTGAGGCCACAAGGTTATGGAATGGAGCAATCAACTATGGTAGGACAACTAGGGGCTTGCAATCAAACCTCGATGGTAAATCAAGCATGGGCACAACAAAATTTGATATCAAATATTTTTCCCTACAATCAACTTCATCCTACCATACCAACTTATGCTCCCACATGTGCTTATACAAGTACTTCCATCCATCCAACTATGCCTCAATTAGAGAATCATGGGGTCACTCATGGAACCATTGCAACAAATGTTCAAGCTTTGTTCATGGATATCAATCCAACTAATCCTACTACTTCTACCACTCAACCCAAAGAGTTCATATCGAAAGTAAAAGAGCAAAATAAAGTGGTTAAGAAGGTATGTAGGCATGTTCCACCACAAAAATGAGCACATCAATGTATGCATCCAAATCATCCTAGGAAGAAAATTCATAATGTCTATCTTAATGATGTTTCATGTTATGCTTCTTCAAGCGATACAAGAGATTTTGAGGTGACTCACGTTGAAGTAAATACCTATTCAAAAAGTCTTGAAGAGCATGAAGTTTTTGGAGAAGAAATTCTATGGATGGGTAACAAGAAGTTGGAATCAAATGATGATCTTGTTTTGGAAAATAAATATCTAGAATCATTACCCGAAAAGGAGGATTTGGATGAAAAAACTTATGTGGATATGATTTGGTCAGATGTACTTGCAAAGGATTGGAGCAACTATATGACACAAAATTCAAAAATTGATCCCATTATAGAAGCTCCTAAGCCATCACAAGTGGTTGAAAATGAATTTGAAATAAAATCAACAAATGAAGTTGAAGACATAATCAAATTTCACCACTTGTTCTCGAAAGACACTTTGGATGATGTTATCGAAAGTGATGAACAAGAGGATCCACACCTTCCAAATTGTGATAAAATTGAATCATGGGTTACAAATTTGGATTATGATAGCTTTAAAATTTTGAATTCAAGAGATAAACCACTTTTGGAAATAACTGAACCATCTAAGGAAGGTGAAGATGAATGGGATGAGAAACATGTTGATGAATCATAAGATGAAGAAGAAGTACTTGAGCATCACAACTTGAACTTGGAGGATGATTACTATGATTCATGGAAGAAATGGGAAGAATATTATCAATCTAAATCTTCTAATAAACTTGTTGTGTCAATTAATATGCAGGATAACTCAATTGCTTCCTCACATGAGGATACTATAAATCCTGTACAATTTGAGAAATTTTTGGAAGAGGAATTCAAATCTCATCAAATTTTGGAACATGATAAGGATTCTACAACCATGAATCAAGAAAGAGAGTCATTTTCTTTAGATTCCTTTGAAGGAAAAGAAATTGAAAATCTTGATCCACTTACTTGTGCTACAATGATTATGCCATTTCAAAATGAGAAAATTACAAAATCTAAATCATTTGGGTTTGATATCATTGATGATCCAATTGAAAATCTCACGTTACCCAAAACAACCCAAGTGATTGATCATGGAAATGTGTTAGTTATCCCACCCCTAGATAGACAAGACTTATGGTTTGAAAGGGATGGACATATGTTCAATTGGGTACCTAAGTTTGGTGCCTTTGATAAATAAATCATGGAGAAAGAACAAGTGCTACATGATGATGAATGTCATGAGAGAAAAGAGGAATTTTCAAATTCTCTTCAAGTAATGTCAAATGAAAACATGCCAAAGGTAAAATCTCACCTTTTTGGTTTCACCATGCAAAATTAGAATGAAGGTTTGCCTAATGAATGGTTTGATTCAAATATTACTAATGTTATGGCTTTATTGAATGAAAATGAAAGCTTATTTCTACACCATGAATCAAAGTGCGGAATGGACATCTTAAAGAATAGACATAAAGGAGTTGAATATCAATCATTGTCTAATCAATTTGAAAACTTGAAACTCCACCATAGGATTATTAATGAAACTAAATCAAATTGGTATGGTGAGAGGGGCAAGTGGAAGTTTGTTTCTTTGTTTGGTTTGATCTTGTTTTTGTTGGATGCCTACAAAACTTGGTATGCGTATCACGTCATATGTCTTTTAAAGAATTCTAATCAGGTTTGGGATCCAGGAAAATGATAATCCAAACTTTTGCACCATCTTGTATTATATTGTACATTTGTATATACTTTTGGTTTTTGTGTTTTGGTTTTGGATTGGATCTCATTTTGGTTTTAAGTTTCGTGTGTTGGTCCTTTGGACACTTTTGGTTTGTCTTGAAAAAAAAAAAAGAACGAGATGTCAACCTATTTCCTTATGAATGTTACCTAAGACTAAGAGAATATGAAACATCGGAATTGTATTGCAAAAATCTCCACGAGTATCACAAATGCATTAAAGAATATCGTTTGGAACTTGTGATGCATGAAGTTGTCAGTTTTAAAAATTATGGCAAAATAGGTGGTATACTCCATCAAAATTTCAAAAATAGCAATGCATTCATCCATATCTCATGTTATATTTCACATTGCATATACATTTCATCTCAGTTGCATCTACATTTCAAATACAATCATTGAAAAGGTGTCGAATCCTCTTAGGGTTATTACATAACATATATTAAAAGGATCCTAAGGTTGGGAAATGATGCCCGAACTATCTTGAACCAAGCATGTTCTACACATATTAAAGAGGATCTTGAGCAAAATGGTCAAAACCATACTTGGAAGAAAAGGTGAGGTGAAAGGAGTATTTCGTGTCTGTCCTATCATGCAACATAATCCTTAAAACAGTGGTTTTTACCACTCCCATAGTGCTTAAATCCTAAAATCAAAGTAGTAAGGATAGGGTTAAATCCCCATCAAACTTAGGTTGAGGATCCAATTCCCCAAAGCTCTGATATGACCTTCATGGAGTAGTAAGGATAGGGTCTAATTCACATCTTGCTTAGGTTGAGAATCTGATTCCCCAAAGCTTCTATTTTGCCCACTCAAGAACTTAAAATACCAAAGCAAATATTTTTCATTCTACTTTTATTACAATATTTGATATTGGATTGGAAGGATCGTACTACATGTCCCTTGCAAGGATGGGTAGTCATCCCCAAGGTCCAAGAAATAAAAAGTAGAGCCAAATCCTGGATTATGGGGTTGATCTCCACCGGGGCTATAGATGCCTGAATGGCAAGTGGAGTATGCTCATGCGTGGCAACATGTCTTGTCTAAAAGCAAGACCACTTACTACTCAAACGGACAGGCTAGCCTGATAGTTTCATCCATAGCAGGTTAAATAATTTTGTTCAAGATGAGGTAATGAACTCCAGATCGTAGTAGCAAGGATAGGGTTAAATTCCCATCTCGCTTAGGTTGGGAATCCTATTCCCCAAAGCTTTGATTTCACTTACACTTGCACATGGGTTCAAGATGGTAGTGACACATAACCAACTTTGGGATCTAGTAAATTAATTCAGTATGCACATATTTGGTCCTAAGAGGGTTTGACAGTTTTAATATGCTTGTTCATGATACTAGAAATTTTGAGCCTTTGCAAAGCAGGTTGTTATATCTCTAGCATAGTTGTCATACATCAAAGTTGAACGAGCTTCAAACGATAGGGAATGAAGCACATTTCACACACCAAGATGATTCTTAATAATTCTAATGCTTCATGTATTTCTTGTCTAGTTTCATTCTTGGGATATTTGCTGACGCTTGTATTTGAGTCTGTGTGTTCTCAGGTTGGGTTCTCATTGAAATTCTCAAGAGCATTTTCCAGCAGAGTCGCCATTTTTTGTACCTGCACCACAATGTACCCCAAAATTGGGGACCAACTATTTTACATGTTTTCCAAGAAGACCGAAGTGGCCCATATGCTAAAGGTCAAAGAAAAAGCAAAACACCGAAAGGAGGAAAAAGTGTCGTGATATCGCGACATGTTGCATTTTTGCAATCCAAAGAAAAGAGAAAGAGCAAGGAGAAAAAGTGTCGCGATATCGCGACATGTTGCATTTTTGCGGACAAAAGAGAAGAGAAAAAGTGTCGCGATATCACAACATGTTGCATTTTCATGGCCAAACAAGAAAAAGTGTCACGATATCGTGACATGTTGCATTTTCGCGGCCAAAAGAGAAGAAATGAAAAGTGTCGCGATATCGCGACATGTTGCATTTTCACGGCCAAACAAGAAAAAGTGTCGTGATATCGCAACATGTTTCATTTTTGCGACCAAACAAGAAAAAGTGTCATGATATCGCGACATGTTGCATTTTCGCGACCAAACAAGAAAAAGTGTCGCGATATCGCAACATGTTGCATTTTTGCGGCCAAACAAGAAAAAGTGTCACGATATCGTGACATGTTGCATTTTCACGACCAAACAAGAAAAAGTGTCGCGATATCGCGACATGTTGCATTTTCACGACTCAAAAAGGGTAGGCGGCAAAGAAACAAAAGTGTCGCGATATCACTACATGTTGCATTTTTACTACTCAAAAAGGGCAGGTAGACAAAGAAACAAAAGCGTCATGATATCGCGACATGTTGCATTTTCATGACTCAAAAGGGGCAGGCTGGTAGAGAGACAAGAGTGTCGCGATTTTGTGACATGTCCGATTTTTGCCAAGGGAACAGAGTAGTTGATAGTGTGTCTAATATTAGTGATGAACACCAGGATAGTGAAACTGAAGACCACATAGTGACGTGGACATAAGGACAAAATCCAATGAATAAGACAAAACGTTACATAAGGAATCTTTAATGATTTGAAATCATTTAAGATGGTCGTTACACATGGAAGGAAACGGATGCATGCCCTTGTGGAGAAAAGGAAATGTTTTTTTCAGAATCAAACCATGGGAATGAAACAAAGGGCCACAAAATGGAAACGAAATGTCTTTTTTGGAAATCAAAACACATGCATGAACAAGGGAAGGAGAAACAAATTTTGTTCAGAGGTTTTAAATACGCCATTCAAAGAGGCCATAAGGGGTTGGAAACTGCTGCAAGCAGAGTTGCAGGTTTGAAGGCAAGAGGGCCATTCTGGACCTTTTTGGGCTATTTTTCTTCCATTGACTAGTTTGGGAAAACCAAAAATTTTTGCTATTGTAAAATGACAAATCTTTAATACAGGAAGTTTCAGAAAGTTGCATCTTATGGACAAAAAAGGATTCATTTTTTGCATGCAAGATTAAATGTCTCTTTTTCCCCTTTTTAGATTTTAGGCTTGTAAATGGAGTTTATGCAATTTTTCTTGGTTGCTTCATGCAAATGTTTAAATCTGAAAAACCTCATTTAAAACCCTAGGAGCCAGCACTTAGCTTATCCGGATTGTGCTTGTTTTGCAAGTCCAATAGGTTAGGTTGCATGCATGAAAACCTTGCATATTCGGTTTTTTCGGAATAGGATAACATCAAACTGAATGTATCTTGTGTTCTATTTTATGCATTTCATTTTCATTTTCTGCATTTTATTTTCCAAAAATTTCAACTTTTTTTAATTTTCAGGAGTTAAAATAAACACTTAAAAAATTTCAAAATCCAAAAATAATTTCACCATTGCGTAGGTTATACTACAGACTTCCAATACACATTTTGAAATTTCATTTTCGGAGTTGTTTAGTATTTTAAAAAATTCATCGAAGTTGCTGTTTTGTTACAGATTTTAAAAATCCGAAAATAGAAAATTTCCATTTTAAGGTCAAATTTCATTTTTTAGTTTTGTTTTGCACTCACGAGCCTATGATGACATTCCCTTCATGAAAAATCCAATTTCATTGAAGGAGTTATGTTTTATGGCATTTTCACAAATTTCCATTTTTTGAGCCTAAAATTACCCTCTCTTCATAAAAATTCTAATTTTACGAAAGAGGGGTAATTTGAGCACTACATCGTGGTCATATGAGGGCAAACTCACATTTGCTTTATTTTGGTTCAATGAACAATCACTAAATTTTCATGGTAAAATAAACCAACATTGCCCCTTGTTTATAGTTACTTGCAATCACTAAGGTGTTCCAAGCATTTAAATTGAATATCTTTATTTGAGATTACTAATACACATATGCAAATGCTAATACAAAGGATACCTTGGAGAAGTTGTTTGTTTAACTTCTTTGCAAGAGGGGATTTGGAACCCAAATCCTAAGGGAGAATGTACTTTCACAATTGGGTGAAAATACCACTCAACACATCCGTTGTCCATTGTGTATCTGTATATAAAGTATTATATTAGTTATAATTGATATAAATTGACAAAAATGGGGATGGTGGTATAAAATATATTATTAACAAAGTTTAAAAATAATGTCTTTGATTGCAAATCACTCTCCCAAAACATGAACCATGATGTGTGTGCATATAATATAAGGTATTATATAATTAATAAATAAATAAAACGTTTAAAATTATATTAAAGTTTTTGTGATCAAGCGTATTTGTTTTTGTTTTTTAATAATCTTTTATAACTTTAAAATTTAATATTTTATGAACTAATAATTTTTTGAGATATGCATAGGAGCCATATCTCGTAAAATATATGTTTACAATGGTTGTCCAAATTGATGCAGGAGCATCTGTAGTTAGATTGAGTGTTAGTTCCCAATAATGTATGTGTTTGTCATGGTAATAGTTCTATTTTATTTGTATTAAAAGAGTCCATAGTTTAATAGTATGTTTGTAATACGGTTTGTGTTTGAAATAATATTCATGTTTGTCGTATTGACAATTCTATTTTATTTGTATTAAAAGAGTCCACAGTTTAATAGTATGTTTGGAATAAGGTATCTTGTGTTGTTAGAGAGTCGTGCATGAATAGGGGTGGATTTATCTATTGTCAAAGAATTCTATTTATTTGTGAAACTGAAACAAAAGCTAGAGCTCACTGCTAGAAGTGTTAAAGAGTTTACAAGATCACATCTAAGATAAATGTCAATCTTGTTGAGTAGTAATGATAAGCAACTTGAAGGGTTCCATTTTTTTGAAGCACGAAGGCAAGAACAGAAAGAGGGAGCATTGAAGCAGAGTAATCTAGGAGAACTGTGGCATGGCCAACATAAGGTGTCATTAGATAGCACAAACATGAACTGGGAGGAATGTTGTTAGTGATTAGGCAAAGAAAAATAAATGAAGGAGACAACAAACGACATAACAAATGAGCTTCGAGGAGGAGTTGTGACCAAGTCGTTAGAGGCACATCACATCCAGGCTACGAGTATCAAAGGATTGAAGGGGAGATTAGCAAAAAAGTTAAGGAAGTATTTCAGAGGTTGAACCTAGAATAGAGCATTGGGGCTTGTGAATAGATGGAAAGCATTCAGAGATAGAGCAGGGGAAGCATACAAAAATACTAAAAATAGAACACCATCAAAGCCAATAGAATCAGAGGAGGAGAATACCTTGATATTGAAAGAAAATATGGTAAACATCTACAATAGATTGGACGAGCTACCGCACTATTGAGATTCCCATAGAAGCCAGGGTTGATGACATTGTTTCATTATTTTCTCTCTGCATCCAGTTTGAAACTAAAGCTGAGAATTACTCACGTTAGGGCAAACCAGCAAGATTGGACGGTGTGGATGCACTGATAAGGAGTAAATTAGTAGCGTACACTTGTTGAAGGTTCACTAGTGGTAGTCTAAATTTGTTGTCTAATCGTTGCAAAAGACTCTAATATATATATATATATATATATATATTTGATGAATATAGGCTCTATATTTATTTCTTTCTTCTGAAGAAAAGACCTGAGAAGGCCCATTTTTGAGTGGATTATAATTATTATATATTGTCATTTATGCAAGTATAAAATCTGGTTTATCTTCAACTTGTCTATTTCCTATGGGTGTTCACCAATTGGGCACCATCTCTTTTCCTGATTGCATCACAAATTAGTCAAACATTGTATTTTCTCACCATCCTACCTAATCCTCTCATCCTCAATAGACATGTTATTGTGCCATTGAATCCTCACCTCCTTCTCGGTACCTACATTAGCCAAGAAGTCTTCCACATTAAATCTCTACCCTCATATATCGATATCACATCATCCAATTCCCTTCACAATTCTTTAATTTGGGTGAGAAAACACTCAACATCCATGTTTCCAAAGGAAATTTCCTCATGTAATTCATAGCTCATACCAAAATTTGAGAATCTAATTCTATTAGAATCCTCCTATAAGGTTGTACTACCATCCAAATAGAAGCATATTTGATACTTAAGGCTTCCACTTCAATTTTTATGGCCTTATTCAAACCTTACAATTCACAATATAGCATTGTCTCAACATGATTCCTGAACACCACTTCAATTCTAGCTCTTACCGAATTGCCTTTTGCAACTCTATCAATATTAATTTTGAGGGGGTTTTTTCTAGCTATCTTTGTCCTACCCCTTTTGCACTTTGGCTTCATTCTCCATCATCCTTATATTAGACTAAGTTTCCTCTTTAGAATACACTATCACAATTTTCTTAACTTTGCTCCAAATGACCTACGAGATGCTTTCCAAGGATGAAAATGTTTCTCTAAAAATTTCCATTTCTCTCCAACCACGCTTGCCATAAAATAAAGTTTTTTCAAAGATTCTACCCAATACAAAGAGATTTAGATTTAAATATGTCCCTCCTCCATATTTCCCAAAAATTAGTTCAGTTCAAATCACCATTGACTTGAATATTATAAGATAAAATACATTTCTCCTAGATCTAGCATGTGAAATAGCACTCAGAAATCAAGTGGTTAGACGTTTCCCTTACATCTCAGATTGTCAAAAACAAGAATTCCATTTTGTATGAATTTCCAAGAAAAGAAGTTTACTTTTAGCCAACCCTTGGACTACTAAATATTTCTTCAATATTCAACCTGACATGCATGAGGAGGAGGTTCTATAATAATATTATCATATCCATCCTTCTCTATGTAGAATCCAAGGCTCCCATAGCCCCAAGCTAATTCATCCTCCACATATTTTCTTATGATAAATCTTTCTATGAATATTTTAGTCATGATGGATGTCAATTCTAGAGAGTTTGGAATTGGCCACTCATCCAACTTATTAAACTACTTAAACCTATAATCCCTTAGTTGACTGGTGTTTAAATAAATTTCAATATTTATTCTATCCCTGATTTCCATGATTGTTTTTACTAGTTGTAATTATAGGAATTCAACAATGACAGGTGGGTATTGATCCCAAAAATCCATCTAAAATTGTGCCTTCTCCCCTCTCCCAAATTTCTAAAATTATCCACTTTTTACTATCTAATATCTTAACTTTAGATCCTACCACACAAGGCACCCATTACCATCCAAAGGGAAATGGCTCACCTCATTCAAGTTCACCTATCCCAAATATTTACTAGTTAAAATTCTATTGAATAAAGAATTTGGTTTGAAGATCCACCTTTAGTAAAGCTTTACAACCAAAGCTTTATTATTTAGCTCTTATATTTTTAGTCCCAAACCTCTCTTTACCTTGGGTTGAATTTAATTTCTCACAACCTACTAATGTCCATTTCCTATCTCCTTTTACTTCCCATAAAAAAAGTTAGCCATCTTGTCCAACTCTTTCCATATGGTATGTGGGATAGCAAAGACAATATGTATAAAAATTACAATCTCCACTCTCAAATAAAATATAAAAGCCCCTTTCTTTCTAAAAAAAATATTTATCTAAAGTTTAAAAATTGATTTCCATGTCTAGCTTTAGAGATGTACGTAAACCCCAAAATATTATTAGACTGTAAGAAATCTTCTACCTCCTCACTATTTATGATATACCTTTCCTCTTTCACCAATAATACCAAACCAATTGTATGTTGTAAAATGGGACACTACTCCATAGATCTAAACTAAATTTTTGAACCGAAATAATGCTCCTATAATGCCTAAGGAATGGATCTCTCTTCACATCTAAACAATACAATGTAAATTTGAACAAAAATTGAAAGTATCAAAATGAATCTCTTTTCATTTCTAAACAATATAATGTAGATCTAAATAATAGATTTGGCTTTTCATACGATGAAAATATATATAATACTAAAATAAAACCAAATATAACTATGAAAAAAACGTCATATCATAAATATATATGAAAGAAAAAAATTGCATTCCGAATATATTATTCCAAAAATTCATGATCTATAAAGCTTAGCTCACTCCTTGTTAACCCTAGGGAAATCCATTCCACACTTGTTTGTCTGCACTTGCTTTCAGATTTGAGATAGTTGATAAAATTTGTACTTTCTCCTTTGAAATATTTGTAGATTATAAAACCTAAATTATACTTGTGTGATTCCACTACAGATTGCATTGTTTTGATTTTGAATATTGGAGTGTGTGCATTTCCAGATTGAATTTCCTTTTGAAATAGTGTGTGCCATTCCGAAAGTGTGTTCCACTCCAGATTTAAATAACTTTTTTTTTATTTGGTTCTACTCTAATTTGGATTTTAAAACTTTCAAATTGGTATCAGAGCTTGAGCCCTCCCATGGAAGATTGAAGCAATGGCTTTTGGAAACAACTCTTTGCAGTTACAGATCCCACGGTTCAGTGGCAAGAATTATGACTACTGCAAAATTTAGATGAAAATATTATTTGGGTCTTAGGAGGTATGGTACTTGGTGGAGAATGGTTATGCAAAACCAACAGATGCAACAACATTAACTGCACTCTCCCAAGAGGATTCAAATTTATTGAAGGAGAATCGAAAGAAAAACTAGAAATCATTATTTTATATAATGCAGGCAGTTGAGGAGACTATTTTCTCATGAATTGTAGTAGTAACCAAAGCAAAGTAGGCATGGGAAATTCTAACCAGTTATTATCAGGGCACCACCAAGGTGAAGTTGGTAAAGTTGCATATGTTAAGGAGGGAGTTCGAGAACCTGCATATGAGTGAATCAGAGTCCATGAACAACTTCTTCACCCAGATAATGGATCTCATCAACCAGATGTGATTGAATGGGGAGACTATGGAGAACCAAAGGATAGTGGAGAAAATTCTAAGAAGCCTGCCAACTAGGTTAGACTCAGTTGTGATAGCAATATAAGAATCAAGGAATTTGTCAACCCTCTTTGTGTATGAGATCATGGGTTCTCTACAAATACATGAGCAAAGTTTGAGTCGATCAACTTAGTCCTCTC
This sequence comes from Wollemia nobilis, assembly GCA_028583015.1. Classification (NCBI taxonomy): domain Eukaryota; kingdom Viridiplantae; phylum Streptophyta; class Pinopsida; order Araucariales; family Araucariaceae; genus Wollemia; species Wollemia nobilis. Next base: position 2,568,684 of record JAQPPZ010016363.1, on the reverse strand, counting down.
TAAAGCAAGCATTCAAGACATAGGTATCATTTTGAGATAGTAGTAGAAGAGAAGAATCCCACCAAGGCACCTCATGTTCTCAAGGAGGAAGAAGACATAGCAATCGAGGCAAGCGTGGAAGAGGTAACAAGCGAGGAGGAAGGTCCAACTCCGACGAAGGAGATAATAGCTGCAACTTCCATCAGGCGGGAGGAAGAGGCAATGGAAGAAATAAAAAAGATACATCTAATCAAAAGTTTGATAAGTCAAATATCCCGTGCTACTACTGCAAGAAATTTGGCCATTATAGTTATGAGTGCAAAAAGAAATTAGACAAGGATAATAAAAAACAAGCCCACTACATAATTGAAGTTGGAAATGCAAAGTGTAGATATGCATGTGGGGATATATTACTAACTTGCAGTACTGATGAGTAAAGTGAGAAGAATACATGATATTTGGATAGTGGGTGCAACAACCACATGATGGGGAATAGGGAGATGTTCTCACAATTGGATGAAATAGTCCAATATAAGGTAAAAATAGAAAATAACAAGGTTCTTGTTAAATGAAAAGGAAATATTATCATCCGCACCAGGAATGGTGAAAGGAAACAAATACAAGATGTGTATTATGTGCCTGGGTTGAAACATAACTTGTTGAGTGTTGGATAACTAGTGCAGAAGGGGTACACTGTTCAATTTAAATATGGAGCATGTACCATCAAAGATAAAGAGCATGGGAAAATTGTAATAGTGTCCATGACTAAGAACAAAATGTTCCCTCTGTAGATTTAGAATGAACTACTGATGTTATTAACTATAGTTGTGAAGGATGCTACCTGGTTGTGGCATCTCAGATTCAATCGCCTGAGTTTTAGTGGATTGAAATTGCTTCATAAGAAGCAGATGGTGAAGGTTTTACCCCTCATAGAGCAACCCAATCAAGTCTATGAAGGTTACTTAGTTGGAAAAAAACATAGGGATGCATTCCCTATTGGGTAGTCTTGGAGATATTCATAGCCATTGGTGCTAGTGCACTCGGATATCTACGGTCCAATGCAGAACAACACATTTGCTAGAAATAAATATTTTTTGACTTTCATAGATGACTTCAGTTGAAGAACATGAGTTTATCCCATTAAGAAAAAGTCAGAAGCATTTGAAAAATTTAAGAAGTTCAAGGTTCTGGTTGCAGAGCAGGTTTTATGTGAATACTCTCAGAACAAATGAGGGAGGAGAGTACATCTTCAATTAATTTCATAAATTTTGCAAGAAAAATGGAATTCGTAGGAAGCTCACTACCAAATACACACCATAGCATAATGGTGTTGCAAAGAGAAAGAACAGAACAATCATGGAGATGGCACGAAGTTTGCTAAAGGTAAAAGTATTACCACATGATTTCTGGGCAGAAGCTGTAGCTTGTGCAGTTTATATGCTAAATAGATGTCCCACCAAGAGTGTGAAGAACAAGATTCCTCAAGAGGCATGGATCAATCAAAATACAAGTGTGGATCACTTAATATTTTTAGGGTGCATTTCATATGCACACATCCCAGATGATAAAAGGAAGAAGTTATATGATAAAGTTGAGAAGTGTGTCTTCACTGGATGCAATGAAAATACAAAATATTATAGTTTGTATAATCCTGTAACTAAGAAACTTGTCATCAGAAGATATGTGAAGTTCCTGGAGGATGAAGCATGGAATTGGAAATCTAAGACTGGCCAACCAAAGCTAACTAGTAATGGACTTGGAAGAAAATAGAGTAGAACCTCCTATAGCTTCAAGTATTAACAATGGTTCTAGTAGCAACACAACCTCATCATCTTAATCACCTCCACTTGCAACAAGGACCTCCAACTTGAAGACACCATCAAAGACAAGGAGCTTGCAAGATATCTATAAGGTAACTAGAAATGAAACTGATGAAGAACATTCTGATTTTGTTTTATTTTATGAGTGTGATGCAATTACTTTTGAAGAAGCAATTCAAAATATAAAATGAGTGAATGTTATGGATTATGAGATAACAGCAATAGAGAAAAACAGACCTGGCAGTTAATGGAGTTTCTAGCTGGTAAGAGGACCATTGGGGTCCAATGGGTATATAAAACTAAGTTTAATGCCCAAGGTGAAGTATATAAGAATAAGGCTAGACTAGTGGTAAAAGGCTACAAGCAAAAGTCAGGGATTGACTACCATGAATTTTATACACCTATAGCCCAAATTGACATAGTTAGAATGATCCTAGCATTGGCAGCTCAAAAATACAGGAATGCTTATCAGATGGATGTCAATTCTGCATTCCTAAATGGAGTATTGTATGAAGAGGTCTACATAGACTAGCCACCCGACTATGAGCTTGAAGGGCAAGAAGACAAGATCCTAAAATTATAGAAATCTTTGTATGGGTTGAAGCAGGCACCCAGAGCTTGGTATAGTAGAATTGATGCTTACTTTCAGGACAATGGGTTCATCAAATGCCCATATGAGTACACTTTGTACATGAAAACAGATGTAGAGGGGGAAATAATAATCATATGCTTATATGTAGATGATATGATATATACTGGAAATAGCAGCATGCTATTTTATCAGTGTAGAATAGCCATGAAAAAGGAGTTTGAAATGACAGACTTGGGGCTGATGACGTATTTTCTTGGCATTGAAGTTAACCAATCTACGAATGGCATCTTCATTTCTTATGGTAAGTATGCAAAGGATGTCCTAAAAAGGTTTAATATGGAGGACAACAAACTTGCCATCACTCTGATTGTCACAGACCTGAAGTTGAGCAAAACTAATAATAGTAGAAGTGTTGATCCAACTCTCTATAAAAGGTTAGTTGGAAGCCTAATGTATTTGACTACAACCAAGCCATATTTGATGTTTTTTATGAGTTTAATAAGTAGGTTCATGGAGTCACCCAAGGACACTCACTAGCATGCAGGCAAGATAATTTTACGGTATGTTAATGGAATGAGGAACCATGAAATACACTATGCTAGACAAGAACAACTTGAAATAATTGGCTACACATATAGTGATTGGGCTAGAAGCATAGATGATTAGAAGAGCACCTCTGGATATGCCTTCCATATTAGATCTAGAGTAGTATCTTGATCCTCAAAGAAGCAGCCAATTGTTACACTATCCACTGCATAGGAAGAGTATGTTGCTGCCACCTCAACTTCATGCCAGGCAGTTTGGTTGATATGAGTTCTAAGTGAACTAAATCATTTTTCAAAAGCAACAACAACCATATTTTGTGACAACAATTCTACCATAGCACTTTCAAAGGACCCAGTTTTCCATGGCTGAAAAAAACACATTAACATCCAGTATCATTTCATTAGAGAACTGGTGAAATTTAATGAAATTGAGCTATTATTTTTTAGGTCTAAGGAGCAGTTTGTAGATATATTCACAAATAAACAGGTTGAAGGAGATGCTCGGTGTTAAAGTTTTTATGAAATCTGGTTTAAAGGAGGGTGTTAGAAAATTAAACCAAATTTGACACCTCTTGAAAATCCAACTACTGCACCATTCGTCAGATTCTAGGTCACTGAAATTAATTACTGGTATTTGAAACTTTCAGTCAGTTCGACGATTGGATGGAAACCCTAATTTTGCATTAATTTCATTTCAAAGCAGTCAATGTAGCTTTCCCACCTCATTTGTGAATCCCCAACTATATATCTCTCTCGGGGTTCTATTTTGAAATTTTAGAAGGGTTAGAGGAAACCACATCAAAGCAGAGTAGACAGAAGAAGAAGAACACAACAACATTGTGTGGAGCAGAAGGAGTAGCAGAGTGAAACAACTAAGTCTAATTTATTTTGTGATTGTTCACTACATTTTTATCTTGCAGTCCAGAGGGTGTATTCCCAAATATTTATATTTGTGGATGTATTTCCAAATTATCTCTATAATATAATTATATTTTATGTGTATCTCTCCTCTGGGATATATTGCATTTGAGTTTTATTAACTTAGCAAAGTTAGTCATTTTATTTTTTCTCCATTCCGCTTGAAAACCCTGAAAAATCTCCCAATAGAACCCTGTGTCTCCATTTCGGATCATTCTCTTTGTTAAATCTTGTGTATTGGAATTAGGGTGCATTCTGCTACATTTCCTTGTATTATTTTATGGAATACAACTTAGGTTATTAATAATATAAAGTTATATTATTAATATTTGCCCTAATATTTGGTAAAATCCGCAATATTAAACTTAATCAAAAATCCGCTTTCGCATAAGTCCAATCTCCATTCTGCACATTATTTTCTACTTTGGTGACGTCAATCAAAATATTGTGCAGATTACGAATCTGGGCCTCTCCCCTTGTTAACCCCTCTCCCCTTGTTAACCCTAGGGGAAATCCATTCCGTACTTGTTTGTCCACACTTGGTTCCAGATTTGAGATAGTTGATAAAATCTGCACTTTATCCTTTGAAATATTTGCGGATTATAAAACCTAAATTTTGCTTCTGCGATTCCATTTTGGATTGCATTGTTTTGATTCTAGACATTGGAGCGTGTGCATTTTCGGATTGAATTTCCTTTCGAAAAAGCGTGTGCCATTCTAGAAGTGTGTTTCGCTCCGGATTTTAAAAACTCTGTTCTGGTTTGGTTCCACTCCACTCTGGATTTAAAAACTTTCAGTTCAGCATCTACAACGTCCGCAAAATATCCTAAAATTCCACCACCTCTCAAAATTTGCGTCTGTTGTGCAGCATTTGCAGCATCCGTTGTCCACTGTGCATCTGTAGATAAAGTATTATATTAGTTATAATTGATATAAATTGAGAAAAATGGGGATGGCGGTATAAAATATCTTATTAACAAAGTTTAAAAATAATGTCTTTGAGTGCAAATCACTCTCCCAAAACATGAACCATGACGTGTGCATATAATATAAGGTATTATATAATTAAAAAATAAATAAAACGTTTAAAATTATATTAAAGTTTTTGTGATCAAGCGTATTTGTTTTTGTTTTTTAATAATCTTTTATAACTTTAAAATTTAATATTTTATGAACTAATAATTTTTTGAGGTACGCATATTAAAATTTAAAATTTAATATTTTATGAACTAATAATTTAATATTTTATGAACTAATAATAATATAAGGAATTTTTTGAGGATCCAAATCTGGTAAATTATATGTTTACAATGGTTGTCCAAATCTTGTAAATTATATGTTTACAATGGTTGTGCAAATTGATGCAGGGCATATGTAGTTAGATTGAGTGTTAGTTCCTGTGTTTGTTGTGGTAATAGTTTTATTTTATTTGTATTAAAAGAGTCCACAGTTTCATAGTATGTTTGTAATAAGGTCTGTGTTTGAAATAATATCCGTGTTTGTGGTATTAACAATTATGTTTTATTTGTATTAAAAGAGTCGGCAGTTTAATAGTCTGTTTAGAATAAGGTATCCTGTGTTGTTAGAGAGTCGTGCATGAATAGGGGTGGATTTGTTTATTATCAAAGAATTCTATTTATTTGTGAAACTGAAACAAAAGCTAGAGCTCACTGCTAGAAGTGTTAAAGAGTTTACCAGATTACGTCCAAGATAGATGTTGTTGAGTAGTAATGAAAAGCAACTTGAAGGGTTCCATTTGTTTGAAGCATGAAGGCAGGAACAGAAAGAGGAAGCATTGAAGCAGAGTCATCCAGGAGAACTGTGGCATGGCCAACACAAGGTGTCACTAGATAGCACAATCATGAATTGGGAGGAAGGCCGTTAGTGATTAGGCAAAGAACAGTAAAGGAAGGAGACAACAAACGACATAAAAAATGAGCTTCGAGGAGGAGTGGTGACAAAGCTGTTAGAGGCACACCATGTCCAGGCTAGGAGGACCGGAGGATTGAAGGGAAGATTGGCAAGAAATTCGAGGAAGGATTTCAGAGGTCGAACCTGGAACAGAGCGTCGGGGCTTGTGAATATATGGAAAGCATTTAGAGATAGAGCAGGGGAAGCATACAAAAATACTAAAAAGAGAACACCAGCAAAGCCAATAGAATCAGAGGAGGATAATACCTGGATATTGGAAGAAAATATGGCAAACATCTGCAGCAGATTGGGCGAGCTACCGCACTATTGAGATTCCCATAGAATCCAGGGCCGATGACGCTATTTCATTCTTTTCTCTTTGCATCCAGTTTGAAACTAAAGCTGAGAATTACTCACGCTAGGGCAAACCAGCAAGATTGGACGGTGTGGATGCACTACTACGGAGTAAATTAGTAGCGTACACCTGTTGAAGGTTCATTGGTGGTAGTCTAAATTTGTTGTCTAATCGTTGCAAAGGATTCTAATATATATATTTTTGATGAATATAGGCTCTGTAGTTATTTATTTCTTCTGAAGAAAAGACCTGAGAAGGCCGGTGTTTGAGTGGATAATAATTATTATATATTGTCATTTTTGTAAGTATAAAATTTGGTTTATCTTCAACTTGTCTATTTCCTATGGGTGTTAACCAATTGAGCACCATCCCTTTTGCTGACTGCATCACAAATTAGTCAAACATTGTATTTGCTTACCATCCTGCCTAATCCTCTCATCCTTAATAGCCATATTATTGTGCCATTGAATCCTCACCTCCTTCTCGGTACCTACATTAGCCAAGAAGTTTTCCACATTAGAGCTCTACCCACATATATCGATATCACATCATCCAATTCCCTTCACAATTCCTTAATTTGGGTAAGACAACACTCAACCTCCACATCTCCAAAGGAAATTTCCTCATGTAATTCATAGCTCATACAAAAATTTGAGAATCTAATTCTATTATTATCCTCCTATAAGGTTGTCTTACCATCCAATTAGAAGCATATTTGATACTTAAGGCTTCTACTTCATTGTTTGTGGCCTTATTCAGACCTTACAATTTACAATATAGCATTGTCTCAACATAATTCCTGAAGACCACTTCAATTCTAGCTCTTACCAAATTGCCTTTTGCAAATCTATCAATATTAATTTTTGGGGGTTTTTTCTAGCTAGCTTTGTCCTACCTCTTTTTCACTTTGGCTTCATTCTCCATCATCCTTATATTAGACTAAGTTTCCTCTTTAGAATACACTACCACAATTTTCTTAACTTTGCTCCAAATGACCTACGAGATGCTTTCCAAGGATGAAAAGGTTTCTCTAAAAATTTCCATTTCTCTCCAACCACGCTTGCCACAAAATAAAGTTTTTTCCAAGCTTCTAGCCAATACAAAGAGATTTAGATTTAAATATGTCTCTCCTCCATCTTTCCCAAATATTAGTTCAGTTCAAATCATCATTGGCTTGAATATTATAAGATAAAATACATTTCTTCTAGATCTAGCATGTGAACTAGCACTTAGACATCAAGTGGTTAGACGTTTACTTGCTTTTATAGCATAAAACACATTGGGATGGACCAACAATTCCCTTACATCTCAGATTGTCAAAAACAAGAATTCCATTTTGTATGAATTTCCAAGCAAAGAAGTTCACTTTTAGCCAACCCTTGGACTACTAAATATTTCTTCAATCCTCAACCTGACATGCATGAGGAGGAGGTTTCATAATAATCTTATCATATCCATCCTTCTCTATGTAGAATCCAAGGCTCTCATAGCCCCAAGATAATTCATCCTCCTCATATTTGCTTATGAGAAATATTTATATGAATATTTTAGTCATGATGGATGTCAATTCTAGAGAGTTTGTAATTGGCCACTCGTCCAACTTCTTAAACTACTTAAACCTATAATCCCCCATTTGACTGGTGTTGAAATAACTTTCAATATTGATCCTATCCCTGCTTTCCATGATTGTTTTTACTAGTTGTAATTATAGGAATTCAACAATGAGAGGTGGGTATTGATCCCAAAAATCTATCCAAAATTGTGCCTTCTCCCCTCTCCCAACTTTCTAAAATTATCCACTTTTCACTATCTAAGATATTAACTTTAGAGCCTACCACACAAGGCACCCATTACCATCCAATGGGAAATCGCTCACCTCATTCAAGTTCACCTATCCCAAATATTTACTAGTTAAAACTTTATTGAATAAAGAAGTTGGTTGAGAGATCCACCTTTAGTAAAGCTTTACAACCAAAGTTTTATTATTTAGCTCTTATCTTTTCAGTCCCAAACCTCTCTTTACCTTGGGTTGAATTTAATTTCTCACAACCTACTAATGTCCATTTCCTCTCTCCTTTTACTTCCCATAAAAAAAATTAGCCATCTTGTCCAACTCTTTCCATATGGTATGTGGGGTAGAAAAGACAAATTGTATAAATTGGTATGGCTTAAATGAATGACTACAAAAAAAAAATTAAGTACACCCATATTATTATATTAGTTATAATTCATATAAATTGACAAAAATAAGGATGGTATAAAGTATCTTAGAAATAAAAAATAAAATGTCTAAATTTTAAAAAATAATTGATACTATTTAAAACCTCTTAAATAAGGTATTCTTATTAAGTTTTTCTTTTACATAGAAGAATCAGTAATTACCTTTTCTTTTTAACAATTGGCCACAAGGTCAAGTCGCATTACCTTTGCCTAGATTGTGGGGTTTGAACCTAAGTCTCCTCTTAATAAGTGTCCAATATCTTACCAATCACCTAACCTTTGGAGATTTCTTATATTTTATTAAATTATATATAATGATTTATACATATTTATTCTTGATTTATATAGCTTTTTTAAATGTTCCTGAATAAAAATGTTTTTTATTTTTAATTTTATTTTTTAAATATGATTAGAATTATTTAATTCAAATGGTGAAGACCCTTGTAAAATAATAAATACATATGAGTCCAGCTATAAATACATATTAAGTTGTTGTAATCAATGTCATAAAACCTTCAACTTAGCCTCAACTACCCACTAAATTCATCAATGAGTGGAGCCTACGAGTTTCTTTAAATTGGGGTCGAGTAACTAATAAGTTATCTGGCCATTACACATCTAGATTTGTACGGGTAAAGACAGGGTAGGAGTATTTCACATTTAATTGATGTGTAGCAACATCCAAATTGTAGGGATCAATTAAAATAACAACTTAATTTATCAAGATTTAGTAGTGGATATATCATATTTCTCTTTGAGTTCAATGGTCTTCATTGATGATCATAAAATCTCCTCTCTTCCAAATTTTTTTGTAGATCCACCTCTAATTAATCAAATTTTTAAATGAACATTACAATGACAAAAATCTTTAGAGATGATATGTTTTTCCCTTCCCTTCAGAAATTCAACGACCACCATATGGAACCTTCCAAGCAATTGACTCGTAGTTGGGATATATGGAACGTTCCAAGGAATTGATTCACAGTTGTGATGACAGTGTTGCTGGCATAAACATCTAAGCTCCCTGATGATAGTGAAATTTTCCAAAGAGAAAAACATTTCCTAGTTGGTGAACTTTCATATTTAAAGGATAGGGCGAAATTGTTAGAAAAATAAACCCAGATTTCATGCCTGTGCCCAACTGCACTGCGAACCTTGGGCGAAACCGGATTGCACTCCAGACATGGGTGAAGTCAGACTGCGCTGCCGCAGTCCGAGATCCCAAAGAAAAGTGTGACATGACATCACACCTACCTTCTGACAGATTTGACACCTGACAAATCCGATCTCCGTAGGAGCTAATGATAAGTCGGCGTTTGTCAAAAACCCTAGATGAGGGTCGATCCGAGGATAACCCTTATCCGAAGCTGTCAGAGGATAAACCTTATCCTCCTCTCCCCACGACTATAAAAGGGCAGTTCGGTTCTTCAAAAAAAAAGGAGAACAAAGTGGGTGTGAGAGAAGTTCGTGAAAGAAGCGAAGAATAGAGCAGAGAAAGAAAGCAGAGCGATTCAGTGAGCAGTGTGGCTCAGCTGATTAATGTTCGAGTAGCAGACTCGACATTTCCCCTGTTTTGTTTATCTTGCAGCGTAGCTTGCAAATGTTGTTATTTCCTCGGTTGAGGAATTTTCTATAACCTTAGTTGTTCATATAAATAAAGTTTGTTGTTTATGTTAGGCATCTTTAGGGTTTGTAGCAGTTTATTTGCTAACTTTGTTATTCTCTGTTTTGACGTTTCTCTCCTCTCATACGGGTCTTGCCAAGCCAAGCAAACCCAGCGACAGTCGTAAAAGATGAAGAAGTCGAAGGCCAAAATTTTGGCCAAGTGTGAAGCAGCCTTCTGCACTTCGGCCAGAAATTTTGCGCTGTGCGCACTTCACCGCGACAGCCGCACTTCGGCTAGAAATCGTGTGCTATGTGCACTTCGTCGCGACAGCTGCACTTCGAAAGTTGAAGGTGTGAAGTACGCACTTCACTGCAAAACAGGCGTAGTCCGCACTGCGCGTGAGTGATGGACTTCGACAGTTTGGCCAGCGCAGTTCGCACTACGCACAAAGTACGCACTTCGCCTATTTGGCCCGTGTAGTCCGCACTGCACGTGAAGTGCACACTTCGGTAGCCTTCAAAGCGTAGTCTGCACTACGCTTGTGAGTGATGGACTTCACCTGTGGGTAGGCACCGTCCACACTTTGCTCCAAAGTAGGCAACTGGTCGAGAGCCCTGCGCAGTCCGAGACAGAGCTGGTTGTGCGCCCTATGCAGTCGAACCGTGCAGACTTCGGCGATTGAAAAAAAATCAAATCGTTCCTTCAAATTGGTATCAGAGTTGATAGTGCTGTGACATGGAGATAGAAGCATGGCTTTCGAGAGAAACTCATTGCAGTTGCAGATCTCATGATTTAACGGTAAGAACTACAATTACTGGAGCATCTAGATGAAGATCTTGTTCAAATCTCAGGAGCTATGGGAGTTAGTCGAGAACGGCTACCCAGAATCGGTAGATGCAGCAGCACTGGCCACCCTCTCTCAAGCAGACAAGGATCTGTTGAAAGAGCACAAGAAGAAGGACCAGAAGGCCCTCTTCTACATCATGCAAGTGGTTGAGGAGACCATCTTCCCATGGATTACATCAGCCACCAAGGCCAAGCAGGCCTGGGAAACCCTAGCAAGTTCATATCAGGGCACCGACAAAGTGAAGTTGCTCAGGAGAGAGTTCAATAATCTGTAGATGAGCGAGTCTAAGTTGATGAGTGACTTCTTCACCCGAATGACAGACATTATCAACTAGATGCAATTGAACAGAGAAAATGTCCAGAGCTAGAGAATTGTGGAGAAGATTCTCAGAAGTTTGCCTGCGAAGTTCGACTCGGTTGTGATAGCAATCAAAGAGTCGAGGGATTTGACAACCCTCTCGACAGATGAACTCATGGGTTCCCTACAGACCCATGAATAGAGGCTGAGCCGCTCAACTCAGTCTTCTTTGGAGTAAGCCTTCAAAGCGCAAGTCTTAGTCCGAGATAGCGGCAGACAAGACTCCCACCACAACGCTTCTAGTTCTCAAGGAGGAAGAGGCAGAAGGGCGTGGGAGAAGGAACAAGCAAGGAGGGAACTCAAACCCTCAAGACGCTGAGCCAAGTTGCAACTTTCATCAACAAGGAGGAAGAGGCACTGGTAGAACTCAGCAAGGTGGCTCTCAGCAGAAGGACATGTCAAAGGTTTAATGCTACTACTGCAGCAAGTTCAGCCATTATGCCACATAGTGCAAAAAGAATATGGTGAACGAGAATCAGTAGCAAGCCCATTATTCAAAGGAACCTAAAAATGTAGTAGGAGGAAATGTGTTGCTGACTTGCAGTATTGAAGAGGAGAGCAAGAAAAACATCTAGTATCTTGACAGTGGTTGCAGCAACCATATGACTGGGAACAGGGAGATGTTCTCACAACTAGATGAAACACTCCAATCCGAAGTCAAGTTGGGGAACAATTGCAAATTCCCTATGATGGGGAAATGCAAGATCCTCATCCACACCTGACACGGTGATAGAAAAACAATTCAAGATGTTTTTATGTGTCTGGGTTGAAGCACAATCTGTTAAGTGTTGGACAGCTTGTGTAGAAGGGCCACACTGTACTGTTCAAAGACGGTGTCTGTTCCATCAGAGACAAAGTGCATGGACAAATTGCAATAGTGTCCATGACAAAAAACAAAATGTTTTCACTGTAGATTCAGAATGAATCTTTGATGTCTCTAAGTGTAGTTGAGAAGGATGCTACCTGGCTGTGGCATCTCAGATTCGGTCACCTGAGTTTCAGTGGCCTGAATTTGTTGCATAAGAAGCAGATGGTGAAGGTTTTACCCCTTATAGAGCAGCCAAACCAAGTTTGTGAAGGTTGCCTGGTCGACAAGAAACACAGGGACACATTCCTTGTTGGATAGTCTTGGAGAGCATCACGGCCATTAGAGCCGGTGCACTCAGACATCTGTGGTCCCATGCAGACCACCTCATATGTCGACAAAAAGTATTTCTTGACCTTCATTGATGACTTCAATCGAAAGACTTGGGTTTATCCCATCAAGTTGAAGTCAGAGGCGTTTGCAAGGTTTAGGGAGTTCAAGGCTCTGGTTGAGAAACAGAGCGGTCATTATGTGAAGACTCTCAGAACTGATGGAGGTGGATAATACATCTCCAATGAATTCCACAACTTTTGCAAATAGCATGGAATTAAGAGGTAGTTCACTGCCAGATACACGCCGCAGAAAAATGGCGTAGTTGAGAGGAAGAACGGAACAATCATGGAGATGGCACAAAGCATGCTGAAGGAAAAAAGTTTACCACATGAGTTCTGGGTAGAAGTTGTAAGTTGTGTAGTTTATCTGTTGAACCGGTGTCCCACCAAGAGTGTGAGGGACAAAATTCTAGAGGAATCCTAGAGCAAGTTGAAGCCAAGTGTGGCTCATTTACAAGTTTTCAGGTGCATAGCATATGCACATGTTCCAGATGAGAAAAGGCAGAAGCTGGATGACAAAGCTGAAAGATGCATCTTCACATGATACAACGAACCATCAAAGGCATATAGGCTGTACAATATTGTGACAAAGAAACTTGTCATCAGCCGAGATGTGAAGTTCCTGGAGGATGAAGTCTAGAACGAGAAGTCAAATATTGGTCAGTCTGAACCAGCAACTGTTGAGTCTTTAGACTTGGAGGAAGACAATGTCCAACCACCTGTGCCTTCAAGCAGCAATAGTGGTGCTAGCAACAGCACAACCTCATCATCCCGGTCACCTCTACTTGCAAGCAAAATTCAAAACCTGAGGACTCCTGCAAAGACTCGGAGCTTGCAAGACATCTATGAGGTAACCCGTAATCAATTAGATGAAGATTATTCTAATTTTGCTCTCTTTACTGAATGTGATCTAGTGGATTTTGAAGAGGCAAGTCAGAATTGTAGATGGGTGAATGTGATGGATGAGGAGATAGCCGCCATTGAGAAGAATGAGACATGGCAGCTGACAGATCTTCCAGCATAAAAGAAGAGAATTGGGGTCAAGTGGGCATATAAAATGAAGTTTAATTCCCAAGGAGAAGTTGATAGGCATAAGGCCAGATTAGTGGTGAAAGGCTACAAGTAGAAGTCAAGAGTTGACTATCATGAGGTGTATGCACCTATAGCCCGACTTGACATAGTCAGAATGATTTTGGCACTCATAGCTCAGAAAGGATGAAGCGTGTACTAGATGGATGTCAAGTCTACCTTCCTCAACGGAGTGTTGGAAGAAAAGGTCTACATAGACCAGTCGCCTGATTATGAAATACAAGGGCAAGAAAGCAAAGTACTGAAACTAAAGAAGGCCTTGTATGGGTTGAAGCAAGCACCCCGGGCATGGTACAGTCGTATTGATGGCTATTTTCAATAGAATGGGTTTCAGAAATGCCCATATGAGCACTCCCTGTACATGAAGACAAATGCAGCAGGTGAGCTCATCATCGTCTGCCTGTACGTAGATGATATGATATTTACTAGCAATAGCAGCAGCCTATTTGCACAGTTTAGAACAACCATGAAGTCCGAGTTTGAAATGATAGACATGGGGCTGATGAAATTTTTTCTTGGCATTGAAGTTGACCAATCAGAAAATGGCATCTTCATTTCTCAGGGCAAGTATGCCAAGGATGTCCTGAAGCGCTTCAAGATGGAGGACAACAAACCTACCATTACACTTATAGCCATAGGTTTGAAGCTGAGCAAGTTGGATACAGGGAGGTCTGTAGACCCAACCTTGTTCAAGAGGCTAGTTGGTAGTCTGATGTACTTGACTGCAACTAGGCCATATCTTATGTTCAGATTTAGTCTAATCAGTAATTTCATGGAGACTCCGAAGGACACGCACTGGAAAGCAGGCAAGAGGATCTTGCGCTATGTCAGTAGGATGCAAAACCATGGCCTATTTTACGCCAAAAAAGACCAGTTGGAGCTAGTGGGCTTCACAGACAGTGACTGGGTTGGCAGTATCGATGATCGGAAGAGCACCTTCGGGTATGCTTTCCATATCGGATCAGGGGCAGTCTCATGGGCGTCCAAGAAGCAACCCATTGTTGCGTTGTCCACAGCCAAAGCAGAATATGTCACCGCCACGACAGCCGCATGCCAGGTAGTATGGCTGCGAAGAGTTCTGAGTGAACTGTACAATCCTCTGAAAGGCGTGACAACAATTTTTTGTGATAAAAATTTGGCCATTGCACTGTCAAAGGATCCTACGTTCCATGGTCGAACGAAGCACATTGATATTCCTTATCACTTCATCAGAGAGTTGGTGAAGTTCGGATAAATTCATCTGTAGTTTTGCAGATCCAAGGAGCAGTTGGTAGATATTTTCATGAAGCCTTTGAAGAAGGAAGACTTTAGCAGATTGCGAGAGTAGCTTGGAGTCAAAGTTATTGTGAAATCAGGTTTAAAGGAGGGTGTTAGAAAAATAAATCCAGATTTCACGCCTGTGCCCAACTGCGCTACGAACCTTGGGCGAAACCGGATTACGCTCCAGACATGGGCGAAGTCGGACTACACTACCGCAGTCCGGGATCCCAGCAAAAGTGTGACATGACATCACACCTACCTTCTGACAGATTTGACACTTGACAGATCCGATCTCCGTAGGAGTTAATCCTATGTCGGCGTTTGTCAGAAACCCTAGATGAGGGTCGGTCTGAGGATAATCCTTATTTGAAGCTGTCAAAGGATAAACCTTATCCTCCTCTCCCCGTGGCTATAAAAGGTAGTTCGGGTCTTCAGACAAAAAGGAGAACAGAGCGGGTGTGAGATAAGTTCGTGAAAGAAGAAGCGAAGAATAGAGCAGAGAAAGAAAGTAGAGTGATTCAATGAGCAATGTGGCTCAGTTGATTAATGTCCAAGCAACAAACTCGACATTTCCCCTATTTTGTTTATCCTATAGTGTAGCCTACAGATTTTGTTATTTCCTCGGTTGAGGAATTTTTTGTAACCCTAGTTGTTCATATAAATAAAGTTTGCTATTTGTGTTAGGCATCTTTAGGGTTTGCAGCAGTTTATTTGCTAACTTTGTTGTTCTCTGTTCCGGCGTTTCTCTCCTCTCATACGGGTCTTGCCAAGCCAGGCAAACCTAGCGGTAGCCGCGAAAGATGAAGAAGTCGAAGGCCAAAATTTTGGCCAAGTGTGAAGCAGCCTTCCGCAACCTGGCCAAAAATTGTGCGCTGTGCACACTTCACCGTGACAGCCGCACTTCGGCCAAAAATCATGCGCTGTGCGCACTTCGCTGCGATAGCCGCACTTCGGCAGTTGAAGGTGTGAAGTACGCACTTGACCGTAGAATTGGCACAGTCCGCACTACGCACCAGTGATGGACTTCGATAGTTTAGCCAGTGCAGTCTGCACTGCACGTGAAGTACGCACTTTGCCTGTTTGGCCCGTGCAGTCCGCACTGCATGTGAAGTGCGCACTTCGGTAGCCTTCAAAGCGCAGTCTGCACTACGCTCGCGAGTGACAGACTTCACCTGTGTGTAGGCACCATTCACACTTCGCTTCAAAGCAGGCAACTGGCCGAGAGCCCTGTGCAGTCCGAGACAGAGCTGGCGGTGCGCCCTGCGCAGTCGAACCGTGCAGACTTCGGCGATTGAAAAAAAATTAATTCGTTCCTTCAGAAATGCTTAGCAAAGAAAAGGGAGAAATTGTAAGGGAATCCCTTCCCAAACCTTGGGATAAATTGATGGTTCATATCCTCCAATACTTCCCTGTGGACAGCTTGAATACCATACTTAGAAGTTTTCACCTTCCCTTTCTAAATCATATCCGGGTAAGAAAAATATCAATGTTCCTGAGTATCTCTTCAAGTCCATTGAGAGATCCGTCTGCAACATTAGGGATCTTGGTCCTTCCCTGTTCACCAGAGCCTTCATCTCATTATCTATAGTCACATTCTCCAAGAGTCTTAGAAAGCAATTATCAATTTTGTCCAAAGCATGGAAAGCCCCTTGGATGAGTTCCCAAGGCCCAGCCACCAAAAAATCCCTCAACATAAGATGAATTATGAAGTGGATGGGAAGCCATCCTCCACCAAGGCTAGTAGAATGCTGAATTTTGAACCCAAGGATGAGGAAGCTACACCCAAATCTCATACTGGGAAAAGGAAATCCCCAATCATCATTGAACAATCATCATTGAACATGAATCTGAGAAGGCTGAAGACTCTCCCCAGCTGGGCAGAAGACAAAATGGGAATCCAATTTTATAAGGTCTTCCACTAGGAATGTGGCTCCTCTATGCCTTCGAGCTCCACTCACCGAGAAAAGCTACATCCAAGAGCTTAACCACCTTGTCAATGCCATGGCCAGAGCGGCCAAAATGAGCTCATCTCTCATCCAACAAGCCACCATGACTACAACTACCAAAATGAGCTCCTCTCTGATCCAACAAGCCACATTTATTTTGGAAGAATACAATGAAAAGTTTGATGCAACCATTCATGCTCTTTCTTCTTAGTTCATTTTTGGTGTTGTTTTTTATGTTTGAGATTCCATTGGTTGCTAGTCTATTTCGTTCCTATATGCGGCCCTTGTTCACTCCCCTTCAGTCTTGCGGAGACCGTTTCTTATGACCTCCTCTAGATTTGAAGAATTTAAAGTTTTTTTTTTAACAATCGTCGAAGTCCGAATGCCGCAACGCAGACAGCGCAGTGTGGAAGTCGACGGCTCCGACGGTCTTCGCCCAAAACTAGGGCGAAGTGCGAACGTCGGCCGCGTCGACAGACTTCGCCCGAAGTTGGGCGAAGTTCGAACTTCGGTTGCGCTGATGGACTTCGCCTGAAATTGGGCAAAGATCGAACTTTGGCCGCGCCAACGGACTTCGCCCTAAACTGGGCAAAGTTCACACTTCGGGGCCGCAGCTGGACTTCTGGGCGAAGTTCGCTCTTCGCGGCCACAGCCGGACTTCGCCCGAAACTGGGCAAAGTTTGCTCTTCCTGGCTGCTTACTAACTTCGCCCGAAACTGGGTGAAGTTTGCACTTCGGTCAGCCGACGGACTTATGCTGGGTGAAGTGTGGACAGTGGCCAACTTCAGAATTTTCGGCCTTCCACTTCTTCGTCTTCTACGGCTGTCGCTGGGTTTTATTGGCTTGGCAACACCCGTATGAGAGGAGAGAATAACCGGAATAGAGAACAACAAACTACAAACCCTAAATATGCCTAAAACAAACAACAAGCTTTATTTATATTAAACGGGGGTTACAGAGTTCCTCAACCGAGGAAATTACAACATCTACAGGCTGCGCTGCAGGATAAACTAAAACAGACAAAATGTCAAGTCGACTGCTCAGACATTAATCAGCTAAGTCAAACTGCTCACTGAGATACTTTTCTTTGCCTCTGCTCCTCTTGCACTGCTCTTCCTCCTCTCTTCTTCTTAAACTGTCTGAAATACCCGAGACGCCTTATATAGCCGCGGGAAGAGGAGGATTGGGGTTTGTCCTCTGACAGGTTCTGACAGGCCCTCAACTAGGGTTTCTGACCAATCACCGCACTAGAGTCACATCTGTCAGAGGGTAGGTGCAACGTCATGTTAGCCCTTTGCCAGGATCTCGGACTGCGGCAGCGTAGTCCGACTTCGCCCATGTCTGGAGCGCAATTCGGTTTCGCCCAAGGTTTAGAGTGCAGTTGGGCACAGGCGTGAAATCTAGGTTAATTTTTCTAACACCCTCCTTTAAGCTTGATTTCACGAGCGCTTTGACTCCAAGCTACTCTCGCAATCTACTGAAGTCTTCCTCCTTCAAAGGCTTCGTGAAGATGTCAGCCAGCTGCTCCTTGGACCTGCAAAACTGTAGTTGTACTTCACCAAATTTCACCAGCTCTTTGATGAAATGATACCGGATGTCTATGTGCTTCGTCCGGCCATGGAACACAGGATCCTTTGAGAGTGCAATGGCCGAATTGTTATCATAGAAAATTGTTGTCGTGCCTTCCGAAGGAAAGTTCAGTTCACTCAGAACTCTTCGTAGCCAAACTGCCTGGCATGCAGCTGACATGGCGGTGACATATTCTGCTTCGGCTGTGGACAATGCAACGATGGGTTGTTTCTTGGACGCCCATGATACTGCCCCTGATCCGAGATGGAAAGCATACCCAAAGGTGCTCTTTCGATCATCGATACTTCCAGCCCAGTCACTATCTATGAAGTTGACCAGTTCTAGCTAGTCCTGTCTGGCGTAAAATAGGCCATGGTTCCGCATCCCGTTGACATAGCGCAAGATCCTCTTGCCTGCTTGCCAGTGCGTGTCCTTCGGAGTCTCCATGAAATGACTGATCAGAATGACTCTGAACATCAGATCTGGCCGAGTTGCAGTCAAATACATAAGACTGCCAACTAGCCTTTTGAACAAGGTTGGATCAACATTCCTCCCTATATCCAACTTGCTCAGCTTCAAACCTGTGGCTGCAGGTGTGATGGCAGGTTTGCTGTCCTCCATCTTGAAGCGCTTCAGGATATCCTTCGCATACTTTCCCTAAGAAATGAAGATGCCATCTGCCGATTGGTCAACTTCAATGTCGAGAAAATACTTCATCAGCCCTAAGTCCGTCATCTCGAACTCCTTCTTCATGGTTGTTCTGAATTGGTCGAACAGGACATTGTTGTTGCCAGTATAAATCAGATCGTCCACATATAGGCAGACAATAATGAGCTCACCTGCTGCATTTGTCTTCATGTACAGGGTGTGCTCATATGGGCATTTCTAAAACCCATTCTCCTGAAAATAGCTGTCAATCTGGCTGTACCAAGCTCGAGGCACCTACTTCAAACCGTACAGGGCCTTCTTCAACTTCGGGACTTTGCCCTCCTAGCCTTCAATTTCATAACCTGGTGGCTGGTCTATGTAGACCTATTCCTCCAACACTCCGTTGAGGAAGGCTGACTTGACATCCATTTGGTACATCTTCCAACCTTGTTGGGCTGCCAATGCCAGGATCATCCTGACTATGTCAAGTCGGGCTACGAGCGCATATACCTCATGGTAATCGATGCCTGAATTCTGCTTGTAACCCTTCGCCACCAATCTGGATTTGTGCTTGTCAATGTCTCCTTGGGCATTGAACTTTTTTTTATACACCCACTTGACCCCAATGGTCTTCTTCCCTACTGGAAGATCAGTCAGCTGCCATGTTGCATTCTTTTCAATGGTTGCTATCTCTTCATCCATCGCCTACACCCACTTCTGATTCTGACTTGCATCTTCGAACTCTACTGGATCAACTTCAGTAAAGAATGCAAAGTCAGAGTGCTCTTCATCTATGTGGGTTTGGGTTGCCTCATAAATGTCTTGCAAGCTCCGAGTCTTCGTAGGAGTCCTCAGATTTTGAATTTTGCTTGCAAGTGGAGGTGACCGGGATGGAGTGGCTGTGCTACTGCTGGCACCGCTGTTGCTACTGGAAGTTGCAGGTGGGTGCAGACTTCCTTCTTCCAAGTCAATAGGTTGTACTACTGCTGGCTCTGACTGGCCAGTCTTTGACTTCCCGTTCCAAGATTTATCTTCAAGAAACTTCACATCACGGCTGATGATGAGCTTCTTCGTCACGGGGTTGTACAGCCTATATGCCTTCGCCTGCTCACTGTACCTTGTGAGAATGCACTTCTCAGCTCTATCATCAAACTTCTGCCGCTTCTCTTCTGGAACATGTGCATATGCAATGCACCCGAACACACGTAAGTGAGCCACACTTGGCTTCACTCCGCTCTAGGCCTCCTGAGGGATTTTGTCCTTCACGCTTTTTGTGGGACAGCTGTTCAGAAAATAGACTGCACATGTTACAACCTCTGCCCAAAATTCATGCAAAAATCCCTTCACATTCATCATGCTTCGTGCCATTTCCATGATGGTTTGGTTCTTCCTCTCAGCTACGCCATTCTGTTGTGGTGTGTATCTGGCAGTGAACTGCCTTCGAATTCCATGTTGCTTGCAGTAGTTGTGGAATTTTTTGGAGATGTACTCTCCACCTCCATCAGTTCTGAGAGTCTTCACATAATAACCGCTCTGTTTCTCAACTAGAGTCTTGAACTCCTTGAATCTGGAAAATGCCTCTGACTTCAGCTTGATGGCATAAATCCAAGTCTTCCGGTTGAAGTCATCAATGAACGTTAAGAAGTATTTGTTGTCGGAAAACGTGGTGGTTTGCATCGGACCGCAAATGTCTAAGTGCACCAGCTCCAATGGCCGTGATGCTCTCCAAGACTGTCCTACAGGGAATGCATCCCTGTGCTACTTTTCGACTAGGCAACCTTCACACACTTGGTTTGGCTGCTCTATCAGGGGTAGACCCTTCACCATTCACATCCTATGTAGTTGATTCAGGCCACTGAAGCTTAGGTGACCGAATCTGAGATGCCACAGCCAGGTAGCATCTTTCTCAACTACACTCAGAGACATCAAAGATTCATTCTGAATCTGTAGCGAAAACATTTTGTTTTTTGTCATGGACACAGTCACAATTTGTCCATGGAATTTGTCTCTGATGGAGCAGACATCATCTTTGAACAGTACAGTGTGCCCCTTCTGCACAAGTTGTCCAACACTTAGTAGATTATGCTTCAACCTAGGCACATAGGCGAAGTGCGTACTACACGGGCCAAATAGGCGAAGTGCGTACTTCATGCATAGTGCGGACTGCGCTGGCCAAACTGTCGAAGTCCATCACTCGCACGTAGTGTGGACTACGCCAGTTTTGTGGTGAAGTGCGTACTTCACACCTTCAACTTCCAAAGTGCAACTATCGCGGTGAAGTGCAGAAGGGGCACACTGTATAATCTGTTAAGTGTTGGACAGCTTGTGTAGAAGGGCCACACTGTACTGTTCAAAGACGGTGTCTGTTCCATCAGAGACAAAGTGCATGGACAAATTGCAACTGTGTCCATGACAAAAAACAAAATGTTTTTGTCGTAGATTCAGAATGAATCTTTGATGTCTCTGAGTGCAGTTGAGAAGGATGCTACCTAGCTGTGGCATCTCAGATTCGATCACCTAAGTTTCAGTGGCCTGAATTTGTTGCACAAGAAGCAGATGATGAAGGTTTTACCCCTTATAGAGCAACCAAACCAAGTTTGTGAAGGTTTCCTGGTCGACAAGCAACACAGGGACGCATTCCCTGTTGGACAGTCTTGGAGAGCATCACGGCCATTAGAGCTGGTGCACTCAGACATCTGTGGTCCCATGCAGACCACCTCATATGCCGACAACAAGTATTTCTTGACATTCATTGATGACTTCAATCGAAAGACTTGGGTTTATCCCATCAAGTTGAAGTCAGAGGCATTTGCAAGGTTTAGGGATTTCAAGGCTCTGGTTGAGAAATAGAGCGGTCATTATGTGAAGACTCTCAGAACTGATGGAGGTGGAGAATACATCTCCAATGAATTCCACAACTTTTGTAAATAGCATGGAATTCGGAGGTAGTTCACTGCGATACATGCCGCAACAAATGGCGTAGCTGAGAGGAAGAACAGAACAATCATGGAGATGGCACAAAGAATGCTGAAGGCAAAAAGTTTGCCACATGAGTTCTGGGGAGAAGCTGTAAGTTGTGTAGTTTATCTGCTGAACCGGTGTCCCACCAAGAGTGTGAGGGACAAAATTCCAGAGGAAGCCTGGAGCAAGTTGAAGCCAAGTGTGGCTCATTTGCAAGTTTTCGGTGCATAGCATATGCACATGTTCCAGATGATAAAAGGCAGAAGCTGGATGACAAAGCTGAAATATGCATCTTTACACGATACAACGAACCATCAAAGGCGTATAGGTTGTACAATCTTGTGACAAAGAAACTTTTCATCAGCCGAGATGTGAAGTTCCTGGAGGATGAAGTCTGGAACGAGAAGTCAAAGACTGGTCAGTCTGAACCAACAACTGTTGATTCTATAGACTTGGAGGAAGACAGTGTCCAACTACCTGTGCCTTCAAGCAGCAATAGTGGTGCTAGCAACAACACAGCCTCATCATCCTGGTCACCTCAACTTGTAAGCAAAATTCAAAACCTGAGGACTCCTGCAAAGACTCAGAGCTTGCAAGACATCTATGAGGTAACCCGTAATCAATTAGATGAAGATTATTCTAATTTTGCTCTCTTTACTGAATGTGATCTAGTGGAGTTTGAAGAGGCAAGTCAGAATTGTAGATGGGTGAATGCGATGGATGAGGAGATAGCCGCCATTGAGAAGAATGAGACATGGCAGCTGACAGATCTTCCAGCATAAAAGAAGAGCATTGGGGTCAAGTGGGTATATAAAATGAAGTTTAATGCCCAAGGAGAATTTGATAGGCATAAGGCCAGATTAGTGGCGAAAGGCTACAAGTAGAAGTCAAGAGTTGACTATCATGAGTTGTATGCACCTGTAGCCCGACTTGACATAGTCAGAATGATTCTGGCACTCATAGCTCAGAAAGGATGAAGCGTGTACTAGATGGATGTCAAGTCTACCTTCCTCAACGGAGTTTTGGAAGAAAAGGTCTACATAGACCAGCTGCCTGATTATGAAATACAAGGGCAATAAGGCAAAGTATTGAAACTAAAGAAGGCCTTGTATGGGTTGAAGCAAGCACCCCAGGCATGGTACAGCCGTATTGATGGCTATTTTCAAGAGAATGGGTTTCAGAAATGCCCATATGAGCACTCCCTATACATGAAGACAAATGCAGCAGGTGAGCTCATCATCGTCTGCCTGTACGTAGATGATCTGATATTTACTAGCAATAGCAGCATCCTATTTGCACAGTTTAGAACAACCATGAAGTCCGAGTTTGAAATGATAGACATGGGACTGATGAAATTTTTTCTTGGCATTAAAGTTGACCAATCAGAAGATGGCATCTTCATTTCTCATGGCAAGTATGCCAAGGATGTCCTGAAGGGCTTCAATATGGAGGACAACAAACCTGCCATTACACCTATAGCCACAGGTTTGAAGCTGAGCAAGTTGGATACAGGGAGGTCTGTAGACCCAACCTTGTTCAAGAGGCTAGTTGGTAGTCTGATGTACTTGAATGCAACTCGACCAGATCTGATGTTCAGATTCAGTCTGATCAGTCATTTCATGGAGACTCCGAAGGACACGCACTGGCAAGCAGGCAAGAGGATCTTGCGCTATGTCAGTAGGATGCAAAACCATGGCCTATTTTACGCCAGACAAGACCAGTTGGAGCTAGTGGGCTTCACAGACAGTGACTGGGCTGGCAGTACCGATGATCGAAAGAGCACCTTCGGGTATGCTTTCCATCTCGGATCAGGGGCAGTCTCATGGGCGTCCAAGAAGCAACCCATTGTTGCGTTGTCCATAGCCAAAGCAGAATATGTCATCGCCACGATAGCCGCATGCCAGGTAGTATGGCTGCGAAGAGTTCTGAGTGAACTGTACAATCCTCTGAAAGGCGTGACAACAATTTTTTGGGATAAAAATTTGGCCATTGCACTATCAAAGGATCCTACGTTCCATGGTCGAACGAAGCACATTGATATTCCTTATCACTTCATCAGAGAGTTGGTGAAGTTTGGATAAATTCATCTGTAGTTTTGCAGATCCAAGGAGCAGTTGGTAGATATTTTCATGAAGCCTTTGAAGAAGGAAGACTTTAGCAGATTGCGAGAGCAGCTTGGAGTCAAAGTGCTTGTGAAATTAGGTTTAAAGGAGGGTGTTAGAAAAATAAACCCAGATTTCACACCTGTGCCCAACTGCGCTACGAACCTTGGGCGAAACCGGATTGCGCTCCAGACATGGGCGAAGTCGGACTACACTGCCGCAATCCGGGATCCCAGCAAAAGTGTGACATGACATCACACCTACCTTCTGACAGATTTGACACTTGACAGATCCAATCTCCGTAGGAGTTAATCCTAAGTTGGCGTTTGTCAGAAACCCTAGATGAGGGTGGGTCCGAGGATAACCCTTATTTGAAGCTGTCAAAGGATAAACCTTATCCTCCTCTCCCCGTGGCTATAAAAGGGTAGTTCGGGTATTCAGATAAAAAGGAGAACAGAGCGGGTGTGAGAGAATTTCATGAAAGAAGAAGCGAAGAATAGAGTAGAGAAAGAAAGCAGAGTGATTCAGTGAGCAATGTGGCTCAGTTGATTAATGTCCGAACAACAGACTCGAAATTTCCCCTATTTTGTTTATCCTGTAGTGTAGCCTGCAGATGTTGTTATTTCCTTGGTTGAGGAATTTTTTGTAACCCTAGTTGTTCATATAAATAAAGTTTGCTATTTGTGTTAGGCATATTTAGGGTTTGCAGCAGTTTATTTGCTAACTTTGTTGTTCTCTGTTTCGGCGTTTCTCTCCTCTCATACAGGTCTTGCCAAGCCAGGAAAACCTAGCGACAGCCACGGAAGATGAAGAATTCGAAGGCCAAAATTTTGGCCAAGTGTAAAGCAGCCATCCGCAACCTGGCCAAAAATTGTGCGTTGTGCGCACTTCACCGTGACAGCCGCACTTCGGCCAAAAATCATGCGCTGTGCGCACTTCGCTGCGATAGCCGCACTTCGGCAGTTGAAGGTGCGAAGTACGCACTTGACCGTAGAACTGGCATAGTCCGCACTGCGCACCAGTGACGGACCTCGATAGTTTGGCCAGCGTAGTCTGCACTACGCGTGAAGTACGCACTTTGCCTGTTTGGCCCGCGCAGTCCGCACTGCACGCAAAGTGCGCACTTCGATAGCCTTCAAAGCGCAGTCTGCACTACGCTCGCGAGTGATGGACTTCGCCTGTGGGTAGGCACCATTCACACTTAGCTCCGAAGCAGGCAACTGGCTGAGAGCCCTGTGCAGTCCGAGACAGAGCTGGCGGTGCGCCCTGCGTAGTCGAACCGTGCAGACTTCGACGATTGAAAAAAAATCAATTCGTTCCTTTAGAAATGCTTAGCAAAGACAAGGGAGAAATTGTAAGGCAATCCCTTCCCAAACCTTGGGATAAATTGATGGTTCATATCCTCCAATACTTCCCTGTGGACAGCTCGAATACCATCCTTAGAAGTTTTCACCTCCCCTTTCTAAATCATATCTGGGTAAGAAAAATATCAATGTTCCTGAGTATCTCTTCAAGTCCATTGAGAGATCCGTCTGCAACATTAGGGATCCTGGTCCTTCCCTATTCACCAGAGCCTTCATCTCATTATCTATAGTCACATTCTCCAAGAGTCTTAGAAAGCAATTATCAATTTTGTCCAAAGCGTGGAAAGCCCCTTGGATGAGTTCCCAAGGCCCAGCCACAAAAAAATCCCTCAACATAAGATGAATGATGAAGTGGATGGGAAGCCATCCTCCCCCAAGACGAGTAGAATGCTGAATTTCGAACCCAAGGATGAGGAAGCTACACCCAAATCTCATACTGGGAAAATGAAATCCCCAATCATCATTGAACAATCATCATTGAACATGAATCTGAGAAGGCTGAAGACTCTCCCCAGCTGGGCAGAAGACAAAATGGGAATCCAATTTTATAAGGTCTTCCACTAGGAAGGTGGCTCCTCTATGCCTTCGAGCTCCACTCACCGAGAAAAGCTACATCCAAGAGCTTAACCACCTTGTCAATGCCATGGCCAGAGCGGCCAAAATGAGCTCCTCTCTCATCCAACAATCCACCATGACTACAGCTACCAAAATGAGCTCCTCTCTGATCCAACAAGCCACATTTATTTTGGAAGAATACAATGAAAAGTTTGATGCATCCATTCATGCTCTTTCTTCTTAGTTCGTTTTTGGTGTTGTTTTTTATGTTTGAGATTCCATTGGTTGCTAGAGTCTCTTTCGTTCCTATATGCGACCCTTGTTCACTCCCCTTCAGTCTTGCAGAGACCGTTTCTTATGACCTCCTCTAGATTTGAAGAATTTAAAGTTTTTTTTTTAACAATCGTCGAAGTCCGAATGCCGCAATGCAGACAGCGCAGTGTGGAAGTCGACGGCTCTGACGGTCTTCGCCCAAAACTAGGGCGAAGTGCGAACATCGGCCGCACCGACAGACTTCGCCCGAAGTTGGGCGAAGTTCGAACTTCGGTTGCGCTGACGGACTTCGCCCGAAATTGGGTGAAGATCGAACTTTGGCCGCGCCAACGGACATCGCCCTAAACTGGGTGAAGTTCACACTTCGGGGCCGCAGTCGGACTTCACCCGAAACTGGGCGAAGTTCGCTCTTCGCGGCCACAGCCGGACTTCGCCCGAAACTGGGCAAAGTTTGCTCTTCACGGCTGCTTACTGAATTCGCCCGAAACTGGGTGAAGTTTGCACTTCGGTCAGCCGACGGACTTATGCTGGGTGAAGTGTGGACAGTGGCCAACTTCAGACTTTTCGGCCTTCAACTTCTTCGTCTTCTACGGCTGTCGCTGGGTTTGCTTGGCATGGCAACACCCGTATGAGAGGAGAGAATAACCGAAATTGAGAACAACAAACTGCAAACCCTAAAGATGCCTAAAACAAACAGCAAGATTTATTTATATTAAACGGGGGTTACAGAGTTCCTCAATCGAGGAAATTACAACATCTACAGGCTGCGCTGCAGGATAAACTAAAACAGACAAAATGTCGAGTCGACTGCTCAGACATTAATCAGCTGAGTCAAACTGCTCACTGAGATACTTTTCTTTGCCTCTACTCCTCTTGCACTGCTCTTCCTCCTCTCTTCTTCTTAAACTGTCTGAAATACCCGAGACGCCTTATATAGCCGCAGGAAGAGGAGGATTGGGGTTTGTCCTCTGATAGGTTCTGACAGGCCCTCAACTAGGGTTTCTGACCAATCACCGCACTAGATTCACATCTGTCAGAGGGTAGGTGCAGCGTCATGTTAGCCCTTTTCCAAGATCTCGGACTGTGGCAGCGTAGTCCGACTTCGCCCATGTCTGGAGCGCAATCTAATTTTTCCCAAGGTTCGGAGCGCAATTGGGCACAAGCTTGAAATCTAGGTTAATTTTTCTAACACCCTCCTTTAAGCCTGATTTCACGAGCACTTTGACTCCAAGCTGCTCTCGCAATCTACTGAAGTCTTCCTCCTTCAAAGGCTTCGTGAAGATGTCAGCCAGCTGCTCCTTGGACCTGCAAAACTGTAGTTGTACTTCACCAAATTTCACCAGCTCTCTGATTAAATAAAACCCGGATGTCTATGTGCTTCATCCAGCAATGGAACACAGGATCCTTTGAGAGTGCAATGGCCGAATTGTTATCACAAAAAATTGTTGTCGCGCCTTCCGGAGGAAAGTTCAGTTCACTCAGAACTCTTCGCAGCCAAACTGCCTGGCATGCGGCTGACGTGGCGGTGACATATTCTGCTTCGGCTGTGGAAAACACAATGATGGGTTGTTTCTTGGACGCCCATGATACTGCCCCCGATCCGAGATGGAAAGCATACCCAAAGGTGCTCTTTTGATCATCGATACTGCCAGCCCAGTCACTATCTGTGAAGCTGACCAGTTCTAGCTAGTCCTTTCTGGCATAAAATAGGCCATGGTTCTACATCCCGTTGACATAGCGTAAGATCCTCTTGCCTGCTTGCTAGTGCGTGTCCTTCGGAGTCTCCATGAAATGACTGATCAGACTGACTCTGAACATCATATCTGGCCGAGTTGCAGTAAAATACATCAGACTGCCAACTAGCCTTTTGAACAAGGTTGGATCAACATTCCTCCCTATATCCAACTTTCTCAGCTTCAAACCTATGGCTGCAGGTGTGATGGCAGGTTTGTAGTCCTCCATCTTGAAGCGCTTCAGGATATCCTTCGCATAGTTGCCCTAAGAAATGAATATGCCATCTGTCGATTGGTCAACTTCAATGTCGAGAAAATACTTCATCAGCCCTAAGTCCGTCATCTCAAACTCCTTCTTCATGGTTGTTCTAAATTGGTCAAACAGGACATTGTTGTTGCCTGTATAAATCAGATCGTCCACATATAGGCAGACGATAATGAGCTCACCTACTGCATTTGTCTTCATGTACAGGGTGTGCTCATATGGGCATTTCTGAAACCCATTCTCCTGAAAATAGCTGTCAATCCGGATGTACCAAGCTCGGGGCACCTGCTTCAAACCATACAGGGCCTTCTTCAACTTCAGGACTTTGCCCTCCTAGCCTTCAATTTCATAACCTGGTGGCTGGTCTATGTAGACCTCTTCCTCCAACACTCCGTTGAGGAAGGCTGACTTGACATCCATTTGGTACATCTTCCAACCTTGTTGGGCTGCCAATGCCAGGATCATCCTGACTGTGTCAAGTCGGGCTACAGGCACATATACCTCATGGTAATCGATGCCTGACTTCTGCTTGTAACCCTTCGCCACCAATCTAGATTTGTGCTTTTCAATGTCTCATTGGGCATTGAACTTTGTTTTATACACCCACTTGACCCCAATGGTCTTCTTCCCTGCTGGAATATTAGTCAGCTGCCATGTTGCATTCTTTTCAATGGTTGCTATCTCTTCATCCATCGCCTGCACCCACTTCTGATTCTGACTTGCATCTTCGAACTCTACTGGATCAACTTCAGTAAAGAATGCAAAGTCAGAGTGCTCTTCATCTATGTGGGTTTGGGTTGCCTCATAAATGTCTTGCAAGCTCCGAGTCTTCGTAGGAGTTCTCAGATTTTGAATTCTGCTTGCAAGTGGAGGTGACCGGGATGGAGTGGCTGTGCTACTGCTGGCACCGCTGTTGCTGCTGGAAGTTGCAGGTGGGTGCAGACTTCCTTCTTCCAAGTCAACAGGCTGTACTACTACTGGCTCTGACTGGCCAGTCTCTGACTTCCCGTTCCAAGATTTATCTTCAAGAAACTTCACATCACGGCTGATGATGAGCTTCTTCGTCATAGGTTTGTACAGCCTATATGCCTTCGCCTGCTCACTGTACCTTATGAGAATGCACTTCTCAGCTCTATCATCCAACTTCTGCCGCTTCTCTTCTAGAACATGTGCATATGCAATGCACCCGAACACACGTAAGTGAGCCACACTTGGCTTCACTCCGCTCTAGGCCTCCTGAGGGAATTTGTCCTTCACGCTTTTTGTGGGACATCTATTCAGCAAATAGACTGCACATGTTATAGCCTCTGCCCAAAATTCATGCGAAAATCCCTTCGCCTTCATCATGCTTCACGCCATTTCCATGATGGTTCGGTTCTTCCTCTCAGCTACGCCATTCTGCTGTGGTGTGTATCTTGCAGTGAACTGCCTTCGAATTCTGTGCTGCTTGTAGTAGTTGTGGAATTTGTTGGAGATGTACTCTCCACCTCCATCAGTTCTGAGAGTCTTCACATAATAACCGCTCTGTTTCTCAACTAGAGCCTTGAACTCCTTGAATCTAGCAAATGCCTCTGACTTCAGCTTGATGGCATAAATCCAAGTCTTTCGGTTGAAGTCATCAATGAACGTCAAGAAGTATTTGTTGTCGGCAAATGTGGTGGTCTGCATCGAACCGCAAATGTCTAAGTGCACCAGCTCCAATGGTCGTGATGCTCTCCAAGACTGTCCTACAGGGAATGCATCCCTATGCTGCTTGCCGACTAGGCAACCTTCACACACTTGGTTTGGCTGCTCTATCAGGGGTAGACCCTTCACCATTCACATCCTATGTAGTTGATTCAGGCCACTGAAGCTTAGGTGACCGAATCTGAGATGCCACAGCCAGGTAGCATCTTTCTCAACTACACTCAGAGACATCAAAGATTCATTCTAAATCTATAGTGAAAACATTTTGTTTTTTGTCATGGACACAGTCGTAATTTGTCCATGGAATTTGTCTCTGATGGAGCAGACATTATCTTTGAACAGTACAGTGTGCTCCTTCTGCACAAGCTGTCCAACACTTAGTAGATTATGCTTCAACCCAAGCACATAAAAAACCTCTTGAATTGTTTTTATATCATTGTGCCGGGTGCGGATGAGGATCTTGCCTTTCCCCATCACAGGAAATTTGTTGTTGTTCCCCATCTTGACTTTGGACCGAACTGTTTCATCCAGTTGTGAGAACATCTCTCTATTCCCAGTCATGTGGTTGCTGCAACCACTGTCAAGATACCAGATGTTTTTCTTGCTCTCCTCTTCAATACTGCAAGTCAGCAGTACATTACCTCCTACCGCATTTTTGGGTTCCTCTGTATAATGGGCTTGCTGATGATTCTCGTTCGCCATCTTCTTCTTGCACTATGAGGCATAATGGTCGAACTTGCTGCAGTAGTAGCATTGGACCTTTGACATGTCCTTCTTCTATTGAGAGCCGCCTTGCTGATTTTTTCTAGTGCCTCTTCCTCCTTGCTGATGAAAGTTGCAACTTGGCTCAGCGTCCTGAGGGTTTGATCTCCCTCCTTGCTTTTTCCTTCTCCCATGCCTTCTTCTGCCTCTTCCTCCTTGAGAACTACAAGCCCTGTGGTGGGAGTCTTGTCTGCCGTTGTCTCGGACTGAGGCCTGAGCCCGAAATGCTTGCTCCAGAGAGGTCTGAGATGAACGGCTCAACCTCTATTCATGGGTCTGCAATGAACCCATGAGTTCATCTGTCGAGAGGGTTGTCAGATCCCTCGACTCTTCGATTGCTATCACAACCGAGTCAAACTTGGCAGACAAACTTCTGAGAATCTTCTCCACGATTCTCTAGCACTGCACATTTTCTCCGTTCAACCGCATCTGGTTGATAATGTCAGTCGTCCGGGTGAATAAGTCACTCATCAACTCGGACTCGCTCATCTAGAGGTTCTCAAACTCTCTCCTGAGCATCTGCAGTTTCACCAACTTCACTTTTTCGGTGCCCTGATACAAACTTGCTAGGGTTTCCCAGGCCTGCTTGGCCTTGGTGGTCGATGCAATCCATGGGAAGATGGTCTCCTCAACCGCTTGCATGATGTAGAAGAGGGCCTTCTGGTCCTTCTTCTTGTGCTCTTTCAACAGATCCTTGTCTACCTGAGAGAGGGCGGCCAGTGCTGCTGCATCTGCCGGTTCTGAGTAGCCGTTCTCGACTAACTCCCATAGTTCCTGAGATTCGAACTGGATCTTCATCTGGATGCTCCAGTAATTGTAGTTCTTGCCATTAAATCATGGGATCTGCAACTGTAGCAAGTTTCTCTCGAAAGCCATGCTTCTATCTCCGTGTCACGACACAATCAGCTCTGATACCAATTTGAAGAATTTAATTTTTTTTTTTTACAATCGTCGAAGTCCGAACGTCGCAGCGCAGATAGTGCAGTGCGGACGTCGACGGCTCCGACGGTCTTTGCCCAAAACTAGGGTGAAGTGCGAACGTCGGCCACGCCGACAGACTTCGCGCGAAGTTGGGCGAAGTTCGAACTTCGGCCGCGCTGATGGACTTCGCCCAAAATTGGGCGAAGTTCAAACTTCGGCCGTGCCGACGGACTTCACCCTAAAATGGGCGAATTTCGCACTTCGGCTGCGCAGCCGGACTTCGCCCAAAACTGGGCGAAGTTCGCTCTTCGCGGCCGCAGCTGGACTTCGCCCGAAACTGGGCGAAGTTCGCTATTCGGTCAGCCGACGGACTTGTCCTGGGTGAAGTGCGGACAGCGGCCGACTTCAGACTTTTCGGCCTTCAACTTCTTCGTCTTCCACGGCTGTCGCTGGGTTTGCCTGGCTTGGCAACACCCGTATGAGAGGAGAGAATAACCGAAACAGAGAACAACAAACTGCAAACCCTAAAGATGCCTAAAACAAACAGCAAGCTTTATTTATATTAAACGGGGGTTACACAGTTCCTCAACCGAGGAAATTACAACATCTGCAGGCTGCGCTGCAGGATAAACTAAAACAGACAAAATGTCGAGTCGGCTGCTCAGACATTAATCAGCTGAGTCAAACTGCTCACTGAGATACTTTTCTTTGCCTCTGCTCCTCTTGCACTGCTCTTCCTCCTCTCTTCTTCTTAAACTGTCTGAAATACCCGAGACGCCTTATATAGCCGCGGGAAGAGGAGGATTGGGGTTTGTCCTCTGACAGGTTCTGACAGGCCCTCAACTAGGGTTTCTGACCAATCGCTACACTAGCGTCACATCTGTCAGAGGGTAGGTGCGACGTCATGTCAACCCTTTTCCGGGATCCCGGACTGCGGCAGCGTAGTCCGACTTCGCCCATGTCTGGAGCGCAATCCGGTTTCGCCCAAGTTTCGGAGCGCAGTTGGGCACAGGCGTGAAATCCGGGTTAATTTTTCTAACATAGAGGCCCTCTTTTTTTTTTAAGTTTTTGTTTTATCTCTCACCTGTTTTAGAGATTTCTTTTCTATAAATATAAATAAAAGATATGAAGGCATTAAATTTTTTAACAAAAATTTAAATTTAATTTATAAGAAAGATGATTTGTCCAGCCCCATAAAGAGCTAAAATTAATCACGTAAACACTTTTATGTGCAATCACACATGTTGAAGTTCAATCATTCCTTTGTTTGTTGGGCTTGTGAACCAAATTTCTTGTAACTAATCAAACTGCAAATTTTATCCTCTTAGCAGTAAAGTCAAAATCCCAAATATTTGAAAGTTTTAGAATAGAAATATTAAGGTTGAGAGAAAAATAATAAACGCTAAACCACCACGCAGCTGAGCGTTGTAATATTAATAAGAGGTTTACTTTAAAATGCAAATCATAGATATTTTAAAATGTAAATGATGTTTTTGCAGAGATATTTTAATAATACATTGTTAGATATTTATTTAAAACATTTAAGTTTGAATTTATAAAAAAATAGTTCCCGTTATGCCTCCCAAGGATGCTCCCACTTGTGTTTAGCATTACTTTTAAAAAAAAAATTCATAACTTTTTTGGCTGAATATATTACATAAAATGAATGCTATATATTATCTAAGTTTTATTATAAAATCAGGTCTTTTAATTTAATTATAAAATAAATGTTAACTGAAATAAAAATAAAATAAATTTTTAATATTTATAAGGTTATAAGATATAAAACTGTTTTATAAAAAATGTTATTTATATAATAAGATTGTCTAATCAATTTTTTTTTTTTTATATCGTGGAAAACATCCCAAAAGGATGCCACTTTCGGGTAAGACCCAAGGAGGCAGGGGTATCCACAAGCAGATCTAATTTATAGTGGAAAACACCCCTTTCGAGGTGTCACTTTCAACAGGTTGGGCATAAGAGAAATGGAGCCTTGTCGACCTCTACCAGCACATAGGACCTTCCTAACTATACCATATATTTGCAAGATGGAGACAAGAAGAATGGAACTTAGGTCGGCCTCTACCAGCACATAGGACCTTCCTAACTATACCATATATTTGCAGGAACCTGAGTCGGCCTCTACCAGCACCCAAAGCATTTACCACTGCACCACAACAAGCATATTTGTCTAACCAAATTTTTGTTACAGTTATTTCTTTTAAATTCAAACTTTAATTTTTTCTTTAAAGTTGTAACCTATACAATCACAATAATAATTTTATGAAAAATAAACTTATTTATAAAAAACAGATTCAATATATACATACCAAATAAGTAATGACGATTTTTTAAAGACCTGTTAGATTTTTAAAGGTTATCATTAGCATAGCTGATATTGTAAAAGAGGAGAAATAATATTCAACTTTTCTATCAGTATATATTAAGATCCTAAAATATGTAAAAAGAACAATTACAATGAGTTGTTATTGTTCAAAACATTCTAGAAATAAATTTATTTGAAGAAATAGGTTACAAAAAGTGAAATGGTTTACAAAACATGATACGAGATTCATAGGTCCACATTTCATGCATCAAAGGCTGTAACAGCTAAAAACAACTCAAACCAACTTGACAAGAGAGAATTAATCTGTAAAAGAAATCAAGTAGAACAGTTGTCGTTAGATTCAGTAACAGCGCCACATGAGATGAACAAGCTTATGACCCCAAAGCAGCTGGTCCTGGCGGACTTCTTGACGTTATGCTTCCTTTCCTTGTCCTCCACTTTATCATCACGTCGTGGGCCAAAGTCAAATCTGGTGGACGTATTGAAGTAAGCTTCTGCTACAAAAGCTGTGGCAGACGCCATTAAAACTCTCTCGTGTAAAACATAAAAATGTAGTCTTCTTCTTCCATTCTATATCCTTATAAAGGAGGAAGAGGGAGACAAAGAAGAAATAAAGATGAATGAGGAGTCTGAGATGGTCAATGAGGATGACAGAGGACAGGACTGTTGCCTTTCCTTTTATTGTCGTGCTTGTAGAATGCTCTGCGTTTTGTAGTAAAGAGACAAAGACCAAACAAGTGAAGACACAATACGAAATGAATGAGCAGCTAGAGATTCAATGTGATAATGAGATTTTCTTCTGTCACCCTGCAAGGAACGCACATTGCATGTACAAGGCTGTGGTTGGTTGTCCTTTCAAGTAAGGAAATTATCGTTTGTTATCTTTACCATTATATTTCTATTATTTCACATTATTAAATTTAACCAATTTAAAGTCACCTTTTCACTTTCCTTAATTATATGCAATAAGTTTAATGTTCGACTCTTAACGATTCCAATTATAACGCTTTCACTACTCTTCATTATCTCCATTATAACCTTTTCATTCTCAAGCGACTACAAGTACCATGTTGAATGGGCCACATATTCAGACACCAGTCTGGAAATCTGACAAATAGACAGACTTATATTTATGGGTCTGTGTCTGTATCTGGAAGCCAGAACTTAATTGATTTTGGATTTGAAAGTGAGGTAAGTTTTGTACTGAGCGTGAAAATGTTAAATAGTACCTAAGAAGTTTTGTTTTTGGTTTTTATTTTTTTTTAATAGTGCAGTGATTAGGTGGTGTTTTTTTGGACTGTGGTGTTTTTTTTTTTTTTTTTTTTGACAGTGGAG
The DNA here is from genome assembly GCA_028583015.1 of Wollemia nobilis. NCBI lineage: Eukaryota > Viridiplantae > Streptophyta > Pinopsida > Araucariales > Araucariaceae > Wollemia > Wollemia nobilis. The sequence goes on along the minus strand of JAQPPZ010016363.1, from coordinate 2,533,521 downwards.
GTGGTTTTAAAATTTGGTTTTTTAAAGGGGTATTAGGTGGTTTTTTTTAACACCTAATCTTAAACCAAGAATAGGTATATGTATGTGTTAGAAACAAAACATTTGTGCCTCTACGTGCCAGTCAACCTGTAACAAAAAAAAATTGATAATGAACTTGTGAAAAAGGAACAGCTTATTTTCTAATATCACAGCCAACCGCTCTGACTCTTAAAAAAACAAATAATTTAATTTTATGCTAAAGCTTTAACAAAGTTTATAGCTAATGTTTGCTCTTAGTCCAAAGCACCCTTTCAAAAAGGAAGAGTGAATTTTTAATTTTATGCTAAAGCTTTAACAAAGTTTATAGCTAATGTCTGCTCTTAGTCCAAAGCACCATTTCAAAAAGGAAGAGTGAATCACTGCGCGTCCATATAAGGTATTATATTAGTTATAATTCATATAAATTGACAAAAATGAGGATGATGGTATGAAATATCTTATTCACAAAGTTTATAGCTAATGTCTGCTCTCAGTGCAAAGCACTCTCCCAAAACGTGGTATTATATTAGTTATAATTCATATAAATTGGGATGATGGTATAAAATATCTTATTGACAAAGTTTATAGCTAATGTCTGCTCTCAGTGCAAAGCACTCTCCCAAAACGTGAGCCATGACGTGTATGCATAGGGAAAAATTATATTAGAGTTTTAGTTAGTAAAAGTATTTATTTTTTTAATTTTTTAATTAATTTTTGTAACTTTAAAATTAAATATCTTATGAATTAATTATTTTTTATTATAACATTAAAAAGGAGATATGTATTGGAGTCAAATCTCTTAAACTAAAACATTAAAAAAGAGACATGCATTGGAGCCAAATTTCTTAAACTATAACGTTCAAAAAGAGATATGCATTGGAGCCAAATCTCTTAAATTATATGTTTATAATAGTTGTTAAAATTAGTCAAACATTAGATTTGCTCACCATCTTGCCTAATCCTTTAATCCTCAATATCCATGTCATTGTGTCATTGAATCCTTACCCCCTTCTCAGTATCTATCATAGCCAATAAGTCTTCCACATTAGAGATCTACCCACAAATATTGAAATCACATTATCCAATTTCCTCCACAATTCCTTAATTTGGGTGACAAGAATCCTCAACCTCCATATCTCCAAAGGAAAGTTTCTCATGCAATCCAAAGCTCCAACCAAAATTTGAGAATCTAATTCTATGATTATCCTCATATAACCTTGCCTGACTATCCAAATAGAAGCAAATTTGATAGCTAAGGATTTTTCTTCATTGTTTGTGGCCTTATCCAATCCTTATAGTTCATAATAGAGCATTGTCCCAACATGATCCCTGTATACCACTCCAATTCCATCTCTACCCGAATTACCTTTTGTAGCTCCATCAATATTAATTTTTTTGGGTGTTTTCTAGCTCTATCCTACCCCTCTTGCACTTCAGCTTCGTTCTCCACCATCCCTATATTAGCCCGATTTTCCTCTTTAGAATACACTACCAAAGAAAAAAATTGTTCCAAATGACCTAGATGCATTCAAAGGATGACCAAGTTTCTCTAAAAATTTAATCATTTCTCTCCAACCACACTTGCTACCAAATAAATTTTTATCCAAGGTTCCACCCAATACAAAGAGCTTCATATTTAAATTTTCCCCTCTTCTATATTTTCCAAATATTAATTTATTTCCAATCACCATTGACTCAAATTTATAATTTAAAAACCATTGCTCCTAGATGTAGCATGTGAAATGACACTCAAACATAAGTGATTAGATTTTTTCTCACTTTTATAACATAAAACACATTGGGATGGACCAAAAATTCCCGTACATCTCAGAATATCAAAAATAAAAATTCCATTATGCATGAATTGCCATGTAATAAAGATTACTTTTAGCCAGCCCTTGGAATACAAAATCCTTCTCCAATCCTCAACTTGATATGCATGACTAGGATGTCCTAGAATAATCTTATCATATCCTTCTTTCACTATGTATACTTGAAGGCTCTCATAGACCCAAGCTAATTAAATCTTTCTCATCTCTACCTATGAGAAATATTTTTTCCAAGAATTTGCTCATGATGGGTGTCAATTTTGGAGGGATTGGAACTGGCCACTGATCCAACTTTTTAAATTGCTTAAAAATTAAATCCTCAATTGACTAGTGTTGAAATAACTTTTAATATTGATCCAACTCATGCTTTCCATAATTGTTTGTATTGGTTGTAATTCTAGGAATTCAATAATGAGAGGTGGGTATTGATCCCAAAAATCTATCCAAAATTGTACCTTCATAACTTTCCAAAATAATTCATATTTCACTACCTAAGATCTTAAATTTAGATCCTACCACACAAGAGATCTATTACCATCTAAAGAGAAATGACTCACCTAATTCAAGTTCACCTATCCCAAATATTTAGTAGTTAAAACCCTATTGAATAAATAATTCGGTTGGGAGATCCACATTTGGTAAATTTTTCCAACCAAACCTTTATTATTTAGCTATGATATCCTCGGTCCCAATCCTCCCTTTACCTTGGGCTGACTTAATTTCTCACAATCTACTAATATCCATTTTCTTTCTTCTTTTACTCCTCCCCGTAAAAGGTTTCTAGCCATCTTATCCATGTCTTTCCATATGGCATGTGGTGTAGCAAAGATAGAAAATTTATAAATCGGCATGACTAACTACAAGAATGTTAATTTACACCAATGATTATTGTATTAACTATAATTTATATTATTGAAAATACTGAGTTGTCATTGATGTCGAAAGTGCATGGTACTCAAGGCAGGAATATTCTTCAAGAGTGAAAAGATTATAAGGATGGACAATATTTCATTAAGGTCAAATATGGGCTTAGTGAATAGCAAAATGGATAATTATCCAAGGTAAGCATGAAGTAAAGAAAATAAAATATCCAAGCAAAGGGTTATAATATTTAAATTTTAAATTTAAATATTATAAAGAGAAGTTTAAAATCTTGGGATAAAAGTTTAAAGTTGCATGGGACAAAGAGTTTTAAAAAATTAAAAGAGAAAAAAAAAGGTTTAAAATGTAAAGGGAAAAGGTTTTAAGAATTAATATAATAATATTTTAAATAATATAATATATAGTTTTCAAAAAGGAGGAGGCACCAAAGTTTATGGAGGCAATAAAAGATTGAATATTTAAATATGTGCCAACATCTTTGGATATAAGGGAAAAAGCATATATAAGGAGAACGATTATTTTTATTTGAGTATAATGTTTAGCACGCAAAAATTGAATACTCTCCATATGAACAAATTGAAGCAGATAAAAAAAAAGAGCTTTAAGGCTGTGAGAAAAAATGATAATATTTTTATGCTACAATTGGGATTACGTCTGGGTGGCTAGTCCAGATGGTCGTCTAGCTGGCACTAAGGCACTACCGAATGAGGTGTTGCGGGGTCAAATTATGTAGGGTCTGTTTTGTCAGGCAGAGACATTGTTTTGTTGGACAGTAAGATAACGAAGAGAAGATTTTCATTGAGTCATGCACTTTTTGTTCTACTTGCTGGGGTAACCCAGCTGGTCACCTAGCTAGTACTAGGGCACTACGTGAGTAGAGGTTTCAATTTTGATTCTCCTCGAGTGCATCAAGCTTGTTGGTTGAGGTATGAGCAAAATTTTTGATTAAATTTTATAATTTGTTGGTCTTGTTGGTTGAAGTATGAAGAAAATTATTGATTAATTGTATATGAAAAGGAAGATAATTTGCAAGGGTTATTTGGTTACAATAAGAGAAAAAAAAATTATATTTTCTATTTAGAAAAGGAGTCATAAGGTGTAATAAGAATTATTTGTAATTGTAATTTTTGCATGTGGAAAATAAATATAAGGTGATTTGGGTATTATTTGAAAGTTGTAATCTTGCATATTTTAGAAAGGAGAAATAAGGTGTATTTGTGATTATTGTTATTTGTACCTTTGCATATTTTAGAAAGGAGAAATAAGGTGTAATTGTGATTATTGTTATTTGTGTTTTTTTGGCATATCATAGAAAGGGGTTAAAAGGGTTTATGCTATTGATAAAGTTTTATATTGTGAGGGAAATATAAGATATTATCTTTGAGACTTAATTGACCACTTCTTGATAGAGTATTTTAATATGAATATTTTTTATATCTAATAAAGAAGAGAAAAAGGGATATACTAACCTATTTTGAAGTGGTAAAAAAAGGAAAATTATTTTTGTTAAGACTGGTTTTGAGAAGCCCATACAAATAGAAGATTATCATCATTAAGATATATTTAGAGGTATGGTGATTTAGTTCCTTTCTCAAGGGTAGTTTTTGTTTGAAGAAAATATTTTAATGTCATATGGTTGGAGGTATAAGGAATGATTAGATATGCATTGGTTTTGATTTAAGAGAGTGAATGTGGAAAGGTTATAGATCAACTTGTGCATTTGATATGATTGAAATTGAAGCAAAAGTTAAAGATCCATTTTGAGAGCATAGTTGTGCATTATTTTGATTAAAATTGAAAATAAAAGTGTAAGGTCTTGAGAACATAGTTGAGCATTGCTTTGAATGAAATTGGGAATATATTGTAGACACCAAAATAGCACCAATCCGATTATGTGGCTACAAACACTGATCGCACTGGCATACACAGCCCCTAGGGCAGCCCCTAGAGGTTAAACAGTGGTCCTAACCACTCTCACAGTAGTTTTGGAAGGTCAGAGGTCAATTTGGCACCTTTCAAGCACTCTGCTCCTTATTCGTTCCACCCAGGGATGATTACAAACTGGTATTCGTTCCACCCAGGGACGATTAGCAGCATTCGCCCCTGGGTGGGGCGAATAGCAGGTTTGATGGGAAAAAGGTCAAACCTTGACAAATGGCAGCTCAGATCCACCACTTAACTCCTCCTTCATTGCATGGGAGTGCGAGTGAGCATTTTTGAGCTCAAAGAGGCAGTCATAGAGGCAGTCATGGAGTCCTTAATCAGGGAGGAATCTTCTCTCCCCTGAGAAGGCATGATCGCCAAGTGGCGCCTCTGCATGCTCATTCACAGAGACCCTCAAGTCTATAAAATGGTGAGTCTTCTCACCCCAAAAGGAGAATAGGTCAGGAGCATTTGGAGCAATGGAGTGCTGCCGATTTACGTCCTCACCCTTTTGCTTGTGCCTTTCACATCCTTGATCTCTCTTTTGGAAGGGAGGTTATTGGGTGATTATTGGAAGCACAATCCGGACCCAAAACCCGACATTTGGCCATAGTATCCCACCCAAATTTTTCGAAAATACCCCACAAGAGGTTTTGGACCCATCCCAAGTGGATTGGTGCCAAAATCGGGCCCCAAACGATGGGCATCCTGCCCCCGAGTGCCCCCCGCACTGCTACAGTCCTAATCGCCCCACCCCGGAGCGATTAGAAATCTGTAGCAGATTTCATTTATATTTTTCTTGCATTTGTTTCTAGGTTGTTCAGATAGGCTCTCATTCAAATTTCATGTTATTCTGAGCAGTTTTGATCATGCTTTTGTTATTTCTCGCTTTCACTAACATGCAGGGAGCATCATCATATTCTGGGTGATAGAGGCCGAATTGGCAAAATCTGACCTTCTGGGTCTTTCCAAAATACCCCGTTTTACCTAACCCCCAACTTTGCAGGTGATTTGGAGCCTCCCAGATGGGACATTTAGGAGGGTGCTTTCTGACATTTTGTTGTAGGTCTAATCGTCCCACCCCAGAGCGATTAGAAATCCATGGTGAATTTCCTGACTGTTCCTTTTGCAGTGCCTTCCTGGTAATGTTCTCATGCCTCTATCAAGTTTTTAGCTCATTCTGATATGTTTTAGTTATCGTTTTATTTATTTTATGCATGCACTAATCGTAGGCTTTGGGGATCGCATGTTTTACTTCATCCGTAGGTGCTACTAATCCTTTTCTATTTCTCTGAACATAGGATCTCGACATCGGAGGAGTAGCAAGGAATCAAAGATGTGTTCACGCAAGCGGCGATGACATTTGGCCCGCCCACTTTACATGTGGGCACGCGGAAGAAAGCGTACCAATCCGTGGTGTAATAGAGCCCTACTTAACGCTCCTAGCCCCCGAAAAGGGAGGAGACGTATTGTAACCCGATTTTAAAGCAAATTAATAAAAAGGGTTGTACTCGAAATTTTCTTTCTATCTTGTTTCAATTCGTTTATGTTTCTCTCCTTTCATGCATTTCAGTTCGTAGGACTTAGCGTTACGTTTTGCTTTTGCATACATCGCACTTGGCATTTCCGTTTTGTTTCCGTATCCTCGTGCTTTCAGTGGCGATCACGGTGGGACCCTGTCCTCTGATTTTGAGATCAAATTTTTGATCAAAAGTGTTTGTTTTTGCTTGCAGGTACCAATATTTCAAGCGCTGGACTACTGTTCGTTCCAGTCTATGATGAGTACAGAGCTGGAATTCGTGTCACCCAGGGATGAATGGGCATTCGTCCCACCCTATGATGAATACAGTTCTATTATTCATCCCACCCCGGGATGAATAAGCCCTCTGTGCACTTTCAGAATAGAAACTCAGAGGCATCCGATTTTGGCAGAGAAGAGGTAGGGGTTCTGAATACCTTCTGTCATTTTCTATTTTTTGTCTCTGTATTTTTTAGTTTCTTTGCTTGCTTAGGAAGGTTTTACTGCATTTTTAATTTCCTTGCATAAGTAAAAAGAACCCCACACACCACGTGGTAATTTAAACAACAAGGAGTTGGTCGTAAAACCCCAACCCTTGATCAAGACCAACGGTGGATTTCATCACCACCTTGGCTTGAATTTTTGCATCCATAACCCCGGTCGCTACTATTGCTAGACGTAAATCCTGATGAAAGCTGACCAAGTGTAGCTGGGGTGATTCCCAGCACATGAGGATAAGTCTTCTATGGTAGGTGTCAAAAATAGGGTGATCCCCCTTCCGTACCGCCTATGTTCCACGTACCATTCTGCTCTCGCGTACCAATAGTTTCCCTCACGTAAGGGTGGGTATATTGAGAGGTTTGGTATAATGGCCTGGCAGTGGTATATTGAAGGGGCGACCATTTTGGGAGACATAAGAGCCATCATATTGCATGAACAACAACACGTTCTTTACAAAGCTTTCAAAACAAAAATCAAAACACACTAAACCAGATTTAGGGCACACCTTTAATCTATAAACGAGATAATCACTTCTTTGATTGTGTGGTTCCCTTTTGTTTAGTGTAGAATAAAAATCATAAAAGAAGATAAAAACCTACATAGCTTGTAGAGAGACACCACCATGGTGTACACCCGTAGCCAAGCCCAATCACGGGAGGAAGCTGCAGAGAGTGTACAAGGGGGCACAAGTCGCCTCCGCTATAGCCCCAAGGACTTGGTCATACCACCTTGGTGGCCTGACCCACAAGATAGTCCACATCATACCATTACAGAATGGGACTATAGAGGCACCCCTTCGAGGGGCACTCCCATTCAACATAGACCCTTTCAGGAGGAGTCCTTACACGTGGCACTCAACATAAATGGGAAGGCTCCCTTAGACGCTCGTTATGAGTGGCCACCATGCAATGAAGTGCTAGAACAACATAGGGTCCATAAGGAGGGGCCACATGATTACATCATCCCTCCTCTACCCCTTATCACTCATTAGGAACAATAGGCCAAATCCAGAGCACAAGGCTCTTCAGACAGGGCGAGCCAACTCTGCCCGCCCCTTTCACATATACGAAAGGGAGCATGAGGAAGACCATTACATTCCTCAAGAGCAATACACAGTGTGGGAGCAATGCACCTCCACACCTGCTATCTATCAAAATCACCTACTGAGGCCAGAGCCTCGGGTGAATGCCGCCAACCTCGATAGAGGGAAGTGACCTATAGAGATCTCGGATCATCACGACCGAGATAAATATGTAGGAGAGGCATCTAGGCCTCCTAGACTCAAGACGGTAGAACAAATTGACTTGGCATTTGCCAGACATGCCGCCCACCAAGCGCAAATCACGCAGCTTGAGCAAGACCAACAACAGTTGGAGCACCTGTATCGCCTTAGCAAAGAGCGCATTCGGCGTCAAATAGATGAGCTGCTCCAGAACACTATGCCTGAGAGGGTTCCAACCCCTCGCACCCAAAGGGTAGAACCGTATGAGAGGCACAACCCCTTGGTGCGAGACAGGCCTCCATGACCTTACCAAGTGTTGCCTCCGAGACCTCCTAGACCTGAGCGGGAGGCCACTCCCAGGAACAATGATGGGCACCCTCCATGGGGACCCACCCATGTTTATAGGTCTCACCCAAGAACTCCTCAAGAAGCCTATGAGGAGTATGAGCAAGAAGAAGAGCGGGCTGAAATGCCCTACCAAGGCAGAGGGGGTGCTATCCGAGCCCCCCTCCATAGGCCTCAAGTTCCCCGCAATCCGCAATGGGAGCAAACCAAGGAGGAAGAGATCAAATATTTCGATGCATATAAAGCGCTGCTAGAGCACTTAGAGTCTATGGAGACCAAGACTTCTGGGCCCCAAAATCCCACTTTATGCCAACTCCGTAGTCACCCCGTGCATCCGTCAATGCTGGCACCCCCTTACCCTGAACACTTTAAACTGCCCTAGTTGGCAATATTTAGAGGGGAGGAGGATGCCCAAGAGCACGTGACTAGATTCTTGAGCCAATGCTTTGGCATTCAGGACAATGATGCTTTGCTGCTAAGAACATTTATAACCATGTTCGTAGGCCCTACCTCGGATTGGTTCACTCAGTTGCCAAAGCACAACATCAGTAACTTAGATCAGCTAGTGGACGCGTTCCTCGAATGCTTCACCTTCAACACCAAGAAGAAGGCATCACTAAGTGACCTAGCTAGCCTCAGGCAGTATGAGGAAGAAACCATGGCGGCCTATGGGAATCGATGGAGGACATTGCTTTCAAAGCTGCCCTACCTCCCTCCTATGGCCGACCTTACCCAAATGTTCTCAAAGAGCTATTTGAGATCGATCTCCATGCTATTGCAACTGCAACAATATGCCACTTTAGAGGAAGCTCTAGCACAAGCCAGAATCATTGAGGAGATCAAGATTCAGGATGGTGAGATTGCCAAGCCAAAGAAGAAAGAATGGTCTAAAAATGCCAAGACAGGGACCATGCAACCAAAACCCGTTACGGTCAATCAGGTTGCTATAAACATACCTAAGCCTGTACAAGCAATGCAGCCCCCAAAGGCTAACTATCAGGTGGTCCCTCTTGATAGTTATGAAAGAGAAAACCATCGACAAGAGCAAAATCAGCAACGTCACCCTAGGCGACAATTCACACCTTACACCGAGTCTAAAGACTCCCTGTTTGATCGCTTGTCAGTGGCAAACTTGATAAACCTACCAGAGAGTCGACCCGTAGACCCCAATGCTCCAAAACCTAAGGGCTACAGGGAAGACTTGTACTATAGGTTTCATCAACAGAAGGGACATGATCTTAATGCATGTTGGAAGTTTAAAGGCTTGGTGCAAGACCTAATAGACAACAAGATGTTGGCGGTGGATAATCCCGTAGCACCAAAAAACCAATAGATGGGAGTCTTCAAAGACCCCCTGCCTACCCATGAAACGCAAGCAAAGACCCTACAAGTCAATGAGGTGACATAGAACTGCCCCATGCAGGGGTATGTAGGGATGATCAGTATAGTGACTCAGAACAAAAGGTACCCAAGCACAGCTGCCCCCACGGTGGCTACAAGAGAGGTGCCAACAATGTCACAACCACAACAACACCCTACGCAACCTCCTCCGCCTAGACCAGTGGCCACAATTCGGACCAAACTCACCCAGATTTTGAGGACCACGTCGGCTAGGCTCTCCATTTATGAGCTCATACAACAATCATCGCCCCATCGGGAGGCTCTAATGGAGATACTTAAAGCCATCGAGTTGCAGCCCCATGAAGCAAACTCTTTCAACAACTTCGTGGGGCATGTCAAGTGATGCACCGAGCCAGTCATCACCTTTAGAGAGGATGAATTGAAATCAGTGACTGGTGACATGGCGGATCCACCCCTACACGTCATTGCATGGGTCAACGGGATTTCGTATAAGAGGGTGTTGGTGGACACTGGCTCATCCAGTAATATCATTACAACAGTGGCATTGAAACATCTAAAGTTGCCAACATCTCACATCGTGGCCTCCACCTACACTCTGCGAGCATTCAATGATGCGATATGCTCGATAGTTGGCACAATTGTCCTACCCATCCAAGTGGGACAAAAGACTATTCCTACATTGTGCCACATCTTGGAGGGTGAGATGGCTTATAACATTTTGTTGGGCCGGCCATGGATCAGGGACATGAAGTGTGTCCCTTCAATAGCCCACCAATGCTTAAAGTATACATTCGAAGGGCAGGTGCATGTAGTCCCGATGGACTTAGAACCCTTCAAGTATTGCAATGCGGTGCAGCTGATGCCGCAATCGACCCTTCCATCAACACATTTGGATTTTTAGTTGAATCCATCTAAACAGGGTTCGATTCCGCATACATCCCCATTGTTAAGTCCATCAAATCCCTAGTCGGGTCCATCTTCATCATCTGGTCCTTCACCAATGATGCCACCTATGGTGGCCACATCGAAGGACGATGGGAAGAAACCCCTAGAAGAGGCACCGCCATCAGTCTCAACCATCTCTACCGAAGAGATGCCTAGCCGAATGGAAGTCGAGATGCCTAGTTCACCTAACATGGAGTGGACTCAGGAAGAACTCCCATTCCCTCCCCCTCAACCACCAACAATCACCGTTGAGATGGCCAATATGGGCCTAGGGGAGTATCTGGTGTGGAACATTGTAGCAACACCCACACTTGAGTCCATGCAGGACATGGGGAGACCTCGCCTCCCCATAGGCACTATTGTTCCTCTAGGCTACCCGCCAAACCAGACAAACTTTGTATATGGGGGCCTTGATAATGGCATTGAACCTTACATGCAAGAAGAAGAAGATGAAGAGCCTTTCACTGAGGACGTCAACTATTTGTCCAACCTAGACTTCACTTTAAGATATCTTGGCCAATGCAATTGGCATGGATATGGGTTGGGCAGATATGAGCAAGGAGTGCACATTCTTTGCCAACCAAGATATCAGATGCCATACGACAAATCAGGAGTAGGGTTCAACCACCCCCTGCCCTTGGACATCTTGGTAGAGAACATGCAAGGCCTAGGGATAGGCAACAAGGATGGGTTGGCATTAGATCCATATGCCAATCCTAACACAACATACACATTGGGGGATTACCTCCCATTGTTGACAACCAACCTTGTTGACCTCAACAACCCCTTCCCTTTAACCTAGAAAGGAGAAAGTTCGAGAACTCACCTACAAGGGGGATATAGACAAGGTCAGGAAGGATCTTTAGAAGATGAGTCAGAATATGAGGTAGCACCATGGGACCCTTTTGAATCGGATAGCAATCACTCACAAGTGACCCCCATGGATGACTATCAAGAAAGCCTCTTGGCAATGTTCCCTTTGGATGCTCCAATCGAGCAAGTGCCACCTCAAGAAAATTAGGTCCCCCCATAGAGAGCGAAACAACCCCGATGGGACCATATCAATTTGCTCGAGCAGGATGAGCCTCACATGTCACAAATAGTTGTTGGAACCAACGAAGGCCTTTGGATCTCCAATAGTGATTATGAAGATGAAACTGAGATGGCCTATCTCAATCATATGCGACAACAACAATACCCCATGGATATTGATGACATGTTTGAACAACTAAACATGGGGCCAAGGCATAGGTGGCACCTAAACCCAACACAGTTGGACCAAGTGCTGCATCCACCACTTTGGGCATACAGAGAGCACCTTCCGCCCAGAGACCCTATAGCGATATCAGTGCCAAGGGTAGACCCTATCCTCCTATCCACACATAGGGCCGATCCATTCGTGCCAATACCTCCAGAGCCAGATCCAGAGCACAGAGATCACCAAGGAAGTCCGAGTCACCACACCCATGGTAATGGAGACCAAAATCATTTCATCAACATGATCTCCATTGACTTAACCACCCCCATCCACAATCCAGCTGATCCAGCATGGTCATTGTATCTAGACATAGATGCCATAGACTGGGATCACGTCAATTCACCACCATCCCCATCAGAGTATTGGTCGTTCGATGAGATGCTTCATTTCACCCTAAGACCAACTCAGGATATCTTCCATGCTGAAGAGGGACCCGAAGTTCCTAATGTAGATCTGAATTTAGCAATTGATATCCACTTGATCCCAACTCCACATCAGTTGGAGGATGGATCCCACATGTCAGTTGAGGAGACGACTGACGTAGACATCGGCTCTGATCCAATGAATCCATAGATAATCAAGCTGGGGGTAAGTCTATCCCCCGAAGAGCAAGCCGACTACATTGCCCTTCTCAAAGAGAAGAAGGAGGTTTTTGCATGGTCCTACAAAGACATGCCAGGGCTAGATCCATAGCTAGTCACGCATAATCTAACGCTTGATCCGACAGTCAAGCCAGTTAAGCAAAAACTATGTAAGATGCACCCAACAGTGGCCTTAATGGTCAAATATGAATTGCAAAAGTTGTTGGATGCACAGTTTGTCATCTGCATGGATTACCCACCATGGTTGTCCAACATGGTGCCCATCAAAAATCTTGATGGGAGGATTCACATATGCACTAATTTTCGAGATCTAAACAAAGCGAGTCCTAAGGATGATTTCCCCTTGCCTAGCATCGATGCATTGGTAGACGCTACAATAGGTCATGAAATGCTTTCCCTCATGGATGGTTTCTCGGGATACAATCAGATTCGTATCAATCTCGAGGACCAACTAAAAATGGCGTTCACAATGCCTTGGGGGACATTTTGTTATAAGGTCATGCCCTTTGGCCTTAAAAATGCTGGTGCCACCTACCAACGTGCCATGACATACATCTTCCATGATCACATGCATAAAACTTTGGAAGATTACATGGATGATTTGTTGGCCAAATCTCTTTTGCGCCCAGATCATCTCGATGACTTAAGCAAGATCCTCGATCACCTCATCGAACACAAAGTCAGACTAAACCCCAAGAAGTGCGTATTTGGCATCACATCTAGAAAACTCTTGGGTTTCATAGTCTCAAAATGAGGCATCGAGGTGGATCCAAACAAAGTCAAGGCAATCCTTGAAATGCTTCCCCCAACTACCATCAAGCAGCTCAAAAGCCTATAGGGAAAGGTCACATCAATCAAGCACTTCATAGCATAGCTATCTGACAAGTGCCGACCCATGAATAAATTATTGCACAAGGGGGTAGCATTTCATTGGGATGACGAGTGCCAGTCAGCCTTCGATGACATCAAACAATACTTGGCTTCACCACCAATATTGGCACCACCTAGACCAGGAGTGTCATTCTACTTATACATCTCAGCTACTGAGGTGGCACTGGGCACCATGCTAGCCCAAAAAATGAACTACACAAAGAATAGGCTACTTACTATCTTAGCCGCACCCTGGTCAGTTATGAACTTAACTATGCATACGTCGAGAAGCTATGCTTGGCAGTGGTGTTTGCTACCAAAAAGCTATGCACCACTACATGCTGAGCAATACGATGTATGTTGTGTCTAAGGAGAATCCATTGCGATACATGATGAGTCATACTTATCATAGTAGCCACACGATGAAATGGATCATGTTGTTGATGGAGTTTGACATCGAATTCATTGGATAAAAGTCCATCAAAGTTCAAGTCATCATCGATCAACTAGCAGAGGCTCCTCTCGAAGATGATCAGCCTCTAACCGTAGAGCTACCCGATGATGGGGTCTTCCATGTCTCAGAATCGCCAGATTCTGATGAGCTTGAGTCACAAGCCGACATAACCCTATTCTTTGATGGTTCTAAATGTGAGCAAGGGGGTGGCATGGGAATTGTATTCTTCACACCACAAGGGGCTCCAATGCCTCTATCATTTAAACTTAATTTCTCGTGCACCAATAACAATGCCGAATATGAAGCCTTGCTCATAGGTCTTCAGACAACAATCACCATGAACATCAAATACTTGAATATCTTTGGTGATTCATTGTTAATTTTCAACCAAGTAAAAGGGGTATTCCAATGTAAATGCCCAGTTCTACAGGCCTACAAAGCCCTTGTGGACAAATTCTTGACAAATCTTGAATGGTATGACATCGAGGCACTCCCTCGATCATCAAATCATTTTGCGGATACTATGGCCTCTTTGGGGTCACTAATCCCGCAAGACCCTTCTGGTGAAATGACAACCATTCAAGTTAAAACATTATCACAATCCATGATGGAGCATGCAAGCTCTGACCTAACGCCAGGAATCCACCTGATCCAGATTGAACCATCTCAGGATAAGTTCTCTCGAATCCATGATTGTCTGAATCACGCCAATTGGGGGTCCTTGTTCTCCCCAACCCCTCTTAATAGCAACACAATACTATTCTTACAAGTTCTTTCCCGCTCAACTTTTTCTAGGGATGAACTTCAAGAGGGATTGGCTATTCATACCATCGAGGTTTCTGATCATCAGGATTGGTACACACCCATAAGAGACTACCTCAAGTTAGGTAACCTCCCACTTGGATTGACACATGTCATGAAAAGATCATTTAAATAGAAAGTGGCAAAACATGTCTTGCTAGGAGACATTTTGTATCGTCGGAGCTATGAAGGAATCCTCCTCCATTGCTTGGACCAAGAGAGTCCACTTGGGTGATCACCCAAGCGCACGATGGTACATGCGGTGGCCACTTCAGCGGTATGGCCATCACAAAGTGCATTCTTTGCATGGGCTATTATTGGCCATATTTAGAGCGAGATTGTTGCGCGTATGTAAAGAAGTGCATGAAGTGTCAACACCATGCTAATTTGACACACGTACCTTCTCAGGCCTTGCAACCGATCCAATCGGCTTGGCCATTTTTGTAGTGGGGCTTAGATCTAATCGAAAAGATCTCCCCTACATCGTCAGGTCATCACACGTTTATCATAACGGCCACAGAGTACTTCACCAAGTGGGTGGAAGCAATTCCGCTTACCTCTATGACTGGACCCCGCATTTCGGAGTTTATTTTACATAACATCATATGTCATTTTGGTATTCCATCCAAGATCATCTCGGATAATGGGATGTCATTCAAGAATAAAGATGTGCATGCTTTGACCACAAAGTACAAAATTCAGCATAGTTTTTCAACACCCTATTATCCGTAGGCAAATGGGCAAGTAGAGGCATCAAACAAAATGCTAGTTGCAATCCTCAAAAATATGATCATAGATAGTCATAAGGATTGGCACATTCAAATCCCGCTTGCCCTATGGGCTTATCGCACTAGCATTCGGATGCCCACTGGGGCAACTCCATTTTTGTTGGTGTATGGCTCCGAGGCAGTCATGCCTCTCGAGTTGGAAATACCTTCCCTGCGCATATCAATGCAAGAGTTCATCGATGATGACATTGCATGGTAGGCCCGGTTAGACCAACTTACGTTGCTCGATGAACGACGCGTCAATGCTCTCGAGCATTTACGTATCTATCAAGAGCGACTTAAGAAAGCATACAACATGAAAGTTCACCTGAGGGACTTTCAGGTTGGTGACTTGGTCTTAAAAGAGAACCAACAAAATTCTAACTTGCCACCCCATCTAAGGGACAAGTTCATGGCAAATTGGTTAGGTCCCTATGTAATTGATAGTAAAATAGGACCTAGAACATACCGACTCACCTCTCTTGAAGGAATCAAGGAACTAGAACCCTTGAACATCAGTCATTTGAGGCCATTCCACATTTAGAGAGCCATAGCCCACCCCAAAAGCTCCAAGGATTCAAAACTCTCTCTTCTTGGTCAACCCTAAAATGCCCCAAAGGTATCCATAAACCCTTTGGTCAAACCAAAAGCTCCAAGGATTCCCCCAAATCTCTTGGTCAACCCAAAATGCCCCAAAGGTATCCATAAACCCTTTGGTCAAACCAAAAGCTCCAAGGATTCCTACAATCGCTTGGTCAACCCTAAAATGCCCCAAAGGTATCCATAAACCCTTTGGTCAAAACAAAAGCTCCAAGGATTCCGAAAATCACTTGGTCACCTCATGCGAAGAAACAATCATAAAAAAAATTAAAAAACAATAAAATCATCAAAAATAACAAAAAAAATTGCATCTCAATTCCATGCATACTCAAAATACTCACAAAAATCAATAATACAAAAACATAAAAATAATAGCTGCATTAGGCATCCCATACATACATTGCATATTTGTTGGTCATACATGTCACAAGCACCATAGACTCGTAATTAATGGGCAATTCCATCATTTTCCACATTTTATCCATTTTGTAAAAAAATCCATCCAAAATAAACACCATCCACATTTTGACTATCATAGTCGATTGTCTCCTAATGTATTTAGGGTTTTTGTCATTCAGCTGTCATTAAATTTCTAGCCAAGAACTGTACAAAGTCAAACAGATTTTACAAAGGTAGAGTTTTACTTGGATCACACCTTGATAAGTAGCATCCCAACACAAGTTAAAACACATAAAAATTCCCAAGTTGTGTGAATGCAAGAGAAACCTACAAAGCAGTCTAGGGTACCATAGGTGAAAGGTTAACCTATTCATCCCCCTGTGCGAATGGTTCAAGAATGTTGAGAATTGACAAAAGGACAAGCTCTTCCACATCCAATCCCCCATAATAAATAGTGGTTTTCACCACTATCAATCATATCCCAAAACACCTTTGATCCCCAAAGTCATAAGGATTCGTACTACACACCCCTGACAAGGATGGGTAGTCATCCCCAAGGCCTAAAAGGATCAATGCCATTCAAAAGAAAAATTCCAATAATCCATCATCAAAAACATCTCCAAACACCTTTGGTCCCCAAAGTCATAAGGATTCATACTACACACCCCTGACAAGGATGGGTAGTCATCCCCAAGGCCTAAAATATCAATGCCCTTACATAATAATATCCCCAATCACCTTTGGTCCCCAAAGTCGTAAGGATTCGTACTACACGTCCCTGAACAGGATGGGTAGTCATCCCCAAGACCAAAAGGATCAAGGCCATTCACAAGCCAACAACCTATGAGCTCAACTTTGCAAAACCAAATAACAGTGGTTATCACCACTATTCAAATCCCTTGCTCAAAAAGAAAAACAAAAATAGAAAAATAAACAGTGATTTTCATCACTATGCATGAGAGCAAGTTTCCCAACAAGTTGAGCAACTGAATAACGCTTGAGCTTGAATCCTTGGAATTCTCAGCATTCAAAACACCATCTAGGTGATCCTCATTACGGGTTTGGTGGACAGCCTACCTAGCAATGGTGGTATCCTAAATGCATGACGATATGTCTATCACATTAGCTTTGCGTGTGAGCAGACCAATGTTTGCATGTGGATGAGCTAGCTTATGGTACCTTAGATTGTCCCATGGATTAATCTTACTAAATACAACAATGGAGTTAGTGGAGCTAATTAGGTGATCCTCAGTACAGGTTTGGTTGACAGCCTATCTGGCACTGGCGGTATCCTGACAAATACCACATAAACGAACTCAATTGCACACACAGGGATGTGAAATAACTTGGTCAAACTCAAGTCTGATTCGTACCTTGTTCAAAAGTCTTGTGAGATAAATGTACAGCCTTGGCTAGTTAGTTAAAACATCTGAATCTCAGAAAAACCTTAACTACATTTTAAAACAACTGGTACATTTCATTACTTACATCACCATCAAAAAATATGAAAAATACCAAAACAAAATTATCACATGCAAAGTCATCCACAAAGCAATCACATAGTACAAAAAGCCAGTAAATCCTGTACAGTCTATGGTGCCATCAACAAGTTATCAACAAATCATTTCATCCATTCCATATGCATACATCATATAATTAGAAACATCACATTCATAATAACAAATGCATACATCAATATAAATAAATGTGCATAAAATCAAACCATAATAAAGTGTATAAACACAAAGAAATGTCATGTATATATATCATCAAAATGCCCGTAGGCTACAATAAGTCGGTCCTCTGACCTCACAAAACAACAACAAAACTCAAAAACCCCCAAGCCTAGGGCATCGGCCACCATGATCATGCAGGATCGGTGCGACGGGAACTACCCCCCATGGTGTGGGTCCTATGGGACCTCTCAGGGTGGCTGCTGCTAGCCCCCGCATCACGCCCACTAGCGCCCCCCTCATCCAGCCACCTATGATGAGAAGATGCTGACTGCTCAGTATCACTGTCTCTCATCCGACGCGAAGACCCACCTCCAGGGAGCTCAGGTAACCGCCCATCGAGGTGGATAATCTCTACCTCCAACTCCATCCGATGCCAAAACAAATCCATCTCCCATCGATGGTACGTAGCCACTACATCATCATGCTGCACCAACTGAGTTCGTAGGAGATCCCTCTCCCGTGAAGCATCTGTGTCCCCATCCCACCGATGGTATGTAGCCAATGCATTCTCTCGCTCTACCAATTGAGTCCGTAGGAGATCCCTCTCCTGTAGAGCATCCCCAAGCTCCTCATCCCATCTCTAAAGTAGATCCTCCAATCATGCTATCTCAGCACGATGCCTCACCTCCACACCCTCTAGGACTGCCTGAGGCATCGGCATATCTAGGATGATGGGCTGCTCTAGCTCCCACTACTCCGGGACGTCCTACGTATTTGACTGCTTCGAAATCCCAAAATCATCCCCCCAAAGCTGTCAACCTCCACCATGTCCGCATCCTCGAGTGGAGCCCCCCAACCCTCTCCTGATGCCTCTGCACCCTCACCACCTACTATTGCCGCCTTCGGACCTCCTAGAGGCCCCTCACCCTACCATCGCTGCAATGTCCACCACTGGTCATACTCAGTGGTCACCCCGACGTTGTCCACGTTAGGGACATCGATCATTGGATCTGACTCCTCACCTAGTGGCTCGATGATCGGCCTTGCCAGGAAACCCTTGGTGCACCCCAAACTATCGCATCACTCGGACGTACGGGAAGTACTCCTGCTCGGTCCCGTGCCGCCCGATCAGCCATCTCCCCCTATGCACCCATCGAAGCCACTCTCCAGCCTCAAGCCAGGCTAGACAATCCCGGTATGGGCGCCAGAACACCTCCCCTAGAGCAAGCCGAGCGAAGGCATCGGCATAGTGCCCTACGACACCTGCCCACCACCGACTCCCCTGCTCCTCAGACCTCCGCCACAGAGCCGCATACCCTATCTCCCTATCAACCATCTCTGCCCGAGTGGTCCATGGCAAACCCTATGGCCTCTCCACAACTATGTGCTGCCACCCCTAGCACTACAGCAAGTAGCTGCACCCAATCCCCTTTCACCTTCGATAGCGGACCTCGTACAACTCATCATAAAGTTGTGCTAGAAGCGTCTGTCCCCACCTCATAATCAAGGGTGCCTCCGTCGGACACTCGACCAATCTGAACACTACCTCTAGCAGGTTCCATGGGAACCTCATGCCTGAGGAGTCAGGCAACAGCATGTTGGAGATGAGGGTCATCAGTAATGCATGCCTCACCCCCAACACGCCCCTCTCTAGCCACCACCGCACCAAGATACCACCAATCAGGCAATCCCCCTCTGCCCTCTCCACCGGACTATCCACCCCCATCTCCACCCCATGCTCGAAGCACCGTGTCAGCACAGTCATCCGTTGATCACGTGGCGTAGTCCGAATAGGAAGCCCGTCTATCGAAATCCATAGAATCTGATAGACATCCTCTAGAGTCACCGTCATCTCCCTTATTGGGAGATGAAAGGTATTAGTCTGGGGATCCCACAAGTTGATCAGGGCCATCAGATAGGCCCGATCCCCCACCATAGGCTCTAGCCGAGTCACTTGCTTGAGCCCAAGGGCATCAAGCCACTCCCAGTCCACACCTCCCGTGCTTCAGAGAACACCGTTGGCACACGGTATCGACTCTTCACAACCTGCAAAAGAAAACAAATCAAAAACATTAAAACATGACAAAAAAATAAAAAAAATTGTACATCACTAAAAAAAATATACCACAATGTATACAAAAATAAATAAAAAATAAAAATAAAAAAATAAAGTATGTAATTAATAAAAAAAAAAAATTAAAAACAATTTGTTAGGTTTTTAACCTATTAGTATCAAACTGATAAATAAAAAAAACAAAAAATCAAACAATTGTCAGTTCCTAGGGTTTTTAACTCTAGTATCAAACTGATAAATAAAAACAAAAACAAAAATTCAAAAACAATTTGTCAGTACCTAGGGTTTTTAAAAAAAAAAAAAAAAATCAAAAACAATTTGTACTAGGGTTTTAACTCTAAAATAATAAAAAAAAAAAAAAAAAAAAATAATGTTAACCTAGGGTTTTCATCCTAGTCTAAATTGAAAAATAAAAAACAAAATACAGTTAACCTAGGGTTTTCATCCTAGTCTAAATAAAAAAAATACAAAAAAAATTAAAAAAAGTTACCTAGGGTTTTCATCCTAGTCTAAAAAAAAACAAAAACAAAAATAAGGTTTAACCTAGGGTTTTAATCTAGTCTTAAATAAAAAAATTAGGGTTTTTACCTTGTTACAAAATACCTAGGGTTTTTTTAACTAGGTTTTAATTAGTTAAACAAAAAATAACACTTTAACCTAGGGTTTTCATTTTACTATAAAACTAAAAAATACAACACACAATAACAAAAATTTTAGTTCCTAGGGTTTAACCTTAGTCTAAAACTGATAAAAAACAATAAAAACAACATAAAAACATTTTTTTAAGTTAAGTTTTCAATCTTAGTTTAAACTAGGGTTTTCTTTTTTAGCTTACAACAAAACACAAATTCACACAAACAACAAACATTTAACTAGGGTTTTCATTTTTAAATCGAAAAACAAAATACAAAAGAAAACAAGTGTGGTTTTAAACTGTAACACAAACCAAACAAAATAGAGAAGGAGCACTCATCGGTCTCGCTTCGGCTCCACCACTTGATGATCCGGTCCGTGAACTCATGGTGTCCAAGAAATTTGACAGCGCTCCGCTACGCGAACTCGACCTCCTCCTCCTCACAGCTCCCAAATCGCCAAGAAAAACAAGTTGCAAATGAGCCCAAACCCTAGTTTTGGCCCTTAAATAGGCTTTTAGGCCTGTAATCATTCCACCCTAGGATGAGCGCTCTAGTTAGCACTCATCCCACCCTGGGATGATTACAAAACTGGTATTCGTCCCACCCTGGGACGATTACAGAGCAAGAAATTCAAAAACAGCAAAAACTGCACCAAATTGCACAAAAAAATAGCAATAAACTTGCCAAACAAAGGGGCTTTTGCGCCTGTGATTCTTGGCATGCAAAACTAATGTTGGGGTCACAAATCCTCACTATCCTACTCCCTAAGAAGGCTATCATAGCTAGACCGCTCCATGGGAGGATGGATTTTCGAGAATTTCATCCCCAAATGGCATCACAAAAAGGGTCCAAACCCACCCAAAAATAGCAATAACATTGCCGAACGAAGGCGCCTTTGCGCCTGAAATTATTGGCATCCAAAATAGATGTTGGGGTCACAAATTGTCACTATCCTACTCCCTAATAAGGCTACCATAGCCGGACCGCTCCACGGGAGGACGAATTTTTGACAATTTTAGCTCCAAAATGCGTCACAAAAAGGGTTAAAACCCACCAAAAAATAGGTCTAAATGTTGGGAAACTGCATAAGCATTCAAAGCAAAACAACTGAAGGCACCCTTACACAAGTCATCTTGGGTCAAGCGACTCATCGCTTTTCTCATGTAGGTCATTCCCTCATCGATTCGTCGCTTGAGGGGGTAGTCACACTTAGTCATCAATCAACAAATACACACCCAATCAAGGAAATGGCATGCATTCAAAGAATCATTGACAAAGACAATCACGCCCTTGCTTGGGGCAGCAAACAAGCAATAATCACAAGTTGATCAAACACTTGGTATTTGTGAATCATGAACTCAAGGTTCCCACAGACAAAAGGTTGCGCCCTTTGCCTATTCATGACTGATCAATGTCCAAGATCAAGTAACACCTCACCAAAAAAGGTTAACACTTGAATTAAGTTCCTTAGCTCGTCAAAGCAAGGATTCAAGAATGCATGCCCTTTCCATACTTGGGGCATCAAAATTTGGTTAGGTTACTGAGAAACCCTAATCATTAGTGCTTTGGTTATCTATTTTTTGCTCAGCATTGTGCCACACATAACGCATCCCAAAAAGGGGCATCTATAGACACCAAAACAACACCAATCCGATTATGTGGCTACAAACACTGATCGCATTGGCATACACAGCCCCTAGGGCAGCCCCCAGAGGTTAAACAATGGTCCTAACCACTCTCACAGTAGTTTTGGAAGGTCAGAGGTCAATTTGGCACCTTTCAGGCACTCTGCTCCTTATTCGTTCCACCCAGGGATGATTACAAACTGGTATTCGTTCCACCCAGGGACGATTAGCAGCATTCGCCCCTGGGTGGGGCGAATAGCAGGTTTGACGGGAAAAATGTCAAACCTTGACAAATGGCAGCTCAGATCCACCACTTAACTCCTCCTTCATTGCATGGGAGTGCGAGTGAGCATTTTTGAGCTCAAAGAGGCAGTCATAGAGGTAGTCATGGAGTCCTTAATCAGGGAGGAATCTTCTCTCCCCTGAGAAGGCATGATCGCCAAGTGGCACCTCTGCATGCTCATTCACAAAGACCCTCAAGTCTATAAAATGGTGAGTCTTCTCACCCCAAAAGGGAGAATAGGTCAGGAGCATTTGGAGCAATGGAGTGTTGCCGATTTACGTCCTCACCCTTTTTCTTGTGCCTTTCACATCCTTGATCTCTCTTTTGGAAGGGAGGTTATTGGGTGATTATTGGAAGCACAATCCGGACCCAAAACCTGACATTTGGCCATAGTATCCCACCCAAATTTGTTGACAATACCCCACAAGAGGTTTTGGACCCATCCCAAGTGGATTGGTGCCGAAACCGGGCCCCAAATAGCGGGCGTCCTGCCCCCGGGCGCCCCCTGCACTGTTGTAGTCCTAATCGCCCCACCCCGGAGCGATTAGAAATCTGTAGTAGATTTCATTTCTATT
This sequence comes from Wollemia nobilis, assembly GCA_028583015.1. Lineage (NCBI taxonomy): Eukaryota > Viridiplantae > Streptophyta > Pinopsida > Araucariales > Araucariaceae > Wollemia > Wollemia nobilis. The sequence continues at coordinate 2,510,356 of JAQPPZ010016363.1, read as the reverse complement.
TTTCTTGCATTTGTTTCTAGGTTGTTCAGATAGGCTCTCATTCAAATTTCATGTTATTCTGAGCAGTTTTGATCATGCTTTTGTTATTTCTCGCTTTCACTAACATGCAGGGAGCATCATCAGATTCTGGGTGATAGAGGCCGAATTGGCAAAATATGACCTTCTGGGTCTTTCCAAAATACCCCGTTTTACCTAACCCCCAACTTTGCAGGTGATTTGGAGCCTCCCGAATGGGACATTTAGGAGGGTGCTTTCTAAAATTTTGTTGTAGGTCTAATCATCCCACCCCGGAGCGATTAGAAATCCGTGGTGAATTTCTCGACTGTTCCTTTTGCAGTGCCTTCCTGGTAATGTTCTCATGCCTCTGTCAAGTTTTTAGCTCATTCTGATATGTTTTAGTTATCATTTTATTTATTTTATGCATGCACTAATCGTAGGCTTTGGGGATCGCATGTTTTACTTCATCCGCAGGTGCTACTAATCCTTTTCTGTTTCTCTGAACGTAGGATCTCGACACCGGAGGAGCAGCAAGGAATCAAAGACGCGTTCATGCAAGCGGCGGTGACATTTGGCCCGCCCACTTTACATGTGGGCACGCGGAAGAAAGCGTACCAATCCGTGGTGTAATAGAGCCCTACTTAACGCTCCTAGCCCCCGAAAAGGGAGGAGACGTATTGTAACCCGATTTTAAAGCAAATTAATAAAAAGGGTTGTACTCGACATTTGCTTTCTATCTTGTTTCAATTCGTTTATGTTTCTCTCCTTTCATGCATTTCAGTTCGTAGGACTTAGCGTTACGTTTTGCTTTTGCATACATCGCACTTGGCATTTCCGTTTTGTTTTCGTATCCTCGTGCTTTCATATATGTGCGAGGTTTTTAGAACAAATTTGTGCATTAGTTTTTATTGATATATTGCAAAGGTTATAGACTAGATTTGTGAAGTAAATTTATGCATTAGTTTTTTTATTGATTTTGGGAGTACATAAGAAGTTCAATTAAGTGCTAGACTAGAGCTATCTTTTGGAATGCAATAAATGTGAGACATATGAAAACGATAGATTTAATGAATGTGAAAGAAAATATTGAGTATTTGTAATGCATATCATTATTTTTTTTGTTACTATTACGAAAAATAAGGTTTTGAAAGGAACCCCACAATATTTTATAAGAGATAAGCCCTAGGGGCCACAACCAAAGAACACAAACAAACACCCCAATGATGAAGGATTTGTGCAAGACATCCTATTGGAAGTAATAATTTGGTGTTTCTAGACACCAAGGTATACATACTCTACAAAGGCAAGAGAAGAGCTACAGAAAAAGGTATGCAAATTATGGTGCAAAAAGATTCATTAAATTGAACTACTTATTAGATTTATTAGAGCACCTAAAATTGGATTAAAGTTGTAAAAAGGAAATTAGATTTCAGTCTTCTAAAGTGCAAAGGAAAACAAATTCTTTTTAAGGATTAAATTACACATTTATTATGAGTTTATTAGATTCCATATTATTTTCTATAAACTACCTATTATCTATTATTGAAAAAAGAAGACTAAGTCCTACAACATTGATTGTAGTAAAATTGCAAAATAACTTCTAAATATTCATTTTAGGTTATTCTTGATTAGTTACAGTAGATTATTAGTGCATTTATTTGAGAGGTGATTGGGGTCATAAGGTGTAATATTACTGTATTAAAAATAAAGAGCTTGTACTATTATACCACTCTCAAAAAGAAAATTAGTTTTGTGTTTCCTAAAAGGCACAAAGTCTGATTTGTATCAAGTTTCTAAAGAAACTATTGAAGCACAAAAATCTGCAACTTGATTTGGCCAATAGAAGCCACAAAAAAGGGTTAGAATCCTCTTGATTTGGATAAGAACATAACTAACCAAAAATAGAGATAGAATCTTATGAACATGAGACTTGGTTAGTCTCAAAATCAAAAGCATTACAAGTGAATGCAAAAGAAAAAATGCAGAAAATTTGCATCAATTAAGAGAACTTCTATTTACTGTTATTAAAGCTTGGACTGGTTATCAAAAGTTTCCAAATAAAAAATGAAAGGTGTGTCTATTGTTAAATATAACCTCAAGCCCTTGTATTGGAAGAAATTTACCACAAAATCAAAATTTAAAAATCTGAAAATAGAGTGCAAAAGAAGGTATATTAAAAGTCTTATTGCACAAAATATAATACATTATATTACACTACTCTAATATGGTTTTTGATAGCATAAGTACATATTTCAAAGTGCCATATTAGGGCACATTTTCCTACAAGGAAAAGAATAGCCAAAAAATGTTGAACTTCAACACTTTTCCTCCCAAGCTAGGAGTCATTCAAAGGATAATCTTGGACGTACATACCTATAGAATCAAAGCTCATTTTAAATCATCCATGAGCCACATTTACATAGACATGCAAGTGCAAATCAATCTCAAAAAGGATTTCAAAATATCAATAAGAAAAAAAATGTTTTTGGAGGCATAAAAGAAAGAGAGAAAGGTTTTACATTCATGGTCTTAATCTTGGATAAGGCCACTCACCAAAGAAAGCATCGAACTATCATCCAAGATTTGTAGCGCATCGTCCATCCACCTGTGAAAATAAAGCTTTCTTGCTACCCAAGAAATATTGCAAAGCAAGAGAGTTATGGAGTTATAATCTCCATCTTCAAATTAGTTACAAGAATGGTCTCCATGCAAAAATAACACTTGGCATTCTAGTCATCATTCCTCTCAACATTTTAGAGACTTCTACGAAGGAGTTACAAGCAAAGACATACCACTTGGTATTCTTCACCAGCTTCACACAAGGGCCTATATGTTTTCAAGAAGCACTGGACAAAGATTCTAGAGCATTACATAAATAATGGAGCGTTCACTTGTAATGAACGTGACACTTGTCACAATTTCATGATCAAAATTATGTAAAAGATATATTTTAGTCTAAGACCAGCATACAAGAGTGAAGCACAGTCAAGATATTTGAATAAGGAATGTAGCACAGTTAAGGTGTGAGAGAAGTAGCAAAAATGTTTGAACTACAACATAGAAGACAAAGCGTAAGGAGCATTAAAAGCTCCCCATTTTTGGAAGTTCAATATTTTAGCACCTTTGTACAACATTCACATCTAGCATTCCATCGAATCTCCATTAAACCAAGAAATCAAGGTACATTTTAGATGTTCTAATATTCATTCATGGAAAGCACCAAAAATTAAGTAGATATTATGTTTAAGATAATTCTAAATCCCATTGATTATTATTTTCATAAGTTGGAGTTATAAGGATTATAAACTAAGGTTAAAAATTAGGTTTTTAAAATCTAAAGGGGTGACTTATCTTATTATTTCAATATTTTTACTAAGGAGGAATAAGGAATTTAACTTGGATTAAACTATATTGCAAATATTATTATTATTTCTCAAAATATCCAAACTTTAGAGTCATAAGGGTTACTCCATCAAATTTATTTTATTTGGAAATTAGAAATAATCCAAGGGATATAAAAGAGGTTATTAAGGGGTGTTCGACCGTCCGTTTCCCTCCTTTTTCGATTTTTGATTCTGCATTTTTTTTTGGTGGATTGTTTCCTGCCCTCCACCCATCCTCTCGTCACTTCCTAGGGCTAGTCGTGTGCCTTCCTTGACTCCCAAAACTGGGTCATGCCAGCAAAATGATTCTCACAGGCACTCCCCATGGCAACGCACTAATATCTTGATCATTGTAGTAGAGATGTCGAGGGCTCTGTCAGGCCTAGCAGCATGGCCAAGCAAGGGCCCCATATCCTAGGTTAGGTTCCAACAGTAGGCAGCAAGCCATCCTTTTTTGACTTACTCCAAAAAATGAATTCCTATGTCGTCTATGGCCAATGAATTCATCACACAAGGGAATAATGTTCTATGCCCTAAATCCCTCATGGAAAACTATGAATCTTGGGATACCAACTCCTTGGTAGGAAAATTCATCGACGAGTGACCTAACTTAGATGCTATTCATAGATGGGTAGCTTCAAAATGGAAAACCCTAGGCAACTTGGAGATCTCAACAATGACAAGGGGTTTTTTCATGATTCAACTCAATTCCCATGAAGACGCAGAGCACATCTTATCTGGAGGGCCCTGGTTCTATGGAAGGCAAAGTTTGTTCCTCAAAAAATGGTAACCATACTTCAACCCCAACTCCCAGAACATCAATTTCACCCCCATATAGGTTAGACATCTAGATATCCTAGCCCACTTCTTCTATGAAGATGCCTTGCTTGGTATTTCTAAGGCGATCGACGAGCTCGTGGCTATAGAACCGGCCACCCGAGAAAGAACCTGGATAACCCAGGACCACATTTACATGAATGTGAACCAATGTGAACCTGGAAAGTTAGCTTCCAGACCACCTAAACCTCATCTATGGTGACCTCAACTAGAAGCAACCACTCTTATATGAAAATGAGCCAACTTTTTGCCCTAAGTGCCAATCCTAGGGCCATCTTCAGTCATAGTGTCCCAAACTCCAAATCTTGCCATAGTCAAAACCCACCAGGGACCAGTCAAAGAATATACAATATCAACCCCCACTTGTCTTTTTGATGGCCAACAAAGATATTTCTAGACCCCCTCCGGTCCTGTTCAATCGTAAGGCAAGTACCTCTATTCCTCTAATCAATAAATTCAATCCTTTGCATAGTTTTGTTATCAGTGAGGATTATGAGGAAGGCGAGATCCCGACCACCTCTAAACCAATGGCCATACTCTCACCCTTTTGACATCCCCTGGTCTGCCCCCCTATCACCCCCATCCATAATCCTCATTGCCCCCACTTCCTCGAGAATCCCTCAAGGTTTGCCTCCCCTCTCTCCTCCTTCATCCCCCCACCTGGGTCCTGAAGATCCAGCCTCTCCTATGTACTCAAATTCTATCTATGTTGATGACGAAGCCGGGGACCAGTCATCCCCTAAGCAAAGTAGTCCTAGGATAACTTGGAGCTCCCAAAAATCCATGATGGATGTAGGAGGGGAAAAAAAGAGAGGAAGACCCTCTGATTTGGACATAAGAAATAAAAATACGGTTGAATATATAGCCAATGGAACAAAGAGAACACTATTTCAAGAAATAATAAACAATTCCAAATATGAAAGTCTAATATCCAAACCTTCTACTCAGCAAGGAGAATGGGGCAAGAGAAGTTCCAAGAGTTTGAAATGAAAGTCCTCTCCTAGAATACGAGAGGCCTAAATGGGGTAGCCAAATAGATACTGGCTACAGCCATGAGGAGAGAACATAATCCAACCATTTTTCTCATTCAAGAAATAAAATTGGGTGATCAATGGTCCCCTAACATTGCTAGAAATATTTGGTAAAACTGTGATTTCATTCATTCCCCGACTTTTGGGACGTTGGGAGGGCTCCTATGTCTCTGGAATCCTACCAAGCTCCAGGGAAACCTTATTTTGGGCCATGATAGGGTAAGCAACATCCTGTTCTAGGATACTGAATCCCATAATTCTTGGGTGATGTCAAATGTCTATGCCCCAAACACCTCTATGGGCAGAGAATCTCTAAGGAAAATGCTCACTTCAATGAGGCAGGTCTTTGAAGGAACTCCCTGGATCCTGGAAGGGGACTTCAATTATCCTTTGCACCTAAAGGAAAAAAAATGAGGGAACATAATCACTCATAGAGATACTGCAGACCTAAGAAACTTCATTAATTCCAACCCCTTATGGATGTCTAGCTTCAAGGGTCCCTCTTCACTTGGAGCAATAGAAGTAAGGGCACCAATCTGATCCAAGAGTGCCTAAATAGATTTATGCTTTCCCAAGAAGCCCTCCCCTACTTTGAGGATGCCAATTTGCGATACCTCCCAAAGATAGGCTCTTATCACAGTCCCCTCATCCTAGAATCAGATTCTATATCGTAGTTCAAGACCCCTTTCAGGTTTGAAGCAATGTGGATTCACCATAAGGATCTCAAGGGCTTGATACAATCATGGTGGAGTCAAAAATTCTTGGGGTCTGCTATTAACCAGGTAACCTAGAAACTCAGATTCATCAAAGGAAACTTGAAAAAGTAGAATAAGAAAATCTTCAGGAACATCTTTGAAGATAAACAGTAGGTCAAATCCTGAATCAGCCATATTGAGGAGTCCTTTAAGAAAGGTGAAGGCAGTGACAGTCTTAGGGATGAGGAGAGCACCTTGTTGTCTGAGTACCACAACATCCTCACCAAGGAGGAAACTTTTTGGTGCCAAAAGTCAAGACAAATTTGGCTCAAGGAAGGTGATGCCAATACCAAGTTCTTCCACATCTCAACCTTGAGGCATAGGAGTGCCAATAAGATCAAAAGCTTTGTCTTGTAGGATGGGGTAGCTATTTTAGATATCCATGCAATAATAGAAGAAGCCATCAATCATTTCAGAAGCTTCCTAGGTTCCAGCTTGCCCCAAGCCCTCGAGGCCATGGAATCCCTCCTATCCATAATCCCCACCATTATCTCCCAAGAATCAAATGTTTTTCTCCTCGGCCCCATATCCTAGGATGAAGTTCACCAGGCCCTCTTTTCCATGAAGCCCGACAAAGCCCCTAGGCCGAACGGGTTCTCACCAAGGTTTTTCCAGACCTTCTGGGACATCGTGGGGTAGGTTATTTCTAATGCAATTAGGAAAATGCAAATCTCCAGGTCCATTCCTAGAGATGTTAATTCCACCTTCTTGGCTCTCATACCCAAAGGAGCCAATTTCTTATCCCTCTCTGATTACCGGCCCATCAGCCTGTGCAATGTCATTTACAAAATCCTCACCAAAGCCTTGGCATCCAGGCTATCCAAAATTATTTTATCCATCATTGATCTATGTCATGGGATTACAGTCAAAGGATGCAATATTATCGATGGGGTCATCACCATCCATGAATTGATCCATTCAGCCTAGGTTTCAGACACAGTTGCCTTATTTATCAAGCTGGACATGAACAAGGCCTTCGAAAAAGTCAACAGGGAATTCTTCAGTCAAATCCTTCTCAATTTTGGGTTCCATGAGTCATGGGTAAACCTAATCTACAACTACATTTCATCTTCTTAGTTCTCTGTCATGGTAAATGGTTCTGTTGTGGGTTACTTCCTAAGTTCTCGGGGCCTGAGGTAGGGTGACCCTCTATCCCCCATTATGTTCATCATCCTGGTAGATAGTTTGGGGAGAACTATCAAGGAGGCCTGCTCCTATAGTATGATTTCTAAGATCAGGGCAGCATCTAGGATTTCCTCCACCACTCACCAGTAGTTTGTATATGACACATTGATGGCTACTAAGGCTTCGATAGTAGATGCCAAGGTGATCAAGGATATTCTCAATCACTTCAAGGAAGCTGCTCGCCAGAAAATAAATTACACTAGAAGCAAGATGTTCTTCATTCATACGCTGACAAAAAGATAGTGTAAGATCACCAAAATCTTGGGATGTTCTATTTTTGAGTTCCCTACCACTTACCTCGGGCCCCCCATGTTCCATGATAGGGACCGACCAACCATGTGGGCAAACATGGTGGACAAGATCTGTAACAAGTTAGCTGGGTGGAAATGGGTCCTTCTCACTAGTGTAGGGAAGGCAACTTTGGTCAAATTCATCTTGCAGAGCATCCCCACATATTTCATGTCTGTGTTCAAAGTCCTAGCCTCGATGGGAGAAGCCATTGAAAATATTCAAAAGTAGTTCCTTTGGTCTAGATCGAAGGCCTCAAGAAAGCTCCACATAGTAGCTTGGAATAAAGTTTGGTCCCCCAAAGATCAGGGAGGTCTTGGTCTGTGCCAAATCTCATTTTTCAACCTATCTCTCCTAGCTAAGAAGGCTTTGATAGTAGTGACTAAGGCTAATATTAAATGGGTAAACATCATGAAAAGAAAGTACCTTCAGCACTAGGCCTTCCTCCAAGCACCTCCCCCATGCAATGGTTCCCATTTATAGAAATCCATCACTCATACCCATAACATCATCCTCAAATGATATTATTGGAAGCTAGGGAATGAGGCCAACATCAACTTCTAGGAAGATACCTGGGTTGAGAATTCCCCCATCATCAGCAATCTGGTTTTGATCCCTGCCAGGCATTTGACTAACAACAGATTCAGGCTCAAGGTTGTAGACTTCATTTCCTCCAACCCAAAAGCCTAGGAGTGGAAGAAGATCAATTTCAAAATAAGAAATGAACTCATAAAGGAAGCCGTGAAAGGGATTTAGGAGATCCAGTGATCAACTTTCCTCCCCCATGTCAACAGGAGAGATGAGCGGTGTTGTAAAGGCACCAATGATGGTAATTTCTCTATCAAGGTCGTGGCCCAGCTTATTGAGAATATGGGTTCCCAGGGAACCCCTAGCTGTGAAAAGGTGGTTACTAACAAGGTGTGGATCAAATACCTCATTCCCAAAATCACACACTTCTACTAGATGACCATCCACAACAAAATCCTTACTAGGTACAATCTCATGTGGTGAGAGATCATGGTACCAAATAGATTTTTCCTATGCCTCCAGGCCTAGGAATCTGTTCACTACATCTTGATGGATTGCCTATACTCCAGAAATTTTTTCTCCCTAGCCACCCAAAGCTTTCAGGTTAGTTGGACCTGGTCAAAATCTGTCAAAGAGTTCATTTGCCAATGGTCTAAGCCCTTCAAGCATCCTAGGCTAAGATTTTTATGGGAAGTCCTCATCCGTCACATCTTCTGGTAGCTCTAGTTGGACAACAACAGGCGAGTTTTCAACAAAGGCCCCAAAACCTGTGAAGTCGTAGCTGCTAGGAGCCCTTGCTTACGCCACCAAAAATTTTGGACTCATCCCTTGTCAGGCCAACCCTACTTCGAGGATTGAATAATTGCTTTGTTCCACCCTCAAGATTCCTCATGATCATAGTAAGTCTCAGAAACCTAGAAAATATAGATCTCAGGTCACTTGGGTCCCTCCCCCCAAGGTTGGCTCAAGGCTAACTTCAGTGGTGCCTCCCAAGGGAACCCAGGCAAAGCGAGAGTAGGAGGGGTCTTCAGAGATCATAGTGGCAAAATCCTTAAGGCCTTTGTTGAAAATATAGGGTCCCAAACCAACAACTTCATGAAAGGCAGGGCCCTCTAGAGATGTATTGACATTTATAAAAACCTGACAGCCCTTGTCATCTATGAAGGGGACTCAGAGATCGTTGTCAAATTCATCCAAAGAAATAGAAAGTGTGGGAATAATATAGAGAACATTATCCAGGAATGCCAGTTAGGCCTTTGCAACAATGAACAATCCCAGATCAAGCATGTGTTTAGGGAGGCAAATCAAGTGGCTGACACCTTGGCAAATAAATAAATCAAAGAGAGCTCCCTTACCATTTGGAAAGACAACTTTCCCATGAAAGTCATCAAGAAAGTCAACCTAGATAATGACAAAAGATCAAACACTTAGCTTTGTTGAAGCAGGAGGGTGCCTCTTCTCTAACGCTATTAGAATGTTCGCAAAGGCCAATCATCAGTGGCCAAATTTTACTAGTGGTTCTAACCACCTAAAAGGTGTCTCTTCAACACCATCGGTCAGTTTGTTTTGGTTTAGCTCAGATGTTAGTTTTTATTGGTTTTCGACTGTGGTGCTGGTGTTTTTTCCCTGCATTATGAATGTAGATGAACTATTGTAAATTGGTTTTTTTGGCCTGGTATGGGTCCCTTCAACCTGTAAGTAAATAAATTTTACTTTACCTACCAAAAAAAAAGAAGAGGTTATTAAGGGATTTTATTAAGGTTGGATAAATTTATTTTAACTCATCTCAAATTTCTAAAAAGGATATAAAATAATCCCAACATCAAAACCTCTTCAAAATTGGAATGGTGCTTAGTTCAATTAGGAGTAATAAGGTGTTAAAATTTTATTTTTGATTCTTGCAAAACTTGTACAAAATCAACCAAATTTGAACTATATACTTACAAAAGCACTATAGCATACTTAAAAACATTAGGGAGTCATAAAGCATTTTACAAAACTTTATAACATTTATATCTGTACAAAATTAGGTGGGAGTTACAAGGTAGCCCACAAATATAAGGATCTATAAAAGGTTTTTACAAAAAAAATTTATATATTTTAATCAATGAGGTATATATTAAAATATCTACTTCTTCTAATGGGTGCTACAAAAAGCAAAAAGCTAATGCTATAAAACTTGGAATCATGAATCTTCTCATGAAATTAGAAGGAAGGTTAGATTTAGCTTAAAAAATAATCCATAGTGAAGCCCTAAAAGATAATTTTGATACTATGGAATGCTATCTTCATACTTGTATATTGTGCCTTAAGTAGTTGTTCAGAAGCTTCTATACACAGGAAAGGAGACTAATATTCACAAGAGACTAATAGTAGCTCAATCTCTAGTAAGAACATAGAAATCAGAATCAAGGGTAAAGCCAAGGAAGAAGCTCCAAATGTAAATTACCTATTGAACCTGAATATGAATAATGTAAACGAAGATGAAGCAAAAGATGAAGAGAATCCATATTGAAGACTAAATTCTTCAATACCCAAATAATTTAACATAGAGGGGGTGTTGGAAATAATGTCTATTCCATCATTTGGGTTATGTAAATGTATTCTCCAAGATACATACCTAGATTACTTCCTGTGCAAGTTATCTAGTGACTACATGCAATGTAATAAATGGACAAGTGTCCATGTGCAAGTTGTACATGTGCAAGGTGTCCTATGCATAACTAGATAGAGTGTTGGGCAAGCATCCTATTTTGCATATATAAGGATGGCCTCTTAGATAGTTATATAGGACAACCGGGAGACATTGTTAGATAGCATAGGTTAGTGGATTGTGATCCACACTATTTACTGGGATGGATATGATGTAGATTTGTAGCTTTTTTAATGGAGTGCTCACTTCCTCCATAGATACATTGTAATATTTTATATGTTTTATATTTCAGCATACTTTAGTCATCTAGCAGATTTACTTTCTTGCATGTTATTCTACATCTTGTGATTGTTATCTCTCATGGATCATTCATAAAAAATTAAAATTATTCATAGGAAAAATACATATATGTTAGAAATAACCTTGTAATAAAGGAAATAATGGAGTTACATGCAAACATTTTTAATTTTAGAATGAGTATTTAGATGTACTAGTCATAGGACAAAGACATCTATGTTAGAAAGAACATTGTAATAAAGTTCATCATGGAGTTACATGCAATATTATTGTAGGAGTTATAAAAAGTTATACAAAATTTGTAAAAGCATCTTGTATCATAGGAAGTTATTGAAAACAATGAGGGAGTTTAAAAGTACCATAGAATTAAAAGGGAGTTACAAAGAACAAAGAATTATAGAACATATTAGGTGTTCTAGGGAGTTATAAAGAAAAATTTTATATTAAGGGTGTTACAAGCATTCATTGTTTCATATGCAAAAGAAATAAGCTATATAAGACCTTTAAACCTTATTGACAATATTTATAGAGAATTTTTTTGAAAGAGTCTTAAGGACTGAATTGTTGTTTTATAAATTGTAATTGTACTCATTGCAATGAATATCTAAAATAAAATTGTCTCTCTAATTGTTGCTTATTGTTTTCTATTTATTGAAAAAAGTTCTTCAGTTTTTTTTGCTATTGCCAAGTTTTTCTTGAGTTTTCTTGAGTTCTCAAGTAACTCTCCAAAATTAGGGCATCTATTTTTCTTGAATTTCATGTTTTAAAAATAGTGGTTTTATAAATTATGTGATATATATGGGATCGATTCAATACCATGTAACTAATTATAAAAAAAATGAATGAGGTTATATATCATAAGTTTTTTGAAGAAAAAATAAGCCCTTATTGTTGATTAAAAGTAAATTGTATATTCAATTTATATATAAGTTTAAATTATTTATGAAAATTTGAATGAGGTTATTCTTGGTCTAAATTCCACCTAAGTGGATGAGTTGCACCCTCAAGACCTCAACTAATATTAAAAGACCTAGAATGACTTTTGGATCAACCTCTAGAGTAGGTCAGTTCTTATGGTACTAGCTAAACTAACAATGGGGTTAAGACTAAAGGAAGGAATGAAAAGGGTTAGAAGCTAGAAGTGAAATATGGATGGGATTCAGCCATAATAAGAGACATAAGAGCATGAGAGTCTCATTACATTAACTAAAATAATACATAGTAGATATAAGCCTATGTCTATGATGATCTTTCTTCCCAAGGGGTCATATTATAGATTCTTCTAAAGCAAATGTTAAAATATATAAAATCTTCTTGATAGTACTTTTGAATGCAGGAAAAGTGAGTGCGCAACAAGAAGGGATCTCCTAAATAAAAACATATCAATATGAGAGGTGCAACCAGGTCAACCCGAGCCCTAATGCTATTGATTTCTAAATATTTATACCATTGTAGCACTTTGCCTAAGAAAGACTAAGCAAAAAAATTTACCATTACATGTTCAAAGATGATATTATAAATAGTAGCCAAGGCTAAAACATCTTGACAATGCTCATAAGTCATATTTTCACTCCCATCATAAGAGGTAAAACCTTTAATGCAATTTGGGAAATCTCATGAAGATTTGGTAAGCTAAGAGATCTAGCACTATTCCATGTAGGATAAGTTTATCCAACCATGGATCTAGTAGGATCACTATGTGGGCATCTAAGTAGTACTTGATAGGCTTTCCCATCATCATTTTATTTTTCTTTTTTTTTATTAGTAGAGTTACCAAGATTTTTGTTCTTAAAATAATAGTCACCTGGTGAAAATAAATTCTTTACTTATGAGGTCAAGACTATTCACCAAAATCTAGTACTTTATGGGTGAGACATTTTCTTTCCCACTTAGTGTGTCAAAAAATATTGGTCTAAAAATTACCTAAGTGGATGAGTTGCATCGTCAAAAACTTAGTCAAGATTGGAAGACCTAGAAAATCTTCTAGATTAGTCTCTAGAGTAAGATGGTTCGTATGTTACTAGATAAACTAATAATGGGGTTATGACAAAAGGAAGGAATGGAAAGGGCTAGAAGCTAGAAGTGAAATATGGATGAGATTCAATCATAAAAAGAGATATAAGATCATGAGAGTCTTGTTCCCTTAACTAAACTAAGCTACCTAATATACCAATGATCATATGATATTGTAGAGCGTTAATTAAACAAGCACATACAAAGCTAAGCATTCCAAGAATTGAACAAGTAGTAATCAAAGGAGATATACAAAAAAAAATAACTTTAACAAAATACATAATTCATCAAATTCTATAGAAATGACTAATAATAACATTTCATCAACTGTTGAATAGTATATTGGGATCTAGAAAGAAAAATTAGGCCATCTGTCAGGTAGAAAAAGTACTTTTTGGTTGTTGTAAAATCAAAGATGAGATTCCTTTCCTAGGAGGGCATAATGGGGACACCTTCAGATCACCTCTTAGAGAGATATTTTATTTACAGATTTATTGAAGAAAAAATCTTCAACAAAGGTGGAAGGAGCACACCAAAATTACACTAAAATGCTCTTTATGATTGTTGGAAAAATATTAACTTCTCAATGAGTTAATGGATGCTTTCCATAGTCAAAATCAAGGCCAAATATTTTTATTTAGTAGAGTATAGTAAAAAAATTAATCTTAGACAAAGTCAATCATGACTTGATATATAAATTAATAGGTATTTACCCTATCCTAATTTTTTTGTGTTCATGAGTTTGGAAAAACTAGGAGCCTCTTTGTAAGTATTCTTTGTGGTTTAATAGTAATGGATATTTTATTGTTAGTGTTTCCTCACTTGCCAATCATGACCTGATCTATTAATTTATGGGTATTTTTCCTACCCTAAAATTTTAGTATTCATGGGTTTGGAAAAACTAGGAGCCTCTTGGTAAGTATTCTTTATGGTTTATTAGTTATTATATATTATTGTTAGTTTTTCCTTACTTGCCAACAAAAATAGAGTTTTCAAATAAATAAAAAAAGGAATCATGGTCCAAAAAGTTTATTTGTTCAACCCTAGAGAGTGAGATTTGATCCTTGAATTAAAATTTTTGTTGTCTCTAGTTGGATCTATTTGTATGAACTCCCAATGAAATTTTAGAGTGAGTAGGTATTGAAAATAATTGATAATTTTCTTGGAAAATATTTGGGTGTTTCCAGAGACACGATGGAAGGAAATACAAATGTTTATGATAGATTATATATGGAAATGGATCTTAGCTAGCCTTTTTTTATAGAGGTGTAACTTGAAATTTTAGGTCTATCTTGGATTCAACAACTATATTATGAGGTGCCACACTTTAGGTGTGTTGAGTGGTATTTTCACCCAGTTGTGAAAACACACTCTCCGATAGGATTTGGGTTCTAAATCCTCTGCTTGCAAAGAAATTAAACAAGTAATTTCTCCAAGGTTCCTATTATGTTAGCATTTTGCATCTGTGTATTAATGATCTCAAATGAAGATATTCATTTTAAATGCTTGGAACACCTTAGTGGTTGCAAGTAACTGAAAACAAGGGGCACTATGGTTTATTTTACTATGAAATTTTAGTGATTGTTCATTGAACCCGAATAAAGCAAATATGATTTGATCTTTATATGACCATGCTGTAACCTCAAAATGAAATTTGATGAAATGCCATAAATGATGGAATTATTTATGGATTTTGAAGTTTTTTTATTTTTTATTTTATTTTAATGCTTGAAAAATAAAGTTGGAACTTCTGAAAAATAAAGTGCAGCAAAAATAAAATAAAATGCAAAAGAAAAGAAATTAAAATTGCATTCAATTTGATGCTATCCCGTCCTGGAAAAACCGAAGATGTGAGGTTTCCATGCATGCAACTTAACCTATGGGACCTGCAAACACGCACAATCCTGATAAGCTAAGTGCTGATTCAAAGGGTTTTGAAATAAAATTCAAATTTTGAATATTCGCCTAATGCAACCCACAAAAGTGGCATTTAACATTATCTATAAATCCGAAATCTGAAAAATGAAAGAATAAACATTAAATCTATAGCATGCACAGAAGATCTTCTTTCTTACCCACAAGATGCAAATTTTTGAACACTTCTGCATTAAAAATAAATCATGTTACAATAGCAGAATCTACTGGTTTCCCCAAACCCAGTCTATGGAAGGAAAACAGCCTCAAAGCAGGCCCAGAATGACCCTCTGGCCTTTAGCACTACAACTCTGCTCGTAGCGGTTTTCGACGGAGCAACATGTCACGATTTTGTGACACTTTTTCATTTTCTGCCGTGACGGAGCAACATGTCGCGATTTCGCGACACTTTTTCATTTTTGGTCGCGACAGAGCAACATGTCGCGCTTTTGTGACACTTTTTCATTCTCGGCTGTGACGGAGCAACATGTCACGATTTCATGACACTTTTTTATTTTCGGCCGCGACGGAGCAACATGTCATGATTTCGCGACACTTTTTCATTTTTGTGCAATTTTGCATTTTTCTTGATTTTTAGCATCTGGGTCACTGTAGTCTTCTCTGAAAGCATGCAAAAAAGGTGGGTCCCCAATTTTGGGGTGTGTTGTGGATCAGCCACAACAAATGGTGACTCTATTCTCAAATGCTCTTGAGCATTTTGGTGAGAACCCAACCTGGAAGTGTACAAACTCGAAAACTAGCATTAGCACATAAGAAATATAAATGAATGCCCATAGATCAAAAATACATGAATCATCAGAATTGTTAAGTATCAGCTCGGTGTGTGCAATGTGTTTCATTCCCTATCATTTGAAATTGATCAACATTCCATCGTCATTTTTACATGAATGCATATGTGAGATTGTGAATGATTTGTGTAACCTAATAAATATGCTAAGAGATTTTGCTCTTATAAAAGGCATAGTCTTTCTTCTAGTATCATACACAAACATTCAAGATTATCAAACCCTCTTAGGATCAACTATATGTATAATGAATTGCTTTATTAGATCCCAAAGTTGGTTATGAGTCCCTACTATCTTTAACCCATGTGTAAGTGAAAGTGAAATCATAGCTTTGGGAAATCATACTCCCAACCTAATCAAGATGGTTGTTTAACCCTATTCTTACTAATCTAATTTGGAATTCATTACCTCACTTTGAGCAAAATAATTTAACCAATTATGGAATAAATGGTCATGCTAGTCTAACCCTTTGAACAGTCAGTGGTCTTGTTTTTTAGACAAGACATGCTGCCATGCATGGGCATACTTAACCCCATAATCCATGACTTAGCTTCATTTCTTTGGACCTTGGGGATGACTACCCATCCTTTATAGAGGACAAGTAGTATGATCCTTCCAATCCAATATAAAGATGAGATGGGAAAAATTAATTTTTTACTTCTTGGACCTTGGGGATGACTACCCATCCTTGCTAGGGACATGTAGTACGATCCTTCCAATCCAAGCTTTAGATGTAAATGGAGAATATTAATTTTATTGCTTGGACCTTGGGGATGACTACCCATCCTTGCTAGGGACAAGTAGTACGATCCTTCCAATCCAAGATTTATCATGAAATGAGACATAGGAGCTTTGGGGAATCAGATTCTCAACCTAAGCGAGATGAGAATTTATGCTCTATCCTTACTACTCCATGTAGGTCAAATCAAAGCTTTGGGGAGTTGGATCCTCAACCTAAGTTCGATGAGGATTTAACCCTATCCTTACTACTCTGATTTTAGGCTTTAAGCTTTATGGAAGTGGTCAAAACCACTATTTTAAGGATCATGTTGCATAATAGGATAGACATGAAATACTTCTTTCGCCCAACCTTTTCTTCAAGGCAAGGTTTTGATCATTTTGCTCAAGATCATTTTTAATGTGTATAAAATGTGCTTGGTTCTAGATATCTCAAGACTCAGTTCCCAACCTTAGGATTTTCTTCTTATTTATGTGATAGCATAACCTTAAGAGGATTTGACACACTTTAATGATTTGCATTTGAAATGCATATGCAACTAAGATGGCATGCATGTGCAAAGTGAGATGTAATATGAATGCATTGTCCTTTGAAATGCAGATGAAATATTGCCATATAAAACTGACTACTTCATGCATCACAAAATTCAAACGATATTATTAAATTGTTTGTATTTCTTGCGGAGCTTTCTACCCAATAATTCCAATGATCCATACTTCCCTGATCTAGAACATAAGTTAGCATCTCAAGACAAATTTTTCATCTTTTTTTTTTATATAAACAAACAAAAATGTCAAATAAAAACACAACTTTAAATTAAAACTTATTCAATCCAAAACCAAACTGCAATCCCAAAAATGAAAATTTGAAAACACAAACCAAAAACCAAAAACCAAAATCTATATACAAATGTACACTATAATACAAGATGATGCAAAGCTTGGCTTATCACTTTCTTGGATCCCAAACATGGTTAGAACATTTCAACAAAAATATAACATGATATGCATGCCAAATGTTGTGGGAATCCAACAAAAACAAGACAAGACCAAACAATGCAACAAATTTCCACTTGCCATGCTCACCATACCAATTTGATTTAGTTCCATTAGTATTCCCATAGGTGAGCTTCAAATTTTCAAATTGATTAGACAATGATTGATATTCAATTTTATCTTGTCTATTCTCTAAAACTTCCATTTCAAAACTCAATATTTGATTTAGAATTAGGCTATCTTCTTCCAATATGCAATTTTGTAAGTAGGAGCCTATTTCTACAAATTTTAAAGCCAAATTATTTTCCAAATTTGTAGGCCAATCAAATTTGTGTAACATCTTACAAGCATCTAGGATATTTACTAAATTAGGATCATTAATAGTTTTTACCCTAGATTCAATTAGTAATTGTTGATGAATTTGGTTTAACAATTCAAATGCATCAACTTCTTTTCCATTCATTAAAACCATGTTATTAAAGGTGTGATTAAAAATTATACCTTGTTTTTCATTTACCTTTAATGACATTTCACCATAAACATTATTTAAATTCAAAATATGGTCATCCTTTTCAATCCTCAAACATTCTTGGTCAAAGTGTATGTCAAGTAATCTGTTTTGATGATCACTTATTTGAATTGCTTCCAATTGATCCATCTCTTTGTCATTTGGTTCTAATTATTTGTTCACTATCCATGGTATCTCTTCCTGTGAGGTGGAAGTTTCCATATCTTGCATATCAAGTGAAATATGAGTTTCATCTATAGAGATGTGAGAAAAGAATGCATCATCATATCTCCCCCAACCATTGTAAAAATCGTCATCCAAATCCATAGAATGAAATTCCATGATGTTTGTGACATGATCCCTTGATTCATTCGTCAATTATTTTTATTCTTTGTCCTTGGTAATAGAATCATTATGATCTTTCAAAATTTGATGAGATTTGAAACTTTCTTCCAAAACATCCTCAAATTGTACAGGAGTTGTAAAGTCTTCCTTTGAGTACGCGATTATGTTGTCCTGTATATCAATGGGCACACAAGTTTCATTAGTAGTTTTGGAATGAGTGAAATCTTCCCACTTCTTCCAAGCATCATAATAATCATCTTTCAAAATCAGGTGGTGACGTTCAACTACTTCTTCAACATCTTCCAATTCATCAATGTGTTTTTCATCAAATTCATCTTCACCTTCCTTAGATGGTTCAATTATTTCCAAAAGTGGGTTATTTATTGAATTCAAATTTATAAGGCTATCATCGTCCATATTAGTAACCCATGATTCAATTTTTTCATAATTTGGAGGGTGAAAAATTTCCTGATCTTTAATTTTACACATCTCATCAATAGTATCTTCCAAGAACAAGTGGTGAAACTCTATCATGTCTTCAAATTCGTTTATTGGTTTTCTCCCCATTTCACTTTCAACCACTTCATTTAATTCCATGGCAGGTTCCATCTTATCACATATATCAAACATTGTTGAATTTAGAACCCCTTCATCTAGATAATCGTGTATCTCTACATGATCCTCACTAGTGGATGTTGTCTTAGCAATTTGCACCTCCTCTTGGACTACATCTAAGGTGGTCATAAAATTTTGGTATTCAAATTCATCCCCTTGATCATTCACCTTAGGTATCATTGGAGTGGAGGGTGCTATGTTTGATGGTTGGTGTAGGTTGGCATCAAAAGAACAATCTCTCATATGAACATGTTGTGCCTTTTCTTCTTCAATACCTTGTCATTCTATCTCTTCTAAGACCTCATGGATTCTCTCTAGAGACAAACCACTCAGCTTTTCCTCAATGAGTGAAGCAAGTGTGGGGTGTATGGCTCCTAGGTATACTTCCATGGCTTCCTCTTCTAATGTGTTAAAATTTTCCCACATTTGGGAGTGCAACTCACGAAATCTCCCATTGAATTGACTCAAGGATTCATTAGGCTCCTTGCATATGGAGGTAAACTGATTTTTCAAGATTTCTAAATTAGCCTGATTACCAAAATGATAAATATAGGCTGCTTCTAATTGTATCCAAGAAGTCCTAACCTCCATGGGTAGTTGGCTATACCAAAATAATGGTTTATCATCCAAAATGTATGCAAATAACTTACAAGCCACCTCCTCATAGAAAATCTGGAATTGACATAATGTATTCTTGTAGACATGTAGTTTTTGCAAGTATCCTAGTGGCACCTCTTGATTAAAACATTGTAGAAACTCTAATAGCAGTTTAGGAATTTGATGGGGTACCACAGGTATAGGCAAACCCTTATAATGATCCTCTATTATTAATACCATTCTCTCTCTTAGAGATACTATTTCAGCTCTCAGGAATACCATTTGCTCCTCAAGTGTTGCCATTAGTGAAACTTAAAATGTAACTTAGAACCAAATCTGTTGAATATTCAACCTGCAATGTATAAACAAACATCAAGTTAGCATCAACTAAGAGATGTACTTATTAAAATCAAATGTCAAGAAATTGTATGAGACCAAAATTTTCAAAATTAAATCAAATCACATATTTCTGTATGAACAATCAGAAAAGTGTTAGAATAATATACAACATACCTGAATTGCTTAAAATAGAACAAGTAAATAAATTCAAGCCGTCCTTTTTACAATCTGCTAAATGTTAGAGGACTCAAGCATAAAAAAATTAAATTTAAATAACACTAAAATAAACCCGTTCGGCCCTCCTAGCACCAATCCGTTGAGTGGTGTTAGAGGGGGCTGAAGATGCTAATCAAATGGACTTGAAATATTTAGCAATGTAAGTCTCTTAAATAATTATAAACCTACATCATCTAAAATCATGATAAAATAAACCCCTTCAGCCCTCCTTCTAGTGCCAATCTGTTGAGTGGTATTTTCACCCAATTGTGAAAACACACTCTCCGATAGGATTTGGGTTCTAAATCCTCTACTTGCAAAGAAATTAAACAAGTAACTTCTCCAAGGTTCCTGTTATGTTAGCATTTTGCATCTGTGTATTAATGATATCAAATGAAGATATTCATTTTAAATTCTTGGAACACCTTAGTGGTTGCAAGTAACTGAAAACAAGGGGCACTGTGGTTTATTTTACTGTGAAAGTTTAGTGATTGTTCATTGAACCCGAATAAATAAAATATGATTTGATATTTATATGACCATACTGTAACCTCAAAATGAAATTTAATGAAATGCCATAAATGATGGAATTATTTATAGATTTTGAAGTTTTTTTATTTTTTATTTTATTTTAATGCTTGAAAAATAAAGTTGGAACTTCTGAAAAATAAGGTGCAACAAAAAGAAAATAAAATGCAAAATAAAAGAAATTAAAATTGCATTTAGTTTGATGCTATCCCGTCCTGGAAAAACCAAAGATGTGAGGTTTCCATGCATGCAACTTAACCTATGGGACCTGCAAACATGCACAATCCTGATAAGCTAAGTGCTGATTCAAAGGGTTTTGAAATAAAATTCAAATTTTGAATATTCGCCTAATGCAACCCACAAAAGTGGCATTTAACATTATCTATAAATCCGAAATCTAAAAAATGAAAGAATAAACATTAAATCTATAGCATGCACAGAAGATCTCCTTCTTTCTTGCCCACAAGATGCAAATTTTTGAACACTTCTGCATTAAAAATAAATCATGTTACAATAGCAGAATCTGCTGGTTTCCCCAAACCCAGTCTATGGAAGGAAAACAGCCTCAAAGCAGGCCCAGAATGACCCTCTGGCCTTTAGCACTGCAACTCTGCTCACAACGGTTTTCGACGGAGCAACATGTCATGATTTCGTGACACTTTTTCATTTTCTGCCGTGACGGAGCAACATGTCGCGATTTCGCGACACTTTTTCATTTTTGGTCGCGACAGAGCAACATGTCATGATTTCGCGACACTTTTTCATTTTCAGTCGCGACGGAGCAACATGTCGCGATTTCGCGACACTTTCATTTTCGGCCGCAACGGAGCAACATGTCGCGATTTCGTGACACTTTTTCATTTTCGGCCACGATGGAGCAACATGTCACAATTTTGCGAAATTTTTCATTTTCGGCCACGACGGAGCAACATGTCGCGATTTCGCGACACTTTTTCATTTTTGTGCAATTTTGCCTTTTTCTTGATTTTTAGCATCTGGGTCATTGCAGTCTTCTCTGAAAGCATGCAAAAAAGGTGGGTCCCCAATTTTGGGGTGTGTTGTGGATCAGCCACAACAAGGTGTAAAGTTTACCACAAATATGGGTATTTCACCTAATTCCTTCCCAAATAATATAATAATAAAAATGGGGGCTCCTTTAGGAATGTCAAATATTCGTAAGGAGGGTAATTCTATAGCCAATTAATAATAAATCAACATTTTTAAGGAGGAGAAGCACAAGGATATGGTTTTTAATATCCTAAAAGAAGTAGAAGGTAAAATAAAAATATGGTAAAGAGAAAATCTCACCAGCCCTCAAATAGGTATGAGATATTCAAGAGATTGGTCAAGAGGAAGGAAAAAAACCTCATGAAAGGAGTGGATGGGAATACTAAAAAAAATAACAACCATATTCAAACCTCTATTTTGACTTCTATCCTAGAGTAGGTAATAAAGTGTAGTGAGTTACCATAATCATAGATTGTAGGGACATTGATATTGTATAAGTTGGAGCTATCAATAATAAAGGATGTCAACATGGGTGTGGTAGAAAAGAATAGGGAAAATCCAACTCTAGGGATAATCTAGGTGGAGAAGAGATCAAAGAATAACAAATCTCAAGGAGTGGGTAAAAAATCAAATAAGGAACTAGTAGTATCTCGAGGAGATAAACTAATCATAAGGAGATCAATGAGGCCAATAGATTCTTACTGGTCTCAAGGTAACCAATGATTTTACAATAATATAATATTAGGGGTTTAAATAAAATAACCCACAAATTTTTTGTTCGAAGACTCTTAGAGAAAGGTAAAATAAATTTCTTGCTTATCCAGGAGATAAAAGTATTATTGGATCTCATGTATAAAATAGTACATAAACATTGGAGTGGTCTTGTTCATATGGAAGTGGTTACTCAAGGGGCCTCAAAGGGATAGTTACATTTTAGAACTCTCTTGAAAGGATAAAAATAGAACATATAGCTTAGAAGGGTGTCCTTGCTTCACATTTTTGGAACAATATGAGAGTTGAGTAGGTTTTAATCATAAATATTTATGGCGCTTAAAACCTAGATGGTTAGATTCATCAATGAAAAGTGATACATGTTGGAGGAGCTATACTAAATAGTTGTTATGAATTTTGATGCTAAATTATCAATGAAATATCAAGAATGGGGAACCCTAATTTTATAAGTAGAGGATCAGGTTATGATTTCCCATGTCCATGCATTACACTTGGTGGATATTAAATGTCTTGGAATCAACTTTACTTGGACTAATAAGAGGAGGAACTCACATAGGATATAGGTGAATTTACATATTTTTTTTGGTTTCAAAGGAGACATTTGTGAAATGGAATCTATATTTTAGATTATGGGGGGTCTAGTTTTGGATCACTTCTCTATTCTATTGGAAGGAGGGATAAAGATCATTCATATTTGAAAAATTTTGGTTACAAAAGGAGGAACTTCAAAATAAAATCCCATAGTGATGGACAAAGGGATGACTAATATATTGGACAACAATGCTTAGGTTCCACAAGCAACTTCATTATGTTGAGGATCAACTAAAAAAATGGAGGCAAGATAACAAGTCAAAATTCTAGTCCAAAAGAGATCATTGATGGCAAAATGGGATGAAGTGCAACAAATATTTAGGGAAGAAACAATTATAGATCAGCTTAAATAAGAGGATGATGAATTACGTAAAGTGATTGAGGACATTGACAACTAAGAGGAGATCTACTAGAAATAGAGAGCAAGACCTACTTGGTTATTGAAAGGTGATAGAAACACCAAATATTTTTGTTAGGATACTTGTGCTATGAGATAGATGAAAATATGGATGCTATTTAGGATGATAATGGACACTCCTTTGATACGATCCTAGGTATGCATTTTATTGAATGAATTATATTTCTAAATTGTTTAAGCCTTAAGGTATGGTGCAAGACAAAGAGGATCACAAAGAAGTTCTCATTGTAGTACCATCTATTATCTCTAAAGAACAAAATCATGCCCTAGTTAAACCTATTAATATATAGGAGCTAAAGAACATAGTATTTAGAATGAATATGGGAAAACTCCTAGGTCCATATGGCTTCCCAATCAAGTTGTCTTAGACCTTTTGGGATAGCTTGGAGGAGGAAATAATTGTTATTGTAAAGGATTCTAAAGGTAATAAAATAGTTCTTACAAAATTAAATCATACATTCATTTTCGAGATGATGGGGTGCATATTTTTGAATATAAACGTATTACCTTATGCAATTTTATATACAAATAATCATAAAGGTAATGGTCGAGTGACTAAAACATCTCCTAAATAACATTATATACTCAGAGAAAAGTGGTTTTGTAGAGGGCATGTAGATCTTGGATGGTGTGGTCCTAGCTTAAGAGCTAATCCACTCAATGCAAAAATCTAGCAATAGTTGAATGTTCATAGAACTAAAGGGTTATGATAGGGTGGAGTGGAACTTCTTTTCAAGGATG
The DNA here is from genome assembly GCA_028583015.1 of Wollemia nobilis. NCBI lineage: Eukaryota > Viridiplantae > Streptophyta > Pinopsida > Araucariales > Araucariaceae > Wollemia > Wollemia nobilis. Next base: position 2,486,297 of record JAQPPZ010016363.1, on the reverse strand, counting down.
ATGGTAGCCTTTGATTTCTCTAATTATTGGATAGAATATGTCATAAGTTGCATCTCTACTCTGAAATACTCAATTTTATTCAATGGTCTTCCCTTCTAACCATTTGAACCAACTCAAGGCCTTCATAAGGGAGATCGTATTCTCATTATATTTTTCTCATATTGGTTGAAGCATTGGTTATACTCATATTAAAGAGAAGATAATAGGGTTTGCTAATATGTATCAAGGTGGGCAAGGAGGTTTTGAATCACTTATTATTCATGGATTACATAGGATTGGTGGGAGTGGCCAACCTCAATGAAGTGAGAATGATAAAAAATATTCTTCAGATATACCATAGGGCCATAAACCAAGTCAAAAATAAAAAGAAATCCAAAGTGGTCTCACAAAGGAATATTGTATCAAAGAAAGAATAATCCATTGGTCTCACAAAGGAATACTTGATTATTTTAGATTGTATAAAAGAAAAAAATATCCATTGGTCTCACAAATGGTTAAATTTTTGGGGTAGATTAATTTTTTTATATTCAATCATTCAGGCTATACCAATTTATAAATTTTCTATACTTGCTATCCCACATACCATATAGACATAGTTGTATAAGAAGGCTAGAAAATATTTATGGAGAGGAGTAAAAGGAGATAGGAAATGGTTAGTAGTAGGTTGTTAGAAAGTTTTCTATCCTAAGACAAATGGAAATTTAGGACTAAGGCTATTAGAGCTAAATAATAAACCTCTGACTAGAAAGCTTTACTAGAGGTGGATCTTCCAGCCAACTTCTTTATTCACTATATTTTAAACTAGTAAATATTTGGGATAGGTGAACCCAAATGAGGTGATTCATTTCCATTTCGATGGTAAAGGGTCTCTAGTGTGAAAGGATCCAAGGTAGTGAAATATGGACTATCATGGAAAGTGGGAAAAAGGGAGAAGGCACAATTTTTGGATAGATTCATGGGATCAATACCCACCTACCATTATTGAATTCTCAAAACTACACCTAGTAAAAAAAACCATGGAAGGTAGGGATTAGATCAAAAATGAAAATTATTTCAAGACTATTAAACTGGGGTATTATAGGTTTAAGTAGTGTAAGAAGTTGGATGTGTTACCAATTCTAATCCCTCTATAATTGATACTCATCATCACTAAAATATTGGCATAAATGTTTCTCACAAGTAGATATGAGAAGGATGAATTAGCTTGGGGCTATAGGATCCTTAGAGTCTTCATAGTGAAGCATGGATATGATAAAATTCTTCAAGAATGTCGTAATTATGCATATCAGGATGAATAATGGAAAAAACTTTACCATTTTAAGGGTTGGCAGAAAGTAAACTTCTATGCTTGGTAATTCATGCATACTAGAATTATTACTTTTGATAATTTGTGTAAGGGAATAATTTCCCCATACCAATGTGTTTTATGCTAAAAAATTAGGAAACTTCTGACCACTTTATGCTTGAATGCTCATTCACATGCCAAATCTAGGAGCAATGATTTTTAGCTTAAAAATTTTGTGCTAATGGTGATTTGAACTAGATTAATATTTGGGAAATATGGAAAAGGGATAAATTTAAATCTAAAGTTCTTTATATTTGGTGGAATATTTTATTAAACTTTATTTGGTGGTAATTTTGGTTGGAGAGAAATTTAAAAAAAATTAGAGAAACCTTTTCATCCTTTGATGGCATTTGGTAGGTCATTTGGAGAAAAGTTACATAAACTATGAAAGTCTATGACAAAGAGGAAACTTAGGCTTATATAGGGATGATGGAGAATAAATTTGAAGTGCAAGAGAGATAGGACAAAGGTAGTTGGAAAACACCCCCAAAAGGTTGGATTAAAATAAATACTAATGGAGATGCAAAAGGTAATTCGGGTAGAGCTAGAATTGGAGTTGTCTATAAGAATCATGGACAATGATCTATTTGGAACTACAAGGCCTAGGCCAGACCACCAACAATGAGGTAGAATATTTAGCTATTGAATTTGCTTTTATTTGGATGATAAGACAGGGTTATAGCAGGATAATCATAGAATTAGATTCTCAAAAGGTTATGCATAGTGGCTAATCATCATTAATTAATGAATATTTTGATATTTAAAATTTGGAATTGGCTAATATTAGGGACCCTTGACTGGGATCGATTAACCAAAAAAAATGGGTGTAATTTTTTTTGGGTAGATTCACCCCAATTTTATAATAATTAGACCATTTTAAGTTTAAATCTCCATTATTACCTCTAATAATAGGGCACCTTTTTACCTTGAAATTATAAATAATTTTGGATTTTGAAATAGATTCACCCCATTCTTATAAATGCATTTTAAGGTCAACCCATTACACATAACCCTACTTGGTAGGCACTTTGTATTGCATGACGAACTTTGATTTTGATATGTGTAGGTTAAGGATTCTTAAATTATATATGAATCTAATGGCCCCCTTATATTCTCTATCAACTCCATTAATATCAATTTTAATATTCAGTCAAATAAAATTATGTTGTGAAAAATGAGAAATTTCATACCATAAGCAATGTTTTAATCTCATAGATGAAATTTAACATTTTAGTCCAACGAATTAACAAGTGATGGAAAAAAAATCATATAGTAATCCAAGGTTCCAATCCCATATATAAACTTGAAAATTTAGTTCATGGGGTTAAAATTTGATTGATCAAAATGTTTGGCTTACAAAGAAAATAATAGAGTTCAATTCTCATGAGTGTCAATGCAGTAAAGTTTGTTAATGTTGCAATAATATAGCAAGATAAAATACAGTAATAAAGAAATCATTATGTAATATGGATTCTCATTTCAATTCAATATAATCAACTAAAACTATTATGATGTTAATTTTATAACTTTACATCAACAATTAGCCATCATTTGGGATATGTTTATTTGGGCTTGGTTTATTTAAAGTAGACTTATATAGATGAATAAATATGGCGGTACATGGGATGTCTACATATAGTATCTATACGAACACCTAATATGTAAGGTGTGAGTTCACAAGATAAATATGGTTGGATGCATATTTAATTCCCATAATTTTCTTTGATGTATTTGCTATGTCATGAATTATATTTTTTAATCAATTATGTAGGATTGAAATGGGTCAGAGCCATAAAAAAGATTGACGATTATGCATATATCATTCGACAAGATTAGAACCTTGGTCTCCTCTATGAAATTTGAGAAATCCAGCCACTTGAGCTAATACCATTTGATATATATATATAAACCTAATATAATCAAATATACTTATATATCTAAACAATACTCATTTTAAATAATTATTTTTAAAAATTATAAATAAATATTATAAAAAGGTAAAGTATTTTTAAAGTCTATCATGCCAATTGGTCCATTTAAAGCAAAATTATATAGATGAATGAGTTTGCAGGTACATGGGTTGTATATATATATATATATATATATATATATATATATATATATATATATATATATATATATATATATACATATATATATATACATATATATACATATATATATATACATATATATATACATATACATATATATATATATACATATATATATACATATACATATATATATATATACATATATATATACATATATATATAGCTTAGTATGTAATATGTAATAGCTTAGAATATAGATATGTTTGGATGCATATTAAGTGCCTTTATTTTTTTGATATGTTTGATATGTCATTAGGTGTATTATTAAGCTATAGTATATTTATATAAAACCATGCTATATAAAAAAACCTAGTATTATATATATTACTCTTTTAAAATAATTATTTTTAAAACTTATAAATAAATTAAAGAAAAAGTAAAACCGTTTTTAAGGCTAGTGAAGTTATAGGTCATATGAGATGAGATGATCCTTATGGATGATGTTGTTTACCTAATATAATTATCTAACTAATATTTCAATTACCAAAAAACATGACACAACCCTATTTATCATAATATTAGAACCTTAAACCTCTATTCAAAGTCTTTACTATTAAGCTACTCAAATTGTAGTTAAATGTTAATTTTTGTATATTCAAATTGTAGAGAAAGTCTACAAAGAAGAAGATAGCATGGACCTTTTACTTTTTAAAGGAAGTCTATAAAGAAGAGGATAAAATGAACCTTTTGGATATGCTTTATGTGAGAAGAATTTAGAAACATTAGACCATGTACTACTTCATTATCCCTCTCCTCACACCATTTAGGGTTACTTTTAAAAATATAAAAATACATTGGATAGATCCATTAATATTGAAAGAGTTGATGAAATTTTGGATTAATTATTTCAATGCTAAAATATTATGTATTGTGTGGTAGATTGACCCTGTTATTATTTACTTGAATTTATGACTTAAAAAAATATATAATTTTTAAAATAATTTCAAAATCATGCCAAAGTTTGGAACTATATCATTGTCTCTTTTATGAATTGTCTAAATATATGGTTTTCATCATGGAAATACTTGAGTGTATAAAAAAAGTGGTAAAAACTTAGTTACAAGATTGGAACATACATGGAAGAGTCATCTACAATAATGGAATTAAAAAAGGAGATCTATTTCAATCTACTGTAAAATAGAAATATTTAAAAATTAGGTTTATCAAAATTAATTTTGATTATCCTTCTAAAATAAATCTAGGAAAATTTGGTGGAGTAATATTTTTAGAAATAATAAAGGCTAAATTTTCTTGACTTACTCATAATCATATGGAACTTCAACTAACAACTATGTAGGGACTAGGGCACATCTTATAGAAATTAAAATTACAATAGAAAAATGATGAAAATATATTTCAATTGAGGGAGATTCATAAATTATCATTAATAGTATCAAGAAAAATGGATGTGGATATTGAGTAAAAAATAATATTATTATTTTTGTTTATCATTTAATAGTAGATAATTTAGTCAATTATGGTGTTGATCGAAGTTATATATATATATATGTATGTATGTATGTAGACACCAAAACAACACCAATCTGATTATGTGACAACAAGCATCGATCGCATTGACACACACAGCCCCTAGGGCAGCCCCCAGAGGTTAAACAGTGGTCCTAACCACTCCCAACAATAGTTTGGAAGGTCAAGAGTCAATTTGGCACCTTTTGGCACTTTGCTCCCTACTCGCCCCACCTTGGGATGAATACAAACTAGTATTCAGCCCACCTAGGGACAAATAGCAGCATTTGCCCTAGGGTGAGGTGAATAGCGGGTTTGATTGGCAAAAAGTCAAACCTCGACAGGTTCGCCAATTAACTGCAACTTCAGGACATGCAATTTTGAGGAACGACTTCAAATCAAGGAGAGAGACTTCAGTCATGCATTTCTTTATTTTAGATACCTCATGCAAGGAGATTCTAAATTAGGGAATAATATTTTCTCTCAAAATAGGACAATCAACTCAAGTGGTGCCCTCGCATGCACATTCAAAACAAAGAGACCCTAGGTCTATAAATTGGTGAGTCTTCTCACCCAAAAAAATATATAGAGAGGAGCTTTTGGAGCAATGAAGTGCTGCTAAAATATATCCTCGCCCATTTTTTGTGCTTTCACATCCTTGATCTCTCTTTTGGAGGGAGGTTATTAGGTGACTATTGGAGGCGCATTCTAGACCCAAACCCGAAAATTTGGCAAAAATATTCCACAAAATTTGTCAAAAATACACCATAAGAAGTTTTGGAACCATCCCAAGTGGATTGGTGCCGAAACAGAGTCCCAAACGACGGGCGTCCTGCCCCTAGGCGACCCCCAAGCTGTCGTAGCCCTAATCGCCCCACCCCGGAGCGATTAGAAATATGTGATATATTTCTCTGATTTTTCTTTTGCATATTATTCTATGTTATTTAAATAGGCTTTAATTTAAATTTCACTTCATTTTGAGCATTTTTGACCATGTTTTTATCATTTCTCGCCTTTACTAACTTGTAGATGGCATCATCAAAATATGGGTGATAGAGTCCAAATTGGGGAAATCTGACCTTCTAGGTCTTCCCAAAATACCCCCAATTAGCTAACCCCAACTTTCCAGATCATTTGGAGCTTCCTAGATAGGACAGTGAAGAGGGTGTTTTCTGACAACTTGTTGTAGGTTTAGTCGTCCCGCCTCGGAGCGAATACAAATTTGTGAGGAATTTCCTGATTGTTATTTTTGAAGTGGCTTCTTGATAAGGTTTTATTTCTTTTTTCAAATTTTTAGGTCGATCTGATATCATTTGGTTATCGTTTTAATATTTTCATGCATACACTAACAGTAGGCCTTGGGAAATACATGTTTTATTCTATCTGTAGGTGCTACTAATATTTTCTATTTCTTTAAATGTAGGTTTTCAACCTCAGAGGAGCAAAAATGAGTCAAAAATCATATACACCAGTGGCGGCGATGTTTTGGTCCACCCATCTTACATGTGGGCACACGGAAGAAGGATTGCTATCCATGGATGTGATAAGAAACATACTTAACGATCATATCCCCTAAAAAGGAAGGAGACATATTGTAACACAAATTTGAAATCATATCAATAAAGAGGAACCTATTCCATATTTCTTTTATCTTGTGTTGATTCATTCATGTTCTTTCCTTTCACACATTTTTCAATATATAGGCTTTTAGCATTAAGTTTGGTTTTACACGCATCGTACTTGGCATTTTCCTTTTTTTGTTTTTGTATCCTCATGATTTCAGTGGCGATCACAGTGGGACCTCTGTCCCTTGATTTTAAGATTAAATTTCTGATCAAAGTTGCTTGTTTTTTTACAGGTACCAATTTTTCAAACACTGGACTGTTGTTTGTTTCAGTTTGTGACGAGTACAGAGCTGGAATTCATCTTATCCAGGGACAAATAGGAATTTGTCCTACCCTAGAAAGAATACAGATCTGTTATTCATATCACCCAGATATGAATAGCTCTTTGTGCAATTTCAAGGCAGAAATTTAGAGACATCCGATTTGGGCAGAGAAGAGGTAGGGGTCCTAAACACCTTCTGTCAATTTTTGCTTTTTGTTCTCTGGTTATTTGCTTGCATAGGAGAGTTTGAATGCTTGTGTGCTTCATTTATGCAAATTTAAAAGAACCCCACACACCACGTGGCAAGTTAAAACAACAAGTATTTGGTCGTAAAACCCTAACCCTTGAGCAAGACCAACGATGGATTTCATCACTACCTTGTCTTGAGATACTACATATATAACCCCGATCATGACTGTTGCTAGACATAAATCCTGATGAAAGCTGACCAAGTGTAGCTGGGGTGATTCCCAGTGCATGAGGATAAGTCTTCTATGGTAGGTGTCATAAACATAGTGATTCCCCTTCCATACCACCTATGTTCCATGTACCATCTACTCTCACATACCAATAGTTTCCCTCACGTAAGGGCGGGTATATAGAGAGGTTGGTATATCATCCTGGCAATGGTATATCGAAGGGGCAACCATTTTTGGGAGTCATAAGAGCCATCATATTGCATTTAAATGTTATTTACAAAATATTTCAAAACAAACTTCAAAACACACTAAACCAAGTTTAGGGCACACTTTTAAACTTTAAACGAGATAATCATTGGTTTGTGTGTGTGATATTTTCTGTTTAGTGTAGCATAAAAATCATAAAAAGACATAAAAATCTACACATATTTAGGTAAGCATCACCATGGTGTACACCCGTAGCCGAGCCCAATCACGGGAAAGTGTTGTAGAAAGTGTACCAAGGGAGACCAGTCACCTCCGATATAGTCCTGAGGACTTGTTCATACTGCCTTGGCGGCCTGACACACATGATAGTCCACATCATGCCATCATAGAATAGGACTATAGAGGCACCTTTTTGAGAGGCACCCCCACTCAACATAGATCCTTTCAAGAGGAGAACCTACACATGGTACTCAACATAGATAGGAGACATCCCTTAGACGCTCATTATGAGTGGCCTAGTGATGAAGTGCTAGAGAAAAATAGGGTCCATAAGGAGGGGCCACATGATTTCGTCATCCCTCCTCTACCCCTTATTACTGTTAGAAAAACTAGACCAAATCCAGAGTATCAGGATCTCCATACAGGGCAAGACAATTTTTCCCGCACCTTGCACACATATGAAAGGGAGTACGAGGAAGACCACCACGTTCCTCAAGAGTAGTACACAACACAAGAGCAATGTACCTCCACACCTGCTATGTATCAAGATCACCCATTGAGGCCATAGCCTTGAGTTAACATAGCTAACCTTGATAGAGGAAAGCAACCCATAGGGGTCTCGTATCACCATGATCGAGATAGACATGTAGGAGAGGCATCTAGGCTTCCTAAACAAGATACGGCGGAACAAATTGACTTGGCATTTGCTAGACATGCTGCCCACCAAGCGCAAATCATGTAGCTCAGGCAAGATCAACAATAGTTAGAGCATCTGTATTGCCTTAACAAAGAGTGCATTCAGCATCAGATAGCTGAATTGCTTCATAACAATGTGCCTGAGAAGGTCCCAACCCCTCACGCACATAAAGTAGAAGTGTATGAGAGGCACAACCCCGTGGTATGATACAGGTCTATGCGACCTTATCAAGTATTTCCTCCAAGACCTCCTAGACCTGAGCGGAAGGCCACTCCCAGAAACAATGATGGGCACCCTCCGTGGGCACCCACCCATGTTTATAGGTCTCGGCCAGGAACTCCTCAAGAAGATTATGAGGAGTATGACCAAGAAGAAGAACGAGCTAAAATGCCCTACCAAGGCAGAGGGGCTGCTATCCAGCCACCCCTCCATAGGCCTCAAGTTCCCCGTAACCCACAATGGGAGCAAACTAAGGAGGAAGAAATTAAATCCTTCGATGCATATAAAGTGTTGCTAAAGTGCTTAGAGTCTGTGGAGACCAAGACTTCTGGGCCCCAAAAGCCTACTTTACGCCAACTCCATAGTCATCCTATGCATCCGTCAGTGTCGGCACCTCCATACCCTGAACACTTTAAACTACCCTAGTTGGTACTCTTTAGAGGGGAGGAGGATGCCCAAGAGCAGGTGACTAGATTCCTAAGCCAGTGCTTTAGAATTCAAGACAATGATGCTTTGTTACTAAGAAAAATTATAACCACATTCATAGGCCCTACCTCGGATTGGTTCACTCAGTTACCAAAACATAACATCAGTAACTTGGATCAGCTAGTGGACGTTTTCCTCGAATGCTTTGCCTTCAACACCAATAAAAAGGCGTCACTAAGTGACCTAGCTAGCCTCAGGCAGTATGAGGAAGAAACCATGGTGGCATATGGGAATCGATGGAGAATGTTGCTTTCAAAGCTGCCCTACCTCCCTCCCATGTCAGACCTAACCCAAATTTTCTCAAAGAGCTGTTTGAGATCGATCTCCATGCTATTGCAGCTACAACAATATGCCACTCTTGAGGAAGCTCTGGTGCAAGCCAGAATCATTAAGGAGATCAAGATATAGGATGGTGATATTGCCAAGCCAAAGAAGAAAGAATGGCTTAAGAACACCAAAATAGGGACCATGCAACAGAAACCTGTTGCGATCAATCAGGTTTCTATAAAAGTCCTTAAGCCTGCACAAGCAACACAGTCTCAAAAGGCTAACTATCAGGCGTTGCCTCCTAACAATTATGACAGAGAAAACCAGAGGCAGGAACAAAATCAGCAGTGTCACCCTAGGCAAAAATTTACACCTTACATAGAGTCTAGGGACTCCCTGTTTGACCACTTGTCAGTGGCGAACTTGATCAACTTGCCATATATTCAAACCATATACCCCAATGCACCAAAGCCTAAGGGGTACCAGGAGGACTTGTATTGTAGGTTCCATAGATGAAAGGGACATGAACTTAATGCATTTTGGAAGTTTAAAGGCTTGGTGCAAGACATAATCAACAACAAGATATTGGCAGTGGACAACCCTGTATTGCCAAACAACCAACATATGGGAGTCTTCAGAGACCCCTTGCTTGCCCATGATGCGTAGGCAAAACTCCTTCAAGTCAATGAGGTGCAATAGAATTTCCACATGTAGGGGTATGTAGGGATGATAAGCATAGTGACTAGGAACAAGAGGTATCCAGGAGATGCTCTACGGTAGCCACAAGAGAAGTTCCATCGATGTCACAACCTCAAAAGCACGCTATGCAACCTTCCCTTCCTAGACTAGTGGCCATGATTCGGACTAGACTTACCCAAAGTCTAAAGACCACATCGGCTAGGCTCTCCATATACGAGCTCATTCAACAATCAACGCCCCATCGGGAGGCTCTAATGGAGATATTAAAATCCATCGATCTGTAGCCCCACAAAGCAAACTCTTTCAACAACTTCATGGGAAATGTAAAATAATGTACATAACCAGTCATCACCTTTAGAGAAGATGAATTGAAATCAGTGACTGGTGATGTGGCGGATCCACCCCTACACGTCATTGCACGGGTCAACAGGATTTCATATAAAAGGGTGTTGGTGGACACTGGCTCATCTAGTAATATCATCACAACAATAGCATTGAAACATTTGAAATTGTCGACATCTCACATCGTGTCCTCCACCTATACACTGCGAGCATTCAATGATGCAATATGCTCAAAAGTTGGCACAATTGTCCTACCCATCCAAGTGGGACAAAAGACTATTCATACATTGTGCCACATATTGGAAGGTGAGATGGCCTATAATATCTTGCTGGGGCGGCCTTGGATCAGGGACATGAAGTGTGTCCCTTCAATAGCTCATCAGTGCCTCAAGTATACATTTGAAGGACAGGTGCATGTAGTCCCGATAGACTTAGATCCCTTCAAGTACTGCAATACGGTGCAGTTCATGCTGCAATCGACCCTTCCATCAACACATTTGGATTTTTAGTTGAATCCATCTAACCAGGGTTAGATTTCATAGGCATCCCCATTACCGAGTCCATCAAATCCCCAACAGGGTCCATCTTCCTCATTTGGTCCTTCAACAACGATGCCACGTACGATGGCCACACCAAAGGACAAGGGAAAGAAACCCTTATAAGAGGAACCACCCCTAGTCTCAACCATCTCTACCAAAGGGATGCCTAGCCGAATGGAATTCAAGACGCCTAGTTCACCCCACATGGAGTGGACTCCAAAAGGACTCCCATTCGCTCCCCCTCAACTGCCAATGATCACCATTGAGATGGCCAACACACGCCTAGGGGAGTATATAGTGCAGAACATTGTAGCAACACCCGCATTTGAGTCCATACAAGACATGGGGAGACCTTGCCTCCCCATTCGCTCTGTGGTTCTTCTAGGCTACCCACCCAATCAGACCAACTTTATTTATGGAGGCCTGGATAATGGCGTTGAAACTTATATGCAAGAAGACGAAGATGAAGAGCCCTTTGTTGAGGACGTCAACTATTTTTCCAACCCAGACTTCACATTGAGATACCTTGGCCAATGTAATTGGCATGGATATGGGTTAGGCAAGTATGAGCAAGGAGTGCATGTTCTTTGCCAACCGAGATACCAAATACCGTATGACAAGTCGAGAGTAGGGTTCAACCACCCCCTGCCCCTAGACATCTTGGTAGAGAACATGCAAGGCCTAGGGATAGGCAACAAGGATGGGTTGGCATTAGATCCATATGCCAATCCTAACACAACATATACATTGGGCGATTATCTCCCATTGCTAACAACCAACCTTGTTGACTGTAACAACCATTTCCCTTTGATTGAAAAGGGATAAAGTTTGAGGACTCACCTACAAGAAGGATATGGACAAGATCAAGAAGGGTCTTCAGAAGATGAGTCAGAATATGAGGTAGCGCCTTGGGATCTTTCGAGTCTGATAGTAATCATTCACAAGTACATCCCATGGATGATTATCAAGAGAGCTTCCTGAAAATGTTCCCTTTGGATGATCCAAATGAGCATATGCCACCTCAAGAGAATCAGGCCCCCCCGTAGAGAGTAGAACAACCTCAATGGGACCACATTAATTTTCTCGAGCAAGATGAGCCTCATATGTTGCAAATAGCTATCAAAGCCAATGAAGGATTTTGGGTCTCTAACAGTGATTTTGAAGATGAAACTGAGATGGCTTAGCTCAATCACATGTGATAGATGCAACAAAAATATCCCTTGGACATAGACGACATGTTCAAACAAATGCACATAGGGCCCAGGCATAGGTGGCACCTAAACCTGGCACAGTTATAACAATTACTGCACCTGCCACTCCAGGTAAACAGAGAGCACCTTCCGCCTGGAGACCCTATAGAGCTATCAGTGCCTAGGGTGGACCCTATCTTTTTATCCGTGCATAGGGCCAATCCATTTGTTCCAATACCCATAGAGCCAAATTTAGAGCACAAAGATCATCTAGGATGTTCGAGTAACAACACCCGTAGTAATGGAGACCACAATCATTTCATCAACATGATCTTCATTGATTTAATCGCCCCCATCCATGATCCAGTCGACCCGACATGGTCATTGCATCTAAACCTAGATGCTATAGACTGGGATCGCACTGACACACCACCATACCCATCATAGTACTGGCCTTGCAAAGGGATGTTCCATTTCACCCTAGGACTGACTCAGGATGTCTTCCATGCTGAAGAGGAACCTAATGTTTTGAACGATGATCTAAATTCAGCAAACGATATCCACTTGATCCCAACTCCACATCAGTTGGAGGACGGGTCCCACATGTTGGTCGAGGAGATGACTGACATAGACATCGGCTCAGATCCAATGAATTTGCAAATCATCAAGTTGGGGGTAAGTCTATCCCCCGAAGAGCAATCCAACTACATTGCCCTTATCAAAGAGAAGAAGGAGGTTTTTGCATGGTCCTACAAAGACATGTAGGGGCTAGACCCATAGCTAGTCATGCATAATCTTACGCTTGATCCAAAAATCAAGTCAATAAAGCAAAAACTACATAAGATGCACCTAATAGTGGCCTTAATGGTCAAATACGAGCTACAAAAGCTATTGGATGCATAGTTTGTCATCTGCATGGATTACCCACCATGGTTGTCTAACATGGTGCCCATCAAAAAACTCGATGGGAGGATTCACATCTACACCAATTTTTGAGATCTAAACAAAGCAATTCCTAAGGATGATTTTCCCTTACCAAGCATCGACGCATTGGTAGACGCTACAACAGGCCATGAAATGCTTTCCCTCATGGATGGTTTCTTAGGATACAATCAAATTTGTATCAATCCCGAGGACCAACTAAAAACGGCGTTCACAATGCCTTGGGGGACATTTTGCTATAAGGTCATGTCTTTTGGCCTTAAAAATGCTGGTGCCACCTACCAACGTGCCATGACGTACATCTTTCATGATTACATGCACAAAAATTTAGAGGATTACATGGATGATTTGTTGGCTAAATCTATTTTGCGCCCAGATCATCTCGATGACTTAAGCAAGATCCTTGATCACCTCATGGAACATAAAGTCAGACTAAACCCCAAGAAGTGCATATTTGGCATCACATCTAGAAATCTCTTGGGTTACATAGTCTCCAAATGAGGAATCGAGGTAGACCCACACAAATTCAAGGCAATCCTTGAAATGCTTCCCCCAACTACCATCAAGCAACTCAGAAGTCTGTAGGGAAAGGTCACGTCAATCAAGCGCTTCATAGCGCAACTATCTAACAAGTGCCAACCCATGAATAAATTATTGCACAAGGGGGTAACATTTCACTGGGATGACGAGTGCCAATCAGCCTTTGATGACATTAAACAATACTTGGCTTCATTGCCAATATTGGCACCACCTAGACCAAGAGTGTCGTTCTACTTATACATCTCAGCTACTGAGGTGGCACTGGGTGCCATGTTGTCCCAAAAAAATGAACTACACAAAGAATAGGCTACTTACTATCTTAGCCGCACCCTGGTCAGTTATGAACTTAACTATGCATACGTTGAAAAACTTTTCTTGGCAGTGGTGTTTGCTACCAAAAAGCTATGCCACTACATGCTCAACAATACGATGTATGTTTTGTATAAGGAGAATCCATTGCGATACATGATGAGTCGTACTTATCATAGTAGTTGCATGACGAAATGGATCATGTTGTTGATGAAGTTTGACATAGAATTCATTGGATAGAAATCCATAAAAGGTCAAGTCATCATCGATCAACTGGCAGAGGCTCCTCTTGAAGACGATCAGCCTCTGACTGTAGAATTACCGGATGATGGGGTTTTCCATGTTTTAGAATTGCCATATTTTTATGAGCCCGAGTCACAGGCTGACATGACCCTATTCTTTGATGGTTCTAAATGTGAGCAAGGAGATGGCACGGGAATTGTATTCTTCACTCCACAAGGGGCTCCAATGCCTTCGTAATTTAAATTAGACTTCCTGTGCACCAACAACAATGTAGAATATGAAGCCTTGCTCATAGGTCTTTAGACAACAATCACCATGAACATTAAACATTTAAACATCTTTGGTGATTCGTTGTTAATTTTCAATCAAGTCAAGGGGGTATTCCAATGTAAATGCCTATTTCTATAGGCATACAAAGCCCTTGTGGACAAATTCCTAGCATAACTTGAATGGTATGACATCGAGGCACTCCCTCGATCATCAAATCATTTTGCGGATACTATGGCATCCTTGGGGTCACTAATCCCACAAGACCCTTCCAGTGAGATGACAACCATTTAGGTTAAAAAATTATCTCAATCTGCGATGGAGCATGCAAGCTCTGACCTAACACTAAGAATCCACCTGATCCAGATTGAACCATCTCAAGATAAGTTCTCTCAAATCCATGATTGTCTAACTTGAGCCAACTATGGGTCCTTGTTCTCATTTAACCCTCTTAATAGCAACACAACATTGTTTTTACAAGTTCTTTCCCGCTCAACTTTTGCTAGGGATGAACTTCAATAGGGATTAACCATTCATACCATTGAGGTTTCTGATTAGCAGGATTGGTACACACCCATAAGGGATTACCTCAAGCTAGGTAACCTCCCACTTGGATTTACACAAGCCACGAAAAGATCACTTAAATAGAAAGCGACAAAACATGTCTTTTTAGGAGACATTTTGTATCGTCGAAGCTATGAAGGAATCCTCCTCCGTTGCTTAGACCAGCAGGAGTCCGCTTGGGTGATCACCCAAGTGCACGATGATACATGTGGTGGCCACTTCAATGGTATAGCCATCACAAAGCGCATTCTCTGCATGGGCTATTATTGGCCATCTTTAGAGCGAGATTATTGTGCATATGTAAAGAAGTACGTGAAGTGTCAACACCATGCTAATTTGACACACGTACCTTCTTAGGCCTTGCAATCGATCCAATCAGCTTGGCCTTTTTCATAGTGGGGCTTTGATCTATTTGGAAAGATCTCCCCTACGTCGTTAGGTCATCACACGTTCATCATAACGGCCACAGAGTACTTCACCAAGTGGGTGGAAGTAATTTCGCTAACCTCTATGACTAGAACTTGCATTGCGAAGTTTATTTTGCATAACATCATATGTCATTTTGGTATTCCATCCAAGATCCTTTCGGATAATGGGACGTCATTCAAGAATAAAGACGTGCATGCTTTGACCACAAAGTACAAATTTTAGTATAGTTTTTCAACACCCTATTATCCACAGGTGAATGGGCAAGCAGAGGCGTCCAACAAAATGCTAGTTGCCATCTTCAAAAATATCATCGCAGATAGTCATAAGGATTGGCACATTCAAATCTCGCTTGCCCTGTGGGCTTATCGCACTAACATTCGGACCCCCACTAGGGCAACTCCATTTTCGCTGGTGTATGGCTCCAAGGCTGTCATGCCTCTCGAGTTGGAAATCCCTTCCTTACGCATTTCAATGCAAGAGTTCATCAATGATGACACTACGTGGTAGGCTTGGTTAGACCAACTGATGTTGCTCGATGAACGATGCGTCAATGCTCTCGAGCATTTACGTATCTATAAAGAGCGACTTAAGAAAGCATACAACATGAAGGTCCACCTAAGGGACTTTTAGGTTGGTGACTTGGTCTTAAAAGAGAACCAAAAAAATTCTAATTTTCCATCCCATCTAAGGGATAAGTTCATGGCAAACTAGTTAGGTCCTTATGTGATTGATAGTAGAATAAGACCTGGAACATACCAACTCGCCTCTCTTGAAGGAATCAAGGAACTAGAACCCTTGAACATCAGTCATTTGAGGCCATTCCACATCTAGAGAGCCATAGTCCAACCAAAAGCTCCAAGGATTCCCACAATCACTTGGTCAACCTCAAAATGCCCCAAAGGTGTTCATAAACCCTTTGGATAAACCAAAAGCTCCATGGATTCCCACAATCGCTTGGTCAACCCCCAAATGCCCCAAAGGTATCCATAAACCTTTTGGTAAAACCAAAAGCTCCAAGGATTCCCACAATCTCTTGGTCAACCCAAAATGCCCCAAAGGTATCCATAAACCCTTTGGTCAACCCAAAAGCTCCAAGGATTCCCACAATCACTTGGTCAACCCCAAAATGCCCCAAAGGTATCTATAAACCCTTTGGTAAACCCAAAAGCTCCAAGGATTCCTGTAATCGCTTGGTCAACCACAAAAATGCTCCAAAGGTATCCATAAACCCTTTGGTCAACACCAAAAGCTCCAAGGGTTACCATAACCACTTGGTCAAAACAAATATTCAAAAACAAACAAAAACAATAAAATCATCAAAAATAATAAAAAAATTGCATTTCAATTCCATGCATACTTGTAAAAATCAAAATACAAAAATATAGGTTGCATTAGGCATCACATCCATACATTGCATATTTGCTAGGTCATACAAGTCAAAAGCACCATAGACTGTCATTACTTGGCAATTCCATCATTTTCCACATCAAATCCATTTAATAAACGCATACATCTAGAATAGCACCATCGCCATTTTTTTTTTTTTGAAGTCAATTGTCTCCTAATGTATATAGGGTTTTGGTCATTCAAATGTCTTTAAATTGCTAGCCAAAAACTATACACAGTTAAACAGCTTTCACAAGGGAAATTTTTACTTGGATCATGCCTCGTTACATAACATCCCTACACAAGTTAAAACACATAAAATAATTCCTAAGTTGTGTGAACACAAGAGAAACCTACAAAGCAGTCTAGGGTACCATAGGTGAACGATTAGCCTATTCATCCCCCTATGCGAATGGTTCAAGAGTGTTGAGAATTGAAAAAAGGACAAGCTCTTCCCCATTAATTCCCCCTAATACATAGTGGTTTTCACCACTACCAAAAATTCCAATCACCGTTGGTCCCCAAAGTTGTAAGGATTCGTACTACACATCCCTTCCAAGGATGGGTAGTCATCCCCAAGGCCTCAAAGGATCGATGCCATTCACAAAGCGAATTCCCAACAATTCATCATCATGACCATATCCAATCACCTTTGGTCTCCCAAGTCGTAAGGATTCATACTACACGTCCCTGAATAGGATGGGTAGTCATCCCCAAGGCCTAAAATATCAATGTCCTTCCTTCATCGTATCCCTAATCCCCTTTGGTTCCCAAAGTCATAAGGATTCATACTGCACGTCCCTAAATAGGATGGGTAGTCATCCCCAAGGCCTAAAAGGATCAAGGCCATTCATAAACCACAAACTTACAGGCTCAACATTACCAAGCTCAAAATCCAAAATCAAATAACAGTGGTTATCACCACTATTCAAAATCCTTGCTCAAAAAGAAAAACAAAAAATAAAAAAAGAAAAAGAAAAATAAATAGTGATTTTTGTCACTATGTATACGAGCAAGTATCCAAAAACCATTGAGAAAAAAAAAATCCCAAATTTGAATCCCTAGAATTCTCAGCATTCGACAACCATCTAGGTGATCCTTATTACGGGTTTGGTGGACAGCCTACCTGGTAATGGCGGTATCTTAACCGCATGATGATATGTCTATCACATTAGCTTTGCATGTGACCAGACCAATGTTTGCATGTGGATGAGCTAGCTTATGGTACCTTAGATTATCCCATGGATTAATCTTACTAAATACAACAGAGTTAGTGGAGCTAATTAGGTGATCCTCAGTACAGGTTTAGTTGATAGCCTATCTGGCACTGGCGGTATCCTGACAAATACCACATAAATGAACTCAATTGCACACACAGGGATGTGAAATAACTTGGTTAAACTCAAGTCAAATTCATACCTTGTTCAAAAGTCTTGCGAGATAAATGTACAATTTTGGCTAGTTAAAATATCTAAATCTCAAAAAATCTTAACTACATTTTAAAAACAACTAAAACATTTCATTACGTACATCACCATCAGACAATATGCAAAATACAAAAACAAAGTTTTCACATGCAAATTCATTCCACAAAGTCCTCCCATAAGTACAATAAGCCAGTCAATCTTGCACAGTCTATGGTTCCATCAACAAGTTATCAACAAATCATTTCATTCATTCCATATGCATACATCATATAATTAGAAACATCGCATTCATAATACCACATGCATACATCATCGTAAATACATGTGCATAAAAACAAACCATGAAAAATGCATAAACACCAAAAAAACAAAGTCATTTGTATATATATATATCACAAAAAATGCCCGTAGGCTACAATGAACCAGTCCTCTAGCCTTGCAAAAAAAGCCAAAAACTTAAAAACCACCAAGCCTAGGGCGTCGAACACCATGATCAGATAGGATCGGTGTGACAGAAACTACCCCCTGTGGTGTGGGTCCTATGGGACCCCTTAGGGCAGCTACTGCTAGCCCCCACATCACGCATACTAGTGCCTCCATCATCCAGTCGCCTGCACCGAGAGGATGCTGACAGCTCAGTATCACTCCCTCTCGAGCGACACGATGATCTGTCATCACTAAATGCAGGGACCCATCCATCAAGGAGACTAATTTTTGCCTCCAGCTCCAACTAATACCGCATTGAGTCCATATCTCGCTGATGATACATAGCCAAAGTATCGTTGCACTATGCTAGCTGCATCCGCAGGAGATCCCTCTCCCACACAGCATCGGTATCCCCATCCTGCCAGCGGTACATAGCCCATGCATTCTCTCTCTCTACAAGCTACATTCATAGGAGATCCTTCTCTCGTAGTGCATCCTCGAGCTCCTCATATCGCCTTTGAAGTAACCCCACCAATCGTGCATTCTCAGTGCGCACTCCTTCCTTCGTGTCCTTTGAGACATCCTGAGGCATCAACATCTCCGAAATGGCAGGCTGCTTTGGATTCCATTGCTCTAGGACGTCCTGCATCTTTGGCTGATCCGACACCCCAAACTGCCCTCCAACATCCTCAACCTCCACCATGTTTGCATCATCCAACGAAAACCCCCAACCCTATCCTGGTGCCTCTACACCCTCATCCCCTACTACAATCACCTCTGCACCCCCTAGAGGCCCCTCGCCTCACCATCGCTGCAAAGTCCACCACTGCTCATACTCAGCGGTAACCTCGACATCATCCACATGTAGGACATCAATCATTGTATCTGCATCCTCACCCAATGGTGCAATGACTGGCCAAGCTAGAGTCCTCTCATCTCCCTAGCATCAATAGACCACAGGCTCACTAGGAAACCCCTGGCACACCCTGAACTATCGTGTAACTTGGCCATATGGGAAAAACTCTTGCTCAATCCCATGATGCCCAATCAGCCACCAACCCCTCCGTATTCGTCAAAGCCACTCCCAGCCTCAAGCCAAATTGGAAAGTCTCAGCAGGGGTGCCAGAACACCTCCCCTAGAGCAAGTTGAGCGAAGGCATCGACATAGTGCCCTACAACACCTGCCCATCATCGACTTTGTCCTTGCTCCTCTGACCATCACCACAGTGCCCCGTAACCAATCTCTCGGTCTACCATATCTGCTTGAGTCGTCCAGGGTAGCCCTACCAGCCTCTCCACTGCTATGTGTGCCAAACCCAACACTGCAACAAGTAGCTGCAACTAATCCCCTTTCGTCTTTGATAGTGAACATCGTAAAACTCATCATAGAGCTGTTCTAGTAGATTCAATCCCCATATCATGATCATAGGTGCATCCATAGGACACTCCACTAACCTGAACACTACCTCCAATAGGTTCCATAGGAACCTCGCACCCAAATATTTGGGTAGTAGCATGTTGGAAATGAGGCCCATCAGTACGGTGTGTCTCACTCCCAACACACCCATCTCCAACCACCATCGAACCAGAATACCACCAATCTGACAGTCACCCTTTGCCATCTCCACTAGGCTATCCACACCCAATGCCTCCCCATGCTCGAAGCAGCATGTCAGCACTGCTGTCCTCTGATCCCACGACGTTGTCCGGATTGGCAGTTCGTCTATCGGAGTTTGAAGAATCTGATAGACATCCTCCAAGGTCATCGTCATCTCCCTTGTTGGGATATGGAAGGTGTTGGTCTAGGGATCCCACAAGTTGATTAGGGCCATCAGATAGGCCCGATCCCCGACCATCGGCTCCAGCCGAGTCACTTGCTTGAGCCCAAGGGCATCAATCCACTCCCAGTCAGTCAAAGTCAGTGCCTCCCATGCTTCAGTGAAAACCGTAGGCACATGGTACCGGCTCTTCACAACCTGCAAAAGAAAACAACACAAAAACATTAAAACAACGAAAAACTATACAAAAAAAACATGAATATATAGCAATGCATAAAACCATGTATAGCCATGCATAAAAAATATATATATACAGCTAAATACAGACAAATAACGAGAGATAACATTCACAAACAATTAATTTGTCAGTTATAGGTTTTTTAACTTTAACTGATAAATTAAAAACAAACATAAAAATCACAAAATTTATTTGTCAGTCTAGGGTTTTAACTCTAACTGATAAATTCAAAAAAAAAAAATAATTTAAACAATAATTTGTTAGTCTAGGGTTTTCACTCTAACTAATAAATTAAAAACAAACAACAAAATCAAAAAACTAATCTGTCAGTCCTAGGGTTTTTACTCTAAATTCAATTGATAAATTAAAAACAAAAAAATTCAAAAAATAATATTTTGTCAGTTCCTAGGGTTTTAAACTCTAACGGTTAACTGATAAATTAAAAATAAAAACTCAACAAAAATTTCTCAGTCCCTAATATTTCTACCTCTACACTGATAAATTAAAAACTGCAAAACAAAAAAAACCAAATACAACACAAAATCAACCTTTTCAGTTTACCTAGGGTTTAGCCTTAGTTTATACTGACAAACAAAAAAACAACTAAAAACAAAAACAACTTGTTCAGTTAACCTAGGGTTTACACTTAGTTTATACTGACAAACAAAAAAAAAACAACTAAAAACAAAAACAACTTTTGCAGTTAACCTATAGTTTACACTTAGTTTACACTGACAAACAAACAAACAAATAATAAAAAAAAAAACCAAAACAAACCTGTTCAGTTAACCTAGGGTTTACACTTAGTTTACAATGACCAATAAAAAACACAAATAAAAACAAAAACCAACTAGGTTTAGGCCAAGTTTTTAAGCAAAGTTGTCAACTAAGTTTTTTTAAGCTAAGTTTTGGTCTTTGTTAAACTAGGGTTAGGCCCAGTTTTTCTGTAAAATTTTAAACACAGTTTTTTTAAGTTAAGTTTTCATATTTATTTAAAAAAAATATTTTTTTGAAAAACCTTTTATATACAACATATCCGCAACATGTGAGGGGAGAGATTTGAACCTGGGACTCTCGAGGACTGGAGAGTTTTAACTACCCACTTGCTCTCCAACTCCTCTACATGAACGGATAAGTTTTCATCTTTATTAGACTAGGGTTTCTTTTAGTATATAACATATGAAAAAAACCACATGGTTTCCACTAGGGTTTCAACCTAAGTTTTAATGAAGTCATACAAAAAAATTCACACATAACAACATACATTTAACTAGGGTTTCATTTTTACATTTGAAAAACAAAATACAAAAGGACAACATCAACTAACTTGGGATTTTAAATAACTGTAACAAACAACACAACTGATAAAGAGGAAGGACACTCACTGGTCTTACTTCAAGTCCGCCATTGGATGATCTGGTGCGTGAACTCATGGTGGCAGGAAAATTTTGACAGCGCTTCGCTTCGCAAAATTGACCTCCTCCTCCTCAAAGCTCCAAATCGCCAGGAAAAACAAATGCAAATGAGCCCAAAACTCAGTTTTGGCCTTTAAATAGGTTTTTTGAGCCCGTAATCGTTCCTCCTTAGGATAAGCGCTCTTTCTAGTGCTCGTCCCACCCTAGGACGATTACTAAACTGGTATTCATCCCACCCAAGGATGAATACAGAGCAAAAATTTCAAAAATAGCAAAAAAATGCACAAAAATGCACCAAAAAGAGTGCTTCTGCACTTGACATTCCAGGCATGCAAAACAGATGTCGGGGTCACAAATCCTCACTATCCTACTTCCTAAGAAGGCTACCATAGCCGGACCGCTCCACGGGACAACGGATTTTCAAGAATTTCATCCCCAAAAAGGCATCACAAAAGGGTCAAAACCCAACCAAAAATATCAATAACATTGCCAAATGAACGTGCCTTTGCGCCTGACTTTCTTGGCATCCAAAACAGAAATTTGGGTTACAAACTATCACTATCCTACTCCATAATAAGGCTATCATAGCCGGACCGCTCTCCGGGGGACGTATTCTTGACAATTTCAGCTCCATAATGCGTTACAAAAAGGGGTTAAAACCCACCAAAAACAGGTCAGAATGTTCAGAAACTGCTGAAGCATTCAATGGTAAACAACTAAAGGCACCCTTACCTAATTCATATTGGGTCAAGAAACTTGTCACTTTCTCATGTCGGTCATTCCTTCATCGATTCGTCGCTTGAGGGGGTAGTCACACTTAGTCACCAATCAACAAAGATATACCCAATCAAGGAAATGACACACATTCAAAGGATCATTGGCAAAGACAATCACGCCCCTGCTTGGGGCAACAAACAAGCAATAATCACAAGTTGATCAAACACTTGGCATTTATGAATCATGAACTCAAGGTTCCCACAGACAAAAGGTTACACCCTTTGCCTATTCATGATTGATCAATGTCCAATCTCAAGTAACACCTCACCGAAAAAGGTTAACACTTGAATTAAGTTCCTTAGCTCGTCAGAAGCAAGGATTCAAGAATACATGCCCTTTCCATACTTGGGGCATCAAGAGTTGGTTAGGTTACTGAGAAACCCTAATTATTAGTGCTTTGGTTATCTATTTTTGCTTAGCGCTGTGCCTTGCACAACACTTCCCAAAAAGGGGCATCTGTAGACACCAAAACAACACCAATCCTATTATGTGACAACAAGCATCGATCACATTGACACACACAGCCCCTAGGGATGCCCCCAAAGGTTAAACAGTGGTCCTAACCACTCCCAACAATAGTTTGGAAGGTCAAGAGTCAATTAGGCACCTTTTGGCACTTTGCTCCCTACTTGCCCCACCCTGGGACAAATACAAATTGGTATTCACCCCACCTAGGGACGAATAGCAGCATTTGCCCCAGGGTGAGGCGAATAGCAGGTTTGACTAGCAAAAAATCAAACCTCGACAGGTCCACCAGTTAACTGCAACTTCAGGACATGCAATTGTGAGGAATGGCTTCAAATCAAGGAGAGAGACTTTAGTCATTCATGTCTTTATTTTAGAGACCTCATGCAAGGAGATTCTAAATCAAGGAATAATCTTTTCTCTCAAATAGGATGATCAACTCAAGTGGCGCCCTTGCATGCACATTCAAAAGAAAGAGACCCTAGGTCTATAAATTGGTGAGTCTTCTCACCCAAAAAAAATATACAAAAAGGAGATTTTGGAGCAATGAAGTGCTGCTAAAATATATCCTCGCCCATTTTTTGCACTTTCACATCCTTGATCTCTCTTTTGGAGGGAGGTTATTGGGTGACTATTGGAGGCACATTCTAGACCCAAACCTAAACATTTGTCCACAATAGTCCACAAAATTTGTTTAAAACATACCATAAGAAGTTTTGGACCCATCTCAAGTGGATTGGTGCCAAAACAGAGTCCCAAACGGCGGGCGTCCTGCCCCTGGGTGCCCCCCAAGCTGTCGCAGCCCTAATCGCCCCACCCCGGAGTTATTAGAAATCTATGATAGATTTATTTGATTTTTCTTTTGCATCTTATTCTAGGTTATTTAAATAGGCTGCAGTTTAAATTTCACTTCATTCTGAGCATTTTTTACCATGTTTTTATCATTTCTCGCCTTTACTAACTTGCAAATGGCATCATCAAAATTTTGGTGATAGAGAAAAAATTGGGAAAATATGACCTTCTGGGTCTTCCCAAAATACCCCCAATTAGCTAACCCTAACTTTGTAGGTCATTTGGAGCTTCCTAGATAGGACATTGAAGAGGGTGTTTTCTAACAACTTGTTGCAGGTTTATTCGTCCCGCCCTGGAGCGAATACAATTTGTGAGGAATTTCTCGACTATTATTTTTGAAGTGGCTTCCTGATAAGGTTTTATTGCTTCTGTTAAATTTTTAGGTCGATTTGATATCATTTGGTTATCGTTTTAATATTTTCATGCATACACTAACAGTAGGCCTTGGGAAATACATGTTTTATTCTATCTGCAGGTGCTACTAATATTTTCTATTTCTTTAAATGCAGGTTTTTGACCTCAAAGGATCATAAAGGAGTCAAAAATAATATACACAAGCGGTGATAACATTTTGGTCTGCCCATCTTACATGTGGGCACGCAGAAGAAGGATTGCTATCCATGGATGTGATAAGAAACATATTTAACGCTCCTATCCCCTAAAAAGGAAGGAGACATATTGTAACATGAATTTGAAAGCATATCAATAAATAGGACCCTATTCCATATTGCTTTTATCTTGTGTCTATTCGTTCATGTTCTTTCCTTTCACACATTTTTCAATATATAGGCTTTTAGCGTTAAGTTTGGTTTTACACGCATCGTACTTGGCATTTTCCTTTTTTTGTTTTCGTATCCTCGTGCTTTCAATATATATATATATCATAGTAGAAAGGAATTTTAAAGGGTCCTTGAACCTTTTACAAACCGAAGAAGGGAGAAAACCCACTGGTCAAAAAACCAAAATAGGCAAGAGAAAAAGAGCAACAAACACCACCAAACAGAAATAGCTCAGGTAGAACAAACCCAAGCACACGGACAACAACAAACAAAAATAGACTCAAAAGGGAGAATCACTCCACCATTTCCATCATGTTATTAGGGAAAAAATATTTTGATTTCCCAAATCTCTATCATGATAGTATTGTTCAAATGCAAGGCAACCTTCCATGAGGGCTTATGGAGTAAGTTGTGGCTGGAAAAACTGAAAGAGGTGATGCCTCTTGATGGAATGCAATTCTTCAAGTGACCCAAGATTACAAGAAGCAAATATCATCAGCATGATTGGCCGTCTTGAGGTGCTGCAAAAAATCTATCTGCTACACATGGAGGGTCTCTTCTCTGACACCTGTGTTGGCCAACCAATCGACTGCCTTATTCCCTTCTCTATAAACATGCTGGATAATGATATTGGAATACTTGCTTATAAGTCTTCTGCATTCACCAATGATGTTGCACAAATTCCACGATGGGGATTGGGTGGCTTTGAGGCAATTGATGATGAATAATGAGTCTCCTTCAACAATGATATTGTCAACATTGAAACCATCCAGAATAAGCAATCCTTGGTAAAGGGCTCTTGCTTCAGCCATATTGTTCATTTCAAAGCCAATATTTTTAGCATAGCCGAAGATAATTCTCCCATGATCATTTTTGACTATGCCTCCACTGCCCACTACTCTAGAATTTCCTTTAGCCACCCCATCAAAATTAAACTTGATCCACTCTACAGGGGGAGGGGTCCACCTGATACTAGACCTATCAACAATAGAATTAGTTGTGCCAACTTACAGGTTAGTGAGTTTAAAGTGAGCAAACAATCGGGACTCAAGACCAGGTTTGGGGTCATCAGTAGATGAGACGAGTTGGGTATTCTGGTAGCAAAGGTGGTAATTCGTAGGACAACAGAGCTTGGGTCTTTAGAAATCCCATTGAAAATCCTATTGTTTTGCTCAAGCCAAATTTACCACAGGTAGTGGTGTAAGCAAGAGGTCCAAAGAAAACTGAGTTGGGGATTGGTAAAGGGCTTGGGCCATTGCTGGAATAGGAGAGTAAGTGATGAAGGATGGGCCCAAGCAATATTAACAAGCTCAAATAGGGAATTCAGGATTGACAGCGATATGGGGTATTCCAGGAAAAGGTGGAAAGTTGATTCCCAGTTTGATTTGTAGAGAGGACAACAATTAGGAATGTACAGGCCTCTGGTAATTAGGTTATCCATGGTTAGGATTCTATTTTGGGAAGCAAGCCACGAGAAAAAGCCAATTTTAGGTATTAAGTGTTTAAGCCAAACAAACTTAGCTAAGACCCAGGATGCAGTAGGTTGGTCTTGGGAATAATATGTAGATTTGATAGTGAAAATACCTTTCTCAGTCAGTTTCTAGAAAGGGGAATCCAATCTCTGATTGTTTGGGATAACATAGATTCTTAAGAGATTTTGAATAATTTTGGCCGCTTCATTAATCTCATTGTTGGGGTTGTTGGTAGGAAGGAGTTTCCACTGTCGACAATTGGAAATTTGGATAATAAAATTGACAACTCTGCTACCAAAGATATGATCAGTAATAGGTTTGAGAATAACTAGGTTTGGCTCATTGATGAGGGGTTGATCCCTCAACCAAGCATATTCCCAAAACCTTATAACTCTACCACACCCAAGACTCCATATCAGACCTTTCTTGATGATGTCCCTAGTTTGGATGATTGAATTCCAGAAGTAGGACCCACTAGGAAGGGGTTGCTCATCCATGAAAGAAGATCGTTGGAGATATTTTCCTTTAACTATGTCTATCCAAGTAGCTTTCTCATCATTGATAATTCTCCAAGCTTGTTTGGCCATGAGAGCCAGGTTCATCTTGTGGAATTTCCTAAAGCCTAATCCACCCTGATATTTTTTGGAACAAACCCTATCCCATGCTACCAGCAAAAACCTTTGTGGTTCTCATTTTCAGACCAAAGAAATATTCTTTGAATTTGCTCAATTTTTTGCCCTATGGAAGAAGGAACCTTGAAAATTGACATGAAAAACATAGGTATGCTCTGCAAACAAGCCTGAACTAGGGTGGCTTTGGCTGCTTGACTCAACATTGATTTTTTCCATCCTACCAGTTTCTTGGTAACACACTCAATGACCATATTCCACATGTTTACAGAAGATTTCCCATGGAAAAGTGGGAGGCCAAGGTAGGTGGAAGGTAAATCGGATATGGTACAACCAAGAATCCTTACAATTTTGATTTACCTATGGATAGGGGTGTTCATAAAGAAAATTTTGCTTTTCTCAAAATTGACTTTCTGTCCTACAGCCTCTTCATAGAAGTTAAGAATAGTTTTTATTATTTTGGCTTTAGGAATTGAGGATAAAGTGGTAAGAATGGTATCATCCATGAATTGTTGATGAGTGGTCGACCTAGAAATAGAAGAGGGTTTAATTCCTGATAGAAGGCCCAAAGAGCAGGCTTCATTAAGATATCTTCCAAGGGATTCAGCCATGATGATGAAGAGGAAAGGGGAGAGAGGGTCACCTTGCTTAACACCTCTAAAACTCTTGAAATACCCAGTAGGTGAACCATTGACAATAATAGAGAACCAGGCAGAGGAAATGCATTCTTTAATAAGAGCTATCCAATCCTCATGAAATCCAAATTTGGCTAAAACTACAAAGAGAAAATCCCAGGAAATTCTATCAAAGGCTTTGTTCATATCAAGCTTCAGGAATAGGCTAGGTTTTTTGTTTTTGGCTATTGAATGCATAAGTTCATGAATAGTAATTACGCCATCTGTTATGAATTTGCCTTTAACTGAGCTACCTTGGCAGTGGTCAATGATGGATGGAAGAATATCCTTAAGCCTATTAGCCATGACCTTGGTGATGAGCTTATAAATTACATTACAGAGGCTAATAGGTCTATAATCAGAGATGGAGTTGTAGACTTGAGATTTAGGGATAAGGGTCAGAAAAGTGGAATTGACATCCCTTGGTAGCAACTTAGTTTGTTGGAATTCTTGCATAGCTTTCATAACCTCTTGACCAACAATATCCCAAAAGTGTTGAAAAAAATGGGGAGGAAAACCATCAGGTCCTGGAGCTTTATCGAGGCTCATGGAGAACATGGCTTCTTTAATTTCATCATTTGTGAATTTTTTGAGGAGACCTAAATTTAGGTCCTGAGACACAAGACGAGGAATATTTTGCAGGAGAGCATTGCTAGCTTGGATGGAACATGGTGGGCTGGGACCCAAAATATTTTCAAAATGGAAAACAACTTCAGACCTGATTTCTTGGATGTCGGTGGTCTTTGAACCATTACTTCTTGAAATCTCCCTAATTTTTTTAGTGCTCCTATGCTTGAGCATTGATGCATGAAAAAATTTCGTGTTAGAGTCCCCTTCCTTCAACCACAAAGCATGAGATTTTTACCTCCAAAAAGTTTCTTCTCTAGCCAAAATGTTATGATACTCAACAAGGAGGTTTTTCTCTTCCCACATTAGATCAGGATTGGTGCCCCCATTCTGAAAGTGATTTTCAATGATGCTCAGTTGTTCAAATATTTTTTGTTTACTCCTGAATATATCTCCAAATATTTCTCTGTTCTAAAATTTTAGCTTCAGTTTAATAGATCAAAGTTTCCTTGCTAGCTAAGGTAACCAAGATCCTGGGAATTTCTCTTTCTACCATTCAGATATGTGGTTCTTGATGTTCGGGTGCTGAAGCCACATCGATTCAAACCTAAAGGTAGGTTTGAAAGGAGCCATATGTTGAAAATAATCAAGGACTAATGGACTATGGTCCGAACCAATTCTAGGGAGTGATTGCAAGTTAGCATCTCCAAAAAATTGTATAGCTTCCTTAGAAAGCAAAAATCTATCAAGCCTCAGCTGGATTAGTTGGCTGTCATATCTCCTATTACTCCATGTAAACTTTGAGCCTTTTAGTTGCATATCCATTAACTCGTTTCCATCTACAAATTCTCCAAAGTCTTCAAAGCACTTGGTTGTAATGGGGGCTCCCCCTTTCTTATCATACATATAGAGGGGAGTGTTGAAATCACCCACAAGCATCCAAGGTTCACTTTGGAAGTGGCTTCTCATTTGAGTTAAAGTGCTCCAAATATCATGCTAGCCAGACCGATTGTTGGGCGCGTAAATGTTGGATAGGATCCATTGATGCTTGGTGTCTTTGTTATGGAAAATAATGTTAATAATTATTTTTGAGACATATATGAGCCTACCTTCAATTGTTTTGGGGTCCCACATACACAGGAGGCCATCGAAAGTGCCTTGAGCTGGGCTATAAATAAAATCATTGTTCTTCCAAATCATCTTACCAATATTTTTACTAATATCCCTATTAGTTTTGGTCTCTTGGAGAAGAAAAATGTTGAGTTTGATTTCTTTCCTCATGAGTCTAACCCACCATTGTTTGGTTAATCCATTGAGACCTCTCACATTCCATGAGAGGATCTTCATCTGATATTTTTGGAAGAAGTTTTCTTTCCTCCTCCCCTGCCCTAGGATGGAGGTTTGGTTTGGTTCCCTTCTTCATTTGGAGGATCAATGTTTGAGATATCTACAAGTGATGATAGAATGGTAGACTGGAAGCCATTCGCTATGTCACATTCACTTTCTTTATACCTTTTCTCTTGATTGGAAGGTCTACCCCTCTTTTTATCGTTGCCCACATCAAAAACAAATTATTTTTATTTTTGGTGACCTATTTGGGAGGGCTTGTAAGCTCTACTAAAATGGAGGAGGTGGGTCTAACCTGTTTGGGAGGGCTTGAAAACTCTTCTAGAATAGGTTAAGTGGAGCTAATCCTTTGGATGATTTCAACCTAAGAAAGAAAATCACTACTAGGGTTTGAATCCTGTTTGGGAGTACTTGGGAGTTCTTCTAAAATAGGGGAGGTGGATCTAATTTTTTGAAAGTTTATGAATTCAACCTGAGGAAGAAGGTCACCATTAGGGTTCAAATATCCATTGAGTTGATGGAAGTGAGAGGGCCCCGAACTAGAGGGGGAAGGAGGGACAATGGGCTTGGATGGGCATGAAGGACCCGATCTAGTAGGAGAATCATCAATGGGGCCTAAGGGCTTAGTTGATTTGGGAAGAGAATTAGGATCTTCCAGGAAAACATCCTCACCATTTCCAGTATTAAGCCCATTTAAAGTTTGAAAAGGATTAGTATTAGCAAAAAAAGACCACACTTGGTTGGTAGAATCCTGATTTTGAGTCTTCGATTACAAAATTGGTTGCTTGCATTTCTCGCTCTAGTTCTTTTTTAAAACACTTAATCTTGATGGTCAAAAAAAAGGATTTTCT
The DNA here is from genome assembly GCA_028583015.1 of Wollemia nobilis. Taxonomy (NCBI): domain Eukaryota; kingdom Viridiplantae; phylum Streptophyta; class Pinopsida; order Araucariales; family Araucariaceae; genus Wollemia; species Wollemia nobilis. The sequence continues at coordinate 2,455,820 of JAQPPZ010016363.1, read as the reverse complement.
TAGCACGAGTCCCATCCTTGTTCATATATTTTCTTAGAATAGGGAACTGAACCCTAAGGTGACCTTGTTTATGAAATTCAACATAGAAATCTAGTTTATTTTTGTAGTCAATCACCTGGTGCCTTCAATAGAAACCTGAAAAGAGATCCACATAGGTGGGAAGTTCAGAATCCAAATTCGCAGTCACACAAATGCGAGCGTAGGTCATGTGGGATCGAGCTTTAGTTGTTGGACCTAAGGCAGCTAGTTCACCTATGGTTTGAGTAATACCTTTAAGGATTTCGGTATGCCAAAATTGAGCAAGAAGATTGTGAAGCCTAACCCATATGGGTGCCATATTTATTCTTTGGGTCTCTAGATAAAAATTCTCATCCCATATTTGAAGAAATAAACTTCTACTGAAGAATCAACGACCATCAGTTAGACTTGTATCTTGAGGATTATTAAGTTTGATAATGAAGAAACCTCTTGAGAAAGAAATCAACTCCATGTTATCAATAGGATTACATGTCATGAAAGCCCATCTTCGGGTTGATTCAATGTTATGATGGGCACTAATAAACTTCCCAATCAAAGAAAGGAATTCTAGAAAAATCAGGAGCACCATGACTTCTCAAGAGATAGATACTTCTCTACCTAAAATAGTGATAGGGATTGCATCTTGACAAGATGAAAAGGGGCTTCCCATTATGTTATGGAATTTATCCACAATGGAGATAAAACTGGCATTCCCCTACTCAATGCCCGTGAGAACCAAAATGTTGCCCAAAATTTTTGCATCTTCATTGGTGTTATCCTCGATACCATCCATAGAGCCCTCATGATCCTCAACTCCCCCTGGAGCTTTTCTTGTGAACCGATAAGAGTTCCTGCCTTTCACAATTTCAAAATTTTGGTTCCCTCCTAGTGTTGCTCCTGTTCTTGCTATGGTAATACAAAATCATGTGCCCTAGCTTCTGTGCGTACCATGAAAAACTCATGTGCCCTAGATCCTGTGCCCTAAGTTAAAAATATATTTAATTAGAAAAGAAATGAAAAAAATTATGACAAAATGCATGGTAGATATGATTTAATTGACCAAACATCAAATATAATATTTTGGTATTTTTATGAAAGTGGTCCATAATAAAAACCATGTATAACCTATTTTTAAAAAATAGCATTTTCTTAGTATTGGTTGAACTAGTTAAATTTTTCATTTTGAGGAAAAGTAAGTTCTAATTTAGTTAAATGACACATACATAATAATTAAATTTGTAATACCATTATGTGGTGATCGAACAATACCTATTTAGTTTTATATTATCAATTAAAAAATTAAAATAAATATAATTAATTACTTTTTAATTATTTAGTTGTATTTTTAAGAATTTGAAATTTTAATATTAAAAAGTATCATTTACAAGTTGGAATGAGAATCCTCCTGGCCTTAGCCAACAACAACATTGTTTACATAGTAAAAAAAAATATCTCCTTTGGAACCAAATCTCCTAAACCATATTTCGACAATAGCTATCCAAATTTGAGTGTTTTAACTATTTAATTGTTATAATATATACGTTCAGGGTTTTATAACAATTAAATTATTAAAAAGTAATTAATTATATTATTTTAATTTTTAATTGATTATATGAAACTAAAATAGGTATTATCCACAGAACATTAGAACATTTAAGGTGGGAACCTCTGTTCAAATCTTGGGAAGGCATATCACAGTCCATGGATATTATAGTAGTAGCAAGAACCTATAAAAGGACAAGTTACTAATTCCTTTAATATATACCTAAAAAAATTATAATATATAATAACTATATATTATATAATAATTAAAAAATAATAATAATAATAATTAATCAATATTTTAAATGATATAGTTTTAAAGAACCATTAAAATGACAAGAAAAAAAACATTGAACTTTCCTAAACTCAAATTCAATTTATAAAGAAGTAACCATAACATACTCCATTTTCAAATCTCTTTAAAAAAATTAAATAATATTTATTGATGCATCAGTGACGTTGTTATCTTGCCCAGCCCGATAAACAGTAAACACTTTTATGTGCAATCACACAGGTCGAAGTTTAATTATTCCTTTGTTTGTTTGGCTCGCACACCAAATTTCTTGCAAATTTTATCCTCTTAGCAGTAATGTGAAAATCCCAAATATTTGAAAGTTTTAGGATTCAAACGTTAGGATTGAGAGAAAAATAATAAAAACCAAACCACCACGCAGCTGAGCGTTGTAATATTAATAACAGATCTACTTTAAAATGCCAAAAAAATGTTATAATGCAAAAAAAAAAATTTAAGTAATGATATTTTTTAAAGACCTGTTAGATTTTTAAAGGTTATCATTAGCATAGCTGACATTGTAAAAGAAGAGAAATAATTTTAAACTTTTCATGAGTGCTTTTAAAAAATAATTTTTATTTAATATATTATTATTGTAATTATTTAATCATACTATATATAGATTTTTATATTTAATAAAAACAATCAGAAGGAATTGTTATTGTCCAAAACATTATAAAAAAATTTAGATGAGACAAAACTCAAGAAATAAATATATTTGAAGAAATAGGTTACAAAAAAAGTGAAGTGGTTTACCAAACATATACGAGATTAATAGGTCCACATTTCAAAGGCTGTAACAGCCAAAAACAACTCGAACCAACTTGACAAGAGGGAAAATTAATCTGTAAAAGAAATCAAGTAGAACAGTTGTCGTTAGATTCAGTAACAACGGCACACGAGATGAACAAGCTTATGACCCCAAAGCAGCTGGTCCTGGCGGACTTCTTGACGTTATACAATGCTCTGCGTTTTATTGTCGTGCTTGTACAATGCTCTGCGTTTTGTAATAAAGAGACAAAGACCAAAACAAGTGAAGACAATATACGAAATGTGATAATGGGTTTTTCTTCTGTCACCCTGCAGGGAAGGCCTATTGCATGTAGAAGGCTGTAGTTGGCTGTCCTTTCAAGTAAGCAAATTATCATAAGCGCGTTTACAACTCTTATCACTACAGTCGTTGTATTCCGGTTGTTATCTTTACCATTATAATTCTATTATTTCATATTATTATTTTTAATCAATTTAAAAGTCACCTTTTCACTTTCCTTAATTATATGTAATAAGTGTCTAATGTTCGACTCTAACTATTCCGATTATAACGCTTTCACTACTCTTCATTATCTCCATTATAACCTTTTCATTCTTAAGCGACTACAAGTACCATGTTGAATGGGCCACAAATTTAGACACCAGTCTCGAAATCTGACAAATAGACAGACTTATATTTATGGGTCTGTATCTGGAAAAAGCCCAGAACTTAATTGATTTTGGATTTGAGAGTGTGATACGTTTTGTACTGAGCGTGAAAATGTTAAATAGTACATAAGAAGTTTTGTGTTTTGGTTTGTTTTTTTTTACAATGCAGTGATTAGGTATTAGGTGGGTTTTTTTGGACAGTGCAGGGATCAGGTATTAAGTGTTTTTTTTATAACTCAAGAAGTTTTGTTATTTTTTATGGGACAAAGCTTAAACCTAGTAACAAAACATGTGTTACTATATGTGTCAGTCAACTTGTAAAAAATGAAATAGCTTATTTTCTAATATCACAGCCAAAGCCAACTGCTCTGACTCTCAAAAAAAAAAAAATTAATTTTATGGTAAAGCTTTAACAAAGTTTATATCTAATGTCTGCTCTTAGTCCAAAGCACCCTCTCAAAAAGGAAGAGTGAATCACTGCGCGTCCATATAATGTATGCTCTTAGTACAAAGTACCCTTTCAAAAGATAAATAAATATTAAAATGAACGAAATTTTAACTATAGAATATGTTATTAGATTTGTATCATCACATTAATTGGTTATTAATTGGTTAGAGGGTCAGTCCTCACACATGTCCAAACTCGATGTTAATAGAAATAAGAATCCTACAAAATGAAACCAAAGACTTACACGTTTAAACCTGTTATTCTATTAACTAAAAAATATAAAAAAAAAAGAATAAATCTCTGCCCATCCAGATAATGCCAGATAATGCCTGCTCTTAGTCCAAACCACACTCTCAAAAAGGAAGAGTGAATCACTACGCGTCCATATAAGGTATTATATTAGTTATAATTCATGTAAATTGACAAGAATAGGGATGATGGTATAAAGATCTTATTAAGAAAGTTTATAGCACTCTCCCAAAACGTGAACCATTGCGTGTGTTCAGGTATTATATATATATTTAAAAGAAATTAAAAACTATATTAGGAAAAGTATTTGTTTTTTAATTTTTTAATAAATTTTTATAATTTTAAAATTTAAAATTTTATGAATTAGTTATTTTTTATTATAATATTAAAAAAAATTGTATTGGAGTTAAATCTTCTAAATTATATGTTTATAATGGTTTTTTTAAATTAGTTAGATATTGGATTTGTTCACCATCATGTCTAATCCTTTCATCCTCAATAGCCATGTCATTGTGTCATTGAATCCTTACCTCCTTCTTAGTACCTATATTAGTCAAGAAGTCTTCCACATTAGAGATCTATTAACATATATCGATATCACATCATTCAATTTCCTCCACAATTCCTTAATTTGGGTGACAAGAATAGTCAACCTCTGTCTTCCAAAGGAAATTTGCTCATGCAATCCAAAACTCCTACCAAAATTTTAGAATCTAATTCTATGATTATCCTCTTATAACCTTGTCTTATTATATAGAAAGAAGCAACTTTGATATCTAAGGCTTATGCTTCACTGTTTGTGGTATTACCGAGGCCTTACAATTCATAATAGAGCATTGTCCCAACATGATCCCTATAGACCACTCCAATTCAAGCTCTACCCAAATTGTCTTTTGTAGCTCCATCAGTATTAATTTTTTGGGATGTTTTCAAGCTAGCTTTATCCTAACCCTCTTACACTTTGGCCTCATTCTCCATCATCCATATATTAGTCTAAATTTCCTCTTTAGAATACACTACCATAGTTTTCCTGACTTTGCTCCAAATGACCTACCAATGCCATCAAAGGATGAAAAGGTTTCTCTAAAAAAACTATCATTTTTCTTCAACCACACTTATCACCAAATAAATTTTTATCCAAGATTCCACCCAATACAAAAAGCTTCAAAAATTAAATCTTTCCATCTTCCATATTTCCCAAATATTTGTTTGGTTTCAATCACCATTTGCTCAAATTTTATAATTTAAAAACCGTTGCTCCTAGATATGGCATGTGAACTAGCACTCAAGCATCAAGTGGTTAGATGTTTCCTCAATTTTATAGCATAAAACACATTAGGATGGAACAATAATTCCCCTATGTCTCAAATTATGAAAGTAAAAATTCTATTGTGCATGAATTGCCAAGCAATGAAGTTTACTTTTACCCAACCCTTGGGCTACAAAATATTTCTCCAATATACAATATGATATGCATGAGGAGGAGGTTCTAGAACAATATTTTCATATCCATTCTTCACTATATATACTCCAAGGATCCCATAATCCCAAGCTAATTCATCCTCCTCATCTCTACCTATGAGAAATATTTTTGCCAAGATTTTACTCATGATGGATGTCAATTTTGGATGGATTGGAATTTACCTCATCCAACTTCTTAAACTGATTAAACCTATAATCCCTCGATTGAATAGTGTTGTAATAACTTTCAGTTTTGATCCAACCCCTCCTTTCTATAATTATTTTTACTGCTTCTAATTCTAAGAATTCAATAACGAGAGGTGGATGTTGATCCTAAAAATCTATTCAAAATTATGCCTTCTCCCCTCTCCTAACTTTCCAAAACAATTCATATTTCACTACCCAATATCTTAACTTTAGAGTCTACCACACAAGGGAAATGCATTACCATCCAAAGAGAAATGACTCACCTCGTTCAAGTTCACCTGTGCCAAATATTTACTAGTTAAAACTCTATTGAATATAGAATTTGGTTGGGAGATCCACCTTCATTAAAGTTTTTCAGCTAAATTTTTATTATTTAGCTTTGATCTCCTTGGTCCCAAACCTCCCTTTACCTTGGACTAGCTTACTTTCTCAAAACCTACTAATTTCCATTTCCTCTCTTTTTTTACTCCTTTCCTTACAATTTTCCTAACCATCTTGTCCATGCCTTTCCATATGGTATTTGGGGTAGCAAAGAGAAATTTTTTATAAATTAGCATAGCCTAAATTACTGGTCATAAAACTGTTAATTTACACCCATCATTATTATATTAGTTATAATTCATATAAATTGATAAAATTGGAGATGATGGTATAAAATATATTAGAATAAAAAGGAAAAAGTTTAAAAGTTTAAAAAGAATTGGTAATATTTAAAACCTTTCAAATTAAAGTATTCTTATTAAGTTTTAATAAGTTGTATGTAGTGGTTCATTCATATTTATTCTTGGTTTATATATATTTTTAAATGTTTCTAATTAAATGTCTCTTTTATTTTATTTTTAAGAATTTGATTAGAATTTTTAAAGGGTATTTAGTTCAATAGGTTAAATTATTTGATTTTTAAGATGAAGATCCAAGTTTTAAGCTGAAGTGATAAATACATATGAGTCAAATTGTTGGTCTAGATTTCTATATTATCAAGCTATAAATGCATCTTATTCAAGTTGTTTTAATGAGTGTTATAAAACTTTCATGTTACCTGCAAGCACCCACTAAACTCATCGATCAATGGAGCCTATGAGCTTATTTTTAATTGGGGTTGAGTAACTAGTCAACTCACAAGTTATATGGTCATTATTCACCTAGACTCGTGCACAAGTAAATGCAGGGTAGTGGTATTTGGAATTTAATTGCTTTGTAGCAACATCCAAATTCTAGGGACTGATTAAACTAACAACTTAATTTTTCATGATTTAATGATGAATATATCAAATTTCTCTTTGATTTCAATGGTCTTCATTGATAATTGTAAAATATCCTCCCTTCCAAAAATTATTGTAGCTCTTTAATATTTGTGCAAATTTGAAGTTTCTGTATTCCATTTTATTGGTTCAACCATCAATTTCTAAACAATGAGGAATGAATACTCACAATACTTATTATTGGAAATCACTTTGAAATTGTTTTATATCACTGCCCTCATGTCCATGTTACAAGAATTTATCTATTGCTTATTAGACTTAAATTCTATATGACCAACTTCTTATTGGGATTCATTTGGAAACTAAGAAAGTAAGAATACAAGTTCCATAATATTCTCTCATTGTTATCATGCTACTTTTAAATAGGGTATCTATTATAATCGTGGGTTGTATTGAGGATGAAAGGATAAGTTATCACTTTTTATTTTATAATGTATATTTCGATGTGCTAGTTATAGGAAAAAGACATATATGTTAGAAAGAACCTTGTAATAAAGGTCATAATGGAGTTACATGCAAAACTATGTATTCAAATGTGCTAGTTATAGGAAAAAGATATTTATATTATATAGAACCTTGTAATATACGTCATAATGGAGTTAGATGCAATCTTATTGTAGAAATTATAAAAAGTAATAGGGAAGTTATAAAAGCATCTTGTGTCATAGGAAGTTATCAAAAATAATTAGGAAGTTGCAAAGTAACATAAGTATCAAAGGGAATTATAAAGAACAAAAAATTATATAACATCTTAGGTGTTCAAGGGAGTTATAAAGAAACTTGTCATAATAAGGGTGTTACAAGCATTCATTGTTTCATATGCAAAAGAAAGAAGTTATTTAAATCCACTAATACTTATAGACAATATCTATAAAAAAAAAATTTAGAGGAGTCTTGAAGAATTAATTGTTGTTTTATAAATCGTAATTGTACTCATTGCAATGAATATCTAATATAAAATTGAGTCTCTAATTGTTGCTTATTTTTTTTGTTTATCGAAAAATTTCTTTAATTTTTTTTTGCTATTGCCAAGTTTTTCTTAAGTTTTCTTGAGTTTTCTTGAGTTGTCAAGTAACTCTCCCAAATAAGGGTGTCAATGTTTCTTGAGTTGCAAGTTTTAAAATAATGGTTGTAATAAGTTATGTAATATAGGTGGGTTTGGTTTAATCCCATGTAACTAATTAAAAAAAATGAATGAGGTTATATGTCATAAGTTTTTTGAAGAAACAAATAAGCCCTTATTGTTCGTTAAAAACAAATTGTATATTCAATTTATATTTAAGTTTAGATTATTTATGAAAAATTTGAATGAGGTTATTCTTAGTCCAAAATCCATATAAGTGGATGAGTTGCACCCTCAAGACCTTAGCTAGTATTAAATACCTAGAATGACTTATGGATCAGTATCTATAGTAGATTGGTTCCTATGGTACTACCTAAAATAACAATGGGGTTAAACTAAAGGAAATAATGGAAAGGATTAAAATATAGACATGAAAATAGAAAGGATTTAGCTACAACAAGAGACATAAGAGCATGAGATTCTCATTCTCTTAACTAAACTAAATTACCTAACAAACTAGTCACCATTTGATATTGTAAAACATTAAGTAAATAAGCACATACAAAGCTAAGTATTCTAGGAACTAACCAAATAATAATCTAGGAAGATATCTAGGTAAAATAACAACTTTGATAGAATACATCGTTCATCTCATTTTAACACAAATGATTAATGATGAAATTAACATACATATATTTTACAAAAATTTTAGACAAAGGTCAAACAATACCTCAATATTCATTAAGGGTTGTATAGCATTCAATCATACGACTTATACAATTATAAAATATAAAGATTCAACCCTAGAAATGGATTACATTTAAGTATATATAGATTTACATTACATAAAGTTAACTTGGAATGGTTTTGTTGAGGCTCTCTTATAGGCTTGTTAGGTTGATTGTAGGGTATGGTTATTACTTTCGGCTCATATGAGATTGACCATTTATAGCGTGTATTGTCAATGTGTCTAGTCCAAATTTCTCTTAGGAAGCTAGCAAACATGCTACACCATTATATCTTGAGCATATTCTAACAATTTTAATTTCTTCCACTCCTTTTTGTTGTATTAAGCCATCTATATCAAGATAGGTGTATGATGTAGAAGCATCTGACCATTGAGATATCTAAGAACAATGACTCTAGGTAGTTGGTTGGCATGTATTGAATCTATTGATTGGGATAGGTATGCGAGCCTTTTAATAGATACAAAAGCATGAGAATGTTACTAGTCTTACATTGGACTAACTTCTTTTGTGCCGAACTTTATACCTTAGCAAAAATTTTTAGTCCAACATATGTATCTTAGTGCTAAATATTTTTGCTTTGCTGGTGATGTCAACCTTTTAGTAAGTTCAACCCTACTAAAAAGTGCTCTACTGGGTGTCGAAGATAAGGCTTGAAATTTAGTGCTTTCATGCTAGGCTTCAAGACTCAATAATATTTTTTATTCGATTTGGGCCTCTCTTTGTATTAGAATTTTTACACATTTTATGATAACATTAGCTCTTGAAAATTTTGACAATTCTTACTTAGCTATATTTTGCATCTAGTAAGGGGTTGCATTGATTTTGGATGCCAAAGCTTTATCTACATTGGATGATGTTAGCTTTTGTTAAAGTCTAGTTGTTTGCAAGTTTAGTGTCCATACTTAGAGAAATTTTGGGTTTAACATTGTGAATGTTAGATATTGGATATAAAATATCTTCTTCTCCTTTGATGACATCAATATTTCTAGAAGTTTAGCCACTTTTTGTGTGTCAAATTCTCATGAATTAGTCAATTTTTTTTTTTTTGTAGATAAGATACTATAGCATTAATACCGGGTTTTACAGGTTGACCCAAAACCTTTTACAAAAATCAACCAAGGGTTGTTGATGAACATGTCCTCACTAAGGATCCTATAAATGTAAAATCTACATGTTGCCAAAGCCATTACATCTGGTAAGGCACATAGCCTGTTATCAAAAAGAATCTTCCCATACAATATTTTGGGTATACCCCGAGAAAACACACCTGCATAATAATTACAAAAAAAGAAACAGACACAAATCCCTTCCTTGAAACACTGGAGAAACAAAAATTTATAGACACACATAGCAGAGTACTAAAAAAACTTCCACAGGCTCTGTATTAACAGTTACTCTTAATAATTCTCTGATAATTGCTTTCTTCTGTATATGACATGTTTTGGGACCACATCTCGTCTTGACCAATCAGCTTTGGAGAAGTGAACCTACTGGCTATATTTATGGTGGTGGCTATCTGGTGGTCCACGTGGCTCTGTTTCGAAGTCTTATATTGTTGTTTATTTTTTACCATGTGATTATCAACCAACCTCAAATTACTAAGATGACTAGGAGCCCTTGTATCTGACATGTGACTATCCCCATTAGTCTTTATGGTATTTCCAAGTAGCATCCACCAAAACTGACAGCTCAAATAATTTTTATTGTGAGTCCATTTCAAAAAAGAGACGGGAATACTCATAGCCTTCGAACTTACAATGCCTTCCCTATTGGTAAATTTGACTATCCTTCTTGGCATTCTTGTTGAATAAGCTTCTCTACTTCGCTTGGAACATCGTGTTCCCATTTAAAAATTTTATCACCATCGACACCCAAATTGGTCAGCTTATCAGTAACTTTGTTAGCTTTTCGAAAGACATGTTGGGATTTTTTGTCCTATCTTCCATGGAAAATGACCTTAGCCTCTTCAAAAATTGTTTTAATCCTCCAAGGAGATGTTTTCCAATTATTGAGGAGATTTATAACATGCATAGAGTCTTCTTCTACGATCAAATTACCTTCTAAGTATTGAATCATTTGAAGGCATCTCCACAGAGCTCTAGCTTCAGCTTTGTTGTTCGTCCTTGTTCCCAAATATTTAGAAAATGCAAGCATCATATTCCCATTATGATCTCGCACAATACCGCCAATGCCTACTCTTCCAGAATTGTCCTTAGATGCTCCATTAAAATTAAGCTTAAACTAACCCATAGGAGGTGGGGACCACTTAAAATTAGCTCTAGGTTTGACTACCTTAGGCACATACTCATCTAACAATGTTAAGCTTAAATATTGAGCAATCATGGTCTCCTGCAGATGAGGTTTACGACTATAAAAAGGGATAATGTTCACATTCTCATTGGCAAAGGATAGGATCTTGGCAATGATAGTTTGATGATCATGGATAGACTCATTAAAGACTCGATGGTTCCTTTCAATTTTAATCCGACCAATGAGTGCCATATATTGGACTTTTGCTATTTTTGTGCTTGCCTTAGCTCTTTATAAAGTTAATTTCCTTGCTCATGTGTGCTAGGATTCTATGCCTTAGTTAAATTCTATATTTGGAACTTTTCCATATTGTTAGATTACTTGTCTTAGCCATAAATTTTGAATCTAGCTAGGCACTATTGGATATTGAGATTATCAGTAAACTTTCATCTTGTCTTTAATTATACTTTATAGTTAGATTTTCACTAGGCGTTTGATCAAGTCTTCAACTTATACCCAAAAGATACTTTGAGTCTCAAAAATCATAATATGACTTATTTGTAAGGATTTATAAATGTGGGTGGTGAAATATACTTTTGTTACTGGTGGATTCAAGTGATTTTTGCTTACAAAACTAGAGAACCTAGTAACCCTTACCTATGAAATAATAAATATATTAAGAATAAATTTATTTATAAGATAAAATAATTGAAAATAGAGAGAAGGAAGACAATAATTTTTAAGGCTATGAGAAATAAAACAATTTTAAAACAAGGAATTAATGTATAAAAATTTGATATGGTGGTGATTAAGGAATAATGGAGGATGGGGATGATGATTGGGGAGGTAAAGGGTTTGAGGATACAAAATATAGAGATATAAAGAAGAAATAAATAAATGCAAAGGAAGAGAACACAAAAAGGATGGAGATACCTGACTACAAGTACCTCTAACAAAACATAAACCTTTATGATCATAATTTGCCATAGCTAAAAGTTGCTTTAGGTTTAGGAAAATTTCTTTAAGAAATTTTTCACCCAAGAAAATTACCTTAGGTAAATATTCCAAGCACTTGGAAACATTATGCTTTCTACTACCCTTTTTTTGTAAAACTATGCATGTACTCTTGTTCAAGATTGTAAATAGTTATGTAGAGAGTTGGTACTTCAAAGATATGCATGGTTTCTCAATATTAGGACTCATAGCACAAAAAAAAATTAATGCATAGCTTTGACCTTGCATTTCTATTTATAGCCTCTATAGATGGTAATTATAGTTGGAACATTAAGTAAAATTTGAAATTTTTTAGAGTTGGCATTGTTTGGTGGGTTTTTCTCCCTTATGTGAAAATATGGCATACATATTCTATATTTTGTTCAACCAAATACCTCTTTCCACCTAAATTTTTGCTTTTATGAATGAGTCATTATATCACATGGTTGGGAGTGTAACATGTCACTTACATTTTCTCTCATTTGGTTGTTGCCACCTATCACTTGTAAACTTTGTCCTTCTTACAATGACACCTTGCATTTGCTTTGATCATCATGGTATTAATATGTCAAACAATATGTTGTATGTGTCTTATATTCACGCTTATGTATCATTTTATATAATTTCTTCACTAACTAGAGATTATTTTACTTTTGTTGAATTCCAACTAGCCAATACATTAGGAGACAAAGTCAATAAGATTATAAGATAGTGTGGGGAAAGTGTGAATTAAATTAAGTGAACATGGAGAAACTAAGGAAGAGGGAGTGGATTGGAAGAAGGATAACGACAAAAGATAAAGTATAATGAAAATAAGGAGGATACATTAATGGGAGGATTATATAATTTTTTGGTAAATTTTAGCTTTGATATTTTTTCTTATTGTTTCTTGGCCCTAAATTTAGTCTATTATTATGACACCAAGGCCTAAAATAATAATAAGGAAAAGGATGAAGCTTATCCTTTTTTTTACCTCACATATTCATAGGAAAATTGATTTGATCGGGTTTAAATATCATGTAGGGCTACATGTCTTATAGGATTATTCCAAGACACACACTCCAACTACTCATGAGGCACGACTAAATATACCTCCCTATATCTATTGCTATTTTTTGTTAATTAGTCTTAAGAACTCTTTATATGACCCCTCCTCTTTCCTTTTCCCTTTGCTTTTAGAATTTATTTCTTTGGCATAGTTCTAACATTCCTTAAACAATAAGGAGGAAGAAAAGAAGGGGGACTATGAGAAGAGAGAGTTTATCTCTAGTATACCTCATTGTAGGCTAAGAAGGGTGCCAAAATTGAGGTAAAATTAGGGGTTATGATATAATACTGAAGGGAAAAAACTTATATATTCCATTGGTTTGGAGCACAACTACTCCGTTGGTTGATTAGATCTTTTTTTTAGGTCTATGCTTGACTATTTTCAAAATAAATATTCCCATGTAGACAACTTAACACCTCATAGAATTTTCTCGTCTTTAAAATCTCACACTTATGAGCTGCCTGATGGTATTTTCAAGGTATAAATTTTGTGGTATATGTATTCTTCAATAAGAAACCTTTATGTATATATACACACATACTATAGGATTTATTTATATACCAGCTATTTTACACAAAATTGTGGCATCCTACTTCATGCCATCGAAAATGAACTTTACCCTTTCATTAGAATATGTATTGGCTTGACCATACAATGTCAAATTTAATCTTTCTTCTATTATATGTCTTATAGGGTGTGTAGATAATATTAGCTAGGCTCTAACATTAATTTGACCTTGCAAGGCTTTTAAATCTAAGGATTATTTAGCACAAAAAATTAAGAATTAATATAGCTAGTCATGAATTGCTAGATGTCTTCCCTTTATATGTCAAATTGATAATATTTATTTACATAGTTCCAAGGAGAACTGTAATAGTCAACTTTGGGTTCAACGTATCACATCTTTCTACTACACTCAGGTTTCTTATTGGTATCCTCTATCTTTTTGGCCATGTCTATTGCAGCCCATGACTCTCTAAGCCTTGAGTTTGTTTGTAGCTAGCCATTGGGTCTTGTTTCCTTGTAGAGTTTACCAAAGTATTGATCTTAGGACAATGACTACTCATGAAACATTCATAAAAAACAATTCTTCTTGCTTAGGCAAAGTGAATATCTCCTTATGTGTGTATTTAAGGACTTCTATTTTTGGATTTAACTATTTTTCATATCTTTTGATATCGTATGAATTAATTTAATTACTAAATATCTAGAACAATTTTTTATTGCAAGGGATGATAATGTTACCATGATCCAAGACCAAGTGTCCCCCTAGTTGCTCCAAAAATATCTTCAATAATCATATCCCAAATTATGGTAGTAGATCAATAATTACCATATCTTGTACTATCACGTCTTGTACTACTACAAGATATGAGTATTTATGCAACAATATTGAGACCCTCTTTATGATTCCAACTATCTCGAGTTATGTTTACTTGCAAACCAATGTTTCAAATTATAGCTAGGTATAATTTAATCCCATTACTTTGTATACTGCCTAGGGAATAGTATGATAGCACTTCAAAGATCTATGATGCAATCATATAAATCCCAACCTTCTAAGCACAAAGATAGATATAAAGGTAGAGGTTGGATTTTGCTCCAACCAAGCGATGATCACTTCAATGTCTTCATGATTCTAAAAATTCTTTTTACCATCTTCTGACCTTTTAAGAGATATTTCAACTAGATTCACTTATCCCAAAACCAACAAGTCTTCTCTTAGATCTTTAATTTCTTTTGTCATATTGTATTTATCCTTCTAGGGTGATTCTTTGAACAATATTTTATACCACTAAGTTGTTTGTATCCTCTATTATTTGGTCATGGTTGGGTAATATAAATTTCGGTATGATTCTTTCCTTTGTTGGTTTATTTTCCATAATTCTATATTTAGCATTTGATCTATGAATATTCCATGCTTTTGTTGTTTTTCTTGCAAACTTTGTATATTTTTTGGCTCACACATTTTTCCTTGCCCTATATTTTTTCTCTTTGTCTTGGATATTCATAGTATTTAGACCATATGATAGGGATGAAAGATGCCTAAATTATGCACTGGGATTCTTTAGACTAAATTTTAAAGTCTTCTTTCTTGCAAGACATCGATTCAATCCCATTGCACAAGCCATCCTTTAATCTTGTAGTTATACTTGGGCATAAATGGCTTTGATAACTTATGTCAATGTTATCATTCTAGTAATTATGAAATGATAATTCCATAAGCTCACTCAGACTATGAAAATTTCCCTATCCATGATCTTTAGTAGTATCATAATGTTTTTCTATGACCTCATCTATGTGTATTACTTGATATTTTGAGAAGACCTTTTCTTGTAAATATATTGTGTTGTACAACATTATCTTGTTGCTCCACCTTCTTGAGCTCATTAGAAAAGTTTCAAATCATATCCATTAGTACTTAAGTTATTTGAGGTTGCAGGATGGTCATGGTAGGAACATTCGAAAGCATGAGGATACAAAAACAAAAATGAGAAGCCAAGATGCGATGCGAAACGAAACAAAAGATAACGCTAAATCCTATGAATTGAAAGTGCATGAAAGGAGAGAAGCATAAGCGAATCGAAACCAAATAAGAAGCCAATATGGAAGACAACCCTTTTTATTGATATGCTTTAGAACTCAGTTACAATCTGCCTACTCCATTTTTAAGGGCCTAGGAGCGTTAAATAGTGTTCTTGTCACATCCACAGATGGTATTCCTTCTTCTACGTGCCCACATGTAGAATGGGCAGACCAAACATCACCGCCACTTACGTTGATGAGTCTTGACTCCTTGATGCTCCTCTAAGGTCGAGATCCTGTGTTTAAGGAAACATGAAATAGTTAGTAGCACCTGTAGATAAAATGAATCATGCAATCCCCATGCCTACGATTAGTGAATGCAAAAAATGAATAAAATGGTAACTAAAATAGATCCAAATGAACTAAAAACTTGAAAGGGGCATGACGACATCACCAGGAAGGCACTGCAATTGGAATAGTCAAAAAAATAGCCACGTATTCGTATTCGCTCTGGGACGGGATGAATAGACTTGCAACAAAGTATCAAAAGCATAGTCCCAAATGTCACATCCAGGAAGATCCAAATCACCTACAAAGCTGGGGTTAGCTAATTGGGGGTATTTTTGAAAGTCCCAGAAGGTCAAATTTTCCCAATTTGGCATCTATCACCAAGAATTTGATGATGCTACCTGCAAGTTAGTAAAGGCGAGAATTGATAAAAACATGATCAAAAATGCTCAAAACAATGTGAAATTTGAATGAAAATATATCTAAGCAGTATAGAATTAGATGCAAAAATAAAAGAAAGGAAATCTGCCATAGATTTCTATTCACTCTGGGGTGGCACGTTTAGAACTGTGACAGTTTGGTGGGCGCCCAGGGGCAGGACGCCCATTGTTTGGGACTCTATTTCGGCACCAATCCACTTGGGATAGGTCCAAAACCTCTTATGGGGTGTTTTCGATAAATTTGGTAGAATATTGTAGCCAAATGTTTGGGTTTGGGTCTAGATTGTGCTTCCAATAATCACCCAATAACCTCCCTCCAAAAGAGAGATCAAGGATGTAAAAGCACAATCGATGGGTGAGGATATAATTTGGCAACACTTCGTTGCTCCAAAGGCTCCTCTATGTATATCCTTTGGCCAAGAAGATTCAATAATTTATAGACCTAGGGTCTGTCTATTTGAATGCGCATGCGAGGGCAACACTTGAGTTGCTTGTCCTATTTTGAGAGAAAAGATTATTCCCTGATTTAGAGTCTCCTTGCATGAGTCCTCTAAAATAAAGACATGCATGACTGAAGTCTCTCTCCTTGATTTGAAGCCGTTCCTCACAATTGCATGGCCTAAAGCTGCAGTTAACTGGTGGACCTATTGAGGTTTGACTTTTTGCCGATCAAACCTGCTATTCACCTCACCCTAGGGTGAATGCTACTAATCGTCCCTGGGTGGGACGAATACCAGTTTGTAATCATCCCAGGGTGGGATGAGTAGGGAGCAAAGTGCCAAAATGTGCTAAATTCACTCTTGACCTTCCAAACTGCTATTGGGAGTGGTTAGGACCACTATTTAACCTCTGGGGGCTGCCCTAGAGGCTGTGTGTGTCAATGCGATCGGTGTTTGTTGTCACATAATTGGATTGGTGCTATTTTGGTGTCTACAGATGCCCCTTTTTGGGAAGTTATGTGCAAGGCGCAGCACTGAGCACAAATATATAACCAAATCACTAATGATTAGGGTTTCTTAGTAACCTAACCAATTATTGATGCCCCAAGTATGGAAAGGGCACGCATTCTTGAATCCTTGCTTCTGACAAGCTAAGGAACTTAATTCAAGTGTTAACCTCTTTCGGTGAGGTGTTACTTGAGATTGTACATTGATCAGTCATGAATAGGAAAATGGCGCAACCTTTTGTCTATGGGAACCTTGAGTTCATGATTCACAAATGCCAAGTGTTTGATCAGCTTGTGATTATTGCTTGTTTGTTGCCCCAAGCAGGAGCATGATTATCTTTGTCAATGATCCTTTGAATGTGTGCCATTTCCTTTATTGGGTGTGTTTTTATTGATTGGTGACTAAGTGTGACTACCCCCTCAAATGAAAAATTTATGATAGAATTGAAAGCAAGAGGATACGAAAGCAAAAATTAAAGCGAAGATGTGATGCAAACCAAACCAAACTTAATGCTAAATCCTAGGAATTTGAAAGTGCATGAAAAGAGGGAAAGCATGAACAAATCGACATGAAACAAATGCAAATAAAGAAGACAACCCTTTTTATTGATATGTTTCACAACTCGGTTATAATGCGCATCCTCCCCTTCCAATGGCTATGAGCATTTTAAGTATATGTTCTTGTTACATCCATGGATGCCCTTCCTTATTTCACGTGCCCACATGTAAAATGGGTGGACCAAATGTCGCCGCAACTTGCATTGATGAATCTTGACTCGTTTTTGCTCCTCTGATGTCCAGACCCTGTATTCAAAGGAACAAGAAACAATCAGTAGCACCTGTGGATAAAATAGAGCATGCAATCCCCAAGCCTACGATAAGTGAATGAGAAAAAATGAATTAAACTATGACTAAAATGAATCCAAATGCTCTAAAAATTTGATAGGGGCATCAAGACATCCCAAAGAAAATACTACAAATGGAACAGTCAAGAAATTCCTCGCCGATTTGAATTCGCTCCGGGGCGGGACGAATTCACCTGCAACAAAATGCCAAAAAGGTACTATCCCAAATGTCCTGCCTAGGAAGCTCCAAAATACCTGCAAACTTGGGGTTAGCTAATTGGGGGTATTTTGGGAAGACCCAGATGGTCATATTTTCCCAATTTGACCTCCATCAATGGGAATTTTGATGATGCTACCTGTAGATTAGTAGAAGCGAGCAAAGATAGAAACATGATCAAAATTGTTCAAAACGAGACGAAATTTAAATGACAACCTATCTAAGCATCATAGAATTGAATGCAAAAATGAAAGAAAGAAAGTATACCATAGAATTCCCATCACTCCGAACAGGGGCGATTAGGACTGTAGCAGTGTGGGAGGGGGCGCCCATGGGGCAGGCCGCCCGTCATTTGAGGCCTTATTTCGGCACCAATCCACTTGGGATGGGTCCAAAACCTCTTGTGGGGTATTGTCAAAAAATTGGGTGGGATATTGTGGCCAAATTTTGGGTTTTGGGCTCAAGATTTGTACTTCCAATAGCCACCCAATGACCTCTTCTCCAAAAGAGATCAAGGATGTGAAAGACACAACTCAAGAAGGTGTGGGTGTGAAAGTAAAATGACAACACTTCATTGCTCCAAAATGCTCCTTCTCTCCTCTATTTTGGGGTGAGGAAACTCACCAATTTATAGACCTGGAGGTCTCTTGAAATGGGCATGCAGAGGCACCACTTGGCAATCATGCCTTCCCAGGGGGAAGGAGACTCCTCCCTGAATAGGGACTTCATGACTACCCTTGTAATTGCCTCTAACGCTCAAAAATGCTCACCCATACTCCCATGCGATGAAGGAAGCATTAAGTGGCGGATCTGAGCTACCATTTGTCAAGATTTGACTTTTTGCCCATCAAACCTGCAATTTGCCCCACCCTGGAGCAAATCTAGAATTCGTCCCTGGGTGGGGCGAATCCTAGTTTGAATTCGTTCTAGGGTGGAACGGATATTGAGCAAAGTGCCTAAAGGTGCCAAATTGATCTCTGACCTTCCAAAACTGTTGTGAGAGTGGTTAGGACCACTGTTTAACCTTTGGGGGCTGCCCTTGGGGCTATGTGTGTCAATGCGATCAGTGTTTGCAGTCACATAATCGGATTGGTGTTGTTTTGGTGTCTACAGATGCCCCTTTTTGGGATGCGTTGTGCATGGTATAGCACCGAGCAAAAATAGATAACCAAAGCACTAATGATTAGGGTTTCTCAGTAACCTAACCAACTTTTGATGCCCCAAGTATGGAAAGGGCATGCATTCTTGAATCCTTGCTTCTGACGAGCGAAGGAACTTAATTCAAGTGTTAACCTTTTTTGGTGAGGTGTTACTTGATCTTGGACATTGATCAGTCATGAATAGGCAAAGGGCGCAACCTTTTGTCTATGAGAACCTTGAGTTCATGATTCATGAAATGCCAAGTGATTTGATCAGCTTGTGATTATTGCTTGTTTACTACCCCAAGCAGGAGCGTGATTGTCTTTGTCAATGATTCTTTGAATGCATGTCATTTTCCTTAATTGGGTGTGTATTTGTTGATTGGCGACTAAGTGTGACTACCCCCTCAAGCGACGAATCGATGAGGGAATGACCTGCATGAGAAAAGTGACGAGTCGCTTGACCCAAGATGACTTAAGTAAGGGTGCCTTCAGATGCTTATCGTTGAACATGTGTGCAGTTTCCCGACATTTAGACCTATTTTTGGTGGGTGTTAACCCTTTTGGTGACGTCGTTGAGGGATGAAATTCTCGAAAATATGTTCTCCCGTGGAGCGGTCCGGCTATGGTAGCCTTCTTAGGGAGTAGGAGAGCGAGGATTTGGAACCCCAACGTCTATTTTGCATGCCCAGAATGTCAAGTGCAAAAGCACTCTCATTGGACAGTTTTATTGCTTGTTTTGGTGCATTTTTTATGATATATATACAGATGACTTTATTTTGTTTATACACATGTCGACATTTGATGTTATGCTCAATGATTGTTGAATGTGTATGTATGCATGTTAATTTATGTTGATGGATGCATATGTTATGATGAATGCAAATGTTTCTAAGTTTTAGGATATGCAAATGTAATGGATGAATTGAGTTTGTGTTGTTTGGCGAGGGCACCATAGACTATTTAGAACTTTATGGCTTTTTGTCCTAGGCGATTGCTGTGGTAAATGACTTTTCATGTATACATGTTTTTTTGTATTTTTTGATGGTGATGCGAGGATGAAAGATAGCAGTTGGTTTAGAATGTAGTTAAGGTTTTCTGAGACTCAGACGGTTTTAACTAACTAGCCACGACTGTACTTTATCTTACAAGACTTTTGAACAAGGTATGAATCGGACTTGCCTTTGACCAAGTTATTTCACATCCCTGTGTGTGCAATTGAGTTCGTTTATGTGGTATTTTTTAGGATACCGCCAGTGCCAGATAGGCTGTCAACCAAACATGTATTGAGGATCACCTAATTAGCTCCACTAACTCCTTTGTTGTATTTAGTCAGATTAATCTGCGGTGCTATCTAGGATACCATAAGCTATCTCATCCACATGCAAACATTGATCTTTACATGAGTTAATGTGATAGATATATCGTCATGTGGGAGGTTTACCACCAGTGACCGATAGGCTATCCACCAAACTAGTATTGAGGTTTGCCTCATGACCTGTCGAAATGCTGAGAGTTCCAGGGATTCAAGTTCGACTCCCTTATTTTCTTCAATTGTATTGGGATACTTGCTCTTTTGTAGTGATAAAAATCACTATTTATTTTTATATATTTTTTTCTTTTGAGCAAGGGATTTGAATATTGAGTGATGAGAATCACTATTATATGTGCCTTTGGATGTATGCACTTTGGTGGTGATGTCAAATTTTTGGAGTTTTGACTTTTTGCAAAATTTTGATGTTTGCAACTTTTTAAGGACTTGGGATTCTTGGGGAATTGGGTAGGGAAGATGCTTGTCCTTTTGCCAACTCTCAGCATTCTTGGGGTCATTCGCACAAGGGGATGAGCAAGATAACCGTTTCGCTTATGGTGACCTGGATTTCTTTGCAGGTTTCATCTTTCATTCACACAACTTGGGAATTTTTATGTGTTTTAATTTGTGTTGGGATGCTATGTAACAAGGTGTGATCCAAGTAGAACTCTACCTTTGCAAAATCTATCTGACTTTGTACAGTACGTGGCTAGAAAGCTAAATGACAGCTGAATGACGAAAACTCTTAATGCATTAGAAGACGACTGACTATGATATGGTGAAATGATGTGCATGGCGTTTATTTTTGATGGACTGTTTACAAAATTGGAGAAATGTGGAACAAGATGGATTGGCGGAGTAATTACAGTCTATGGTGCCTTTGACCTGTATGACCACAAATATGCAATGTTTGGATGTGATGCCTAATGCAACTATTATTTTTGCATTTTTGATAGATTAATTTTTGTGAGTATGAAGATGAGATGCAAAAGAGCTCTTTATTGTTGTGATGAGTTTGAGCATGCCTGGAAATGAGATGCAAATTTTTGTTATTTTTGATGATTTTACTATTTTTGAATTTTCTTATTTTTGACCAAGCGATTGTGGGAATCCTTGGAGCTTTTTGGTTTGACCAAAGGGGTAATGGGCACCTTTGGGGCATTTTGGGGATGACCAAGTGACTATGAGAATCCTTGGAGCTTTTTGGGATGGACCAAGCGATTGCGGGAATCCTTGGAGCTTTTTGGTTTGGGCTATGGCTGCTTTAGATATGGAATGGCCACAAATGACTGATGTTCAAGGGTTCTAGTTCCTTGATTCCATCAAGAGAGGCTAGCCGGTATGTTCCAGGTCCTATTTTACTATCAATTACATAGGGACCTAACCAATTTTCCATGAACTTGTCCCTTAGATGGGATGGCAAACTAGAGTTCTGTTGGTTCTCTTTTAAGACCAAGTCACCAACCTGAAAATCCCTCAAGTGAACTTTCATGTTGTATGCTTTCTTAAGTCGCTCTTGATAGATACGTAAATGCTCGAGAGCATTAACGCGTTGTTCGTCAAGCAACGTAAGTTGGTCTAACCGGGCCTACCACGCAGTGTCATCATCGATGAACTCTTGCATTGATATGCGTAGGGAAGGAATTTCCAACTCGAGAGGCATGACTACCTCGAAGCCATACACAAGCAAAAATGGAGTTGCCCCAGTGGGCGTCCGAATGCTAGTGCGATAAGCCCATAGGGCAAGTGGGATTTGAATGTGCCAATCCTTATGAATTTTTGTGACTATCTTTTTGAGGATGGCAACTAGCATTTTGTTTGACGCCTCTGCTTGCCCATTTGCCTACGGATAATAGGGTGTCAAAAAATTGTGCTGAATTTTGTACTTTGTGGTCAAAGCACACACGTATTTGTTCTTGAATGACGTCCCATTATCCGAGATTATCTTGGATGGAATACCAAAATGACATATGATGTTATGTAAAATGAACTCCACAATGCAGGTTCCAATCGTAGAGGTAAGCGGGATTGCTTCCACCCACTTGGTGAAGTACTCTATGGCCGTTATGATAAACGTGTGATGACCTGATGATCCAGGGGAGATATTTTTGATTAGATCTAAGACCCACTATGAAAATGGCCAAGCTGATTGGATCGACTACAAGGCCTGGGAAGGTACGTGTGTCAAATTAGCATGGTGTTGACACTTCATGCACTTCCTCACATATGCACAACAATCTCGCTCTAAAGATGGCCAATAATAGCCCATGCAGAGAATGCACTTTACGATGGCCATACCACTGAAGTGGCCACTACACGTACCATCGTGCACTTGGGCGATCGCCCAAGTGGACTCCTATTGGTCCAAGCAATGAAGGAGGATCCCTTCATAGCTGTGATGGTACAAAATGTCTCCTAACAAGACATGCTTTGCCGCTTTCTACTTGAATGCTCATTTTGCAGCATGCATCAATCCAAGTGGGAGGTTACCTAACTTGAGGTAGTCCCTCATGGGTAAATACCAATCCTACTAATCGAAATCCTCGATGGTATGAACAACCAATCCCTCTTGAAGTTCATCCCTAGCAAACATTGAGTAGGAGAGAACTTGTAAGAATAGCATTGTGTTGCTATTAATGGGAGTAGGGGAGAACAAGGACCCCTAGTTGGCATGTTTCAGATGATCGTGGATTCGAGAGAACTTATCCGAGGATGGTTCAATCTGGATCATGTGGATTCCTAGTGTCAAGTTAGAGCTTGCACGGTCCATCATGGATTGTGATAGTGTTTTGACTTGAATGGTTGTCATATCACCAGAAAGGTCTTGCAGGATTAGTGACCCCAAGGAGGCCATAGTGTCCGCAAAATGATTCGATGACCGAGGGAGTGCCTCGATGTCGTACCATTCAAGCTTTTCTAGGAATTTGTCCACAAGGGCTTTGTAGGCCTACAGAACTAGGCATTTACATTGGAATACCCCTTTGACTTGGTTGACAATTAACAGCGAATCACCAAAGATGTTCAATCATTTGATGTTCATGGTGATTGTTGTCTGAAGACCTATGAGCAAGGCTTCATATTATGCATTATTGTTGGTGCACGGGAATTCTAATTTAAAAGACAAAGGCATTGGAGCCCCTTACGGTGTGAAGAATATAATTCTCATGCCACCACCTTGCTCACATTTAGAACCATCAAAAAATAGGGTTATGTTGGCCTATGACTCAGGCTCATCAAAATCTGGCGATTTTGAGACATGGAAGACCCCATCATCGGGTAGTTCTATGACCAGAGGCTGATCGTCTTTGAGAGGAGCCTCTGCTAGTTGATCGGCTATGACCTATCCTTTTATGGATTTTTGTCCAATAAAATCTATGTCAAATTTCATCAACAACATGATCCATTTTGCCGTGCGGCTACTATGATAAGTATGACTCATCATGTACCGCAATGGATTCTCCTTAGACACAACATACGTAGTGTTGCTCAACATGTAGTGGCATAGCTTTTTGGTAGCAAACACCACTGCCAAGCAGAGTTTCTCGACGTATGCATAGTTAAGTTCATAACTGACCAGGGTGCGGCTAAGATAGTAAGTAGCCTGTTCTTTGTGAAGTTCATTCTTTTGGGCTAGCATGGCGCCCAGTGCCACCTCAGTAGCTAAGATGTATAAGTAGAACGACACTCCTGGTCTAGGTGGTGCCAATACTAGCGGTGAAGCCAAGTATCGTTTAATGTCATCAAAGGCTGACTGGCACTCGTCATCCCAGTGAAATGCTACCCCCTTGTGCAATAATTTGTTCATGGGTCGGCACTTGTCAGATAGCTGCGCTATGAAGCACTTGATTGACGTGACCTTTCCTTGCAGGCTTCTAAGCCGCTTAATGGTAGTTGGGGGAAGCATTTCAAGGATTGCCTTGACTTTGTTTGGGTCCACCTCGATGCCTCACTTTGAGACTATGAAACCCAAGAGTTTTCCAGATGTGACGCCAAATATGCACTTCTTGGGATTCAGTCTCACTTTATGTTCCATGAGGTGGTCGAGGATCTTGCTTAAGTCATCGAGATGATTTGGGCACAAAAGAGATTTGGCCAACAAATCATCCATGTAATCTTCCAAATTTTTATGCATGTAATCATGGAAGATGTACGTCATGGCATGTTGGTAGGTGGCGCCAACATTTTTAAGGCCAAAAGGCATGACCTTATAACAAAATGTCCCCCAAGGCATTGTGAACGCCATTTTTAGTTGGTCCTCGGGATTGATACGAATCTGATTGTATCTCGAGAAACCATCCATGAGGGATAGCATTTCGTGGCCCGTTGTAGCATCTACCAATGCATCGATGCTTGGCAAGGGGAAATCATCCTTAGGACTCGCTTTGTTTAGATCTCAAAAATTAGTGCATATGTGAATCCTCCCGTCGAGCTTCTTGATAGGCACCATGTTGGACAGCCATGGCGGATAATCCACGCAGATGACAAACTATGCATCCAACAACTTTTGCAACTCGTATTTGACCATTAAGGCCATTGTTGGGTGCATCTTACGTAGTTTTTTCTTAACTGGCTTGACTATCGGATCAAGCGTTAGGTTATGCGTGACTAGCTATGGATCTAGCCTCGGCATGTCTCTGTATGACCATGCAAAAACCTCCTTCTTCTCTTTGAGAAGGGTAATGTAGTCGGCTTGCTCTTTAGGGGATAAGCTTACCCCCAGCTTGATGATATGTGGATTCATTGGATCCAAGCCGATGTCTACGTTAGTCATCTCCTCGACCGACATGTGGGATCCATCCTCCAGCTGATGTGGAGTTGGGATCAAATGGATATCATTTGCTGAGTTTAAATCTGTGTTGGGAACCTTGGGTTCCTCTTCAGCATGGAAGATATCCTGAGTTGACCCTAGGGTAAAATGAAGCATTTTACCAAAATGCCAGTACTCTAATGGGGATGGAGGTGAATTGATGCGATCCCAGTCTATGGCATCTATGTCTAGATGCAATGACCATGCTGGGTCGGCCGGATTATGGATGGGGGCGATTAAGTCAATGGAGATCATGTTGATGAAATTATTTTGGTCTCCATTATCGTGGGTGTGATGACTCGAACATTCTAGATGTTCTCTATGCTCCGGATCTGGCTCTAGAGGTATTGGCACGAATGGATCGGCCCTATGTGCGGATAGGAGGACAGGGTCTTCCCTCGACATTGATATCACTCTAGGGTCTTAGGGTGGAAGGTGCTCTTCATATACCTGGAGCGGCGGATCCAACACTTGGTCCCACCCCGCTAGGTCTACGTACCACTCATGCCCTGGCACTATGCCCAACTATTCAAATATGTCGTTAATCTCCAAGGGGTATGGTTATTTCTATTTCATATTCGTAATCACTATCGAAGATCCAAAAGCCCTCATTGGCTCCGACAACTGTTTGAGGCATTACAGGCTTGTCCTGCTCGAGCAAATTAATTTGGCCCCATTGTTATTTCTATTTCATATTCGTGATCACTATCTGATTCAAAGGGGTCATATGATGTTGGTTCATACTTTGATCCATCCTCCGAATATCCCTCTTAACACTATTTATACCCTCCTTGAAAGTGAGTCCCACCGTGATTGCCACTGAAAGCATGAGGATATGAAAGCAAAAAGGAAAGCGAAGATGCGATGCAAACCGAACCAAACTTAACGCTAAATCCTAGGAATTTGAAAGTGCATGAAAATATGGAAAGCATGAGCGAATCGAAATGAAACAAATGCAAATAAATAAGAAAACCCTTTTTATTGATATGTTTCACAACTCGGTTACAATCCGCATCCTCCCATTCCAAGGGCTAGGAGCGTTTTAAGTATGCTTTCTTGTTACATCCATGGATGCCCTTCCTTCTTTCGCATGCCCACATGTAAAATGGGCAGACCAAACATCGTCACCACTTACATTGATGAATATTGACTCCTTGTTGCTCCTCTGATTTCTAGACCCTACGTTCAAAGGAACAAGAAACAGTCAGTACCACCTGTGGATAAAATAGAACATGCAATCCCCAAGCCTACGATAAGTGAATGAGAAAAAATGAATTAAACTATGACTAAAATGAATCCAAATGCTCTAAAAATTGGATAAGGGAATCATGAAATCCCAAATAAAATACTGCAAATGGAACAGTCAGGAAATTCCTCGCCGATTTGAACTCGCTCTGGGGCGGGACAAATTCACCCATAACAAAACGTTGAAAAGGTACTGTCCCAAATGTCCTACCTAAGAAGCTCCAAAAGACCTGTAAACTTGGGGTTAGCTAATTGGGGGTATTTTGGGAAGACCCAGATGGTCAGATTTTCCCAATTTGACCTCCATCAATGGTAATTTGATGATGCTACCTGTAGATTAGTAGAAGCGAGCAAAGATAGAAACATGATCAAAATTGTTCAAAACGAGACAAAATTTAAATGATAACCTATCTAAGCATCATAGAATTGAATGCAAAAATTAAAGAAAGAAAGTCTACCATAGAATTCCCATCACTATGAATGGGGGCGATTAGGACTGTAGCAGTGTGGGAGGGGGGACCCATGGTGCAAGCCCCCCGCCGTTTGAGGCCTGATTTTGGCACCAATCCACTTGGGATGGGTCCAAAATCTCTTGTGGGGAATTTTTGATAAATTGGGTGGGATATTGTGGCCAAATGTTAGGTTTGGCTCCAGATTTGTACTTCTAGTAATCACCCTATGACCTCTTCTCCAAAAGAGATCAAGGATGTGAAAGACACAACTCAAGAGGGTGTGGGTGTGAAAGTAAAATGACAGCACTTTGTTGCTCCAAAATGCTCCTTCTCTCACTATTTTTGGGGTGAGGAAACTCACCAATTTATAGACCTGGAGGTCTCTTGAAATGGGCATGTAGAGGTGCCACTTGGCAATCATGCCTTCCCAGGGGGAAGGAGACTCCTCCCTGAATAGGGACTTCATGACTACCCTTGTAATTTCCTCTAACGCTCGAAAATGCTCACCCATACTCCCATGCGGTGAAGGAAGTGTTAAGTGGTGTATCTAAGCTACCATTTGTCAAGATTTGATTTTTTCCCGTCAAACCTACAATTCGCCCCACCCTGGAGCGAATCTAGAATTCATCCCTAGGTGGGGTGAATCCCAGTTTGAATTCATTCCAGGGTGGAACGAATATTGAGAAAAGTTTATGAAGGTGCCAAATTGATATTTGAACTTCCAAAACTACTGTGAGAGTGGTTAGGACCACTATTTAACCTCTGGGGGCTGCCCTTGGGGCTATGTGTGTCAATGTGATTAGTGTTTGCAGTCACATAATCGGATTGGTGCTGTTTTGGTGTCTACAGGAATGACCAACATGAGAAAAGCAACGAGTCGCTTGACCCAAGATGACTTAGGTAAGGGTCACTTCAGTTGTTTACCGTTGAATGCTTAAGAAATTTTCAAACATTCTGACCTATTTTTGGTGGGTTTTAACCCTTTTTGTGATGCATTTTGGAGCTAAAATTGTCAAGAATTCGTCCTCCCGTGGAGTGGTCCGGCTATGGTAGCCTTCTTAGGGAGTAGGATAGTGATAATTTGTAACCCCAACATTTGTTTTGGATGCCAAGAATGTCAACCGCAAAGGCATCGTTGTTCGGTAATGTTATTGCTTTGTTTTGGTTGGGTTTTGACCCATTTTGTGACATCGTTTGGGGATAAAATTCTTGACAATCTGTCGTCCCGTGGAGTGGTCTGGATATGGTAGCATTATTAGGGAGTAGGATAGTGAGTATTTGTGACCCTGACATTTGTTTTGCATGCCTAGAATGTCAAGTGCAAAAGCACTCTTATCGAACACTTTTTTTGCTTGTTTTTGTTGCATTTTGTGCATTTTTTGCTGTTTTTGAAATTGTTGCTCTGTAATCGTCCCTAGGTGGGATGAATACCAATTTAGTAATTGTACCAGGGTGGTACCAGCACTAAATAGAGTGCTCATCCTAGGGAGGAATGATTACAGGCTCAAAAAGCCTATTTAAAGGCCAAAACTAGGTTTTGGGCTCATTTGCATTTGTTTTTCTTGGCGATTTGGAGCTTTGAGGAGGAGGAGGTCAATTCTGCGAAGCGAAGTGCTGCCAAATTTTTCCTGCCACCATGATTTCACGGACCAGATCATCCAGTGATGGAGCTAAAGCGAGACCAGTGAATGCCCTTCCTCTTTATTTTGTTTGTGTTACATGTTACAGTTTTTAAAATCGTAATTTGCTTTTGTCCTTTTGTATTTGGTTTTTCAAATTAAAAATGAAACCCTAGTTATCAAAAATTAAAACTTAGCTTAAAACTTAGTTTAACCCTAGTTAAAAAAAGATCAAAAGTTAGTTTAAAACTTAGCTGAAAAACTTAGTTTAGAACGTAACTTAAAACTTCACTTAACCCTAATTTAACAAAGATCAAAACTTAGGTTAGAAACGTAGGGTAAAACTGAGTTTTAAAAACGTAGCTCAACCCTAGTTATTTTTTTGTTGTTTTTGTTTGTGTTTTTAATTTATCAGTTTAGAGTTAAAAACCCTAGGAACTGAAAAATCGTTTTTTATTTTTTGTTTTTGTTTAATTTATCAGTTTAGAGTTAAAAACCCTAGAATTGAGAAATTATTTTGTTTGTTTTTAATTTATCAGTTTAGAGTTAAAAACCCTAGGAACTGAAAAATTATTTTTTGAATTGTTTTGTTTGTTTTTAATTTATCAGTTAAACTTAGAGTTAAAAAACCCTAGGACTGACAAATGGTTTTTTTGAATTTTTTTGTATTTTGTGTGTAATTTATCAGTTGACCGTTAGATTGAAAAATCCTAGGAACTGAAAATTATTTTTGAAGTATTTGTTTGTTTAATTTATCAGTTTAGACTTAGAGTGAAAAACCCTAGGACTGACAAATTATTTTTTGAATTTTTTTGTTTTTTTTTAATTTATCAGTTTAGAGTTAAAAACCCTAGGAACTGAAAAATTATTTTTGAAGTTTTTTGAATGTGTTTTGTTTGTTTAATTTATCAGTGTAGAGTTAAAAACCCTAGGAACTGAAAAATTATTTTTGAATGTTTTTGTATTTTTGTGAATTTTTTCGCTCATTATTTATCTGTTTTTAGCTGTACATTATTTTATGCATTGTTGTATATTTTTTCATGGTTTTAAATTTTTTGTGTTGCTTTCTTGTGCAGGTTGTGAAGAGCCGGTATCGTATGCCCATAGTTTTCACTAAAGTGCAAGAGGCGCTAAATTTGGCTGACTGGGAGTGGCTTGATGCCCTTGGGCTCAAGTAGGTGACTCAGTTGGAGCCTATGGTCAGGAATCGGGCCTATCTGATGGCCCTGATCAACCTATGGGATCCTCGGACCAACACCTTCCATATCCCAATGGGGGAGATGACGATGACCTTGGAGGATGTCTATCGGATTCTACAAATTTTGATAGACAAACTGTCGATCAGGACGACACCACGGGATCAAAGGACAGCAGTGTTGACATGCTACTTCGGGCATGGGGAGGAGTTGGGTGTGGACAGCCCAGTGGAGAGGGTAGAGGGCGACTGCCAGATTGGTGGCATTTTGGTTCGATGGTGGCTAGAGATGGGGTGTTAGGAGTGAGGCACGTTGTACTGATGGGCCTCATTTCCAACATGCTACTACCCGACTCTTCGGGTGTGAGGTTCCTGTGGAACCTTTTGGAGGTGGTCTTTTGATTGGTGGAGTGTCCGATGGAGGCACCGATGATCATGAGATGGGGACAGACTCTGTTGGCACAGCTCTATGATGAGTTGTACAAGGTCCGCTACTGGAGGCGAAAGGGGATTGGTTGTAGCTACTTGTTGTAGTGTTGGGCTTGGTAGCACATAGCAGTGGAGAGGTCGATGGGGTTGCCTTGGATGACGTGGATGGAGATGGTAGATCGAGAGATCAGATACAGGGCATTGTGGCGACGGTCTGAGGAGCAGGGGTAGAGTTGGTGATGGGCAAGTGCCTTAGGGCACTATGTCGATGCCTTCACTCGGATTACTCTCGAGGAGGTGTTCTGGTGCCCATATCGAGACTGTCCAGCCTGGACTGAGGCTGGAGAGTGGCTGCGATGGGTTCATAAGGGGAGGTGGCTGATTGGGCGACGTGGAACTGAGCAGGATTTCTTCTCGTATGGCCAGGTGACACGATAGTTTAGGGTGCGCCAAGGGTTACCTGGTGAGCCCTTGATCTATCGATGTTGGGGGGACAAGAGGACTCTAGTTTGGCCAGTCATTGCATCGTTGGGTGAGGATTTAGATACAGTTATTGATGCACCTGATGTGGACAACATCGGGGCAATGGTTGAGTATGAGTAGTGGTGGATACTACGATGATGGTGGGGAAAGGGACCACTGGAAGGCATAGAGGCAGCAGCAACTAGTAGGGAGGATGGAGATGCACCAGGAGATGATTAGGGAGCTCTGTTGGAGGATGCGGACATGGTAGAGGTGGATGATGTGGGGGAGGATTTTGGGGTGTCAGATCAACTAGAGATGTAGGACATCCTGGAGCAGTGGGAGCTAGAGCAGCCTACCTTTTTGGAGATGTCAATGCCTCAGGTAGTCTCGAGGGATATTAAGGCAGGGTTGCATGCTGAGAATGCATAATTGGAGGGGCTAATTTAGATGCAGGATGAGGAGCTCAGGGATGCATTGTGGGAGAGGGATCTCCTGTGAACGCAAATGGTAGAGTAGGAGAATGCATTGGCTACGTACCACTGACAGGATGGGGATACCGATGTTGTGTGGGAGATTCATCTCCTATGGACGCAACTGGTGGAGAGGGATAGGACATTGGCACAACATGATGAGAACTTGGCCACAGTTCATCAGTGGGAGATGGACTTGATTTGGCATTGTTTTGAGATGGAGGCAGATATTATTCACCTCAGGGGGAAGATTCCTACGGCTAGTGTAGGCGGATCATCGTTTTGCACAAGAGGGAGTGATACTAAGTAGTCAACATCCTCTTGGCACAGGGGACTGGATGAGGGAGGCACTAGTAGGTGTGATGCGAGGGCTAGCAGTAGCCACCCTGAGGGGTCCCATAGGACCCACACCACGAGGGGTAGTTCTCGTCGCATCGATCCTGCATGATCATAGTGGTCGACACCCTAGGCTTGGGGGTTTTTGAGTTTTTGCTTTATTTTTGTGGGGTCAAAGGACTGGTTATTGTAGCCTGCGAGCATTTTTTTTAATGATATATATATATAGATGACCTTCTTTGTGTTTATACACTTTTCATGGTTTGTTTTTCCGTTTATGCATAGTTATTGATGATGATGTATGCATGTGGTATTATGAATGCGATGTGTCTAAATATATGATGTATGCATATGGAATAAATGAAATGAGTTGTTGATAACTTGTCGATGGCACCATAGACTGTACAAGAGTGACTGGATTTTTGTACTTATGGGGTGGCTTTGTGTAATGATTGTGCATGTGATAACTTTGTTTTTGTATTTTGCATATCTTTTGATGGTGATGTACGTAATGGAATGTACCAGTTGTTTTTTTTAAATGTAGTTAAGCTTTTCTAAGATTCATATATTTTAACTAACTAGCCAAGACTATACATTTATCTCACAAGACTTTTGAACAAGGTATAAATTTGACTTAAGTTAAACTAAGTTATTTCACATCCTTGTGTGTGAAATTGAGTTCATTTATGTGGTATTTGTCAGGATACCACCAGTGCTAGATAGGCTATCAACCAAACCTGTATTGAGGATCACCTAATTAGCTCCACTAACTTCGTTGTTGTATTTAGTAAGATTAATCCATGGGACAATCTAAGGTACCATACGCTAGCTCATACACATGCAAACATTGGTCTGCTCACACGCAAAGCTAATGTGAGAGACATATCGTCATGCATTTAGGATATTGTCATTGCCAGGTAGGCTATCCCCAAAACCCATAATGAGGATCACCTGGATGGTTTTCAAATGCTAAGAATTCTAGGGTTTCATGTTCAGGATTTTTATTTGCTCAATGTGTTAGGATACATTCTCGTATACATAGTGATGAAAATCACTATTTATTTTTCTCTTTTGTTTTTCTTTTTGAGCAAGGATTTTGAATAGTGGTGATAACCACTATTATTTGATTTTGGATATTGAACTTCGTAAGGTTGAGCTTATAGGTTTTTGGATTATGAACAACCTTGATCATCTTGTCCTTGGGGATGACTACCCATCTTGTTCAGGAACGTGTAGTACGAATCCTTATGACTTTGGGAATCAAAGGGTATTAGGGATATTATGAAGTAAGGGCATTGATATTTTAGGCCTTGGGGATGACTACCCATCCTTGTTCAGGGACGTGTAGTACAAATCCTTACAAATTTGGAGACCAAAGGTGATTGTGATGATGGATTTTTGGGATTTTACTTTGGAATGGCATTGATCCTTTTAGGCCTTGGGGATGACTACCCATCCTATTCAGGGATGTGTAGTACAAATCCTTACAACTTTGGAGACCAACGGTGATTCGAATTTTTTCTAGTGGTGAAAACCACTATTTATTAGGGGGAATTGATGGGGAAGATCTTGTCCTTTTGTCAATTCTCAGCACTCTTGAACCATTTGCACAAGGGGATGAGTTGGATAATATTTCACCTATGGTACCCTAGACTGCTTTGTAGTTTCTCTTGCATTTACACAGCTCAGGAATTATTTTATGTGTTTTAACTTGTGTAGGGATGTTACATAACGAGGCGTGACCCATTTAAAACTTTCCCTTGTAAAATCCATTTAAATTTGTATAGTTTTTTGCTAGAAATTTAAAGAGAGCTGAATGATGAAAATCCTACATACATTAGGAGACAACTGACTATGCTAGAAATGGGGATGGTGTTATTCTAGATGTATGTGTTTATAAAATGGGTGGAATGTGTAAAATGAATGAATTGTCGAGCAATTACAGTCTATGGTGTTTGGGACATGTATGACTAGCAAATATGCAATGTGTGGATGCGATGCCTAATGCAACTTATATTTTTGTATTTTGATTTTTACGAGTATGCATGGAATGGAGATGCAATTTTTTTGTTTATTTTTGATGATTTTATTGTTTTTGTTTGTTTTTGAATATTTGTTTTGACCAAGTGGTTATGGTAACCCTTGGAGATTTTTGTGTGACCAAAGGGTTTATGGATACCTTTGGGGCATTTTTGGGGTTGACCAAATGATTGTGGGAATCCTTGGAGCTTTTGGTTTGACCAAAGTGTTTATAAATACCTTTGGGGCATTTTGGGTTGACCAAGTGATTACGAGAATCCTTTGAGATTTTGGGTTTGACCAAGCGATTGTGAGAATCCTTGGAGCTTTTCGTTGGACTATGGCTCTCTAAATGTGGAATGGCCTCAAATGACTGATGTTCAAGGGTTCTAGCTCTTTGATTCCTTCAAGAGAGGTGAGCCGGTATGTTCCAGGTCCTATTTTACTATCAATCACATAAGGACCTAACCAGTTTTCTATGAACTTGTCCCTTAGATGGGACGATAAATTAGAATTCTGTTGGTTCTCTTTTAAGACCAAGTCACCAACCTGAAAGTCCCTTAGGTGAACCTTCATGTTGTATGCTTTCTTAAGTCGCTCTTGATAGATACACAAATTCTCGAGAGCATTGACGTGTCATTTGTTGAGCAACATCAGTTGGTCTAACTAGGCCTGTTGCGCATTGTCATCATCGATGAACTCTTGCATTGAAATGTGCAGTGAATGGATTTCCAACTCGAGAGGCATGACAGCCTCGAAGCCATACACCAACAAAAATGGAATTGCTCCAGTGGACATCTGAATGCTAGTGCGATAAGCCCACATGGCAAGTAGGATTTGAATGTGCCAATCCTTATGACTGTCTGTGATGGTCTTTTTGAGGATGGCAACTAGCTTTTTTTTTACGCCTCTACTTGCCCATTTTCCTGCGGATAATAGGGTGTTGAAAAACTGTGCTGATTTTTGTATTTTGTTTTCAAAGCACGCACATCTTTGTTCTTGAATGACGTCCCATTATCCGAGATGATCTTGGATGGAATACCAAAATGACTTATGATGTTATGCAAAATAAACTCCGCAATGCATGTTCCAGTCGTAGAGGTTAGCGAAATTACTTCCACCCACTTGGTGAAGTACTCTGTGGCCGTTATGATGAACGTGTGATGACCTGACGATGTAGGGGAGATATTTTTGAATAGATAGAAGCTCCACTATGAAAAAGGCCAAGCCAATTGGATCGGTTGCAATGCCTAAGAAGGTACATGTTTCAAATTAGCATGATGTTGACACTTCACGCACTTCTTTACATATGCGCAACAATCTCACTCTAAAGATGGACAATAATAACCCATGCAGAGAATACACTTTGTGATGGCCATACCACTGAAGTGGCCATCGCATGTACCATCATGGGCTTGGGTGATCACCCAAGTGGACTCCTACTTGTCCAAGCAATGAATGAGGATTCCATCATAGCTTCGACAATACAAAATGTCTCCTAACAAGACATGTTTTTTCGCTTTCTATTTAAATGATCTTTTTGCGGCTTGTGTCAATCCAAGTGGGAGGTTACCTAGGTTGAGGTAATCCCTTATGGGTGTGTACCAATCCTGCTAATCAAAAACCTCAATGGTATGAATGGTCAATCCCTCTTGAAGTTCATCCCAAGCAAAAGCTGAGCGGGAAAGAACTTGTAAAAACAATGTTGTGTTGCTATTAAGGGGAGTCAGTGAGAACAAGGACCCCTAACTGGCTTGAGTCAAACAATCATGGATTCGAGAGAACCTATCCTGAGATGGTTCAATTTATATCAGGTGGATTCTTGGTGTTAGATCAGAGCCTACACTCTCCATCATGGATTATGATAATGTTTTGACCTGAATGGTTGTCATCTCACTGGAAGGGTCTTGTGGGATTAGTGACCCCAAGGAGGCCATAGTGTCCATAAAATGATTCGATGATCAAGGGAGTGCCTCGATGTTGTACCATTCAAGTTGTGCTAGTAATTTGTCCATAAGGGCTTTGTAGACCTGTAGAACTGGACATTTACATTGGAATACCCCTTTGACTTGATTGACAATTAACAACAAATCACCAAAGATGTTTAAATGTTTGATGTTCATGGTGACTTCTTTCTGAATACCTATGAGCAAGGCTTCGTATTCTACATTGTTGTTGGTGCACGGGAAGTCTAATTTAAATGACAGAGGCATTGGATCCCCTTGTGGAGTGAAGAATACAATTCCTACGCCACCTCCTTGCTCACATTTAGAACCATCGAATAATAGGGTCATGTCAGCCTATGACTCAGGCTCATCAGAATCTGGTGATTCTAAAAAATGGAAGACCCCATCATCAGGTAGTTCTATGGTCATAGGTTGATCTTCTTCAATAAGAGCCTCTACTAGTTGATCGGTGATGACTTGAACTTTTATGGATTTCTATCCAATGAATTCTATGTCAAACTCCATCAACAACATGATCCATTTTGCCATGTGGCTACTATGATAAGTACGACTCATCATGTATCACAATGGATTCTCCTTAGACACAACATATGTCGTATTGTTAAGCATGTAGTGGCATAGATTTTGGTAGCAAACACCACTGCCAAGTAGAGCTTCTCAACATATGCATAGTTAAGTTCATAACTGACTAGGGTGCGGCTAAGATAGTAAGTAGCATGTTCTTTATGTAGTTCATTTTTCTAGGATAGCATGGCACCCAGTGCCACCTCGCATAGCTGATATGTATAAGTAGAACGACACTCCTGGTCTAGGTGGTGCCAATACTAGTGGTGAAGCCAAGTATTATTTGATGTCGTCAAAGGCTGACTGGCACTCGTCATCCCAGTGAAATGCTACCCCCTTGTGAAATAATTTATTCATGGGTTGGCACTTGTCAGATAGTTGCACTATGAAGCGCTTGATTGATGCGACCTTTCCCTGCAGACTTCTGAGCTGCTTGATGGTAGTTGGGGGAAGCATTTCAATGATTACCTTAAATTTGTGTGGGTCTACCTTGATTCCTCGGTTGGAGACTATGTAACCCAAGAGCTTTCCACATGTGATGCCAAATATGCACTTCTTGGGGTTTAGTCTAACTTTATGTTCCATGAGGCGATCGAGGATCTTGCTTAAGTCATCGAGATGATCTGGGTGCAAAAGAGATTTGGCCAACAAATCATCCATGTAATATTCCAAATTTTTATGCATGTGATCATGGAAGATGTATGTCATGGCACGTTGGTAGGTGGCGCTAGCATTTTTAAGGCCAAATGGCATGACCTTATAACAAAATGTCCCCCAAGGCGTTGTGAACACCATTTTTAGTTGGTCCTAAGGATTGATACAAATTTGATTGTATCCCGAGAAACCATCCATGAGGGAAAGCTTTTTATGGCCCATTGTTGAAGAACACAAGCTTATACTGAGAGGGGGGGTGAACAGTATAAGACCACTTTAAACTTTTTCCTTCAACTTTCAAATTAATATTATGCAGTGAATAGATAGCAGTATCAAAAACAGTAATCAAAGCAATGCACAAAACACCATCCACAATAGAGACACAACAATTTACGTGGTTCACCCAATGCGGGCTACTCCACGGATAAAATATTTCACTAAATTTTATCAACTCAAATTCTGGGAAACCTTTCCCGATTACAAAGTTTATGGGCACCAACCCAAAGGAGACACCAATCCCCTAGCTCTACTCTGTCGGTGATCCTCTAGAAGACCTCTGCCTCCTTTGCCCTTAGCAAGTGGAACTCTATCCACAGAAGACACCTGTCTTCCCTGCTCTGGCTGGAGACCTCTGTCCTCAACTCTTTCACCTCCAAAGTTGGTCCTCGAATTTGCACTAAACACAGTCCTTCGGTTCAGCACAAATGTCCTCGTTCTCTTCCTCTATTCTGCACCAAACACAGTCCTTCGGTCTGGCACAAATGTCCTCGAAATTGCACCTCTATGCAATCACAACAGCACTCGATCAAACATCAACTTATGCACCTCTACGCAATCACAACAGCATGATCTTCGTGCACTCTGCTTCCTTGCAATCTCTCTCACTTAGAAGATTCGATGGAATGCACTCTGTACACTGTAATCGAATTTGCACTCTGCTTCTCGACGATCGAACTTCTCCCCGCACTCTATCTGTGAAAGTCGCACTTCGAACGCACACTTCGATCGATGCCAAAATCTCTTCAAACAACCCTCCTTTTATACTAACATAATCAAGATCTAAACCTTGGTCTTAGTCAGTTGTTATGCAAATGCAAACCCTAACTCCGTCGGCTGCATGCCCTAATCTTCGTCGGCCCAATTTTAACTCTATCGGCTTCAACCGCCTCTATGGTTCAGTAGCTTCTATCGTGAAACCACAACATGTCGTGATATCGTGACATTTTTGCAGCCGTACACTTTCGTTTGGCTATTGTCGCGATATCGTGACACTTTTGCTTTTGTCTCCTTGACTACGTTCTTGTCGCGATATCGTGACACTTCTTCTTTGCTGACGTCATCTTCACTCCTGTCATGAAATCGTGACACTTTAGTCTTCTTGGTCTTCTTCTAGGCTTGCACTAGCGAAAATGGAACATGTCATGAAATCGTGACACTTTCGCTGCCTTGAGCTTCTCTCTGCCTTATACCCACGAAACTGGAACATGTCATGAAATCGTGACGCTTTCACCTTCGAGCTCTTCCTTCTTGAATTCATCGTGAAATCATGACGCTTCTTCTGTTGAAGACTTGCTAACTATTTTTGTCATGAAATCGTGACACTTTCTCCAACTGAATGCTGCCATCTCAACCTTCGTGAAATCGTGACACTTTCTTAGCTTTTTCAACTGTCATGAAATCGTGACACTTTCGATCCGTACAACTTCTTTGTAGCCTATCATGAAATCATGATGCTTCTCATTTCAGACTCTTCCCTTTGTTGCATGTCACAAAATCATGACAGTTCTCACTTAGCTTTTAGCATGTCGTAAAATCGTGACAGTCCTCACTTAGTCTTTTGAAGCATGTCATGAAATCATGACACTTTTTGAGATACTTTATCTCTTTAACTTCTGATGTGATTCACACTCGACTCTCCTTCGCATCATGTCATGAAATCGTGACACTTTTTCTTCCTTACAACCTTCCTATGCATTATGTCACGAAATCGTGACACTTTCCACCTTGCTCTCTTTCTGCCAACATGTCACGAAAATCGTGACTTTCCTTCTTCTTTCTATTTCCAACATGTCACGAAATCGTGACACTTTTTCAAAAAGCTTTCTCTCTCCTCCTAAGTCGCGAAAATGCGACATGTCGCGATATCGCGACACTTTTCCAACTTACTTTCTTTCGAACCTGTCAAGCCGAACCTTCAACAAAACACATTATTTTACATCAAATCAAATTCTTTCAAAAAGCTTCTTGACATCAATGACAACTTATTCACTTGAGCAAATGCAATGTACTCAAGGTACCCAAAATTGCCAACAATCTCCCCCTTTGTCATTGATGGCAACCCTTTACTAAAAACACGTCTCAGGAGCTAAAACTGAAACCAACCGTGCTAACAGCTGAGAATCTCCTTTTAAAGTTTTGCTCCCCCTGACTTGAAGCTTTCCTCTTCACATTGAAGCTCTCCCCCTTACTCATATCTCTCCCCCTTACTCAAATCTCTCCCCTTTGTCATCAATGGCAAAGGGTCACCTTTGGGGCTCGGGACTAAGAATGAGCTTCTTAGCTTAGTCCCTCCCCCACCTCCTGATGAGGTGATTAATTTTGGGGTGGGAGTACAACTCCCAATTTCTCCCTTAGATACTCAAACGTATCTCTTGGAAGAGGTTTTGTGAAGATATCTGCAATCTGCTCTTTAGTAGACACATATTCTACCTTGACTTGCTTGTCTTGCACTTTCTCCCTTAGAAAGTGATACTTGATGGAAATATGCTTTGTCCTTGAGTGCATTACCGGATTTTTGGAAATACTTATGGCACTTGTATTATCACAAAATATGGAGATGGGTTGTTCATGCTTGACTTTGAAATCCTCCAAGGTGGTTTTCATCCATAAAACCTGTGTACACCCAGCCACTGTTGCTATGTATTCAGCCTCTGCCGTAGATAAGGAAACTGAAGGTTGTTTCTTACTTAGCCAAGAAACCAAACTCTTTCCCAGAAAGAATGCTCCACCACTGGTGCTTTTCTTGTCATCATTACTGCCTGCCCAATCTGCATCTGTATAGGCTGTGAGAGTGAAATCATCACCTTTGGGATACCAAAGCCCAAAGTCCATAGTGCCCTTCAGATATCTGAATATTCTTTTAACTGCTATAACATGAGAATCTTTAGGAGCTGCCTAAAATCTGGCTACTAACCCAACAGCCTGCATGATATCTGGTCTGGTAGCTGTAACATATAATAAACTGCCAATCATTGATCTGTACAACCTCTGATCTGCCACTGGAGATTCATCATCTTTACTCATCTTGCACCCTGTAGTCATTGGAGTACATACAGGTTTGTTGTCCATCATCCCAAATTTTTTCAACATTTCTTTGATATACTTTCCTTGAGAGAGAAATATACCATCTTTTGATTGAGCAATCTGAAGACCTAAAAAGAATGACAGCTCTCCAATCATAGACATCTCAAATTCCTTCTGCATGGTGTTAGCAAAATCTTTGCACATCTGAGTATTATTTCCCCCAAAAATGATATCATCAACATAGACAACTACAATCAGCATATCATCACCTTCATCCTTAATATACAAATTGCTATCTGCCACACCTTTCCTGAAGCCTTGCTCATGAAGGTACCTGTCAAGTCTTGAGTACCAAGCCCTAGGTGCTTGCTTTAACCCATACAAGGCCTTTTTTAGTTTACACACATAGTCTGATTGATCTGAGAGAGACACGCCTTCTGGCTGTTCTATGTAGACTTCTTCATCCAACACTCCATTTAAAAAAGTTGACTTTACATCCATTTGATACACCTTGAATGCTTTGAAGCTTGAAAGGGCCAAAAACATTCTGATAGCTTCGAGACGAGCAACAGGAGCGAACGTCTCTTCGAAATCCACACCTTCTACTTGAGCATAACCTTTGCAAACCAACCTAGCTTTGTTTCTGACAATCTTTCCATCCTCATTGAGTTTATTTCTGAATATCCATTTTGTGCCAATGACATTCTTGTCCTTAGGTCTTGGAACCAAATCCCAAGTTTCACTTTTCTCTATTTGATTTAGCTCTTCATCCATTGCTTTTACCCAAAATTTATCTGCACATGCTTCACTGAAATCTTTTGGCTCAATCTGAGATAATAATGAAACATTTGTAGAATCGTGTGAAGGAATGACTCTTCTTCTAGTTTGCCTATTGTTTGGATCACCAATGATCAAATATTTGGGATGATGTTTCTGAACATATCGTGAAGGAGTTTTGGGAAGCAGTTGTTGTCTTTCCTCTTCTTCATCTGAAACCTCTCTGAATTCTTCTTGACAAATTTCATCACCGATTTCCTTGACAGGTTCTCTTATCCCTGTCTTTTCATCAACTCGTTACATTTATGCTCTCTACGACTGTATGCGTTCTTTTGTTGAAGCATCTGTAAGCCTTGCTTCTGTTGGAATAACCAAGAAAAATTCCCTCATCACACCTAGGATCAAACTTACCCAAATTCTGATCTTCCCTTCTGATGAAGCACTTACTCCCAAACACTTTGAAATGTTTTACTGTAGCTGGTCTTCCTTTCCACAACTCATAAGGAGTTTTATGATGATTGACTCTAAGTTGGGCCCTGGTGATAATGTAGACTGCTGTACTGATCGCCTCTTTCCAGAAACCATCTGAAAGTTTTGACTCATTTAACATAGCTCTAGCCATATTTTCAATAGTTCTATTTTTTCTTTCAACTACTCCATTTTGTTGAGGAGTCCTTGCTGCTGAATATTCTCTTTTGATTCCTTGTTGCTCACAGTATTCCACAAATTCATTAGAAGTGAATTCTCCTCCTCTGTCCGATCTTAAGCATTTGATTCTCTTGTCAGTCTCATTTTCAATCATTTCTTTGAAAGCTTTAAATTTTTCAAAAGCTTCAGATTTTTCTTTGAGAAAAGTAACCCAAGTCATTCTAGAATAATCATCTATAAACAGCATGAAGTAGCTTTCTCCCTGAATGCTCTGAGTTTCGGTGGGGCCACATAAATCAGTATGAATAAGATCTAATGGTTTTGAAGAAGTATACCCTTTTGATTTAAAACTGGTTCTGGTCTGTTTTCCATGTTGACAAGGACCGCAAATGGTGTTATGGGGCCTTTTTATTTTGGGCAAGTCTCTAACTGCTTCCTTGTTACTAATATTGACAAGATTATCAAAGCTCAAATGCCCCAATATTTTATGCCATAACCAACTCTCATCTTCTTGAGTTAGAAAACACTTTTCCCTTTTTATCTCACTTAGCATGTAAAGATTGTTTGGAGTCCTTGTAGCACTAGCAATGAGTTTTCCATTTTTTTCTTTACGTATCTCACATCTATCTGAAAAGAAAGATACTATGTGTCCTTGATCACAAAGTTGACTCACACTTAGAAGATTATGTCTTAGGCCTTCTACATAAAGCACATTTTCTATTTTGGATTTCCCATCCAAACTAAGAGTCCCTTTACCACAGATTTTAGTTGACCTGTTATCTCCAAAACTAACTGTTCCTTTGTTTGTGTTTTTTAAGGCCAAAAACTTTTCCTTTTCACCGATCATATGTTTTGAGCAACCACTATCAAGATACCATTTCTCTACTTTGTCTTGAGCATGAAAAGCAGTTTGAACTATCATTGACTTAGATTTGATCTCATTTCTCTTTTTAGTGAACTCAAGGCTAGATCTATCCAAACCGCACATCCTTGCTATATGCCCAAAATTCTTGCACTTGTAACACATGACATTTTTATCCATAAGAGGTGCAAAAGAGTTAACATTTTCCTTACTATGGCTATTCACGGATTTATTGCAATGCATAGCTTTGTGACCAAATTTCTTGCAAGAAAAACAGTAGCCATGGAAAGTATTATGTAACCTGTTTTGATGCCTTGGATGATTGTTCTTCTTGTGACCAACTCGGAATCCATCGTTCTTCAGGATGAAGATTGATCTTGCTGTCTCTTCTTCCTGTCATGATGCTTGAGAACAGAACTCTCTTCCCTAAAATTTTCTTAAAGCCCAAAAGAATTCACTTTTGAGATCGAACTTAACCTCTTCATCATTTTCTGAATCCGTATGTTCTTCTGATAGATCCTTCTCCAAGCTGTTAGGCTTTTTCTGGAGAGACCCGCTCTGATACCAATTGAAGAACACAAGCTTATACTGAGAGGGGGGGTGAACAGTATAAGACCACTTTAAACTTTTTCCTTCAACTTTCAAATTAATATTATGCAGTGAATAGATAGCAGTATCAAAAATAGTAATCAAAGCAATGCACAAAATACCATCCACAATAGAGACACAACAATTTACGTGGTTCACCCAATGCGGGCTACTCCACGGATAAAATATTTCACTAAATTTTTATCAACTCAAATTCTAGGAAACCTTTCCCGATTACAATGTTTATGGGCACCAACCCAAAGGAGACACCAATCCCCTAGCTCTGCTCTAGTTGGTGATCCTCTAGAAGACCTCTGCCTCCTCTGCCCTTAGCAAGTGGAACTCTATCCACAGAAGACACCTGTCTTCCCTGCTCTGGCTGGAGACCTCTGTCCTCAACTCTTTCACCTCCAAAGTCTGGTCCTCGAATTTGCACTAAACATAGTCCTTCGGTTCAACACAAATGTCCTCGTTCGCTTCCTCTGTTCTACACCAAACACAGTCCTTCGATCTGGCACAAATGTCCTCAAAATTGCACCTCTACGCAATCATAGCAACACTCGATCAAACATCAACTTATGCACCTCTATGCAATCACAACAGCATGATCTTCGTGCACTCTGCTTCCTTGCAATCTCTCTCACTTAGAAGATTCGATGGAATGCACTCTATACACTACAATCGAATTTGCACTCTACTTCTCGACGATCGAACTTCTCCCCACACTCTATCTACGAAAGTCGCACTTCGAACGCACACTTCGATCGATGCCAAAATCTCTTCAAACAACCCTCCTTTTATACTAACATAATCAAGATCTAAACCTTGGTCTTAGTCGGCTATTATGCAAATGCAAACCCTAACTCCGTCGGCTGCACGCCCTAATCTTCGTCGGCCCAATTTTAACTCTATCGGCTTCAACCGCCTCTGTGGTTCAGTAGCTTCTACCGTGAAACCACAACATGTCATGATATCATGACATTTTTGCAGCCGTACACTTTCGTTTGGCTATTGTCGCGATATCGTGACACTTTTGCTTTTGTCTTCCTTGACTACGTTCTTGTCGTGATATCGTGACACTTCTATCTTTGCTGACGTCATCTTCACTCCTATCACGAAATCGTGACACTTTAGTCTTCTTGGTCTTCTTCTAGGCTTGCACTAGCGAAAATGGAACATGTCACGAAATCGTGACACTTTCGCTGCCTTGAGCTTCTCTCTGCCTTATACCCGTGAAACTGGAACATGTCACGAAATCGTGACGCTTTCGCCTTCGAGCTCTTCCTTCTTGAATTCATCATGAAATCATGACGCTTCTTCTTTGAAGACTTGCTAACTATTTCTATCATGAAATCATGACACTTTCTCCAACTCAATGCTGCCATCTCAACCTTCGAAATCGTGACACTTTCTCATTCGCAAGCTTTCTCTCAACCTGTCATGAAATCGTGACACTTTCTGCATCCGTACAACTTCTTTGTAGCCTGTCATGAAATCGTGACGCTTCTCATTTCAGACTCTTCCCTTTGCTGCATGTCACGAAATCATGACAGTTCTCACTTTGAGCTTTTCAACATGTCATGAAATCAT
This sequence comes from Wollemia nobilis, assembly GCA_028583015.1. Classification (NCBI taxonomy): domain Eukaryota; kingdom Viridiplantae; phylum Streptophyta; class Pinopsida; order Araucariales; family Araucariaceae; genus Wollemia; species Wollemia nobilis. The sequence continues at coordinate 2,411,116 of JAQPPZ010016363.1, read as the reverse complement.
GACAGTCCTCACTTAGTCTTTTGCAGCATGTCACGAAATCATGACACTTTTTGAGATACTTTATCTCTCTTTGAACTTGTCATGAAATCATGATAGTTCACACTACGGACTCTCCTTTCTGCATCATGTCACGAAATCATGACACTTTTTCTTCCGTACAACCTTCCTTGCATTATGTCACGAAATCGTGACACTTTCCACCTTGCTCTCTTTCTCTGCCAACATGTCACGAAATCACAACATTTTTGCCAACTTCTTCTCTCTATTCCAACATGTCGCAAAATCCTGTTCAACATGTCACGAAATCGTGACACTTTTTCAAAAAGCTTTCTCTCTCCTACCTAAGTCGCGAAAATGCGACATGTCGCGATATCGCGACATTTTTCCAACTTACTTTCTTTCGAACCTGTCAAGCTAAACCTTCAACAAAACACATTATTTTACATCAAATCAAATTCTTTCAAAAAGCTTCCTGACATCAATGACAACTTATTCACTTGAGCAAATGCAATGTACTCAAGGTACCCAAAATTGCCAACAACTATAGCGTCTACCAATGTGTCGATGCTAGGCAAGGGGAAATCATCCTTAGGACTCACTTTGTTTAGATCTCAAAAATCATTTCATGTGTGAATCCTCCCGTAAGGCTTTTTAACTGGCACCATGTTAGACAACCATAGTGGGTAATCAAAGCAGATGACAAACTGTGCATCCAACAACTTTTGTAGCTCATCTTTGACCATTAAGGCTACTATTGGATGCATCTTACGTAGTTTTTGATTTACTGGCTTGACTATTGGATCAAGCGTAAGATTATGCGTGACTAGCTACGGGTCTAGCCCTGGTATGTCTTTATAAGACCATGCAAAAACCTCCTTCTTCTCTTTGAGAAGGGTAAGTATTTGGCTTGCTCTTCGAGGGATAGACTTACCCCTAGCTTGATGATTTGCAAATTCATTGGATCTGAGACGATGTCTACGTCAGTCGTTTCCTCGACCAACATGTGGGACCCGTCCTCCAACTAGTGTGGATTTGGGATCAAGTGGATATCGTTTGCTGAATTTAGATCATCATTCGAAACATCGGGTTCCTATTCAACATGGAAGACATCCTGAGTCTATCATGGGGTGAAATGGAACATCCCATTGCAATGCTAGTACTCTGATGGGGATGGCGATGCGTCAGCGCGATCCCAGTCTATAGCATCTAGGTCTAGATGCAATGATCATGTTTGGTCAGCTAGATTATGGATGGGGGCGGTTATGTCAATGGAGATCATGTTGATGAAATGATTTTAGTCTCCATTACCATGGGTGTGGTTACTCGGACATCCTAGGTGATCTTTGTGCTCCGGATCTGGCTCTGTGGGTACTAGCATAAATGGATCGACCCTATGTGCGGATAAGAGGACAAGATCTTCCCTAGACACTGATGACTCTATAGGATCTTCAAGTGGAAGGTGATCTCTGTATACCTGGAGCGACGGGTGCAGTAATTGGTCCAACTACGCCAGGTTGAGGTGCCACCTATGTCTCGGCCCGATGTGTAACTGTTCAAACATGTCATCTATGTCCAAGGGATATTGCTGCTATCGCATATGATTGAGATAAGCCATCTCAGTTTCATCTTCATAATCACTATCGGAGATCCAAAGGCCTTCGTTGGCTCCGACAACTATTTACGACATATGAAGCTCGTTCTGCTCGAGAAAATGAATGTGGTCCCATTGGGGTTGTTCCACTCTCTACGGGGGGACCTGATTCTCTTGAGGTGGCATATGCTCAATTAGAGCATCCAAAGGGAACATTTTTAGGAAGCTCTCCTGATAATCATCCATGGGAGTCACTTGTGAATGATTGCTATCAGACTCGAAAGGATCCCAAGGTGCTACCTCATACTTTGAATCATCTTTTGAAGACCCTTCTTGGTCTTGTCCATATCCCTCTTGTAGGTGAGTCCTCAAACTTTCTCCCTTTTTGGCCGAAGGGAAAGGGTTGTTAAGGTCAACAAGGTTGGTTGTTAGTAATGGGATATAATCTCCCAATGTATATGTTGTGTTACGATTGGCATATGGACCTAATGCCAACCCATCCTTGTTGTCTATCCCTAGGCCTTGCATGTTCTCTACCAAGATGTCCAGGGGGAGGGGGTGGTTGAACCCTACTTCTGACTTGTCGTACGACATTTGATATCTTGGTTGGCAAAGAACACGCACTCCTTACTCATACCTACCCAAACCATATCCATGCCAATTACATTGGCCAAGATATCTTAATGCAAAGTTTGGGTTGGACAAATAGTTGACGTCCTCAGCAAAGGGCTCTTCATCTTCATCTTCTTGCATGTAAAATCCAACGCCATTATACAGGCCCCCATAAACAAAGTTTTTCTGATTGGGTGGGTAGCCTAGAGGAACCACAGAGCCGATGGGTATTCGAGGTCTCCCCATGTCCTGCATGGACTCAAGTGTGGGTGTTTCTACAATGTTCCACACTAGATACTCCCCCAATCTTGTGTTGGCCATCTCAACAGTGATCATTGGTGGTTGAGGGGGAGCAAATGGGAGTTCTTCCGGAGTCCACTCCATGTAGGGTGAACTCGGCATCTCGACTTCCATTCGGCTAGGCATATCTTTGGTAGAGATGGTTGAGACTATGGGTGGTTCCTATTCTAGGGGTTTCTTTCCCTTGTCCTTTGGTGTGGCCATCGTAGGTGGCATCATTGTTGAAGGACCAGATGAGGAATATGGACCCATCTTGGGATTTGATGGACTTGTCAATGGGGAAGCCTACGAAATTGGACCCTGTTTAGATGGATTCAACTAAAAATCCAAATGCATTGATGAAAGGGTTGACTGCGACATTAGTTGCACTGTATTGCAGTACTTGAAGGGCTCTAAGTCTATCAAGACTGCATGCACCTGTCCTTCAAATGTATACTTTAGGCACTGATGATCTATTGAACAGACACACTTCATGTCCCTGATCCAAGTCCGTCCCAGCAAGATATTATAGGCCATCTCATCTTCCAAGATGTGGCACAATGTATGAATAATATTTTGTCCCACTTGGATGGGTAGGACAATTATGACAACCGTCGAGCATATTACATCATTGAATGCTCGAAGGGTATATGTGGAGGCCACGATGTGAGATGTCAACAACTTCAGATGTTTCAATGCTGTTGTTGTAATGATATTACTAGATGATCCAGTGTCCACCAAAACCCTCTTATACGAAATCCCATTGACCCATGCAATGACGTGTAGGGGTGGATCCGCCACATCACCAGTCATCGATTTCAATTCATCTTCTCTAAAGGTGATGACTGGTTCTATACATTTTTTTACATGTCCCACGAAGTTGTTGAAAGAGTTTGCTTCATGGGGCTGCAACTCGATGGCTTTTAATATCTCCATTAGAGCCTCCCGATGGGGCGTTGATTATTGAATGAGCTCATATATGAAGAGCCTAGCCGACGTGGTCCTTAGACTTTGGGTAAGTCTAGTCTAAATCATGGCCACTGGTCTAGGCGGGGGAGGTTGCATAGGGTGCTATTGAGGTTGCGACATAGATGGAACTTCTTTGGTGGCCATCGCGGGGGAAACTCCTGGGTACCTCCTATTCCTAGTCACTATGCTTATTATCCCTACATACCCCTGCATGGGGAAATTCTGTTGCACCTCATTGACTTAAAGGGGTTTTGCCTGTGCATCATGGGTAGGAAGGGGGTCTTTGAAAACTCTCATTTGTTGGTTATTTGGTGCTATGGGCTTGTCCACTACCAACATCTTGTTGTCGATTAGGTCTTGCACCAAGCCTTTAAACTTCTAACATGCATTAAGGTCATGTCCCTTTTGTCTATGGAACCTACAATACATGTCCTCCCTGTACCCCTTAGGATTTTGTGCATTGGGGTCTATGGTTTGAATCTCTGGCAGGTTGATCAAGTTTGCCACTGACAAGTGGTCAAACAGGGAGTCCCTAGACTCTATGTAAGGTGCAAATTGTTGCCTAGGGTGATGCTTCTAATTTTGTTCTTGCCTCTGGTTTTCTCTATCATAATTGTTAGGAGGCACTGCCTGATAGTTAGCCTTTTGAGGCTGTGTTGCTTATGCAGGCTTAGGGACGTTTATAGCAACCTGATTGACCACAGCGGGTTTCTGTTGCGTGGTCCCTATTTTGATGTTCTTAGACCATTATTTCTTCTTTGGCTTGGAAATCTCACCATCTTGTATCTTGATCTCCTCAATTATTCTGGCTTGCACCAGAGCTTCCTCAAGAGTGGCATATTGTTGTAGCTACAATAGCACAAAGATCGATCTCAAATAGCTCTTTGAGAACATTTGGGTCAGGTCGGACATGGGAGGGAGGTAGGGCAGCTTTGAAAGCAACATCCTCCACCGGTTCCCATATGCCACCATGGTTTCTTCCTCATACTGTCTGAGGCTAGCTAGGTCGCTTAGTGACACCTTTTTCTTGGTGTTGAATATGAAGCATTCGAGGAATGCATCCACTATATGATCCAAGTTACTAATGCTATGTTTTGGCAACTAAGTGAACCAAACTGAGGAAGGGCTTACAAATGTGGTTATAAATGTTCTTAGCAACAAAGCATCGTTGTCCTGAATACCAAAGCATTGGCTTAGGAATCTAGTCACATGCTCTTAGGCATACTCCTCCCCTCTAAAGAGTGCCAATTGGGTCAGTTTAAAGTGCTCATGGTATGGGGGTGCTGGCACTGATGGATGCACAAGGTGACTATGGAGTTGGCGTAAAGTAGGATTTTGGGGCCCAGAAGTCTTGGTCTCCACAGACTCTAAGCGCTCTAGCAACACTTTATATGCATCGGAAGATTTAATTTCTTCCTCCTTAGTTTGCTCCCATTGTGGGTTGCGGGGAACTTAAGGCCTATGGAGGGGTGGTTGGATAGCAGCCCCTCTACCTTGGTAGGGTATTTCAACCCACTCTTCTTCTTGTTCATACTCCTCATAGGATTATTGAGGAGTGCCTGGCCGAGACCTATAACCATGGATGGGTCCCCGTGGGGGGTGCCCATCATTGTTCCTGGGAGTGGCCTCCCGCGTAGGTCTAGGAGGTCTCGGAGGTAGCACTTGGTAAGGTTGCGGGGACCTATCTCACACCAAGGGGTTGCGCCTCTCATACACTTCTACTTTATGCACATGAGGGGTTGGGACCTTCTTAGGCACAGTGTTATGAAGCAATTCGACTGTCTAAAACTGAATGCGTTCTTTGCTAAGGTGGTACAGATGCTCTAACTATTGTTGATCTTGCCTGAGCTGCATGATTTGTTCTTGGTGGGCAGCATGTGTGGCAAATTCCAAGTCAATTTGATCTGTCATCTCATGTTTATGAAGCCTAGATGCCTCTCCTACATTTCTATCTCTGTCATGGTGACCTGAGACCCCTATGGGTTTCTTTCCTTTGTTGAGGTTAGCGACATTCACCTGAGGCTATGGCCTCAATGGGTGATTCTGATACATAGCAGGTGTCGAGATGCATCACTCCTACACTGTGTACTGCTCTTGAGGAATGTAGTGGTCTTCCTCATACTCCCATTCGTATGCATGAAAGGTGCAAGCAGAATTGTCTTGCCCTATTTGGATTTGGTCTAGTGTTTCTAACAGTAATAAGGGGTAGATGAGGGATGATGAAGTCATGTGGCCCCTCCTTATGGACCCTATGTTGCTCTAGCACTTCATCACTAGGCCACTCATAACGAGCATATAAGGGAGGCCTCATGTCTATGTTGAGTGACATGTGTAGGTTCTCCTCTTGAAAGGATCTATTCTGAGTGGGGGTGCCCCTCAAAGAGTTGCCTCTATAGTCCTATTTTGTGATGGCATGATGTGGACTATCTTGTGTGTCAGGCCACCAAGGCGGGATGACCAAGTCCTTAGGACTATATAGGAGGCGAATCGTTCCCCTTTGTGCACTCTCTACAGCTCCTGCCCATGATTGGGCTCAGCTATGCATGTACACCATGGTGATGTTTACCTAAAGATGTGTACATTTTTATCTTCTTTTAGGATTTCTTATGCTACACTAAATAGAAAGGAAACACACAATCAAAGCAATGGTTATCTTGTTTATAGATTAAAAGTGTGCCCTAAATCTGGTTTAGTGTGTTTTGATGTTCATTTTGATAGCTTTTGTAAAGAACATTTAAATGCAATATGATGGCTCTTATGACTCCCAAAAATGGTCGCCCCTTCGATATACCATTGCCAGGCTGATACACCAACCTCTCTATATACCCGCCCTTACGTGAGGGAAACTATTGGTACGTGAGAGCAGATGGTACATAGAACGTAGGTGGTATGGAAGGGGAATCACTCTATTTATGAAACATACCATAGAAGAATTATCCTCATGCACTGGGAATCACCTCCACTACACTTGGTTAGCTTTCGTCAGGATTTACGTCTAGCAACAGTCGCGATCGGGGTTATGTATGCAGTATCTCAAGCCAAGGTGGTGATGAAATCCACCATTGGTCTTGCTCAAGGGTTGGGGTTTTACGACCAAATCCGTATTATTTTAAATTACCACATGTTGTGTGGGGTTCTTTTTAAGTTGCATAAATGAAGGAAACAAGCATTCTCCTATGCAAGCAAATAACCAGAGAACAGAAAGCAAAAATTGACAGAAGGTGTTTAGGACCCCTACCTCTTCTTTGCCCAAATCGGATGTCTCTGAATTTCTACCCTGAAACTACATAGAGAGCTATTCATCCTTGGGTGAAATTAATAACAGAACTGTATTCATCATAGGGTGGGTTGAATGCCCATTTGTCCTTGGGTAAGACAAATTCCAGCTCTATACTCGTCATAGACTGAAATGAACAACAGTCTAGCATTTGAAAACTTGGTACCTGTAAGCAAAAACAAGCAACTTCTAATCAAAAATTTAATATTAAAATCAAGGGACAGAGGTCCCACCATGATCACCACTAAATGTATGAGGATACAAAAACAAAAATGAGAAGCCAAGATGCGATGCGAAACGAAACAACAGATAACGCTAAATCCTATGAATTGAAAGTGCATGAAAGGAGAGAAACATAAGCGAATTGAAACCAAATAAGAAGCCAATATGGAAGACAGCCCTTTTTATTGATATGCTTTAGAACTTGGTTACAATCCACCTCCTCCATTTTTAAAGGGCTAGGAGCGTTAAATAGTGTTCTTATCACATCCACAGATGGCATTCCTTCTTTCGTGTGCCCACATGTAGAATGGGCAGACCAAATGTCATCACCACTTGCATTGATGAGTCTTGACTCCTTGCTACTCATCTAAGTTCAAGATCCTACATTTAAGGAAATAGGAAACAATCAGTAGCACTTGTAGATAAAATGAAACATGCAATCCCCACGCCTACGATTAGTGAATGCGAAAAATGAATAAAACGATAACTAAAATAGATCCAAATGAACTAAAAATTTTATAGGGGCATGAAGACATCACCAAGAAGGCACTACAATTAGAATATTCAAAAAATTAGCCACAAATTTGTATTCGCTCTGGGGCGGGATGAATAGACCTACAACAAAGTATCAAAAAGCATAGTCCCAAATGTCACATCCAGGAAGTTCCAAATTAGCTGCAAATATGGGGTTAGCTAATTGGGGGTATTTTGTGAAGACACATAAGGTCAGATTTTCCCAATTTGGCCTCTATCACTAGGAATTTGATGATGCTACCTACAAGTTAGTAAAGGCGAGAAATGATAAAAACATGATAAAAATGCTCAAAATGATGTGAAGTTTGAATGACAATCTATATAATAAGTATGGAATCAGATTCAAAAATAAAATAAATGAAATCTACCACAAATTTCTATTTGCTCCGGGGTGGGGCGTTTAGAACTGTGATATTTTCGGGGTGCCCGAGGGCAGGACGCCCGCCATTTGAGACTCTGTTTCAGCACCAATCCACTTGGGATGGGTCCAAAACCTCTTATGGGGTGTTTTCAAAAAATTTGGTAGAATATTGTAGCCAAATGTTCAGGTTTGGGTCTAGATTGCGCTTCCAATAATCACCCAATAACCTCCCTCCAAAAGAGATATCAAGGATGTAAAAGCACAATCGATGGGTGAGGATATAATTTGGCAGCACTTCATTTCTCCAAATGCTCCTCTCTGTATATCCTTTGGGTGAGAAGACTCACCAATTTATAGACCTAGGGTCTCTCTGTTTGAATGCGCATTCGAGGGTGCCACTTGAGTTGCTTGTCCTATTTTGAGAGAAAATATTATTCCCTGATTTAGAGTCTCCTTGCATGAGGCCTCTAAAATAAAGACATGCATGACTGAAGTCTCTCTCCTTTATTTGAAGTTGTTCCTCACAATTGCATGGCCTGAAGTTGTAGTTAACTGGCAGACCTATCGAGGTTTGACTTTTTTCTAGTCAAACCTGCTATTCGCCTCACCCTGGGGTGAATGTTGCTAATCGTCCCTGGGTGGGACGAATACCAGTTTGTAATCGTCCCAGGGTGGGACGAGTAGGGAGAAAATTTCCAAAAGGTGTCAAAATGACTCTTGACCTTCCAAACTGCTATTGGGAGTGGTTAGGACCACTTTTTAACCTTTGGGGCCTGCCCTAGGTGCTGTGTGTGTCAATGCGATCGATGCTTGTTGTCACATAATCGGATTGGTGTTGTTTTGGTGTCTACACATTCCTTTATAAAGAGTGATATGGAGGAACTAATTCTCAAAATATTACTAGATATAAGGATGGTAATGTTAGGAAAGGAACCTATGGGTTTATTTTGTGGAACAATGGGTTTTCTAATATAGTGGTTATGGGAGGGAGTTTCCTACTAAAATGAGCATATTTTTTGCTATAGTGGCTAGTTGAAAAATCTATAGAAATCTATTTTCATTATATTTATAGATTTGAATGCTAACTCTAGACTCAATGCTAATATATTATAGATATAAGACTATGCATGCTATGGTCTTACTTCCCAAGGTATCCTATTCTAAATTCTTCTAAACTAAATGTTAGAATATATAAACCCTTCTTGAGGATACCTTTGAATGTAGGAAAACTGAGTGAGAAAAAAGAAGTTATCTTGTAGATCAAAAAATATCAATATGAGAGGTGCAACTACGTCAACCCATGACCTAATGCTTACCTTATAAATATTTATACCATTGTAGCACTTTGCCTCAAAGAGACAAAGCAAGAGTTCTTACCATTACATCTTCAAAGATGATATTATAAATAGTATCCAAGGCTAAAAAATGTTGACAATGCTCATAAGTCATATTTTCACTACCATCATAAACAAGTAAAACCTTTAATGAGAAATCTCATGAAGATCTAGTAAGCTAAGAGGTCTAGCACTATTCCATGCAAGATAAATTTTTCCTACCATGGATCTGGTAAGACACACTATGTGGTCATATGAGTAGTACTCAATAGGCTTTCGTGGCTTCCTAGTCCCATCACCATTTGATTTTGAGCCCTTTTTATTAGTAGAGTTACCAATATTTTTGGTTCTTGAAATAATAGAGTTACCAAATTAACATGAATTCTTTGCTTATAATGTCAAAACTATTCACCAAAATCTAATAAATTTTGGGTGAGACATTTTGTATCCCACCTAGTGTGCCAAAAATTCTTAGTCCAAAATTTGCCTAAGTGGATGATTTGCGTCCTTAAGACTTTGGCTAAGATTCGAAGACCTAGAAAAATTTCTAGACTAGCCTCTAGAGTAGGTTGGTTCCTATGGTACTAGCTAAAATAACAATGGGGTTATGACAAAAGGAATGAATGGAAAGAGTTAGAAGCTAGAAGTGAAATATAGAAAAGATTCATTCATAACAAGAGACATAATATCATAATAATCTTGGTCCCTTAAATAAGCTAAACTACGTGGCATAACAACTATAATTTGACATTGTAGAGCATTAATTAAACAAACACATACAAAGCTAAGAATTCTAGGAATTGAAAAAGTAGTAATCTAGGGAGATAACCAAAAAGTATAAAAACTTTAACAAAATACACCATTCATCCAATTATTTAGAAATGATTAATAATAATATTTTATTAAATCTTGAATGGTATATTAGGCTCTCGAAGGGAAAACTAGGGCATCCATTGGGTAAATAAAGTATTTTTTGGTTGTTACAAAATCAAAAATGAGATTGCTTTCCTAGGAGGGCACAATGGGGACACCTTCAGATCCTATATTAAAATACAAATTTTGTTTGTATATTTATTGAAGGAAAAATCACCAAAAAAGGCTAAAGAAGCGCAAAAAATTACACTAAAATGCTCTTTACAATTACTAGAAAAATATCAACATTCTAAAGAGTTAATGAATGCTTTCCATAGTAAGAAATAAGACCAAATGTTGTAATTGAGTAGAGTATAGTAGAAGAAACAATCCTATATAGAGCCAATAATGACTTGATCTATAAATTCATGGGTATTTTCTCCATCCTAAATTTTTTGTATTCATTGGTTTGGTAAAACTAGGAGCCTCTTTGTAAGTATTCTTTATGGTTTAATAGTAATGGATATTTTATTGTTATTTTTTACTCTTACCAATCATGACTTGATCCATAAATTCATGGGTATTTTCCCTACCCTAAATTTTTGGTATTCATGGGTTTGATAAAACTAAAAGCCTCTTGGTAAGTATTATTTGTGGTTTATTAGCAATGGATATTTTATTGTTAGTTTTTCCTCACTTGCAAACAAAAATATGGTTTTCAAATAAGAAAAGAGGAATCATAGTCTAACGTGATTATTTATTCAATCCTAGAGAGTGGGATTTGATCCTCAAATTAAACCCATTGATTTCTCTAGTTGGTCTATTTGTATGAAATCCCAATGGAATTTTATAGTGAGTAGGTATTGGAAATCATTGGTAATTTTCTTGGAATATATTTGGATGTATATAGAGACACAATGGAAGGAAATAAAAATGTTTATGCTAGATTATATATGGAAATTTATCTTAGATAGCCTTTGTTGACAGAGATAGAACTTGAACTTGTAGGTCTATCTTGGATTGAAAAACTATATTATAAGGTGCTACCCTTTAGGTGTAGAGTTTGCTACAAATATGGATATTTGACCTGATCCTTCCCAAAAAATATAATCATAAAAGTGGAGGCTCCTTTGTGAATGTCAAATATTTCTAATGAGGGTAATTCTATAGCAAATAAAGAATCAACCAACATTTATTAGGTAGGAGAAGCACACAAATATGGTTTTGAACAACCCAAAAGAAGAAGGTAAAATAAAAAATATGATAAATACCAAACCTTACCCAAGCCCTCAAATAGGTATGAGATATTCAATATATTGGTGGAGTAGAAAGAAGAAAAACTCATGGAATAAGTGGATGGGAATAATAAAAATAATAACAACAATTTTCAAGCCCCTCTTTTGATTTATATACTAAAGTAGGTAATAGAGTGTAGTGAGTTACCACAATTAATGATTGTAGGGCATTTATATTGCATATCCTAGAGTTATCGATAATAAAGGATACTAGCATGGTTGTGGTAGAAAATAATAGATAAAATCCAACTCTAAGGATAATCTAGGTGGATAGGATATCAAATATTAACAACTCTCAAAGAGTGGGTAAAAGATAAAATAAGGAACTAATAGCATCTCAAGGAGATAACCTAATCATTAGGTGATTGATGAGGCCAATAGACTCTTACTAGTCTCAAGGTAACCAATGATTATACAATCATAGAATATTAAGGATTTAAATAAAATAACCCATCAATTTGTTGTTCGAAGACTCTTAGAGAAAAGTAAAACAAATTATTTGCTTATCTAGGAGATAAAAATGTTGTTGAATCTCATATATAAAATAATAAATAGATTTTGGAGGGGTGTTGATCATATGGAAGTGGCTACCCAAGGGGACTCAAAGGAATAGTTACCTTTTAGAACTCTCATTAATGAACAACAATAGAAAATATAGCTTGGAGGGGTGTCCTCACATCATATTTTACGAAGAATGTAAGAGTTGAGTAGGTTTTGATAACAAATTTCTATGGGATTAAAACCTAGATGGTTAGATTCATCAATAGAAAGTGATACATGGTGGAGGAGTTAGACTAAATTGTTGCTATGGATTTTAATTCTAAATTATCATCCAAACATCACAAATGGGGAACCCTAATATTGGACCTAGGGGATAGGGTTATGATTACCCATGTACATGCATTACACTTAGTGAATATTAAATATCTTGACATCAACTATACTTGGACTAATAAGAGGAGAGAGCCACATAGAATCAAGGTGAAGTTAAACCATTTTTTTGTTTCAAAGGATGCATTTATGAGATGAAATCTAAAATTTTATATTATGGAGGGTCTAGTTTTGGATCACTTCCCCATCCTATTCGAAGGAGGGATCAAGATCATTCATATTTGAAAAATTTTAGCTACAAAAGGAGTAACTTCAAAATAAAATCCCATAGTGATGGACAAAGGGATGACTGATATATGGGATAATAGTGTTTACATTTCATAAGCAACTTTATTATGTCAAGGATCAACTAAAATAATGCAGGTAAACTAGAAAGTCAAATTTTTAGTCCCCAAAAAGCTTATTAGTGACCAAATGGGATGAAGTGCTAAAAATATTTAGGGAAGAAAAAATTATAGAGCATCTCAAAGAAGAGGATTGATTAAATATATTGACAATCAAGAAGAGATCTATAGGAAATAGAGAGCAAGAACTACTTGGTTATTGGAAGGTGATAGAAACACCAAATATTTTTTCTAAGCTACTTGTACTACGAGATAGATGAACAAGATGGATGCTCTTTAGGATGAGAATGGGAACCCCTTTGATACGATCCTAGGTATGTATTTTCATTCAATGAATTATTTTTCTAAATTGTTTAAGATATGGTGCAAGACGAAGAGGATTAGAAATAAGTTCTTGTTTCATTCCCTCTATTATATCTAAAGAATAAAATCATGCCTTAGTTAAACCTATTGATAGATGGAGCTAAATAGTATAGTCTTGAGAATGAGTAAGGGAAAATCCCATGTCCATATGGCTTCCTAATCATGTTTTCTTAGAACTTTTGGGACAACTTGGAGGAGGACGTAATGGTTGTTATAAAATATTCTATATCTAATAAAATAATTCTTACAACATTAAATCATACATTTATTACCTTAATTCTAAAAGGAGAGGACGGGGTGCATATTTCAAATTACAAACCTATTACCTTATGCAAGTTTATATACAAATAATCACAAAGATAATGAATGAGTGACTAAAACCTCTCCTAAATAGCATTATCTACTTCGAGCAAGGTGATTTTGTAGAGGGTATGTATATATTGGATGGTGCGGTTCTAGCTCAAGAGGTAATCTACTCAATTCAAAAATCTAGAAATAGAGGAATATTCATAAATTTAGATATCAAAGGCTTATGATAAGGTGGAGTGGAGCTTATTATCAAGGATCGATAGCCTTTGATTTCTCTTATAATTGGATAGAATAGATCATGAGTTGCATCTCTACTCTAATATAATCAATTTTATTCAATGGTCTTCCCTCGTAACTGTTTGGAGTAACTCAAGGCCATTGTTAGGGAGATCCTTATTCCTATTATATTTTTCTTATATTGGTTGAAGGATTTGGTAGACTCATATTAAGAAGAATACTCTAGGATTTTTTAATTAATAGGTATCAAGTTGGGTGAGGAGGTTTTGACTCACCTATAATTCATAGATGACATAGGATTGGTGGGAGTGGCCAACCTCAAGGAAGAAATAATGATCAAATATATTCTTAATATTTACCTTAGGGCCACAAACCATGTCAAAAATAAGAATAAGTACAAAGTGATCTTCTTCAATATTGATCAAATGCTTCAAGAAATTTTTTTAGATATCTTGGAATTCATGAGGACTTCTCTCTAAGTTGTCTATTTAGGGGTCCTTTTGCATTTAAAAAAACTAAATATTGCTATTTAGAGGAATATTTTGGATTGTATCAGATAAAGAATTATCCATTGGACTCACAAATGGTTAACGTTTGGGGGTATATTAACATTTTTGTAGTCAATCATTTAGGCCATGCCAATTTAAAAATTTTCTGTACTTTCTATCCCACATACCACATGGAAAGAGTTGCATAAGAAGGCTAGAAACGTTTATGGAGAGGAGTAAAAGGAGAGAGGAAATAGGTATTAGTATTTTGGTAGAAAGTAAGCTATCCTATAGTAAATGGAGGTTTAGGACTAAGGACATTAGAGCTAAATAATAAAGGTTTGACTAATATTTACTAGATGTGGATCTTCCAACCAACTTTTTTATTCACTAGAGTTTTAACTAGTAATTATTTGGGATATGTGAACCCAAATGAGGTGATGCATTTCCCTTTGGATGATAATGGTTCCCTAGTGTGGCAGGATATAAATTTAGGATCTAAGGTAGTGAAATATGAATTATATTGAAAAGTGGGGAGAGGAAATAAGACACAATTTTGGACAGATTCATGGGATTAATACCCACTTATCATTGTTGAATTCCTAGAACTACAACTAGTAAAATCAACCATGGAAAGCAGGGGTTGGATCAAGAATGAAAGTTATTTCAATACTATTCAGGTGGAAGATTATAGTTTTAAGGAGTTTAAGAAGTTGGACGAGTTGTCAATTCCAATCCTTCTAGAATTAATACCCATCATGACTAAAATATTGGCAAAAAGGTTTCTAAAAAATAGATATGAGAAGGATTAATTATCTTGGGGATGCAGAAGCCTTGGAGTCTTCATAGTGAAGCATGTATATGATAATATCCTTAAAGAACCTCCTAATTATGCATATCAGGTTTGAGACTGGAGAAAAATTTGGTAGGTTGGCATAAATTAAACTTATATGCTTGGTAACTCATGCACAATGGAATTCTTAATTTTGATAATCTAATGCGTAAAGAAGTACATACCAATGTGTTTTATGCTACAAAAGTGAGAAAACATTTGATCACTTGATGCTTGAATGCTCGTTCACATGCCAAATATAGGAGCAATTATTATTTTCTTATAAAATTTGAGCTAATGGTGATTTGAACTATATTAATATTTGGAAATATGGAAAAGGGATAAATTTAAATCTAAATCTCTTCATATTTGATGGAATATTTTATTAAAATTTATTTTGTAGCAATTTTGGTTGGAGAGAAATGAAATTGTTTTAGAGAAACCTTTTCATCCTTTGATGGCATCTAGTAGGTCATTTGGAGCAAAGTCACATAAACTATGGAAGTCTATGCTAAAGAGGAAAATTAGTCTGATATAGGGATGATAGAGAATGAAGCTAGAGTGAAAGAGAGTTAGGACATAGCTAGTTGGAAAACACCCCCAAAATATTGAATTAAAATCAATACTAATGGAGATACAAAAGGTAATTTGAGTAGAGCTGAAATTGGAGTGGTCTGTAAGAATCATGAAAAATGCTTTATTGGGCACTACAAGGCATGGGCAGGGCTACCAACAATGAAGTATAATTTTGGCTATCCAATTTTCTTCTATTTTGATGATAATACAAGGTTATAGGAGAATAATCATAGAATTAGACTCTCAAATATTGGTAGGCACTTTGGATTGCATGAGGAACTTTACCTTGCAGACTTGGAGGTTAAGGATTATTAAATTATATATGAATCTAATGCCTCACTTATATCCCTATCAACTCCATTAATATCAACTTTAATATTTAGTCAAATGGGAGTAAGTTGTGAAAAGTGAGAAATTTCACATCATAAGCAATGTTTTAATCTCATAGATGAATGAACTCTAACATTTTATTCCAACAAATTTAAAAGTGATGAAATGAAGTTTCATATAGTAAGCCAAGGTTTCAATCCCATAGATGAACTTGAACATTCAATTCATGGGGTTGAAATTTGATTGATCAGAATGTTTGGTTTATAAATAACATAATAGAGTTCAATTCTCATGAGTGTTAATGCATTAAAGTTTGTTAATGTTATGATCATGTACTTCGTTAGCTAAAATACAATGATAAAGAAATCATTATGTAATATGAAGTCTCATTTCAATTAAAACAAACTTATATAAATGAATGAATATGAGGGTACAAGGGATATATACATCTAGTATCTATAATAAAACCTAGTATGTAAGGTGCGAGTTCATAAGATAAATATGGTAGGATGCATATTTATTGCCCATATTTTTCATTGATGTATTTGATATATCATTAGATGCATCATATTTTTTCAATAAATTATGTAGGATTTAAATGGGTTTGGCATGTATTACATTAGACCACATGGTGATATTATAACAAGCTTGACAATTATGCATATATCACCATATATCGCCTGCCAAGATTAGAACCTTGATCTCCTCCGTAAAAGTTAATAAATCCAACCAATTGAGCTAATGTCATTGGATATCATTAGATACATCATTAATATGTATATATATCTAAAAATATGGTATATATGTGAACCCAATATAATTATATATACTTATATATCTAAACAATACTCATTTAAAAAAAATATTTTTAAAACTTATAAATAAATATTAAAAGAAAAGCAAAGTATTTTTAAAATTCTATCATGCCAATTGGTCCATTTAAATTATATATATATATATATATATATATATATATATATATATATATATATATATATATATATATATAGATGAATGATTATGCCGGTGCATGGACTGTATATATGTAGTATGTAAGATGATATGTTTGTTTTTTGTTTGGCCACTTTTGAGTAAGACCTAAAGGCATCTCTTTTGTAAAAATGCTCAGGGCTCTCACCTAACCTACCACCTTTGACACACAAGAAATATTTTTAAACTTTTCATGAGTGTTTTTAAAAAATAATTTTTATTGTAATTATTTAATCATACTATATAGATTTTTATACAGAGATGGTCGATGAGGATGACAGAGGACAGGGCTGTTGCCTTTCCTTTTATTGTCGTGCTTGTACAATGCTCTGCGTTTTGTAATAAAGAGACAAAGACCCAAACAAGTGAAGACAATATACGAAATGTGATAATGAGTTTTTCTTCTGTCACCCTGCAGGGAAGGCCTATTGCATGTAGAAGGCTGTGGTTGGCTGTCCTTTCAAGTAAGCAAATTATCATTAGCGAGTTTACAACTCTTATCACTACAGTCGTTGTATTCCGGTTGTTATCTTTACCATTATAATTCTATTATTTCATATTATTATTTTTAATCAATTTAAAAGTCACCTTTTCACTTTCCTTAATTATATGTAATAAGTGTCTAATGTTCGACTCTAACGATTCCTATTATAACGCTTTCACTACTCTTCATTATCTCCATTATAACCTTTTCATTCTCAAGCGACTACAAGTACCATGTTGAATGGGCCACATATTTAGACACCAGTCTCGAAATCTGACAAATAGACAGACTTATATTTATGGGTCTGTATCTGGAAAAAGCCCAGAACTTAATTGATTTTGGATTTGAGAGTGTGATAAGTTTTGTACTGAGCGTGAAAATGTTAAATAGTACATAAGAAGTTTTGTGTTTTGGTTTGTTTTTTTTACAATGCAGTGATTAGGTATTAGGTGGGTTTTTTTGGACAGTGCAGGGATCAGGTATTAAGTGTTTTTTTTATAACTCAAGAAGTTTTGTTTTTTTTTATGGGACAAAGCTTAAACCTAGTAACAAAACATGTGTTACTATATGTGTCAGTCAACTTGTAAAAAATGAAATAGCTTATTTTCTAATATCACAGCCAAAGCCAACTGCTCTGACTCTCAAAAAAAAAATTTAATTTTATGGTAAAGCTTTAACAAAGTTTATATCTAATGTCTGCTCTTAGTCCAAAGCACCCTCTCAAAAAGGAAGAGTGAATCACTACGCGTCCATATAAGGTATTATATTAGTTATAATTCATGTAAAATGACAAAAATGGGGATGATGGTATAAAGATCTTATTAACAAAGTTTATAGCACTCTCCCAAAACGTGAACCATTACGTGTGTTCAGGTATTATATATATTTTTAAAAGAAATTAAAAACTATATTAGGAAAAGTATTTGTTTTTTAAATTTCTAATAATTTTTTATAATTTTAAAATTTAAAATTTTATAAATTAGTTATTTTTTATTATAATATTAAAAAAGTGTATTGGAGTTAAATCTTTTAAATTATATGTTTATAATGGTTTTTTTAAATTAATCAAATATTGGATTTGTTCACCATCATGTCTAATCATTTCATCCTCAATAGCCATGTCATTGTGTCATTGAATCCTTACCTCCTTCTTAGTACCTATCTTAGTCAAGAAGTCTTCCACATTAAAGATCTACTAACATATATCGAAATCACATCATTCAATTTCCTCCACAATTCCTTAATTTGGGTGATAAGAATAGTCAACCTCCATCTCCAAAGGAGATTTTCTCATGCAATCCAAAACTCCTACCAAAATTTGAGAATCTAATTCTATGATTATCCTCTTATAACCTTGTCTTATCATATAGAAAGAAGCAACTTTGATAGCTAAGGCTTCTGCTTCACTATTTGTGGTCTTATCGAGGCCTTACAATTCATAATAGAGAATTGTCCCAACATGATCCCTATAGACCACTCGAATTCAAGCTCTACCCGAATTGTCTTTTGTAGCTCCATCAGTATTAATTTTTGGGGGTGTTTTCAAGCTAGCTCTATCCTAACCCTCTTGCACTTTGGCTTCATTCTCCATCATACATATATTAGTCTAAATTTCATCTTTAGAATACACTACCATAGTTTTCCTGACTTTGCTCCAAATGACCTACCAATGCCATCAAATGATGAAAAGGTTTCTCTAAAAAAACTATCATTTTTCTCCAACCACATTTATCACCAAATAAATTTTTATCCAAGATTCCACGCAATACAAAGAGCTTCAGATTTAAATATTTCCCTCTTCCATATTTCCCAAATATTGGTTTGGTTTCAATCACCATTTGCTCAAATTTTATAATTTAAAAACCATTGCTCCTAGTTCTGGCATGTGAACTAGCACTCAAGCATCAAGTGGTTAGATGTTTCCTCACTTTTATAGCATAAAACACATTATGATTGACCAATAATTCCCCTATCTCACAAATTATCGAAAGTAAAAATTCTATTGTGCATGAATTGCCAAGAAATGAAGTTTACTTTTAGCCAACCCTTGGACTGCAAAATCTTTCTCCAATATACAATATTATATGCATGAGGAGGAGGTTCTAGAACAATCTTTTCATATACATCCTTCGCTATATATACTCCAAGGATCCCATAACCCCAAGCTAATTCATTCTCCTCATCTCTGCCTATGAGAAATATTTTTGCCAAGATTTTACTCATGATGGATGTCAATTTTGGAGGGATTGGAATTGGCCTCATCCAACTTCTTAAACTACTTAAACCTATAATTCCTCAATTGAATAGTGTTGTAATAACTTTCAATCTCGATCCAACCCCTCCTTTCCATAATTATTTTTACTGCTTCTAATTCTAAGAATTCAATAATGATAGGTGGATATTGATCCTAAAAATCCATCCAAAATTATGCCTTCTCCGCTCTCCTAACTTTCCAAAACAATCCATATTTCACTACCTAAGATCTTAACTTTAGATTCTACCACACAAGAGAAATGCATTACCATCCAAAGAGAAATGACTCACCTCGTTCAAGTTCACCTGTGCCAAATATTTACTAGTTAAAACTCTATTGAATATAGAAGTTGGTTGGGAGATCCACCTTCATTAAATTTGTTCAGCTAAAGTTTTATTATTTAGCTCTGATCTCCTTGGTCCGAAACCTCCCTTCACCTTGGACTGGCTTACTTTCTCAAAACCTACTAATGTCCATTTCCTCTATTTTTTTATTCCTTTCCATTCAATTTTCCTAACCATCTTGTCCATGCCTTTCCATTTGGTATGTGGGGTAGCAAAGACAAAAAATTTATAAATTAGCATAGCCTAAATGACTGGTCATAAAAATGATAATTTACACCCATAATTATTATATTAGTTATAATTCATATAAATTGATAAAATTGGAGATAATGGTATAAAATATATTAGAATAAAAAGGAAAATGTATAAAAGTTTAAAAATAATTGGTAATATTTAAAACCTTTCAAATTAAAGTATTCTTATTAAGTTTTATTAAGTTGTATGTAGTGGTTCATTCATATTTATTCTTGGTTTATATATTTTTTAAAATGTTTCTAATTAAATGTCTCTTTTATTTTATTTTTAAGAATTTGATTAGAATTTTTAACGGGTATTTAGTTCAATAGGTTAAATTGTTTTATTTTTAAGATGAAGATCCAAGTTTTAAGCTAAAGTGATAAATACATATGAGTCAAATTGTTGGTCTAGATTTCTATCTTATCAAGCTATAAATGCATCTTATTCAAGTTGTTGTAATTAGTGTTATAAAATTTTCATGTTACCCGAAAGTACCCACTAAACTCATCAATCAATGGAGACTATGAGCTTCTTTTTAATTTGGGTTGAGTAACTAGTCAACTCACAAGTTATATGGTCATTATTCCCCTAGACTCATGCACAATTAAAGGAAGGGTAGTGGTATTTGGAATTTAATTGCTTTGTAGCAACATCCAAATTCTAGGGATTGATTAAACTAACAACTTAATTTTTCATGATTTAATGATGAATATATCAAATTTCTCTTTGATTTCAATGGTCTTCATTGATAATTGTAAAATATCCTCCCTTCCAAAAATTATTGTATCTCTTTAATCTTTGTGTAAATTTGAAGTTTTTGTATTCCATTTTATTGGGTCAACCATCAATTTCTAAACAATGAAGAACGAAGACTCATAATACTTAGTATTGGAAATCACTTTGAAATTGCTTTATATCACTGCCCTCATGTCCATGGTACAAGAATTTATCTATTGCTTATCATACTTAAATTCTCTATGACCAACTTCTTATTGGGATACATTTGGAAACTAAGAAAGTAATAATACCAGTTCCATAATATTCTCTCATTGTTATCATGCTACTTTTAAATAGGGTATCTATTATAATCGTGGGTTGTATTGAGGATGAAAGGATAAGTTATCACTTTTTATTTTAGAATGTATATTTCAATGTGCTAGTTATAGGACAAAGACATATATGTTAGAAAGAACCTTTAAATAAAGGTCATAATGGAGTTACATGCAAAACTATGTATTCAAATGTGCTAGTTATAGGAAAAAGACATCTATATTATATAGATCCTTGTAATATAGGTCATAATGGAGTTAGATGCAATATTACTATAGAAATTATAAAAAGTAATAGGGAAGTTATAAAAGCATCTTGTGTCATAGGAAGTTATAAAAAATAATGAGGAAGTTGCAAAGTGACATAGGTATCAAAGAGAATTACAAAGAACAAAGAATTATATAACATCTTAGGTATTCAAGGGAGTTATAAAGAAACTTGTCATAATAAGGGTGTTACAAGCATTCATTTTTTCATATGCAAAAGAAATAAGTTATATAAAGCCTCTAAGACTTATAGACAATATCTATAGAAAACTTGTTTTGAAGACTGAATTGTTGTTATATAAATCGTAATTGTATTCATTGCAATGAATATCTAATATAAAATTGACTCTCAAATTGTTGCTTAATTTTTTCGTTTATCGAAAAATTTCTTCAATTTGTTTTTGCTATTGCCAAGTTTTTCTTAAGTTTTTTTGAGATTTCTTGAGTTGTCAAGTAACTCTCCCAAATAAGGGTGTCCATGTTTCTTGATTTGCGAGTTTTAAAATAATGGTTGTAATAAATTATGTAATATAGGTGGGGTTGGTTTAATCCCATGTAACCAATTAAAAAAAATGAATGAGGTTATATGTCATAAGTTTTTTGAAGAAACAAATAAGCCCTTATTGTTCATTAAAAACAAATTGTATATTAAATTTATTTTTAAGTTTAGATTATTTATGAAAAATTTGAATGAGGTTATTCTTAGTCCAAAATCCACATGAGTGTATGAGTTGCACCCTCAAGACCTCAGCTAATATTAAAATACCTAGAATGACTTATGGATCGATCTCTATAGTAGGTTCGTTCCTATGGTACTAGCTAAAATAACAATGGGGTTAAAACTAAAGGAAGGAAAGGAAAGGATTAAAATATAGACATGAAAATAGAAATGATTTAGCTACAACAAGAGACATAAGAGCATGAGAGTCTCATTCTCTTAACTAAACTAAATTACCAAACAAACTAGTCACCATTTGATATTGTAAAACATTAATTAAATAAGCACATACAAAGCTAGATATTCTAGGAACTAACCAAATAATAATCTAGGAAGATATCTAGATAAAGTAAAAACTTTGATAGAATACACCATTCATCTCATTTTAACACAAATGATTAATGATGAAATTAACATACATAGATATTTTGCAAAAAATTTAGACAAAGGTCAAACAATACCTCAATATTCATTAAGGGTTGTATAGCATTCAATCATATGACTTATACAATTATAAAATATAAAGATTCAACCCTAGAAATGGATTAAATTTAAGTATATATAGATTTACATTACATAAAGTTAACTTGGAATAGTTTTGTGGAGGCTCTCTTGTAGGCTTGTTAGGTTGAGTGTAGGGTGTGGGTATTACTTTCGGCTCATATGAGATTGACCACTTATAACGTGTATTGTCAATGTGTCTAGTCCAAATTTCTCTTAGGAAGCTAGCAAACATGCTACATCATTATATCTTGAGCATCTTCTAACAAGTTTAATTTCTTCCACTCCTTTTTGTTGTATTAAGTGATCTATATCAAGATAGATGTATGATGTAGAAGCATATGACCTTTAAGATATCTAAGAACAATGAATCTAGGTAGTTGGTTGGCATGTATTGAATCTATTGATTGTGATAGGTATGCGAGAATTTTACTAGATACAAAAGCATGAGAATGTTACTAGTCTTACATTGGACTAACTTCTTTTATGCCAAACTTTATACCTTAGAAAAAAAATTTAGTCCAACATATGTATCTTAGTGCTAAATATTTTTGCTTTGCTGGTGATGTCAACCTTTTAGTATGTTCAACCCTAGTAAAAAATGCTCTACTGGGTGTCAAATATGAGGCTTGAAATTTAGTGCTTTCATGCTAGGCTTCAAGACTCAATAATATTTTTTATTCGATCTTGGCTTCTCTTTGTATTAGATTTTTTACACATTTTACGATGGCATTAGCTCTTGAAAATTTTGATAATTCTTACTTAGCTATATTTTGCGTCTAGTAATGGGATGCCTTGATGTTGTATGCCAAATATTTATCTATGTTGGATGATGTTAGCTTTTGTTAAAGTCTAGTTGTTTACAAGTTTAGTGTCCATACTTAGCAAAATTTTGGGTTTAACATTGTGAATTTTAGATATTGGATATAAAAGATCTTCTTCTCCTTTGATGACATCAATATTTCTAGAATTTTAGCCACTTTTTGTGTGTCAAATGCCCATGACTTAGTCAATTTTTTTTTTTTGGTAGATAAGATACTATAGCATTAATACTTGTTTTTACAGGTTGACCCAAAACCTTTTACAAAAAATAGCCCAGGGTTGTTGATGAACATGTCCTCACTAAGGATCCTATATATGTGAAATCTACATGTCACCAAAGCCATTACATCCGGTAAGGCACATAGTCTGTTATCAAAAAGAAACTTTCCATACAACATTTTGGGTATACCCCGAGAAAACACACCTGCATAATAATTACAAAAAAAGAAACAAACACAGATCCCTTCTTTGAAACATTGGAGAAACAAAAAGCTGCAGACACACATAGCCGAGTATTGAAAAAAACTCCCACAGGATCTATATTGATAGTTACTCTTAATAATTATTTGGTAATTGGTTTCTTTCGTATATGACATTCTTTGGGACCACATCCCGTCTTGGCCAATCAACCTTGGAGAAGAGAACCTACTGGCTAGATTTATGGTGGTGGCTATCTGGTGGTCCACGTGGCTCTAGTTTGAAGTCTTATATTGCCATTTACTTTTTGCCCTATGATTATCAACCAACCTCAAATTACTAAGATGACTAGGAGCCATTGTATTTTACATGTGACTGTCCCCATTAGTCTTTGTGGTATTTCCAAGCAGCATCCACAAGGACTGACAACTCGAATAATTTTTACTGTGAGTCCATTTCAAAAAAGAGATGGGAATACTCATAGACTTTGAACTTACAATGCCTTCCCTGTTGGTAAATTCAACTATCATTCTTGGCATTCTTATTGAGTAAGCTCCTCTACTTCGCTCAAGATATCATGTTCCCATTTGAAAAGTCTATCACCATCGACACCCAAATTGGCCAGCTTATCAAAAACTTTGTTAGATTTTCGAAAGACATGTTGGGCTTTTCTATCCTGTCTTCCCTGGAAAAGGATCCTAATCTCTTCAACAATTGTTTTAATCCTCCAAGAAGGTGTTTTCAAATTATTGAGGAGATTTATAACATGCATAGAGTCTCCTTCTATGATCAAATTCCCTTCTAATTCTAGAGTCATTTGAAGGCCTTTCCACATAGCTCTAGCTTCAGCTTCATTGTTCGTCCTTGTTTCAAAATATTTAGAAAATACAAGCATCATATTCCTATTATGATCTTGCACAATGCCACCAATGCTTGCTCTACCAGGAGTTTCCTTAGCCACTCCATCAAAATTAAGTTTAAACCAACCTGTAGGAGGTGGGACCACTTAACATTGGCTCTAGGGTTGACTACCCTAGGCACAGACTCATCTAACAAGGTTAAGCTTAAATATTTAGCAATCGTGGTCTCTTGTAGATGAGGTTTACGGCTATAAAAAGGGATAAGGTTCACATTCTCATTGGAAAAGGATAGGATATTGGTAATGATAGTTTTATTATCATGGATAGACTCATTAAAGACTTGATGGTTCCTTTCAATTTCAATCCGACCAATGAGTGCCATATATTGGAATTTTGCTATTGTTGTGTTTGCCTTAGCTCTTTAGAAAGTTAATTCCCTTGCTCATGTGTGCTAGGATTCTATGACTTAGTTAAATTCTAACTTTGGAACTTTTGCATATTGTTAGATTACTTGTCTTAGCCAGAAATTTTGAATCTAGCTAGGTACTATTGGATATTGAGATTATCAGTAATCTTTCATCTTGTCTTTAATTATGCTTTATAGTTAGATTTTCACTAGGGGTTTGATCAAGTCTTCAACTTATACCCAAAAGATACTTTGATTCTCACTACTATGCTAATTACTGACCAAAATGATGATAAAACTTGAGCAAAAATCATAATCTGACTTATTTGTAAGGATTTATAAATGTGGGTGGTGAAATCTACTTTTATTATTGGTGACCCTTACCTATGAAATAATGAATATATTAAGAAGAAAGGTATTTATAAGATAAGCTAATTGAAAGTAGAGAGAAGGAAGACAATAATTTTTAAGGCTATGAGAAATAAAAAAAAATTAAAACAAGGAATTAATGTAGAAAAATTTGATATGGTGGTGATTAAGGAATAATGAAGGATGGGGATGATGATTGGGGAGGTAAATGTTTTGAGGATACAAAATATAAAGATAGAAAGAAGAAATAAATAATGACAAAGGAAGATAACACAAAAAGGATGGTGATACTTGACTACAAGTACCTCTAACAAAACATAAACTTTTATGAGCATAATTTGCCATAGCTAAAAGTTGCTTTAGGTTTAGGAAAATTGCTTTAAGAAATTGTTCACCCGAGAAAATTACCTTAGGTAAATCTTCCAAGAACTTGGAAACATTATGCTTTCTACTACCCTTTTTTTGTAAAACTATGCATGTACTCTCATTCAAGATTGAAAATAGTTATGTAAAGAGTTGGTACTTCAAAGATATGCATGGCTTCTCAATATTAGGACTCATAGCACAGAAAAAAATTCATGCATAGCTTTGACCTTGCATTTCTATTTATAGCCTCTATAGATGATAATTATTGATGAGGGTCGTTGATCATTCATCATTTAGTAATTATATGTCAGTCCAAGGCGGTGTCCAAAGGCTGTATACGATAGGAGGTGTCACAGTTGCAGGTTCAGTTTATCCAAGAATAGGTTTTTATTGATGGATCAGTTAGTGTTTTGGGGGGTTTGGTGTATCTTCCTAATGTCTAACAAAGGAAATCAAATTGCAGAAGCTAAAACTAAATTTAAACTGCAGGAAAATGAAACTGCAAAATCTGAAATTGACAAGAAATAAAATGCTGCTAAATTGACCACAAAGCAAATTGCAAAAAAGTAAACTACAGAATGGAAATTCACACACACACTTGCAAAAATTAAACCAATGATAAAACTCACAATGATCTGAACGTAAGTGGAACCAAATTAATGTTTATTGCAGTAAAACTGAAGATTGCATAATTCTAGAAATTGCAAAAAATGCTGAAAATGATGTAATTCTAGAAATTGCAAAAAATGCTGTGAATGATGCCATTACAGGTCAAATGCTAAATACTATTCTAACACATAATTAAACCTATTCTAGATGCTATGGTGCAATTCTGAAATGAAACTTAATGCTACAAATAATTGTTGACAGAGTTTTGTTGATCTGCTGCAGCAAGAAATCAGCAAGAATTTCCTGTCACTAAGTTGCCCTTCCTCTGATCCTGTAAGTGGGCCCTTGCTTCCAGAACCAGAAGAGGGTGAAAAATTATACCAAGTAAATTAAATGTGCACTATAAACCATCAAATGCTAATAAGATCTAAAAAATGCACCTTTTATTCCATCTGCAATCGCATTACAGTAATGCAGGAAAAATCTGCAATTTACTGTAATGCTACAAAGACTTTTCCTTCTACTCACTTCTGCTAATGACTATCTCTAATTATATATTTATTATCTATTATGCTCAACCGTGTTGGGAGATTTATTTATAAGACAAATTTGATACATCTGTTTGCTGAGTTTTAGGGATTTCCAACTATTTACAAAATAGTTTCCTGGAATGCAGGGTTATAATTTGTCAACCTTTATCCCTTTATCCCAGTTGGTCCGCCTATGGTGAAGGAACGGAGTCCAAATAGGGTGGACTAACTGCTTGGTCAATTTCCAATCATGATTTCCATGTTTTTGGTGCATTTTGACCATTTTTTGTTGTTCCTGCGCTATTCCCTATTCCTGCGTCGCTTATTCCTGCACTGCTCCGAAATAACAGGCAGGTGACCATTCGTTGCTTATCTATGCTCCAAATGCATAGGGAGTAACTTGTTGACTTTTCCCTTATCTTGTACACCCTTCTGCATTGGTGGCACGTGTTGGAGTGACTGATTCCAAGCCCTGCTGTATATGTACAGCTGGTTGGAACTGTCACAGTTATAGCCTGTTTTCCTGCACAGTCAGCTACAATGGACAAGTTCTTGGTACCTTTTTCCATTTGAATTAGTTTAAACAGAGGAACACAATATTACTAAGCACCAGATATTCAACAAGGTCTGAATTGCTATAATACTACTGATTAATTAACTAAAAAATAGGTGAAATTGTAGTAAAAAATAGTAAAACAGAGTATATGCACTTTGTCATTTCAGAATATGCAAACATCATTATATAATGCATTTTTCCCATAATTAACATAAAAACATAGTAAAAAGGGTGAGTCAAATAGTTATAATGTATCAAAAAGTGTTCATGGATGAGGCAATTCCTGGCCTCATCATTTCCCCCCAACTTATGGTAATGCATGCCCTCATGCATTATGTGCAGCTACAGAGGCACACAGATCCAAGTCTAGATATCTCTCCTGAAATTTTAGCAATGCACCACCAATTTTATAGAATCCATTGATTGCTTTGATGGACTGAAACCACTGTTGGAAGTGCATATCAGGTTGTGGGTCAGTATCAAAGAAGTAGGGGATAGGAGTGATAATTATGGGCATCTTGTATCTCAGACCTATCCAAAGCTCCTTGATTTCTAAGATAATTTGGACAATGCCTTCTGCCCTTCTCCTTGACCACAACAAATTAGTGGGAGAAATTGGCTCCCTTTTCTGTAGAGAGATAGATAACTCACCCCATCTATTTTTACAGGCTGCCAAAGCATCATCAAAGAAGTCTGCACAAAAACTCTAAAACTGAGTTATACATCTGTGAAGGTTCCCTAGATAGAGTTGTTTCATTCTGATATCCCGCATGAAGGTATAATGAACATTTGTACAATCCCTGTGATTCAGGGGAGCAGGCCTGATAAGTAAAACAACTTGTGATTCCAATTCTTTAGTTAATTTCTTTTCTATGTCCCAATAGATATGATTTTGCAGAGTGGACATGAAGGCTCTCAGTTGTAAGTCACCTGTATAAATATGAGGCAGAAACATACTTTCTGTTGGCAAAAAGAAATTATGCAAAAATAACTCACATAACAGGTTTTGTTGCTCTGCTGGACTCTGCAAAAATGCCTCCACAAACTCTCCAGGAGTTTTCAACTGATGAGGCAGCTCAGAAGTAAGTCTCATGATTTTCCAGCGAAGGTATCTCTCCTTGAGTAGGAGGCTATAAAACCTAGGTGGTCTTCTGCATTGTATTGCATATTCTGCAATCTGGCATACATCCTACACCTGTGCTTTTAACCTATTAATTTATGTTTCCTTCTCTGCTAATTTGGCTATTTCAGAGTTCAAAGTGGCAACCTTTCCCTCTAACTGATGACACTGGGTCATCCAATATGCTAGGTCTTCATTGTACCTAGTTAAAGACACTGTGTCTGGGGGCCTTACAATGGGTTGCATTTGTGCCACTATATTTACTTGTACACCAACTTCCATAGTTGGTGTTACAACTAGAAAATCTGTTTGTGTTCCTTGTTCTATTGTAACTGTACTAATTGGATTAGTAGAAACAAGAGGAGAGAGTGTGGATACCTGGTCTTGAGCTACAACCTCTTGTTCCTCCATAGAAAGTGTTTGTGTTTCCTACTGAAGGGCAGTGTCATTTTTAGCTTCTTCAGATATTTCTATTTGTGCTTCTTCTCCAATAGGTAATCTTTGTGCAGGTGTTGTGTTATCCTCTGATTGTTCAGCTAAATCCAATAGGATCTGTGCCCATTCATCAGGTGATGCCTCTGCTATCTCTATAGATTGATGTTCCAGTTGAGACAATTTGTTCTGTAGATCTTGAATTTGTTGCTGAAGCAGGGAAATTTGTTGATCTTTGTGTTTTATGGTTTCTTCAGCCTGTTCAATCCAATGGGTCTAGGTTTTAATAACACTCTTTGCAGCATGCAATTGAGTGTGGATATCGATTTCTTCTTTAGAATCAGACTCAGAATCTTTCTTAGACTCAGAATGCACTAGAGTGTGCACATCAATCCTAGCTGGTTCAGAATCAGAATTCAAATGCTCCTCAGAATCAGAGTCAGTATAATCAACTAGTGGACGTATAGGGCTTATTGGAGTTTCTTCTATGGTTGTGTCCAGTTCCATTGTTTGTATCCCTGTGTCTGTCATTTTTGTTTCAATGTCTTTTTCTTGTGCATCTTCTATTCTAACTTCTCCTTCACTTGATAGACAGATTGGGTCCATGATATTTATTGGTGTTTCTGGTAGGGTTTTAATTTTTTGAAGTCTAGCAGACCTTCTTAACCCTGTAGAACCTAGATATTTCTTAGCAGTTGTAGTTTTTGGATGTTCTGGAGCAACTGCAGATGTTGCTATTGATTCAGGAGCAGATACAGGTTCTTCTATTGATTCTGGAGCAGATGCATGTTCACTTGAACTCCCAATTTCTCTGTTGGGTTGTACAGTTTCTGCAAATGTTACCCTTTTTCTTTTTAACTGGGAACCAGATGTGGATGCTTGCTGTTTTCTAGTTCGTGAAGATGGGGGACCGTCTGGAGAAGGAGAAATTTTGATCTCAGAGGGCTCTGGATTAGGGTTTTCTTCAGATTCTTCCTCTGTTTCCTCTTCCTCTGGTGCAGAGTTAGAATCATTTGTTTCTGCCCATGGAGAGAAGAAGCGGTCAAAATTCCTAGGGTTTCCCCTAAAGTGATACTTGCAAATGAGTTTGATGAGCCCATGGTGTTTAGGGCTTCCCTTCCCTGCTTGGTATTTTAGGGCCATAGCTTTTAGCTCCTGATAAAGATATAAGGGAATATTGACCCTATATTCTGGTTTTACTGATCCATGGCACAGATGGTTGAGAATACGAAGGTGTGGGCCAGATACAACAGGAAATTGGCCATCACAAGTGATGTATCTCATAACCCACATTGCAACTTCGTCCCAAGGGGATGGTAAACTAGGTCTTTTTACCCCCTTACAAACATTCCTATGCATCAAGAATTCAATTTGTCCATCCCCTTCTTCCTTAAACTGATTAACTAGGTCAACTAAAATATTTCTCCCAGTTTTCACAATCTGCAAACCCTGAAGGGGTAATTCAGTGATTTGGCTGAGTATTTCGGGAGTTACCTGGATGGTCATCCCATTAATGTGCACTCGGTTGTTGCGGAAGGTGCGTGCGAACTCTACCGCCAAGCCCTCGGAATAGCCATCAAATTTTTGTAGGAATGGCAAAAATCCTCCATCAGTAAATATTTGCAGAGATGCAGGATCGCTCTCCAGGTAGCTAATATTTTTAGGTTCGGCTCTGATTTTCTTTCCCCCCATGGTGTAGCCTTCTGCCTTCTATTCTGTGGTGTCTGTAAATTGCTGGACAGTACGAGCTTGCATCTGATTTTAGGGTTTTAATCATCGTAGCAGGAATAATTATAGCAGCATAGGAACTGCTTCGAAACTTGCAGAGTAATCAGGGCAGGTGACGTGGCAGCGTACGTGAAGTTGTCAATCCTAAATTTTGCTCATTCTTGTTATGGGTGCCAGCTATCACATGCTATCTTGAGACTTGTCCCTTTTCAAAACCAATTAAATCACTGTAGGCCACGTGTCGTAGACTTTATTGCACAAAACTTCATTCCTGCGCTTAGTGATTTATTCCTACGCTTAATAAGTTATTCTAGCATTTATACATAGCTCGTTCCTGTGCCTAAAGCATAAACAACTTATTCCTGCGCTTGGTGAATCATTCCTGCGCTCTGGAATATAAACAGTTTATTCCTGCGCTTGATGGATCATTCCTGCGCTTTGGAATATAAACAGTTTATTCCTGCGCTTGCCTTTTTTATTCCAGTGCACTTTTGTTTTTTCATTCTAGGGCAGAACTAGGCAGAGGCATTTTTGAAACACTGACAAGAACTTTCCATTTTTGATTCCCCTTTTTATATGCTTTTATACTAATCAAGGATATATACACTATATACTAATGATTTACATTATTCAGAAAATGAAAAAGACACATACCTGTTATAACCATTTTATCTACATTTTGGGGTGCTCTTGTTGAGATTTCCAGCTAATCAATCTTTGAACTAAGGTAGGTGCAATCTAAAAATAGATGAAACAACGGTCATGAGACAAGACCGAATAGTGATGGTGAAACCAACTAGGTAAACATGCCGAAACACCGATTTTCATGTAAACCCAACTCAGGAGCGCCTCAAAGAGGTTTTCACTTCCTGAATTTTTATTTTGTTGTTTTTTTTTTTTAATAACATTGTGTCAATCTGCTGAATTCGGTATGGAAGAAGTGTTTTCTTCCCAAATGTGTACATCCAAATTTTCCACTTGCTTGAGAAATTCTTCCTTGTTGTGTGGTTTGTGGTACATACGAAGACGATGTCCATTCACCAACAACTTGCATTGTGAGTCATCAATAGGGGTAAGGCGAACAACTCCATTGTCAAACACTTCCTCAATTTGGTATGGTCCAAGCCATCTGGTCTGCAACTTTCTAGGGAAATCCTTGTATTGTGAATCAAACAACAAGGCCCAGTCACCTTGCTAAAATTTCTGCTGCTTTATGTGACTATCATGCCACATCTTTCGTTGTGCTTGGATTACCTCTATCTGATGTAGTGCATCCATGCGTAGTTCATCCAATGCATCAAGTTGCAGAATGTGATCTTCTTGTGCCTGTGATAGATCAATACCGACTTCCAAAGTAGTTCGAAGAGTTAGTAATTCAAACTCAATAGGCAAAAGAGGTTTTTTTCCATACACTAATTCATATGGCGTAAATCCAGTGGTAGTTTTCCAAGTGGTATTATAAGCCCAAATAGCTTCTGGTAACTTGTCCAGCCAATTTCTTCTATGGACTGCTATGGTTTTGGTCAAAATTCGTTCTAATTCCCTATTAGTTACTTCAACTTGGCCATTGGCTTGTGGATGATAAGGTGAGGACTTTCTGTGTTTGACTTGATAGAGTTGAGTGAAGGCTTCAATAACTTTTGAAGTAAATTGGGGTCCTTGATCTGTAGTGATGGATTGTGGGGCTCCAAAACGCAAAAAAATCTGTGAATACAAAAAATCAGCAACTTTTTCTTCTCTAGCATGCTTAAAGGCACGAGCTTCTACCCATTTGGTAACATAATCAGTACATACCAAGATATGCACTTTGCCTTGGGAAGGAGGATTAATGGGTCCTATGAAATCTAAACCCCATCTTTCAAATGGTTATGTTCCTATTTGAGGTTGTAATGGCATTTCATTAGTAAAGGTAGGTTTTCCCATTCGTTGGCAGGCATCACAATGTCTAATGTACCTTTTTACATCTTTGTGCAAAGATGGCCAATAGTATCTGGTTCCCAAAATTTTGTGAATAGTGCTTTTGACTGAATAATGCCCTCTTGATGGTTCATCATGGCATGCTCGTAGGATATCATATACTTCATCCTGGTGGATACACCTACGTAAAACATGATCAGGATTGCATTTAAACAGTAATCCTTCTATCCATTTAAAAGAAGAGCTTTGCTTGATTAACTATTTCTTTTGTTTAGGGGTAAAGTGAAGAGGAATCTTCCCTGTAGCTAAGTAATTAGCTATGTCTCGCAAACCATGGAGATTGTACAGAGATAGCAAACAACTTTTCATCTGGAAAGGTATCTTCCACCACTTCTCCTATATCTGCATTTGGTATTCTTGACAAGAAATCTATGACTACATTAGATTTCCCAGGTTTGTTCACTATGGTAACATCAAATTCCTGCAACAGAATCAACCAACGAATAATTCTTGCACTAACCAATGGTTTATTCATCAAATATTTGATTGCAAGCATGATCCGTATGGATGAATACTTGGTACCCTATGATATAGTGTCAAAATTTGTTAATAGCATAGATTATAGCCAAGAATTCTTTTTCAGTGGTAGTGTAGTTTTTCTCAGCTCTTGTCAAGTTTTTACTGATATAATAAATAGCATAATGTTCCCCATTTTCAATCTGTCCTAACATAGCTCCAATAGCAGTATTGGAAGCATCAGTTTGAATATGAAAAGGTAACTCCCAATTAGGACCTCTTAGCACAGGTGGAGTGGTTAATTTCTCCTTTAAGTCTTCAAAGGAATTTTGACATTCAGAAGACCAAACAAATTCAGAATCTTTCATGAGTAAGGCAAACATAGGATTTGCTATGGTACTAAAATTAGCAATGAATCTGTGATAAAAACCAATGTGTCCTAAGAAACTGCGTACATCAGTTTGAGTTTGTGGAGGAGGGAGGTTTTTGATGACTTCAACCTTCTTAGGATCAACCTTGATTCCATAAGAAGAGATATGATGTCCAAGAACAATTCCTTCCTCCATCATTAAGAAGCATTTCTCAGGATTAAGAGAAAGGTGGTATGTTTCATAGTGAATCAACACTTTTTCAAGTTGTTCTAATGCATATTCAAAACTATCTCCAAATACTGTGAAGTCATCCATATAAATTTCAACACTTTCATTTGTTAAATCAGAAAAAATTGCTAAAACAGCTCTCTGAAATGTTGTTGGAGCATTACATAACCCAAAGGGTAAAACCCTATAAGCAAAGGTTCCCCAAGGACATGTAAAGGTAGTCTTTTCTTGATCTTCTAGCGCAACTTGTATCTGGTTATACCCGCTGAAACCATCAAGAAAACAGAAAAATTTCTTTCCAGCAAGGGTATCTAATACTTGGTCTATGAATGGTAATGGGAAATGATCCTTATGTGTGACCTTATTTAACTCCCTATAGTCCACACATACTCTCATTTTACCATTTTTCTTTGGAACAATGACCAGTGGTGAAACCCACTTACTGTCTGAAATTGGATAAATGAATCCAACATCTAAGAGTTTTTCAATTTCCTCTTTCACAATCTCCTTTAAAGCAGGATTCAAGCGTCTCTGAGGTTGCCTTACTGGTTTTACATCTTCTGTGTATATCCTATGTGTACATACCTCAGGATGAATGCCTGTCATATCCTTATAGTTCCATGCAAAAGCTTGAACATGTTTTTGTAAGACTACAAACAATTTGGTTTCTTGGTCCTCAGTTAGCCAGCTATTAATGTTCAAAAATTTACCTGGTTGTATTTCAATTTGTTTGATCCCTGGATGTATAGAACTAGTTGCTTCATAGTTACTGATTAATGCATTTAATGGACAATGATGTGGTTGTAGAGTATGAAATACTCTAGAATATGTCTCAGAGATGATACCTGATGGAATCAGAGGACATTTGAAGGTGTTAAGGAGATGATGATGCCATCCATGTGGTAGTATGAATGATCTTTCCTGACTAGGCATGGATGACAGAAGTTCTAAATTTTGTTCCTCCTCTTGCCACAACAACCGATGAACAAGAATTTGATCATCAGTTAGTCCTTCTGATTGTAATGTTTCAATTAGGACAGTTTCATTCTCGAATATTTCTCTTTCTGGTGTAGTGATTTCCTCAATATGTTCCTTTACTACAACTGTAGCCAAGGTGGCAATGGTTTCTTGTTCTTCATCAGATTCAGGATACCAAATTTGTCCAAAAAATTTAGTTGATGGTTGAGCTGGTGGATACAAAGAAATTTTCTTCAGGTCAACACCATTAGAAATGGTCATTTCCCCTGACCTGCAGTCTATAAAAGCAGCTGCAGTAGCCAGCCAAGGTCATCCTAGAATGATAGGGTATCCATTGACTGAATTTCTAGGCTGCAACACTAAGAAGTCTACAGGATATTCCCAAGAAGAGACTTCAATGGCTATATCTTCTAGGATACCTTCTGGTTTAGCAACTGACCTATCTGCCATTTCCAAAACTGTGGTGGTAGGACTGAGATTTTTGAGCTGCAATTTTTGCATTGTGTCCTTAGTCATGACATTAATTGCAGCTCCAAGATCAATTAGCACATTAGGAATTTGCATTAATCCAATAGTAATTGTAACTATTGGACTACCAGGTCACTATATTTGGGAGGAACTAGTTTCCCGGACAATAAATCAACTAATTTTCCTTCTACCTAAACAGTTTTAGGAAAGGCCTTCTTTTTACCAGGTTTCTTGATACATAACTCCTGAATAGTCTTTTTGATTAAAGGCACATCCCTTATTGCTTGCAACAAAGGGAGAGAAATTGACATCTTTTTAAGTTTTGTCACTAATTCTGATTCAGGGGCAGTATCAATATGATCAAACCTTTTGGGGTATGGTAATGCTATTGGAGAAGATTCCTACATTTTTTTTGTTACTTCTTCTTTTTGTTTTTGTTGCACTATCTCCTGATTTGGAGGTTCTTGTTTCTCACTAATTTCTTCAATGGTGGGTGGAACAGGTTCAGGTAAAACCTTCCTTGAATGCAAGTTGGATGTTACTACAGTCAAGTACATGAACTGCAGCAAAGTCTTTAGACTCAGCCTCATAAATAGGGGTTGTTTGTCTGGTATTATTTGGGTTAGTCACAGGCTGAGCTGGGAGTGGAGGTTGTTTCACTGGTTGTGTTTGTTGATGTTGTGTTCTTCCCTAAAAATTTGGATTAGGAGCAGGTAGCAAGTTTTGAGCTTGCCCTTGATACCTTTGTTGTCCTTGATATGGTTGATATTGTTGTCCCCATCTTTGTCCTTGTTGTGTCCATTGTGGATGAATTGTATGCCAA
The DNA here is from genome assembly GCA_028583015.1 of Wollemia nobilis. NCBI lineage: Eukaryota > Viridiplantae > Streptophyta > Pinopsida > Araucariales > Araucariaceae > Wollemia > Wollemia nobilis. Next base: position 2,375,060 of record JAQPPZ010016363.1, on the reverse strand, counting down.
GGTGGGTTCATCCACCCAGAATGTGACCAATCTGGAGGAGTTGTCCAAGGTTGGTTCCAAGGTTGTGCAGAGACTTCTGCATGTCCCCATGGCATATTCATATTCCAAGGAGGTTGTCCCCAATTTGGAAATCGAGGAGCATTGGGATATTGTGTATAGCCACCACCAGATCTCTGACCAATAGCATTAAGTTCTTCTATTTGGGTGCCCAAAATAGATTTTAGATGAGGCAACAAAGGACATCTATCTGTTGAATGTTCCTTGGAACAAATTCCACAAATAGAAGTTTTGTTTAAATGGCAATCTTGCAAGGCATGCTTATTTTTGCATCTCGGGCAATAAATTGCCAAAGGTGGTGTAGAATTGGGTTTTGTGTTTCTCTCACCTAATGCAGAATTAAGTTGAACAAGGATATCAGTTTTTAAATTAGCCATTTCCTCCATCAACTCCTTTATGTCATTATTTCTAGAATTTCGTTTCTTTCTTCGTTGGTGAGTGCGGGAATAATTTCTACATAACTCCACAATATCTTCAAGGTCAAGTTGATCTATGTCTCCTTTTCCCATTAAATCTAACACTTCCCTAGATTCATCCTGCAATCCTCTTAAGAAGATAGGCTTTAAGAAATCAGGTTCTACAGGACCACATCTCTTTTGGACAAAGGCAAAGTGATCAAGATAATCCTCTAAACTCTCATCTTCTTCTTGCTTGATCCGAAACAACTCATCTTTCCTATTTCGTACTCTACAGTAATCTTGATATTTATGTAAGAATGCAGTCTCCATGTCATCCCAAGTATGGATTGAATTAGGTTCAAGATTACTCATAAACCATCGGAGAGCAGCATCCTTAAGCGTGGAAGGAAACAATTTCAATTTTTGATTATCATTTATGTAGTCATAAGTCTGACATAACACTTTGAATTCAAACAAAAATTGATCAGGATCTTCTAAAATAGTTCCCCTAAAAATTGGCAATATGGATGGAGAAATAGTTTTCATGGGAGCATCTAGAGTTGGATCCAACCGTATGGGGTATTCAAAAGTCTTAGGAGGATCATCAGCATACCCACCTAGTGGTGGTGGTGCTGCTGCCATAGTTGTTTTCTTTCTTGAGTTTGATGTGGATGGTTCAGGCTTAAGGGAATGTTTAGCAGAAAGTGCTGCAAAAAGCTCTTGTTCTAATCTTTCCAAAGCTTCAGTTGGTGAAGAAGGTATTTCTTGCACAGGAAATTCTTCATCTGATCATGAAGAACGCCTTGGTGGTTCAGAACTAGTTCTGATAAACCTCCCTCTTTCGTCTCTTGGCCTATGCATTCATGCCTATTCACTAAATAAACTGAAATGCAGTATTTCAAAAATTGTAACACAATTCTTGACCTGTTTCACTTTTCCTAACAACACCATTTGTTCCCCGACAATGATGCCAAAAATGATGAGGGTCATTGATCATTCATCATTTAGTAATTATATGTCAGTCCAGGGCGGTGTCCAAAGGCTGTATACGATAGGAGGTGTCACAGTTGCAGGTTCAGTTTATCCAAGAACAGGTTTTTATTGATGGATCAGTTAGTGTTTTGGGGGGTTTGGTGTATCTTCCTAATGTCTAACAAAGGAAATCAAATTGTAGAAACTGAAACTAAATTTAAACTGCAAGAAAATGAAACTACAAAATCTGAAATTGACAAGAAATAAAATGCTGCTAAATTGACCACAAAGCAAATTGCAAAAAAGTAAACTACAGAATGGAAATTCACACACACACTTTGCAAAAATTAAACCAATGATAAAACTCACAATGATCTGAATGTAAGTGGAACCAAATTAATGTTTATTGTAGTAAAACCGAAGATGACATAATTTTAAAATTGCAAAAAATGTTGAAAATGATGTAATTCTGGAAATTGCAGAAAATGTTGTGAATGATGCCATTACAGGTCAAATGCTAAATACTGTTCTAACACATAATTAAACCTATTCTAGATGTTATGGTGCAATTCTGAAATGAAACTTAATGCTACAAATAAATGTTGATAGAGTTCTGCTGATCTGCTACAACAAGAAATCAACAAGAATTTCCTGTCACTAAGCTGCCCTTCCTTTGATCTTGTAAGTGGGCCCTTGCTTCCAGAACTAGAAGAGGGTGAAAAATTATACCAAGTAAATTAAATGTGCACTATAAACCATCAAATGCTAATAAAATCTAAAAAATGCACCTTTTATTCCATCTGCAACTGCATTACAGTAATGTAGGAAAAATCTGCAATTTACTGTAATGCTACAAAGACTTTTCCTTCTACTCACTTCTGCTAATGACTATCTCTAATTATATATCTATTATCTATTATGTTCAACCATGCTGGGAGATTTATTTATAAGACAAAGTTGATACATCTGTTTGTTGAGTTTTAGGGATTTCCAACTATTTACAAAATAGTTTCCTGGAATGCAGGGTTATAATTTGTCAACCTTTATCCCTTTATCCCAGCTGGTCCGCCTATGGTGAAGGAACAGAGTCCAAATAGGGTGGACTAACTGCTTGGTCAATTTCCAATCATGATTTCCATGTTTTTGGTGCATTTTGACCATTTTCTGTTGTTCCTGCACTATTCCCTATTCCTGCGTCGCTTATTCCTGCACTGCTCCGGAATAACAGGCAGGTGACCATTCGTTGCTTATCTATGCTCCAAATGCATAGGGAGTAACTTGTTGAATTTTCCCTTATCTTGTACACCCTTCTACATTGGTGGCACATGCTGGAGTGACTGATTCCAAGCCCTGCTGTATATGTACAGCTAGCTGGAACTGTCACAGTTATAGCCTGTTTTCCTGCACAGTCAGCTACAGTGGACAAGTTCTTGGCACCTTTTTCCATTTGAATTAGTTTAAACAGAGGAACACAATATTACTAAGCACCAGATATTCAACAAGGTCTGAATTGCTATAATACTACTGATTAATTAACTAAAAATAGGTGAAATTGCAGTAAAAACAGTAAAACAGAGTATATGCACTTTGTCATTTCAGAATATGCAAACATCATTATATAATGCATTTTTCCCATAATTAACATAAAAACATAGTAAAAAGGGTGAGTCAAATAGTTATAATGTATCAAAAAGGTGTTCATGGATGAGGCAATTCCTGGCCTCATCAATTATAGTTGGAACATTAAGTAAACTTTGAAATTTTTTAGAGTTGGCACTGTTTGGTGGGTTTTTCTCCCTTCTGTGAAAATATGGCATACATATTCTATATTTTTTTCAACCAACTACCTATTGCCACCTAAACTTTTGCTTTTATGAATGAGTCATTATATCACATGGTTGGGAGTGTAACATGTCACTTTTTCTCTCATTTGGTTGTTGCCACCTATCACTTGTAAACTTTGTCCTTCTTACAATGACACCTTGCATTTGCTTTGATCATCATGGTACTAATATGTCAAACAATATGTTGTACATGTCTTATATTCATGCTTATGTATCATTTTATATAATTTCTTCACTAACTAGAGATTATTTTACTTTTGTTGAATTCCAACTAGCCTATACATTGGAAGACAAAGTCGATAAGATTATAAGATAGTGTGGGGAAAGTGTGAATTAAATTAAGTGAACATGGAGAAACTAAGGAAGAGGGAGTGGATTGGAATAAGGATAACAACAAAAGATAAAGTATAATGAAAATGAGGAGGATACATTAATGGGAGGATTATATAATTTTTTGGTAAATTTTAGCTTTGATATTTTTTCTTATTGTTTCTTGGCCCTAAATTCAGTCTATGATTATGACACCAAGGGCTAAAATAATAGTAAGGAAAAGGATGAAGCTTCTCCTTTTTTTTACCTCACAGATTCATAGGAATCTTGATTTTATAGGGTTTAAATATCATGTAGGGCTACATGTCTTATAGGATTACTCCAAGACACACACTCCAACTACTCATGAGGCTCGACTAAATATACTTCCCTATATCTATTTCTATTTTTTGTTAATCAGTCTTAAGAACTCTTTAGATGACCCATCTTATTTCCTTTTCCCTTTGCTTTTAGAATTTATTTCTTTGGCATAGTTCTAACATTCCTTAAATAATAGGGAGGAATAAAAGAAGGGAGAATATGAGAAGAGAGAGTTTATCTCTACTATGCCTCATTGTAGGCTAAGAAGGGTGCAAAAATTGAGGTAAAATTAGGGGTGATGATATAATACTAAAGAGAAAAAACTTATATATTCCATTGGTTGGGAGCACAACTACTCCATTGGTTGATTAGACCTTTTTTTAGGTCTATGCTTGCCTATTTTCAAAAGAAATATTCCCATGTAGACAACTTAACACCTCATAGAATTTGCTATTGTCTTTAAAATCTCACACTTATGAGCTTCCTAATGGTATTTTCAAGGTACAAATTTTGTAGTATATGTATTCTTCAATAAGAAATCTTTTTGCATATATACACACATACTATAGGAGTTATTTATATACCAACTATTTTACACAAAATTGTGGCATCCTACTTCATGCCATCGAAAATTAACTTTACCCTTTCATTAGAATATGCAGTGGCTTGACCATACAATATCAAATTTAAGATTTCTTCTATTATATGTCTTATAGGGTGTGTACATAATATTAGATAGGCTCTAACATTGATTTGACCTTGCAAGTCTTTTAACTCTGAGGATTACTTGGCACAAAACATTAAGAATTAATATAGCTAGTCATGAATTGCTAGATGTCTTCCCTTTATATGTCAAATTGATAATATTTATTTACATAGTTTCGAGGAGAACTTTAATTGTAAACTTTGGGTTCAACATATTGCATCCTTCTACTACACTTAGGTTTCTTGTTGGTATCCTCTATTTTTTTGTCCATGTCTATTGCTACCCATGACCCTCTAAGCCTTGAGTTTGTTTATAGCTAGCCATTGGGTCTTGTTTCCTTCTAGAGTTTACCAAAGTATTGATCTTAGGACAATGACTACTCATGAAACATTCATTAAAAAAAAAAAATCTTCTTGCTTAGGCAAAGTGATCTTAAGGACTTCTATTTTTGGATTTAACTATTTTTCATATCTTTTGATATGGTATGAATTAATTTAATTACTAATATCTAAAACCATTTTTTATTGCAAGGGATGATAATGTTACCATGATTCAAGACCAAGTGTCCCCCTAGTTGCTCCAAAAACATCTTCAATAATCATATCCCAAATTATGGTAGTAGATCAATAATTACCATATCTTATACTATCACGTCTTGTACTACTACAAGGTATGAGTATTTATGCAACAATATTGAGACCCTCTTTATGATTCCAACTATCTAGAGTTATGTTTACTTGCAAACCAATGTTCCAAATTATAGCTAGGTATAATTTAATCCCATTGCTTTGTATACTACCTAGGGATTAGTATGATAGCACTTGTAAGATCTATTATGAAATCATATAAATCCTAACCTTCTAAGCACAAATATAGATATAAAGGTAGAGGTTGGATTTTGCTCCAACCAAGCGATGATCACTTCAATGTCTTCATGATTCCAAAAATTATGTTTACCATCTTCTGACCCTTTAAGAGATATTTCAACTAGATTCACTTATCCCAAAACCAACAAGTCTTCTCTTAAATCTTTAATTTATTTTGTCATGTTGTCTTTATCCTTCTAGGGTGATTATTTGAACAATGTTTTATACCGCTGAGTTGTTTTTATCCTCTATTATTTGGTCATGGTTGGGTAATATTAATTTCGGTATGATTATTTCCGTTGTTGGTTTATTTTCCATAATTCTATATTTAGCATTTGATCTATGAATATTCCATGCTTTTGTTGTTTTTCTTGTAAACTTTGTATATTTTTTAGCTCACACATTTTTCCTTGCCCTATATTTTTCTCTTTGTATTGGATATTCATAGTATTTTGAACATATGATGGGGATGAAAGATGCCTAAATTATGCACTCGGATTCTTTAGACTAAATTTTGAAGTCTTCTTTCTTGCAAGACATTGATTCAATCCCATTGCACAAGCCATCCTTTATTCTTGTAGTTATAGTTGGGAATAAATGGCTTTGATAACTTATGTCAATGTTATCATTCTAGTAATTTTGAAATGATAATTCCATAAGCTCACTCAGACTATGAAACTTTTCCTATCCATGATCTTTAGTAGTATCATAATGTTTTTCTATAACCTCATCTATGTGTATTACTTGATCTTTTGAGAAGACATTTTCTTGTAAATATATTGTGTTGTACAAAACTATCTTGTTGCTCCACCTTCTTGAGCTCATTATAAAAGTGTCAAATCATATCCATTAGTACTTAAGTTATTTGAGGTTGCAGGATGGTCATGGTAGGCACATTCCTTTATAAAGATTAACGTGGAGGAATTGATTCTCAAAATATTACTAGATATAAGGATGGTAATGTTAGGAAAGGAACCTATGGGTTTATTTGGTGGAACAATGGGTTGTCTAATATAGTGGTTATGGTGGGGAGTTTCCTAATAAAATTAGAATATTTTTTGCTATAGTGACTAGTTGAAAAATCTATAGAAACATATTTTCATTATATTTATAGATTTTAAGACTAACTCTAGACTCAATGCTAATATATTATAGATATAAGCCTATGCCTGCTATGGTCCTACTTCCCAAGGCATCCTATTCTAAATTCTTCTAAACTAAATGTTAAAATATATAAACCCTTCTTGAGGATACCTTTGAATGTAGGAAAACTAAGTGAGAAAAAAGAAGTTATCTTGTAGATCAACAAATATCAATATGAGAGTTGCAACTAGGTCAACCCAAGCCCTAATGCTTACCTTATAAATATTTATACCATTGTAGCACTTTGCGTCAAAGAGACTAAGCAAGAGTTCTTACCATTACATCTTCAAAGATGATATTATAAATAGTATCCAAGGCTAAAACATGTTGACAATGCTCATAAGTCATCTTTTCACTACCATCATAAATAAGTAAAACCTTTAATGAGAAATCTCATGAAGATCTAGTAAGCTAAGAGGTCTAGAACTATTCCATGCAAGATAAATTTTCCCTACCATGGATATGGTAGGACACACTATGTGGTCATATGAGTACTACTCAATAGGCTTTCTTGGCTTCTTGGTCCCATCACCATTTGATTTTGAGACCTTTTTACTAGTAGAGTTACCAATTATTTTGGTTCTTGAACTAATAGAGTCACCAAATTAAAATGAATTCTTTGCTTATAAGGTCAAAACTATTCACCAAAATCTAATAAATTTTAGGTGAGACATTTTCTATCCCACCCAATGTGCCAAAAATGCTTAGTCTAAAATTTTCCTAATTGGATGAGTTGCATCCTTAAGACTTTGGCTAAGATTGGAAGACCTAGAAAAATTTCTAGACTGGCCTCTAGAGTAGGTTGGTTCCTATGGTACTAGCTAAAATAACAATGGGGTTATGACAAAAGGAATGAATGGAAAGAGTTAGAAGCTAGAAGTGAAATATATATAGGATTCAGCCATAACAAGAGATATAATATCATAATAATCTTGGTCCCTTAAGTAAGCTAAACTACGTGACATACCAACTATAATTTGACATTGTAGAGCATTAATTAAACAAACACATACAAAGCTAAGAATTCTAGGAATTGAAAAAGTAGTAATCTATGGAGATAACCAAAAAGTATAAAAACTTTAACAAAATACACCATTCATCCAATTATTTATAAATTATTAATAATAATATTTTATCAAATCTTGAATGGTATATTACGCTCTCAAAGGGAAAACTAGGGCATCCATTAGGTAAATAAAGTACTTTTTGGTTGTTGCAAAATCAAATATGAGATTGCTTCCCTAGGAGGGCACAATGGGGACACCTTCAGATCCTATCTTAAAATATAAAGTTTATTTGTATATTTATTGAAGGAAAAATCACCAAAAAATGCTAAAGAAGTGCAAAAAATTACACTAAAATGCTCTTTACAATTACTATAAAAATATCAACATTCCAAAGAGTTAATGAATGCTTTCCATAGTAAGAAATAAGACCAAATATTGTCATTGAGTAGAGTATAATAGAAGAAACAATCCTATATAGAGCCAATAATGACTTGATCTATAAATTCATGGGTATTTTCTCCATCCTAAATTTTTGGTATTCATTGGTTTGGTAAAACTAGGAGCCTCTTTGTAAGTATTCTTTATGGTTTATTAGTAATGGATATTTTATTGTTATTTTTTACTCTTACCAATCATGACCTGATCCATAAATTCATGGGCATTTTCCCTACCCTAAATTTTTGGTATTCATGGGTTTGATAAAACTAGAAGCCTCTTGGTAAGTATTCTTTGTGGTTTATTAGCAATGGATATTTTATTGTTAGTTTTTCCTCACTTGCCAACAAAAATATGGTTTTCAAATAAGAAAAGAGGAATCATAGTCTAACGTGATTATTTATTCAATCCTAGAGAGTGGGATTTGATCCTCAAATTAAACCCAATGATTTCTCTAGTTGGGTCTATTTTTATGAACTCCCAATGGAATTTTAGAGTGAGTAGGTATTGGAAATCATTGGTAATTTTCTTGGAATATATTTGGATGTATATAGAGACACAATGGAAGGAAATACAAATGCTTTTGCTAGATTGTATATGGAAATTTAGCTTAGCTAGCCTTTGTTGATAGAGATATAACTTGAACTTGTAGGTCTATCCTGGATTGAAAAACTATATTATGAGGTGTTACTTTTTAGGTGTAGATTTTGCTACAAATATGGATACTTGACCTAATCCTTCCCAAAAAATATAATCATAAAAGTGGAGGCTCCTTTGCGAATGTCAAATATTTCTAAGGAGGATAATTCTATAGCAAATAAAGAATCAACCAACATTTATTAGGTAGGATAAGCACACAAATATGATCTTTAACAACCCAAAAGAAGAAAGTAAAATAAAAAATATGGTAAATACCAAACCTTACCCAAGCCCTCAAATAGTTATGAGATATTCAAGATATTGGTGGAGTAGAAAGAAGAAAAACTCATGGAAGGAGTGGATGGGAATAATAAAATAATAAAAACAATGTTCAAGCCCCTCTTTTGATTTCTATCCTAGAGTAGGTAATAGAGTGTAGTGAGTTACCACAATTAATTATTATAGGGCATCGATATTGCATATCCTAGAGATATCGATAATAAAGGATACCAGCATGGATGTGGTAGAAAAGAATAGAGAAAATCCAACTCTAAGGATAATCTAGGTGGATAGGATATCAAATATTAACAACTCTCAAAGAGTGGGTAAAATATTAAATAAGGAACTGATAGCATCTCAAGGAGATAAACTAATCATTAGGGGATTGATGAGGCTAATAGACTCTTACTAGTCTCAAGTTAACCAATGATTATACAATCATAGAATATTAAGGATTTAAATAAATTAACCCATCAATTTGTTGTTCAAAGACTCTTAGAGAAAAGTAAAACAAATTATTTGCTTATCTAGGAGATAAAAATATTGTTGAATCTCATATATAAAATAGTAAATAGACTTTGGAGTGGTGTTGATCATATGGAAGTGGCTATCCAATGGGCCTAAAAGGGATAGTTACCTTTTGGAACTCTCATTAATGAACAAAAATAGAACATATAGCTTGGAGGGGTGTCCTCACATCATATTTTAGGAAGAATGTAAAAGTTGAATAGGTTTTGATCACAAATTTCTATGGGGATTAAAAACTAGATGGTTAGATTCATCAATGGAAAGTGATACATGGTGGAGGAGTTATACTAAATTGTTGCTATGGATTTTAATTCTAAATTATCATCCAAACATCATGAATGGGGAACCCTAATTTTGGACCTAGGGGATAGGGTTATGATTACCAATGTACATGCATTACACTTAGTGGATATTAAATATCTTGAAATAAACTATACTTGGACTAATAAGAGGAGGGAGACACATAGAATCAAGGTGAACTTACACCATTTTTTGGTTTCAAAGGAGGTATTTATGAGATGAAATCTAAAATTTTATACTATTGAGGGTCTAGTTTTGGATCACTTCCCCATCCTATTCGAAGGAGGGATCAAGATCATTCATATTTGAAAAATTTTGGTTACAAAAGGAGCAACTTCAAAATAAAATCCCATAGTGATGTACAAAGGGATGACTGATATATGGGATAATAGTGTTTAGATTCCATAAGCAACTTCATTATGTCAAGGATCAACTAAAATAATGGAGGTAAGCTAACAAGTCAAATTTGTAGTCCCAAAGAGCTTATTAGTGACCAAATGGGATAAAGTGCTAAAAATATTTAGGGAAGAAACAATTATAGAGCATATCAAAGAAGCGGATTGATTGAAGATATTGACAATCAAGAATAGATCTACAGGAAATAGAGAGCAAGAACTACTTGTTTATTGGAAGGTGATAGAAACACAACATATTTTTTCTAAGCTACTTGTACTAGGAGATCGATGAACAAGATGGATGCTCTTTAGGATGATAATGGGAATCCCTTTGATACGATCCTAGGTATGTATTTTCATTCAATGAATTATTTTGCTAAATTTTTTAAGACATGGTGCAAGACGAAGAGGATTAGAAATAAGTTCTTGTTTCATACCGTCTATTATATCTAAAGAATAAAATCATGCCTTAGTTAAACCTATTGATAGATGGAGCTAAATAACATAGTCTTGAGAATGAGTACGACAAAATCCCATGTTCATATGGCTTCCCAATCATGTTTTCTTAGACCTTTTGGGATAACTTGGAGGAGGACATAATGGTTGTTATAAAATATTCTAGATCTAATAAAATAATTATTACAACATTAAATCATACATTTATTTCCTTAATTCTAAAAGGAGAGGACAGGGTGCATATTTCAAATTACAAACCTATTACCTTATGCAAGTTTATATACAAATAATCACAAAGATAATGAATGAGTGACTAAAACCTCTCCTAAATAGCATTATCTATTTAGAGCAAGGTGGTTTTGTAGAGGGTATGTATATATTGGATGGTGTGGTTCTAGCTCGAGAGGTAATCCACTCAATTCAAAAATCTAGCAATAGGGGAATATTCATAAATTTGGATATATCAAAGGCTTATGATAAGGTGGAGTGGAGCTTCTTATCAAGTATTGGTAGCCTTTGATTTCTCTTGTAATTGGATAGAATAGATCATGAGTTGCATCTCTACTCTAATACACTCAATGTTATTCAATGTTCTTCCCTCGTAACTGTTTGGAGTAACTCAAGGCCTTTGTTAGGTAGATCCTTATTCCCATTGTATTTTTCTTATATTGGTTGAAGGATTGGGTAGACTCATATTAACAAGAAGACACCAGGGTTTGTTAATTAATAGGTATCAAGTTGGGTGAGGAGGTTTTGACTCACCTATAATTCATGGATGACATAGGATTGATGGGAGTGGCCAACCTCAAGGAAGCAAGAATGATCAAAGATATTCTTAATATTTACCTTAGGGCCACAAACCATGTCAACAATAAGAATAAATACAAAGTGATCTTCTTCAATCTTGATCAAAGGCTTCAAGAAAAAAATTTAGATATCTTGGAATTCATGAGGACTTCTCTCTAAGTTGTCTATTTAGGGGTCCTTTTGCATTTTAAAAAACTAAATATTGCTATATAGAGGAATATTTTAGATTGTATCAGAGAAAGAATTATCCATTGGCCTCACAAATGGTTAACGTTTGCGGGTATATTAACATTTTTGTAGTCAATCATTTAGGCCATGCCAATTTAAAAAATTTCTATACTTGCTATCCCACATACCATATGGAAAGAGTTGGATAAGAAGGCTAGAAATGTTTATGGAGAGGAGTAAAAGGAGAGAGGAAATAGGTATTAGTATTTTGGTAGAAAGTAAGCTATCCTAAGGCAAATGGAGGTTTAAGACTAAGGATATTAGAGCTAAATAATAAAGGTTTGACTAATATTTACTAGATGTGGATCTTCTAGCCAATGTTTTTATTCACTAGAGTTTTAACTAGTAATTATTTGGGATATGTGAACCCAAATGAGGTGATAGATTTCCCTTTGGATGATAATGGGTCCCTAGTGTGGCAGGATATAAATTTAGGATCTAAGGTAGTGAAATATGAATTATATTGAAAAGTGGCGAGAGGAAATAAGACACAATTTTGGACAAATTCATGGGATTAATACCCAATTATCATTGTTGAATTCCTAGAACTAAAACTAGTAAAATCAACAATGGAAAGTAGGGGTTGGATCAAGAATGAAAGTTATTTCAATACTATTCAGGTGGAAGATTATAGTTTTAAGGAGTTTAAAAAGTTGGACAAGTTTTCAATTCCAATCCTTCTAGAATTAATACCCATCATGACTAAAATATTGGCAAAAATATTTCTAAAAAATAGAGATGAGAACGATTAATTATCTTGGGGATGCAGAAGCCTTGGAGTCTTCATAGTGAAGCATGTATATGATAAGATCCTTAAATAACCTCCTAATTATGCATATCAGGTTTGAGACTGGAGAAAAATTTGGTAGGTTGGCATAAATTAAACTTATATGCTTGGTAACTCATGCACAATGGAATTATTAATTTTGATAATCTAAGGTATAAGGAAGTCCATACCAATGTGTTTTACGTGAGAAAACATCTGATCACTTGATGCTTGAATGCTCGTTCATAGGCCAAATCTAGGAGCAATTATTATTTTCTTATAAAATTTGAGCTAATGGTGATTTGAACTAGATTAATATTTGGAAAGATGGAAAAGGGATAAATTTAAATCTAAATCTCTTCATATTTGATGGAATATTTTATTAAATTTTATTTTGTAGCAATTTTGGTTGGAGAGAAATGGAATTGTTTTAGAGAAACCTTTTCATCCTTTGATGGCATCTGGTAGGTCATTTGGAGCAAAGTCACATAAACTATGGAAGTCTATGCTAAAGAGGAAAATTAGGCTGATATAAGGATGATAGAGAATGAAGCTAGAGTGAAAGAGAGTTAGGACATAGCTAGTTGGAAAACACCCCCAAAAGGTTAAATTAAAATCAATACTAATGGAGATGCAAAAGGTAAATTGAGTAGAGCTGAAATTGGAGTGGTCTGTAAGAATCATGAAAAATGCTTTATTGGGAACTAGAAGGCATGAGCAGGGCTACCAACAATGAAGTATAATTTTGGCTATCCAATTTTCTTCTATTTTTATGATAATACAAGGTTATAGGAGGATAATCATAGAATTAAATTCTCAAATATTGGTAGGCACTTTGTATTGCGTGAGGAACTTTGTCTTGGAGACTTGGAGGTTAAGGATTCTTAAATTATATATGAATCTATAGCCTCACTTATATCTCTATCAACTCCATTAATATCAATTTTAATATTTAGTCATATGGGAGTAAGTTGTGAAAAGTGAGAAATTTTACATCATAAGCAATGTTTTAATCTCATAGATGAATGAACTCTAACACTTTATTCCAACGAATTTACAAGTGATGAAATAAAGTTTCATATAGTAATCCAAGGTTTCAATCCCATAGATGAACTTGAACATTCAGTTCATGGGGTTGAAATTTGATTGATCAGAATGTTTGATTTACAAAGAACATAATAGAGTTCAATTCTCATGAGTGTTAATGCAATAAAGTTTGTTAATGTTATGATCACGTAGTTAGTTAGCTAAAATACAATGATAAAGAAATCATTATGGAATATGCAGTCTCATTTCAATTAAAACAAACTTATATAAACGAATGAATATGAGGGTACATGGGATATCTACATCTAGTATCTATAATAAAACCTAGTATGTAAGGTGCGAGTTCATAAGATAAATATAGTAGGATGCATATTTATTGCCCATATTTTCCTTTGATGTATTTGATATATCATTAGATGCATCATATTTTTTTTAATAAATTATGTAGGATTTAAATGGGTTTAGCATGTATTACATCAGACCACATGGTGATATTATAACAAGCTTGACAATTATGCATATATCACATAGCAAGATTCGAACCTTGGTTTCCTCCCTAAAAGTCAAGAAATTCAACCAATTGAGCTAATGTCATTTGATATCATTAGATACATCATTAAGATGTATATATATCTAAAAATATGGTATATATGTGAACCCAATATAATTATATATACTTATATATCTAGACAATACTCATTTAAAAAATATATTTTTAAAACTTATAAATAAATATTAAAAGAAAGTAAAGTGTATTTTAAATTCTATCATGCCAATTGGTCCATTTAAATAATATATATATATATATATATATATATATATATATATATATATATATATGAATTATTATGCAGGTGCATGGGGTGTATATATGTAGTATGTAAGATGATATGTTTGTTTTTTGTTTGGCCACTTTTGAGTAAGACCTAAAGAGGTAGGGGTATCTCTTCCGTAAAAAATGCTCAGGGCTCTCACCTAACCTACCACCATTGACACACACAAGGAACATGCCTAAAACAACAAAGAACAAGAACACACAAACACAACCACACAATAAGCTAAAACAAATAAAACATACTTTTTGAGTGTGTCAAAAATAAAAAGCACAACCAAACACATGCATAATAAGAATGAAAAAAAAAAAAACCAAACAAAATAAACACAAAAACAACATAACAAAACACACACAAAAACGAAAATGAATAATGAAAAATAAAAAATAAAATAAAATATAAATAAATAACAACAAAAATAAATAACACGAAACCATGAAACACACATAAATACCACAAACACAACATAACAAATCACTACCATAACAAAAACAACAAAAAAAAAAAAATACAAATTCCTTACAAACAAAAAACCAGAGAATATAGGAAACACACAGAAAAAATCACAAAATCAACATAACAAACCAAGATCAAAATAGAAACAAAAAAATGATCCAAATACACCACAAAAAAAACATGAAAAATAAATACAACAAAAACTAATCCAAATGAGCTATTGACAAATCAAACAAAAAAATTAACACTAAAAATAAACCCAAGCTTAACAAACTATCAAAAATAGCAGAATTTGCTTAGCAAAATAGCCAAAGCTTCTAACATTGCAATCAAGAGACTGAAAGGATAACACCCATCCTATAAACCCTTAGAATTATGGCATACTCATCCTTTTATTCGTATCTTCCTTCATTCCATTGGATGCATATTAAATGTCCTTATTTTCTTTGACATGTTTCATATGTCATTAGGTGCATTATTGAGATGTAGCATTTTTATTTAAATAATAACCTAGTATTGTTTTTTTGGATTTGGTTATTGTGAGAAACCCCTTATGACCGTACAGGTCTGAGCACTCTCCTCCCAACCATGACCCCTCCTAAAGTTGAGAGCTATACTTATTAACAGGGAATCTAACACAAAGCCACCACACACCCACTCCCTCCCACACTCGCTCACACCACGATTTGAACCTAATAATAACCTAATATTATATACAATACTCATTTTAAATAATTATTTTAAAACTTATAAATAAATTTTAAAAAAGTAAAATAGTTTTTAAGGCTAATGAAGTTATAGGTCATATGAGAAGAGATGATCATTGTGGAGGATGTTGTTCACCTAATATAATTATCTAACTAATATTTCTATTACCAAAACTTGGTACACAACCCTATCCCCCATAATATTAGAACATTAAATCTCTATTCAAAGTATTTACTATTAAGCTACTCAAGTTGTATTTAAATGTTAATTTTGCATATTCAAATTGTAGTCACATGTTAATTTCACATTTTAAAAAACAATATTAAACTAAACTAAAACCTACATGCCCAAAGGGCTCCAAAGGAATATTTAATTTTCTCCTATTGTGCATTTTGAGTCTCATAAATAATTCTTTTATAAATTATTCATTCTCTCATTTTTATTTTAACAAGCTCACTCACACATGTTCATACACACCCTACCCTGGCTTGTTAGTTTTTTTTTTTCAATAGATTTATGAACAATGTATATTTAAAAATAAGATTGCATTCTTTAGAGTAACACCATAAATTATTAAAAATTACAATAAATAAATGGAAAAGTGTTTTGCGGATTTTTAATTTTTTTTTCATTTTGAATGTGATGAACAAAAACAAGTAGGAATATGAATGGCTCATGGGGGCACATTTGCTTTGTAGAGAGAATATACAAAGAAAAATATATCACGGACCTTTTACTTGAAGAGGGATTCTATAAAGAAGAGGATAACATGAATCTTTTGGACATGTTTGATGTATGAGAAAAATTTAGAAACATTAGATCATTTACTATTTTATTATCCCTTTGATCATATCATTTGGGGTTACTTTTTTAAAAATATGAAAATACAAAATCCATTGGATAGATCCATTAATATTGAAAGAGTTGATGAAATGGTGGATTAATTATTTCAAAGCTAAAACATTATGTATTGTGAGGCAGATTGGCGCTATTATTATTTTTCCGTCTTATTATTATTTATTGGAATTTATGACTTTAAAAATATATAATTGTTAAAATAAATTTTAAAATCATGCCAAAGTTTGGAACTATATTATTGTGTCTCTTGCAAAATGTCTACAAATATGGTGCTCATAATGGAAAGTCTTGAGTGTAGAAAAAAAAGTGGTAATAGCTTAGTTACATGATTTGAACATGCATAGAAGAGTCATTTAAGAAAATGGAATTAAAAAACAAAAAAAAATCTATTTCAATCTAGGATAAAATAGAAATGTCTAAAAAATGGGTTTATCAAAATTATTTCCTCCTTCTAAAAGAAATCTAATAAAATTTGGAGTTGGTGAAGGTAATGTTTTTGGAAATAATAAAGGCTAAATTCTCCTCACTTACTCATAATCATATGGAACTTCAACTAACAACTATGTAAAGACTTACTCATAAACATATGAAACTTCAACTAAAAACTATGTAAAGACTAGGGTACTTTTTATAGGGATTAAAATTGTAATAGATAAAGGATAAAAATATATTTCAATTAAGGAAGATTCACAAATTATCATTAATATTATCAACAAAAAAAATAAAAAAATAAATTATTATTAATGTTCATCATTTATTAGTAGATAATTTAGTCGATTGGTGTTAATCTTCATCTTAAAGAAATTAAGTTTTAGAATGCAATTAGTCAAGTGAGATTTAATTTTTAATCAAAGTAATGTCAAGAGGTTTGATTGTAGAAACATAGCACTTTGATGAAGTTAAAAATATATTTAATTAGAAAATAAATTTAAAAATTTGTGATAAAAGGCATGGTGGATATGGTTTAATTAACCAAATTTCAAATATAATATTTTGGTATTTTTATGAAAGTGGTCCATAAGAAAAGTGGTGTATAACTTATTAATAACGTTTTCTTTGTATTGGTTGAGTCAGTTAAATTTCTCATTTTGTGGAAACATAAGTTATAATTTAGTTAAACGATATAGATATAATAATTAAGTTTATAATGTCATTATGTGATGATGATGCAATATGCACAATATCTATTTAGTTTCATATAACAATTAAAAAATTAAAATAAATATAATTAATTACTTTTTCTATATATATATATATATAAATGGGGTTTTATAATAATTAAATGGTTAAAAAGTGATTAATTATATTTATTTTAATTTTTAATTGATTATATGAAACTAAAATAGGTATTGTTAGTAGATCAATTGAATAGGTAATCTCATTTAAAATCTAAGAACATGGTATAACCAAAAGGTATGCCACACCAAAAGTTTACCGGACACAACTGGATGTTATAGTGGCAGCAAGGAGTAGCAAAATGGACTTTTGGAGTTTCAAGAAGACTGGAAGGTTAGGTAATGGGATAAGCTCCGGTTGTCTTATTAGTGTAGATATTATGTCTAGTTGAAGCTGTTGTTTTTTTTGGATGTCTTTTGGTTTCAATAAATTTTTACCAACATTAAAAATAAAACAGGTTCCCAACCGATTAAAAAAAAAAAAAACAACTTTCTTAATCAAACTCAAATTCAATTTATAAGAAAAATAACCTAAACATACTTCACTTTTCAACCTTTTAAAAAAAATTAAATGATATTTAATTGTTATCTTGCCCAGCCCGATAAACAGCTAAAATTAATAACGTAAACACTTTTATGTGCAATCACACAGGTCGAATTTTAATTATTCCTTTGTTTGTTTGGCTCGTGCACCAAATTTCTTCTGACTAATCAAACTGCAAATTTTATCCTCTTAGCAGTAATGTGAAATTCCCAAATATTTGAAAGTTTTAGGATTCAAACGTTAAGGTTAAGAGAAAAATAATAAAAACTAAACCACCACGCACCTGAGCATTAATATTAATAAAATTTATTTTTTTTTTTGAAAAATTTGAAAAAACTTGTATTAAAACAAAGAACAATTACAATTTGGGAAGAGACACTTCCCAGCGAAAATCAGAGAGAGCACATGCTTACAATAGTAAAAGAAGATTTGCAATGGAGCCAAATCTCTTGAACCATTAACTAGCAAACAAGGGGATCGGCAAGATCAGATGATGCAACTAGTCGCGATATCGCGACCCTCTTTCCTTCTTCTCCTTTGGCCGCGAAAATGCAACATGTCGCGATATCGCGACACTTTTCTCCTTTGGCCGCGAAAAAGCAACATGTCGCGATATCGCGACACTTTTCTCCTTTGGCCGCGAAAATGCAACATGTCGCGATATCGCGACACTTTTCTCCTTTGGCCGCGAAAAAGCAACATGTCGCGATATCGCGACACTTTTCTCCTTTGGCCGCGAAAATGCAACATGTCGCGATATCGCGACACTTTTCTCCTTTGGCCGCGAAAATGCAACATGTCGCGATATCGCTACACTTTTCAACCTTGGCCGCGACGAAGCAACATGTCGCGAAATCGCGACACCTTTCCACCCTTGGCCGCGACGAAGCAACATGTCGCGAAATCGTGACACTTTTTCTCTTTTGACCGCGACGAAGCAACATGTCGCGAAATCGCGACACCTTACCACCCTTGGCCGCGACGAAGCAACATGTCACGAAATCGTGACACCTTTCCACCCTTGGCCGCGACGAAGCAACATGTCACGAAATCGCGACAACTTTCCTCCCTTGGCCGCGACGGAGCAACATGTCACGAAATCGTGACACCTTTCCACCCTTGGCCGCGACGACGCAACATGTCATGAAATCGCGACAACTTTTCAACCTTGGCCGCGACGAAGCAACATGTCATGAAATCGCGACACCTTTCCACCCTTGGCCGTGACGAAGCAACATGTCACGAAATCGTGACACTTTTTCTCTTTTGACCGCGATGAAGCAACATGTCGCGAAATCGTGACACCTTACCACCCTTGGCCGCGACGAAGCAACATGTCACGAAATCGCGACACCTTTCCACCCTTGGCCACGACGAAGCAACATGTCACGAAATCGTGACAACTTTCCTCCCTTGGCCGCGACGGAGCAACAGGTCACGAAATCGTGACACCTTTCCACCCTTGGCTATGATGAAGCAACATGTCACGAAATCGTGACAACTTTCCTCCCTTGGCCGCGACGGAGCAACATGTCATGATATCGCGACAACCTTCCTCCAGAGACCGCGACGGTGCAACATGTCATGATATCATGACAACTTTCCTCCAGTGACCGCGACGGCGCAACATGTCGCGATATCGCGACAACTTTCCTCCAGTGACCGCGATGACACAACATGTCACGATATCGTGACAACTTTCCTCCAGTGACCGCGACGGCGCAACATGTCACGATATCGCGACAACTTTCCTCCAGTGACCGTGATGGCGCAACATGTCGCGATATCGCGACAACATTCCTCCAATGGCCGCGACGGCGCAACATGTCGCGATATCATGACAACATTCCTCCCTTTGCTTTTTCTTTGATCATTGGCTTAAGGACCTTTCAAGACCCTGCCTAATCACCTCATCCTCAATATCCATGTCACTGTGCAACTGAACTCCAACCTCCTTTTCCGCACCCATCTTAGCCAGAAAGTCAGCCGCTTTGTTCAAATCTCTACTCGCATAAACTGGGATCACGTCCTCCAATTCCTTCCATAATTCTTTAATTTGAGTAACAAGAGCCCTCAACCTCCAAGCTTTCAGATCAAAGTTCCTCATGCAGTCTAGAGCTCCAACCATTATTTGCGAGTCTGATTCAAGAATAATCCTGTGGTGGCCATGTTTCACTGCCCAAATAGAAGCAGACTTGATGGCAATGGCTTCGGCTTCATTGTTAGTGGTTCTTCCCAGGCCTTGCAATTCCCAATAGAGCACAGTCCCAGCATGGTTCCGGCACACCACTCCAATTCTGGCTCTACCCGGATTGCCTTTTGCAGCTCCATCAGTATTGATTTTAATCCAACCTTCAGGGGGAGGTTTCCAACAATTTTTGTCCTGTCCCTCTTGCAGTTCAACGCGTTCTTCCATAGCTCCAATGTCAATTTGAGCTTCCTCCTCAGCATGAACAGCCACAGTTTCGGTAACCTTGCTCCAAATGGTCTGCCAAACCCCGTCTAGAGCAGTAAAAGTTTCTCTAAAAATTTTGGCATTTCTTTCCAGCCATACTTGCCACCAGATAAAGCTTAAACCGAGCTCCCATCCAATACGAAGAGCTTTAGATTTGAATCTACCTTTCTGCCATTTTGCCTAGATATTCATCCGGTTCAGGTCATCACTTACCTGAATTTTAAAGTATGCAAACCAACGCAACCAAATCTGTCGGGTGAAAGGGCAACCAAACAACAAATGGTCAGCAGTTTCCTCGCTCTTGTAGCATAGTACACATTGAGAAGGGCCGATGATACCTTTTGATCTGAGATTATCAAAAGTGAGGATTCCATTGTGCATGCACTGCTAGGCAAAAAAGTTAACTTTCGGCCAGCCTTTAGAATGCCAAATTTTCCTCCAGTCCTCAACCTGAAAAGTATGAGGGGGGGCTCTGGGAGAATGCTGTCATATCCGTCCTTTACTGTATAGATGCCAAGACTCCCAAAGCCCCAGGCTAATTCATCCTCCACGTCTCCCCCTATAAGAAATATTTCTGTCAAAATTTTAGTCATGATGGGAGTCAAATCCGGAGGGATTGAAATGGGCCACTCATCCAACTTCTTGAACTGCTTAAACTTACACTCCCCCAGCTGAGTAGTTGTGAAATAAATTTCAATACGGATCCATCCCTTGGCTTCAATGGCTGCTTTTATTGGCTGTAATTCTAGAAATTCAGCAATGATGGGTGGGAACTGATCCCAAGAATCTGTCCAGAAACGAGCCTTCTCCCCTCTTCCCACTTTCCAAAATAAGCGGTCTTTAACAACCTGAGACCCTAACTTGAGAGCCTGCCAAACTAGGGACCCAGTACCATCCAAGGGGATGCGAGCAACATCGTTTGGGCTGACCTGTCCCAGGTATTTGCTAGTTAGGATTCTACTGAAAAGGGAAGTGGGTTGGGAGATCCATCTCCAGTATAGCTTTCCAGCCAAAGCTTTATTATTCAGCTTAGATTTTCTCAGACCCAGACCTCCTTTAACCTTGGGCTGGGTAACTTTGTCCCAGCCCACTAAGGCCCACTTTCTCTCTCCCTTTGCTCCTTCCCATAAAAACTTTCTAGCCATCCTCGTCCAACTCTTTCCATATTGTAATCGGGGCAGCCAGGATAGAGAATTTGTAAATTGGCATGGCTTGAATGACTGATCGTAAGAACGTTAATCTGCCACCATAACTTAACCACTTATGAGACCAAGTGGTTAATTATGTCCTTGATACACTCTAGCAGATTCCTCCATGTGTCTAATTTTAGCTTCTTAAAGTGCAAGGGGACCCCCAAGTAAACCACTCGGGAGAGAAGTCCTTGTGAATCCCAGGATTTCTAAAATTCTGTTCTAAAGCCTTTGCTCCAGATTAAAAAAAACCACTTTGGATTTCTTGTCATTAATGACCTATTGAGTAGCCCTGAGATAGACATTAAGAGTATCCCTAATCATTCTTGCTTCCCTGAAGCTGGCCACTCCCACCAAACCAGTGTCATCCACAAACTGCAGGTGCGTTAAAACTTCGTCACCCACCCTGATACCCAATAATCTACCTTGTCTTCTCCTCAAGAAAAGTCTGCCAAGACCTTCAGCCAAAATGAGAAAAAGATAAGGAGAACATGGATCCCCCTAGCGCAGTCCCCGAGTAGCTCCAAAAGGTTGCGAAGGAAGGCCCTTGATTAGCACAGAGTAAGTCGGGGTAGAGACACAGCTCATGACCCACTCTATCCAGTCCTGAGAGAAACCAAAGGCTGCCATCATTTTAGCCAGGAAACTCCATTCAACCCTGTCATAAGCCTTTGACATGTCCAGTTTTATGAACATCCCTTTATTACCATAAGTGTGCATTGAATGGATTGCTTCTTAGGCCACAACCACCCCATCCAGAATCTGTCGTCCTTCAACAAAACCCCCTTGCTCAGAGGAGACAATGTTGTGAAGAAGAGGTTTTAGGCGCTCAGCCATTACCTTTGTGATTATTTTGTACAACACATTACATAAGGCAATAGGCCTATAATCTAAAATATGAACCCCCTCCTCCCCTTTTGGAATTAAGGTAATGAAAGTGTGGTTTATAGCTTTAAGCATTCTCTTATTTTCTCTGGACTCTTCTACAACAACCATTACATCTTCCTCTAAGTAGTCCCAGAAAGCCTAAAAAAACTCAATTGGGAAGCCGTCTGGACCTGGAGTTTTACCAGTGCTCATTCCAAAGACCACAGTTTTCAATTCATCTCTATCAATGGGTTTGAGGAGGGCCTGATTTTCATCCTCAAAAATAACAAGCAGGTATGACAGAAATAACTTCATTTTGGGCCTCTACATCTTGTACCACACTTTCCTTAAAAAGCTTAGAAAAATAATCCATAGCATGGGAATGCATACCAGGAAGTGTATCAAAGGAATGACCGTTCTCATCTTGAAGGGCCTCCATCTTGTTCATCTGTCTTCGAGCACAAGCAGTCCGATGAAAGAATTTTGTATTTTTGTCCCCTTCTAATAACCAGGTGGTTCTTGCTCTCTGCTTCCAATAGGTCTCCTCCTGGTTGTCAATGTCCTCAACCGCTGTACGCAGGGCATCATCCTCAACTTTGAGCTGGTCTGTAATTACTCCTTCTCTGAACTATTTTTGGACCTCATCCCATCTGGCCACCAAAGGAGCTCTTTGGGCCTGGAAGTCTGTTTTATTAGCATGCCTCCAATACTTCAACTGAGTTTTGACATATTGTAGTTGTTTGTGGATTCTGAACATTGCTCTCCCATAAGTTGGGCGGCCTTCTTCCCACCACTGTGGAATTTTCTCCCGAAGTTCTTCTTTCTGAAGCCAAAAATTCTCAAATCTGAAAGGTTTGTGATGCTGCCCCATCCTAGTCCCGCCTTCCAACAGAATGGGACAGTGATCTGAAACTGGGCCTTCTAAAATCTAAAAATTTATATTCCATTTTACAAACGCCTCCTCTGAAACCAGAAAATGATCTAGCTTAACCTTCCTGCTATGTGGCTCCCGCCTTTTATTAGTCCAAGTGTAGTTAATGCCAGGACATTTAATGTCCACTAAGTGCAAAGCCTGGACTTGGGCAATCATGAAACGGTCCCCTGGGTCCAAAAATGGTGTTCCCCCTTCCTGATCTCTAGAAGATAATTTAGCGTTAAAGTCCCCCGCTATAATCCAGTCTAGATCTTCCCTTGAGGTTCGCATGTTATGCACAGCCTTCCACTGCCGCCTCTGACCATCTAGGTTTTGAGACCCATAAAAGTTTGTGATTAGAACGTGTTCCGCAGTGACATTATTCCTAAAAAGAGAAGTGAGAACACCCCTCCAGGAAAGATGTTCTATTGCAGACCATTCAAGAGAGTTCCACAGAGTAACAATCCCCCCTGAGGCACCTTGGGCAGCCACATCCATATGACCAGCACCCCTCCAAATTCTGTTGACTGTTTTGGACATAAGATCTAATGACATCTTAGTCTCCTGTAAAAGCAAAAAATTAGTATTACGATTCTCTAAAAGTCTTCGAACAATAGATTGATGGGTTCTACTGTTTAAACCCCTCACATTCCATGATTGTATAATCATTGGTTACCCCGGGAGCAATAAGAGTCTATTGACCTCACCGATCCTCCCGTGATCAGTTTGTCTCCTTGGGCTGCTAGCAACTCCTTATTGGATCTTCTACCTACTCCCTGAGAATTGTTGTTTTTTGATCTTTTTTCTACCTGGGTTATCCCCAAAGATGGCCTTTCCCTGTTCTTCTCTCGCTATTCCCATGCCGACATCCCGAGATACTGTCTGCTCCTGGTTATGCACTACTAAAGCCCCTGAACACACTGGTTGTGATACCTCACAGAGTTCAACTACCTGTTGTATGACGGGAGGAGATGAGAGGGGGAGTTGCCCGGGAATATTAGAACTTTCCTTAATACCCTCCATGCCCTCCATAAGATGTTCCTCTTCGTCAACCAGTGACTTAAATATCTCATACCTATTGGCAGGTCTGAGATGGGATTGCTCCTTTCCCTCTTTTTTCTTTGTCCGTATTTTTCTTCTGGGTTGTTCAAAACCCTCTCTCTGAGCTTCCCGGCCCTGAACGGTGCTATTAGAATCTTTATTAAGTGTTGCCTTATCCTCTTTAGGCAGGTTTGGCATTCCTAAAGGGGCCTCCATTTTAGCATTCATATTATTAGGGCAAAAATGGGCCAAATGTCCATGTTTGTGACAAACCCTACATCTAAAGGGTAGGGCCTCATAGTCCAGCTTGTTGAATCCAGGAGAGACCTGCCAATTCAATTTCCATCTCTGCTAGCAAAGGTCGGCTGAGATCCATCTCCACACATATTCTTGCATACACCGCCATGCTCCCTTCAATTGTGTCTCTGGCAACACCCAGATGTCTTCCAATAGAGTTGCCAATCCTTGCCAACACCCGCTCACTCCAGAATTCCATTGGAAGAGCATATAGTCGGATCCATACTGGGACAACAGTAGGTTCAACTCGGGGATCGAATCCCACTCTCCATGGTTGAACAAATAGCCCTGTCGGGCCATGATTTTTCTTCTCTGACTCGAAAGCCCTATTTCTATCGACCAAAGACGAAAAGCTAACAATAAAATATCCATTGCTAATAGACCACAATGAATACTCACCGTGAGGCTCCCAGTTTTGGCGGATCCAAGAGTGCAAAAAAT
This sequence comes from Wollemia nobilis, assembly GCA_028583015.1. Lineage (NCBI taxonomy): Eukaryota > Viridiplantae > Streptophyta > Pinopsida > Araucariales > Araucariaceae > Wollemia > Wollemia nobilis. The sequence continues at coordinate 2,349,779 of JAQPPZ010016363.1, read as the reverse complement.
TCAGGGAAGGACGTATACCCATGAACTTGCAGATTAAATCGTGATTAGCTCTGTAAATGACTGATTCTTCAACCATACTTGGCTCGATGACAATTTTTGGCCTGGTTTCGGCCTGCGGCAAACATCCATTCACACGATGTGCTGTCGACCTATTCCCAGCAGCCGTGAAGAGCATTTTATATGCCATTTTTTGAGCTTCGTCGTTCTTTGGAGGAGAGTTTTCTTTAAACAGATCTGTGTATGAGCTGCTACTCCCTGGAAAAGGAGCCGAAGAAGTCCCCATTGGACCCTCCTGGGGCACCAATCTAGCCTTCAGATCCACCGTACCCCGAAAGCACTTCTGCAATCCAGCTGATGCCCTAGATTTTTCGAAGTTCCAAAAACCCTAGTTCAGAGGAAAAAATCGCCAGAGCTCATTTCCTGCCAAAGTTCGCTTTGTAGTATTCTCCCACAAGCAGATTTATTTTGTTAAAAGATATTTTAGTGATATATTATTAGATTTTTATTCAAATATTTAAGTTTGAATCACATGAAAAATAACTCTTTTATACTTTGAAAAAATGATTTCAATTGTACTTAACATTACTTTAAAAATGCAATAACTTTTCTGAACTAAATATATTAGATAAAACCAATACTATATATTATCTATGTTTTACTATAAAATCATGTCTCTTAATTTAATTATAAAATAAATGTTTTTATTTTTTAATATTTACAACTGTTTTTATAAAAATGTTAGTTATGTAATAAAATTGTCTACCCAGATTTCTGGTACAGTTGCCTCTTTTAGATTCAAACTTTAAATTGTTCTTTAAAATGCTAAAATCATAGTATTTAAATCAAAACCTTAACTTTTTCTTTAAAGTTTTAAATTTTTTTCCTTTAAGCCACTCAAATAATTATCATTTATATAATTACAATAATAACTTTATCAAAAATAAATTTATTTATAAGAAACAGACTCTATATATAAGAAAGTAATGGCAAGTTTAAAAAGAGCTGTTAGATTTTTAAAGGATATCGTTAGCATAGCTGATATTGTAAAGGAGAAATAATATTGAACTTTTCAATGAGTGGATCATGTAATAAGATCCCCAATTTTATGTTGTAAAAAATATCATTTATTTTATATATTATGGGCCACTACAATAGTGCATGTTGAATGGGCCACATATCCAGACACCAGTCTGGAAATCTGACAAATAGACAAACTTATATTTATGGGTCTGTGTCCGGAAAAGGCCCAGAACTTAATTTTATGTATCACAAGTACGGTGTTGAATGGGCCACATATAGATACACTAGTCTCGATATCAGACAAAAGGACAAACTTATATTTATGGGTCTGGGTCTGTGTCTGGAAAAAGCCCAGACCTTAATTGAATTTGGATTTGAAAGTGAGATAAGTTTTGTACTGGGATGAAAATGTTAATAAATAGTAAATTAAGAAGTTTTGTTTTTTTGGACAGTGCAGTGCTTTTTTAAAGATTTTTTTTTTTTTACATTGCAGTGGTTTTTTTAAGATAAGAAGTTTTATTTTCTGGATTTTTATGGACAGTGCAGTGATAGGTGTTAGATAATTTTTTTTAAAAGCCAAGAACAAATATGTATATATGTCAGTCAACTTGTAACCAAAAAGTGTGTGATAATGAACTTGTAAAAAAACAGCTTATTTTCTAATATCACATCCAACAGCTCTGACTCTTAAAAAAACAAATAATTTTATATTAATTTAATTTTAGTAAAGCTTTAACAAAGTTTATAGTTAATGTATGCTCTTAGTCCAAAGCACCCTCTCAAAAAGGAAGAGTGAATCACTGCGCGTCCATGTAAGATATTATATTAGTTATAATTCATATAAACTGACAAAAATGGGGATGATGGTATAAAATATCTTATTAAGAAAGTTTATAGCTAATGTCTGCTCTCATGCAAAGCACTCTCCCAAAACGTGAACCATGAAGTGTGCATATAAATATAAGGTATTACATAATTTAAAAAAAAAATTAAAAAATTGTACTAAAATTTTAATCAACAACACTGTTTTTTTTTTTTTTTTAATAATTTTTTATAAATTTAAAATTTAAGATCTTAGAAATTAATTATTTTTTATCACAACATTAAAAAGAGATTTATATTGAAGTCAAATTTCTTAAATTATATGTTTACAATGGTGCTAAACATTGGATTTCTTCATCATTATGTTTAATCCTCTCATCTTCAATAGCTATGCCATTGTGCCACTGAATCCTTACCTCCTTCTCGGTACCTGTCTTAACCAAGAAGCCTTCCATATTAAAGCTCAGCCCATAAATCGCAATCACATCATCCAATTTTCTCCACAATTCCTTAATTTGGGTGATAAGAATATTTAACCTTAACATCTCCAAAGGAAAGTTCCTCGTACAATCTAGAACTCCTACCAAAATTTGAGAATTTAATTCTATGGTTATTTTCCTATGAGGTTGTTTTACCCTTCATATAGAAGAAGATTTGATAGCTAAGGTTTCTACTTCATTGTTTGTGGCCTTACCTAGGCCTTACAATTTACAATAAAACATTGTCCCAACATGATTCATGAAGACCACTCCAATTCCAATTTTATTCTAATTGCCTTTTGCAACTCCATTAGTATTAATTTATGGAGTGTTTTCCGGCTAGCTTTGTCCTACCTCTCTTACACTTGGGCTTCATTCTTTGATTTGTAAGATGAAATCCCAGGTTTTAATCATGTGTGAAGCGATAAATACATAGGAGTCAAGTTGTTGGTCTAGATTTTCGTCTTGCTATAAATGCATATTATTCAAGTTGTAATCAATGTTATAAAACTCTACCCGCAAGTACCCACTAAACTCATAGATCAATGGAGCCTATGAGTTTTTATTTAATTGGGGTTGAGTAACTCATAAACTCACAAGTTATCTGGACATTACTCACCCAGAATTGCATGGGTAAAGGTAGGGTAGGGGTATTTGGCATTTAATTTCTTTATAGCAACATCCAAATTGTAGGGGCTGATTAAAATAATAATTTAATTTGTCATTATTTAATAATGGATATATAAGAGTTCTCTTGAGTTAAGTGGCCCTCATTGATTATTTTAAAATCTCCTCTCTTCCAAATTTTGTTGTAGATATTATGCGTGTAACTTTGATGCTTTTGTATTCTATTTCATTGGGTTAACCATCAAATTTTAAATAATTAAGAATGAAGACTCAAAATACTTAGTATTGGAAATCACTTTGTTGTAGATCTCAAATCTTTCATGCAGCTTTGATGCTTTTGTATGGGTCAACCATGAAATTCTAAACAATGAAGAATGAAGACTCACAATACTTAATATTAGAAATCACTTTGAAATTTCTTTATTTAACTAAGCTCATGTCCATGTTACAAGCATTTATCTATTGCTCATCATAATTGAATGTTATATGACCAACTTCTTATTGGGATCCATTTGGATCTTAGGTAATAATATTGGTTCCTTATGATTTATCTCATTGTTATCATTCTACTTTTAAATTAGGGCATCTATTCTAATATTGGATTGCATTTAGGATGAAATAATAAGTTGTCACTTTTTTATTTTAGAAAGTGTATTTAGATGTGCTAGTTATAGGACAAAGACATCAATGTTAGAAAGAACCTTGTAATAAAGGTCATAATGAAGTTACATGTAAACTTTTTTATTTTAGAATGTGTATTCAGATGTCCTAGCTATAGGACAAAGACATTTATGTTAGAAATAACCTTGTAATAAATCTCATAATGGAGTTACATGCAATCTTGTTGTAGGATTTATAAAAAGTAATAGGGATGTTATAAAAACATCTTGTGTCATAGGGAATTACCAAAAATAATTTGGGAGTTGCAAAGTACCATAGGTATCAAAGGGAGTTACAAAGAACAAATAATTATAAAACATCTTAGGTGTTCTAGAGAGTTACAAAGAAACTTGTCATAATAAGGGTGTTACAAGCATTCATTGTTTCATATATAAAAGAAAGAAGCTATATAAGACCTCTAAGCCTTATAGACAATATCTATAGGGAAATTGTTTGGAGAGGTCTTGAATACTGAATTATTGTTTTATAAATTATAATTGTACTCATTGCAATGGATATCTAATATAAGATTGGCTCTCTAATTGTTGCTTACTCTATGTTTTTTCTATTTCCAAGTTTTCCTCAAGTTTTCTTGAGTTCTTGAGTAACTCTCCAAAATTAGGTTGTCATTTTTTATTGAGTTGCAATTTTTAAAACAATAGTTATAATAAATTATATAATATAGATGGGGTTGGTTCAATCCCATGTAATTAATTTAAAAAAATTAATGAGGTTATATGTCATAAGTTTGTTTGAAGAAAAAAAAGAAGCCCTTATTATTTATTAAAAATAAATTATATATTCAATTTATATTTAAGTTTAAATTATTTATGAAAAAATTGAATGAGGTTATTCTTGGTCCAAAATCCACCTAAGTGGATGAGTTGCTCCCTCGATACATCAACTAAGATTGAAATACCTAGAATGACTTCCAGATTAGCCTCTAGAGCAAGTCAATTCCTATGGTACTAGCTAAACTAACAATGGGGTTAAGACTAAAGGAAGGAATAGAAAGGGTTAGAAGCTAGAAGTGAAATATGGATAGGATTTAGCCATAACAAGAGATATAAGAGCATGAGAGTCTCATTCCCTTAACTAAACTAAATTTCCTAACAAATCAATCATCATTTGATATTACAAAACATTAATTAAACAAGCACATACAAAGCTAAGTATTTTAGGAACTTAATAAATAACAATCCAGGGAGATATCTAGATAGCAGAATAACTTTAATAGAATACATTGTTCATCCAATTTTAACAAAAATGATTAATGATGAAACTAATATACATACATGTGCTACGATACTTTTAGACAAAGGCTAAACAACATTTCACTCTTCATTAAGGGGTGTATAGCATTCAATCATACAACTTATGCAATTATAAAAACTAAAGAGCTAATACTTGAAATGGATTATATTCAAGTATGTATAGATTTACATTACATTAAGTTAGCTCAGAATGATTATGTGGAGGCTCTCCTAAAACCCTATTAGGTCAAGTGTTGGGAGTGGGCATTGCTTTTGGATTATTAAGCTTAATGATTTATAGTGTGTCTTGTCAATGTGTTTATCCCAAATTTCTCTTAAAAATCTAGAACACATGCTACACCATATCCATATTTTTGGTCCAAAATCCACTTTAGTGGATGAGTTGTGATCTCAATACCTTTCCTAAGATTGGAAGAATTCGAATAACTTCTAGATCAACCTCTAAGCATTCTAGGAATTGAATAGATAACAATATAGGGAGATATCTAGATAGCAAAATAACTTTAACAGATTACATCATTCATCCAATTTAAAAAAAAATGATTAATGATGAAATTAACATACATACATATTTTGCAACATTTCTAGAGGTCAAAAAATAATTCAATTTTCATTAAGGTCTATATAACATTCAATCATACAACTTATGCAATTATAAAATCTAAAAATCCAACCCTTGAAATGGATTACATTTAAGTATATATAGATTTACATTGCATTGAGTTAGCTTAGAATGATTATGTAGAGGATCTCCTGCAGGCCTGTTAAGTCGAGTGTAGGGAGTAGATATTGCTTTTGGCTCATTTGAGTTTCTGATATGTCTCGTCCAAATTTATCTTAAGAAACTAGTGCAAATGCTACACCATTAGATCTTGAGCATATTCTAACAAGTTTAATTTATTCCACTCTTTTTTGTTACATTAAGCTAGTTGTTTTAGGATAGGTGTATGATGGAGAAGCATCTGACCATTGAGATATCTAAGAATAATGACTCTAGGTGGTTGGTTGCCATGTGTTGAATATATTGATTGGGATAGGTCTGAGAGCCTCTTACTAGATACAAAATGATGAGAATGTTGTTGGGCTTACATTGACTAACTTCTTTTGTGCTAAAATTTATGCCTTAGCAATTTTTTTAAGTTTGACATATGTATCTTAGTTCCAAGTTGTCAACCTTTTAGTAAGTTCAACCTTGCTAAAATGTGCTCTACCGACTATCAAATATGAAACTTAAAATTTAGCATTTTTATGCTAGGATTCAAGACTTAGAAATATTGTTTATTTGGCCTTGGCTTCTCTTTCTATCAAACTTTTTATACATTTTATGATGAAATCAACTTTTGAAAAGTCTGACAATGCTTTGATACTTAGCCATATTTTGCATCTGGTAAGGGGTTGCCTTGATGTTGGATGCCAAAACTTTATCTCCATTGGATGATGTTGTCTTGTGTGAAATTCTGGTTGTTTGAAAGTTTAGTGTCCATACTTATCCAAATTTAAGGGGTTTGACATTGTTAATATCATATACCAAACATCAAAGATCTTCTTCTCCTATGATCACATCAATATTTTTAGAATTTTGACCACCTTTTATGTGTTAAATGACCATGCCCTAGTCAAAATTTCAATTTGACCATGTGGTGAGTGCTAGATATTGGAATTTTGCTATTGTTGTGCTTGCCTTAGCTCTTTATAAAGTTTGGTCTCGTGCTCCTATGTGTCAATATTCTATGCCTTAGTCAAATTCTCACTTTGACACTTTTGCATATTTTTAGATGACTTGCCTTAGCCAAACAAATTGAGTCTAGTCAAGAATTGTTGGATATTGAGATGATCAATAATATTTCAACTTATCTTTTACTTATGCTTTATAGCTAGACTTTTACTATGATTTTGATCTAATATTTAACGCATTCCCAAAAGATGCTTGGAGTCTAACTACTATGCTAATTCCTTAGAAAAATGATGATAAAACTTGAGCAAAATAACAATCTAACTTATTTGCAAGGATTTGTGAATGTGGGTAGTGAAATCTACTTACATTATTAGTGGCTAAGGATTTTTGCTTGCAAAAATAGAGAACCTAGTAAGCCTCACCTATGGAATAATGAAGATATTGAGAAGAAAGGGATTTAGAAGATAAGCTAATTGAAAATTGAGATAAGGAGGACAAGTAGTTTTAAGGCTATGAGAAATAAAAGAATTTTAAAATAGGGAATTGATGTAGAAAAATTGGATATGTCAATGATTAAGGAGTCATGGAGGGTGGGGAATATAATTGGGGAGGCAAAGGATGTGAGGATACAAAAATTAGAGAAAAAAAAGAGATAAATATAGGTAAGGGAAGAGAAAGCAAAAAGGATGGAGATACCTAGCTACAAGTACCTCCAACAAAACGTAAACCTTGATGATCATAAAAAGTTGCTTTAGTTTAGGAAAAATTACCTTAAGCAAGTGTTCACATAAGAAAATTTCCTTAGGTAAATCTTCGAAGAACTTGGAAACATTATGCTTTCTACCACCATTTTCTTTGTAAAACTATACGTGTACTCTCCTTCAAGACTGCAAATAGTTATGTAGTGATTTGGTACTTTAGAGATATGCATGGTTTCTAAATATTAGGACTCATAGCACAAAAAAATTTCATGCATAACTTTGGCCTTGCATCTTTATTTATAGCCTCTATATATGATGATGACCATTGGAGCTTTAATTGAACTTTAGATTTTATTAGAGTTGTCATTGCTTGGTGGATTTTTCTCCCTTGTGTGAAAATCTGACATACATCTTCTTCCTTTTGCTCAACCAACTACCTCTTGCCACATTATTTTTTGCTTTTATAAATGATTCACTATGTCACATAGTTGGGAGTGCAACATATCACTTACTTTTTCTCTTCTTTGGTTGTTACCACATGTCACCTATCAACTTTGTCCTTATTATAATGACACATTGCATTTGCTTTCATAAATATGGCATCAAGATGTCAAACAATATGTTGTGCATGTCTTATCTTCATCTTTATGTATCATTTTCATACAATTTGTTCATCAACTAGAGATTATTTTAATTTCGTTGAATTCCAATTGGCCTATCCATTGGGATACAAATTCTGAAAGAGTATAATATGGTGTGGGAAAGTGGAAATGAAAGTAGGTGAACATGGAGAAACTAGAAGAGAGGGAGTGGATTGGGATAAGGATAATGATAAAATATGAAATATAATGAAAATGAAGAGTATGATACATGAATCAAAGGATTATACAACTTTTTGGTAGATTTTAACTTTGATTTTTTTCTTATTACTGCTTGGCCCTAAATTTAGTCTAAGGTTACAACACTAAGGACTCAAACTAAAATAAAGAAAAAGATGAATCTTCTCCCTTTTTTTGTCTCACATATTTATAGGAAACTTGATTTGGTCAAATTTAAAGAGCATGCAGAGTTATGTATCTTATAGGATTAGTCTAAAACACACACTCTAATTTATCCTTAGGCTTGATTGAATAGAACTCCCTATATCTATTGATATTTTCTACTAATCAGTTAGATACTATTTAGATGGCCCCTCTTCTTTACTTTTCCCTTTGATTTTAGACTTTATTTCTTTTGCATGGTTCTAACATTCCTTAAGCAATAAGAAGGAAGAAAATATGGGGGACTATCAAAAGAAAGAATCAGTCTTTGTTATGCCTCATCGTAGGCTAAGAAGATTTCCAAAACTTAGGTAGAATTAGAGATGATGATATAATACTGAAGGGAAAAACCTTGTTATATATTCCATTTGTTGGGAGCACAACTACTCTATTGGTTGATTAGTACTTTTTTTTAATTTCTATGTTTACCCATTTTCAAAAGAAATATTCCCTATTTAGACATGTTAGTGCCTCATATAATTTACTCGTCTTTAAATTCTTACTCTTGTGAGTTGCTTGATGGTATTTTCAAGGTACAAATTTTTTAGTATAGGTATTATTCAATAAGAAACCTTTATGTATCTATACACACCTATGATAGACTTTATTTATATACCAACTATTTTACACAAAATTGTGGTGTGGTACTTCATGCCATCATAAATGAGATTTACCCTTTCATTAGAATATGTAGTGGCCTGACCATACGACATCAAATTTATGCTTCCATCTCTTAAATGTATTCTAGGGTGTGTAGATAATATTATTTAGTCCCTAACATTGATTTGACCTTGCAAGGCTTCTGAATTTAAGGATTACATGGCATAGAACATCCAGAATTAAAGTAGCTAGCCATGAATTGCTATACATCTTCCCTTTATGTGCCAAATTGGTAATATATATTGATATAACTCCTAGAATCACTTTAATAGTCAACTTTGGTTCCAAAATATCACATTCATTTACTATACTTAGGTTTCTTATTGTAATCCTTTAATGTTTTGCTATGTATATTGCAACCCATGACTCTCTAGACCTTGAGATTGTTTATAGCTAGCCATTGGGTCTTGTTTCCTTCTTGAGTTTACCAAAGTCATGATCTTAGGACAATGACTACTCATGAAAATTTTGTAATAGAAAAATATTTATTTTTGCTTCGGCAAAGTGAATATCTCCATATGTGTGTATTTGAGGACTTATGTTGTTGGATTTACCTATTTTTTATATCTTTCAATATGGTATGAATTAATATTTTTACTAAATATCTAGACCCATTGTTTATTGTAAGGTATGACAATGTTACCATGATCCAAGGCCAAGTGTCCCCCTAGTTGCTCCAAAAATTCCTTGGATACGAATATCCCAATTGATAGTAGTAAATCACTAAATTTCACATATTGTACTACTACAAGGTCTGAGTATTTATGCAACAATATTGGGATATTGTTTATGATATCAACTATTCGAAGTTATTTTTCCTTGCAAAGCAATGTTCCATAATATAGCTCGATGTGTTTAAACCCAAAGTTTTGTAGACTATCTAGGGTATAATTCTTATAGCACTTGCAATATCTATTTTGTAATAATGTAGAACCCAAGATTTTAAACACAAAGATAGATAGAAAGGTAGATATTGGATTTTACTCCAACCAAGCGATGCTCACTTCAACGTTAATTCATGATTTCAAAAAATAGTTTACCATTTTCTTACCCTTTAAGAGCTACTTCAACTAGATTGTGAAAGCACGAGGATACGGAAACAAAAAGGAAAATGCCAAGTACGATGCGTGGAAAACCAAACTTAACGCTAAAAGCCTATATATTGAAAAATGCATGAAAGGAAAGAACATAAACGAATCGACACAAGATAAAAGCAATATGGAATATGGCCCTCTTTATTGATATGCTTTTAAAGTCATGTTACAATACGTCTCCTTCCCTTTTAGGGGATAGGAGCGTTAAATATGTTTCTTGTCACATCCATGGATAGCAATCCTTCTTCCGCGTGCCCACATGTAATATGGGCGGACCAAAATGTCACCGCCGCTTGTGTATATGAGTGTTGACTCCTTACTTCTCCTCTGATGTCGAAGACCTACGTTCAAGGAAACAGAAAATATTAGTAGCACCTGCAGATAGAATAGAACATGTGTTTCCCAAGGCCTACTGTTAGTGTATGCATGAAAATATTAAAACGATAACCAAATAACATCAGAATGACCTAAAAAATTAATAGAAGCATGAATATGTTACCAGGAGGGCATTGCAAGTGGAACAATCAGGAAATTCCTCACAGATTTGTATTCGCTCCGGGGTGGGACGAATAAACCTGCAATAAATTGTTAGAAAGCACCCTCTTCAATGTCCTATCCAGGAAGCTCCAAATGACCTGCAAAGTTGGGGTTAGGTAAAAGGGGGTATTTTGGGAAGACCCAGAAGGTCAGATTTCTCCAATTTGGCCTCTATCACCCAAATTTTGATGGTGCCATCTGCAAGTTAGTAAAGGCGGGAAATGATAAAAACATGGTCAAAAATGCTCAGAATGAAGTGAAATTTAAACTACAGCCTATTTAAATAACCTAGAATAAGATGCAAAAATAAAATAAAGGAAATATACCATATATTTCTAATCACTCCGGGGTGGGGCGTTTAGAACTACGACAGCTTGGGGGCGCCGGGGGCAGGACGCCCACCGTTTGGGACTTTGTTTCGGCACCAATCCACTTGGGATGGGTCCAAAACCTCTTATGGGGTGTTGTCAGAAAATTTTGTGGGATATTGTGGCCAAATGTTTGGGTTTGGGCTCCGGATTTGCGCTTCCAATAATCACCCAATAACCTCCCTCCAAAAGAGAGATCAAGGATGTGAAAGGCACAAATCAAAAAGGTGTGTGTATGGATGTAAAATGGCAGCACTTCATTGCTCAAAATGCTCCCTCTGTTCTCCTTTTCTTGGGTGAGAAGTCTCACCAATTTATAGACCTAGGGTCTCTCTGTTTGAATGCGCATGCGAGAGCGCCACTTGAGTTGCATGTCCTATTTCGAGAGAATAGATTATTCCCTGATTTAGAGTCTCCTTGCATGAGGCCTCCAAAATCAAAGACATGCATGACTAAAGTCTCTCTCCTTGATTTGAAGTCGTTCCTCACAATTGCATGGCCTGGAGTTGCAGTTAACTGGCGGACTTGTCGAGGTTTGACTTTTTCCAGTCAAACCTGCTATTCGCCTCACCCTGGGGTGAATGCTGCTATTCGTCCCTGGGTGGGACGAATCCCAGTTTGTAATCATCCCAGGGTGGGACGAGTAGAGAGCAAAGTGCCAAAAGGTGCCAAATTGACCCTTGACCTTCCAAACTACTGTTGGGAGTGGTTAGGACCATTGTTTAACCTCTGGGGGCTGCCCTGGGGGCTGTGTGTGTCAATGCGATCGATGCTTGTTGTCACATAATCGGATTGGTGTTGTTTTGGTGTCTATAGATGCCCCTTTTTGGGAAGCATTGTGCAAGGCGCAACGCTGAGCAAAAATAGATACCTAAAGCACTAATGATTAGGGTTTCTCAGTAACCTAACCAACTCTTGATGCCCCAAGTATGGAAAGGGCATGCATTCTTGAATCCTTGCTTCTGACGAGCTAAGGAACTTAATTCAAGTGTTAACCTTTTTCGGTGAGGTGTTACTTGACCTTGGACATTGATCAGTCATGAATAGGCAAAGGGCGCAACCTTTTGTCTATGGGAACCTTGAGTTCATGATTCACGAATGCCAAGTGTTTGATCAGCTTGTGATTGTTGCTTGTTTGCTGCCCCAAGCAGGAGCGTGATTGTCTTTGTCAATGATCCTTTGAATGCATGCCATTTCCTTGATTGGGTGTGTTTTTGTTGATTGGTGACTAAGTGTGACTACCCCCTCAAGCGACGAATCGATGAGGGAATGACCGACATGAGAAAAGCGACGAGTCGCTTGACCCAAGATGACTTAGGTAAGGGTGCCTTCAGTTGTTTACCGTTGAATGCTTAAGCAGTTTTCGAACATTATGACCTATTTTTGGTGGGTTTTAACCCTTTTGGTGACGCTTCTTGGAGCTGAAATTGTCAAAAATTTATCCTCCCGTGGAGCGGTCCGGCTATGGTAGCCTTCTTAGGGAGTAGGATAGTGACAATTTGTGACCCCAACATCTATTTTGGATGCCAAGAATGTTAGGCGCAAAGGCGCCTTCGTTCGGCAATGTTATTGCTATTTTTGGTTGGGTTTTGACCCTTTTTGTGATGTCTTTTGGGGATGAAATTCTCAAAAATCCGTCTTCTCGTGGAGCGGTCCGGCTATGGTAGCCTTCTTAGGGAATAGGATAGTGAGGATTTGTGACCCCGATGTCTATTTTGTATGCCAAGAATGATAGGCGCAAAAGCGCCTTCTTTCGGCAATGTTATTGCTATTTTTGGTTGGGTTTTGACCCTTTTTGTGATGTCGTTTGGGGATGAAATTCTCAAAAATCCATCTTCTCGTGGAGTGGTCCAGCTATGGTAGCCTTCTTAGGGAATATGATAGTGAGGATTTGTGACCCCGACGTCTATTTTGTATGCCCAGAATGTCAAGTGCAAAAGCACTCTCATTGGACAGTTTTATTGCTTGTTTTTGGTGCATTTTGTGCAGTTTTTGATGTTTTTGAAATTTTTGCTCTGTAATCGTCCCTGGGTGGGATGAATACCTATTTAGTAATCATCCTAGGGTGGTATGAGTGCTAACTAGAGTGCTCATCCTAGGGAGGAACGATTACAGGCTCAAAAAGCCTATTTAAGGGCCAAAACTGGGTTTTGGGCTCATTTGCATTTGTTTTTCCTGGCGATTTGGAGCTCTGAGGAGGAGGAGGTCAATCCTATGAAGCGAAGCACTGCTAAATTATTCCTACCACCATGAGTTCATGGACTGGATCATCAAGCGGTGGAGCTGAAGCGAGACCAGTGAGTGTTCTTCCTCTTTATTGTTTGTTTGTTACAGTTTGTAAAACCGCAAGTTAGTTGTTTTTGTCTTTGTGTTTTGTGTTCAATTTAAAACCATGTGGATTTGACATTTGTGATAAACTAAAAGAAACCCTAGTCTAACAAAAATCAAAACTTAACTTAAAACTTAGGTTAACCCTAGTTAAACAAATATCAAAAGGTAGTTTAAAACTTAGCTTAAAAACTTAGTTTAAAACGTAACTTAAAAACTTTGCTTAACCCTAGTTTAACAAAAATCAAATGTTAGGTTAGAAACGTAGGGTAAAACTGAGCGTAAAAACGTAGCTTTAACCCTAGTTATTTGTTGTGGTTTGTGTTTTTGTTTTTGTAATTGATCAGGTGACCTTTAGAGTTAAAAACCCTAGGACTGACAAATGATTTTTTGATGTTTTTTGTTTTTAATTTATCAGTTAGAGTTAAAAACCCTAGGACTGACAAATTATTTTTTTGATTTTTTTTGTTTGTTTTTAATTTATCAGTTTAGAGTTAAAAACCCTAGAACTGACAAATTATTTTTTGATTTTTTGTTTGTTTGTTAATTTATCAGTTTAGAGTTAAAAACCCTAGAACTGAAAAATTATTTTTTTTGAATTTTTTTATTTATCAGTTTAGATTTAGAGTTAAAAACCCTAGAACTAAAAATTGTTTTTGAATTTTGTTGTATTTTTGTTTTTAATTTATCAGTTTAGAGTTAAAAACCCTAGGACTGACAAATGATTTTTTTGATTTTTTTGTTTGTTTTTAATTTATTTTGAGCTGTACATTTTGTATTATGCATTGTTGGATATTCATGTTATTGTTGTATAGTTTTTCATGTGTTTAATGTTTTTGTTTTTTTTCTTTTGTAGGTTGTGAAGAGCCGGTACCGTGTGCCCACGGTTTTTATGGAAGCATGGGAGGCGCTGACTTTGACTGACTGGGAGTGGCTTGATGCCCTTGGGCTCAAGCAGGTGACTCGGCTGGAGCCGGTGGTCGGGGATCGGGCCTATCTGATGGCCCTGATCAACTTGTGGGATCCTCGGACTAATACCTTCCATCTCCCAATAGGGGAGATGACAGTTACTTTGGAGGATGTCTATCGGATTCTATGGATTCTGATAGACGGACTATCGATCAGGACGACATCGTAGGATCAGCGGACAATAGTGCTGACACGCTACTTTGGACATGGAGAGGAGATGGGTGTGGACAGCCCAGTGGAGAGGGCAGAGGGCGACTTCTAGATTGGTGGCATATTGGTTCGATGGTGGCTAGAGAGGGGTGTGTTGGGAGTGAGGCACGCATTACTGATGGGCCTCATTTCCAACATGCTGCTTCTTGACTCTTCGGGTGTGAGGTTCCCATGGAACCTGCTAGAGGTGGTGTTTCGGTTGGTGGAGTGCCCGATGGAGGCACCTATGATCATGAGATGGGGACAGACTTTATTGGCACAGCTCTATGATGAGTTGTACGAGGTCCACTACCGGAGGCGAAAGGGGATTGGATGTAGTTACTTGTTGCAGTGTTGGGCTTGGCAGCACATAGCGGTGGAGAGGCCGGTGGGGTTGCCATGGATGACTCGGGCGGAGATGGTAGACCGAGAGATCGAATACGGGGCATTATGGCGGAGATCGAGGAGCAAGGTCAGAGTCGATGATGGGCAGGTGCCTTCGCTTAACTTACTCTAGGGGAGGTGTTCTGGTGCCCCTATCGGGACTGTCCATCCTGCCTGAGGCTGGAGAGTGGCTCCGATGGGTACGTAGGGGGCGGTGGCTGATTGGGCATCATGGGACTAAGCAGGAGTTTTTCCCATATGGTCGGGTGACATGATAGTTTGGGGTGCACTAGGGGTTTCCTGGTGAGCCCGTGGTCTATCGACATCGGGGGACGAGAGGACTCTAGCTTGGCCAGTCATTGCACCATTGGGTGAGGATTCAGATACAACGATTGACGTCTTGGATGTGGATGACGTCGGGGTTACCACTGAGTATGACCAGTGGTGGACTTTGCGGTGATGGCGAGGCGAGGGGCCTCTAGGGGGCACAGAGGCGGTAGCAGTAGGGGGGATGATGCAGAGGCATTAGGCGAGGGTTGGGGGGTTTCACTCGAGGATGTGGACATGGTAGAGGTGGATGATTTTGGGGGGGTTTGGGGTTTCGGACTAGCCGGAGGTGTAGGACGTCTCGAAGTAGTGGGAGCCAGAGCAGGCTGTTGTCTCAGATTTGCCTATGCCTCAGGCAGTTTTGGAGGACATGGAGGTAGGGTTGCATGTTGAGAATGCATGATTGGTGGGGCTACTTTGGAGGTGAGATGAGGAGCTGGGGGAGGCTCTGTAGGAGAGGGATCTCTTGTGGACTCAGCTAGCAGAGTGGGAGAATGCATGGGCTGCGTACCATCGATAGGAGGGGGATATCGATGCTGCATGGGAGAGGGATCTTCTACGGATGTAGCTGGTGGAGAGGGAGAAGGTGTTGGCATAGCGCGATGATGTAGTAGCGATGTACCATCGGTGGGAGGCAGAGTGGTGTCGGCATCGGATGGATCTGGAGGGAGAGATCATCCACCTCGAGGGGCGGGTACCTGAGCCCTCTGGAGGTGGGTCTTCACGCCGGACGAGGGGCAGCGATACTGAGCAGTCAGCATCATCTCGTCGTAGGTGATTGGATGAGGGGGGGCTAGTGGGCATGATGCGGGGGCGAGCAATAGTCACCCTGAGAGGTCCCATAGGACCCACACCATGGGGGGTAGTTCCCGTCGCACCGATCCTGCATGATCATGGTGGTCGACGCCCTAGGCTTGGGGGTTTTTGAGCTTTTGGATTTTGTTGCGAGGTCAGAGGACCGGTTCATTGTAGCCTGCGGGCATTTTTTTGATGATATATATATAGATGACGTTCTTTGTGTTTATACACTTGTCATGGTTTGTTTTTCTATTTATGCATAGTTATTTATGATGATGTATGCATGTGGTATTATGAATGCGATGTTTCTAATTATATGATGTATGCATATGGAATGAATGAAATGAGTTGTTGATAACTTGTCGATGGCACCATAGACTGTACAAGACTTACTGGCCTTCTGTACGTATGTGATGACTTTGTGGAATGACTTTGCATGTGAGAACTTTGTTTTTGTATTTGTTTGTATTTTCTGATGGGGATGGATGTAATGAAATGTACCAGTTGTTTGAAAATGTAGTTAAGCTTTTCTGAGATTCAGATATTTTAACTAACTAGCCAAGACTATACATTTAGCTTGCAAGACTTTTGAACAAGGTATAAATCAGACTTGAGTTTGACCAAGTTATTTCACATCCCTGTGTGTGCAATTGAGTTCGTTTATGTGGTATTTGTCAGGATACCACCAGTGCCAGATAGGCTATCAACCAAACCTGTACTGAGGATCACCTAATTAGCTCCACTAACTCCGTTGTTGTATTTAGTCAGATTAATCCATGGGACAATCTAAGGTACCATAAGCTAGCTCATCCACATGCAAACATTGGTCTGCTCACATGCAAAGCGAATGTGATAGACATATCGTCATGCGTTTAGGATACCACCATTGCCAGGTAGGTTGTCCACCAAACCCGTAATGAGGATTACCTAGATGGTTGTTCGAATGCTGAGAATTCCAGGGATTCAAGTTCAGGATTTTTATTTGCTCAACGGTTTAGGATACTTGCTCGTTTACATAGTGATAAAAATCATTGTTTATTTTTTTTTTTTTTTTCTTTTTGAGCAAGGATTTTGAATAGTGGTGATAACCACTGTTATTCATTTTGCATTGTGAGCTTCGTAAGGTTGAGCTTGTAGGTTTTTGGTTTATGAATGACCTTGATCCTTTTGGCCTTGGGGATGACTACCCATCCTGTTCAGGGACATGTAGTATGAATCCTTACGACTTTGGGAACCAAAAGGGATTATGGAGACTATGAAGTATGGGCATTGATCTCTTAGGCCTTGGGGATGACTACCCATCCTTGTCAGGGGCGTGTAGTATGAATCCTTATGACTTTGGAGACCAAAGGTGATTGGAAATGGTCATGATGATGGCTTGTGGGGATTTTGTTTTTGAATGGTCATTGATCCTTTTAGGCCTTGGGGATGACTACCCATCCTTGGTAGGGACGTGTAGTACGAATCCTTACAACCTTAGGGACCAATGGTGATTGGGATTTTTGCTAGTGGTGAAAACCACTGTTGATTAGGGGGAATGGATGGGGAAGAGCTTGTCCTTTTGTCAATTCTCAGCACTCTTGAACCATTCGCACAGGGGGATGAACAGGCTAATCTTTCACCTATGGTACCCTAGACTGCTTTGTAGTTTTCCTCTTACATTCACACAACTTGGGAATTATTTTATGTGTTTTAACTTGTGTAGGGATGTTACATAACGAGGCATGATCCAAGTAAAACTTTCCCTTGTAAAATCTGTTTAACTTTGTACAATTTTTGGCTAGAAATTTAAAGATAGCTGAATGACGAAAACCCTACATTCATTAGGAGACAACTGCCTATGCTAAAAATGGGGATGGTGTTATTCTAGATGTATGCATTTATAAAATGGATTTGATGTGGAAAATGATGGAATTGCCGAGTAATTACAGTCTATGGTGCTTTTGACTTGTATGACCTAGCAAATATGCAATGTATGGATGCGATGCCTAATGCAACCTATATTTTTGTATTTTGATTTTTACGAGTATGCATGGAATGGAAATGCAATTTTTTTTTTTATTTTTGATGATTTTATTGTTTTTTGTTTGTTTTTGAATATTTATTTTGACCAAGCGGTTATGGGTACCCTTGGAGCTTTTGTTTTGACCAAAGGGTTTATGGATACCTTTGGAGCATTTTTGGGGTTGACCAAGCGATTGTGGGAATCCTTGGAGCTTTTGGTTTGACCAAAGGGTTTATGGACACCTTTGGGGCATTTTAGGTTGACCAAGTGATTGTGGGAATCCTTGGAGCTTTTGGCTTGACCAAAGGGTTTATGGACACCTTTGGGGCATTTTTGGGGTTGACCAAGCGATTTTGGGAATCCTTGGAGTTTTGGTTGAAAAGGGTTTATAGAACCTTTGGGGTTTTGGGTTGCGAGTGGGTTTGGAGCTTTTGGTTTGACCAAAGGGTTTATGGATACCTTTGGGGCATTTTGGGTTGACCAAGTGATTTGGGAATCCTTGGAGCTTTTGGTTGACCAAAGGGTTTATGGACACCTTTGGGGCATTTTGGGTTGACCAAGTGTTGGTTTGGGTTTGGTGGGTTTTGGTTTTTGGGGTTTGGGTTGACGTTTGGGATTTTTTTTTTTTTTGGGTTTGGGTTTGACCAAGCGATTGTGGGAATCCTTGGAGCTTTTGGTTGGACTATGGCTCTCTAGATGTGGAATGGCCTCAAATGACTGATGTTCAAGGGTTCTAGTTCCTTGATTCCTTCAAGAGAGGCGAGTCGGTATGTTCCAGGTCCTATTTTACTGTCAATCACATAAGGACCTAACCAGTTTGCCATGAACTTGTCCCTTAGATGGGATGACAAATTAGAATTCTATTGGTTCTCTTTTAAGACCAAGTCACCAACCTGAAAGTCCCTTAGGTGAACCTTCATGTTGTATGCTTTCTTAAGTCGCTCTTGATAGATACGCAAATGCTCGAGAGCATTGACGCGTCGTTCATCGAGCAACGTCAGTTGGTCTAACCGGGCCTACCGTGCAGTGTCATCATCGATGAACTCTTGCATTGAAATGCACAGTGAAGGGATTTCCAACTCGAGAGGCATGACTACCTCGGAGCCATACACCAGCAAAAATGGAGTTGCCCCAGTGGGCGTCCGAATGCTAGTGCGATAAGCCCATAGGGCAAGCGGGATTTGAATGTGCCAATCCTTATGACTATCTATGATGGTCTTTTTGAGGATGGCGACTAGCATTTTGTTTGACGCCTCTGCTTGCCCATTTGCCTACGGATAATAGGGTGTTGAAAAACTATGCTGAATCTTGTACTTTGTTGTCAAAGCACGCACATATTTATTCTTGAATGACGTCCCATTATCCGAGATGATCTTGGATGGAATACCAAAATGACATATGATGTTATGCAAAATAAACTCCGCAATGCGGGTTCCAATCGTAGAGGTTAGCGGAATTGCTTCCACCCACTTGGTGAAGTACTCTGTGGCCATTATGATGAACGTGTGATGACCCGACGATGTAGGGGAGATCTTTTCGATTAGATCGAAGCCCCACTACGAAAAATGCCAAGCCGATTGGATCGGTTGCAAGGCCTGAGAAGGTACGTGTGTCAAATTGGCATGGTGTTGACACTTCACGCACTTCTTTACATACGTGCAACAATCTCGCTCTAAATATGGCCAATAATAGCCCATGCAGAGAATGCGCTTTGCGATGGCCATACCACTGAAGTGGCCACCACATGTACCATCATGGGCTTGGGTGATCGCCCAAGCGGACTCCTGCTGGTCCAAGCAACGGAGGAGGATTCCTTCATAGCTTCGACGATACAAAATGTCTCCTAACAAGACATGTTTTGCCGCTTTCTGTTTAAATGATCTTTTCGTGGCTTGCGTCAATCCAAGTGGGAGGTTACCTAGCTTGAGGTAATCCCTAATGGGTGTGTACCAATCCTGCTGATCAGAAACCTCGATGGTATGAACGACCAATCCCTCTTGAAGTTCATCCCTAGCAAAAGTTGAACGGGAAAGAACTTGTAAAAATAGCGTTGTGTTGCTATTAAGAGGGGTCGGGGAGAACAAGGACCCCCAGTTGGCTCGAGTCAGACAATCATGGATTCGAGAGAACCTATCTTGAGATGGTTCAATCTAGATCAGGTGGATCCTTGGCGTTAGGTCAGAGCTTGCACGCTCCATCATGGATTGTGATAATGTTTTGACCTGAATGGTTGTCATCTCACCAGAAGGGTCTTGCGGGATTAGTGACCCCAAGGAGGCCATAGTATCCGCAAAATGATTCGATGATCGATGGAGTGCCTCGATGTCATACCATTCAAGTTGTGCCAGGAATTTGTCCACAAGGGCTTTATAGGCCTGCAGAACTAGGCATTTACATTGGAATACCCCTTTGACTTGATTGACAATTAACAACGAATCACCAAAGATGTTTAAATGTTTAATGTTCATGGTGATTGTTGTCTGAAGACCTATGAGCAAGGCTTCATATTCTGCATTGTTTTTGGTGCACGGGAAGTCTAATTTAAATGATAGAGGCATTGGAGCCCCTTGCGGTGTGAAGAATACAATTCCCATGCCACCTCCTTGCTCACATTTTGAACCATCGAAGAATAGGGTCATGTCGGCCTGTGACTCAGGCTCATTAGAATCTGGTGATTCTAAAACATGGAAGACCCCATCATCCGGTAATTCTATGGTCAGAGGTTGATTGTCTTCAAGAGGAGCCTCTGCCAGTTGATCGGTGATGACTTGACCTTTTATGGATTTTTGTCCAATGAATTCTATGTCAAACTCCGTCAACAACATGATCCATTTCATCGTGTGGCTACTATGATAAGTACGACTCATCATGTACCGCAATGGATTCTCCTTAGACACAACATACATCTTGTTGCTCAGCATGTAATGGCATAGCTTTTTGGTAGCAAACACCACTGCCAAGCAGAGCTTCTCAACGTATGCATAGTTAAGTTCATAACTGACCAGGGTGCGGCTAAGATAGTAAGTAGCCTATTCTTTGTGTAGTTCATTTTTCTGGGATAGCATGGCGCCCGAGTGCCACCTCAATTAGCTGAGATGTATAAGTAGAATGACACTCCTGGTCTAGGTGGTGCCAATACTAGCGATGAAGCCAAGTATTGTTTAATATCATCAAAGGCTGATTGGCACTCGTCATCCCAGTGAAATGCTACCCCCTTGTGCAATAACTTATTCATGGGTCGGCACTTGTCAGATAGCTACGCTATGAAGCGCTTGATCGACGTGACCTTTCCCTGTAGACTTCTGAGCTACTTGATGGTAGTTGGGGGAAGCATTTCAAGGATTGCCTTGACTTTGTGTGGATCTACCTCGATTCCTCTCTTTGAGACTATGAAACCCAAGAGATTTCTAGATGTGATGCCAAATACGCACTTCTTGGGGTTTATGAAGAACATAAGCTTATATTGAGAGGGGGGGTGAACAGTATAAGACCTCTTTTTTCTTTTTCCTTTATACTTCAAAAAAGTAAAGCAATATACCCAAAGCAATATCAAAGCAATGCACAATATCATCCACAAAGAGACACCAATTTTAACGTGGTTCACCCAGAAAGGCTGGGCTACATCCACAAAACATTTCTCTAAAAGTTATCTCAAAGTTCTTTGGGAATCCTTCCCAATTACAATGCTTATGAGCCTCAGCCCAAAGGAGATACCTTCCACCAATCTGAATTTATGAGCCTCTTCTCAAAGGAGATACCTTCCCCTCTATCTGAATTTATGAGCCTCTGCTCAAAGGAGATACCTTCCCCTCTGCTCTGGAAATGATCCATTAGAAGATCAACTGCCTCTACCTCTAGCTAGAACATGGAACTCCTTTCCATCGAAGACCTCTTGTCCTCAATGCTTAGCCTAAGAGACCTCTGCCTTCTATGATCACGTCCACAGTAGCTCAACAACCTGTACCAAACACAGTCAGTCGGTCTAGTACAAGTCTTTCTATCTGTCAGATCTTTCCAACTCTTGAACAAGTCAATCCTCTACATACAAGCCTTCTTAAAGACTTTCCAAATCTGTCCTTAGGTTCTTCTCATAGAACCAATGCACCTTTGTCCTCAAGTTCTCTGATAGAACTATCAAACTCAGCTCACAAGTCCTCTGCTAGGACCTGTCCCAATCTGCTCACAAGTTCCCACCGAAACCTGTCCAAAACTATTCACAAGTCCCCATCGAAACCTGTCCAAAAATTGCTCACAAGTCCCCACTGGAACCTGTCCAAAAACTTAGCAAGCTCACCAAGAAAAACTTTCTTAGTAGGAAATCACAAAGTGAATTGTTAGAGACCCAATGTGATTTGTCAAACTCATAGAAGCATAAAGAGAATTGTTAGAGACTCAATATGTTCTATACTCAAATCCCAATCTCAAAAATCAACTCAAATCAACTCAGCTCAATCTTAATCTCAAATCTGAAAACTCAACTCAATATTTGAAATGGATAGGATAGAATGCTTTCTTTCAAGAAAATGAAACTCCAACAATTGCCAACTATGCAAAGAATCACATAACAATGATACTCATGTTCTTTTCACCATCAATTAGGGTTTCAACAACAATGCTCATCAAACAAGGTTTAGTCAACACCATTCAACTCAAAACACAACCTTGAAGCATTTCACAATAAACATCAAAAAGGAAACAAGTATAACTCCTTTTCTCTCCAAAGATATTTGAACAAAACATCCACCAACACAATATCACCAAATGCAAAGAATAACTTGCTCAAATCAACTCAATGGAGTAAGCCCAATATCATGAATCAAGTAAAGCAATAACTTGATCAAACGACCTCTATGGAAGCAACTCAACCATCAAACTCAAAACAGCCAACCAAGGGTTCCACCAACTCAATGCAAGTAGCCAGACTCACAAATATAAACCCTAGTGCACAAATCTTCCACTATCTCAAACCAAAAATTATGCATTCACCAAAAACTCTCCTTAAGGATAACAATGCATAAGTAGTCTTCAAAAAACTAGAAAATAGGATTTACACCCAACCAAAGGAAACCTAGTTGAAAATATTTTCACTCCAACCTTATTTCAGAAAAACATACACCAATCATACTCATAAGAAAAATGTGCCCATACCCTTTTTGAATAAGAATAAGCCCTTGAAAATCTACCACAATTAATAATTTTGATCTTCCCTAAAAGAAAAATTATTAACCCAACATTGGCATGTCAAAATAACTCAACCACCATGGCAATTATTTCCCCTTTAATTTTCAATCCGACAATAGCAAAAATATTAATCTTGCATTCCTTATACCTCCCAAAGCTAACTTTATAAAACATTAGCAAGAAAAATATTAAAATTTAATTGCCACTCTTTCTACAAAAATTGGAGCGCATACCTTTGGTAAATATCCCACGAATTTTGGAGTGCATACACTACCCTCAAAAGGGTCTTCGACGATTCGAACCGCCGACCACCATGCTACTAAGTCTTTTGACCACACCGTGTGGGCTAGGAGAGTCCACGTGAGGGAGAAGGGAATTCTCCATTCTTATCACCGCGTGTGCCTCCTCCTTTACGCTAAGACCAACCCGTCACACCTTTGACCATGCAATGCTTGTATTCCTCCTTCGCTGGCGCAAGGGCTCCGATGTCGAAATCGAAATGCTCAGGGATTAATGTCGAAATATTTTCCAAAACATAAATGAAATATTTTGCCTCATTTTATATGCACTTTGATGCATTTCCAAACATGTCGGTTGAATTCGAAAAGTAATTTCGAATTTAATCGAAATTGCTTTCTAAAGGGTTTAAAAACCCTTAAGATTTTTAATAAAAATAATTTCTCCCTTAATTAATTAAATAATTAAATAATTAAAACCTTGAAGGGTTTTAAATAATAATTGAATAAATAATAAAGAGAACCTCCCTTGGTTTTAATAAAAACCATTTAACTTGGTTTTAATGAAAAACCCTTGCCAATGGAATCTCTCCGGATTCTCTTGGAATCTTCCACCTTTGAAGCCAACACATCCTCTTAACATTAATGCCATTTCCTTTTGACATCAATGACAACTCATAGACAAGAAGCTAGGATCTCAAACCCAAAATTGCCAACAATCTCCCCCTTTGTCATTGATGGCAAACCATGCTTCTCAACAACACAGAAACTCATCATAAACAGCTCTCCCTGTCTTGAGTCTCTCCCCCTTACTCAAATCTCTCCTCCTTTGTCATAAATGGCAAAGGGTCACCTTTGGGGCTCGAGACTAAGAATGAGCCTCTTAGCTTAGTCCCTCCCCCACCTCCTGATGAGGTGATTAATTCTTGGGTGGGAGTAAAACTCCCATTAGGCACTGATCATCATCAACGTCTATAACTTCCTTGTCGAGCCTTCTCTTGAACTCTTTGTCCATATTCATGTTCCTATTCCTTTCACTATTCCTGTTCTTAACCATGCCTTGATCCTTGGACTTGTTCATATGATGCAGGAGCATCCAGCGGCAATAGAACAACCTCGCAAAAGTTTTGAAAAATAGGGGGGAAGTTTAAGTTCAGTAAAGCAAGTTTTTTTTCCCAAGGCAAAAGTTGGGGAGGGGGTCACGATTTCACGACATGTCACGAAATCGTGACCCCAAAAGCTGCAACATGGCAAAGGGGAGTTTTCATTCCGATATCACGACGTCACGATATCGCGATGTCGCGATATCGTGACGTCGCGATGTCGTGATGTTTTTGCGACAGAGGAGCGGAGGGGAGTTTATGTCGCGATATCGCGACGTCGTAATATCACGATGTCGCGATATCACAATGCTATTTAGGCGAAGGTAGATGGCAGGGGAGCCATGAAATCATGACATGTCATGATTTTGTGACATGTCATGAAATCGTAGCTCCAACGGCAAGGCAGAAGTATGGAGGGAGTTGCGTCGCGATATCGTGATGTCTAAGAGGAAAAGAGCTAAGGCAGGTGGAAGGCAAGTCAGTTGGTCATGATTTTGCGACACAAAATCACTACAGATTTAAAAAGCTAAGGCGGGCACAGTTTGGTCACGACGTCACGGTGTTTTACGGACTGAGGCATAGAGGGTAGTTTGGGTCGCGATATCGCGACATGTCGCGATATCACAACATTTTTTCTGACCAGGGCACAGGGGGTAGTTGGGGTCATGATATCACGACATGTCGTGATATTGCGACATGTCACGGTATCACGACCAATAAGAATATAGCCAAGTTTACACACAGACGGCCAGGTAAGACCGAAATAGACACGTGGCTGCCACGTGTGATAAAGTGATGCAACCAGTTGAAGACAAAGCCAGAAATGGACACGCAGACTGCCACGTAATTCAAAGCAGAGTTGACGGTCGCGTATATTAAAATGGAGATAAACATCTTAGGGAAATTTTTGGACAAGTATGTGGGCCACACATATTTTTAGATTCTGACAAACAACAGTTGTAGAGCATAGACAGTATGGGTGAGACGGCGGTTCCCGAGGGACAGTCTGGCAAAGTAGCAGTTGCAAGATAAGGGTATATTGAATGTGTGCGTTCATGGTGAATCGAGGGCAGTTGGCCATCGATGGAGGGAAATTTGAAAATGAAGTAGAGGAAGAAAATTTTGATCTTTAATTTCATGTTTTTGTGCTGGTGGGCATTAATGGCCTAGGGAGCCGAGACTTCGATAAGAACTTAGAATTTTGGAATAGTTGGGGGCGGATTAGAGAATAGGGGAGACAGAGTGCAGGGAAGAAGACCATGCCAAGCTCGGCCTTTATAAGCCTGTGGGCTATTTAATTTTTATGCATGTAGTTATTTCAGTAGATATTAATGAAAAAGCAAAATTTGTGAAGGTTTGGATCTCTTGTTCGCCATCAGTGGTATCAAAGCCAGAAGTTCCTGAGTGTGTGACAGATCGTCGGATGTGAGGCAGTCACACCAGGATCTATGGGAAGGCTCGTGAAAAGTAGATAGAATGCCTCCAAAAAGAAACATCGTTGGTGGGAGAGGCATGGTAGCAGCAAATTTTTGAGCTTTGCAGCGGCAAGTTCAGGCCCTGCAAGAAGAACTGCGTAGAGGACACAAACCAAGAAGAGATGCAGACAGTGAAGATGAAGTAGATGAGGAAGAAAACCAGTTTGAAGAAGAAGAAGAAGCTATAGATCCGACACAAGCCAGACTGTATAAAGCCATATCCCAGATCGGGAAGAGGCCAAAGATGGAAGTTTCCACGTATTTCAGGAGCTTGAATCTAGAGGAATTGATTGACTGGGTCAATGATCTGGAAGAATACTTTGAGTATGATGAAGTTGAAGATCCCGAGAGGGTCAGATTTGCCAAAACTAAATTAAAAGGTCATGCCAGCATATGGTGGAAGGGAGTACAGCTGGAACAAAATAGAAGAGGAAAAGAATGGATAACAAGATGGGAACGGATGGCAGAAAAATTAAAAAGACAGTTTATTTCGACAGATTATGAGTTGGATCTACTAAGAAAAATGCAGAGTTTGAGGCAGATGAATAAAACTGTCCAAGAATACATGGAGGAATTTTATAAAATCTCCATAAGAACCGGCCATTTAGAAGCAAGCAAAGAAAATGTGGCCCGTTATATTAATGGGTTGAGACCCAGTGTCCAGGAAGAGTTGAGCTTAGTGCGGGTGAGCACCATTGAAGATGCTTACCAGTTTGCTCTGAAGATTAAAGAAAAATTGAACAGAAGGTTTGAGAGCAAGCAAAGAGGAAGAGGGAATGGAGGAAATACTGGTGGAAGAGAAGATGAAGGAAAGGAAGACAAGAAAGAAGAGGTTAGCAGTAGTCGGGATCATAAAGAATATGAAGAACCCAAACCGCAAGTTCAGAACAATGGCTACCCAAGAGGAAGAGGTAGATCTGGACATGGGTATGGAAAATGAGTGTTTCGGGGAACATGTTTCCACTGTGGAGAAGAGGGGCATCGGGAATATGAGTGTCCCCAGCACCCCGAGAGAGTGAACAAGAAACAAGTGGGTCCTGCCAGAGCTGTTGTGGCAGCAGAAGATGCTGACTCAAAACATTCTAAAGAAGCTGAGAAAGGAGAAGCAATGATAGTGAGGAGAACCATGTTGGTTGATGAAGACAAACCAGAGTAGAGGAGAAGCCTATTTTGCACACGGTGCAAAAGTGCAGGCAAAGTCTGTAATGTTATTATAGACAATGGAAGTACAGATAACTTAGTCTCCGAGGAGATGGTTGCTAAGTTACAGCTGGAGAGAAGGAGACACCCGCATCCATACCGAATTGCATGGTTGCGGAAGGACCACAGAGCATGGGTCCGTGAACAGTGCTTAGTCACGTTCAATATTGGGAGATACCAGGATGAAGTCCTGTGTGATGTTTTCCCCATGGATGCTTGCCATTTGCTATTAGGGAGGCCATGGCAGTTTGATCGGAGTGTGGTGCATGATGGTCGTGCAAATACTTACTCCTTGTTGAAAGATGGAGTGCGCCACAAATTAAAGCCATTATAGATAGTGGATGAGAAGGTGTGCAACAATGCCAAAATTTGTCTGGTAGAGGGCATAAACTTTTTTTTGCCAGGAGATGGGATTTGAGCAGGTTGTAAAGTCAGATGATTGTTTGGAGGTGTTACAAAAGGTGCAGACCGAACGAAGTGAAGGTCACTTCTCCATTTACCATGGATGTCTGATGCAGGAACATCCGATGGCAACAGAACAACCTTAAAAAAGTTTTGAAAAATAGGGGGGGAGTTTAAGTTCAGGAAAGCAAGTTTTTTTCCCAAGGCAAAAGTTGGGGAGGGGGTCGCAAAATCGTGACATGTCACGAAATCGTGACCCCAAAAGCTATAGCGTGGCAAAGGGGAGTTTTCGTCGTGATATTGTGATGTCACGATATCGTGACGTTGCGATGTTGCAATGTTTTTGCGACAGAGGAGCGGAGGGGAGTTTACGTCACGATATCGCGATGTCGTGATATCGCGACGCTACTTAGGCAAAGGCAGATGGCAGGGGAGCCACAAAATCATGACATGTCATGATTTCATGACATGTCATGAAATCATAGCTCCAACGACAAGGCGAAAGTACGGAGGGAGTTGCATCACGATATCACGATGTCTAAGAGGAAAAGAGCTAAGGCAGGCGAAAGGCAAGTCAGTTGGTCACGATTTCACGATGCGAAATCGTGACAGATTTAAAAATCTAAGGTGAGCGCAGTTTGGTCGTGATGTTGCGGTGTTTTGCGGACTGAGGCGTAGAGGGCAGTTTGGGTTGCGATATCACGACATGTCGCGATATTGCGACATGTCGCGGTATCATGGCATTTTTGCGGACCAGGGCACAGGGGGCAGTTGGGGTCACGATATCGCGACATGTCACGATATCGCGACATGTCGTGGTATCGTTGCCAATAAGAAGACAGGCCAAGTTTACACACGGACGGTCAGGCAAGGCCAAAATAGACACGTGGCTGCCATGTGTGATAAAGTGACATAGCCAGTTGAAGACAAAGCCAAAAATGGACACGCAGACTGCCACGTAATTCAAAACAGAGTTGACGGTCGTGTATATTAAAATGGAGATAAACATCTTAAGGAAATTTTTGGACAAGTATGTGGGCCACGCATATTTTTAAATTTTGACAAATAGCAGTTGCAGAGCATGGACAATATGGGTGAGACAATAGTTCCCGAGGGACAGTCTGGCAAAGCAGCGGTTGCAGGATAAGGGTATATTGAATGCGTGCCTTCATGGCGGATTGAGGGCAGTTGGCCATCGATGGAGGGAAATTTGAAAACGAAGCAAAGGAAGCAAATTTTGATTTTTAATTTCATGTTTTTGTTTCGATGGGCATTAATTGCCTAGGGAGCCGAGACTTCGATAAGAACTCAAAATTTTGGAATAGTTGGGGGCATATTAGAGAACAGGGGAGACAGAGTGCAGGGAAGAAGACCATGCCAATATCGGCCTTTGTAAGCCTACGGGATGTTTAATTTTTATGCATGTAGTTATTTCAGCAGATATTAATGAAAAAGTAGAATTTGTGAAGGTTTGGATCTCTGGTCCGCCATCATCATACCACTATTTTTGTTCTTGTACCTTGGAATTTCAGGTCTACACTGTCTAGCTATGTGACCTTCATTGTTGCACTTATAACAAGTAAAAATGTTATTTCTTTGAGGAATACCTATTCTTTGAATACACCTATTCTGACTAACCCTGTTCTGGCCAAACCTATTCTGGCCAAACCTATTCTGACCAAACCTGTACTTGTTATTTGCCTTTGCAACTTTCCTTTAATTGACATCTTAGGTTTTGAAAACTTCTTCTTCTCATTCTGAATTCTATTTTATGTTCCTATGCATCTATCATTCGAGAACTCATGATCTAAAATACTTTCCTCATCAGAACTCTCTTCCTTTTGGAGTCTCTTACTAGACTCTCCAACTTGTTCCTTGTGTGGCTTAACAAAACCAAGGCCTGTTTTATCTATTGTCTTTCTTTGACCTTTGATGAGAGACTTAACCTTTTTGGAGCTATCTTGAAATCTGTAAAGCTTATCCTTGTACTCTTTAGTTTCCTCTTTCAAAGAAGTCATTTTCTATTCTAACTCACTATACTCAATAACCTTAGACTCTAACTCATCCTTGAGTTCTTGTGTCTTAGCTACAGAGAAGTCAAGACTTTCTATAAGATCATCTCTCTCCATACAAAATTCATCTAACTTATTCTTGAGTCTAGCATTCTTGTTTCTTTCCTTTTTCAAAGCACTAAGAGCACTAATAAGTTCACTTTCAAGATCCTTTATTTGATTGCTTTTTGAATCATCAAAGCCTTTTTCAGATTTCTTATCACTAGAGGTGCTACCCTTTTCAAAAACCATACATACATCTTCCTTATAGTTTTCTGAAGCATCCTAATACATACTAGAAACCAAATCATTATTTGTGCAATCATCCTCAAGGTGACCAAAATTTCCACATCTAAGACATTTCATGATAATGAATCTATGTTTCGGTTCTTCCTCTTTTTTTGATATGAACAACATCTCATTTTCATTATCACTTGAAGAACTTTCACTATCACTACTAGAACACTTACTTGCTTTGTCTAGGTAGAAAATCTTCTTGTGCTTGTGAGAATACCTCTTTCTTTGATTGTTGTGCTCATATTTGTTTTTCCTGTGATGCTTGTGCTTTTTAGAATCCTTGCTCTTAGAGTCCTGTTTATCTTCATCACTTTCATTCTTGGGAATAGTACAGTCAGTAGCATAATGACCAAACTTTCCACAATTGAAACATCTTATATTTTTCATACTTTTGTGCTTTCTAGAGAACTTGCCTTTCTTGTTGTAATATGCCTCTTCATCACTAGAAGACTCATCACTATCTTGAAGTTGTTTACCTTTGGAATTCTTGGCAGCCTTGAAAGATGCCTCTTTCTTGACATCAACCTTCACTTGAGTTCTCAAATCAAATGCTGCAAGTATACTATGGAGCTCATCCTTTTTCAACTTATCCAAATATTTAGCTTCCTCAATAGCAAAAATATTTTCACTAAATCTATTAGGAAGAGATCTTAAAATCTTATCACAAACATCATTTTCAGCAAGCTCAAGACCTAAGTCTTTCATGGAGTTAACAACCTCATCCATACGAAGCATGTAGTCACTAATCTTTTCATCATCATTCATCTTTAGTTGTTCAAACATACCTTTGAAGTGTCTCAACTTGGCCTTTATGACATTTGTATCACCTGTATGAACCACCTTCAACTATTTCCACATTTCACTAGTTGTCTTGCAATGAATCACTTTGGTGAGATTTGCTTTCTATAAGCCTTTTAGGATTGCATTCATTGCTTTTGAATTGCTGTGATGTAGGAGCTTTTCTTCTTTAGTATTTGGACCATGTACAGGAATAGTGTACTCATCTTCAATTACTTCCCATACCTCATTACCAAGTGCCATTAGATGAACCTTCATCTTTGCACTCCAAAGACCAAAATCTGACCCATCAAGAATAGGTGTTGTATTTCCACTTGAATATTCCATTGTGTTCTTTACTAGCTTTTCCTTCAAGCTGTTAAACTTTTCGAAGGCACTCGCTCTGATACCAATTGAAGAACACAAGCTTATACTGAGAGGGGGGGGTGAACAGTATAAGACCTCTTTTTTCTTTTTCCTTTATACTTCAAAACAGTAAAGCAATATACCCAAAGCAATATCAAAGCAATGCACAATATCATCTACAAAGAGACACCAATTTTAACGTGGTTCACCCAAAAAGGCTGGGATATGCCCACAAAAATTTTATCTAAAAGTTATCTCAAATTTCTATGAGAATCCTTCCCAATTACAATGTTTATGAGCCTCCGCCCAAAGGAGATACCTTTCCCCAATCTGAATTTATGAGCCTCTTCTCAAAGGAGATACCTTCCCCTCTATCTAAATTTATGAGCCTCTGCTCAAAGGAGATACCTTCCCCTCTGCTCTGGAAATTATCCCTCAGAAGATCAACTGCCTCTACCTCTTGCCATAACGTGGAACTCCTTTCCATAGAAGACCTCTTGTCCTCAATGCTTAGCCTAAGAGACCTATGCCTTCTATGATCATGTCCACATCAGCTCAACAACCTGTACCAAACACAGTCAGTTAGTCTAGTACAAGTCTTCCTCTGTCTATCAGATCTGTCCAACTCTTGAACAAATCAATCCTCTGCATACAAGCCTTCTCAAAGACTTTCCAAATCTATCCTCAGGTTCTTCTCATAGAACCAATGCACCTCTTTCCTCAATTTCTCTGATAGAACTATAAAACTTAGCTCACAAGTCCTCTACTAGGACTTGTCCCAATATTCTCACAAGTTCCCACTGAAACCTATCCAAAACTATTCACAAGTCCCCACTGGAACCTGTCCAAAAACTGCTCACAAGTCCCCACTGGAACCTGTCCAAAAACTTAGCAAGCTCACCAAGAAAAAATTTCTTAGTAGGAAATCACAAAGTGAATTGTTAGAGACCCAATGTGATTTTTCAAACTCATAGAAGCATAAAGAGAATTTTTAGAGACTCAATATGTTCTATACACAAATCCCAATCTCAAAACTCAACTCAAATCAAATCAACTCAATCTCAATCTCAAATCTGAAAAGTCAACTCAATATCTGAAATAGACAGGATAGAATGCTTTCTTTCAAGAACATGAAACCCCAACAATTGCCAACTATGCAAAGAATTACATAACAATGATACTCATGTTCTTTTCACCATCGAACATGAAACCCCAACAATTGCCAACTATGCAAAGAATCACATAACAATGATACTCATGTTCTTTTCACCATCAATTAGGGTTTCAACAACAATGCTCATCAAACAAGGTTTAGTCAACACCATTCAACTCAAAACACAACCTTGAAGCATTTCACAATCAACATCAAAAAGGAAACAAGTAGAACTCCTTTTCTCTCCAAAGATATTTGAACAAAACAACCACCAACACAATATCACCAAATGCAAATAATAACTTGCTCAAATCAACTCAATGGAGTAAGCCCAATATCATGAATCAAGTAAAGCAATAACTTGATCAAACAACCTCTATGGAAGCAACTCAACCATCAAACTCAAAATAGCCAACCAAGGGTTCCACCAACTCAATGCAAGTAGCTAGACTCACAAATATAAACCCTAGTGCACAAAGCTTCCACTATCTCAAACCAAAAATTATGCATTCACCAAAAACTCTCCTTAAGGATAACAATGCATAAGTAGTCTTCAACAAACCAGAAAATAGGATTTACATCCAACTAAAGGAAACCTAGTTGAAAACCTTTTCACTCCAACCTTATTTCAAAAAAACATACACCAATCATCCTCATAAGAAAAATGTGCCCATACCCTTTTTGAAGAAGAATAAGCCCTTGAAAATCTACCATAATTAATAATTTTGATCTTCCCTAAAAGAAAAATTATTAACCCAACATTGGCATGTCAAAATAACTCAACCACCATGGCAATTATTTCCCCTTTAATTTTCAATCCGACTATAGCAAAAATATTAAGCTTGCATTCATTATACCTCCCAAAGCTAACTTTATAAAACCTTAGCAAGCAAAATATTAAAATTTAATTGCCATTCTTTCTACAAAAATTGGAGCGCATACCTTTAGTAAATATCCTACGAATTTCGGAGTGCATACACTACCCTCAAAAGGGTCTTCAACGATTTAGTCTGAATTTCGGAGACAAGAAGCTAGGATCTCAAACCCAAAATTGCCAACAGTTTAGTCTGAATTTATGTTCAATGAGGCAATTGAGGATCTTGCTCAAGTCATCGAGATGATCTAGGCGCAAAAGAGATTTGGCCAACAAATCATCCATGTAATCTTCCAAAGTTTTGTTCATGTGATCATGGAATATGTATGTCATGGCATGTTGATAGGTGGCGTCAATGTTTTTAAGGCCAAAGGGCATGACCTTATAACAAAATGTCCCCCAAGGCATTGTGAATGTCGTTTTTAGTTGGTCCTCGATATTAATACAAATCTGATTGTATCTCGAGAAACCATCCATGAGGGAAATCATTTCATGGCCCGCTGTAGCATCTACCAATGCATCAATGCTTGGCAAGGGGAAATCATCCTTAGGACTCACTTTGTTTAGATCTCGAAAATCGATGCATATGCGAATCCTCCCATCGAGCTTTTTAATGGGCACCATGTTAGACAACCATGGTGGGTAATCCACGCAAATGACAAACTGTGCATCCAACATATTTTGTAGCTCGTATTTGACCATTAAGGCTACTGATCGATGCATCTTACATAGTTTTTACTTTACTGGCTTGACTGTCGGATCAAGCGTTAAATTATGCGTGACTAGCTGCAGGTCTAGTCTCGGCATGTCTTTGTATGACCATGCAAAAACCTCCTTCATCTCTTTGAGAAGGGCAATGTAGTCAAATTGCTCTTCGAGGGATAAAATTACCCCCAGCTTGATGATTTGCAAATTCATTTAATCTGAGCCGATGTCTACGTTAGTTGTCTCCTTGACCGACATGTGGGACCCATCCTCCACCTGGTGGGGAGTTGGTATCAAGTGGATATCATTTGTTGAATTTAGATCGTCATTCAAAACATCAGGTTCCTCTTCAGCATGGAAGACATCCTGAGTCTATCCTAGGGTGAAATGGAACATCCCACCGCAAGGCTAGTACTCTGATGGGGATGGCAGTGTGTCAGCATGATTCCAGTCTATAGCATCTAGGTCTAGATGCAATGACCATGTTGGGTTGGCTGTATTATGGATGGGGGCGGTTAAATCAATGGAGATCATGTTGATGAAATTATTATGGTCTCCATTACCATGGGTGTAATCATTCAGACATCCTAGGTGATCTTTGTGCTCCGTATCTGGCTCTGGAGGTATTGACATGAATGGATCGGCCTTATGTGCGGATAAGAGGATCGGATCTTCCCTAAGCACTGATGGTGTTATAGGGTCTCTAGGCGGAAGATGTTCCCTATATACCTGGAGTGGTGGGTGCAGTAATTACTATAACTGTACCTGGTTTAAGTGCCACCTATGCGTGGGCCCTATGTGCATTTTTTCAAACATGTCGTCTATGTCCAATGGATATTGCTACTGTTGCATATGATTGAGATAAGCCATATCAGTTTCATCTTCATAATCACTGTCAGAGATCCAAAGGCCTTTGTTGGCTCCAACAACTATTTGTGACATATGAGGCTCATCTTGCTCGAGCAAATTAATGTGGTCCAATCGAGGTTGTTCCACTCTTTGCGGGGGGACCTGATTCTCTTGAAGTGGCATATGTTCAATGGGAGCATCCAAAGGGAACATTGTTAGGAAGCTCTCCTGATAATCATCCATAGTCACTTGTGAATGATTGCTATCAGACTCGAAAGGATCCCAAGGTCCTACCTCATACTCTGAATCATTTTTTGAAGACCCTTCTTGGTCTTGTCCATATCCCTCTTGTAGGTGAGTCTTCGAATTTTCTCCTTTTTTGGCCGAAGGGAAATGGTTGTTAAGGTCAACAAGGTTGGTTGTTAGCAATGGGAGATAATCCCCCAATGTATATGTTGTGTTATGATTGGTGTATGGATCTAATGCCAACCCATACTTGTTGCCTATCCCTAGGCCTTGCATGTTTTTGTAGACACCAAAACAACACCAATCCGATTATGTGACTGCAAACACTGATCGCTTTGACACACATAGCCCCAAGGGCAGCCCCCAAAGGTCAAATAGTGGTCCTAACCACTCTCACAGTAGTTTTGAAAGGTCAAATATCAATTTGGCACATTCAGGAACTTTGCTCAGTATCTATCCCACCTTGGGATGAATTCAAACTGGGATTCGCCCCACCCAGGAACGAATTCTAAATTCACTTCGGGGTGGGGTGAATTACAATTTTGACGGGAAAAAAGTCAAATCTTGACAAATGGTAGATCAGGTCTGCCACCCAACGCTTCCTTCATCGCATGGGAGTATGGGTGAGCATTTTCAAGCATTAGAGGCATCTGTAAGGTCAGTCATAGTGTCCCTATTCAGGGAAGAATCTCCTTCCCCCTAGGAAGGCATGATTGCCAAGTGGTGCCTCTGCATGCCCCTTTCAAGATACCTCCAAGTCTATAAATTGGGGAGTTTCATCACCCCAAAATATAGAGAGAAGTAGCATTTTAGAGCAACAAAGTGCTGTCATTTTATTTACACATCTCACACCTTTCGAATTTGTGCCTTTGACATCCTTGATCTCCTTTAGAGGGGAGGTCATTGGGTGACTATTGGGAGGATGAATTTTGATCCTAAAACCTAAAATTTTTCCACAATATCCCATCCAATTTTTTGACAATACCACACAAGATATTTTGAACCCATCCCAAGTGGATTGGTGTCGAAATCAAGCCTCAAACGGTGGGCAGCCTGCCCCAAGGGCACCCCCTCCCACACTGCCATAATCCTAATCTCCCCCTTTCGAAGCGATGGGAATTCCATGGTAGATTTGCTTGATTTGCTTTCTTTAATTTTTGCATTCAATTCTATGATGTTTAGATAGGTTGTCATTTGAATTTCATATCCTTTTGAGCAATTTTGATCATATTTCTAGCTTTGTTCGTTTTTACTAACCTACAGGTAGCATTTTTAAATTCCCATTTATGGAGGCCAAATTGGGAAAATTTGCCCATATGGATCTTCCCAAAATGCCCCCAATTAGCTAATCCCAAGTTTGTAGGTCTTTTGGAGCTTCAAAGGCAGGACATTGGGACAATATCTTTTTGGCATTTTGTTGTAGGTGAATTCATCCCGCCCCAAAGAGAATTCAAATTGGTGAGGAATTTCCCAAATTTTATTTTTGGAAAACTTTCCTGGTGATATTCTGATGCCCCTATCAAATTTTCATAGCATTTGGATCTATTTTGATATCATTTTAATTCATTTTTCTCATTCACTTATTGTAGGCTTGGGGATTGCATGTTTTGTTTCATCCGTAGGTGCTACTGACCATTTATTGTTCATTTGAACATAGGGTTCGGACATCAGAGGAGCATAGAGGAGTAAAGACTCATCATTCCAAGTGGTGGCAACGTTTTGGTCTGCCCATTTTACACGTGGGCACGTAGAAGAAGGAAAGGCACCCATGGATGTGACAAGAGCTCATGCTTGAAACACTCCTAGCCCTTGGAATGGGAAAATGCATATTGTAACTGAGTTTGAAACATATTAATAAAAAGGGTTGTCTTCTTTATTCTCATTTGTTTCATTTTGATTCGATCATGTTTTTCCCTCTTTTTCATGCATTTTCAAGTTTTTAGGATTTAGCGCTAAGTTCGGTTTCCTTGTTTGCATTTCGCATATTTGCTTTCATTTTTGCTTCCATATCCTCATGCTTTTAGTGGAAATCATGGTGAGACCTAGTACTCTATTTTTAAGATCAGATATCTGATCCAAACTTGGTTTTTTGCTTGCAGGTACCACATTTTCATATGCTGACTATTGTTCGTTCCAGCAAAGGGTGAATGCAGAGCTGTAATTGGTATCACCTAGGGACGAATGGGAATTCGCCACACCCTATGATGAATACAGTCCTTTAATTCATTCCACCCCAAGACAAATTCTAACTTGTGAGGTTTTTGTGTAGAAACTCAGAACCGACAGATGTGGGCAGAGAAGAGGTAAGGATTCTGCATTTTTCTCTGTCATTTTTTGTTCAGTGTTTCTATTTTGGATTACTTGTTTTGCTTAGGGAAATTTTTCCTTTTGCTTTTTTCTTGTTTCCTTTTGAAAAATAAAAGGAACCCCACACACCATGTGGCAACTTAAAAACCAAGGCACTAGTCATAAAACCCCAGCCCTTGATCAAGACCAAAGGTGGATTTCATCACCACCTTGGCTTGATTTTGCATCCATTACCCTGATTGTCATTGTTGCTAGACGTAAATCTTGAAAAAAGCTAACCGAGTGTCATTGGGGTGATTCCCAGCATGCGAGGATAAGTATTCTATGGTAGGTGTCATAAAAAAGGCAATCCCCCTTCCGTGCCACCTATGCACCACGTACCATCTGCTCTCACGTACCTATAGTTTCCCTCTTGTAAGGGCGGGTATATAGAGAGGTTGGTATATCAGTCTGGCAATGGTATATCAAAGGGGCAACCATTTATGAGAGTCATAAGAGCCTTCATTTTGCATTTAAACGTTCTTCACAAAAACCTTCAAAAACAACAACAAAATACACTAAAGCAGTTTTAGGATACACTTTCAACCTTTAAACGAGATAGTCATCGCTTGCATGTGTGTGATTTTTTCTGTTTTGTGTAGCATAAAAATCAGAAAAATCATAAACAAAAGACAAAAATTTACGCATTTTATAGAGAAGTATCACAATGGTGTTCACCCACAGCCAAGCCCAATCATGGGCGAATGCTGTGGGGAACATCCAAGGAGGCACAAATCGCCTCCGATACAGCCCCAAGGATTTGGTCATACCACCTTGGTGGCCTGACACACAAGGTAGTCCCCTTCGCGCCCCGACGGAACGAGACTATAGGGGCACCCCTTCTAGGGGCACTCCCTACCAGCACAAAACCTAGCACACACCCGTTCAGGAGGGGTACACCCATAGGAGAGCTCCCTTAGACACCTGCTATAAGTGGCCATCGTGCGATGAAGTGCTAGAATGGCAAGGGGTCCTGTTGGCATTTTTGCCACATTGATTCTCATTGATTAATGCATTAGTGTATTGTTGGAAATCTGACCTTTGATTGATGCAGCTTGGGCGAAAAAAGGAGAAAAATTGAGCAAAAAATGGTTAAGTCAAAAAACTGCAGCGACGCGCTGACATGTTGCAGAATCGCGGTCAACGCAGTCAACGCAGGTAGGTTGGGCGGAACCGTCGCGATATCGCGACGTGTTCCGAAATCGCGGGTCGGTCGGCTTCAAAGGCATTAAGTCAAAACTTGCAGCGCGTCGCTGACATGTCAGCGAATCGCGACGGAAAATGGCGATTGGTACGGCGAGAAGAAACATGTAGCGAAATCGCTACATGTTCCGTTTTCGCGGGTCAACGGTGGTCAAAGCGTACGGCATTATAAGATGTCGCGATTTCGCGACCCGTCGCGATTTCGTGACCCGCGCAGTTTCCCGCCAAAACGCAAGTATGAACGGCCGAGAAGGTTTTTTGGGTTTTCGATGATTAAATGCTGCCCCGAATTTAATGCTTTGTGGATTTCCAAGGCAGTCAAGGTCGAAGAAGCGCCCAGGCCACCAAAATTAAAGGGTTTATTGGTTCGAGGTTGCTGTTCGTGGATTAATTCAACGGTTTTCATGCACATGTTCAAAAGAATCGTATTTAATGAAGGACCGCGAACGTTTCATGGCATTTAATTTTTATTTCTTCGAGACTGCAATTAAGGGGATCATGTTCCTCGTTTCCTTCGCATAATTGTAGATCTCAAGAAGGTCGGTTTAAAATATTTAATGCTGCAAAGAGGACGGACCTCTATAAAAACCAATGTAATTCGCATTTCGAAAGGTTGGAAGTTTTGCTAAAAACTGGAAGTGCATTTGCAAGAATAAAGTATTGGCTTCGGATTTTTCAAGCAGTTGTTTGGGTGATTGTCTTTTCTGTTCTTTTGCATTTCTAATCGAATTTATATTCCTTGAGTGCTGTTACATTCAAATTCTGCATATTGGATTTGAATCTTGCTTGTAAGGATATGATTC
The DNA here is from genome assembly GCA_028583015.1 of Wollemia nobilis. NCBI lineage: Eukaryota > Viridiplantae > Streptophyta > Pinopsida > Araucariales > Araucariaceae > Wollemia > Wollemia nobilis. Next base: position 2,310,555 of record JAQPPZ010016363.1, on the reverse strand, counting down.
CTGGAGTGTAATCTTGGAGAGATTTTCTGCATACAGCTTGTGTGAGAGTTGAGTCATTATATTCTGTTGCTTGTCGTTGCCGCACTTTAAGTTTTCTCGCCGTTGTTCTTCCGATCCCATAACTCCGGCTCGTGGCCATATTTCCATTTCTTTCTCGCAACTTTTAATTTCTTTCCAAAGAACCCTTATCTTCAAACAGAAATTTAGATTAGTAAAGGGAACCAGCCCACTCTGGAGATTGGTCTGGGAGCCATTTCTTGCTTCCAGCCTTTCAATGTTGGCCAGGTCTAGGGTGCATTTATAAAATCCTTTCCTGTGGCAGATTTTGGACCAACAGTTTTTGGCACGCCCGGTGGGACAGATTTTATTTGTCTCTAAAAGATCCCATAGGGTCGAAGGTTTAATGTTCGCCTTCAGACTGTAAATTAGAGCATTTGGTGACTCCTGTTGTTTTTGGTAACCTCGTTGAACCTAGAAATACTTCATGATCACAAGATCACAGTCAAAGAAATTTGGCGATCTTGTTCAGTTTTTTGAACTTGATAGTTCGAGAAGTGGTGAGCATTCTAGATTAGTTTCCTCGTCCCTTCCATCTTCTGTTGTACAAATACCCAGTATTGTTGCTAGTGTTGCACCCCTACAAGTTCCACCAATGGCACAATTTCCTCCACCCATAAAATTCTTGGCATGGAACAAAGACTCGGAGCCTTGAATCTGCAGTGCTCGTAATCCAAGCACCACAAGTCGCACCGAAGGCTTTGCCCACTTACGATGGTACTGGTAAAACAGCCTATGAGCACATAAATGATGTGGCTTCTCTGGATGCTATTCATGACATTACTGATGAAGATGTAATGATCAAATTGTTAGTGTGTTCTTTGAGAGGTAAACTGTTGTTTTGGTACAGAACTCTGCCTCCCGACACCATAACATCATGGGATCAATTTGGTGATTTGCTGGTGAAACATTTTCATGAACAGTGCGACCCTTTCTCATTGTTAAATCAGCTTCATCGTCATACAGAGACATCCACAAGAAGAGATACCCGATTTTAATGTCCGGTTTACTGTAACTTGGCAAAGGATTCCCGATGGTATTCGGCTCGCCGATGAATTAGCCGCGATGTACTACCTCGGAGCGTTTCACTCGAATATCGGCTGGGCGGTCCGACGATCTAATGTGGTGACGTTTCCAAAAATCTTTGAACAAGCAATTAAAGCAGAAGTTGATCCGGTTGTCGTAGGAAGACTGCCTCCAAAGGTAACTATGCCTCTTATTCCAGATTTGCCTCAATATTTATATGGTTCACAACCACACCCCATGCCGCCTATGTATCCTACACCATCATGGAGTTCTAAAGCACCTCAAAGTTGCAACTGCTCCAGCTCCTCAATTGCCTCGCTTTAACTCCTTTACCGCTCCCCGCACCCAAGCATTCAACCATCTCCCGTTTCCACCGCATTTCCAGCTTTGCCAGCACCACCACCCTCCTTTGCCCTTACCAAAGACTTCCCGCACCCGCAAACCCCGATCCATATACAACATTATTGCAAGAGGTTAAGTCTGCCAATTCGGAAATTAGAGCCATGGGAAACAAGATCACACTCATTGAGAGGAAGCAGGCTGAGAGAGATTTCCAACCAAGGAGATTTCAACCTCCTCAAATTACTAGAGATCAAGCTGCCTCCACAAGCAAAGCACCTGAAAAGGGCTTAGCTGTTCTAGCAAATGAAGATGCAGCCCATGCAGATGGAGTATATTGGTGCTCGACTTGTAATGATCCTCACGGAGAGGATACATGTATGGTTCACTTAAATTATGTGCAGATCTTGGCGGCCAGACTCCTCGTGTGACCATGTTAATATGATCTCGTAAGTCGGTTATAATTTGATGACTCGCAGTGGAAGATCAAGTTTCAGTTCTAACAAGGACTGGAAAGAAGCCTATGAATGTTGATCCCGCCGACTTAGAGCCGTTAAGAGTACCAGTTGAAGTGAAAAGGCCGCTGAAAGCTCCTGTGCTAGCTCCAAAGCCTTTGCCCAAAGATCCAACTTTTAACAGAGTTCAAGAAAAGGCAGCAGCTGCACCAGTAAGGTCAGAAGCAGAGGAGCAGGCACGTGAAAAATTGAAGTATCCATCACTGACCAAGAGGTTAAGAGTGGAAGCTACACAACAGGACAGTAACCGCATTTGAGCAACCCGCCGAGATGAAAAATTCTGCTCGCAGCTTCATACAACATTGTTGATGATCTTAAAAAGACCCCCGCTAAGGTAAGCCTTTATGACGCTTTGCAATTACCTGGTCAAGTAGATTTATTACAAGAGTCATTGAAATCTATGAAGGAGAGTGAAATAGGGCCTACCCAGACCGTCTATGCCCAAACTTTAACCACCTCTGTTACTGGTAAGAACAGACCTCCTCCTTTTTACTTGTCATTGCAAATAGAAGGTTGGGTTGTACACAATTGTATGATTGATTCTGGAGCTGCAACCACTGTCATGCCCAAGGGAGTCTCGTGAAGCTATGGGAATGGAGTATACCCGGAGTAGTCCCGGAGTTCTGCAATTGGATGGTACGCCTGTAAAAATAGTAGGTGTCATTAAAGATGTACCCATTGTCCTGCATACAATGCCCCAAATCACTGTTATTCAAGAAATTGTTGTAGTAGATTTAGAGCCCTATTTTAGCATGTGTTTATCCAGGGAATTTACCGCAAAATTAGGGGGTTATCTGGCATTAGATTATTCCCATCTGGAAATTCCTTTTAAGAATAGACGTCTCAGAATACATAATGAAAAGCCTTCCCCTTTTCACATTGAGAAGTTGGAAGATGTTGGAAAAGACATGCAATGGGTCCATATGCTCACCGAAGAGTCTGAAGATGCTGTTTTAATGAGTGAAGTTTTAAACAATCTTCAGCTTGGAAGACCAGCTTTCAATGCTTAACTTCAATGCCATGATGGAGACAGAGATTGGTCGCTATGCTATTCGAAAACCCGAGACCGAGACAAAGCAGAATTGTCTAACCCAGCTTGATCAGACTGAGGTTACAGATCAGTTATGGCAACTGTATTTCGATGGAGCTAGATGCAGGAATGGTGCCGGAGCAGGTATTGTGTTAATTTCTCCTTCTGGTGTACAGAGAACTTATTCATATCGGCTTACATGGAGTTGTACTAATAATGCTGCTGAATATGAAGCATTGTGCTTGGGTCTGAAGAAAGCAAAGAAGTTAGGAATAGAACAGCTCAATATTTTTGGTGATTCCGAGCTTATCGTAAATCAGGTCACAAATAGATGCATCTCAAAGCAGCATTATCTGAAAGCATATCGTAATCAGGTTTGGGATTTGTTTGAACTTTTCACTGCGCTTAATATTCAAGCTGTTTCCAGAGAGATGAATAAACATGCTGACTTATTAGCATCTCTTGGAGCGAACTTTTATCCCGCTGATCAAGTTGTGAACAAGCCCAAGATAGTGAGAATGGTATACAGACCCAGTGTGCCAGATAAGGAAACTTTCTGGCAGGTCTTTGAAACCGATGAGCAGATTGTTAATTTCCTGATACATGAAGCTGCAGCTGTTGAAGGCAGAACTTTGGAAGATGAGGAAGCCGAAGGTCTTATTCAATTAAGGAATAACCATATTCCAAAGGGTCTAATAACTCTGGAGAGCTTGTTTGACCAACATGATCGTTCCGTAAAGCCTCGAATGGAGATTGATAGAAAGGAATTCATGGAGTTAGAGCTTCACTGACAAAGTGATTAAGGTTGGCACCGACTCAACCCCGTAAGAACCGCAAAAAATCAGCGACTACGTAAAGAGTTTTCTCGATATTATAGCTTGGAGCTATAAAGACTTGAAGGGTTATAACAAGCAGATTATACAGTATACAATTGAACTAGAAGAAGGAGTTAGGCCTTTTCGGCGAAGAAGAGACCTGTAAACCCAAAGATTGAGGCATTGATGAAGGCTGAGCTTGTTAAAATGTCGCAAGCTAAGATCATCTATCCGGTCAAGCACTCCACATGGGTCGCCAATCTGGTCCCCGTCCGTAAGAAGAATGGAGATATTAGATTGTGCGTTGATTTCAGGAATTTGAACCGTGCTTCATTAAAGGATCATTATCCTTTGCCGAGAATAGATCAAATATTGCATGTTGTGGCTGGTGCACAGCGTTTTTCTTTGCTGGATGGATTTTCTGGGTATAACCAGATCTGGGTAAAAGATGAAGATCAGTTTAAGACAACATTCACCACGAAGTGGGGTACTTTTGCATATCAGTGAATGCCCTTTGGGCTGTCAAATGCTGGAGCTACCTTCCAAAGAGCTATGGACATTGCTTTCAAGGATTTGTTGAACAAGATCATTGTAATATACCTTGACGACATGACAGTATTTTCACATAGAAGGGAAGACCATTGTTCTCACCTGAGGCTGATTTTTGAGAAATGCAGAGAATTCAGAATCTCCATTAATCCAAAGAAGTCTGTGTTTGCTGTAAAAGAGGGTAAGCTTCTGGGTCATGTGATTTCTGAAGATGGATTAGCAATTGATCCAGCCCGTGTTGAAGCCCTGAAGAAATTGTCACTCCCTGCAAACAAGAAGGAACTTCAATCTTTCTTTGGACAGATAAATTTCATTAGAAAATTCATTGCTGATTTTGCTCAAAGTTGTTAAACCAATGACTCGAATTGTTGAAGAAAGATGCAGCTTTTCCAATGGACAACTTCAAAGAAAGGAAGCATTTCAGGAGATCAAGGAAAGAATAGTGCATGCCCCTTGTCCTGATTAATCCTGACTACTCCAAGGATTTCATCTTATATGCAGTTGGAGAAGATGACAGTTATGCTGCAGTTTTGACGCAAAAGGGAGATGATGGGAATGAAAGGCCCATTGCTTTTCTGAGCCAAGTCATTTTACCTCACGAAGCAAAGTACAATTTTATTGAGAAACAGGTATATGCTGTGATGAAATCCCTGAAGAAATTCAAACATTTTATTTCCCAGAGCAGGACATTTGTTTATGTGCTTCACCCAGACGTGAGAAATTTCATTCTTCAAGGAGAATTGGGTGATAAACGTGCTGGCTGGGTCACCAAGATCCAGGAATTTGATGTAGAAATTCACCCAGCTAAATTAGTGCGTGGTAAAGCTCTTGCTGCCAGTTAGCAAAGATAGCAGCATTTGATGTATGCGAAGATCAGGGAGAAGCTCTTGCTGGTAATGACAATTTAATGAATTTCTTAATTCTGGAAAAGGATTGGACAGAGGACCTGATTGATTATTTCACAACTGGAAAATGTCCATCACAATTGACTGCTTCTCAGAGGAGGAGATTTCGGTTGCAAGCTCTGCGGTATGTTTTGTTTTCAGATGGTTTATTTTTTAAAAATATTGATGGTGTTCTTTTGAAGTGTGTTAAACAAGCAGACAAGGATAGGATCTTGGAAGAGTTCCATTCCGGTCTATCAGGAGGACATTTTGCAGGAAGACCGATGGCCTTGAAAATCATTCGAGCTGGTTACTACTGGTCGACCCTGTTCTCAGATTCTTTCAAGATTGCACAAGCCTGTGATAAGTGTCAAAGATATGCAGGAAGAGTAAGGAATGCAGCTCTGCCTTTGCATCCAGTTCAGGTTGAAGCACCCTTTCAGCAATGGGGGTTAGATTTTATTGGAATAATTGATCCTAATTCCTCAGCTGGTCACAGATACATTTTAACAGCTACAGATTATTTCACCAGGTGGTCTGAAGCCATACCTACAAAGATGGCCAATCAATCTGTAGTGATTTCTTTCGTTGAAAGTTTAATTACACGTTTTGGTGTTCCAGACGCCATCATTACAGATAATGGGACTCCATTCATTGGAGCTGAATTGGCTGAGTTTGCTAACAAGTTTGGCATTTTCCTTAAGACATCTTCCAATTACTATCCACAGGGAAATGGCTTGGCAGAGTCAACGAACAAAAATTTGCTCAAAATTTTGAAGAGGTCATTGGGAGAGAACAAAAGATCTTGGCACTTGTTATTGAATCAGGCGTTATGGGCAGACAGGATTTCCGTCAAGAAGTCCATTAAAACCTCACCATATGCCCTAGTCTATGGCAAAGAAGCAAGGTTGCCGGTTCATCTTGAGTTGCCAGTATTACAACAGTTGCAGTCTTTTCAAGATGATGAGACAGATCTGAGTTCCTTGGATCTGCGAATAGCACAGTTGTTGGAATTAGAGGAGCAACGTTCCAAAGCGTACAATGAATTTGACAAGCACATACAAGGGATTTCGAAGTGGTTTTATAAGCATTCTGCAGCCCGTCCATTCAAGACAGGAGATTTGGTGCTGAAATGGAATGAGAATAAAGCTAAACCTGGCAATCATAAGAAGTTTGATGCATTCTGGGAGGGTCCGTTCCGTATTTCCAGCACTGGTGCAACTAATTCTTTCTATTTGGAAGCTATGGATGGTAGCCCACTTCCAATTTCAGTTAATGGCTTTCATTTGAAAGCCTACTTTTCATGACTTCGCAAGTTCAATTTGAGTTTGTATATAATATAAAAAAAAAAAAGAGGAAGTGAAGAAGAAGAAAAGAGTATGTATATATGTGTTGCCTTTTGTTGTCACCTTGGCTCTTGTTGCTTGTGGGCTGTAGGTGTTGGTTTCCCTTTTGTCTCCTCCTTTCCCAGCAGTTGGTGGCTTCCTAGCACTTTCTTCTTTTCCCTTCCCTTTTCCTTTCCTTTCCCTTCTTCATCTTCCTTCTTTTACTTCTTTTTCTTCTCGCAGTTATGTAATAAGCCACGGCTGTTGTTTCTTCTCCCCTTTTCTATTTTTCCCGTTTCCTCTTATCCCTTTCTTCTCAGTTGTTTTTGTTTTAAAAAGCATTTATTTTCCAGCTTAGTTCATTTTCATTTCACGCTTCAAAACTTCCACTTCTGTTCCATCCATTCGTTCATTCCATCTATTGCCGCTGGTAGTGTATCAACATGATGTTGTTATGTCTATCTCATCACTTGCTTACTTCCACATCACTCCATTGCAGTCACCGCTTGCGCAATCGCAGGAGCTCACTTCACCATCATATTCCATTTCTTCAGGTTATAACCGCTTCTATGCAGGTTCTTCCGGTTCTAGTTTTCAGCAGTAGAAGAAGTTTTGCAGCAGTCCCCTGACATGTTTTGCAGCAGCTAGTTTACAGTTCCAATATGACTCTGTGCCCAATGGACTAAGGCCTGGATTCTTGCATACAGCTGAGCTGTATACCCCGCGAGCCGCCAAGAATGTTGGCATTTTTGCCACATTGATTCTCATTGATTAATGCATTAGTGTATTGTTGGAAATCTGACCTTTGATATCACTTTGATGCAACTTGGGCGAAAAAGGAGAAAAATTGAGCAAAAAATGGTTAAGTCAAAAATCTAGCTGATGCGCTGACATGTTGCAGAATCGCGGTCAACGCAGGCAGGTTGGGCGGAACCGTCGCGATATCGCGACGTGTTCCGGAATCGCGGGTCGGTCGGCTTCAAAGGCATTAAGTCAAAACTTGCAGCGCGTCGCTGACATGTCAGCGAATCGCGACGAAAAATGGCGATTGGTACGATGATGGAAACATGTAGCGAAATCGCTACATGTTCCGTTTTCGCGGGTCAACGGTGGTCAAAGCGTACGGCATTATAAGATGTCGCGATTTCGCGACCCGTCGCGATTTCGCGACCCGTCGCATTTTCGCGACCTGCGCAGTTTCCCGCCAAAACACAAGTATGAACGGCCGAGAAGGTTTTTTTGGTTTTCGATGATTAAATGCTGCCCCGAATTTAATGCTTTGTGGATTTCCAAGGCAGTCAAGGTCGAAGAAGTGCCCAGGCCACCAAAATTAAAGGGTTTATTGGTTCAAAGTTGCGGTTCGTGGATTAATTCAACGGTTTTCATGCACATGTTCGAAGAATCGTATTTAATGAAGGACCGCGAACGTTTCATGGCATTTAATTTTTATTTCTTCGAGACTGCAATTAAGGGGATCATGTTCCTCGTTTCCTTCGCATAATTGTAGATCTCAAGAAGGTCGGTTTAAAATATTTAATGCTGCAAAGAGGACGGACCTCTATAAAAACCAATGTAATTCGCATTTCGAAAGGTTGGAAGTTTTGCTAAAAACTGGAAGTGCATTTGCAAGAATAAATTATTGGCTTCGGATTTTTCAAGCAGTTGTTTGGGTGATTGTCTTTTCTGTTCTTTGCATTTCTAATCGAATTTATATTCCTTGAGTGCTGTTACATTCAAATTCTGCATATTGGATTTGAATCTTGCTTGTAAGGATATGATTCCTGGAGTGTAATCTTGGAGAGATTTTCTGCATACAGTTGTGTGAGAGTTGAGTCATTATATTCTCGTTGCTTGTCGTTGCCTGCACTTTAAGTTTTCTCGTCGTTGTTCTTCCGATCCCATAACTCCGGCTCGTGGCCATATTTCCATTTCTTTCTCGCAACTTTTAATTTCTTTCCAAAGAACCCTTATCTTCAAACAAAAATTTAGATTAGTAAAGGGAACCAGCCCACTCTAGAGATTGGTCTGGAAGCCATTTCTTGCTTCCAGCCTTTCAATGTTGGCCAGGTCTAGGGTGCATTTATAAAATCCTTTCCTGTGGCATATTTTGGACCAACAGGTCCATAAGGGGGGGCCACATGATTATGCCATCCCTCCTACACCCCGCATCACTATTAGCAACAACCGGTCAAATCCAGAGCGCACGACTCTTCAGGCAGGGAGATCCAACTCCATCCGTACCTTTTTCACTTATGAAAGAGAGCACGAGGAAGACCCCTACCTTCCTTGAGAGCAATATACAACGTGGGAGCAATGCGCTTTCGCACCTTCTAGCTATCAGGATCACGTACTGAGGCCAAAGCCTCGAGGAAATGCTGCTCCCCTCAATGAAGGGAGGCGGCCTATAGAGATCTCGGATCGTCACGACCGAGATAGATATGCCGGAGAGGCATCTAGCCCTTCTAGACATGAGATGACGGGACAAACTATCTTAGAATTTTCCAAACATGTCACCCGTCGGGCGCAACTCACGCAACTTGAGCTAGAGCGACTACAGTTAGAGGAACTGTACCATATTAACAAAGAGCACCTTTAGCGCCTGAAGGATGAGTTGTTCCAACACACTATGCAGGAGAGGACTCCAACCCCTCACATGCATAATACAAAACATTATGAGAGGCACAACCCCTGGGTGCGAGACAAGTCTCCGTGACCTTATCAAGCACCACCCCCGATGCCTCCTAGACATGAGCGGGAGGCCACTCCTATAACCAATGACGGGCGCCTTCTTCAGGCACCCACCCAAGTTTATGGGCCACCCTTAGAAATTCCTCAAGAAGCCTCTAAGGAATCAGAGCGAGAAGAAGAGCGGGATGAAATGCCCTACCAAGGCATGGGGGGCACCATCCGGCTACCCCTCCATGGGCCTCAAGTTCCCTACAAACCACAACAGGGACAAACCAATGAGGAGGAGCTCAAATCCCCCGATACATGCAATGCACTGCTAGAGCACTTAGAGTCGATAGAGACCAAGATTTTGGGGCCCCAAAATCCCAACTTACATGAGGCTCCTTTCGAAGGGGATCAACCTCTGATCATAGCGCTACCCAATGACGGAGTCTTCCATGTCTCAGAATCACCAGATTTTGATGAGCTTGACTCACTGGCCGAAGATGAGGATGAAACAGAGATGGCCGACATCAATCACATGCAACAACATCCACACCCCATGGATACTGATGATGCACTTCAATAGTTAAACATAAGGCTAGGGCATGAGTGGCGCATTAACCCAGCGTAGTGGGACCAAGCGTTACATCCACCACTTTGGGCATACAGAGATCAACTTCCACCCAGAGATCCCATAGCAATATCAGTGCCGAAGGCGGACCCTGTCCTCCTCTCCGTGCATAGGGCCGATCCATTCATGCCAATACCTCGAGAGCCAGATCCAGAGCACAAAGATCATCAAGCTGGGGGTACCTTTATCCCCTGAAGAGCCATAGTTCAACCCAAAAAGCTCCAAGGATTCCCACAATCGCTTGGTCAACCCAAAATGCTCCAAGGATTCCCGCAATCGCTTGGTCAACCCAAAATGCTCCAAGGATTCCTACAATCGCTTGGTCAATCCCAAAATGCTCCAAGGATTCCTGCAATCGCTTGGTCAATCCCAAAATGCTCCAAGGATTCCTACAATCGCTTGGTCAATCCCAAAATGCTCCAAGGATTCCTACAATCGCTTGGTCAATCCCAAAATGCTCCAAGGATTCCTACAATCGCTTGGTCAATCCCAAAATGCTCCAAGGATTCCTACAATCGCTTGGTCAATCCCAAAATGCTCCAAGGATTCCTACAATCGCTTGGTCAATCCCAAAAATCTCCAAGGATTCCCACAATCGCTTGGTCAAAAATAAGAAAATTCAAAAATAGTAAAATCATCAAAAACAACAAAAATTTGCATCTCATTTCCAGGCATGCTCAAATTCATCAATAGAGAGCTCTTCTCGCATCTCATCTTCATATTCACAAAAATCAATCCATCAAAAATACAAAAATATGTAGCTGCATTAAGCATCACATCCATACATTGCATATTTGTGGTCATACAGGTCAAAGGCACCATAGACTGTAATTACTCCGCTAGTCCATCTTGTTCCACATTTCTCCATTTTATAAGCAGTCCAAAAAAAAAAAAAAAAAACGCCATTCATTGCTTTTTACCACACCAGAGTCAGTGGTCTTCTAATGTATCAAGAGTTTTCGTCTTTCAGTCGTCATGTAGCTTTCTAGCCACATACTGTACCAAGTCAGACAGATTTTACGAAGGTAGAGTTCTACTTGGATCACACCTTGTTACGTAGCATCCCAACACAAATTAAAACACATAAAAATTCCCAAGTTGTGTGAATGAAAGATGAAACCTCGCACAACAATCCAGGTCACCATAAGCGAAACGGTTATCTTGCTCATCCCCCTATGCGAATGACCCCAAGAATGCTGAGAGTTGGCAAAAGGACAAGCATCTTCCCTACCCAATTCCCCAAGAATCCCAAGTTCTCAAAAAAAAGTTGCAAACATCAAAATTTTGCAAAAAGTCAAAACTCCAAAAATTTGACATCACCACCAGAGTGCATACATCAAAAGGCACATACAATAGTGATTCTTATCACTCAAAATCCAAATCCCTTGCTCAAAAGAAAAATATATAAAAATAAACAGTGATTTTTATCACTACAAACGAGCAAGTATCCCAATACAATTGAAGAAAAGAAGGGAGTCGAACTTGAATCCCTGGAACTCTCAGCATTCCGACAGGTCATGAGGCAAACCTCAGTATCGGTTTGGTGGATAGCCTATCGATCACTGGCGGTAAACCTCCCGCATGACGATATATCTATCACATTAACTCATGTACAGATCAATGTTTGCATGTGGATGAGCTAGCTTATGGTATCCTAGATAGCACCACAGATTAATCTGACTAAATACAACAAAGGAGTTAGTGGAGCTAATTAGGTGATCCTCAATACAAGTTTGGTTGACAGCCTATCTAGCACTGGCGGTATCCTAACAAATACCACATAAATGAACTCAATTGCACACATAGGGATGTGAAATAGCTTGGTCAAAGACAAGTCCGATTCATACCTTGTTCAAAAGTCTTGTAAGATAAAGTACAGTCGTGGCTAGTGAGTTAAAACCGTCTGAGTCTCAGAAAACCTTAGCTACATTTCTAAACCAACTGTGCTATCTTTCATCCTCGCATTGCCACCAACAATCACCCAAAAACAAAGCCACAAAGTTCTAAACAGTCTATGGTGCCCTCGCCAAACAACACAAATTCAATTCATCCATTCCATTTTGCATATCACATATAAATCAAAAACATTTGCATTCATCATAACATATGCATCCATCAAAATAAATTAACATGCATACATCCATACTCATCACTCATCATGCATAAAATCAAATCATCACTCGCATAAATAAAATAAAGTCATCTGTATATATCATCAAAAACAACAAAAATTGAACAAAAATGCACCAAAACAACTAATAAACTTGCCCGATGAGAGTGTTGTTGCACTTGACATCCCGGGCATGCAAAATAGACGTTGGGGTTACAAATTGTCACTATCCTACTCCCTAAGAAGGCTACCATAGCCGGACCGCTCCACGGGAGGACGGATTTTTGCCAATTTTAGCTCCAAAAAGCGTCGCAAAAAGGGTTACCACCCACCAAAAATAGGTCTAAATGTCAAAAAACTGCACACGCTTAACGCTAAAACATCTAAGGGCACCCTTGCACAAGTCATCTTGGGTCAAGCGACTCATCGCTTTTCTCATGAAGGTCATTCCCTCATCGATTCGTCGCTTGAGGGGGTAGTCACACTTAGTCACCAATCAACAAGCACACACCCAATTAAGGAAAATGACATGCATTCAAAGAATCATTGACAAAGACAATTACGCTCCTGCTTGGGGCAGTAAACAAGCAATAATCACAATCTGATCAAATCACTTGGCATTTCGTGAATCATGAACTCAAGGTTCTCACGGACAAAATGTTGCGCCCTTTGCCTATTCATGACCGATCAATGTCCAAGATCAAGTAACACCTCACCGAAAAAGGTTAACACTTGAATTGAGTTCCTTCGCTCGTCAGAAGCAAGGATTCAAGAATGCATGCCCTTTCCATACTTGGGGCATCAAAAGTTGGTTAGGTTACTGAGAAACCCTAATCATTAATGCTTTGGTTATCTATTTTTGCTCGACGCTGCGCCATGCACAACGCATCCCAAAAAGGGGCATCTATAGACACCAAAACAACACCAATCCGATTATGTGACTGCAAACACTGATCGCTTTGACACACACAGCCCCAAGGGCAGCCCCTAGAGGTCAAAAAGTGGTCCTAACCACTCTCACAGTAGTTTTGAAAGGTCAGAGATCAATTTGGCACATTCAGGCACTTTGCTCAGTATCCATCCCACCCTGGGACGAATTCAAAATGGGATTCGCCCCACCCAGGGACGAATTCTGAATTCGCTTCGGGGTGGGGCGAATTGCAGGTTTGATGGGAAAAAAGTCAAATCTTGACAAATGGCAGCTCAGGTCCGCCACCCAATGCTTCCTTCATCGCATGGGAGTATGGGTGAGCATTTTCAAGCGTTAGAGGCATCTGTAAGGTCAGTCATGGAGTCCCTATTCAGGGAGGAATCTCCTTCCCCCTAGGAAGGCATGATTGCCAAGTGGCGCCTCTGCATGCCCATTTCAAGAGACCTCCAGGTCTATAAATTGGTGAGTTTCCTCACCCCAAAATATGGAGAGAAGTAGCATTTTAGAGCAACGAAGTGCTGTCATTTTATTTACACATCTCACACCTTTTGGATTTGCGCCTTTCACATCCTTGATCTCCTTTAGAAGGGAGGTCATTGGGTGACTATTGGGAGGACAAATATTGATCCCAAAACCTGAAATTTGGCCACAATATCCCACCAAATTTTCTGACAATACCACACAAGAGGTTTTGAACCCATCCCAAGTGGATTGGTGTCAAAATCAAGCCTCAAACGGCGGGCGGCCTGCCCCATGGGCGCCCCCTCCCACACTGCCACAATCCTAATCGCCCCCTTTCGGAGCGATGGGAATTCCATGGTAGATTTGCTTTCTTTCATTTTTGCATTCAATTCTATGATGTTTAGATAGGTTGTCATTTGAATTTCGTCTCATTTTGAGCAATTTTGATCATATTTCTAGCTTTGTTCGCTTTTACTAACCTACAGGTAGCATCATCAAATTCCCATTGATGGAGGCCAAATTGGGAAAATATGACCATCTGGGTCTTCCCAAAATGCCCCCAATTAGCTAATCCCAAGTTTGTAGGTCTTTTGGAGCTCCAGAGGCAGGACATTGGGATAGTATCTTTTCGGCATTTTGTTGTAGGTGAATTCGTCCCGCCCCGGAGCGAATTCAAATTGGTGAGGAATTTCCTGACTGTTCTTTTTGCAGAACCTTCCTGGTGGTATCTTGATGCCCCTATCAAATTTTCATAGCATTTGGATCTATTTTGATATCAGTTTAATTCATTTTTCTCATTTACTTATCGTAGGCTTGGGGATTGCATGCTTTGTTTCATCCGTAGGTGCTACTAACCATTTCTTGTTCCTTTGAACATAGGGTTCGGACATCGGAGGAGCAGCGAGGAGTCAAGACTCATCATTCCAAGTGGCGGCGATGTTTTGGTCCACCCATTTTACATGTGGGCACGCGGAAGAAGGAAAGGCGCCCATGGATGTAACAAGAGCTCATGCTTAAACGCTCCTAGCCCTTGGAAGGGGAGGATGCATATTGTAACCGAGTTTGAAACATATTAATAAAAAGGGCTGTCTTCTTTATTCCCATTTGTTTCATTTCGATTTGATCATGCTTTTCCCTCTTTTCATGCATTTTCAAGTTTTTAGGATTTAGCGCTAAGTTCGGTTTCTTCGTTTGCATTTCGCATATTCGCTTTCCTTTTTGCTTCCATATCCTCGTGCTTTTAGTTTTATACCAAGATGTCTAGGGGCAAGGGGTGGTTAAACCCTATGACTGACTTGTCATACGGCATTTGATATCTCGGTTGGCAAAGAACAAGCACTCCTTGTTCATATCGGCCCAGCCCATATCCATGCCAATTACATTGGCCAAGATATCTCAAAGTGAAATCTGGGTTGGACAAAGAGTTGATGTCCTCAGTAAAGGGCTCTTCATCATTGTATTCTTGCATGTAAGGTTAATACCATTATCCAGGACCCCATAAACAAAGTTTGTATGATTGGGTGGGTAGCCTAGAGGAACCACCGAGCCGATGGGGAGTCCAGATCTCCCCATGGTGTTGCTACAATGTTCCATACTAAATACTCCCCCAGTCTTGTGTTGGCCATATCAATGGCGATCGTTGGTGGTTGAGGGGGAGCGAATGAGAGTTCTTCCAGAGTCCACTCCATGTAGGGTGAACTAGGCGTCTTGAATTCCATTCGGCTAGGCATATATTCGATAGAGATGGTTGAGACTAGGGGTGGTTCCTCTTCTACGGGTTTCTTTCCCTTGTCCTTTGGTGTGGCCACCATAGGTGGCATCGTTGTTGAAGGACCAGATGAGGAATATGGACCCTATTGAGGACTTGATGGACTTCTCAATGGGGATGCCTATGGAATCGAACCTTGTTTAGATGGATTCAACTAAAATTCTAATGCGTTGAGGGAAGGGTCGATTGCGGCATTAGCTGCACCGTATTGTAGTACTTGAAGGGCTCTAAGTCTGTCAGGACTACATGCACTCATCCTTCGAATGTGTATTTTAGGCACTGATGAGCTATCGAAGGGACACACTTCATGTCCCTAATCCAAGGCCGGCCCAACAAGATATTATAGGCCATATCACCTTCCAAGATGTGGCACAATGTATGAATAGTCTTTTGTCCCACTTGGATGGGTAGGACAATTGTGCCAATCGTCGAGCATATTGCATCATTGAATGCTCAAAGAGTATAGGTGGAGGCCATGATGTGAGATGCCAGAAAATTTAGATGTTTCAATGCTGCTATTGTGATGATATTATTAGATGAGCCACTGTCCACCAACACCCTCTTATACGAAATCCTGTTGACCCGCACAATGACGTGCAGAGGTGGATCCACCACATCACCAGTCATCGATTTCAATTCATCTTCTCTAAATGTGATGACTAGTTTTGTACATTGTTTTACATGTCCCACAAAGTTGTTGAAATAATTTGCTTTGTGGGGCTACAGCTCGATGGTTTTTAATATCTCCATTAGAGCCTCTCGATGAGGCACTGATTTTTGAATGAGCTCATATATGGAGAGCCTAGCTGACGTGGTCCTTAGACTTTGGGTAAGTTTAGTCCGAATTGTGGCCACTGTTCTAGGTGGGGGAGGTTGCATAGGGTGTTGTTGAGGTTGTGATGTCGATGGAACCTCTCTGGTGGTCGCCGAAGGAGCAGCTCCTGGGTACCTCCTATTCCTAGTCACTATGCTTATCATCCCTACATGCCCCTGCATGGGGCAATTTTGTTGCACCTAATTGACTTGAAGGGGTTTTACTTGTGCATCATGGGCAGGTAGGGGGTCTATGAAGACTCCCATATGTTGGTTGTTTGGCGCTATAAGGTTGTCCACCACCAATGTCTTATTGTCGATTAGGTCTTGCACCAAGCCTTTGAACTTCCAACATGCATTAAGGTCATGTCCCTTCCATCTGTGGAACCTACACTACAAGTACTACCTATACCCCTTAGGCTTTGGCACATTGGGGTCTATGTTTTGAATCTCTGGCAGGTTGATCAAGTTCATCACTAAAAAGCAGTCAAACAGGGAGTCCTTGGACTCTATGTAAGGTGTAAATTATCACCTAGGGCAACATTGTTGATTTGGTTCATGCCTCTAGTTTTCTTTGTCATAATTGTTAGGAGGCATCACCTGATAGTTAGCCTTTTGATGTTGCGTTGCTTGTGCAAGCTTAGGGACATTTATAGCAACCTAATTGATCGTAGCGGGTTTCTTTTGCGTGGTCCCTGTTTTGGTGTTCTTAGGCCATTCTTTCTTCTTTGGCTTGGCAATCTCACCATCCTGTATCTTGATCTCCTCAATGATTCTGGCTTGCGCTAGAGCTTCCTCAAGAGTGGCATATTGCTACAGCTATAATAGCATAGAGATCGATCTCAAATATCTCTTTGAGAACATTTTGGTCAAGTCAAACATGGGAGGGAGGTAGGGAAAATTTGAAAGCAACGTCCTCCATCGGTTCCCATATGCCACCATGGTTTCTTCCTCATACTACCTGAGGCTAGATAGGTTGCTTAGTGATGCATTTTTCTTGGTTTTGAAGGTGAAGCATTCAAGGAATGCATCCACTAGCTGATCCAAGTTACTAATGCTATGTTTTGGCAACTGAGTGAACCAATCTAAGGTAGGGCCTACGAATGTGGTTATAAATGTTCTTAGTAACAAAGCATCATTATCCTAAATGCCAAAGCATTGGCTTAGGAATCTAGTCATGTGCTCTTGGGCATCCTCCTCCCATCTAAAGAGTGCCAACTAGGGCAGTTTAAAGTGTTCAGGGTATGGAGGTGCCAGCACTGACGAATGCACAAGATGACTACAAAGTTGGCGTAAAGTAGGATTTTGGGGCCCAGAAGTCTTGGTTTCCACAGAATCTAAGCTCTCTAGCAGCACTTTATATGCATCGAAGGATTTTATCTCTTCCCCCTTGGTTTGCTCCCATTGTGGGTCGCAGGGAACTTGAGGCCTATGGAAGGGTTGTTGGATAACACCCCCTCTACCTTTGTAGGGTGTTATAGCCTGCTCTTCTTCTTGTTCATACTCCTCATAGGCTTCTTGAGGAGTGCCTAGCCAAGATCTATAAACATGGGTGGGTGCCAGTGGAGTGTGCCCATCATTGTTCCTGGGAGTGGCCTCTTGCTCAGGTCTAAGAGGCCGTAGAGGTAGCACTGGGTAAGGTCATGGAGACCTGTATCGCACCAAGGGGTTATGCCTCTCATACACTTCTACTTTATGCACACGAGGGGTTGGGATATTATTAAACACATTGTTATGAAGCAATTTGACTATCTGACGTTGAATGCACTCTTTGTTAAGGCGATATAGATTCTCTAATTGTTGTTGATCTTGCTTAAGCCATGTTATTTACGCCTGGCAGGCGGCTTGTGTGGCCAATTCCAAGTCAATTTGATCTGTCGTCTCATGTTTAGGAAGCCTAGATGCCTCTCCTACATGTCTATATCGGTCATGGTGATTCGAGATTCATATGGGTTGCTTTCCTCTCTATCGAGGTTAGTAGCATTTACCCAAGGTTTTGGCCTCAATGGGTGTTCCTGATACATAGCAAGTGTGGAGGTGCATCACTCTCACGCTGTGTATTGCTCTTGAGGAACGTAGTGGTCTTCCTCGTACCCCCTTCCATATGCGTGAAAGGTGTAGGCAAAATTATCTTGCCCTGTCTGGAGAGCCTTGTACTCTGGATTTGGTCTAGTGTTTCTAACAGTAATAAGGGGTAGAGGAGGGATGACGAAATCATGTGGCCCCTCCTTATGGACCCTATGTTGTTCTAGCACTTCATCACTAGGCCACTCATAACGAGCATCTAAGGGATGCCTCTTGTCTATGTTGAGTGCCACATGTAGGTTCTCCTCTTGAAAGGATCCATGCTAAGTGGAGGTGCCCCTCAAAGAGGTGCCTCTCTAGTCCTGTTCTATAATGGCATGATGTGGACTATCTTGTGTGTCAAGTCACCAAGGCGGGATGACCAAGTCCTCAGGACTATATCGAAGGCGACTTGTCCCCCTTTGTACACTTTCTGCAGCGCTTGCCCGTGATTGGGCTTGGCTATGGGTGTACACCATGGTGATGCTTACCTAAATATGTGTACATTTTTATCTTCTTTTAGGATTTCTTATGCTACACTAAACAAAAAGGAAACACACAATCAAAGCAATGGTTATCTTGTTTATAGATTAAAAGTGTGCCCTAAATCTGGTTTTAGTGTGTTTTGATTTTGTTTTGAAAGCTTTTGTAAAGAATGTTTAAATGCAATATGATGGCTCTTATGACTCCCAAAAATGGTCGCCCCTTCGATATACCATTGCCAGGCCGATATACCAACCTCTCTATATACTTGCCCTTACGTGAGGGAAACTATTGGTATGTGAGAGCAGATGGTACATGGAAAATAGGTGGTACGAAAGGGGAATCGCTATGTTTATCACACATACCATAAAAGACTTATCCTTATGCACTGGGAATCACCCCAGCTACACTTGGTCAGCTTTCATCAAGATTTATGTCTAGCAACAGTCACGATCGGGGTTATGTATGTAGTATCTCAAGCCAAGGTGGTGATGAAATCCACCGTTGGTCTTGCTCAAGGGTTGGGGTTTTACGACCAACTCCTTGTTGTTTTAAATTACCACATGGTGTGTGGGGTTCTTTTTAAGTTGCATAAATGAAGCAAACAAGAATTCAAACTCTCCTATAAAAGCAAATAACTAGAGAACAGAAAGCAAAATTTGACAAAAGGTGTTTACGACCCCTACCTCTTCTCTGCCCAAATCAGATGTCTTTGAATTTTTGCCCTAAAATTGCATAGAGAGCTATTCGTCCCGGGGTGAGATGAACAACATATCTATATTTGTTCCATGGTGAGACGAATTCCTATTCATCCCTGGATAAGACGAATTCCAGCTCTGTACTCGTCACAAATTGAAACAAATAGTAGTCCAAGGTTTGAAAACTTGGTACCTGTAAGCAAAAATAAGTAACTTCTGATCAGAAATTTAATCTTAAAGTCAAGGGATAGATGTCCCACCATGATCGCAACTAAAAGCATGAGGATACGAAAACAAAAAGGAAAATGCCAAGTACGATGCGTAGAAAACCAAACTTAATGCTAAAAGCCTATATATTGAAAAATGCATGAAAGGAAAGAACATAAATGAATCGACACAGGATAAAAGTAATATTGAATACGACCATTTTTATTAATATGCTTTTAAATTCATGTTACAATATGTCTCCTTCCATTTTAGGGGATAGGAGTGTTAAATATGTTTCTTATCACATCCATGGATAGCAATCCTTCTTTCGCATGCCCACATGTAAGATGGGTGGACCACAATATCACTACCACTTGTGTATATGAGTTTTGACTCCTTATTACTCCTCTAATGTCAGAGACCTACGTTCAAGGAAACAGAAAAGATCAGTAGCACCTACAGATAGAATAGAACATGTGTTTCCCAAGGCCTACTGTTAGTGTATGCATGAAACTATTAAAACGATAATCAAATAACATCAAAACGATCTAAAAAATTAACAAAAGCATGAATATGTTACCAAGAGGGCACTGCAAGTGGAACAGTTAGGAAATTCCTCATAGATTTTTATTCACTTTGGGGTGGGACAAATAGACCTATAATAAATTGTTAGAAAGAACCCTCTTCAATGTCCTATCTATAAATCTCCAAATGACCTACAAAGTTGGGGTTACCTAATTGGGGGTATTTTGGGAAGACCCAAAAGGTCATATTTCTCCAATTTGGCCTCTATCACCCATATTTTTATGGTGCCATCTGCAAGTTAGTAAATGCGAGAAATGATAAAAACATGGTAAAAAATGCTCAGAATGAAGTGAAATTTAAACTACAACCTATTTAAATAACCTAGAATAAGATGCAAAAATAAAATAAAGGAAATATTCCACATATTTCTAATCACTCCGGGGTGGGGTGTTTAGAACTACAATAGCTTGGGGGGCACCCAGGGGCAGGACGCCCACCGTTTGGACCTTTTTTTGGCACCAATTCACTTGGGATGGGTCCAAAACCTCTTATGGAGTGTTTTCAAAAAAAATTGTGGGATATTGTGGCTAAATGTTCGGGTTTGGGCTCCGGATTTGCACTTCCAATAATCACCCAATAACCTCCCTCCAAAAGAGAGATCAAGGATGTGAAAGGCACAAATCAAAAGGTGTGTGTATGGATGTAAAATGGCAGCACTTCATTGCTCAAAATGCTCCCTCTATTCTCCTTTTCTTGGGTGAGAAGTCTCACCAATTTATAGACCTAAGGTCTCTCTGTTTGAATGCACATGTGAGAGCGCCACTTGAGTTGCATGTCCTATTTCGAGAGAATATATTATTCCCTGATTTAGATTCTCCTTGCATAAGGCCTCCAAAATCAAAGACATGCATGAATTAAGTCTATCTCCTTGATTTGAATCCGTTCCTCGCAATTGCATGGCCTGAAGCTACAGTTAACTGGCAGACTTGTCAAGGTTTGACTTTTTTTCCAATCAAACCTGCTATTCACCTCACCTTGGGGTGAATGCTGCTATTCATCCCTGTGTGGGATGAATCCTAGTTTGTAATCATCCCAGGGTGGGACGAGTAGAGAGCAAAGTGCCAAAAGGTGCCAAATTGACCCTTGAACTTCCAAACTATTGTTGGGAGTGGTTAGGACCACTGTTTAACCTTTGGGGGCTGCCCTGGGGGCTGTGCATTTCAATGCGATCGATGCTTTCCATCACATAATCGGATTGGTGCTGTTTTGGTGTCTACAGATTGAATTATCCCAAAGCCAACAAGTCTTCTCTTAGATCTTTAATTTCTTTTGTCATGTTGTCTTCAGCCTTCTAGGATGATTCTTTGAACACTTTTTTATACCACTGAGTTATTTTTGTCATCTATTATTTGGTCATGGTTGGGTAGTATCAATTTTGGTAGGCTTTTTTTCTTTGTTAGTTTATTTTCCATGATAATATATCTAGAATTTTATCTATAGAAAATCCAAGATTTTATTGTTTTTCTTGTAAACTTTATATCTTTTTTGGCTCACACATTTTTACTTGCCCTATATTTTTCTCTCTATCATGGATATTCATAGTATTTTGACCATATTATGGGGATGAAAGATGTCTAAATTGTGCATTGGGATCATTTGGACTAAATTTTGAAGTCATATTTTTTGTGAGACATTGATTCGGTCCCATTGCACAAGTCATATATTCCTCTAATCTTGTAGCTATACTTGGGAATAATTGGCTTTGATAAATTATATCAATGTTATCATTCTAGTAATTATGAAATGATAATTCTATAAGGTCACCTAGACTATGAAACTTTTCCTATCAATAATATTTGGTAGTATCATAATATTTTTATGACCTCATCTATGTGCATCATTTGATCTTTTGAGAAGAAATTTTATTGTAAATATAATTTGTGTTCTACTCCATTACCATATTGCTCCACCTTCTTGAGATCATTGGAAAAGTGCCAAATCATAGCCATTAGTTCATAATCTATTCGAGGTTCCAGGATGGTCATGGTAGGTACATTCATTTATAGAGAATGACATGGAGGAACTAATTCTTGAAACATGACTAGCTATGAGGATGGTAATGTCAAGAAAGGAACCTATGGGTTTATCTGGTGGAACAATTGGGTGTCTAATATAGTGATTCTAAGAGGGATTTTCCTACTAAAATGTGCATATTTTTTGCTATGGAAGTTAGTTGAAATTTTTTTAGAAACCTCTTTTCATTATTATTTCTGAATTTTAAGACTTAAATATGGACTCAAGGCTTAGATGTAGTATATATAAGCCTATACTTGTGATGGTATTACTTCCCAAGGGATGTTATTCTAGCTTCTTCTAAACCAAATGTTAAAATATATAAACCCTTCTTGAGGATACCTTTGAAAATAGGAAAACCGAGTGAGCAATGAGAAGGTATCTCCTAGATCATCAAATATCAATGTGAGAGGTGCATCTAGGTTAATCCAAGCCCTAATGCTATTGCTTCCTAAATATTTATAACATTGTATAAATTTACCTCAAAAAGACTAAGCAATAATTATTACCATTACATATTCAAGGATGATATTTTAAATAGTAGCCAAGGCTAAAACATCTTGACAATGCTCATAAGTCATATTTTAACTATCATCATTGTATCGCTCCAAAATTTTTGCATCCTTACCTTTAGGCTATAGGATCCGCGCCCGAAAGGGGGATGTGAAAAGGATGGGACAATACCTCAAAATGAGAGGCCCTTTGAAGGTCCCGCCTCTCGGGGGAGGGGTATAAGGGTGAATTTTTTATGGATGGTGGGTTCACCAGGAAACTTTTGAATGGCAGTTTCCATGCCTAGGTTGATAGTGAGTTTGATGTGTTCATTTTTATACTCGATCATTCAAATCCTAGGTTTGGCCAAGATGAATCTAAACTATTCTATATGCCAATGCAGATTTAAATGAATACAAAAAATAGGAATGAATGCAAATAACAGAGAATATGCTAGCTAGAATATATCATACCTGATTTCAGATGTCTGATGAAGATTCTGAGTCTTGTAGCAGTCTAGATTGCCTCAATTCATACGTAATCATCTGATATTTCACAGGATCATCCCAAATCACAAAAGGTCGTCTGAAATCAGACAGAATCATCTAAAATCTGATGAATTCGTCAGATGAATTTGTCATAAACCTGCAATCACAAAAACAGATGCAAAATACCAAATATGCAAGTGTAGAAGCAAAGGAGAATGGTAGGAATAATAACAAACATGCATAAATAATGGATTCCAATAACAAATAAGGAAATGCAATAGATTTAATGATTGATTTTAACTTTATCATGTGGTTATGCTAAATGAGGTGAACTCTAAGATGCAAAAACATAATAATTAAAGACAGGGTAGAAATGCAATAGGAAAAATATAGAGAAAGCTAAGGAAATACAAACTCTAGACTCTGATTGCCCCCAATCTAGACTACAGTCAGGATCGCCTCCAATCGTACGATATCATCTGCGCTCCTCGATAAAATTGTTCGTAATCGTCTAAGATATTCCAAGGCAATTTGAGCTAGCTTCGACTAAAAAATAGTAGAGTTCTTGCAAGAAAATGCAAAATACAGAATACAAACAGTAGTGCGAGGGAATAAGGAACTAAATCTATAGGGAAATCTATCAGTTAAGGGGTTTAGGGGGTTCAGGGGGATAAACTAGAAAAATCCTAGTTTATATAGGATTAGGAAGAGGTTGGGAGGTTGGGGATCATCCCAATCTGGGAGATCTCCAATAGGGAAATCTCCAACTACGCAGACGCGTTTCTGCCCAAGTTGGAGAGGCTGTTGAAACAAAAGCTAATTATGAAAATTTGGTTTTGGGACAAAATCATCTGGACATTCTGTTCCAGATGAATTAGTCAAATCGAGGATGATTTTGTCTAATTTGCGATGATATCGTCCAACGGTCAAAACAAATCCTAAAAATGGCACAAAAAATGGGGAAAGCGGGTAACAGATAGTTTAACGAGCAGTTTGGGGTTAAAATTCAAATTTTTATCTTTTATCTTTTTACTAAGGTTTAACCATGCCAATTTTAGGGTGCTACATTTTGCCCCCTCTTTAGCAAATTTTTCGAAGAAAATGCGTTAAAGATGAGTTTTTCCCATTTTACGAGAAAGAAAAAATATACTCAATTTTTTAGACAACGATTCTTGGTCGAATCGTACGAATGCTAACTATGGTGCCCCCTCCGTGTTTTTACCCAAATTCAAAGTTTGAGGTAAAAACACGGAAAAGCAAAAATTAAAATGTTGATGGTTTTTAAATAAAATTAATGAAATAGGGTAAAACCCTAATTCATTTTTACTGTTCATTTTTTATTGTTCCAGAGCTCTACAAAGAGAAAAATGGTGGAGAGAGTGCACAGAGCGAAAGAGGTCTGGTGTGGGCTAGGGGTAAGGATCTAATCCTAGTAGATTAGGTTTGATTGAACTTTGTGCAAGTTTTTGGATTTAAATTTGATTGTTTAGGGCATCGCGGCCATTTTTAGGCTGTCGACGATGTCAGGACGAAATCATCCCGATTTTGTCGAAATTGTCTCTAAATCATCGATTTCTTCTAAGGGAAAAATCGACGAATTAGAGGCGATCTCGTCCAAAAAGGGGCGAACCCCAAGTTGCAAAATCGAAGATGATTTTATCCTCACAAAGGATGATTTTGCCCAATTTGGGATGATATCATCCAATAGTGGACGATATCATCTTTAACTTGGTTGTAAAATGTGTTTAATTTGATTTTAATGATTGATTTATTAATGATTTTTGTTGTTTTATTGTTTGTTTTGTAGAAAGGGTTACTAAAGAGCCGAGAATGGAAATACGATGGACTAAGGGACGACATAGCCACGCTCGACCAGGTAGAGCATGACCGACTAGCATAGGTTGGTCTATAACATATGGTAGAGATGCCACAAGTATGGACTGACATGGGGCTACTGACAGTCCTAGCAGAGAGGTGGTATCCGAGGTCGTCCTATTTTGGATTACCGACAGAGGAGATGGCTCCCACTCTAGAGTACGTATGGAGGATCATGAGGATCCCCATATAGGGACGACTAATGACGTTTGTAGCCAATCAAGGCTAGGCGATGATGAGTCTCACTGGAGACTCGAGCTTCACCCTAGAGAAGGGTGGGGTAAACATCGAGTCTCTATGGTAGATGCCTGGGGCATCTAGGCTAACTCAAGTTTTGGTAGGAGTGGTTGTTGGTTTACTGTTGTGTCACCAAAGCAGATGCAAACTACCGTGGGTGCTCTCATACATAGTCTGTGACATGAGAGACCACGGGTACATATTTGCATGGGGCAGCTTTGTTCTTTGCCACTTGTATAGGATCCTGCATGGAGTCGTATACAAGGGAGGTCGATGTCTAGTCTTGACATCGCTACTACAGGTTTGGTGTTGGGAGCACATTGCGATGCGAAGGCTAGTAGGGCTCCCATTGATAGGGGTTGACCGAGAGAGACCCTAGGTTTTCTATTAGTGGCTACAGAGGGGGTCACAGCGACGGATAGATCTATCGATGTCACAGAGGTTGCTAGATGACCTCATCCCAGACCAGATCTCCTAGAGGCCATGGCGAGAGCACCTCGAGTGGGCAGAGGATGGGCAGGAGCTGGCTCGCATCAAGCGAGTCTACTAGCTAAGGATGGAGTGAGGAGAGGTAGAGCTCCATCGCTATGACCGGGTACTATGGCAGTTTGGTCTACAACAGGGGATCCCTTCTCTCAGGGATTACGAGTACTCCTGAACTGTTCGGGATAGTACTAAATTAAGTGAGGCTATAGATATGCAATGATGCTAGAGTCAGGATTTGGATGATGCCCCCATCCAACCAGTAGATGGTGATGATGTTGGGGTTGCATACGACTACGATGCCTAGTATGCAGGCATCCACCCTCCTCGGATGATGAGGGCGTAGGGTCCAGTGCACACTATGGTGCACCAGATGAGGAGGCGATGGCAGGCTGCTATTGAGGCAATGCGGGGTCATGGGGGGAGAGAGCAACAATGGTCTCCATAGGAGATATGCCAAAGGATGTCACGGTCTCCATAGAGACCATAGCAGCCAGGGAGGAGGGAGGAGGGACTGCCTCCTCAATAGAGGGAGAGATCACCATCACTCGATAAGGGCAAGGGTGTCGAGGTGGGAGAGAGCAGTGAGATGATGGCTCTCTAGGCTGAGGTTGCTCGCCTCCGGGCTCAAGTGCAAAAATTGCAGGATGAGGCTACACGGCTCAGAGCGTGGGGCAAAGGAGCGAGCACTCGGTATTTAGCATGGTCTATTGCTCAAACCACATTCTACCAAGGGCTATACTATCACATGGTTCTAGAGAACCAGAGGGTACCACTGCCAGACCCTATTGCAGAGTCGATCATGATGGGATCATCGAGGATAGCCTCATGATCGACGATGAGGACCCGAGATACAGCCCAGACCTGTATGGGACCACCTCCTCCAAGTCAAGACGGGGGAGGAGATGAGGCTGAGAGCTCAAGGGCTTCTCTAGGCTAGGTGGCTATGGACTATATAGAGATTATATAGATGTTTGAGAGGATTGAGTATGCCAGGGTATAGATTGTGGCATACCAATCCAGTTTTGATATGATGTATATAATTTTTGTGATATATATATGATATTTTTGATATGAATTGTTCATATGTTTTTATGAGGCTTCAATGTTTGAATTGTTTACTTGTTTGATTGATGATTCATGTAATTATGTCATTTGGAATTATTATAATTTGAGGTCATGCTATGAAATTTTAAATGAAATAATTTGATGTAAACAATTGGTTGTTGTGGTGTGATTTGATGAAAAAAAATAAAAAATAAAAAGAGACTTCTAACAATAATTTCAAAGGACATTGTCACTGTTATAGACCATTTCATGGAGTTGCCGCTCACTCGGTAGCCAAGCTAATCCCAGTATAGAAATATTGCTAAAAGTAGAAGAGTGCTTAAGAGACTGTCTTAAGACTTTGTGTTGTAATGATGGAGATAATGATGGTTTGATGATTTGTTTTCAGAATTTCATAAAAATAGTATGCATGAGATACTAAAAGAAATATGATTTTGCTAGGCATAAATTCCTAAGTGTGATAAAATTTTGAACAATTCCTTAGAAATTATACCATGGTTGCAAAATTGAATGTTGACATAATGACATGAAAATAGAATAAGTGTTCGTTCGTTTGTTTTAAAGCATAATTTTGTAACATAATGATGCAAGTCATATGTATTTTATGCATTTTTTTTTGAAATAAATGGAAAATAAAATTAGAACAATGGTTTGCGCTAGGCATAGAATTGATAGGTATAGACTTATACCATCATTGTGAAATCCAAAGAAGAAAATAGATATTTTGGTTTTATTGCAAGATGAATTTTTGACTTTTGATAAACAAAAAAATAATAATATAAACATGTTGTTTGAAATAATTTTTGTGATTTTGTGAGAAAATGTATATAATTGCTTTTATACAAAACAAAAATTCTGAAATAAAAGGGTAAAATTATTCCGAAAAGAATTACAGAAACATTTTAAATTATCTCAAAGACAAATGTAGATTTATAAGGGATCCTCATGTGCAAATGTGAGTTCATTACCAATCTTGATTTATCATAATGATACAAAATCTCTCAAATACAAATGTGTGTGCGATTGTATTGTTCATTCACCAATTTTGAGCAAGATAATTTGATACAAGTAATTTGCCTTAACCAAATGAATGTTCGTTGACCATGATTTATACGCATGTAACCGTACCAAACTACTATGTAAGTTAGGTTATCAAGATCTAGCTAATCCATAAGTTGACATAGGTCTGTACAAAATAAGGTCGCTAATGTGACAGACATATCACCATGCTAGGAATTACCCAAGGCCAAGTGGGTTGGGCACAAACCACCTGTTATGGGGCTTACCTCATAGTTTTCGAATAATTGAGAATTCTAGGGATTCAAGCTCATTCACCCTTATTTTATTTTCAAGGGGTAGGGAAAGGATTTTATTGCATTTTGCTTTTGTGTTTCTCTTTTGCTTCTTTTTTTTTTTTTTGTACTTTTGTATTTTTGCTTGATATTTGAGAAAATGCTGAAATATTGTTGTGATGATACAAAATAACCTTTTTTTTTCTCTTTTTCTTGAAATTTTCTTTTCTTCCTATGCTAGGGATACTTGCTCGGATTAGCTATAGAGCAAGGGATTTTTATTCTGGGTAGGGGTGAGCTTGTCCTTTTGTCAATTCTCAAAGATTCTAGACCATGTGCATGATAGGATAGCAAGGGAAACTTTTTGCTCAAGAAACCATTTCTACTATGTAGCATCATATCGAATTTGCAATGAAATCATTTTAATGTGAAAAGATATACTTGGTTCAAGTAAATAACAAGATCAGTTCTCTATGCTCAAAACTTTATTTAATGCAACTGTGGACTTTGATATAAGAGAGATTAATAATCATACCAAAATAAAATCAAGATATTTATTCATGTGAGTGTGAAAGTGTGGGATTCCAAATAAATGCTAAGTTGTCCAAAATAACTGAAAATATAACTGCAATACTGCACAATTTGACAGGTATGAAAATAAAAGATGTTTTTGAAGATTTTGATGTTTTTGTATTTTGATTTTAAGTTATGAATTGAAAGAAATACAATGTGATTGTTTTTGAAACATTTTATATGAATTTTTAGATGATGGAATTGGTGGTATATACAAGATGATCTATATACATTACACAAGGTTATTTGAGTATAGCATGTCTAAGGTTGCTTCAAAATCAAAGGCGGTTTTGAAGGATAATTTGGCTGTGGTGAAGGTAAGAACAAAAGGTGATGAATAAAAGGTAGCGATAACAAAATATTTGTTATAATTTAGAATAATGTAGCAAAAGATTTGACTTTTATATGTGTAAAATGGATCATGTTACAAAATGAAATGTCAGAAAGATAAGAAGGTTCTTCATTCTTATCACTATCTTCCAAGTCTTGATAAGATGGAGGGAGCATATGTGAAAGATATACATGGATGTTATTTGCTAAACAAGGATGATCATATATGGATGAAGAAAAGTGATGGATAGAAGATAATTGTGATAATAGAGAATGTATAGAACTTGATGTTTCAACCGTTAAATATTCTTCAAATGGTTTTGGGTCACCCTGTATGGTAACCATTTTATTTGCAATTTCAAATTTCAAACATTGGTGAAGAGTGGAAGGGACAACCCTCATTGTATGCATCCAAGGACTTCTAAGAAGTAGGTTGTAAGGTGAAGGGCAATATGCTACATAAAACAAAGTATCCAGGATCTAGGATCCAATATTGAGGGGAAAAATTATAGTACCTTGAGCTTCTTGAATTTCATTAAGAGAGGAGTCATTATCTACCATGATAGTTTTAACAGGTGTTTCTTTACTATATCTTGTAATGTAAAGATAGTAGTCTTCTTGTGGAGTAGAGGAAGGATTCTCCTCATCATAGAATGAAATATGGTTAACCTCAAGAGGGTTTACACCATTAATTATGTTCTTAGAAAAAATATTATGAGGAAAAAATTGTTGGCTAGGTATCTTGAACAAAGTTTCCTTATGAGAACTTTGTAATACTTCTAAAAGGGATATCTTTGCTTGAGGATTAATCACTTTTTGTTGGCTATCAAAGTGGATTTCAGATCGAGATTTTGATTCTAAAGATGAGCTTTCTATGCTTACATTCCATTTTGGACCGTTCTCTAGATCCAAAGATAGTTTTGAAGGTTGGTCAAATGAGGAACCCATATCTTGAATATCGGATTGAGTTGATTGAACTTGAGGTTGCTCATTTGTAGTTTTTGTTACAATATTAGTAATATCATCATGATGGAACACATTAACATGCAATATTTGATTGGTTTCCTGTTGTTGATAATTGAATAGGGATTCTTGGGAGATCCCCATGTCTTTATTGATTATTGGTATTTTTTGTGTAGGAGTTTGATTGTTTAATGGAGATTTATACTCAGTTGTAGATTGTAATTCCTTGATATTAAAAAGACCCTTATCAATAAAATCTTGAATTGCACATCTTAAATCTTTACATTTCTGTGTCATATGTCCAACTACTCTATGATATTCACAATGTAGCTCAGGTTTAAACCAATCTACTGTGGTATCAAGTTGTATTATGGAAGGGAGTTCAATATTATTTGTATCAAGTAAATGCTTGAGAATTATATCCATTGGTTTATTGAGCTTAGTAAATTTACGTGATGAAGGTTTTTGATATGTGCCTTAGGAGTTCAGTCATAAAAGGACCTAATGGTTTCTTACCTCTCTTTTCTTTGTTATGGGTAGAATGATGATAGGAAGATTGTGAAGTATGATGTGAATGCATGGTAGGATTGGAAGAATAAGTATTTTCTTATTGAAATGGATGTGTTGTATTGAAATAAGAATATTGAAAGGGTGGAGGAGGATTATATGTGGATTGATAGACATAATATGGATATATGGGAGAATAGATAATATCATTATGAAGAGGATTGGAAAAGCGATTGTCCTGTTGGGTTAAGGATGAAAAATGAGAAAAGTGTGAAGGAGGTGATTTTGAATAGGGATGAGGTTGGTCATAATCAACAAATGTATTTGGCTGAATTCTTCCAACATTACTGATGGGCTCATATGGATTTGAGTAAAAACTCATGGTTTCTTTAGTACTTCTAAAAGTAATATTTAGTATCTACTATTTAGAATTGAATCTAAAACATACAAACTTGAAATGATGATTTTGTTATATTTTTTTTTCTTGTATACATACATATTTATATTTTTTTGTTTTCAAAAGGTTTTTATTTTTCACGTCGGGTTCACCAAAATGTATCGCTCCAAATTTTTTGCATCCTTACCTTCAGGCTATAGGATCCGCTCCCGAAAGGGGGATGTGAAAATGATGGGACAATAACTCGGACTAAGAGGACCTTTGAAGGTCCCACCTCTCAGGGGAGGGGTATAAGGGTGAATTTTCAATGGATGGTGGGTTCACCAAGAAATTTTTTGATGGGGAGCCAATTTTAATTAACACAGAAAAGACGCAATTTTATTTCGAAGCATGGAAAGCTTTACAATTCGTAACTATGGAAGATTACACAGTACAAAAAATGCCAAAAGAAGTCATAGCCTTCGTCTCTCCAGCCTCCGCAATCCTTCAAAAAAATCCCTTTTTATCATCATAGGATCTTGCTGCAACCGCCGTTCGCAACCGTCCCTGTAACCGCTGCAACGGTTCCCTGGAACTGCCTTAACGTCTTCTGGAACTGCCAACTGTCATTCTGCAACAGTCTGCAGAAAAAGTAACATGTCACATTTTCGTGACACCTCTGCATCTCGCTCTTCTCTCTCCTAGTTGGGTCGTGAAAATGTGACACTTTTTTCTCCATGTCCATCCGTCGCGATATCGCGACACTTTTTCGGCTTTTGGCTTTGTTTGCCAATGTGTCGCGATATCGTGACACTTTTGGTTTGCTCCAACTTTGCTCTAAGTCCATCGCGATATCGCGACACTTTTGGTTTGCTCCAACTTTGCTCTAAGTCCATCGCGATATCGCGACACTTGCCATTTGCGCCCGCCGTTGTTTCTGAGTTGTCGCGATATCGCGACAACTTTTGTGTCGTGATATCGCGACACTTTTTCATATCGCGACACTTGCCATTTGTGCCCGTCGTTGGTTCTGAGTTGTCGCGATATCGTGACAACTTTGGTGTCACGATATCGTGACACTTGTGATTTGCGCCCATCGTTGGTTCTGAGTTGTCGCGATATCGCGACAACTTTTGTGTCGCGATATCGCGACACTTGCGATTGCGCCCGCCGTTGGTTCTGAGTTGTCGCGATATCGTGACAACTTTTGTGTCACGATATCGCGACACTTGCGATTTGTGCCCGCCGTTATTCTGAGTTGTCGCGATATCGCGACAACTTTTATGTCGCGATATCGCGACACATTCAACACTTAGAACTTTTTTGTTGTTTTCTTTTGTTTTTTTTTTTTTTTTTTGGTGATGCAAGATTGCTGTGCTGCTCCTGGATGCTCCTGCATCAGACACCCAGGGTAGATATTTAGAAGTGATCCTCACTTCTGGATGGTCAGAGGAAAACCCAGATGATCAACCTCTGATTTGGACAACCATGTGGCATCTTCGACAGGTCGGTTCTTCCACTTGACCAAATACTCCGAATATTGCCTATTTTGGGTACTTCTGCCTTCGTGAGTGTCGAGTATGTCTTCAATTTCTTCTTTGTCTGGAGTGGATGTTGGAATGTTCCACAGATCCGGACTGGGTGGTTCGCTACAACTTCCTGCATGATATTCAACCAAGTCAAAAATATTGAAGATGGGTGAAATATTCATCTCACTCGGTAGATCTACTTCATAGGCATTGCCTGAATCTCGTTTACCTATGATCCGACATGGTCCAAACTTCTTCATTTTTAGCTTATTGTAGGTTTTGGTAGGAAAAAGTTCCTTGCGCAAATGAACCATGACTTCATCTCCTATCTGGAATTCCTTGAAATGCCGCTTCTGATCTGCTCGGGCTTTGTAAGTAGCATTCATTTTACTGATATGTTGTTGTACCTCTTCATGCAAATTCTTCATGTGTGCTGCAAAGTCTTCAGCTTTAGCACTACGCTTGTCACCCTTATCCATCGGCCTCAACTCAGAAGCATTTCTCGGGTTGTTCCCATGCACTATCTGGAATGGGGATTTACCAGTACTGTGATTGACAGAATTATTGTAAGCAAACTCTGCCTATGGTAAAATCAGATCCCATCCCTTGGGTTTATCTCCTACCAGACATCGTAGAAGATTACCCAAACTTCTGTTGACTACTTCGGTCTGTCCATCAGTCTGCGGGTGGTACGCAGAACTGAATTTCAATTCTATTTTCAGCTTCTTCCACAGGGTTCTCCAAAAATAACCCACAAATTTGGTATCTCTGTCCGAGACAATGCTTTGGGGTAGACCATGAAGGCGCACAACCTCCCTGAAAAACAAGCCTACAATATGAACAACATCACTTGTCTTCTGACATGGAATAAAATGAGCCATCTTTGAAAACCTGTCAACAACAACAAAAATGGCATCATTTCCACGTTGTGTCCTTGGCAAACCAAGAACAAAATCCATACTGATGTCCTCCCATGGTCTCTCTGGTACAGGCAATGGCTGGTACATTCTTGTATTCTGGCTGACTCCTTTTGCCATCTGGCACACTCTGCAACCCTGCACAAATTTGGTCACATCCGGATGCAACTGCGGCCAATGGTAATTCTCACTAACGAGAGCAATGGTCTTATCTCGACCAAAATGCCCTGCTAGTCCTCCGCTATGTTTCTCTTTGATCAAATTTTCCCTCATGGAACTGCGTGGAATGCACAACTGGTTCTGCCAAAATAGCATCCCATCTTGGATCATGAAATCCAACCACTTAGTACGATCCACAGTAGTAGGAGACACACATGTCGTCCATGCCTCTGCAAAATTTGGATCTATTGGGTATAAACTCTTGAGTTCATCAAACCCAACAACTTGCACTCTCATTTCCATCAACAAATTATGCCTTCTACTCAAGGCATCTGCAACTCTATTAGATTTGCCACTTCTATGCTTTAGGACAAAGGTATAACTCTATAGGAATTCAACCCACTTCAAATGTCGTTGGTTAAGTTTACCTTGACTATTTATATACTGCAAAGCTTGATGGTCAGTATATAAAACAAACTCTTTGGTTAGCAAATAATGTCTCCATTTCTTAAGAGCCTGAATTATAGCATAGAATTCTTGATCATAAACAGAGTATTTCTTGCGAGCATCATTCAATTTTTCACTAAAATATGCAACAGGTTTACCTTCTTGGCTCAATACGGCTCCAATGGCACTGCCACTGGCATCACAGTCAACTTGAAACACTTTATTAAAATCTGGAAGTGCCAGAATGGGCTGTTCTATCACTTTCTTTTTCAATATGTCCATACTGGTACCTGCCTTGGCAGTCCACTTAAATTCTCTCTTATCCCCTCTCATAGTTTCTGTTAGGGGCGCACAAATACTGCTAAAGTCTCTAATAAATTTTTGATAGAAACTTGCAAGACCATGAAATGATCTTACCTCTATTACATTTCGTGGGGCAGGCCATTCAATGATAGCCTTCACCTTTTCAGGATCCATTTTTAGACCCTCCTCTGAGATGACAAATCCCAGGTAAATCAACTCTTTCTGTACAAAACTGCACTTCTGTATATTAATCAATAACTGCTCCTCACGCAGTTTTTCAAAAACTGTTCGAACATGCATCAAATGCTCTTCTAATGTTTTACTGAAAATTAAAATATCATCCAAATAAACTATCATGAACTTTTCCAGGAAGTCACGCAATACCTCATTCATCAGCCTCATAAACGTACTGGGTGCATTAGTCAATCCAAATGGCATAACTAACCACTCATACAAACCCTCTCTGGTTTTAAAGGTTGTCTTCCATTCGTCACCCTCTCTAACACGTATCTGGTGATATCCGCTCTTCAAATCAATCTTAGTGAAGTATTTAGCTCCACTCAAGCAATCCATTATATCATCCATTATGGGTAATGGAAAGCGATATTTAATGGTAATTTTATTAATGGCTCGGGAATCAGTGCACATTCGCCATTCGCCATTCTTCTTTGGTGCAAGTACTGCTGGCACTGCACAAGGGCTCAAACTTGCTCGAATCAAACCCTTCCTCAACAATTCCTGAACTTGGCGGTTCAACTCTTCATTCTCTACGAGGAGACATTCTATGGGTGGCCTTATTGGGTAAGCTAGATCCTGGCATTAAGTCAATCTGATGACTAATCTTCCTCATTGGCGGCAAACCCTCGGGCACATTGTCTGATATAATATCAAGAAATTTTGCTAACAAATGTTCAATTTTTGCTTGGAATGTCAGTAGTTTCTTTTCTCTTTACAGCAGGAATTAATGCATAACACATTGAATCCCTCTTTAGACCATCCAAAATTTTTTGCCATCTACTAAACAAATTCTAGCATTATTGCATACCTTTTCCTCAACCTCCTTCAATGGCTTCAATTTGTGGCGTACTCCGTCTTTTGTCAGGGAATAGGTATTTGCATGCCCATCATGCGTTGCACGTCTATCAAATTGCCATGGTCTGCCCAGCAACAAATGGCAAGCATCCATCGACAAAATATCACACAGGACCTCATCCTGGTATCTTCCAATTTGAAACTTGACCAAGCATTGTTCACTGACCAATGCTCTATGGTCCTTCTGCAACCATGCAATCCGGTATGGATGCGGGTGCTATCTTCTTTCTAGCTTTAACTTAGCTACCATTTCCTCAAAAACCAAATTATCTGTACTACCATTATCAATAATAATATTACAGATTTTACCTGAACATTTGCACCTTGTGCGGAACAGGATTTTTCGTTGATCTGGTTCCTTCTCTTCATTCAACAAGGTTCTCCTTGTGATCATCACTTCTCCATGCTCTGCTTCTTTAGAGTGCTCAGATTCAACACCATCCTCAACAACTGCAGCTCTGGCATTACCTTCAGGCCTTCTATTCGATGTTTCTTGGTGTTTGGGACACTCATATGATCGATGCCCCTCTTCTCCGCAATTGAAATAGGTTCCACAAAATCTGCCTCTTCCATATCCACGTCCACCTCTACCTCGTCCCCTTTGATAATCATTGTTCTGATTACGGGGTCGGTAAGCATTCTCCTCCTTCTGTTCCTGGTGATTGCTGGTTTCACCAGTCTGCTTTTGGTCATCATATTTACCTCCACTGGTTCTTCCACCACGACCTCTTCCTCTTTGCTTATTGTCAAATCTACGGTTTAGTTTCTCTTCCACTTTCAGAGCAAACTGGTAAGCATCTTCAATGGTGCTCATTCGAACCAGACTCAATTCTTCTTGCATGTTGGTTCTTAACCCATTAATGTAACGGGCTACTCTCTCTTTATTTGCTTCTGTATGGCCGGTTCTGATAGAAATTTTAAAAAATTCCTCTGTATATTCTTTAACAGACTTGCTGGACTGGCGCAAACTCTGCATTTTTCTCAGCAGATCTAATTCGTAATCTGCCAGAATAAACTGCCGTTTTAGTTTTTCAACCATTCGATCCCACCTGGTGATCTTTTCTTTTCCTCTACGGTTTCTTTCCAGCTGCACTCCTTTCCACCATATGCCAGCATGGCCTTTCAACTTTGTTCTGGCAAATTTTATTCGATTTGGATCTTCAACCTCCTCATATTCGAAATATTCCTCCATGTCATTAATCCAGTCAATTAATTCTTCTGGATTTAAATTTCTAGAATATGTGGATACATCAATCTTCGGCCTTTTCCCAATTTGAGAAATAGCTTTAATCATTCGAGCTTCTGCAGAACTCATCGCTTCTTCTTCTTCTTCAGACGGATCATCAACTCCGCAAGCTTCATCATCGCTTTGGTCTTCTCCTCTTGGCTCTACTCCTCTACGCAATTCTTCCTACAGGGCCTGCACTTGCCTCTGCAATGCTCGAAAGTCTCCTTCAGGAACCACGTTCCTTCCAGCACCATGATTTCTTTGCGGTGGCATTCTGCTTCACTATTTCTTAGAACCCGTAACCCCAGATCCTGGTGCAAGCTGCCTCACGTTCGGCGCTCTGCTCACACACTCAGAATCTTACTGCTCTGATACCACTTGATGGGGAGCCAATTTTAATTAACACAAAAAAGATGCAATTTTATTTTGAAGCATGGAAAGCTTTACAATTCGTAACTATGGAAGATTACACAGTACAAAAAATGCCAAAAGAAGTCATAGCCTTCGTCTCTCCAGCCCTACGCAATCCTTCAAAAAATCTCTTTTTATCATCATAGGATCTTGCTGCAACCGCCGTTCGCAACCGTCCCTGTAACCGCTGCAACGGTTCCCTGGAACTGCCTTAACGTCTTCTGGAACTGCCAACTGTCGTTCTGCAACAGTCCACGAAAAAGTAACATGTCGCGTTTTCGCGACACCTCTGCATCTCGCTCTTCTCTCTCCTAGTCGGGTCACGAAAATGTGACACTTTTTCCTCCATGTCCATCCGTCGCGATATCGCGACACTTTTTCGGCTTTTGGCTTTGTTTGCCAATGTGTCGCGATATCGCGACACTTTTGGTTTGCTCCAACTTTGCTCTAAGTCCATCGCGATATCGTGACACTTTTGGTTTGCTCCAACTTTGCTCTAAGTTCGTCGCGATATCGCGACACTTGCCATTTGCGCCTGTCGTTGTTTCTGAGTTGTCGCGATATCGCGACAACTTTTGTGTCGCGATATCGCGACACTTGCCATTTGCACCCACCGTTGGTTTTGAGTTGTCACGATATCGCGACAACTTTGGTGTCGTGATATCGCGACACTTGCGATTTGTGCCCGTCGTTGGTTCTGAGTTGTCGCGATATCGCGACAACTTTTGTGTCGCGATATCGCGACACTTGCGATTGCGCCCACCGTTGGTTCTGAGTTGTCGCGATATCGCGACAACGTTTGTGTCGCGATATCGTGACACTTGCGATTTGCGCCCGCCGTTATTCTGAGTTGTCGCGATATCGCGACAACTTTTATGTCACGATATCGCGACACATTCAACACTTAGAATTTTTTTTGCTTGTTTCTTTTGTTTTTCTTTATTTTTTTTTTCGATGATGCAAGATTGCTGTGCTGCTCCTGGATGCTCCTGCATCACTTTTGAATGGTAGTTTCCATGCCTAGGTTGACAATGAGTTTGATGTGTTCATTTTTATACTCGATCATTCAAATCCTAGGTTTGGCCAAGATGAATCTAAACTATTCTATATGCCAATGCAGATTTAAATGAATACAAAAAATAGGAATGAATGCAAATAACATAGAATATGCTAGCTAGAATATATCATACCTGATTTCGGATGTCTGATGAAGATTTTGAGTCTTGTAGCAGTCTAGATCGCCTCAATTCATACGTAATTTTTTGATATTTCATAGAATCATCCCAAATTATAAAAGGTCGTTTGAAATCAGACAGAATCGTTTGAAATTTGATGAATTCGTCAGACAAATTCATCAAAAACCTGTAATCACAAAAACAGACGCAAAATACCAAATATGCCAGTGTAGAAGCAAAGGAGAATGGTAGGAATAACATCAAACATTATAAATAAAGGATTCCAATAACAAATAAGAAAATGCAGTAGATTTAATGATTGATTTTAACTTTATCATGCAGTTATGCTAAATGAGGTGAACTCCAAGATGCAAAAACATAATAATTAAAGACAGTGCAGAAATGCAATAGGAAAAATGTAGAGAAAGCTAAGGAAATGCAAACTCTAGACTCTGATTTCCCCCAATCTAGACTACAGTCAGGATCACCTCCAATCGTACGAGATCATCAGCGCTCCTCGACAAAATCATCCGTAATTGTCCGAGATCGTCTAAGACGATACGAGCTAGCTTCGATTGAAAAATAGTAGATTTCCTGCAAGAAAATGCAAAATACAGAATACAAACAGTAGTGTGAGGGAATAAGGAACTAAATCTGTAGGGAAATCCATCAACTAAGGGGTTTAGGGGGTTCAAGGGGATAAACTAGAAAAATCCTAGTTTATATAGGATTAGGAAGAGGTTAGGAGGTTGGGGATCATCCCAATATGGGAGATCTCCAACTACGCAGACGTGTTTTTGCCCAAGTTGGAGAGGCTATTGAAATAGAAGCTAATTATGAAAATTCAATTTTGGGACGAAATCGTCTAGATGTTCTGTTCCAGACGAATTCGTCAGATCGGGGACAATTTTGTCTAATCTGCGATGATATCATCCAATGGTCAAAACAAATCCTAAAATTTGTTCAAAAAATGGGGAAAGTAGGTAACAGGCGGTTTAACAGGTAGTTTGGGGTTAAAATTCAAATTTTTATCTTTTATCTTTATACTAAGGTTTAACCGTGCCAATTTTAGGGTGCTAAAATCATAAACAGGTAAAACCTTTAATGTAATTTGGAAAATATAATGAAGATCTGGTAAGCTAAGAGGTCTAGTACTACTTAATGTAGGATAAATTTGACCTACCATGTCTCTGGTAGGACACACTATGTGGTCATCTAATTAGTAATAAATAGGCTTTCCTCGCTTCTTGGTCCCATCACCATTTGATTTTGAGTCTTTTTTATTAGCAAAGATGCTAACGTTTTTGGTTCTTGAACTAATAGAGTCACCAAGTGAATATGGATTATTTGCTTATGAGGATATAGTAATTTATGGGTGAGACATTTTCTATCCCACCTAGTGTGCCAAAAAATCTTGGTCCAAAATTTGCCTATGTGGATGAGTTGCATCCTCAAGACCTCGACCACGATTGAAAGACCTATAAAAACTTCTAGATTAACCTCTAGATTAGGTTTGATCCTATGGTACTTGCTAAACTAACAATGGTATTATGACAAAGGGAAGGAATGGAAAGGGTTAGGAGATAAAAGTGAAAATTATATGGTATTCAACCACAACAAGAGACATACTATCATGAGAATATTGTTCCCTTAACTAAAATAAAATACCTAACAAACCAACTATCATTTGATATTGTAGAGCATTAATTAAAGAAGCACATACAAAGCTAAGAATTCCAGGAATTGAATAACTTTAACGAAATACACCACTCATCCAATTCTAACAAAAATTATGAATGATAACATTTCATCAACTCTTGAATGGTATATTGGGCTTTGGAAAAGAAAACCAGGACATTTGTTAGGTAGAAAAAATACTTTTTGGTTGTTGCAAAATTGAATATAATATTGCTTCCCTAGGAGGGCACAATGGAGACACCTTTAGATCCTCTCTTAAAATAAATAGAATTTATTTTTAGATTTATTCAAGGAAAAATCTCCAAAAAATATTAAAGAATAAAAAATTACACTAAAAATGTTCTTTACAATTGTTGAAAAAATATAAACATCTCAAAGAGTTAAAGTATGCTTTCCATAGTCATAATAAAGGCCAAAGATGGTCATTGAGTAGAGTATAGGGGAATAAACAATCTTATATAGAGCCAATATTGACCTAATCTAAAAATTCATAGGTATTCACCCAATCCTAATTTTTTGGTATTCATGGGTTTGGAAAAATTGGGGGCCTCTTTGTAAGTATTCTTTGTGGTCTAATAGTAATGGATATTTTATTGTTAGTTTTTCCTCACTTTTCGATCATGAATCAATATTTAAATTCATGGGTATTTTCCCTATCCTAAATTTTTGGTATTCATGGGTTTGAAAAAACTGGAAGCCTCTTGGTAAGTATTATTTGTGGTTTATCAGTAGAAGATTTTTTATTATTGTTAGTTTTCCTTAATTGCTAGCAAAAATAGGACTTTCAAATTAGAAAAGAGAAATCATGGTCTAACAAGATTATTTGTTCAACCCTAGAGAGTGGCATTTGATCCTCGAAATAAACCCACTATTATCTGTAGTTGGGTCTATTTGTATGCACTTCTAATGGAGTTTTAGAGTGAGTAGGTATTGTAAATCATTGGTAATTTCCTTGGAAGATATTTGGGTGTTTCTAGAGACACAATGGAAGGAAACACAAATGTTTATGCTAGATTATGTGTGGAAATGGATCTCAGCTAGCTTTTATCAATGGAAATGGATCTTGAACTTGTATGTCTATCTTGGATTCAACAACTATATTATAAGGTGCTACCCTTTAGGTGTATATTTTATCACAAAAATGGGCATTTTTCCTTATCCTTACAAACAATATAATAATAAAAGTTGGGGCTCCTTTGGGAATGCAAAATATTCCTAAGGAGGGTAAGTCTACAGTCAATAAAGAATCAACCAAAACTTCTTAAAGAGGATAAGAACAAGGAGATGATTTTGAAAAACCCAAAACTAAGAAGAAAGTAAAATAAAAAATATGGTAAAGAGCAAACCTAGCCCAAGCCCTCAAATAGGTATGAGATATTCATGACACTGGCAGAGCGGGAAGAAGAAAAAAATATGGAAGGAGTGGATTGAGATAATAAAAATAATAATAGCTATGTTCAAGTCACTCTTTCAACTTCTCCTATCCTAGAGCAGACAACAAAGTATAGTGAGTTACCAAAATAAGATATTGTAGGGGTATTGATAGTGCATAACTAGAAGCTATAAATAATAATGGATGTCAACATGGGTGTGGTAGAAAAAAATAGAAAAAATTCAACTCTAGGATAATCTAGGTGGAGAAGAGATCAAATAATAACAACTTTAAAGGAGTGGGTAAAATATCAAATAAGGAACTGATAGCATCTCAAGGAGATAAACTAATCATTGGGGGATCAATGAGGTCGATAGAATATTACTGGTCTCAAGGTAACCGATGATTATATAATCATAGAATAATAGTGTTTTAAATAGAATAACCCATAAATTTATTGTTGGAAGACTTAAAGAAAAGTAAAATTATTTTTTTGATTATCCAGGAGACAAAAATTTTGTTGGATCTCATGTATAAAATAGTAAATATACTTTGGAGGGATGTTGGTCATATGGAAGTGGCTACCCCAAGGGGCCTTAAAGGGATAGTTACCTTTGAAAACTCTCTTTAATGGAAAATAATATAACACATAGCTTGGAGGGGTGTACTCACATCACATTTTAGGAAAAATATGAGATTTGAGCAGGTTTTAATCATAAATTTCTATGGGGCTTAAAACCTAGATGGTTAGATTTATTACTAGAAATTGGTACATGATGGAGGAGTTAGACTAGATTATTGCTAGGTATTTTAATGCTAAATTATCATCCAAATATCAAGAATGGGGAATCCCGATTTTAGACATAGGGGATCAAGTTATGATTGCCCAAGTCCATGTATTACACGTAGTGGATATTAAATGTCCTAGAATCAACTATAGTTGGACTAGTAAGAGGATGGATCCATAGAGAATCAAGGTGAAGTTACACCATTTTTTCTTTTAGAGGAGGCATTTATGAAATGGAATATAAAATTTTAGATTAAGGAGGGTGTATTTTGGATCACTTCCCCATTCTGTTGGAAGTAGGGATCAAGATCACTCATATTTGAAAAAATTGATTACAAAAGGAGGAACTTCAAAATAAAATCTCATAGTGATATATGTAGGGATGACTAATATATGGGACAACAATGTTTAGATTCTACAAGCAACTTCATTATATCAAGGATCAACTAAAACAATGGAGGTAAGCTAAAAAGTTAAATTTATAGTCCCAAAGAGCTCATTGGTAGCGAAATGGGATGAGGTGTAAAAAATATTTAGGGAAGAAAAAATTATAGATAAACTCAAATAAGAGGATGATGAATTGTTTAAAATTATTGAGGATGTTGACAACCAAGAGAAGATCTACTTGAAATAGAGAGAAAGAACTACTTGGTTATTGGAAGGTGACAAAAACACCAATTTTTTCTATTAGTCTATTTGTGCTAAGATATAGATGAACAAGATGGAATATATTCAAGATGTTAATGGATACCCCTTTGATATGATCCTAGGTATGCATTTTAATTCAATAAATTATTTTTCTAAATCATTTAAGTTATGGTACAATACAAAGAGGCTTAGAAATAAGTTCTTGTTATCATACCCTCTATTATCTTTAAATAACAAAAATAATGTCCTACTTAAACCTATTGATAGAGAGGAGCCAAAGAGCGTACTATTTGGAATGAATATGGGAAAAATTACAGGTCTAAATGGCTTCTCAATTAAGTATTTTTAGAATTTTTGGGAGAAGTTAGAGGAGGATGTAACGGTTTTTTTTTTTTTTTTGAATTTACATGGTGGAATCGGTAGCCTCCACGAATCCGGGAATTTTGTCCAACTTTTATGGTCACCATAGTATTCTGCGCTGTCCGCCCTAGAAGCCGCCACATAGATCTTCGTGCAGTCCGCCCCTATAACCACCATGCCACAATAATTTTAAACCTTTTACACCGCTGAAAGCACCAGGAAAGGGACAAGTGTTCAGTTCGACGAGGCCCGAGATTTGGATGTAATGGTTTTTATAAATGAGTCCAAAGGTAATAAAATAATGCTTACAACATTAAATCATACTTTCATTTGCTTAATTTTGAAAGGAGAGGATGGGGTGTATATTTCATATTACCAACCTATTGCCTTATTCAATATCATATACAAAATAATCACAAAGGTAATGGTTGAATGACTAAAACCTCTCCTAGATAGCATTATATCCTTAGAGCAAGGTGGTTTTATAGAAATCATGTAGATATTGGATGATGTGGTTCTACCTCAGGAGGTAATCCACTCATTGTAAAAATATAACCATAGAGGAGTGTTCATAAAATTAGATATGTCAAATACTTATGATAGGGTGGAGTGGATCATCTTTTCAAAGATGATGGTAACCTTTGATTTCTTTCAAGATTGGATAGAATAGGTCATGAGTTGCATCTCTACTCTGACATACTAAAATTTATTCAACAGTCATCCCTCACAACCATTTGGAGTAACTCAAGGCATTCATTAGGGAGATCCTTGTTCCCATTATATTTTTCTCATATTGGTTGAAGGATTGGGTAGATTCATCTTAAGGATAATACAATAATATTTTCTAATAGGTGCCAAAGTGGGTGAGGATGTTTTGACTCACCTACAATTTATGGCTAACGTAGGATTGGTGGGAATGGCCAACCTCAAGAAAGCAAGACTAATTTGAGATATTCTCAATATTTAACTTAGGGCCACAAAACAAGTCAACAATAATAAGAAATACAAAGTGGTCTTCTTCAATCTAGATCAAAGGCTTCAAGAGAGAATTTTATATATCTTGGTATTGATGAGGACTTCTCTCTCAGTGGTCTATTTAGGGGTCCCTTAGCATTTTAAGAAACTAATGATAGCTATCTAAAGAAATATTTTGGATTGAATCAAAGAAATAATTATCCATTAGTCTAAAAAATGGTTAACCTTTGGGGGTAGATTAATATTTTATAGTCAAACATTCAAGCCATGTCAATTTATAAATTTTCTATACATGCTATCTTGCATACCATATGGAAAGAGTTGGATAAGATGGCTCGAAAATTTTTATGGATAGGAGTAAGAGGAGATAGTAAATGGGTATTAGTATGTTGGAAGAAAGTAAGCTATCCTAAGGCAAATGTATATTTGGGACTAAAGAGATCAAAGCTAAAAAAATTAAAAATTTTATTGGAAAGATTTACTAGAGGTGGATCTTCCAACCAACTTCTTTATTTAGTAGAGTTTTAACTAGTAAGTATTTGGGATAAGTGAACATGAATGAGGTGATTCATTTCCCTTTGGATGGTAATGGGTCCCTAATGTGGTAGGATCTAAGGTAGCGAATGATGTATTATTTTAAAAAGTGAGGAGAGGGAAGAAGACACAATTTAGATTCATGGGATTATAACCACCTATCATTATCGAATTCCTAGAACTACAACTAGTAAAATCAACTATGGAAAGTAGGGTTTGGATAAACAATAAAATTTATTTTAATGATATTTAGCTGGAGAATTATAGTTTTAAGAATTTTACAAAGTTGGATGAGTCACCAATTCTAATCCCTCCAGAATTGACACCCATCATGACTAAAATCTTGGCAAAATGATTTCTCATAAGTAGATATGAGAAGGATGAATTATATTGGTGCTATAGGACCCTTGGAGTCTACATAGTGAAGCATGGATATGATAAGATCCTTCCAGAACTTCCTAATTATGCATATTATATTGAAGACTAG
Source organism: Wollemia nobilis (assembly GCA_028583015.1). Classification (NCBI taxonomy): domain Eukaryota; kingdom Viridiplantae; phylum Streptophyta; class Pinopsida; order Araucariales; family Araucariaceae; genus Wollemia; species Wollemia nobilis. Next base: position 2,265,774 of record JAQPPZ010016363.1, on the reverse strand, counting down.
AGAAAAATTTGGTAGTCTAAGGGTTGGAAGAAATTAAAATTCTATGCTTAGAAATTCATGTACAATGAAATTCTTAATTTTGATAATCTAAGGCATAAGAGAATTATTGGTCCATACCAATGATTTGTATGCTACAAATGAGCAAACATTTGACCACTTGGAAGCAATGATTTTTAGCTTATAAAATTTGATCTAATGGTGATTTGAATGATATTAATATCTGGAAAATATGGAAGTGATAAATTTAAATATAAATATCTTTAACTCGTGGAATATTTGATTAAAATTTATTTGGTGGTAAGTTTGGTTGGAGAGAAATGGAAATCTTTTTAGAGAAACCTTTTCATCCTTGGATGGCGTCTGGTAGGTCATTTGGAGCAAAGTCACAGAAAATATGGAATTCTATGCTAAATATAGAACTTAGGTTGATATAGGTATTATGGAGAATGAATTTTAAGTGCAAGAGAGACAAGATAGAGCTAGTTGAAAAACACCCCCAAAAGTTTAGATTAAAATCAATACTAGTGGAGATGCAAAAGGTAATTCATGTAGATCTAGAATTGGAGTGGTTTGTAAGAATCAAGTTGTGATAGTGCTCTATTGGGAACTACAACTCCTGGGTAGGGCCACCAAAAATGAAATAAAATACTTAGCTATCATATTTTCTTCTATTTGGATGATAAGACAAGGTTATATGAGGATAATCATATAATTAGATTCTCAAATCTTGTTAGGCACTCTGGATAGTATGAGAAACTTTGCTTTGGATACGTGGAGGTTAAGAATTCTTATTATCCAAATTAAGGATTTTTGGAGGAAACGTGATGATGTGATTCCAATTTATGTGTGTAGAGATTTGAATAAAGTGGGAGACTTCCCAACTAAGATGGTATCGAGAAGGAGGTTAGGGTCTAGTGGCATAGCTATTGAGAATGAGAGGATTATATGGGTTGGTGAGTAGATATAGTGTTTGGCTAATTTGGACATCCATTTGAGACATATTATTTAGGATAATTGGCTCCAATGTGGATCTCATTTTAAAGTTGTACTCAAAAGTGGTTAGTTCTTAGGATATTGGGTTTAGAGTTGTGGAAGTTTGTTGGAAATTTTGGGGAAAATGAGTGATCTTGTTGGCTAAGGTTAAGATGAGTCTCATCCCAACTTGTAAACAATATTATTTTATTATGAGTTTTCAAATTAAAAAACAAAACAAAAATGATTAACTATGCAATTAACATACAAACACATTTTACAATATTTTTAGATTGAGGAAAAACAACACTTAAATCTTCATTAAGAGGCATATAACATTCAATCATACAACTTATGAAATCATAAAATCTAAATATCTAACCCTTAGAATGGGTTACATTCAAGTATATATAAATTTACATTGCATTCAATTAGCTCGAATGATTATGTGGAGGCTCTCTCACAGGTATGTCAGGGGGAGTGTAGAGAGTGGGTATTGTTTTTATCTCATTTGACATTAATATATTATAGTGTGTTTTGTTTATGTGTTTGGCCTATATTTCTCTTGAGAAGCTAGAGTGCATGTTAAATCATCAGATATTAAGAATTTTTTATAAATTTAGTTTTTTCCACTTCTTTCTATTGTATTAAGCTAGTTATATTGGGATATGTGTCTGATGGAGAAGCATCCAACCATTGATATCTCTAAAAATAATGAGTCTAGGTAGTTGGTTAGCATGTGCTAAATCTCTTGATTGATACAGGTCTTGAAACCCTTTACCAGATACAAAAGCATGAGAAAATTATTGGGTTTACATTAGATTAACTTCTTTTGTGTCAAAATTTGTGCCTTAGTATAAATTTTTAATCTAACATTTGTATCTTAGTGCTAAAATATTTACGTTTTTTGTGACATCAAAATTTTAGTAAGTCGATCAATGGTTCTATACTTGGCTACTTTTCTAAAATGTGATCTACCAGTTGTAGATGTTGAACCTTGATATTCAATGCCTTCATGCCAAGCTTCAAAACTTAAAAATATTTTTTATCTAGCCTTGGATGCTCTTTGTGATAGAATTTTTATATATTTTATGATGAAAACTCTTGAAAAGTCTAGAAATTATTTGATACCCATATTTTGCATCTTATAAATGGATAGATTAATTATTTATGTTGGAACTTTATCTACATTAGATGATGTTAGCTTATGTGAAATTTTGGTTGCTTGCAAGTTTAGTACCCATACTTGGCTAAAATTTGGGGTTGGAATTATGAATGTCAGATATTGGATCCTAGAGATTTTCTTCTTCTCTAATGATATCAATTTTCTATAATTTTGACATCCTTTTATGTGTTATATGCCTATGCCTTAGTCAAAATTTTAATATAGCCATGTGAGTGTTGGATATTAGACTTTTTCTATTTGTGTGCTTGTCTTAGCTCTTCAAAAAGTTTGGTCCTTTGCTCTTGTGTGCTAGGTTTCCATGCCTTAGTCAAATCCCCTCTCTATAATTTTTTCATATTGTCGGATTACCTACATTAACCAAAAATTTTGAATCCAACTAGCCATTATTGGATATTGATATAATCAACAATATTCTATCCTACTTTTTACTTATGCTTTGTAGCTAAATTTTAACCAAGAGCTTGATCTAGTCTTCAACTTGTGCTCAACAGATGCTTTGAGTATAACTATTGTATTGATGCCTTACCAAAATGATGATAAAATTTGAGCTAAATCACAATTTGGCTTATTTGCAAATATTTGTCAATGTGGATGGTGAGATATACCTATAATTGTATGTTATAAGTTTTTTAATACAAAAAATATTAAGCGCTCATTATGGGTTAAAAAGGTTGTATATTCACCCAGGTGTTGTAGGTGAGTTGAAGAGGAGACGACAATCCTCCAAGGGAGGTCCCAGGTTCGAATCTCCACCCTACCAAAAAGCTAAATTGGTTACCCAAAATCCAATTGATAATGTTGGTGCGGGCAGGGCTGGGTGTGACTCCCAAGTGAATTTGACGGTGTAGAACCCCATGTTCATGGTCTCTTAGACCAAGGCAGCCCCACAAGGGGTTTTTCGCTTAAAAAAAAAAAGGTTGTATATTCAACTTATATTTAAGTTTAATTTTTAATGATTTAAATTTATTATATATGTTTTATTTTATCTCTCATCTTGAAATATTTTTTGTGTTAAATATTGGTATGCTATTCTAGTTGGAGGTTAATCGACAAGTTTGAGTAATTTAAATGATTCTCTTGTGTGGGATTTTCTTTTGAGATATTGTGAGTTATTGTGTAATCCTATGGAATTATACTATGAGAATAGTGTTGATTTATGAATAGTGGTATTAGAGCTATGGTTTAGGAAGGAAAGAGCTATGTTTGAATTTCTTGGAAGAAGAGGATTATTTAATGAAGAGCAGCATTGAGGAATAGCCACATCAGGAAGAGGGATGTGTTGATTAGAACTCGTGACTTCTATAACATTAGCCCTAATTTGGCCAAAGGATAAGTCTAAATTTTGAACTCTTATGGACGAACGGAGTGACTCTATTATCTTAACCAATGGAGACCAATATTTATCAACTCAAGGTGCAATATTTAATGATGGCCCTTGGAATTTCCAAATCCACACAAAATTTTAGTAAAATTTCATAAAACATTAGAATTTTGGCCTTAGCTTTGAGACTTTGATTTTTTCTTTTTCTTCCAAATTTATTTTTGTGTGATTTAATTAATATTTGATAAGAAACAAAAGAAACATTTATGGAGACCCTAGAGTGAGAATGGAAAAACCAAATTCATAGGAGGACATATTTTCAATAGAGACAACAACATTTTGATAATATTTTTTTGCAAAGCTACAAAACCTTACTTCAGTAGTAGAAGTTGTAATGGTTATTTCTACAGTAAGGATTCTATGATGATTATTTCTTTGTTCTTTTAGTAGTATCTTTATAATACCATATGAAACCTATGATTTTTGTAATGTAATATTTGAGAAGTGATTACATGTGGAGAATATCATATTGCATAGCAAAAGGGTGTTTGTGAGAACAAAATTTAAATCCTACGACAGGTAAGTTTATTGGCTGGCATTGTAACATCCATGAGCACCAATGGAAAATAAGTACATGCATTGGAAGAACTAAGATTAAAAGACATTAATCTTGATTTATTTAAATTTAATAAAAAATTGATTATTGGAAAGTTGAAAGGAAGTTTTTTATTGGAGGAAAATTAATTAATTATTGGGGAAGTATTATTATAAAGGAATAAAATACTTGGGGAGATATAAGAAGAGAATAAATAATTGGAGAAGGAAAATTATTAATCGAAGGAATATTTAAAGGAAATATTTATTAGAAAGAGAAGAAAATATATAGGGGAGTTATAAGAAAAATTAATACATTGAAGAAAATAAATTTAAGAAGAAGATTAAAGAAGTGAAAAATAAGTTGAAAAAAATATTTATGTTGAAGATTGAAGAAGAGTAAATAGAAGAAATTGAAGAAAAATAAATAAGAAGAAAAATTGAAGAGTGAAAGAATGAAATATTGAAGAAAGAATTTGAAGAAGAAATAATATTAAAATTGAAGAAATTGTTTTTTGAAGAATAATGAAGAAATAATGTGAAGATTAAAAAATTTAATTGAAAAAATAGAATTATTGAAATGTGAAGATGAAGAATTTAATTAAATTGAATAAGAAACTTATTAAAGAAATAATATGAAGAACACATGCTTATACTGATAGGGGGTGAATAGTATAAGGCCAACTTTTACTTTTCTTTCCCAAACAATAATATCCAATATTATCAATGAAAATATCAATAGTAGTAATCAAAGCAATGCATAAATCATCACACACAATAGAGACATCAATTTAACGTGGTTCACCCAATGTGGGCTACTCCACGGAGAAAATATTTCTACTAAAATTTCTCAACAAATCTCTTGGGAATCACTTCCCTATTACAATATTTATGGACCTCTATCCAAAGGAGACACAAATCCCCTAATGTTTTGATTTGTGGATCAATCTTCATAGGAGAACTCTTTCTCCTTTTATCTAGTTTGTGGAACTTGATCCAGGAGAACTATTTCTCCTTGACTGGTTCATAGATATCTCTCCATAGAAGAACTCTATCTTCCTAGTTGGTTCATGGATCACATTCTAGAGGAGAAATATTTCCCCTTGCTCTGGTTCATGGATCTCTATCCGGAGGAGAAATATTTCCCCTTTCTCTGGTTCATGGATCTCTATCCATAGGAGAACTCTTTCTCCTCTACTCTGGTTGATGATCTTCTAGAATAATTCTACCCCACTGCTCTAGCTTGTGGATATCTCTCCATAAAAGACCTCTATCGTCACTGCCCTGGCTAATGGATCCCTATCTACTGGAGTTTATGTCCTCTACTATATCACCTTAAAATCATGCTCTCAACTCTATATCATATTTGCACCAAACTCTATCCCAAGTGTATTACAAATCTACTCATAAATCTTTGTCTTGTTGTGACTCCGTCACAACAACCCCAAAAATTGGGGACCCACTTGAAAATTTAGAAATTTATTTCCAGATCATGATTTAGACTCATTGGTCGTAATCATTACTACAAAGGTATTTATTCTCAAAATGACATCATAGAAATATTTCGATATCAAAAGGTTTGTTTCCTTGTGGATATTGGGATAGCAAAAAAAATCCCTCATTGACGTCACCTTGTGCTCACTAGGTTGCCTTGATCTATACTTATCAAAGTCAATTCAAGTAAATTTGTTGGTTGGTATATTTGTCCAAAGTGATGTTCGTTTGTTTTCTCGATAATCATGTTGGTTAAGTGATGTCTTTATTTTTATATATTTTTGTTATGTTCTTTGTTAAGAGTGGTTTTGTTATTTTGTTCTTATGTTAGATTGGTTTTATATTATGTTATATTTTTATTAGATGTTTATTTTATTTTATTTTAATGTTATGTGCTTACGTGATGTTAGTTATATGTTATTATAAAGTCTCTAAAAATCAATTTGTGCATGCGAAGGGCTGATAAAAATATTCGAGCGATTTTGAGAGCAAGGCGATAGACAAATATTTTAATTTCTAAAGGCTTAAGGTGGACTGTGAACAGATAAAGCAGAGTGAGTGTGCACTTCTATCACCATCCGCTTGGGTGGTCTAGTGGCAAGGCTTGGCATGTAAGTTATCGGCATAATATAGGTCCCGTGTTTGATTTCTAATGGTAATAGAGGGAAGAGTTTTTACTTCATTCATTTTTGGCACCAGTGAAGGTTAGAAAAGGAGGGAAGCGCCTTGTTGTGGTTATGTGGGCACGTAGCCCGAGTGGCAGCCTAGTTGTGGCTAAGGCACTAGGTGGGTGGTGAACGCGAGTTTGAATTGTGTGGAGTGCAAGTTGTTGTTTAAGGCACGCAAATTAATTTTTGATAAAAGTGGCTAAGGTATGATTTAATATTTTAATTTTTGCCATATGTTGATTTAAGGATTGGAGACTATAAGGGTGTGCAAGGAATTTTGTTGGTATAATTTGGAATATATGTTGGGTTGATAATTGGAGAGGATAAGGTGTATTCAAGGAGGGACATTTTTTGTAGGACTACCCAAATTTCTGAACTCGTTTTGGCCATATCTCACTCATCCGGACTCGGATTGAGCTGAAATTTTGAGGGTAGATGCCTGAAAAACCCTAGAACGTCTCCACCAATTTTCATATCATTTGGAGCAACACAGATCCTAGCACATCCCTATGTGTGAACGAGATATTTGGCAAGCGGCTATGCGAGGGTTTCATCTGGGTTGAGTGCAAGCAGCTCCAGAGGTTGGTTTTAGGGCCTTCGGGCCCTAGCGGCCAATATTTTTGTGGTTTATGCTCAATATTTTAGCAGGAAATGTTGCAGGGGATCCAAGATGGGTTAGAAATTTGTCTTTCAACAGATCATACTGTGAACTTGAGTGACAACGACTTCCAATTTGCTGCACAAAAGAAAAGTGAAAACCATACCTTTCCACGACGTCTAGGGCAAGGATTAAAGAGATCACGAAACAAGTTTCAAGTAGTTGATCAAAAAATGGCTCATATCTCAAGTGAATCTGGTGCTAAGGTGCACCCACAAAATAATTCTACTATGAAAACCCTTGTCAAGGGTAAGAATTTCGAAGACTCGGTCCCAAAAATGAATTTTAGGGATGCCCTTCATGGTGGACAGCCTCAGCCCAATGCTAATATCAATCTTAGGGCTTCCCATAAACCTCTAAGAATGCCTAAGATTGATCCCAGGAAAACGGAGTCGGGATGTCTTAAAGCGGTGATGGAACTCCTATTGTTAAGCTTGATATGGGTAACATTCGGACTGGCATTGAAGATTTGGAAAAAAGAGGACTAATTTGTCGGTTCGTGGGTTTTCGATCCGAGTCTATCTGCTTTCAAAGTTTGGGCTGCAAAAAGTCTGGAAAACTAAAGGTGAGTTACAAATCTCTATTTATCCAAATGGTTATTTTCTTGTTTTATTTGCTAATAATGAAGATAGAGAGAAAAATTTTCAAGGGGGTCCTTGGTTTTTTGGAAGGGCGGGGCTTTTCATGAAGCCCTGGCATACTAAATTTAAAGCCGAAGAAGAGATGCCTTCTATAGCTCCCGTGTGGGTTAGACTCTTTGGCCTCCCTATTGAATTTTGGAATCCTACTATTTTTTCTTCAATTGGAAACTCTTTAGGAACTTTTATGATGTCTGCTGATTGTACTCAAAATTTTGAACATATTATTTATGCTCGAATTTGTGTTTTAATGGATTTTGACAAACCCCTACCTAAAAATATCACATTACAATTTGGGGAAGACACTTGGGAGCAAGTAGTGGACTATGAGAACATTCCTTTTCGTTGTAGAATTTGCCATGAATATGGTCATTTGGCTAGTGCTTGCCCAAATAAAATTCTTGATCAAAAGAAAGAAGATATAAACTCAGCAGGTTTCCAAATACCTAAGAAGAAGAACACTCAGAAAAAACTAGTTATGAAGGATCAATCAAAGTCATCTGCTAATATGTTTGAAATCCTTTCCACAAATGATGTCCCAAGTGAGGAAGAGGAAATAATGGAAACTGAAATCTTAGAAACACAATTTAAATATGAAGGGAAGAACTCGAGAGACAAACCAACAAATCAAAGGTTTTCAACGAGAAAAAAAGGAGAAAATTTACACAAGAAAAACAATCTTTCAAATGTCAAAACTTTAAATAATGTGAGGTCCCAATATAGACTCCGTTGAACCATCTAGTAAAATTTTGGCTATGTACGAGCATTCTTCAAGGTTAGAAGCCATCTCAGATTCAATTGGAATAAGTCAAGAAACAGGGAAAAAAAATTGAAGATGGATTCTAATCAAAAAGCAGGTCGCAAGACCAATCAATATCATATGGTAAAAGAAGGTGAAAAGCTTGTAGAGGAAGGTAAGATTAATGCCCTTCCCAACTTTTTTAGCCCTGGTATTAATGAAGATCATCACTTGGAATATTAGAGGACTCAAAGGGAGTCTTTCAAAACAAAATGAAATTAGAAGAATGATTCGGATAAATCATCCACATCTTGTTTTCCTTCAAGAAACAAAGATGTCAATGGAGGATATGGACTCAATTGCCGGTAAAATTTGGCCATATGGAAAAGTGGTTTCCCTCAGTTCCCAAGGGACTTCCGGTGGCATTGCTTGTCTTTGGGACCCAAAAGAGGTAGTTATTCACCATATGGTTGGCAGTTGGGGTTTGTTGGCTATAGCTATTCAAAGTAGACATTCCAACCGGATTATGCTCTGCATTCACTGTTTATGCTCCGACTTCTTTGGAGGAAAAAAGAAGACAGTGGAAGGATATTACTCATATTATCTCTCATTTTCCTGAAGCTTGGATCTTGATCGGAGGAGATTTCAATACCATCCTCTCTCTGGATGAGAAAAGGGGGAAATAGAAATTTGGACAAAAGCAACGACCTCATGAGCGAATATATTGCAAACCTCCATCTTGTGGATATCCAACCGAGATAATGGCCTTATGACTTGGTCTAACAGAAGGCAAGGCTTAGCTTGTATAATGGAGAGATTGGATAGGTTTTTGCTCTCTGAAAATTTCTTAATCCATGGTCACATTCCTAAAGTGAAGACTCTTAATAATGTTGGTTCGGATCATTGGCCGGTCATGGTGGAAATGTGGAAAACCAATGTGAGTTTCTCTCCTTTTCATTTTCAATTAATGTGGCTTAGAGACATTTCCTTCGGACCTCGTGTGCAACAATGGTGGAAGGAAGGTAAACCTAGGCATGGGACTAAGATGTTCTGTTTTGCCAAAAGACTGCAATACATTAAATCCAAAATCAAGACTTGGAACTGGAAAGAGTTTGGGGATGTTCATAAAAAAAATATGAAGTTATTGCTCATCTTGAAAATTTGAATAAGAAAATCCGTTTAGATGGCCTCACGAGAGAAGAGAAGTGCGAGATGAAATTAAACTCACAACTCGGTTAGAGGAATGGGAAAAAAGAGAAGAAATCTTATGGAAGCAAAAATCTAGAATTCAATGGCTCAAAGAAGGAGATCGAAACACAAATTTCTTCCACAAATCTCTTCTAGCTCGAAGATCTCACAACTTTATTTCTTCCTTAAAATCAGATTTTGGAGATGTTGTTTATACTTGGGATGGCATGAACTCTATTGTTGTTGATTACTTTTCCAATATTTTTGTTGCTACTCCTCTTGACTGAGCTTCACAACAAAATGTTCTTCAAGCAATCCCTTCTCTTATCACTTACGAGGAGAACTCTATTTTGACTTGCTCCTATTACTATCAATGAGCTTCAACAAGTAGTTTTTAAAATGCAAAAAGGGAAAACCCCAGGTCTGATGGTTTTCCCATTGAGTTCTACCAAGAGTTATGGGATATCCTTCATGTTGATTTATTAGAGGTGGTGGAAGAAGCCAGGAAAGCCAAAGAAATTTTGAAGGTTATCAATAAAACTTATATTACTCTTGTTCCAAAAGCTCAAGAGGTTGATCATATCTCAGCTTTTAGACCTATTGCTTTATGTAATGTTCTTCTCAAAATCATTACTAAAATAATGGCGAGAAAGGTTGAAGCCTCTTTTGCATAAGATTATTTCCCCAGAGCAAGGGGGTTATGTGGAAGGACGTCAAATAGTAGATGAGATAGTTCTTGCTCAGGAAGCCATCCATTCCATGGATATGCAAAAATCTCCTTCCATGTTCATTCGGTTAGACTTATCCAAAGCTTATGACAGTGGATTGGCACTTCCTTATCAAAGTTTTGAGGCAATTTGGTTTCTCTAAGGATTGGATGGATTGGATTATGGGATGTATCTCTTCGAGTTTCCTACTTAGTTCTTATCAATGGCAGGCCTTCTCGGTCATTCCCAGCTTCCAGAGGTATTAGGCAAGGTGACCCGCTATCCCCTTATTTATTCATCATTCTTGTTGAATGCTTGGGTAGGACTATAACCAAAAAGAGGGAAAACAAAACCCTTGAGGGAGTTACCATTGCTCATGGAGCTAGACCTATCTCTCATCTTCAATTTGTGGATGACTCTACTCTTTTAGGTAAAGCTACGAGTTAAGGAAGCTTCTAATATTAAGCAAATCATTAGCTATTTTTCTAAGGCTCTTGGGCAGTTGATCAATGAAGACAAATCTAAAGTTATTTTCTTTCATTGCTCTGCTAGACGAGGAATCCATGGTCTTGGATAAATTAAGATATAAGAAGACCTCCCTTCCAATCACTTATTTAGGTATTCCCATAAATATTCAAAGGCCAGAAAAATAAAGATTGGAATTGGTTGTTGGACAAAGTCAAGAAGAAAATTGGAAAGTGGACCAACAGGTGGCTTTCTTATGGGGGTAGAATCACCTTGGTAAAATCAGTCCTTCAAGCTATTCCTATTTATGTTTCTTCCATTTTGAATATCCCAAAGGTTGTTCTTCGAGAATTGGATCAAATCGAGTCATCGTTTCCTTTGGAGTGGTACTAAGGAGAAAAGAAAATGGGCCTTGGTGAAATGGGATACTTTATGTCTTCCTAAGAGTGAAGGGGGGTTAGGATTCCGGTCTTCTATTAATAACAACAAAGCTTTAGCTGCTAAATTATATTGGAGGATGTTGCATAACCCCAATGCTCTTTGGGCCAATAATCTCCGTGCTAAATATATTGAGAACAAAAGTCCTGAAGACCTTGTTCGCTATCAACTTCCTACCAAAGGTTCTCCCATTTTAGCAGTTCTTAGGCTTGGTGAGGATTTGATAAAGAAAAAATTATTTTGGATCATTCATAATGGTCAACAGGCAAATTTTTGGATAGATTCTTGGGATGGTCACAAGCCTTTGATAACTCGGTTTCTCGATTGGAGGCCTTGGATGGAGGAGCTTCACCGAGCTAATTGGATAAATGTGTCTAATTACTTGTCGGTACCATATTGGTAATTCAAAGGTTGGTAGATATTGGATCCCTATTGAGGACTGGCCTATTCAAATCCCAGAAAGGCAAAGACAAGATATCCAAGGCATCCTTCATATGAGATCCCTCTCTTGGTCCCATGAAAAATATTGTTTTGGATGGAACAACACTACTAAGGGTGAGTATTCGGTTGCTCAAGGTTATTTGACCTTATGCCATAATAATCCCAACCATTCTTCTGACATATTTTCTCGATTGTGGGCTCAAAAGCTTTGGCCTAAGGTGAGGTTCTTTAATTGGCTTTTATTGCATCGTAGGGTGCTTATTGGTGAGCAACTTATGAAGCGTGGTTTTCATGGCCCTTTTAGATGTGAAATGTGTGAAGAGAATGTAGAAACTCTCAACCATATTTTTATTGAGTGTACTTTAGCCTCTGAGCTATGGAGGAGAATGGCCACTTTACTTGGCTTACAGTGGTCCAATTTTTTTACTTTTGAACAGACTTTGGAGGGATTGGCCTAATCAAGAGGGTGTTGATCATTTTATTAGGCGGTTAGTTTGGATGGGTTCTACCATTCTTCTTTGGAATATTTGGAATGAAAGGAACAACCAAATTTTTAATCAAGATAGGAAGGATATTCACTATATTTGGCAAAAGACCATAGCCAACTTAGTTGAATCAGTCCATCAACTCCTTAATCACCCCCAAAACTCCCACCAAAGATGGGATCAAGTGATGCAAATATTGAAGATTAAATCTTCTAAGGGCAACCAACTTAAAGGGAATGTGAGTATTAGTAAGATGGATAGGACTAGAAATTGGCAACCTCCTCCTAAGGATTTTGGAAAATTCAATACTGATGGAGCCTCTAGAGGGAACCCTGGAAAAGCCAGTGTGGGAGGAATTGGTAGACTTTCAGATGGCTCCCTGGTTTTTACTTTTCTTGAGAATTTGGGTATTCTTTCCAATAACCTTGTTGAGGGGTATGGTATCCTCAGAGGCCTTCAGGAGGCTACTAAGGTTGGATGGGAAAAGGTGTTAGTTGAGTCGACTCTCAACTTATGATTAATCTCTTGAAGACTCCTTCTAAGAATCATAAGGTGGATTGGAGAATAAAAAGAATTATTGAGAAGATTCAATTAATCCGGATGGGATTTTTGAAAGTTGATTACAATCATGTGGTCGAGAGATCAAAACAAGAGTGTTGATGCTTTAGCTAATTGGGCTTTGGACAAAGGTGATCTTACTTGTTATGGCCACCCTCCTATATGGTGGGCTTCTCAAATTAGGGAAGCTCTTCTTTCTATCATTTCTTTGGATGGCTCCGGTTATGAAGGTACCTAGTTTCTTCTTGCTTTTTTTTTTTTGCTTCTCTTTGGTTCATTCAGTTTTTTTAGTTCCCTAGCTCATTCTATTCTTTATTTTGTTTCCTCTGTTGATTCTTGCCTTATTAGTCTTCTGGTCTAGATAGGTCATTGTTATGTTCAATTTTTTTTTCTTTTTTTTGTTTTTTTTGTTTAGTTTTTTAAGGTGGGTGGGTTCTTTTGTTTTGTTTTGTTTTTGTGTTCTTTGTGTTGTTTTTTGTTGTTCATGTGTTTTTGTTGTTTTGTGTTTTTTTTTATGTTTTTTGTTATTGTTCTTGTGTTTTTTCGTTCTTGTTCTTGGGTTTCTCTTTGTTTGTGTTAATTCGTGTTTTTATGTGTGAGTGTTTTCTATGTTTTTTGTTTTTGTTTATTGTCTATTGTTGGTTGTTTTTTATTTTTATTTTTATTTTATTTTATTTAATTTTTTAGGTTTTGGTTGTGTTTATTTTTCATGTTTTTTTTTGGGTTATGTCTTTGTAGTGTTCTGTTGTTTTTGTCTTGTTTGTGTTTTGTTATGTGGTTCTTGTGTTTTTCTATGTGGTTTGTGTTGTGGTTTCTTTTATCTTATTGTGCGTGTTTGGTTGTGCTTTTGTTTTTGACACACTCAAGGAGCATGTTTTTTATTTTATTTTATTATTTTTGTTGTTATTTACTTATTTTTAAATTGGTTTTGTGTGTTTGTTTGCTCCTTGAGTATGTCAAAGGTGGTAGGCCAGGTCCGAGTCCTGGGCGTTTTTGGCGGAATGGATACCCCTGCCTCCTTGGGTCTTACCCGAAAGTGGCATCCCTTTTGGGATGTTTTCCACAAATTAAAAAAAAAAATTATATGTTATTATATTAGTTAATTTTATTTTTGGTTGTTTTGTTTAGGTTACATTGTGTTAGTTTTGTTTTAATGTTAGCCATTTGTCCATTCGTTCGTTTTATATGTATTTTAGTGTAAATATTGTTGGGTTTGTTAGTTGTTTGTTTTATTTGAGTTTAGAATAGATTAATTTGAAAGTTAGGTTATATTTTATTAAAGTTTTTGTGCTTAATGTTCGTAGGGTCTATGGTGAGGCGCAGGATGGGCAATCAAATAAACTCGGTGAGCTATTTACCTAAGGTTCAAAAATTGGAGAGCATCGAAATCGTAATAAGCGAGACGCGTCTATTCTAGCAGGAACTGAATGTTGGTTAGGTTTCAAAGTAACTCTAAAAGGAGCTTGAACCGGCTAGCCAAGGTGAAGTGGGTCCCATGACCCTAGGTGAGCTCGATTTCAGGTGAGTCTCGTGACTTCTAAATCTCATGATTTTCAAGTCTTACACGAAATATGCATTCGTGATGAAGAGATATTAAGACGAGTTAAAAACCATTTATGGCTTATGCGGAGCACACGATTCGGTGAAGAGGGTCCAATGAATTAATCACGAAATGGCATCTAAGGTTGGTAAGCTTGTTAGTTAGGGATTAAAATTCACATGGCAGATATAGGTTGGAACGGCTTTGGTCCACGAAAGTATATTCGAAAGTATATTTGAGGTAAGCAGATGATGTTCTCGATGATATTATGATGGACACAAGGTCACATAATAATGCAGTATATAAGGCGGTTGTATACGTGGTATGATACTTGCCAATGTTGCTAGCAGTTATAATCATGATGAAACAAAGGAATTAAAGACTTAATGTTAGAGATTAATTCCAGGTTTGTATTCGATGAATGTGATGGCATAAAGATTTTAGAGGCGCAGTCTAGTTACAGTGTACAAGAAAATGATAATGTACATGGCAAGGTTCCCGAGATAAAATGAGTCTCATGATATGAAGGTTGCGGTGTTGCATGGCGGATCTATTTGTTGGAAGAGATATGTTGGAAAAGATTTGTGTTATTTGATACGTTGTTGACATTTCATGAAAATTGGAGCACGTTATACGAGAGAATATTGCCTGAAAAAGGTCTTTGTAGTTACCAGAAATGTCGTCGTTATTGCTGGTTGTATGTTTATTAAGGGTTCTCGCCAAAATATATCTTACGCCTATTTATGGAAAAGGAAGCTGCTGTTGCATTTAGGGAAATATTATTAAGGTGAACGGATGCAACAACTTCCATATGAGGGCCGAAAATTCATAGTTGACGTTTACCAGAGAAATTGTTGCCGCCATTAGGTGAAGTACGTAGACATTGTTGGGGACCTAATTGCCGTGAAACATAGTTGTTGTTTGATGGAGACCATAGCTGCATGCCAAGAAATATATAGTATATGCTGACAGAAGGAAAGTAATGTTGTTAATGATGTTGACCAAGAAGTGCTACCTATGTCACAGAGGTCGAGGGAAGTTATCGTTGTCGCAATTAGAAAAATATTGTTGTGGCGGCGTGCCAGGAAGTATTATCATCGACATTTTCTAGAGGAATTATGGCCATCAAGATACGAAAGGTCACACATGCGAGGGTTCCTGTTCGACTTGTTTATTTTTGGTGGTATGATTTTACCTGATTACAAAATTGTGGCAGCATGCACACTTAGCCCGAGCAAGGCCAATTTTTTTTTTTTTTTTAATAAGGATCCTTTTATATACAACATATCCGCAATATATCCGCAATATGTGAGGGGAGATTTGAACCTGGGCCTCTCGATAACTAGAGAGTTTTAACTACCCACTTGCTTTCCAACTCCTCGCGGATCAAACTTTCTTTTGGATAAGTAATGGAAGAACTTGATTTTTCCACCATGCAATCATAGATGACATCAGAATTTATGAGCGCATACGAACAGTGTGGGTAATATATTTTATTTTTTGGGATAAATATAGTTTTATTCAGCTAGTTTTTTTTTATGATTTATGCTTGGACGATGGGGATTTCCCTTCAGACCTGGAGATCGATCCAGACACTATTTTAGAATAGACGTTGTGTATAGAAGACATGGGTTTGGAAGCGCCACTTGCTTTCTGTCAGTATAGCATGGCCGTGTATCTAGGTATTTGGATGGTCACGGCATGGTGGATCAGTTACCAAAGAAATATACATTGCATGCAATATCTCATTTTAAACAAGGAAAAACACATAATCGAAACTATGGGTTTAAGGTTTATATTATGTAATTATTTTATGTGATTTAATTTTAGTCATGTAAAATATAAGATATATGATGGCGACGTATGTTTAAGTTAGAATTTCGGTTAAATAAATTTTGGTGGAGCTTTCCAAATTCATTTTAAGGCATGGCGAACACATTTAGAAATAAATGTAACGGGTTGGCAATGAATTTTTTTGAAACGAAGAGAACGAAATTGTTGAGTTATAAAAAGAAGATTAAAATGATAAAAAAGGGTCGGACATCCTGGCAGAGCGGGAGAAGACTAAAGTCTGCATCCTGAAGAAAACAGCAGTACAGATTCTAGAAAGATTAGGTTTACTGTAACATTTTATATTATTATATCAATGTTTTATATTTGAACTTGTGCAAATTCTGGGTTTGTGTGTTAGTAAAATTATTCATATAATAGTAAATTCAAAATTTCCTTGAATATTACATCAGGTTATTGTCCCATTGTGATGATTCTGGTGGGAAATATTTATGGTTTTACTTTATGAAGTCTGTTCAAGTTTCTGTATGCATTGTCCAAAGTTCAAAGTAAGTTTTCTCTTCATTAAAACTTTAAATTTTTTTTTTTTTTTCTTTGATTTATATACATTAAGCCTAGTTCATGCGCTATAAGATTGGATTATATAACTAGGTTGCAGAATAAAGGTACTTTTAAGATATTTAATTTAAAGAATATCTAGGAAGGGTAAAAGATAAGTGATTGTTTCGATTGCCCATCTTAAATTTCATAATTTTGGGAGGATTGAAACTGATATCTTACAGACGTAAATGTGGATGAAATTGTTATTTTATGGAAGTGAATTCAGATTTTTGAAATACAGAACAATTTGGATCATTTAAGGATAAAATCCAAAATATTTTTTTTTTTTAAATATCATATTTACTTTCAAGATATTTAATTTCATAAATATAGTTCAAATTTAAATATTGCAATAAAAATATTTGCTTAATAAGCTTTGTTTTATCATAAAGTAAAGTTATGAGTTTAATTCTATTTTAAGCCTTGTGTTAGGCCATTGAAAGAGCATTAATATTTATAAATGGGGTAAGACATTGTTGAAACTTGTTCACCTTTTGATGTTACATATATAATTCATAAAGAGGACTGAACAAATAGTTTTTCGCATTTAATAGACCTTTTTGAAACTGCAATTAATGATACAATTATTATGCTTAAGGTTTATTAATTTTATTTAATTTTCATTTAAATTTGACTTTGTAAGAGTTAATTTATATAAAAAAAAAATGCTATATTCAAGATGAATTTATTTAAAGCATTTTTGAGATATTAGAATTGATGAAATCAAATGAAGTTTAGTGTAATTTAATTTAAAGACCTAAAATAAACTTTATTTCAACAATGGATTAAACTGATATGAAAGTACATATTTTATATGATGAATTCGAGATCATTTACCTAATTTTAGGCCCGTTGTAAATAGTAGTTCACAAATCCAAGAGTTATTCAAGTACTCATTGATGTATACATTTATGAAACGTTAAATATAACATATGAACCTTGGAGATATATAATATTCTTTGCAAGAGAGAATCATAATTTTGAGTTTATCAGGTGGTTATGTGACTGGAAAAAATCACACCTCAACAAATTGGTGCTAGAAGGAGGGCTTGAAAGGTAAATATTGGATTTTCATTTGAAATCATTCAAATCTCAATTTTTGTTCTAAAAAAAAAATTACAAATCGATGTTATTTAATGCCAAGTTTTAATTGATGCATATCTTTTTATAAATTGATTAGTCATTTCATGCGTAGTTGCAAAATATATTTCTTTGATTAATAATATTGGCATTGAATTTTTCGTCCTTTGAAGTTCACTAATGGCATCGCTTACTTCAGTAAAGCAAATAATGGCATATTAGATAGGTGATTATTATAGCAGTTTAAACATGCATATTCATCAAATTCCTAAAGGGGTAGAAGTTTGTTTACCTAGATTTAGGCATGATGTGGATCAAGCTAAGGAACATATTCAAAGATACAAGAGTGTGTTAAATCATTTGCAGCTTATGCAAGGAGATGTTTCTTGTAGATTATTTTTATACCCATTGGATGAAGTTGTGCTTAAGTGGTACATACAATTATCGGTAAGGTCTGCTACATCTTGGGCTAAACTAGAAAATGCATTTCTCAAATATTTTGGAAATTTGGATGACCCAAGTATGACGTTAAATCAATTTGTCTCCATCTGTAAGAAATTTTACGGCCCCATGAGATCATTTAATGACAAATTCCATAGGTTCTATACTGAAGTGGGGATGCATTATATCATTTCAAAAGAAAGAGCTACTCAAATATACATGGGAACCTTAGATCATGTCAAATCTATGTTTTTTGGGGAAGTTCTTAAAATACATCATTGCCTAGAGCTTACAATGAGGCAGTAACATTTGAACAACAATTGACACCTCAACGTGTTAATATGGAACAACTATACAAAATTAGACCTAAAATTCATGTTCGAGGACCACAAATGGGTCAGGTTGATACTTTTAGTTTAGATGTCACAATTTCATTAGATTTTGAGAATGAGGTATAGGTTTCAGATTCAATACCCATTATTAAACATTATGATAATCAAGTTGATCAAAATGTAGAAACCAACTTAGAACCATTATTCACAAAAGAGTATTAGGATGATCTTATAAAATAAAATACAGAAATTGATCCCACTAAAGACTATTTTGTCTTACCAAAAGATGAATCTGAGGAAGATGAATTCTTTGAAATTGAGGAGGATGAATCTAAGAAAGATGATTTTTTTGAAATTAAAGATTATGAACATGAAAATGAATTTGAAGAATATATAAAATAAATGATAGATTTTCATCATTTATTTCAGGAGGATAATGAGTGTGATGTTTTAGATCATGAAGAAGAATTATTCACTTTATTCACAATTTCCAAAGAATTTCTTATCTCAGATGATGTGCAGGAAATTGAAAGCCTTGTTTCACTTAAGGATTCTACAATGCTCATACAACAAAAAATTAGTAGCTCTTCATCTCATGTGATTGATAAAGGTGAATTTGAAAAGGAAATTATAGACCTATCTGAATTTTACACAAAATATATGGAGGTTAAAATTGATATCTTACATGAAGAGTCTACAACTCTTGTGCAGTCAAAGAATCACCTGTTTTCTTAAGCCATGATAAAATTGCATCCCTTAGCTTCATAAGATAATTATTATAATGGATGACGTATGTATGATGAACCATTATTTTCTCATACTTCTATTGATAAAATTTTTGTTTCACTTGACATGTAGGATGTCAAAACTTCTATTTCAAAATAAGATTTCACAATTTCTACACAATCAAAAAATGACATGTCAATTGTAGAAATAGAGAATGTTTCAAAAGTGGATCACTTTGAATATGAAGTTATTGAACACCTTGTTGAAATTGAATAGATGGTAAATTTTTCTTATGACTCATTTGTTAATAATGAGGAAGAAGTAAATTCATCTCTTTTACCCATGATTAATGAAAATTTGAGTACAAATTCACATGAATGGTTTGGATTTAATGTTGGTAATAACCTAAATGAAAATGCTAATCTATCTGAAGTAACTTAGATGGTTGATCAAGAAAATTTGTTATTTAGCACATCTTGTGATCAGTTCGACTTGTGGTTTGAAAAGGATGGGCATACGTTTAATTGGGTGCCTAATTTTGGTGTCTTTAACAAATAGGTATTTGATGAAGATGAAGAACTACAAGGTGACCATAATGGAGACCATGAAGAAAAGGAAAAAGTGACAAATACTCATCAAATATTGGTAAATACTGATAATGATGTGTTGAGTATAGATGACGAGGTAAAATCTTCACCTTTCTCATTGGTTATAAAATTTTCAAGTAATGGGATGCATGATAAGTTTTTGGACGCTAAGGCTATAAATGATGAAATGTCAAATATCGTTAATAAAAAGTTGGAGATAATTTTTAAAAAAATTTCCATAAATGAAATGAAGGAAACTATATTTGAAATGTTTAATAAAATTCATGAGCAATCAAATAGTGAATCTAGGACACAAATTTTTAATGATCTTCTTATATCAGATATCCTAGATGTTTGTCAATTATCGAATGATTGTAATTGCTTTAAAAACTTTGAAAGTGACTTGAATTTGAAATTTTTAGAAATAGGTTCTTATTTACAAGATCTCCTATTTGAAAAAGAGAGCCTAGTTTTAAATTATGAATCAAAGTGTGAAATTTACATCTTTTTGAATAAGCAAAGGATAATCAAAGATCACGTATTTGCCTATAAGGTTAATGAATCAAATCTTGAACATATAATTGCTTATAAGTTTGAATCAAATCATTGGGGTGTGAAAGACAGAATGAAGGTTGCATGGTTCGAATTAATCTTTTTTTCGTTGGATCTATGTAAAGCTTGAAATGCAAATCATGAGATATGTCTTTTAAGATGTGATTATCATGTTTGGGATCCAAGGAAAGGATGGTAGAAATTTTGCAGTATCTTGTACATAATGTATATTTTTGTAAATAGTTTTTTAGATGATGTGTTTGTTGTGTTTTCAATGTTGTTCATGATTTTGTTGATATTTTATTGTTTTTTTGTTGTTAAAGTTTTGTCACATTTTTTTTTGTGTCTTGTGGAGTACAACGATGGATTGAATTTGCCAAATTTTGTTAGAATTTCATGACTTTGGTATGTTGCGAATTGATATAATTTTAGGTGAGTCTTCCAAAAGTAAGGCATTTACGAATGAGATACTGGTCATGTGTCGGATGTGTTTGGTCTTTGATCCTAGACTGAATATGATGAGGTTACCTTGTTTGAAAACCTGTGAAACCTAGAAAAAATGGAAAGTGAGATATTGGTTTATATCCTCATGAATGTGAACTACAATAGGGCGGATATGAAAAGTTTGAATTATATTGCAAAATGTAGAAACCAACTTAGAACCATTATTCACAAAAGAGTATTTGGATGATCTTATAAAATAAAATACAGAAATTGATCCCACTAAAGACTATTTTGTCTTACCAAAAGATGAATCTGAGGAAGATGAATTTTTTGAAATTGAGGAGGATGAATCTAAGAAAGATGATTTTTTTGAAATTAAAGATTATGAACATGAAAATGAATTTTAAGAATATATAAAATAAATGATAGATTTTCATCATTTATTTCGGGAGGATAATGAGTGTGATGTTTTAGATCATGAAGAAGAATTATTCACTTTATCCACAATTTCCAAAGAATTTATTATCTCAGATGATGTGCAGGAAATTGAAAGCCTTGTATCACTTAAGGATTCTACAATGCTCATACAACAAAAAATTAGTAGAGCTCTTCATCTCAGGTGATTGATAAAGGTGAATTTGAAAAGAAAATTATAGACCTATCTGAATTTTACACAAAATATATGGAGTTTAAAATTGATATCTTACATGAAGAGTCTACAACTCTTGTGCAGTCAAAGAATCACCTGTTTTCTTAAGCTACTATAAAATTGCATCCCTTAGCTTCATAAGATAATTATTATAATGGATGGGGTATGTATGATGAACCATTATTTTCTCATACTTCTATTGATAAAAATTTTGTTTCACTTGACATGCAGGATGTCGAAACTTCTATTTCAAAATAAGATTTCACAATTTCTACACAATCAAAAAATGACATGTCAATTGTAGAAATAGAGAAAGTTCCAAAAGTGGATCACTTTGAATATGAATTTATTGAACACCTTGTTGAAATTGAATAAATGGTAAATTTTTCTTATGACTCATTTGTTAATAATGAGGAAGAAGTAAATTCATCTCTTTTACCCATGATTAATGAAAATTTGAGTACAAATTCACATGAATGGTTTGGATTTAATGTTGGTAATAACCTAAAGGAAAATGCTAATCTATCTGAAGTAACTTAGGTGATTGATCAAGAAAATTTGTTATTTAGCACATCTTGTGATCAGTCAGACTTGTGGTTTGAAAAGGATGGGCATACGTTTAATTGGGTGCCTAATTTTGGTGTCTTTAACAAATAGGTATTTGATGAAGATGAAGAACTACAAGGTGACCATAATGGAGACCATGAAGAAAAGGAAAAGTGACAAATACTCATCAAATATTTATAAATACTGATAATGATGTGTTGAGTATAGATGACGAGGTAAAATATTCACCTTTCTCATTGGTTATAAAATTTTCAGGTAATGGGATGCATGATAAGTTTTTGGACGCTAAGGCTGTAAATGATGAAATGTCAAATATCATTAATAAAATGTTGGAGATAATTTTTAAAAATTTTGCCATAAATGAAATGAAGGAAAATATATTTGAAATGCTTAATAAAATTCATGAGCAATCAAATAGTGAATCTAGGACGCAAATTTTTAATGATATTCTTATATCATATATCCTAGATGTTTGTCAATTCTCGAATGATTGTAATTGCTTTAAAAACTTTGAAAGTGACTTGAATTTGAAATTTTTAGAAATAGGTTCTTATTTACAAGATCTCCTATTTGAAAAAGGGAGCCTAGTTCTAAATTATGAATCAAAGTGTGAAATTTACACCTTTTTGAATAAGCAAAGGATAATCAAAGATCATGTATTTGCCTATAAGGTTAATGAATCAAATCTTGAACATATAATTTCTTATAAGTTTGAATCAAATCATTGGGGTGTGAAAGACAGAATGAAGGTTGCATGGTTCGAATTAATCTTTTTTTCGTTGGATCTATGTAAAGCTTGAAATGCAAATCGTGAGATATGTCTTTTAAGATGTGCTTATCATGTTTGGGATCCAGGGAAAGGATGGTAAAAATTTTGCAGTATCTTGTACATAATGTATATTTTTGTAAATAGTTTTTTATATGATGTGTTTGTTGTGTTTTCAATTTTTTTCATGATTTTGTTGATATTTTGTTGTTTTGTTGTTGTTAAAGTTTTGTCACATTTTTTTTGTGTCTTGTGGAGTACAACGATGGATTGACTTTGTAAGAATTCAGAACAGAATATATTATTGCACAGCGGATTAAATAGGAATTACATATCCAGGAATAACACACCGGCAGAACAGAATAACAGCATTGTTACATCAATTGTAACAATGAGCTACAGAATGAATAATGACAAAACATTAATATAGTATGCTAACAATATAGTACGCTAACATCCCCCTTTATTACATTATTTGGGTAATGTAATAACTAATAGCTATACTAACATCCCCTTACATCATTTTGCAATACAAAGTGAGCTGTGAAACAATTCAAATTTGACACGTCCAAGTGCCTTAGTGAAAATGTCTACAACTTGAGCATCGGTGGGAATGTGCTGAAGCTAAATTCGGTGCTTTGGAACTTCATCTCGAATGAAATGACATTGTGTATCAATGTGCTTTGTTCTTTCATGATGGATGGATTCTTGACGAGGTTCAGAACACCCTGATTATCGCAAAACAAGTGTATTGGAGATTTTGATGGATGGCCCATACTTGTCAGAATGCGACGTAACCATATCACTTCGCACACAGCTTCACGTGTGGCACGATATTCTACCTCTATTGAAGAAATAGCAACCACCTGTTGCTTCTTGCTGTGCCAAGAGACAGGACGGAATCCCAGATGAAAAATGTATCCAGAAGTTGACTTGCGATCATAAAATGATTCGGCATAGTCGGAGTCCGTGTATCCTTGCAAGAAGAATTTGTTGTTCCTCTGGTATTCTAGGCCATATTCCATAGTACCACGAACATAGTGAAGAACACATTTTGCTGCTTTCCAATGAGTGGTCTTAGGCTCCTGCATGAACCTCGAAAGATAGTTGACAACAAATACGAGATCTGGCCTAGTATTGGTCAGATATATGAGACTCCCAATAAACTATCGATAGAGAGTACCATCTACCTGAGGTGAGTCATCATATCGTGATAACTGAAGTCCATTCTCCATTGGAGTTGCCATTGGCTTGCAATCAGTCATGCGATATTTATCCAGCAATGTCTTGGCATATTTTTTCTGAGACACTTTTATGGAGTGCTCCTTCTGGCTGAATTCCAGACCAAGATAGTAATGGAGAAGTCCAAGATCTGTCATCTCAAAATATTTTCACAAGTTTCTTTTGACAGTAGAGATCATTGTTTCTGAACTCCCTGTAATGAGCAGATCATCCACATAGAGTACAAGCAACACTATCTCAGAACCCTATTTCTTGAAATAGAGGTTTGCATCTGACGAACATCTCTTAAATCCATGCTGCATAAGGTGATTGTCCATTTTTATGTACCAAGCTCGAGGAGCTTGTTTCAGACCATACAAGGATTTGACCAATTTGCAAACTTTCTGCTGTTGGCCTTCCACTTCAAATCCTTTAGGCTGAGTCATATAGACTTCTTCTTGGAGATCACCATTTAGAAAGGCACTTTTGACATCCATCTGGTGAAATTTCCACCCATATTGTGCTGCCATAGCACACATAACCCGAATTGTGGTCATTCGAGCAGTAGGTGCAAAAGTTTTTTCATAGTCAATGCCTTCCTTCTGAGCATAGCCCTTTGCAACAAGATGGGCCTTATGCTTATCAATTGTTCCATCTGCCTTGTACTTGACTTTATATACCCATTTGTAGCCAATGGGCTTCTTTCCATACAGCAGATCAACAAGCTTCCAAGATTTATTTTTCATTAGAGACTCATACTCTGTATCCATAACGGCCTTCCACTGAGGCTCACTAAGAGCATCTTGCACTGATGCAGGTTCAAGACTATCTATGGTAGACATGAATGCCCTGTCATCATCAATATCCATATCCTCAACTTCTGTACTTGGAGTCATAGAGAGTTCCTCAAAATATTGACAAAGATCATCAACCTCACCAGTTTCTCTGGCTTCTCTTTCCTTTTGAGCCATACTGCGTGTACGAGGTCTATCCAAATTCATATTGGGAAGAGTGGATAAATTTGTGTCTCTGATTGTATTTGTACACCATTTTGGATTCTTCTTCGGTGGTGGTGAAGAAGATGTAGAAGGACCTCCTATCTGTGCTGACGAAGGAATCATATCTTCCTTAGTTTCCACAATATCTTGGTGTACTTTAGATGTGCTCTGTGATGTGAAAGCTTCATCAAAGACAACATCTCTGCTGATATGAATTTTCTTGGTCAAAGGATCTATCAACCGATATCCTTTAGAATGCTCAAAATAACCAAGAAAAATACATCTCAGTGTTTTCTCATCTAGCTTCTTCCTTTTCTCTTTCGGTATGTGCATGAAAGCTTGACACCCAAAAATACGTAGATGAGATATGGAGGGTTTTCGACCACTCCATGCTTCCTGTGGAGTCATTCCTTTTAGGGCCTTTGTGGGTGCCTTATTCAATAGATACACTGCAGTGGTGACAGCTTCTACCCAATATTGTTGCCCAAGAGTAGCTCCCTGTGAGCATACAACGAACCATTTCCATGATAGAATGGTTCCTTCTCTCAGCAACTCCATTTTGCTGAGGAGTATAGGCAGTTGTTAACTGTCTCTTGATCCCATGCTTATCTAGGAATGCAAAAAATTCATTAGAGGTAAACTCTCCCCCTCGATCTGAGCGAAGAGTTTTAATAGAAGCTCCTGAATCCTTCTCAACGGATTTCTTGAACTGCTGGAAGAATGTGAAAGCTTCAAATTTTAGTTGGAGAAAGAAAACCCACATCTTTCGTGAGTAGTCATCTACGAATAACTGAAAATACCTCTTCCCTCCAACATTGTTGGGTGTGAAAGGACCGCATAGATCGGTGTGAATTAGCTCCAGAGGTTTTCGTGCTCTTGTAGAGCTCTTCTCAAATGGTACTCTATGCTGCTTTCCTGCCAAGCAGTCAGAGCACACTGGCAATGTGGCTGAAAGGGAAGGAAGACCCTTTACCATCTCATACTTGCTGAGCTCAAGTAAGTAGCTAGAACTTAGATGCCCATATATCTTGTGCCAAAGGGAAGTTGCCTCCTTGGTAGAGATAGTCATGGCAACATGTGGAGTAGAGATAGCATCTAGTGCAAATAAGCCATGCTTATATGAAGCTGCTTCAATCTGATTACCCTTCCTGGTAATGGTACAACACTTCTTTCCATTCTCAACATGAAAGTTGACAACCATATTTCTATCCAGGATTTGTGTCACTGACAACAAATTGTTAGCCAATCCTGGAACATAGAGAACTTTGTCAATCTGACACTTGCCATCAGGAAGAGTGACTAAAACTGTACCCTCTCCCTAAACCCTGTAGGTTTTATCATTAGCAATGGTGACAGGTTTGCCCTCCTTGGCCACAAATGATTCAAACCACGATCTGTCGCCAGTCATATGTTTTCTAGCTCCAGAATCGACATACCAAATAGGATCCCTCTATGTGGAATCTGTGGTAGTCATGAGAACCTTGTGTGCCCATTCAGAATCTGAGTTGGATTCTTCAACAACAACATTCACCTGGGGTTGCTTGTTTTTATTTTGTGGTTTGTTTTGGCCTTTCTGCTTGTTCTTATGCCAACACCTGTTGGTGTCATGGTTGTCTTTCTCACAGATCTTGCACCACCTCTTCTTTTGTTGAGGTTTTTTGCCTTTTCATTTCGTATCTTGTTGAGAATTTCCTTCTTTCTGAAAGTTGCCTCCTTTTTGCCCATTACCTTTCTTCCTAGAACCCTACCTGTTGGTGTATAGGGCTGTATTGGAAGAATCATCCTTGTGAAGTTGGTGTGCCTCCTGTTGTTGAAGCAGATTGACCAACTCGATGTAGGTAATTTGTCGTTGAGACACCTGGATGGAGGTTATCAACATATCAAATGAAGAAGGTAAAGCTCTCATCATAAGTGAAATGAGAAGCTTTTCATCCACAGTATCTCCCAGAGAACTCAATTTCTCTTTCAACTCAGACATTTTGCACAGAAAGAGTTCAACTGTTTCACCTCCGTCTCAAACTCGAGGTTATGAAGTTGTTGTTGAAGATGAAGAATGGTGGATTCATTCTTCCCCTCATAGATGGTTCTAAGGGCATCCCATGCCTCTTTACCACTTGCTTTGTCAGCAATATGAGGTTGCACTTCATCTGAAATAGCAAACAAAATGAGCACCTTTGCTCGACTGTATTTCTTTTCAAAAGCAATCTGATCTGCTAAAGGACCTGTGGATCCTGCTGTTGGTGAAGGCCTCGTTGCTACTCTAGTAACAATATCCCACAAATCTTCCATTTGGACAATAGCCTTCATCTTATGTTTCCATGGTGTATAATTTGGACCTTTTAATAACTGATGCGGATCAATCATCAACTTTGCAACAGCGGCCATAGTGAAGGTTCCTTATATCACCAATTTCGATATACCTTTTTCTAGGCCAATATACCATACAAAATACCCGCCCTTACGTGAGGGAAACTATAGGTATTTAGAAATATCAACAAAAATCACCCGCCCTTACGTGAGGGAGACTATAGGTGAATTTTAGAGATCATACGATACGTGGAACATAAGCGGTACTGAAAGGGAATCGCCTTGTTGATGGCACCTACCATAGAATATTCTTCTCATGCGTGGGGCGTAACTTCCCCTAAACACTATGAAGAATACTTCGTCAGGATTTACGCCTAAACACAAGTGCGATAAAGGGTAGTGGATGGAGTAAAAAAATGCAAAAATGACGTACTTATTCCTCCCCGACGATTTATAGAGAACAAGCTCAGACGTCGTTATAGCAGCTATATTAGGTGACGGATACAGTAGCCAAATCACGACAACTTTACCTGTAAGTGCTGGCCAGAGGTATCACAAATACCGAATGTTTGCGATGCAATAAAATTGCACGGATGGGTTTTATATTCCGGGGGACTTAGGGAGTGTTTTGATTTTAATTTTTAATGTTATAGTGCAAAAATGAAATATGCAACATACAACAAAAAAAATTGCCCACAAGAATAACCCACAAGGTGTCGGTCACGACCGAAAATGCACCTTTTACAATGCCAAATTGCTATTTTTCGAAAAATTACTCACTATCCCCATTTGATTTTTGAAAAAATATCCCCCCTTAAAAGGCTTTCTTTAACAAAGCATTTTTAATAATTATTATATTTAAAATTAAAATAAATAATTTTAATTTATATAGTTTTAAAACTTATAAAAAATAAATTAAAATTAAAATTTTAATTTATAAAGTTAAAAAACTATTAAAAAAATTAAAATTAAAAATTTTAATAAAAAATTAATAATTAAAAAAAATAACTTTAAAAAAAAATATACCTTGGGGGGGTCTGCGGGATTTGAACCCCTAACCTGCAAGCTCCCTGAGCATTATCGCACGGCTCACGACCACGTGAGCCAGCGGGCTGATCCGAGAGGATCAGTGGACCTCCTCCCTTATCAACCCGAATGCTCCTCCTCCTCGGCCTCTGCGGCTGCCGGCACTCTGCTTCCCGGCGCTCCTCTCTGCGGCTGCCTCCGCAGCAAAAAAAAACACCGCTTGCCCAGTCGCGGCTGATTTTTCTTCCGCAGACCAACGTTTTTTTTTTTTTTTTTAAACGTTGGACAAGGTGGGGGTGGCGCGCGCGCGGTGCTTTTCGCGCTGCACGCAAAATGGGCCGGGGGGGGGGTTTGTACCCCCTTCAATTCCCATGTGGGCGGGGATTTAAAAATCCCGCGTGGGGGGGGGTCCCCTCCTCTCGCACCGGCCTGTCGCCTGGTGCGACCGCGGCCCGTCGCGGGGATTTAAAAATCCCGCGTGGGGGGGGGGGGTTCTCCCCTCCTCTCGCACAGGCCTGTCGCCTGGCGCGACCGCGGCCCGTCGTGCGACAATCTCCTGTCGCACGCGACAGGCCTGCGCTGTCGCACGTGACAGGCCTGCAACAGGGCTATCGCGACAGTCTTTGTTGCACGCAGGGGCTGCGACGTCGCGTCGCATCGCGATAGGTCCTCTGTCACGATGTCATCGCGCGGGTCTGCGGCAACCTGCGCGCGCCTTCTGCGACAACTCTTCTGCGCGGGTTTGTGACAGCTCCTCTTCGATGTCATCGATGCACACTACCCGACCTTTGACTTCCACATTTTTGACACGCTTGCTGCCTCACGCAGAAAAAAAAAAACTTTGCCCAAAATTTCAGAACCTTGCTCTAGTACCATGTAAGAATTCGGAACAGAATGTATTATTGCACAGCGGATTAAATAGGAATTACATATCCGGGAATAACACACCGGCAGAACAGAATAACAGCATTGTTACATCAGTTGTAACAATGAGCTGCAGAATGAATAATGACAAAACATTAATATAGTATGCTAACAGTATAGTACGCTAACAGACTTTGCCAATTTTTGTTAGAATTTCATGACTTTGGTATGTTGCAAATTGATATAATTTTAGGTGAGTCTTCCAAAAGTAAGGTATTTATGAATGAGATACTGGTCATGTGTCGAATGTGTTTGGCCTTTGATCCTACACTGAATATGATGAGGTTACCTTGTTTGAAAACCTGTGAAACCTAGAAAAAATGGAAAGTGAGATATTGGTTTATGTCCTCATGAATGTGAACTACAATAGAGCGGATATGAAAAGATGGAATTGTATTGCAAAATCTCCACGAGTACCACAAAACACATTAAAGTATATTGTTTGAAATTGAGATGCATGAAGTTGTCGGTCTTGCAAATTAGGGTGAAATATCTCATATACTTTTTGTAGCCTTACCTCATTTCTAACCCAGGTGGTAGGTGTATTTGTTGTGAAGTACCATTCTATCGGATGCAAAGGAAAGTGAGGTATAAAAAAACAAGAGAGTTGGAAATAGAATCAAATCTATTCCCTAAAATATATATATATATAGTCTTCATCGGAGCTATAGATGCTTGGCTGGCAGTGAAGCAAGGTCTAGACATTTAGGGAAGAGCTACAATGATAAATCTATCATCCAGAACCAAGTAAATTCATTGGAGCTATAGATGCTCGACTGGCAGTGAAGCAATGCTTAGAGTAAATGAAACACAACATCCACCTAATATATGGGTATTTAAGATAATCTCTACTGGAGCTATAGATGCTTGACTGGCTAGAGCAAGATCTGAAGAGAATCGAGTGTAGGTTTTACCTTCAAAGAGGAATTTTTCATAGCTTGAAATGTAGAACCAACGATGGAATGTTGAATGGTTTTAGGTGATAAGGAATGAATCACTTCACACACACTGAGCTAACTGCTGAATGATTCTGGTAGTTCATATTTGTATTGGTCTATTTTCATTCTCTGGATTTTTATTGATGCTTGCAATTTTAATATTTAGGTTTTGTGTGTTTTCAGAGTTTGGTTTGTGAGTCCAAAATATCTGGGGACATTTACTAGCAAATTCGCCATTTTTTGTGACTTCATCACAACGACCCCAAAAATTGGGGATCCACTTGAAAATTTAGAATTTTTATTTCCAAATCATGATTTAAACTCATTGGTTGCAATAATTACTATGAAGGTATTTATTCTCAAAATGATGTCATAGCAATATTTCGATATCAAAAGGTTTGTTTCCTTGTGGATATTGGGATAGTGGAAAAAATCCCTCGTTTACGTCACCTTGTGCTCATTGGGTTGCCTTGATTTATACTTGTCAAATTCAATTCAAGTAAATTTTTTGGTTGGTATATTTGTCCAAAGTGATGTTTTTTTGTTTTCTCGATGTCTTTATTTTTATATATTTTTGTTATGTCCTTTGTTAAGAGTGGTTTTGTTATTTTGTTCTTATGTTAGATTGGTTTTATATTATGTTATATTTTTATTAGATGTTTATTTTATTTTATTTTAATGTTATGTGCTTAAGTGATGTTAGTTATATGTTATTATATTATTTAATTTTATTTTTGTTTGTTTCATTTAGGTTACGTTGTGTTAGTTTTGTTTTAATGTTAGCCATTTTTGCGTTCGTTTGTTTTATATGTATTTCAGTGTAAATATTGTTGGGTTTGTTATTTTTTTATTTTATTTGAGTTTAGAATAGATTAATTTGAAAGTTAGGTTATATTTTATTAAAGTTTTTGTGCTTAATATTCATAGGGTCTATGGTGAGGCATAGGATGGGCAATGAAATAAACTCGATGAGGTGTTTAGCTATTTACCTAAGGTTCAAAAATTGTATAACATCGAAATCATAATAAGCGATATGCGTCTATTAGGAAACGAATGTTGGTTAGGTTTCAAAGTAACTCTAAAAAGAGCTTAAACCTGGTAACCAAGGTGAAGTGGGTCCCACAACCCTAGGTGAGCTCGATTTTAGGTGAGTCTCACGATTTCTAAATCCTGTAATTTTCAAGTCTTACATGAAAGACATATTCATGATGATGAGATACTAATACGAGTTAAAAAACATTTATGGCTTATGCAGAGCACATGATGCAAAAAATAGGGTCGAATGAATTAATCACGAAAGGGCATCTAAGTTTGGTAAGCTTGTTAGTCAGGGATTAAAATTCACATGGTAGATATAGGTTGGAACAGCTTTAGCCCAAGCAAATATGTTTGAGGTAAGCAGATGATTTTCTCTATGATATTATGATGGACACAAGATCACATAATAATGTAGTATATAAGGTCGTTGTATACGTGATATGGTACTTGCCAATGTTGCTAGCAGTTGTAATCATGATGAAACATAGGAATTAAAAACTTAATGTTAGAGATGAATTCCAGGTTTGTAGTCAATGAATGTGACGTAATAAATATTTCAAATGTGCAGTCTAGTTACAGTGTACAAGAAAATGATAATGTACATGGCAAGGTTCCCGAGATAAAACGAGTCTCATGATATGAATGTTGCGGTGTTGCATGGTGGATCTATTTTTTGGAAGAGATATGTTGGAAAATATGTGTTATTTGATACGTTGCTAATATTTCATGAAAATTGGATCACGTTATACGAGAGAATATTGCCTGAAAAAGGTCGTTGTTGTTACCAGAAAGTGCCATCATGATTTCTGGTTGTATGTTGATTATGGGTTCTCACCAAAATGTATTTGTAGACACCAAAACAGCACCAATCCGATTATGTGACAACAAGCGCTGATCGCATTGACACACACAACCCCTAGGGCAGCCCCCAGAGGTTAAACAAGTGGTCCTAACCACTTCCAAAAGTAGTTTTAGAGGTCAGAGGTCAATTTGGCACCTTTTTGGCACCTTGCTCTCTGCTCGTCCCACCCAGGGATGAATACAAATTGGCATTCGTCCCACCCAGGGACGAATAGCAGCATTCGCCCCAGGGTGAGGCGAATAGCAAGTTTGACTGGCAAAAAGTCAAACCTCGGTAACTCCGCCGCTTAACTGAGGCTTCAGGCCATGCAATTGCGAGGAATAGCTTTTATTCAAGAAGAGAGACTTCAGTTATGAATGTCTTTATTTTAGAAACCTCATGCAAGGAGATTCTAAATCAGGGAATTAGCTTTTCTCTAAAAATAGGAAAACAACTCAAGTGGCGCCCTCGCATGCGCAATTCAAACAGAGAGACCCTAAGGTCTATAAATTGGTGAGTTTTCTCACCCAAAATATATACAGAGAAGGAGCATTTGAGCAATGAAGTGCTGCCAATTTACATACCTACTTGCGATTTGTGCCTTCACATCCTTAATCTCTCATTCGAAAGGGAGGTTATTGGGTGACTATTGGAAGCACGAATCCGGACCCAAAACCCGATTTTTGGCCACAAAAATCCACAAAATTTGTCGAAAACACCCCATAATCAGTTTTGGACCCATCCCAAGTGGATTGGTGCCAAAACAGTGTCCCAAACGGTGGGCGTCCTACCCCCGGGCGCTCCCCAAACTATCACAGTCCTATTCGCCCCACCCCGGGATGATTAGAAATATGTGATATATTTCTCTAGTTTTTCTTTTGCATTTTATTCTAGATATGTTAAATAGGTTACAGTTTAAATTTCATTTCATTCTGAGCAATTTTGACCAGGTTTTTGTCATTTCCCGCCTTCACTAACTTGCAGATGGCACCAGCAAAATCTGGGTCCTAGAGGCAAAATTGGAGAAATATGACCATCTGGGTCTTCCCAAAACACCCCCAATTAGCTAACCCCAACTTTGCAGGTCATTTGGAGCTTCCTAAGTAGGACATTGAAGAGGGTGCTTTCTGACAAATTGTTGTAGGCCTATTCGTCCCACCCTGGAGCGAATACAAATCTGTGAGGAATTTCTAGACTGTTATTTTTGTAGTGGTCTTCTGATAACATATTTATGCTTCTATCAAAATTTTAGGTCAATCCGAGGTCATTTGATAATCGTTTTAATATTTTCATGCATATACTGACAGTAGGCCTTGGGAAATACATGCTTTATTCTATCTGTAGGTGCTACTAATATTTTCTATTTCTTTGAATGCAGGTTTCTGACATCAGAGGAGCAGGAAGGAGTAAATAATCATATACACAAGTGGCGGTGATGTTTTGGTCCGCCCATCTTACATGTGGGCACGCGGAAGAAGGATTGCTATCCATGGATGTTGTGATAAGAAACATATTTGACGCTCCTATCCCCTAAAAAGGAAGGAGACGTATTGTAACACAACTTAAAAAGTGTATCAATAAAGAGATTACCATATTTCATATTGCTTTTATCTTGTGTCAATTCGTATATGTTCTTTCTTGTTCTTTCTTGTGGCATATTCCTTTTTGTTTTCGTATCCTCGTGCTTTCAGTGGCGATCACGGTGGGACCTCTGTCCCTTGATTTTTAAGATTAAATTTCTGATTAAAGTTGCTTGTTCTTTTGCTTACAGGTACCAAGTTTTCCAACGTTGGACTATTTCAGAGCAGAAATTCAGAGACATCCGATTTGGGCAGAGAAGAGGTAGAGGTCTTAAACACCTTTTGTCAATTCTTTGCTTTATGTTCTCTGGTTATTTGCTTGCATAGGAGAGTTTGAATGCTTGTTTGCTTCATTTATGCAACTTAAAAAGAACCCCACACACCACGTGGTAACTGAAACAACAAGGAGTTGGTCGTAAAACCCCAACCCTTGAGCAAGACCAAAGGTGGATTCCATCATCACTTTGGCTTGAGATATTGCATACATTACCCCGATCGCGATTGTTGCTAGACGTAAATCCTGATGAAAGCTGACCAAGTGTAGCGGGGGTGATTCCCAGCGCATGAGGATAAGTCTTCTATGGTAGGTGTCATAAACAGAGCGATTCCCCTTTCGTACCGCCTATGTTCCACGTACCATCTGCTCTCACGTACCAATAGTTTCCCTCACGTAAGGGCGGGTATATAGAGAGGTTGGTATATCGGTCTGGCAACGGTATATCGAAGGGGCGACCATTTTTTGGGAGTCATAAGAGCCCTCATTTTGCATTTAAACGTTCTTTCAAAAAGCTTTCAAAACAACATCAAAACACACTAAACCAGATTTTAGGGCACACTTTTAAAATCTTTAAACGAGATAACCATTGCATTGATTGTGTGTTTCCTTTCTGTTTAAGTGTAGCATAAAAAATCCTAAAAAAGATAAAAATCTACTCATCTTTAGGAGCACATCACCATGGTGTTCACTCGTAGCCGAGCCCAATCACGGGCAAGCACTGCAGAAAGTGCACCAAGGGGGACAAGTCACCTCCGATATAGTCCTGAGGACTTGGTCATCCCGCCTTGGTGGCCTGACACACAAGAGAGTCCACATCATGCCATAACAGAACAGGACTATAGAGGCACCTCTTTGAGGGGCACCCCCACTCAGCATAGGTCCTTTCAAGAGGAGAACCTACACGTAGCACTTAACGTAGATAGGAGACCTCCCTTAGAAGCCCGTTATGGGTGGCCTAGTGATGAAGTGCTAGAGCAACAGAGGGTCCAGATGGAGGGGCCACAGGATTTCGTCATCCCTCCTCTACCCCGCATTACTGTTAGAAACACTAGACAGTATCCAGAGTATCAAGCTTTCCAGACAGGGCAAGACAATTCTGCCCGCACCTTTTATGCATATGAAAGAGAGGACGAGGAAGATTACCACGTTCCTCAAGAGCAGTACACAGCGTGGGAGCGATGTACCTCCACGCCTGCCATGTATCAGGATCACCCATTGAGGCTACAGCCTCGGGTTAATGCAGCTAACCTCGATAGAGGAAAGCAACCCATAGAGGTCTCGGATCACCACGACCGAGATAGACATGTAGGAGAGGCATCTAGGCTTCCTAAACAAGAGACGATGGAACAAAGTGACTTGGCATTTGCCAAACATGCCACCCACCAAGCGCAAATCACGCAGCTTAGGCAAGATCAAGAATAGTTAGAGCATCTTTGTCGGCTTAACAAAGAGCGCATTCAGCGTCAGACAACCGAATTGCTTCATAACAATGTGCCTGCGAAGGTTCCAATCCCTCGCGCACATAAAGTAGAAGTGTATGAGAGGCATAACCCCTTGGTACGAGAGAGGTCCACGCGACCTTATCAAGTATTGCCTCCGAGACCTCCTAGACCTGAGCGGGAGGCCACTCCCCGAAACAATGATGGGCACCCTCCGCGGGCACCCACCCATGTGTATAGGTCTCGACCAGCCACTCCTCAGGAAGCTTATGAGGAGTATGAACAAGAAGAAGAGCGGGCTGAAATGCTCTATCAAGGCAGAGGGGGTGCTATCCAGCTACCTCTCAATAGGCCTCAAGTTCCCCGCAACCCACAATGGGAGCAAACTAAGGAGGAAGAAATTAAATCCTCTGATGCATATAAAGCGCTGCTAGAGCACTTAGAGTCTATGGAGATCAAGACTTCTGGGCCCCAAAAGCCCACTTTACGCCAACTCCATAGTCATCCTGTGCATCCGTCAGTGTCGGCACCTCCATACCCGAAACACTTTAAGCTGCCCCAGTTGGCACTCTTTAGAGGGGAGGAGGATGCCCAAGAGCATGTGACTAGATTCCTGAGCCAGTGCTTTGGTATTCAGGACAATGATGCTTTGTTATTAAGAACATTTATAACCACATTCGTAGGCCCTACCTCGGATTGGTTCACCCAATTACCGAAACATAGCATCAGTAACTTGGATCAGCTAGTGGACACGTTCCTCGAACGCTTCACCTTCAACACTAAGAAAAAGGCATCATTAAGTGACCTAGCTAGCCTCAAGCAGTATGAGGAAGAGACCATGGTGGCATACGGGAACCGGTGGAGGACGTTGCTTTCGAAGCTGCCTTACCTCCCTCCCATGTCAGATCTGACCCAAATGTTCTCAAAAAGTTGTTTGAGATCAATCTCCATGCTATTGCAGCTACAACAATATGCCAGTTTAGAGGAAGCTCTGGCGCAAGCCAGAGTCATTGAGGAGATTAAGATACAGGATGGCGAGATCGCCAAACCTAAGAAGAAAGAATGGACAAAGAACACTAAACCAGGGACCACGCAACCGAAACCTGCTGTGGTTAATCAGGTTGCCATCAACGTCCCTAAGCCTGCACAAGCAACACAACCTCAAAAGGCTAACTATCAGGCGGTGCCTCCTAACAACTATGAGAGAGAAAACCAAAGGTAGGAGCAAAATCAATAGCGTCACCCTAGGCGACAATTTACTCCTTACACAGAGTCCAGGGATTCTCTGTTTGACCGCTTGTCAACGGCGAATTTGATCAACCTTCCAGAGATTCAAACTATAGATCCCAATGCACCGAAGCCTAAGGGGTACCGAGAGGACTTGTACTATAGGTTCCACAGGCGTAAGGGACATGATCTTAACGCATGTTGGAAGTTCAAAGGTTTGGTACAAGATCTCATTGACAACAAGACATTGGCGGTGGACAACCCCGTAGCACCAAACAACCAACATATGGGAGTATTCAGAGACCCCTTGCCTGCCCATGAGGCATCGGAAAAACCTCTTCAAGTTAATGAGGTACAATAGAATTGCCCTATGCAGGGATATGTGGGGATGATAAGCATAGTGACTAGGAACAAGAAGTACCCAGGAGCTGCACCCGCGATAGCCACAAGAGAGGTTCCATCGACGTCACAAGCTCAACAATACCCTACGCAACTTCCCCGCCTAGACCAATGGCCATGATTCGAACTAGACTTACCCAAAGTCTAAGGACCACGTCGGCTAGGCTCTCCATATACGAGCTAATTCAATAATCAACGCCCCATCGGGAGGCTCTAATGGAGATTTTAAAAGCAATCGAGCTACAGCCCCATGAAGCGAACTCTTTCAACAATTTTGTGGGACATGTAAAACAATGTACAAAACCAGTCATCACCTTTAGAGAAGATGAATTGAAAATAGTGACTGGTGATGTGGCGGATCCACCCCTGCACGTTATTGCATGGGTCAACGGGATTCCGTATAAGAGAGTGTTGGTGGACACTGGCTCGTCCAGTAATATCATCACTATAGCAGCTCGAAACATTTGAAGTTGCCAGCATCTCACATCGTGGCCTCCACTTACACACTGTGAGCATTCAATGATGCAATCTGCTCGATAGTTGGCACAATTGTCCTACCTATCCAAGTGGGACAAAAGACTATTCATACATTGTGCCACATCTTGGAAGGTGAGATGGCTTATAATATCTTGCTGGGCCGGCCTTGGATTCGGGACATGAAGTGTGTCCCTTCAATAGCTCATCAGTGCCTAAAGTATACATTTGAAGGATAGGTGCATGTAGTCCCAGTGGACTTGGAGCCCTTCAAATACTACAATACAGTGCAATTCATGCCGCAATCGACTCTTCCATCAACACATTTGGATTTTTAGTTGAATCCATCTCAATAGGGTCCGATTCCGTAGGCATCTCCAGTGATTAATCCATCGAGTCCTCAGCCGGGTCCATCTTCTTCCGCTAGTCCTTCCACAATGATGCCACCTACGGTGGCCACATCCAAGGACAAGGGAAAGAAACCCTTAGAAGAAGAACCACCTCTAGTCTCAACCATCTCGACAGAAGAGATGCCTAGCAGAATGGAAGTCGAGACGCCTAGTTCACCCCACATGGAGTGGACTCAGGAAGGACTCCCATTCGCTTCCCCTCAACCACCAACGGTCACCATTGAAATGGCCAGCATGGGCCTGGGGGAGTATCTAGTGAGGAACATTATAGCAACACCCACACTTGAGTCCATGCAAGACATGGGGAGGCCTCGACTCCCCATCGGCTCAGTGGTTCCTTTAGGCTACCCACCCAATCAGACAAACTTTGTTTATGGGGGCCTGGATAATGGCATTGAGATTTGTATGCAAGAAGATGAAGACGAAGAGCCCTTTGTTGAGGATGTCAACTATCTATCCAACCCTAATTTTGCTTTAAGATATCTAGGCCAATGCAATTGGCATGGATATGGGTTGGGTAGGTATGAGCAAGGAGTGCGTGTTCTTTGCCAACCGAGATATCAAATGTCGTATGACAAGTCAGGAGTAGGGTTCAACCACCCCTTGCCCCTAGACATCTTGGTGGAGAACATGCAAGGCCTAGGGATAGGCAACAAGGATGGGTTGGCATCAGATCCATATGCCAATCCTAACACAAACTATACATTGGGAGATTATCTCCCATTGCTAACAACCAACCTTGTTGACCATAACAACCCTTTCCCTTCGGTCGAATAAGGAGAAAATTCAAGGACTCACCCACAAGAGGGATATGGACAAGACCAAGAAGGGTCTTCAGAGGATGAGTCGGAGTATGAGGTAGCACCTTGGGATCCTTTCGAGTCTGATAGCAATCATTCACAAGTATATCCCATGAATGATGATCAGGAAAGCTTCCTGACAATGTTCCCATTGGATGCTCCATTTGAGCATATGCCACCTCAAGAGAATCAGGTCCCCCCGTAGAGAGCGAAACAACCTCGATGGGACCACATTAATTTGCTCGAACAAGATGAGCCTCATATGTCACAAGCAATTGTTGGAGCTAACGAAGGCTTTTGGATCTCTAACAGTGATTACGAAGATGAAACTGAGATGGCCTATCTCAACCACATGCGACAGATGCAACAACGATACCCTTTGGACATAGATGACATGTTTGAACACTTACACATAGGTCCAAGGCATAGGTGGCACCTCAACCCAATGTAGTTATAGCAATTACTGCACCCGCCACTCTAGGTACACAGAGAGCATCTTCCGCCTGGAGACCCTATCAAACCATCAGTGCCTAGGGCGGACCCTGTCTTCGTCTCCGTGCATAGGGCTGATCCATTTGTGCCAGTGCCCACAGAGCCAGATCCGGAGCACAAAGATCATCTAGGATGTCCGAGTTACAACACCCATGGTAATGGAGACCACAATCATTTCATCAACATGATCTCCATTGATCTAACCGCCCCCATCCATGATCCAACCGACCCGACATGGTCATTGTATCTAGATCTAGATGCTATCGACTGGGATCATGCTGACACACCACCATCCCCATCAGAGTATTGGCCTTGCGGAGGAATGTTCCATTTCACCCCAGGATAGACTCAGGATGTCTTCCATGCTGAAGAGGAACCTGATGTTCCAAATGATGATCTAAATTCAGCAAACGATATCCATTTGATCCCAACTCCACACCAGTTGGAGGACGGGTCCCACATGTCGGTCGAGGAGATGACTGACGTAGACATCGGCTCAGATCCAGTGAATTTGCAAATCATCAAGCTGGGGGTAAGTCTATCCCCCAAAGAGCAAGCCGACTACATTGCCCTTCTCAAAGAGAAGAAGGAGGTTTTTGCATGGTCATACAAAGACATGTCGGGACTAGACCCATAGCTAGTCATGCATAATCTAACGCTTGATCCGACAGTCAAGCCAGTAAAGCAAAAACTATGTAAGATGCACCCAACAGTGGCCTTAATGGTCAAATATGAGCTACAAAAGTTGTTGGATGCATAGTTTGTCATCTGCGTGGATTACCCGCCATGGTTGTCTAACATGGTTCCCATCAAGAAGCCCGATGGGAGGATTCGCATATGCACCGATTTTTGAGATCTAAACAAAGCGAGTCCTAAGGATGATTTTCCCTTGCCGAGCATCGACGCATTGGTAGACGCTACAACGGGCCATGAAATGCTTTCCCTCATGGATGGTTTCTCAGGATACAATCAAATTCGTATCAATCCCGAGGACCAACTAAAAATGGCATTCACAATGCCTTGGGGGACATTTTGTTATAAGGTCATGCCTTTTGGCCTTAAAAATGCTGGCGCCACCTACCAACGTGCCATGACGTACATCTTCCATGATTACATGCACAAAACTTTGGAGGATTACATGGATGATTTGTTGGCCAAATCTCTTTTGCGCCATGATCATCTCGATGACTTAAGCAAGATCCTCGATCGCCTCATGGAGCATAAGGTCGGACTAAACCCCAAGAAGTGCGTCTTTGGCGTCACATCTGGAAAGCTCTTGGGTTACATAGTCTCTAAATGAGGAATCGAGGTAGACCCACACAAAGTCAAGGCAATCCTTGAAATGCTTCCCCCAACTACCATCAAGCAGCTCAAGAGTCTACAGGGAAAGGTCGCGTCGATCAAGCGCTTCATAGCGCAGCTATCTGACAAGTGCCGACCCATGAATAAATTATTGCATAAGGGGGTAACATTTCACTGGGATGACGAGTGCCAGTCAGCCTTTGATGACATTAAACAATACTTGGCTTCACCGCCAGTATTGGCACCACCTAGACCAGGAGTGTCATTCTATTTATACATCTCAGCTACTGAGGTGGCACTGGGCGCCATGCTGTCCCAGAAAAATGAACTACACAAAGAACAGGCTACATACTATCTTAGCCGCACCCTGGTCAGTTATGAACTTAACTATGCATACGTTGAGAAGCTCTGCTTGGCAGTGGTGTTTGCTACCAAAAAGCTATGCCACTACATGCTCAAGCAATACGACGTATGTTGTGTCTAAGGAGAATCCATTGCGATACATGATGAGTCATACTTATCATAGTAGCCGCACGACGAAATGGATCATGTTGTTGATGGAGTTTGACATAGAATTCATTGGACAAAAATCCATAAAAGGTCAAGTCATCATCGATCAACTGGCAGAGGCTCCTCTTGAAGATGATCAGCCTCTGACCGTAGAACTACCGGATGATGGGGTTTTTCATGTTTCAGAATCGCCAGATTCTGATGAGCCTGAGTCACAGGCTGACATGACCTTATTCTTTGATGGTTCTAAATGTGAGCAAGGAGGTGGCACGGGAATTGTATTCTTCACTCCACAAGGGGCTCCAATGCCTCTGTCATTTAAATTAGACTTCCCGTGCACCAACAACAATGCAGAATACGAAGCCTTGCTCATAGGTCTTCAGACAACAATCACCATGAACATTAAATGTTTAAACATCTTTGGTGATTCGTTGTTAATTTTCAATCAAGTAAAGGGGATATTCCAATGTAGATGTCCAGTTCTATAGGCCTACAAAGCCCTTGTGGACAAATTCTTGGCACAACTTGAATGGTATGACATCGAGGCACTCCCTCGATCATCGAATCATTTTGCGGATACTATGGCCTCCTTGGGGTCACTAATCCCACAAGACCCTTCTGGTGAAATGACAACCATTCAGGTTAAAACATTATCGCAATCCATGATGGAGCATGCAAGCTCTGACCTAATGCCAGGAATCCACTTGATCCAGATTGAACCATCTCAGGATAGGTTCTCTCGAATCCATGATTGTCTGACTCGAGCCAACTAGGGGTCCTTGTTCTCCCCGACCCCTCTTAATAGCAACACAACGCTATTTTTACAAGTTCTTTCCCGCTCAGCTTTTGCTAGGGATGGACTTCAAGAGGGATTGGCCATTCATACTATCGAGGTTTCTGATCAGCAGGATTGGTACACACCCATTAGGGATTACCTCAAGCTAGGTAACCTCCCACTTGGATTGACACAAGCCATGAAAAGATCATTCAAACAGAAAGTGGCAAAACATGTCTTGTTAGGAGACATTTTGTATCGTCGAAGCTATGAAGGAATCCTCCTCCGTTGCTTGGACCAAGCAAGAGTCCGCTTGGGCGATCACCCAAGCACACGATGGTACATGTGGTGGCCACTTCAGCGGTATGGCCATCGCAAAGCGCATTCTTCGCATGGGCTATTATTGGCCATATTTAGAGCGAGATTGTTGCGCATATGTAAAGAAGTGCATGAAGTGTCAACACCATGCTAATTTGACACACGTACCTTCTCAGGCCTTGCAACCGATCCAATCGGCTTGGCCTTTTTCGTAGTGGGGCTTCGATCTAATCGAAAAGATCTCCCCTGCGTCGTCCGGTCATCACACATTCATCATAATGGCCACAGAGTACTTCACCAAGTGGGTGGAAGCAATTCCGCTAACCTCTACGATTGGATCCCGCATTGCAGAGTTTATTTTGCATAACATCATATGTCATTTTGGTATTCCATCCAAGATCCTGTCGGATAATGGGACATCATTCAAGAATAAAGATGTGCGTGCTTTGACCACAAAGTACAAAATTCAGCATAGTTTTTCAACACCCTATTATCCGTAGGCAAATGGGCAAGCAGAGGCGTCAAACAAAATGCTAGTCGCCATCCTCAAAAAGACCATCACAGACAATCATAAGGATTGGCACATTCAGATCCCGCTTGCCCTATGGGCTTATCGCACTAGCATTCGGATGCCCACTGGGGCAACTCCATTTTCGTTGGTGTATGGCTCCAAGGCAGTCATGCCTCTTGAGTTGGAAATCCCTTCCCTACGCATTTCAATGCAAGAGTTCATCGATGATGACACTGCATGGTAGGCCCGGTTAGACCAACTGACGTTGCTCGATGAATGACGCGTCAATGCTCTCGAGCATTTGCGTATCTATCAAGAGCGACTTAAGAAAGCATACAACATGAAGGTCCACCTAAGGGAATTTTAGGTTGGTGACTTGGTCTTAAAAGAGAACCAATAAAATTCTAATTTGCCATCCCATCTAAGGGACAAGTTCATGGCAAACTGGTTAGGTCCTTATGTCATTGATAGTAGAATAGGACCTGGAACATACCGGCTTGCCTCTCTTGAAGGAATCAAGGAAATAGAACCCTTGAACATCAGTCATTTGAGGCCATTCCACATCTAGAGAGCCATAGTCCAACCAAAAGCTCCAAGGATTCTCACAATCGCTTGGTCAACCCTAAAATGCCCCAAAGGTATCTATAAACCCTTTGGTCAACCCAAATGCTCCAAGGATTCTCATAATCGCTTGGTCAACCCAAAATGCCCCAAAGGTATCTATAAACCCTTTGGTCAACCCAAAAGCTCCAAGGATTCTCATAATCGCTTGGTCAACCCAAAATGCCCCAAAGGTATCTATAAACCCTTTGGTCAACCCAAATGCTCCAAGGATTCTCATAATCGCTTGGTCATCCCAAAATGCTCCAAAGGTATCTATAAACCCTTTGGTCAACCCAAAAGCTCCAAGGGTTACCATAACCGCTTGGTCAAAATAAATATTCAAAAACAAACAAAAACAATAAAATCATCAAAAATAACAAAAAAAATTGCATTTCAATTCCATGCATACTCATAAAAATCAAAATACAAAAATATAGGTTGCATTAGGCATCGCATCCATACATTGCATATTTGCTAGGTCATACAAGTCAAAAGCACCATAGACTGTCATTACTTGGCAATTCCATCATTTTCCACATCAAATCCATTTCATAAATGCATACATCCAGAATAACACCATCGCCATTTTTAGCATTAGTCAGTTGTCTCCTAATGTATATAGGGTTTTCGTCATTCAGCTGTCTTTAAATTTCTAGCCAAAAACTGTACATAGTTAAACAGATTTTACACGGGAAAG
Organism: Wollemia nobilis; assembly: GCA_028583015.1. Classification (NCBI taxonomy): domain Eukaryota; kingdom Viridiplantae; phylum Streptophyta; class Pinopsida; order Araucariales; family Araucariaceae; genus Wollemia; species Wollemia nobilis. The sequence continues at coordinate 2,222,040 of JAQPPZ010016363.1, read as the reverse complement.
TTTTACTTGGATCACGCCTTGTTACGTAGCATCCCAACACAAGTTAAAACACATAAAATAATTCCTAAGTTGTGTGAACGCAAGAGAAACCTACAAAGCAGTCTAGGGTACCATAGGTGAAAGATTAGCCTGTTCATCCCCCTGTGCGAATGGTTCTAGAATGTTGAGAATTGACAAAAGGATGAGCTCTTCCCCATCCATTCCCCCTAATAAATAGTGGTTTTCACCACTACCAAAAATCCCAATCATAGTTGGTCCCCAAAGTTGTAAGGATTCGTACTACACGTCCCTGCCAAGGATGGGTAGTCATCCCCAAGACCTAAAAGGATCAACGCCATTCAAAAACAAAATTCCAACAAACCATCATCACAACCATCTCCACTCACCTTTGGTCTCAAAGTTGTAAGGATTCGTACTACACGTCCCTGAACAGGATGGGTAGTCATCCCCAAGGCCTAAAATATCAATGCCCTTACTTCATAATCTCCATCATCCCCTTGGTTCCCAAAGTCGTAAGGATTCATACTACACGTCCCTGAACAGGATGGGTAGTCATCCCCAAGGCCAACAGGATCAAGGCCATTCACAAGCTCAACCTTACAAAGCTCAAAATACAAAATCAAATAACAGTGGTTATCACCACTATTCAAAATCCTTGCTCAAAAAGAAAAACAAAGAGAAAAATAAATAGTGATTTTCATCACTATATAGACGAGCAAGTATCCTAAACCATTGAGCAAACACACAACCTGAACTTGAATCTCTGGAATTCTCAGCATTCGAAAAACCATCTAGGTGATCCTCATTACGGGTTTGGTGGACAGCCTACCTGGCAATGGCGGTATCCTAACCGCATGACGATATGTCTGTCACATTAGCTTTGCATGTGCAGACCAATGTTTGCATGTGGATGAGCTAGCTTATGGTACCTTAGATTGTCCCATGGATTAATCTTGCTAAATACAACAACGGAGTTAGTGGAGCTAATTAGGTGATCCTCAGTACAGGTTTGGTTGATAGCCTATCTGCACTCGGCGGTATCCTGACAAATACCACATAAACGAACTCAATTGCACACACAGGGATGTGAAATAACTTGGTTAAATTCAAGTCGGATTTATACCTTGTTCAAAAGTCTTGCGAGATAAATGTAGAGTCTTGGCTAGTTAGTTAAAATATCTGAATCTCAGAAAAGCTTAACTACATTTTAAAACAACTGGTACATTTCATTCCGTACATCACCATCAAAAAATATGCAAAATACAAAAACAAAGTTTTCACATGCAAAGTCATTCCACAAAGTCATCCCATTAGTACAGCAAGTCAGTCAAATCTTGCATAGTCTATGGTGCATCGACAAGTTATCAACAACTCATTTCATTCATTCCATTTGCATACATCATACAAATTAGAAACATCGCATTCATAATCGCATTTGCATACATCAATGTAAATACATGTACATAAAAACAAACCATGAAAAGTGCATAAACACCAAAAAAGAGTCATCTGTATATATATCATCAAAAATGCTCATAGGCTACAATGAACCGGTCCTCTGACCTCGCAACAAAAGCCAAAAACTCAAAACCCCCAAGCCTAGGGCATCGGCCACCATGATCATGTAGGATCGGTGCGACGGGAACTACCCCCATGGTGTGGGTCCTATGGGACCTCTCAGGGTGACTCCTACTTGCCCCTACATCATGCTCACTAGTGCCCCCTCATCTAGTCACCTACGATGAGATGATGCTGACTCGATCGCTGTCTCTCATCCGACGTGAAGAGCCACCTCTAGGGCTCAGGTATCCACCCACCAAGGTGGATAATCTCTCCCTCCATATCCATCTGATGTCGATTCCCACTCTACCTCCCATCGATGGTAGTAAGCTACTACGTCATCATGCTGTGCTAGCTGCATCCGTAGGAGATCCCTCTCTCGCAGCATCGGTATCCCCCTCTTCCGGTGGGATGTAGCCCATGCATTCTCCCACTCTACCAGCTGAGTCCATAGGAGATCTCTCTCCTACAAAGCCTCTCCCAGCTCCCCATCTCGTCTCCATAGTAGGTCCTCCAATCATGCTATCTCGGCCATGTCTTGCCTCCACATCCTCCGAACCTCCCGAGGCATAGGCGAATCTGGATACCCTCTGCTCCCACTACTTTAGAGACGTCCTGCATCTCCGCTGATCCGGTACCCCAAACTCCCCTCCAACATCCTCAACCTCCACCATGTCTGCATCATCCGAGGAACACCCCAACCCTCATCCGGTGCCTCTGTACCCTCATCCCCTACTACACCCCCTAGAGGCCCTTCACCTCGCCATCCGTAGAGTCCACCATTGCTCATACTCGGTAGTAACCCCGATGTCATCCACATCTGGGACGTCAATAGTCGTATCTGAATCCTCGCCAAGTGGTGCAATGACTGGCCGGTCTAGAGTCCTCTCATCCCCTCGACGTCGATAGACCACGGGCTCACCAGGCATCCCCTGGTGCACCTCAAACTGTCGGGTCACCCAATCGTATGGGAAGAACTCCTACTCAGTCCCATGCCTCCCAATCAGCCACCGCCCCCTCCGTACCCACTAGAGCCACTCTCCAACCTCAGCCAGCCGGACAGTCCCGGTAGGGGTGCCAGAACACCTCCCCTGGAGTAAGCCGAGCGAAGGCATCGACATAGTGCCCTACGACACCTGCCCATCATCGACTCTGTCCCTGCTCCTCCGACCTCCACCATAGTACCCCGTATCCAATCTCTCGGTCTACCATCTCCACCTGTGTCATCCAGGGCAGCCCCGTCGGCCTCTCCACTGCTATGTGCTGCCAAGCCCAACACTACAACAAGTAGCTACAACTGATCCCCTTTCGCTTTCGATAGCGGACCTCGTACAACTCATCATAGAGCTATGCCAGTAGAGTCTATCCCCATCTCATAATCATCGAAGCATCTGTCGGACACTCCACCAACCTGAACACCACCTCTAGCAGGTTCCACGGGAACCTCACGCTCGACGAGTCGGGAAGCAACATGTTGGAAATGAGGCCCATGAGTAATGCGTGCCTCACTCCCAACACACCCCTCTCTAGCCACCATCGAACCAGTATGCCACCAATCTGGTAGTCGCTCTCCGCCCTCTCCATGGGGCTCTCCACACCCAACTCCTCCCCATGCCCAAAATAGCGTATCAGTATTGTTGTCCTCCGATCCCGTGATGTCATCCGGATCGACAGTCCATCTATTGGAATCCGAAGAATCCGATAGACATCCTCCAAGGTCACCGTCATCTCCCTTGTTGGGAGATGGAAGGTATTGGTCCGGGGATCCCACAGGTTGATCAGGGCCATCAGATAGGCCCGATCCCCGACCACCGGCTCCAGTCGAGTCACCCGCTTGAGCCCAAGGGCGTCAAGCCGGTCCCGAGTCACCAAAGTCAGTGCCACACGTGCTTCAATGAAAATAGTAGGCACCCGGTATCGGCTCTTCACAACCTACAAAAGAAAACAACATAAAAACATTAAAACAATGAAAAAATTGTACAACACTAACACTGAATATACAACAATGCAGCAAAATGTACAACACAAAAACAAAATAGTAATAACAAAATTCAAAATTAATTTGTTAGATCTAGGGTTTTTAACTCTAACTGATAAATTAACAACAAAAAAATTACAAAACAAAAAATATTTGTCAGCTTTAGGGTTTTCAATTTAACGATAAATTAAAAAAAAATTCAAAAACCTAATTTGTCAGATCTAGGGTTTTTAACTCTAACTGATAAATTAACAAAAAAAAAATCATTGGTCTGTTTTAGGGTTTTTAACTCTAACTGATCAATTCAAAAACAAACAAAAATAGTCACAAAATAATTTTTAGACCTAGGGTTTTTAACTTTAAACTAGAAAATTAAAAACACAAAAACAACAAATAACTAGGGTTGAGCTACGTTTTTACGTTCAGTTTTACCCTACGTTTCTCACCTAAGTTTTGAACTTTGTTCAATTCGGGTTAAGTGAGGTTTTAAGTTATGTTCTAAACTAAGTTTTTTAGCTCAGTTTTCAATTAAATTTTGATCTTTGTTTGACTAGGGTTATACTAAGTTTTAAACCAAGTGATTAATTTTGATAGACTAGGGTTTCATTTTTAACCTTAAACAACAAAATAAACAAAAAAAACAAGAAATAAGCAAATTATATTTCCAATTGCAACACAAAATAATAAAGAGGAAGGGCACTCACTGGTATCGCTTCGGCTCTGCCGCTCGATCCGGTGTGTGCACTCATGGTCGCAAGAAAAATTTGGTAGCGCTTCGCTTCATAGAATTGACCTCCTCCTCCTTAGAGCTCCAAATCGCCAAGAAAAACAAATGCAAATGAGCCCAAAACTCAGTTTTGGCCTTTAAAAAGGATTTTTGAGCTTGTACTCATTCCCCCTGGGATGAGCACTCTAGTTAGCGCTCATCCCACCCTGGGATGAATACTAAATAGGAATTCGTCCCACCCAGGGATGAATACAGAGCAAAAATTTCAAAAACAACAAAAAAGCACAAAATGCACCAAAAACAAGCCCTAAAAGTGTCCGATAAGAGTGCTTTTGCACTTGACATTTCGGGCATGCAAAATAGATGTCGGGGTCACAAATCCTCACTATCCTATTCCCTAAGAAGGCTACCATAGCCGGACCGCTCCACGGGAAGACGGATTTTTGAGAATTTCATCCCCAAACGACGTCACCAAAACGGGTCAAAACCCATCCAAAAATAGCAATAACATTGCCGAACGAAGGCGCTTTTGCGCCTGACATTCTTGGCATCCAAAATAGACGTTGGGGTTACAAATTGTCACTATCCTACTCCCTAAGAAGGCTACCATAGCCGGACCGCTCCACGGGAGGACGGATTTTTGACAATTTTTAGCTCCAAAATGCGTCACAAAAAGGGTTCACACCCACCAAAAATAGGTCGAATGTTCGGAAACCGCTTTCGCATTCAATGGTAAACAACTGAAGGCACCCTTACCTAAGTCATCTTGGGTCAAGCGACTCATCGCTTTTCTCATGTCGGTCATTCCCTCATCGATTCGTCGCTTGAGGGGGTAGTCACACTTAGTCGCCAATCAACAACAACATACCCAATCAAGGAAATGACACGCATTCAAAGGATCATTGACAAAGACAATCGCGCCCTTGCTTGGGGCAGCAAACAAGCAATAATCACAAGCTGATCAAACACTTGGCATTCGTGAATCATGAACTCAAGGTTCCCATAGACAAAAGGTTGCGCCCTTTGCCTATTCATGACTGATCAATGTCCAAGCTCAAGTAACACCTCACCGAACAAGGTTAACACTTGAATTAAGTTCCTTAGCTCGTCGAAGCAAGGATTCAAGAATGCGTGCCCTTTCCATACTTGGGGCATCAAGAGTTGGTTAGGTTACTGAGAAACCCTAATCATTAGTGCTTTGGTTATCTATTTTTGCTCGATGCTCTGCCTTGCACAACGCTTCCCAAAAAGGGGCATCTGTAGACACCAAAACAACACCAATCCGATTATGTGACAACAAGCGCTGATCGCATTGACACACACAGCCCCTAGGGCAGCCCCCAGAGGTTAAACAGTGGTCCTAACCACTTCCAAAAGTAGTTTTAGAGGTCAGAGGTCAATTTGGCACCTTGCTCTCTACTCGTCCCACCCAGGGATGAATACAAACTGGCATTCGTCCCACCCAGGGACGAATATCAACATTCGCCCCAAGGTGAGGCGAATAGCAAGTTTGACTGGCAAAAATTCAAACCTCGGTAACTCCGCCAGTTAACTGAGGCTTCAGGCCATGCAATTGCGAGGAATAGCTTTTATTCAAGAAGAGAGACTTCAGTTATGAATGTCTTTATTTTAGAAACCTCATGCAAGGAGATTCTAAATCAGGGAATTAGCTTTTCTCTGAAAATAGGAAAACAACTCAAGTGGCGCCCTCGCATGCGCAATTCAAACAGAGAGACCCTAAGGTCTATAAATTGGTGAGTTTTCTCACCCAAAAGATATACAGAGAAGGAGCATTTGAGCAACGAAGTGCTGCCAATTTACATACCTACTTGCGATTTGTGCCTTCACATCCTTAATCTCTCATTCGAAAGGGAGGTTATTGGGTGACTATTGGAAGCACGAATCCGGACCCAAAACCCAATTTTTGGCCACAAAAATCCACAAAATTTGTCGACAACACCCCATAATCAGTTTTGGACCCATCCCAAGTGGATTGGTGCCGAAACAGATGTCTCAAACGGTGGGCGTCCCTGCCCCGGCGCTCCCCAAACTATCACAAGTCCTATTCGCCCCACCCCGGGATGATTAGAAATCTGTGATATATTTCTCTAGTTTTTCTTTTGCATTTTATTCTAGATATGTTAAATAGGTTACAGTTTAAATTTCATTTCATTCTGAGCAATTTTGACCAGGTTTTTGTCATTTCTCGCCTTCACTAACTTGCAGATGGCACCAAAAAAATCTGGGTCCTAGAGGCAAAATTGGAGAAATCTGACCATCTGGGTCTTCCCAAAACACCCCCAATTAGCTAACCCCAACTTTGTAGGTCATTTGGAGCTTCCTAAGCAGGACATTGAAGAGGGTGCTTTCTGACAAGTTGTTGCAGGCCTATTCGTCCCACCCTGGAGCGAATACAAATCTGTGAGGAATTTCTAGACTGTTCTTTTTGCAGTGGTCTTCTGGTAACATATTTATGCTTCTGTCAAAATTTTAGGTCAATCCGAGGTCATTTGATAATCGTTTTAATATTTTCATGCATATACTGACAGTAGGCCTTGGGAAATACATGCTTTATTCTATCCGCAGGTGCTACTAATATTTTCTGTTTCTTTGAACGCAGGTTTCCGACATCAGAGGAGCAGGAAGGAGCAAAGAATCACATACACAAGCGGCGGTGACGTTTTGGTCCGCCCATCTTACATGTGGGCACGCGGAAGAAGGATTGTTATCCATGGATGTTGTGACAAGAAACATATTTGACGCTCCTATCCCCTAAAAAGGAAGGAGACGTATTGTAACACAACTTAAAAAGCGTATCAATAAAGAGATTACCATATTTCATATTGCTTTTATCTTGTGTCAATTCGTATATGTTCTTTCTTGTTCTTTCTTGTGGCATATTCCTTTTTGTTTCCGTATCCTCGTTGTTGTTACCAAAAAGTGCCATCGTGATTGCTGGTTGTATGTTGATTATGGGTTCTCGCCAAAATGTATCTTACGCCTATTTATGGAAGAGGAAGTTGATGTTGCATTTAAGGAAATATTATTAAGGTGAACGGATGCAACAACTTACATATGAGGGCCAAAAAGTCATAGTTGACGTTTACCAGAGGAATTGTTGCCACCATTAGGTGAAGTACATAGACATTGTTGGGGACCTAATTGTCATGAAACATAGTTGTTGTTTGATGGAGCCCATAGCTGCATGCCAAGAAATATTATTATTTGCTGACAGAAGGAAATTAATGTTGTTAATTTTGTTGATCGATAAGTGCTACCTATGTCACAGAGGTCGAGGGAAGTTATCACTGTCGCAATTAGAAAAATATTGTTGTGGAGGCATGTCAAGAAGTATTATCATCGATTTTTTCTAGAGGAATCATGGCCATCAAGATACGAAAGGTCACAAATGCAAGGGTTCCTGTTTGACTTGTTTATATTTGGTGGTATGATTTTACTTGATTACAAAATTGTGGCAGCATGCACACTTAGCCCGAGCAAGGACACAATTTATTTTGGATAAGTAATGGAAGAACTTGATTTTTCCACCATGCAATCACAGATGACATCAGAATTTATGAGCACAGACGAACAATGTGGGTAATATATTTTATTTTCTGGGATAAATATAGTTTGATTCAGCCAATTTTTTTTGATGATTTGTGCTTGGACGATGGGGATTTCCCTTCATACCTAGAGATCGATCCAGACACTATTTTAGAATAGATGTGGTGTATAGAAGACATGGAGACTTTATCTCAGGCATAATTTACAAGGGTTTGGAAGCGTGACTTGCTTTCTGTCAGTGTAGCATGGCCGTGTATCCAAGTATTTGGATGGTCATGGCATGGTGGACCAGTTACCAAAGAAATATACATTGCACGCAATATCTCAGTTTAAACAAGGAAAAACACATAATCGAAAATATGGGTTTAAGGTTTATATTATGTAATTATTTTATGTGATTTAATTTTAGTCCTGTAAAATATAAGATATATGATGGCGACGTATGTTTAAGTTAGAATTTTGGTTAAATAAATTCTGGTGGAGCTTTGAAAATTCATTTTAAGGCATGGGGAGCGAATTCAGAAACAAATGTAACGGGTTGGCAATGAATTTTTTGAAATGAAGAGAATCAAATTTTTGAGTTATAAAGATAATATTAAAATGATAAAAGAGGGTTGGACATCCTGGCAGAGCGGGAGAAGGCTAAAGTCTGCATCCTGAAGAAAACAATAGTATAGATTCTAGAAAGATCAGCTTTACTGTAACATTTTAGATTATTATATCAATGTTTTATATTCGAACTTGTGCAAAGTCTGGGTTTGTGTGTTAGTAAAATCATTCATATAATAGTAAATTTAAAATTTCCTTGAAGATTGCATCAGGGTATTGTCCCATTGTGATGATTCTGGTGGGCAATATTTATGGTTTTACTTTTATGAAGTATGTTCAAGTTTCTGTATGCATTGTCCAAAGTTCAAAGCAAGTTTTCTCTTCATTAAAACTTTTTAAGCCTAGTTCCTGCGCTATAATATTGGATTATATAACTAGGTTACAAAATAAAGGTACTTTTAAGATATTTAATTTAAGGAATATCTGGGAAGGGTAAAAGATAAGTGATTGTTTCGATTGCTCATCTTAAATTTCATAAGATTGGGAGGATTGAAACTGATATCTTACAGACGTAAATGTGGTTGTGGATGAAATTGTTATTATGTGGAAGTGAATTCAGATTTTTGAAATATAGAACAATTTGGGTCATTTAAGGATAAAATCCAAAATACATATTTTTTTTTTAAATATCATATTTACTTTGAAGATATTTAATTTCATAAATATAATTCAAAGTTAAATATTGCAATAAAAATATTTGCCTAATAAGCTTTGGTTTATCATAAAGTAAAGTTATTAGTTTAATTCTATATTAAGCCCTGTGTTAGGCCATTGAAAGAGCATTAATATTTATAAATGGGGCAAGACATTGTTGAAACTTGTTCACCTTTTCATGTTACATATATAATTCATAAAGAGGACTAGACAAATAGTGTTTCACATTTAATAGACCTTTTTGAAGCCAGAATTAATGATACAATTATTATGTTTAAAGTTTATTAATTTTATTCAATTTTCATTTAACTTTGACTTTGTAAGAGTTAATTGAGAGTTAATTTTAAAAAAAAAAATGTTATATTCAGGATGAATTTATTTGGAGCATTTTTGAGATATTAGAATTGATGAAATGAAATGAAGTTTAGTGTAATTTAATTTAAAGCCCTAAAATAAGCTTTATTTCAACAATGGATTAAACTGATATGAAAGTACATATTTTATATGATGAATTCGAGATCATTTACCTAATTTCAGGCCCCTTGTAAATAGTAGTTCACAAATCCAAGAGTTATTCAAGTACTCATTGATGTATACATATATGAAACGTTAGATATAACATAAGAACCTTGGAGATATATAATATTCTTTGCAAGAGAAAATCATAATTCTGAGTTTATCGGGTGGTTTTGTAACTGGAAAAAATCACACCTCAACAAATTGGTGCTAGGAGGGCTTGAAAGGTAAATATTGGATTTTCATTTAAAATCATTCAAATCTCAGTTTTTTTCTTTAAAAAAATTACAAATCGGTGTTATTTAATGCCAAGGTTTAATTGATGCATATCTTTTTATAAATTGATCAGTCATTTCATGCTTAGTTGCAAAATATATTTCTTTGATTAATAAGATTGGCATTGAATTTTTTGTCCTTTGAAGTTCACTAATGGCACCGCTTACTTCAGTAAAGCAAATAATGGCATCTTGGATAGGTGATTATTATAGCAGTTTAAACATGCATATTCATCAAATTCCTGAAGGGATAGAAGTTTGTTTACCTAGATTTAGGCATAATTTGGATCAAGATAAGGAACATATTCAAAGATACAAGAGTGTGTTAAATCATTTGCAGCTTATGCAAGGATATATTCCTTGTAGATTATTTTTATACCCATTGGATGAAGTTGTGCTTAAGTGGTACATACAATTACCAGTAAGGTCTGCTACTTCTTGGGCTAAACTAGAAAATGTATTTCTCAAACATTTTGGAAAGTTAGATGACCCAAGTATGATGTTAAATCAATTTTTCTCCATCCATAAGATATTTTACGAACCCATGAGATCATTTAATGATAAATTACATAGGTTGTATACTGAGGTGGGGATGTATTATATCATTTCAAAAGAAAGAGCTACTCAAATATACATGGGAACCTTAGATCATGTCAAATCTATGTTTTTTGGTGAAGTTCTTAAAATACATCATTGCCTAGAGCTTACAATGAGGCAGTAACATTTGAATAACAATTGACATCTCAAGGTGTTAATATGGAACAACTATACAAACTTAGACCTAAAATTCATGATCAAGGACCACAAATGGGTTAGGTTGATACTGTTGGTTTATATGTCACAACTTCATTAGATGTTGAGAATGAGGTACAAGTTTCTGATTCAATACCCATTAATAAACATTATGATAATCAAGTTGATCAAAATATAGAAACCAACTTAGAACCATTATTCACAAAAGAGTATTGGGATGATCTTATAAAATAAAATACATAAATTGATCCCACTGAAGAAACTTTTATCTTACCAAAATATGAATCTGAGGAAGATGAATTCTTTGAAATTGAGGAGGATGAATCTAAGAAAGATGATTTTTTTGAAATTAAATATTATGAACATGAAAATGAATTCGAAGAATATATAGAAGAAATGATAGATTTTCATCATTTGTTTCAGGAGGATAATGAGTGTGATGTTTCAGATCATGAAGAAGAATTATTCACTTTATTCACAATTTCCAAAGAAGTTCTTATCTTAGATGATGTGCAGGAAATTGAAATCCTTATGTCACTTAAGGATTCTACAATGCTCATACAGCAAGAAATTAGTAGCTCTTCATCTCAGGTGATTGATAAATGTGAATATGAAAAATAAATTATAGACCTATCTGAAGTTTGCACAAAAGATATGGAGGTTAAAATTGATATCTTACATGAAGAGTCTACAACTCTTGTGCAGTCAAAGAATCACCTGTTTTCTTAAGCCATGATAAAATTGCATCCCTTAGCTTCATAAGATAATTATTATAATGGATGGGGTATGTATGATGAATAATTATTTTCTCATACTTCTATTGATAAAATATTTGTTTCATTTGACATGCAGGATGTCGAAACTTCTATTTCAAAATAAGATTTCGCAATTTCTACAAAATCAAAAAATGACATGTCAATTGTAGAAATAGAGAAAGTTCCAAACGTGGATCACTTTGAATATGAATTTATTGAACACCTTGTTGAAATTGAATAAATGGTAAATGTTTCTTATGAATCGTTTGTTAATAATGAGGAAGAGGTAAAGTCATCTCTTTTACCCATGATTAATGAAAATTTGAGTACAAATTCACATAAATGTTTTGGATTTAATGTTGGTAATAACCTAAAGGAAAATGCTAATCTATTTGAAGTAACTTAGGTGGTTGATCAAGAAAATTTGTTATTTAGCACATCTTGTGATCAGTCAGACTTGTGGTTTGAAAAGGATGGGCATACGTTTAATTGGGTGCCTAATTTTGGTGTCTTTAACAAACAGGTATTTGATGAAGATGAAGAACTACAAGGTGACCATGATGGAGACCATGATGAAAAGGAAAAAGTGACAAATACTCATCAAATCTTGGTAAATACTAATAATGATGTGTTGAGTATAGATGATGAAGTAAAATCTTCACCTTTCTCATTCGTTATAAAATTTTCAAGTAATGGTATACATGATAAGTTTTTGGACGCTAAGGCTATCAATGATGAAATGTCAAATATCATTAAAAAAATTGGAGACAATTTTTAAAAATTTTGCCATAAATGAAATGAAGGAAAATATATTTGAAATGCTTAATCAAATTCATGAGCAATCAAATAGTGAATCTAGGATGCAAATTTTTAATGATCTTCTTATATCATATATCCTAGGTGTTTTTCAATTCTCGAATGATTGTAATTGCTTTAAAAACTTTGAAAGTGACTTGAATTTGAAATTTTTAGAAATAGGTTCTTATTTACAAGATCTCCTATTTGAAAAAGGGAGCCTAGTTTTAAATTATGAATCAAAGTGTGAAATTTACACCTTTTTGAATAAGCAAATGATAATCGAAGATCATGTAATTGCCTATAAGGTTAATGAATCAAATCTTGAACATAGAATTGCTTATAAGTTTGAATCAAATCAGTGGGGTGTGAAAGACAAAATGAAGGTTGCATGGTTCTACTTAATCTTGTTTTGGTTGGATTTGTGTAAAGCTTGGAATGCAAATCATGAGATATGTCTTTTAATATGTGCTTATCATTTTTAGGATCCAAGGAAAGGATGGTAGAAATTTTGCAGTATCTTGTACATATACTTATCAAAGTCAATTCAAGTAAATTTGTTGGTTGATATATTTGTCCAAAGTGATGTTTGTTTTCTCGATAATCATGTTGGTTAAGTGATGTCTTTATTTTTATATATTTTTGTTATGTCCTTTGTTAAGAGTGGTTTTGTTATTTTATTCTTATGTTAGATTGGTTTTATAATATGTTATCTTTTTATTAGATGTTTATTTTATTTTATTTTAATGTTATGTGCTTAACTGATGTTAGTTATATGTTATTATATTATTTAATTTTATTTTTGTTTGTTTCATTTAGGTTACATTGTGTTAGTTTTGTTTTAATGTTAGCCATTTGTGCGTTCGTTCGTTTTATATGTATTTCAGTGTAAATATTGTTGGGTTTGTTATTTGTTTGTTTTATTTGAGTTTAGAATAGATTAATTTGAAAGTTAGGTTATATTTTATTAAAGTTTTTGTGCTTAATATTCGCAGGGTCTATGGTGAGGCGTAGGATGGGCAATGAAATAAACTCGGCGAGGTGTTTAGATATTTACCTAAGGTTCAAAAATTGTAGAACTATCGAAATCATAATAAGCGATACGCGTCTATTCTAGCAGGAAACGAATGTTGGTTAGGTTTCAAAGTAACTCTAAAAAGAGCTTAAACCCGGTAGCCAAGGTGAAGTGGTTCCCGCAACCCCAGGTGAGATCGATTTCAGGCGAGTCTTGCGATTTCTAACATGAAAGACATATTCACGATGATGAGATATTAAGACGAGTTAAAAACCATTTATGGCTTATGCGGAGCACATGATTAGGAAAAGAGGGTCAAATGAATTAATCACGAAAGGACATCTAAGGTTGGTAAGATTGTTAGTCAGGGATTAAAATTCACATGGCAGATATAGGTTGGAACAACTTTAGCCCAAGTAAGTATGTTTGAGGTAAGCAGATGATGTTCTCTATGATATTATGATGGACACAAGGTCACATAATAATGCAGTATATAAGGCCATTGTATACGTGGTATGATACTTGCCGATGTTGCTAGCTGTTGGAATCATGATAAAACAAAGGGATTAAATACTTAATGTTAGAGGTGAATTCCGGGTTTGTAGGCGATGAATGTGATGGCATAAAGATTTGAGAGGTGCAGTATAGTTACAGCGTACAAGAAAATGACAATGTACGTGGCATGGTTCCCGGGATAAAATGAGTGTCATGATATGAAGGTTGCAGTGTTGCATGGTGAATCTATTTGTTGGAAGAGATATGTGTTATTTGATACATTGTTGACATTTTGTAAAAATTGGAGTACATTATATGAGAGAATGCTTCCTGGAAAAGGTCACTGTAGTTACCAGAAAGTGTCGTCGTGATTGCTGGTTGTATGTTGATTAATGGTTCTTGTCAGAATGTTTCTTGCACCCATTTATAGAAGAGTAAGTTGTTGCATTTAGTAAAATATTATTATGGTGAATAGACGTAGCAACTACCATATGAGGGCCGAAAAGTCATAGTTTATGCTTTCCAGAGGAATTGTTGCTGCCATTAGGTGAAGTACGTAGACATTGTTGGGGACCTAATTGCCGTGAAATGCAGTTGTTTTATGGAGCCCATAGCTGCATGCCAAGAAATATTATTTGCTGATAAAAGGAAATTAATGTTGTTAATGTTGTTGACCAGCAAGTGCTACCTATATCATAGAGGACGACGGAAGTTATCGTTGTCACAATTAGAAAATTGTTGTTATGGTGGCATGCCAGGAAGTATTATCGTCAACATTTTCTAGAGGAACCGTGGCCATAAAGATATGAAAGGTGACACATGCGAGGGTTCCTGTTTGACATGTTTATATTTGGTGGTATGATTTTACCTGATTACAAAATTGTGGCAGCATGCACATGCAGCCCAAGCAAGGCCAGAATTTATTTTGGATAAGAAATGGAAGAGCATGATATTTCCACCATGCAATCGCGGATGACATCAGAATTTGCGAGCACGGACAAACAGTGTGGGTAATATATTTTATTTTCTAGGATAAATATAGTTTGATTCAGCCAGCTATTTTGATTATTTGTGCCTGGAGGATGGGGATTTCTCTTCAGACCTAGAGATCGATCCAGACACTATTTTAGAAAATATGTTGTGTATAGAAGACATGGATACTTTGTCTTAGGCATAATTTACAAGGGTTTGGAAGCGCGACTTTATTTACGTCAGTGTAGCATGGCCATGTATCCAGGTATTTGGATGGTCACGGCATGGTGTACCAGTTACCAAAGAAATATTCATTGTACACAATATCTCGGTTTGGCCAGGGAAAAATGCATAATCGAAAATATGCGTTTAAGGTTTATATTATGTAATTATTTTATGTGATTTAATTTTAGTCATGTAAAATATAAGATATATGACGGTGACGTATGTTTAAGTTAGAATTTTGGTTAAATAAATTCTGGTGGAGCTTTGTAAATTCATTTTAAGGCATGGGGAACGAATTCAAAAACGAATGTAACGGGTTGGCAACAATTTTTTTGAAACGAAGAGAACGAAATTGTTGAGTTATAAAAAGAAGATTAAAATGAGAAAAGAGGGTCGGACATCCTGGCAGAGCGGGAGAAGGCTAAAGTCTGCATCCTAAAGAAAACATCAGTACATATTCTAGAAATATAAGGTTTACTGTAACATTTTAGATTATTATATCAATGTTTTATATTCGAACTTGTGCAAAGTCTGGATTTGGTTGTTAGTAAAATCATTCATATAATAGTAAATTCAAAATTTCCTTGAAGATTGCATCAGGGTATTGTCCCATTGTGATGATTCTAGTGGGCAATATTTCTGGTTTTACTTTCTGAAGTCCGTTCAAGTTTATGTATGCATTGTCCGAAGTTCAAAGCAAGTTTTCTCTTCATTAAAACTTTTTGAAATTTATTTTTTTTCTTTTATTTATATACATTAAGCCTAGTTCCTGTGCTATAAGGTTGGATTATATAACTAGGTTGCAGAATAAATATACTTTTAAGATATTTAATTTATGGAATATCTGGGAAGGGTAAAAGATAAGTGATTGTTTCGATTGCCCATCTTAAATTTCATAAGATTGGGAGGATTGAAACTGATATCTTACAGACATAAATGTGGTTGTGGATGAAATTGTTATTCTGTGGAAGTGAATTCAGATTTTTGAAATACAGAACAATTTGGGTCATTTAAGTATAAAATCCAAAATAATTTTTTTTTTTTTTTAAATCTTGAAGATATTTAATTTCATAAATATAGTTCAAATTTAATTATTGCAACAAAAATATTTGCTTTTAAGCTTTTTTTTATCATAAACTAAAGTTATGAGTTTAACTCTATATTAAGCCTTGTGTTAGTCCATTGAAAGAGCATTAATATTTATAAATGGGGTAAGACATTGTTGAAACTTGTTTACCTTTTGATGTTACATATATAATTCATAAAAAGGACTGAACAAATAGTGTTTCAAATTTAATAGACCTTTTTGAAACTAGAATTAATGATACAATTAGTATGCTTAAGGTTTATTAATTTTATTCAATTTTCATTTAACTTTGATTTTGTAAGAGTTAATTGAGAGTTAATTTATAAATGAAATGCTATATTCAGGATGAATTTATTTGGATATTTTTTGAGATATTAGAATTGATGAAATGAAATGAATTTTAGTGTACTTTAATTTAAATCCCTAAAATGAACTTTATTTCAACAATGGATTAAAATAATATGAAAGTACATGTTTTATATGATGAATTCGAGATCATTTACCTAATTTCAGGCCTCTTGTAAATAGTAGTTCACAAATCCAAGAGTTATTCAAGTACTCATTGATGTATACATATATGAAACATTAGATATAAAATAAGAACCTTGGAGATATATAATATTATTTGCTATAGAGAATCATAATTATGAGTTTATCGGGTGGTTTTGTGACTGGACAAAATCACACTTCAACATGTCTTAAATATGTCCTTAAGCCTTAACATAAAGCTTGATCCAAACATTAATCAACTCTACTTATATTTCCCCCAAGCCTTAACACAAAGGTTGAAAAAATCATAAATCAACCCTGCTTAGATTTACCCCAAGCCTTAACACAAGGCTTGAAAAAATAAATCAATCAACTCTGCTCTCAAGTCTTCACAAAGACTAACTTCAAATATACCTTCAAGTTATCTCAATAACTTGCTCTAATATACCTTCCAGTCCTTTAAAGGACTTGCTCAATCTTCTCTCAAGTCTTCACCAAGACTTGCTTCAAATTTTCCTTCAAGTCCTCTCAAAAACTTGCTCAATATGCTCTCAATTCTTCACCAAGACTTGCTTAAAATATTCCTTCAAGTCCTCTCAATAACTTGCTCAATATGATATTAAGTATTCACCAATACTTGCTTCAAATATGCTTTCAAGTCCTCTCAATAACTTGCTCTAATCTGCCTTCAAGTCCTCTCAAGGACTTTCTCAATCTACTCTCAAGTCTTCACCCAAACTTGCTTCAAATGTGCCTTCAAGACTTCTCAAATACTTGCTCAAATCTATTCAAACACATGCTCAAAACATCTCACAAGATATGCTCAATTAATCTCAAATCTTGCACACAATGCTACCAATTTTTTTGTCTTATCTTCAAGGTAACTCCTTTAACATGAATCAGTTTAGACATATTCTATTTAGAATTGATTTAACCTATGGAACATATAGAGTATTATGTAATCTATCAAAAACTCAATATGTTCTACTCAATCATTAATTCTATAACTTCCAAAAATCTAATTTCTAATGTTTGCACATTTACTTTCAATATCACTCAAAACAAATGCTCAATAATTTCACTCAATCATTCAACCAATGAAACACAACTTGCTTACAAACCCTAAACAAGTTTTTTCATACTTCTTCAAACAAAGAACACAATGTGGGTCTCAAACCCTAAATCAAATAATCTTTAATCCCTATCTCAAATATTATCTAAACATTCACCAATGAAGCATATAAAAACTCACTCAAATATTTCCAACAATACTTATCAAACAATCCTTTTCACTCCATATTATGTTTTACAACATTCATTTCAACAACAACTTCAAACAAAGTATGATGTCCCCATACCTTTTTTCTTGGATGGAGATATATCTTCAAAACCTTTATTATAACCACAACCAATTCCTTTTGTTACACTTCCAAGGTTAGATAACAATAGTCTATCTCAAAACCTCAAAATGAATATTTCACAACATTCACAAAATATTCCTTCCAAAATGTGCTTAGTGAAATCTAAAAAATATACTCTAGAACCTTTCTTTTGGTCTCAAGGAAAATGCATTAAATTTTCATCATAAGCCCACAAATACTCTTCTTCATAATGCAAAAAGGTACAATAAAATTCAAACCAATTTTACACCTTATAACTCCTAATATTACAAATTAAATAAACCCAACAAGAACATAAATCACACAATTAGTTTTTCACTATTTCACCTTTTAACTCCTTTCTTAAAAATATTTTCAATCAAACTATTATACTCCAAATCCCTTTTCAAAATAACACCACATACTTTATTTCATTCATCCCTTTTATCAAAATTAAAAATGTTTACCTTATAACTCCCAAAGCAATTTCACTTATTTCCCTTTCATGATTTTGAAACCTCAAAGTCAAATCACATATTTCAAGACCATAGAAGCACATCAATTAAAAGGCATATATTTTAATATTCTACCTGCAAAAAATATTGCACAAGTCTCAACGACCAATGCCCAATCTTGAAACCGTAACCTAAGCCACCACAATGCCTTAGCCTAATGCTATACTGCCACCTGGGCTACACGCCTGCACGAAACCAAATGCCCATAAGTTCGTATTTGAAATATGCCTTTGTTGAAAATGAAAATGTGCTTTACGCTTTTGCAAAACAACTATGTGGGATTCAAAATGGAAACCTTTCCTTTGTGAGCACCTTAGCCAGATTCCTACTACCACCTGCGCTACCCAAAAATATGGGATATCTCTTTCGCTCCAAGTGAATTTTAACACAACTCTACCTCCCTTTCCTTTAAGTCTCACAACGTCTTCTTCTTTTCGAAAATGGAGCACACGAATTATCTCATCACCAAGGAATTAAAAATCGTTTACACTATGGAATTGAAAAATCATTTCCTTTAAATACTCTTTCCTTTGGTTTAAAATTTTTTGACCCTCTCTTGCTTTTGAATTCGAATTCGATTTGAAACTTTGGCACCATAAATTATTTTAAATTAAAATTTTAACTTTTTTTAAAATATTTTAATTTAAATAATTTAAAAACCTTTGCAACCTTTATAAATGATCAATAAAACTTGTCGAGGATATCTCTTTTTTTAATGATTTCTTGGACCCAATTATTATAATATTGAAAAATATTATAATAATATTTGTCTTTCCTTTTAAACCATAGTCTCTTCTTTCAACCAATTTGCTTGCTTTTGGGATGAACTTTGCCTTGATCAATTTTAACCATATCAACCATAGAATAATATTCCTACCATACAAAGTTCTCTCTAACATCCACCTTTTGACATCAATGACAACACAACTTACTCAAAATTTCCAACTAAATAAAGAAAAAAATTAAAGAAAAATAAATTTAGAATTAAAAAAGTCTTTTACAAATATTTTATTAAAGAAGAATTGAAATGAAAGAGATAAAATTTGATGAGAAGAATTTGAAGAAAAATTAAAAATTAATTTGGAGTTATAAGGTTGTCAACAACAAAGGAAAATTAGAAATATTTTGCTAGCGAAAAATTGTTAAGAATACAACACAACAGTTAAAGAAAGAAAGATAACAAAATGAGAAACAAACATTTAGGATGCATCACTAGAAGAAATTAAGAAAATGTTGAAAAATCTAAAATCTTGCACAAGACACATGATAAAAAAATACTAAAGAACAAAAATATATATCAATAAAATTATAGAGGGGTTTACAATTAATGTTTATAGAAGCCAAAGATGAAAATTGTACAACATTCAATAATTATCTAATCTCAAATATTACTAAAGAAAATTAAGACTCTAAAGGTGCTATTACATTACCTATTGATATAGGAAAGATATTGTAAATAGCATTACTCTCTAATGAATTCTGGAGACACAAAAAATTGACCCATCATAATGAGTCAATTCTTCCTTAGATCCCTAGTCAACCAACCAAACTTGTTAAGTGCAAATTTTGGACCCTTTTGCCTTCTCCCTTTTTGTTGTCTCTTTAGATTTATCAAATTCATACCCAGTCCACATGGGGTATGAATTTGACTTGCTATATTTGTGCCCTATAATGATGAGGCATGTGTTTGACATTCTAGGGATTTTCCTCACTAAAACACCTCCCCTCATCGATCCATTGTGGGGTTGACTTTTGCTCATGATGAAATTTAATTTTCTTAGCTATTTTTTCCTCCAAACCTCATATAAATAGAGTATTGGATTCCCTCTTTAATCCCAAAACTTCTTCTTGATATTCCAATTCCTGACTCACCCATTAGCTCATGCTAACAAGTGCCCTTATATTGCAAGTTTTTGTGTTATTGTGTTGTGCTTTTATGTTAGATATCCTTGGGGATCAAGTGGAGGAGCCTTAATTATTACTTCTTCCACCTCTTCATTGCTTTCTTTCTCTATCAACTCATCAGGTTCTCCATTTACTTTAGTTGATTTGCAAGTCTATTTTTCATTGTTTTGTACTATATTTTTTGTTGTTTTAGGGCCTGAAAGGGTATATGAACTAGACCAACCTTCTTGGATTGCTTATTCTACCTCTTCATAGCTCCTTTATTTCTCTATCAACTCATAAGGTTCTACACTTTAGTTCATTTGCAAGTCTATTTTTTGTTGTTTTGCACTCTATTATTTGTTTTTTTAAGGCCTAAAAAGGGTATCTGAACTAGATTCGCACCTCACCCGTACAGGGAACAAATTTGGCAAGCCAAATTAAGAACACAATATTATACTGAGATGGGGGTGAACAATATAACACCAACTTTTATTTTTCTTTTCCAAACAATATTATCCAATATTATCAATGGCAATATCAATAGCAGTGTTCAAAGCAATGCACAAATCATCACACACAATAGAGACACCAATTTAATTTGGTTCACCCAATGTGGGCTACTCCACGAAGAAAATATTTCACTAAAATTTTCTCAATAAATCTCTTCTAAATCCTTCCCTATTACAATATTTATGGACCTCTATCCAAAGGATACACCAATCCCCTAATCAAGTTCATGGACACCAATCTGCAAGAGAACTATTTTTCCTTTATTGGTTCATGTATCTCTATCCACAGGAGAACTCCTTCTCCTTTGATCTAGCTTGTGATCTTCTAGAAGACTACTGCCTCCACTACACTGGCTTGTGGATTTCTCTCCAATGAAGACCTATGTCCTCACTCAGAAGACCTTTGTCATCACTACCCTGGCTAATGGATATCTATCCACTGGAGACTACTATCCTATTCTCTGTTACCTCTAAATCTTACTCTCATCTCTGTTCAATCTTTGTCTCAAATTTTCACTAAACATTTTCCTCGTCTAGCACAAATTTGCTCACAAGTCTATCTCTAGTTTGGCACAAATATGCCCTCAAATTTGCATTAAAATCTATCTTTGCTATGGTACAAATCTATCCTTAAATATTCACCATACTCTATCCTCAAATGTATCCTCAAGCCTTAACACAAAGCTTGATCCAGTCACAAATCAAATCTGCTCATATCTACCTCAAGCCTTACCATAAGACTTGAACAAATCAATCAATCAATTCTATTCTCAAGTCTTCTCAAAGACTCACCTCAAATATATCCATAATTCCACTTAAGAACTTGTTCAATCTACTCAAAAAGTCTTCACCAAGACTTACCTCAAATCTGCTCAACAAGTCTTCACCAAGATTTACCTCAAATCTGCTCAACAAGTCTTCACCAAGACTTACCTCAAATATACTCAAAAAGTCTTCACTAATACTTGCTTTAAATATTCTCAACAAGTCCTCCCTAGAACTTATCCAATCTGCTCAACAAGTCTTCACCAAGATTTACCTCAAATATATTCAACAAGTATTCACCAAGACTTACCTCAAATTTTTCCTTAAGCTTTCATAAAAGATTACTCAAATATGTCTTTAAGTCCCCTCTAGGACTTACTCAAATCTGCCTATAATATTTCATAAAATCTTGCTTAACTCTGTCCTTAAGCTTTCACAAAAGCTTACTCAACTCTATCCTCAAGATTTCACAAAATCTTACCCAACTCTGTCCTTAATTCCCCTATAGGACTTACTCAAATCTACCCACAAGCTTTCACAAAAGCTTACTCAAACAATTGCAAAACTTGCATACAAAAATCAACCTAATCTCTTTCAGAAATACTCTTCAATCACACAAATAAGTTTCACTCAGAATCTTGTTTAATCACATAAACATATAGAGAATGATCAAAGACTCAATATGTTTCACACTCACAAAACACTCAATAACTTTCAAATTCTATTTCAAATCAATTCAAAAATAAGATATAATTTGTTTCACAAGACTTGAACTATCAATCTAATGCTTTCAATCAATAATGCTCATCCAACATCACTCAAACATTTACTCAATGAAACACAACTTGCTTACAAACCCTAACCAAGTGTTTCACTATACTTCCAACCACTCACACTATGGGTCTCAAATATTGACTCAAGATAATTCCAATGTCATATAACAATGATACTCATGTTCTTTCAACAAACCCTAGATCAAGATAGTTCTCAATATCACCTAACAATGATACTCATGTTATTTCACAAAATCTAGCTCAAGATAGTTATCAATATCACATAACAATGATACTCATGTTCTTTCACAAACCCTAAATCATGCACATGAAAACTTACTCAAACATTTCCAACAATGCTTATCAAACAATCCTTTTCACTCCAACTTTGCATTTCACAACATTCAATCCAACAATATTTCACTCATAAGGAAGATGTGCCCATACCTTTTTTTTATGGAGATATGTCTTCAAAACCTGTCTTAATCACAATCAAATCCTCTTTGCCAATTTCAAGGTTAGTTAGCAATAGTCTATCTCAAAATCTTCACACAAATATTCTCCTTCATTGTTATTTCACCATACAAAAATATAAAGTCTCAATTACACCTTATAATATCCAAAATTTTTCAAAATATAATTAGTAAAGATTCAAATAACTAACTTTAGAATTTTAAAGCATAGTATAATCAAAATAAATCCTTTATATCTCCCTAATATAAAATGCATTATCAAAATAATTAACACCACTTTTCATAAACATTTCAATATACTTTTCAAACCAAAATTTAAATCATTCAACTCTTTTAACCATGGCAAAAACAATATTTATTTCAACCACCTTATAAATCCTCAAGGCGCATACCATCAACCTTAGACCAAGCGCAAATTACATAATTTAAAAATTTAAATACCTTTTGTGCACGCTGCCTTGGTGGGATTCGATCTCTTGGCACATTACCGCCAGTGTCAAAGCTATGGCCTAACCACCACGTGAGCTAGGCACTCACTTGGGAGGTAAAAGCACCTCATGTGTTTTGTTCCTCTGATTGGTGCCAAAACCTAAAATAAAAACTTGCCCCTTTGCTACTACCAAGACTCGAACTTGGAACCTTCTCTCTCCCTACATATTACATAGTGACATCTTGCCACTAGCCCAACCACGTGGTTGGTGATAAGGCTTTAAGCCTTAGTTGATTTAACCTCCACGTTTTCTTGTAGCTTTAAAAATTAAAGCCTCTTGCCTTATGCGCTCATGAATTCACATCAAACTTTTACCAATAATCACACATGCATTAATTTGGAGACTTACCTTAATGTTGTAAGTCTTATGGTATAAATACCATTCATATTTTTCTTTGAATGTCGGGATATTTATTAAATGTTTTTGTGCCCAACCCTAACTTAGGGTTTAATTAATTTATTTTATAAATTAATTTACAATATAAATATTATAAATTGTTCATAAATAACCTTAGGCATTATTTTTAAACCTTAATATTATAATAATAAATATTATAATATTATTTCCTTTGGGCCTAGGTATTTTTCTTTTTCACCCTTAGACCTTATCTTACCATATTTAATATTATAATAAATATTATAATATTATTTCCTTTGGGCCTAGGTATTTTCTTCCTTCAGGGTATTTAACCAACCTTTTTGACCAATCATGTTATGCTTTTAAACCAAATATCTTGGGCTTAAAATATAAGTATTTTAACCCTCCTTTTACCAAATCCTTGCACTGATCACTGTCACCGACTTTTGATATCAATGACAACACAACTACTCAAAATTTCCAATACCAAATTCATGATTCCCATTTACAAGGTATGAATTTACTAAATTAGGGCTTGAGGGCAAGTTTTTCATCCCAAAACTCTAATTTACACTTTGCTTTTTAGCATTCTATTGTGTCCACCATATCTACACTTTATTTCATTGTTATCTATTTGTTTCACTCTGATTGTGCATGTTCCAAAGATTGAAAATCATTTTTACTTTCGAACAATAAAATAAAAAGACCATGGGAGCTTAACTAATGCTCCTTCAAGCTCAATATTATAGTGGCCTAAGAAAAACCTTAAACACTGATCAAATTTTCTAGTGTTTGTGAAGCTATTTTGTAGATTTGAGATTATTAGATATTTTTGATGCAAGATAAATCTTGTATCAATTTCTGAATCATATAAGTTCCCTAATAGATCTTTAGGATTTTTGATGTTTGCTTTCATTTATTTTTATCCAAAACCTAGATTACAAGTAAAGAAAAATATTTGATTGAATTTTTAGGCATTTGAAAGAATAAAAGCATATAGTTTGCATATAGGGTTTTAATATTGTTTGTGCATTCCCTTGGACCCTTGCTCAAAGATTTTTTTTTTTTTTGCAAACCTAGGGCTAGATATCATTAAATTATAGAATCATACTAGGGTTAGATTTGTCCTCTTACATCTTGTGTGCCTTGCATTGTTCTATTTTCATAGTTTAGTTTAGAACGACCAAATAATAGGTGTATACTTAATTAACACATAAAACACTTCCACCATGGACTTTGGGCGAGTCCTAAAACTATTCTTGGTGAACCCATCCTTTCATATCTCCAAGTGTAGAGAATATTACACTTTCCCGTGGTTCATATCGGCTCCTAGTGGATCTAATCGAGAATCATATGCAACAGGATAGTTTTCCCACTCTACATATTTGATGAACTTGACATGAACATACATCTTAGTGGCCAAGATAGAAAGCCTCTTCCTTTGTTTTTTCTTAAAAATTTTAAACAAGATCACTAATTTTTTTGTTTAGATAAAAAAATAATTAAAAATATCTTAAGAATCTTCTTGTGTGTCTTTCCTTAGTTTTATCTTCTATACTTTCACTTCTTCTAATGGATCCATTCCTTAGAAGTCAGTAAAGGCATCTAGAATCTAATCAAATTCCTCAAGAATATGATCAAGTTGATAGAGATAATCCTAATATTGATATAGAAGAGCAATAATATGTGTAAACTAATACTAACTATGATCCATATAAGGTGCCTAATGGTGGCTTCACATTCACATATATTGAGCATTTATAGGGATTCCTAAAACACTACAAAGAGACTTTATTTAGAGTTATGGATGAGGAGACTTGGCTTCAATGAGGTGAGGTACCTCCTCCTCCTACTGTGTCTCCCATGAATCTTCATAACTACCCTTTATTTAAATCTTAACATCATGGTAATCCTTTTCACAATCCAACATATGCTACTACTATAGCCACCAATGTTGTAAGGGTTTTGCAAGTCCCACCAATTAGTAGTGCATCTCAATATTATGTTCAATTTCATATGCATTTAGCTAATATCACTATTCATACTTTTAATCCATCGAAATTTAGTTATCCTCCATATCAAGATACCACATATCTTAACCCATACCATAACAGTGTCAATGCTTCAAACATAGACCAATTTCCCCTTCAACATCCTACATATACCCCTCCCCTAGGGAACCTAAGGGCATTGCACAAAAACAATCTTGAAGTTCAAATTTTAACTAATGTGGTGAAACAATTAGTTTCAAGAGTGGACATGATTCAACGACCTAGTTTCACCTAAAACTATATATAAATGTGCAATCAACCCTTAGACTCTATCATTACCTCTAGGTCCTACCCTCAACATTTTCCAATGCCAATTTTTTCTATCTATAAAATATCCCATTGAGCATTTAAAAATGTTTAGGACAACATGCCATGATATCATATATGATGATATATTTTTACTTAAGACATTCCCTAAGAGCCTTGGTGGTATGGTATTAGAGTGGTATTATCAAATACATAATCATTCTTTGAGGAATTTCAAAGAGACAACTAAAATATTTGTTCAACAATTTGGTTCTTATGTTGAAAATAATGTGACTATGAAATATGTTTATATGTTAAAAAAAGCTAAAGATGATTTTTTTTTAGAATTCTTGTCTCATTGGAGGAGTTTAGTTGGATTCTTGAGATATACCCTACCTCCTCGAGACATGCTTGAGATATTTATTGGAAATTTACAAGGACAAATCTCTTATGAATTGGAAACAACTATCACATCTTTTGATCAACCTATAGATCTAGAAATAAGGGTACAACAAGTCATTATTAAAATATGTCAACTTAAGATAAAAGAGGATAGGACCACTAAAAATTAGTAGAAGAACAAGCATGTAGTTGGTGATGGAGTAAGAGATAGTAGACTTGTTAATAGTGTGGTTAACACCCTATAAAAGATGGTGCTTCACCAACCTCAAAATACCCCACTAAGAAATTTTACAAGACTTAACACACCTATGAATGTGGTCCTACAACAAATTTTGGAAGCTAACATGATTGAGTTACCTCCCATAAGGCAACCTGATACCACAATTGATTGGGATAAGCTTGGACAATATTGTGAGTATCATATAATGGAGGAGAATATGATAAACTTATGTAATAGGTTGAAACATGTGGTTCAAGACCTAATTGATGAAGGATTACTTGTCACAGAAGGTTCTCGACCTAATCCTCAAACAAGCAATCAACTCCTACTCAAAAAGTACCCACAACTAATCAAGACTTGGGAATCTTCCAAGATCCCCTTTCAAAGTATGGTCAGCACATAGCTAATCAAGTTTCATATCCAAATGTGCCCCCTCCCTATGATAA
This sequence comes from Wollemia nobilis, assembly GCA_028583015.1. Lineage (NCBI taxonomy): Eukaryota > Viridiplantae > Streptophyta > Pinopsida > Araucariales > Araucariaceae > Wollemia > Wollemia nobilis. Next base: position 2,195,054 of record JAQPPZ010016363.1, on the reverse strand, counting down.
TATGGCTGCTATGATAGCAACAACTACAATATAATAAGTGCAAAATCAACCAAATCAACATTCTTAGTAGGAGATGAGTTCTGAATCCAAACCACCTTAGTTTTGAAGAATACCCAAAAAAGGAGCACGAGAGTAGAAAACCCACATTTAGTGTTGAAGCCACAACCTAAAGTCTCCTTTGATATTCAACAACAATTATCTAGTACCCCAACCAAGATCTCTCTCTTATAACTTTTACAAACTTTTCCTATTTATAGTGAAGCTTTGTTGAAACTGCTAAGACAACATTTTTTTCCTCAAGGTCTTTCTTCTAGTGCTATGGATGATATTGTAAGTTCTCTTGGGATACATCATATCACATTCTTGGATGATGATATGCCTTAAAATTTTGAGGTGATTCTTCCCTTTATATTATTATGTTCATTGGGGAAAATTTTATCAAACAATTTTTTATTGATAATAGTTCTTCCCTCAATTTATGCACTTATCAATTCTTCCAAAAGTTTGGATTTAAAAGAGGAAGACTTAACTAAATCTGATATCATCATCAAATATTTCAATAATGAGTCCTAAGAGGCTTACAGTATTATATGTCTCCCCCTTAGATTTGGACCTAAGATTTTATATACCTTGTTCTATGTGGTGTCTTGTCCTATATATTTTAATATTCTTCTTGGATGTCATTGGATTCATGCAATGAGGGTGTTTCCTTCCACTTTTCATCAATGTTTTAAGTTTGAATTCAAATAATAGTTGGTCACCATTTCAAGCAACCCTCACCCATTTGAATATTGTTTTATGGTGGGGAAAGCTCAATCGAATCTCAATTTTTGTCCTTTAGTTTTCTCATCTCACATAACCAAGCAACTTGAAAACTTAAAAGTGAGTAAGAAACATCTCATCAATATTTCATCACAATATCAAGTTCACTCATTTCTTCAAGAGCCCCTTATGGATATTTCCAAGATACCACCTTCATCAAGGACTATAGGTCTTCCTTTCAAGAAGGGTGAAGTTGTACACATTGGCATGTGTACCTTATCTTTTCAATAAAATCCCTCGAGTAAAATATTCATGGTAGCAATCCTTATATTGTTGAGCATTATTTTGCCCATTATTACTTGTCCAATGATTACCCACTGTCCAAAAAAATCCTATCTAGCATAGGATATATAGGCAAAGGTTTGGGCCATGCTATAAAGGTATTAAAGAACATTTAGAAGTGGAGATTTGGCCTGGGAGATGTGGCATGCCCAATAAAAACTAACATTTACCCTTTAATAATGATGATCATCTTATTACTTATGTTGAAAATTTAATTCATCAAATATTGGAGAGGAGTGATGAGGATTAGGGACCCCCTTATCCCTTAGATATCTTGTTTTGTAATATGGTAACCACTGGGCATCTTGAGTCTAGTGAGACCCCAAAGAACTAGAAGGAATGTTCCTTATGATATAGTGCATAAGGATATCTCCTGAAATAGCTTCTCCTTTGATGGGTCTATCCCTTGTGTTTTATTGGCCAAGTCTTCTTGTTCTTAAGAGGACCATGTTCCTATATCTTATAGAGATATTGAAAAGTTGGGAATATCTCCCCCTTTCATCAAAAAGGATGGTATAGTCAGATTTTGCACTAACTTTTGTGCAAATTCTCTCGAATAAGGTACTATGGATGATGCCCTTTGTGATAAGAACCATGAGGATATCCTCCATAATAGTCCTTTATTTTATGGGTTAGATCCTTGTACTATCATCATGTTTGTTAAAATAGGTAGCCCACTCAAAATTTGTGAGAACTTTAAGAACCAATGAATGTAGTTTCATCTTCCTAAACAATAATGATAATAAATTATTAAATAAATAAAAACAACCAAAAAATATAAATTGTGCACGGTGTTACATTTTCATCTAGCTTGCATTTGGTTTGCTTGTTCATACTATACGATTGCTTGTCATACCTTGCATGATTTTCCTGGCATTCTATTTCTTGCATTTTGCTTGTTATACAATTGCATGGTTGCTTGTTCATATCTACATGATTGATTTATCATATAGATTTTAGGTAATTTCATAACAATGGCAAGTGATGACACCTACTTAAGTCATAGCTCACATGAATTGCACTCACATAAAGGCTATGATGCATAATGAATCCCCAACCTAGGGCTCATATCCATGCATTTTCATTATTGCACTCACTCATGTCATTTTGTATCCCTTCACCTTGAAAATTTTCATTTCTTATATATCTTTAAGTCAAGGGATATAGTTCTTATTTGGTATATTGTTGTCCTTTGCATGTTTTTTTCCTTTCTTTCATTCGTCAAGACAAGGATATACATTAGTCTTCTATTTTATCCTTTATTGGCCTTGTTCATACATCTTCTTGCACACACCACACCCCTATCAGGTAGTACTCACTTTGATACATTATTCACACTTAGCACACCCCATATGGGATCAGCTTCATGGTCACAAATGAGGGGTAGCCTTCATTCAACCATTTGTGAGCGTACATCCTAGCATGTATATCTCTTTCTCTTTTTCCATCTTAGCAAGAACTACATCCATTGCGGGTATAGCTCCACCTTGTCCATCTTGGCAAGCTTACAACCCTTATATGAGAGCTTCATGGCCACACACAAAGGGCAACCTCTATCTTGATCATTTTTTAGAATACATCATCATAGGTTTTTGTTCTTTTCTTTCTTTATTTTGGCTTTTTTGAGATTTGTTTTCATTTGCCCATGCATTTTATTTAGGTTTACATTTTAGATGCATTGCATTTAGTTATATTCATACCATTCCATCTCATTCATTTAAGTTCATTACATCCATTATGTTTGTGTTTATCATACATACAATATATATAATAAATAAAAATATACATAAATAAAAGAAATCACACATAAGCACACACATTTTAATTATGCCACATGTAAATAAATCACAACTAGTATTACTTGATAACACTATGTGCATGTGCATTGGTCAATGTGCCACAATAGAGATCTTGGCACACTCGACCATCCCTAGGGATGCATACCACAATTAAAATTGACATGTCATCCTGATCCTAGACCTAGTTGTGCGATCCTATCCCCTCTACTCTACCTATTGGAGGTGGTGGAGGTATCATGTTCATAGATCATGAACTAGTTTATGCTTGTAACTATGAATGACTTTATGACTATTGAGAAGATGGTTCTAGAACCCTTTGATTAGATAGGATGATATGATAATAGGTCATATAGTAATGGGTATCTCTCCATACTTCCACCTCATATGACTTCCTATAGACACCTAAAACATGTCATGTTTAGGAGACTACTCATATGGACACATTTGCAAATCATATGAATGACCTTAGACCTTTCCAAGACCAAGTAGTGGTTCTAACCACTCATTTTAGGCAATCTAAAGCTATATAACCTTAGCTACTGATGATATAGATGACTAATATCCTAGCCACTGATGACAATAGTGACTACAGGTAGCCTACCCCTAGCCACAGTTGACAACCATGACTAGGGTCCTAGCTGCACTAAGCAACATCGACTAGCCCTATAACAAACTTGGGATACCAAAGTCGAGTAAAATTAGTTGCAACAACCAATTGCAATGTTTTTGGAGTAGTTTTGGCTCGGAAGTGTCCAGAAGCTTCCTCCCAACTGCCAATTCTTGTTCTTGGCTTTCGCATGAAGCTAGATCAAGGATTTTGGGATTCTATTTAAGATCTCAAATTTGAAGATCAAAACATGAAGAATTAATCACGAATTCATCATAGAGAAGCTCTATCAGTTTGATGACTGATTTCACAACCCTTGAGGAGTAGTGAAGTGCTTACAAATTGGAGAATGATAGTTATTGTTATGCCAATGGATTTTCGAATAGCTTGAGGATCAAGCTTACCAATTTGCACCAATTACCAATTTGCACCAATTCATAGTGAATTCACACAAATTCAATCATAAATCAATGTTGAGACATCCAGGCGACCCTTGACCATCAATTCAATGAGATATTTGAGCATCTTCAACCCTAATTTCAAGAGAAAGGATATATTTCCCATCACCACTATTGTTAACAACATCCGACAATCTTAGTCATGGCTATCAATAGCTGCTAGGATTTGATGATCTTAATCCTTCATTTGAGCCTTAGATTTATATTTCTTAATATACATTTAGGTTACTTTAGCATAAATTAGTCTTATTCTAGGCATTTCCATGGTTAATTAGTAGTTTCATAGGTAGCTTTACCTTCATTTATGCTATTCATGCTTTATTTCATAAGCTTTCATAGATTAAATTCCATTATGCTTAATTTTCTAGATTGCATGTATTTTTGAGTTCCTTTACATGTTGCAAGCCATGCTTTGTGCTTATTTGTCAATCTTGTAAGCATATTTGTGTATATTTACACATATGCATGTTTTATTTACATGTTTGCTATGTTTCATTCATTTTCTTGGATAATAACCTCATCATGAGAGGTTTCATATGCTTTTGATGTGCTTTGTTGTTTCCTTGTACATAGGTGGCAGATCCTCCAAATGAATCAAAGCTATCTGAGATCATCCCTCTTGAAAATAGAGGAGGCATCCTAGTAAGACCTCACACAAATTTTGTGAAGACCTAAATATCATTTAGAGTATATCACCCTCGTTGAGGGGCTACAAAACAATTGTAGACATGTATCAATTTTGTATCCCTAAGAGGGACAAATATGTAACACATTTTACCATTGATTAATACAAAGGAGGTATTCTTTATTGCATTTTTGGTTATATATGTTCTTTGCTTTCATTTTTATTATCATGTTACAATTGATATAAATATACGCTTTTTTATTCTTTTACAGTGGTGATCACGATGAAAACCTTATATTTTTTGCTTCTTCTATTGATGTTTTTGTATTTTTTGTGTGCAAGTATCGATCGCATTTGAAAGTAGTAGTGCACAATCTCAGTCATGGTTAAAAATAGTGACTAGCATCCTAGTTGTGCTGAGCAACATCGACTAGTAGAAAACTAGGAAAAGTGGTAAGCATCCTACTTCTACTTCGAATGAGGATTTCTAGGTAGGTATCATCTTCTGTGTTTCTTCATTTTTCTATGTGTTCCTCTGCATTCTAGGATTTAATTAGGCCACATAGAAAAACTTTAATGGAAAATACATGGAATAATTTTATTTACTGCTAGCCACTACTGGCAACACTAGCCAGTTCTATTAGCTACTTTTGTCACCAGTAGCTAATATTCTTAGTTGCTTTTCTGTCTAGCAGCCAATATTGTTGCCTGCTATACATAATAGAGGCTACCAGATTAAATAGTGTGGTATTGTTTTCTTAATTGGGTATTTTCTAAATGTCAATATCATATTAATTTTACATTGCATTCTCTCAAAGCAAAGAGCATCTAGACTTGCATCTTTTTGAAAGTAAAATGTTATTTTCTAGGCATGTAGGAAAGAATCATGAATGCTTTGTGATGCATATTTTATTTATGTAAAATTAAAAATAACCCCACACACCACGACTCAAAGTGAACATCAATGGCATTGGGCTCTCACATCCAACCCATTGATCGAGACCAATAGTGGAATTCATTACCACTCGGTTGGCTCATCTGACATTGTACTATCGGGACCCATCCATGGCCAAGGCCGATTCAAGATTTATACTATCCATAGAAAATAGCATCATTTCCTCTTAATAGGGGTGTATCATTGACCATGATGTGCTAGGTGAGAATCAGTAGTACCTATGCTCCTTGCCCAGTTATGGATTTCATCTCCATATCTTGGGGGATAGACTACTTGGATGTCATTACCGGTTTATGTCACTGTGATTATATAGGTGAAAACCTTTTAACTGTCTAAGAATATCATCAAAAATTTTCAAAACACGATTATATTATTATATACTCAAAAAATCAAAATGCACTAAACAAGTTTTAGGACACATCTAATCCTTAAATGAGATAATCATTTTATATACTTTGTGTGTTTCTTTATTATTTGTGTAATCAACATAAGATCCCTAATTTGGGACCAAACCCTAATTGCTACTTTTTGATTCTGCACCCAATGAATTTAAAATCATGCAAATAGGAGCTATAACAAAAAAGTTATGTTGGTTTTAAAATTACTCTATTCTTGAGTGATTTTTAAGCCAAAAGCAAGGAGAAACTACCCTAAAAAGGCCATAAAAATCCCTAGACAATCCCAAAAGTTGCCAAATTTGTTTTATTATCTTAGTTAGCCCCTTTTGCACCCCTCACATCATTTTTGATACCTAGATCCACATTTGACCAAAATTCCTCAAATTGGTCATTTTTCCATGAGCCCCGGTTGGCCAAATATTCCAAAAATACAAATTTTGACCTGAAAATAACTTTTTTGAGTTATAGCTCATTGTGATCAGCTTTTCAAACTAATAATTTTGATATATAACACCCACAACTTTTTCTAGAAGTCAATTTTTTTTCTAAAAAAATGGTTGGGGGTCCTCCCATGGTGAACAAGGCCTCCAATCTAGAGAGGGAATCAGGCTCTATAACCACTAAACATATCCAAATAAGTCTAGAGGACATGGCCATCTGTAAATGGCATCCCATGTATTATCATAACATCAATACTATCCATAGGGGGTCAAACCTTCGAGATATCCCTATTAAGGAAGCACCCATAGGTCCTCTAGGAAACCATCCTAACTGGAACACCTTGATATAATTTTATATAAGGAACAATCCATCCATTTAGGGGCCTAGAAGGTCAATGTCATAGGTTCACATCCCTGCTTTCTCTATACATCAATCAAAAAATGAACATGAGCATACACCATGGCCTAGCCCGGATAAACAAACCACTCTATTTGATCGATAAAGTCACTCCCCTACTCCTCATAGAGAGCATTATGCATATGCATGTTGTGCTTTTATGAAATATGAATATACGAAGCTTACACCTAATCATGAATATGTGTCATTCCTCATACATGAGGAAGAGGACCCATGTCATCCTCCTACTCCTCATGAAGTAACCACATTGTGGCTCTACATCGTCAAACTATACAGATCACATTCATAAATCAAAATATCAATTCAATACAACCTTTAAGGAGCATGGAAAATAATTAATAGATCCTACTAGGGGTAAAAGACATGACAAACCCATTCATATTCCAATACGAGGGTACATAGCCCCTATACAACTGAACAACAAAATCACACTCATCAGACACTTAGGCCACATATTAATAGATAACAACATATAAATAAACTCCAATTGGATCAACAATAGTTAAATCAACAATGGGTAGACTCACAACAAGCACACCTACAAATGTTGTATCAATGAAAGATACAAGAAAAACAAAATATACAACAAGAGCAAGTACAAAATGCATTACATGAAGTGGTGCTTATGCCTAACACCCAAAGGATGCAACAATGCATAAGACATTGAGTGCAATCTCAAAATATTTCCCCTCAATCATGCCAAATCATGTTCAACATCAAATTCCATTATTTGGTTATCATCAAAAACCTCGTGCTCCTCAATAGTACCAAGATAAATACGAGGAATAATAATATGAAGATGCCCAAGGGGACATCAAGAAGAAGTATATGCTTACCCTGAATCCAGTTATGATGATGTACCTAATTATTATACTTATCACCCACCTCAACATCAAAATTGGCCTCCTCTACCTAATCAATGGTGACAAGAGGAAGATCATATCATCTTGTTAGGGCCATAAAAAACACTAAATGATCAGGTAAATTCATTAGAAAAAAAACCTTAAATTTTGGGTTATCAAAAACCCACACTAAAGTAGCTTACCAACCAGCCTTTGCATCCATCAGTGTCATCACCAACATACCCATAAGAATTCAAGATGACTAAAATTGAAAAGTTCAAATATGACGAATATGCACATGATCACATGACAAGCTTCATCAATATGTGCTTTTATATTCAAGAAAATGACCCCTTGATGTTAAGAACCTTTGTTACAACATTAGTTGGGGATGCTTTGGAATCGTATAATCATCTACCACATCATAGCATAAACACATTTGAGCACTTAGCTGATGCATTCCTGCAACATTTTACCTCTATTGCTAAGAAAATGATAAACTTGACCGAATTGACTAGCCTTCATCAACTTTATGAGGAGCCAATCATAGAATATAATAATAGATGGAGGAATGTTATGTCAAAATTACCTTTCACCCTACCCACAATGGAACTCATCCGTATGTTTACAAGAAGTTGTTCGAAACAAATCTTGCTTCTCCTACAATTATAGCAATATTAAACATTGAGGATGCTTTGGTGTAAGCCAAGGTCATTAAAGACAACAAGATACAGGAGGGTGAAATTTAACTCCACAAAATGGAATGACCAAACAAGAATATTATATGTGGCAACATGAAACAAAATGTGGCCCCAATCAATCAAGTTATTTTGAGTATCCCTGAATCTTCAAACTAGGATCCACCATTGCAACTACTAGTGTAGTATAATTACCAAGCTTAGCCTCCTCTTGCCCAAAATAATATACCACATAATCAAATACAAGGCCAACAACGTTGGCCACAATGATAATATACTAATTTTCCAGAGAAATTAGAATCGATCTTTATTTGATTATGTGAAGCATGAAAATCAATCTTCCAAATATCCATCCATTGAAACCTAACAAGCGTAGATCAAATATGCACAGGTAAAATCTATATTATGTTTACCATCAAAAAAGGGGTCATGACATCCAGATATGTTATCCCTTTAGATATTTAGGACAAGATATGATTCAGAGGATAGAACTTTATATAGCAGTCTTCCAAGACCCCTTGCCTACTCATGAAGCAAACACAACACCTGCCAATCAAGTCAAGCAACCTAATCAGGTGCATATCAACCTACCTCCCCAAGATTTTTTGGTAATGATTAGTATTATAACAGAGAAAAAAGAATATCTAAATCAATCTACGCAACCTATAGCTTCATCCAATATTTCATCTTCACTCATCTCATCTCATCAGAACATTGGAATTACATAAAATTCCATGCCACAACAAGGGGGGTCAATTTCTACTATTCCTCCTAGCCAAGCCAATCATAGTGCATCAAACACAATGTACATTTGGGGTCTTCAACGTATCACAACTTCACCATCATCCACATCATGATCAATGAATCAAAGTGATACCTCCAAAGGTATCATACCTTCCTCACTTGCATTGAGTAGCACACACACTGGGGGTACCTAAGGTAGCATACCTTCCCATTTAAAATCATAAAAACAAACAAAAATCATAAAAATAAAAAAAAATTCAAAATATTTAAAATTCAAAAACACTTAAAAAATAAAAAATTCAAAAACACTTTAAAAAAATCAAAATTTCAAAAACAATTGAAAAATCAAAAATTCAAAAACACTTGAAAAAATCAAAAATTTCAAAAACAATTGAAAAATCAAAATTTTAAAATCAATTTAAAACATCAAAAATCCAAAATAAATCATAAAAGCAATAAAAGTAAAAAATTCAAAAACATTGCAAAACATCAAAAACACAAAAATATTTACATATTGCATTCTCATTTTGCATATGCATTCATTTAATGGCATTGCATTAGGCATTTTCATCCATTACACTTGCACTAGGATAGGTTGTCTTTACAATATTACAAATGACACCACGTTTGTATGCCATTCATGCATCTACTCTTCATCATCATCCATGACCCTTGTGAGTAATTATGTTTTTCAAAACAACCCTGTAGACATCTAAAATGTGTCATGTCGAGGGTGACTACTCATATGGACATGCTACAATACCATATGGAAGATCTTGGACAGAATCCAAGATAGATCAGTGGTTCTAACCACCCAATTTGGACTCGACCTAATAAGCATGAACCGTAGCCCAAACATATGGTCTATAGGCTGAACCGTGGCTGAGACCTACGGTTTACAGTCTAGACCGCAGCTGTGACCTGCGGTCTTAACTGAAGTTCAGTTGGCCTTCATCCAAGCCAAATCAGTTGGAATGACCATTGGATCTAGAATAAGGTGGTTAGATGGGGGAATCTTCCATTCCAACTATCCTAACCACCCCTTCTTGATCTTAGCTTCTCCAGGAAGCCACCCCTAGCCTTGGGACATCCTATAAATACCCCTCAGAATTAGGGCAATGACATAGAGGATTTTGATAGCGAAGCGCTGTCAAAATAATATATAGAGTTGATTGATCAAAATATCAGTGAAGCCCTATCGAATTGCATACTAAACACGTGCATTTGAGAGCTACTTTGTCAATACTCTAAAGATCAATTAGTCATGGATGTCCTAGGTGCCTAGGAGATTCAAGAAGTGCAAATTTAGGCAAATAGAGGCCCAATCAAATGATTCAACCGCTAAATCTATCGAAAGGACATCGAAGACGACCCTTGAACATAAATTAGACAAGGAGGTCAAGCCCACTTCCCTTGGAATTGAGGGTAAGCCTGTTAGAGTGCTAACCATGGATCTCAGCTACGGTTTACAATGTAGACCGTGCATCAGTACGTGGTTTGCAACAGAGGTATCACCACATTACTGTTCTCACTTCTAACCATTTAACTAGATTAAATTAATCATTCACATGGTTAAATGGTAGTTTTAGAGACTTTTGATCGATAGATTAGTGTTTTTTCTAATTTGCTTTCATCTTAGTAGTTTATGTGCTAATGGTTTCTTTTTAATTTATAATGCTTCATTTCGAGCAATTGATTCCATAGATTGATAGTTGTGCTCTTCATTTACGTATTTCCATTAATCTTGATATTATTTGCATATGTTTAGCATAGTTTAATTTTCTTGATTTGATGTCATTATGCTATTTTCATGTTATTTTTCTTTAAAGGGCCTCATCATGAGAGGTTGCCTATGCTTTTGACATTCTCGTGTTGTTTCTTGACCGCGAGGAACATTTTCAAAGGAGAACCAATTATCAAGTTCCTTCCCCATCATGAAGAAGAGGGCATCTCCACCCTAGAGTAGTTTGTGTCACCCTATAAAGGCACATTGAGCATCACACCTATGTTGAATAGGATTACAATCACAAGAAACCTTATTGTAATATTGTATCAACGTGATTATCCCTATGAGGGATATAATTGTAACACAAATTGGACTTCATGAATAAATAAAGTGTTTATCATACATCTTGTTGTCAATTTTGTATTTTACACATGTTGCTTATTCATTTACTATTGCAATAAAGGGATTCTTGCCTCAAGTGTGAGCCTTTCTGGTGGTTACATATGGCGATCATGATAGAACTTCACATTTTATGCCCTTGATTTTTTACCCATGTGTTTTTTTTGATATCAAGTGCAAATTACAAATGACAGTTGTGGTCTAATTGTTGACCCACAGTTGCAACCCGCGGTTCATACTGCAGCCCATAGACCAACTTGCGATTTACAATAGATGCAATAGACAACAGAGGGATAAATATCCATCATATGAGGATCTAAGTTGGGTCCAATTTTTAGTCTCTGTCTCTGTTATTATTGTCTGTGTTTTTCTAGAATGCATAAAATGAAATTTAATTAGGACATTTTAAGAAAAAGGAAAATGAATTAAGTCCTAGATTAGCATTCTATTTTTGCATCAAAAGAAAGGTGTTTCTAGGAATAGTGGATATAGTGGATATCTTATTGCAGTCTATCCTAGAATACAACATGCTTTATAAATATTGTGTGTCGTTTTGCATGTTTGAGGCCTGATTAGAGGCCATTCGTCATTGTAATGTGCATTGTCTAAAATAACATCTACATTAATTTACATTCTCTAAATTTGAAATGCTCTTTTATTTTGCATATCATATAGAGAATGAGCATGAGTGCTACATGATGCATTTCTTTTTGTACAATTAAAAAGGACCACACACACCATGAAACACTTAAATGCTAGTGAGTTGGGCTTGCAATCCAACCACTAGTAGGGTTCAATGATGATGGGCGTAACTTCCATCAATTGGCCCAAATATGATGAACCCTTGATATATAGACAAATACCGAATCCAAGAACCATTTGTAGCCCATAAAATTTGCATGTACTCCTCTTTGGAGGTTATAACGCTGACTTGGTGAGATTGGGTGAGGATCTGGTAGGACCTGTGCTCCTTTTATGGGTGTGGGCTTCATTACCACACACGAAGGATTTACGCGACTTGGATTTCATGGCCAAGTTGTCGAGCTGCGAGCGTACAGGTGAAATCCATTAAACCAAGAATAAAATCCCACAAGTTTTATAAAAATATGATAAGATTTTCTACAACTGATACAACACATATTAAGAACACATAAAACAGTTTAGGACTCACTTTTAAAACTTAAAACATGATAATCATTATTGTATACCTTGTTTGCTTAATAATAATACATTTAGACTCTAGGTACGCAATGGTGGACACACAATGTTGTCAGTAATGATCTAAATCCAACGTTGATAACCAATCCCTAACTAGTTCACAACAATAAATGTCAAATCCTCAACCACATGAGCGAACCGAACGTCGTTCGACTAGCATTCGAGGAGACAACTCGACACAGGGAGAGCCAATAGAGCAAACCCCAAATAGAGGAGCTTCAGTACACTCCTCTAGGCATATAGTATAATAGGAATCCTTCCAGCACGAGGGTGTTCCACTTGAGATCCATTATTCATACTGCAATGCACATGCATCCATGGGGTTAGCTAAAAAGTTTATTATGTAGGGGACCAGGTTGGTGCCCCTATGTACTAATTCTACTGGAGGATCTTTGGCTCCACATTCTAAGTACAGAAGGATGAGAGACCTTCCAATTCAAGGACATGTAGATAGGCTCACAACTGAGCATAGAACTAGCCATACTCCCATGCATGGTTCAACACATAAAATCACCATCGACATATCAAATGTGGGAGATAATGGCACACTATCAAATGAGTGATGGTGGTCTAGGTAGTTAGAAGTTCTTGATAGTGTTCTAGAGTATCTAGGCTACAAGCCTTCTTCTCCTCCCACTCGAGCCCTGAGTGAGCATAGTGGGAGTGTCGTCCAAACTACTAGAGAACATGGGGAGGCTTCCAAGCACCCTCATGTCATGCACCCACCTATCTGTACATGGTGGTTTGGAATATAGGACATATTAGGAGGCTAATACCATCTTTACATATAGATGCAAAGTCACAACATATCATTCTAATGGGTACAAAACCCAAAAAGTTTCTTGTATAGATAAGGGATATCAAAGGCCTCCCATGACCTACCAGATCGATAGGTCACATCGACTGGCATCAAAGAAAAAATTCCAACTCCTCCAAGACCAATTGGAGGATGCTCACCTAGAGAGAAAACATATCAAAGATGAAAATATTCAAGCACAAAGGCTCATAAGACAGAGATTATATGAGTAGCACATGAGCAATGAGCATATCCTTGCTCAAAAGGAACACCTAGAATAGGAAGATTGGTTAGCTAGGGCTGGCGTGTATCCTCAAGAAGAGCATAAAGAGCACACGCATAGGAAGACTTTCTCACAAGATAAGATGCACCAAGATCATAGAGGTTCTCGTACTCATGTTACTGTCAAACAAAGGGAGAAGCTACTGCCGCTAATATTCAAAGGCATAGATAGCATGAAGTAGCAATGGGAGATGGATACAAACATGAATATCTTGAAAGTTCTTGAGCTAAAGAGGAGGAAGATAAAATACCTCCATCTCACACAAGGAAGATAGTACCTCCTAATCCACCTACACATCAACTTATGGAGGAGGACTTTATGTCTTCAGAGACCTATAAGGCCTTGGCCAAAAAAATTAAATCCATTGAGAGACAAGGCACAACTATTCAAAAGTAGACTCTAAAGAAAATCCATAATGAGCCTTTGGATCCTTCAGTGCCTACTTTGGCCTACCCTGAGCATTTTGACATGTCTAGGTTAGATAATTTCAAGGGTGATGAAGACTCACAATAACATGTAACGAGCTTTCTGGATGCTTGCATTTAGATAGCAAGCAACGATGCCTTATTTTTGTGCACGTTCATCATGACACTTTTAGGGCTTGCCCAAGAGTGGTTTAACTACCTAAATAAGTATAGTATAACAAGCGTCAAGTAATTAGCTGATGACTTTCTTGAATTCTATTCCTTTGGCATCAAGAAATAGGCTAATATTTTTGACTTGGTTGCATTAGCTCAATGTGACAACGAGCCCATAGAACAATACAGAAAAAGGTGCAGAATATTAATGGTGAAGTTGCCATTCCCCATTCCTACCACATAATTAACTCAAATATTCATGAATATTTGTGCCAAGTACATCTTGTTACTGCTACAAGTACAATAGAATGCTACATTCGAAGAGGCTTTGGTGCAAGCCAAGGTGATTGACGATATCAAGTTGCAAGAGGGAAAATTGAAGCTCAAAAATAGGAAATAGGTATAGAAGAAGAGTACCATGAAGCATCAACGCAAGCAGGCCCATGTAAATCAAGTGGTATTAATTCTCAAACGGGAGGACAAGGGGTAGTAGAAGCAGAACTACCAGGTCCAACCTCCACCTGTGTAGTATGATAAGCACAATAACTATAAGGGAAAAAAAAAGAGCAATGCCTACATCACAAATTCACACCATTGATGGAATCACTAACTATGATTTTTCATCAGTTATGCAAGGCCAAGGTGATCAGATTACTCGAAGTCAAGATGATAGACCCCAATCAACCTAAAAAAAAGGGGTTTCAAGATGATTTATTTCGCATCTTTCATAGAATGAAAGGACATGACATCGATGTGTGTTGGTCTTTCAAACATCTAGTACAAAATATGATCGACAAGGGTGATCTTGTAGTGCCTCACAATACATAGGTGCTAGAAAATCAAAATATGGGGATTTATATGAACCCCTTAACGAATCATGAGGCACCTTGAAACAACATTGTTCAAGTTAATCAGGTGCGAGTTGAACCACCTACCTAGGGGTTTGTAGGCATGGTCAATATTATTACTAGGCACGGGAGATACAAACAACAAAATAAATCTCATGCTCCTATCCAGATACAAGCCACACCGAATCATCGGCCAACACATAATACTCTAGGCCCACCAACAAGACCAATGGTGATCCTAGGGAGTAGGTTGGTCCAGAACTTGCAGACAACTCCTGCAAAGTTGTCAATATATGAATTAATTCAGTAGTCCCTGAGGCATAGGGAGACTTATGGATATTTTAAGGTCCATTAAAGTAAAGTCCCAAGATGTGCAGGCATTCACAAATTTTGTGGGACATGTACAACAGTGTTAGGAACCAATGATCTAATTTTATAATCATGAGATAAGGATGGTTTCTACAACTATGGCTGACCCGTCGTTGCATATAATCACATGTGTAAATTACATGCCATTCAAAATGGTCTTGATTGATACTAGCTCATCGATCAACATAATAACGACCAAGGCATTGAGTCATTTGAAGCTACCTAAATCACACATTATGCCAACTACATTTACATTGAGAGTGTTTAACGATGCACTATGTTCGACTGTCAGCACAATTATCCTACCCATACGAGTGGGTTTGAAGACCATTTCAGTAATGTGTCACGTGATAGAAGGGGCCATGTAGTACAACATTTTACTCGATAGGTCTTGGATTCATGAAATGCATTGTATCCATTGAATCCCCTCGATACTACATCAATGCATGAAATATATTCATGAGGGACTAGTTCATGTGGTGTCTTCGGATGAGGAGCCATTCAAGTTTGTGAACCTAGCAGATTTACCTGGGGGTTTCATACTCTTGTCAACACACCTGGATGTTCGACCATCATCGTCAATAAGGAAACCAGGAGGTAAACCGGTAGTGCATACTCAACCGATTCCATATGTGTCACACAGATCAGAGCATGCCACCTCCACTTCCTTGAAGCCATCAGTATCAGTCATGCATTGTGATGATAGGAAATTAAAGGTGAATATGGGTGAGAAAGAGAAAGAGCGTGAGCCTGAGCCAATCATCGAAGACATTCCCATTCCCATGGAAGTTGAGGAACCCCAATACAAAGTCAAGGAGACACCTCAGCCTGCCTCACCTACATCTTCAATAGGGTCATCCACATCGCGAGTGACTATACATCTTGCTAATACTGGATTAGGCGAGTACCTTGTACAAAATGTGACCTTCAGACCAATTTTGAATATTGCGCAAGAGATGGGCAAACCATGCGCCCATCATTATCTGATTGGATCGATGGTTCTACTAGGAGAACCACCTAACTAGACTAACTTCATCTATGTAGGGCTAGATTAGCTTCCAATGCGAAAGCCCATGGATGAATATGACAAGGAACCTTTTATGGTAAACATTTGTTATTTGTCTAATCCAAAGTATGCCATGTGTATTTTAGAGCTATATCACTGGCATGAATACGGCCTTGGTCTCTTTGAACAAGGATGAAGGACTCTATTGGAACCTCATTATCAGTTAGTCACTGATATATTTGGTTTAGGGTTACAGATACATGGGCAGGACGATTTGCTCGTAGCATTCCTAGATTGTTTGTACCTCAGCATGGTGGACAACGTGGATTTTAATCCATATCATCCAGATCCTTCCAAATTATGGAGGAATCACCCTATGATATATGTCATCATCATTGAGCCACTCGAATATCATCATGAAGGGCTCCTTGAGCAGACTAAGGTAGAAATGAACCCCAAAGATCAATTGGGACACCAAACTTGTGATGCAGTTGATGACACAGACATGCAGAGGTGCAACCCCATTATTGTAGGCAATATTGAATTAGGATATCTTTGTAATGAATATGGAGTGGAGTCCACCTTTGTTATGAGTGGACTAGGCTATGATGCAGATGAGGATCCTTCGAACAACGATGTATCTAGGGATGAGGTCGAAGGCACTTATGTAAGGCCTTTGTATGTGCATCATCTATTGCCTATGGATTTGGTACAATATATCAAAGAGATCCTTCACAAAGTTGATCATCTAGGGGAAGGGATTGAGATAGTTTTCTTGACAATATCGTACATGAGGTATAATTATCCAATTTTTTGGGATAGTGACGACAGTACGCAAGAAGTGATATTTATGGGGCCTCACTTAGAGGAGTGCCCTCCAAGATTGAGGGTGAATGAAGGATTCTATTATGACAATGATGAAGAAGATGAGCTAGAGAGGGCCTACCTTGGTCCTCCTTATTTGCATCACCGCCATAAACCCATCGACATCGATGAGGTCTATAGGCATCTACATGTTGGTTCGCATCTAAGAGCAAGAAGGTTAAACCTAGATCAAATCCATCGATTGGTTAATCCCTGTTTGCCAACCTACATGCAGCTCCATGAGTCGAATGATTAGATTCATATGATTCCTATGCCTCACCATATAGAGGAGGGATCGCATATGTCAGCAGAGGAAACCTTTGAGGTGGATATCAGTGCTGATCCCACCAGTGCAAAGAAGGTTAAATTTAGAGAGAGTCTCACTCTAGATGAGTGGGCCACCCCCATCCCTCTGTTGAAAGAGAGACCAAATTTGTTTGCTTGGTCAATAAGGATATGCCAGGTCTAGACCCAAAATTGGTTACTCATAACATTTCACTAGATTTGAAGAAGAAGCCAGTAAAGAAAAAGCTTAGGAAAATGTACCCAAAAATGGCCTTAATGGTGAAAGATGATTTGCAGAAGCTATTGGATGTGGAATTTGTGATTTCCATCGATTATCTAGAATGGGTGTCCAATATGGTACCCATGGGAAAACTCGATGGAAGAATCCATATTTGCATGGATTTCAAAGACCTAAATAAGGCAACACCCAAAGATTCATTTCTATTGCCCAATATTGATGCTCTCATAGATGCAACTACAGGTCACAAAATGCTCTCCTTAATGGATGGTTTCTCTGGTTACAATAAAATTCATATTAAACCCGAAGACCAGCATAAAATCACATTTATAATGCCATGGGGAACATTTTTCTATAAATTTATGCCATTCAGCGTCAAAAATGTTGGTGCCACATACCAGCAAGCCATGACATACATTTTTCATGACTATATGCAAAAAATTCTTGAAGATTATATTGATGATTTGCTAGCCAAGTCATTTCTATGAGAAGAGCATGCAGAGGTCTTAAGCAAAGTCTTCAATCGCCTGATAGAGCACAATGTCAGGCTGAATCCTAAGAATTGCATATTTGGCATAACTTCTAGAAAATTACTAGGGTTCATCATCTCCAAGAGAGGCATCAAAGTAGATCCAAATAAGGTCAAGGAAATTTTGGAAATGTGTCCTCCCACCAATATTAAGGAAGTAAGGAGCCTTCATGGTAAGGTAGCTTCGATAAAGTGATTTTTTTCCCAACTATCGGATAAATGTTGACCCATGAATCGACTGCTACATAAGGGTGTCCCATTCAGCTGGGAAAAAGACTACAATGTAGTCTTTGCTAAGATAAAGCAATACCTAGTGACACTGCTAGTGCTAGCTCCACCAAAGGCCAAAGGTGCATTTTCTACTATATATCGACAACTGAATTTGCACTGGGAACCATGTTGGCCCAAAAGAACATGTAAGGCAAAGAACAGGTCATATATTACATTAGTTTAACTTTGGTGAGCTATGAGCTCGAGTATGCATACATTAAAAAATTGTGTTTAGCAGTAGTGTTCGCTACCAAGAAATTGCAACACTATATGTTAATTCATACGATGTATGTTATATCCAAACAAAATCCTTTGTAGTACATGATGAGTAAGACTTATTACAATACGCGTACTATGAAGTGGATCATGTTTTTGATAAAATTTGATCTAGAATTCATAAGCCATAAGTCCAATAATGGATAGGTCATAGCAAATCAATTAGCTGAGGCACCATTGTCAAATAGTAGACCTCTAACAATTGAGCTTCTGAACGATGCAGTCTTCATCGTATCTAAAGCTCCCAAACCCGAAGAACTAGAGAACAATGCTGATATGACTTTGTTCTTCGACGGTTCGAAGTACAAACAAGGGGATGGTGCCAGAATAGTGTTCTTCACACCGCAAGGAGCTCCAATGCCCTTATCGTTCAAGTTGGATTTTTTGTGCACCAACAAAAATGTTGAATACGAAGCCCTACTGTTGGGCCTCCACATAGCTATCGCCATGAATATTAAGAGATTGAACATCTTAGATGATTCCTTGATCATAGTAAATCAAGTCAAGGGGATTTTTCAATGTCGGTGTCTCATACTAAAATCCTATAAATATCTAGTTGATACATACTTGGCCAAACTAGAATGGTATAACATTGAGGTAATCCCTCAATCATAAAATAGGTTTACATATACCATGGCTTCTTTGGGATCCTTAATCCCTTGAAATCCATCTATTGATATCACTACCATCCATGTCAATACGCTCTCTCATCCAGCAGCAGAGCATGTAGCCTATGATAACAAAGAATCAGTCAACATGATTAGTGTAGAACCACAAGCTTAATGGTTTTGTAGAGCTGAAAACTTTCTTAATAAGGAACCTTGGGGATCATTAACCTCTTAGAGTCCCATGGGGAATGGTACTACCATTCACCATAGGGTTGTTTTTGAGTCTGCATTTGCAAAAGTAAGTACGTAGAGGGAGCAAGTCGTCTTGGCAGTAGAAGCTAAGATTTATCAAAATTGGATGTCACAAATTAAAGACTTCCTAAAGCTTAGTATAATTCCAGAGGGATTACCGTGTGCCACGAAGTGCACATTTAAATATAAAGTGGCCAAATATGTCTTAATAGGATACATATTGTATCAAAAAATCTATGATGGAGTTCTCCTTCATTGCTTAGAGCCTCAAGAGGCATCATGGGCAATTTCACTAGCCCATGACAGTACGTAAGGTGGCCATTTCAGCAACATGGACATCGTCAAGCGCATCCTTTGAATGGGTTACTATTGGCCCACTATGGATAAGGAGTGCATTGTGTATGTCAAGAAATGCATTAAATGCTAGTATCATGCTAATCTCACACACTTGCCATCATAGGCCTTACAACCCATTCAAGTGGATTGGCCATTTTTTCAATGGGGATTAGATCTTACAGGCAATATCTCTCCTCCGTCATCGGTCCGACATACATTCATAATCATAGCTACTGAGTATTTTACAAAGTGGATGGAATCAATACCCTTAACAATGACAACCGAAGCTCGTATAGCAAATTTTATACTGGAGCATATCATAAGTCATTTTGGGATGCCATACAAAATAATATCGGATAATAGAACATCTTTCAAGAACAAATTTGTGAGATATTTAACATCTAAATATAGAATCAAACATAGTTTTGTGACTCCATACTATCCATAAGCCAATGGGTAGATTGAAGCTTCAAATAATATAGTGGTAGCCATCTTGAAAAATATGGTACAATAAAACCACAAATATTGGCACATCCAACTGTCCCTTGCGCTTTGGGCTTACAGGACTAGTATTCAAACGCCCACTAGGGCAACACCATTCTCACTAGTACATGGAACTGAGGCCATTATGCCCTTGGAATTAGAAATTACAATGTTGTGCATTGCATTGAAAGAGTTCATCGATGATGACATTGCACGACAAGCTCGACTGGATCAACTGACGTTACTTGATGAACATCGTGTGAATGCCCTGGAGCATCTTCGCATTTATCAAAAGCGACTAAAATGAGATTACAATGTTAAATTCCAATAGAGATACTTTGAAGTTGGGGATCTTGTCTTGAAATAAAACCAACAAAACTCTAATTTACTGCCAGATATACATGAAAAATTCATGGCTAATTGGATAGGACCTTACATCATATCTGAAAATATTGGTCTAGGTACCTATCACCTAATGTCGCTAGGGGTGTTGAAGAGCCTGAACCTCTCAACATCATCCATCTTAAGGCATTTTATTCTTAAAGAGCATAGTAAAAGGCTCTAAGAGTTGCTGGTAACTACTCGGTCATCCTAAAAGGCTCCAAACACTTTCATTAGTAGTTTTGTCAAGTCAAAAAGCTCCAAAGGCATCTGTAAGCCCTTTGGTTAACCTCAAAAGCTTTGAGAGTTTAGTCAAAACCGCTTGGTCATCCCAAAATGCTCCAAGGGTCCCTAAAACTGCTTGGTCGTGTGAGTCAAAAGCCCCAAGGATTTGCTTGTAATCGCTCGGTCATCCTAAAAATCTTCAAAGGCATCTATAAGCCCTTTGGTCAAATGCAAAAAGGCACCAAGAGTTTTTTGAAAAAAATTGCTTGGTCAACCCAAAAGCTCCAAAGGCATCTGTAATCCCTTTGGTTAAATGCAAAAAGCACCAAGAGTTTCTTAAAAACTGCTTGGTCAACCCCAAAGGCTCCAAGGATTCTCAAAATCGCTTGGTCATCCCAAAATGCCCCAAAGGTACCCATAATCCCTTTGGTCAATCCTGAAATCTCCAAGGATTATGGACATTATGGACATTATGGAAATAAAGACCTCAAAATAGAAGGTAACAAATATGGACATTATGGTAGGCATGGACACAAGATAGAATTATGTAGGGATATTTATTGTTATGAAATATTTGGAGCTAACAATCATTCTAAAAAATATTGTTGGTACAAAGGAAATAATAATATGAATATGAATTATGTATGGATAAGCATGCATAAATGGAATAATATGAAATAAATGATAACAATGATAACACTAAATGGATCGCTTCAAATATGTTTTTTCAATTCCAGATATGGCCAAAAAATGGTATGAACTTCTTCAACAATTGATCCAAAATAAATAGAATTAGAACAAGCTAGATTGTAGGAAAATGATCTTCATACCAAATAATTTAATATGGGGGATGTTGGAGGTATTATATTATTTGGAACCATGTAATATTAATGTAAGGACCTTGCAATAGTTTAGTCTAGGATGTGTTTAATATTTGATTCTATAGTAGGTGTCATATTATTAAGTGTGAGTTGTGTGTCATGTTAATAAGTGTGGATTTATGTGTGAGGTGACATGTTAGTAAGCCTCAGTTGTATGAATAAAGTATCATGTTTAGAAGTGAGGAGTTATGAGTAATTATTGGAGACTTTATCTTAATGTAACTATGTGAGATTTATTATTATGTAACAGAGAAATATGAAGAATTGGATTTCCCTTTAGTATGAGAAGATAATTTTTTTATGTAAGTGTAAATTTCAATAGTCATGTGAATATAAATAATTTCATGTGTATATATATGTATATTATATATGTGTATGTATATATGTATACATACATACATACATATATATGTGTGTGTGTAGATATAGATATACATTCAATATAAAGTTTTCTAATATGTAATCGAACAAGCATTGCATTTTATGCATTGTTATAGTAGATATATTTTCATTAAAATTTTAATGAGATTGCTATTGTTATTATTTAAGATTTGAATTTAATATATTATGATTAATTGTGTGATCCTATAGAATTATCCTATAGGAATAATGGTGATTCACTAACATAGAAGAAATATTATTGTAGTTTGGAAAATTACCACAAATGATTCCAATGTTTTTTCTAGCATCATCAATTAATACCTAACTTCATATATCTAATTTCAGCCATCATCACTTATCATCCTCTGGTAAGCATTTTTTAATATCATTCATTGATACCTACATGATGCAAGAGAATTCAAATTCAATAGCAATCTTGCATTACCAAAAAAGAAGAGAATTTTATAGCTAAAAAATAATTTTTTTTATTTTAGTTGGATCTGATTCTGGATTGCAATGCTTGTTGAAAAATTAATATTTTATCTAGTTATATTGAAAAATAATATTTTATCTTGATTTTATTTTATAATATTTTATTTGAATCGAATTTTATAATATTTTATCTAGATTACAATGCATGTTAGAAAAATGATATTTTATCCAAACTAATTTTATAATATTTTTATTGCATTTATATAAATATAACCTTGTAACCATTTGAGACATCTCTAGGAAAATTGAAGAGCTCTTCGCAGATGTGTTGGTTGTGACATCTCCTAGAATTTATTTAAGCAAGTAATTTATTATTGTTCATTTTTTGGTTTGTGAACTTGTGAATATTTAGACTGCTATAAGAGGTTATCTTTCATTAGACCCCCTTATCTAGACCATATCATTTGGTATCAAATCCCAGCAAGGAAAAGACATGGCACAAAGAGGAATACCAAGGGAACATATAATTATTTATATAGTTGAGATGTTAAGAGGTATTATAGCCATATTAGATGCATTAGAGATAGTATAAATAAGGGGAGTTTTTCATTAGTCCCCCTAATCTAAACTGTACCATTTGGTATCAAAACCAAGGAAGAAAAATATATAGCATATAGAGGAAGCTTGAGGGTACATATAAATGCTAATATGGCTAAGATATTGAGAGGTATTATAGTCATATTGTACCTAATATAGTATAAATAAGGGAAGTACATATTGAATATGTAAGTTATGATGAAAAATGTTAAGGTCAAGAGCCTAAAGAAAAAAACCAGATGGATGAACTTGATAGCATATTTTTGAAGGTAATTTAAAATATGGGTAATAAACCAAAGTTGGATACTCCTTGCTGTAGATGAATTCCAAATCCTAAGGATATTAATACTATGTCATGGACATGGAAAAATACTTTCACTATGAATCAATGGAGGATCAAAAAAATGTGAATTTTGCTTTCACTAGGCTAAAGGGTCATGCATCCATGTGGTGGGATCATGTACAAATAGAGAGACAAAGAAAAGGTGAAATAATTAAATCTTGGGTAGAATGGTTGCTAAATTGAATATTGATTTATTTTTATAATATTATCAAATGATTCTATTCAATAAGTTTCAAAACCTAAAACAAAAAGAGATGAATGCGAAAGACTACAAGGAGGAATTTTACAAGCTCACTATTTGGGTTGGTCATATAAATGATTATGAAGAGAAAATAAAAAGGTATGTTAATGGTCTTTGCATACATATTCAATAAGAGTTTAGTATAATAATATTGAAGTGAATATAAGAAGCCTATCAATTTGCTTTACAAGTATATGATAATTTATCCTAAAGGTAACAAAATAATTCCAAAGGAAGAGGACAATCAAATAGCAGTAGAGGCTAGAATATGCATGAAGGAGAAACCAACTCTTATAAAAATAGTAATTTTAATAAAAATACAAGAGGTAAAGGAAATTCCTGAAGAGGAAGAGGCTACTATAGTAGAGGAAGAGATAGGGGATTCATTAGATCTTGTTATAGGTGTGTAAAAGGTGGTCATAGGGCATTTAAATGTCCACAAGTACATCAAGATAGAGGTGGAGAAAATGAAGCAAGAAATCATGTTGCTCAAGTGACTCAAGAGAATGTTGCATAACCAAAATACATGGAGGAACTAGAGCAAAGAGAATCCTCATTATGAATAATGTGTTATTGAAACTAGCCAAGGTGGAGTATTATAGATTCAGAACCTAAAATGTACATAAGGGGATCCACTAGGACCCCTACTTCCACACAAGGGGTCTCTTTCCAAAGTTTACCCTGAATATTGACCTTCACATGAATGGGGTCTACCTCATGCATTATTAAAAAAAATCTATTGATGTTCAATATTATGTAGTTTTTTTATGAGTTAATTAAACAAACACCTAAGGTTTTAGATCTCTAATCTAGATCTTGATCAAACCTTTACAAGATAAAATCTATGTAAAAAACGTAATACTATCTAAATTTGTGTTTCAAGTGCAATCAAACAATGATGTAAGAAAACAAGTTCTATACATCAAATAATCTAGCCTAAAATACAACTATATGACACTTTGATTTATTTTCTAATTTCTTTGAAGGAGGAGATTTAGATATATTCTAAGGATTCTTTAATTGACCAAAATAGATGTGTTTTAAGAAAAAATATTATGAAATAGAATTTCAAAAACATAGGAAATGATAGAGTAATGGTGAGTAGGGAGGTATCAAGTGGTATGGTTACTTGTTCCAAAGGTTGAACAAGTTTACCATAATTTAACAAATTTGCCACTAGTATTTTTGTAAACTACAAAACTTAGGCAAAATAATTAGACTTTTCTATTTTGGAGGACTTGTTTGAGTGCAATAAGTTGATTTTCTATCTTCCTTGCTGATTATATCCCATTTTGGTAGCACAAAATTGGATTTGAACCTTGGATTTTGAGGTAAAAGTTGAAATGATATATTTGCCACAGGTTGAAAAATTTGTCATTGATGTTTTTGTGAGGGTTTAGTAAATTTTTTCTATGTAATTCCATAAAGATAAAATTTCCAATGGCTATGGGAAGTGGTAATTGTTTTTGCAACAACAACTAAATATATTTTGGAAAAATGTTTTGGCTTAATTGGATCAAATTAGTTTGGAATCAAAGAAAAGAACTAAAAACCTTAATCCTTAGGGCTTGCTACTTGGGTATTTACAAAATGCAACCAAATACATTTTCTAAAATTTATGAAATATTGTGGATATGACCAAGAGGAATGGAAAAAATTAAATAGATGCCTAAAATATCTAAGAATGGAAACTATGAATTTCAAAATGTCCTGAAAATGCTTGTAAAATGAGATGAATGGTTTACAAAACCAAACTAAAGTTATGTTATAACAAAAGAGTTGTTATATAATGAAGAATAGTGTAAATCAAAATTATATGTTGTTTTTAAAAACTTGGAAAATCCAATAGTAGGGAATGGATGATATCATGAACTAAATGAAGGCTCAAAAGTATGGAGCAAGAGACAAAATGTTGTGATAGAGTGGATAAAATAGTGTTAGGCCTGCAAGAATATCAATGTAATATTATATAACATGAAACAACATGAGAATAAAATATTATTCAATGATGCATGAATATAAACATGTATATGTGTGAATTAATGATGAAAATAAATGTAAGAACTTGCAAATAGAATTGGAATGAGAATATAAAATGATTTGAATGAAAAACATTCTTACAAATGAAACAAAGTTAGATGAAATAAATATGAACAACCTATAAATGAGAATTATTAGTGGTTATAATTTATAAAATAGAGAAAATATGGAGATTATTATGCCAAAATTAAAGATAAAATGCTTATAAATGACTAGATATTAGGAAGAAGAAAAAAATTTGCTATGAAATAAAATTATTTAGATATATATAAGAATTAATGGAATGCAAATATATGTTAGAAAGAAAAATAGACAAGGAAATAATATTACTAGACACAAATGTAGAATCCAAGTTAGCAAGGCCAAAATGAATGGGGAAAATGCATGAAATGGGAGCAAGAAAATAGAATGAAAGATATTCTAGGGATTATACAGCCTAGAAAGAGCTCCTCCTTGCTCCAAGATGATCTCCCTTGATCCAATTCCCCTTTTATTTTCTAGAGTTTCTTAAAATATCTGATGAAGAATACTCCAAATAAGAGAGAATGAGAGAACACAAAATGAGAGAAGCTAGACAATTTTAGGTAGAGTGATGCTAATGCAAATTTTGTTCTATGGAATGCTCACCCCAAGGATTGTATTTATAAATTTTGAAGGAGGAAATGGAGGGGTAAAATTAGGTCCAAGGTGCCATTAGGGTATAGGGAAAAATTTAATTTGTTTTTGCCTTGATATGAGCCTAGAGCAAGCATAATTAGAGAATGTTAGGACCCCATACTAACATTATATGTAATAACCCTTGTTGAACATGGGGGATGTCCATGATAATGTTTTGTAATATTTTGTAAACATGGGGGACACCCATGATAATATTTTATAATATTTTGTAATAGTTGTGGCTCTAGAAGCGCCTAGACAAGTGGCACTATTGTATGTAATTGATATCAAGAATGCAAATATTTTGTTGGTAGGAGATTCTAGGTTAGGTGTGATTTCGCATGTAAGTCAACCTTGAGAGTTAGGTGGTAGATGAAGTCTTCAAAACTATGATGGATAGGAATGACTTTATATTTTTGCATAATTGATTGAAAGTATTGAAGGAGGTTGCCTCTTCAAAGTGGCTTGTGATTCTATGTTGCTTTGTGAGATTATTTCATTTATGCACTTATATTTCGTATTGCAATAGTTTATGTTTCAAGCATTTATGTTTATTTGCAATTTTTGTGTGAATGTGTTAATTTTAATGATGAGGTTCCTAACAAGTGATATCAAAGAGATTTCTAGGGCCATGTTATACTGTGATTGTGATATTTTTTACCATTATGACTATTAGGTATAGGATTTTGTGTTTTGTTTTTTTCCAATTTCCTTGTTTCTATATAAAACATTTATCCTTATTTTTCTACATTAGTTTATTAGGTTAGAAACCTTATGTCAGGGGCTTAAAAAAAATGGAGGAGCTATCATTCTTGGATAAGCTAGATTGCTTGTAAAGAATCAAGTGAAGTGAAAGGTGATCAAAAAAATTGGCTAATCACACCACTGATCTAAATGTCACGTTCTTTCAAAATTATTTTGTAAGTGGTTTGAAGGAGGACATTAGGGTTGAGGTTAAAATTTTGAGACCCCAAACCTTACAATAGGCAATAAATTTGGCTATATTAGTAGAATACAAATTCAAGACTAAAGAAATTACTTCTAAATTTCCTCAATCTCGACCACCTTTTTTGTCTATAGAGGGTAAAACTACCCTTCTATATGTGATTCTCGACTAGATCCATTAGGAGCTGAGGTGACAACGAGGGTGTGTTATATACTCTACACTTGGGGACACAAAATGATGGGTTCACCAGGAATATTTTTAGGACTTACTCCAAGTTTGGGGTGGTATTTCTTAATGTATCAATTAAGCAATCACCTATATTTGGCATTTCTATGCTAAACTATAGAAATGAAAGAACAATGCAAAATACACAAAATGCAAGAAGATAATGTCTAACCCTAGTATGATTTTTTAATGATCTCTAAACCTAGGTTGCAAGAAATGAAATCATTTTACTTAATCAATGACACTTATTTTGATCCAGTGTTTGATCCAAGCTTTGTGTTACATCTAGAATATACCATAGCTTCAAACCTACAAAATAGCTTCACAAAAACTCTAAAAAATATGATAAGAATTTGGGGGCCTGCTTAGGCCACTTATAATATTGAGTTTAGAGGTGCAAAATTCAAGCCCCCGTGGCCCTTTTAGTTGGTCATTCATAATAAAATGAGCTTTGATATTTGGTAAAAACACAACATAATATGATAGAATGAAGTAGTAAATGAAATGTAAACATAATGGATACAAATCTTGAACAAGAATGCAAATTCAAAATATAGGATTTGAAATAAATAGTTACCCCTAAGCTAATATTATATGAAATACAAATAACATAAAACGATAACAACCAAAAATAAACACAAACAAATATAAAATATTATGTAGAGGATGAAACCCTAGGATTTTGGAGAAAATTGTTATCATAAAACCTAATTGGATCAAATCCATGCCTTATAGGATACCAAGTGTAGATTCAGTAACCAAGCAAAAATGGACATAGAGTATTTGACAAGTGAAAATAGGGCTTTCACAAAATCTATGCACTATAGTAGATGGGGTGTGAATTTGCACAAGAGTGTTTAAAACCCTAAAATATAGATAGAAAAAAATACAAAAAAATGACAATGCAATTATGAAATTAGTGAAAAAAAAACAACTTTAAAATCACGTGGAAAGAGCAAGATAAAAGGTGGAATTTCTCTCCTCCTCCAAGAAGATAAAATATCATCAATATATCCTCCACTTGTAGATCACAAGGAACACACCAAAAACTAAACACCAAGAGCACCAAAAGACAAGATAAATCTAACTTTGTATGAACTTTTTAGATAGCTTGATTGTAGGGAGAACTTAGAATCACTTGGAGAACTAGGGTGGAAAAAGGGGACAATACCATTATTTATAAGAAAATTTGTAGGGAAAAAGGGTAGGCAAAATGAAAATTAACCTTGATTAAGTCGACACCCCAAAAGGGCCAACCTAAAAATTAGCTTTTTGAATAAAAACCTTAAATTTTTTGAATCTGTGCCTTGTAATTTATTGGGTGTGGATTTTGTCAAGGTTAATAAAAGCAAGGTAAAACACAAGAAAAATGGGTCAAACTTGCTCCTAACAAGTTTGGGAACCTCTCAAAGGAATCCAAGTAAAAATGACTCATCTAGGTGGGTCAATTTTTTGTGTCTACATTTTGCCTCCTCTTTGATGCATTTATAGCCCAATAAATACATCAAAGAAAGATGTAAATGCCTATAGATGAAAGTATAACAAACACAAGGAGAAAAGAGGTGGTTGGTTTAGAATAAAGGTGTGGTGCATAAATAGTGTCATTCTAGACACTTTGAATATTTGGCATGCTAAACGAGGCATTAGGGACATTAATTCCTCTTAGGCCATGGTGCTCCCTCGAGTTTCAGAAGGAATATAAAATTCCTAAGGAAACTCGAAATGATGGACTAAAAATAAAAGAGAGTGGTAAAAAAATAAACAAGGTGCCAAAAGGGAGAAAAATGAGAGAGAAAGAGATAAAAAGGAGAAACAAAAAGCAAAAAAAGGAGGGGGGCTTAGGCCTCTTTTGGTGTACAAAATATTTTTTTTAACATGATAAGCATAATATGACTAAAGCAATGCAAAATAATCCTAACTAACATTCATAAGTGAATATGACTAAATTAAATGCAATCAAACATGCAAGCAAAAATGAATGGATGAGTGGATGGAAATAAGAAAATACAAACAACGAAAGAGAGAAGAAAGGTACAAGAATAAGAAAGAAAAAACCCAAAAAGGCAAAAAGAAAACAAAAATAAAAGAATTAAAGTGGTACCCTATGAGGATGTGTGCTTGCAAATGGTCAAATAGATACTGCTCCTTACTGGTGGTCATGAAGCTATCCTATTAGGGTGTTATGCTCGTAAAGATGAATAGGTGGAGTGACACTTGCTATGGATGTAGTGCTCACTTAATATGGCTAGAGAGAAAGAGATATACCCACTAGTATGTATGCTTGCAAATGGTCGAATGGAGGTTACCCCTCACTTGTGACCATGAAGCTAATCCTATATGGGTGCTAAAATGATATGATTGATTTGCTAAAACAAGTAATACTCGATAATGGTGTGGTGTGTGCAAAATATGAGTGAAGATATTGAAGCATAACCTGTGTGTGTATGTACTAAAAAACAAAGAGAAGAAATAGATATGAAGAAGAACAACGGTGCATGTGTGCATCCTTTTTGAGATTTTGGGAAGTAAGAGATGTGTGTAAGATAGTCAGTGGTTGTATGAACACCATAAATAATATTCATGCAGTATTTATCCTATCCAACGAGGATCCCTTCATAATAAAAATATCAATAAAAGAGAGAGTGTTAAAAAAAGGTAAGATTCATAAATAGAAGAAAGAACATGTATCCTTATCTTGATAAAAAGTAGAAAAATAAAACTTGCAAAGGATAAGGATAAACATAAGAAGAAATATATTCCTTGACTTGGGGAAGATAAAAATATGATCATTAAAACTTTTAAGATCAAGGATTATAGAACATCATGAGCGAATGATGGAAATGCATGAAGATGAGCCCTAGGTTGTGGATTATCTAGGCATAAAAGCCCTAGTGTGAGTGCAATGCATGTGAGCTATGATCTAACTAGTTTTAATCACTTGCCATTATCGTAAAATCCCCAAGAATATATATGATCAAGCAATCATGCAAGAATGAGCAATCAACAATGCAATTCTATTATAATCAAAATGCAAGGAACAAAATATTAGGTAAAACATGTAAAATATGATAGGCGACTATGTAGTATAAAAAACAAACCAAATGTAGTATGGAAACTTACCTAAATGCTATATAAAAATGTAAATTTCCAAGTTATGCATAGTATCTCTTTAGATGCATTATAATAATTGGTTCTTTAAGTTCTTTACCATCTAAGAAAGCCAAACAATAGGCCCTTGAACCAAACTTGGTTGTTAATAGAGGGACCTAACCAATTGGGCTAAAACTTACCTTTAAGATCTAAACAAGCATTGGTTTTCTTTTGGTTCTCCTTGAGGACAAGGTTCTCAACCTCAAAAGAATGATTGCAAACTCTATTAGAATAAAATAACCTAAGTTTATTCTAATAGACTCACAAATGCTCTGATGCATGAATGTGCTTTTCATCTGGTAGCTCCAATTGATTCAAAAAATCAAAATGATTATCATTGTCGACTGAATCATATTGAAACCAGATGTGTAATGAAGGAACCTCTAACTTGAATGAAAATACTACCTTTTGTGGGGATTTCCTGCTTACCTCCTTAAGCTTTGTCACATTACAAGAATCCCAAAAATCACAATGAGTATTATAGAATCTGGTGGATCTACCGCTTTAACCCAGGAATAGATTATCTAAGTGACTCTAGACAGACTAGGTTGGGTAAGGAAACCCTAGATAGTGGGTTCATATATTTTCCATTATAACACAATCACCCATGTATTACCAGATTTGATGATATTGTATTTTCTTTGTTATTTTATGACCAAACCAAGCACTTCTAAAAAATATCTAGACCAGATCGATGCCATATCCATTGGGTAGTTGTAGCAGATTTATATTTGTTGACTCAAAAAGGAAAAGGAAAGGAGAACTAGTTCATTTTCATTCATTCAAATTATGTAATCAATAAAAATGATTAAACTAGCGAGAGAAGGCGTCACCCACATATTTTGATTATAGTAATATGCAAATAAGCAAACATAGACCAAGAACATAGAAAATGATCAAAATAGAGTTGGAGTTTATATTCATATAATAATATGTATATATGAAAATCCTGGTAGAGTGCTCGGGTCCTATGTGATAATAATTACAATGGTTCCCCCATTTGAATATCATAACAGGGGCTATTTCTCTCCAGACCAGATATAGTGATGCAAGAGTCTCCAACTCTGATGTGTTTTGCAAGAAATGATGTCAGCGAACAATGCCTCCTAGATAGTCCTTGGAAAATGGAAGAATAAATGGTGGGGTAAGGAATACAAAGAAACACACACACAATGGAAAATATGACTAACTCTTAGACACAACTATACTTGGACTCAAGTTTTTCTATTTGATAAAAATTTCACTACTATAGTAGTATTCAATATATAGTGTTGATAGCTCGAGTGGAGCTATAATTGTTTCTTCATCGGCACTCCAGCTGGCTTGATGTTTCTCCCTTCAAAATTATGTGAAAGCATTGAACGCGGGGCGACGGCATGCAAGACCAGATGGTGCAAACAAAATTGATATAAAAATGCTAAGTCCTACAAATACAAGAAATCAATGCACGAAGGAAATGATGCATAGACAATATGTAAGCAAACAAAGACAAAGAAGGGCCTCTTTTATTAATGTTGATTTTTATTTGATTACAATACATCCCCCTTTTAGGGCTCATAATGTTTGATATAGGTCGTTACATCAATGGATGGTACGATTCCAGTTTCTTTCGCATGCCTCACATTTGAAATGGGTGGGACATAGGTTGCCACCACTTGCATCCATGTTTTCGTGTGTTCCTTGATGCCCCTCCAGTGTTCATGGTGGTGAGATCCTATAGATAGAGAAATAGCAAATAGTTAATAGTATATACATGAAGAACACAAGCTTATACTGAGAGGGAGGGGTGAACAGTATAAGACCTCTTTTTACTTTTTCCTTTATACTTCAAAATAGTAAAGCAATATACCCAAAGCAATATCAAAGCAATGCACAATATCATCCACAAAGTGACACCAATTTTAACGTGGTTCACCCAGAATGGGTGGGCTACGTCCACAAAAATTTTCTCTAAAAGTTATCTCAAAGTTCTTTGGGAATCCTTCCCAATTACAATGTTTATGAGCCTCGGCCCAAAGGAGATACCTTCCCCCAATCAGAATTTATGAGCCTCTCGCTCAAAGGAGATACCTTCCCTCTCGCTCTGGAAATGATCCCTCGGAAGATCAACTGCCTCTACCTCTTGCCAGCACGTGGAACTCCTTTCCACCGAAGACCTCTTGTCCTCAATGCTTAGCCTAAGAGACCTCTGCCTTCTATGATCACGTCCACAGCAGCTCAGCAACTCTGTACCAAACATAGTCAGTCGGTCTAGTACAAGTCTTCCTCTATCCGTCAGATCTGTCCAACTCTTGAACAAATCAATCCTCTCGCATACAAGCCTTCTCAAAGACTTGCCAATTGTCCTCGGGTTCTTCTCATAGAACCAATGCACCTCTGTCCTCAAGTTCTCTCGATAGAACTATCAAACTCAGCTCACAAGTCCTCTCGCTAGGACCTGTCCAAATCTGCTCACAAGTCCCCACCGGAACCTATCCAAAACTGCTCACAAGTCCCCACCAGAACCTATCCAAAAACTCAGCAAGCTCACCAAGAAAAACTTTCTTAGTAGGAAATCACAAAGTGAATTGTTAGAGACCCAATGTGATTTGTCAAACTCATAGAAGCATAAAGAGAATTGTTAGAGACTCAATATGTTCTATACTCAAATCCCAATCTCAAAACTCAACTCAAATCAACTCAGCTCAATCTCAATCTCAAATCTGAAAACTCAACTCAATATCTGAAATGGATAGGATAGAATGTTTTCTTTCAAGAACATGAAACCCCAACAATTGCCAACTATGCAAAGAATCACATAACAATGATACTCATGTTCTTTTCACCATCAATTAGGGTTTCAACAACAATGCTCATCAAACAAGGTTTAGTCAACCAACACCATTCAACTCAACATCAACCTTGAAGCATTCAACCAATCATCACAAGAAAAGGAAACAAGTAGAAATCCTTTTCCCTCCAAAGATATTTGAACAAAATAGCCACCAACACAATATCACCAAATGCAAAGAATAACTTGCTCAAATCAACTCAATGGAGTAAGCCCAATATCATGAATCAAGTAAAGCAATAACTTGATCAAACAACCTCTATGGAAGCAACTCAACCATCAAACTCAAAACAGCCAACCAAGGGTTCCACCAACTCAATGCAAGTAGCAAGACTCACAAACATAAACCCTAGTGCACAATGCTTCCACTACCTCAAACCAGAATTATGCATTCACCAAAACTCTCATCAAGGATAACAATGCATAAGAAGTCTTCAACAAACCAGAAAATAGGATTTACACCCAACCAAAGGAAACCTAGTTGAAAACCTTTTCACTCCAACCTTATTTCAGAAAACATACACCAATCATACTCATAAGGAAAATGTGCCCATACCTTTTTGGAGTAGAAGAAAATTGATCCTTAAAGCTGTCACCACACACAACCCTCAAACTTCCAACCAAGTTAGGGTTAGAACCAAGATAAATGAGCATATATAAAAACTTTCCTTAATACACCTTTTAGCTCCTCTTCTTTAAAAACAACCACCAAAGAAGCCAAAAACACAACAACCAAAACTTACACCTTATATCTCCATTTTTAAATTTAGCATAGCAAAAGACTAATCTCAAAAATACAACCAAAGAAATATCCCCTTATTTCTCCTATGTCTTTTAAACAATGCTAAACAATGCCAAAAATCATATCAAGAAAATAATCACACCTTATAATGGCTGCCCTTGAAGAATCCGAAATTCGCAGCACAAAACACGTTTTAATAAAAACGTGACTAATCCATGCATAGCTCCCTCCGTGGGGATCGAAACGTAGACCTCCGCCTACGCAAGGCCCAAATGCAGCCTTCGCTGCCACTAGCCCACAAGGGGCTTACGAAGTCCAAGACGGACTTCCTTCCACATAAACGGTCAAGCTTTCCGAAAGCTTTTCAAACCACGAGCTCTCCTCTTTCACAGCGTAAACAGAACATTCGATCGCAGCCAAACCAATTAATTGCCTTCGATTTTCCAAGTGGGTTTAACCTTAGGAACCTTCTCATATTTATAGTCCATACGTGGACTTTAGAACACGTCGGTCGCAAAGAAAAGTAATTTCGAATTTAATCGAAATTTGCTTTCTAAAGGGTTTAAAAACCCTTAAAGTATTTTTAATAAATTAAAAATAATTTCTCCCTTAATTAATTAAATAATTAATTAATTAAAACCTTGAAGGGTTTTAAATAATAATTAAATAAATAATAAAGAGAACCTCCATTGGTTTTAATAAAAACCATTGCCAATGGAATCTCTCCGGATTCTCTTAAAAATATTCTCTTGGAATCTTCCACCTTTGAAGCCAACACATCCTCTTAACATTAATGTCATTTCCTTTTGACATCAATGACAACTCATAGACAAGAAGCTAGGATCTCAAACCCAAAATTGCCAACAATCTCCCCCTTTGTCATTGATGGCAAACCATGCTTCTCAACAACACAAAAACTCAACATAAATAGCTCCCCCTGTCTTGAGGCTCTCCCCCTTACTCATATCTCTCCCCCTTTGTCATCAATGGCAAAGGGTCACCTTTGGGGCTTGGGACTAAGAATGAGCCTCTTAGCTTAGTCCCTCCCCCACCTCCTGTTGAGGTGTTTAATTTTGGGGTGGGAGTAAAACTCCCAACGTGCACTGATCATCATCAGTGTCTATAGCTGCCTTACCATGTCTTCTCTTGTTCTCCTTGTCCATATTCTTGTTCCTATTCCTGTCACTGTTCTTGTTCTTGTTATCATTCCTGTTCTTATCCATGCCTTGATCCTTGGACCTGTTCATACCACTGTTCTTGTTCCTGTACCTTGGAAGTTCAGCTCTACACTGTCTAGTTGTGTGACCTTCATTGTTGCACTTATAACAAGTAACAATGTTATTTCTTTTAGGCATACCTGTTCTTTGAATCCACCTATTCTGACTAACCTTGTTCTTGTTATTAGCCTTGCAGAAAATTGCCTTATGCCCAAACTATTTACAAGAGTAGCAATACCCTTGAAAGAAATTACCACCTCTGAAACCGTCATTTACCTTCCTTACTTGAGTCATGCAATGTGAAGCCATGTGACCAAACCTGTGACAAGCAAAACATCTGCCATTAAACTTTCCTGTAAATGACCTTCTAGGTCCTGTAAACTTTCTCCCCTTTTTTTGTTTCCTATTTTCTGTTTCTGTGCATCTATCACTCAAGGACTCCTTTTCTGAAATACTTTCCTCATCAGAACTCTCTTCCTTTTGGAGTCTCTTACTAGACTCTCCAACTTGTTCCTTGTGTGGCTTAACAAAACCAAGGCCTGTTTTATCTGTTGTCTTTCTTTGACCTTTGATGAGTGACTTAACCTTTTTGGAGCTATCTTGAAACCTGTAAAGCTTATCCTTGTACTCTTTAGTTTCCTCTTTCAAAGAAGCCATTTTCTGTTCTAACTCATTATACTCAAGAACCTTAGACTCTAACTCATCCTTGAGTTCTTGTGTCTTAGCTATAGAGAAGTCAAGACTTTCTATAAGATCATCTCTCTCCATACAACATTCATCTAACTTATCCTTGAGTCTAGCATTCTTCTTTCTTTCCTTTTCCAAAACACTAAGAGCACTAATAAGTTCACTTTCAAGATCCTTTATTTGATTTCCTTTTGAATCATCAAAGCCTTTTTCAGATTTCTTATCACTAGAGGTGCTACCCTTTTCAAAAACCATACATGCATCTTCCTTATAGTTTTCTGAAGCATCCTCATACATACTAGAAACCAAATCATTATTTGTGCAATCATCCTCAAGGTGACCAAAATTTCCACATCTAAGACATTTCATGATAATGAATCTATGTTTCGGTTCTTCCTCTTTTTCTGATATGAACAACATCTCATTTTCATTATCACTTGAAGAACTTTCACTATCACTACTAGAACACTTACTTGCTTTGTCTAGGTAGAAACTCTTCTTGTGCTTGTGAGAATACCTCTTTCCTTGATTGTTGTGCTCATCTTTGTTCTTTCTGTGATGCTTGTGCTTTTTAGAATCCTTGCTCTTAGAATCCTGTTTATCTTCATCACTTTCATTCTTGGGAATAGTACAATCAAGTAGCATAATGACCAAACTTTCCACAATTGAAACATCTTATATTTTTCATACTTTTGTGCTTTCTAGAGAACTTGCCTTTCTTGTTGTAATATGCCTCTTCATCACTAGAAGACTCATCACTATCTTGAAGCTGTTTACCCTTGGATTTCTTGGTAGCCTTGAAAGTTGCCTCTTTCTTGACATCAACCTTCACTTGAGTTCTCAACTCAAATGCTGCAAGTATACTATGGAGCTCATCCTTTTTCAACTTATCCAAATCTTTAGCTTCCTCAATAGCAGAAATATTTTCACTAAATCTATTAGGAAGAGATCTTAAAATCTTATCACAAACATCATTTTCAGCAAGCTCAAGACCTAAGTCTTTCATGGAGTTAACAACCTCATCCATACGAAGCATGTAGTCACTAATATTTTCATCATCATTCATCTTGAGTTGTTCAAACATACCTTTGAAGTGTCTCAACTTGGCCTTTCTGACATTTGTATCACCTGTATGAACCACCTTCAATTGTTTCCACATTTCACTAGCTATCTTGCAGTGAATCACTTTGGTGAGATCTGCTTCTGTAAGCCTTTCAGGATTGCATTCATTGCTTTTGAATTGTTGTGATGTAGGAGCCTTTCTTCTTTAGTATTAGGACCATGTACAGGAATAGTGTACTCATCTTCAATCACTTCCCATACCTCATTACCAAGTGCCATTAGATGAACCTTCATCCTTGCACTCCAAAGACCAAAATCTGACCCATCAAGAATAGGTGTTGCATTGCTACTTGAATGATCCATTGTGTTCTTTACTAGCTTTTCCTTCAAGTCGTTAAACTTTCCGAAGGCACCTGCTCTGATACCAATTGAAGAACACAAGATTATACTGAGAGGGGGGGTGAAAAGTATAAGACCTCTTTTACTTTTCCCTTTATACTTCAAAACAGTAAAGAAATATACCCAAAGCAATATCAAAGCAATGCACAATATCATCCACAAAGTGACACCAATTTTAACGTGGTTCACCCAGAATGGTCAGGCTACGTCCACAAAACTTTTCTCTAAAAGTTATCTCAAAGTTCTTTGGGAATCCTTCCCAATTACAATGTTTATGAGCCTCGGCCCAAAGGAGATACCTTCCCCCAATCAGAATTTATGAGCCTCTGCTCAAAGGAGATACCTTCCCTCTCGCTCTGGAAATGATCCCTCAGAAGATCAACCGCCTCTACCTCTTGCCAACACGTGGAACTCCTTTCCACCGAAGACCTCCTGTCCTCAATGCTTAGCCTAAGAGACCTCTGCCTTCTATGATCACGTCCACAGCAGCTCAACGAACCCTGTACCAAACATAGTCAGTCGGTCTAGTACAAGTCTTCCTCTGTCTATCAGATCTGTCCAACTCTTGAACAAATCAATCCTCTACATACAAGCCTTCTCAAAGACTTGCCAACTGTCCTCAGGTTCTTCTCATAGAACCAATGCACCTCTGTCCTCAAGTTCTCTGATAGAACTATCAAACTCAGCTCACAAGTCCTCTGCTAGGACCTGTCCAAATCTGCTCACAAGTCCCCACCGAAACTTGTCCAAAAACTGCTCACAAGTCCCCACTAGAACCTATCCAAAAACTCAGCAAGCTCACCAAGAAAAACTTTCTTAGTAGGAAATCACAAAGTGAATTGTTAGAGACCCAATGTGATTTTTCAAACTCATAGAAGCATAAAGAGAATTGTTAGAGACTCAATATGTTCTATACTCAAATCCCAATCTCAAAACTCAACTCAAATCAACTCAGCTCAATCTCAATCTCAAATCTGAAAACTCAACTCAATATCTGAAATGGATAGGATAGAATGTTTTCTTTCAAGAACATGAAACCCCAACAATTGCCAACTATGCAAAGAATCACATAACAATGATACTCATGTTCTTTTCACCATCAATTAGGGTTTCAACAACAATGCTCATCAAACAAGGTTTAGTCAACCAACACCATTCAACTCAACATCAACCTTGAAGCATTCAACCAATCATCACAAGAAAAGGAAACAAGTAGAAATCCTTTTCCCTCCAAAGATATTTGAACAAAATAGCCACCAACACAATATCACCAAATGCAAAGAATAACTTGCTCAAATCAACTCAATGGAGTAAGCCCAATATCATGAATCAAGTAAAGCAATAACTTGATCAAACAACCTCTATGGAAGCAACTCAACCATCAAACTCAAAACAGCCAACCAAGGGTTCCACCAACTCAATGCAAGTAGCAAGACTCACAAACATAAACCCTAGTGCACAATGCTTCCACTACCTCAAACCAAAATTATGCATTCACCAAAACTCTCATCAAGGATAACAATGCATAAGAAGTCTTCAACAAACCAGAAAATAGGATTTACACCCAACCAAAGGAAACCTAGTTGAAAACCTTTTCACTCCAACCTTATTTCAGAAAAACATACACCAATCATACTCATAAGGAAAATGTGCCCATACCTTTTTGGAGTAGAAGAAAATTGATCCTTAAAGTTGTCACCACACACAACCCTCAAACTTCCAACCAAGTTAGGGTTAGAACCAAGATAAATGAGCATATATAAAAACTTTCCTTAATACACCTTTTAGCTCCTCTTCTTTAAAAACAACCACCAAAGAAGCCAAAAACACAACAACCAAAACTTACACCTTATATCTCCATTTTTAAATTTAGCATAGCAAAAGACTAATCTCAAAAATACAACCAAAGAAATATCCCCTTATTTCTCCTATGTCTTTTAAACAATGCTAAACAATGCCAAAAATCATATCAAGAAAATAATCACACCTTATAATGGCTGCCCTTGAAGAATCCAAAATTCGCGGCACAAAACACGTTTTAATAAAAACGTGACTAATCCATGCACAGCTCCCTCCATGGGGATCGAAATGCAGAC
Organism: Wollemia nobilis; assembly: GCA_028583015.1. NCBI lineage: Eukaryota > Viridiplantae > Streptophyta > Pinopsida > Araucariales > Araucariaceae > Wollemia > Wollemia nobilis. The sequence continues at coordinate 2,155,070 of JAQPPZ010016363.1, read as the reverse complement.
CTCCGCCTATGCAAGGCCCAAACGCAGCCTTCGCTGCCACTAGCCCACAAGGGGCTTACGAAGTCCAAGACGGACTTCCTTCCACATAAACGGTCAAGCTTTCCGAAAGCTTTTCAAACCACGAGCTCTCCTCTTTCGCAGCGTAAACAGAACATTCGATCGCAGCCAAACCAATTAATTGCCTTCGATTTTCCAAGTGGGTTTAACCTTAGGAACCTTCTCATATTTATAGTCCATACGTGGACTTTAGAACACGTCGGTCGCAAAGAAAAGTAATTTCGAATTTAATCGAAATTTGCTTTCTAAAGGGTTTAAAAACCCTTAAAGTATTTTTAATAAATTAAAAATAATTTCTCCCTTAATTAATTAAATAATTAATTAATTAAAACCTTGAAGGGTTTTAAATAATAATTAAATAAATAATAAAGAGAACCTCCATTGGTTTTAATAAAAACCATTGCCAATGGAATCTCTCCGGATTCTCTTAAAAATATTCTCTTGGAATCTTCCACCTTTGAAGCCAACACATCCTCTTAACATTAATGTCATTTCCTTTTGACATCAATGACAACTCATAGACAAGAAGCTAGGATCTCAAACCCAAAATTGCCAACAATACAGATAGAGGGAAAACATGCAATCCTTAAGGCCTCTGGCTAGTGAATACATAAAATAGCAAAATGATGATAAAAACATGTCGTAATGAACCCAAATATTGATCGAGGCATAGAAACATCATCAGAGACACATTGCAGAAAGAACAGTTAGGAAATAATCCATGGATTTCTAATCGCTCCGGGGTGGGACGATTAGGACTATCACAAAGCATGCAAAGGTGACCTTGCAAATGTCCTATCCAGAGGCCTCCAAAATTCTTACAAACTTGGGGTTAGACAAAAAGGGGCATTTTGGGACGACCCAGAAGGTCATATTTGGCATATTCTTCCCAGATTGTCTTGTATCCGAAGGTGCTCCCTGTATGTTAGTAAGCACGTAAAACGATAAAAACAAGGTCAAATCAAGTCAAAATGCAATGAAACTTGAACAGAAGCATAAGTAAACCAAATAGAACATAATGAAAAAATAATAGTGAAGAAAGCATTCATAGATTTCTAATCATTTCGGGGTGGGACGATTAGGACTGCAACAGTTTGGGGAGCGCCCAAGGGTAGGACGCCCACCGTTTGGGGTCTGGTTTTGATACCAATCCACTTGGGATGGGTCCAAAACCTCCTAGGGGGTTGTTTCAGAAAATTTGGTGTGGGATTGTGGCCGATTTCTTGGGTTTTGGGTCGGGATTGCATTCTTAGCGTTCACCCGATAACCTCTCTTCCAAAAGAGAAATTAGGGATGTAAGAAGCGCAAAAGGGATTGTGGGTATAATTTGGTAGCACTCCATTGCTCCAAATGCTCCAGCTCTATTCTTTTTGGGGGTGAGGATGCTCACCCTTTTATAGACTTCAGGGGTCTCCTTTGAATGCACATGTGAGGGTGCCACTTGGCTTGTCATGCCTTTTTGGGGGAGAGAAGATTCCTCCTTGATTTAGAGTCTCTTTGCATGAGGCCTCCATGATCAAGGCATGCTTGACTGAAGTCCCTCTCTCAGATTTGAAATCGTTCCTCACAATTGCATGCTCTGAAGGCACAGTTAAGTGGTGGATCTGTCGAGGTTTTACTTTTTTCTAGTCAAACCTGCTACTCATCCCACCCTGGGATGATTGCTGCTAATCGTCCCGGGGTGGGACGAATAGGATTCTAATCATCCCGGGGTGGGAAGAATAGGGAGCAAAGTGCTTAAAAAGGTGCCAAATTGACCTCTGACCTTCCAAAACTGATTTGGGAGTGGTTAGGACCACTTTTTAACCTCTGGAGGCTGCCCTAGGGGGTATGTATGTCAATTCGATCAGTGCTTGTAGTCACATAATCGAATTGGTGTTGTTTTGGTGTCTACAGATGCCCCTTTTTGGGATGCATTGTGTGTGGCACAGTGTTGAGCAAAAATAGATGACCAAAGCACTTAATGATTAGGGTTTCTTAGTAACCTAACCAACTTTTGATGCCCCAAGTATGGAAAGGGCACACATTCTTGAATCCTTGCTTCTGACGAGCTAAGGAGCTTAACTCAAGTGTAACCTTTTTCGTGAGGTGTACTTGATCTTGGACATTGTTCAGTCATGAATAGGCAAAGGGCGCAACCTTTTGTCTAAGGAACCTTGTCTTCATGCTTCCAGAATTCCAAGTGTTTGATCAGCTTGTGATTATTGCTTGTTTGCTGCCCCAAGCAGGAGCGTGATTGTCTTTTTCAATGATTCTTTGAATGCATGCCATTTCCTTGATTGGGTGTGTATTTGTTGATTGGTGACTAAGTGTGACTACCCCCTCAAGTGACGAATCGATGAGGGAATGACAAAAATGAGAAAAGCGATGAGTCGCTTGACCCAATATGACTTTTTTAAGGGTGCCTTCAGGTGTTTTCCATTGAACGCGTGCAGTTTTCTAGCAATCGAACCTATTTTTGGTGGGTTTTGACCCTTTTTGTGATGTCGATTGGGGTTGAAATTGTCAAAAATTCGTCCTCCCATGGAGCGGTCCGGCTATGGTAGCCTTCTTAGGGAGTAGGATAGTGATAATTTGTGGTCCCGAAGTCAGTTTTTCATGCCAAGAATGTTAGGTGCAAAGGCACCTTTATTCGACAGAGTTATTGCTATTTTTGAGTGGGTTTTGACCCTTTTTTGTGACGCCTTGGGGTTGAAATTTTCAAAAATCCGTCCTCCCGTGGAGCGGTCTGGCTATGGTAGCCTTCTTAGGGAGTAGGATAGTGATAATTTGTGACCCCGACATCGGTTTTTCATGCCAAGAATGTCAGGTGCAAAGGCACCTTTGTCCGATAGGTTTATTGTTGTTTTTGGTGCATTTTTTGGATTCTATTTTTGTTGCTTTTTTTCTTGCTTTGTAATCATCCCAGGGTGGGACGAATACCAATTTGGTAATCATCCCAGGGTGGGACGAGCTCTAACTAGAGCGCTCATCCTAGGGTGGAATGATTACAGGCCCAACAACCTATAAAAGGACCAAAACTAGGTTTTGGGCTCATTTGCAACCTTTTTTTCTAGCGATTTGGAGCAGTGAGGAGGAGTGCGAGTTTGCGTAGCTGAGCACTGTCGATATTTCGTGGACACCATGAGTGCAAGGACTAGATCTTCGAGTGGCGGAGCCGAGGCGAGACCGGTAGGTGCTCCTTCTCTCTACTTGTTATTGGTTTTTGCTTTATATGAAGTTAAATAAAACTTGCATATAATTGTTTTTATTTTGCGTTATTTTGTTTTTATTTTGTGTTAATATTAAGATCGAAACCCTAGTATTAATTTTTGTGTTGTATTATGTTTTTGTTTTTTTATTCACCTTAAGGTCGAAACCCTAGTATGATGTTTTTGTTTATGTTTTTTTTGATTTTTTTTGTTCACACTGAAGGTTAAAAACCCTAGTATGATTGTTTATGTTTTATTTGATTTTTTTTTTGTTTACACTTAAGGTTAAAAACCCTAGTATAGTTTTAATGTTTTTATTGATTTTTTTGTTTACACTGAAGGTTAAAAACCCTAGTATGATTTTTTATGTTTTTTATTGATTTTTTTTGTTTACACTTAAGGTTAAAAACCCTAGTATAGTTTTAATGTTTTTATTGATTTTTTTGTTTACACTGAAGGTTAAAAACCCTAGTATAATTGTTTATGTTTTATTTGATTTTTTTGTTTACACTTAAGGTTAAAAACCCTAGTATGATTTTTTTTTTGTTGTGATTTGATTTTTTTGTTCACACTTAAGGTTAAAAACCCTAGGATGATTTTTTTTTTGTTGTGATTTGTTTATTTTTTTTGTTTTGATTGTATAGTTTAATTTGAATGTTTTTGTTTAAATTAAGGTTCAAACCCTAATTTATTTTTTTTTTTTATTGTGTTTGTGTTTTGTAGGTTGTTAGGAGTCGGCACCGCCAGCCGACTGTGTTCTCTGATGCCCGGGAGGCGCTGATAGTTGCAGATTGGGAGTGGCTTGATGCCCTTGGGCTCAAGCAGGTGACGCGGTTGGAGCCTATGGTGGGGGATCGGGCATATCTAACTGCCTTGATCAATTTGTGGGATCCCCATACCAACACCTTTCATCTCCCAATAGGGGAGATGATGGTTACTTTGGAGGACGTGTATCGAATTCTATGGATTTTGATAGACGAACTGCCCATTCGAATGACTCCTCATGATCAACAAATGGCGATGCTGACACGGTGCTTTGGGCAGGCGACGGAGATGGGGGTGGATAGGGCTGTGGAGAGGGTAGAGGTGGACTTCCTGATTGGCAGGATTCTAGTGCGGTGGTGGCTGGAGAAGGGCATTTTGGGGGTGAGGCATGCATTGCTCATGACCCTCATCTCCAACATGCTACTTCTTGACTCCTCAGGTGTGAGGTTCCCTTGGAACCTGCTTGAGGTGGTGTTCAGACTGGTGGAGTGTCCGACAATAGTGCCACTTATTATGAGGTGGGGTCAGACACTATTGGCACAACTTTACGATGAGTTGTACGAGATCCTATTGGAGGCGAAAGGGATCGGGTGCAGCTATCTTTTGTAGTGTTGGGGGTGGCAGCACATAGCTGTGGAGCAGCCACAGGGGTTGCCTTGGACCACTCAAGGTGAGATGGTGGATAGGGAGATTGGGTATGCTGCTCTATGGCGAAGGTCAGAGGAGCAGGGGTAGAGTCGACAATGGGCAGGTGTCATAGGGCACTATACTGATGCCTTCTCATGTCTTGCTCTAGGGGAGGTGTTCTAGCGGCCATACCAGGACTATCTAGCCTGGCTTGAGGCTAGAGAGTGGCTCCGATAGGTGTGCAAGGGGAGATGGTTGATCGAGCAACATGGGACAGAGTAGGAGTACTTCTCGTATGTCCGGGTGACTCGACAGTTTGGGGTGCACCAGGGATTTCCTGGTGAGCCCTTGATCTATCGATGTCGGGGCGATGAGAGGACTCTAGCTTGGCCGATTATTGAGCCACTAGGTGAGGAGTTTGATGTAGTGATTGATGTCCCCGATGTGGACAATGTCGGGGTGACTGCAGAGTATGACCAATGGTGGACGATGCAATGATGGTGGGGTGAGGGGCCTCTAGGAGGTTCGGATGCGACAACAATAGGTAGTGGGGGTGTGGAGGCACCGATGGAGGGTTGGGGGGCTCCACTCGATGATGCAGATATGGTGGAGGTAGATGACCTCACTAGGGATGATTTAGGGGTTCCGGAGTAGCCAAATACATAGGACGTCCTAGAGTAGTGGGTGCCAGGGAAGCATGCCATCCCAGAGATGCCCATGCCTCAGGCAGTCCCAAGGGATATGGAGGCTAGGTTTTGCACTGAGATAGCACGATTGGAGGATCTACTATGGAGATAGGATGAGGAGCACAGGGTCGAGAGGGATTCCCTATGGGCTTAGTTGGCGTAGCGGGATGACGCATTGGCTACGTACCACCGACGGGATGTGGAGTGGGGTCGATTTTGGGTGGAGTTGGAGGCCAAGATTATCCGCCTCGATGGACAGTTACCCGAGCTCACCGGAGGTGGATCTTTGCATCGAACAAGAGACAGTGAGACTGAGCAAGTCTGCTTCCTCTCATCATAGGTGGGTGGGTGAGGGTAGCGTTAGTGGGCATGATGCGAGGGCTGGCAACATCCGCCCTGAGAGGTCCCATAGGACCCACACCACTGGGGGTAGTTCCAGTCGCACCGATCCTACGTGATCATGGTGGTCGACTCCCTAGGCTTTGGGGATTTTGAATTTTTGATTTTTTTGTGAGGTCAAAGGACCATTTTATTGTAGCCTGAGGGCATTTTTGACTTAATATATACATGACTCTTTTTTGGTTTTGATTATATCTTTGTCATTGTTTATTTTTTATTCATGCACATTTATTTATGTTGATGTATGCATATGTTATTATGAATGCGGATGATGTTAGCTAGATGATATGGATGTATGCATATGGAATGGATGGAATGATTTGTTGGTATGCAGGTGGTGGCACCATAGACTGTACAAGATTTACTGGCTTTCTGTACTATGTGATTGCTTTGTGAGATGACTTTTCATGTAATAATTTTGTTTTTGTTTGTTTTGTATTTTTTGATGGTGATGTAAGTAATGAAATGTACCACAGTTGTTTTAGAATGTAGTTAAGGTTTTTCTGAGACTCAAATGTTTTAACTAACTAATCAAGACTGTATGTTATCTTACAAGACTTTTGAACAAGGTACGAATCAGACTTGAGTTTGACCAAGTTATTTCACATCCCTGTGTGTGCGATTGAGTTCGTTTATGTGGTATTCGTAAGGATACCGCCAGTGCCAGGTAGGCTGTCCACCAAACCTGTACTGAGGATCACCTAATTAGCTCCACTAACTCCTTTGTTGTATTTAGTAAGATTAATCCATGGGGCAATCTAGGATACCATAAGCTAGCTCATCCACATGCAAACATTGGTCTACACACACACAAAGCTAATGTGATAGACATATCATCATGCGTTTAGGATACCGCCATTGCTAGGTAGGATATCCACCAAACCCGTAATGAGGATCACCTAAATGGTTTTTCAAATGCTGAGAATTCTAGGGATTCAAGCTCAGGCATCTTTCGGTTGCTCAACTTGTTGGGATACTTGCTCTCATACATAGTGATGAAAATCACTGTTTATTTTTCTTTTTGTTTTTTTTTTTTTCTTGAGCAAGGGGTTTAAGTAGTGGTGATAACCACTGTTATTATTATTTCAAAGTTGAGCGCATGGGTTTTTGGCTTGTGAATGGCATTGATCCTTTTGGCCTTGGGGATGACTACCCATCCTGGTCAGGGACGTGTAGTATGAATCCTTACGACTTTGGGAATCAAAGGTGGTTGGGAATTTTGCTTTGGAATGGCATTGATATTTTAGGCCTTGGGGATGACTACCCATCCTTGTCAGGGGCATGTAGTACGAATCCTTACGACTTTGGGGATCAAAGGTTTCTTGTGGATTTTTGACAGTGGTGAAAACCACTATTTATTATGGGGAATTGGATAGGGAAGAGCTTGTCCTTTTGTCAATTCTCAGCATTCTTGAACCATTCACACAGGGGGATGAGCAGGATAACGTTTCACATATGGTATCCTAGACTGCTTTGTAGGTTTCATCTTGCGTTTACACAACTTGGGAATTTTTATGTGTTTTAAGCTTGTGTTGGGATGCTATGTAACAAGGCGTGATCCAAGTAAAACTCTACCTTGTAAAAATCGGTCTGACTTTGTACAACATTTGACTAGAAATCTAAAGACAATTGAATGACGAAAAACCCTAAAGACATTAGAAGACAACTGACTATGCTATGGCAAAAATGCACATGGCGTTATTCTTTGATGGATTATTTGCAAAATGGATGAATGTGGAAAATGATGGCAGTGCCGAGTAATTACAGCCTATGGTGTGTTTAACCTGTATGACCAACAAATATGCAATGTATGTATGTGATGCCTAATGCAGTTGATTTCTTTTTTTTTTTGTGTTTTGATTTTTAAGAATGTGCATGAAAGTGAGATGCAATTTTTTTGTTATTTTTGATTATCTGTTGTTTTTTTTTCTTTTTTGAATATTCGTTTTTGACCAAGCGATTGTGGGAACCCTTGGAGCTTTTTGGTTTGACCAAAGGGTTTATGGGTACCTTTGGGGTGTTTTGGGGTTGACCAAGCGATTGTGGGAATCCTTGGGGCTTTTGGTTTGACCAAAGGGTTTATGGGTACCTTTGGGGCATTTTGGGGTTGACCAAGCGATTGTGGGAATCCTTGGGGCTTTTGGTTTGACCAAAGGGTTTATGGATACCTTTGGGGCATTTTGAGGTTGACCAAGCGATTGCGGGAATCCTTGGGGCTTTTGGTTTGACCAAAGGGTTTATGGGTACCTTTGGGGCATTTTGGGGTTGACCAAGCGATTGAGGGAATCCTTGGGGCTTTTGGTTTGACCAAAGGGTTTATGGGTACCTTTGGGGTATTTTAGGGTTGACCAAGCGATTACGAGAATCCTTGGGGCTTTTGGTTTGACCAAAGGGTTTATGGATACCTTTGGGGTGTTTGAGGTTGACCAAGCGATTGCATGAATCCTTGGGGCTTTTGGTTTGACCAAAGGGTTTATGGATACCTTTGGGATGTTTGAGGTTGACCAAGCGATTACGGGAATCCTTGGGGCTTTTGGTTTGACCAAAGGGTTTATGGATACCTTTGGGGCATTTTGGGGTTGACCAAGCGATTGAGGGAATCCTTGGAGCTTTTGGTTTGACCAAAGGGTTTATGGATACCTTTGGGGCATTTTGGGGTTGACCAAGCGATTGAGGGAATCCTTGGAGCTTTTGGGGTGGGCCATGGCTCTTTTAAATGTGGAATGGCCTCAAATGACTGATGTTCAAGGGTTCTAGTTCCTTGATTTCATCAAGAGAGGCGAGCCGGTATGTTCCAGGTCCTATTTGACTGTCGATTACATAGGGACCTAACCAGTTTTCCATGAACTTGTCCCTTAAATGGGGTGGCAAGTTAGAATTTTGTTGGTTCTCTTTTAAGACTAGGTCACCAACCTGAAAGTCCCTCAGGTGAACTTTCATGTTGTATGCTTTCTTAAGTCGCTCTTGGTAGATACGTAAATGCTCGAGAGCATTGACACGTCGTTCATCGAGCAACGTAAGTTGGTCTAACCGGGCCTACCGTGCAGTGTCATCATCGATGAACTCTTGCATTGATATGCGTAGGGAAGGTATTTCCAACTCGAGAGGCATGACTGCCTCGGAGCCATACACCAACAAAAATGGAGTTGCCCCAGTGGGCATCCAAATGCTAGTGCGATAAGCCCAAAGAGCAAGTGGTATTTGAATGTGCCAATCCTTATGACTATCTATGATTGTCTTTTTAAGGATGGCAACTAGTATTTTATTTGATGCCTCTGCTTGCCCATTTTCCTGTGGATAATAAGGTGTCAAAAAACTATGCTAAATTTTGTACTTTGTTGTCAAAACATGCACATATTTGTTCTTAAATGACGTCCCATTATCCGAGATGATCTTGGATGGAATACCAAAATGACATATGATGTTATGTAAAATGAACTCCGCAATGCGGGTCCCAGTCGTAGAGGTAAGCGGAATTGCTTCCACCCACTTGGTGAAGTACTCTATGGCCGTTATGATGAATGTGTGATGGCCTGATGATGCAGGGGAGATATTTTCGATTAGATCTAAGCCCCACTATGAGAATGGCCAAGCCGATTGGATCGACTGCAAGGCCTGAGAAGGTACATGTGTCAAATTAGCATGGTGTTGACACTTCATGCACTTCCGCACATATGCACAACAATCTCGCTCTAAAGATGGCCAATAATAGCCCATGCAAAGAATGCGCTTGGCGATGGCCATGCCGTTGAAGTGGCCACCGCATGTACCATCATGCGCTTGGGTGATCACCCAAGTGGACTCCTTCTGGTCCAAGCAATGAAGGAGGATTCCTTCGTAGCTTCGACGGTACAAAATATCTCCTAGCAAGACATGTTTTTCTACTTTCTATTTGAATGATCTTTTCATGACATGCATCAATCCAAGTGGGAGGCTACCCAACTTGAGGTAGTCTCTTATGGGTGTGTACCAATCTTGCTGATCAGAAACCTCGATGGTATGAATGGCCAATCCCTCTTGAAGTTCATCCCTAGCAAAATATGAGCGGGAAAGAACTTGTAAGAATAGCATTGTGTTGCTATTAAGAGGGGTCAAGGAGAACAAGGACCCCCAGTTGGCATGATTCAGACTATCATGGATTCGAGAGAACCTATCCTGAGATGGTTCAATCTGGATCAGGTGGATTCCTGGCGTTAGGTCAAAGCTTGCATGCTCCATCATGGATTGCGATAATGTTTTGACTTGAATGGTTGTCATATCACCAGAAATGTCTTGCAGGATTAGTGACCCCAAGGAGGCCATAGTGTCTACAAAATGATTCGATGATCGAGGGAGTGCCTCGATGTCGTACCATTCAAGCTTTGCCAAGAATTTATCCACAAGGGCTTTGTAGGCCTGCAGAACTAGGCATTTGCATTGGAATACCCCTTTCACTTGGTTGACAATTAACAACGAATCACCAAAGATATTCAAGCATTTGATGTTCATGGTGATGGTTGTCTGAAGACCTATGAGCAAGGCTTCGTATTTAGCATTGTTATTGGTGCACGAGAAATCAAGTTTAAATGATAAAGGCATTGGAGCCCCTTGCGGTGTGAAGAATATGATTCTCATGCCACCTCCTTGCTCACATTTAGAACCATCAAAAAATAGGGTTATGTCATCCTGTGACTCGTGCTCATCATAATCTAGCGATTCCGAGACATGGAAGACCCCATCATCGGGTAGCTCTATGGTCAGAGGCTGATCATCTTCGAGAGGAGCCTCTGCTAGTTGATCGATGATGACTTGACCTTTGATGGACTTTTGTCCAATGAATTTGATGTCAAACTCCATCAACAACATGATCCATTTCATCGTGCGACTACTGTGATAAGTACGACTCATCATGTACCACAATGGATTCTCCTTAGACACAACATACGTCGTATTTCTCAGCATGTAATGGCATAGCTTTTTGGTGGAAAATACCACTGCTAAGCATAGCTTCTCGACGTATGCATAGTTAAGTTCATAACTGACCAGGGTGCGGCTAAGATAGTAATTAGCCTGTTCTTTATGTAATTCATTTTTCTAGGCTAGCATGGCGCCCAGTGCCACCTCAATAGCTAAGATGTATAAATAGAATGACACTCCTGGTCTAGGTGGTGCCAATACTATTGGCGAAAGCCAAGTATTGTTTGATGTCATCGAAGGTGGACTAGCACTCGTCATCCCAATGAAATGCTACCCCCTTGTGTAATAATTTATTCATGGGTCGGCACTTGTTAGATAGCTATGCTATGAAGCGCTTGATTGACGTGACCTTACCTTGCAAGCTTCTGAGCTGCTTGATGGTGGTTGGGGGAAGCATTTCAAGGATTGCCTTGACTTTATTTGGATCTACCTCGATGCCTCATTTTGAGACTATGAAACCCAAGAGTTTTCCAGATGTGATGCCAAATACGCACTTCTTGGGGTTTAGCCTAACTTTGTGTTCGATGAGGCGATCAAGGATCTTGCGTAAGTCATCGAGATGATTTTGGCGCAAAAGATATTTGGCCAACAGATCATCCATATAATCTTCCAAATTTTTATGCATGTGATCATGGAAGATGTATGTCATAGCACGTTGGTAGGTGGCACCAACATTTTTAAGGCCAAAGGGCATGACCTTATAACAAAATGTCCCCCAAGGCATCGTGAACGCCATCTTTAGTTGATCATCGGGATTGATACGAATCTGGTTGTATCCCGAGAAACCATCCATGAGGGAAAGCATTTCATGGCCTGTTGTAGCATCTACCAATGCGTCGATGCTAGGCAAGGGGAAATCATCCTTGGGACTCGCTTTGTTTAGATCTCAAAAATTGGTGCATATGCGAATCCTCCCGTCAGGCTTTTTGATGGGTACCATGTTGGACAACCATGGTGGGTAATCCATGCAGATGACAAACTATGCATCCAACAACTTTTGTAGCTCGTCTTTGACCATTAAGGCCACTTTTGGGTGCATCTTACGTAGCTTTTGCTTGACTGGCTTGACTATTGGATCAAGCGTCAGATTATGCGTGACTAGCTGTGGGTCTAGCCCCGACATGTCTTTGTAGGACCATGCAAAAACCTCCTTCTTCTCTTTGAGAAGGGCAATGTACTTGGCTTGCTCTTTAGGGGATAGACTTACCCCTAGCTTGATGACTTGTGGATTCATTGGATCAGAACCGATGTCTACGTCAATCATCTCTTCGACTGACATGTGGGATCCGTCCTCCAACTGGTGTGGAGTTGGGATCAGGTGGATATCATTTGCTGAATTTAGATCTGCGTTAGGAACGTCGGGTTCCTCTTTAGCATGGAAGATATCCTGAGTCTATCCTGGGGTGAAATGGAACATCCCACCGCAAGGCTAGTACTCTGATGGGGATGGTGGTGAGTCAGCACGATCCTAGGCTATGGCATCTAGGTCTAGATACAATGGTCATGTTGGATCAGTTGGGTTGTGGATGGGGGTGGTTAAATCAATGGAGATCATGTTGATGGAATGAATTTGGTCTCCATTACCACGTGGGTGTTGATACGGACATCCTTGGTGATCCTTGCACCCCAGATCTGGCTCTATGGGTACTGGCACAAAAGGATCGGCCCTATGTGTGGATAGAAGGATAGGGTATGCCCTTGGCACTGGTGGCCCCATAGGGTCTCTAGGTGGGAGGTGCTCTTATATGCCTGAAGTGGTGGATGAAGCACTTGGTTTAACTGTTCTTGATTTAAATGCCACCTATGCCTTGGCCCCATGTTTAGATGCTCGAACATACCATCGATGTCTATGGGGTACTCTTGTTGCCTCATATGATTGAGATATGCCATCTCAGTCTCATCCTCATAATCACTATCGAAGATCCATAGGCCTTCATTAGCTCTGACAACTATGTGCTCTTCTTGTTGGTATAGCCTCCCACTAGGCGTTTCTTGATCACTTGGCCTTATGGCCGACATGGGAGGCTCATTTTGTTTGAGCATGTTGATTTGGTCCCTTCTAGGTTGTGCCGCTCTCTACGGGAGGACCGGATTCTCTTGAGGTGGCAATTGCTCGATTGGAGCATTCAAGGGGAACATTGTCACGAAGTTCTCCTGATAGTCGTCTATGGGTGTCACTTGCGAGTGATTACTATCGGACTCAAAATGGTCCTAGGGTGCTACCTCATAAGCTGACTCATCTTTAGAAGACTCTCCTTGATCTTGTCTATATCCCTCTTGGAGGTTAGCCCTTGAACTTTCCCCTTTCTCGATCGAAGGGAAGGAGTTGTTGAGGTCAACAAGGTTTGTTGTTAACCATGGGAGATAGTCCCCCATTGTGTATGTAGTGTTGGGATTGGCATATGGATCTTGTGCCAACCCATCCTTGTTGCCTAGACCTAAGCCTTGCATGGTTTCTACCAAAATGTCGAGGGGCAAAGGGTGGTTGAACCCTACTCCTAATTTGTCATATGGCATCTGATATCTTGGTTGACAAAGAACGTGCATTCCTTTTTCATATCTACCCAATCCATATCCATGCCAATTACATTGGCCAAGGTATCTCAAGGCAAAGTTCGGGTTGGATAGATAGTCGACATTCTCAACAAATGGCTCTTCATCCTCTTCCTCTTGTAGGTAAGGTTCGATTCCATTGTCGAGGCCCCCATATACAAAGTTGGTCTAATTTGGCGGGTAACCTAAAGGGAAGATAGTGTCGATGGGGAGGCGAGGTCTCCCCATGTCTTGCATGGATTCGAGTGTGGGTGTTGCCACTATGTTTCACACTAGGTACTCCCCCAGGCCCGTATTGGCCATCTCAATGGTAATCGTTGGCGATTGAGGGGGAGGGAATGGGAGTTCTCCCTGAGTCCACTCCATGTTGGGTGAACCAGGTGTCTCGACTTCCATTCGGTTGGGCACCTCTTTGATAGAGATTGTTGAGACTGATGGTGGCACCTCCTCTAGGGGCTTCTTCCCATTGTCCTTCGGTGTGGCCACCATAGGTGGCATTGTTGGTGAAGGGATAGACGATGAAGATGGGCCAAGTCGGTTACTTGAGGGACTCAAAAGTGGGGATGTAGGCAAAATTGGACCCTGAGTGGACGGATTCAATTGAAAGTCCAAATGTGTCAATGGGAGGGTCGATTGTGGCATCAGCTGTACCACATTACAAAACTTGAAGGGCTCTAAGTCCATTGGGACTACATGTACTTGCCCTTCATATGTGTACTTGAGGCATTGATGGGCTATCGAAGGGACACACTTCATGTCCCTGATCCAAGGCCGGCCTAGCAAGATATTGTAGGCCATCTCACCCTCAAGGATGTGACACAATGTAGGAATAGTCTTTTGTCCCACTTGGATGGGCAGGACAATTGTGCCAACCGTCGAGCATAATGCATCATTGAATGCCCAAAGAGTATAGGTGGAGGCCACAATATGAGATGTTGGTAGCTTAAGGTGTTTTAATGCCATCGTTGTGATTATATTGCTGGACGAGCCAATGTCCACCAACACCCTCTTGAATGGAATCTCATTGACCCGTGCAATGATGTGCAGGGGTGGATCCACCATATCACCAGTCACCGATTTTAGTTCATCTTCTCTAAAGGTTATGACTGGCTCATTGCATTGTCTCACATGTCCCACAAAGTTGTTGAAAGAATTGGGTTCTTGGGGCTATAGCTCAATGGCTTTGAGTATCTCCATCAGAGCCTCCCGATGGGGTGGTGATTGTTGGATGAGCTCATAGATGGAGAGCCTAGCCGATGTGGTCCTTAAACTTTGAGTAAGTTTAGTTCGAATCGTGGCCACTGGTCTAGGTGGGGGAGGTTGTGTAGGGTGTTGTGTGGGTTGTGACATTGATGGAACATCTCCTATAGCTGCAGTGGGGGCAGTTGTGCTTGGGTATCTTTTGTTCCATGTCACGATGCTTATCATCCCTACGTACCCTTGCATGGGGTAGTTTTGTGTTACCTCGTTCACTTGTATAGTTTTTTCCTACGCATCATGGGCAGGCAAGGGGTCTTTGAAGATGTCCATCTGTTGGTTGCTCAGCGCTACGGGATTATCCACCGTGAGCGTTTTGTTGTCTATCAAGTCTTGTACCAAGTTTTTGAATTTATAACAACTGAAGATGTCATGGCCTTTCTGCCAATGGAATCTACAATATAAATCTTCCCTATAGCCCTTGGGTTTTGGTGCATTGGGGTCTATGGGTCGACTTTCTGGCAAGTTTATCAAGTTTACCATGAACAAGCGGTCAAACAAGGAGTCTCTAGACTCTGTGAATTGTGTGAATTGTCGCTTAGGGTGACGTTGCTGATTTTGCTCTTGTTTGTGGTTTTCCTTCTCATAGTTAGCAAGAGGAACTGCCTAATAATTAGCCTTTGGGGGCTGTGTCATTTGTGCAGGTGGTGGTATAGTTATGGCAACTTGATTGACCATAGCGGGTTTCGGTTGCGTGGGCCCAGTTTTGGCATTTTTGGTCCACTCCTTGTGTGGCTTGGCAATCTCGCCGTATTGAATTTTGATCTCCTCAATTATCCTGGCTTGCACCAGGGCTTCTTCTAGGGTGGCATATTGTTGTAGTTGCAATAGCACAGAGATCAACCTTATGCAACTCTTTGAAAACATCTGAGTCATGTCGGCCATAGGAGGGAGGTAGGGTAGCTTTGAAAGCAATGTCCTCCACCGATTCCCATAAGCGGCTATGGTCTCATCATCATACTACTTAAGGCCATCTAGGTCACTTAAGGATGCCTTCTTCTTTGTGTTAAAGGCAAAACATTCAAGGAACACGTCCACTAGCTGATCTAGGTTGTTGATGCTATGCTTCGACAACTGGGTAAACCAATCCAAGGTAGGACCTACGAACGTGGTTATAAACATTCTCAGAAGCAATGCATCATTGTCCTAGATGCCAAAGCATTGACTCAGGAACCTTGTCACGTGTTCTTGGGCATCCTCATCCCCTCTAAAAATTGCCAATTGAGGCATTTTGAAGTGGTCGGGGTATGGGGGTGCCGAAACTGAAGGATGCATAGGGTGACTACAGAGCTGGCATAAGGTGGGCTTTTGGGGCCCCGAAGTCTTGGTCTCCATAGACTCTAAGCGTTCTAACAACACTTTGTATGCATCAGAGGATTTGATTTCCTCTTCTTTGGTTTGTTCCCATTGTGCATTGTGAGGAACTTGAGGCCTATGGAGGGTTATCCCGTTAGTGCCCCCCTGCCTTGGTAGGGTGTTTCAACCCGCTCTTCTTCTTGCTCAAATTCCTCATAGGCTTCCTAAGGAGTTTTTGGGTGTGACCTATAAACATGGATGGGTGCCCGAGGAAGGTGCCCATCATTGGTTCTAGGGGTGGCCTCCCTTTCAGGTCTCGGAGGTCTTGGAGGCAACACTTGATAAGGTCATGGAGACCTGTCTCGCACTAAGGGGTTGCGCCTCTCATGAATTTTTGTCCTATGCATGCGAGGGGTTGGAATCCTCTCATGCATAGTGTTCTGGAGCAACTCATCTGTCTGGCACTGAATGCGCTCTTTGTTAAGATGATACAGTTGCTCTAACTACTACTGATCTTGCCTAAGCTGTGTGATTTGCACTTGGTGGGCGACATGTTTGGCAAATGCCAAGTCAATTTGTTCCACCATCCTATGTTTAGGAGGCCTAGATGCCTCCCCTACATGTCTATCTCGGTCATGGTGATCCGAGATCTCTATGGGTCACTTTCCTCTATCGAGGTTAGTGACATTCACCTGAGGTTCTGGCCTCAATAGGTGATCTTGATAATTAGCAGGTGTGGAGGTGCATTGCTCCCACACGATGTATTGCTCTTGAGGAATGTAATGGTTTTCCTCATGCTCCCTTTCGTACATGTGAAAGGGACAGGTGGAGTTGGCTCGCCCTGTCTGAAGAGCCTTGCACTCTAGATTTGGTCTATTAGTTCTAACAGTAATGAGGGGTAGAGGGGGGATGATATAATCATGTGGTCCCTCCTTGTGAACCCTATGCTGCTCTAGCACTTCATCGCATAGTGGCCACTCATAATGAGCATCTAAGGGAGCCTTCCCATGTATGTACTCCTCCTAAAAGGGTCTGTGTTGAATGGGAGTGCCCCCCAAAGGGGTGCCTCTATAGTCCTTTTCTATAGTGGCATAGTGTGGACCACGTTGTGGGTCAGGCTGCCAAGGTGGTATAACCAAGTCCTTGGGGCTATAACGGAGGCGACTTGTGCCTCCTTGTACACTTTTTGTAGCTTCTACCCGTGATTGGGCTTGGCTACGGGTATACACCATGGTGGTGGTTCTCTACAAGATATGTATGTTTTTATCTCCTTTACGATTTTTTATGCTACACCAAACAAAAGGGACCACACAAACAAAGAAATGATTATCTCATTTACAAATTAAATGTGTGTCCTAAATCTGGTTCAATGTGTTTTGATTTTTGTTGTGCAAATCGTGTAAAGAAAATTTTGTTATTCATGCATGATGGGGGCTCTTATATCTCCAAAATGGTCACCCCTTCAATATACCACTGCCAGGCCATTATACCGAACCTCTCAATATACCCGCCCTTACGTGAGGGAAACTATTGGTACGCGAGAGCATAATAGTATGTGGAACATAGGCGGTATGAAAGGGGAATCACTCTATTTTTGACACCTACCATAGAAGACTTATCCTCATGCACTGGGAATCACCCCTGCTACACTTGGTCAGCTTTCGTCAGGATTTACGTCTAGCAACAGTCATGATCAGGGTTATGTATGCAAAATCCAAGCCAAGGTGGTGATGAAATCCACCATTGGTCTTGATCAAGTGTTGGGGTTTTACGACCAACTCCTTGATGTTAATATTATTACGTGGTGTGTGTGGTTCCTTTTACTTGTGAAAAGAAAGAAAACATGCAGCAAACTTCCCTATGCAAGCAAAGAAAATAGAAAAATTATAGAGACAGAAACAAAAAAACATAGAGGATGTTCATAAAACCCTACCTCTTCTCTGCCCAAACCAGATGCCTCTGAGTTTCTGCTCAAAAAATGTACAAAGAGCTAATCTTCCTAGGGTGGGATGAATAGCAGGTCTGTATTCATCCCAGGGTGAGACAAATTTGTATTCGTCCCAGGGTGGCATGAATTCCAAGTCTATATTCGTCACAAGGTGGCACGAGTAGCAGTCCAACGCCCTAAGGATTAACACACCTACAAGAAAAACACAAAATTTTGATCAAAAACTTGATCCCAATAGTAGGGGATAGGGTCCCACCATGATCGCCACTAAAATCATTGAACGCAGGGTGACGACGTGCCAGACCAGATGGTGCAAACAAAATTGATATAAAAATGCTAAGTCCTACGAATGCGAGAAAGCAATGCACGAAGGAAACGATGCATAGACGAGATGTAAGAAAAAAAATACAAATCGGGGCCTCTTTTATTAATGTTTCTTTCGATTCGGTTACAATACATCCCCCATTTAGGGCTCAGAATGTTTGATACAGTTCGTTACATCAACGGATGGTACGCTTCTAGTGTCTTTCGCATGCCTCACATTCAAAATGGGTGGGCCAAAGGTTGCCGCCGCTTGCGTCCATGTGTTCATGTGTTCCTTGCTGCCCCTCCGGTGTTCCTAGAGGTGAGATCCTATAGATAGAGAAACATAAAATAGTTAATAGCATATGTGGATAGAGGGAAAACATGCAATCCCTAGGGCCTCCGGCTAGTGAATATATAAAATAGCAAAACGATGGTCAAAACATGTCATAATGAACCCAAAATTTGATAGAGGCATAAAAACATCATCAAAGACATATTGCAAAAAATAAAAGTTGGGAAATCATGCATGTATTTCTAATCGCTCCGAGGTGGGACGATTAGGACTATCACAAAACATGCAAAGGTGACCTTGCAAATGTCCTATCCAGAGGCCTCAAAAATTCCTACAAACTTGGGGTTAGACAAAAAGGGGCATTTTGGGATGACCCAGAAGGTCAGATTTGGAATATTCTTCCTAGATTGTCCTGTATCTGAAAGCGCTCCCTGTATGTCAGTAAGCACGTAAAATGATAAAAACAAGGTCAAAACAAGTCAGAATGCAATGAAACTTGAACAGAAGCATCAATAAATCAAATAGAACAGAATGCAAAAATAATAGTGAAGAAAGCATTCATGGATTTCTAATCATTCTGGGGTGGGACGATTAGGACTGCAGTAGTTTGGGGGGCGCCCGGGGGCAGGACGCCCATCGTTTGGGGTCTGGTTTTGATACCAATCCACTTGGGATGGGTCCAAAACCTCCTAGGGGGTTGTTTCGATGAATTTGGTGTGGGATTGTGGCCGATTGCTTGGGTTTTGGGTTGGGATTGCATTCTTAGCATTCACCCGATAACCTCTCTTCCAAAAGAGAAATTAGGGATGTAAGAAGCACAAAAGGGATTGTGGGTATAATTTGGTAGCACTCCATTGCTCTAAATGCTCTAGATCTATTTTTTTGGGGGGTGAGGATGCTCACACTTTTATAGACTTTAGGGGTCTCCTTTGAATGCGCATGCGAGGGTGCCACTTGGCTTGTCATGCCTTTTTGGGGGAGAGAAGATTCCTCCCTGATTTAGAGTCTCTTTGCATGAGGCCTCCATGATCAGGGCATGCTTGACTAAAGTCCCTCTCTCATATTTGAAACCGTTCCTCACAATTGCATGCTCTGAAGGCATAGTTAAGTGGCAGATCTATCGAGGTTTGACTTTTTGCCAGTCAAACCTGCTACTCGTCCCACCTTGGGACGATTGCTGCTAATCATCCCAGGGTGGGATGAATAGGATTCTAATCATCCCAGGGTGGGACGAATAGGGAGCAAAGTGCTTAAAAAGGTGCAAAATTGACCTTTGACCTTCCAAAACTGATTTGGGAGTGGTTAGGACCACTGTTTAACCTCTGGAGGCTGCCCTAGGGGGTATGTATGTCAATTCAGTCAGTGCTTGTAGTCACATAATCGAATTGGTGTTGTTTTGGTGTCTATAGTATGATATAATAAAAAATGGGTATGTGGCCCATGTTCTTCTATTTTGAGTAGGTGGTTATGCTGTGCTTTGCTCATGGGATTCCTTTGGTGAGTTGGGCCCCACTTCTTCCCCTCTAAAATACTATAGACTTTGATCAATATAACCCCACACCTCATCATGGAATTTTAAGGAAAATGTTAGTAGGTTAAATTCTTGTGTGACTTTATTCACCAATTATTTAGACCACTCACCACCATTTGTACTAAATCTATGAATTACTTTGATAGTTTCATATCTTGGCCTAATCCAAAGCTTTGTATCTTATTAAGTAAGAACTCCTTGATGTTAGGAGCTTGGATGAACTCATCTAGTGTAAACCCATAATTTTTTAGTTCATCTTCGACCTCTCATTCGGAGCTGACAACCTCCTGGTCCTAGAGGAGCCAATTGGGTCTATTTTATAGGTAGATGAAAACTTTAGTGTATTCCTCTATAAAGAAACAAATAGAACCATCCTCCAATGTAGCTGCTCCTATGCTAATTTCCACATAGTTCTGTTTGAGCTTTTGGTACACATGATATATATATTTCTCCCTTTGGTTGGATTGCTGCAACCAGTCACGTAGGAGGCCAATGATGTGTTTGGTGTCATAGATATCATAAAATATCAATGAAATATCCTCTATTTTCTCCTGTATATTATCTTTCATATCCTATTTGAATTCTTAAATAGACCCAAAGTAGTCATTGGATTGTGTAGAAATGGCATGGGAGGGATCTGACATTTGTTTCAATTGATAAACCTTGTTTTGTAGTTGCTGCACTTTAATTTGTAGTTGTTTCACTTCTATGACTTTGGTCTTCAAATCCACTACCTCTTTCTCTACTACTGCTACCACCTACACTTGGGAAGCCACGTATGATTTCATCATGTCCACTAGGCCAACTTATACCCTCATTATACCTTTATTGAGGTCGATCATTGCTTCATTTAGATTGGGCGATAGGGGGATGTCAAACATAGCAGTGGACACATCACATGTTTCCTGTCCAACTATCTTCAGGTCCTGCTCACTCCTTTTATGGGGGGCCTTTGTTCCTCCATATCCTATACCTCGTCCTCCTCATCTGTGATAAATTAGAGCACATACTTTACTCTTGTCAACATGATATTTTCTATATCTAGGGTAGAAGACTCAGTACTAGCCTTTTTATTGGTAGGGGATCATTAGGGATTATTTTCTTATACTTCATATTCCCTGAGTATACTAGATAGTCCTTCTGCTTCTTGTATTTTATTAAGATCTTTTTGAGGTATCGGGTGTTCTTTTTAGTTGACCACCAGGGTGGCAAAGAATAAAGTAGATTAGGTTACTACTAGCTTAGTTTGGTTGGATGGAAACATCAATGCTTGGGCCAATGAGGTGAGACTTTGTGCTTGCTATGGGGAATAAGTGACCAACTCCTTCCCCTTTGATGTGGAAATGGGAGCACTAGAGCGGGAGGAAATTTTTGCTTGCTCCTATTATGCTTTATCCACTATCTTCATCATGACTTCAAACAAATCCGTATCTTGATGGACGACCCGAAATGTGGGGTCCTAGAATTCATCTAGGGGAGCATCTAGGACTAGTGGCACCACATTGTATACCAATAATTCTCTATGTAATCTTAGATCAAAAATATAATCCCCAACTGCTTCCAGTTTACTGTGAGGTCTCTTGTCCATTATCCATACCAATTCTAATGATCAACCTTTCCTAATGGCCTTCTGCATTTCATATTCGAAGTCATATACCATATGTGTGACTTGTAATAGAGTGAGCTTGCTAGCGATAACATGCCTATGATGGTCATCGGGGTCATAGGATCTCCAGGTAATTTCTATGAAGCAGTGCGTATCCATATTTTGGATGGCCCACAACATTGAAAAATGGCCTAGATACGTATAAGGGCCCATTGTGCAAGGAATTGGTATCCACTATGCACTCCCTTTTTTCCTTAAGAATCTAATTTTGAACTCCTCAGTGATCTACCTAGTTATTTTCAAAATAGCTATTGATGTCGGGTAGTGTTTTGGTAATGCCTTTGGAGGTAGGTTAGACCCATATATCCTAATATAAGAAACTTTATCTATATAAAATAAATCCCCTACCCTAGATTCATGTAGAAAAGTCCTTACCTCGACCTCAAATATATCAGGTTTTTCTCTACACAAGCATGCATGTATTACCAAGAGGACATTCTCAAAGAAGGTTTCATAGCTCAAGCACCCTTCTTGTACACATAGTAGCCTATCATGAATCATGGTGGCATTGACTCCTCCCATTTGAGCCACCAAGGATTGGTCTAATTGACCTATAACCAAATGAACCAAAAATGAATAATAGGATAATGGGAGAAGCTCTTCCTTATCGACCAATATGGCTTCTTGTAATTTCACCAATTCCCTAACCATGTTATCACTAATAACATCCTCCCACCAATAGAGAGGCATATTATATATTCTATTGCATTGGATAATTAGCAACATGACCTCCTTTGTAACATGCTCTAGATATTTTAGTGCCCTGTACTAGGTTAATCATATTGACGTAATCATGTGCTGAAGATCGAAGGAGGAACTTTTGAACTGGGAAACCAGGAGACCTGTTCTTATGTATTTTTATTAGCATTTCTAGGAAAAATGTGTTTAGCATAAAATTGGATTGGAGGGCTAGCATATGGAAATCCAAAATTTGTGAGGCTATAGAAAGCCGGAACACCCGCTTAATTTTATCGGTCGTCAATTTGTCTATGACCTAATTCGTGTGATCCTAGATAGTCATATTATTGGAGTCATATACCACCACCAACCATGCTAGGAGGTCTAAGGAATGATAAACCCTTAGGTTAGTTAACTATCTTAGGTTGGTGTTCCATTTTTTGCATACTGGGCTCGAATTATCGTTGTCCTACTACGTCCTCCTGAACAGACTTATGAGTAGAGTAGGATGTCTCTGGTTTTCTTCTTCCATGGGGTCAAAGCTATAAATATCTATGCCCTCTACTTCACATTGTTTTTATAGCATGATATCTCTACTTGGATCCAATGGATCGACCAAAATTTTTGGGTCTTTGGCTCTCCCTGTCCTCTTTGTTATTGGCCATGTCCCTATTAATTTTTCAATTTGGCCCTTCATATCTAGTACCCCAAATGCATCCATTCTTGTGGAAGCCATGAGAGTGTGTCTTGGTAGAAAAATAGTGGTTTCAAATAGCTATGCTCAACTCCTCAAGAATGCACTCTTCATGCAGGTATTCATGTCAATGCTATGGGGGAGGTCCACCACCTTCTACTTAAAGGACCTGCATTAATTTCATTAGGTGGAGTACCTACTTTTCATTTGCTGAAAGGTTCTTATTTTTCATGCCATAGAGCTAAGCATGCAACATTAATTCCCCATAAAATGCTAATTGGATGCTTCTCGGGTCTGTTTGGTTGGATTGCTATTGAGTGGGGTCCAAGCCATCCATTTGCTTACTTCTTATTGGTTCACATGACATGCGCTTGAGTGAGGCATGCAAATTTATGGAAGGTTTGCACAAAACCCATGTGCCATTAATACCCGTCTACACTTAAAGAGTTGGTGCATGGATCCGAATAGAGCACATGAAACTTGCATGCCTTTGGATATTTAATGCACCCCACACAAGTCTGGGTGCATGATCTCATGCACACTCAAAATATTTGCATGCTACAAAGGGAGTGGAGTGCACAGACTTGACTTTGGGTGCACAAAGATGTGTGTCTCTAATACCTTTGTGCACTCCACTTGGGAGTGGAGCATGCAAATCCAGAGTCGGGCACACGACCTCGTGCGCCTTCAAAACCCTAGAATGCTCCAGAGGGATTGGAGTGCATGCACTCAAAATATTCATGCGCTCCAAAGAAAATCAAGCACGTGGACTCTACTTGGGATGCATGGACTTATGTACTCCTAATACCTTTGTGCGCTCCACTTGGGAGTGGAGTGCATGGAACCAAAGTCAAGTGCACAACCTAGTGCACCTAAATACTCTCATGAGTTCCAAAGGGAGTGGAGTGCACATGCTCAAAAAATTTGCATGCTTTAAAGGAAATGGAGTGCACAGACCTGACTTGGGATGCATGAAATCATGCACCCTTAGGACTTTTGTGCACTCCACTTGAGAGTGGAGCGCATAGACTCAAAGTTGAGTGCATGACCTTATGCACTTGAAAAAATTTTACACGCTCAAAATGGGGTGGAGTGCACAACCTCGGATCTTGGGTGCATGACCTTGTGTGCCCTTAATATCTTTGTGTGTTACACTAAATAAATGGGGCGTATGGGAAAAACTTGGGGTGCTTTAATCCAAAAAAACAAAAATGACTAAAGTAAAATAAAATAAAAAATGGGATTGTCTTACAAGGCCAACACTACCTCAATCCCATAGACTAATATGTATGGAGAAGCACCTATAGGAGTTCATACACTAGTACAATATGCCCACAAAGTTGGATAAAGTTGGATATGTTAGTCATGACTAGTCTTACTAACCAACGTCTTGAGGATCTTGATCAAATACTTGTTGCATGCTTCGGATTATCCGTTACCCTGTGGGTAATACAGGGTTTACCACCTGTGCTAAATCATGTACTTAGCACAAATTTTATGGATATCCTTTTTCTTAAAAGGAGTGCCATTATAAAAAAACAATCATCGAAGGGATTCCAAACCTACACAATATTTGTTTAAATATTAACTTAGAAATGTAAGTTCCAATCACTGTGGCTAGGGGCTTGGCTTCAACCCATTTAGTGAAGTGCTCTATTGCTGTCATGATAAACTTGTGACCATTAGATGACATTGGGTTAATATTACCTCTAATTTACAATCTCCACATGGAAAATGGCCAAGGGGAAGAAATAATCTGAAGGTGTTGAGATAGAGCATGGACAAGGTTATCATGGTGTTGACATTTGTCACAACATTGAACATGGTCACATGCATCATTCTCCATGGAATGACAATTGTACCCCATCTAAAGGAGCTTTTTGGTAATTTCATTACTATTAAAATGGCCTCCATATAAAACTTCATGAGCTTCACTGAGAATTAGTTGAGCTTCATCAAAGTTAAGGCATCATAAGAGGATACGTTCAAAAGAGTGTCAATACAAGGTATTTCTAATTATAACAAATAAACATGCTCTTTTACACAATAGCTTACATTGATTGTGATCTAAACCATCATGAAGTGACTCATATTTAATAAAATTAAAGATGTCGATATATAATGGCTCATATGGGGAAGCTTTGATGGTCAAAATATCTAGTAAAACAAGAAAATAACCAAGTGATGTGGGATCCTAGATTTGTATAATGATAATCTATACTTGATCATCATCCAAATCCAAAAAAAAAAAGGATGTAGCAATGACCATGGCATCTACATGGTGGTTGGAGGATCTAGGGATAGGCTCTATGGTTACTTGATCAAATGCAGACAAAATATTGGTGATAATCTCTTTGTAAGATTTTAGATTATCATATCAGGTCTAATAAATATTGTTAATATGATTGACCACAAGTTGAGTCACCAAATATGAAGATAAATCTAACCTTCAGAGCTAATACTACTCTAAGACAAAGGATTAAAGCTTCATATTCTATGATGTTGTTTGTGCAAGAGAAATAAAGCTTGAAGGAAAGGGGGATGAGCTATTTTTATGGGATAACTAAAATAACTCTAACACCTATGCCCTTCATGCATCAGACTCCATCAAAAAACAAATTCTAGGAATCTAGCTCTTCAACATCTATGCCAAAACACTTATTAAGAAACTCACCTATCAAATTTTGGGTAGCTTCGAGGGGAGCAGAGGCTAACTAATCAACAATAACTTAACCCTTTATAGCCTTATAGCCTATGAATGTTAGGTCAAACTCACTAAGAGCTAAAATCCACTTAGAAGCTTGACCTCAAAGGTGGGGCTTAGATATTAAGTAACACAAAGGATCAAAATTTACAACTACCAATATATTATGGTTGAGTATGTAGTGTCTTCACTTTTGGTAAGCGAGCACCATAGCAAGCCAAAACTTCTCTAAGGGAGTGTACTAGGTTACATAGCTAACCAAGGTTTTATTGATATAGTAGATAGCTCACTCTTTATTTTGATCTTCATGTTGGTCCAAAAAGGCTCCCAAAGCATGAGTTTTCACTGCTATGTAATGCATTAGATGTTTATCTTATAGAAGCAAAACTAAAACAATTGAGTAAGTGAGATGATTTTTGAGTTGGTTAAAATCTTGCTAACACTCAAAATCCCATTGGAATACAACATCTTTCTTAAGAAGCTTAAGAAGGTGTTAACACTTATCGACTAACTGGGCTATTAACTAATGAATAGCTTGAAGCCTCCCTTGTAAGATATGTAACTCGATTAGGGTGCAGGGAGGAGGCATGTCAGTAATAGCTACTATCTTAGTGAGGTCTACTTCTATATGTCACCTAGAAATGATGAAACCTAACAACTTTACAAATGTAACTTCAAACACACGCTTAGAGGGCTTAAAATGAACTCTAAACTATCAAAGCATTTCAAAAATTTGCAATATCATGTATCATTACATGAAAAATATAAGTCATAGCCCTATGATATGTGGCACCAACATTTTTCAAGCCAAAAGGCATGACTTTATAGCATACGGTACCCCATGGTGTGATGAAAGTTGTCTTGGTCTAGTCCTCAGGGGTAACTATAAGCAAGAGCATACCACATTTGGTAGTAAAATCTATAATTTGATATATGTTGGGAAAGTGAAAATCATCCTTGGGACATGCTAAGTTAATGTTCAAAAATTTGGTACATATTCTGATTGTTACCATCTTCTTAGCCATAGGGATGATATTGGAGATCTAATCATAATAGCCAATAAATTTTATAAAAACAACGTCAAGGAGTTGTTGGAGCTCCTCCTTGACCAAAAGGGTGACCTTAGGATGCATCTTCCTAAGTTTCTATTTAACAAGCTTAACACTAGGGTGAACTACCAAATGATGCATAACAAGGGAGGGATCAAGCCTCGACATATTAGCATATGACCAAGAAAAAACATCATAAAATTATTTTAAAAAAATTATCAATTGCTCTTGCTCATCCATAGACAAGGCTTTACCTATATTAAGGATTCTAAGGGTCTCCTCAGAATATATGTTAACATATATGGTCTCATCAATGAGAATGGATAACTCATTCTCAAAAGGATATGTGGTAGGAATCACTCCTAGTTGCTCAAGGTCCTCAAGAGACATAGAACCGAATTCCTCTTGAGAACTAGAAGAGTCAACCTATGTAGCACAAGGGACTAACCCATAAAATGAGAAGTCATTTAAAGGGACATCCTCATGAGCCATGTCATAAAGAGTGTTTCCTTTAACATACTCCTTTGAGGTCCCAACTAACTAAGGATGTACTTAATTACAAAACAAAGAGGGATAAGGTAGTCCCTCATTCTCATCCCTCCACTCCAAGATGAGATATATTCAGAAGAGGCTCTTGAAGAAAAGGATTGATTTTATCCTATGATGAAACATTGATTAATGATTCCTCACTCACTCTCAGATTTTTAAATTGCTTAGTCATGTGAGATGAAGAAACTAATGGTCATAAATGAATATTAGATTGAGCTTGCTCAACTAGTGAATAATATTCAAATGGGTGAGTATCACCAAAAATGGTGATAAATTGGTTCTCAAATTTAAATTTCAAACACTAATGAAATGTAGAAGGGACCACCCTCATTGCATGAATCCAAGGACATATAAGAAGAAGATTGAAATATGTGGGGCAAGACACCACATAGAACAAGGTATCTAATATCATAGGTTTTATCCTAAGGAGGAAAGATATAATGGCGTAAGCCTCTTGGGACTCATTATTGAAAGATTTTATTATGATATCATATTTAGTTAAATCTTCCTCTT
Organism: Wollemia nobilis; assembly: GCA_028583015.1. Classification (NCBI taxonomy): domain Eukaryota; kingdom Viridiplantae; phylum Streptophyta; class Pinopsida; order Araucariales; family Araucariaceae; genus Wollemia; species Wollemia nobilis. Next base: position 2,127,353 of record JAQPPZ010016363.1, on the reverse strand, counting down.
TTAATCCAAACTTTTGGAGAAATTGAAAAGTCCATAAATTGATGGAAGAACCATTTTCTATAAAAATCTATTTCATAAAAGTTTTCCCAATCAATGCAATAATATAAAGGGAAGAATCCCCTCATAAGTATGAGGAAGGCATATCGTCATATGAAAATGTGATATTATGTATCCCAAGAGAACTTAAAACATTAGCTATAGCACTAGGGGAAATGTCTTCAGGAACATATTGTTGTATTAGGGGCTTCAACAAGGCTTCCCTATGAATAGGAGAAGTTTGCAAAATCTATAAGAGAGAGATCTTGGCCGGGGTATTAGGTTATTGTTGTTGAATTTAAAAGGATACTTTAGGTTGAGGTTTCAACACTAAATGTGTATTTTCTATTATTATGCTCCTTTTTTTGGGTATTCTTCAAAATTGTTAGCTTTTAATATTCAATACTTAATGAAAAGCAACCACAAGATCTAGAATAAGCATGCTATATCATGTTGAGCAAGGTGCAACAAAAGTATTGTCATTGTTGTCAACACAGACAAATAGATCAGTTCATGCAGTTGAAACAGGATCAGTTGATGCAATTGAAGCAGTGGACAGGAGTTCAGAGATTAGTCAGATCATGTACAGTGAAATTCTAGGAAAACAGAAGTGACCCAGATTCAGAAAAATCAAAGAAAAAGACAAGTAAGAAAATTGTCGCGATATCGCGACATGTTTTTTATCGTGATATCGTGACAGGTTAAGAAGTTAGAAGGCAGAAAGAAAAACGTCACGATTTCATGACATGTCGGAGGAGAGAGAAGGCACAAAGAAAATTGTCACAATTTTGCGACATGTCGGAGGAGAGAGAAAGTGCCAAGGAGAGAAGATGTCGTGATTTTGCGATAGGATCGAAGAGAAAGTGCCAAGGAGAGAAGATGTCATGATTTCACGACAGGATCGAAGAGAAAGTGCCAAGGAGAGAAGATGTCATGATTTTGCGACAGGATCGAAGAGAAAGTGCCAAGGAGAGAAGATGTCGCGATTTCACGATAGGATCAAAGAGAAAGTGCCAAGGAGAGAAGATGTCATGATTTCGCGATAGGGTCGAAGAGAAATGCAAGGAAGAGAAAGATGTCACAATTTCGCGACATGTTTCATTTTTGCGGGCAGAAGGCAGAAAAGGCACAAGGCAGCGAAGATGTCACGATTTCATGACATGTTCTATATTTGCGGGCAGATGGCAGAAAAGGCACAAGCAGTGAAGATGTCACGATTTCATGACATGTTCCGTTTTCGTAGGCAGAAGGTAGAAAAGGCACAAGGTAGCGAAGATGTCATGATTTCACGACATGTTTTGTTTTCACGGTGGCAAGACAGAAGGAGAGCAAGGAGGCCAAGAATGTCGTGATTTCGTGACATGTTCCATTTTTGTGATGGCAATACAGAAGGAGAGCAAGGAGGCCAAGAATGTCGTGATTTCATGACATGCTATTTTTCAAGTGTTAAAGTCGAGAAGGGCAAAAAGAGACAGAAGTGTCATGATTTCATGACAGGTCATAACTACACGATAACAGACTGTTAACTGGCACAAAACGACAGTTAAAGTGGCAGTTGTAGAAGAATAGCATGCAACCGAATTAAGAAGAGTTAACTGTAGTAAAAGCGACAGTTACAGATGCATTTATAGATAGAAATCATGCAGCTATTTTAAGAATAGACAAAAAGGAGAAATCGAACAGTCACATAAATAGAATCAAAAAATGCATGCATGCACAGAAAAGAAACGAACAGTCGTGGTAAAGGTTTAAATTGCATGTAATGTATTTTAACGAAATGACGGTTCTATAAATAAAAGGGGAGTTACATAAAGAGACAGTTACAGTTGACAAGTGGCAGAAAATATTATTAAAGAAATAGGTACGGGTTGCATGCACAAATATGATAGCTAAAAATAGAAATAGAACTCGGTTATAAAAGCAGATTTGCATGAAGAATATGGTTGCTACTGTAATCGTGAAAGTGCTGCCGAAAGAGGGTGAGAAGAGTGTTGTAAGAGAGAAACAAGCTGAGCAACGAGTAATTACTGTGTTTTAAATTGGAGACCAGTCAGGGTCTTGTGATAGTGAAGGCATTTGTATGTCATTTATATAACTTTCAAATCTGTGATCCAAGTTGGTGTTTGGATAGGGGTTGGTGCTCCTTTATGTAGGTGCAGATAAATCTGGGGTTGGTGCTCCTTCTAGTGGGTGTTGGTAAACAGATTGTAAAATTGGTGTTTTGCAAAGGCTGGATTTGGACCGTAGTCCAAGCAGTCATTCTTGAGAAGTAGCAAAATTGGTGAACCTCATTACATTGTGTGTTGTGGTGTGCTCTCTTGTGTTTACTGCTTTATCTGTTTTCAGTTCTCTTTGCTTCAGTTTTAAGAATTGCAGATCAAAATTTTTAGCTACACTGATTCACCCCCCCTCTCAGTGTCATTGTGAGAATATCAATTGATATCAAAGCAAGGTTCTTGAACAAGCTTAATCAGCTAAGGTGATCTTGGAAGGAACACAATGGCAGATAGTGAAGGATTTTCATCAAACAAAGCTCCTTTGTTCAATGGAACTTATTACTCATTCTGGAGACTCCGGATGTAGACATATCTAAGTGCTTTAGGATACGACATTTGGGAGTCAGTAGAAAGTGGATACACAGCACCCACTACTCCTCTAACAGATGCTGCTGGTAAGAAACTGTCTGAGAATAACGCCAAAGCAAAGAATGCAATAATGTGTGGGCTAGTAGACAGTGAACTGATAAGGGTCATGAGCTGTAAATCTACAAAAGACATATGGGACAAACTAAAAACCATTCATGAAGGAGACAGCAAGATCAAGGAAGCCAAACTACAAACTCATCGAGCTCAGTTCGAGGCATTACAAATGAATGACGAAGATAACATTGAGACCTATATGCTGAGAGTCAATGAAGTCATCAATGCAATCAAAGGACTCAGCGAAGAGATCGAAGATGTAGTTGTCGTGAAAAAGGTACTTAGAACTCTTCACAAAATATTTAATTCTAAAGTTTTTGCAATAGAAGAGGCTAAAGATCTAAATAATTTTAGCATGGACGAGATGCATGGTTCCTTGACTGCATACAAAATGAGAATAGGACAAACTAAGCCCATAGACAAAGAAGCTGCTTTTAAAGCACACAAGAATACAAAAGTTGAACAAGAATCTGAGGCTGAAGAAACATCGGATGAAACTAAAGCCAAATTTGTTCGAAAACTTACAAAAGGAAAAGCAAAATATAGAGGAAAGTTGCCATTTAAGTGTTTCAATTATGGAGGGGTCGGTCACTGTGCAGCTAAGTGTCCCATGAATGAGAAAACTAATAGTAATGAAGGGTCACACAAAGAAAGAAGTGACTAGAAAAAGAAACCAAACTTCAAGAAAAGCAATTTCAAAAAGAAAAGTTTCATATACAAGAATGTCAGCTCTTCTGAAGATAGCTCAGGTGAAGATTCTGAAGAAGAAATAGGTGAAGCTCTGTTCATGGCATTTGAAGAAGCAAAAACAGAAGAAAAACAGGAAGATGATACAAAAAATAAGGATGAGGCTGAAGTTTATCTGGAAGGTGAGTTGGTTGCGGCACTTAAAGAGTTGAAGTTAGAAAGAAAAAAGAATAATAAAGTCTCAAGAAAGCTTGAAGATGCGAATGACATAATAAACAGTTTAAAAGTATAGACAGAACAATTTAAGAAAATGTCTGAAGAACTTGAAGTATAGTTAACCATGAGAATAGATGAGTGCAACAAACTAGAAGAAGAGATTGTTATTTCAAGAATGTTGCTAGAAGAAAAGAATCAAAAAATGAGCTACTATCACAAACTTGAAGGAAGTTCTACAAAGATTGAAAAGATTATAAATAGTCAGAGGACTACGGACATCAAGTTTGGATTGGGGTTTGTCGAAGGAGAATCATCAAGTGGATCAAAGGCCATAACTGTAGAACTAGTAAAGAAATAGGACAAAATCAAGGTTGACCAAAGAAAAATGAATCTTGCAAAAGAAAGCAACAATGGCAGGCACAAGAAGACTGTTGACAATGAGGGATTCACAAAAGTCACTCATAAAAGGAGAAGAAAATTTGTGGCTCCTTCTACAAATTGGCAAAAAACAACTCCCATGTTCAATCATTCTTTTTCTGGTTATTGTTTTAAATGCAATACTTACGGTCATAAGATTTTAGACTACATTTATAATATAGGACAAAGAAATTTTTCCAATAGAAATGTATTTTCACCCTTGATAGATTATGCAGTAGAATGCTATAATTGTCACAACTTTGTACATATTGCAAGAAACTGTAGAAGCACATATGCAACAAATAAATATCAGGGAAGAAGAACTCAACCAAATAGTTTAAAGCAAAACAAAAAATTCCCAGATAAACATGAATAGGCCACTGACAAAGAAAAGTCTAAACAAATGACCAAAACTACAGCCAAATCAGAATGGAAAGAAAAAGAGCAACTCAAAGAAGAAAAGAAATCTTTGATTGTCCAGACAGCATTCAAAGCATAGAACAAATCAGCACCATGGATATTGGACAATGGATGCTCCAGTCACATGACCGGAGATAAACAAAAATTTGAAAAATTATAGAAATATGAAGGGGGCTCGGTAAAGTTTGGAAATAATGATGGAGCCAAAATAGTTGGAAAAATATAAGTCAAGATAAGTTATGGAAAGATCAATTCCAAAGAAGTTCTGTTTGTAGTTGGTTTGAAGCATAACTTACTGAGCGTAAGTCAAATCTGTGACAGAGGTCATAAAGTCATATTTAAAAAATAGGGCTGTGAAGTAAGAAAAGAACACAATGGAAAGCTGGTAGCTACAGGATCGAGGACTTCTAGAAATCTATACACTCTCTCAAAAACTTTAGAAGGATCATGCTTGATTGGACAAGAAGATGAAAAGTGGCTATGGCACAAGAGGCTCGGGCATATCAGCTTTGACAATCTAGTAAAAATAAGTTCAAAAAGAGCAGTAAGAGATATACCCACCATTGGCAAACCAGTAAATAGCATCTGTGCTTCATGCCAAAAAGAGAAGCAAACCAGATCCACATTTAAAGCAAAGGAATATTTCACCAGCAAACTGTTAGAGCTGATTCATACTGATTTGTGGACCCATGAGAACACAAAGCATAAATGGTGACAAATACTTTATGTTGTTCATAGATGACTACTCCAGAATGACATGGGTACTATTTTTAAAGCTTAAATCAGATGCATTTGAAATGTTCAAGATTTTTAAAAAGCAGGTTGAGAATCAGATTGGAAAAATAATTAAATGCCTAAGATCAGATAGAGGAGGAGAGTTTATCTCAGAGGAGTTTGTAGAATACTGTCAAAAATATGGGATTAGAAGATAGTTTTTAGTAGCAAGGACACCTTAGCATAATGGTGTTGTTGAAAGAAAGAACATGACTGTGCAAGAAATGGCATGGACAATGTTGGCTGAGAACAAAATAGCCGACAGATTCTGGAAAGAGGCAGTGCATACTATAGTTTACATTAAAAACAGGTGCATGCTAAGAACACATGAAAGAAAAACACCGTATGAACTGTGGTTCGATAGGAAAGCAATAGCAAGATACTTCGGCAACAAGTGTTATATCAAACGAACTGAAGATAATCTCGGTAAGTTCGAAGATAGAGCTGACAAAGGTATTTTTCTCGGTTACTCAACTAAAAGCAAAGCCTACACATGTTACAACAAGCGGCTAAAGAAAATTATTGAGAGTGTTGATGTTAAAGTTGATGAAGGTAGAGAACGATAAGTTATGTATCAAGAAAACTACCCTATTTATGAAGACGTCATTAAAGGAGATGAAGAAATAGAAAAAGAAGAAAATCAAAAAATTGACACAGCTGATTTAAGAATCGACTTAGAAGAAGAAGAGAACAATAAATTCAAAACAGGCAACTGGCAAAAAAGTCATCCCAAAGAATAGATTATTAGGGACCCAACAGTTGGTATTCAGACAAGAAGAGCAGTAATTCGAAACTACTCTTTATTATCCAGCATTGAACCCAAAAATATTGCTGAAGCAAGCACAGATGAAAGTTGGATGAAGGTAATTAATGAAGAACTAGATTATATTGAGAAAAACAAAACCTGGGAATTAGTACCAGGACCATCAAATAAAAACATAATTGGCACCAGATGGATTTTTCAAAATAAATTAAATGAAGATGGATAGGTTGTCAGAAATAAGGCAAGATTGGTCTGTAAAGGCTATGCTCAGGTTGAAGGCATTGATTTTGAGGAAACATTTGCACCAGTTGCCAGACTAGAAGCAATTAGAATTTTTTTGGATTTAGCAGTCCATAAAAACTTCAAAGTATATCAAATGGATGTAAAATCAGCATTTCTGAATGGAAAACTGGAAGAAGAGGTTTACATTGAACAGCCAGATGGCTTCCAACTCGGTGACAATCCTGATTTTGTGTGTAGGTTAAAGAAAGCGTTGTATGGTCTGAAACAGGCACCCAGAGCATGGTATGCAAGGCTGGATAATTATCTTATTAAATAGTGGTTCAATAAAGAATGGTGGACAACAATTTATATATCAAAACTGAGAATGGCCATCTTATTGTACTTGTTGTTTATGTAGATGATATAATATTTGGGAGCAGCATGGATAAATATTGTAGAGACATAGCTAATAAAATGAAGACAGAATTTGAGATGTCAATGATTGGTGAACTTTCTTATTTCCTCGGATTGCAAGTCAATCAAAGTGAAAAGGGGATTTTTATCTCTCAAGTAAAATATGTGAAAGAAATGCTGAAAAAGATCACAATGGAGGATAGTAAACCTGTCAGGACTCCCATGACAATAGGTTGCAAGTTGAGCAAGGATGACAAATCTCCGGATGTAGATCAAACCATGTATAGGTCTATGATTGGAAGCTCGTCGTATTTGACGACCACTAGACCAGATATATTATAGGCAAGTATGCATGGTAGCAATATTTCGGGCTAGTCCCAAAGAGACTCATGTGACAGCAGTAAAGAGGATTTTTAGGTACCTCAAGGGTACTATGGAGTATGGGTTGTGGTACCCAAAAGGTAATGACTTCACTCTTATTGCATATTCTAATGCATATTGGGCTAGATGTATTGATGATAGAAAGAGTACCAGTGGAGGAGCATTTTATCTTGGAGATAGGCTGGTAGCATGACACAACAAGAAACAAGAATCAGTCTCTTTATCTACAACAGAGGCATAATACATTGCAGCAACAACATGCTGTACTCAGATATTATGGATGAGACAAACACTAAAAGATCTTGGTATTCACTTCAAAGATCCAATTTCAGTTAAATGTGACAACACCAGTGCTATAAACATATCAAAGAATCCGATTATGCATTATCGAACCAAACATATTGCAATCTGGTATCACTTCTTGAAGGATAAAGTTGCAGAAGGTAAGGTCAAATTGGATTTTGTTCCAACTATAGAGCAAGTAGCAGATATATTCACAAAACCATTTCCCAAGGAAGTTTTTGAGTACCTTCGGAGTAAGTTGGGAGTAGTCACATTTCCAAAGAACTGACTATCAATTGGGATCACATTCTCGGGGGGAGTACTTATGCCTATGTTTATAGTTTTTCTCATATTCATTATTTTTGCTAACTATAACAATGTGTATCTGAGAATGTTGTGCATAGAATTAGGGGGAGTCTATAGTAGCCCTTTGGTATTATTGTCAAAGGGGGAGAATAATTACAGGAGAGTGCATGAGTGTTGCCAACAATTCCAAAGGGGGAGATTATTGAGCAAGGTGCAGCAAAAGTATTGTCATTGTTGTCAACACAGACAGATAGATCAGTTGATGCAGTTGAAGCAGGATCAGTTGATGTAGTTGAAGTAGTGGACAGGAGTTTAGAGATTATTCAGATCATGTACAGTGAAATTCTAGGAAAACAAAAGTGACCCAGATTCAAAAAATCAAAGAAAAAGACAAGTAAGAAAATTGTCGCGATATCGTGACATGTTTTCTATCGCGTTATCGCGACAGGTTGAGAAGTTAGAAGGCAAAAAGAAAAACGTCACGATTTCATGACATGTCGGAGGAGAGAGAAGGCACAAAGAAAATTGTCACAATTTCGCAACATGTTGGAGGAGAGAGAAAGTGCCAAGGAGAGAAGATGTCGCAATTTCACGACAGGATCGAAGAGAAAGTGCCAAGGAGAAAAGATATCGTGAATTTGTGACAAGATCGAAGAGAAAGTGCCAAGGAGAGAAGATGTCATGATTTTGCGACAGGATCGAAGAGAAAGTGCCAAGGAGAGAAGATGTCACGATTTCACGATAGGATCAAAGAGAAAGTTCCAAGGAGATAAGATGTCGTGATTTCACGACAGGTTCAAAGAGAAGTGCAAGGAAGAGAAAGATGTCACAATTTCATGACATGTTCTATTTTTGCAGGCAGAAGGCAGAAAAGGCACAAGGCAACGAAGATATCACGATTTCGCGACATGTTCTATTTTCATAGGCAGATGGCAGAAAAGGCACAAGGCAGTGAAGATGTCACGATTTCATGACATGTTCCATTTTTTAGGGCAGAAGGTAGAAAAGGCACAAGGCAGCGAAGATGTCACAATTTCGTGACATGTTTCATTTTCACGACGACAAGACAAAAGGAGAGCAAGGAGGCCGAGAATGTCATAATTTCGTGACATGTTTCATTTTTGCGACGACAAGATAGAAGGAGAGCAAGGAGGTCGAGAATGTCACGATTTTGTGACATGTTCCGTTTTTGCGACGACAAGACAGAAGGAGAGCAAGGAGGCCGAGAATGTCACGATTTCATGACATGCTATTTTTTTGCATGTTAAAGCCGAGAAGGGCAGAAAGAGACAGAAGTGTCACGATTTTGTGACAGGCCACAACTGCACGATAATAGACTGTTAACTGGCACAAAACGATAGTTAAAGTGGCAGTTGTAGAAGAATAGCATGCAGCCAAATTAAGAAGAGTTAACTGTAGTAAAAGCGATAGTTACAGATGCATTTACAGATAGAAATCATGCAGCTATTTTAAGAACAGACAAAAAGGAGAAATCGAACAGTCGCATAAATAGAATCAAAAAATGCATGCATGCACAAAAAAGAAACGAACAGTCATGGTAAAGGTTTAAATTGCATGTAACGTATTTTAACGAAATGATGGTTCTATAAATAAAAGGGGAGTTACATAAAGAGACAGTTACAGTTGACAAGTGGCAGAAAATATTATTAAAGAAATAGGTACGGGTTGCATGCACAAATATGATAGCTAAAAATAGAAACAGAACTCGGTTATAAAAGCAGATTTGTGTGAAGAATATGGTTGCTACTGTAATCATGAAAGTGCTACCGAAAGAGGGTGAGAAGAGTGCTGTAAGAGAGAAACAAGCTGAGCAGTGAGTAATTACTGTGTTTTAAATTGGAGACCAGTCAGGGTCTTGTGATAGTGAAGGCATTTGTATGTCATTGATATAACTTTCAAATCTGTGATCCAAGTTGGTGCTTGGATAGGGGTTGGTGCTCCTTTCTGTAGGTGCAGATAAATCTAGGGTTGGTGCTCATTCTAGTGGGTGCTGGTAAACAGATTGTAAAATTGGTGTTTTACAAAGGCTGGATTTGGACCGTAGTCCAAGTAGTCATTCTTGAGGAGTAGCCAAATTGGTGAACCTCGTTACATTGTGTGTTGTGGTGTGCTCTCTTGTGTTTACTGCTTTATCTATTTTCAGTTCTCTTTGCTTCAGTTTTAAGAATTGCAGATAAAAAAATTTAGCTACACTGATTCACCCCCCCCTCTCAGTGTCATTGTGAGAATATCATATCAAATATAATATAATTACAATATTTAAAGTATATAAAACTCATGAAAGACTTTTACAATAACTTAGAAAATTGCCATCAACAAAATCTCATGAAAATAGTATTTTGATATAGAATGGAGACCTCAAACTCTCCATAATTCATACATGTTCTACATTGTATCTCTACCTTACTTCTCGTCTACATTGTGTGTATGTGTGTGTTTTAGACTTACATATATGCCTATTTATATAATAAGAAGTTAATATTCATATGGAGTACTCTTGGCCTTCTATCTTCTTGTGAATCTTCATTTTTCTATTCTATGGAATCATGTGCACATGGACTAACATGCACATTTATGTCATTCAATACTTTGCACATTATAACAATTCTTATGCATTTATTACATTGCATAAAGTAAATACTCAAACCCTAATCTAAGACACATTTCTAATCTAAATATGTACCCAAGGTGGTACATTAGCATGTACCAAATAATGTAATATATTCCAACATCCCCATGTATTACATTATTTGGTTATTGAAGACTTTAGTCTTCAATATGGATATTCATTTTTCATATGTCCTTCAACTTTATCAGGCTCATATTCTTCTTATTTAATATAAATATGGCCAAGTATTCCAAAGTGTTGTTGTCCTCTCATATTTATCATTCTAAATATTTTATTTCCCCATCAAATTTTATGATAAATAGCTTTTTCATTTTCTGTAATTTGTTCCTCAAAAAATCCATTAGTGTTGTTTTGAACTACAAAAATATCTTGTGAAATCCCAATTGGATCTAGAGCATATGAATTAATTTGGTAGTTTCTATCTCATTTTGATTTATAATGAGACACTTATTGAATCTATTTATATATCTAAAATCAACCATCCTTTTGCTCTCTACCAATTTGGCTACTGAAATAAGATTTGATGTTAATCCAAGAACATACATTACTTCATATAATAAAATATTTGAAAACTATGTACTAGGTGTTACACATCCATATCCATGTATAAGATAGTTTTTTTCATCTACAATTTTCAACCTAAGATTGTTAGTGACTTCAAGGCAATCAAACCATTGTAAATTTCCTGTCATGTGATGACTTGCATCAAAATCAATAAATCAAATATATTTTCCATTTTGACTTGTATAATTATTTGTGCTTGAAGTAAATTTACATTTTTGATATGGAATATTGTATGAGTTTTGATAGTGAATCCTTTCATAGTATACCTTTTGATGATATGTTTCTCTTGCTAATTTATCCATTATCTTCAAGAAAATAGTTTGATTGTTGTACCCCTTGTATCCCTAGTGTTTTAGATCTATTATCCAAATTGGAATTTGAGTATGGGAAAACGTTTGATATAATTATTTCAATTATCAAGTTGTAGAATACTTTGTATCTCCCAATTGTTTTGAAAATAATATCTTTGATAAAATACTTAGCTTTCTAAATTTTTCTTTAAGTTGAATTTCTTTTGTCTCCCTAATTATGAATAGAAATCTTAAAGATAATTTTAATGCAATTTTGATTTTGATAAGACTCTCTACTTTCAAGATCTTTAATTTTGATTCCTTATCTATTGTTAATTTGAACAAGAGACTGATATCAATGTAATTTTGCAACTTTCAAAAAGGCTTTATGTTGTAATATTTATATCTCTCAGATTTTCAATATGGTTTCTAAATTTCAAAAATCTAATTTTATGTTGAAGTCCTTATAACTGCCAAATAATAAATTTAGAAAACAAAGATATTTTTAAATTTTAATATTCCTAGTTTATGTAGAAATATTTAATCCTCCAAGTGAAACTAATTGCAAATATTTCAATGTGGTTTGAATTTCAAATAGAATGAGATAATTCTAAAACCTTTTAAATTATATTTTTAAAATACTTGAAAATTTATCAATATAGTTTCTAAGGTTTTAAATATTCAATTTGTTGTCTTATCTCTCCATTAATTCAAATCATCTAAAATATAGTATATTAATTAATCTCAACCTTATAATAATTAGAAGTTAATCCCTTATGGCTCCTTAACCTTTGCAATAATTGAATTAAATCAAATTTTATGTACCTCCTTGTGAATGGCACACATCAATGCTTTGACCTTCCTCTAGTTTCTTGTAGGTTTTTCTATCAACAACAATTAATTCCTCTACACAATCATGCTATATTGTAGGCTTTGTTCTCCATGATATCTCTATTCTTGACTCATTCATTCTCGATGACCTTTCACTTCCTCTTGTGAATAGGCTTGAGGCTCTTGGCATCCTCCTCATAGGGTATTTAAATCTCTCAATCTTCTCCATGTGTGTGCTCCTCAAACACATTGGTCTCCTTGGTGACTGATCTTCTCCAAACTCAGCAATGTCTTTGCTTTTCTTATGCTCCTTGAACACATTGGACTTCTTGGTGAATGGGCTCTGAATATGTTCTCTAGACTTAGAAATAACTTCACCTTAAATTATGAGCTTCTCACACTCAAAATAGTTTTCTCCTTTAGGTGGTCTTTAGCTACAATCTTGGGATTCAATATTTTTAGGCTACATTCTTCCTTTTACTCTACCATTTGCAGTGTAACCTCATCTAATATATTTAATGTTTTTTGTAAGGCACTATTTCACCTACCAATAACCCTTGGCATTTCTCCTTCAAAATTCCAAGTGGTAAGATTATTTTCAATGGCATTTTCAAATGGCTCTTCTCCTTTTCAACACTTGTTCTTTTGTAATGCTTAATATTGCACTCAACCTCCTAGAAATTATTTCAAGACAATTCCTGAGTAGCTGATCATTTTTTATAACTCACCATGTAGCAACCACCATGTCATTTTTAGTATGTTGGAGGTTATAGAAGCCAATGTTTGCTTCTCCTTTGGCTATTGTGATTCCAAATGATTATTTTGTTTTCTCCATGTACTTTCAACTTCCTCTCAAAGTCTCTTTGCTTGCACGTTCTTCTACATAAGTAGACAATGATTCATTGGCTCAAGATGGAGCTTCTAGTGGCTGACTGAAATGACACTCATCTTAATTTTATGTCTTAATTTGGTTGTTACCCTTCTCAACACGATGACTCCACTTCTCCATGGTGGTTCTACCACTTCTTTGGTAGCTATTATTCTCCAAATATTGATGGTGGTTCCAATGCTCCTCATTTTCTGAATGATGAAAATTACTATCTCCTTCAATATGGTGGTTTTACCACTTCTTTGGTGGCTACTTTTTACCACTATATTCTTCAATTTATAATTCCTTACTTGGTGTATTTAGAAACATTAAGCCTGCTATTTTTTAGCCCTTATTCGACCTACTTTAATTTAATAGATTATGAACTTATAAATGATATTTATTTCTCCTTATTACTTCATTTCAAGCTAACTTATAACTCTTTTATTTTCTTCTTGTATTTTTAGGTTCTAAGATAGCAATGATGCAATGTTCTTCAACTTTGAATCCTTTATTTTGCTACTTTAAAAAACTCAAATGTGGTGCTTTTAAAAAATTTATAATAAGCTAATGTAAACATTCAAATAATGAACTTTTATAGCACCAATATTGCATACCTTTTGGCATCCTCTTCTTGGTGATTTGATTCACATTTGTGTTGTCCCAAATTTGTAATATTTTCAGCTTCAATTCGTTTTTCTTTGCTGCCCTTAAATCATTAATTTTGCGGCTCTAATTTCTGCCTAAATTTTCTTCCTCTTAGTATTTAACTTGTTGCCTAAAATATAATTTTTGCAGCTTCAATTCTCCTCCAAATGTATTCTCTCAACCTCTAAAATTTGCAGCTACAAATGCTACCTTTTTTCTTTCCAAATGTCTTTATAGTTTACAAAAATTATCCTCCTTCAAATTCTGCCAAATGTTCCTATTATTTTCTATTCAAAACTCTCTCAAATATGCCCTAAACTTCTCTAAATCGTAGCCCTCTTTTCTCATTCGAATTCTAACCAATTTTGCAGTGCTAAAGCCTTCAATTTGCTACTCTCTAAATATGATTTCTTCTTATTTATCTTGCTATACAAAAATAGAATTCAATTCCTCAAGATTGCTACCTAAATTTACTATCAAGACTTCCTTAAATTGGATGTTCAAGGGCACTTCGAAATCTGCCCAATTCTTCTTCAATTTGCAACTTTATGTCACCTTCAATTTATTTTCTTATGAATCTTCACCTTCTGTTGTAAAAATCAGCAATCTTCTTCTCCATAAACCAACCTTAAAATACTTTATGGCTATATTCATAACTTTAAAATCTTGTGGCCCCTTCTATATTCCTTCTCCTTAAATCTTCTTTTCGAATTCTAACTTCAATATTGGCCTATTTTTTGGCTTCTTCATCAAGAATTTGAATGTCTTCAGATCTTTAAAATTCCTTTCCAAAATTTGGTAAACTTCTTTATAAATCCTTCTTCCTTTTGGGCTTGTTGTTGTATGGTGATAATTGTCCCAAATTATTCTTTTCAGGAGCTTCTCATGCTTGCAATATTCTACCTTGATATTTCTTCAAGTATTCTCCAATGGCCACTTCTTCAACTTCTTAAATAGGGCTTCTCTATTCTTCTTCTTCTTTCTCCTTCCAATTTTTCTTGAGACTCTTCTCTTGGCTTTTCAAATTCTACAACTTCTCAAATATTCAATAGGAAATTTTTCAAATCCTCCTCTATATTCAATCTTCAATCTTCTATATTCCAAATTTGTCAGTTCTTCAATGAGATCTCTTTCTTGGGTATCCTCAATCTGCAATAGGGTTGCTTTCTTATTTATTTAATATACAATATGAATTCGTCAATATTCTATGGGGACCTCCTTCTTGGGTCTCCTAAATCTTAAATTTTCTATGTTATTGTTGCAAGTAATCCCTTTACTTATTATCCTCCAATCTAGTGGAAAGTAATTTTTTTTGAGTCCTAGTCTTCACGAGTTTTCTTGCAACCCTGTGGAAATAATCTAGACAAGAAAAAATTTTAAAAATTAAAAAAATGATATCTCCCTATCTCCTCTAAATATCTATTGTGTCTCTCCCTATATCTTATCAATATTTGGCTCTGATACCACTATTAGCTTTTGATACTAAATACTTAATGAAAATAACCACACGATGTAGAATAAGCATGCTATATCAAATATAAGATAATAATATTTAAAGTATATAAAACTCATCAAAGACTTCTACAATAACTTAGAAAACTACCATTAACAAAATCTCATGAAAATACTTTTTTGATATAGAATGAAGACCTCAAACTTTCCATACTTCATACATGATCTACATTGTATCTCTACCTTACTTCTCCTCTATATTGTATGTATGTGTGTTTCACACTTACATAAATGACTATTTATTGAATAACACAAGCTTATACTGAGAGGGGGGGTGAACAGTATAGAACCCACTTTTTACTTTCTTTCCAAACCAATGTCAATTAATGTCCTTAATTGCAATAACCAAATATAGCAGTGTGCATTAATAACTCAGATAGCAATAGTAAGCAAGAGCACAAATCACCGTACACAATTAATATACAATATTTAACATGGTTCCCCAAATGTGGGGTACTCCACAAGATAATATCCTTATAATATTTCACATAGAAATAAGGATCCTTATCCAATACAATGATTTCTTTGATCTTCTCAAAGCTAGGCAATAAAAATTTCACACAAAACTTGTCCAAATCTGAATAACAAGCTCACACATAACTTGTCCAAAACTAAATAACAAGTTCACATAGAACTTGTCCAAAACTGAATAACAAACTCACATAGAACTTTTCCAAAACTGAATAACAAGCTCACATAAAACTTGTCCAAAACTGATCTAGGAAGCTCACTAAGAACTTTCCCAAATATGCTCTATAAATCTCACCAAGAACTTTCCCAAATATGCTCTAACAATCTCACCAATAACTTGTCCAAATCTGCTCTAGCAAGTTCACCAAGAACTTGTCCAAAATTGAATAACAAGCTCACATAGAACTTGTCCAAAACTGCTCTAGCAAGCTCACCAAGAACTTGCCAAAATCTACTCTAGCAATATCACCAAGAACTTGCCCAAATATGCTTTAACAAGATCACCAAGAACTTGTCCAAATCTTCTCTAGAAAGCTCACCAAGAACTTGCCCAAATCTGCTCTAACAAGCTCACCAAGAACTTGTCCAAATCTGCTCTAGCAAGCTCACCAAGAACTTGCCCAAATCTGCTCTAGCAAGCTCACAAAGCACTTCTTCAAATCTTCTCTAGAAATATCACCAAGAACTTTCCCAAATATGCTCTAGAAAACTCACCAATAACTCGCTCAAATTTGTCCACAAATCTGTCCTAAAACTATCCGCAAATCTGTCCACAAAGCTGTCCCAAAACTGTCCACAAAGTTGTCCCAAAACTGTTCACAAATCTATCCCAAAACTGTCCATAAAGTTTTCTACAAAGATTTATCAAAGGCTCAATCAATCATGCTCAATTAGTACTCAAATCTCATCCACAAATATATCAAGGCAAAGCTCAAATATGAACTCAACAATGAATGGCAATGTACTCTTCAATGGATGACAATAATGATCCACAATGATCTCAAATCAACTCAAGTCAACTCATAGAAGCATAAAGAGAATTGTTAGATACTCAATATGTTCTAATCTCACTCTCAACTCAACTTAACTCAAATCAATCTCAACTCAACTCAAATCAACTCATAGAATCATAAAGGGAATTGTTAGAGACTCAATATTTTCTAATCTTACACTCAACTCAAATTAGAATTATGGAATAGTTTGAGTCATGGAACTTGACCAATCACCTCACACAATCACTTGACTAGGCTCAATCAACTCAACTCAACCAAACACCACAAGGGACTACTCTTTCTCACAAACACCCTAGTCCAAGAATGTATCAACCAACTCAAATGTTTCCAATAATGCTCAACCACAAATCTCACATAACAATGATACTCATGTTCTTTTCAAGTTATTTTACAACCAATGGGCTTCAATGACTATGCTTATAAAACAAGGTTTAAACACAAATATCAAACTAAAAAACCTTTAAGCATTCAACCAACCACTTTCAAAAAGAAAACCATAATCAATCATTTTCACTCCAATAATATTTTAGAAATCAACCACCATAAACAATCAATAGGAGAATATGACCATACCTTTTTTATGCCAAGAAGTTGTCCATAAAATTTGCCACACTAAATACAACTTTCATTTTAAATATCAATAAGGGTTAGTGGATTTCAAATAATAATCACAAGATAAGCATAACTCAATTTACACATTTTTACTCCAACTTAATAAACACATCCACCAAAGTCCTTTTTAATAAAACCCTTATAAAAAATAATAATCAATAAGGCTCTCAAAAATATTTTATAACAACTCCTTATTTCTCCTAAATCTTAATTTTCAATTTCATGAATATCAAAATAAATCAACAACTCATCCACCTCTAAAATAATAATCACAGCCCTTATAAAAATAAATTTTAATTAAAAACTTTAATTATTCCTTAACCACCTTATAACTCCTATCCTAGGGCATCAACAAAATTAATTAGAGCAAAACGTAATTACCTCCTCAAGGGGATTCGAAACCCCAAATTGCATACACCGCGATCGCCTTAGCCATGGCTAAGGTTGCCACACAAGTTAGCCACTTTTTCGAAAGGAAAAGGCATGATGTGCCTTAAGTCCTTCCTCCCTTCCATGCAAACCAAACGCGCTTTGAGCGCTTTCCTTCCAATGCCTTCGAATGCAGTCAAGGAGATTTGAACCTTGACGTAAAGTGCTGCCACACACCTTAACAAAAATCCAATTGCCAATGCACCACTCTGCCCACAATATCTTGGGCTTTCAACAAACCTTGGATTTATTTTTTGTCTCCCTTTTCAAAATAATTTTCGCACGAGCTCTCTTCGGATGCTTAGCCAACGATTAGCATGAGCAAGGATGTAATTAAAATGAACATTAGGATCCCCATTTATATAGTCTTCTCCTCATTTTCTATGATGTCAGTGCATTATTTATTTTCCCTCTTTATTTAGACGTCGGCACTAATTTTAATTTAAATTTTAAAATTTAAATTTAAATTTTAAATAATTAAAATTTAAACTAAATATTAAAATTAAATATCTCCATTACCGGGGCACATTTTTTGACGAAACGAAAGGCCAACCTGGGTTTTAAGAAAAACCCATTTTAAATCTACCATCTATGGTTTTTAAATAAAACCTTTTATTTTTCCTACATTGGTTTTCACAAAAACCCTGAATTTATCCATGCTTTCCAAAATATCATCTGCCCACCAAAACTCAATGTGATCCATATGAAATCAATTATTCATGTGACATCAATGACAACATAAAATAACTCAAATTGCCAATATTTATATAATTAGAATTGAATATTCATATGGAGTACTCTTGGCCTTTTATCTTCCTGTGACTATTCACTTTCCTATTCTATGGACTCATGTGAATATGGACTAACATGCACATTTACATCATTAAATACTTTGCATATTATAAAAATTCTTAAAAATTCTTATGCATTTATTACATTGCATAAAGTAAATACTCAAAACCTAATCTAAGACACATTTCTAATCTAAATATGTACCCAAGGTGGTATATTAGCATGTACCAAATAATGTAATATATTAAAACAAAAACTAATGTGGTTTGGATGAAGAGCTCATCTTCGGTTGAGAATGTTGAGTTAGTTGATTTTGTGCTTGTTTCCTTGTAGTTATTACTATCATATCAACCATATTATCATATGGAGTTGACACATTTTGACATGAAACTTTATTAGCTACCTACTGACCATGCTTAGGTAGGGGATCTTGGAATATTCCCATAGCCTGATTAGTTTTGGGTACTTGTTGTGTAGGAGGTTGATTGTTTGTTGGAGGATTGGGTCAAGAACCTTATATAAAAAGTCATCCTTCATCAATTAGGTATTGAACCACATGTTTCAACCTCTTAAAAGAATTTTTTGAGTGCCCATCACCTCTATGATACTCATAATGTTGGCCAGATTAATACCAATTAGTTATGGTATCAGGTTGCCTGATAGGTGGCAACTCAATCATATTATCTTCCAAAATCTATTGTAGGACCACATTCATAGGTGTGTTGAGTCTTGTAAGATTTCATGGTGGGGGTTTTTGAGGATGGAAATGAACCATCTTTTGTAGGGTTTTAACTACATTGTTAATAGGCCTACTTTTCGTTACCCCATCACAAACTACATGCTTTTTCTTATACTATATTTTAGTGGTCCTATCATTTTTTATCTTAAGTTGACCTCTTCTAATAAGGGCTTGCTCTACCCTTCTTGATAGATCTATTTCTTGGTCAAAATATGTGATAGTTATCATTTCCAACTCATAATATATTTATTCTTTTAAATTCCCAATAAATATCTCAAGCATATAGTAAGGAGGTAAGGTATATCTCAAGCATCCAACTAGACTCCTCTAGTGAGACATAATTGCTGAAAAACTTTCATATTTTAGCTTGTTTTAACATATAGACATATTTCATAGTCATATTCTTTTCAACATAAGCATCAAATTGTTGAACAAACATTTCAGTCATCTCTTCAAAGTTCCTAAAATAATTATTAGGTAGTTGATAATACCACTCTAATACCATACCACTAATATTTTTAGGGATTGTCTTTAATAATAACATGTCATCATATATGATATCATGACATGTTATCCTAAACATTCTTAAATGCTCAATTGGATCTTTCATTCCCTTATAGATAGGTACAACCAATATTGAAAAATGCTTAGGGAAGGGCCCAGAGGTAACTATAGGGTCTAAGGGTTGGTTGCACATTTATCTATAGTTGCAGGTGAAACTTATTAGAAATATTGAGTTATCATTGATGTCAAAGGTAAAAATATATTCAAGGATGAAATGTTGAGTTGTTAAAGGCAGAAATATCTTCAAGGATGAAATGCTGAGTTGTCATTAATGTTAAAGGTAGAAATATCTTCAAGGATGAAATATTGAGTTGTCAAGGATGATATATGCTTTAATATTTAAATTGGAAATTTAAATATTAAAGTTATAAAAATATTATAGAGTTAAACCTTATAATATTTAAATATTAAATTTAAATATTATAAAGTAAAGTTTCAAAAATTAAAATGATCGTGCATGGGCCAACCTTTACAAAACAAAGAAATATTAAATGTATATATAAGGTTGAAACTTAGTCAAGAATGAATAATTATGAAACATTTCAATTCGAGCATTTGATTAAGTTGTGGTATAGTTGTGCAGCAGTAGATGATGTGACAATGTGGTAATGAAGGTGCTAAGGTAGATTGGAGCTCGATGAAGACCACAACGTACGAGGGTGAAGGTGTTTGAGGAAGATAGTCGTTGGAGCTTAGGAAAAAACCACATTGCAAAAGGGTGACGGTATGATAGAGAAGGCGATTGAGGTAGATGATCATTGGAGCTTAGACAAAGGTCACATCGTAGAAGGGTAGTGACAACGCATCCAGTTGGCATTGTCTTGAGAAACGAAGACCACATTGCAGAAGGGCAGAGGAAGGTACTTCTATGATGAAGGAATATTGATTGTTGAGAATTTTAATTGAGACATAGGAATTATTTTTATATTGTAGTAAAATACCTGAAGACTATGTTGAAAGAAATACAATGGATGCCTAGGGAAGAGCATGGATTTGACTATCATAAAGAGCATGCTAGACTACATTTAAGTGCACAAAAGTATAGCGAAGGAAGGTCTCATACAAAGAAAATTATAGATAACGGTAGCAATACAAATCATAGATTGAAAGTTTTTGAAAATAAAAGTGTGCCATTTGTAAGAGGTTAATATACATTTGATACATCTACGTAGATATAATTTAGATAAGGATTTTAAAATAGAATAATCAAATCTAGAGGGAAACAAACCTACATAGGAAAAATGAAAATATACTGGTGAAGGTTTTCATGAGGTATATCAAAAGGAGCGTGATAGCATTACACAAAGATCAAGCATTGTTATATTGCAATATATCTAGCACAAGCCACTAGTATTTTTAGGTCACACACATATCAAGTGTCTAAGGAGTGATAAGGGTTTCAAGTGGTTGATTTGATATTTAAATAAATAATGAAAAAAGAGAATTATTCACCAAATTTAAAAAGCACATGCAAGAAGAAGATCATCATTATTAAGGAAGATTTGGAGGGCACAAATCTAGAACAAGTCAAGGTGTCAAAGAATATTAAGTGCACATATTCACCCAAGAATTCAATTTCCAAGGAAGGACAATTCAGCCAATTCAAAGAAGAAGGAAAGGTGCACATGATAGTGGAAGAAGAGCAAGGTTTGAGCATCTCCAAGTCAACACACAAGTAAGTTATCCAATGCTAGACTTGAGCTACCTTTAAAATGTAATAAATGTGAGATATGTGGAAGTGACAGAATTAATAAATGTGAAGAACATATTGGTCATTTGAATCTTACTACATTAGTGCATATCATTATCTATATGTTCATGAAGATGTCTGAATTTCTTTTAGTTGAGGAAAGAAAAAGTGAAGAACTTGATGCCATTATTGATCAAGTTTTGTAAGTAAATTTAAGCATTGATTATGACTGAATTTAGGAGTAAATGTGCAAGGGTTATAGAAAATATTTGAGAAGGTCTTGGAGCTTATTTGAGCAGTGTTTGTGAGCATATTTGAGCAATGTTTGTGAGAAAATTTTGGATCATATTTAACTAGGTCATGTGGATTGGTGTCCATGAACTTGAGCAAGGATATTGGTGTCTCTAGTGGATTGATATCCATGAACTTGAGCAAGGGTATTGGTGTCTCCTGTAGATTGGTGTCCACAAACTTGAGAAAGGGAATTGGTGTCTCTTGTGGATTGGTATCCATGAACTTAAGCAAGGGAATTGGTGTCTCCTATGGATTGGTGTCCATGAAAATGTATAGGGGATTGGTGTCTCCTGTGGATTGGTGTCCATGAACTTGTATAGAGGAATGGTGTCTCATGTGGGTTGGTGCCCATGAAATTTTTTGAAGAAATTTATATGCAATGTTTTTTTTGTGGTTTTCTCTTGAGAGGGTGTTTCCATGTAAAATATTTGTCTATTATGTGTATGGTGATTTGTGCATTGTTTCATTATTACATTGATATTATTTGAATTTATTGCTTTGGAAAGAAAAGAGAAATTTTTTAGCTTACTGAATCATGTCCACTCTTGAAACCAATTGTTTCACCACATTGGTTAAACTTTGCATTTCAATATTTTTGTTGTGCAATGCCCCTAGGTTCCCTAAGGGAGGGATATAGGTAGGCTATTGAAAGGGAACTTGGCCTATGTTGGAGGTATTGAAACTGTTATGGTATGGGTTGTGATATGTGGTATCTTACTATGGAGGATAACTAACATTTGGTGGAACATAAGAAAAAATATTGAGATTAGATTATTGAGGAGGAAATTGAACATAATATTGAGTGGCACTACTAGTTGGAGGAACTTGCAAAATTCTTCCAATGTTGGCGGTTGCAGTAGTGACACGTCTTGGTTGAGGGTGAGGATTATCATGATGTAAAGATTTAAATAATGGGTTGTTGTGAATATTCTAAGGAGAAATGATTGGATAATAAGAAATTATATCTTTCTTGAGTTGGGATTCCTCATACATAGCCTTATTAAATGCATCTTTATAATACTTATAGAAATTCCAAACATTTTCAAATGATTTAAAGATAAGGTTCCCATTGGACCCCTTAGTAGCATCAAGGTCATTGCCAACTTTTTCATTTTCTTCATCCTCTAGATTATGATTTTCTCTATCCATCTAATCATATTCTTAAAAATCTCATTATAATCTAAAAGTATTCACTTACTCCTAATATTGGAAGCCATTAGGATAAGAAAAAGGATAAAGCAAAAAAGGAGCAAAATTAGTGAAACACATAAAGATTTTTAATATATTTCTAAATGTTTTCTAATATAAATAAATAAAATTAGTGGTATTATTTATGTTTTCAAGATAAAATCAAAGGAAGACACTTCCTATATTGGCCACTAAGATGTGTGTTCATGTTGGATTCACCCAAGATGTAGAGGGGTAAAACTACCCTGCCACATATGATTCTCGATTGGATCCGCTAGGAGCTGAGGTGACCATGGGGATATGTTATATTCTCTATAATTAGGACACAAAAGGACAGGTTCATGAGAACCATTTTTAGGAGTGTTTTATATATAAATTAAGAAATTACCTATATTTTGCCTTTCTATGCCAAACTATAGAAATGAAAGAAAAATGCAAAACACTCAAAATGCAAGAAGACAATGTCTAATAGTAGTATGATTCCTTGATTTAATGATATCTAAACCTAGGTTGCAAGAAAATAAATCCTTTTACTTAATCAAGGGCACTTATATTTATCCATTATTTGACCTAATCTTTGTCTTGTGTTCAAAATATCCCATAGCTTCAAATTTGCAAAATAGCTTCACAAAAATTCTAGAAAATATTATCAGCATTTGGGGATGTGCTTAGGCCACTTATAAGACTAAGGTTGGAAGTACAATAGTCAAGATCCCTTGGTCCTTTTAGTTTATTGTTCATAATAAAATGAGCTTTAACCTTTGTAACAAACACAATAGAATATGATAGCATGAAGCAAAAAATAAAATATAAACAAAATGGATACAAAGCTTAAACAATAATGCAATTTCAAAATCAAGGATTTGGGAATAAATAATTTCCTCCAAGCTAATATAACATGAAATACAAACAAAATAGAATGATAATAGTGAAAAAAAAATACAAACAAAGATAAAATAGAATGTAAAGGGTGTGCAAAATGAAACCCTAGGGTTTTGGGAAAAACAGTCACCCCAAAAACTAACTAGCCTGAATCCACACCCTATAGGATACTAAGCATGAATTCGATAATAGGGTAAAAATGGATGCAAAGCATTTGATAGGTAAAAGAAAATATTTTATTCAATTTTAAACCCTATAGAATATGGGGCACAACTTTGCAAAATAAGGTTTAAAACCTTAAAACATAGACAAAAATGAATGCAAATAAAATGAAAATGTAATTATGAAATTAGTGAATACAAAGAAACAACATGGTAAAATTTTTAGATAACTTGATTGCAAGGAGAACTTAGGATCACTTGGAGAACTGGGGTGGAAAAATGTGATCCAATCCCTTTATTTATAAGGATAATTAGAGGGCAAAATGGTAGGCAAAATAAAAATTAACCTTGATTAAGTTGACGCCCTAAAAGGGTTGGCCTAAATATTATATTTTTGAAGAAAAACCCTAAATTTATCGAATTCATGCCCCCTAATTTATCTAGCATAGATTCAATCAAGGTTAACAAAAATAAGACAAAACACAAGAAAAATGGGTCAAACTTGCTCCTAGCAAGTTTGGGAACCATCTAAAGGAACCCAAGGAAAAATGACTCATTTGAATGGGTTAAATTTTCATGCCAACATCATCCAAGCCTATAACAAGTCCCACTAAATCTACCACCATCAAAAAATTGAGTCATTAGGAAATGGAGAATAGAAGAGCCCAAGTGTTATGCTATAATTATTATGAAATGTATTCCCTAGGGCACAAGTGTGTGCATAAAAATTGTATCTATTTTATATGGAGGAGACACGAACTATAAAATATTTAGAGGATAAAGAGTAGACTCAAGAGGCAAAAACTACAAAATAGACTAAAGTTCCAAAGGAAAGCCAAAGAGAAATTTTAGTGCATGATTTAGTAGGAGTATCAACTCCCCAGATGATGAAAGTAATTGGATACTTCAAAGGGAAAAGAACCTTTATTCTTATTTATTCTGGTAGCACACATAACTTTATTGTTCCACATGTTGCCAAACAAGAAATTTTTTACATTACTATGTAAAATTTCTTTGAATTCATGATTGCTAATGGAGGCACCCTACCATGCAAAGGAAAATATCAAAACATAAAACTCCAAATTGGAGAATAAAATATTAGGATAGATAGGCCTTCCCTACCATTAGGTGGGTGTGATATAGTTTTGGGGGCACAATGGTTGTGAATGTTAGATCCAATTTTATGGGATTTTTTTTAGTTGTGGATAAATTTTAGTTAAGAGCAGACCAAATATACTTTACATGGCATGAAAGTTGGTGTGACTCAATTTATTTCTACCCATAATATGGAAAATTTGTAAATAAATTTCTCTCATGGAGTGATGGCACAAATTTTTGTTGTTGATGCTTTTGAGGAAGAGGAAAATGATCATTTAATACAATTATAGGTTTTATTAAATAAATATGCTCAATATTTTGAGGAACCCAAGGAACTACCTCTTAATACTTCATGACCATTCCATTCAACTTTTTAATTATATCATTACCCCAAATATCCATCCCTATAGGTATCTATATGCTCAAAAATCAAAAATTAAGAAAATAGTCCAAGAGATTCATGTTGTCAAGGTTATCCATTCTAGTGTTAGTCCCTATTCTTCTCTAATATAATTAGTACATAAAAATTATGGCACTTGGTGCTTGTGTATGGATTATTGAGACCTCAATATAATCACTATCAAAGATAAATTTACTATTCTATTTATTGATGAATTACTTGATGAGTTGCATGGGGCTCAATACTTTTCCAAGTTGGATTTGCAATCAGGATATCATAAAATTTGAATTAAATATGAGGACATTCTAAAAATGGATTTTCAAACTCATGAAGGGAAGGATGAATTTTTGGTTATGCCATTTGTATTACAAATGCACCTTCTACTTTCCAAATTTTTATGAAATCCAATTTTTGTACTTTCCTTCGCAAATTAATTTTAGTATTTTTTGATGATATATTGACTTACATTTGTTCATGGGAGGATCATATCCAACACTTAGATCAAGCACTCAAACATTTTTCTAACAATCAACTTTATGCAAAGAGACCCAAATGTTCTTTTGGCTAGCAAGATGTTGAATACTTGGGCCACATCATCACTAAGGATGGAGTTTAGATTGATCCCCCAAAAAAATAGGTTGTTCAAGATTGGCTTAAACCTTGTATGCTAAAGGGACTTCATGCTTTTTTTGGGCTTACTAGATATTATCAAAAATTTGTAAAGAATTATGGAAAAATAGTGTTTCACTTGATATCCATGCTGAGGAATTTGTTATTATGGATATAACCTATAGAGAAGGATTTTTTCTATTTTAAGCATGCTATGAACACTAACCCCACATTAGCAATTCCTAATTTCCCTAAACCATATATCATTAAAAGTAATGCATCTGGAAATGGCATTGGCATAGTTTTAATGCAAGAAGGTAAACATGTGGCTTTCACTAGCAAAGTAATCTTAGGTAAGAATTTTGGAAAGTCTACTTATTAGAAGGAAATGCTAACCATTTTACATGTGGTTAGTCATTGGTGACCATATCTCATTGGAAGATATTTTTCCATCAAGACTTATCATCAGATTTTTAAATATTTCTTAGAAAAAATAGCAGCCATCCTAGAACAACAAAAATGGGTTTCAAAATTTTTGGGTTCTAGCTATGACATCACCTATAAGAATAGTAGGTAGAATGTGGTGGTGGATGCCTTGTCATAACTACGTGAATAATATGAAATACTACATCTTATATCCATAGCACATCCTCAGTAGATTCATCAAATCTATGAGGAACTAATCAAGGATCCCTCTTTACAAACTTTCATCTATAAACTTAAAGTAGATCCTCATTCATGCCATGGCTATACTTGGGATGGTCAAGATTTATGGTACCATGAGTATAATTTTGTGCCCCATAAATCACAAATAAAATATATCATCCTATAATAGATGCATGCCTCCCCAATAGCTAGTCATTTAGATTTTTTCAAAACCTATACAAAGACCAACTGTACCTTTTTTGGAGGGGAATGAAAGAGGATATTCATACTTTCATGGATGAATGTAATCATTGAAAATGTATGAAAGATGAAAATGTGTGTTCCCCTAGTACCCTTCAACCCTTTCCAATTTGTGAACAAGTTTGGATAAATATCTCTATGGATTTCATTGAAAGGTTACCTAAATTTAGAAGCAACATAGTTATTCTGGTGATAGTTGATCATCTTATGAAGTATGCTCATTTTAGTTCCCTATCCCACCCATATGCCACATTCATTATTGCTCAAATATCCCTAGAATTAATATTTCATCTCCATGGAATACCTAAATCCATTGTATTTGATAGGGATCCTACCTTCACCAATTATTTTTTGTAGGAATTGTTCAAGTTGCAAGGAACCCAACTCAAGATGAGTTTGACCTATCATCCTCAAACTAATGGCCAAACTAAAATTATGAATAAATGTTTGGAAGCATACCTTCATTGCTTCACCTTTGACCATCGTACACAATGGTTTGATTGGATTCCTTTGTCTGAATGGTGGTATAACATAATATATCATATTACCACTAAGGTGAGTCCATTTCAAGCAGTCTATGGTCAACCTCCATCAACACCATCTTATTACTTTCTAAGGAATTCCAATGTTCAAGCTATGGATTCTACTATCTACCAATACGATTCCATTCTTTACCAACTTAAGGTCAATATGGACTTGGCTTAGAATTGTATGAAATAGTAAGCTGATCAACATCACACTAAACATAGCTTTGATGTTGGAGATATGGTTTTCCTTCACTTACAACCATACAAACAATCCTCTATCTAGCTTTATGGTTGTCATAAACTTACTCCCAAATATTATGATCCTTATTAGGTGTTTTAAATGGTTAGGTTGATAGTATACAAACTAGCCCTTCCATCTAGTTCCAAAATACATCTAGTATTCCATGTATCTTCTCTCAAGTTGTTGGTAACAAGGTCCACGTGTAATCTACACTTCTAGAGTTGGAAGATGAAATTTCCATAATTATTGAAAATAAATGTATTCTAGACCATAGATCACATAATCATTGTCAGCATTTCATCACCGATGTTCTTGTATGATGGAGTGGCTTACAACCCAAATATGCTACATGGGAACCTCTTCAATAGCTCCAAAAATAGTTTACTCATATTCAAATTTAAGGATAAATATTTTTGAAGGGGAAAGGTATGTTAGAACCCCATCCTAACACTATGATATAATAACCTTTTTTGAATGTGAGGGATACCCATGATAATGTTTTGTAATATTTTTTAAATGTGGGGGACATCCATGATAATGTTTTGTAATATTTAATAATAGTTGTGGCTCTATAAGTGCCTAGATAAGTGGTGCCATTATATTTAATTGTTATTAATAATGTAACTATTTTTGAGGTAGGAGATTCTAGATCATGTGGAATTTTGCATGTAAGCCAACCTTGAGATTTAGGTGGTAGATGAAGTATTTAAAACTATGAGGAGCAATAATGAAAGTATTTGTGTTATTGAATGAAAGTATTGAAGGATATTCTACCCTTGAAGTGGCCTACGATTTTGTGTTACTTTGTGAGATTTTTCATATATGCATTTATATTTTGTATTGCAATAGTTTATGTTTTAATAATTTATGTTTATTTTCAATGTTTGTGTGAATGTGTTGTATTTTAATGAGAAGGTTCATAATAGAGAAGGTAATGGAGTGAAGGAATCCATGTGCCTCTAGTTCATGCCATAGAGAATCCACTAATATTGTCAAATTCACCACAAGTTGACAAAATCACCACTGGAATTTTTGTGAGGATTTGATGAATTTGTTCAATAGTTTGATTGACTGGTCAATTGACTAAAAATGACTATTTTACAAATTCACCACAAGTGTACAAATTTTTAATTGGTAAATCTTTCAATGAGTGGTGATTTTGTAAAAGGCTATAAATGATGCCTAGATTGTTCATATTGGATTGATTGAATGCTAGCTTAAAATTTTAAACTGGATGGAAAGTAATCTAGGGTGGTTTGGGTGGTTAAAAGAAAGAAATGAAATGAAGATAGATTTATTTTCACTATGCAAGGTCAATAATTGAGGATATCTTATGTGATAGGGTCTAAAATTTGATATCAAATAAAATGTAACTTGTGCATAATATGGACTTGATTTGAGGGTTGACACTGACTCTACAAAGGGTTTTATGGGTAAGCATGCAAAATGAGGTAAAAAGTTTTTATTAAGGATGTGTTTTTTGACTTTGAAGTTGTGGTAATTTTTTCACTTGTGAAAAATTTGTTAGTGGTTGTCACTTATGAAAAAAATTTCAATGTGAAAAATGACTTGTATGTGGTGATTTGATGCTTGTTAGCATGATTTGGAGGGAATAAAGGTGTTAGTGATCCAAGAATAGAATTAAAAGGTGATGGATAGCATTATGACTTTATTTTATGATCATGATGTTGTAATGTTGTGTGTTACAAATTTGGACTATATGGTGTATATTCCTAAACATGAGTTCAACTGGCCACTCCTAATAGCATTAGTCAAGCAATGGTATCCCAAGACCAATACATTTTGGCTATCCATAGAAGATATGACTATGACTCTTGAATATGTATGGTAGATTCTCTATGTTCTCATGCAAGAATTTTTTTTTCACCTTGGGAATAATGATAGGGTAGACAAGAGGCTATTTATGAAGAATAATATGTTCCAAGAAATAGGATTGTTCATCAATGATACATATACTAAGAATCACATAAATTATCTTCTAGCATATTGTTCTCTATTGCATATGGTATTATCATGATAGACATGAGTTAGCAACTCCTTCCTTGGGGATGGGGAGAGGTGATATTCGATATATGAGATCATGGGATTGTTTATGCATGGGCTCTCACTAGTTTGGATAGGTTGTATACAATATTGTATTGAGTGTGGTGAGAGCTTAGTCTATTGTACCATCATGTAGGTGTGGTCTTGGGAGCATATTATAGTGAGATGAATAGCCATTTATGAGATGAGGCTACTAAGTGGAGAGAGGTTGATGATGTATCAATGGTCCAAGAGCACTAGGCCATGTCAATGCTACTTGATATATGCATGTCAAGCAATTGATGACTTGGGTGTGTCACAACTCACATAGTATCCATGAAGATATCGATATATGTGGGTTGATGATGGTCAATATTTAGCTTTGTTCTAGAGGATATGATGGTTAAGTGATGAGGGGGAGTGTTATGAGCTTTATCAGTATGATTGATGTGGACATCATTAGACATTTATTAGGCTTGGTTTATTTTATCATTTACTAAATTCTAAGTCCTAAGTCTAATTTAGAATGTGTGTTTTAGATTAGGTGTTAGTTTTTACTTATTTAATTAAGTATTAAGTCCTAAGTCTAGGTTTTATTTAATAATATCTTATTCCAACTTGTAAATTTTTGGCACATTTGGATGACATAAGTCTTTGGGTAAGTCTTCTTGTTAGAGTTAGCAAGATCTGTTAGTTAGCATCTTATATTAACTATAGCTTTTGGTTAAGCATATTCTTATTTTAGAATATTATTATTGTTAAATGTATTACTTAAAGCACCTTATGTTAATAATATTGATTAGTATATTTTAATTCAGTTTACTCATCACTATTATTAGAGATTGTGATTAGGCTTGTGCTAGTTGGACTCCTAGTTGGTCTAGGAAGCCATTAGTTTGCATAGGAATTAGTTGTTAAATTCCTTGCAAAATCACCCCCAATTCCTAATTTTAGGTACAAATTTGACCCTTTGTTAGATCTCATAAACTGAAGTTTGAGTTTCATGTAGAAAAATGCCACAAATTTACCTTTAAGTCTTAGTTTATTCAAATATTAGGAAGTCTATAAAGTTTAAATTTAATTTAATATTAATATTAAATTAGAATTTCTAAATTTGGGCTCATGTTTGGCTTCACTGACACCTTGAAGGTTTTTGAAATTTTTTAACTTGGGTGTTGTTAGCTTGATTTGGTGGCCCCTGTCAGCCTATCGATCATCTACCAACAGTCTACTAATAGACAATTGATGTTGGCCTTCTCGTTGGCCACCCTCATTTGCGTTCAACTATTGATGGCTAACATCTGATATCCAACCTAGTGACCCAAACCTACAATAGCCATCACTCGACTTCCAACTGAATTTCGGTCTAGGCCAAGCAACACCAATCAATGGTGTTTTATTTGGTGACATTTTCCTTCTGGAACAACCATATCGATGATTAGTTCCAACCTTATTCTAGCCATTTTGGGCCCACATAACACATCAACCATCACTACTCTTCTTTGGCATCGTCCACCATTCCACTTGTCAGCTCCATCTCATTGTCGATGACACCTTTTGATGTTGTCGACTCCTTGATTTTTAGCTATTTGTAGGTTTTTTTAGAAAATTTTCTTCAACATATCTTAGTGCCAATCAACAACTTCCCATCAATCCTTGCTCTAATGCTATTGACCAGGAATGCCATCCACTGAAAAAATCTACTTTTTGGATGAAGTAGCCTCACTACCTTCTATGCATTATGATCACCTACAAGATGCCACATTACCCCATTGTTCTACCTATTTTTGGTGATTTACAGTGCATAGCGATGCCAACTATGGACTCCATGCATGTTTTGGTGAATATTCCTTAATTATTTGTGTGTATTCTGCATTTTTAGTGACTCCCAAGATGTTATTGACACCTAGTGTTTATCCCACATCCATGGGGAAGGATGATAGTAGGCCACTTAAAATGCCTTAGTCACACATGTTGAAACAA
This sequence comes from Wollemia nobilis, assembly GCA_028583015.1. Classification (NCBI taxonomy): domain Eukaryota; kingdom Viridiplantae; phylum Streptophyta; class Pinopsida; order Araucariales; family Araucariaceae; genus Wollemia; species Wollemia nobilis. Next base: position 2,095,731 of record JAQPPZ010016363.1, on the reverse strand, counting down.
TCAAATTACACTAGTGGAGGCTTGAAGAGTGTCAGGCTATGCCACCCTAGCCCTTGACACTCGACACTATCACGCGATTCCTATTGAGAAATTATGTTGATTGGATGTTGCGTGTATGATTACCATGTAGCATATTCTTGATTTGCAACTTCAAAATAAAACAAATTTTTATTTGTTATTTTGATTCTTTTACAGGATAATAGTCCCACATCCACTGTGCATGGTCATTTCAAGGATTTATAAGGTGCAAGGCATATATTGAGAAGTATCTAGCCACTTGGGCTGGCTATGCACATTGTTACTATGCTATGGTTGACCTTTGTCATTGAATTCCTACATTTATGGTGTTGAATTGCCGACCACGTAGACTCTAATGTTTACAACCGTCACTTTGCTGCCCTACTACCCATTTATTTGGAAGCCAAAAACCAATTTCTTTTTTGGTTAAAAATTAATTAATTTTTTACAATTAATTAATTTTTGTGCAACAATATTTGATTCATTTGATTTGTTTTACACAAATTTATACATAAGGAAGGATATGTTTTTTTACAACTTTTCATAATCTCTCTTGTAGAAAGAAAAATCTTGAGCTTTTCTTGTAATAGCCTAGGAGAGGCTATTATTTTGTAATAGATTTGGCTTGCACTAGATCACAAATGGCATCCAATTTAGCTGACAAAATACTTGCCTTTGTGGAAAATATTGGGTAATTTGTCAAAAAAATGGATGATATTTTAGTTCGTTATGCTCCTAATGAAAAATCCACTAAATATGTTAAGGCCCATACAAAATGTGAATTCAAGTTGTATGATGGGTCTCAAAACCTCGATGTATTGAATAACTGGATCATGGACATGGAAACCTGGTTTGCATATACAAAAATTTCTATCAATGATCAAGTTCATTTTGCTAAACTCAAATTGAGTGGGTTAGCAAAACTAGTCATCATGGATAGACAAAAATACCAAAATCCCAGCCATTTGAGAAGAATTTGTCTAATATTTTAAGGATTCATTTTAGTTTTCTGATTATACCATAGATTTAAGAGTAAAATGGTTTATATTACACCAAATGTCTAATGTATCTATGCAGTATTATGTTTCTTATTTCAATAGGTTACGCATTTTGCTTCGCGTAAAGGATCCTACAGACAAATTGATTGTAAATTTTACAAGTGGCCTTCAAGAGCACTTGTATAGGGAGCTCAAATATACTCCCTTGGAAACAATTGATGCGGCCTTCAACCATGCATGACTTTTCAAAGAGAAGTTCATCACTCAAGCACAAGGAGCTTATCAATCTTCAAATCAGCAGTAGTCTTCAAAGGCCAAGATGCCTTCCAATTCTTCTGCTTCTTATTCTTCCTAATATTTCCATACTTCTTAGAATACAAGGAAATATTGTAATTATTATAAGAGACAGAGACACTTAGAATATGAGTGTTTTAGGAAGTAGATGAATGTACTTGTACAACCTATAATGGAGGAACCCCAAAAGGGTCCCATTGAGGTTATGCGAGAAGCGAGAGAATATGTTTAATTATAAGGTAAACTAAAAAATGTTACACTACTACATCAAAAATGTGGTTGTGACTATTTTTTTTTCACCAAATCTCACCTCACTCATGAATTATTTGTGGATTGTATTATCAAAAATGGATCACAAACAAATTTGATTGCACAATCTATTGTTGATAGGCTCAAATTGCCTATGGAACCACATCCTCATCCATATCCATTGGGATGGAAGGATACAAATTCTAACTTATACATCACAAAGACTTGCACTGTGTCATTTTCTTTAGGGCCTCATTATGTGGATAGAGTCACCTGTGATGTGACTCTCATGGACTATTGTGGTCTTATTCTTGGCCAGCCCTATCAGTTTGATAAAAGGGCTATTTATGATGCATACCATCAGACCTACACTTTGCATAATAAGCATAGGCAATTTCTTCTTCATTCCTAGCAACAGACCATAATTATGCCTTGTTATCTACCAAAGAAGATAGTCTTAGTCTTCAATAGGTCTCATGACACACTTGCTTCCACTACACTGCCTCCTCCAAAGGTGGTATTTTCATCATATTTCATTGCATTGCCTCCTCTCATGGCAATGAGTTCTTCATAAGCACCTCCTCCTACTGTACCTACCCTTCTTCCTCTTATTTTAGAGTGTCCTTCTTCATTGCCATTTTCATCAGTTCCTGTTCTACACCAAACTTCACCAGCTTTGTAGTAAAATACTGGTGCTTCATCCTTACGTCATCGAGATGCTACATATATTGGTGATCGAGATGTACCATGACATTCTACTATCGCATCAACTACAACTCGTGGCCTCTATGACCTTATTCATCATATCAGTTAACTTTCTTTTTAGTGTGCAATATCTCACTCTCTCACCCCTATTGTAAAAGCATTGGATTCCAATGCTTCTATGGTGGAGAGGGATGATGTGGACATCATTAGACCTAGGCTATAATTTATTAGGATTATTTTATTTTATCATTTACTAAAGTCTATGTCCTAAGTATAAGTTAGAAAGTGTGTTCTAGACTAGGTGTTAGCTTTTACCCATTTAAAATTTGTATTAAGTCCTAAGTCTAGGTTTTCTTTAATAAAATCTCATTTCAACTTGTAAATATCAGCACATTTGGATGGCATAAGTCTTTGAGTAAGATTAGTCTTCTTCTTAGAGTTAGCAAGATATGTTAGTTAACATCTTAGCTTAACTATAGATTTGGGTTAGGTCTGAGGTTGTAGATCGATTGGTTCCACCAAAAATCATAAGGGGGGTAGAGGTCCAAGGTTCAAATCTTAGGATTCATGGTACTGAATGCTTATCCCTTTCCAGGTGCTTTCAGTGGTGTAAAAAGTTGAAAATGGTTGTGGCATGGTGGTTATAGGGGTAGAATGCACACAGATCTATGTGGCAAATTTCAAGATAGATAATGTAGAATATTGTGGCAGCCATAAAAGCTGGATAGCATTCTCGGCTTCATGGTAGCTACCGATTCCACCATGTAAAATCAAAAAATTAAAAAAAAACAAAAAAAACTATATATTTTGGTTAAGTATCTTCTTATTTTAGAATATTATGGTTGTAAAATATATTATTTAAATCACATTATGTGAATAATATTGATTAGTGTATTTTTAATTTAGTTTCCTCATCAATGATAAAGTATTTAACTAGTTTGGTGTGACTCGAGGAATACCTAAGATAGAAGATATGTGGTTTTAATGAATTGCTTGAAAGAGGTCATTTTGTATACTATTGTAAGGTGGATGAGGACAATCCTATAATACTTGAACCAATCAAGGATAATCCTAGAGTGGAAGAGGGATATATGAGATGGTGTACTGATTTCTTTCTAGAGTGAGTGATACTTATGGAACCACATAGAAATAAAGTAACAAAAATTTGAGGATATAGCCAATATTTTTAGGAGCATTTAGCAAAGGCTAGGTAAAGGTATGACTTATTGAAGGAATACAAGATAGGTAGCCAAGGGAGAGACTTTGGGTGATATTAGGATAGAGGGTTCCTCACCACTAGATTTGGATCCATTGGCTATTATGCCCCCACTACCAAGATTATTCAAGGTAGCTAGTACTATTTGCTTGATAGAGGAGGTGACATGTTATAAGCGAGAGCATTTTATGAGAATATTTTAATTCATGTGAGAGAAACTAGAGCTCGAGAGGAGGTGGTTAGGGTGGAGTGATAGTGGGATGCTCCTGATGTAGTTATTATTGAGTTACGAGTTGATCTTTAGTAGGTTGTCTAGGAGAGGATGAGGCCCTTTCTAAAGCACATGAAGGATTACGTATAAATATTATAGTTGTGTTCATTGGTACCATGGAGCAATGAAAACAATAGTTAGAATATGATCTCATTATGCATAGGGAAGATATGGATAAAGCAAGGGTAAATGGCTAGGAAGAAGTTACAATTAGCATAGGTGTATGATGAGAGAGAGCAAACTTGTCTTGGGTATTACTACCATTTATATCATAGGATAGTACTTATAGCTAATAGGGATCCATCATCGACACATATGAGGTCAAAGAATCAATCCATAAGTCACTACTCATAGATATTAGTGTGCTTTAGACCTCCTCCTCTACCTACATAAAAAAGAGGTGGGGATGTAGGGTCTAGCTATATCTATGGTTATTTTTTTGGGGATGAGTGCACCTATTTTATTTTGTGTTGCACCATTTACTAGATGATATAGCTAATTCTATCATATTGTCCTTTTCGTGTGATGATGATGTGATTTTAATTTAATTATTTATTTGATGTGGTGCATATAATTAAAATATTATATAGATGAAAGAGATATTAGACCTCTAAAATAACAAAGAGGATTTTGTAAAGCATACCAGTTTAGTGGTGGTCTAGGACAAGCACTAAATATGATAAAATCTTGTTATTGAATGGTGAATTTGAATTATAATGATGGATAAACACTTAGAACTATGCATTTATGATTTTATGTATTAGTAGTGTATTTGATGTTAATAAATGACCAGTTCACATTATGATCCCATGCTAAGTGTTTACCTTTGAGTTTGGAAAACACTTATGGGATAAGTATACATGTTTAAGCAATGGCTTAAGAGCCATGATAATGGACATGTACCTAGGGGATGAAATAATCATATCATCATGCTTAAATGGTGATATGGAATGTCACATATGAAGAACACAAGCTTATACTGAGAGGGGGGGTGAACAGTATAAGACCTCTTTTTACTTTTCCTTTATACTTCAAAACAATAAAGCAATATATCCAAAGCAATATCAAAACAATGCACAAGATCATCCACAAAGTGACACAGCCATTTACGTGGTTCATCCACAAAACTTTTCTCTAAAAGTTATCTCAAAGTTCTTTGGGAAACCTTCCCAATTACAATGTTTATGAGCCTCGGCTCAAAGGAGAAACCTTCCCCCAATCTGAATTTATGAGCCTCTGCTCAAAGGAGATACCTTCCCCTACCTCTACTCCGGCTGGTGACCCTCTAGAAGACATCTACCTCTATTGCCCTTAGAAAATGGAACTCTATCCATAGAAGACACCTGTCTTCCCTGCTCTGGTCGGAGACCTCTGTCCTCAACTCTATCACCTCAAAGCTGGTCCTCGAATTTGCACTAAACACAGTCCTTCGGTCTAGCACAAATGTCCTCGGGTTCTACTCATAGAACCAATGCACCTTTGTCCTCAAGTTCTCTGATAGAACCAATGCACCTCTATCCTCAAGTTCTCTGATAGAACTATCAAACTCAGCTTCACAAGTCCTCTGCTAGAACCTGTCCAAATCTTCTCACAAGTCCCCAATGGAACCTGTCCAAAACCTGCTCTCAAGTTCATCAAGAAAACTTGCTTTGCATGAACCCACAAAGAGAATTGTTAGAGACCCAATGTGATTCATCAACCTCATAGAAGCATAAAGAGAATTGTTAGAGACTCAATATGTTCTATACTTAACTCCCAATCTCAATCTCAACTCAATCTCAAATCTCAAAAGAATAAGATAGATGTAGTATGCTTTTCTCAAGAACATGAAACACAACCCAACAATTGCCAACCATGCAATATCTCATATAACAATGATACTCATGTTCTTTCCAACAACCAATATCTTTTCTCAACCAATTAGGGCTTCAACAACAATGCTCAAAGACAAGGTTTAACCAACATCATTCAACTCAACATTAACCTTGAAGCATTCAACCAATCATCACAAGAAAAGGAAACAAGTAGAAATCCTTTTCCCTCCAAAGATATTTGAACAAAATAGCCACCCACACAATATCACCAAATGCAAAGAATAACTTGTTCAAATCAACTCAATGGAGTAAGCCCAATATCATGTATCAAGTAAAAGCAATAACTTGATCAACCAACCTCTATGGAAGCAACTCAACCATCAACCTCAACACAGCCATCCAAGGGTTTCACCAACTCAAAGCAAGTATCAAGACTCACAACCATAAACCCTAGTGCACAATGCTTCCACTACCCCAAACCAGAATTATGCATTCACCAAAACTCTCATCAATGATAACAATGCATAAGTAGTCTTCAACAAACCAGAAACTAGGACTTACACCCAACCAAAGGAAACCTTGTAGAATCCCTTTTCACTCCAATATTATTTCAGAAAAACATACACCAATCATACTCATAAGAAGAATGTGCCCATACCTTATTGAAGTGAAGGAACCCCTTTGGAAATCTGCCACAATCACAAAGTTCTTTTGCCAATCTTCACAAAGGTTAGTAGATCACAAAATAATCAACATTACTCCACTTTTCAATCATCATCACCAAAGTCTTTAATTGCACAACTTCCTTATCTCTCCTAAAACCACTTGTACCATAAAATAAAATAAATCACAACATTGCATAACCTTATAACTCCCAAAACCACTTATACCATAAAAGTAAAATAAATCACCACATTGCATAACCTTATAACTCCCAAATTCTAATAATTCAAACAACAAAGTATTATCATCATTAAATAAAAATGTGGGGCATACCTTAGTAGCACTTTAAGCCTTCGTCACTACTCGAACCCATGACCTCTCAAGTCGTGCAAGCCCTAGCACTAGGGCCTCAACCATGTGGGCTAAGCTGCCCGTGTGAACCAAGGAGCAATTTACTTTTTCTTCACTATTTCTTATTGGTGCATGGAGACAAAAAACTTTAATCCTCAATTGTCGCTTAGTCTCGATCTCGAGACCTACTTATTCGAAGACCCTTCATTGAAACCAGCACCTAACGCTGTTGTCATGGTGGATGAAACTGCAATAGCAGTTTGATTCTCTGTACCCTTCGAAATGTGTACCAGTAACACTTTCTCGATTTCCGTGTAATCAAAAGATTTCACAATATTAGCTTTGATGATCGTGTAGGGGTTTTTGACGTCTTTAAAAGGTTTTCATCTGCATATTTATAACAGCGAGCATGGTATTCTTTTCACTGATCAATCTCAACATGTCTAAAGCACAAGTCATATTTTCTACCAATCTTTGACCTCCTCTTTGGTGCTACTCCCGAGCATCATTTGAATCTCCATCGTGATCCCTCCTCTTTGGTGCTGCTCCCGAGCATCATTTGAATCTCCACCATGAGACCTCCTCTTTGGCATTGCTCTCGAGCATCTTTCTTCGTTAGCGCAGGGGCTCCGACTAAATCGAAATTGCACAAGGATTCATATCGAAAAACATTACCTACTTTAATGAATTCCATTGCCACCTTTTATATGCACTTCGATGCATTACCAAACACGTCGGCATTTCCAAACACGTCGGAAAATACTTTAATTTAATTTTAAAATATTAATTTAAATTTTAAATAAATAAAATTTAAACTAAATATTTAAAATTAAATATCTTCATCACCGGGGCACCTTTTTCAATGAAATGAAGAGCCAACTTGGGTTTTAAGAAAAACCCATTTCAAATATGTTGTCCATGGTTTTAAATAAAACCTTTTATTTTGTCTACCTTGGTTTTCACAAAAACCCTTCCGCTTCTTGACATCAATGACAACATCAACACTTGAGCAAAGGCAATGTACCCAATGTACCCAAAATTGCCAACAATCTCCCCCTTTGTCATTGATGGCAAAACTTTACTAAAAACACATCTTCAAGAGCCAAAATTGAAATCACTCTCTTTGAAGTTTTGCTCCCCCTGACTTGAAGCTTTCCTCTTCACTTGAAGCTCTCCCCCTCACTCATATCTCTCCCCCTTTGTCATCAATGGCAAAGGGCCACCTTTGGGGCTCGAAACTAAGAATGAGCCTCTTAGCTTAGTCCCTCCCCCACCTCCTGATGAGGTGATTAATTCTGGAGTGGGAGTAAAACTCCCATTAGGCATTGATCATCATCAGCGTCTATAACTTCCTTTGTCGGGCCTTCTCTTGAACTCTTTTTCCATATTCTTGTTCCTGTCATTTTTTTGATCCTTGGACCTGATCATGCCACTGTTCCTGTTCTTGTATTCTAGAATTTCAGCTCTACACTGTCTGACTGTGTGACCTTCATTGTTGCACTTATAACAAGTAACAATGTTATTTCTTTGAGGCATACCTGTTCTTTGAATCCACCTGTTCTGACTAAACCTGTTCTGACCAAACCTGTTTCTGATATTTGCCTTGCAGAAAATTGCTTTATGCCCAAACTGATTGCAAGAGTAGCAATACCCATGAAAGAAATTACCACTTCTAAAACTGTTATTTACCTTCTTCACTTGAGCCATGCAATGTACAGCCATGTGACCAAACCTGTGACAAGCAAAACATCTGCCTTGAAACTTTCCTTTATTTGACCTCTTAGGTCCTGAAAACTTCTTATTTTCATTCTAAATTCTGTTTTCTTTTTCTATGCATCTATCATTCAAGGACTCATGATCTGAAATACTTTCCTCATTAGAACTCTCTTCCTTTTGGAGTCTCTTACTAGACTCTCCAACTTGTTTCTTGTGTGGCTTAACAAAACCAAGACCTATTTTATCTGTTGTCTTTCTTTGTCCTTTGATGAGAGATTTAACCTTTTTGGAGCTATCCTGAAACTCGTACAGACTTATCCTTGTACTCTTTATTTTCCTCTTTCAATGAAGCCATTTTCTATTCTAATTCACTATACTCAAGCACCTTAGAATCTAACTCATTCTTGAGTTCTTGTGCCTTAGCCATAGAGACATCAAGACTTTCTATAAGTTCATCTCTCTCCATACAACATTCATCTAACTTATCCTTGAGTCTAGCATTCTTCTTTCTTTCCTTTTTCAAAACACTAAGAGCATTAGTAAGTTCACATTCAAGATCACTTCATTCTATTTGATTGCATTTTGAATCATCAAGCCCTTTTTTAGATTTCTTATCACTAGAGGTGCTACCCTTTTCAAAAACCATACATGCATCTTCCTTATCATTTTTTGGAGCATCCTCATACATACTAGAAACCAAATCATTATTTGTGCAATCATCCTCAAGGTGACCAAAATTTCCACATCTAAGACATTTCATGATAATGAATCTATGTTTTGGTTCTTCCTCTTTTTCTAATATGAACAACATCTCATTTTCATTATCACTTGAAGAACTTTCACTATCACTACTAGAACACTTACTTGCTTTGTCTAGGTAGAAGCTCTTCTTGTGCTTGTGAGAATACCTCTTTCCTTTGTGCTCATCATTGTTCTTCCTTTGATGCCTATGTCTTTCAGAATCCTTGCTCTTACAATCCTGTTTATCTTCATCATTTTCATCCTTGGCAACAGTACAGTTAGTAGCATAATGACCAATCTTTCCATAATAGAAACATCTTGCATTTTTCATACTTTTGTGCTTTCTAGAGAACTTGCCTTTCTTGCTATAATATACCTCTTCATCACTAGAAGACTCATCACTATTTTGAAGCTGATTACCTTTGGAATAATCCATTGTGTTCTTTACTAGCTTTTCCTTCAAGTCGTTTAAAATTTTTCGAAGGAACCTGCTCTGATACCAATTGAAGAACACAAGCTTATACTGAGAGGGGGGGTGAACAGTATAAGACCTCTTTTTACTTTTCCTTTATACTTCAAAACAATAAAGCAATATATCCAAAGCAATATCAAAACAATGCACAAGATCATCCACAAAGTGACACAACAATTTACGTGGTTCATCCACAAAACTTTTCTCTAAAATTTATCTCAAAGTTCTTTGGGAAACCTTCCCAATTACAATGTTTATGAGCCTCGGCTCAAAGGAGAAACCTTCCCCCAATCTGAATTTATGAGCCTCTACTCAAAGGAGATACCTTCCCCTACCTTTGCTCTGGCTGGTGATCCTCTAGAAGACCTCTGCCTCCGCTGCCCTTAGCAAATGGAACTCTATCCACAGAAGACACCTGTCTTCCCTGCTTTGGCTGGAGACCTCTGTCCTCAACTCTATCACCTCAAAGCTGGTCCTTGAATTTGCACTAAACACAGTCCTTCGGTCTAGCACAAATGTCCTCGGGTTCTACTCATAGAACCAATGCACCTCTGTCCTCAAGTTCTCTGATAGAACCAATGCACCTCTGTCCTCAAGTTCTCTGATAGAACTATCAAACTCAGCTTCACAAGTCCTCCGCTAGAACCTCGTCCAAATCTTCTCACAAGTCCCCAATGGAACCTCGTCCAAAACCTCGCTCTCAAGTTCATCAAGAAAACTTGCTTTGCATGAACCCACAAAGAGAATTGTTAGAGACCCAATGTGATTCATCAACCTCATAGAAGCATAAAGAGAATTGTTAGAGACTCAATATGTTCTATACTTAACTCCCAATCTCAATCTCAACTCAATCTCAAATCTCAAAAGAATAAGATAGATGTAGTATGCTTTTCTCAAGAACATGAAACACAACCCAACAATTGCCAACCATGCAATATCTCATATAACAATGATACTCATGTTCTTTCCAACAACCAATATCTTTTCTCAACCAATTAGGGCTTCAACAACAATGCTCAAAGACAAGGTTTAACCAACATCATTCAACTCAACATTAACCTTGAAGCATTCAACCAATCATCACAAGAAAAGGAAACAAGTAGAAATCCTTTTCCCTCCAAAGATATTTGAACAAAACAGCCACCCACACAATATCACCAAATGCAAAGAATAACTTGTTCAAATCAACTCAATGGAGTAAGCCCAATATCATGTATCAAGTAAAAGCAATAACTTGATCAACCAACCTCTATGGAAGCAACTCAACCATCAACCTCAACACAGCCATCCAAGGGTTTCACCAACTCAAAGCAAGTATCAAGACTCACAACCATAAACCCTAGTGCACAATGCTTCCACTACTCCAAACCAGAATTATGCATTCACCAAAACTCTCATCAATGATAACAATGCATAAGTAGTCTTTAACAAACCAGAAACTAGGACTTATACCCAACCAAAGGAAACCTAGTAGAATCCCTTTTCACTCCAATCTTATTTCAGAAAAACATACACCAATCATACTCATAAGAAGAATGTGCCCATACCTTATTGAAGTGAAGGAACCCCTTTGGAAATCTGCCACAATCACAAAGTTCTTTTGCCAATCTTCACAAAGGTTAGTAGATCACAAAATAATCAACATTACTCCACTTTTCAATCATCATCACCAAAGTCTTTAATTGCACAACTTCCTTATCTCTCCTAAAACCACTTGTACCATAAAATAAAATAAATCACAACATTGCATAACCTTATAACTCCCAAAACCACTTATACCATAAAAGTAAAATAAATCACCACATTGCATAACCTTATAACTCCCAAATTCTAATAATTCAAACAACAAAGTATTATCATCATTAAATAAAAATGTGGGGCATACCTTAGTAGCACTTTAAGCCTTCGTCACTACTCGAACCCACGACCTCTCAAGTCATGCAAGCCCTAGCACTAGGGCCTCAACCATGTGGGCTAAGCTGCCCGCGTGAACCAAGGAGCAATTTACTTTTTCTTCACTATTTCTTATTGGCGCATGGAGACAAAAAACTTTAATCCTCAATTGTCGCTTAGTCTCGATCTCGAGACCTATTTATTCGAAGACCCTTCACTAAAACCAACACCTAACGCTGCTGTCATGGTGGATGAAACTGCAATAGCAGTTCGATTCTCTGTACCCTTCGAAATGTGTACCAGAACACTTTCTCGATTTTTGTGTAATCAAAATATTTCACAATATTAGCTTTGATGATCGTGTAGGGGTTTTCGACGTCTTTAAAAGGTTTTCATTTGCATCTTTATAACAACGAGCATGGTATTCTTTTCACTGATCAATCTCAACATGTCTAAAGCACAAGTCATATTTTCTACCAATCTTCAACCTCCTCTTTGGCGCTGCTCCCGAGCATCATTTGAATCTCCACCGTGAGCCCTCCTCTTTGGCGCTGCTCCCGAGCATCTTTCTTCGTTAGCGCAAGGGCTCCGACTAAATCGAAATTGCACGAGGATTCATATCGAAAAACATTACCTACTTTAATGAATTCCATTGCCACCTTTTATATGCACTTCGATGCATTACCAAACACGTCGGCATTTCCAAACACGTCGAAAAATACTTTAATTTAATTTTAAAATATTAATTTAAATTTTAAATAAATAAAATTTAAACTAAATATTTAAAATTAAATATCTTCATCACCGGGGCACCTTTTTCAATGAAACGAAGAGCCAACTTGGGTTTTAAGAAAAACCCATTTCAAATCTGTTGTCCATGGTTTTAAATAAAACCTTTTATTTTGTCTGCCTTGGTTTTCACAAAAACCCTTCCGCTTCTTGACATCAATGACAACATCAACACTTGAGCAAAGGCAATGTACCCAATGTACCCAAAATTGCCAACAACATAAAGGATAAGAACTTAAGACATGATGAGGTACCTATAATATGTATAAGAGATATATGTATTATGGTTAGTAGATTTTTTTGTTAGTAAGTGTTAGTGATGTCTGCCTAAAGGAATTTATACCATATATTATGTAGTAAAAAATATTAGAGAAGTCAAAATGTAATATTCCATAGGGTGTGTAGATGCTTGTTTAAGAAAATGGTTTGTATGTTTACTTTGATATATACCCCGAAGTAGGGAACAAAATGCATGAATATTTATAACAAGGGCACATTGGTGAAGCTTGAGAATTAAATATGGTAAAATATTTATGATGTGTAAGAGAGGAATATTTACCTAGTATATTGGTGGTCATCTTTAAATGCTCCTATCCCTCATCTAGCACATATACACAAATTTCTAAACACATGAGATGTAGAACATGAGCAACTGAGGGTATTTATTATATATAAGGGAAATAGGAATTATGCATAGGAATGTTGTAGAATGTGCCAATAATTATGGAATAAGTTATCCATCCATTAATTATCATAGATTACTCAAATGGATAGAGAATATTTGCATGCCTAGGTGGAACATGGGGCCACATTACACTAGTAAATGAATGATATAATTTGGATTTGATTGCATGCTCATTTAATAAACTAGGTAGGGAAGCTAGACTCCATTAATCTAGGTCCTATTAATTCTTACAAAGGATTACAGTCCCGTGAGATATTGGATTAACATAACTTTACAACCCAAGTGGTTTGTTAAACAAGCAACTTTTGATAATATAATTTTGGTTTGATAGCTTTTTTATTTAGTAAACCAAACAAGAAATAGGAACCTATTAATTTAGTATTTGGTAAGGCTTGTAAATAATTATAGGCCTATAATATATTGGATTAATAGGGCTTCTTAGCCTAAGTAGCCTACTAGACAAGCAACTTTTGATGAATATGATAAAACAATGTCATGACACAATTGATAGGTCATATTAAGATACTAAAATCTCCCTTTGTTATACATGTATACAAACAATTATAGAATTTTAGTACATCAAAGAAAGAAATTAGTACCGTGGAAGAACCTATTAAATGATCATGAAAATTTATTATAGATAATTTTTGTTGATGAAATGATGTTTATGTTTGGTGAGTAATAACATGATGTGAGAATTCTATGAACTTGAATAATTATGATCATTTTACTAGGATAGAATAAAGGGATAATTCTAGGTCATCAAGGATTTATATGATTGTGTATTACATCACTCAACCCATTGGAGAATTAAAAATAGAAGAAATGTGATATATGAGAAGCAAGAAAGTAGAAGAAAGTAAAAGTTAAGGAAAATGATTTTCTAGTGTTGGATGCTCCATATTGGGATAGAAAAAATGGGTAATGTTAGGTCATTAGTGCCACATATGATCATATAATACATCACTTAACCTAAAATAGGGAGAAGAAAATAAAAATATGATAGATAGGAATAGGGAATAGTAGAAGAAATTCTGATAAGAGGAAGTAAAGCAAACCATTTGTTGGACTGAGAGGACCACTCAACACTAGGTGCTCCATGCAAATGCCATGCAAATAATTTATTTTAATAGGTAGGATTAACATTGTTTCATCACATATCCTCCTAAAATGATGGTATAAATAGGAAACCTAGGCAACCATGCAAGTAGGCTCATGATTTTGGACAAATATGAATTTAGGCTACTATGCAATTAGGCAATCATGCAATTAGTCATATGAAAAATAAGCCTTACAACGTTAAGCATAAAATATTTTAAGATGCATTACATTTATTGGTTCTTTATATTCTTTTTCATCTAGTGTGGCTAGGCGATACGTTCTAGAGCTAAATTTGGTAGTGACGATGAAAGGACCTAGCCAATTAGGATCAATTTTTCCTTTGAGCTCATATTTAGCATTGGTATTATTTTGGTTTTCTTTATGGACTAGGTTCCCTATTTTAAAATACCTTAGGAATACTTTCTTATGATAAGCATGCCAAAGTTTGTTTCTAGGCCATCAATACACTTTTCTTCTAAAAGCTCTAATTTATGAAGGCAGCCTATACAATATTTATTGCTAACCAAAGAGTCTTCACTACACAAAAAAGGGTCTTTAAGGGTGGTTTTTAACTACCCTCAAAGACCTTTAATGGTGCTTATTAAGCCACTATCTATGAGGATATCATAAAAAGTCTGCATTATACAATGACGATTAAAAACTGCCTCAAAAAACTGCTCTCGTAGAGGTATAATAGGGCGGTTTAAACGACCTCTTAGCCATAAGAGGGTGGTTTTAAAACACCTTCTTAGGACCCTAAGAGGTTAGTTTTAAACCACCATATTATGCCACTAATATGGTGGTCTTATAATCGCCAACACCAAGAGACATGGAACACTTAGACTGCAACCTCCAGCTTCAAGGATATTATTGCCAATCTATCAAATATTTCACATATTATGGATTTTCTATCCATAAAGGGTGGAAGGTATTCAAATACACTAGATTTATTATTATTATTATCTTATGGTGAATTTCTAATTTCATTTTATTCTTTTGTTAATGGTATTAAAAAATGGCTATTACATGTTGTGTATGCATTAAATTGGACGGTGAACTCTACCCACCATAAATCAAATTAATTTCATAATCTAGAGAGATTTGATCCAACTAGATTTGAAGGAAATGGCCCTGAACCATGTATATTTATTCATTTTGGAGTGGGCAATGAATCTGCCCAAGCAATGAGTTTGCTCGAGTGGAAATACTAGTTTTGGTGCACAACGTTGTGAAGAATTATAGATGGAGTCTGGTGGATCCCGAAGAGGAAGTAAGCATAGATCTTATTCTTATTCCTTGAAAAGGCCTATCCATAAAAATATTTCCCTGTTACACCTATAGTTGAAGTTTACATGTTAAGCAATTGCATTACTTGATTTGCATTAAGGTAATTAACATTGTGATAAATCAAATCTTCACCTCAAACAAAATCACAAACTATCAATTTACATAATGTAAAGGATAGCAAGTGGGCAAAACACAAGAATCAAAGTTCACCTTGGCCATGGTAAAAATGCCAAGAATAACACCTTGTATTTCATATCTTGAGTAATAACTTCCTAAATGACCAAATTATGTCTAAACTTCATTAGATATACAAACACCTCCAGCTTTCATGATGCTCTCATAAAATAGCTACAAATAACCATGTTCCATTTCTATAGCACCACCAACACCCTGCATAGAATTGCCACAAACAATATCCATAGTTAAAATTACATAATTCCTACCCACTTCTATATTAAAATTATAATTTTTGTTTGAAATGGCAAGAAAAATCTAAACATGCATGTATGGGTTTTGCAATAAATCTAGCCAGAGGTTACAAAAGCAATTATATCTTGGATATCCTTGGCATACTTTTCACCATCAAAACCAAATATTCCTTTGTATGGGTGTGGATTCATGACATGAATAACTCCATTATGCACAAGTATCAATAGCTTAGGAATCATCTTTAAAGATGATTGGCTATCACAATATACATTCAAGTAACTTATAGTCTAACAAACAACTTGGCTAAAGCAAATAAAAATTAACCAAAAATCTATATTTTTCTTGGTTTATTTAGAATGACTTCATCCTATTGAATTTTTAGTTTTCCTATCCCTGATCAAAGGGATAAATACATAAATCAAAATGTAGTCAAGTACAAAAGTTTTTACATACATCAATCAAGTTGACAAACCTGCATAACATTATATTTCCATTTGCTTTGACTTGTCATTTCCATCATGTTAGCACTTGTCCATGATATGAATTTATTACTAAAATCATATCATGGTTACCAATGTATAAATGAGCCATCATCATTTTTAAGTACTCATTGGATTATGTGCTTGAATTTGTAAAGAAATCAACCTGCAAAGAATTCATCATAGCAAAGAGGTCAAATATGAGTATGACATACAATGAAAATGGTCTAAAAAATACAAGGATAGAAATTATAAAAAAGAGTAAGTGGTCAAAACCCACAACCTAGATGTTCTAATGATATCATGAAGTAATTAAAAAATTCACACCAAAAAATAATAGTCATTGAAATAACATGTTAGATTTCCTCAAGAAAAATTATCATGTTTGAGTTTCTTCATGTATTTTTTCACAAATTATTAACATGGAAAAATCTCAAGAATGTGCCAATAAGAGTTATATCACAAGTTGCATGATAGGTGGAATAGTTAACATTAATCATATTATTCTAATAGTTTTGCATAAAGGCATTAACTTAAAAGGCTTAAAAAAATATTTTGAATGAAATATTTCAACATATTTTATAATTTTCAACATGGTAATGAGATTGTAGAATTCTTATTCTAAGTATATTCTTCATCAATAGTTCATCAATAAACTATTTTAGAGAAAAAATGACCAACATAATAAATAAATTATTAATACCTTAAAATTTCTAGGCATTTAGTAGCTAATGCCTATGTAAACTATGCAGTTGCATGATGAAGGTATATTTTCATAGTATGTTGCAGTAGTTTAGTATGCTTCACAATGGCATCAACAACTTCCAAGTGATAATATCCGTAGGACACAATTATGATACCTACAAAAGTATACAAATACCTATGACCATCATAATCAAACAAGTACTTCATATTCCCTTTCAACAATTTTCAACTACTACACACATTTTGAAAGAGTCATCCTCCATAAGAAATGATTAATTCAATGTATTATATATAAAATCTACAAATGAATCTTAAGAATTTGTGAAACATAAATAAAAATATGGAAAATATCAAACCACATACTACATTATTTACAATAAAAAACCTGAACTATATGATATGATTCATAAGAAAAAATAAAAATAAATAAATAAGGGTCTTAGACCTGTATTAACCTAAACAAATATAAATATGGGAATATTTTCTATCAAATATTTAAGGTATATACCTCATGCTTAGACATTTTATCAAGGCTTAATTTTAAGAACACAAGCTTATACTAAGAGGGGGGTGAACAGTATAAGACCACTTTTTACTTTTCTTTCCCAATCAATATTATGCAATGTATCAATAGCAATATCAACAATAGTAATCAAAGCAATGCACAAATCACCACACACAATAGAGACACCAATTTAACGTGGTTCACCCAATGTGGGCTACTCCATGGAGAAAATATTTCACTAAAATTTTCTCAACAAATATCTTGGGAATCCTTTCCCTATTACAATATTTATGGACCTCTATCCAAAGGAGACACCAATCCCCTAATCAAGTTCATGGATCTCTATCCATAGGAGAACTCCTTCTCCTTTGCTCTGGCTGGTGATCTTCTAGAAGAACTGCTACCTCCACTGCACTGGCTTATGGATCTCTATCCACTGAAGACTCTTGCCCTCACTCAGAAGACCTATCTTCACTACCCTAGCTAATGGACCTCTATCCACTAGAGACTATTGTCCTCTATACTCTATCACCTCCAAAGCTTGCTCTCAACTCTATCTCAAATCTGCACTAAACACAATCCTTCGGTCTAGCACAAATTTGCTCAATCTCTATCCTTTGATTCACTAAACACAGTCCTTCGATCTAGCACAAATCTGCTCAATATCTATCCTCTGATCTGCACTAAACATAGTCCTTCGGTCTAGCACAAATCTTCTCAATATCTATCCTCTAATATGCACTAAACATAGTCCTTTAGTCTAGCACAAATCTACTCAATATCTATCCTCTAATCTACACTAAACATAGTCCTTTGGTCTAGCATAAATCTGCTCAATATCTATCTCTAATCTGTACTAAACATAGTCCTTCGATCTAGCATAAATCTGCTCAATATCTATCTTTAATTACACTAAACATAGTCCTTGATCTAGCAAAATTTATTAATAAATATCCTCAAGCCTTAACACAAAGCTTGACTCAATCACAAATCAACTCTACTAGATCTACCCCAAACCTTAACCCAAGGTTTGAACAAATCAATCAATCAACTCTGCTCTCAAGTCTTCTCAAAGACTTATCTCAACTCTGCCTTGTAAGCTTCCACAAAAGCTCACACTAATCTATCCACAAGTCCTCTCTAGAACTTGTCCAATCTTCTCAACAAGTCTTCACCAAGACTTACCTCAAATCTATATTGTAAGCTTCCACAAAAGCTTACTCAACTCAACTCAATCTAACACAAAATCCTCTTCAATCACTCAAACAAGCTTCACACATAATCTTGTTTAATCTCATAGAAACATATAGAGAATTGTTAGAGACTCAATATGCTTCACACTCACAACAATGCTCAATCACTTTCAATCTCTTTCTCAAATCAAATTAGAATATAGAACAATTTGTTTCATAGAACTTGAACTATCACTTCAACACTTCCACTTGACTAGGCTTATTCAACTCCACTCAATCAATCACTCAATGAAACACTCCTTGCTTACAAACCCTAGTCCAAGCATATGAACACTCAATTATTTCCAATAATGCTTATCAAACAATCTCACATAACAATGATACTCATGATCTTGCACAAACCCTAGTTCAAGATAGTTCTCAACTTCACATAACAATGATACTCATGATCTTGCACAAACCCTAGTTCAAGCATATGAAAGCTTTACTTCAATATTTCCAACAATGCTTATCAAACAAGGTTTTTATCATCAACTTTCACTCAAAAAAACCTTTAACAATCAAACTCAACAATGCTTATCAAACAACCCTTTTCACTCCAACTTAGCATTCACAACATCCAACAATCACTCACAAGGAAGATGTGCCCATACCTTTTTGTTTTATGAAGAATTACCCTTAAAAACCTATCTCAATCACAATTACTCTCTTTGCCAATTTTAAGGGTTAGGTAGCAAAAACCTTCTCAAAATTTTAATCAATAATTTCCTCACAAATTATTTTCACCATACAAAACATGAGAACTCAATTAACCTTATTACTCCTTTCAAATATTAAACAAAATAAGACTTTATTTTGAAATAACATTCAAAACCATCTAAAGCCTTATCACTCCATTCAACACTCTAATCACCAAAAATCACAATATAAAAATCAACTTTCACAAACCTTATATCTCCCTAAAATCTTATGCCAAACAACCTTAGGACAAAAATTAAATTTGAAAAATTTAAATACCTTTTGCCCTTGGTGGGAATCGAACCCACGCTGCGCTTCCACCAACGCCCTAGCCATGGCTCCAACCGCCATGTGAGCTAGGCGCTCACCTTGGAAGCAAGGAGCACCACGTGCTCTATATGCTTCCCTTTGGTACCTAAACCAAAAATGCACCCAAACAAAACCTTCACCAAAACTATCATCAAGATTCGATCGTGGGTCCTCCCACTTGCCAAAGCCCTAAGTCATAACCGCTTGCCACTAGGCCAACCCGTCGGATGGATATGAGGCTTAGAGCCTCACCAACCTTATTCCTTCATTGGTGCACACAAGACAAAAAAATTTTGTCTTCTTCCTCGCACGAAAATCACATAAATCGTAGGCTTAGAGTAATTCGAATGAAGGTAAGTTCTTTGCCACCAAGGCATATGGTATTTATACCATTATGCCACCATAATATTAGACGTCAATGGAGGGATTTATTCATGATATCGACGCATTTATTTTTGCCTTGCAACCCTAACTTTAGGGTTAATTAAATTATATTATAATTTAATTAATAATAAAATTATTATAATTAACTTATAATTAATTTAATAACCATAGGGTTAATTAAATTAAATTACAAATTAATTTATAATGAAATTATTATAATTAATTTAATTACTTTAGGTCTTTCCATTAGACCTTTAATATTATAATAAAATATTATAATATTATTTTTCTTGGGCCTTCTAACTTCTCCTGTAGACCTTATCTGATCACCTTCTTATTTTTGAAACTGACTCTTGACATCAATGACAACAAATCTTGCTCATATTTCCAACAATCTCCCCCTTTGTCATTGATGGCAACCCATTTTCCTTTTACCATTCCTTTTACCTTTTTCTGTTTTGCTCCCCTGAGAAATTGCTCCCTAATTGAATGCTCTCCCCCTAACTCAAATCTCTCCCCCTTTGTCATCAATGGCAAAGGGTCACCTTTGGGGCTCGGGGCTAAGAATGAGACTCTTAGCTTAGCCCCTCCCCCACCTCCTCTTGAGGTGGTTAATTCTAGGGTGGGAGTATTTCTACTCCCAGCATGCACTAATATTTTCCTTTGTCCACTTTCC
Source organism: Wollemia nobilis (assembly GCA_028583015.1). NCBI lineage: Eukaryota > Viridiplantae > Streptophyta > Pinopsida > Araucariales > Araucariaceae > Wollemia > Wollemia nobilis. Next base: position 2,075,050 of record JAQPPZ010016363.1, on the reverse strand, counting down.
TCCTCATCTGATCCTTCTGATTCCTCTAACTATTTTTGTTCCTGCTTGTCTCTAGAATTTCTGCTCTACACCACTTTGTTGTATGTCCATCATTATTGCACTTATAACACTTAATGTTGTTATTCCTTGGAGGTGTAAATATCTTGGGATTTCTCTTGGTGAAGCCATATCTATTCCTATCATGAACCCTACAATTCATTGCCTTGTGACCAAACTGATTACAAGAGTAGCAATACCCTTGAAAAAGTTATCTGTTGTTGAAGCTTCCATATTCCTATTTTCCATGTGTCCTGCACTATGTAGCCTTGTGCCCAAACCTGTGATATGAGAAGCATCATCCATTGAAACTACCTTGCCTTGACCTCATTGGTCTTTTAGTTTCTTTTACCTTGTGCTGGTTTCTGTTCCATCTGTTCCTCATTTGTGCATTGTTCCTTTCTTTGTTGAACTTTCTGTTATCCAAATCTTCCTCAGAAGTTTCACTTTCTCTTACACTCTCTTCTTCTGAAGTTTCTTCTTCTTCAGAACTTGAGATTGACTCCTCTCTTTGTTTCTTTTGTACCTATTCAAAACCAAGACCTATTTTGCTTGATGTTGGTTTTTGTGTCTTGATAATCTTATCCAAATTCTTTGAGCTTCTCCCAAACCTGTGTAACCTATCCTTAGACTCTTTTACTTCCTTCTTTAGTGAAGCTACTTCATGCTCTAACCTTTCACATTCTAAGACCTTTGCTTCTAACTTATCTTTGAACTTCCTTGTCTTAGCCATTGACTTATTTAGATCCTCTATAAGCTTTCCTTTCTCTTCATCACATTCTTGAAACTGAAGCTTAAGTTGGGAGTTTTGCTTTCTTACCTTCTTTAATGCATCAAGAGCATGAATAAGCTCTCCCTCAAGATCAACTTCTCCCTTCTCTGATTCTTCCTCTATTTTTTTACCTTTGAAAACATCTTCATTATTTTCTGACTTGTCTTCTATAGGATCACCTCCTTCTTCTTCTAGTGCCATAAGAAGATTCTCTTCTGGTCCTTCAAATGTATCTTCATATTCATCATCACTAAAATTGAATCCATTCCTTGTACAACTATCTTCAAGATGACCAAAGTTACCACATCTAAAATATTTGAGGATTATTGGTGTCCTTTTCCTAACCACTTCTTTTTCTTTTTCCAAAAATAGAACTTCATCTCTATCATTATCTGAGGAACTATCATCACTATCACTTGAGCTCTTACCTACCTTATCTGCATAGAAACTCTTCTTATGCCTCTGGAAAAACTTCTTCCCTTGTGTACCTTGTCCATCCCTATTTTTATTTTGGTACTTGTGCCTTCCTGTATCCCTGTTCTTATGATCTTGTTTCTCATCACCACTGCTATTTCTAGCTTTTGGACAATCAGATGCATAGTGACCATATTTTCCACATTTAAAACATCTAACTAATTTTGTACCTTTATACTTTCTTGAGTCCTTGTTCCTTCTACCATAATTGGCTTCTTCATCACTGGATAGCTCATTGCTTGAATCTGACTTCTTACCCTTAGTCTTCTTAGTGGCTTTAAATGCTGCTTCTTTCTGGGGAATAGGTTCCTCTTTTATTCTTATCTCAAATGCTGTGAGAATGCCATGTAATTCATCTCTTGTCAAAATATCAATATCTTTTGACTCTTCTATAGCTGAAATATTTTCACTAAACCTTTTTGGAAGTGACCTTAGAATCTTATCACACACATCAGGTTCTAAAACTTCAAGCCCAAGTCCTTGCATGGAGCTAACAACTTCATCCACATGAAGTAGATATGCAGAAATATTTTCCTCATCCTTCATTTTTAGATCTTCAAATGCTCTTTTGAAGTTTTGCAACTTGGCCCTTTTGACCTTTTTATCTCCTTCATATATGCCTTGCAACTTATCCCAAATTTCCTTTGCTGATTTGCAATGCATAATCTTTATAAACTCTGTTTCACGCAAGCCCTTTTGAATTGCATTCATTGCTCTTGAATTATAATGATGTAGAAGCTTACCATATTTATCTATAGGTGGAGTTGTTGGTGGTGTGTATCCATTTTCAACTGCTTCCCACACTTCATTTCCAAGTGCCATTAGATGAAACTTCATCCTTGTGCTCCATAGTGTATAATTGTTCCCATAGAACAATGGTGCTGAATTTCCTGAGGATCCACTCTGAGAATCCATCTGTGTTCTTGTAATATTTTCCTTCAAGTTGTTAAACTCTTTCGAAGGAACCCACTCTGATACCAATTGAAGAACACAAGCTTATACTGAGAGGGGGTGAATAGTATAAGACCACTTTTTACTTTTCTTTCCCAATCAATATTATGCAATGTATCAATAGCAATATCAATAATAGTAATCAAAGCAATGCATAAATCACCACACACAATAGAGACACCAATTTAACGTGGTTCACCCAATGTGGGCTACTCCACGGAGAAAATATTTCACTAAAATTTTCTCAACAAATATCTTGGGAATCCTTTCCCTATTACAATGTTTATGGACCTCTATCCAAAGGAGACACCAATCCCCTAATCAAGTTTATGGATCTCTATCCATAGGAGAACTCCTTCTCCTTTGCTCTGGTTGGTGATCTTCTAGAAGAACTGCTACCTCCACTACACTAGCTTATGGATCTCTATCCACTGAAGACTCTTGCCCTCACTTAGAAGACCTATCTTCACTACCTTAGCTAATGGACCTCTATCCACTAGAGATTATTTTCCTCTATACTCTATCACCTCCAAAGCTTACTCTCAACTTTATCTCAAATCTACACTAAACATAGTCCTTCGATCTAGCACAAATCTGCTCAATATCTATCCTAAAATCTGTACTAAACATAGTCCTTATGTAAAATTAATTTTCAATCTCTATCTCTAAATCTACACTAAACATAGTCCTTCGATCTAGCACAAATCTACTCAATATCTATCCTCTGATCTACACTAAACATAGTCCTTTGATCTAGCACAAATCTTCTCAATATCTATCTCTAATATACACTAAACATAGTCCTTCGGTCTAGCATAAATCTGCTCAATATCTATCTCTAATCTACACTAAACATAGTTTCTACAAAATTCTAACTTTATCCTCAAGCCTTAACACAAAGCTTGACTCAATCACAAATCAACTCTGCTAGATCTACCCCAAACCTTAACCCAAGGTTTGAACAAATCAATCAATCAACTCTGCTCTCAAGTCTTCTCAAAGACTTATCTCAACTCTCCTTGTAAGCTTCCACAAAATCTCACACTAATCTATCCACAAGTCCTCTCTAGAACTTGTCCAATTTTCTCAACAAGTCTTCACCAAGACTTACCTCAAATCTGTATTGTAAGCTTCCACAAAAGCTTACTCAACTCAACTCAATCTAACACAAAATCCTCTTCAATCACATAAACAAGCTTCACATAGAATCTTGTTCAATATCACATAAACATATAGAGAATTGTTAGAGACTCAATATGCTTCACACTCACAACAATGCTCAATCACTTTCAATCTCTTTCTCAAATCAATTTAGAATATAGAACAATTTGTTTCATAGAACTTGAACTATCACTTCAACACTTCCACTTGACTAGGCTTATTCAACTCCACTCAATCAATCACTCAATGAAACACTCCTTGCTTACAAACCCTAGTCCAAGCATATGAACACTCACTCAATTATTTCCAATAATGCTTATCAAACAATCTCACATAACAATGATACTCATGATCTTGCACAAACCCTAGTTCAAGATAGTTCTCAACTTCACATAACAATGATACTCATGATCTTGCACAAACCCTAGTTCAAGCATATGAAAGCTTTACTCCAATATTTCCAACAATGCTTATCAAACAAGGTTTTTATCATCAACTTTCACTCAGAAAAACCTTTAACAATCAAACTCAACAATGCTTATCAAACAACCCTTTTCACTCCAACTTAGCATTCACAACATCCAACAATCACTCACAAGGAAGATGTGCCCATACCTTTTTGTTTGATGAAGAATTGCCCTTAAAAACCTGTCTCAATCACAATTACTCTCTTTGCCAATTTTAAGGGTTAGGTAGCAAAAACCTTCTCAAAATTTTAATCAATAATTTCCTCACAAATTATTTTCACCATACAAAACATGAGAACTCAATTAACCTTATTACTCCTTTCAAATATTAAATAAAATAAGACTTTATTTTGAAATAACATTCAAAACCATCTAAAGCCTTATCACTCCATTCAACACTCTAATCACCAAAAATCACAATATAAAAATCAACTTTCATAAACCTTATATCTCCCTAAAATCTTATGCCAAACAACCTTAGGACAAAAATTAAATTTAAAAATTTAAATACCTTTTGCCCTTGGTGGGAATCGAACCCATGTTGCGCTTCCACCAATGCCCTAGCCATGACTTCAACTACCACGTGAGCTAGGTGCTCACCTTGGAAGCAAGGAGCACCACGTGCTCTATATGCTTCCCTTTGGCGCCTAAACCAAAAATGAATGCGTTGCTTCCTTTGGCACCCAAACAAAACCTTCACCAAAACTACCATCGAGATTCGATCATGGGTCCTCCCACTTGCCAAAGCCCTAAGTCATAGTCGCTTGCCACTAGGCCAACCCATTGGATGGATATGAGGCTTAGAGCCTCACCAACCTTGTTCCTTCACTGGCGCACACAAGACAAAAAAACTTTTGTCTTCTTCCTCGCACGAAAATCATATAAATCGTAGGCTTAGAGTAATTCGAATGAAGGTTAATTTCTTTGCCACCAAGGCATATGGTATTTATACCATTATGCCACCACAATATTAGACGTCGATGGAGGGATTTATTCATGATGTCGATGCATTTCTTTTTGCCTTGCAACCCTAACTTTAGGGTTAATTAAATTAGATTATAATTTAATTAATAATAAAATTATTATAATTAACTTATAATTAATTTAATAACCATAGGGTTAATTAAATTAAATTACAAATTAATTTATAATGAAATTATTATAATTAATTTATAATTAATTTAATTACTTTAGGTCTTTCCATTAGACCTTTAATATTATAATAAAATATTATAATATTATTTTTCTTGGGCCTTCTAACTTCTCCTGTAGACCTTATCTGATCACCTTCTTATTTCTGAAACTGACTCTTGAAATCCTTCCTCTTGCACTGCTCACTGAAACTGACTTTTGACATCAATGACAACAAATCTTGCTCATATTTCCAAAACATTTTTTTATAAGCTTGATCAAGGAGTCAAAACCCAAAGAGGTATGTTGTATTGATTATGTTAAATAAATAAATAAATAACACTTAAATTTGATATATTTGAATCCAATCATAAATGGAATTTGAAGGCAATCCATTTCATCAAAGTTACATATTGTATACTTTTTCACATAACAAAGGACCATTTAATATATGAAAATTATTGAGCAATATATCTTGTTAGATTTGATGAGTAAATACTCAAAATAATATTACCTCAAGATCAATAATATAATTGCAATATGAAAGATATAATAATACTAATCATTCAAGCATATAAATTCAAAATCTACTACATAATAACTCAAATAATACTAATGCCAAATACTCAAAAATAATTAGAAATATTTATTGAATAAAGAGATCAAAATACATCCATATATATAGAATGGAATGTGAATCTTCATATGGAGGTTTCTTGGGCCTCACTCTTCCTATGACTCTTCATCTTCCTACTCTATTGACACATGTACATAGGGATAACTATGCACATTTGCATTACCAAAATATATTTGCACACTTGTACATTACATTGCATAAAGTAAATCCTAATCTAAGACTCTTTTCCTAATCTATAGATATACTCATGATGGAACATTGGCATGTACTAAATAATGTAATATATTACAACACCCCGTATTACATTATTTGATTATTGAAGACTCTAGTATTCAATATGGTCTTTATATTATTTCTCGAGTTTGTGTTCTTCATATTGTAGATACTCTTCATTTTGTATAGGTTCAAATCCTTCTTCATGTATACTCTTGGATGATGTGTTGTCATTTGATCCTTGTAGAGACTTATTCTTTTTCTTTTTGTTCTTCACATTATGAGTCTTCATTTTTGCTTGGTTCCTTGTCTTTGTTTTTGAGTTGTGCTTGGGCTTCTTGATGTAGTCAATCATGATATATCCTTGTTTAGCTAGAGCTCCAATTACGTCTTTAGTCCATACTTGATTTTCTTGATATTTGTGTAGTCTTTTGTTTCCTATTCTTCAAGTTTGTACTTGTTGTTATCAAAATATTTAAAAATAATTCTTTGAAACAAGCATTGTAACCGGAATGTTAGAATTCTTTCAAAACTCATGTAATACTCCTTTCTATAAAGATAAAAGGAATATGAGTGAGATCTGTTCCCACAATATATGCAAGGATGTAAGTCCCAATAATCAAAAATTTCATGGCCTTCTTTGTTACAGTAAGTACATTTCAAATTTTCTTGTGTTGTTTTGAATACATTGACTTCATCTGTTTTCTTGATCAACTAAGACAACCATGCATGGATGGTTGAAGCAATTTTACTTTTACTTCTTTCATAGACTTGTAGATGAAGTTCTTGTTCTACATGTTTTCTTGGACTTTGAAAACATTCACTATGATTGTCTTCTATCATATTGTTAGAATATGTCTCTAAAGTATTTCTTCTCATTGGACTATTTGATTCTTCAAGAATATTTTTCCTTCTATCCACATGTTTAATTTTGTTATTATTCTTAGAATCAAGTAGATATTTAATCCAAGTTGATTTATTGAACCCTCTATATTTAATAAAGTTTTTCATTGTTACAATTTTAATCCTTTGAGGTAGGCTTCCTTATGACCCCCTAGTCTCAATATAGTTCTTTCAATTCTATGTTTTTATAGAATACCTTTTATCTCCATAATATTTGAAAGACAATGCAATTATAATATCAAATCTATCAATCAATGTGTGCAATTTCAATCCTTTACAAATCTTCAAATCTCTAATAATTTTGAACTTAGAGTTATTCTTATCAAATGCAATATCTTTATGTAGAACTCCTATCTCCCAAATTTATGAATAAAATAGTTTACTCTAAATTTCATAAACTAATTTGAAGTAGGATTCCTTATTCCTCCAACTCTAGAAATTTAGAAAAAATAATATTCGCAATATTTTGTAATCCCAATTTGATGTCGTATGCATTATTTCTCCAACCTTAGCAATTTTGCAAATATTAACTTTGTTTTGTAAATCTAAATATGCAATTTTCAAAACTTAAATATAATGTTTCTTCAACTTCAAATAATCCTCAAATATATAATATTCAGATTTTTCTAGGTTTCTATAATGCTTATCACTCCACTAGAAAATTTTAAAAACTTAACCTTAGAATATATTCCTTTAATCCTTATTTCTCCTACCAATATATAAGCATTAATATGGTGGTAAATATTACCTTAATAATTCAGTTTCTCATCCTTTACTTGCTAGGCGCTTGTCCTAACTGTTGGATGTTTCTATTTGATTGTTGGGAACTTCTCTTCTAGTCAACTTTGCTTGGAATATATTATGTATGGCTCTTGGAAGATGCTTTCATCCCTTCTTGATGCACCTAGTCGAAGCCATAACTTGTGAACCATATTCCCGTTGGCCTTGAAATTTAATAGGTGGTTTTGTGTGTGTGTTCTACATCAGGTGAATCTTTGATTGGCCTGAATCTCTAAAAGAGGTGTTTTCGAGACCTAAATCCTCCATCTAGTGTCCCAAAATTATCTTTTAGAATAGGTTCCTAGGTTTTTTTGGTTTTTTGGTTGTTAGAAGTTTATTATATTTTGTTATACCTTAATTTGAGGCCTGATATTTTTAATTAAGGTTTTTTTATTTTAAGAGGGATATGTACACCGAATTTGGGTGCAATACGACTCATTTCTATTTTTAGAAGTTTTTAGAAAGAATATCTATTTTTAGCAGTTTTAGAAAAAAATGTTTTTAGGGTTTCTTTAGGGTTTCTTTGGTTTTCAGTTGCTATATGATGGATTGTAATCTTTTGTAGAGATGGGGGTGAATTCAAAAATGAGAAGAATATTAATTTATAGTTTTCTTCCATTATTACATTTGTGTTATGTGATTGGTGTCCATTTTGTTGATCTCTTGTAGCTGAGTTTACACCATTTGGTATCAGAGTGGGTGTGATCTTGCTAGTGAAGGAAGGATGCCACCTAGAAGATATGCCCAGATGAATAGGTAGATTGAGGATCTGAATGTAAAAATAGCATAGTTGACTGGTGTGATTGATTGTATGTGAGGGAGACATCCCAGGGCACGTGCTGATCAAGGATCTAATGATGAAAATATACCTGAGGAATGTGGATCTGAGGTCCACATAAAAGTAAAACCAGAGGGCCTAGAGGAAGAAGGGCAAAATTTTGAAAATTTATTGATACGAGCTCTAGAGGGGCTTAAGGAGAATCGATATGGGATCAAGATCGAGGTTCCTAAATATGCTGGTGGGTTGAAAGTAGAGGAGTTGATCGATTGGATCAATAGCCTAGAAAAATATTTTGAATGGAGTAACCTTGCTGAAGAGAAGAAGGTTAAGCTCACATGCACAAATTTTAAGGGACATGCATTGATTTGGTGGGATCATTTATAGACTACACGATAGAGGAATGAAAAGGAAAATATCAAGGATTGGACAAATATGAAAAAAAAATTATAGGAAAAATTTATACCTGTAGACTACTCCCAAACCCTATTTAGTAGATTTTAGAATCTTCAACAGAAGGGTCAAAACATTGAGGACTATACTAATGAATTCTACAAGATATCCATTCGAGTGGAGCACAATGATACGAAGAACCAAAAGGTTGCCAGGTATGTAAATGGCCTAAGTTTTTCTATTCAAGATGAGATGAACATGCATCGTACTCTTACAGTGGAGGATGCATATCAAATGACCCTCAAGGCGGAGGAGAAATTGAAAAGGATTAATAGAAGAGAAAATAAGGGATTCATGCCCTCTTCATGTCAAGGTCAAAGTGGATCTAATTTTCTCAAGGGAGAATCCTCAATACCTACTAAATAAGAAGAAGATGGGTAGAATTTGAGAGGAAGAGGATACCAATGAGGTAGAGGTTACGATGGTGGACAAAATGGTAATGATCCGAGGAGGTTGTATACCTATTATGGATGTGGTGAGGAGGGGCACAAAGCATTTGAGTATCCCCAATGTGATGTCCAATAAAGGGGTCAAGGAGAACAAGGAAGGGTCAATATGGTTGAGATGGAAGAGCAGGATGAGGATGAAGTTGTTTCTAACATGGGGGAAGCCCTTATGATAAGGAGGACATTGATTGCTCCTAAGAAAGAGATGGTGTAGAGCAAAGCAAAGGGGTAGACCATATATGGTGAATATTCTTGGCTACGAATGAACATATTTCAAACAAGGTGTACATCAGGAGGGAAGGTATGTAACATTGTCATTGATGGTGGTAGCTGTGAGAATATGGTGTCAAATGTCATGGTTGAAAAAATGCACCTGAAATGTGAAAAACATCCTTATCCATATCGCATCTCATGGGTTAAGAATGGGAATGAGGTAACAATAGATCAGAGGTGTTTAATTAAATTTTCAATTGGGATCACTTACAAGGATGAAGTGTGGTGTGATGTGATCTCAATGGATGCATGTCACATTCTATTGGGAAGACCTTGGCAGTACGATAGGGATACTAACCATAATGGGAGAAAGAACACTTACACATTTGTAAGGAAGGTGTAAAGGTAGTTCTTGTGCCTCTGAAGGAGGATGGGCTGAGTGAGAGCTTTTTTACGATGAAGGAGTTTCTTGCAGATATCAGGGATGCTAGCTTTTATTATGCCTTAATAGCTAGGAAGCTAGAAACAGAGGAAGTGGTTATGCCTATAGCAGTAGCTAAGTTGCTAAGTGAATATAAAGATGTCACACTAGAGGAGTTACCAGATGGGCTACCACCAAAAAGAGATATCCAATATCACCTGGATTTTATTTCAGGATCAGTGCTCCAAAATCAGGCAGCTTATCAGTTGAACCCAAAATAGAATGCAGAGTTGAATAGGTAAGTGATAGATTTGATAAAAAATGGATTAGTTAGGGAGAGTATGAGTCCATGTGCAACTCCAGCATTGCTAACCTCGAAGAAATATGGTGACTGGTGGATGTGTGTGGATAGTAGAGCCATAAACAAGATCACAATAAAGTATCGATATCCTATTCCGAGAGTGGATGATATGATGGATGGATTGGCTGGAGCTAAATACTTCAGTAAAATTGATCTACGGAGTGGCTACTACCAGATTAGAATTTGAGAAGGGGATGAATGGAAGACAAATTTTAAGACAAAATATGGATTGTACGAGTGGATGGTGATGCCATTTGGGTTGTCTAATGCATCCAGTACATTTATGCAGTTGATGAATAGAGTACTACATGAATATAATGGTAATTTTATGGTTGTGTATTTTGATGATAGTTTGATTTATTGTAAGAGTGAAGAAGAGAATTTGTTACACCTAAAATTAGTGTTAGAAGTGCTCAGGAAGGAGAATTTGTATGTCAACCTAAAGAAATGTAGATTTCTTCAAGATAGTTTAATGTTTTTGGGATTTGTAATCTTGAGAGATGGCATGAGGATGGATTATGATAAAGTGAAGGAAATTCTAGAATGGCCTCTTCCACGATCTATAACAGAAGTAAGGAGATTTCAAGGACTATCTACCTTTTACAGGAAGTTCATCAGGAAATTCAGTAGTATAGTTGCCCCTATAACTAAGTGCACAAAGGGGAAAGAGTTTGTATGGACTACGATGGCAAGAGATTTTTGAACTCTTGAAGAAGAAAGTGTCGAAAGCCCTTGTTCTAGTGTTACCAAATTTTAGTAAGGTGTTTGAGGTTGATTATGATGCCTCATTTGTTGGGATTGGTGTTGTCTTAAGTCAAGAGGGCCGACCTATAGCATTTTTTAGTGAGACGTTGAATGATGCCAGGAAGAATTATTCTACATATGATGTGTAATTTTATGCAATTGTGCAAGCATTGCAACATTGGAGGCACTACTTAATCTCAAAGTATTTTGTGTTGATTACTAATAATGAAGCATTGAGATATGTAAATTCTCAGAAAAAGTTAAATAGCAGGCATGCCAAATGGGTTTCATTTTTGCAACGGTATACATTTTTCCTAAAACACAAGTCGAGAAAACATAATAAGGTTTCTGATGCATTGAGTAGGAGAGTATTTTTTTTTACCACTATGGAGAATGAAGTTGTAGGATTTGAGGGGATTAAATATCTGTATGAATTTGATGCAGATTTTGGGAATATTGTGAAACAGTGCAAAAGTGTGGTAGGGGTGAGTCCCATACTATTTTTGAAGCGTATTTTTTTTAGAATGGTTACTTGTTTAATGGTAATCTATTATGCATTCCCAATGGCTCTATGAGATAGAACATCTTGAGGTAATTACATAGTGGGGGTTTGGCTAGTCATTTTGGAGTAGCCAAAATTACCACTCTTGTAGAGGAGAAGTACTATTGGCCAAAAGTGAAGAGATACATAATCAAGTTTGTCTCTAGATACAGAGTATGTCAAATGGCTAAGGGCCATATGCAAAATACAAGGTTGTATATGCCACTTCCAGTTCCTACAGGACCATGGACCAATATGAGTATGGATTTTATGTTGGGGTTGCCCAAGACACAGAGAGGTAAGGATCCAATTTTTGTTGTGGTAGACAGATTTTCAAAAATGGTGCATTTCATTATATGCTAGAAAATTAATGATGCAACTAGGACTGCAGTCCTATTATTTTATGAAATTGTGTGGTTGCATGGTGTTCCAAAGACTATTACTTTTGATTAGGATACTAAGTTATTGAGTCACTTTTGGAGGACATTATGGAAAAATTTGAACACCAGGCTGCAGTTCAGTAGTGCTTACCACCCACAGACCGATGGGCAAATAGAAGTAGTGAACAAAAGCTTGGGAAACCTCTTACGATGCATAGTGGGAGAAAAACCAAAACAATGGGATTTAGGCTTATCATAAGCCGAATTTGCATACAACAGTTCAGTGAACAAGTCAACAGGTAAATCTCCTTTTAAAATTATTTATGGTCAAAATCCTAGAGGTGTATTAGATTTGGTTGAGTTACCAATTGGGGAACAAGTTAGTGATGATGCAGAAGCATTTGTTGAGCATATCCGAAAAGTGCAAGAGTCAGTGAGGGAATAATTGCAGAGTAGTAATGCTCACTACAAAGAGTCTGGTGATGCACATAGAAGGGTGAAAGTTTTTGAAGAGGGTGATATGGTCATGGTTCATATTAGGAAATAAATATTTACTAAGGGGACGTATAACAAACTGAAACTTAAGAAAATTGGGCCATGCAATATTTTGAAGAAGATCAATGATAATGCCTATAAATTGGAGTTGCCTGATGAATTTGATATTTCACCCATTTTAATGTTTCTAATTTATTTTAGTATCTTGGTAATTTTTAGGATGGTGAATTATAGGAGACAATAAATTGGGCATGACAGATTCCTAAGAAGAAAAGACAGAGTTGCACAGGTGCTCAATAAGAAGGTGATCACCACTAGACATGGGAGCTACAAAAAAATCCTGGTTCAGTGGGAAGGATTATCATAGTTAGATAACACTTGGGTTTCAGATTTAGAGCTAAAGAAAATTGATAACCAGAAGCTATAGGATTTCAATTTAGCTAAACTCGTAGGAGCTGAGTTCTTTTTCACTAGAGGAGAATGATGCACCTTGTCGGAGCCATAACTTGTGAACCATACACCCGTTGGCCTTGAAATTTAATAGGTGGTTTTGTGTGTGTTCTACATCATTAAAATATTTGATTGGATTGACTCTCCAAAAAAAGTGTTTTCGGGACCTAACTCCTCCATCTAGTGTCCCAAAATTAGCTTTTAGAATAGGTTCCCAAGTTTTTTGGGTTTTTTTGGCTATTAGAAGTTTATTATCTTTTGTTATACCTTAATTTGAGATCTAATATTTTAAATTAAGGTTTTTTATTGTAATAAGGATATGTACAATGAATTTGGGTGCAATTCAACTCATTTTTATTTTTAGAATTTTTTAGAAAGAAGATCTATTTTTAGCAGTTTTAGAAAAAAGACGTTTTTAGGGTTTCTTTGGTTTTTGGTTGCTATATGATGGATTGTAATATTTTGTAAATAGGGGGGTGAATTTAGGAATGAGAAGAATATCAATTTGTAGTTTTCTTCCATTATTACATTTGTGTTATGTCATTGGAGTCCATTTTGTTGGTCTCTTGTAGTTGAGTTTACACCACTCTCTTTAATGCTTCTACCTTGAATTTGCTATGTATGGTTCTAGAATTTGCTATATAAGTGCTTCCACTCTTACACTTTGCCTATATGAGCACTTCTCCTTTATTTTTTTGAGTGTCACATGTTGCAGGAACTATAAGATGCTTTGACTCCCTTCTAGGTGGTGCCAATGTTTATGAAATAGTAAAATTGACACTTGGCACAACATTCCTTGTTTCTTGGGAGTTACTAAACCTTTCTTGAGTGCTAGGTGATGATGTAGAGTGTTGAGCACTCTTCTTTCCTAGATATTTACATTATGGCTTATGATACAACTTTTACCCTTGTACCAAATGACAATATTCCCTTTTATTTCTCAGGAAAAGTGTTACAAACTTTTATGCATGTGTTCCTTTCTCCAACATATGGAATTACAAGGATTTTCAATGCCTTTTTATTTTCACTTTCCTCCAATGTATTCTTGCTTCTTTATAACTACACTTTGTGAGGTTTCTTATCTCCTTGGATGATGGTGGATGTGTTCATGGATGGCTCCAGTAGTAATACCTCTTGTATGCTCCAATGATGGTCCTATGGTATTTTATTTTGTAGTTTGATCTATTGATGATCTTTCTTTGATAATGCACACTGTATTTTTTTGTATTTTTGTAATTTGCCTACTTTGAGTATATAGAATGGTTGTTCTAGGTATAATTTATGTAGATTGATCTTTTATTGGTTGTAGCTGATATCGTTTTGATACTTTGGTTAGTCGAATATTGAGCCTCATGTCTCTTTTCCTTAAGAACTTTTGTTAGTGCTTCTTTCCTACAAATGGGTGTACGTGTGTTGTAGATCTTACCACCCTATAATCTGGTGCTAAATGGTGTCAATATGGTGGTGTTTTTCACCACTCTTTTAGTGGTTTTATTTACCACTTTCTATTGTACGTCTAGTGTTTTTAAATACTTGTAATCTACCTTGAATTTTGGAGGTCTTCTCTTTCCAAAATTTGCTATATGTTGAGGAATATTCTTCCTCACAAATGTAGGATAATTTTACTTTTACATTAACTTAAAAATAGCATTTACTATTCAATTATAAATCCTTTAAAAACTCAATATAATGTTGATATAATCTTGCTAATTTCTCTAAAAATGAGAGTAAATCTATCTTAAGAATGAATGTAAAATGAATCTTATTTTTTATTTCAAAAAACAACATATATCAAACTCCTTATCACTCTTATTAAATTGTAACTTTTAGCTATTGTAATATGTAAGCTTTATATAAAATCAATGGTGTGTAATGGTGTCTTTCCTTGGCTTAATGACACCCTACAAATATTCCTTTTTGCTAGCTCTAAATGGCTCTAAAATTTGATGCTCTAAAAACTCTTAATAGGCACCTTCAAATAAATTGTAATAATAATATTTATAGAATTAAATTAACACACCCTTTTTTGTAGCTTCTTTCTTTATATTTTTTGTCTTATATTTGCTACAATGCACCTTCCGTTTGCTATAAGTAGACTCTTCGATTTGCAGCTATAGTTGCTCCCTAAAATCATATTTCTTCTTCTTCACATGTGTTTTCTATTTCTGTAATTGACACCTTCAAACATTGCTCTTTCACTATTCACAGTTGTAGGAGGACTTCTTAGATGTTGCTAAAATCTACTTGAGATTTGCTTTCCAAAGCTATCTTAAAACTGATTCAATTTTTTTAAATGCAACTCACTTTCCTATTTCAATGATGCTTAATAAATTTGATTTGGTGTTGTCTTCAAGCCTTCAAATCCATTGCTTTTCTTTCGATCAAACCTTATCTTAGTTAGTTGTTCAAATATTTTTTGAAATTTTCTCCATAGCTTTCTCTAAACTATAGCTTTTTGCTTCTACTTTTTTTTGTCTTTTCAGTTTCTCTTTCAGCAACTTTACGCTTTTATAAATCAACCTATAAAACTTTGTGGTTATCTTCAAATATCTCTAAATTGTGACCTCTTCAATATTGTTGCTTTATTTTGACTTCTTTTTGAATTCTAACTTCAAATCTAAACTTTATATTTGTTTTATTTATCAAGAATATGAATGTCTTGAGTTCTCAAAATTTGGCAATCTTCTTGTCAAATCTTTTTTCCTTTTGGTCTTGTTGTCGTATGGTGACAATTGTTCCAATCTCTTCTAGTTAGGTACTTCTTCTACTTGCAATATTCTATTTCAAATATCTTTAAATGGTCAGTACTTCAACTTCTACGATAAGGCTTTCTCTTGCCTTTTTTATTTCTTTAAAATATTCTTTAGATCTCTATTCTTGGGCCTTCTAATTTTGCAGCCTTCAATTCTCTTTGTAAATGATTTTAATGAAAATTTGTTCGACATTTTGAGTAGATAAGTTGTTATTGATGTCAAGATTTAGTGGTCATTGATGTCAAGCTTTCAGCACCAGTCAGTGGAAGGTTCAATGGGCAGCATTAGTTTCAGGTTCTCCAATAAGTGCAAAAGGATAGTCCATTTTCAGTTGATCAAGATCTGGTTCCAGGAAGTCAGATGTGGTCCAAAGTGCAAAGAAGAAGCCAAAGTGAATAATGTTATAATATGTATTTGTAATATTATAGAGGGAAGTTTAAATTAATTATAAATAATTTTATTATAAATTAATTTATGTTAATTTATGTTAATTTTAAATAACACTAAGGTGGGTTATTAAGTCGAAATTCAAAAATTTGAATTTGACATCGAGCGCCGACGTGGGGAGTAAATTAACCAAGTGTGTATAAAAGGGGGACTACCCCACCTTAGAAAAAGTCCCTTATGCATTCAAATTAAATTTAATGCTATGTGAGCTTGTGTGAATCATTTTGTGTAACAGGAGGATTTCATTTAAAGTGGTTAAAGGAGGCAAAAGGATTTTACCCACCAAGGAGGGAGCCTTGGTCATCAAGCACTAGTAGCACAGTTGGCTACTGCAATGTGAGCAAGACGTGAGGGCATCGATTGGTGCAGGTTCAAATATGTGGGAGGATTAATTTTTTTTGGTGTTGAAATCGATGATAGACGAAGGTTGAAAAGGAAGGAAGACTTCCTTCCTTCACATGGGCATCTATAGCCCATGCGATGGGCACGAAAGCGCTAAGGTGCTTGGTGCTTGGTGCTTGGGAAGACAACGGTTTGAATCATGCCGAAATCCTTTTGGGGGGAAATTCAAAGGTATGCATTAGTTGAGCACCAAAATTTTTGGAGAAATTAGTTGAGCTATTAAAAATTAATTATTGCATAATTTATTTGACTTGTAAGGTTTTAATGGAAGTTATAAGGTTGATGCAAAATAAATTTTATGGTGTTATTTGCCTTAGTGTTTGAAAAGGGTAATAAGGTGTTTTAGGATGATTGTTTGAGGTTTTGTGGTGTTGGATATTATTTTAAGTCAGAGATTATAAAGTTTATCCAAATAATTATTTTTTCATGTATGATTTGATGAATGTTAATTCCAAGAAGGAGCAATAAGTGTATCTGAGCTTTAATTATTTTTTTGATTAAGAAATATCTAAGAAAGTGTTAAGAGTGAAATTTTATCATCTAACCATTGAAATTGGAAAGAATAAAATTGTGATTGATACAGGTTTTCTAAGGCCACTTCTACATCAAACAAAAAGGTATAGGCGCATCTTCCTAGTGAGTGATTGTTGAATGTTGTGAATGCAAAGTTGGAGTGAAAAGGATTGTTTGGTAAGCATTGTCGAGTGTGTTTTGAATTAATGCTTCAATATTTTTTGGAAAAAAGAGTTGTTGATAAATCCTTGTTTGATAAGCAATATTTTTTAAGTGATTATTTTAGTGAACTTGAACTAGGGTTTGCAAAGATCATGAGTATCATTGTTATGTGAAGATTGTTTGATAAGCATTTTAGTTGAAGTAAGTGAGTGAAGAACTTGAACTAGGGTTTGAAAATATCATTAGTATCATTTTTATGTGAAGATTATTTGATAAGCATTGTTGTTGAAGTAAGTGAGTGAAGAACGTGAAATAGGGTTTGCAAAATTATGAGTATCATTGTAATGTGATATTGATTGATAAGCATTGTTGGAAATATTTGAGTGAGTATTCTTATGATTGGACTAGGGTTTGTAAGCAATGATTAATTTATTGAGTGATTGGTTGAGTAGAGTTGGTTGAGCCTATTCAAGTGGATGTGTTGTGATAGTTCAAGTTCTATGAAACAAATTGCTCTATATTTTGAATTGAGTTGAGAAATAGATTGAGTGTTGATGAATGTGAAATATATTGAGTCTCTAACAATTCTCTATATGTTTTTGTGGTAAAAATAAATATTGAAAGTGATTGAGCATTGTGGTGAATGTGAAGCATATTGAGTCTCTAACAATTCGCTATATGTTTGTGTGGTAAAAATAGTGATTGAAAGTGATTGAGCATTGTGATGAATGTGAAGCACATTGAGTCTCTAACAATTCTATTTATATTTCTATGATATTGGATAAGTTATAGTGTGGACTTGTTGAGTAGATTTGAGGTAAGTCTTAGCAAAGACATGTGGACATATTTGTGTGAGCTTTTGTGGAAGCTTACAATACAGTTTGAGAGATTTGGAGTAGATTTGGATAATTTCTAGTGAGGACTTATTGAGTAGATTTGGACAACTTCTAGTGAGGAGTTGTTGAGAAAATTTGGACAAGTTCTAGAGAGGACTTGTAGATATATTAGTGTGAGCTTTTATGGAAGCTTACAAGGTAGATTTGAGACAAGTCTTTGAGAAGACTTGAGAGCAGATTTGATTGATTGATTTGTTCAGACCTTGGGTTAAGGTTTGGGGCAGATCCAGTAGAGTTGATTTGAGATAAATTCAAGATTTGTGTTAAGGCTTGAGGATAGATTTGTGCTAGATCGAAGGACTATTTTTAGTGTAGATCAAAGGATAAATATTTTAGGACAGTGTTTGGTGTAGATTTGAGGATAAGTTTATGTCAGACCAGAGATAGAGATTGAGTGGATTTGTGCTATACTGAAGGACTATGTTTAGTGTAGATTTGAGATATAGCTTTGAAGGGAAAAAGTATAGAGGATGACAGTCTCCAATGGATAGAGATCCATTAGCTAGGATAGTGAGGATGAGTGTCCTTAGTGGATAGATATCCATTAGCCAGAGTAGTGGGGGTAGTAGTTCTTCTAGAATATCACTATCCAAAGATAAGGAGAAAGAGTTATCTTGTGGTTAGAGATCCACAAAATTGATTCGAGGATTGGTGTCTCCTTTGGATAGAGGTCCATAAACATTGTAATAGGGAAAATATTCCCAAGAGATTGATTGAGAAAATTTTAGTGAAATATTTTCTCTATGGAGTAGCCCACATTGGGTGAACCACATTAAATTGGTGTCTCTATTATGTGTGGTTATTTGTGCATTGCTTTAATTACTACTATTGATATTGCTATCTATACATTATATAATATTTATTAAAAAATAAAAGTAAAAAGTGGTCTTATACTATTCACCCACCCTCTCTCAGTATAAGCTTGTGTTCTTCAATTGGTATCAGAGCAAGTTCCTTCGGAAGAGTTTAACAACTTGAAGTAAAAGCTTTTAATAACACAATGGATTCTAATAATGGGTCCTTAGATAATTCAACACTAGTATTTTATGGAAGCAATTATATATTTTGGAGTATGAGAATGAATATTCACCTGATGGCACTTGACAATAAAATATGGGAAGTAGTTGAAAATGGATACACACCACTAGCTACTCCACCTATAGATAAATATGGTAAGATTCTACATAATTACGATTCAAAAGCAATGAATGAAATTTTAAGAGGTTTACATAGAAAAATTTTCATAAAGGTTATATATTGCAAACCAGCAAAAACAATTTGGGATAAGTTACAAAGCATATATGAAGGATATAAAAGTGTCAAAAAGGTAAATATATAAAATCTCAAGGGATAATTTGAAGATTTAAAAATGAAGGATGAGGAAAACATTAGTACTTATCTACTTCAAGTATATGAGATTTTTAATGCCATGCAAGGACTTGGACTTGAGATTGAAGAATTTGATGTTTGTGATAAGATCTTAAGATCTCTTCCAAAAAGGTTTAGTGAAAATATCTTTGCTATAGAGGAATCAAAAGATGGAGATTATTTGAAAATATATATGTTACTTGATATTCTTACAACGTTTGAGTTAAGAACAAAAGAGGAACCTAATATTCAGAAGAAAGAAACCTTCAAAGATACTAAGAAAAGTAAGGGTAAGAAGTTAGATTCAAGCAATGAGTCATACAGTGATGAAGAAGCAAATTATGGTAGAAGGAATAAGGATTCAATAATATTTAAGGATGCAAAATCTATTAGATATTTCAACTGTGGAAAGTATGGTCACTATGCAACTGATTTTCAAGAATCTAAAAAATAACAATGATGAAGAAAAAAAGGATCACAGGAACAGGGAATCAAAAAGAAATAGGTACCAATATAAAGGCAAGGATGGACAAGGCAAACAAGAAAATAAGTTCTTTCAAAGAAAAATATGAGGTACTATGCATAAAATGCAAGTAAGTACTCAAGTGATAGTGATAATAGTTTCTCAAAAAATGATAAATATGAAGTCCTATTTTTGATTGAATAAAAAGAATAAGTTAAGAAAAAGTCACCAATAATTCTCAAGTGTTTTAGATGTGGTAATTTTGGACATCTTGAAGATATTTGTACAAAGAATGGTTTTAGTTTCAGTGATGATGAATATGAAGATACGCTTAAAGGAAAATAAGAGAATATTCTAATGGCACCAGAAGAAGAAGGAGGTGACCCTACAGAAGACAAGTTATAAAATAATGAAGATGTTCTCAAAGGTAAACAAATAGAGGAAGAATAAAAAAAAGGAGAAGTTGATCTTGAGGGAGAGCTTATTTATGCTCTTAAAACTTTAAAGAAGGTAAGAAAGCAAAACTTCCAACTTGAGTTTCAGTTTCAATAATATGATGAAGAGAGAGGAAATCTTATAGATAATCTAAACAATTCAATGGATAAGACAAATAAATTCAAGGATAAGTTAGAAGCAAAGGTCTTAGAATGTGAAAAGTCAGAACAAGAAGTAGCCCTTCTAAGGGAAGAAGTAGAGAAGTCTAAGGATAACCTACATAAGTTTGGAAAAATCTTAAAGAATTTGGATAAGATCATCAAGGCACAAAAGCCTACATCAAGCAAGACATATATTGGTTTTGAATAGGCTCAAAAGAAACAAGAAGAAGAGTCAACCTCAAGTTTTGAAGAAGAAGAAACTTCAAAAGAAGATAGTGTGAGATAAAGTGAGACTTTTGAGGAAGAGTTGGATAATAGAAAGTTCAAAAAGGAAAGGAATAATGCACAAAGAATAAATATATGGAACATAAACCAGTACAAATAAAAAGAGACTAAGAGACCAATGAGGTCAAGGTAAGGAAATTTTAATCGATGATGTTTTTTCATGTCATAGATTTGGACACATGGCTTCACAGTGCAGGACACATGAAAGACAGGAGTATGGAAACTTCAAGAACAAGCAACTTTTCCATGGGTATTGCTACTCATATAATCAGTTTGGTCACAAGGCAATGAATTGTAGGGTTCATGATAGGAACAACTATGGATTCACCAGGAGAAATACTAAGATATTTGCACCTCCAAGGAATAATAACATTAAGTGTTATAAGTGTAATGATGATGGACATACAACAAAGTGGTGTAGAGCAGATATTTCATAATCAAGCATGAACAAGAAAAGGAATAGGAACAGGAACATGAATATGGACATGAACATGAAGGAGAATATGAAAAGGAACAGGAACATGGACATGAACAGGAATTGTCAAAGAAATTATAAGGATCGGATGAGAAGGAAAGACGACAAAGGTAAAGATCATTTCTTACTGGGAGTAGAGATACTCCCACCCCAAAATTAACCATCTCAAGAGGAGGTGGGGGAGGGGCTAAGCTAAGAGACTCATTTTTAGCCCCGAGCCCCAAAGGTGACCCTTTGAAATTAATTTCAAAGGGGGAGAGATTTGATTAAGGGGGAGAAATTTGACTTAAGAAGAGAGCATTGAGTTAGGGAGACAAAAACAGGAAAAATATCAAGTTTTGGTAAAAATAATTTGGGTTGCCATCAATGTCAAAAGGGGGGGAGATATTATTTAAGAAGAGATCATTGAGTTAGGGGGAAATTTCCTAGGGGGAGCAAAACAAGAAAAAGGCCAAGTTTTGGTAAAAATAATTTGGGTCACCATCAATGAAAAAGGGGGAGATTGTTGGATATTTTTAGTAGATAAGTTGTCGTTCATGTCAAGAGTGAGTGGTCATTGATGTCAATATTTCAGCACCAGTCAATGGCAGTTTCACTGGGCAACATCAGTTTCAGGTTCTCCAATAAGTGCAAAAGGATAGTCCATTTTCAGTTGATCAAGATCTGGTTCCAGGAAGTCAGATGTGGTCCAAAGTGCAAAGAAGAATCCCAAGTGAATAATATTATAATATTTCTTTATAATATTATAGAGGGAATTTTAAATTAATTATAAACTAATTAATATAATTTTTATTATAAATTAATTTATTAATTAATTTACTTAACTTATAAGTTATTTAAATTAATTATTAATTAATTTTAAATAACCCTAAGGTGGGTTATTAAGTTGAAATTCAAAAATTTGAATTCGACATCAAGCGTCGACGTGGAGAGCAAATTAACCAAGTGTGTATAAAAGGGGGACTACCCCACCTTAGCAAAAGTCTCTTATGCCTTCGAATTAAATTTAATGCTATGTGAGCTTGTGTGAATCATGTTGTGCAACAAGAGGATTTTGTTTTTATTAAAGTGCTTAAAGGAGGTAAAAGGATTTCACCCACCAAGGAGGGAGCCCTAGTCACTAAGCACTGGTAGCATAGTTGGCAACCGTAGCATGAGCAAGATGTGAGGGCAGTGATTGGTGCAAGTTTGAATCCATGGGAGGATTATTTTTGTTTGGTGTTGAAACCGATGATGGTCGAAGGTTGAAAAGGAAGGAAGTCTTCCTTCCTTCACGTGAGCATCTATAGCCCACACGATAGGCATGAAAGCACTAAGGAACTTGGTGCTTAGGAAGACGATGGTTTGAATCATGCCGAAACCCTTTTGGGGAGAAATTCAAAGGTATGCATTAGTTAAGCACCAAAATTTTTGCAAGAATTAGTTGAGTTATTAAAAATTAATTTTTGCATAATTTATTTGGCTTGTAAGGTTTTAATGGGAGTTATAAGGTTGATGCAAAATAAATTTTATGGTGTTATTTGCATTAGTGTTTGAAAAGGGTAATAAGGTATTTTAGGAAGATTGTTTGAGTTTTTGTGGTTTTGGATATTATTTTAAGTTGGAGATTATAAGGTGTATCCAAATAATTATTTTTTCATGTATGATTTAATGATTATTAATTCCAAGAAGGAGCAATAAGGTGTTTTTGAGAAAGTGTTAAGAGTGATATTTTGTCATCTAACCATTGAAATTGGAAAGAAGGAAAATGTGATTGAGACATGTTTTCTAAGGCCACTTCTACACCAAACAAAAAGGTATAGGCACATCTTCTTAGTGAGTGATTGTTGAATGTTGTGAATGCAAAGTTGGAGTGAAAAGGATTATTTGGTAAGAATTGTTGAGTGTGTTTTGAATTAATGCTTCAAGGTTTTCTAGAATAAAGAGTTGTTGATAAAACCTTGTTTGATAAGCATTTTTGTTGAAGTGATTAGTTGAGTGAACTTGAACTAGGGTTTGCAAAGATCATGAGTATCATTGTTATGTGAATATTGTTTGATAAGCATTTTTTTTGAAGTAAATAAGTGAGTGAATAAATTGAACTAGGGTTTGCAAATATCATGAGTATCATTGTTATGTGAATATTGTTTGATAATCATTTTTGTTGAAGTAAGTAAGTGAGTGAGGAACTTGAACTAGGGTTTGCAAAATTAGGAGTATCATTGTTATGTGAGATTGATTTATAAGCATTGTTGGAAACATTTGAGTGAGTATTCTTATGCTTGGACTATGGTTTGTAAGCAAGGATTAATTCATTGAGTGATGGGTTGAGTAGAGTTGGTTGAGCCTAGTCAAGTGGATGTATTGTTGTGATAGGTCAAGTTATATGAAACAAATTGTTCTATATTCTGAATTGAGTTGAGAAAGAGATTGAGTGTTGATGAATGTGAAACATATTGAGTCTCTAAAAATTTTCTATATGTTTTTGTGGTAAAAAGAAAGATTGAAAGTGATTGAGCATTGTGGTGAATGTGAAGCATATTGAGTCTCTAAAAATTCTCTATAGTTTTTATGGTAAAAAGAGTGATTGAAAGTGATTGAGCATTGTGATGAATGTGAAGCATATTGAGTCTCTGAAAATTTTATTTATGTTTCTATGAGATTGGACAAGTTATAGTGTGGACTTGTTGAGTAGATTTGAGGTAAGTCTTAGAGAAGACTTGTGGATAGATTTGTGTGAGATTTTGTGGAATCTTACAATTCTTTTTGAGAATAGATATTGAGAGTAGATTTGGATAAGTTCTAATGAGGACTTATTGAGTAGATTTGGACAAGTTCTAGTGAGGACTTGTTGAGCATATTTGGACAAGTTCTATAGAGGAGTTGTAAACATATTAGTGTGAGATTTTGTGTAAGCTTACAAGGTAGATTTGAGACAAGTCTTTGAGAAGATGAGAGCAAATTTGATTGATTGATTTTTTTAGACCTTGGGTTAAGGTTTGGAGCAGATCTAGCAGAGTTGATTTGAGATTAAGTCAATATTTATGTTAAGGCTTGAGGAAAAATATTGAGGATAGATTTATGGTAGATCGAAGGACTGTTTTTAGTATATATCAAAGGACAAATATTTGAGGGTAGATTTTGGTGTAGATTTAAAGATAGGTTTGTGTCAGACCAGAGACAAATATTGAGCAGATTTGTGCTAGATCGAAGGACTATGTTTAGTGTGGTATTGATATAGAGATTTGAAGGTGATAGAGTATAGATGATGGTAGTATATATTGGATAGAGATCCATTAGCTAGGGTAGTGAGAATAGGTGTCTTCAGTGGATAGAAATCCATTAGCCAGAGCAGTGGGGGTAGTAGTTCTTCTAGAAGATAACTAGCTAGAGCTAAGGAGAAAGAGTTATCCTATGGATAAATATCCATAAACTTGATTTACGGATTAGTTTCTCCTTTGTAAGAGGTCCATTTGTAATAGGGAAAGGATTCCCTAGATATTTATTGAGAAAATTTTAGTGAAATATTTTCTTTGTGGAGTAGCCCACATTAGATGAACCACATTAAATTGGTGTCTCTATTGTGTGTGGTGATTTATGCATTGTTTTGATTATTGTTGTTGATATTGCTATCTATACATTGCATAATATTGATTGGTAAAGAAAAGTAAAAAGTGGTATTATACTATTCACCCCCCTCTCAGTATAAACTTGTGTTTCTCAAACCTTACCTTGGTTTCTTTAATTTTCCAACAATGGAAAATTTTTCAATGAGATCTCTTTCTTGGATCTCTATATCCTAATGCTTCTATCTACAATAGGACCTTCTGTAGTCCTATATTTTTTTTCAATCTTCCAATATTGGAAGTTCTTCAATGTGACCTCTTCTTGGGTCTTTTTCTTCAATCCAAATCTTGCAATAAGAACCTTCTTTATGGTTCTTATAAATATTCAATAAGGTATCCTTCTTGGACCTCCTTCAATGTCTACTTTTTTACAACAAGACTTAGACATAAATAATTAGATGTATTCAATGTTCCAGAAATAATAATCTTCATTAGCTATCTTAAAAACTAGTGAAATCAGATCTATATTAAATCCTAGTATTCATGGATTTTCCTTTCAACCTTATAGAGATATTCTATCCAAATAATATAAAATATTTTTTTATCAAGATTATCAATATGATCTCTTCTAAGTATCTCTTAATCAAGGTATGTCTTCAAGACCTGTAAAATTTCTTCTATTAGATTTTGCTCTTGGAATAGGTATATTCTCTTTTCAATATCAAGGTCTATCTTCAATACCTGTAAATGTTCTTCTATTTTGATTTTGCTCTTGGAATAGGTATATTATATTCTTATCAATATCAAGGTCTGTATTCAAGACCTATAAAATTTCTTCTATTTTGATTTTATTCCTAGAATAGGTATATTCTTAAATTTCACTACTTTTTCTTCAACATAGTGAGAAATGCTATCTTCTCTGGTTTCTCTTTCCAGAGGAATTTATTTATCTTCTCTGGTTATTTTCTAGAGATAATTTATTTATCTTATCTAGTTCCTTTTCCATAGGAAATTCTCTTTATCTTCTGTAGTTTACTTTTCTAAAGGAAATTCTCTTTATCGTATCTAGTTTACTTTTCCAGAGGAAATTCTCTTTATCTTCTCTGGTTTACTTTTACAAAGGAAATTATTTTTATATTTACTGGTCTCTTCTTAAACAGTTGAAATATTCTTTCTTCTGATCTATATAATGACTCTTGAGACTCTTTCAATTTCTATCTAGATCTACCGTAGCTCTGATACCACTATTAGTTTTTATGAGTAAATACACAAAATAATATTGCCTCAAGATCAATAATATAATTGCAACATAAAAGATATAATAATGTTGATTAATCAAGCATATAAATTCAGAATCTACTAGATAATAATTCAAATAATGCTAATTCCAAATACTCAAAAATACTCAAAACTTTTTATTGAATGAAGAGATCAAAATACATCATACTACATCACCTTCCATTGCTTACATAGGTGACTCTTTCTCCTTCGCCACATATATATTACATAAATACATCCATATATATAGAATGGAATGTCATATGGAGGTTTCTTTGGCCTCACTCTTTCTATGACTATTCATCTTCCTACTCTATTGACACATGTACATAGGGATAACTATGCATATTTACACTACCAAAATATCTTTGCACACTTATGCATTACATTGCATAAAGTAAATCCGAATATAAAACTCTTTTCCTAATCTATAGATGTACCCCTGATGGTACATTGGCATGTACCAAATAATGTAATATATTCCAGCATATCTCTCACTTTCATACTTGATTTTTAAAAAAGCTTCAAATTGTTATCAATAATAAATTATAGCTCATAACTCTTGTGCACCACAATGTGTGTCATTCGATCTATATAGTGGAATGTGAGTCAAGAGAACTCTTGGGAGCATATTTGCATATGAAACAATTCAAGTAGTTGGTTACTATTTCTCTAGTCTTGATAAACAATGGCACTACAATTTCATATGCAACTTTAGCCAATGTAGTTATGATACCTGTTGAGACATTTTTGATGAAATCCCAAGATGCAATAGTAAAAGTTTCTTTTGTAGATCCTACAATACCAAATAAGTTGATACTTATTACCGAACATGCTTTTTGGTTAAATAGACAAGCAATAGAAAATAAATGGAATGGAAAAAATGTGCTCACTCAAAGAGATATTATAATGATAGAGAAGAGATATATAATGATGATAATAGATGTACAAATTATAAATGACCCTACATGGGATCTATTCCTAACTAATATAGGTATTAGGTCTATGGAAAGTACTCCTTTCCCAAAAATATTATCCTTAAAGCATAGGAAGAGAGAGAGAGAGAAGAATCCACAAATGATTGGTTTTCTCAGTTAAGTTTCTTCCTTTGGTAAATTCTTCCACTTAAGTATTCCATAAGTTGTGTACAAAATAGGCTCTATTCCTCATTTTATGCATACTTAAAGGCTCAAGCATAGGAAAAATTCATCAAGAATGGGAATATTAGTTTGGATTGTTGAATGTGTGGCTAATATCTTCTTTAAATAAAGAAACACAAAATATAATGAATATGTTTTTGGTTTAGGAGATCTGAGGAATATGTGACTTGACTTTTTCTTTCAAAGATGAAATGGACCATATAAATTTCAACAAAACTAAGACTATTAGGTAAACTCTTGAGGCCACCAAGTTCAAAGACCATTCTAGGAATTAAGTTATAATAACAATAAGGGGTTTCCACCATTGTACCACAAAGTTAGAAAGATATCCAAAGATATATCACAAGCCTATGCTCAAACTGATTAAGCAAACACACGTAGTAGTATACTCTACCTTGTGAAGTCATAATGGAGGTCTGGATCACAAGGAGCAAGAAGCAAAGAAGAAAGATTAATTTGCATTAAATAGTACTCTCTATGATATTTATATCAAATTATATAGACAAAGCACCTATAGGACACTAGCATTTCACAATCATCATTGTCTTCTTGAAAAAGTGTAGAAATTACACTAAACTAGTATATCCACTTTGTCAAGCTATTATTTCCATAAAATTTCCCAAAGTTTGATATGCTACTAATAAATTTCCATTATAATGGATGATATTAGATACTTTAATGTGCTCTCAAATATGACACCATCATATAATTTTTTCTCACCTATGTTAGGAGAATATCTCTCAAATATGACACCATCATATAAATTTTTTTCAATATGATATCATATAGGATAAATGATGGCTTGAACTTGCCTAATTATGGAGATTGATCATCAAAAAACTCAGTAGAGACAATTGAATGATATAGTGTATCTATGATTCCCATGTCTGTTCTATGCACCATCTTATTGGATAAAGACAAGGTGAATACTTGGTATCATAAGCCTTAGTGTTCTCCTTAATAGATAATTAGGCCTCTTAAGCAAAAGTGCATCACCATTTTATCTCTACTTCCAATGGTTCAAATTTGTATGCTAGGACAGTGTCTTGATGCAATAAAAATATATGAAGTCCACCATCTTAACCCTATGCATTTTCTAGCACCAATCCTTCTATATTGCATTTGTTCTTTTAGTATCGCAAATATTCATCTTCTTTAGTTTAGCATACTGCAAGACACTTGACCATTCTAATACTGCAAGACACTTAAAAATTCTATTTCACTACATATTCTAGAGTCCACCACGATGGTTTTTTTTTTTATTTACATTTCTTCCTCTCCTACCAGATACTGAAGAACACAAGCTTATACTGAGAGGGGGGGGTGAACAGTATAAGACCTCTTTTTACTTTTTACTTTTTCCTTTATACTTCAAAATAGTAAAGCAATATACCCAAAGCAATATCAAAGCAATGCACAATATCATCCACAAAGTGACACCAATTTTAACGTGGTTCACCCGGAATGGTCAGGCTACGTCCACAAAACTTTTCTCTAAAAGTTATCTCAAAGTTCTTTGGGAATCCTTCCCAATTACAATGTTTATGAGCCTCGGCCCAAAGGAGATACCTTCCCCCAATCAGAATTTATGAGCCTCTGCTCAAAGGAGATACCTTCCCCCAATCTGAATTTATGAGCCTCTCCTCAAAGGAGATACCTTCCCCTCTATCTGAATTTATGAGCCTCTGCTCAAAGGAGATACCTTCCCCTCTGCTCTGAATTTATGAGCCTCTGCTCAAAGGAGATACCTTCCCCTCTGCTCTGGAAATGATCCCTCAGAAGATCAACTGCCTCTACCTCTTGCGAGCACGTGGAACTCCTTTCCATCGAAGACCTCCTGTCCTCAATGCTTAGCCTAAGAGACCTCTGCCTTCTATGATCACGTCCACAACAGCTCAACAACCTGTACCAAACACAGTCAGTCGGTCTAGTACAAGTCTTCCTCTGTCTGTCAGATCTGTCCAACACTTGAACAAATCAATCCTCTACACACAAGCCTTCTCAAAGACTTGCCAAATCTGTCCTCGGGTTCTTCTCAAAGAACCAGTGCTCCTCTGTCCTCAAGTTCTTTGATAGAACTATCAAAACTCAGCTCACAAGTCCTCTGCTAGGACCTGTCCAAATCTGCTCACAAGTCCCCATCGAAACCTGTCCAAAACTACTCACAAGTCCCCACCAAAACCTGTCCAAAACCTGCTCACAAGTCCCCACTAAAACCTGTCCAAAACCTGCTCACAAGTCCCCACCGGAACCTGTCCAAAACCTGCTCACAAGTCCCCACCGAAACCTGTCCAAAACCTCAGCAAGCTCACCAAGAAAAACTTTCTTAGTAGGAAATCACAAGGTGAATTGTTAGAGACCCAATGTGATTTGACAAACTCATAGAAGCATAAAGAGAATTGTTAGAGACTCAATATGTTCTATACTCAACTCCCAATCTCAAAACTCAACTCAAATCAACTCAGCTCAAACTCAATCTCAAATCTGAAAACTCAACTCAAACTCAATCTCAAATCTGAAAACTCAACTCAAACTCAATCTCAAATCTGAAAAACTCAACTCAAACTCAATCTCAAATCTAAAAACTCAACTCAAACTCAATCTCAAATCTGAAAAACTCAACTCAAACTCAATCTCAAATCTGAAAACTCAACTCAATATCTGAAATGGATAGGATAGAATGCTTTCTTTCAAGAACATGAAACTCCAACAATTGCCAACTATGCAAAGAATCACATAACAATGATACTCATGTTCTTTTCACCATCAATTAGGGCTTCAACAACAATGCTCATCAAACAAGGTTCAATCAACACCATTCAGCTCAAAACACAACCTTGAAGCATTTCACAATCAACATCAGAAAAGGAAACAAGTAGAACTCCTTTTCTCTCCAATATTGTTTGAACAAAAGCATCCACCAACTCAACTCACAATAGCACACACAACTTTTCAAATCATCAATAAAGGAGTAAGCTCAACACTTTAACCAAGTAAAGAATAGCTTGATTATTACCAATTTAATGAAAGCAAATATCAATCTCAAAGCTGCCCACTTAAGGTTTCACAACTTCACACAAGAAGCAATTGACCTTAAAACATCATGCTTTCATTTCCATAAACAACCAAAAGCACTCTCAACATTACAAGAAAGATTTAACCCTTATACACCTTATTTCTCCCTTATAGTCTTATCACAAATAAAATTTATCTCTCATAAGAATGCAATAAGAAATTTCAACAACATCTTCAAAAAGAATCTTTTATCAAAATACAAACAAGCTTTAAACTCCTTATAACTCCTAAGTTGTTTTTCCCTCTAACAAACTTCCTCCATCCGCAAAAACACTTAGCAAAAATTAATTTCGAAAATACCTTAGCCAACATCAAAAATCGCTATGGAGAAATTTGCGCACGAATTCTAACACCACCTGCTGCATCCACTTCACGACGAAAAACCCTTTCGCGATATTCGAACGCGGAACCTCCCGTTCGGGTAGCGCGCCAACAGCCTAGCCGCTATCGGTGCGCCAAAGGCACCCGGTGAGGTTTAAACCTCACGCTGTTAACCTTGATCCTTCTGCACCAGGGATAAAATGAAACCACAGTCCCTTCCTTTCCTCTACCATGACACGATGACAATAAAATTTACGACGGATTCGACAAACGGCGAGTGCAGACAAACGAACAACAGATCCACGAAAAATGACGAATACACAGACGAATTTACAGTGAGCAACTCCTTTCAAAATTTGGATGGGATCAATCTTTGTTTTCATCGAGGGAGATTTATATGCAATTTACCATAAGCTCTTTGACGTCGGCGAGGAGTTTAACACGTCGGCGGAGGTCTTGGCTAGCGCCCACAACTTAAAACATTTGCGCCATGGATTAGGAGAACCCATTGCAAATAATAATTTATTTATTTAAAAATAATTAAATGGAACCTTAACAAGGTTTTTAATTATTTAAATAAATACTTCCTCCTGGACCCAAATGCATTAAACCAATGCATCCACCTGTAATCTCTAAACCTGCCAACTTGGGGTTTGCAAAAGACCTTTGAAACTGTCATGCCGTAACCTTCATCAAAACAAATTATTTGACATCAAATCAAATTCCTTCAAGAGCTTCTTGACATCAATGACAACTTATACACTTGAGCAAAGGCAATGTACCCAAAGTACCCAAAATTGCCAACAATCTCCCCCTTTGTCATTGATGGCAAACCTTTCTTGAAAACACTTCTCAAGAGCCAAAACTGAAACCAATTGTGCTAACAACTGAGATAATGTGCCCACAACTGAGAATCTTCCTTTGAAGTTTTGCTCCCCCTGACTTGAAGCTTTCCTCTTCACTTTGAAGCTCTCCCCCTTACTCATATCTCTCCCCCTTTGTCATCAATGGCAAAGGGCCACCTTTGGGGCTCGGGACTAAGAATGAGCCTCTTAGCTTAGTCCCTCCCCCACCTCCTGATGAGGTGATTAATTCTAGGGTGGGAGTAAAACTCCCATTAGGCACTGATCATCATCAGCGTCTATAACTTCCTTGTCGGGCCTTCTCTTGAACTCTTTGTCCATATTCTTGTTCTTGTCACTATTCTTGTTCTTGTTCTCATCCCTGTTCTTGTCCATGCCTTGATCCTTGGACCTGATCATGCCACTGTTCTTGTTCTTGTATTCTAGAATTTCAGCTCTACACTGTCTGATTATGTGACCTTCATTGTTGCACTTGAAACACTTGACGATGTTGTTTCTCTGAGGTAAACCTGATCTTTGAATCCACCTGTTCTGACCAAACTTGTTCTGGCCAAACCTGTTCTGACCAAACCTGTTCTGACCAAACTTGTTCTGACCAAACCTATTTTGATCAAACTTGTTCCTGTTATTTACCTTGCAATAGACTGCCTTGTGCCCAAACTATTTACAAGAGTAGCAATACCCTTGAAAGAAACTAGCACTTCTAAAATTTTCATTTACCTTCTTCACTTGAGCCATGCAATGTGAAGCCATGTGACCAAACCTGTGACAAGCAAAACATCTGCCTTGAAACTTTCCTTTATTTGACCTCTTGGGTCCTGAAAACTTCTTCTTCTCATTCTGAATTCTGTTTTCTATTTCTGTGCATCTATCATTCAAGGACTCCTTTTCTGAAGTACTTTCCTCATCAGAACTCTCTTCCTTTTGGAGTCTCTTACTAGACTCTCCAACTTGTTCCTTGTGTGGCTTAACAAAACCAAGGCCTATTTTATCTATTGTCTTTCTTTGACCTTTGATGAGTGACTTAACCTTTTTGGAGCTATCTTGAAACCTGTAAAGCTTATCCTTGTACTCTTTAGTTTCCTCTTTCAAAGAAGCCATTTTCTGTTCTAACTCACTATACTCAAGAACCTTAGACTCTAACTCATCCTTGAGTTCTTGTGTCTTAGCTATAGAGAAGTCAAGACTTTCTATAAGATCATCTCTCTCCATACAACATTCATCTAACTTATCCTTGAGTCTAGCATTCTTCTTTCTTTCCTTTTTCAAAGCACTAAGAGCACTAATAAGTTCACCTTCAAGATCTACTTCACCTTCCTCTATATCTTCCTCTATTTGTTTGCTTTTTGAATCATCAA
This sequence comes from Wollemia nobilis, assembly GCA_028583015.1. Classification (NCBI taxonomy): domain Eukaryota; kingdom Viridiplantae; phylum Streptophyta; class Pinopsida; order Araucariales; family Araucariaceae; genus Wollemia; species Wollemia nobilis. Next base: position 2,042,283 of record JAQPPZ010016363.1, on the reverse strand, counting down.
AGCCTTTTTCAGATTTCTTATCACTAGAGGTGCTACCCTTTTCAAAAACCATACATGCATCTTCCTTATAGTTTTCTGAAGCATCCTCATACATACTAGAAACCAAATCATTATTTGTGCAATCATCCTCAAGGTGACCAAAATTTCCACATCTAAGACATTTCATGATAATGAATCTATGTTTCGGTTCTTCCTCTTTTTTCGATATGAACAACATCTCATTTTCATTATCACTTGAAGAACTTTCACTATCACTACTAGAACACTTACTTGCTTTGTCTAGGTAGAAACTCTTCTTGTGCTTGTGAGAATACCTCTTTCCTTGATTGTTGTGCTCATCTTTGATCTTCCTGTGATGCTTGTGCTTTTCAGAATCCTTGCTCTTAGAATCCTGTTTATCTTCATCACTTTCATTCTTGGGAATAGTAGAGTTAGTAGCATAATGACCAAACTTTCCACAATTGAAACATCTTATATTTTTCATACTTTTGTGTTTTCTAGAGAACTTGCCTTTCTTGCTGTAATATGCCTCTTCATCACTAGAAGACTCATCACTATCTTGAAGCTGTTTACCCTTGGATTCCTTGGTAGCCTTGAAAGCTGCCTCTTTCTTGACATCAACCTTCACTTGAGTTCTCAACTCAAATGCTGCAAGTATACTATGGAGCTCATCCTTTTTCAACTTATCCAAATCTTTAGCTTCCTCAATAGCAAAAATATTTTCACTAAATCTATTAGGAAGAGATCTTAAAATCTTATCACAAACATCATTTTCAGCAAGCTCAAGACCTAAGTCTTTCATGGAGTTAACAACCTCATCCATACGAAGCATGTAGTCACTAATATTTTCATCATCATTCATCTTGAGTTGTTCAAACATACCTTTGAAGTGTCTCAACTTGGCCTTTCTGACATTTGTATCACCTGTATGAACCACCTTCAACTGTTTCCACATTTCACTAGTTGTCTTGTAGTGAATCACTTTGGTGAGATCTGCTTTCTATAAGCCTTTCAGGATTGCATTCATTGCTTTTGAATTGCTGTGATGTAGGAGCCTTTCTTCTTTAGTATTAGGACCATGTACAGGAATAGTGTACTCATCTTCAATCACTTCCCATACCTCATTACCAAGTGCCATTAGATGAACCTTCATCCTTGCACTCCAAAGACCAAAATCTGACCCATCAAGAATAGGTGCTGCATTACTACTTGAATGATCCATTGTGTTCTTTACTAGCTTTTCCTTCAAGCTGTTAAACTTTTCGAAGGCACCTGCTCTGATACCAATTGAAGAACACAAGCTTATACTGAGAGGGGGGGTGAACAGTATAAGACCTCTTTTTACTTTTTCCTTTATACTTCAAAATAGTAAAGCAATATACCCAAAGCAATATCAAAGCAATGCACAATATCATCCACAAAGTGACACCAATTTTAACGTGGTTCACCCGGAATGGTTGGGCTACGTCCACAAAACTTTTCTCTAAAAGTTATCTCAAAGTTCTTTGGGAATCCTTCCCAATTACAATGTTTATGAGCCTCGGCCCAAAGGAGATACCTTCCCCCAATCAAAATTTATGAGCCTCTGCTCAAAGGAGATACCTTCCCCCAATCAAAATTTATGAGCCTCTTCTCAAAGGAGATACCTTCCCCTCTATCTGAATTTATGAGCCTTTGCTCAAAGGAGATACCTTCCCCTCTATCTCTAAATTTATGAGCCTCTGCTCAAAGGAGATACCTTCCCCTCTGCTCTGGAAATGATCCCTCAGAAGATCAACTGCCTCTACCTCTTGCTAGCATGTGGAACTCCTTTCCATCGAAGACCTCCTGTCCTCAATGCTTAGCCTAAGAGACCTCTGCCTTCTATGATCACGTCCACAGTAGCTCAACAATCTGTACCAAACACAGTCAGTCGGTCTAGTACAAGTCTTCCTTTGTCTCTCAGATCTGTCCAACACTTGAACAAATCAATCCTCTACACACAAGCCTTCTCAAAGACTTGCCAAATCTATCCTCAGGTTCTTCTCAAAGAACCAGTGCTCCTCTATCCTCAAGTTCTCTGATAGAACTATCAAAACTCAGCTCACAAGTCCTCTGCTAGGACCTGTCCAAATCTGCTCACAAGTCCCCACCGAAACCTGTCCAAAATTGCTCACAAGTCCCCATCGAAACCTGTCCAAAACCTGCTCACAAGTCCCCATCGAAACCTGTCCAAAACTACTCACAAGTCCCCACCAAAACCTGTCCAAAACTTGCTCACAAGTCCCCACCGAAACCTGTCCAAAACCTGCTCACAAGTCCCCACCGGAACCTGTCCAAAACCTCAGACAAGCTCACCAAGAAAAACTTTCTTAGTAGGAAATCACAAGGTGAATTGTTAGAGACCCAATGTGATTTGTCAAACTCATAGAAGCATAAAGAGAATTGTTAGAGACTCAATATGTTCTATACTCAACTCCCAATCTCAAAACTCAACTCAAATCAACTCAGCTCAAACTCAATCTCAAATCTGAAAACTCAACTCAAACTCAATCTCAAATCTGAAAACTCAACTCAAACTCAATCTCAAATTTGAAAAACTCAACTCAAACTCAATCTCAAATCTGAAAACTCAACTCAAACTCAATCTCAAATCTGAAAAACTCAACTCAAACTCAATCTCAAATCTGAAAACTCAACTCAATATCTGAAATGGATAGGATAGAATGCTTTCTTTCAAGAACATGAAACTCCAACAATTGCCAACTATGCAAAGAATCACATAACAATGATACTCATGTTCTTTTCACCATCAATTAGGGCTTCAACAACAATGCTCATCAAACAAGGTTCAATCAACACCATTCAGCTCAAAACACAACCTTGAAGCATTTCACAATCAACATCAGAAAAGGAAACAAGTAGAACTCCTTTTCTCTCCAATATTGTTTGAACAAAAGCATCCACCAACTCAACTCACAATAGCACACACAACTTTTCAAATCATCAATAAAGGAGTAAGCTCAACACTTTAACCAAGTAAAGAATAGCTTGATTATTACCAATTTAATGAAAGCAAATATCAATCTCAAAGCTGCCCACTTAAGGTTTCACAACTTCACACAAGAAGCAATTGACCTTAAAACATCATGCTTTCATTTCCATAAACAACCAAAAGCACTCTCAACATTACAAGAAAGATTTAACCCTTATACACCTTATTTCTCCCTTATAGTCTTATCACAAATAAAATTTATCTCTCATAAGAATGCAATAAGAAATTTCAACAACATCTTCAAAAAGAATCTTTTATCAAAATACAAACAAGCTTTAAACTCCTTATAACTCCTAAGTCTGTTTTTCCCTCTAACAAACTTCCTCCATCCGCAAAAACACTTAGCAAAAATTAATTTCAAAAATACCTTAGCCAACATCAAAAATCGCTATGGAGAAATTTGTGCATGAATTCTAACACCACCCGCTGCGTCCACTTCACGACGAAAAACCCTTTCGCGATATTCGAACGCGGAACCTCCCGTTCGGGTAGCGCGCCAACAGCCTAGCCGCTATCGGTGCGCCAAAGGCACCCGATGAGGTTTAAACCTCACACTGTTAACCTTGATCCTTCTACACCAGGGATAAAATGAAACCACAGTCCCTTCCTTTCCTCTACCGTGACACGACGACAATAAACTTTACGACGGATTCGACAAACGGCGAGTGCAGACAAACGAACAGCGGATCCACGAAAAATGGCGAATACACAGACGAATTTACAGCGAGCAACTCCTTTCAAAATTTGGATGGGATCAATCTTTGTTTTCGTCGAGGGAGATTTATATGCAATTTACCATAAGCTCTTTGACGTCGGCGAGGAGTTTAACACGTCGGCGGAGGTCTTGGCTAGCGCCCACAATGTTAAAACATTTGCGCCATGGATTAGGAGAACCCATTGCAAATAATAATTTATTTATTTAAAAATAATTAAATGGAACCTTAACAAGGTTTTTAATTATTTAAATAAATACTTCCTCCTGGACCCAAATGCATTAAACCAATGCATCCACCTGTAATCTCTAAACCTGCCAACTTGGGGTTTGCAAAAGACCTTTGAAACTGTCATGTCGTAACCTTCATCAAAACAAATTATTTGACATCAAATCAAATTCCTTCAAGAGCTTCTTGACATCAATGACAACTTATACACTTGAGCAAAGGCAATGTACCCAAAGTACCCAAAATTGCCAACAAATACTTATTTGAGGTACATTTAGTGTTGCTTCTTTGTTATTTTCCTTTTTTTTGTTAATTATTGTTATTGTTCTTTCTTTGATCTTGAAAGCCTCTTCCCTTGTATTATCCTTAATTACATGGTTGAACTACATATTCCTCTCAATATACTTTAATAATTCATGGATACTAGCACTTCTTATTTTCATTTGTTATCTGAGAAGTAATTATGGTGGCTTTAATATTGTACAATTTGTTTTTTCAAAATACATCTATAAAGTCATTAAAAAGACTTATTTTTGGATCTTGATTTGTTGTTGTTTATGTAACAAAGTTTAGCAAATATTAAAATCCATAAAATTTAAAATTCATTTAACTTGCAAGTAAAACAACATCATTAAATAAATTTAATGCATCCACTAAAAATTACTTTAGATTCAATTAAACTTATTCCTTGTTGGATAACTCCAATAAATAAATAAATTAGGAAAGTGAGTGCAAGAACAAGCATATATGTGTTGTAGCCCTTCAAATTTTGACTTTACAATTATTCAACTACCCTCTAGTGGAATTTAGGTGGCTCTATGCTTCTAGTGTTTGCAAATGAGAGATATTGTAGGTATTTTTTTCTTTTCATCATCAAATTTGTTATATGGGATTGGAATGAGCCCACCTGTATTCAATCATGACCATGTTACCATGGTATTTCAATAAAACATGTCATGGGTAATTATGCATATATCACGTAACAAGATTTGAATGTGGTTCTCTGCCTTGAAAATCCATTTTTTTACAATCTAAGCTCATGCCATTTGATAGATTTACATGGATTTTAAAGCTCAAATTGAATCTTCAACTTTATCATAAAAATTCCATGCACGAAATTAAATTTGTACTTCAAGTTTGACAAACTCAAATCAATATACAACAACCCTTTGCAAGTCGTAGAATGTATTAATTTCTATAATATTATAAATATATTTACATATTTTAATGAACTTTAAGTTTTTCAAAGCTCAAATTCAAACACAATACTTATGACTAAGTGTTTACCATTAATACTTTAACAGGGCACATTTTCACTAGTATGTTAATTCCCAAGAAACCTCTTGCATGTGACATCAAGTTATTAAAAATAATATCAACTTTGTACCTTTCCCATCAATTTTTATACTCCTGATGATTCATTAGATTTGACTCAAAGACATCAGCCTAGTCATTTATTACATACAACTTTCCTAGATTCTAATTTGTCTCAACACATATAGACTTTAGAAATATTAAATCCTTAAAAATTATTTAACCTAAAAAATTTGTAAGCATCTACATATAGGTATAGCAAGCATCATTGAGAATTATACTGCCAAATTAGGTTGGCTGATTGAAATTCATGAAGATATCAATTGAAACATGACCAAGTAGATCAATAAAATTTAGTTAGATGGTCATGCACTCTTATTTTACATGAATCTTGTTAAATTGAATGGTACTAGTGAACTCTTGGAATATTTTGGAGATAATAACATTGTGTGTTCTATTATAACTAGCTTTGATCATGCAGTCTTTGTAATATGATCCTTCAAGATACTACATTTACAATTAAGGAGATACAAATATTTTCTAGATTTCTTGGTTGTTCTATGTCCATCCCATTAACGTCTAATTTAGAGAAAAATTATTACCTGAATTTAGCTTTGACAAAAACATAATTTTGTGTCATGAACTCCTTCTAGCATTAATTGGTCATTTCACATACTTTTAGTTCTCATTTAATGGAGTCCATCATTATTATACTCTCTTAGTCCTCCCCACTTGTGTCTCTAAATAAATCTTATTCTTTCTTAATGTATGCCTTCATATCAATAACTAGATTTATTCTTTGTACTAATGACCACTACTCATCTAGCTCTCAACTTCTTTAGAAAATAATCCTTGTTCAAGTGAAAAAGAGCTTTTCAAACTAAATTCATATAATATACATTCTTTGTAATTCTTCTTCATTCTTTGTTTTTAAAAGGGATAAAACATATACCTTGTGACTTAAGGTGTTCTTATTTTATCCCATCCTTTAAACTCCATTGTAATAAGTCATACATTATTTGTGTGTGTGTGTGTTTACATGAGCAAAAGCATGCGCAAGCCTATAAAATTTTTCAAGTGTGATGGAGGAAAAAATGTGCACCATGTTGTGCTCATTATTTTACCATTTATTAATATCTTATCATATTCCAACATTTCAATTGTATTAGAAACATGTTCAATTAGAACCAATGGTATTTGTTGTTCTAATTTAGCTGATATATCTTTTATGTACCTCTAACATTTTGGTCACTTCTCAAACCAAATATGATACTTGTTCTTATTTTATTAAGTATAGATAGGAAACATTGATTTACAATAAAATGGCAACTCAAAATTCTTTTTACCTCAACAAAGTACTTTAAAATTCTCAAATCCTTAATTTTTAGAACCTTAATGAAAAATAGTACAACTGTAAACTTCAATTAACAAGCTAATTTTTGAACATAGAGGAGACATAACATGAAAATATTCCTAAAGTTCAAATGTTTGAGTAAATGATATATCATTAGCACAAAGTAAATCAATCCTACAAGCAACTAGAGATATTAGAGGGAAAATGAATAGAAAATCTTATTAGAAACTAGCATTTACAAATCATGTGGCCAAAGACTCTTATAAGAAAAGACCACTAAGACATGCACTTTTCAAAATACTTCAAACTTATGAAATTATCATATGGAAGATTTTCTGGAAATGATAACAAAAAGTTTGGATGCATGAAAAGGTGCACATTAGTGAATAAGAGCAAGAATATAAAATCCTCAACTAGAAATTTGCACATCTTTCTCTTCTCCTATTCATAGACCATCTTCTTGAATATTTTTAGTTTACTAAGAACTTTGTGCTTTCTACACCTGCTAAGTCTAGGGCAACATATTCTTGTGCAGATTCATTTAAGCACTATCCCTCAAGTGTGGCAGCAAATCCATTTTTCACCTCAAACAACTATGGTAATGCAATGAATAACCCTGTCTATCCTTTCCTTTATCCAATAAAAAAACCCAAATATCTTAATAAAAAAACCTTCACCAAATCTAAAATGATTATCATTGATAAATAAACCCCTCCCTCCACAAAATCCTAGCTCTATTTATCATATGCCCCTAAATTACCTCTTAAAAAATGAGAAATCAACCTTGATTCAAATATAACACTACAAAACCCACATCCTTAATAGCAAATCACCATTGAAAAAAAACCTCCTTCTAACAAAAAACCCTAAATCCATGTATCTAATAAAAATCCAAACCTAAATTAGACACCACCAAACCCACATCAAATCAACTCTCTAAAAATCACATCTGCCACAAAAAACCACCATACAAAAACTATATCTAGCAAATATACCACCAAATCAAAATAAACCTCCCTGTATAAAAAACAAAGAATCCCCAAATTTAACTCTAAATAGTAGTAAACCAACCCTGATCCAATTCTGCCACTACCAAACCCACATCAAATAAACTATCCATACCCACACCACCATTAAAAAACCTTCATCCACAATCCTATTTCGAGCCATTGAATAAACCACCATTGCATGGGAGAATTTAAGATATAAAAAAACAAGCAATCATATCCCTTCTTAGCTAGAATTTGATCCAAAACACTAAAATAAAAATAAAAAACATAGGCAAAACCAAGATTTACTCACCTCATAAACTATTATTGGAATAGATCAAAAACCCTAAAATATTGAGAGCCAAAAAAAGTAGCAGAGAATGCCCTAAAAAACCCCAACAATGATTTTAGTTGCAAAATGGGTGATTGAGAACTTGCAAATTCTCTTCTATTTCCTTAAAAAAAATTGTGTTTTATGCCCTCTCGAAGGCCTCATCCCTCTCACTTGTATAGAAATGGAGAACAACAGAGAATCAAATTGAGGTAAATTAAAGATCCACAATGAAATGAAATTCAAATTTTGCTGAATAAAGAAGCCAGTTGAGGGCGAAAAGCTTAATTTTATTTTTTAAAGGTAACCCTAAGAGGGCCGTTTAAAACCACCCTCTTAGGTCAACCTAAGATGGTAGTTTTAAATTTTCATCTTAGGTTTACCTAAGAAGGTGGTTTTAAACCACCCTCTTAGGGTCTATTAGAGCGGTTTTTTACCACCATAAAAAATAGCCTTATTTCAACCATCATTAAAGCCCTTTTTTGGTGTAGTGTTTGTAGAAAACTGTTAGTCTAAAAAGACTACCTTGATAGATAGCAGAATTTTATCACATGAGACCAGTGTTTCATTTTTGAGACATAAAGCACAAAAAATGACTAAGGCATGAGGAAGGTCACGATTTTGTGATGTGACGAGTTTTCGCTAGATCAGGGAAGAAGAGGAAGTTGCGACAGAAAAATATCGTGATTTCATGACATTACTGATTTTCACAAGAGAATAGTCCAAAGAGGCCAAAAAGTAAGAAGACATCGCGATTTCGCTGACATGATAGGTTTTCACCAGTAGGCAGCTAGAAAAGGCTAAAGTACAAGAAGATGTCACGATTTTGCGACATGATGAGTTTTCATTGACAAGTAGTCCCAAAGAGCCAGAGCACGAAGAAATGTCATGATTTCATGACATGATGGGTTTTTTCCAGAGAAGACATAATTAGGAATAAATAAACATACCTCCAAAATATTGTGTTAGTGACTGATGATGGATAGTGGAAAATATCAAATCCTAGATTTTTGCTATCAGATTTTATTTATTATTAGAAGCCATGTAAAACATATTGGAGCATGATTGTAGCCTGATTGCTTGTAATTGATTTTATGTCAGAATGTACTAATTATAAAGATACTCACCATAGGGTATATATAATAGTAAACACACCATGAAAAGGGGTCAAATCTTAGGCATTTACAAGACTAGATGTATGTACTCTGAATACAAGCAATAAAATTACACTTCTATTGGCTTCTAGTTCATAGTGTGCAAGTGTATGTATTAAATTTCTTTGCTTCTATTCATATTGTTGAGTTGTATATTGTATTTGTTCTAAAATATGGACTTATACATAATATAAATCATATTGTTGGAGTTGGAATTCGATACATATGTGTGTTAGATAGATATCTAAATCACACTTGGGAAATTTATGATTTCTACGTGAAGATAAGATAAATGCTTAAAATAATAGAGTATATGCACTCATCTTAGTTGTTGTCTAATATGTACCATAAGAAAGCTCTAGCCTCGACTATATTTCCCTCTCTTTCTGTAATGCTCTTTTTCCTTTTCTCATAAAAAATTATTAAGGAACAAGCCTCCTTTGGATATTAGACGAAAGATCCCAAGATCAAGTCCATCTACTCAATGTTGATAAAATCAAGGCACAAATAACAACCATAGGCAAATTTTATTCCAATAGTTTTTGGCACGCCCGATGGGACCCTAAATCCCACAGTATTCTATAAGGTTTGGTGTTTGTATTTGATCTTTTTAAATCTAAATCAAATCACCTAGTGACTCTATCCAAAGGTATAGACCTAAGAGATACCTTATCTATTTATCTGGTTAGAACTTATGATTATTTACCTATATGATAACCAAATCTAAAGCAAGAAACTCTGAAGAACCCATTGAGTTCTTCAAGTTACATCTTGGTAGCTTAAGAGTGCATCCAATTTTATCTGCTAGATAAAACCCACCTACTACCAGTATTACTACCCTTGTACCTATTGTTTTGCCTAGTCCTATTGTCAATACATATTCAAATATAACTACCAGTAGTTCTATAGTTTAGGCAAGTACATTCGCTACAATGGTTGCTCCTCCACTAGCTTATCTTACATGGAACCACATGGGTCCACTGAACCTGGTGGCCTAGAACCCGATTCCTTTTGCTGCTTTGAAGGCATTGCCTTCATATGATGGGATGGGAAAAATGACGTATGAACATTATTTAGATGTTGCAGCCTTGGCAGTGATTTACAACATCACTCAAGAAGATGTGATGATCAGGTTGCTGGTTATTTCATTAAAAGGAAAAATGCTCTATTGGTACAAAGCACTTCCTCCTCAATCCATTGCAACTTGGGTAGAACTCACTGGAAGACTGGTAGACGATTTCAATCAACATGCTACTTAGCTAGTTCAACATTATCAAAAAACATACTCAAGAGGAGATTGTTGATTTCAATATCTGATTTAGTCGTACCTGGGAAAGAGTGCCTATTGGATTGAAACCAACCACATAACAAGTGGTCTATTATTATTTAAGAGCTTTTTATTTTGATATCAGCATGATAATACAACAATCACAAATATTAACTTTCCCTACTATTTAACAAGAAGAATACAAAGTAGAGAAATATTTTATTGCTACTGGGAGATATCTGCCAAAAGCAATAATGCCAATTTTTCCTAATATTTCTCACACTCCCAATGCTAGTTCTTCTAGCTCTTCCCATTTTTAAAGCATGGATCTATCAAAATGGAATGGGCCACCATCCATTCTTGCAATACATATGACTCAAAATTCTCCAACATTACCTCCTATGCCTACTACTCCCGCACTATGCGCCACCTCCTCAACCAACCTAGGAAAATCAACTCTCTATTATACTGGACACAGTAAAAAATCTGGCAAATGATATGACATCAATGAAGAGAAGAGAGGCTGAGAGAAAATTTCAACCAATAAGGTTTCCTCAAATAATAAGAGATGCAGCTCAGTCAAGTAATAGAGGGCAGGAAAGATCAAATGTCATTTATGCAAATGAAGCTGAGGAGGCTGCAGTTCCTCCTACAAATTTTGATTACTGGTGTACCACATGTAATGATCCACATGGAGAAATTTCATGTATGATCCATCAGCATTACGTATAGAATGTAGCTATTGAGAAAGCAGAGAAAAACATGAAAGGTCATGTAAATATGATTAGAGAAACTGACCATAATTTCATGATGCCTATAGTAGAACAAGTTGCGGTTTTAACCAGATCAGGTAAAAAACCTTTGCAAGTGGATCCTCAAGAGCTTCAACCTCTAAGTTTTTCCCCAACTCCTAAAGCAACGCCCAAAAGAGATTCTTCCTATGAGAAAATACCTCAGGTTCCTGCCCAAATCCAAGGGCCAGAAGTATGTAAGGAGTTCATTCCACGGAAGGAAATTGAGACTCAAGATCAAGCTAAAGAGAGGTTAAGATTTCCCTCATTGACTAAGAGACAAAGAACAAAAGTGACTCAGGGATATAGAAATAGGTATGACACTTTCACCAAGGAAAGAGAAAAAAATGTTGAATCATCTGCATTCAACATAGTTGAAGAAATGAAAAAGACTCCCTCGAAGGCAAGCATGTATGATGCTCTTCAGTTCCTTGGTCAGATTGACCTCCTACAGGAATCTCTAAAGATGATGAAGAATAAAGGTAAAAACATATCCTATTCAAATACAATCCAAGAAAATCTAACATCTACCACTAGAAAAAATAGACCACCTCCTTTCTATTTATCTCTTCAAATGGAAGGGTGGGTTGTACACAACTGCATGATAGATTCAAGTGTTGCTACTATGGTGATACCCAAAGCAGTATGTGACATTATGGGGATGGAGTACACTAGGAGCAATCCAGGAGTCCTATAGTTGGATGGTACTCTAGTTAAGACTGTAGGAGTAATTAAAGACATTCCCATACAACTCCATAGGATGCCTCAAATGGTGGTCATACAAGAAGTAGTAGTGGTAGATTTAGCACCATACTTTGGTATGTGCTTATCTAGAGAATTCATAACAAATATAGGAGGATACCTATCCCTGGACTACTCACATTTAGAAATACCTTTCAAAGGTAGGAGGATCAAGATATTTAATGAGAAACCATCTACTTTTCATGTAGAAAATATAGGGGAAGCTAACTCCATAAATCTGATGATTGAAGAAATTGGAGAAGTGGATCTAATGGAAGAAACCTTAGAAGATCTTCAAGTAGAAGATCATTTTTCTCTAAAATATTTCAATGCCATGATAGAAATAGAAATGGGAAGTTATTCTATTGAAAAACCAAAGAAACAATTGGCACCCACTCCTAAAGAAGACAATTCTACTAGTCAACTTTGGAAGTTATTCTTCGATGGAGCTAGGTGTAAGAATGGAGTTGGTGCTAGAATTGTTTTGATTTCTCCCATAGGGAAGGAAATAATTTTCTCTTACAAGTTGACATGGAGTTGCACCAATAATGTGGTAGAGTATGAAGCACTTTGCCTAGGATTGAGGAAATCTGAGAAACTAGGGGTTAAATAGCTACTAATTTATGGAGATTTAGAACTTATCATGAATAAAGTCATGAGAAAATGTATCAGTAAACAACACTACTTAAAGGCTTATAGAAATAAAGTGTGGGACCTTTTATAAGCCTTTGAGGCTCTAAATATGAAGTCTATTCCTAGAGAACATAATACCCATGCAGATTTGTTGGCATCAGTGGGAGCTAATTTCTGTCCCATTAGCAATGTTATCCAAAAATCCAAAATGGTTAGACTCATATATAGACCCTCAGTGCTAGATAAAAATATCTTCTGGCAAGTTTTCAAAAACGACGAGCAAATATTAGATTTTTTAATCTATGAAATGAACTGCTCGAGCGGCAGGACGCTGCAAGATGAAGAAGAAGAAGGTTTGATTCAGTTAAAAAATAATCATATCCCCAAGGGAATTATCACCCTTGAGAGTCTTTTTGATAATAATGATAAGGCAATAGGTCGTAAAATAAAAGTTGATAAGCATCGGTATAAAGAAGTTGAGCTAGAACCAGGAAAATGATTAAAGTCAGAATTAGTTGTACAGTGGAAGAGTTGAACCAAATCAAGGAATTATGCAAGAAATTTCTAGATATTATAGCTTGGGTGTACAATGATCTAAAAGTGTACAAAAAGGAGATTATTCAACACACCATTGAATTAGAGGAAGGAGCCAAACCTTTCAGGAAAAAGCAAAGACCTATAAATCCAAAGATAGAAGCTCTGATGAAGCAAGAATTGTTAAAACTCCTTCAAGCTAAAATAGTGTATCCTATTAAACATTCTACCTGGGTGGCAAACTTGGTTCCAGTCAGGAAGAAAAATTGAGACATTAGATTATGTGTGGATTTCAAAAATTTGAATAGAGCCTCACTCAAGGATCATTATCCTCTCCTATATATTGACCCAATTTTACACATAGTTGTAGGGGCGGAAAGGTTCTCTTTGTTAGATGGTTTTTTAGGGTATAATTAGGTATGGGTTAGAGATGAAGATCAATACAAAACTACCTTTACCACAAAATAGGGAACATTTGCCTATCAAAGGATGCCTTTCGGCTTGTCTAATGCTAGAGCAACCTTCCAAAGGGCAATGGATGTGGATTTTGGTGAACTTGCTAATAAAATCATAGTCATCTACTTAGATGACATGACAATTTTTTCTCACCATAAAGAAGATCATATAACACACCTTGAGTAGGTGTTTGAAAAATGCAAGGAATTTGGGATATCTTTGAACCCAAAGAAATCCATATTCATCGTAGAATAAGGTATCCTACTTGGTCATGTCATCTCTAAAGCTGGATTAGCCATTGATCTTGATAGAGTGAAAGCACTTTTAGAACTTTCCCTACCAGTTAACAAGAAAGGCTTGCAATATTTCTTTGGAAAAATAAATTTTATGTGCAATTTTATTATAGATTTTGCACAAATTGTTAAGCCAATGACTGAATTGTTGAAAAAAGATGCACCTTTCAAATGGATAGATCTAAGGAAGGATGCTTTCAAGAAGATCCTAGAAGAAATAGCTCAAGCACCTATGTTGGTTAACCTTAACTACTCTTGAGGTTTTATTTTATATGTTGTTGGTGAACAAGAAATCTATGCTACAGTCCTCACATAGAAGGGGGTAGACAATGAAGAAAGACCCATAGCTTTTCTGAGTTCCACCATGCATGATCACGAAGAGAGATACAAATTTATCGAGAAGCAAGTGTATGCTGTCATGAAATCCTTGAACAAATTTAAACACTTTCTGTCATAGAGTAGGATCATCGTTTATGTGATTCATCCTGATGTCAGGAATTTTATAATACAAGGGGAACTTGGAAAAAAGAGAGCTGGTTGGGTGACTAGGATACAAGAATATGATGTAGAAATACATCCAACAAAAATAGTAAGAGGTAGAGCCCTGTGTCAAGAATTAGCCAAGCAGGTTGTAAATGATCATGTGGAGCACCAGAGTGTAATGGAAAATATAAAATTAGATCCAAGTCTGGAAAAGACTGATTGGATTGATGATCTTGTGAAGTACTTTCAGACTGGAATGTGCCCAGATAATCTGAATGCTTCAAAAAGAAGAAGGTATAGAGCACAAGCATTGAAGTACACCCTTCAATCATAAGGGTTGTACATAAAAAATATAGATGGTGTACTTTTGAAGTGCATAGGAGAAGATAAGAAACAAAAAGTGTTGAAAGAGTTTCATGGAGGTCTCTCTAGAGGACATTATTTAGGAAGATCCACTGCTTTGAAAATACTCAGAGCAGGTTGTTACTGGCCTTCTATTTTTTTAGACACTTACAAAGTAACTAAAAGTTGTGAGCAGTGTCAACGATATGTAGGGAGGAACAGAAATGCCCCTATGCCCTTAAAATCTATCCAAGTTGAAGAACCCTTCCAATAGTGGGGGTTAGATTTTGTTGGGATAATAGAACCTAATTCATCAGTTGGCCACAAGTATATACTTACTACCACAAACTATTTTACTAAATGGGTTGAAGCCATCCCTACAAAGAAATTTGATCAAGAAGTTGTAATCAAGTTTGTGGAAAGCTTGATTACAAGGTTTGGTGTACCATATTCACTAATTACAAATAATGGATCAGATTTCATCGAAGCTAAAATGATTGAGTTTACTAGAAGATATGGCATATATTTGAAGACCTCTTCCAATTACTATCCACAGGGTAATGGTCTAGCTGAGTCTACAAATAAAAATCTCCTCAGAATCCTAAAAAGAACATTAGAAGATAACAAGAGAAGCTGGTATTCCTTGATTAATCAAGCACTATGGGCTGAAAAGATTTCAATTAAGAAATCTATTAATACATCACCCTATTCTTTAGTCTATGGTAAAGAGGTTATTTTGCCTATACATATGGAAATACCAGCACTAAAGTTAATCAGATGAATGAAGAAGGAGATCAACCAATGGATGCCCGATTAATGCATCTTCTACAACTAGAAGAATAGAGGGAACAGACCTATAATCATCATCAGAGACATATGGTAGACATAGAAGGATGGTTCAATAAGAAGACTACCTTCAAAAAATTTAAGGTGGGGGACCTAGTTTTGAAATGGAACGTGAAAAAAGCTAAGCCAAGAAACCATGATAAATTTTATGCCTTTTGGGAAGGCCCTTTTGAAATAATTGTTGAAAGGCAATTTAATTCTTTTCAATTGAAAGATCAATAGGGTATGATTTTACCCATAACAATGAATGCTTTTCACTTAAAGCTCTATTTCAAATAGAGAAAAAGAAGGAATTTTATGTATAGTATGTACATTATAATAAGTTTGTAAATATTTCCCTAAGTTGTTTCCAGTTTATGAAAGGTTTTTGTCATCATCCCACAACCAACTAGAGTTTACCAGCAAGAAGAAGATAAAATTAAAAAGTGCTATATTGTCGGGTCTAATGGCTTAAATTTGAAAATGCCACGTAGTTTTCTAATGATTGGCGGGAAAGAACTGCTTTCGAGAATAGAAGAAGCCTCGATAAGTGTTATTTTCATTTAATAAGATTAATGGTCAGTTGTTGAAAGAAATTTAAAATTTGCCATGTGGCTTTTTGATGATTGGAAGAAAGGAACCGCCTTTGCAAATAGGAGAAGCTTTGGTAGATGTAACATTTATTTGTATACAGTGTATAATCATTGGCCAGATTTTTGAAACATTCAAAAAGGTGGCAGAAACAAGGTATAGAGGGATTCAAGAAAATCTAGCCCACCAACCGCAATTAATGCAAATCATGCATATCTATTCTAATTGATGAAAAAACCCTAATTTTACTCCTGAGTAAAATCTGCTATGCCACTTTCTATTCCTATTTATTTTTCCTAATTCAAGTTTCAGTTTAGACAAGATCAGTGTGATAGTCTCTCATGGCCCCAAAAAGGAATAATTAAAAAACAACAATGGTGGTTTCATCTTCTACACCTTCAACAGTAAGACGTGGAGAAGATATGGGTGAGAAATTTGTTGACAGGGATGCTAGAATCGGTGACACAATGGTAACATGGAAAGACCCAACAAAAATTCGAAGAGATATTGAATATAGAATGGCTACTGGCATTACTACGTCTTCTCCTACCACTTTTGATTTCCATTCGTTGCTATACTAGTATGTTTACATTCTTGTGCACCCTTGTCCTGAATTGATCAAAGCAATCGCAAGTTTTTATGATGAGAAAAATAAAGTTGTTAGGGATTACAAAGGGATATTGTTGTTTAATTAATTATGGAAGCTTTTATTTCTTCTTTTGCCACTAGATATGTACATGCCCTTGAGCCTAAGGCTTTTAACCCATACGACCAAGTGAAGTATTTTGTGTCATCTAAAAAGATGAAGAATTTTCTCAGTATACAACTAAAAAACCCACCTACCGGAGAAAATATGCCCAGAACCCCTATCCACCTGGCAGAGTTCAAAAACCCAAAATTATTTTCTATATTGGCTATGGTGGTCGGCTTGAAGACTGACGAGAGAGTTCATGGGTGGCAGATTGCTTTAGTCAATTGCCTATCAAACCCAAAAAATTATGACTCTTCAGTCATGGATAAAAGTGTTAGGCCTTTATTTTTTGACTGGCTAGGGTATCTTTTTAGAGAAATTAATGAAGGACTATCTACAATGAAGAAGGGGTCTTAATTTTCTTTCCATTTTTCTTTGTACTTAGTGTGGTTGTTCTTTTATTTTATGGCTAAGGAGCTAGATTTTATTTTTGTAAATGATAAATATGAAAAGGGGAGAACCTTACCAGTATATGAGTGGACCAATGTATTGCACAGAACATAATCATATTACGATTTTAATAGGGAATTTCTGGGTCCAGCTCTGAGAATAATGTATGGAGAAATCAGAATATTAACCCCAAAAGCTAAGAAATTTTTATAGAATAAACATGCAGAAGAGGGTGACTAGTTTATTCTCACCCAAGGGGTGGTCATTAGGTTATATGGGTTTTCTGGAAAACCTTTCTTACTCCCTCATTATGTTACTGATAAGTTGTTTGCATTGGAATATGTAAGACAAAATGAACAAATTAATGTCAAATATGGCACAAGTATAGGTAAAATTGGTACTTGTACTATATATTTTCAGTTTGAGGGTATTATTGTTTCTAAAAATGGTCAACATGAGCAGATTACTCAAACTCTGAGAGAATTGGGGTTAATTGAAATACCTTAGATATGGAAGTATAATCCTATAAATAGATTTGTAGAAAGATATGTAATTTTAAATAGAATTCCAATGAAGGTTTATCATGCATCCATAAGACATGATATTGAAGCCTATAGAAATAATAATGAAGATGATGCACTAGAATGGCATGTAGAAAGAATGCAACCATTGCCTCCTTGGCATGATTTTTATGAGCATGTAATGTATTACGACCCTAAGAACAATTCAAAACATGTGTTAGATGAAAACACCATTTCTAGAATGCAGAAGAAAGGAGTGGATTGGATGGTGGGTAAGATTCATGAATGGTGGACTATGAGGGTGCAAAAAAATATGATTGATTCAAGGTACCCTGTAAAAAATGATCTTGAATTTCATTAGTTATGATCATTATCATGAATTCCTGGTCAGGAGTTTTTCCTGTGAAGATACCTCCTAGCATTGGTGGCAGCAAGGAAGCAAGTCCTAAAGCTATGAAAAAATAGAATATTGACTAGGGAAAAGGTAATAAAGTTGTAGTTGAGCAACCATTAGCTCAAGCACAAACTAGGCTTAGAACTTCAAAGAAAAGGGCCACTGATGATGTCTTCACAAAAGAGCAAGGAAAAGCATATGGAAAAGCTGCTCAAATGATTTTGAAGATGGGATATGAGGGCAAAGGCCTAGGAAAAGAAGGGCAAGGGATCATTGAACCCTTACAAGCTGAAAGGATAGGAAAAAAACTTGGCACTAGGTGTTGATTCATCAAAAGGTAAAGCTGCAACTTCTAAAATTGTGAAGTTCGTTCCCCCTTCAAACTCAACTATAGAATCTGACGAAGAACCTCTTTGTATTAAGAGGAAGAGGCTAAAGTCTATAGACAAAAATAAAGAAAAAGAGAAACAAAATATTAAAAAAATTCCAAATGATGAGCAAATTGCTCAAGATAATGATATTGATAATATTGGAACTGCTCCAGATGGTGAGCAAACTGTTCAAAATAATGAAGATAATGTTCTAAATCTAGAGGTTACTGAACAAGAAAATGTTCGAATCAGAGCTATTGATGATCCAAATGACCTTGCTCAAAGAGGTCAAAATGTATCTATTTTCAAAGAAATTATGGTAAAAAAGGAGAATGTTGAACATAAAAGAGAACAATGTGGGAAAATTCCCCAAAATGTTGAAATTATAAATCTTGAAGAGGATACAGGCGATGAAAATAGGGTTGATGACAAAGAAAATGTAGAAATTCCTACACAGGATGAGGGTCAGGATTCTATCATGAATGAAAACAATAGAGATCATGAGGGAGAAGATGGAGATCAACAAGCGCTTCAGAAAGAAATAAGTATGGCTTCCCTATTCTCTCACTCTTTTCTCTCTACTCATTCCCAAAACAATTTTCCTTCCATTTCTAGTTCAAAGAAAGATATAATGTTCCCTTTGAATTCATGGTTTTCTTCCTCAGAACCAACATTATACTCCCAGATCCAATCTAAAGTTAATGCTGAATTGGTTCCAAATCCATTTCTCCCTAGCATTTGCATCCTAGCTATTAAATCAATATCTACTTCAGATGTTGAGAGTCATCCGACTCTTTCAAAATTAAAATATTTGAGAAAGGTGAACAAAAATACCTTAGACTGGTGGACATCTCATTCTGCTAGGGATTCCAAAACTCTAGCTCATATTCAAGAAATAATTGCTCTTGATCCCACCACCATGTAGAGGAAAAAGGTAAAATTAACACCTATATCAAAGAATTCTAAAGGAGAGATGACCATTGAAGATTATCAGGCAGAAGATACAGCTGAATACATTACCCAACTACACATGTCATATGAGTGGGGAAAAGCTCAGGCTCATTTTGGAACCATTTACTTGCATGGAGAATATTTCAAAGAAAAATTTGTTAAAGAACAAGGGGCCAAGAAATAATTAGAGTCAGTCCTGCAGGAATAGAAATTGATAGAAAAGGCCCTGAAGTTGGAAGTAAGGAAATGGGAAGATAAGTTTGGAGAAGATACTAATGAAGCAGCCAAATATAAAGAAAATTTGGAAGAGGTGGATGCACAAATTCAATCTCTAAATCTATAGGTTCAACAACTTCAGCAACAGATAATAGAAAAGCAGAGCACCCCATTTGGTCTTTCAAAAGAAAAAGTCAAAATGGTAAAAAAAGAGATGCTCGAAGATATATTGACACTAAGTCTCAAATCAAGGCCTATGTTATTGTACCTGGACAAGGTAAATGAGGTAATTGAAGTATTTAGTGAAGAACTAAAAGCTTCAGTAATATTCCTTCAAGAAAGATTAGATGCAACAACAAATATTCAAGTCTTATCAAAGAAAATTTCGGAGAGCGTCGCTGCTAAAATCTGAAGTGAAGCATGGTCTCAAGCCAAGATTGTGGCTAAAAGTTTCTTTAGGAGGTTTAAACTTGTAACTCAAGGTGATAAACTTCTTCAAGAGCTAGAATCTGAGGCCAAGGGATTAGTGAAGCATTTAAATATGGAAAACAAATGTGGACTTCCATATTTGTGGGATGATAATTCAAAATTTTTAAGCGAAGATGCGCTAACACTGTCCCTAAAAACTTTTATGGAAGATGAATCAGAGATAGAGAATTGGGAAGAACCTATAGAGGAAACACAAGTATTCTCTATGGTGCAGAACCTCACACAGATTAAGTCTTTTTTATAGGAGTTGATCCTAAGAAATAAGATAGTGTCCCATGATAAAGTGGAAGAATTATAGTATATATACCAATTGTTCATGGATTCTTCAGACCTAGAAGATGAATATTGGAAACAGGTTTTCCTTACTTACAATGAAGTAGTTGCTACAATAGAAAAACTAAAGAAATCCAAGCACGCAAACCAAAAGTAGTTGACAGAAGGAGGGACCAGTAGCCAACCATAACACAAGTTTGAAACTATTTGGGTTGTTAATGTATTTTTAGTAAAACATCCATAAGTTGTAAAAGGTATCTTGAAAAGGTAATGCTTTACTTGTTTAAATGCATTTTTCTTGAATATTATTTTCCAAAGTCTCCTCTTTTGTATTGTTTTTGACTTCGTTTCCCAATGGATGAAGGTCCTGGATTCTAATGTTTTTGCTAGCAAAATTTCCTGAAAGGTGCCAAGAATGTTAGTCTAAAAAGACTACCTTGATAGATAGCAGAGTTTTACCACATGAGACCAGTGTTTCATTTTTTAGACATAAAGCACAAAAAATGACTAAGGCATGAGGAAGGTCACGATTTCACGATGTGATGAGTTTTCACTAGATCAGGGAAGAAGAGGAAGTTGCATGCCAAAATGTCATGATTTTGCAACATTACTTATTTTCGCAAGAGAATAGTCCAAAGAGGCCAAAAAGTAAGAAGACATCACGATTTCATGACATGATAGGTTTTCGCCAGCATGCAGCTCGAAAAGGCTAAAGTACAAGAAGATGTCACGATTTCACGACATGATGAGTTTTCGTTGACAAGTAGTCCCAAAGAGCCAAAGCACAAAGAAATGTCATGATTTTGCGACATGATGGGTTTTCACCAATGAAGACATAATTAGGAATAAATAAACATACCTCCAAAAGCTTGTGTTAGTGATTGATGATGGACAGTGGAAAATATCAAATCCTAGATTTTTGCTATCAGATTTTTTTATTATTAGAAGCCATGTAAAACATATTGGAGCATGATTGTAGCCTGATTGCTTGTAATTGATTTTATGTTAGAATGTACTAATTATAAATATACTCACCATAGGGTATATATAAGGGTAAATGCACCATGAAAAGGGGTCATCTCTTAGGTATTTACAAGACTGGATGTATGTACTCTGAATACAAGCAATAAAATTACACTTCTATTGGATTTTGGTTCACAGTATGCAAGTGTATGTATTAACTTTCTTTGCTTCTATTCACATTGTTGAGTTGTATATTGTATTTGTTCTAAAATATGGACTTATACATAATATAAATCATATTGTGGAGTTGGAATTCGATACATATGTGTGTTAGATAGATATCTAAATCACACTGGGAAATTTATGATTTCTACGTGAAGATAAGATAAATGCTTAAAACAACAGAGTATATGCATTCATCTTAGTTGTTGTCTAATCTGTACCCTAAGAAAGCTCTAGCCTCGGCTATATTTCCCTCTCTTTCAGTGATAATGTTTTTCCTTTTCTCATAAAAAATCATTAAGGAACCAACCTCCTCTGGATATTAGATGGAAGATCCCAAGATCAAGTCCATCTACTCAATGTTGACAAAATCAAGGCGCAAATAAACAACCATAGGCAGATTTTATTCCAACAAAAACCTCTCAAAGAAGGGATTCCATGTTCAAAAGAAAATATTACTTCAGTACCATAGACTAAAGCATAATCTATTGTGCCTATAAGGGTTTGTACACTAGTATGATATGCCCATAAGGTAGGATATAGTTGCAAATGCCAAACTTGGTCAATTTGTGTTGACTAATTTTCTTAAGGAGTTTGATTAATGTCTTGTTAGAATATTTTGCTTGTCTACTTCCTTGAGTATAATAAGGTGATGATCATTTTTTTAATTTTATATTTGGCATAAATATTATAGAGTAGTTGATGAAGCTAACCTATACAATATTCATCATTGACAAAAGAGTATTGTAGAAAAATTCTCAAAGAAGGGATTTCAAGTTCAAAAGGAAAGACTACTTTAGTACCATAGACTAAATCATAAGGTGTTGCACTTATAGGGGTTTGTACACTAGTACGATATGCCCATAATGCAAGATATAGTTGCAAATACCAATCTTGGCCATTTATGTTGACTAATTTTCTTAAGGATTTTGATTAATGTCTTGTTAGACGATTTTGGTTATCTACGTCCTTGAAGATAATAAGGTGTTGATCATTTTTATTTTATTTTTTATATTTGGCATAAATCTTATGAAATTCTTTTTTATTTAATGGTGTACCATTATCTATGATTGGGAAAAATGGTATTCCATAACAACTAATTATTTGGTTCTTAATAAGTTTAGAAATTTGAATTTTAGTTATAGAAGATAAGGACATGGCTTCCACCCACTTGGTGAAATACTCAGTGGTACTTATAATGAAGTTATGTCCATCTGATAATTAAGGATTTAATTTTTCTATTATGTATAACACCCAAGTGGAGAAAGGCCAAGGAAATGTAATTGGTTGTAGTTCTTGCAAGGGAGAAGTGTAAAAACCTAAATCTAACCAACCTCGGAGAGAGAAATGTTTTTCTAATTTTCACTAAATATGTACCAATCAATATTTTAATCATAGAGACTTCATCACATTTCGAGTGCAAAATGTTGTAGACATCCATCGAGTGGATAGGAGTGGCAAGTCTCCCATAAATTCTCTATGGTTTACCTTTTACATCTCTATGGCTTAAAGGATGCCTATACATGGTCACCCCAATTCCTAACACTATTCGTAATGTAGAACAACTTGACCAAAGCGTAGGTATTAAACCTATCACAATATATCAGGAAAAGGGTTGCTAATTCATTTACTAATATAAGTCCTTTTATACTAGTACTTAGGTGTAAAGTCTCTTAGTTTACACATTACACCATGTGTAGAACCACAATGCTCAATTATCCCATCTCCATGATGGTTTAATTGAGATGACTATCGCTTTGCATGATATCGCCCACATGGACACCCAACATAATTTGGGGCTTCATCTCCAAATCCAATTTTCTAATAGGATCCAAACCTCCACAATTGAAAAAGAGGATTCAAGCTACTCCACATGAATCTAAAAATGGTATCGCATTCTATTCCATAGAAGAGTTCCAAATGACATGCTAAAGGATTACTTGTAATTTTAAGAAGTTATAGGAAGTAGAAGATGTAAATTTTAATGATGCAAATATCTTATATTTGTCCAACACAGTGCCTTAAAGATCTTTTTCTTTGAATCTTATTCTAAAGCATCTAGATCTCTTTTTTCCTTTCTTTCATTTTCTTAATAAGGTTCAAGGAGATAGTCCACTCAAGTAACGAATTTCTCAACCACCCAAAAATGATTCGTTCTTCCTTTTAATTAATCAATGCAAAGTCTTTTCATAATTGCCATTGTTTTTAATGCTCTTGATTTTCTAATGTTTATAAAGTATATATGTATATATTAATAATTCCACCTTATTAATATATATATATATATATAATTACTTTTACATTAGAAAATATTAATTATCAAAGCTAATTATCATTATTAATAAGTAAGACTTCTTAATATGTATATATAATTACTTTTACATTAGAAAATATAAATGATCATTGATAATTATCAATTTTAATAAGTTTACCTTATTAATATGTAACTCAAAATTAATAGATCCACCTTATTAATATTACTATAGCATTAAAATCTAATGTTCAAGGTAATATACCTTAATTATTAATAAGTTCATCTTATTAATATATCATCATAAGATACTTTTAATCTATTTCCATTAATAGCATTCTCATCACAAGAAGCAAACAACCACTAGTGCAGGGAAGATAAACACACAAACCCAAGCAAGATGGAGTAATGCACCACCATTCCTTATCTCTCCCATCTAGTGCACATAAGACTATTATGATAATTTCAAGGTTATCTACTTTTGTAGTGTAAGGAGTTTTTAGATGATAATGACTACCCACAAGCACAATTGCATAAATGCATAAATATAAACTACATGTGGTAACCACTTTTTACGCTGCGTACATCTTACCTTGGAGTCATTTGTCACATCATTTCCCTTTCAATATCTTGTTCCCAATGGTCAACTTTCTTGATAATCCATGAGAGAACTTGATCCTACACCCAAGCACAACATCAACAACACCATATCCATATAACATAAAATAATTCAAATGCATCGAAACTAAGTACTAAATCATCATTTCAATACAAAGTTTTTCTCATTAAAGAGTCCTGCCAAGGTGGGTCACAACATACCATCCCATTGGACTAAACATAGTCCTCAGTGTTTCTCCTACAATAAACATTACATACTATTCCCATTTTCAAATAAATAATACAAATATTTTCTCATCTCATCCACTTTTCCCAAGTGGTATTTTTCTTAGAATATTTGTCCCAACGGACCTTACATTGTTCTAAAGTTTAGTTCCTCATAATTTTGGAATGAAAATACAAATATTCATAGGTTTTATTTTAATCATAGAGGGATCAACTATTTGCAAATTTGAAACATTCCACACATGATCAAGATCAAAAATATATCTCCAAAGCAAGGATACATGGAAAGTGTCATGGATATTTGATAGGTTGGATGATAAAGTGAGACGATAGACTATTGAACTTATCTTCTCAGTAATCTCAAAGGGCCCAACATATTGATGACCCAACTTAGTTGACTTGGTGGCACTTTTCACTGGTTTAACTCTTAAGAATAATTTCTCTCTCATAGAGAATTCTCTAGGTGTTATTTTTAGATCAGCATAGATCTTCTGATGATTAATAATTTTCTTAAGCCTTTGCTTGATAATCATAAGTTTTTCCTCCATAACTTGAACCACATCTAGCGCTATGGCAATCTGATCCTCCAGATTATCCTAATATAGAGTATTTATGCATCTCTTGCCATACAAGGCTTCAATATTGGCCATACCCAAGGAATCACGATGCCCACTATTATATGTAAATTCCACCAGATAAAAAAGTCTTCCCATTAAGACTTTTGGTCCATGCAGTACATGTGAAGCATATCTTCTAGGACCTAGTTTACCCTATCAGTTTGACCATCTATTTTTATATGGTATGCAAAACTTATGTTTAGCTTTGTGACAATTGCATGATGAAGGACTTTCTAGAATTGTAAATTTAGAATCTCTATTCGAGATAATCACTTCAAGAAACCCATGCAACCTAAATATCTCTTTGAAAAATTTATTAGCCACCACTAGAGCATCATCCTTGGTGTCCCCAAGAATAAAATGTGAAACCTTGGTCAACTTATCAACCACAATGAGGATTGAGTCATGTTGGTACATATTCTTAGGTAGTTCCAAAATAAAATCCATTGATATGACCTACCATTTCTACATAGGTATGTGGGTATACATATCTTTCGAATACCTATGCTCAACGTTCACTTTTTGGTATTCCATGACTCTAGTGATAAAATCGGTGATATATTGCTTTATACCTAATCAATATAAGGTCTTTTTCATATTATCCCTCATATTAGCCCCTCTAGGGTGAGCAGAATAAGGATATTTATGTGCTTCTTACATGATCAATCTCCTTAAAACCACTAATATTTGGTATGACAACCTTGTCTTTAAAACACAAAAGCTCATCTTTTATACCAAAATCCTTGTTTTACCTAGGATTTCTTATCATATTTCTCGAATTTCATTGTAGTATTGATCATGTTATTTCTTTTTCTTGACTTGGTCCATCAGGTCTATGTGATTGTAGGTCAGAGCAACTATATACTTTTTTCTACTCAAGGCATCAATGACCTTGTTCTCCCTACCTTTAATATACTCTTGTATTGCCCAAATTTTTCGCACCCTTACCTTTAGGCTAAAGGATCTGTGCCCGAAAGGGGGATGCGATAAGGATGGGATAATACCTAAGACAGAGAGGCCATTTGAAGGTCGCACTTCTCAAGGGAGGGGTATAAGGGTGAATTTTTGATGGATGGTGGGGTTCACCAAGAAACTTTGAGTGGTAGTTTCCATGCCTAGGTTGAGAATGGGTTTGATTTGTTCATTTTATGTTCAATCATTCTGATTCCTAGGTTGGCAAAAATAAATCTAAGCTATTCTATATGAAATTTCTAGTTTATATGAAGACAACAAACATAAATGAATCCTAAATATAGAAAATATCTAAAATAGAGAAGAGTGCACTTGATTTTTGATGTCTGATGAAGATTCTAAAGCTTGTAGGAGTCCAGATCATCCCAGATATGATAGGATCATCTGTAATTATATAGAATTGTCCAGATCATCTGAGATCGGCCAAAATTGTCAACGACTTGTCAAAAACCTGCAATCATGAAAACAGACACCAAAAACCAAAAATACAATTGCAAGAATGATACAAAATGATAGAAATAAGAATATAAATGCTTAAATGATAAATCCAGATATCAAATCAAATGGGATGCAATGTTTTAATAATTTATTTTGAATTTTATCATGCAAATATGCTAAATGAGGTGAAATCCAAGATGTAGAACAAAAGTGAATTAATCTAATGCATAATTAAATAAGAAAAAGAGATAGAGAATGCAAACTCAAGGCTCTGATTGCCCCCAATCTAAACTGTAATCAAAATCATCCGCAATAATACGAGATCATTGCCGATATCGATAGGATCATTCGAAATTGTGGTTGAATCACCTACGACTATCTGAGATTCCTCCGGATGAAACACAGTGAGATCCTGCAATAAAACTTGAAAACACAAGTGCAAATGATGGGGGATAGGATGTTCTAACACAAAAAAAACTAAAGTTGCAGGGAAATGATCAGCTAGTGGGATAAACTAGGAAAATACCAAGTTTATATAGGATTAGGGGGATGTTAGGAGGTTGGGGATCATCCCAATCTAGGAGATATCCAACGTAGGAATCTCCAACCGCACAGACACGCTTCTGCCCGAGTTGGAGAGGTTGTTGAAACATAAGCTAATTATGAAAATTTGGTTTTGGGATGAAATCGTCTGGATGTTCTGTTCCAGATGAATTCGTTCAATTTGGGATGATATCATCAAATCAATGATGATATCATCCAACGGTCAAAACAACTTCTAAAAATGGCACAAAAAATGAGGTGAGCGGTTAACGGGCGGTTTCGGGGTTAAAATTCAATTTTTTTATCTTTTACTGATGGTTTAACTGCGCCAATTTTAGGGTGCTACATTTTGCCCCCTGTTTAGTGTATTTTCTAAATAAAATGTGTTAAATATGAGTTCTTCATGCTTTATGAGAAAACAAAAATTTATTCCATTTTTTAGACAACGATTCTAGGTCGAATCGTACAACTGTTTGCTATGGTGCCCCCTTTGAGTTTTTACCCAAATCGAACGTTCGAGGTAAAAGCGCAAAAAAGTAAAAATTAAAAAAATGTTGTTTTTAAATAAAAATAAGAAAAATAGGGTAAAACTCTAATTCATTTTTACTGTTCACTTTCGCTATATCAAAGCTCTACAGGTGAAATAGAGGAAACAGCACACAGATTGACAAAGGTCCGACACGGGTTGTGGGTAAGGATCTAAACCTAGTGTGTTATGTTTTTAGCTTGATTTGTTTAATTTTTTTGGGCATCGTAGCCATTTTTAGGCCGTCAACGACATCAGGACAAAATCATCCCAATTTGGCCGAAATCGTCCCTATGTCA
Source organism: Wollemia nobilis (assembly GCA_028583015.1). Taxonomy (NCBI): domain Eukaryota; kingdom Viridiplantae; phylum Streptophyta; class Pinopsida; order Araucariales; family Araucariaceae; genus Wollemia; species Wollemia nobilis. The sequence goes on along the minus strand of JAQPPZ010016363.1, from coordinate 2,014,180 downwards.
CCGATTTCGTCTAAGGACAAAATAAAAATAGGGGCGATCCCGTCCATAAGGGGCGATCCCCAAATTGAAGAATAGGAGATGATTTCATCCTATTAAGGATGATTTAACTAAATTTGGTACGATATCATCCAATAATGGGTGATATCATTTTTTTATGAGATGAAATTGATTTTAATGATTATGTATTAATGATTTTTGTTGTTTTATTGTTTATTTTGTAGAGGGGATTGCTAAAGAGTCGAGAGTGGAAATACGAGGGTATTAGGGATGACTTAGCCATGCTCGATCAGGCTAAGTGAGATGACTAGCAGAGGTCAAACTGTAGCATGTGGCAGAGATGCGACAAATTCCTACAGACATGGGGCTACTGACGACCCTAGTAGAGAGATGGTATCCGGAGTTGTCCTACTTTTGGCTATCGATAGGGGAGATGACTCCAACTCTAGAGTATGTATGGAGGATCTTGAGGATCCCCATACATGGGTAATTCATGACTCCTTCGGCCAATCAGGGCCACACCATTATGAGATTGTGCAATGACCCAAGATTCGCCTTGGAGAAGGGCAGAGTGAACATTGAGGCTTTGAGGCAGATGCTTAGGGCATATTGATTGACCGAGTTTTTGGTAGGGGTGGTGGGTGGCCTTCTTCTATGCCACCAGAGTGGATGCAGGTTATCGTGGCTCCTCTTAGATGTGGTCTGTGACATGAGAGACCATAGATATAGGTTTGCTTGGGGTAGCTTTGTATTATTCCTCTTGTATAGGATCCTTTACGGGGTCGTATACAAGGGAGGTCGATGTCTGGTGCTGACATCGCTACTACAGGTTTGGTGCTAGGAGCACATTGTGGTGCGGAGGTCGGTAGGGCTTCCACTAATAGGAGTTGATCGAGAAAGACCTCGGGTTTTCTATTGGTGGATCTAGAGAGGGTCACAATGGCGGATAGATCTGTCGATGTCCTAGAGGTTTCTAGACAATATCACCCCAGATAAGATCACCTGGAGACCATGGAGAGAGAATTCAAGGTGGGTAAAGGATGGACAAGATTTGGCTCACATCAGGCAAGTCATCTGGTTGAGGATAGAGTAGGGAGAGGTAGAGCTCCACCGCTATGACTGAGTTTTGAGGTAGTTTGGTCTACAGTATGGGATCCCTTATCTTAGGGATTATGAGTACACCCAGACTATGCGGGATAATACCACATTGAGCAGGGCTCCAGACATACAATGGTTCTGGTGTCAAGATGTTGATGATGCCCCCATTTAGCCAGTGGATTGGGATGACGCAGGAGTAGTATATGGGTATGATGCCTAGTATGTAGGCATCTTCCCTCCTCAAATGACAAGGGCATAGTGTTTGATGCATGTTGTAGTGCAACAGATGGAGAGGCAGTTCCAAGATGCCATCAATGCAATGAGGGGTCACAGAGGGAGGGATCAACGACGACCTCCTCAGGAGAGATGCCAGAGAGTACCGCATGCTCTGGAGAGACAGTAGCAGCCAAAGAGGAGGGAGAGACTCCCTTCTCAGCAGAGGGATATGCCACCATCACCTAATAAGGGAAAGGGTGTTGAGGTGGGGGAGAGCAACGAGATGGTGTCTCTTCAGGAAAAGAATGGCTTCCTACGATCTCAGGTGCAGACTCTTCAGGATGAGACGACATGGCTCAGGGCTTAGAGTGGAGGGGCGAGCATTTTGGAGCTGGTGTGGGCTATTGTATAGACTGCATTCTACCAGTTGTTGTACTATCATGCGGTTCCAGAGGAGCAGAGGATACCGCTACCAACTGGTATTATGGAGCTGATCAGGATGGGGTCATCGAGGACATCATCATGATCAACATCGAGGAACCACAACATAGGACAGGCTGTGATGGGACCACCTCCTCCACCTCAGGGTGGGAGAGGAGATGAAGTTGAGAGCTTGAGGTCTTCTCGAGGCTAGAGAACATTATACATAGACCATATATTTTTGATAGGATTGAGTATGCCAGGGTATAGATTGTGGCACCAATCCATTTTGATATGATGTATAGACTTCTTGATATATATATATATATATATATATATATATATATATATATATATATATATATATATATATATGTTATTTTTGTGATATGACTTGTGCATATGTTTTATGATGTTTTAATATTTTAATGGTTGATTGATTATTCATGTAATTATGTCATTGAAAATATTATAATTTTATGTCATACTATAAAATTTAAATGAAATAATCTGATGTAAACAGATTGGTTGTTGTGGTATGATTTGATGAAAAATAAAATGACTTCTAACAATAATTTCAAAGGACATTGTTGTTGTTACATGACCATTTCATGGAGTCGCCGCTCGCTAGGTCATCAAGCTAATCTCGGTATGAGAGAAATATTGCTAAAAGTAAAAGGGTGCTTAAGAGACTTTCTTAAGACTTTGTGTTGTGATGATGAAAATGATGATGGTGATGATTTATTTTCAGATTTCCATGAAAATATTATGCATGAAATATTAAAAATATGATTTTTGCTAGGCATAAAATTCCTAAGTGTGATAGAAATTTGAACAATTGCCTAGGAATTATACCATCGTCACAAAACTGAATGTTGACATAATGAAATGAAATAGAAAATTTTTCATTCTTTTTAAAGCACAATTGTATAACATAATGAATAAAGCCATATGTTTTTATGGATTAAATAAATGGGAAATAAAATTAGAACGATGGCTTGCGCTAGGCATAGAATTTTAGGTATAGACTTATACCATCATCGCAAAATCCAAAGAAGAAATTGATGTAATAGTTTTATTGCATAGTTGATTTTTGATTTTGAGATAAAAAATATAAAAATCAGGACTTGCACTAGGCATAAATTCCAATTTATATTTAGGAACTATACCATCGTTGCGAAAGTCAAAAATATATAAATGTGACTTTATTGCTAGATTTTTGAACATGCTTTGAAAGAAATTTTGGATTTTGAAAAAATGTATTTAATTGTTTTTATGCTAAGCCAATATTCTCAAGTAAGAAAATCAAATTATTCCAGAAGATTTGCATAAATATTTTAAATTGTCTCAAAGACAAAATTTAGATTTATAAGGAACCCCATGTGCATATGTGAGTTCATTGCCGATCTTGATCTATCATAATGATACAAAATCTCTCAAACACAAATGTGTGTGCAATTGTATTGTTCATTTACCAATTTTGAGCAAGATAATTTGATACAAGTAATTTGAATTAACCAAATGAGTGTTCGTTGACCATTATTTATATGCATGTAACCGTACCAAACTACTATGTAAGTCAGGTCATCAAGATCTAGTTGATCCATGAGCGGACATAGTTTTGTACAAAAGAAGGTCGCTAATGTGACAGACATATCACCATGCTAGGAGTTATCCAAGGCCAAGTAGGTTGGGCACAAACCACCTGTTATGGGGCTTACCTCACAGTTTTTGAATAATTGAGAATTCCAGGGATTCAAGCTCATTCACCCTTATTTTATTTCAAAGGGTAGGGGAAGGGATTTATTGCTTTTTGTTTTTTCTTTTCTTTTTCTCTTTTTTTTTTGTATTTTTGCTTGACATTGAGATAATGCTGAAATATTGCTAAGGTGGTAAAAAATGATACTGAAACAATGCTTCTTTTTCTCATGATTTTTCTTGACTTTCCTTTTTTTTTTTCTTCTTTATATACTAAGGATACTTGCTTAGATTAGCTGTAGAGCAAGGGATTTTTATTCTAGGTAGGGGTGAGCTTGTCCTTTTGTCATTTCTCAAAGATTCTAGACCATGTGCATGATAGCAGGGGAGACTTTTCACTCAAGATACCACTTCTACTATGTAGCATCGCTTTGAATTTGCAATGAAATCATTTTAATGTGAAAAGGTGTACTTGGTTCAAGTAAATAACAAGATCAGTTCTCTATGCTCGAAACTTTATTTAATTCATCTGTGGACTTCGATATAAGAGAGATTAATAATCATACAAAATAAGATCAAGATATTTATCCATGTGAGTGTGAAAGTGAGGGTTTCCAGATAAATGCTAATTTATCCAAAATAACTGAAAATATAACTGCAATACGTAAAGAATTAATAGGTGCAAAATAGAAGATTTTTTTGAGGATTTTGATGATTTTTATTTTTTTATATTTTGATTTTAATTTATGAATAGATAGAAAACATAATATTACTATTTTTGAAATTTTTATATGAATTACTAATATGAGACAATATGTATAATATATACAGTGACGAAATTACCAGATTTATGCATAATAGTGCTTAAGATGCATAATGTTCATAGGTTATTTAATATCTTTACCATCTAAGGTAGCTAATATGTTTTCTCTCGATCCAAATTTAGCAGTGATAATATATAGCCCAAGCCAGTTAGGCTCGAATTTTCCTTTAAGGTCTTTAGCTGCATTAGTATTTTTTTAATTTTCTTTTAAGACGAGGTCGTCGATCTCAAAGGATCGATGATGAACTTTCTTGAGATATGCTCATTTGAGCTTGTTCTGGTAGGCACGAAGATGCTCCAAAGCATTAATGTGCTTATCATATAGGAGTTCCAGCTGACTAAATCTGCCAGCATGATATTCATCTCCTACTTTAGTATCTTGAAGTAGCAGAGCCAAAGAAGGAACTTCTAATTCAAAGGGAAAAACAACTTCAGCGCCATAAACAAAAACAAAAGGTGAAGTGCCTGTGGGAGTATGAATGCTAGTTAGATAAGCCCAAAAATAATGATATAATTGAATGTACCAATCACGGCCAAATTTATTGACCAGTATTTTGAGGATTTTAATTGATGTTTTAGTAGATGCTTCTGCTTGGCCATTACCCTGAGGATAATAGGGAGTGGACCAACGATGTTGAATTTTATATTTTTGACATAGTTTCTTTACATATTTATTTTTGAAACAAGTTCCATTATCCGAGATGAGATTTGAAGGAATTATGAACCTACAAATAAGTTGATTAAGAATAAACTTGGAAACTTGCGTTCCAGTGCAAGAAGCTAAGGGCATAGTTTCGACCCACTTCGTAAAATACTCGGTGGTGGTTATGATGAATTTGTGTCCATCCAATGACACAGGATTTATTTTTTTGATGATTTCTAAGCCCCATTTTGAAAAGGACCAAGGATATGAAATTGCCTGTAGTTTTTATGCAGGCGCATGGACAAGTTCAATGTGTTTCTGGAACTTATCGCAATGGCGCACGTAATCATGTGCATCATTCTCCATGGCAGGCCATGTTAGTCTCACAATGACACTAAGAGGGGGGGTGAATCAGTGTAGCTCTTTAAACTTAAATTCACAACTCTTAAAATAGAAATAATGAAACCTTAAAACCAGATAAAGCAAGTATCACAAGAGAACATCACACAACACAAGATTTAACGAGGTTCACCAATGTGGCTACTCCTCAAAAATGACTGCTTGGACTACCATCCAAATCTAGCCTTTGCAAAGCACCAACTTTACAATCAATTTACCAGCACCCATTGGAAGGAGCACCAACCCCTTATTTATCTGCACCAATAGAAAGGAGCACCAACCCCTATTTTACCAGCACCAACTAGAAGGAGCACCAACCCCTGATGCCAAGCTACAACCTGGACTTCAATTTTGAATCTAGAAGTTTACCAAAAAAAATACCTTCGCTTTTACAAGACCCTGACTGGTCTATTGCTTACCCAAACTCTCTCACTGTTCACAGTACAGACACATCTTCTACGATCTACAGCCACACTACACCTTCTGCTTTCTCTACGCAATCACTTCGCACACTCTGCTTCGCTACAGTCGACCTTCATGATCGTCTTCTCCCTTTCATGCACTCTGCTCTACGTATTTTGCACTTAGCTCGATTCGACATGACTTGCTCTCTGCACTCTCCGATCGAACTTCGCACACTTCAACTTCTTCAAATCTCCAAACAACCCTCCTTTTATAACAGAATGTTTGAGATGAAAACCCTAATCTTAGTCGGTTGTAAATCCTAATCTTAGTCGGCTTTCATGACAACTATAAACCCTAATTTTAGTCGGCTGTTCATCGGTCTTCGTCGGCTTCAACTTAACCGCGAAAATACATGTCGCGATATCGCGACACTTTTTCTCTCTCTCTCTTTCTCTTTGCATCGGACCATGAAAATGCTACATGTCGCGATATCGCGACACTTTTTCTCCTTGCTCTTTCTCTTTGCTTTGGACCACGAAAATACAACATGTCACGATATCGCGACACTTTTTCTCCTTGCTCTTTCTCTTAGCTTTGGCCTACAAAAATACATGTCGCGATATCGTGACACTTTCACCTCTGTATGCTTTCTCTATTCTTTTATCGTGAAATCATGACACTTCTACTTTCGTACTTAGCTTCTTTGCTTTTGTCATGAAATCGTGACACTTCTGCCTTCGAAGTCTTCTTCTCTGCTTTTGTCATGAAATCGTGACACTTCTGCTTCCATACTTTACTTTTTGCTTTTGTCATGAAATCGTGACACTTCTGCTTCCGAAGTCTTGCTTTCTGCTTTTGTTGTGAAATCATGATAGTTCTGCTTTCGTACGCTTCCTCTCTTTCTTTTGTCACGAAAATGTGACATGTCGTGATATCACGACACTTTTGTTTCTCTGCAAGCCTGCCCTTCTTGAGTCGCAAAAATGCGACATTTCGTGATATCGCGACACTTTTGTTTCTCTTCTTGCTTGGCCTTTTTGAGTCATGAAAATGCGACATGTCGCGATATCGTGACACTTTTGTTTCTCTGCTAGCCTGCCCTTTTCGAGTAATGAAAATGCGACATGTCGCGATATCGTGACACTTTTCAAACTTACTTTCTCTCTCCTATTTTAGTCACGAAAATGCGACATGTCACGAAATCATGACACTTCTCCAACTTACTTTCTCTCTCCTATTTTAGTCACAAAAATGCGACATGTCATGAAATCATGACACTTTTCCAACTTACTTTCTCTCTCCTATTTTAGTCATGAAAATGTGACATGTCGCGACACTTTTCTTACTTGTTCTCTTTCTTCGAACTTGTCATGAAATCATGACACTTTTTCTTGCTTTCTCTTTTTCTTCCAACATGTCATGAAATCGCGATAGTTTTTCCACTTGCCTTTTTCTCTTCCAACATGTCATGAAATCATGATAGTTTTTTCTGCTTTCTCTTTCTCTTCCAACATGTCACAAAATCGCGATAGTTTTTCCACTTGCCTTTTTCTCTTCCAACATGTCACGAAATCGTGACAGTTTTTCCACTTGCCTTTTTCTCTTCCAACATGTCATGAAATCACGACAATTTTTCCACTTGCTTTTTCTCTTCCAACATGTCACAAAATCATGATAGTTTTTCTTGCCTGCTGTATATGTCGTGATATCACGACACTTTTCTTACTTGTCTTTTTCTTTGATCTTTTGCATATGGGCCACTTCGGTCTTCTTGGAAAATCATTGTACATACTCTGAATAACCTTTGAACTCCTGTCTTCCGCATCTGAATAGCTTTTGAACTTCCTATCCATTGCATCAACAGATCTATCCGACTGTGTTGACAACAATGACAATACTGTTGCTGCACCTTGCTCAACAATCTCCCCCTTTGGAATTGTTGGCAACACATGTGCAATTTCTTGTAACTCTTCTCCCCCTTTGACAATAATACCAAAGGGCTATTGCAGACTCCCCCTGAGTCCATGCACAACATTCTCAAGCAAAATTGATTACACTTAGCAAAAATCATGAATATGAGCAAAAAGATAATCAAATACTTAAATGCTCCCCCTGAGAATGTGATCCCTGTAGCTAGTCAATTCTTGGGAAGTGTGACCACTCCCAATTTATTACGAAGGTACTCAAAAACTTCCTTGGGCAATGGTTTTGTGAAGATATCTACTACTTGCTCTGTAGTTGGAACAAAATCCAACTTAACCTCACCTTCTGCAACTTTCTCCTTCAAAAAGTGATACCTGATAGCAATGTGTTTTGTGCATGAATGCATAACCGGATTCTTGGAGATGTTAATGGCACTGGTGTTATCACACTTAACTGATATTGGCTCACTGAAGTTAATACCAAGATCTTTCAGGGTTTGTTTCATCCACAATACCTACATACAACATGTTGTCACTGTAATATATTCTGCTTCTATTGTCGATAAAGAAACTGACTCTTGTTTCTTACTGTGCCATGCGACCAATCTGTCTCCAAGATAGAATGCACCTCCACTGGTACTCTTTCTATCATCGACACATCTTGCCCAATCTGCATCTGAATATGAAATAAGGGTGAAGTCTTTACCTTTTGGATACCATAACCCATACTCCATAGTACCCTTGAGGTACCGAAGAATCCTCTTCACTAATTTCACATGAGTCTCCTTGGGATTAGCCTGAAATCGTGCTACCATGCATATTGCCTGCAAAATATCTGGTCCTGTAGTTGTCAGGTACAGTAAGCTTCCAATCATAGATCTGTACATGGTTTGATCAACAGGTGGAGATTTGTCATCCTTGCTCAACTTGCAACCTATCGTCATGGGAGTGCTAACTGGCTTACAATCCTCCATTGTGAACTTTTTTAACATCTCTTTTACATATTTAACTTGAGAAATAAATATGCCCTTCTTACATTGATTAACTTGCAACCGGAGGAAATACGAAAGTTCACCAATCATTGACATTTCAAATTCTTTCTGCATCTTATTTGCTAAATCTTTACATGACTCATCTTTGTTGCTGCCAAATATGATATCATCTACGTATACAACAAGAACAATAAGATGCCCATTTTCTGTTTTGACATACAAATTACTATCCACCATACCTTTCTTAAACCTTTGTTGAGTGAGATAGTTGTCTAGCCTTGCATACCAGGCTCGAGGTGCCTGTTTTAAGCCATATAATGCTTTCTTCAACTTGCAAACCAAGTTGGGATCATCACCAAGTTGGAAACCATCTGGTTGCTCAATATAAACCTCTTCTTCAAGTTTCCCATTCAAAAATGCTGATTTCACATCCATTTGATAAACTTTGAAATTCTTGTAGACTGCTAAAGCTAGAAACATTCTAATTGCCTCTAGTCTAGCTACTGGTGCAAAAGTTTCCTCAAAGTCAATGCCTTCAACTTGTGCATAACCCTTACATACCAATCTTGCTTTATTTTTGACTACTTATCCGTCTTCATTCAATTTGTTTCGAAAAATCCATTTAGTCCCGATTATATTTTTATTTGCAAGTCTAGGTACTAACTCCCAAGTTTTGTTTTTCTCGATCTGATCTAATTCTTCATTTATTGCCTTCATCCAACTTTCATCTTTGCTTGCATCAACAATATTTTTGGGCTCAATGCTGGATAATAGAGAGTAGTTACTTACTACTCTTCTCCTTGTCTGAACACCAACTTTGGGGTCTCCAATTATTTGCTCTCTAGGATGATTTTTTTGCCAGTTGCCTATTTTGAATTTCTTATTTTCTTCCACTTCTGAATCACAACTTAAATCATCTGAGTCAATTTTTTGTATCTTTTCCATTTCATTTTCCTCATCTCCTTCAATAACCTCTTCATAAATTGGGTAGTTCATTTCATAGCTAATTACTCGTTCTCTACCTTCATCAAATTTAACATCGGCACTATCCACAATTTTCTTTAGCCTCTTGTTGTAGCATTTGTAAGCTTTGCTTCTTGGTGAATAACCAACAAAAATACCTTCATCCACTCTATCTTCAAACTTACCAAGATTATCTTCGAGTTCTTTTGATGTAGCACTTGCTGCCAAAAACTTTGAGGTATTTTGTTGTTGCCCTTTTACCGAACCACAACTCATAAGGAGTTTTGCTTTCATGTGTTCTCAGCATGTACCTATTTTGGATATACACCGTAGTATGGACTGCTTCTTTCCAAAATCTATCTGCTACTCTACTTTTAGCCAACATAGTCCGTGCCATTTCCTGCACTATCCTATTCTTTCTTTCTACCACTCCATTCTGTTGAGGTGTCCTGGCTGCTAAAAACTGTCTCCTAATACCATATTTTTCATAGTACTCTATAAACTCCTCTGAAATGAATTCTCCTCCTCTATCTGATCTTAAACATTTGATCCTCTTTCTTGTTTCATTCTCAACCTGGTTTTTGAAAATCTTGAACATATCAAAAGCTTCTGATTTATGCTTCAAGAAAAATATCCATGTCATTCTGGAATAGTCATCAATGCACAACATAAAATATTTGTCACCATTTATGCTTTGTGTTCTCATGGGTCCACATAAATCGGTGTGTATTAGTTCCAAAGGTTTGCTTGTGTAGTATTCTTTTGTTTTGAATGTGACTCTAGTTTGTTTCCCCTTTTGGCATGAAGCACAAATGTTGTTTGTAGGTTTGTTGATGGTGGGAATATCTCTCACTGCTCTTTTTGAGGTGATTTTTACTAGATTATCAAAACTGATATGCCCGAGTCTCTTGTGCCACAACCAATTTTCTTCTTCCTGTCCAATAAAACAAGCTCCTTTTGAAGTCTCTGAGAGCGTGTACAGGTTACCAGATGTCCTTGATCCAGTTGCTATCAATTTTCCACTGTTTGTTTTTCTGACTTCACAACCCTACTTCATAAAAACTACTTCATGACCTTTATCACAAATCTGACTTACGCTCAACAAGTTATGTTTCAAACCATCCACAAACAAGACTTCTTCTGACTTAATTTTTCCGTCACTAATTTTAAGTGAACCTTTGCCAACTATCTTAGCTCCATCATTATTTCCAAACTTTCTTGAACCACCTTCATATTTTTGTAACTTCTCAAATTTTTGTTTGTCACCTGTCATATGATTGGAGCATCCACTATCAAGTATCCATGGTACATATTTATTCTGTGCTTTGAATGTTGTTTGTACGATTAAGGATTCATTTTCTTCCTTAAGTTGCTCTTTTCCTTTCCACTCCGTTTTGATAGTAGTTTTGGGCTCTTGTTTTGCCTTTCCCTTATCGATAGTTTGTGCATGTTTTTCGGGAAGCTTTCTATTTTGTCTCATCCTATTTGGTTGAAATTTTCTTCCTTGAAACTGATTTGATGCAAATGTACTTCTACAGTTTATTGCAATGTGCCCAAAATTATGACGAGTTATAACATTCTACTGTATAATTCATGAGAGGAGAAAAAGCATTTCTACTTGGTGAAATTCCTTGGTCTTACATTATATTTGTAGTCTGAGATTTTATGTCCATAGCCATTGCATTTAAAATAGAAACCAGAAAAGGGATAATTGAACCTGGGTGATGGTCTTTGCCATGTTGTCGTAGGAGCCATAGGTCTTCTTCTTCTTTGATGTGTGACATTGGTGAATCCATCATTGTCAGTTCTCCTTTCGTGCCTGGCATTATTGCTTTCTTTTGCATGAGACATTTTTCCTTGATCAACCTTGTTTCTTATCTTCATTCTTTATGGATTCTACATTTCTGGCCTTTGATCCATTTGAAGATTCTCCTTCGATGAAACCCAGACCAAATTTGATGCCTGCAGGCCTTTGGTCATTTATAATCTTATCCAGCTTCATAGAACTTTCTTCGCGTTTGTGATAGCAACTAATTTTGTGATTCATCTCTTCTATCTATGTTCGTAAACCAACATTCTCTTCTTCTAGTTTGTAGCAATAATCTATTTTCATGGTAATTTGTACTTCGAGATCTTCAGATATTTTCTTGGATTCTTCTATCTGTACTTTCAGACTGGTTATGATTTCGTTTGCATCCTCAAGCCTTTTTGAAATTTTCTTATTCTTTTTCTTCTCTATTTTCCACTCTTCAAGTGTAGAGATCAACTCACCTTCTAGATCTACTTCAGCCTCAGGGTTTTCACCACATACTTTAGAGTTCACTCCTTCTTCCTTTTTTGATTGTACTTCTTCAAATGCCATGAAAAGAGCTTCACCACCTGCCATTGTGTTACTTCCAAGATCACCCTAGCCGGTTAAGCTTGTACAGGAACTTAGCTCTGATACCAATTGTTAGTCTCACAATGACACTGAGAGGGGGGGTGAATCAGTGTAGCTCTTTAAACTTAAATTCATAGCTCTTAAAATAGAAATAATGAAACCTTAAAACCAGATAAAGCAAGTATCACAAGAGAACATCACACAACACAAGATTTAACGAGGTTCACCAATGTGGCTACTCCTCAAAAATGACTGCTTGGACTACCATCCAAATCCAGCCTTTGCAAAGCACCAACTTTATAATCAATTTACTAGCACCCACTGGAAGGAGCACCAACCCCTTATTTATCTACACCAACAGAAAGGAGCACCAACCCCTATTTTACCAACACCAACTGGAAGGAGCACCAACCCCTGATGCCAAGCTGCAACCTGGACTTCAATTTTGAATCTAGAAGTTTACCAAAAGAAAATACCTTCACTTTTACAAGACCCTGACTGGTCTATTGCTTACCCAAACTTTCTCACTGTTCACAGTATAGACACATCTTCTGTGATCTATAGCCACACTGCGCCTTCTGCTTTCTCTACGCAATCACTTCACACACTCTGCTTCGCTACAGTCGACCTTCACGATCATCTTCTCCCTTTTGTGCACTCTGCTCTCTTTGCAAATTTTGCACTTAGCTCGATTCGACACGACTTGCTCTCTGCACTCTCTAACCGAACTTCGCACACTTCAACTTCCTCTCAAATCTCCAAACAGCCCTCCTTTTATAACATAATGTTTGAGATGAAAACCCTAATCTTAGTCGACTGTAAATCCTAATCTTAGTCGGCTTTCATGACAACTATAAACCCTAATTTTAGTCAATTGTTCATCGGTCTTCATCGGCTTCAACTTAACCACGAAAATACAACATGTCACGATATCGTGACACTTTTTCTCTCTCTCTCTTTCTCTTTGCATCGGACCATGAAAATGCTACATGTCGCGATATCGCGACACTTTTTTTCTCTTTGCTCTTTCTCTTTGCATCGGACCGCGAAAATACAACATGTCACGATATCGCGACACTTTTTCTCCTTGCTCTTTCTCTTAGCTTTGGCCCACGAAAATACAACATGTCGCGATATCACGACACTTTCACCTCCGTACGCTTTCTCTATTCTTTTGTCATGAAATTGTGACACTTCTACTTTCGTACTTAGCTTCTTTGCTTTTGTCATGAAATCATGACACTTCTGCCTTCGAAGTCTTCTTCTCTGCTTTTGTCATGAAATCGTGACACTTCTGCTTTTGTACTTTACTTTTGCTTTTGTCACGAAATCGTGACACTTCTGCTTCTGAAGTCTTGCTTTCTGCTTTTGTCATGAAATCGTGACAGTTTTGCTTTCGTACGCTTCCTCTCTTTCTTTTGTCGTGAAAATGCGACATGTCATGATATCGTGACACTTTTGTTTCTCTGCAAGCCTGCCCTTCTTTAGTCACTAAAATGCGACATGTCGCGATATCGTGACACTTTTCAAACTTACTTTCTCTCTCCTATTTTAGTCATGAAAATGCAACATGTCACGAAATCGTGACACTTCTCCAACTTACTTTCTCTCTCCTATTTTAGTCACAAAAATGCGACATGTCACGAAATCATGACACTTTTCCAACTTACTTTCTCTCTCCTATTTTAGTCATGAAAATGCGACATGTCACGAAATCGTGACACTTTTCTTACTTGTTCTCTTTCTTCGAACTTGTCGCGAAATCATGACACTTTTTCCTGCTTTCTCTTTTTCTTCCAACATGTCATAAAATTGTGACAGTTTTTCCACTTGCCTTTTTCTCTTCCAACATGTCGTGAAATCACGATAGTTTTTCCTGCTTTCTCTTTCTCTTCCAACATGTCGTGAAATCATGACAGTTTTTCCACTTGCCTTTTTCTCTTCCAACATGTCATGAAATCGCGACAGTTTTTCCACTTGCCTTTTTCTCTTCCAACATGTCACGAAATCATGACAGTTTTTCCACTTGCTTTTTCTCTCTCTTCCAACATGTCGCGAAATCGTGACAGTTTTTCCTGCTTTTTCTCTCTCCTTCAACATGTCGCGAAATCACGACAGTTTTTCTTGCTTTTTTCTCTCTTCCAACATGTCACGAAATCACGACAGTTTTTCTTGCCTGCTGTATATGTCGCAATATCGCGACACTTTTCTTACTTGTATTTTTCTTTGATCTTTTGCATATGGGCCACTTCGGTCTTCTTGGAAAATCACTGTACATACTCTGAATAACCTTTGAACTCCTATCTTCTGCATCTGAATATCTTTTGAACTTCCTGTCCACTGCATCAACAGATCTATCTGACTGTGTTGACAACAATGACAATACTGTTGTTGCACCTTGCTCAACGGCACAAAAATATCCTATCCTAAGGAGCTTCTTAGCAATGGCGCTACCACTAAAGTTTCCCCCACAAGATCCATCATGGGCTTTACTCAAAGCTGATCTAGACTCTTCTAGATTCAAACATCTTAATAGGATACCTTCAAAAGATCTTCTATATAACATATTTCCAATTATTATGAAGCGACTTGCTCGTCTACGTAATAATCGACACTGGTTTCTATTAAAACCTTCAGGGAAGGTTTCATTTTGAAGAAAATTGAGGATTTCAGTGTACCAAAGTTCAAGAATAGTTTTGTTGATTAGAAGCACGTCCAAAGGTTCCAAGCATGATTTAGTTGAATAGGGTTCCTTGAGTTGATGAATAATGATGGTAGCATATTCATCATCTAACTCCAAGGGTAAAAGAGATGCATCTGTGGCCATAGCGTCAATCGCATGATTGCTAGTTCTAGGAATAGCTTCCAAGGTAATTTGATCACATAAAGATATTAATTGTAATACATATGCTTTATATGGGTGCAATTTATCATATCTGTTCTGATAAACATCATTAATTTGATTTATAACAAGTTGAGAATCATCGAAAACAAATATATTTTTAATTTTTAGTGCCAGGGCTACTCGTAATCCAAGGATGAGAGCCTCATAGTTAGCAGTGTTATTAGTATAGGAAAACGTTAATTTAAAGGATAGAGGTATGATATGTTTTTGTGGAGATATCAAAATAATACTTGCACCAGCCCCACTCATGCATCGGGCTCTGTCAAAGTATAAGGACCATTGCTCTGAATGATCTGCCTCTAGTTTAAGGCATTCGTCAGGAAACTCAATGACAAGGGGATGGGTGGATTCTAAGGGTGCAACAGCTAATTGATCTGCTATGATTTGACCCTTAACAGACTTCTATCCTATAAATGTGAGTTCAAACTCCCTTAGCATAAGAACCCACTTTGCTATGTGACTAGATAAATAAGGTCGACTCATGAGATACCGCAAGGGATTGGATTTAGCAATAACGTATGTTTTCTTACTGAGCATATAATGGCATAGTTTTTGTGTAGAAAATACGACTGCTAGACATAACTTCTCTAATGCTGTGTAACGGGTTTCATAACTAATTAATTTTCTGCTAATGTAATAATTAGCATGCTATCTTTTCTCATCATCAAGTTGAGCTAACATAGTTCCTAAAGCAAAATCTGAAGCAAAAATATACAAGATAAATAGGCGATCAGGTTTAGGTGGCGAAAGTATAGGTGGGTTAAGAAGATATTTTTTTAGGAGTTCAAATGCTTCCTTACATTCATCATCCCAATGGAAAGAGACATCCTTCTTAAGTAGCTTAAGAAAGGGTCCAGTTTTATCCGCCAGCTTATCGATGAAGCAACGAATAGCTTGAAGCTTACCTTGTAGACTCCGTAATTCATATATATTTATAGATGCGGGCATATCAATGATAGTCATAATCTTGAGAGGGTCAATTTTGATGCCACGTAAAGAAACTATAACTCCAAATAATTTACCTGACTTAACTTTGAATATACATTTCACTGGATTCAATCGGATAAGATATTCCCTTAACCGATCAAATACTTTTCTCAAGTCATATAAATGGTTATCTTCTTTAGTAGAACGCACTATAATGTCATCTACATAATAATGTAGGATATCATGCATCATATCATGAAAGATATAAGTCATGGCTCATTGATATGTTGCACCTGCATTCTTCAAACCAAATGGCATCACTTTCCAATAGAAAGTCCCCCAAGGGGTAATAAAGGCTATTTTAGCCTGATCTTCAGGAGCTATCCTGATCTGATTATAACCAAAAAATCCATCCATTAAGGATATCATTCCAATACTAGCAGTAAAATCAATGATCTGATCCATATTGGGAAGGGGAAAATCATCTTTAGGGCATGCAACATTAATATCTCTAAAGTCTGTACAAACCCTAACCTTAGTAGCTTCTTTCTTTGTTACTGGAACTACATTCGAGATCCATTCAGCATAATCAATGGCCTGTATAACATTCAAGATTTTTTCTAACTCCCCTTTGACTAGTAAGGCAACTTTAGGATGCATTTTTCTAAGTTTTTGTTTAACAGGTTTAGCATCCGGGTGCACTACTAGGTGATGCATAACTATAGAAGGGTCTAATCCTGGCATATCTTCATATGTCCAAGCAAAGACATCTTCATATTATTTAAGAAATGCAATGTATTTATCCTATTTTTCTTGACTCAATTCTGATCCAATGTTGATTATGTGGGGGTTATCCTTGGTTCCAATGTTAATTTTTATGACATTTTCTACTTCCATGTGTAGATCTCTCTCAAAATTATGTGGGGCGGGTGAAACGCCCAATTCTTGTAATTCTTCCAAGGTTAGCTTGGATAATTCGTCTTGAGGAGTCATGGCATCAAGCTAGGCTATACTAGGTATAGAGCCATTAAAATAAAATCCATTATGTAATAATTTCTCAAAAGAGACATCGTGAAAGATGTCTCCCTCCAACTCATCATCGGATTCAGTGATCATCTCAGAATAAGCTATAGATAGCATATTACATGTGAATGTCTTATTCATTACACGTAAAGCATCGCGTTCATCTAAATAATCTTGGTAACATATAATATGGTCATCATCCCCAAATGGGAATGGCTGACCCTTACAAGAAAATAGGCCCACACCACATTGGGTGGGCCATGCTTCTACCTCAAAAGGTTATTTCATACCATTATAGAAATGTCCCAAGCCCTTCCCTTTATATCCCAATTTAAGCATTATAGGTTTGGATTTAATATACTCATTAGTAAAATAACATCAACCATATCCATCATAATGAGTTTTGATGTTTTTGGGTATTCTATCCTAGTCATATCCCTTATAAATAAAGGCACAACTCTCAACTTGGTAAATACTTCCCATAGGTTGTGGGAGGACCAAGGTACGAGGAGATGGTGGCAAATTATTTAAAATAAGGGAATCTTGCATAGAAGCATTCATTTCTTTCGATATAAGGATTTTAGATAGATCGGGTAAGATCTCGTCAGTGAGAGCATAAGAGGTAGAAGGAACATTCCTGTTGAGAAGCAACACACCCCCACTGAAAAATGAGATTCCATCCTTAGAAAACCCTGAACTTCCATTTTTGCAGCAGGGACCCTCTTGATCATTTTCAGGTTTTAAATCCAAATTTGCTTGCCTCCTTTTTAAAGTTGTGCTTTTTCTTGCATTCTAGCTGTGTTATCCAAGAATTCACTTTTTACATGCTAGAAATCATTCATGCTTAAGCCAAATCCTGCACCGGTACCGAGAAAAATGCTGAAAACAGTTGCATAAATTCATGAAAAATCAAACTTTCCATTTTTGGTAGTGTCGCGATATCGCGACACTTCCATTTTTGAAAATGTCGCGATATCGCGACAGGAAAATACAAATGCAGCTAAGTCGGAAAAACGTAGCGAAATCGCGACACTTTCCATTTTTGGAAGTGTCGCGATATCGCGACATTTCCATTTTTGGAAA
This sequence comes from Wollemia nobilis, assembly GCA_028583015.1. Lineage (NCBI taxonomy): Eukaryota > Viridiplantae > Streptophyta > Pinopsida > Araucariales > Araucariaceae > Wollemia > Wollemia nobilis. Next base: position 1,996,286 of record JAQPPZ010016363.1, on the reverse strand, counting down.
GTGTCACGAAATCGCTGCAGGATGAGGAGAGAGAAAGCCGGGGAGAAAAATGTCGCGAAATCGCGACATGTCGCATTTTCGCGGTAGGAGAGAGAAAGTGGGCTGAAGAATCAAAAATCCGCCAAGTCATTTTTGTGTAGCGAAATCGCGACACTTTCCATTTTTGGAAGTGTCGCGATATCGCGACATTTCCATTTTTGGAAAGTGTCGCAAAATCGCTGTCTGCCGGAGGAGAGAGAAGAAATCAGTACGGACCAGCGCGATTTCGCGACATGTCGCGAAATCGCGACATGTCCCATTTTCGCTGAGGATAAATGATAAATTGACCAAGTCCAAAAGTTGCAGCGATGCGCTGCATGTCTCAAAATCGCGGGCTAAAGGGTGCAGCGATGCGCTGCATGTTTCCAAGTCGAGAGGTAAAGTGGCAGCGATGCGCTGCATGTTTCGAAGGCAAAGGGTGAAAATGGTAGCGACGCGCTGCACGTTTCGAAGAAGTCTTGCAAGACAAGCATGTCGCGAAATCGTGACATGCTGGAGCAAAGTTGTACGGCCGCTAGCAGGAGGCGCGATTTCGTGACATGTCACGAAATCGTGACATGTCGCATTTTCGCGGCCGAGGGGAAGAAGCAGCGCGGTCAGGGACGACGCGATTTCGCGACATGTCGCGAAATCGTGACATGTCGCGGAATCGTGATGGAGAGAGAAAGTCCTCAAAGTTGACCAGAAGTGCATTCCAGCGAGAAACAGAAGGCTTCCTGGGGTAGCGACACGTGTCAAAGCGTGAGGCAGACAAGCAGAAGCCGACATGCAAGCTTATTTTGCGGTTTTTAATCTGTTTTAATGTTTTAAGCTTGGATTTAATGTTTATTAAAGAGCTAATATAATCTTTTTGTCTTTCATGCAGGATTCCATCTGGCACTTGCGGGACAACCGAGAAAGGCCATAAAGGCAAAGTTAAAGTGCAGATTTAATCAAGGACCGCCATGCTAGAAGAGAAGCTACCGGTGAGAACATTCAATGACAAATTTATTACAGACTTGATAGCATGAAGATAATTTCAACACAGGGATGGCTTTACGGAGATCAGATCTGAGAGAAGTGGTGACTCATCCGGCTCACCAGCAGAATTAATGGAGGCATTTATTTGCAGCTGCGGATGAATGCAAGTGGATTTAGATTTTATCTTCTCCATTTATGGCAGCTAACTGCACTGATTTGCCGAAGGGTTAAGTTCTATCCGGACTTTGATTTTAAATGGATTTTTATTGTAAAACCCGGGTCCTAGGGTTTAGATGTGATAATATTTGCAGTTATGAGAAGAAGATATTTCTGAAAAGATCAGGGTCTGTCCTGAGTCTATAAATACTTCTTCTCAATGTAATTGCGAGAGGCGGAGACTTAGAAATAAAAGGCTTATAAGCAATTTCTTGCAAATCTTGTGAAATCCTTTGTTTCTGGACTTGGAGTTGATGTGCTTTAGCTTTTCCGTGATAGCATGGCCAGGAGCCTAATATTTTGCAGAGTGTGATAAGTGTATCTTCTTTTGTTATCCGTTCCATTTAAAGTTTGTTAGATATATGCTGTAAATCTGACATTATCAAGTTTAAATATGTTGTTAGGCTTCAATTGTTCTCTTGTCTGCTAGGGGAAATTACAGATTTGAGGTGTAAGTTTGTTCTAATTGCTCTGTCTTCACTTGTGTGAGCTAGGTCATCGGTGAAAGATACCAGTTTTAACCAGCTGCCCTTGGATTTATAATTTTTTGCTAGATCTGTTCCACTCTGCCTTGTGCTCTTAGTTGAAAGTGATCTTAGACTGACTGGACACTTTCTTCTTTGATTTGTTCTATTGTGAAGCTGATAGCATAGATAAAATTGATAGTTTAGGGTTTTACAGTTGATGTTTGATAAACTTCTCTTTCTGCCCTACCCTACCCTCTCTTTGTTTTCGGTGAATGATCCATTTTTATTTTCTTTGTTTGTCTTTTATTTAAATCTGCTGACCCATGAGAGCTAGATCAAGAATTCAAGTTAAATCCGATAACAACTTTTGCAACTATCGAACAAGTTCAAGAACCCCCTGTAAGGTAACAGAGCGGTCCATATTGAAATCTATTCCAGAAGTGGAAAAGAGTGAATAGCCATTCGACCCAACTCTGTAACTCGCACCTTGGATAACCAGCTAGATCCTAAAGTGAGTGGGATCCGTCCCGTGGGTGTCTCCGGAGCTTCCTTGCTTCATCCTTCTCGGGGTGTGCATGAAAGCCGGACCAACACCTAATTGGCGCTAGAAGGAGGGCCTATGAACTCAGTTCAAGTATTGTAAGGGCATAACAACAACATTTGAAGGACCCACAGTGAACTCCGGACAGTTTTGTAAATTGTCAGTACAGTTTTGTAAATTGTCAGTGCAGTGTTTTAAATTTCCAAATTCAGGACCTGTTGAGAACTGCAAAGTTATAAGTGCTTGTGAAAGCTGGATTCTACATACAGGGTAACAAGGTCCCACCCCAAGCTGGAGAGCTCCTTGTCCCTGAATTAGAAACTCCGAGAAGAAGTAGCCACAGAAGAGCCACATCTCTATCACGATGACGGTTTATCACCATTGATAGTCACTCCAACCGAGCTCGGAATATCCTCGTTAATCCATTAGCTATGGCAAATTGGTTGGGCTCCACAGCCTTGAACATTCCGGGTATAGCCCATGACTTGCCCAGAAATCCAGAAAGATACCTCCCTAGGTATAAACATGATGGGACAAGAACTACAGAGGAACACTTAATTGCATTCAAGAATGCACTGAAGTTATTAAATGTACAGCATGAGGATGTTGCCTGCAGACTCTTCCCGTTCACTCTCCAGGAGGGAGCCTATGATTGGTTTCTAAATCTTACCAATGATTCCATCACCAGTTGGAATGACTTAGAAAAAGTCTTTGTGTCACAGTTCGGTGAAGTGATAGATCCCAGCATTTTATATCAGCAGTTTTCTAGCATCAAAAGAGAACTGAATGAGTCTATTAGATCCTATAATGTCGGATTCCAGAAAGCTTATGGTAGACTCATTGGCTATTATGTGCCTAATGCTTACCTGGCACTAGAGATTTTTAGGAATTCTTTAGATCCCATGACCTCTGTCTTCTTGAAGAGGGATGCCACTGTTACCAACTTGACTGAAGCTTATAAAGAAGCTTTAATCCTAGAAAGACAGTTGGGACCCCAACCTTTAAATATTCAACAAACTCCTCTGATCACTCAAGCTGCTCCTGTGTTCAATCCCATTCCACATCAGATGATGCTGCCAGTTTGTCAGACTTTACCATCAGCAGCACCAGTGGCTGCTGCACCTGTTGAGAATGTACAGAACCCGGTAAAAGAGGCTGACAATGCTAGGATTGAAGAAGTTTCAAAGATTGTTCAGAAGCTGGCCAATGATTTTTTGAGTTTTAAAAGGCAAACTTCTACTGGAGACAATCCCAACAGATATTCATACCAACCAAACAGATTTAACAAGCCCCCATATGAACCTAATAAAGATTACAAGGGTAAAGCTCATGATGTGAACATTTGTGACTTAGCCCTGCCCAACTGGTGCGAGAATTCATGCCACTTCTCAGCATGGGGAGTTAGATTGTGTGGAATTTTGCAATGCATTTGAAGCCTTGTCAGGAGATTTGATCTCCCCTGAAAATCAAAGAACTGCTGAGGGCCCAAGTTCATCTGGCCACAGTGCAGCCATGGTCCTGGATTCCTTTTCTTTCCCGGATGAATCTGAGAATGTAGTTGAAATGCCCATGGATGAAGTACAGGCTTTCCAACAGTACAGAAGAGATAACTACAACCTGAGAAACAGGAATCCTGAGCCTAATACCACATCAACTCCTCCTGACAATTCTCACAATATTCCTCCGGACCCCTCTCCAAGCAATAATCCACCTCCACCAAAGGGAGGAGCTCAAAGAGTACCAGATGTTGCTATTCCTCCACTTAACAAAGGATATAACATAGTGGAGGATATGAAAAAGATTAAGGCTAACATTACTTTGCATGAGTTGGCACAGATTTCGGAGCGGAGAGACAATCCGATAAAGACATACTGCGGCCTGCTTGCTAAACTCTGTGGATAAAGGGAAGAAAATAGCCAATGCCAATCCGGCCATGTACAAGGAAAAGACCGAAGTTCCCCCATTTTTACTTGATCGTCAAAATTTTTGGGAAGAATTTACATAATTGTTTGGTAGATTCAAGTGCATCTGCTAATGTCATGCCACTGGCAATTTGTCGAGTAGTTGGGGCTGACCCCAATGAAGTCTGAGAGGAGAGTTGTCCAATTGGACAAGTCAGAAGTTAAGGTTGTGGGAGAGCTGCAAAACATTCACATTCAATTGGCATCTGAGCCAAGGGCTCAACATAAGATCGAAATCCAAGTTGTGGATATCCCAGTGGGGTATGGAATGCTGTTGAGTAGGGATTGGTCTAAGTCTCTAAATGGATATCTGGAAACAGACTTTTCACACATGTGGTTGCCATGGAAGGGTGTGGCCAATCAATTGCGGGTTGACAGAGAACCCAGGTACAAGCACACGATTACAGAGTACAATGCTGCAAATGAAACTGTCAATGTTGCAGAAGTAGACATTGGAGTCTACAATTTAACAACTGGGCACCATAATAAATTTAACAAAGCTCATCCTGTACATACTAATGAAGTTTGGACACTTCATGTGGATGGAGCAAGATGTAAGTAGGGTTCTGGAACAGGGGCAGTCCTCAAAGGGCCTCAAAGTCAGACATTTTTTATGTCTTACCGCCTGCGGTTCCCATGTACTAATAATTTAGCAGAGTATGAAGCTCTGATTTTAGGTTTAAAATTTGCATTGGATAGAAATGTGAAAAACATTCAAGTTTTCACTGATTCAGAATTAGTGGCAAGCCAAGTCGGGGGTAAGTTTCGATGTAAAGCCTCTTATCTGAAGGGGTACAAGCACAGAGCCTGGGACCTGGTAGAAGGCTTTGATGCCTTTAACTTAACACATATACCCAGGGAACAAAATTCACATGCAGATGTCTTGGCATCTTCAGCTGCAAGTTTAAAGCCATTGGAAGATTTTAAGTGGGATAAGTTTTCAATTGAGTTAGTCCCCTGTCCTTCAGTTCCTAACAATATAGACAACTTTCAAGTTTTCTCAGATGATCAGCAGATTGTGAACTTCTTACAGAGTACCAATACCTTTGAGAATGCTATAATTGATGAGGGCCAAAGGGACACCCTGATGGAACAGTTAGATGATGACAGGGGAATCATGAGATTGAAGGACAACAGAATCCCAAAGGGAATGGTAGAGCTGGAGAGGCTATTCGATGTTGACAAGATCAGGCAAAGGGTGAATTCTGAGGATTATGTGGGCACCACAGACAATGAGACTGAAAATTTGAATGTAGGAACTGAAGAGGATCCAAGGAACATCAAGTTGGCAAAGGACTGTGATCCAGAGATAAAGAGAAATATGATTGATTTCCTGCACAAGTCCAAGGATGTAATGGCCTGGTCATACAAGGATTTAAAGGTATTTGATCCAAAAGTTTACACTCACATCATACCTTTGAAAGAATCTTGCAAGCCTTTCAGACAAAAACAGAGGCATGTTAATGCTCTGTTAGAACCCCTTATTCAGAAAGAAGTGGAGAAGCTCTTGAGTGCAGCAATTATTTTTCCTATCAGGCATTCTACTTGGGTGGCCAATCTGGTGCCAGTCAGGAAGAAGAATGGGGAGATCCGCCTGTGTGTGGATTTTAGGAATTTAAATAAGGCATCAAAAAAGGACAACTATCCCCTGCCTTCTATGGATGAAGTCCTGCAAATTGTTAATGGATCAGAGATGATGTCTTTCTTGGATGGCTTCTCAGGCTATAACCAGATATTGGTGGAGAAAGAAGACAGAATGAAGACTGCTTTTACAACCAAGTGGGGGACTTTTGCTTACAAGAGAATGCCATTTGGTTTAATAAATGCAGGAGCAACATTTCAGAGAGCAATGGACCATGCCTTCAAGGGGCTTATGGGCAAATGTATTGTAGTTTACATGGATGATCTAACAGTCTTTTCCAAATCTAAGTTTGACCATGTAAAGCATTTAGAGTCTGTGTTTAACAAGTGCAGGGAGTTTGGCATTTCTCTGAATCCAAAGAAATGCATATTTGGTGTAACAGAAGGCAAACTGCTTGGGCATTTGGTCACAAAGGATGGCATTTCTATGGATCCAGGCAGAGTTGAGGCCATATCTGGCATACCATTTCCCAACTCCAAGAAAGAGTTGAGATCATTCTTTGGAAAGATTAACTTTGTCAAAAAGTTTATCTCAGGCTTTGCAGAGATAGTTAAACCAATGAATGATATGTTAAAGCAAACTGCCCAGATTGCCTGGACCACTGAAGCTAAGACTGCTTTTCAAGAAATCAAGACAGCCATTAAACAAGCACCAGTCTTAGTAAGCCCAGATTTCAATGCAGATTTCTATCTGTACACTTTCTCTTCTGAACATACACTTGCTGCAGTGCTGACTCAACGGAGAGATACAGGAGAACATCCAATTGCTTTTAAGAGCACTAATTTGAAGGGAGCTGAACTGAAATATTCCCGTTTAGATAAACAGGCCTATGCTTTGGTAAGGGCAGTGAAACAGTTCAGACATTATATACTCAAAAGCAAAACTCATGCCATAGTGCCAGACCCAGCTGTGAAGTATCTTCTAAGTCAAAATGAGTTGGGTGAACTGAGGGGCAATTGGGTCACCAGGCTGCAAGAATATGACTTGGAGATTAGGCCTGCTAAACTGATCAGAGGACTTGGCTTGTCCAGGCACATTGCTGAAATACCTCTACAGCAAGAAGTTAATCAATTAAACTCTGAATCTGATGATTGGTATGGGGATATCATTCATCTGCTACAGTTTGGAGTTTGCCCATCCCATTTGAACAGAACTCAAAGGAGAGCATTAAAGTTAAAATCTGCTCACTATCTCCTCAAGGCAGGTACTCTGTACAGGGAGAATTATGCTGGCATCTTTCTAAGGTGCATTTCTCCCAGTGAAGTCAGTGAAATCATGGCTAGCTTTCATGAAAAACTAGGGGCAGGACATTCATCAGGATCTGCCACTGCACATAAGATACTGAGAGCAGGCTATTACTGGCCTACACTTTTTAAGAATGCACATCAACATGTCAGAACCTGTCATCAATGCCAGACTTTTGCAGCCAAAGAGGCAAACCGAGCTCTGCCATTGCAACCAGTTGTGATAAACAAACCTTTCATGCAGTGGGGACTTGATTTTGTGGGAGTCATTAACCCAAATTCCTCAGCAGGACATAAATATGTGCTGACAGCTACTGACTATTGCACAAGGTGGGTTGAAGCAGCAGCCACTACAAGAAGTACAGCCCAGGAAGTGATTGATTTTCTTGAATCAAATGTCATAACTAGATTTGGGGTTCCCCTAAATTTGGTCTACGATAATGGACCAGCCTTCCAATCATTGGAATTTGCAGATTGGGCATACCAGATGGGGATAGTTATCAGATTCTCATCCAACTACTACCCCCAAGGCAATGGATTGGCTGAGTCCACCAACAAGAACTTAATGAATGCCATCAAAAATTCTACAGTAGACAAACCCAGGGTAGTGGCATACATTGTTGAAATATGCACTGTGGGCTGACCGGATAACACACAAAGTCGCTCTTAAGACCTCTCCCTTTGTTTTGTTGTATGGTACCCAGCCAATTGTTCCCATCTCCTTGAAGTTGCCCACCTATCAGTTTGCCTTAGATTATTTTGAAGATCATGATGATGCTGAAGCCCGTGTTTTAGACCTCACTAACTTGCAGGATGAAAGACTCCAAGCCCTGGAGCACTTCAGCAGACACCAAGAAACTGTCAAACGGTGGTTTGACAAGAGGGCCAAAGTGAAGGCTTTCAGACTGGCTGACTTAGTGCTTCTATGGGACAAGGCCCATGAGAAGAAGGGTAAACACACAAAGTTGCAGCCACTGTGGATAGGCCCCTACCAAATTGCTGAAATATTGGGTAACAATGCTTTCCGCTTGCAAGACCTGGATGGTAATTTTTTGGACCTCCCTGTTAATGGCCAGTACTTGAAACATTATTTTTCCGCTGTTCCATCCAATGTATCATTTGAGTAAGCTATGAAGAAGTTGTAACATGTGTACATATTGTGAATAGCTCTCCCGATTTTATTTGCTTTAGTTCTTTATTGTAGTTCTTTTTCTTTGTTGTCTGTACAGTCTTCAGTTTTAGTTTTAGTCTTAGTTGCTTGTGCAGTTTTATTTGCAGTCTGTGCAGTTTTTATTCTATTTTGCTTTAAAGCCTGTGCCTGTCCTTGGAAGTCTGTACAAAGTCCTTTGGCTTCTGAAATAATCTGTCTTTTAACCTTTGCCTGAGCAATCAATGAAAAGTCAGCCTGCTAAAAATTGTTTTATTCTAAGCTGATCAATCCACAATCCAATGCCCATGGTCTTCATTATTCCAATTGAGATAGTCTGCTTACTCTGAACAGTAGAGCTATTTTGTTATTCAGGACAAAGGTAGAGAGATGATTGGATCTTGTGTCTTACTTGCCATAGTTGTTTTAATGATAGAAAAACTGCTATGTTGTTTAGTTGGAGGAACTCCCGGGGAATCCAAGAAAAGCTGGTTATAAGAGGGGACTATGGTTCATGCAATTATTTGGGTGTCACCAGAGGCTATCAGTGCCTAGACTGAAACAGTTCCGGATTGATCAAATGTTAAAAGAAAATTGTGATTTCCCTAAAAGCATCTCAGATATTGATATATTTCAGAGGGAGAGATAAAAAAAAAAAAAAAAAAAAGAGTTGAACAATTAAAAGAGGCAGCCAATATTAGATTCTGCCCTACAGTTGTAAATTTGGGTCGTGTAAATCTAAAGGGTAACTCTGTCTAGGCTGTAAAAGGCTAAACTAGTAAACAGAGCTCTACTCGGTTTCCCCTTTTACAATCTAGAAAAGTTGATTAATCCAAGTTTATCATTCAATTCAGTCATCCTTGAAGAAAGTTCTATACCCTTTGAAATTGCACATCAGAAATCTTCCTTGAAGTAATCCAGCCTAGTATGTCCTTGGGAAATTTTAACAGCTTGCAGTTAACAGTCAATTTATTGTGAAGAATGTCTGTGGCAAGGCATGATGCATGGTCTTTTTGTTTTGAAACCAGAGTCTTGGGTTCTAAAATAGTGCTACTATTTTACCCGTAGATATCGCCATTTGTTGAGAAGCAACACACCCCCACTGAAAAATGAGATTCCATCCTTAGAAAACTCTGAACTTCCATTTTTGCAGCAGGGACCCTCTTGATCATTTTCAGGTTTTAAATCCAAATTTGCTTGCCTCCTTTTTAAAGTTGTGCTTTTTCTTGCATTCTAGCTGTGTTATCCAAGAATTCACTTTTACATGCTAGAAATCATTCATGCTTAAGCCAAATCCTGCACCGGTACCGAGAAAAATCCTGAAAACAGTTGCATAAATTCATGAAAAATCAAACTTTCCATTTTTGGTAGTGTCGCGATATCGCGACACTTCCATTTTCAGAAATGTCGCGATATCGCGACAGGAAAATACAAATGCAGCTAAGTCGGAAAAACGTAGCGAAATCGCGACACTTTCCATTTTTGGAAGTGTCGCGATATCGCGACATTTCCATTTTTGGAAAGTGTCGCGAAATCGCTGCAGGATGAGGAGAGAGAAAGTCGGGGAGAAAAATGTCGCGAAATCGTGACATGTCGCATTTTCGCGGTAGGAGAGAGAAAGTGGGCTGAAGAATCAAAAATCCGCCAAGTCATTTTTGTGTAGCGAAATCGCGACACTTTCCATTTTTTGAAGTGTCGCGATATCGCGACATTTCCATTTTTGGAAAGTGTCACAAAATCGCTGTCTGCCGGAGGAGAGAGAAGAAATCAGTACGGACCAGCGCGATTTCGCGACATGTCGTGAAATCGTGACATGTCCCATTTTCGGTGAGGATAAATGATAAATTGACTAAGTCCAAAAGTTGCAGCGATGCGCTGCATGTCTCAAAATCGCGGGCTAAAGGGTGCAGCGTTGCGCTGCGTGTTTCCAAGTCGAGAGGTAAAGTGGCAGCGATGCGCTGCATGTTTCAAAGGCAAAGTAAGAAAATGGTAGCGATGCGCTGCACGTTTTGAAGAAGTCTTGCAAGACAAGCATGTCGCGAAATCGTGACATGCTGGAGCAAAATTGTACGATAGCTAGCAGGAGGCGCGATTTCGCGACATGTCACGAAATCGCGACATGTCACATTTTCGTGGCCGACAGGGAAGAAGCAGCGCGGTCGCCAGGAGACGTCACGATTTCGCGACATGTCACGAAATCGCGACATGTCATGTTTCCAAAAACCCATTTGGACATGTCGCAAAATCGCGACATGTCGCAGAATCACGGTAGGAGAGAGAAAGTCCTCAAAGTTGACCAGAAGTGCATTCCAGCGGGAAACAGAAGGCATCCTGGGGTAGCGACACGTGTCAAAGCGTGAGGCAGACAAGCAGAAGCCGACATGCAAGCTTATTTTGCGGTTTTTAATCTGTTTTAATGTTTTAAGCTTGGATTTAATGTTTATTAAAGAGCTAATTAATCTTTTTGTCTTTCATGCAGGATTCCATCTGGCACTTGCGGGACAACCGGGAAAGGCCATAAAGGCAAAGTTAAAGTGCGGATTTAGTCAAGGACCGCCATGCTAGAAGAGAAGCTGCCGGTGAGAGCATTCAATGACAAATTTATTGCAGACTTGATAGCATGAAGACAATTTCAACACAGGGATGGCTTTACGGAGATCAGATCTGAGAGAAGTGGTGACTCATCCGGCTCACCAACAGAATTAATGGAGGCATTTATTTGCAGCTGCGGATGAATGCAAGTGGATTTAGATTTTATCTTCTCCATTTATGGCAGCTAACTGCACTGATTTGCCGAAGGGTTAAGTTCTATCCGGACTTTGATTTTAAATGGATTTTTATTGTAAAACCCGGGTCCTAGGGTTTAGATGTGATAATATTTGCAGTTATGAGAAGAAGATATTTCTAAAAGATCAGGGTCTGTCCTGAGTCTATAAATACTTCTTCTCAATGTAATTGCGAGAGGCGGAGACTTAGAAATAAAAGGCTTATAAGCAATTTCTTGCAAATCTTGTGAAATCCTTTGTTTCTGGACTTGGAGTTGATGTGCTTTAGCTTTTCTGTGATAGCATGGCCAGGAGCCTAATATTTTGCAGAGTGTGATAAGTGTATCTTCTTTTGTTATCCGTTCCATTTAAATTTTGTTAGATATATGCTATAAATCTGACATTATCAAGTTTAAATATGTTGTTAGGCTTCAGTTGTTCTCTTGTCTGCTAGGGGAAATTACAGATTTGAGGTGTAAGTTTGTTCTAATTGCTCTGTCTTCACTGTGTGAGCTAGGCTGTCGGTGAAAGATACCAGTTTTAACCAGATGCCCTTGGATTTATAATTTTTTGCTAGATCTGTTCCACTCTGCCTTGTGCTCTTAGTTGAAAGTGATCTTAGACTGACTGGACACTTTCTTCTTTGATTTGTTCTGTTGTGAAGTTGATAGCATAGATAAAATTGATAGTTTAGGGTTTTACAGTTGATGTTTGATAAACTTCTCTTTCTGCCCTACCCTACCCTCTCTTTGTTTTCGGTGAATGATCCATTTTTATTTTCTTTGTTTGTCTTTTATTTAAATCTGCTGACCCATGAGAGCTAGATCAAGAATTCAAGTTAAATCTGATAAACAACTTTTGCAACTACTGAACAAGTTCAAGAACCCCCTATAAGGTAACAGAGCAGTCCATATTGAAATCTATTCCAGAAGTGGAAAAGAGTGAATAGCCATTCGACCCAACTCTGTAACTCGCACCTTGGATAACCAGCTAGATCCTAAAGTGAGTGGGATCCGTCCCGTGGGTGTCTCCGGAGCTTCCTTGCTTCATCCTTCCCGGGGTGTGCATGAAGGCCGGACCAACAATTCCCTACGTCTTTTGATGTGGAAAATATAAATTTTGTGGATGTAGACGGTGTATAGGAGTCGATAGATGGGTCTATTATAGGTATGGAAGTTATAGGAGTAGAATAAGAGACATTGGTTGTGGGATTAGGATCTTTCTTAGGTCCTAATGCAGTTTTTTTAGAAGATGGTTAAGCTATATGTGGAGGTGCAACTGATGGAGAAAAAGTAGATGATGTTGTGGGTGTGAGTTTCACACGTTTAGATGGATAATGAGAATTAGGATGTGTGGATGACAGAGCAGGGCAAAATTGAACTCTAATAGGTTTTTCCAAAGCACACATATCAAAGGGTCTTGGATCACCATGAATGGTAACCAACTGATTCTTAAATTCAAAATTAACACATTTATGTAAATTTTAGGGAACAGCTCGCATTACATTGATCCAAGGATGACCCAAGAGTATATTGTATGATGCAGGGCAATGTACAATGAACACAGTCATATCCAAGGTTCTTGGACCAACCTACAATGGAATGGTAATAACTCCACACGTTTCTTGTGTTTTGTCATTGAAAGCTTTTATGATCATATCAATTCTTTTCATTTCATCACTTCTAAACCCAAATATTTGGTAGAAGTCAAAAGTGTAGATATTTAAAGATGAACCATTATCAATAAAAACTCATTTGACTGCTACATCTCCAATTAAAGCAATAATATACAAGGGGTTATCTTTATGTAAACTATGTTGAGGTATGTCTCTATCTCGGAAGTCAATACAATCAACTTCATGAGTTATTATAGTATTGGCCATGGCTTCAGGTTGAATGTCTTGTGGTACCATCATCTGGTTTAATGTGAGCATTAATTCATCTTTATGTGTAGGAGAAGATCTTAAAAGGTCCAAGAGGGAAATTCTAGCTATAATATTTGATAATTGTTCATTAATATTATGAGGTTTAGGTTGAACATTAGGTGAATGATTCCATTTATTAGGAACCTTCAAAACAAATGGATTTGATCCACCATTCTGAATTTGATCTTGTTGATAATTTTGAGCCTTTTGTCTAGTAACAGCTCCGATGGTACCCACAATATTATTTTGCGGATGATGAATGGGTCTTGGTATAGCATTTATAGCTAGCTCATTAGAAAGTAATTGGTGAGACGATGCTCTAGTAGTAAATATTATTGGAAATGGCTCTTCTGGAACCATATAATTTGTGATGTGGTGAATAGGATCCAATTCATATTCAAAACTATTCGATTGATTTGATGTGATTTCCATATCACTCTTAGTATCTATTCTGTATCACTAAGATCAGGTATCTAAATATTATATAGAGGCCTGGTTGTAAGCACGGATAAAGTTGTGTCAAATATATATAGATCATGAGTAGGTAAATGCCCACTAATAGTTCCTACATATCGAGCAGGAGGAGGGACATTATGATGTTCAATTTTATTAGCCACCTCCTTACCATGTTTTGGTAAGGGATGTTGAAATATGTCTAATGACTGATTGGCATTTTGATTCTAGTTTTGTGGGGTGTTCCTTTGAACATTATTAGGAAGATTTTGTTTAGGTTGAAAGGCTTGCACCTCAATCTCATTGTTATCAATCAAGTCCTATATTTTATGTTTTAATATTTTACAAGAGTTGGTAGTGTGTCCAGGTCCTCTATGGAAGTCACAGTGTAAATCTGATCTGTATCCAGGTATAGTTGGATCATGTTCCAGGATATTTGGTAATTGAATCAAACCTCATTCTAATAATTATGGTAGAATAGTTGATAAAGGTTGATTTAACCTAGTAAATTCTCGAGGAGGTCTATCAGGAGGTTTCAGTACAAACTTCTTCATTGTCTTTGCAACATTAATATTAGAAATATTTTTGCTATCGGTGACTCCATCACCTACAACTTGTTTATTCTTATACTTATTTTTGGATGTTTTCTCATCGTATTTCTTGTTAAGTTGGCCTCTCCTAATGAGAGCATCTTTCACTCTTTAGGCTAAGTATATAGCCTGATCGAAGGTGGTCAAGGTAGCAGTTGATAATTCGTAGGATATTTGCTCTTGCAAATTATTAATAAAGATGTCCAACATCTCCCTATAAAATAACACAAAGTGCAATTTTCCTATCAACTGTCTCCACCTAGCTAGGAAATCAGCAAAGCATTCATCTTTGTCATGTTTTAAGTTATACAAATATTTAATGGTCACATGTCTTTCGATGTAGGCACTAAATTGATGAACAAAAGACTCAGCAGTTTCTTCGAAATTCCTCAAAGAATTAGTGGGTAATTGATAATACCACTCTAATGCCATTCCTCCCAAGCTTTTTGGGAACATTTTTAGTAATAACAAGTCATCATGTGATATATCATGACATGCTATCCTAAACATACGAATATGCTCTATGGGATCTTTGGTTCCTTTATATATGGTAAGAATATGCATAGGAAAATGTTTAGGATACGGTTGTGCTACGACTATAGGATCTAAAGGCTAACTACACATCTCTCGATAGTTGTATGAGGGATGGTAGGGATCTATCTGGTCCATGCGGGGAACGAGCTGTTTCACCATGGTTTCAAGATTACTAGTTTGTCCACCATATTGGTTCAGGGGGACATAGGTATGGGATATATGAGTGTATGATGGTGTGACATAAGGATTAGATGCTATATTGCTATTATGTAAAGTGTTGGTAGGAAGAGTATTATGGAGATTTGTAATAGTATTATGTTGTACCCAAGATTTTTGGTAATTAGTGTTTAGTTTTATTTTGGGTTTTTGTTGATTTGAGGCATGTTGATCAAGATTTTGGCAAAATAGAGCACTAAATTATGGTTTCTTTTGTGCAGGAATGACCCTAGGCTTGTTAACAGGCACTTTAGATGGTTGGGTAACCTGTTGTTGTTGTATGTTCTGAATCACAACTGCCATATCCAAATTGGATGGTCCAGCTTGATCACTCTTTTAATAAATAAAGGACAAGGGATTAGTGCGTGTTTGAAATACTTCTTCTAGAGTTGCTTGAGTGTCACTAATTCGATCCTTGTCCATATGGGTTGCTTTATTAAAAACACCAATATTAGTGTTAATGAACTTCCAAAATTGTTCCATATTCTCAAAAGTGATAGCTCCTCTTAGAGACATTTTAGGGGATGAGGATCCTTCCTCTCTAATAGTTTCTTCTTGTTCATTTCCTACAACAAGCTCTTCTTCTTGCTGGTCTAGGGTTCCTTCTTCTAGAAATTGGTCCTCAGGAGGGACATTTTGGTCAGTTAATGGTCTTCCTAACCAATCTTCATCCTCTTTGGTTTGTTTTCCATTCCTTATTCTAGGCATTGTGCTAAAATTAGGTTTTAGCAAATATATATACTTATATATATATATATATATATATATATATATATATATATATATATATATATATATATATATATATATATATATATATATGCAGTAGGGTTGAGAGGTATATATTTTAACTATATACCTACTATAATACTTTAAAAGGAAAATGTTTTTTTTTTTTTGTGTGATTATATTATTATTTTGTGAGAATAAAAATAACAAACAACATGCTAGTTGCAAGAAATAACAATAGTAAAAAGAATGACTTAGTTTTCTATGTATAGTTTATGGATATCATTGATAGGGTCAAGTTCATCAGGAGTCATGAAATGCTCCTTTTCAAATTGGAAGTGGTTTTTCAAGAATTTGACAAAGTGTGCTATGGTAATATGATCTAATTCAGACTCTGACATGTAAAAATAAATTTCATGGAAATACTCTCGATACAACATAGCTCTAGGAACTCTATTCCATATTTTTCTATTCGTAAGAACGACTTCTTGATCCTCTATACAAGATAGAAATTTATGCACTACAACTGCATTCTCAAGGTATTCCTCAAAGGTGTATAATTCAGAAGATACAAGTGCTCTTTTATATTCTAACCACCTATGGCAAGCTCTCTGAAGTTCATGATACAAAGTCACCTAATCAGGATCCAGGATTCTATCTAGGACAAACCTCTTAATTTGCCTAAGTTCTACAGATCTGGATTTAATAATACCCAATCTCCTATCATGTTCATCCCACAAAGGTTGGGCTCTATATGTTTGAGGTACTCTAAGCACAAAAGTAATCTCTATGGCCGTTAATTGATTTTCAACATTTATGGTGACAACTCGTCTTCTATTATAATCTACCATCTAAGTATGATATGCAAATTTAACATTTGTCTAATGATTCTAGATGTTCTTAATAATGTGTTTTTTTTTTCAAATTTTTTTCAAAAGGTGTTTTAGTTTCACGTCGGGTTCACCAAAATGTATCACCCAAATTTTTCGCACCCTTACCTTCAAGCTAAAGGATCCATGCCCGAAATGGGGGTGCGAGAATGATGGGACAATACCTCGGATGGAGAGGCCCTTTGAAGGTTGAGCCTCTCGGGGGAGGGGTATAAGGGTAAATTTTTTATGGATGGTGGGGTTCACCAGGAAACTTTGAGTGGCAGTTTCCATGCCTAGGTTGAGAATGGGTTTGATGTGTTCATTTTATGTTCAATAATTCTGATTCCTAGGTTGGCCAAAATGAATCTAAGCTATTCTATATGAAATTTCTAATTTATATGAAGAAAACAAACATAAATGAATCCTAAATACAAAAAATATTTAAAATGGAGAAGAGTGCACCTAATTTTTTATGTTTGATGAAGATTCTGAAGCTTGTAGGAGTCCAGATCATCCCGTATATGATAGGATCGTTTGTGATTGTACAGAATCATCCAGATCATAGGAGATATTTTGAGATTAGCCAAGATCATCAGCGACCTGACGAATTCCTCAGAAACCTACAATCATGAAAATAGACACCAAAAATACAATTGCAAGAATGATACAAAATTATAGAAATAAGAATATAAATTCTTAAATGATAAATCTAGATATCAAATCAAATGGGATGCAATGTTTTAATAATTTATTTTGAATTTTATCATGCAAATATACTAAATTAGGTGAAATCCAAGATGCAGAACAAAAGTGAATTAATCTAATGCACAATTATATAAGAAAAAGAGATAGAGAATGCAAACTCAGGGCTTTGATTGCTCCCAATCTGAACTGTAGTCAAAATTATATGTAATCATACGAGATCATCGCCGATATCGATAGGAACGTTTGAATTGTGGTTGAATCACCTACGATGATTCGAGCTTCCTCCGGCTGAAACACAGTGAGATCCTATAATAAAACTTGAAAACACAAGTGCAAATGATGGGGGATAGGATGTTCTAACACAGAAAAAACTAAATTTATAGGGAAATGATCAGCCAGGGGGATAAACTAGGAAAATCCCAAGTTTATATAGTATTAGGAGGAGGTTAGGAGGTTGGGGATCATCCCAATCTGGGATATCTCCAATGTAGGAATCTCCAACTGCGCAGATACGCTTCTGCCCGAGTTGGAGAGGTTGAAAAAAAAGCTAATTATGAAAATTTGGTTTTGGGATGAAATTTTTTGGAAGTTCTGTTCCAGATGAATTCATATGATTTGGGATGATATCATCAGATCGGTGACGATATCATCCAACGATCAAAACAAATTCTAAAAATT
Source organism: Wollemia nobilis (assembly GCA_028583015.1). NCBI lineage: Eukaryota > Viridiplantae > Streptophyta > Pinopsida > Araucariales > Araucariaceae > Wollemia > Wollemia nobilis. The sequence continues at coordinate 1,978,603 of JAQPPZ010016363.1, read as the reverse complement.
GTGTAAAAAATGAGGTGAGTGGTTAACGGGCAGTTTCGGGGTTAAAATTCAATTTTTTTTATCTTTTAATGATGGTTTAACTATGCCAATTTTAGGGTTCTACAACTCTATATAAAATTCATACTCATATAAGAACTATATCCATCTTCTCTATCTAGCATTGAGCATAGGTTGAGTGAATATGTAATTCAAACTCTTATAATTGATTCTTAACTCAAAGGGTTTTCCTAGTAGGAAATGTTGCCACATCTTGAGCACATGCACAAATACTGCTAGTTCCAAATCATGTGTAGCATAATTTCCCTCATGCTTCTTGAGTTTCCTTGAATCAAATGCTACAACTGATTCATCCTGGTATAACAATCCTCCTACCCATTCCATTGATGCATTAGTACAAACTAAAAAGTTCCTCTGAGGATCTAGAATTTCTAGTATAGGTGTTGTAGTAAGATTTTGCTTAAGAAAATCAAAAGCAACCTTGCACTTATCTATCCATTTAAATTTCTTTTCTTTCCTTTGATGATTGGTTATTGGATAGGTGATCTTGGAGCAATCCTTCACAAATATTTTATAGTAACCCATAATACCCATGAATCTTTGTACTTCAAACACATTAGAGGGTGATGACCAACTCAAAATGGTCTCAATATTCTTGGGGTCTACTACAATTATTTATGTAGATATGACATTCCCTATATATTGCACCTTTGGGACATAGAAATCATATTTTGAAAAATTATCATAGAGTTGGTTCTTCCTTAGCAGTTCAAGCACTATCCTCAAGTACTTGTCATGTTATTCCTTATTTCAAAAATATATCAGGATATCATTTAAAAACATCAATACAAATCGATACAAATTCTCTATAAATACACTATTCATGATATTCATGATTGTTATCGATGCATTGGTTAACCCAAAATGTAGTATTGTGAATTCATAATTCCCATATTGGGTCTTAAAAGTAGTTTTGTGAGAATCCTCCTTACGGATTCTCAATTGGTGATAAATTGATTTTAAGTCAATCTTAGAAAATATGGTTGCACCCTTAAATTGATCAAATAAACCCTCAATCCTAGGTAAAGGATATCTATTTTTGATGGTTGTTTTGTTCAACATTCGATAGTCAATACATAATCTGAGTGAACCATATTTATTTTTAACAAAAAGGATGGGTGCACCCCATGGTAACACATTAGGTTTAACCATCCCCTTTTCTAGAAAACCTTGAAGTTGCACTTTCAACTCCTACATTTCGATAGGATTCATCCTATAAGGAGTTCTATGTATAGGTTCAGTTCTTGGCATTAGTTTGATGGTGGAGGAAGTCCAAGAAGGTCTTCATGGAACACATCTCTAAATTTTTACAAAACTGGATGTTTTCCAAACATATCTTCCTTTTTGTCATTATCAATCTTATGGTTTAGCTTTATGAAATAGATCATACCATCTTTCCTAATAGATTTATTTAGCTACATTGTTGAGATCAACTAAGATTGAAATGATCCTTGCTCACTATAGATTCTTAGTCTCTACTTATATTTATTTATACAGTCTATCTATATATTGGAAGTTAATTAGGGTCTCATGAGACTCTTACCAGTAAATACCTAATATGATATCGAAGGCATGTAGTGGGGCTACATATATATGCCAATTCTCATCACCCATATTAAGCTAGTCTATGGTGGTTCTTCTAGGTGTAATGCCTTTATTTCTTGTTAGTTACACCTCCATGATGAAATACTAGCCCTTTGTGCTTGCATATTCCACCATTCCAATCATGTATTCTTTAAGTGGAGGGTATCCCAAATTGTTTGGATTACTGAAGAATAATTCTTCATGGAAAATAATATTTCCAACTCATTCAACCCAACGTTGGTTGATTCACCCCCATATTTTCCATTAAACTTGGATATCTTGATGTATTTCATATCCTTAGCCAACTCTATATCTATAAGAGCTCTAGCCATATATTCTACAATAGTATGATTCCTTTCTTTTCTAAACTTAGAATTCCTATTCTATGAATTCTAATTCACTACTATTTTCAACAATTGCCTTTGTTGGTTCAGTTACTCCATTTTTTTCTCTATTTGCTCATATAATAAAGAGTCAACAACAATGAGGTTTTCCACATCTCTATTTGGATTCCCAAAATTTTCCCTTTCAGTTTCATCCTAACTAAATATCCTTAGATTCTAAGAATATTCTCTTATTTTTATCCTTAACTTGGGTGCCATCTCTCTTGGCCATACAAAGGAGTTGGATAAGTTACAATTTGTCCCAATTGTACTTCAAAAGGTTAGTTACATCTTCTCATGAACTAACTTTGACTATTAACACTCTTCTAGTAATGTCCACAACCACACTTGTATCCCCACAAGGTGACATCCAATAATATGACCATTATTACTTCCCTAGTAATGATTTGGGTCACACTTGCCTTTCACAAGGTGCCATTTTAGTTATAACCATTATTGCTCCATTGACAATGATATTAGTAATGTTTTCCCAACAACAAGGTGCCTTTTTCTTTATCCTCAAAAGGAGTTGAGTTAGGTTACAATTTTCTCCAAATTGTACTCCCAATTTCTAGTTAGTTTCATCATCCTCATGAATCAACATAAAATAATATTATCATATCTTAATAATATCAATGGTCACACTTACTCCACATAAGGTACCATTCCGATAGTATTATCATCCAATGATAATATCATTGGTGGCACTTAACCCACATAAGGTGACATCCTCAATGGAAGATTATTTTCTTCCAAAACTCACTTATCAAGTCTAGCCAATCCTAAGTTTCACTCAATGGAAGCTGCTAGTCCTATGACCTAGAGATTTGATATCAACTGTAATAGCCCAAATCTAACCAACCTAGGATATAATTTTTTTTAAGTTTTACTAAATATGTACTAATTAAGATTTTAATCATAAAGACTTCACCACATTTTAAGTGCAAGATGTTGCAAACATCCCTCAAGAGGATAGGAGTGGCTATTATCTCATAAATTCTCTAGGGTTTACCTTGTACACCTCCACAACTTAAAGGACACCTATACATGATCTCCCCATTTCCTAACACTCACTACATATGTAGGAAAACTTGACCAAAGCGTAGGGATTAACCCCATATTGGTCTATGTTGGACATTTTGAGTAGATGATTTGGCATTAATTTCAAGAATGAGTGGTCATTGATATCAAGATTTCAACACCAGTCAGTGGTAGTTTCAGTGGGTAGCATCAATTTCAGGTTCTCCAATAAGTGCAAAAGGATAGTCCGCCTTCAGTTGATAAAAACCCAATTCCAGGAAGTCAAATGTGGTCCAAAGGGTAAGAAGAGTCCCAGATAAATAATATTATAATAATTTATTATAATATAAAAAAGGAAATTTAAATTAATTTTAAATTAATTAATATAATTTTATTATAAATTAATTTATTAATTAATTTAATTAACTTTCATGTTACTTAAGTTAATTATAAGTTAATTTTAATTTAATTATAAATTAATTTTTATTAATTTAATAAACCCTAAAAAGGGTTATAAAGCAAAGTTATAAATCAAATTTAAAATTCGATGTGAAGCGTCGACGTATTACAACATCAAGGCACTATGTATATATATGAAGGCAAAACCTTTGCCTTAGTCCCCCAAGCAATTATTATTTTGAATACCCCTAAGTTTGAAAATGAGCGCAAAGAGAAAGCAGTAATTTTTGTTTGAAAAGTCTTCGACGGAAGTAAAGGAACAAAGAGGAGCAAGTCTCCTTCCACTTTGCACATGCACTGCATAGTGCAGTTGGTGACGATGACAAGTGTTGAAACATTTGCTGGCAGGAGGATGCAGGTTCGAACCCCACGGGGTTTATGTTTTGCAAGGAATAAGGTTTGTGTTTTTGTGAATGACACCTAGCACGAGGAACAAAGGGAGGCTAGTGCCTTCCCCTTCTCGTGGGATAACCTAGCCCACATGGTGGTCTAGCACCTTGGTAAGGCACTCGGTGGAGAAGTTTCGGGATCGAAACCCACCGAGGCCTTTTAGCAGATGAGACAAAGGTATGAAATAATGATTTTTGGGTTTGTCACTTAATTTGGAATGTGCTAAGGTTGAAGGAAAATAAAAAATATTTTTATGTGCCTAAGGTTGAAAAATAATTTTTGAGGGTTTATAGGATTTAATTTTTGCCTAAATTAATATTGATTATTAAGTGTTTTGAGGGAGATAAAAGGGTAGGCAATTATTATTTCTGAAGGGTTATTTTTGAAAGATTGATTTATTAATTTGGAGATTATAAGGAGCAAATTTGAGTGATTATTTTTATGTGTGATTTTATGATTGCTAATTTCAAGGAGTAATAAGGTGTATTTGGGATTGATTATTTTTGTGTTTGAAAATATTTTGAAAGAGAGTTAGTGTGATATTTGTCATCTAACTATTGAAATTGGCAAAGGAGAAAATTGTGATTGAGACAAGTTTTTCTAAGGGCACTTCTACATCAAACAAAAGGTATGGGCACATATTCCTAGTGAGTGATTTTTGAATGTTGTGAATGCAAATTTGGAGTGAAAAGGATTGTTTGGTAAACATTGTTGAGTGTATTTTGAATTAATGCTTCAAGGTTTTCTAGAATAAAGAGTTGTTGATAAAACCTTATTTTATAAGCATTGTTGTTGAAGTGATTAAGTTGAGTGAACTTGAACTAGGGTTGCAAATATCATGAGTATCATTGTTATGTGAATATTGTTTTATAAGCATTGTTATTGAAGTGATTAAGTTGAGTGAACTTGAACTAGGGTTTGCAAAGATCATAAGTATCATTGTTATGTGAGATTGATTGATAAGCATTGTTGGAAACATTTGAGTGAGTGTTCATATACTTGGACTAGGGTTTGTGAGCAAGGATTATTTCATTGAGTGATTATTTGAGTAGAGTTGATTGAGCCTAGTCAAGTGGATGTGTTGAAGTGATAGTTAAAGTTCTACAAAACAAATTGTTCTATGCAGTGATTTTAGAAAGAGGTTGAGTGTGGATGAAGGTGAAACATATTGAGTCTCTAACAATTCTTTATATGTTTCTCTGATAAAAGAAACATTGAAAGTGATTGAGAGTTTATGAGTGTGAAGCATATTGAGTCTCTAACAATTCTCTATATATTTCTAAAAAGAGTGATTGAAAGTAATTGAGCATTATGGTGAATGTGAAGCATATTGAGTCTCTAACAATTCTCTATATGTTTCTAAAAGAGTGATTTAAAGTAATTGAGCATTGTGGTGAATGTGAAGCATATTGAGTCTTTAAAAATTCTCTTTATGTTTCTATGAGATTGGATAAGTTCTAGTGTGGACTTGTTGAGAAGATTTGAGGCAAGTCTTTAAGAAGACTTGTGGACAAATTTGTGTGAGCTTTTGTAGAAACTTACAATACAAATTGAGAGAAAATTTGGATAAGTTCTAGTGAGGAATTATTGAGCGGATTTGGACAAGTTCTCTCCCCCTTAAAATGAGGGCCTGACTATACAGTCTCTCAGCTTTATATATTGAGCTTTAGCTATACCTTTGGTGAAGATGTCAGCAATATTATCCAAAGTATTACAATATTGAAGCTCAACTATCTATTGTTCCACCACATATCGAATGAAGTGATACTTCATATCGAAATGTTTTGATCTATTGTGGTGGATTGGATTATATGCCAATTGAATGGCACTTATGTTATCACAATATAGTCGTGTTGGACCACTTTGAATTTCTCGAATCTCTTCAAGAAATTTTCTTAACCATAGGTCCTGAGTACTAGCATGAGTGATGGCTATATACTCAGCCTCAATTGATGACAATGCTACAATAGTTTGTTTCTTGGAACTCCATGTAATTAGTCCTGATCCTAGACTAAAAAAATTTCCTGATGTAGATTTCCTATCATCTATGTTGCTGCCCCAATCACTGTCACTGAAGCCAACTAAATTCACAAAATTACATTTTTGGTAATGGATTCAAAAATACAATGCACCTTTTACATATCTTAATATCCTTTTAGTTGCTTGTAGATGCAGTTCAGAAGGACTATCCATAAATATTGAAACTAGAGAAACAACATATTGAATATCTGACGTAGTTTTGGTGAGAAACATCAAACTCCCAACCATGCTTCTATAAGTGGTCATGTCAACCTTTGATGCTCCATCTTCCTTTCTCAATTGGATCCCATGTCCAGTTGGAGTTGCAACTAATTTGCACTACTCCATGGCAAATTTCTTTATCATGTCTCGAGCATACTTGTGTTGACATATGAAGATCCATTTATTTGATTGATGCACTTCCATGCCTAGGAAGTATCACATTAAACCAATATCTTTCATTTCAAACTATTTCATCATGGATTTTTTGAACTCCATATTCATTTTATTATTACTACCCATAAATATTAGATCATCCAAATACAAACAAACTATGAGAATGTCTACTCCATGATTTAGATAGTACAGAGTTGGTTCACTTTTGCTTCTTGTGAATCCATACTCACTAAAATAGCCATCAATACGTGAGTACCAGGCTCTTGGTGCTTGCTTGAGGCCATAAAGTGCTTTCTTTAATTTGTAAACAAGGTTCTCTTTACCTTGTTCTTGAAAACCTTGAGGTTTTTGAACATACACCTCTTCTGTCAAGTATCTATTTGGAAAATCACTCTTTACATCCATGTGTTGAACATTCCATCCTTTATGAGCTGCTAAGGAAAGAACTGATTAGATTGTCTCTTGTCGTGCAATAGAAGCAAAGGTTTCCTCATAGTCCATGCCAAATTTTTGAGTAAGACCCTTTGCTACTAGTCTCGCCTTATGCCTCTCAATGCTTCCATCAGAATTGTACTTGGTTTTGTAGACCCATTTACATCCAACACATTTTTTTCCTTTTGGTAGTTGTACTAGCTCCCAAGTATCATTATTGTTTATAGAGGTTATTTCCTCTTTCATGGCTTCTTGCCATATATTTTAAGTACATACCTTCTCATAGCTAGCTGGTTCTAGATGTGTACTAGAAAATAGGGCATAATTAACTACATCTCCCATAGGATCATGGGAATCATCATCTCCATACAATTGTAAATTTTCAAGTTGTTGCAAAACTAAATTCATCTCACTAGCTTGACTTCTAGTGAATCTTCTCTAGAAATTCTGATCCAACATTTGAAAGGATGGATGATGTTTAATGTTCTTCTACCTCTTGATGGAGAGTCTCTGTTGATGTCCATCGGTGAAGAAATTACTAATCTCTGTGGAGAAGGAATTAAAGTATTTGTTGAAGTACTTGATGTAGCTCTTATGAATAGGTTTGGATGGGGTGGTGTGCCTTTGCTTTGCTTTGGAGATACCTGTTGTACCTGTGAAGAACTTACATCGTGGGATTCATCATCAACAAAAATTCTTTGATGACCCCATTCTCCCCCTTCATCAAAAATTACATCCCTCGAGATTACAACTTTATGAGTTTTGGGATTGTAGAGTCTATATCCTTTTTTAGACTCACAATATCCTACAAATATACAAGCTTGAATTTTTTGGATCAAGCTTCTTTCTTTTCTTGTCGAGAATGTGTACATATGCTAAATAACCAAAAACTTTGAAATGCTTTACATTAGGTTTCTTTCCATACCATGCCTCATAAGGAGTGACACCATCTAAACTAGAAGTTGGACTTATGTTTAGAATATATACACTGGTTTTTACAGCCTCTGCCCAATACATATAAGTGAGATGCTTTGTCTGGAGCATTGACCTCACCATCTCAACTATGGTGCAATTTTTTCTCTCTACCACACCATTTTGTTGTGGGGTATAGGTAGTGGTAAATTGCCTTTTGATCCCACTATATTTACAATATTTCAAAAAAGCTTTTGAGGAGTATTCACCTCCTCGATCTATCCTAAGACATTTTACAGAGTTCCCAATTTGATTCTCTACATTGTTTCTAAAATCTATGAAGCAATCAAAAGCTTCATATTTGTGTTTTAGAAAGTAAATCTAGCACATTCTAGAGAAATCATCTATGAAAGTGAGAAAATAAAAACTGTTTTCAAGACTTTATGTTTGCATTGGACCACAAATGTCCGAATGTACTAACTGTAGTGGATAGTTGGCTCTCCACGCTTGTCCTGTCAAAAAATTTGATCTTGAGTGCTTTCCCAAAGCACATCCTTCACAGACTTCTTTTTGATCATGGATTTTGGGAATTCTTGTCACCATAGCTTGATTAGTTAACAATTTCAAGCTAGCGGAATTGAGGTGACCATATCGCAAGTGCCAAAGGACACTTGGATTTGTTATGGCTACATTTGCAAGTTGAGCTCCTCCTGGCTCATTAAACTTGAGAGGAAATAATCTATTCTTGGTCATGGGGACCTATGTGATGACACGATTACAATTATTTTTATCAAAAATGATACATTGTCCTTCATCAAATACAAGTTTGTAATTATTATCCATCATTTGCCCAATGCTTAGTAAATTGTGTTGGAGTTTTGGAGTGTAGTAGATATCATGCACATTTTTTAGTAATTCTTTAGTTGGAACCTCCATGGCTCCAATTCCCTCTACTTGCAATGTTTTATCATCCCCTAATTTGATTTGGGATTTATAAGTGGAATCGAGAGTAGCAAATAAATGTGCGTTACCACTCATATGGTTGGAACAACCAATATATAGAATCCATGTGTTAGATAGATTCTGTTCTGATTGGCTATATGTTAGAAAAATATTAGAAGCATCATCTTCTTCTCCATAATTAGCATATTGATTATTGCTGCCTTGTGAATATTTTGACTAGCAATCACGAGCGAAGTGACCTGGTTTACCACAACTGAAATATATTGTTTTGGACTTGTCACTTCCTCACCCTTGATTTCCACTTTGTCCTTGATTTACACCTCGATTCTGATTTCCACCTCTTTTTTGATTACCTCCTCTATATGATTTGCCTCCTCTATTGGAATTGCCTCCTCGGTTTTGGTTGCCTCCTCTATTTTGGTTGCCTCCTCTATAGTTGCCTCTACCTCTACCTCTTTGTTGTCCTCTGCCTTGACCTCTTCCCCGTCCTCTTGCATTATTTTCATTGGAAGTGAAGGCCTTATCATCGCCTCCATAGTTTGTTGAAGGAGTTTCAGGAAACCTCTCTTCATGTGACATTAACAATCCGATTAGTGCATCAAATGTTAAATGGGAAAGATCTTTAGATTCTTATATTATGATGGCAATGTGATTCCATTTTTGTGTAAGTGTTCTCAATACTTTTGTTACAATTGTCTTAGGCTTGATTTCTTCGCCTAATGTACTCATTTTATCTACAAGTGCTTTTACTCTAACACAATAATCACCTACTTTTTCATCATCTTTCATCCGGATATTCTCAAAATCTCGCTTCAATGTTTGAAGCCTTACCTGCTAGACTTGATTACTACCTTGAAATCCATCACTCAATGCTTTCTATGCAGCTTGTGCAGTTGTACAAGCAACAATTCTAGGAAATATGCTTTTCTCCAATGCAACTTGGATATGAGAAAGAGTAAATGAGTTGCTCTTCTTATCTTCTTTTCGAGTCTTTTTGTCTGCTACACTGAGGGTGGAACAGTTTGTGGGTTACGTATAACCTTCCTCTATGATGTCCCACAATCCTCTTCCTATGAGTAAGGTCTTCATCTTTATAGAATAGTACTCATAGTCATAACCAATAAATTCTGGGATGGGTAAACTATTGTGTGAAGCCATAGTTACCAAAAAACTTTTTATTTCATGGTGACAAAAAATACTTTGTTGAATGAAAGAAAGAAGAAGAAGAAATAAGGAAGGGTTTACAAATTTAAGTCAAATCTGACTTGTTCTACCCTATCATTTACTGCTTGCTCCTCTTGATGTGGGGATGCTACCTCTTGATTTGCAAAATTATCTGTCACTTCTTCTTCGTCATCACTTATTGGTATGATTTCTGGTGATGGTGGTTCTAGGATTTCCATTGAATTGTTGTAGTGTGAGTACTCTGATCTTTTTGCGCTCTTTGGATGGATTCTGATGGTTCAAATTGACTTCTAAATGAATTATCTTCAAAATCTTCTTCATATCCTGAGTCGGGATGTCTTTGATGTGTGATTACAGTGTTTTGGAGTTGACTAAATATAATATTGAGTCCATAACCCCTTACCTTTTCATCAAACCTATCTGCACTTTCTCTTGCTAGAATTTCACATAAGGCATGATAACACCCATTGGGTCTAATCATCAATGCCTTTTACAAAATTAAGCCTCTTAGGCTTTATTACAACACTGTTCTTCAGTTTATGATTCCTTGAATAAAAAAAAAACTTTCTTTGTTACAATAATTGCCTCTTAGGCAATGTTATTTTGTTCTCTTTTCCCCTCTTTTATTTTATTTTATTATATATATATATATATATAAACTTATATATTTTATTTAATAAAAAAAATATAATTGCCTTTTAAAAAAAAAACAATTATTTATAATTTTATTAAATAAAATAAAGTGATTTTAAATATAATATAAAAAAATTCCTTAAAAAAAATATATCAAAAATTGACTCCACAGGAATCGAACCCGTGACTCCTATCTGCTAGGCTAAGCTTCCTAGCCAACTCGACCACAACCGTCGATGAAATCGAACAATAATAACACTTATACAGCCTAATCAATTCAGAATTTCAAAAAAATATATTATTACTTCATCTCGAGATTTGAACCCACGACCTGTAGGGGGTGAAATATTTAGCGTTGGCTCCATGAGTCAGTCGAGCTACCCGGCTCGACGAGAATGCAAGGGAATCTTGCCTTCATTATGCCCTTCTCGGCCGCCCAAAGGAAAAAAAAAACTGGGACTTTAGTCCCACATCTATCCCGCAGAGAACAGTGAAGGTGTTTAAAACCTTCAATGGGTGAATAGATACTCGATTGCCTTCGGGCAATCGGGACTGCCCTTTTTGCCTCCTTCAAACCTCCAACCTTGCACCACGTTTCCCGTCGCCTGTGTTGTGTCTTCGTCACGTGGCACCTTTCGGTTGGTTGTTACTTCTGAGTCTTCTCCTCCTTGCATGTTGTGTTCTTGGGCCTGCTCGAGTCCTCTCGACCTCGCCTCAACTTGCGATCCTTGGGTTTGCTCGGGGCTGTTCGGGTCCTCTCGACCTTGCCTCAATTCAACCTTGCCTTGGTTCACATGCAAGCTTCCTCTGACCTCAATTCGTGGGCCCTCTTCAACGTTGCTTTGATACTAGATATAGCATGTGGGAATAGGAGAAAATAAACTTAAGAAAATATATTGAAATGCACTTTGTAAATCATCGGTTACATTGCTTAAATACTATAGGCTTAACAACCTTAGAAGAAATTAAGGGAAGTTAGGAAATGAAAGAAAATAGGGAGGAAATATAGAAGGGAATTTGGTGTCAACTGCCTCGTCGCCCATGTCGTCCAATCTATCCAGTCAGCTACCATCCAAGTCAATCTTCTTTCCTACTCAGCTGCCGTCCAAGGAAGTAAAATGGTAAGGTCCAAAGATTACCATTGTAAACAAATTTTTTACCCCTTTTCACTGTGTCATTTTCCAACAAGTTCTAGTGAGGACTTGTTGAGCAGATTTGGAAAATTTCTAGAGAGGAATTATGGATAGATAAGTGTGAGCTTTTTTGGAAGCTTACAAGGCAAATTTGAGACAAGCCTTTTAAAATACTTGAGAGCAGAGTTTATTGATTGATTTATTCAAACCTCGAGTTAAGTTTTGGGTTAGATCTAGCAAAGTTCATTTGTGAATAAGTAAAGCTTGTGTTAAGGCTTGAGGATAGAGATTGAGTATAGATTTGTGCTAGATCAAAGGACTATGTTTAGTGTAGATCAAAGGACAATGTTTGGTACAAATTTAAGGATAGGTTTGTGCTAGACCTGAGATAAAGATTGAGCAAATTTATGCTAGACCGAAGGACTATGTTTAGTATAGATTTGAGATAGATATTTGAAGGTGACAGAGTATAGAGGACAATAATCTCCAGTGGATAGATATCCATTAGCCAGGGCAGTGAGGATAGGTGTCTTCAGTGGATAGAGATCCATAAGCTAGAGTAGTGGGGGTAATATTTCTTCTAGAAGATCACCAGTCATAGCTAACGAGAAAGGAGTTCTCTTGTGGATAGATATCAATGAACTTTATTAGGGGATTATTTTCTCCTTTGGACTGAGGTCCATAAAAATTGTAAAAGAGAAAGGATTCCCAAGGATTGATTGAGAAAAAATTCATGAAATATTTTCTCCATGGAGTAGCCCACATAGGGTGAACCATGTAAAATTTATGTCTCTATTGTGTGTGTGGATTTGTGCATTGATTTGATTACTATTGTTGATATTGCTATCTATACATTGCATAATATTGATTGGGAAATAAAAGTAAAAAGTGATCTTATACTGTTCACCCCCTCTTAGTATAAACTTGTTTTTTTCAATTGGTATCAGAGTGGGTTCCTTCAAAAGAGTTTTACAGCTTGAAGGAAAAGCTTTCAAGAACACAATGGATTCTAAGAACGTGTTCTCATATAATTCAACACCAATATTGGATGGAAGTGATTATATATTTTGGAGTATGAGAATAAATATTCACCTGATGGCACTTGGAAATGAAATTTGGGAAGCAGTTGAAAATGGATACATACCACCAGTTGATCCACCTATAGATAAGGAAGGTAATCTTCTACAATGTTACAATTTAAAAGCAATGAATGCAATTTTGAGAGGTTTGCATAGAACAAGAATCAATAAATTTTATGCATTGTAAAGATGGTTTATATAAGAATCAATAAATAGTAAAAAAATCTAGAATCAAGGGGATATGGTTTGCAAATCATCCAGAGGAACATCTTGAGGCCTTATGACTTTGTGGGATCCCCGGATAGTAGAAGGCATCATTATTCAGAAATATGAAAGGGTTCTTAGTGTTTTATTTAAGGAAATAAATAACAACAGGTCGTGGATCCTTTCAAATATTTATGCCCCGAATTCAATTCAAGGGAGAGCTCTATTATGGGAGTACTTAGGCAATCTGAGTGAAATATTCCATAATGTACCATGGATTATGGGTGGGGATTTTAACACTCCTCTTTACCCTTCAGACAAAATGGGTGGAAATGGACCACCTATCAGGAGCATGGATGAGTTAAATGAATTTGTGAACTCCAACATGTTGATGGATTTAAAACTTAGAGGAGCAAATTATACCTAGAGAAATGGATGGATAGGTTGTCATATCGTTCAATAAAGGCTTGATAGGTTTTTCTATCAAAGGAGGCTACAACTTTGTTCGATGATTCTACCCTGCAAGCCCTTCCTAAAATTGCCTCTAATCATAATCCTATTTTGTTGGAGATCCCTAACTCTTTGTACTTCAAGAAACCTTTCATATTTCAATCTATGTGGATTAAACATTCTAGTTTTAGAGATAACTTAAGTCAATGGTGGCAGCAGCCTGTCAGGGGTAGTGCAGATTTTAAACTTGCTGGAAAATTAAAGTTTGTTAAGGAAAAGCTTTGAACTTGGAACAAAGAGGTCTTTGGGAACCTCTTTGAAAATAAAAAATAGGTTGTTGAAAGTTTGAAGATAATTGATCAGAGGATCCAACATGGTGATGTTGATGAAACTACTATGCAGGAGGAACGAACAAAACTAGCAGAGTTTCATAACATTTTGGCCTGTGAGGAAATATATTGGAGGAAAAAATCAAGGGCTCTTTGGTTGAAATATGGAGATTCAAATTCCAATTTTTTTCACATCACCACGCTTAGAAATAGAAGCAATAACAAGATAATTTTTTTAAAAAAGTAGATGGTTCTATTACTCAAGACTTAATAGAAATCATAAAGGAGGCAGTAACTTATTTCAATTCTATCCTTGGTTAGGAATCGCAGTGCAATGAGGAGGCCAAAGATATTCTCTTGCAATCCATTCCTAGCATAATAAATGAGGATATAAACCTTAAGCTTCTAGCTCCCTTTTCTGATGAGGAAATTAAGGAAGCCTTGTTTAGCATGGATCCAAACAAAGCCCCGAGACCCGATGACTTTCCCCCTTGTTTCTATCAAGATTTTTGGGACATCGTAAGTGAGGATGTAATTTTTGTTGTCAGATAATTCCAAGCAAGCAATCATATCCCAAAAGGTATCAACTCTACTTTTTTTTCTCTAATTTCTAAGAAGTAAACCCCTGAATCTATGGTTGACTTTAGGTCAATCAATTTGTGCAATATTTCTTACAAGATCCTAACTAAAGCCATTGCAAATGGAATGAGAGATATTCTACGCCGCATCATAGATCCATGCTAGGGAAGCTTTGTCTAGGGTAGGTCAATCTTAGATGGAGTTATCATAGTTCATGAAGCTCTGCACTCTGCTCATAAGACTAACAGGTCTATTTTTGCCCTCAAGCTCGATATGAACAAAGTATTTGATAGGCTAAATTGGGACTTTCTGATTGTTGTCCTCCTTAAGTTTGGTTTTCACCACCAATGGGTTAATTTGATCAAAGAATGTATTTCTAAAGCATGGTTCTCAATTCTAGTTAATGGAAAAATTGCTGGTTACTTTCAAAGTCATAGAGGAATTCGATAGGGGGACCCTATCAACCCCATGTTATTCATCATTGTGGTAGAAGGTTTAGGTAGAACCATAAAAAATGCTTGCATTTCAAGGCTAGTATAAGGAATCAAGGCAAAATATCTCACTAGGGTTGTTTCTCACCAGAACTTTGTCGATGATACCCTTATATTGACTAAGGCATCAGTGGTTGAGGCCAAAATAATTAAATACATCCTACAACTCTATGAGGATGCTGCTGGTCAGAAAGTTAATTTCAGTAAAAACAAGTTATATTTATTGAACACCCCCATTCATAGGCAATGAAGGATTGCAAAAATTTTAGGGTGTGATATAGCAAACCTCCCCAATTCGTATCTTGGTCTCCCTCTTTTCATTGGTTCTCCGAGAGAGTCAATGTGGGATAGGGTTATTGAAAGAATTAAAAAAAACTTGTTGGATGGAAAGGTCATCTTCTATCTCAAGCAGGAAAGTTGACCCTCACTAAGGCCTCTCTTCAGAGCATTCTAGTCTATTTCCTCTCTATTTTCAAAGCCCCTATGAAGGTTTTCCAAAAAATTGAGAAACTCCAAAAAGAATTTTTATGGACTGGATCAAAGGAGAAAAAAATGATACACCTTGTAGGATGGACCAAAGTGTGCAGACCCAGGGAAAATGGGGGCTTAGGTCTAAAGATAATTGGTCATATAAATTTAGCTTTACTAGCTAAGAAGGTGTGGCATCTCCTTTCTGGTGAAGAAAATGAATGGATAGCTATCATCAAATGAAAGTATCTTCAAAATATGGAATTTCTAAGCGACTCAATTCCAATCAGAGGTTCTACTTTTTGGAAAGCAATTCTTAATTGTAAGGAAATTATCAAAAAAGGTTTAAGATGGGTTTTAGGAAATGGTGAGAGGATAAATTTTTGGAATGATAGGTGGGCTAAGGATGAACTATTGACACAATATCATAACTTAGCCCGAATCAGAGATATCACGGAAGAACTCATTGGCAAAAAAGTCTCCAATTATATGGTTGAGGACAAAGATAGAATGAAGTCGAAACAAATAAGAATTTAGGGATTTCAAGCGAAATCAAATGATATTTGTAACATTCTCAAGAAATAGTTTATACCCATGAGACCCAAGTAATATCAAGTGACCTGGGCTCCTACAAAAAATGGGCAGTTCACTGTTAAATCAGCTTACAAGCTTTTGCTTGATGACGAGGATTTTTCCTCCAAAAGGACTTAGTTTGGATAAAAAATTTAATTCCAAAAATTATAGTCTTTTCATTGTTGGTTATCCAAGGAAGAATTCTAACCATTGATAATATGATGCGTAAAGGTATTTGTATTACTAATCATTGTTATCTGTGCAGGGCTCATTGGGAGACCATTTATCACATTTTCCTTGAGTGCCATTTTTCCTTAGCTGTCCTAAGTGGGGTTTTTTAGGCCTTCAATATTTCATGGGTTAAACCAACCACTATACTTGATTTGTTCATCCAGTGGCCTTACCCCTTTTCAATCCAAATACTTGGATACCTGTGAAAAAATTGTCTCAATCGCTATATTTGGCAGGTGTGGTTAGAAAGGAACCATAGTGTCTTTAATGAGTCTATCCATGATCATTAAACTATCATTGCCAAGATCCTATCCTTTGCCAATGAGAATGTGATAGCTGCAAACCTCATCTACAAGAGAGCACAATTGCTCAATCTTTAAGCTTAACCTTGTTAGATGAGTCTGTGCTTAGGGTAGTCAACCCTAGAGCCAATGTTAAGTGGTCTCCACCTCCTATGGGTTGGTTTAAGCTTAATTTTGATGTAGCAGCTAAGGAAAATCCTAGAAGAGCAGGCGTTGGTGGCATTGTGTGAGATCATAATGGGAATATGAAGCTTGTGTTTTCCAAATATTTGGGAACAAGGACGAATAACGAAGCTGAAGCTAGAGCTATGTGGAGAGGTCTTCAAATGACTCAAGACTTAGAAGGCAATTTTATCATAGAAGGAGACTCTATCCATGTTATAAATCTCCTCAATAATTGGAAAACATCTCTTTGGAGGATTAAAAAAATTGTTGAAGAGGCTAGGATCCTTTTCCAGGGAAGACAGGACTGAAAACCCAACATGTATTTTGGGAAGCTAACAAAATTATTGATAAGCTAGCCAATTTGGGTGTCGATGGTGACAAACTTTTCAAATGGGAACACGGTGTCCCAAGTGAAGTAGAGGAGCTTATTCAACAAGAATTCCAATAATGATAATCAAATTTACCAATAGTGAAGGCACTCTAAGTTCAAAGGCTAGGAGTATTCTTGTATCTTTTTTGAATTGGACTCACAATAAAAATTATCTGAGTTGTCAGTCTTCGTGGATGCTGCTTGGAAATACCACAAAGACTAATGGGGACAGTCACATGTTAGATAACATGGCTCCTAGTCATCTTAGTAATTTGAGGTTGGTTGATAATCATAGGGAAGGAAAGAAATGGCAATATAAGACTTCGAACCAAAGCCACGTGGACCACTAAATAGCCATCGCCATAAATCTAGCCAACAGGTTCACTTCTCCAAGGCTGATTGGACAAGATAGTATGTGGTACCAAAGCATGTCATATATGGAAGAAAGTAATTACCAAAGAATTATTAAGAGTAACTATCAATACAAAGCTTGTGGGAGTTTTTTTAGTACTCTGCTATGTGTGTCTACAACTTTTTGTTTCTCCATTGTCTCAAGGAAGGGATCCGTGTCTATTTATTTTTTGTAATTATGATGCATGTGTGTTTTCTCGGGGTATACCCAAAATTTTGTATGGCAAGTTTCTTTTTTATAATCGGCTATGTGCCTTATCGGATGTAATGGCTTTGGCAGCATGTAGATTTTACATATATAGGATCCTTAGTAAGGATATGTTCATCAACAACCCTAGGCTAATTTTTGTAAAATATTTTGGATCAACCTGTAAAACCTGGTATTAATGCTATAGTATCTTATCTACCAAAAAAAAATATGCAAAATGAATTTGGGATAAGTTGCAAAGCATATATGAAGGAGATAAAAGTGTCAAAAAGGCAAAGATACGAAATATCAAAGGGCAATTTTAAGAGTTAAGAATGAAGGATGAGGAAAATATTAGTACTTATCTACTTCGGGTAGATGAGGTTGTTAATGTCATGCAAGAAATTTGTCTTAATGTTGAAGAATTAGATGTTTGTGATAAGGTCTTAAGATCTCTTCAAAAAATATTTAGTGAAAATATTTTTGCTATAGAATGATCAAAAGATGGTGATTCTTTAACAAGAGATATGTTACTTGGTATTCTTACAACTTTTGAGTTAAGAACAAAAGAGGAACCTAATCTTCAGAAGGAAGCAACCTTCAAAATGATTAAGAATACAAAGGGTAAGAAGTTAGATTCAAGCAATGAGTCATCCAGTGATGAAGAAGCAAACTATGGCAAAAGTAATAAGGATTCAAGAAGATTTAATGATGCAAAATCTATTAGATGTTTCAATTATGGAAAGTATGGTCACTATTCAAATGATTGTCAATAAACTAAAAATAGTAATAATGAAGAAAAATAGGATCATAAGAATAGGGAATCAGAAAGATATAGGTACCAAAAGAAAGTTAAGGATAGACAAGGAAAACAAGGAAAGAAGTTCTTTCAAAGACAAAATGTTAGACATTTTGAGTCAAAGTTGTCATTGATGTCAAGGAACATGTCAAGGAACAATGCAAAGGTTAATGGAAAAAAGATTCATAATAGTTTTAATATTATGTGGAAGCATATGAAGGGTTTTTATTAAAACATGGGTGAGCAAAAATAAAAGGTTTTTCCTTAAAAACAATGGTGGCACAAGTACAAGGTTTTTATTAAAACCAATGGTGGCAAAAAATAAAAGTTTTTTTCCATTAAAACCATGTGAGCAAGTTGTAAGGTTTTTCTAAAAATATAAAGAGGCCCTTAAGTTTGGTTTAAGGCAAAAAGACCATGTTAATTATTAAATTATAATAATTAAATTATTAAATTATAATAATTAAATTATTAAAGAATTTAATTAATATATTTAATAAATTGCCAAAGCTAAATTTTGGGTGTCGATTTGTTCACGTGCAAAGTTGCCCCTCTTCTGTCGACATCACTGATTGCTAGACGGCGTCCTCACCACTGACATAGAAAAATGAAGATGTATGGTATATAAATACCATAGCCTTCTCAAAGGCAAGACATCCACTCACATCCACCAAAAATAATTAATGTCGATTTTTGTGCGCAATTCCCTCATGACAGCAGTTTGTGCAAATTTTTGGATAACATGAGTGAAGGAGCCAATTTGTGGCTCATGTGAATAGTGTAAGTCAAAGGACGTAAGGTAGTGGAGGTTACAAAGGGAGAACGTGGCTCCATGGCATTGGGATACATGGTGAAAGTGCTTGTGGAAAGAAGCACTCAGTTCGAATCTTCATGCAATGCAAAGTGGTAACACTCTTTTAAATTAAAATATTTTTATTTTTGACTTAGGCTAAGGTTAGTCTTAGGAGAAATAAGAAGATAAATGATTTTGGATTTTTGCCTAAGTTAAAAAGAAAGTTTTGTGGGTTTTATAAAGTGTTTGCTAAAAATTTAAGTTGTGGGTAGAAATTATTTTACCTTATAAAAGGAAAGATTAGTTGTTGCATTATTTTTCAAAAGAATTATATTTAAAAATGAAATGTTAAAGTAGGGATTCATAAGTAGAAATTGGATTGATTTTTGAAGAAAAAATTTCTTAAGTGGCTTATGTCAAATATGATTGATTGAGATAAATTTGTGATGAGTTAGGGTTTTTGAGAAGTGAATATTCAAACTATTGTGGTGTTGGATATTATTTTAAGAAAGGAGTAATAAGGTGTATTTGTGAGTGATTATATGATTTGTATTATTTTTCTAACTTCCTTGAGATTTGCAAAGTGATGTTTATGGTTGTGATAGATTTGTGTGGTCTACTTATCATCAAGCAAAAAGGTATGGGCACATTCTTCCATAGTTGAGTTGATTGGTTGATTTTCTAGAAAATAAGTTTGGAGTGAAAAGGACTTGATTAGGGTTCCTCATTGAGTGTGTTGAGTTAATGCTTCAAAGTTTTCTAGAATAAATAATTGTTGTTAAACCTTGTTTTATAAGCATTGTTGTTGAATCCATTGGTTGTGTGAAGAACTTGAACTAGGGTTTGAAAAGAACATGAGTATCATTTTTATGTGAAGATTGTGTTATAGTCATTTTTGTTGAAGTGATTTGTTGTGTGAGGAACTTGAACTAGGGTTTGAAAAGAACATGAGTATCATTGTTATGTGAGAGTGGTTGATAAGCATTGTTGGGAATATTTTGAGTGAATTTCATACGCTTGGAATAGGGTTTGTAAGGAAGGATTATTTCATTGAGTGATTGGTTGAGTAGAGTTGGAAGAGCCTAGTCAAGTGAATGTGTTGAAGTGATTGTTCAAGTTCTGTGAAACAAATTATTCTATATTTTGAATTGAGTTGAGAAAGTAATTGAGAGTCTTGTGAGTGTGAAGCATATTGAGTCTCTAAAAATTCTCTATATGTTTCTAAAAGAGTGATTGGAAGTGATTGAATATTGAGGTGAATTTGAAACATATTGAGTCTCTAACAATTATCTATATGTTTCTAAAAAGGTGATTGAAAGTCATTGAGTGTTGTGATGAATGTGAAGCATATTGAGTCTCTAACAATTCTCTTTATGTTTCTATGATATTGGAAAATTTCTAGTGTAGACTTGTTGAGAAGATTTGAGGTAAGTATTGAGAAGACTTGTGGACAGATTTGTGTGAGATTTTATGGAAGCTTATAATACAGATTGAGAGCATATTTGGATAAGTTCTAGTGAGGACTTATTGAGAATATTGGACAAGTTCTAGAGAGGACTTTTGGATAGATTATTGTGAGCTTTTATGGAAGGTTACAAGGCATATTTGAGACAAGTCTTTGAGAAGACTTGAGAGTAGATTTGATTGGTTGATTTGTTCAAACCTTGAGTTAAGGTTTGGGGCATATCTAGTAGAGTTGATTTGAGATTGATTCAAGCTTTGTTTTAAGGCCTGAGAATAGAGAGTACGGATATATTTGTGATAGACCTAAGGATTGTGTTTAGTGCAGATCAGAGGGTAGAGATTAGGATATTGGTGTCTCTTGTGGATAGAGATCCATGAACTTGATTAGGATATTGGTGTCTCCTATGGACAAAGATACACAAATTTTATTAGGGTATTTGTGTCTCCTTTGGACAGAGGTCCATAAACATTGTAATAGGGAAAGAATTCCCAAGATATTGATTGAGAAAATTTTAGTGAAATATTTTCTCCGTGAAGTAGCCCATATTGGGTGAACCACATAAATTATGGTGTCTCAATTTTGTGTGGTTATTTTGTGCATTGCTTTTATTATTTCTATATTTACATTGCATAATATTTATTGAGAAAGATAAAGTAAAAAGTGGTCTTATACTATTCACCCCCCCTCTTAGTATAAGCTTGTGTTCTTCAATTGGTATTAGAGTGGGTTCCTTTGGAAGATTTTAACAGCTTGAAGGAAAATCTAACAAGAACACAATGGATTCTAAGAATGGACCTTCAAATAATTTATTACCAGTATTTGATGGAAGTTATTATGTATATTGGAGTTTGAGAATAAAGATCTACCTGAAGGCACTTGGTAATGAAGTTTGGGAAGCAGTTGAAAATAGATACGACCCCTTAGTTGATCCACCTACATATAAGGAAGGTAAGCTTCTACAAAATTACAATTCAAAAGCAATGAATGCACGTTTGAGAGGTTTGCATAGAATAGAGTCCATAAAAGTTATGCATTATCAAGATGCAAAAGGAATGTGGGATAAGTTGCAAAATATATATGAAGGAGATAAAAGTGTCAAGAAAGCAAAGATACAAAATCTCAAAGGACAATTTGAAGAGTTAATAATGAAATATGAGGAGAACATTAGTACCTATCTACTTCGAATAGATGAGGTTGTTAATGTTGTGCAAGGAATTGGAATGAAGGTTGATGAATCATATGTCTATGATAAGGTCTTAAGATATCTTCCAAAAATATTCAGTGGAAAGATTTTTGCTATAGAAGAATCAAAGGATGGTGATTGTTTGACAAGAGATATGTTGCTTGGTATTCTTATAGCTTTTGAGTTAATAACAAAAGAGCCTATTCCCCAAAAGGAAGTAACATTCAAAGCAATCAATAATACAAAGGGTAAGAAGTCAAAATCAAGCAATGAATCATCTAGTGATGAAGAAGCTAATTATGGGAGAAGGAATAATGATTCAAGAAGATCCAAAGATACAAAATTTGTTAGATGTTTCAATTGTGGAAATTATGGTCATTATGCAACTGATTGTCAAGAAGCAAATAATAATAATGATGAAGAAAAACATGATCACAGGAAAAGGGAATAAAAAAGATACAAGCACCAAAATAAAAGCAAGGATGGAAAAATCAAACAAGGAAAGATGTTCTTTCAAAGACAAAAGAGGAGCTACTATGTGGATAAGGCAAGTAAGTACTCAAGTGATAGTGATGCTAGTATTTCATAAAATGGTAGATATGAAGTCCTATTTATAATTTAAGAAAAATAATTAGTTAAGAATAGGACCCCAGTAATTCTAAAGTATTTTAGATGTGGTAACTTTGGACATCTTGAAGATAATTGTACAAGGAATGGTTATAGTTTTAGTGATGATGAATATGAGGATGCACATGAAGGACTAGATGAAAAACTTCTAATGGCACTAGAATAAGGAGAAGGTGATTCTATAGAAGACAAGTCAAAAGAAAATGTAGATGTGGATAAAGGTAAACAAATAGAGAAAGAATCAGATAAAGAAGGATATGATCTTAAGGGAGAACTTATCTATGCTCTTGAAATAGTAAAGAAGGTAAGAAAGAAAAACTCTAAATTAGAAGCTCAGTTTCAAGAATATGATGAAGAGAGAAGAATTCTTATAAAGGATCTAGACAAATCAAAGGCTAAGACAAAGAAATTCAAGGATAAGCTAAAAATAAAAGGTCTTAGAATGTGAAATGTTATAACAAGAAGCAGCCCTACTAATGGAATATTTAGAAGACTCCAAAGTCAAGATAAAAGGGTTCTAAAATATCCCAAAGAATTTAGATAACTTCATAAAGATACAAAATCCTACATCAAGCAAAACAGGTCTTGGTTTTGAATAGGTTCAAAAGAAACAAGAATAAAAGTCAACCTCAAGTTCTGGAGGAGAAGAAAAATCAGATGAAGACACTTCAAAAGATGACAACGTTAGAGAAAGTGAGACATATGAGTATGAGTTGGACAATAGAAATCTCAAAAAGGACAAGAACAATGCAGAAAGAAGAAATAGATGGAACAAAAATAAGAATAGTATACCAATGAGGTCAAGACAAGGAAGTTTGAATGGAAGATGTCTTTCATGTCATAGGTTTGGGTACATGGCTTCACAGTGTAGGAAACATGAAAGATAGGTATATAGGAACATATAACCTTTAAATGGGTATTGCTACTCATGTAATCAATTTGGTCACAAGGCAATGAATTGTAGGGTTCATGACAGAAGAGGATATGGCTTCAATAGGAGAAATCCTAAGATATTTGCACCTCTAAGGAATAACAACATTAAGTGTTATAAGTGCAATAATGATGGTCACACAACAAAGTGGTGTAGAGCAGACATTCCAGAATCAAGTATGACCAAGAACATAAACATGGATATGAATAGGAATAGGAACATGGATATGAACAAGAACAAGAACAGGAATAGGAACAAGAATAAGGACATGGACATGAACATGGACATGGAAAGGAACAGTTAGAGGAATCAAAAGGATCATATAAGAAGAAAAGAGGATAAAGGTAAAGAACAATGCTTTATGGGAGTAGAAATTCTCCCACCCAAGAATTAACCATCTCAAAAGTATGTGGGGGAGAGGCTAAGCTATGAGTCTCATTATTAGCATCAAGCCCCAAAGGTGACCCTTTGCCATTGATGTCAAAGGGGGAGATATTTGAGTAAGGAGGAGAGATTTGGTATTTGAGTAAAGAGGAGAGATTTGAAAATATTATTGAGCTAGGGGGAGCAATGTCCCAGGGGGAGGAAAACCAATAAAAGGTTAAGTTTCTGGTAAAAAGAATTTGGGTTTCCGTAAATGACAAAGGGGGATATTGTTGGACATTTTGAGTCAAATTTGTCATTGATGTCAAGGAATATGTCAAGGAACAATGCAAAGGTTAATGGCAAAAAGCTTCATAATATTTTTAATATTATGTGTAAGCATATGAAGGGTTTTTATTAAAACCATGGGTGAGCAAAAATAAAAGGTTTTTCCTTAAAACCAATGGTGGCACAAGTAAAAGGTTTTTCTTAAAACCGATGGTGGAAAAAAATAAAAGGTTTTTCCATTTAAACCATGTGAGAAAGTTGTGAGGTTTTTCTAAAAATATAAAGAGGCCCTTAAGTTTGGTTTAAGGCCAAAAGACCATGTTAATTATTAAATTATAATAATTAAATTCTTAAAGAATTTAATTTAATTTATTTAATAAATTGCCAAAGTTAAAGTTTGGGCACATTTCATAAAGTTTGGGCACCGGTTGTTCGCATGCAAAGTTGCCCCCCTTCCATTGACGTTGCCGATTTCTAGACAAAATACTCATCGCTGATGTGGAGTGATGAAGGCGTATGGTATATAAATACCATAGCCTTCTCAAAGGCAAGGCATCCACTCACATCCGCAAAAAATAATAAATGCTGAATTTTGTGTGTAATTCCCTCGTGATAGTAGTTCATACAATTTTTTTGGACAGCGTGAGTGAAGGAACCAATTCATGGCTTGTGCAAATAGTGGAAGTCAAAGGGCGTAAGGTAGTGGAGGTTCCAAAGGGAGCACGTGGCTCCACGACATTGGGAGCCATGGTGAAAGCGCTTGTGGAGAGAAGCACTCAGTTCGAACATTCATGCAATGCAAAATGGTAACACTATTTTAAATTAAAATATTTTAATTTTTGACTTAGGCTAAGGTTAGTCTTAGGAGAAATAAGGAGATAAACGATTTTGGATTTTGCCTAAGTTAAAAAGAAAGATTTGTGGGTTTTATAAAGTGTTTGCTGAAAATTGAAGTGGTGGGTAAAAATTATTTTACCTTAGAAAAGGAAAGATTAGTTGTTGCATTATTTTTGAAAATAATTATATTTAAAAATGCAATGTTAAAGTAGGGAGTCATAAGTAAAAATTGGATTGATATTTGAATAATAAAGTTCTGAAGTGGCTTATGTAAAATATGATTGATTGATATAAATTTGTGATGAGTTAGGGTTTTTGAGAAGTGAATATTAAAACTATTGTGGTGTTGGATATTATTTTAAGAAAGGAGTAATAAGGTGTATTTGTGAGTGATTATATGATTTGTATTGTTTGTCTAACTTCCTTGAGATATGCAAAGTGATGTTTATGGTTGTGATAGATTTGTGTGGTCTACTTCTCATCAAGAAAAAAGGTATGGATACATTCTTCCATAGTTGAGTTTATTGGTTGATTTTCTAGAAAATAAGTTTGGAGTGAAAAGGACTTCATTAGGGTTTCCTCATTGAGTGTGTTGAGTTAATGCTTCAAGGTTTTCTAGAATAAAGAATTGTTGTTAAAACCTTGTTTTATAAGAATTATTGTTGAAGCCATTGGTTGTGTGAAGAACTTGAACTAGGGTTTGAAAATAACATGAGTATCATTATTATGTGAATATTGTATTATAAGCATTGTTGTTGAAGTGAGTTGTTGTGTGAGGAACTTGAACTATGGTTTGAAAAGAACATGAGTATCATTATTATGTGAGAGTGGTTGATAAGCATTGTTGGAAACATTTTTAGTGAATGTCATAATCTTGGACTAGGGTTTGTAAGGAAGGATTATTTCATTGAGTGATTGGTTGAGCCTAGTCAA
The DNA here is from genome assembly GCA_028583015.1 of Wollemia nobilis. Lineage (NCBI taxonomy): Eukaryota > Viridiplantae > Streptophyta > Pinopsida > Araucariales > Araucariaceae > Wollemia > Wollemia nobilis. The sequence goes on along the minus strand of JAQPPZ010016363.1, from coordinate 1,952,979 downwards.
GTGAATGTGTTGAAGTGATTGTTCAAGTTCTGTGAAAAAATTATTCTATATTTTGAATTGAGTTGAGAAAGTGATTGAGAGTATTGTGAGTTTGAAGCATATTGAGTCTCTAACAATTCTCTATATGTTTCTAAAAGAGTTATTGGAAGTGATTGAGTATTGAGGTGAATGTGAAGCATATTGAGTCTAAAAATTCTCTATATGTTTCTAAAAAGGTGATTGAAAGTGATTGAGTATTGTGATGAATGTAAAGCATATTGAGTCTCTAAAAATTCTCTTTATGTTTATATGATATTGGACAAGTTCTAGTGTGGAATTGTTGAGAAGATTTGAGGTAAGTATTGAGAAGACTTGTGGACATATTTGTGTGAGCTTTTGTGGAAGATTACAATACATATTGAGAGCAGATTTGAATAAGTCATAGTGAGGACTTATTGAGCAGATTGGACAAGTTCTAGAGAGGACTTATGGATAGATTGGTGTGAGCTTTTATGGAATCTTACAAGGTAGATTTGAGACAAGTCTTTGAGAATATTTGAGAGCAGATTTGATTGATTGATTTGTTCAAACCTTGAGTTAATATTTGGGGTAGATATAGTAGAGTTGATTTGATATTGAGTCAAGCTTTGTGTTAAGGCTTGAGAACGGATATTGAGGATAGATTTATGCTATACTTAAGGATTGTGTTTAGTGCAGATCAGAGGGCAAAGATTAGGAGTTTGGTGTCTCCTATGGATGGAGATCCACAAACTTGATTAGGATATTCGTGTCTCCTATGGATAAATATCCACAAACTTGATTAGGGGATTGGTGTCTCCTTTGGATAGAGGTCCATAAAAAATGTAATAGGGAAATGATTCCCAAGATATTGATTGAGAAAATTTTAGTGAATGATTTTATCCGTGGAGTAGCCCACATTGGGTGAACCACGTAAATTATGGTGTCTCAATTGTGTGTGGTTATTTATGCATTTCTTTGATACTGCTATTGATATTGCTATTTTTACATTGGATAATATTAATTGGGAAAGAAAAAGTAAAAAGTGGTCTTATACTATTCACCTCCCTCTCAGTATAAGCTTGTGTTCTTCACAAAAGAGGAGCTACTATGCAGACAAGGCAAGTAAGTACTCAAGTGATAGTGATGCTAGTTCTTCAAGTAATGATAAAGATGAAGTTCTATTTTTGATTGAAGAAAAATAAATTAAGAAAAGATCACCAATAATTCTCAAGTGTTTTAAATGTGGTAATTTTGGACATCTTGAAGATAGTTTTACAAGGAATGGTTTTAGTTTTAGTGATGATGAATATGAGAATGCACTTGAAGGACTAGAAGAGAATATTATAATGGCACTAGAAGAAGAAGGAGGTAATCCTATCGAAGATAAGTAAAAAAATGAAGATTTTGACAAAGGCAAACAAATAGAGGAAGAATCAAAAAAAGGAGTTGATCTTGAGGGAGAGCTTATTTATGCTCTTAAAACTTTAAATAAGGTAAGAAAGCAAAATTCTCAACTTGAGTTTTAGTTTCAAGAATGTGATGAAGAGAGAGGAAATATTATAGATGATCTAAACAATTCAATGGCTAAGACAAAGAAGTTTAAGGATAAGCTAGAAGCAAAGGTCTTAGAATGTGAAAAGTTAGAAGAAGTAGCTCTACTAAGGGAAGATTTAGAAAATTCCAAGGACAAGTTACACAAGTTTGGGAAGAGCTCAAATATTGTAGATAAGATGATCAAGGTACAAAGAAGGTCAAAAAAAAAAATAGGTCTTGGTTTTGAACAAGCTCAAAAGAAACAAGAAGAAGAGTCAACCTCAAGTTCTAAAGAAGAATAAACTTTAGAAGAAGATAGTGTAAGAGAAAGTGAGACTTATGAAGATGAGCTGGAAAACAAAAAGTTTAAAAAGGAAAGGAACAATGCACAAAGAAGAAATAGATGGAACATGAACCATCATAGAGAAAAAGATACTAAGAGACCAATGATTTCAAGGCAAGGAAATTTCAATGGATGATGTTTCTCATGTCACAAATTTGGGCACATGGATTTATAGTGAAGGACACATGAAAGATAGGAAAATGAGAATTTTAGAAGTAGACATCCTTTCCATGGGTATTGCTACTCATGTAATCAGTTTGATCACAAGGCTATGAATTTCAGGGTCCATGACAAGAACATATATGGATTCACTAGGAGAAATACTAAGACATTTGCACCTCCATGGAATAATAACATTAAGGGTTATAAGTGCAATAATTATGGACATACAACAAAGTGGCGTAGAGTAGACATTCCATAATCAAGCATGAACAGGAACATGAACATGTATAGGAACAGGAATAGGAACAGGAATATGCACATGGACATGAACAAGAATAGGAATATGGATAGGAACAAGAATAGGAATATGGACAAGAATAGTAACATGAACGTGAACATGAACAGTCAAAGGAATCATAAGGATCAGATGAGAAGGAAAGAGGATAAAGGTAAAGAATAGTGCTTGTTCGGAGTAGAAATACTCCCACCCTAGAATTAACCACCTCAAGAGGAGGTGGGGTAGGGGCTAAGCTAAGATACTGATTCTTAGCCCTAATACCCAAAGGTGACACTTTTCCATTGATGTCAAATGGGGAGAGATTTGAGTAAGGGGGAGATATTTGGTTTAATGAGAGAACATTGAGTCAGGGGGAGCAGAACAAGAAAAAAGTCAATTTTTGGTAAAAAGAATTTGGGTTGCCATAAATGACAAAGGGAGATATTGTTGGAAATTTTGAGTATATGAGTTTTCATTTATGTCAAGAGTGAGTGGTCATTGATGTCAATCTTTCAGCACCAGTCAATTGCAGTTATAGTGGGCAACATCAGTTTCGGGTTCTCCAATAAGTGTAAAAGGATAGTTTGTCTTCAGTTGATCAAAACGCAGTTCCAAGAAGTCAGATGAGGTACAAAGGGCAAAGAAGAGGCCCATGCAAATAATATTATAATAATTTATTAAAATATAAAAAAAAAAAATTAAATTAATTATAAATTAATTAACATAATTTTATTATAAATTAATTTATTAATTAGTTTAATTAACTTTCATGTTACTTAAGTTAATTATAGGTTAATTTTAATTTAATTATAAATTAAGTTTTATTAATTTAATAAACCCTCAAAAGGGTTATAAAGAAAAGTTATAAATCAAATTTAAAATTCGATGTGAAGCATCGACGTATTACAACATCAAGGCACTATGTATATATATATGAAGGCAAAACATTTAGGAAATTATTATTTTGAATACCCCTAAGTTTTAAAATGAGCACAAAGAGAAAGCAACGATTTTTGTTTGAAAAGTCTTCAATGGAAGTAAAGGAACAAATAGGATCAAGGCTCCTTCCACTTTGCACATGTGCCATGTAGCATAGCTGGTGATGATGGCAAGTGTTGAAACATTTGTTGGCAGGAGGATGGAGGTTTGAACCCCACAGGGTTCATGTTTTGCAAGGAATAAGGTTTGTGTTTTTGGGAATGACACCTAGTACAAGGAACAAAGGGAGGCTAGTGCCTTCCCATTCTCATGGGAGCACCTAGCCAACGTGGTGATCTAGCACCTTGGAAATGCATTTGATGGAGAGGTTTCAAGGTCAAAACCCACCGAGGCCTTTTAGTAGATGAGACAAAGGTATGCATTGATGATTGTTGGGTTTGTCACTTAATTTGGAATGTGCTAAGGTTGAAGGAAAATAAAAAATATTTTTATGTGCCTAAGGTTGAAAAATAATTTTTGAGGGTTTATTTTTTTTATTTTTTTTGTTTTTTGAATTTACATGGTGGAATCGGTAGCCGCCACGAATCCGGGCAAGCTGTACAACTTTTTATGGCCACCACAGTATTCTGTGTTGTCCACCCTAGAAGCCGCCACACAGATCTTTGCACAGTCCACCCCTATAACCACCATGCCATAATCATTTTAAACCTTTTACGCTGCTGAAAGCACCCGAAAAGGGACAAGCGTTCAGTCCGACGAGGCCCGAGATTTGAACCTTGGACCTCCGCCCCACTTATGGGATTTGGATGAACCAATTGGTCTACACATCAGACCTTTTTTGAGGGTTTATTGGATTTAATTTTTTGCTAAATTAATATTGATTATTAAGTGTTTTGAGGGAGATAAAAGGGTAGGCAATTATTATTTCTGAAGGGTTATTTTTGAAAGATTGATTTATTAATTTGGAGATTATAAGGAGAAAATTTGAGTGATTATTTTTATGTGTGAATTGATGATTGTTAATTTCAAGTAGTAATCAGGTGTATTTGGGATTGATTATTTTTGTGTGTGAAAATATTTTGAAAGAGAGTTAGTGTGATATTTGTCATCTAACTATTGAAATTGACAAAGGAGAAAATTATGATTGAGATAGGTTTTTCTAAGGGCACTTCTACATCAACAAAAGGTATGGGCACATCTTCCTAGTGAGTGATTGTTGAATGTTTTTTGGTAAACATTGTTGAGTGTGTTTTGAATTAGTGCTTCAAGGTTTTCTAGAATAAAGAGTTGTTGATAAAACTTTGTTTTATAAGCATTGTTGTTGAAGTGATTAAGTTGAGTGAACTTGAACTAGGGTTGCAAATATCATGAGTATCATTGTTATGTAAAGATTGTTTTATAAGCATTGTTATTGAAGTGATTAAGTTGAGTGAACTTGAAATAGGGTTTGCAAAGATCATAAGTATCATTGTTATGTGAGATTGATTAATAAGCATTTTTGGAAACATTTGAGTGAGTTTCCATATACTTGAACTAGGGTTTGTGAGCAAGGATTATTTCATTGAGTGATTGGTTGAGTAGAGTTGATTGAGCCTAGTCAAGTGGATGTGTTGAAGTGATAGTTCAAGTTCTATAAAACAAATTGTTCTATGAATTGATTTGAGAAATAGTTTGAGTGTGGATGAAGGTGAAACATATTGAGTCTCTAAAAATTATCTATATGTTTTTGTGATAAAAGAAATATTGAAAGTGATTGAGATTTTATGAGTGTGAAGCATATTGAGTCTCTAAAAATTCTCTATATATTTCTAAAAAGAGTGATTGAAATTAATTGAGCATTGTGGTGAATGTGAAGCATATTGAGTCTCTAAAAATTCTCTATATGTTTCTAAAAGAGTTATTGAAAGTAATCGAGCATTGTGGTGAATGCGAAGCATATTGAGTCTCTAAAAATTCTCTTCATATTTCTATGAGATTGTATAAGTTCTAGTGTGGACTTGCTGAGAAGATTTGAGGAAAGTATTTAAGAACATTGTGGATAGATTTGTGTGAGATTTTGTGGAAGCTTACAATAAAAATTGAGAGCATATTTGTATAAGTTCTAGTGAGGACTTGTTGAGCAGATTTGGAGAAGTTCTAGTGAGGACTTATTGAGTAGATTTGGACAAGTTCTAGAGAGGACTTGTGGACAGATAAGTGTGAGATTTTGTGGAATCTTACAAGGCATATTTAAGACAAGTATTTCAAAAGACTTGAGATCAGAGTTGATTGGTTTATTTATTCAAACCTTGAGTTAAGGTTTGGGGCAGATCTAGCAGAGTTGATTTATGAATGAGTCAAGATTTGTGTTAAGTATTGAGGACAGATATTGAGGAACTATTTGTGCTAGATTGAAGGACTATGTTTAGTGTAGATCAGAGGAAAAATTTTGGTATACATTTGAGGATAGGTTTGTTCTAGACCTGAGATAGAGATTGAGTATATTTATGCTAGATCAAAGGACTGTGTTTAGTACAGATTTGAGACAGATATTTTAAGGTGATAGAGTATAGAGGAAAATAATCTCTAGTGGATAGAGATCCATTAGCTAGGGTAGTGAGGACAGGTGTCTTCAGTAGATAGAGATCCATCAGTCAGAGCAGTGGGGGTAGCAGTTCTTCTAGAATATCACTAGTCATAGCTAAGGAGAAAGGAGTTCTCCTATGGATAGAGATCCACAAACTTGATTAGTGGATTGGTTTCTCCTTTGGACTAAGGTCCATAAAATTTGTAAAAGTGAAAGGATTCCTTAAGGATTTATTGAGAAAAATTTAGTGAAATATTTTCCCCGTGGAGTAGCCCACATTGGGTGAACCACGTAAAATTGGTGTCTCTATTGTGTGTGTGGATTTGTGAATTGATTTTATTACTATTGTTGATACTTCTATCTATACATTACATAATATTTATTGGGAAAGAAAAGTAAAAAGTGATCTTATACTGTTCATCCCCCTCTTAGTATAAGCTTGTGTTCTTCAATCTCTCAAGAAAAGGGATGCCAATTATTTTACTAATATAAGTCCTTTTATACTAGTACTTAGGCATAAAATCTCTTAGTTTACATATTATACCATATGTAGAACCACAATGCTCAATTATACCATATCCATGATGGTTTAATTGAGATGACTATCACTCCATTTGATATCCCCCACATATACACCCAACATCATTCAGGGCTCCATCACCAAATCCAATTTTTCAATAGGATCCAAACCTCCATGGTTTGAAAAGAGGATTCAAGCTACTCCACCTGAATATTTCCCAAATACTTCCCATATTTGGGTCCACTTCGAAGTTCCTTTATTGAAAGTACCCATAGCAAAAACCCTCAGGTGTTGCTACACCACAACTACCTCAGGTTTGGATCCATATTTTAAGGTTCTTCTAGGCTTGGCCATCTAAGGATAACCCCCATGGATACAAAACCTAATATCGTAACGAAGCATGAAAACATTCTTTCTCTCTCTTTCTATCTCTTACATCCTCTCTTCATCATATCAATTAAAATTCTATCAATTTACTTATATAAAATAAAGTATAACATCTACTTTATCAAAAGGGTGTATATGAACTTTCAAACATTATATAATAAGAGGTATATTGCAATGTTAAATATTTAATCAAATTCCTCTATATAACATATAGACTTTTATCTATTAAAAGTAGAGAATTAGTTTCACTTTTCATATTTAAAACACCTATGTTTTACAATACCCATCTCAAATATACATAATAATTATTTTGTCTTCTTAAATATGATATACAAATAAGTTCTCCAAAACCATATGAATTCTTTCCTTTTTTGGACACTCCTTGAGTTCTTCCTAGAAGTGAATAGGTAAGGGATAAAGACAACTCCATTATGATAAAAATGTAAACCTAAATGCACATTCAATGCATCTATAAACAACATACATATACTCTTATTTCATTCATTTGAAAGCAAGGAGGAAAACCCCCATAAGTTTTCCTTGGGAAAACATATTTCATATAGTGTAATCAAAGTACTCCCATAATTTTCTCTAACAAAAGGATTCAGTACATACTATGTACACCCATTTTACATATCTACTTGCATTTTAAATAAACCCCCATAAGTTTCTTTCCTTTTCTTTGGACTCCATTTCCAAACATCTAACCATATTTCTTTATTAAATTAATACTTCTTTATCATAAAAGAAAACATAAAACTCTTATTCATTTTATTCTCAAACTATAAACTGAATATATACTATTTAGTAATCCATTATATTTTAAAAACATAATTCAATTTCTAACTATATTATTTCTCTAAAGAAATAAATACAAAATAAGGAATACTAAATAATAATACAAAACTCTTTTGTAAAACATATCTATCATTCATTGTAATTCCCATTTAAAATAAATAAAATGTTATAAAATCAAACCATAGATTCTCTTAAAATAAAAGAATCCATAAAACATTAATTTAATTTACCACTAAAATATAAAATAATAAAAATTCATTCAATACTATTTTTAAACTATGAAAATTTTCAATTATCCCATAAATAAACCCAATGTTCACTAAGTATTTAACCCACTTAAAATAACATCCATTTTTTTCCACAATCTCTACTATGTTTCACTTATATATAGGTATATTTTCTTTTAATAAAGAAAAATACTATACATAAAAACTAAAGCCCTTACAATTTATTAAATCAACTCATGATTATTATCATGCATCTCCCAAAGAAATACCATGCAAAAGACAAACAAATGAAACTTAGGGTTCAACCCCTTTTAATTTCATGCACAAAAATATAAGGGTTTTATTTATTTTTTCAATTCATTCTAATTATTTCAAAATATAAATACTCCACTATTTATATTTTATCTTTCCTTAGTTTTCTATATTCTTTAATCAAGAAAACTATGCACAAGTGAAAACCCTAAAATTTTTTATATTCTAATCATTTCAAAATATAAATACTCCACTATTTATATTTTATCTTTCCTTAGTTTTCTATATTCTTTAATCAAGAAAACTATGCACAAGTGGAAATCCTAAAATTATTGATATTCTTTAATGTTTCTAGAAAGAGTTTTTCTATGGTTCTACTTTTCACGATATTTTGTAATACATTCCAAAAATTTGAAAAGCATATCACATTCCATTCAATGCAAGAGTTCCAAATAACATGGTAAAGGATTACTTGTAATTTTCAAAAGTTATGGGAAGTAGAAGATGCAAATTCTGACAATGCAAATCTCTTGTATTTGTCCAACATAGTGCCTCCAAGCTCTTTGTCCTCTGACTCATTCTCCCAAAGCATCTGGATATCTTTTTTTTTTCCTTCCTTTATTTTTCTTAATAAGGGAGATAGTTCGCTCAAGTAATGAATTTCTCAACCACCTGAAAACAATTCATTCTTTATTTTAATTAATCAATTGAGATAATTTTCATAATTATGATTATTTTTAATGCTCCTGATTTTCTAATGTTTATAAAGTATATATGTATATATTAATAAGTCCACCTTATTAATATGTATATATTTATATATCAATTACTTTTACATTAGAAAATATTAATTATCAAAGATAATTATCATTATTAATAAGTCTGCCTTATTAATATGTAACTCAACATTAGAAATAATAATAAATTACAAATATTAATAGATCCACCTTATTAATATTACTATAGCATTAAAATCTAATGTTCAAGGTAATATACCTTAATTATTAATAAGTTCATCTTATTAATATATCATCATAAGATAATTTTAACCTATTCCTATTAATAACATTCTCGTCACAAGAAGCAAACAACTACTAGTGCTGGGAAGATAAACACACAAACCCAAGCAATATGGAGTAATGCACCACCATTCCTTAATTCTCCTATCTAGTGCACAAAAGACTATTATAGTAATTTCAAGGTTATCTACTTCTGAGTGGATGGTTTTTTCATATGATTATGACTACCCACAAGCACAATTGCATGAGTGCATGAATGTAAACTACATGCGGTAACCACTTGTTACCTTGGGTACATATTACCTTGGAGTTGTTTGTCACATCATTTTTCTTTCAGTATCTTGTTTCCAATGGTCAACTTTCTCGACCATCCATGAGAGCACCTAATACTACACCCAAGCACAACATCAAAAGCACCATATCTATATAACATAAAATCATACAATAAATGCATAGAATCTTTCAAATGCATCAAAACTAACTACTAAATCATGATTTCAATACATAGTTTCTCTCATTAAAGAGTCCTGCTAAGGTGGGTCATGACAAAAAGGAACAAGGCTATCATGTCATTGATATTTATAATATTTATTAACATAATTTTAAGTGTATTCTTCCATGGATGGACAATAATAACCCATTCTAAGTAGTTTTATAGCTATAGCTAGTCCACTAAAGTGTCCACCACATGATCCATAATGGGATTCTTTAATTATTTATGATTTCCTTCCAATTGTATGCATCTAAGAAACATACCTTAAAATGAGCATTAATATAGTATATATCCTATGATGATATAATTGAAAGCATTTTTCCTAAAATGTTTTTGTTTTAAGCAATTTAATCCTTTAGGTAATGTGTCATCCTTTAGGAAATTAAAAATGTCTTGATACCAAGGTTCTTTAGGTGAAGTTGATTCAATAACATAAATATCTAAAGGTTATTGAAATTAATATGAATGTTGTTGGTTCTTGTATTTATTGTATGACAATGGAGGCTTTCTCATCCTCCAATTCTAAGGGTATGAGATATGTCATTATAGCCATAGCATCTACATGGTAATTACTAGATTGTGGGATGGATTCTATTACGATTTTGTTAAAACGAGCCATTAGTTTTTCTACAATATCTTTATAAGGATTTATTTTGTCATATTTGGTTTGGAAAATACCATTTCTTGGTTAATATTCAATCATGAATCACCATATACTATTAAGGTTTTACACAACTCAAAGATCTAGGATGAGTGCTTCATAATTTTATGTGTTGTTGGTACATGAAAATTAAAGTTTAAAGGATATTAAAATAAGTTGTTTTATGGTAACTAACAAAATTGTTTCCCCTACACCCTTGATGCATAAAAAATTTTCAAAGTATAAAATCCAAGATTAAAGTTCTTGAGCTTCTATAATCATAATTATCCCATCAGGGAAGCTTACATCTAAAGGATATGATGCTTTGATTCTAAAGGTTACACACCAAGTTTGTTTGTGATTACTTATCCTTTTAATGACTTTTGGTTAATGAATTCAAGGTCATATTACCTAAGGGCTATGACCCATTTGGATTTCCACCATGAGTGATAATATTTTGATATTAGATACCTTAATGAATCTACTCTTGCTATAACATATATTTTGACTAATCATGTAATATATTCATTTAATTATGGAAAATATAAGTGCTAAACATAGCTTTTGCAATGGTGTATAATAAGTTTCATAATTCACCAGTGATATCCTTATATAGTAGACATCCCTTTATCATTTTTATCATCATACTAAGCTAGCATGGCTCAATGATTAGTAGCAACTATGTATAACAATAATGGTTGGGATGGATTTGGCCATATTAGAATAGGTAATGTGAAGAGGTAAGTTTTTAAGACTTCAAAAATAAATTTGGAATTCGCTATCCTAGATAAATTTGACATCTTTCATAAGAAATTTAGACAAGTGTTAGCATTATTTTACTAATTATGAGATAAATCTTTGAATGGTTTGTAATTCACCTTGGAGGCTATGAATTTTGGTCAGATTTTTTGGTGGTGTTATGTTTTTATTGCTGCAATTTTAGTAGGATCCACCTCAATTCAGTGATGGGATACAATAAATCCAAATTAATTTACTCATTCTATCCCAAATATGCATATTGGGGTTTTAACCAATATTTGTATTCTCACAATATCTTAAATGTGCATCTTAGATCTTGAATATGATGTTCTCTTTTTTGATATTTCTCTAAGAGGTCATCTACATAGTATTTTATAAGTTCGGGTATGAGTTCATAAAATATATATGTCATTGGTAGTTTATATGATTCCCATGCATTCTATAGGCCAAAATTCATGACTTGATAGCAAAATATACCCAAAGAGGTTGTGAAGACCATTTTAGACTAATATTTAAGAGAAATTTTTATTTGGTTGTATCCTAAAAAACCATATAGTAGAGATAAAATTTCAGAGTCTATAGTGAAGTCTACTATCATGCCTACATTTGGTAAAGGGAAATTATCCTTGGTACATGGTCTTTTTGTGTCTCTAAAATATATGCAAATTCAAATGGGTCCTTTCTTTTACATGGGGATAATGTTAGAAATCCAATACAAATAATTTATGCCTTTGATAAATCTGACATCTAAAAGTTTTTGAAGTTCATCCTTGACCAAGAGGTAACCTTAGGATGTATTTTTTATAGTTTTTTTTTAATTGCTTTGGAACCTAGATGCACGACAAGGTGGTGTACAACTAATGAGTGATCAAGCCTAGACATACCATCATATATCTAGGTAAAAATATCATTGAATTATTTTAAGAGGTTGGTATATTATATTTATTTATCTTGGGATAAGGCCTTTCCTATTTTCAATATTCAAGGATTTTCATCAATGCCAATATTTTTTTAATAAGCTATGTGTGGCTTCTATTCGGGGCCACTCCCCTTACGAAAATGAAACATTACATTTCTATCATTATATTTCTAACAAGTTAATTAAAGCATATCCAACTTTGTCATTCTATCGGAGACATTATTAATTTACTCTTCTATAAAAAATATTCTCCATATTCCTCAAACTGCTAAGTTTCCACAATCAAATCCTTTTATATCAATTACCTTCAAAAATTTAAATTTTGTCAAGATGAAATTCAACACTGTGAATGGCAAATATTTTCTGCCCAACTTCAATATCCAAAAAATATCTTGTCTATAACAACCTCACAATTTCTTAATACCATTTTTTTAAGGTTCTTATTCATTCCCCTAATATTCCAAGATATTATTTGTATTGTTATTTTTTATTTAATTTGTGGGTTTAGCCCCACTTCTTTTTAAAACTTGTGATATTTGATTTTGTTTTTCCATATCAATATTCCTTTGTGTTTCTTTTTCTCTTTATTTTTGCCTCTTGGGTCTTACTTTTTTTCATTCTCAGCAATACTTTCATCTTCATCAATCTCTTCAATATTCTCACACTTATCATAGTAAGACTTATCATCTTTAGGTTTACCTTGTTCTGAAGGATCTAAAGTGCAAGGAATAACCTCAAAAGCACACTCTTAATTATATTTTCTTGGAGACCCTAAAGTACAAGGATACTCTTCTATAGCAATTACCTTCTTATTCTACCCTAAAACCCTAAATTGTTATGGGTTTCCTCAAACCTCATTTCTATATTATTCTGCTCTTGAAACATTAAAGTGCAAGGGATAACATCTTCACCACTTTCACTTTTATTACCTGAAAAGGATTCTATACTACTTGAGGAAAATGAAGATGATTTACTTGGAATAAACTTGAACTTTTTTGTTGTATTTATTTTGGGTTTTATCTCCACATCTTATTTTGCACCTTTAATTCCTTCTAAATTTGCTAATTGATATTATTGATAGGATTTATTTACCTCTTCTTTTGGAGTGGAATATCCTTGATATGATATAGCTTCTATTATTAAATGATTTCCTTGCTTCTTCTTGAAGTTTACCTCATGGCTAGATTTTTTTATCTCTTTATTCATATTTTTTACTTTGTAAACTCTTGCCATGTGTATAATATCAAAACAAATGTGGCAATGAAATGTAATATTTTCATAATCTACTTGTTTATCCCATTCTCTTGATTCATATTTAATATTAATGGATTGTGGAAAAGGTTTTGAGCTATCCATAGCAACACATATTCAATTACATATATAATTATTTTGATCCTTATTTTTTTGTCCTTCCTTGATGAATTACCCTAGGGTATTTTCAATATTTTTCAAAAATTCTTATTTATAAGCTGATATGGAAGTCCAAAAAGTCTAACCCACATTGGAAGCTTCTTAATAGTTTTTGTCTCAACTAAATTTTTTTTTTTCCATGGTCTCAAATAAAGTGCATCTCTTCCCATAAACCATGGACCACCAACCATTATTTTATCCCTAATTTTTGAACTGGAAAATATGATGAGGAAAAAACATTTAGGAAGAAAAGTCACAAAATAATTTGAATTCAATTCCCACTTCCACTTGATCTAATTTTGAATCTCCAAAAACCCTAGTCATGATCTATAGACCTTACATATTATCTCTCTTCTTTTAAGAACCATTATATCATTCTCAATCATGTCATCCTTGATACTTACTTTTGGTGTACCATTTGCTACCTGGATTGAACATGCCATGTATTCGATCTTTATCTTATATCCAACTTGGGCCTTCATACTTCCAATAAGGGAATTTTAATTTCTAGCTAGGTCATTGTGAATTCCCATTAGGGATTTCAAAAATGACTTTCCTTACATTATAGCTAATGGGGCTTGCTTTTGATTTGCACTCTTTCTTGGTTTACCTCCCTCTCTTCTTGCACTCGCTCTTGATCCCAACTTGCACTCGCTCTTGCCTCACACTTACTCCTAGATTACACTCCTTCCTGGCTCACAATTGCTCATGTCTCTTATTTTTATTGGTGTTCCTTCACTTCAGTTTTGTTTTTGGAAACAATGGTCTACACATTCAAGGTAAGGGTTTTAAGCATTGATACACTTTGGATGAACTTATCACTCTTTAGCCATGATTGAATCTCATGTTGCCTTTCCTCTTAGTTTGAAACCCCTTTTGGTTTGCACTCTCTCCTACCTCATGCTCACTTCCAACTTGCACTCCCTAATGGCTCACACTTGCCATTGTATCTTATTTTTTCCAATGTTCCTTGGCTTCAATAATTTTTTGGAAATAATATTCCACACATTCATGGTAAGGGTTTGAAGCATCGATGCACTCTAGAAGAACATTTTGCTCTTATTCCATGATTGCTATACTTAATCCCAACTTGTGCTTGCACTGACTCATACTTGCTTTAGATTGCACTTACTCAAAGTTTTTGTTTTACTTATTTTTGCACTTATCGAAGAACACAAGCTTATACTGAGAGGGGGTGAACAATATAAGATAAAACTTTTTACTTTTCTTTCCAAAGTAGTATTATCCAATATTATCAATTGCAATAATGAAACAATGCACATATCATCACACACATAAGAGACATAGATTTAATGTGGTTCACCCAATGTGGGCTACATCCACGGAGAAAATATTTCTTATAAATTTTCTCAACAAATATCTTGGGAACCAATTCCCTATTACAATGTTTATGGGCACCAACCCAAAGGAGACACCAATCCCCTATGCTCAAGTTCATGGACCTCTATCCACAGGAGACACCAATCCCCTTTGATCTGGTTCGTGGACCTCTATCCACAGGAGACACCAATCCCCTTTGCTCTGGTTCATGGACCTCTATCCATAGGAGACACCAATCCCCTTTGCTCTGGTTTGTGGACCTCTATCCATAGGAGACACCAATCCCTTTTGCTCTAGTTTGTGGACCTCTATCCATAGGAGACACCAATCCCCTTTGCTCTGGTTCATGGACCTCTATCCATAGGAGACACTAATCCTTTGCTTTGGTTCATGGAACTCTATCCACAAGATACACAAATCCCATTTGCTCAAATCTACTCTGAAACTTTACACAAGGCTTACTCAAATCTGCTCCAAAACTTGCTCAAATTTGCTCACCATACCTGCTCAAATCCTTTCACCATACCTGCTCAAATTAGCTCATCAAACGTACTCAATTTTGGTCACTAAACCTGCTCAAATCATCTCCTCAAACCTGATCAAATTATCTCACCAAACCTGCTCAACTTTTCTTACCATCACTTCTCAAATTAGCTCATCAAACCTGCTCAACTTTGCTTACCATAACTGCTTAGATTAGCTTTCACCAAAACTGCTCAAATTTGCTTACCATAACTGTTCAAATTATCTCACCAAACCTAATCAACTCTACCCACCATCACCGCTCAAACCTACTCAAATTTACCTCAATGTTTTTCACAAAACCTGCTCAAATATTCTCAAATATTGCATATAAACAATGCTTATATTTTTAAAGTTCTTGACTAAAGTAATTCAGACATATTCTACCTAAAATTATTTTATCTTCATGAACATATGGAGAATGATATGCATTACAAATACTCAGTATGTTCTTCTCACATTCATTAAGTCTGTCACTTTCACATGTCTCACATTCATTGCATTCAAAAGGATACTCTAGTCTAGCACTTGATAGTTGACCTTCTTATGTACTTCCAAAATTAATCAAAACCAATGCACATACTTGCTTCACAAAATTGGTCTATAGCCCTTGCAAATTTATTCCCAATATCACTCAAAACTAATGCATAGATTTGCTTCACAATATTGGTCTATAACCCTTGCAAGTTCATTCCCAATATGACTCAAAGTTAATGCACCAATTTGCTCTCAAACCCTTGCTAGTATATTTTCAAATTCATTCAACAATAATGCACAACTTTGTTCTCAAACCCTAGCACATATATTTCCAATTTCATTCAACAATAATGCACAACTTTATTCTCAAACCCTAGCACATATATTTCCAATTTTATTCAACAATAATTCACCATTACTCCCATCTTCAATCAATCACTAATGCACATCAAATTTTCTTTCAAACCCTTGCACTTTTATTTCCAATTTATATCAAAGCAATGCACACTCAATCAATCCTTATTTCTCCAAACATATGACAACTCAACCACCTTAAGAAGGAATTAAATCACCATACCTCTAAAACTACCTTGATGATGATGTACCTTCAAAACCTGCTTCAAAAATAATTTCCCTTTCTTGTCCCACTCAAAAACTAGTTAGTAAATCTCTCTTTCAAATCATCCACAATAAAACCCTTCTCAAAAAGATATGCACAATAAGGTTTGAAAAAAAATGTTTTATGACTCCTTTTTAGTCTCCCAAAATAAAGCTTTTAGTAGTGACTAAGCCCTTAAATTTCCTTCTTCTACCATGCAAAAATACATTTAAAAATTAAACCATAATCACACCTTATAACTCCTACTTTCATAATATACAAAAGATAAATTTTAATTTATCTCAATATGCCTTATAACACCCTCACATCACATGCAAAAGACAATTTTCAATTTATCCTCATACACCTTATGACTCCCACTAACTCAAAATAGAATATACAAAATAATTATTAATGTTGCACCTTATGACTCCCACTTAATAAGAATTAAAACATTATTGCCCTTACCTCAAAAAACCAAACTATCAAAATGTTGTGTAAGAGATTCGATCTCCTCACCTTGCCCAATATAATACTCTCCCAAAGGACCTCCGACCAGATAAGCTAGCCCAATGGGTGAAACCTAAGGGCTTGACGGTAATATTTGTATCCTTCGCAGCTTTATCCTCCAACCAAAAAATCACATAGCAAAAACCTCATGATGGGATTCGAACCTCTATCTCTCTGCACAACAACACCCTACCAAGGGCCAACCAACTAGCTGGGACACACCAATGGGTGGGAACCAAGATGCGCAACCAATTATTTATCTGCTTCAGATTTTTCCCAATGATAAACTTTCTCACTACGCTCCCTGCCCTCTTCGTTCACTGAAAATAATGCGTTGGAATAATATCGAATCACACGATTAAAACCTTTTTCATTGCATATGATTTTTTCTCCTCCATTTATATGTGTCTTTTCATTTTCACCATGGACGTCGACGCTTTGATTTTTGACTTTTATGCTTGCCCTTGGCACCTTTTAAACTTAAACCCATTTGAATATTTAAATTAAATATTATAATATTATTTTTAAAACCTTTGGCCCTTTGATATATTAAATCCTTTTGTCTTTAAACCTTTGTCCATTTGAAAAATCTTTTTATTCTTTAACCTTTGTTCCTTTGAAATATTAAATCTTTCCTTGCTCAAGCCTTTGTCCATCTCTTTATAATATTTAAATATTGGTATTTAAATATTATAATCCTTAAAAATAATTGTCTTGCTTTGCAATAAACTTCCTTTGTAATAATTTTTCCAACCTTAAAACCTCATCAACCTTGAAGAATATTTCTGCCTTGAGTACCATGCATCCTTTGACATCAATGACAACTCAATATACTCAATATTTCCAACAATCTCCCCCTTTGTCATTGATGGCAACCTTATAAAAAATTTCTTTGACTGCAACTGGATTCCCAATCTGCTCCCCTGACAAGCTGCTCCCCCTTACTAAAATCTCTCCCCCTTTGACATCAATGGCAAAGGGCTCCTTGGGGCTAAAAATAAGACACTTAGCATAGCCCCCTCACCACCTCCTTTTCTTGAGGTGATTAATTTTGGGATGGGAGTAAAGCTACTCCCAACTTACAATGCTCTTCTTCTTTTTCAATATTTTTCCAAACTTTTGAAGTCATACCTCTTTGAACATTTTGAGCATCCTTTTTCTTGCTTGTCTTTGGAAGTTCTGAAAATTTTGTTCTACACCACTTTGCTCTATGCCCAAAATTATTGCAATTGTAACACCTGATGTTGTAGTCCTTGAAAGGTGCAAATGAATTCTTGGTGAAGCTATAATCATTCTTACCATAAACCTTGCAATGTATAGCTTTATGACCAAAATTATTCAATTGAAAACATGATGTTGTAGTCCTTGGAAAGTGCAAGTGACTTGAAATTTCTCTTGTTGAAGCCATAATCATTTTTATCATGAACCCTGCAATGTATAGCTTTATGACCAAAATGATTACATGAGAAACAATAACCTTGGAAGAAATATTCATCTTGCCTTGATCTCATGGTTATTTCTCTTTTCTTGTGATGGTCCCTATTCCTTGATGATTCTTTGTTTGCTTCCTCTTTGATACTACCACTTCTCAACTTATCAATATAGGTCTTAGGCTCTTCTTCAAATACCTTCTTTGATGCTTCTATTTCTTTTGAGCTTGACTCCTCTTCTTGTACCTCTTGACCTTCCTCATAACCAAGTCCAGTCTTCATAAATGGAGATATCTATGTTTTGATAATATCATCCAAATATTTTGAGCTTTTCCTAAACTGATATATCTTATTATTGAATTTCTCAAGTCCCTTCCTTAGAATGTCAACTTCATGTTCTAGTATTTCACATTCTAGTTCTTTTACCTTTAACTGTTCAACCATACCTTCTTCAACTTTCTTTGCCTCTTCAACCTTCACTTTTAAGTCTATGAGATCTTGTAGGAGCTTTGTCTTTGTTTCCTCATCCTCTTGAACTTGAGCCTTCAATTCTAAATTCTTCTTTCTAACCCTTTTCAATTCTCCAAGAGTAACAATAAGTTCCTCCTCTATGTTAACCATGGTTTCTTCTTCATTTTCTAAATCTTTCTCTTTTTCTAGGTCTTTAATCACAAGAGCATCTTCTTTCTCTTCTTGGTCTTTGACAATAGGAGCATCTTCATTCTCTTCTATGGCCAAAAATAGGATTTCTTCCTTTTCATTATCGAAGAAGCTTTCATCACTTTCACTTGAAGTACTGCTTTCTTCTTCAACATAAAAACTCTTCTTGTGCCTTTGAAAAATCTTCTTCTCATGCTTGCCTTGACCATGCCTATTTTTATTTTCATAATAAAACTTTCTTTCCTTCTTTTTCTTGTAATCCTTTTCTTCTTCACTGCTACTACCTCCATTTTATGGATAATTAGTTGCATAGTGACCAATGTTACCACAACTAAAAAATTTCATAGTCTACATATTTTTGTGTTTTCTTGGACCCTTCTTATTTCTTCTCACAAAGTTAGCCTCTTCTTCACTACTTGATTCATCACTTGATTCTTGTTCTTTATTCTTTTCCTTCTTTGAAGCTTTGAATGTTGCCTCTCTTTTTTATGTTTGTTCTTTTTTTGTCCTCATCTCATAGGCTATGAGAATTCCATGTAGCTCATCCATGCTTAAAGTTTTGAGATCCTTCATCTCTTCTATTGCTAAAACCTTTGCATCATACCTCATAGGGAGTGACCTCAATATTTTCTGAACAATAGTAGATTCCTCAATATTTTCTCCAAGTCCACGAATAGTGTTGACAACCTCATCAACACGAAGTAGATACATAGCAATATCTTCATCATATTTCATCTTCAAGTCTTCAAACTTCCTTCTGTGTGTTTGAAGTTTTGCCATTTTGACCTTGTCGTCTCCTTCATATGTTCTCTGTAACTTATCCCACATTTATTTTGCTGAAGTACATTGCATGACTTTCACAAACTCTGATTCACATAACCCACTCAAAATTACATTCATTGCCTTGGCATTATCTTCATATGGTTTCTTACCACTTGCATCTATAGGAGGAGTTGTAGATGGTGTGAATCCATTTTCAATAGATTGCCATGTATCATATCCATGTGCCATCAAATAAGTCTTCATCCTCACACTCCAGAAAGCATAGTTAGTCCCATCAAACAATGGAGCCTTATTTGATGAAAACCCTTCCTTATGAGCCATGTGTGTTCCTGTAAGATCTTCCTTCAAGCTGTTAGGCTTTCATGAAGGAACCCACTCTGATACCAATTGAAGAACACAAGCTTATACTGAGAGGGGGGTGAATAGTATAAGATAAAACTTTTACTTTTCTTTCCAAAGTAGTATTATCCAATATTATCAATTACAATAATGAAACAATGCACAGATCATCACACACATAAGAGACATAGATTTAATGTGGTTCACCCAATGTGGGCTACATCCATGGAGAAAATATTTCTTATAAATTTTCTCAACAAATATCTTGGGAACCAATTCCCTATTACAATGTTTATGGGCACCAACCCAAAGGAGACACCAATCCCCTATGCTCTAGTTCATGGACCTCTATCCATAGGAGACACCAATCCCCTTTGCTCTAGTTCATGGACCTCTATCCATAGGAGACACCAATCCCCTTTACTCTAGTTCATGGACCTCTATCCATAGGAGACACCAATCCCCTTTGCTCTGGTTTATGGACCTCTATCCATAGGAGACACCAATCCCCTTTGCTCTGGTTCATGGACCTCTATCCATAGGAGACACCAATCCCCTTTGCTCTGGTTCATGGACCTCTATCCATAGGAGACACCAATCCTCTTTGCTCTGGTTTGTGGACCTCTATCCATAGGAGACACCAATCCCATTTGCTCTAATATACTCTAAATATTTACACAAGGCTTGCTCAAATATACTCCAAAACCTGCTCAAATATGCTCACCATACCTTCTCAAATCATCTCACCATACTTTCTCAAATCATCTCACCAAACTTGTTTAATTCTTCTCACCAAACCTACTCAAATCATCTCACCAAACCTACTCAAATGCACTCACCAAACCTGATCAACTCTGCTTACCATCACTACTCAAATAATCTCACCAAACTTGATCAACTTTGCTTACCATCACTACTCAAATTATCTCACCAAACCTGCTCAACTCTACTCACCATAACTGCTCAAACCTACTCAAATATACCTCAATGTTGCTCATAAAACCTGCTCAAATATTCTCAAATATTGCATACAAACAATGCTTATATCTTTCTCAAAAGTGCTTTCTTTGACTAAAGTAATTCAGACATATTCTACCCAGAATTATTTTATCTTCATGAACATATAGAGAATGATATGCATTACAAATACTCAATATGTTCTTCTCACATTCATTAAGTCTATCACTTTCATATGTCTCACATTCATTGCATTCAAAAGGATACTCTAGTCTAGCACTTGATAGTTGACCTTCTTATGTACTTCCAAAATTAATCAAAACCAATGCACATACTTGCTTCACAAAACTGGTCTATAGCCCTTGCAAATTTATTCCCAATATCACTCAAAACTAATGCATAGATTTGCTTCACAATATTGGTCTATAACCCTTGCAAGTTCATTCCCAATATGACTCAAAGTTAATGCACCAATTTGCTCTCAAACCCTTGCTAGTATATTTTCAAATTCATTCAACAATAATGCACAAATTTGTTCTCAAACCCTAGCACATATATTTCCAATTTCATTCAACAATAATGCATAACTTTGTTCTCAAACCCTAGCACATATATTTCCAATTTCATTCAACAATAATTCACCATTACTCCCATCTTCAATCAATCACTAATGCACATCAAATTTGCTTTCAAACCCTTGCACTTTTATTTCCAATTTCTATCAAAGCAATGCACACTCAATCAATCCTTATTTCTCCAAATATATGACAACTCAACCACCTTAAGAAGGAATTAAATCACCATACCTCTAAAACTACCTTGATGATGATGTGCCTTCAAAACCTACTTCAAAAATAATTTCCCTTTCTTGTCCCACTCAAAAACTAGTTAGTAAATCTCTCTTTCAAATCATCCACAATAAAACCCTTCTCAAAAAGATATGCATAATAAGGCTTGAAAATATGTTTTATGACTCCTTTTTAGTCTCCCAAAATAAAGCTTTTAGTAGTGACTAAGCCCTTAAATTTCCTTCTTCTACCATACAAAAATACATTTAAAAATTAAACCATAATCACACCTTATAACTCCTACTTTCACAATATACAAAAGATAAATTTTAATTTATCTCAATATGCCTTATAACACCCTCACATCACATGCAAAAGACAATTTTCCAAATAATTTATCCTCATACACCTTATGACTCCCACTAACTCAAAATAGAATATACAAAATAATTATTAATGTTGCACCTTATGACTCCCACTTAATAAGAATTAAAACATTATTGCCCTTACCTCAAAAAACCAAACTATCAAAATGTTGTGCAGGAGATTCGATCTCCTCACCTTGCCCAATGCAACGCTCTCCCAAAGGACCTCCGACCAGCTAAGCTAGCCCAACGGGTGAAACCTAAGGGCTCGGCGGTAATATTTGTATCCTTCGCAGCTTTATCCTCCAACCAAAAAATCACACAGCAAAAACCTCACGGTGGGATTCGAACCTCTGTCTCTCTGCACAACAACGCCCTACCAAGGGCCAACCAACCAGCTAGGACACATCAGCGGGTGGGAACCACCAGTGCCACCAATTTTTTCCGCTTCAATTTTCTCCCAATGATGAACTTTCTCACTATGCTCCCTACCCTCTTCGTTCATTGAAAATAATGCGCTGGAATAATATCGAATCACACGATTAAAACCTTAGCATTGCATATGATTTTTGCTCCTCCATTTATATGTGTCTTTTCATTTTCACCATGGACGTCGGCACTTTGATTTTTGACTTTTATGCTTGCCCTTGGCACCTTTTAAACTTAAACCCATTTGAATATTTAAATTAAATATTATAATATTATTTTTAAAACCTTTGGCCCTTTGATATATTAAATCCTTTTGTCTTTAAACCTTTGTCCATTTGAAAAATATTTTTATTCTTGAACCTTTGTTCCTTTGAAATATTAAATTTGTCCTTGCTCAAGCCTTTGTCCATCTCTTTATAATATTTAAATATTGGTATTTAAATATTATAATCCTTAAAAATAATTGTCTTGCTTTGCAATAAACTTCCTTTGTAATAATTTGTCCAACCTTAAAACCTCATCAACCTTGAAGAATATTTTTGCCTTGAGTACCATGCATCCTTTGACATCAATGACAACTCAATATACTCAATATTTCCAACACTTACTCATGGCTTGCACTTGCACTTGCTACTGCACTTACTCCCGGCTTATGCTCACGCTCGCACTCGCACTCACTACTACACTTACTCTCGACTCGTGTATTCACACTCACTGCTGCACTTACCTCAATGCCAATATTTATGTCTAATATTTCTTTGATTAAAATTGGTGATTCATTCTCAAATTATGGAGGGGTAAACAATATTTCCAAGTCCTCAAATTATTATGGATCTATTGTTATTTATTTTTTCTTTGGGTGGTTGTATGGAGTGTATATTGAACATTTTCTTAAGGGATTCTTCGGTGTGACCTTGATCACAAGAACCTTTGATGTTATCTTCTCTTGATTATATATGAGTTTAGGATGAGCAATTATCAACATGTTGATTCTAGAAAATCATAGGGTTTTATGAGGTGTTACATTGAGAAGTGATCATAGTTCCTTCTCATTTTCATCATCCCATTGGGAGCCTTGTAAAGTTAGTGCAATTATCTTCATCATCTTCTTCTAGTAAAGGTGATGAATAATTCTTGTTAGGGATATATCCTATTTCACATCGTTACATCCAAGTTTAAACTTCTAAAGGTTCTTTAATGCCTTGCTTGAATTGACCTAAGTCTTTGCCTTGATAACCTATATCGACTAGCATTTTCTTAGATATAGAGAATGTAGGTGACATGTAGCATGATGCATATGTTTGCTAATTATGCATGAAGTTACAGCTTTGAATTTTCTCATCAAAAGTAGTTCCATTGTAGATAAAAGTTCAAGTTCCTATTTGAACTTGTAAACCCATTATATTGATTAGGTCTATAATACAAGGGAAAATAAAAAGGCTAACCAAATATATGATAGGATCCATATTTGGATGGATTAAGTTAATTTATTCTTTTGAGAAATATTGAGGGTCATCTCCTAAGTTTATCAAGGATCCTTCTAATACTCATATACCTTTGTTTTACTTATAACAAGTTTATGGTAATGTGGATTGGAGTGAGGGATAAAGGTTGAATTCTTTTTTTTAAATGTAAAAGAAATGACATAAGGCAAATGGCTTGGGATATCCAAGAATATGGATAATCCTTTCTTGATATTTATATTATAAACATTGATGTAGGGTGGATGGTACAACTTTCATGTATCCAAGATCTTCCAAGCAACAAGTTATATGTTACATCACATGATATAACATAAAAATAGATGTTAAGGACTCATGGTCCTAATTTTATAGGTAGGATTATGGTTCTCATGATCTCTCATTATTCATTATCAAAATCTCCAATATGTTAAAATTTTACAGGTCTTCTATACTTAATTCAAAATTTTGTAAAATCTCGACATTGTAAACATTCAAGGATCCATTGTCAACTGGAACTCTCTTGATATATTTATACCCTACTTGGGATATTATGTAAAGATGTGAATCTCCTAAAATGGTTTCAAGAGGTGTATCTATTTCATGAAATTCTAGGATATAACTATTAACCCTAGCAAAACCTATTGTTTTGACAATATCATGAGGATATGTCTTAAGCAATATTTCCCTATGAGAAAGTGATTTTTTAGCAATTTTAGAGTGGAAATTCTAGCTAGTATTCTTTCCAATTGTAGATGCAAATAGAACAACATCAAATAACTAAAATTAAATAAATTAACATAAATAAATTTAATTTTTTTTATTTTCGGGTGGATTTATGATATTACAACCAAATATGCCCCAGATTGGAATTTTTTACAAAGCTTTATTGCTCAATACAATAATTTTAATATGCTAGGGTTCTCCAAAAACCTTGCCATCAAATAAGGGTGGTGACTTCATGCTTGATCGATCCCAATAGAAGTGAGTGGGCTTCAGATATACTTTGGTCAAACCACTCCATATTAAACAACTGCTCGATGCCTGTAGATCCCTAAACTTACAAATAGAAAATAATAATAAAAGGTCAATAATATCTGCGAGGGCTCTACTATGTGAGGTCCTCAATAAGAAAACTAATAACCTTAGTTTCAGAAATGAAGTTATAAGCAAATCTAAGAATATTAAAATAAACACAATAAATGAGAGATTTACCTTGTTGACTTGATGTTTTATGATCAGTAGTCATCATTGTAGGAAACAGGTGCATGAATACGCTAATGACACTTGAGGGTTAGTAGGGCTACAGAATTCTAGTCTAAAAACACCCGTAGGTGCTTGAATGCAGAAAGAAACACTCGTGGACACTCAAAAAAATGGGAAACTCCCACGGGCACTTGGGAAATTCTCGTTGGCACTCGAAAAACACCTATGGGCACTCAGTATAATGGGAATCACCTTTGCACACTCGAGAAATGCCTGTGTGCACTCAAAAAATGCATTTGGGCACTCAAAAAAATGGGAAAATACCCATGGGCACTCAGGAAATGCCCATGGGTACTCAAAATACACCTGTAGGAACTGAGGGGTTGTAGGGAATGTGATAGAACCAAATATGGTTCATGAGAGGTAGGCAACAAAGACAACAACGAGTGAAAATGACAATGAGGATGCGAGGAAGAATCCAAATATTGTTAGAAATATTAGGGCTAAAAAAGTATAAAAAAAAATTAGGGGAAAACTTAGGGGTTGAGCCATCAAAATGACTCCTATTTATAATCTTCCCTAGGGCACATTAGGGTTTCAATGACACAATTTATGCGATCAAGATTAAAATGTGATGAAGGGTGGAGATTAAATCTAGGTAGGTGGCATGGATTAAGGCAAATGAATGGCTAGGATTAGACCAATATGGATGGCTTGGATTAATTTATACACATACATTTATTAAATATATAAAAAATATAATATAAAATATTAATATTTAAACAAATATATATAATATATGTAAATAATGGGTAAAAATGGTGGGAAGGCCTAGATGAATGACAAGTGGCTAGGATTTGGTGTCTACAGATGCCCCTTTTTGTATCGCATTGTGTGAAACACAATGCAGTGTAAAAATACAAGACACCTATTTTGGCTTGATGGTGAAGTAGCTTGGTTGAGATGTGGACATGAGCTTGAAGACAAATTTTTTTTGATTGCATAGCTTACCCCCTCAATTGGTGAATGAGTTGTGGATGAATCTCATGAGCCAATTGATAGATGAGTGCAAATGATTGTATTGCTGAATGGTATAATTGTGAATGATATGAATGATGTAAAATGATTCTATTTTTGCCCCAACGGTTAAAAAAGGAGTTTTTGCCAAGTGTAGATGCCATGATCATGT
Organism: Wollemia nobilis; assembly: GCA_028583015.1. NCBI lineage: Eukaryota > Viridiplantae > Streptophyta > Pinopsida > Araucariales > Araucariaceae > Wollemia > Wollemia nobilis. Next base: position 1,926,681 of record JAQPPZ010016363.1, on the reverse strand, counting down.
AAAATGTATCCCACTATGGGAAATTCAAAACCAGATGTGGTTACCCCAAATTTGGGGTGATTCAATGTTGTTGAAAAAAATGGCGTATGGCATCATTGAAATGCAAGTATGCAAGTGCAAAAAGAAAAGAAAAATAGTCTATCCTCAAGGCCATTCAAGATTGCAATAATTCCTACATGGAATCCATAAATGATTGCTCAATCACTTTACTCGGCCTGCATCCTTGGAGACTAGTGTAATTTCAAAGGGGATGATGAAAAGTTATGATTTTTTCCATGTTTCAAGCCCCATGAACAAGGCCATCAATGACAAATTTTGAGCAAATTGGTCTTGGCATAGTCTCACCCAAAAGGTGAAGTACCAAAAGTGATTTTGTTTTTGAACAATGAGATATTGGATGATGAATATGACCAAGTGTCCTTATGGTGATTTATTCATATTATCGAATTGCATGGATGCAAATCGTTGCAATCACCAAGGAGATAGAATAAACCACTAGATACAAGGTTCACTTGAAATTGCATATGAACTTGGAAAATGTGCAAAATGTGATGATGGATGAATGGAAATGATGTTGACATGAAAATGTGATGATGATAAATGTATTTATGGATGCAATATGGAGTGATTTGGTGGAGGTAAGCTACCTTTTTGAATATATGGATTCAAGTTACTGAGTCTATTGTTTCCCAATAGATGAAGGGGTTTCTAACATGTGTACAATTGATTTTGCTTCTGCCCTAATACAGAAGGAGTTTTGATGATGTAAGTGTCCTTATGGTGATCTATCCATCCTACCATATTGCATGGATAACCAGTTGTTGTAATCACCAAGTTAATAGGATAAACCACTAAATACAAGGTTCACTTGTATTTGTATCTAATCTTTGTCCCAAGAGATGAAGGGTTTTCGAATTGGGGAACATGCAATGACTGTGTATATTTTTGCCGTAATGGACGAAGGGGTTTTTGAAATGGATAAATATGATGACAATGTCTATTTTTTCCCTAATAGATTAAGGGGTTTTTAAAAATATAATTGTCCTTATGGTGATCTACCCATCCTATCAGAGTGCATGGATAACTAGTCATTGCAGCCACCAGGTTACTAGGATAAACCACCAAATACAAGGTTCTTTTGTAAAGTGCCAATGAATTTGATGAATTCAATGATGATTAAAATTGATGATGTTGAATGTAAATGTGAATGTGATCTATTTTTCCCCCAATAAATGAAGGGATTTTATGAAAAATGCAAATGATGGAGTCTGTTTTTGCTCTAACATATGAAGGGATTTTTGAAATGGGAAAATGTGATGATTGTGACTATTTTTACCCTAATAGATGAAGGGGTTTTTGAAATGGAGAACATGCAATTACTATGTCTATTTTTGCCCTAAAATATAAAGGGGTTTTATGAAAAAGAAAGTTTCCTTATGGTGATCTATCCATCCTACCGAATTGCATGGATAACCAATTGCTGCAACCACCAAGTTAATAGGATAAATCACTAAATATAAGGTTCACATGTAATTTTAAATGTTGAATTAAGCTGTAATGATGAATGAAATTGATGATGTTGAATGTAAATGTGAAAGTAATCTATTTTTACCCCAATAGATGAAGGAATTTTGTGAAAAATGTAAATGATGGAGTATGTTTTTGCCCTAACAAATGAAGGGGTTTTTGACATTTGTATGATTAATTCTATTTTTTCCTTGACATAAAAAGGGGTTTGTGAATATGTAAGATGATGGATTATATTTTTGCCCCAACAAAAAAGGGGTTTGTGAAAAATGTATATGATTGAGTCTATTTTTACCCTAATAGAGAAGGGGTTTTTGAAATGGAAATAATGCAATGACTATGTCTATTTTTTCCCTAATAGATGAATGGGTTTTATGAAAATACAAGTTTCCTTGTGGTGATTTACCCATCCTACCGAATTGCATGGATAACCAGTCACTGCAACCACCAGGTTACTAGGATAAAGCACTAGATACAAGATTCACTTGGAAAGTGCCAAGGAATTTGATAAGTGTAATGATGAATAAAATTGATGATGTTTAATGCAAGAAATGATTTTGTTGTTACCCCAATAAATGAGGGGGTTTTTTAAATGGGAAAGTGCGATGACCGTGTCTATTTTTCCTTAATAGATAAACATGTTTTTGAAATGTAAGTGTCCTTATGGTGATATATCCATCCTACCGAATTACATGGATAACCAATTGCTTCAATCACTAGGTTAATAGGATAAACCACTAAATACAAGGTTCACTTGTAATTGTAAATGTATTTGATAAATGTTGAGTGAAGGTGCCATGATGAATTAAATTGATGATGTTGAATTTTGGTGTATGGATAATGCAAGGAATGATTCTATTTTTACCCTAACAGAAAAGAAATTTTTGGTAATGTAAAATGATTGCTTCTATTTTTGCCCTAACAAATGAAGGAGTTTCTGTAATAGGAAAAATGTGATGATTGTGTCTATTTTTGTCCTAACATATGAAGGGTTTTTTTAAATGGGAAAAATGTGATGACTGTGTATGTTTTTACCCTAACAAATGAAGGGGTTTGTGAAATGGGGAAAATGCAATGACTGTGTCTATTTTTTCCCTTAAATATGAAGGGGTTTTTGAAATGCAAGTGTCCTTATGGTGATTTTCCCATCCTAACGGATTGTATGGATAACCGGTTGTTGTAACCGCCAAGTTAATAGGATAAATCACTAAATACAAGGTTCACTTGTACTTGTAAAAGAATGAAGGTGTAATAATGAATGAAATGGATGATGTTGATTGCAATGAATGATTCTATTGTTCCCTAAATATGAAGGGATTTTGAAATGGAAAAATGTGATGACTATGTTTGTTTTTTCCCTAACATATGAAACGATTTTTAAAAATGCAAGTGTCCTTATGATGATTATCCATCCTACCGGATTGCATGGATAACCAGTCGCTATAACCACTAGGTGACTAGGATAAACCATTAAATACAAGGTTCACTTGTAAAGTGCCAAGGAATTTGATAAATGCAATGATGAGTAAAATTGATGATGTTGACTACAAGGAATGTGGATGATGATGTGAATGTGAGGCAAAGGGCACAACCTTTGATAAAAGGATGCAACCTTTTGAACCTAGCAATGGATTGGTTGATGATGTAATGTGTATGCATGATTGAATTGTTTGTTAAATTGGTGGGTAATATGTGATACCTTGAACACCCCCAAGTTATGTTGTTGTTGTTGATTAGGGGGAAGATGTGATACCTTGAGCACTGATGAGGATTGATGTTTGATCACTCATATGACCCCTCTTTATTTCCTATCTAGGTTTACATATTTTATTTCTTGCAATTTAATATTGTAAGTGAGTCTTATTTTCACATAGACTTCTTGTGCATTAGTTGGCAAGATAGGTCTCACTAATAAGTATTAATTAGGAAGAATGAACTCAAAGATAGCTTAAGCTAATATTTCTAGCTAACTTCTTATCTTCTTGTTGGCTAAGATGTTATGTACAATTCCTTATGCCACTATTATAGCCTTTGGTTAGTGTTGTTATGTATTTTTGGACCAATCCATGATTTTGTGGAATTGGTTATGTATTTTGGGCATTTTGAGACTATAAATTATGTTTATGGAATAAAGAGCATTAGTTGAAATTTAATTCCTTCGCATTGGTATCAGAGCCTAGTTCATGTTTACACTAGGGCTTGTGAGTTGAGATGGAAGGAGATAAAAATTGTTATGAGAAATCATTTCTCATTTAGGACTCGGTTTAAGCTCAAAGGATGCTTGAAAACAATTTGTAGAATGAAATTCCTTCGACAAAAAACTCCTCATTCCAAATTTATTTTTATGCTTAAGGAGTATAGGAAAATTTTATCCCATAGTTCTTCCTACACCGATCCTTGGAAAGGGTTGGATCGTAACTATAGTACAATTAGTATTAGAGAGCCATTTAACCCTATTTCACCTCCCATTTTTGAGTTCTAAAGAGCTCAAGGTTTCTCCCCAATACCAGGTTGTGTGTCGACTTAGGTCTGGGTGCCTTTCAAAATCTGGTCGTGTGTCAATCGAATCTTGAAAGGAGTGCTACTGTGAAGGTGTGTGTTGTTGGTTTGAAAGGAAGCTGCAAATGTTTTTGAATTTTTGAGGTAATATTACCTTAGTTTCATTAAATTGATTGTAAAAGTTAAATTTTAAATTTTAAATAACCATTAAAAGTTATTTAAATTTTATTTAGAATTTAATTTATTAAATACATATATTTAATTATTATTTTTTATTGTAAAAAAAAAAAAAAATTTACTGGCTAGCACTCGACAACGATAGGATCTATTTTCGGCCATAAGCGAGAACTGTTTCTCGTTGCATTGCAAATCTGCTTGCTGCACAACAGTCAACACTATTGCTGCCTACTAGTACATCACACCCTATAGTGAGTGTTGCATGTGCTACATTAAGTGCTATAGCATGTGTGCAACCCACACTGTAGATGCTACAACTGCTACCATTAGAACTATAGTTAATGCTACCATCGGTACTATAGCAAGAATTACAAGCTACGTATGCTACACGCGCTACAATGAGTGCACATGTCGCAAAAATTGCATGCACTATAGATGCTACAGGTGTAGCTAGTGTGACTTGCACAGCACGTGCCCCATCATAGGTCACCGCATCTATGAAGCGTTTGAGGTTGCGTAGGATTACCTGCATTGGGATTTGGGTTCCTTTCCCAATTACCAAAACCCGAGTGATAGGAGGTCATCCGGTTGGCTTTGCACTCTAAAAATAACCATTTAAATCTATCACTTTTAGTTATCTACCTGCATTCACATTTTTATCTCTCGGGAAGAGTGCAATTGAAGTTACGAAATATCATGTAGTTTTACATGAAATATTAAGTGCAGTTCAAAGTCTGAGTTGGCAAATTGCACACTCCTAGCAAACAAGGTAACTATCATTTATTTTATAATTTTTAATTTATCTAAGGTTTAAATTTTTGCATATGATTTTTTATTATTTATTAATTTATTTTTTTATAACTTAATTAAATTAATTAATATTTGATTAATTAAAATTTAATTTTTAATTAAGTTATTTTTAAATTAATAAATTATAAAACTTTAAACCTTAGGTTAGTTTAAATTTTTAAAATATTAAGCAAATTTTCATTCTGATCTGCAATTCTTCCAGCTCCAGCCTCATAAACATTGTGAAGAATTATTTTGTTCATCTTTTTAAGATTACAAGCAGCAGATTTTTGCTTATTTAGCCTTAGGAGTATTTTTTCAATTAAGGACACAACATTGTAACAGGTTCCCCTAAATTTTACCCTGATTTTAAGTGCTTTACCCTTTTACTCTTGGCTTATACCTGGTTCCAAATGGCTTCAGATTTGGCTGCCCAAATGGCAGAATTAGCACATGTTGTAAGTATACTTGTAGAAAAGGTGAATGATACTACATGGATCCAAGCAGTAAGTAGCCTTGCTGACAAGGTTAGATACATTAGCATTCAAAATGCAGTTGATGTTAAAATATACAATAATGATCCTCGATCTAAATCAAGGTGTGAAGTTTCATTGTATGATGGCTCCCGAAACCCATATGTCTTGAATAGTTGGCTTCTTGACATGGATTCCTAGTTTTCTTACACTCATACCTCAAATTAGGACAAGGTTCCCTTTGCTAAGTTCAAGCTTTCAAGTTTGGCTAAAATGTTAGTGGAACGCAAAGGGGGACATGATGATCTTACCACATGAGATGACCTTGTAAAATCTCTTAAGTATAGTTTTTATCCCTCTAATTATCAAAAGGAGTTGGTAGTTAAGTGGTTTAGATTTCGTCAAGGAACTAATATGACTGTGCAGGATTATATCTTCTAATTCAATAGGTACCAAATTATTTTGAATGTATATGACACTATCGAAGCTTTTATTCTCAATTTTTAAAGTGGCTTATTAGAGCATTTGTACAAGGAAATCATGTTTTTTCTATGGAAACTTTGGATTCAACTTTCAACCAGGAATAAATTTTTGAGGACAAGTTCAAAGCGTACTCGCAGGGATTCTATGATCCTACTACTCAAGTGGTTGCTAGCTTATCAATAGGGAATAATTCTTCTTCTCCCAAAAAAAAATTTCCCAGCAGAAGACTTTTTATTCTTCTCCTTCATCTCCTTCTCCTTAATTTTCTTCTCCTTCTTCTTCTTCTAACACTTCTTCTAAAAAATTTTGCAACTATTGTAAGCAAAAGGGCCATGAAAAATCTGATTGTTTCAAAATTAAGAAAAGAATTTTGGTTGTAACAACTCAAGAGGAGGACAAAGAGCAAGGTCCCCTTGAGTCAGTAGGAGAAAGTAGAGAATACATGGAATTACAAGGTAAAATCAATGATGTTACCTTAGTAAATATTAATTCATCAAGGAGAACTCATGATGTTTTATTCGTCACTCAAGCTCATTTGCTCTATAACTTTGTAATAGATTGTATAGTGGATAATGGGTCATAGAAGAACCTAATTGCGAGGTCCATTATTGAGAGATTGAAATTACTGATGGATCCTCATCCTCAACCTTACTCTTTGGGTTGGAAAGATAGTGGTAGGGGTTTAGAGATAACTTACACTTTCACATTGAAATTTGCCCTTGGACCGCATTTCATAGATCCAGTCACTTGTGATGTGAATCCTATGGATTATTGTGGGCTCTTTCTTGGGCAACCATTTCAGTATGATAGGAAAGCTATTTATGATGCTTTTAAAAGAACCTATACATTTCAAAAATATGGTAAGGAATATCTCATAAAAAGTACCAACACTCCTAATATGGTTTTAAATTTCCTACACACACACAAGGCAATAAAATAAGTTAGTGAGGTTGCTCTACTTTTCATTACCTCCAAACACACTTCTCCATAGGATTCCCCTTCACATACGTATTCTACTATGGATACCATGTTGCAAAGTTACCCACATCTATTTCAGGAGCCCATGGATCGACATCAAATTCCTCATCCATTTCAGGTTGGTGATAAAGTATGGTTGCACCTCAACAAGCGGTATTTTTTTGATAAGACTCATAGAAAAATCAAACTGATTTTCTATGGGCCTTATACTATCCTTCAGTAGGTGTCTAAGAATGCTTTCCACCTTGATATTACTACATACTTGAGGATTCATGATGTCATCAATGTAGATCTTTTGAATTTATATCATGACTCTACATTGGATACCGCACCAACTATCAATCATCTTATGAACGTGGTTCCTAATTCTCAGTTACCATTTTATTTAGAATAGATCTATGACATGAATACTCGACAGACTAACCAAGGGTCTACCACATCTTATCTTATGGCTCAACAAGGATAGATGTCGCATCATGCTCATTGGATTTCTTTTCATCAGATGTCTTATGACTTTCCTACTCTTCTAAAAGTATTGGAATCCAATTCTTCTATTGTGGGGAGGCATGATGAGGATTTATGTTTGATCACTCATATGACCCCTCTTTATTTCCTATCTAGGTTGTATAGTTTATTTCTTGCAATTTAATATTGTAAGTGAGTCTTATTCTCACATAGACTCCTTGTGCATTAGTTGGCAAGATAGTTGTCACTAATAAGTATTAGTTAGGAAGAGTGAACTCAAAGATAGCTTAAGCACATGTTTCTAGCTAATTTATTATCTTCTTGTTGGCTAATATGTTATGTGCAATTTATTATACCACTGTTCTAGCCTTTTGTTAGTGTGGTTATGTATTTTGGGACCAATCCATGATTTTGTGGAATTGGTTATGTATTTTGGGCCTTTTGAGCCTATAAATTAATTTTATGGAATAAAGAGCATTAGTTAGAATTTAATTCCTTCGCAAGCACCCCAAAGTTTTGTGCTTGATTGCTTGATTGGGGGAAGGTGTTATACCTTGAACACCCCCAAGTTTTGATGTTGTTTGAACTTTCTGTTGAGCAAGGTGTTGCAAGAAGGTTGTCATTGTTGTCAACACAGGCAGTTAGATCCAAGGATGCAGTGGGTAGACAGATCAGAAGTCATTCAGATGCAGAAGATAGAAAAAATTCGAAGAAAAAGACAAGTTAGAAAACTGTCGCGATATCGCGACATGTTTTCTGTCGCGATTTCGCGACAAGTCAGAGGAGAGAGAAAGCACAGCCAGAAATGTCGTGATATCACGACAAGTCGGAGGAGAGAGAAGGTGCACTCAAAAATGTCACGATATCGTGACAAGTCGGAGGAGAGAGAATGTGCAATCAAAAATGTCACGATTTCGCGACAAGTCGGAGGAGAGAGAAGGCGCACTCAAAAATGTCGCGATTTCATGACAAGTCGGAGGAGAGAGAAGGCGCAATCAAAAATGTCATGATTTCGTGACAAGTCGGAGGAGAGAGAAGGCGCAAGGCAAACTGTCGTGATTTCGTGACATGTCGGAGGCCAAGAAGCTAAGTTGAGAAACTGTAGCGATTTCGCTACATGTTGAATTTTCGCTGGCAGAAGCAGGGAGAAAGTGTTAAGTAAAAAGGTTGTAGCGATTTCGCTACGAGTTGCAAAGGCACAAAGTAAAGGTGTAGCGATTTCGCTACGAGTTGCAAAGGCACAAAGTAAAGGTGTAGCGATTTCGCTACGGGTAAAAGTTGCGCAAAACAAAGGTGTAGCGATTTCGCTACAAGGTGAAAATGCTCAACACGAAGGTGTAGCGATTTCGCTACAGGTCTAAAGTGCGAGAACTCAAAGGTGCAGCGATTATGCTTCAAGTCGAAAGTGTAAGGCACAAAAGTGTAGCGATTTCGCTATGAGTCAATATTTCACGGGTAAAAGCAAAGTTGAAAGCACAAGGCACTAAGTTGTAGCGATTTCGCTACTGCATAAAGCTAGGATTGTACGGAAGCCGAAAGCGTCATGATTTCATGACAAGAATGATGATGACGTCAGCAAAAGCTGAAAGTGTCACGATTTCACGATAGGGTGCAAGGAAAGCTGCTGGAAGCCGGAAGCGTCATGATTTTATGACAAGAATGATGATGACGTCAGCGAAAGCTGAAAGTGTCATGATTTCATGACAGGGTGCAAGGAAAGCTGTTGGAAGCCGAAAGCGTCACGATTTCGTGACAACATTAAGGATGACGTCAGCAAAAGTTTGAAGTGTCACGATTTCATGACATGAACGGTGGGAAAGCTTTCAAAGGCCAAAACGGTCACGATTTCGTGACAGCAAGGGCATGAAGGCGTACGGCTACAAAATATGTCGCGATATCGTGACATGTTAGTATTTCATGGCAACAGCAACAGAAAGGTGACAGAGGTGGCAGCAGCGTTTGAGGCCGACAAGTTGAATCGAGGCCGACGATTTTTAGGGTTTTAAAGCCGACATTGTCAAGAGTTTTACAGCGGACATTTTTAGGGTTTCAAAGCCGACATTATCAAGGGTTTTATAGCGGACTTTTTAGGGTTTTAAAGCCGACATTGTCAAGGGTTTTACAGTGGATGTTTTTAGGGCTTTAAAGCCGACATTGTCAAGGGTTTTACAGCAGAAGTTTTTAGGGTTTGAAGCCAACAATTGCTAGGGTTTTACAGCGGACATTTTTAGGGTTTGCTGTCGACAATCACCAGGTTCAAGCAGCCAAAAAATTCTAGGGTTGAAGTCGACATCATTAGGGTTTGCAGCGGACGTCCTAGGGTTACAGCCGACGATGATTGATTTTGAATTCTCTTCTATAAAAATGGGGTTGTTGCAAGGTTAAAGGAGCGAGCAGTGTGGAATGTGCGAAATAAGTTCGTGTTGAGCAGAGAGCAAGTCGTTTCGATTCAGAGCGTGAGCAAAGTGATAGTTCTTTGGAGATGCAATAAAGAGTGTGTTGCGATGAGATAATATGCGATTGCGCAAGTGAAGTTCGGTTGAGGAGAAAGTCGTAGTTCGAATCTGCACGTCGTGATTGCATGGATGAAAGGCGCAATGTGTAGAGATGGAGTTCTAAGTTAACGTGCAAATAGCAGAAGTGATCGATCTCCAGATCGTAGCAGAGAGTGCGAAGAAGTTCAGAGAAGCGGTCGGATAGTGCGAATCATGTTGCGCAGAAGCAGCAGAATGCAAAAAAATAGCAGACTATGAGAAATGAGGTGAAAGTTTTATTCTGTAATCTTTATTATTGTTTTCCAAGTTGTAGCTTGGCACAAGGGGTTGGTGCCTCTTTCCAGTAGGTGCTTGTAAAATAGGAGTTGGTGCTCCATTCTGTTGAAGCAGATAAAGTTAAGGGGTTGGTGCTCCTTCCAGTTGGTGCTGGTAAAGGATTATGTAAAGTTGTAGCTTTGCATTGACTGGATTTGGATGGTAGTCCAAGCAGTCATTTTTGAGGAGTAGCCACATTGGTGAACCTCGTTAAATTGTCGTGTTATGTGTGATGCTTTCTTGATGCATTTAGTATCTCTCTTATCTGCTTTAAACTACTGCTGGATTTAAAACTAATTATTTTTAGAAGTTTTTTAAAGAACACACTGATTCACCCCCCCTCTCAGTGTCATTGTGATTACAACAATTGGTATCAGAGCCAAGTACCTGAACAGGCTTAAACAGCTAAGGTGATCTTGGAAGTTACGCAATGGCAAGTGGTGAAGGTTTCTCCTCGAACAAAGCACCATTGTTTGATGGGACTAACTATGCGTTCTAGAAAATTAGAATGCAGACATATCTCAGTGCTTTGGGTTTTGACATCTGGGGTGTAGTAGTTAATGGTTACAAAGCTCCTGCCACCGCTCCAATAGACACTGCTGGTAAAAAGGCATTTGAATATGATTCAAAAGCAAAAAATGCCATCATGTGTGGACTAGTGGACAGTGAGCTAGTCAAGGTCATAAATTGTGAATCAGCAAAAGATATATGGGATAAACTAGAGAACATCCATGAAGGAGATGATAGGATCAAGGAGGCCAAGCTTCAAGCACATCGAGCTCAATACGAATCTTTAAAGATGGACAATGATGAGAACATAGAGACCTTCATGCAAAGAGTCAATGGGATCACCAATTCAATCGGAGGTCTCGACGAAGAATTAACCGATGTTGCTATCGTGAAAAAGGTATTAAGATCGCTCCCTCCTAGATTTGATTCTAAAGTCTCTGCCATAGAAGAAGCCAAAGATCTAAATAGTTTTAGTATGGATGAGATGCATGGTTCTTTGACTGCTTTTGAAATGAGAATAGGAAGGTCTAATCCCACGAGACAGAGAAGCGACTTTCAAAGCCCTAAAAGGCAAAAGCACAAAACAAGAGTCCGAAGAAGAGGATGCTTCGGATGAAATGGAAGCAAATTTTGTCGAGAAAGCTGAGAAAAGGAAAAGGAAAATACAAAGGAAATCTACCTTTTAAATGTTTCAATTGTGGAGGCATTGGACACTTTGCTATCAAATGTCCTCTCCATGACAAGAACAAAGGTGAAGAAACTCAGCATCAAGAAAGAAGTGAATGGAGGAAGAAAACTAACTTCAGAAAAGGCAATTTCAAAAAGAAAAGCTTTATCTCCCGAAATGCAGAATCTTCTGAGGACAGTTCTAGTGAAGACTCTAAAGAAGGAACAGGTGAGGCTCTCTTTATGGCGTTTGAAGTAGAAGAATCAGAAGAGGCTAGAAAACACACAAAAGAGAGAAGGAATGAACTCTGAAGTATCTATTGAAATAGGTGAGGCTGAAGTTGATTTAGAAGGTGAGCTGGTTTCTGCTCTTATGGAATGGAAATCTGAGAAAAGAAAGAATAAAAAATTGTTAAGGAAGCTTGAGGATGCAAATGATATTATAGCCAGTCTAAAAACACAGACAGAAGAGTACAAGAAAATGTCCGAAGATCTTGAAGTACAGGTAACCATGAAGATAGATTATTGTTGCAAATTGGAAGAAGAAAATGTTAGTCTTCGAATACAGATACAAGAGCTGGATCAAAAAATTAGCTGTCATTTAAAACGTGATGAAAGTTCGATGAAGCTGGACAAAATCCTAAGCAATCAAAGACCCACAGGTATCAAATTCGGTCTGGGTTTTACTGAAGGAGAATCATCAAGTGGACCAAAGGCAAGCAATGTTGAAAGTGAAAAGAGTAAAGACAAGAAACAGGCTGTGGAAAGAAAAACAAATCAGGCAAAAGAAAGTTGTAATGCCAGTCCTGAAATAGCAGCTGACATTGATGGCTTCACCAAGGTCACACATCAGAAGAAAAGAAGATCTAAGGCTCCTGCAACAACTTGGCCAAGACCATCTTTCAGGTTCAATCATTATTTCTATGGTTTCTATTTTAAATGTAATGGTTATGGGCATAAAATTGTTGACTGCAAGTACAATATAGGTCCAAGAAGTTTCACTAGTAGAAATGCTTTTGCTCCTCTAATGAGTTATGCAGTAGAATGCTTTAAGTGTCACAACTTTGGACATATTGCCAGAAACTATCGTAGTATTTCTGTTTCATATCAATCTCAGAAAAGAAGAAGTCAACCATATAGGGCAAAACAAAATAGAATTTCTTCTGAAGGATATGTGCAAGATTCTGAAAAGGGGAAATCCCAGCTAGAACCCAACACCACAGTTAAAACAGAATGGAAACAAAAAGAACAGCTCAGGAAAGAACAGGAATCTTTAATAGTGCAGACAGCTTTTAGAGCTCAGAATAAATATGTACCGTGGATTCTTGACAGTGGTTGCTCAAGTCATATGACAGGTGATAAACAAAAATTTGAAAATCTACAGAAATATGAGGGTGGTTCTATGAAGTTCGGCAATAATGATGGAGCCAAAATAATGGGTAAAGGATCTGTCAAAATTAGTGAAGGGAAAATCAAGTCAGAAGAAGTTTTATATGTGGATGGTTTGAAACATAACTTGTTAAGTGTGAGTCAAATCTGTGATAAAGGACATGAAGTGGTTTTCAAGAAGTAGGGTTGTGAAGTCAGAAAAATAAACAGTGGGAAATTGATAGCAACCGGCTCAAGGACGTCTGGCAACCTGTACACACTCTCAGAATTTTTAGAAGGTATGTGCTTCATTGGACAAGAAGAAGAGAACTGGTTGTGGCATAAGAGGCTTGGACACATAAGTTTTGATAATTTGGTGAAAATCAGCTCTAAACAAGCAATGAGAGATATTCCAACCATTAAGAAACCTTCAAATAGTGTTTGTGCTTCATGTCAGAAGGGAAAGCAAACCAGGGTTTCATTTAAAACAAAAGAATATCACACTAGCAGGCCTTTGGAACTCATTCATACAGACTTATGTGGACCCATGAGGACTCAAAGCATAAACGACGACAAATACTTTATGTTGTGTATCGATGATTATTCCAGAATGACATGGATATTCTTCCTAAAAGATAAAACAGAAGCTTTTGAAATGTTCAGAACCTTCAAACAGCTAGTTGAGAATGAAACAGGAAAAAGGATTAAATGCTTGCGATCAGACAGAGGAGGAGAATTCATTTCGAATGAATTTACAGAATACTATGAAAAATATGGTATCAGGAGACAATATTCAGTAGCCAGAACTCCTCAGCAAAATGGTGTAGTAGAGAGGAAAAACAGAACTATACAGGAAATGGCACGCACCATGCTGGCAGAAAACAAAATAGCAGATAGATTCTGGAAAGAAGCAGTTCACACAGCAGTATACATTCAAAACAGGTATATGTTAAGAACTCATGAATGCAAAACACCGTATGAGTTGTGGTTTGGTAGAAAAGCAACAACAAAACATCTCAAAGTATTTGGCTGTAAGTGCTACATCAGAAAAACTGATGACAACCTTGGAAAGTTTGAAGATAGAGCAGATGAAGGAGTTTTTGTTGGTTATTCTCCACATAGCAAAGCTTACAAATGCTACAACAAGAGACTCAAGAAAATTGTGGACAGTGTAGATGTTAAATTCGATGAAGGGAGGAAACAAATAGTTAACTTTCAAGAAAACTATCCAATCTACGAAGAAGTCATTGAAGGAGATGAAGTGCATGGTACAGAAAATACGTCTACGGCTGATGCAGATAACTTATCAGATGACTCAGAGGTACAAGAAAACAGAAAATTCAAAATGGGCAGCTGGCAAAAAAATCATCCTAGAGACCAAATAATTGGAGATCCCACAGCTGGCATTCAGACAAGAAAGAAAGTAATAAGTAATTACTCTCTTTTATCCAGCTTTGAGCCCAAAAACATAGATGAAGCAAGCAAAGATGACAGCTGGATGAAGGCAATAAATGAAGAGCTAGATCAGATTGAAAAGAACAGAACCTGGGAACTAGTACCTAGACCTGCAAATAAGAATGTAATAGGCACCAAATGGATATTTCAAAATAAATTAAATGAAGACGGTCAGGTCATTAGAAATAAAGCAAGACTGGTTTGCAAAGGCTATGCACAAGTCGAAGGCATTGATTTTGAAGAGACTTTCGCACCAGTGGCCAGACTAGAAGCCATTAGAATGTTTCTGGCACTAGCAGTTCACAAGAACTTCAGAGTTTATCAGATGGATGTAAAATCCGCGTTTTTAAATGGGAAACTTGAAGAAGAGGTCTATATTGAACAACCAGATGGCTTTCAAATCAGTGAAGATCCTAACCTTGTCTGCAAATTAAAGAAAGCACTGTATGGATTAAAACAAGCACCACGGGCATGGTATGCTAGGCTAGATAATTATCTCTCTCAATAGGGATTCAAGAAAGGTTTAGTGGACAGTAATCTGTATGTGAAAACAGAAGGTGGGCATCTCATTGTTCTTGTTGTCTATGTGGATGATATCATATTTGGCAGCAACAAAGATGAATCGTGTAAAGACTTAGCAAACAAGATGCGAGAATGAATTTGAAATGTCAATGATTGGTGAACTGTCTTACTTTACGGGGCTACAAGTTAATCAGAATGAGAAAGGTATATTCATTTCCCAAATCAAATATGTGAAAGAAATGCTAAAGAGGTTCACTATGGAGGACTGTAAGCCAGTCAGCACTCCCATGACAACAGGTTGCAAGTTGAGTAAAGAAGACAAATCTCCACCTGTAGATCAAACCATGTATAGATCAATGATAGGAAGCTTACTATATTTAACTGCAACCAGACCTGATATTCTGCAGGCAGTTTGCATGGTAGCCAGATTTCAGGCCAGTCCCAAAGAGACTCATGTAACAGCAGTTAAAAGGATTTTTCGGTATCTCAAAGGCACCATGGAGTATGGGTTGTGGTATCCAAAAGGCAAATATTTCACTCTTATATCATATTCAGATGCAGATTGGGCTGGATGTGTTGATGACAGAAAGAGTACCAGTGGAGGAGCATTCTATTTGGGGGACAGATTGGTTGCATGGCACAGTAAGAAGCAAGAGTCAGTTTCTTTATCTATAGCTGAGGTAGAATATATTGCAGCAGCAACATGTTGCACTCAAGTCTTGTGGATGAAACAAACCTTGAAAGATCTAGGTATTAATTTTAGTGAACCAATATCAGTAAAGTGTGACAACACCAGTGCAATCAACATTTCTAAGAATCCAGTAATGCACTCACGGACAAAGCACATAGCTATAAGGTATCATTTCTTGAAAGAAAAAGTTGCAGAAGGAGAAGTTAAATTGGACTATGTCCCAACTACAGAACAGGTAGCAGATATTTTTACAAAACCTTTGCCCAAGGAAGTATTTGAGTATCTTCGAAGCAAATTAGGAGTAGTCACACTTCCTAAGAAGTGACTAGCTACAGGGATCACTTTCTCAGGGGGAGCATTTGAGTATTTGAGGATGGACTCAGGGGGAGTCAAATTGTGCCTGAGAAGTGTGAGGATGGACTCAGGGAGAGTCTGCAGCAGCCCTTTGGTATTATTGACAAAGGGGGAGAAGAGTTACAGGGAATGTATACGAGTGTTGCCAACAATTCCAAAGGGGGAGATTGTTGAGCAAGGTGTTGCAAGAAGGTTGTCATTGTTGTCAACACGGGAAGTTAGATCCAAGGATGCAGTGGGTAGACAGATCAGAAGTCATTCAGATGCAGAAGATAGAAAAAATTCGAAGAAAAAGACAAGTTAGAAAACTGTCGCGATATCGCGACATGTTTTCTGTCACGATTTCGCGACAAGTCGGAGGAGAGAGAAAGCATAGCCAGAAATGTCATGATATCATGACAAGTCGGAGGAGAGAGAAGGTGCACTCAAAAATGTCATGATATCACGACAAGTCGGAGGAGAGAGAAGGTGCAATCAAAAATGTCATGATTTCGCGACAAGTCGGAGGAGAGAGAAGGCGCACTCGAAAATGTCATGATTTCACGACAAGTCGGAGGAGAGAGAAGGCACAATCAAAAATGTCATGATTTCATGACAAGTCGGAGGAGAGAGAAGGCGCAAGGCAAACTGTCATGATTTCGTGACATGTCGGAGGCCAAGAAGCTAAGTTGAGAAACTATAGCGATTTCGCTACATGTTGAATTTTCGCTGGCAGATGCAGGGAGAAAGTGTTAAGTAAAAATGTTGTAGCGATTTCGCTACGAGTTGCAAAGGCACAAAGTAAAAG
The DNA here is from genome assembly GCA_028583015.1 of Wollemia nobilis. NCBI lineage: Eukaryota > Viridiplantae > Streptophyta > Pinopsida > Araucariales > Araucariaceae > Wollemia > Wollemia nobilis. Next base: position 1,910,127 of record JAQPPZ010016363.1, on the reverse strand, counting down.
TGTAGCGATTTCGCTACGAGTTGCAAAGGCACAAAGTAAAGGTGTAGCGATTTTGCTACGGGTAAAAGTTGCGCAAAACAAAGGTGTAGCGATTTCGCTACAAGGTGAAAATGCTCAACACGAAGGTGTAGCGATTTCGCTACAGGTCTAAAGTGCAGAACTCAAAGGTGCAGCGATTATGCTTCAAGTCGAAAGTGTAAGGCACAAAAGTGTAGCGATTTCGCTACGAGTCAATATTTCACGGGTAAAAGCAAAGTTGAAAGCACAAGGCACTAAGTTGTAGCGATTTCGCTACTGCATAAAGCTAGGATTGTACGAAAGCTGAAAGCATCACGATTTCGTGACAAGAATGATGATGACATCAGCAAAAGCTGAAAGTGTCACGATTTCACGACAGGGTGCAAGGAAAGCTGCTGGAAGCCGAAAGCGTCACGATTTCACGACAAGAATGATGATGACGTCAGCAAAAGCTGAAAGTGTCACGATTTCATGACAGGGTGCAAGGAAAGCTGTTGGAAGCCGGAAGCGTCGTGATTTCGCGACAACATTAAGGATGACGTCAACAAAAGTTCGAAGTGTCGCGATTTCGCGACATGAACGGTGGGAAAGCCTTCAAAGGCCAAAACGGTCACGATTTCGCGACAGCAAGGGCATGAAGGCGTACGGCTACAAAATATGTCGCGATATCGCGACATGTTAGTATTTCACGGCAACAGCAACAGAAAGGTGACAGAGGTGGCAGCAACGTTTGAGGCCGACAAGTTGAATCGAGGCCGATGATTTTTAGGGTTTTAAAGCCGACATTGTCAAGAGTTTTACAGCGGACATTTTTAGGGTTTCAAAGCCGACATTACCAAGGGTTTTACAGTGGACTTTTTAGGGTTTTAAAGCCGACATTGTCAAGGGTTTTACAATGGACGTTTTTAGGGTTTTAAAGCCGACATTGTCAAGGGTTTTACAGAAGATGTTTTTAGGGTTTGAAGCCGACAATTGCTAGGGTTTTACAGCGGACGTTTTTAGGGTTTGCTACCGACAATCACCAGGTTCAAGCAGCCAAAAAATTCTAGGGTTGAAGTCGACATCATTAGGGTTTGCAGCCGACGTCCTAGGGTTACAGCCGACGATGATTGATTTTGAATTCTCTTCTATAAAAAGGGGGTTGTTGCAAGGTTAAAGGAGGGAAGCAAGTGTGGAATGTGCGAAACAAGTTCGTGTTGAGCAGAGAGCAAGTCGTTTTGACTCAGAGCGTGAGCAAAGTGATAGTTCTTTGGAGATGCAGTAAAGAGTGTGTTGCGATGAGATAATATGCGATTGCGCAAGTGAAGTTCGGTTGAGGAGAAAGTCGTAGTTCGAATCTGCACGTCGTGATTGCATGGATGAAAGGCGCAATGTGTAGAGATGGAGTTCTAAGTTAACGCGCAAATAGCAGAAGTGATCGATCTCCAGATCGTAGCAGAGAGTGCAAAGAAGTTCAGAGAAGCGGTCGGATAGTGCGAATCGTGTTGCGCAGAAGCAGCAAAATGCAAAAAAATAGTAGACTGTGAGAAATGAGGTGAAAGTTTTATTCTGTAATCTTTATTATTGTTTTCCAAGTTGTAGCTTGGCACAAGGGGTTGGTGCCTCTTTCCAGTAGGTGCTGGTAAAATAGGAGTTGGTGCTCCATTCTGTTGAAGCGAGATAAAGTTAAGGGGTTGGTGCTCCTTCCAGTTGGTGTTGGTAAAGGATTATGTAAAGTTGTAGCTTTGCATTGACTGGATTTGGATGGTAGTCCAAGCAGTCATTTTTGAGGAGTAGCCACATTGGTGAACCTCGTTAAATTGTCATGTTATGTGTGATGCTTTCTTGATGCATTTAGTATCTCTCTTATCTGCTTTAAACTACTGCTGGATTTAAAACTAATTGTTTTTAGAAGTTTTTTAAAGAACACACTGATTCACCCCCCCTCTCAGTGTCATTGTGATTACAACACTTTCTAGCAATCGTTGCATATGCGAATTATATATATATATACATGGATTTTACTTTTGTGTTATACTTTTGTGTGAATGCATGTGTATATGGATGATGTATGATAATGCAATGATAATGTGTATGGATGCAAATGAACTAATGCTCTAATGATCATTTATAGTTTATATTTCTCTTGACCATGTTTAGAATTGTTGTTTAATTAGGGGCACCAAAATTGGTGGTGGATGACTCATGAAATGACATGGATATTAACATGGAAGAAGATATGGATGTTTATATTGAAGAAGATGTGGATGTTGATATGGAAATCTAACTATTTTATAGAGACTTAGACATACTAGTGGTATCAAAAAAACTCACTTAAACTGCCTGATTGTCTAGGACCAAACGTGTGTGTAGTGAATTCATTTACCAAATCAAGAGCATGGTAATAACTCGAGGTAATCAAGAACCAATGTGTATGCAAGTGAGTTTATTGATTCATCTTGAGTAAATTGGGTGTGACCTATTATGGATGAAACCAAGAAGCTAGCTTATCCGTATGTGTGGTCAAATGTTTATTTAAAAAATACATGTTGCCATGCATGAGCATACTCCACTTTCAGTCAAGCATCTATAGATTTTGTGGAGGATAAATCCATAGTCCAAGGATTTGATCTCTTAGGTTTTGGGGATGACTACTTAACTATCTAATTGGAAATGTAGTATGATCCTTACAACCCAATGATCAATGGTGTGTGATGAAATATTTAGAGCTTTGAGGAATCATATTATCAACCTAATTGTGATGATAATTGTACCCTATCCTTACTAATTTATCTTTTGTATTTGGAAGCAACTATGATAGTGGTGAAAACCACTATTTTATGGACTATGTTTCATAATGGGATAGGTGAGGATTACCATTTTCACTTAGAGGTTCAAACCAAGTATGGTGTTATACCTCTTTGACACAAGATGTTTTTAATATGTGTGATTGTGTTTGGTTCAAGAATGTTTTGGAGTCAGTTCCTAGAACTCAAGATTTTCTTAGTGAAAAATGTGTCTTTGTCCTAAATAAAACTTGACATGTATTTGGAGATTGCTTAAAACACTAGGAGTGGCCGAGTTATTGAAATCACCTAGGAATTTTGGACATGTGTTTGCAAATGACATGTTGACTATATGTAATGGTGTGGATGATGTTGTGAAGGTGCCCCTTGAAGAACACAAGCTTATACTTGGAGGGAGGTGAACAGTATAAGACCACTTTTTACTTTCTTTCCAAATAAATATCAATTAATGTCCTTAATTGCAATAACCAAATATAACATTGTGTATTAATAACTCAGATAGTAGTAGTAAGCAACAGCACAAGTCACCACACATAATTGAGACACAAGATTTAACATGGTTCCTCCAATGTGGGGTACTCCACTAGATAATCCCCTTATAATATTTCACACAAAAATATGGATCATTATCCAATACAATGATTTCTTTAATCTACTCAAAGCTAGGCAATAACAAGTTCACACAGAACTTGTCAAAATATGAATAACAAGCTCACACAAAACTTGTAAAAAATTGAATATCAAGCTCACACAGAACTTGTCCAAAAATTAATAACAAGCTCACACAGAACTTGTCCAAAACTGAATAACAAGCTCACACAGAACTTGTCCAAATCTGCTCTAGCAATCTCACCAAGAACTTGCCCAAAATTTGCTCCAACAAGCTCACCAAGAACTTTTCCAAATCTGCTCTAGCAAGCTCACCAAGAACTTGCCCAAAATCTACTCCAACAAGATCACCAAGAACTTGTTCAAATATGCTCTAGAAATCTCACCAAGAACTTGCCCAAATCTGCTCTAGAAAGCTCACCAAGAACTTGCTCAAATCTGTCCATAATTTTATCCCAAAATTGTTCATAAATTTATCCACAAAGCTGTCCCAAAACTATCCACAAAGTCTGTCCCAAATATATCCACAAATTCCTTCTCAAAGGCTCAATCAATCATGCTCAAGTAGCACTCAAATCTCATCCACAAATCTATCAAGGCAAAGCTTAAATATGAACTCAACAATGAATGACAATGTACTCTTCAATGGATGACAACAATGATCCACAATTATCTCAACTCAACTCAACTCAAATCAACTCATAGAAGCATAAAGATAATTTTTAGAGACTCAATATGTTCTAAGCTCAATATTCAACTCAAATCAATCTCAACTCAACTCAAGTCAACTCATAGAAGCATAAAGAGAATTGTTAGAGACTCAATATGTTCTAATCTCACTCTCAACTCAACTCAACTCATAGAAGCATAAAGAGAATTGTTAGAGACTCAATATGTTCTAATCTCAACTCAACTCAAATCATAATTATGGAATAGTTTGTTTCATGGAACTTGACAAATCACCTCACATAATCACTTGACTAGGCTCAATAAACTCAACTCAACCAATCACCACAAGGGATTCCTTTCTCACAAACACCCTAGTCCAAGCATGTATCAACCAACTCAAATATTTCCAACAATGCTCAACCATAAATCTCACATAAAAATGATACGCATGTTCTTTTCAAGTTCTTTTACAACCAATTGGCTTCAACTTCTATGCTTATAAAACAAGGTTTAAACACAACTCTCAAACCAGAAAATCTTGAAGCATTTAACCAACCACTTTCAAAAAGGAAACCACAATCAATCCTTTTCACTCCAATGATATTTCAGAAATCAACCACCATAAAAAATCAATAGGATAAAGTGCCCATACCTTTTTGATGGCAAGAAGTTGTCCACAAAATCTGCCACACTAAACACTACTTTCTTTTTCAATATCAATAAGTGTTAGTGGACTTCAAATAATAATCACAAGATAAGCATAACTCAATTTACACATTTTTACTCCAACTTAATAAACACATCCACCAAAGTCCTTTTTAATAAAAATCCTTATCAAAAATAATAATCAACAAGGCTCTCAAAAATATTTTATAACAACTCCTTATTTCTCCTAAATCTTAATTTTCAATTTCATGAATATCAAAATAAATCAACAACTCATCCACATCTGAAATAATAATCACAAACCTTATAAAAATAAATATTAATTAAAAACATTAATTATTCCTTAACCACCTTATAACTCCTATCCTAGGGCGCAAAACGTAATTACCTCCTCAAGGGGATTCAAAACCCCAACTTGCACACACCATGAGTGCCTTAGCCATGGCTAAGGTTGCCACACGAGCTAGCCACTCATTCAAAAGGAAAAGACACGATGTGCCTTAAGTCCTTCCTCCCTTCCACGTAAACCAAAAGTGCTTCGAGCACTTTCCTTCCAATGCATTTGAATGCAGTCAAGGAGATTTGAACCTTGATGTACAGCGTTGCCACACACTTTAACAAAAAACCAATTGCTAATGCACCACTCTACCCACAATGTATTGGGCTTTTGATCGACCTTGGATTTATTCATTGTCTCCCTTTTCAAAACGATTTTCACACGATCTCTCTTCGGATGCTTAGCCAATGATTAACACGAGTAAGGATTAATTTCAAATGAACCTTAGGATCCCTCTTTATATAGTCTTCTCCTAATTTTCGATGATGTTGACGTATTATTGATTTTACCTCTTTATTTAGACATCGGCGCTAACTTTAATTTTAATTTTAATTTTAAAATTTTAATTTTAATTTTAAATAATAAAAATTTAAACTAAATATTTAAAATTACATATCTCCATCACTGGGGCACCTTTTTCGATGAAACGAAAGGCCAACCTAGGTTTTGAGAAAAACCCATTTAAAATTTACCATCCATGGTTTTAAATAAAACCTTTTATTTTACCTACCTTGGTTTTCACAAAAATCCTGATTTTATCCATGCTTTCCAAGATATCATTTGCCCATAAAAACTCAATGTGATCCATATGACATCAATGATTCATGTGACATCAATGAAAATATAAAATAACTCAAATTTCCAACAATATCCCCCTTTGTAATTGATGGCAACACCTCTAAAGCAAAAACCACAATCACTGCAAAAACCATCTCTAAGAATCAAAGTTGCTCCCCTTGAATCAATAATTTCTATGGAGGCTATGTCCCCTAACTCAATGCTATCTTTGGATGCTGCTCTCCCTAACTCAATGCTCTCCCCCTTACTCAAATATCTCCCCATTTGACATAAATGGAAAAGGGGACACCTATGGGGCTAAAATATATGACTCTTAAACTTAGCCCCCTCACCACCTTCTCTATTGAGGTGATTAATTTTGGGGTGGGAGTACTTTTACTCCCATATCACATTGTTTCTTTCCTCTATCAACTTCCTTCCATGTTTTTTTGATATCCTTATCTTGATGAATTACTTGATCTTCTTGTCTAGAACCTGTTTGACCTTCTTGCCTTGAACTTGTTTGACCTTCTTGCCTTGAACTTGTTTGACCTTCTTGCCTTGAACCTATTTGGAATTGAGTCCTACACCATTTTGTAATATACCCAAAGTTATTGCAATTAAAACACTTGATATTGTAGCCTTTGGATGGTGTCCATGTGTTGAATTCATTCTTAAAATAACTTCCATATCCATTCATTTCCTAAACCCTGCATTGTGAAGCTCTATTTTCATGACCATTATGACCATGACTTCTAAATTGTGAAGCTCTAAAACCAAAACCATGTTGCTAATTTCCTTTGCACTGAAAATCTCTATGACCAATCCTGTTACATGAGAAGCAATGCCCCTAAAAATCCCTTTGTTCATGCCTTTGTTCTTCATACCTTTCTTGACCATTATCCTTATGATCATTTTCAACTTGTGCATTGCATCCTTGAACCTTCTTTGTAGTATCTAAATCCTCTTCCTTAGTTTCTTTCTTTCCAATATGGAGTCTTATGTTTCTTTGTTCTAACTTGAGATCTATTCATAACATAGACTACTGTACTGATTACTTCCTTCCAAAATCCATCTAAATTTTTTTATTCATTTAGCATTGCTTTGTCCATATTCTCAAGAGTTCTATTCTTTCTATCTACTACTCCATTTTGTTGAGGAGTCCTCACTGCTGAATATTCTTTTTTGATTCCATGTTGTGCACAAAACTCAATGAATTATATAGAGATGAATTCCCCTCATCTATCTGATCACAAACACTTGATCTTCTTTCCTATTTCATTTTCTACCATTTATTTGAATACTTTAAAATGCTCAAATGCCTTTGATTTCTCTTTCATAAAAACAACCCAAGTCATTCTAGAATAATCATCTATGAACAAAATGAAGTAACTTTCACCTTGTAGAATTTTAGTTCTCATAGGCCCACATAAATTAGTATGAATCAATTTTAATACCTTGGAAGAGGAATATTCTTTTGCCTTGAAACTTGATCTTGTTTGCTTTCCATACTGACATTGTACACAATTTGTATTTGAAGGTCTTTTTATCTTTGGTAGATCTCTAAAAATTTATTTGTTGCTTATCCTTACTATGTTATCAAATTTCAAGTGACACAACCTTTTATGCCATAAAAAACTATCTTCTTCTTGAGATAGAAGACATTTTTCCTTTTTTATTTCACTGAACATGTAGAGATTGTTATTGTTTCTTTCTGCAGTTGCAACAAGCTTCCTTGTTTTTATTTCCCTGATTTTGCATCCTATAGAGGAAAAAGTAACTGTGTACCCTCGATCACAAAGCTGACTTACACTCAGTAGGTTGTGTTTTAGACCCTCAACATAGAGTGCACCTTGTGTAGTTGTATTTCCATCTTCCAAACTTAAAGTTCCTTTCCCTTTGATTTTAGCTGAAGCATTATCACCAAATCTCACAAATCCACTATTGTTTCCTTTTAAAGAAATGAACTTATTATTATACCCAATCATATGACTAGAGCACCCACCGTAAATATACCATTTGTCCATCCTATAACCCAGTAGAATCTACCCTCAAGCTTTTAGCCTTTTCGAAGGAACCCGCTCTGATACCAATTGAAGAACACAAGCTTATACTGAGAGGGAGGGGGTGAATAGTATAAGACCAATTTTTACTTTATTTCTAAATAAATATCAATTAATGTCCTTAATTGCAATAACAAAATATAGCAATGTGCATTAATAACTTAGATAACAGTAGTAAGCAAGAGCACAAGTCACCACATACAATTGAGACATAAGATTTAACATGGTTCCCCCAATGTGGGGTACTCCACCAAATAATCTCCTTATAATATTTCACACAGAAATAAGGATCCTTATCAAATAAAATGATTTCTTTGATTTTCTCAAATCTAGGCAATAACAAGTTCACAAATAAATTGTCCAAATCTAAATAACAAGCTCACACATAACTTGTCCAAAACTAAATAACAAGCTCACATAATTATTCCTTAACCACCTTATAACTCCTATCCTAGGGCATCAACAAAATTAATTAGAGAAAAAAATAATTACCTCCTCAAGGGTATTAGAACCCCCAAATTGCATACACCGTGGGCGCCTTAGCCATGGCTAAGGTTGCCACATGAGCTAGCCGCTCATTCATAATGAAAAGGCATGATGTGCCTTAAGTCCTTCCTCCCTTCCACGTAAACCAAAAGTGCTTCAAGTGCTTTCCTTCTAATGCCTTCGAATGCAGTCAAGGAGATTCAAACCTTGACGTAAAGTTCTACCACACACCTTAACAAAAAACCAATTACCAATGCACCACTCTGCCCACAATATCTTGGGCTTTCGATCAACCTTGGATTTATTCGTTGTCTCCCTTTTCAAAATTAATTTTTCATGAGCTCTCTTTGGATGCTTAGCCAACGATTAACATGAGCAATTATTAATTTCAAATGAACCTTAGGATCCCCCTTTATATAGTCTTCTCCTCATTTTTTATTACGTCGGTGCATTATTGATTTTCCCTCTTTCTTTAGACGTCGGCGCTAACTTTAATTTTAATTTTAAAATTTTAATTTTAATTTTAAATAATTAAAATTTAAACTAAATATTTAAAATTAAATATCTCCATCACCGGGGCATGTTTTTCGACGAAAATAAAGGCCAACCTAGGTTTTAAGAAAAACCCATTTCAAATCTTCCATCCATAGTTTTAAATAAAACCTTTTATTTTGCCTACCTTGGTTTTCACAAAAACCCTGATTTTATCCATGTTTTCCAAGATATCATTTGCCCATAAAAACTCAATGTGATCCATATGACATCAATGATTCATGTGACATCAATGACAACATAAAATAACTCAAATTGCCAAAACCCTTGATTAAGGAAAAATGACTTTATTGGACCAATTAAAACCTTGAACTGAATAAATGATCCCTAATATGAAATGTGAAATATGGATGGAATGTATGAAATGCAATTTTATGAAATGGAGTGTATGAATGCAATTGTTGTTAAATGAAATGTGTGAAAATTAAATGTAATGTTTTTGAATGAAATATGTGCAAATGAAATGCAATGTAATCCAAATGTGTGAAGTGCAATTGTATGAAATTTAATGTTATTTTTATGTATTAGTCATGTATATATACATATATAAATCACATTAATCCTAGAACACTTTTAAGTGTATAATGTTCAGTGGCTCGGTTCTTTTACTCCCCCTAGCCTGGTAACCTGATGTGCTCTTTGAATCTTGTGAACTCATATAGCAGTAAGAAACATGTATAGATGCAAATGACTTTGAGTTGTTGTATGACCAAACATGTTAAGTGCCTTTGAAGCCTTTTAAAATTGAAATGTAACCAAAGGGACTAGGTACCTTTGGAGATTTTTGAAATTGAGATGTGACCAAAGGGATTAAGTGCCTTTGGAGACTTTTTAAATTGAGGTGTGACCAAAGGGATTAAGTACATTTGGAGCTTTTTGGAAATGAAATATGACCAAAGGGATTAGGTACCTTTGGAAATTTTTGGAAATAAAATGTGACCAAAGGAATTAGGTACCTTTGGAAATTTTTGGAAATGAAATGTGACCAAAGGGATTAGGTACCTTTGGAACATTTTGAAATTGAGGTGTGACCAGGATTAGGTACCTTTGGAATTTTTTGAAATTGAGGTGTGACCAAAGGGATTAGGTACATTTGGAATTTTTTGGAAATGAAATGTGACCAAAGGGATTAGGTACCTTTGGATATTTTTTTGAAATTGAGATGTGACCAAAGGGATTTGGTACCTTTGGAGTTTTTTTTTGTGAGGAAGGTGTGATACCTTAAGCATCCTCAATTTGCTTGATGATTGATGATGTGAGTGATTGGGAGGATGTGATATCCTAAGAATCCCCAGTATACTTGATGATTGAGTTGGTACCAATATCCTGATCATATGGGTTGGATGGATCGTTTGTGGGAAAGAATTTTAGATCAATAAAATCTTGGATAATATCTTTAAATACATGGTAGTTATTTATGTCATGGCCCGTTTGTTGATGATAAGGACAATACAAGTGCTTCTTATAATTCTTTCCATGTGGCTTGTTAAGATCACATTATTTGATTTCTAGAAGTACAATCTATTGTGCTTCATAAAGCCTTCAAAAACTGGTTGAATAAGATTCTAAAAGCACTATGTAGTTTCAATGGGGATTTTTAGTACGTTTGGTGTATTTTTCCAATTACATTGGATGTTAAAATTGTGGTACAAGTATCATAACCTGAGATGTGGATTGTGGAACTAGATTTTGCAACTGTTGTGATTTTTGAGATGGATGATGATGAAATTGATGACTCAATTGTAACTCAATGTTCGTGAGGCAAGTTAAAATTTATTATAATTTTTTAGTTGATATTGGTTTGTTTGTTGAGTTTATGTGGTAGATGGATTGATGAATGGATGATATTGAGTGTGTTGTTGGAGATGTGATGATTTGGGAGGTATGGCATGAAATTGATGATGATGAGGTTGGTGAAGAAATTATTATGAATGAAGAAAAGATGATGTGTGAGGACTATGTATCGGTTGGCCTTTGGGAATATAATAAGTATGGTTGTATGGAGGTGTTGGAATGGAAATCACAATAGATTATGGTACCCAATATGGACTTTGTGTGATGAAGGTGGGTTGAGTGGAAATTGGTTGAGGCCTAGGGTTCACTTGAACTTGCTATTGAGTTGTCTACCGCTTCTTAAGCAATTTTTTCAAATGTTCCCATGCTTCATTAATTTCCATATCATAATTGGAAGGTATGGATGAATATGGAATAGATGATGTGGATGGGGGACAAGTGGCAATGGGAATTACAACTTGATTGGATTAAATAGACACTTGTAAAGCAATATTGACTTGTGCTTCATACAAGGGGTTGGTATAGGTGGATACATATGAAGTGCTAGGAGCACATGATGGTTGGGAAATGGAGAAATGGGATGAAGGTGCAACTGATGCCTCAAAAAGAGGGTTAGTGTACACCTAGGTGAAGATGTATGGCTGGGAAGGAACAAGTTCCTGCTGTAAATAAGGATCTTGATACATGATATTATGGATGGGTTGTAAGACATAATTAGCTAATTTGTAGAAAGCCTCTACTTTGGCCATGTCTATATGGGTAATGGTGTGGTAAATTGTATGTGAGTATGATTCAATTTGTGGAAGATATGTGGAGGTGTATTTATGTAGGATATCATTAGCATGTACAATGTGTGATGGGCCCGTAGATAAATCTATGCAATCTATTTGAACCACACTAATGGGATTTATCATAGAAGTGGTAGGAAATGAATATGAATAGTTCATAGATGTATTGTTTTAGTTTAATGCTTTCTTTTGATTTCTTGTTAAGACCATAAGCTACTAAACCAAGATACATATTATGCAATAAAATAAAATGCATAATTGAAACTTCACAAGAATCAAAATAAAAAATCAATGCTAAATTTTTTTAACGTATGTGTCTCACCTTATTCATTGATTATCTCATTTTAGTGTGAGATAATTCTTTTAAATTTTTATGTTGTGTGTTTCATTGTGCTAATCTAAATTATAAATAGGTGAACACTATGGCTTGGATAGTGCAACAAGATTCTTACTGGTGATGAAATCCAACAAGTTTTATCAAGGGTAATCTAAGGTATCTAGGGGTAGAGATTGGTGGATGGAGATGAAATCCACCATCACTAGATCTCAAGCAATGGATGGTGATGAAATCCAACCATTACTATTTATTATGAAATGTGAAGTGTATGTGAGAATCCTTTTAAGGTTTTTTTTTCTATGGTTCACATACAATATTAGAAACAATTGATTTCACTAGTCTAAATCAAAAGCCAACAATAAGAGTATCAATTTCTCCAAAGGATGTGAAGTACACCGCTTAAATCCCTCTATAAATAATGGGGGGTTTGTACACTCCTCTGCCTGGAATCACCCAATGCAGGGATGCTTTTGACACACTAATGATGTTCCTACTTAGACTAGCAAAAGGAGAAGTTTCTAAGCCTACAATGCAGCCTAATTTATGCAATTTCATAATCCACATGCAACCATAATATAGGATTTTTCAATTGCAATATACTAGAAAACCAAAAAAAATAAATGGAAAATGGAAATGTGAATTAATGCAATGACTAATATAATGCCTAGAATGAAAACTAAAATGATTATTTTTACCATATTTATCAACGATGTTCTTTTTAATCTATAAATATAAAAAAATGTAAAATGCCAAAATACATAAAAATAGAGAGGTTAGGGTTTGGTAGTAAACTTACAAAGAAGCCTACATTTTTTGTTTTAATTTTTTTTAAAATACCTTTGGACACTTTGAAAATATCCCTAGACATTTATGGATGTCCCTCGAGCACCACAGGGTGTTCTCGCACCTTTTGAAACTTTCAACGAACCTTCAAAAACCCTAATGTAGTGAAAATCATGCAATTTATGCTTTTGAAAACTCTACAAGATAAGAAAAAAAAAAATTTAGTCAAAAAAGTAAATCAAAATGAGAAACCTGTAGGGGGTCCCACCGTGATCGCACACCAAATAACTAAAATTAAATAAATAAAAAATCAAGGCAAAATAAACACATATTATTGTACATAAACAAATTTGATTTTTTTATTACCGAGTGCATTTATGATATTAAAACCAATTATGCCCTAGATTGGATTTTTTTTTACAAAGATTTATTGCTCAATACAATAATATCAATATGTTAGGGTTCTCCGAAACCCTAGCCAAAAAATTAGGGTGGTGTCTTCACACTCGATCGATCCCAACAAAAGTGAGTGGGCTTCAGATATCCTTTGGTCAGACCACACCAGCTTAAATAGTTGCTCAATGCTTATAGATCCCTAAAATTACAAATAGAAAACAACATAATTTCAATAATATCTATGAGGGCTCCACTATGTGAGGCCCTCAATAAGAAAACTACTAACCCTAGTTGCAAAAATGAAGCTATAAGCAAATCTAAGAATATTAAAATAAACACAATAAATGAGAGATTTACCTTGTTGACTTGATGTTTTCTGATCTGTAGTCATCATTATAGGAAACAGGTGTGTGGATGCTTTAATGATACTTGAGTGTTAGTAGGGCTATAGAATTCTAGTCTAAAATACCTGCAGGTGCTCAGCAATAGTAGGAAATGCTTGTGGGCACTCGATAGAACAAGAAACGCTCGTGAGCACTCAAAAAATGCCCATGGGAACTTGGCAAAATGGAAAATTCCCATGGGCACTTAGGAAATTCTTGTAGGAACTCAAAAAATACCTGTAGATACTTTATAGTATGAGAAAATTCCTGTGGGAACTCGGGGGTTATAGGGAATGTGGTAGAACTAATCTGGTTCATGCAAGGTGGGTGGTGGTAAGCGAAAGTGAAGGCAAGGATGCAAGGGAGAATCCAAATATTGTTAGAAATATTAGGGCTAAAAAATTATTAGGAAAACTTAGGGGTTGAGCCATCAAAATAACTCCTATTTATAATCTTCCCTAGGGCACGTTAGGGTTTCAATGACACAATTTGTGTGGTCAAGATTAAAATGTGACGATGGATGGCTATTAAATTTGGGTAGGTTGTATGGATTAAGGCAGATGAATGGCTGAGATTAATTTACACACATATATACACATTTATTAATTATATATAAAAATATAACATAAAATATTAATATTTAAACAAATATAAATAATATATGTAAATAATAAGTAAAAATGACAGGAAGACCTCGATGAATGATAAGTGGCTAGGATTGTGTGTCTACACCAATTATTGTTGAATATCAAAGGAATGTAAGGTATTTTTCAGGAAATAGGAAGACTAATGGTGATTTATTAGGAATATTTACCTTAGTATTGCAATGGATGACCAAAGGTGGTTGTCTGGATAGCTCAAGCAATGTATTTTTATCTTGTTGCCTAGTCACTGCATAGGAAAGTTTTGAAATATGAATTGTGCTCACAAATTTGGTAGGCATTTGATCATGTTCCAATAGGGAATTTTGAAAAAATTCTAATTTTTTATTAGAAATATCTTGTTGATTGAAAACTATCTTTCCTTCTATGAGATCTTGAATGAGATTCCTCAAAGTGACACACTTGTTAGTTTTTTAAGCATTTACTCGATGATAGTCACAATATTCATCTTATTTATACCAATTAGGTAATCCCTTTGAGGTATCCTAGCGTTTAATATATGGGGACTTATCATATTTGAATCAAAAAGCATCTTTACCATGGTAGGTTAAGTTTATTCAATGTTTGTGAATTGTCTCTTAGACTTATCTTGTCTTGGTACTACTAGCTTTTGAGGACTATTTTGGGTTGCATTCACATTGTTGTTTTGAAGGGAATCGGTTACACCATCCCATATAACATTTTTATTTTTGTATTATACCTTTTTGTAAGTTTTATCTTCTTCCTCCTTATAGGTAATTTTTCCTCGTCTTATGACCATAACTTCTATCCTTTTGGCCATGTCCATGACTTCTTCAAAAGAGGTAATGTTGATAATTTCTAAAGGATAGGTTAATTGTTCATGAAGGTTCCTTATAAATATGTGCAAGAGTTATTTAAGGGGAGGAATGTATTGAAGTATTCCTACAAAGTCTCTCCATTTGGCTAAGAAATTTGAGAAATGTTCATTCTCGTATTGTTTAAGTTGGTATAGGTCATCTATGGTGACCTTTTCTTCTATGTAGACTAAAAATTATTTAACAAAGGCTTCCATAAGTTACTTAAAAAAAATTATAGAGTGATGAGGTATTTGGAAATACCATTCAAGGTTAAACCACTAAGGCTTATAGGGAATAACCTAAGGAGTAAATTTTCATCATGATTTATGTCATTGTTGGAATATCATTTCGTTCTTTACTAATGTACCTTCATGGGTACATATTTACATTAGGATTATATTAGGAGATAAATAGTTTATTAGAGTAATTTAATAAATTTACAAGTGTTAGAATGTGCAATGATGTAAATATGCATGTAGTCCACATGTATATGAGTATTGGGGTTGAGGGAGAGGTAAGGAATCTATATTTCTATATAAATACCTCATTGTGAGTGTTTGTAGATGAGAGTTGTGTAGTGCATATGTGGGAGTAGTAGTAGGCCCAATGTAGCTCCATTTTGATATCATGGAGGAGTTGCAAAATCCATGATAGGAGCATTGTAATTTTTATGAGATTTCTTATATGAGCATTTATAGAGCATTGTATCAAGTTTTCTATCATAGTTTAATGTATGATAATTTTCCTTTATCATAGTTATAATATTGCATCTTATTTAAATAATTTTGATTACATTTCCTTTAAGTTTAAGGATCCAAAAGCTAATAGTGGTACCAGAGCCACGATGGATCAAAGGAAATCACAAAGTGATCACCATTTCTATTATTGAGTATTTTCAAACAGGATCAGCCATAGTGTACCACTACATGCAAATACCATCATAATATATTTTTTATAGAAGTAGCTCTAGATAGAAGAATAGAAAGTAGAGAAAGCCACATGATTAATTTGGCTAGAGTTTTTCCATAGAGTTACAATAACTTATGAAGACTAGAACTCAGCATTGCATCCACTAGATTAGAAATCCAACTAGTGAAGATTATTTTCTTTAGAGTCACAAGAATTTTTAGTATCTTTAATATTTCATTGTAAGAGAAAAAATAAGTTTTCAGGAAAACCATTGGGTTACTATCATCTAATTGTTTCTTACTACAAAAAATTAACTCTCAAAAAGTAGGAAGCTTCTTACAATAGATAGAGAAGAACTCCATCTTCGTTGCCTAAAATTCAACATTAATTTCCTCATGCAAGGATTAATGTTTTGTTGCAAAAACATAAGGATTGAAGATTTGGAGGCCTAAGTAGAAAGGTCCCATTGAGAGATTTGTAGATTGAATACTCCTAGTTGAAATATTAAGGAGAATATCTAGTGTCCAAGGAAGCCACATTTAATATTGTAAATCTAAGAAGGAGGTCCTAGAAAGAAGGCCCATTGAAGATTGAAGAGACTCAAAGATAAGATTCTTAGCAAATATTGGAGATTGGTGATCTCCATTGAAGATTGAAAACTTCACATTGAAGAAGAGTTCCATTGAAGGCCCTATTGAAGAACTTCCACATTGGAATATTGATCATTGATAAGAACTAACAAAATTTCTATTGCATATTTTAGTAGTAGTAGATTCAGGATATCCTAGAAGAAGATATCACTTCCATAGTTGAAGATTAAAGGGGCCAAAGAAGGTATCATTGAATATTTTGAAGTTGCAAGTCCGAGGAACTTGGATAGGTCTCAAGGAGAAATAAGAAGAAGGCTTGGTGAGCCTCATTGAAGGAGTTCCTAGAAGAACTCATTGGAGAAATTACTACCAAGGAAGAAGCTAAGGAATTGGGACAATCGTCACCATCCGATGACAAGCCCAAAGGAGAAGGTTTGGAAAGAATATTGTCAAATCACAAGGTAGTATGGAATAGATCTCAAGATTGAAAATATTGTTTGAGGATATCTAATTTGACATTATAATTCGGTAAGAGAAAGGAGATAGAAAAGCCACCAAATATGAGAGATTTGGGAGCCATCATTGAAGGGTTCTTGAGTGAACATATCAGTTATGATTTGGGGATGATCCTACAAAATTTTTGGGATTCAAGGATAGTTTTTCAGTGAAGGTATTGACTACAAAAATATAGAGTTCATGGATAGCAAAAATATAGCAAATTGAAGGAGATAACATTGTATTCAAAAGGAGTATTAAAGCTGCAAAACTCAGAATTTTTAGGCAGCAAGAAGACTGATTTTTGGGCAGCATTGAAAGCTACAACTTCCACAGAAATTGGATAGTCTTTGGAAAAGGAAATCAGATGCAAATTAAGGATATTTGGGCAGCATTAATAGTTACCAAAAATATTATTTTAGAAGTACATACTGAAGAGTTTTTGGAGTCACCAAATTACAATTTTTGGGCAGCAAATTAGTAAGATTTTAAAGCTGCATAAAGGTGTGCAAAAGAGTTTTTTTGGACAGCCTAAAAAAGCTGCAAATTAGTTTTAAAAAGGTAGCAAATTAATGTTACCTTAGTCACAATTATCATCACCATCTATGAAGTGAAAAAGGTATGCAACAAAGGGTGCAAAAAGTTCATTAGTTAAGCCTTTATATATGGATTCTCATTAAGGTTATTAAGCACTAGTTTCAAGTTTAAAGGTTGCATAAATAGGATTTGTTTCAAGTCTTCAAAAGTAGTGCAGAAGGTATCATATAAAAGATATAAACCTGCACATAAGAGGAAAATAGAATGTAGGTACATTTCAAGAGAAATAAATTGATCAACATTCTATTGTTTACTCTAAACAAAAGAAGACTATAGATTACATAAAGTTAAGAAGCTTGGATAGTGAGTATTGAAGTAACCAAGCAAGGAAGGAGTTGCCAAACATTGAAAGCAACACTTGGTTTCACCCCAACCAACATTACAAAAATATAAGGAGAACTAGTTCAAGATCACAGGGGGGCAAACATACACAACTTACGTTTTGCATAATAGGTTTTTGGAGCAAATAAAAAAGGCTCCAAACATAGAAAAAAAAGAATATTAGGGATTTTAAGGAGCAAAATCAGATTTCTACAAGCACCATTGTCTTGCCACAAGTAGCCATTAGCAAAAAGGAAAAGCACATTCAGAGTGCTGGAGAAGAAGCTCAACGTTCACCATTTTAGATAGCACCATAGCCAAATGAGCATAGCAATGTCAAACCTAAAAAATAGCAAGGTGAACTGTTGTGATTGTCACACAACCAGCCCCAAAATTGGAGACCCACTTTAAATTTTGTGTTTTTGAGCATTTTGGTCTCCTTGGAGTGATAATTTTGATAAATTCCATCCTCGATATTTGCAATTCAATTCCAAGGTTTCTTGTTGTGTAGTGTCTGTTGTCTTCTATTGTATTCTTTGGAGTGTCTATAGGCTTGGGTATGTTCGTCTTGCCTTCTTGGTTTCATTTAAGATGGTTTGGTTTTTGGTTGTCTTATTATTATTTTTTATTTTGTTGTAAATGTTTGATTGGTTGTCCTTTGTTTTGCTTTATGATTTTTCAACCATTTAATTGATGGATCTCCTTTAAATATATATAAATATATATATTTATATATATAAAGGTTTCATTTTAGCTATATGCCTCTTAGTGCACCAGGTGGACCATAATTTTATATGGTTATTTTTGAGTTATTTAACTATCTTGGCATTAATGTTGTTTTTTAGATGCAGGTATAGCTATGTGGATGCTCAAGACCCATGCGACATGACTAAACAACCATACCCCACATATTTACATGGACAAAGCCAATGACTTGGATCTGATATGGCCTCTGACCTAAATTGGTACTGTGGCGATAGTATCTTTGAATGGCCAAGATAGCACTGGGGGTATGCCTGACACATATTGGTGCATCGATTTTGAGACAATGATAATGACTGGAGGAGGTGGACACTGATGAAATAGAGATAGGGAAGCTTTCAACATAGCGAGTGATTTGGATATCGAAATGGATGTAGTGGAGTATTCCAACCAGGCACAGATGAAAATATACAGAAAAAATAAGGTATCCCTATCAAAAATATGGCAGTAATGGAGTGTAGAATTTGACAGTAGATCGATTGACAGAGAATAGCATGGGTTCAAACAAAAGGTGTCTATAAATATTGATCATTGTCATGGACATCATCCTTAGCAGTAGAGATGTAGATAGAGTTAGCATCATCAATATGTATGAAAGCACTGTCAACTCATGTAGTGTAAAGGACATTATCGATGAGATCGAGAAAATACCAAGGAGATGGTCAATGATGTCCATACCATGCAGAGCGATAATCGAAGACACATGATTTCGACATCATAGTGGTTGGAAGAAGAGTGTTACAAGTGTTCGGTGCCAAAGTAATGGAAGGTGTGGATGTGGTGGAGATTTTTGAAATTCGATGCCGATTTCAATACATATTAAATATATAATAAATGCAGTGTAGGTGCATGCGATGTGAGGCTCGAGACTTTGGGGGCCACGTAGAGGGATAACGTTGATATACAGTGGTTCAATGCAAACAATGTATTGTTAAATTTTGATTTTAAGACACAAATGGTAATTTTGGATATGTATTGTTAAATTATGATGCTTAAAGGTTTATATTGAATTTGAAAATTATTGATTTGTGAGATATTGTCATAGTATGTACTAAACGAAACGAAAATGGCAAAGGTAAGGTTATTTTGTTATGCATGTTGTTTGAGTATAAATGATTTCCTTCTTTGAGAATAAAACGTATGTTGTTCATGTCTGGTTATAATAGCTTTGTGAGTCTCTAATGAAATAATATTTATGTAAATGCTAAAGTAATGGTGGTTGTAGGGTTTGGGTAAAGTATAAGAGTCGTGTTTGATTATTTAAACAAAAAAAGATGAAATTTCCTTGTGAAACCCTGTTACGATTTTGCCATAGAAGAGTTTGTGTTTGCTTGATCTACGTAGGGTCTCCATGGACATGCCCTTGAAGCAACAATAACATGTACGATCAACATTAATAATGGCAACATGGATGGTGCACTCAAAAATTCATGGATCTACATTTAGGGTTGTGTAAACTGGCTGTTAAAATGCCAAACGTTGTCCTATATTTGATAGTAGACGTCTTCAAGAACTTATGAGATAACACAAGCTAGATTTCATTATGAGTCTCTATGAGATGTATTATCTTCGATTTCCACTCGGGTTTTTTGATTAAAGAAAATAATGTATGCTCAGATAAATGGTTGTTGTAGGTTCTGTTACCTTCATTAGTCATTGTGACTTTATGTTCAAACGATGCCCTCCTTTGAAACCTTATGTCATGTCTTGTTATTATGTTAGAGGTTATAGTTAAATAAAAATAATAATAATAGTGGACTATGTGGTTTAATGGTTATAATGAGGGTTTTGAAATATTATATATTTTGGGAACAAGTTTATGTATTTAAGTATTGTTGATTCTTAAGACTAAACTATGGGTTGGAAAAATGTTAGGGGAAATGTTAAATTATACATTACCCTAGATCTTTAGGAACTCAACTATAGTTTAGAAAATAGTAATAAGAGATAAAAAGATACTTGTGTGTGTTTTTAAAATAAAAGTCTCTAAAAGATAAATATGACAATAGTTACCTAAAGAACTATGGTAAAGATATAGTAATATAAATTTAAAATATATTAGGAAGGAAATATTATTATGGTCCATTGATGGCCCCAATTTTACCAAACTTGTTGTGTCTAAGTGAAGTAAAAAAGGGGGTTATATTTGTATAAAGGGCTAGGATAATGGGGATCTTGAGACTTAAAAAGTTGGTAGTTGTAAATTGAATATCAAGCTTAAAAAAGATCTTGAAAAAAATTAGAGATTAAATATCGAGGTATATAGATAATGCTTCTAAAAAGGAATTGTCTACTACATTGTGACTTTGGTAAAACAAATATTATGTTTAATTACCTGAGGAGATGTTGCTTGTGGATTATTAGGTACTTTGAAATAATATTGCTTGATCTCTTTTGGCAATATGGTTGTGTTGTAATGATTTTTGGATGGGGTAAATTGGTAATAGGGTTAAAATTTCTCGGGATCTTATGGACGTTCCTCATAACCAAGTTGATGTTTACATTTTGCATAGACAAGGGCATGTTGTTTTGTGGATAAAGAACATGAAATGGATGGAATAGGAAATATTCATTCTTAGGGAAATTTATGGGATTTACCTACCTTTGGATGAAATGAATGATTGTTTTCTGAAATGATATTGTTATCTGCATGATTTTCCTGCATATCTTTGAAACAATAGTGTAATTGCATTATGATAATTAGGCATATATCATGTGGTGTATTGTCCTAATATTGAGTAGCCAATCTTCTAGTACTAGGAACTTGAGACAAACGAACCATATGCTCTTGATGAACCTGAAAGTGAGTTGAAGTGTTGTTGTTGTTGTAATTTTACCTCAAGTATATTGTAATTACTTTGTAATAGTAAGGATTGATTATGAGTAAAATCATTTGTTTAGCTAATAGGTACTAAGCAAATATTGTAATGAGTTCATTGTGGCTTTGTAAATACTTTAAGTATTTCATTGTACAATGTGCCAATTGTTGATGTGTATAATAGAGTTAAATTGAAATGTAATGCTACAATTAATTATCTATGTTGTATTTGAAATGTTACATTTATGACTTTGAAAGGATGAATGTGCAATTTAATGACAAGGAAATATGGAAACTAATAATGAAATAAACATGAATATGTGAATCTAGCAACATGAAGTAAATCTTGAGTTAAAATGGTAGATGCTAGCACACTTATGTGAATCCGTGGTTGATTCCCTTAACAAACAATTTTTGATATGGTTAGAGATGTTAAGCATTGCACCTTAAAGTTAATTACATTGTCTAATGTGCAGTGTAGTTAACAAGGAACACACTCACTGATTAGGTTGTGTAATACCTAAAGTTATAGCAAAGAGTTTAACATGGGTTGAAATTGTTGGGAAAATATTATTCCGATTGAAATAGACTTGTAAAATCCCATGATAATTATGAGGGATTTGGCCACTCCCATACACTAGGATAGACTTTGATCAAATCGATTCTGATGTGGTTCTTGCCTGAAACACTCAATGGCTACTCAACTATAGTAGTTGCTAGCATGGTTCTCTCAATGAAATAAAAAAATGGTTTTGTAATGGGTAGATTTTGGTTATTGTAGTTGGTATTAGATCCAAGTTGAGATAGGCACAAAATTATGAGCTAGATAACTCTAAAACAAGCACAAAAAGTAAGGTGTGAGTGGAGGTACGGATTTGTAAAATTGTGCAAGTCTTTCCCCCATGTGAACCCCTAGTGAATCATATTGGAAGAGCTATATGAAACCTCCATTAATTTAGGTTTTAAGTGATGTACTTGATGCTATTTTGGGGATCGTACTTGCAAATTGATGCTCCAATCCAAAACTCCATCGTATTCTATTTATGTGCATCTCCAACTCGAGTTATCTTCAAACAATAAATATATGGTGGGTAGAACTATTAACAAGACATAGTTAAAAACCTAGAAAAAAACAAAGGTTTCATAGCTAGGTATATGAAAGTGCATATTAAAATAATTCTGGTATAATACTACACACTAATGCATTCCTTAAACTACCAAGAAATATGCCACCTATTCTTGGGAGTGGATCAAATATGCCTCCTCAAAGACCTCAACTAAACCATATGGAAAATATTGTAGAAGGGCATATCGGTGAAAGCTCTAGGAACCCTGATGGAATTGAGAACCTTGCCAACATGGTGCAAGATATGCAATGTGAAATGGCCAATTACCATGAGTAGATGAACCAATAAAACAACCTTTTGGAATCCATTAGGAATGAAATTAGGAGAAACGATAGAGCCCCTAAAGCTCCAGCTGAGGTAGCTATGGAAGAACCAGTTGACCCCAACCAGGAAGCTAAGATCCAAATTAATATTGAGTTGGAAAAGGATTTGAAACATGTCAGGGTAAGAAAGTTCTCGAGAAAATAAAGCGAATATTTAGTTGAGTCATGGTTGAATGAGTTGGCTATTTATTTCTCCATGAGAAATTAATCGTCCACTAAAAAAATAGTCTTTGTTACTAGGATGTTGGTTGAATATGGACTAGAATGGTGGGAAACCTATTGTAAAGACAAACAAATTAACATCATTCACTATGAGCAGGAAAATTTTGAGAAAGCTTTTAGGAAAAGATATGTCACAGAATAGTATTATGCCAAGAATTTAGATGAATTCAATCAACTTAGACAAAGGGAAAAAATAGTGGATGCTTATTACAAATATTTCACTAGACTTCTTAAGTACATTCCATATTATGAGAAGGATTAGAAGATGAAGGTGCATCAGTTCTTAGCTGGGTTAGACCACTAACTCAAAATTTTGATTAACATGTTTAAACCTAATAATTTGGAAGTAGCATATGATTTGGACTGTCAGGCATAATATAATCATGGAAAAGGTAGCAATCTCACTCCAAGACCTAAGAAGAGTCAACCCAATCCACAAAATAAAATGGAGCAATGAGCTAGCTTCTAAGAATAGATAAGAGTATAAAATTGGTAAAGTCAATGTTGGTACATCAAAAAGATTCAAAAAGAAATTCCAACCAAAGGATAGAAACTTTACCAATGATGATAAAGTTAAACTCGTAAACTAGGTAGAACCTAATCCTATAGAGAATAAAGAGAATTCAATACAAGGCTCAACTCAAAGTTCCAAGACTAGATGTTATGAATGTGGAGGCCCTCATTATGCTAGGAATTATCCTTATCGAACTGAAACTAACCTAAGAAGTATAGATAAAGGACACAAAATCCATGTGGATATAGGAAACCAGAACCTTGATGGTCAGGTAACCCCTATGCTCTTATAGGGTAAGATCTTTGGAAAAAGTGTTAGATTTTTTATAGATAGTGGTGCTACATATAGTTTCATTTCTAGTAGCTTAGTCAAGGACTTGCCAGAGAATCCTAGATCTTTGACATATGGGTGGAAAGTCGAGTACGGTTCTAGAAAGACCTATTGAGTAAAATAGTACTATCTTGTGATAGAAATATCCCTACCTAAAAACTCTATCACTTGGAAATTCTATGTTCCTTTGCTACATGCTTTTGATATAGTTTTAGGCATTGATTGGTTGAAGGACCACAAAGACGTGATAAATTTCTCTGAAAGATGGGTCGAGTTTACTGACACTAATAGAAAAATAACTACATTGCACAATGAACAAGAGGAGTTCAAACCTTTGTTAATCTCCACTATGCAACTTAAGAAAGTAATTAGGAAATGCATAATTATGTACATAGTCAAAATTAAGAAAAAAACTAAGGAAAAATGGTGGAAATGTTGGAAAATTTTCCTATTTTAAAGGAATTTGAGGATCTTTTTACATATGATTTGCTAAGATTACCACCAAAGAGATAATTTGACTTCATAATTGACTTATTTCTAGGAACATAACTGATACATAGGGCACCATACAAAATGAATCCAATTGAGATGCAAGAATTAAAGGTGCAATTGCAAGAATTTTTAGATAGGGGATTAAACAAACCTATTGTCACCTTAGGGTGCACCAATTTTATTTGTTAAGAAGAAGTACGGTTATTTAAGGTTATGCATTAATTATAGAATGATAAATAAAGCAACAGTGAAAAATAGATATCCCTTAACATGTACAGAGTATTTGTTTGATTAGCTTAAGGGTGCGACTATCTTCTCTAAAATAGAATTAAAATATAGCTATCATTAGCTAAGGATTAAATAAGAAGATACACATAAAACAACCTTCAAGACTCATTATGATCACTATGAGTTTATAGTTTTACCATTTGGTTTGACAAATGCACTCGCTTCCTTTATGAACTTAATGCACAGTGTATTCAAAAGATAATTGGATAAGTTTGTTCTAGTATTTTTAGATGATATACTGGTTTATTCTC
This sequence comes from Wollemia nobilis, assembly GCA_028583015.1. Classification (NCBI taxonomy): domain Eukaryota; kingdom Viridiplantae; phylum Streptophyta; class Pinopsida; order Araucariales; family Araucariaceae; genus Wollemia; species Wollemia nobilis. The sequence goes on along the minus strand of JAQPPZ010016363.1, from coordinate 1,885,164 downwards.
GTAATAGAAAATAACATGAAAAGAACTTAAGGATTGTACTAAGAATATTAAGAGAAAACCAACTATATAGGAATTTTTCCAGATGCAAATTCTATGTTTTTCAAGTACACTATTTGGGGCATGTTATCTCAGCAAATGGTATTGCAGTCGATCCTAAGAAAATTGAGGCAATAATGGATTGGCCACCTCCTACCAATGTAACAAAAGTCTATAAGTGTGACTATCTAGATATTACCAATGGTTTGTGAAAGACTATGCTAAATCACAAGATGATATGTTTGTGAAAGACTATGCTAAATCACTTGCCCTATTACCAAACTTCAAAGAAAAGGAAAGATATTTTAATGGACATATAAGTGTGAGTCAGCTTTTAAAGCACTAAAGAAGGTACTGACCACCACTCATATCTTAAAAATTCTAGGTCCTTTAGGTGACTTCTCTATCTATACAAATGCATCTTTGGAAGGTTTGGGTGGTGTTTTATCGTAAGATAAGTCTGTGGTAGCTTACGAATTTAGGAAGTTGAAGAAACATGAAGGTAACTATGGCATCCATGACTTAGAAATTGTAGTAGTTGTGCATGCATTGAAAATTTAGTGTCACTACCTAATATGAAGACCTTTTGAACTTAGAACTTATCATCAAAGTCTGAAATACATTTTCACTCAATCGCTACTTAATTATTGATAAAGAAGATGGATTGAATTCTTAGCGGAGTATGAATTTGGGATAGAGTACATCAAGGGAAAATAAAACAAGGTAGTTGATGTACTGAGTAGAAGAAGACATATTACCACCTTGACTAGAAGTCATGTTGACCTTAAGGATCAGGTTAGGAAAGATCAATCACAGGACCCATACTGCTTGAAAGTGCAAGAGAAAATAATTAGAGATCCAAAAGTGGCTCAAAACTTTGGGTTCAAATATGGGTTTTTATGTTTTAAGGAGCTCATTATGGTAACCTATGTAGACTCATTATGGTATAAGCTCATAGATATCCCTATTCTACTCATCTAGGAGGATCTAAGATGAGGAAAAATATGAAGAAGACATTATGTTGGCCAGGTATGAAAGGTGATATTACTAACTTTATGGTGAAATGTCTTGAATGTCAAAATGTGAAAGTAGAACATAAGCACTCAGTGGGTTTGTTATACCCTTATGATGTGCCAACAACAAAGTGTCAAGTAATATCAATGGATTTTATTGTAGGGTTACCTAAAACTCGGTATCAACGTAATGCCATATTGGTGGTAGTGGATAAACTAACTGAAGTTGCTCATTTCATTCCTAGTAGTACTACGAATGATGACTTTACTATGGCTAATAGGTTTTCTAAGGAAATATTCAGGTTACATGAGTTTCCTGAGATTATTTCTTATAGGGATTCAAATTTCACATCAAATTTATGGTAGGCTCTCCATTGAGAAATTGGGACTTCCTTTAATATTAGTTCAACATATCATCTTGAGATATATGGTCAGACTGAAAGGGTTATTTAGGTATTAGAGTACATGCTTCACATGTACTACATGGACCAAAAATATTGTTTGGAATATTTATTGCATCTAGTTGAGTTTACATATAATAATGGGTACCATGCCTCTCTAAAAAATGGCTCTTTTTGAGGTATTGTATGGCTGAAGGTGCAGAACATCATTATCTTGGGATAATCCTGAAGATCGGGTCATTCTTGGAACCAAAACTTTGAAAGATATGGAAAAGCAATTGAAAGTAATTCAAAAAAGGCTTAAGGAATATTTAGATTCCCAGAATAAATACATAGACTTGAGGGGGACACCTCTAGAGTTTTCGATAGGAGACAAGGTGTTCTTAATGGTCAAACCTATGAAGAGCATAATCAAATCCATCAAATTGGATCCTGGATATGTGGAAATTTTCACCATAATGGGAAAGATTAGTCCTGTTGCATACCATCTCGTCTTGCCACCTAACCTAGTAAATATTCATGATTTTTTCATGTGTCTTTGATTAGGAAGTATTTACATGATCCATATCACGTTTTGGATGTTTCTAAGTTGTATATGGTGGGCCCAAAATACATTGAGATCAAGCCCATGAAGATCCTAGAATTTTGCACTAAGAAAATGTAGAAGCAGAACCTGGAGCAGTGTAAGGTCTGATGGAATCTATATTCAGAGAAAAATGTCACCTGGGAAAAGGTGGAAGATATGAAGAAACATTTTTCATATTTATTTAATGACATTGACTGGTGATTAGATGTAGAACACAATATATATTAATGATAGGATTGGTACTTACATATAGTACAATGATGGATGTTAATATGGATTGGTGATGTTTATTTTTTATGATATTAGGAATATGGATTTATCAACCTATAAATGACACTTTATATTCAGTATGTAGTATAGATACTTTATTTCTTAGAATATGGTACTGCTGAAATTTGTTTTTTGCATTTCAGGACTAGAAGATTCTTGTCAGGTGGAAGAGGTTGTTCTTCTCAGTTGGAAGAAGGAGTTGCTCAACCACCAGGAACAAGAGTTTGCAAAAGGGAAAGGATGAAAAAGACAATCCAGAGGGCTAAAAAAAAATGATGGTTTGCAGGAAAAATTTACTCTCACCTTTCATCGCTACACTATTGGACAATGATGTCCTAGACTAGTCTCCTAGAAGGTTGGTGATAGTTGACTATCTCAAAAATACCAGCCTTGGGAAAAACAATAATGTAGAGATGAAGTATTACATGAGTAGTTTTCATCATATAGGTTGCATATATAAATGTTTGACTTTTTTGGTTGCTCTTTGTATGAATTTTAAGTTTTATTTTATACTAACTCCGAAATGAAACACAGAGGACTGTGTTTAGTCTATGGGGGGGAGTATGTAACATCCCAATTTGACCTCGTATTTTATGATTGTTTGCTAAATATAGTGATGAACTAAAATATTTAGGTAGGAGTTAGTTAATAATTTTAAGAATAATTAAATGTAGCAAATAGGCAATTTAAAGATAAGATGTTTTGTTGTTTTAATTAGTGGTTAATTTATCTTATTAACTTAGAAAGTTAAACCTGGGATTTAAGTGAGTCCAACTTGGTGGGTGGACTATATGTAATGAATATTTAATTAGATGGTAATTTGTCCCAAGTTTTGTGTTAATGAAAACATGTTTTAGTTGGGTTTAAACCAAAGTAATGAGGTTAGTTTCTACAAAGGATAGGTGTAAAGTTTTGATTGGACTGCCTTAGGTGCAATGGTCAAAATAGCACCGAGTTAAAATAAAATATTAATGAGAGGCTTATCCCACCCAATTTTATAATAAAAAAATAGATCATGGGGTAGGGGTCAAAAAGGTTATAAATCGAGCTTTCTGGGGTTTTCGAAAGCTTAACAAAATCAACAAAAGCAAGTTAGGGAATATGCTCTCTGAGAACATCAGATCAGAAACCCAACACTTACATTTTATGTTGATTTGACACTAAGAATACGATATATCCTACGAAGTATGCTCTCCAAATTTATCGGAATAGAAACTAGACGGAGTTTCGAATCTCTCATTTATATTGTGTTCTAAAATAAGGGAATCTCATGGAAACAAGCTCAAAGTTTTAACTAAGGCTTAGATTTAGAATATTTTCTTGCAGCGAGTCAGGTTAGAGCCTTTCTCGTTGATGATCTATTATTGTGTTGAGTTAAATGAGTCAAGGTTTGAATTTTTTTTATGAAATTATGATGTTTAAAGGTTTATGTTGAATTTGAAAATTATTGATTTATGAGATGTTGTCATAGTATGTACTAAAGGAAACAAAAATGGCAAAGGTAAGGTTATTTTTTTGTGTGTTGTTTGAGTATAAACAATTTTCTTCTTTGAGAAGAAAACATATGTTGTTCATGTCTGGTTATAATAGCTTTGTGAGTCTCTAATGAAATAATACTTATATAAATGCTAAAGTAATAGTGGTTTTAGGGTTTGGGTAATTCAAAAGAGCTGTGTTTGATTTAAAAAAAAAATGATTAAATTTCCTTGTGAAACCCTATTACAATTTTGCCATAGAAAATGTTGTCTTTTCTTGATCTACGTAGGGTCTCCATGGCCACACCCCTGAAGCCACTGTAACACACACGATCAATGTGAATAATGGTAATGTGGATGGTGCACTCGAGAATTTATGGAGATGCCTTTAAGGTTGTGTAAATTGGCTATTAAAATATCAAATTCTACCCTATATTTGATAGTAGACATCTTCAAGAACTTAGGATACAATGCAAGCTTGGTTTCGTTATGAGTCTCTATGAGATGTATTTTGTTCGGTTTCCACTCGGGTTTTTTGGCTAAAGAAAATAATTTATACTCCTTAGAGAAATGGTTGTCGTAGGTTCTGTTACCTTCATTACTCATTATGGCTTTATGTTCAAATGATGCCCTCCATTGAAACCTTGTGTCATATCTTGTTATTATGCTGGAGGTTATAGTTAAAGAAAAATAATAATAACAGTGGACTATATGGTTTAATTGAAGAACACAAGCTTATACTGAGAGGGAGGTGAACAGTATAAGATCACTTTTTACTTTTCTTTTCAAATCAATATTATGTAATGTATAGATAGAAATATAAATAGTAGTAATCAAAACAATGCACAAATCATCACACATAATAGAGACACCACAATTTACGTGGTTCATCCAATATGGCCTACTCCACGGAGAAAATATTTCACTAAAATTTTCTCAATCAATCTCTTGGGAATCCTTTCCCTATTACAATGTTTATGGATCTTTGTCCAAAGGAGACACCAATACCTTAAATCAATTTCATGGATCTTTATCCATAGGAGAACTCTTTCTCCTCTACTATGGAGGGTGATCCTCTAGAATACTATTGCCTCCACTACCCTGGCTTGTATATCTCTCTCCACTGAAGACTCTTGTCCCCACTCAGAAGACCTATCCTCACTACCCTGGCTAATGGATCTCTATCCACTAGACTACTTTCCTCTCTGCTCTATCACCTCCAAATATTTGTATAAAATCTTTACTAAACACAGTCCTTCAATCTAGTACAATTATTCTCAATCTCTATCTCTGGTCTAGCACAAACTTATCCTCAAATATGCACCAAAATTTTCTCTCAAATATGCACTAAACACAGTACTTCGATCTAGCACAAATCTATCCTCGATATCTATCCTCAAGCCTTAACTCAAGGCTTGTCTCAAATCTACTGGATCTGCCCTAAACCTTAACTCAATATTTGAACAAATCAATCAAATCTACTCTCAAGTCTTCTCAAATACTTGTCTCAAATATCCCTTGTAAGCTTCCATAAAATCTCACACTAATTTATCCATAAGTCCTCTATAGAAATTTCTCACATCTTCTCTACAAGTCCTCTCTAGAACTTGCTCAAATATGCTCTACAAGTCCTCTCTAGAACTTGCTCAAATCTACTCTATAAGTCCTCTTTAGAACTTGCTCAATATGCTCCACAAGTCCTCTCTAGAACTTGCTCAAATCTGCTCCACAAGTCCTCTCTAGAACTTGTCAAAATTTGCTCAATAATTCCTTTCAAGAACTTATCCAAATATGTATTGTAAGCTTTCACAAAATATCACACAAAATCAATCCACAAGTCTCCTCAAAGACTTACCTCAAATCTACTCAACAAGTCCACACAGAACTTGTCCAATATCATAGAAACATAAAGAGAATTGTTAGAGACTCAATATGTTCTATACTAATCACAATTCTCAATTAATTTAAATCACTCTCTTAGAAACATAAGGAGAATTGTTAGAGACTCAATATGCTTCAAATTCAACTCAATGCTCAATCACTTTCTCAACTCAATTCAGAATATAGAATAGTTTGTTTTATGGAACTTGAAAAATCACTTCATACATCCACTTGACTAGGCTCAACCAACTCTACTCAACCAATCACTCAATGAAATAATCCTTGCTCTCAAAACCTAGTCCAAGCATATAAACACCAACTCAAAATATTTCCAACAATGGTCAACAACAATTCTCACATAACAATGATACTCATGATCTTTTCAAACCCTAGTTCAATTTATTCACTCAATAACTCACTTCAAAAACAATGCTTATAAAAGAAATCTCACATAACAATGATACTCATGTTCTCTTCAAATTCTAGTTCAATTTCTTTGCTCAACAACTCACTTCAACAACAATGCTTATAAAACAATCTTCCCATAGCAATGATACTCAATCCCTAATTCAAGTTCTTATCACAACTAATGGCTTCAACAACAATGCTTATCAAACAAGGTATTAATAACAATTATTTATTCTAGAAAACCTTGAAGCATTCACTCAATACACTCAATAGGAAACCTTAATCAAGTCATTTTCACTCTAAACTTATTTTCAGAAAACCAATCAATCAACTCAACTATGGAAGAATGTGCTCATACCTTTTTCTTGATGATGAAGGTATCTCATAAATCTCTCACAACCACAAACACTTCTATGCCAAGCTTAAAGAGGTTAGAAGACAAATATTTCTCACAATGTAATGTAAAAACTCAATTACACATTATCACTCCATATTTAAAAACAATCATCAACATACATAAAATATTTATCCAGTAACACCTTATAATATCCCAATTAAAAATAAATCCAACATCCACCAAAATTAACTCAAAATCTCTTTATTCAGATTTAATGGCAAAAATAACTTTGGTAAAAATCAAATCTACTTTCCTTATAACTCCAATAACATAATTCACTTATCAAGAAAACAACCTTTCATAAACTCTTATAACTCCAAATAACATGAATCAATTATCAATCAAACAACCTTTCATAAACCCTTATAACTCCAATAACACTTTATAGAAAACCTTGGGCAAATAAAATTTTAATTAAAAAAATACCTTTGTCACTAGTGGGATTTGAACCCACAATATCTGCCTCCACGAGCGCTCTAGTTGCGGGCTTGACCACCATGTGCACTAGACACACACTTGAAATATTTGTAGCACTTCGTTCTCTTTCTCCTAAGTCTGGTGCTCAAAACAAGCGTGTGCCAAAAGGCTTTCCCCTTGGAACTCAAAATGAACATGAAAACTAACCACCACGCGAATCGATCATGGTCACTTCCACTCCCAATGCTCTCACGAAATGTGCATTTCCAATGGACCACCTTGTCCAATGGGAGTGAGGCCTTCTCCTCCCCTTTTCATCTTTTTCCCTGGTGCTAAAATACAAAACGATTTTATCTTCTTCCTCAACGATTGCATGAATTATATTTCTCTTTGGTTGCATAAAATATAATCGAAGAAGGTTAAGTTATAATGTCTTTTGATGTGGTTTTTATACATGATTTCCGCTTTTGCTATAAACATCGGTGCTCCATGAATTTTTATGACGTTGGCACTTTTTAAAACCTTTTATAATTTATAAATTATTTAAATTATAAAAGCATTTAAATTTTATAAATTATATTTATAAATATTTGACTTTAATAAAAATTAAAGCCTTCCTTGGGATAAAATTTTAACCTTTAATTTGTACTCCATTGATTTGATGAAGATTATAAAAACTGTAATTCTACCATCACAATTTTTAAGGAAGAATTTATATCCTTATAATTATTTTAATAAAAACCTTTTAATTTTCACCATGGTTTTAACACAAACCCTTATAAAATAATATTTTGACAACTTTTCTTCAACTCTTTGCATTATTCCTAGTGACAGTAATGGTGTACTCCATGGTATTAATGATAGCTTCATGTGTTCACCTTGACATCAATGATGATTTCTCACCTTGACATCAATGACAACTAAATGAGATCAAAATTCCCAACAATCTCCCTCTTTGTCATTGATGGCAACACAAATTCATTTTACTAAAAACTTGACATTTCCTTTGTTCTGCTCCCTCTGGGACATTGCTACCCCTGGCTCAATGCTCTCTCAAATACCAAATATCTCCCCCTTACTAAAATCTCTACCCCTTTGACATAAATGGAAAAGGGTCACCTTTGGGGCTCGGGGCTAAGAATGAGCCTTTTAGCTTAGCCCCTCCTCCACCTCCTTTTGAGGTGGTTAATTTTGAGGTGGGAGTATTTCTACTCCAAAAAACACTATTCTTTACCTTTATCCTATTTTCTTCTTATCTGATCCTTCTGATTCCTCTGAATGTTTCTTTCAATGTTCCTATCCATGTCTACATTCCTGTCCATGTTCCTGTTCTTGTTCTTGTTCCTGTTTATATCCATATTCTCATTCCTGTTCATATCCATGTTCCTGTTCTTGTTCCTGTTCCTATTTTTGCTTGATTCTAAAATGTTTGCTCTACACCACTTTGTTGTGTGACAATAATTATTGCACTTATAACACTTAATATTATTATTCCTTGGAGGTGCAAATGTATTAGGATTTCTCCTAGTGAAGCCATACCTTCTTCTATCATGAACCCTGCAATTCCTTGCCTTGTGACCAAACAAATTGCATGAGTAGCAATACCCATGGAAAATATGTTTGTTTCCATATTCCTATCTTTCCTATGTCCTGCACTGTGAAGACATGTGCCAAAAATTATGACATGAAAAGCATCTTCCATTAAAGCCTCCTTGTCTTGACCTCATTGGTCTCCTAGTATCTCTTGACCTATTTTGATTGTTGTTCCATCTGTATCTTCTTTGTGCATTGTTCCTATCCTTGTTTAAATCTCTATTTTCTAACTCGTCCTCAGATGTCTCACTCTCTTTTACACTATCTTCTTCTAAATTTTCTTCTCCTCAAAAACTTGAGGTTGAATTTCCTTCCCATTTCTTTTGAACCTGTTCATATACAAGATTTGTTTTGCTTGATGTAGGATTTTGTATCTTGATGAAATTATCCAAGTTCTTTGAGCTATTTTTGAACCCTTTTAGCTTGACTTTGGAGTCTTCTAAATATTCTCTCGGTAGTGCCACTTCTTATTCTAACTTTTCACATTATAATATCTTTACTTCTAACTTATCTTTGAACCTTTTTGCCTTAGCCTTTGAATTTTCTAAATCCTCTATAAGCAATCTTCTCTCTTCATCACATTCCTGAAACTAAATTTCAAGTTTAGAGTGTTGCTTTCTTACCTTATTTATCGTGTCAAGGGCATAAATAAGTTCTCCCTTGAGATCATATCCATCCTTTTCTGAATATTCCTCTATTTGTTTACCTTTTTCCACATATTTATTTTCTACTGGCTTATCTTTTATAGGATCACCTACTTCTTCTAATTCCATTAGAAGGTTTTCATCTGGTCCTTCAAGTGCATCCTCATATTCATCATCACTGAAACTATAACCATACCTTATACAATTATCTTCAAGATATCCAAAGTTACCACATCTAAAACACTTGATAATTACTAGAGTCCTTTTCTTAACTTGTTATTTTTATTCAATCATAAATAGGAATTTATATCTATCATTTTCTTAAAAACTAGCATCACTATCACTTGAGTACTTGCTTGCTTTATCTGCATAGTAGCTTCTCTTTTGTCTTTGAAATAAATTATTTCCTTGTCTACTTTGTCCATCCTTGCTCTTCTTTTAAAGCCCGTATATTTCTGATTCCCTATGATCTTGTTTTTATTCATCATTGTTATTATTTGTTTTGGTAGATAAGATACTATAGCATTAATACCAGGTTTTACAAGTTGACCCATAACCTTTTACAAAAATCAGCCCAAGGTTGTTGATGAACATGTCCTTAATAAGGATCCTATATAGGTTAAATCTACATGCTTCCAAAGCCATTACATACAGTAAGGCACATAAAATGTTATCAAAAAGAAACTTTCCATACAACATTTTGGGTATACCCCGAGAAAACACACCTACATCATAATTACAAAAAAATAAACAGACACAGATCCCTTCCTTGAAACAATGGAGAAACAAAAAGTTGTAGACACACATAGTAGAGTACTGAAAAAAACTCCCACAAGCTCTGTATTTACAATTACTCTTAATAATTCTTTGGTAATTTCTTTCTTTCGTATATGATATGCTTTGGGACCACATCTTGTCTTGGCCAATCAACCTTGGAGAAGTGAACCTGTTAGCTAGATTTATGGCAGTGGTTATCTGGTGGTCCATGTGGCTCTGGTTCGAAGTCTTATATTATCATTTCTTTCTTACCTTGTGATTATCAACCAACCTCAAATTACTAATATGACTAGGAGCCATGATATCTGACATGTGACTGTCCCCATTAGTATTTGTGGTATTTCCAAGCAGCATCCACCAAGACTGACAACTCGAATAATTTGTATTATGTCCATTTCAAAAAAGAGATGAGAATACTCATAGCCTTCGAACTTACAGTGCCTTCCCTATTGGTAAATTCGACTATAATTCTTGGCATTCTTGTTGAATAAGCTCCTCTACTTCACTCAGGATACCATGTTCCCATTTGAAAAGTCCATCACCATCGACACCCAAATTGGCCAGCTTATCAACAAATTTGTTAGCTTCCCAAAAGAAATGTTGGGATTTTCTGTCCTATCTTCCCTAGAAAATGATCCTAGCCTCTTCAACAATTGTTTTAATCCTCCAAGGAGGTGTTTTCCAATTATTGAGGAGATTTATAACATGCATAGAGTCTCCTTCTACAATCAAATTGCCTTCTACATATTGAGTCATTTGAAGGCCTCTCCACATAGCTCTAGCTTCAGTATTAGCTTCTTGATAGTCATTTACATAATGACCATATTTTCCACAATTGAAAAATTTAACAGATCTTATATCTCTATATTTTCTTGAATCCTTATTCCTTCTGCCATAATCTGCTTTATCACTGGATGACTCATTGCTTGATTCTAACTTCTTACCCTTTGTCTTCTTGATTGCTTTAAATGTTGCTTCTTTTTGAGGATTTTGTTCCTCTTTTGTTCTTATATCATGTGTTGTAATAATACCAATAAACATATCTCCTGTCAAATTACACCATCCGTTGACACTTCTATAGTAGAAACATTTTCACTGAATATTTTTGGAAGAGTTCTTAAAACTTTATCACAAACATCTGATTCATCAATCTTCATTTCAAGTCCTTACATAGCATTAACAACCTCATCAATTCAAAGTAGATAAGTACTAATGTTTTCATCATCCTTAATTCTTAACTCTTCAAATTGTCCTTAGATTTTTCACATATTTATTTTCTTGACACATTTATCTCCTTCATATATATTTTGTAATTTATCCCACATTTCTTTTGTAGTTTGACAATGCATAACTTTCATAGACTTTGTTCTATGCAAACCTCTCAAAAGTACATTCATTTCTTTTGAATTGTAATGTTGTAGGATCTTACCTTCCTTATATATAGGAGGATTAATTAATGAATCATATCCAAATTCAAGTGCTTCCTAAATTTCATTGCCAAGTGCTATCACGTAGATCTTCATTCTCAGACTCCAATATATATAGTCGCTTCCATAAAATACTGGTGTTGAATTATCTAAGAACACATTCTTAAAATCCATTGTGTTCTTGTTATATTTTCTTTCAAGATGTTAAACTCTTCTAAAGAAACCTGCTCTGATACCAATTGAAGAATACAAGCTTATACTGATAGGGGGGTGAACAATATAAGACCACTTTTTACTTTTTTTTCCAAATTGAAATTATGTAATGTATAGATAGAAATATAAACAAAATTAATCAAATCAATGCACAAATAACCACACATAATAGATACACCACAATTTATGTGGTTCACCCAATGTGGGCTACTCCACGAAGAAAATATTTCACTAAATTTTTCTTAATCAATCTCTTGGGAATATTTTCCCTATTACAATATTTATGGACCTCTATCCAAAGGAGAAAAAAATCCCCTAAATCAAGTTCATGGATATATTTCCATAGGAGAAATCTTTCTCCTCTACTCTAGTTGGTGACCCTCTAGAAGACTACTACCTCTACTACATTGGCTTGTGGATCTCTCTCCACTGAAGACTCTTATCCCTACTCATAAGACCTGTCCTCACTACCCTGGATAATATATCTCTATCCACTAGAGACTAATGTCCTCTCTACTCTGTCATATCCAAAGGTCTATCTCAAATCTATACTAAACACAGTCCTTTGGTCTAGTACAATTCTTCTCAATCTCTATCTCTAGTCTGGCATAAACTTATCCTCAAATATACACAAAAATTTTCTCTCAAATATACACTAAACACAGTCCTTCAGTATAGCATAAATTTGTCCTTGATATTTATCCTCAAGCCTTAACTCAAGGCTTGTCTAAAATCTATAGGATAATACCTAAACCTTAACTCAAGGTTTGAACAAATAAATCAACTCTGATCTCAAGTCTTCTCAAATACTTGTCTCAAATCTGCCTTGTAAGCTTCCATAAAATCTTACATGAATATGTCCATAAGTCCTCTCTAGAACTTGCTCAAATTTTCTCTACAAGTACTCTCTAGAACTTGATCAAATTTTCTCTACAAGTCCTCTCTAGAACTTTCTCAAATAACAAGTCCTCTCTAGAACTTGCTCAATTTGCTCCACAAGTCCTCTCTATAACTTGCTCAAATCTGCTCCACAAGTCCTCTCTAGAACTTATCCAAATATGCTCAATAAGTCCTCTCAAGAACATATCAAAATTTGTATTGTAAGCTTTCACAAAATCTCACACAAAATCAGTCCAGAAGTCTCCTCAAAGACTTGCCTCAAATCTGCTCAACAATTCTACACAGAACATGTCCAATCTCATAGAAACATAAAGAGAATTGTTAGAGACTCAATATATTCTATACTAATAACAATGCTCAATTACTTTAAATCAATCTCTTATAAACATAAGGAGAATTGTTAGAGACTCAATATGCTTCAAATTCAACTCAATGCTCAATAAATTTCTCTAACAAATTCATAATATAGAATAGTTTATTTTATGGAACTTGAACAATCACTTCACACTTCCACTTGACTAGGCTCAACCAACTCTACTCAACAAATCACTCAATAAAATAATCCTTGCTCTCAAACCCTAGTCCAAGCATATAAATACCAACTTAAAATATTTCCAACAATGGTCAACAACAAGTCTCACATAACAATGATACTCATGATCTTTGCAAACCCTAGTTAAGTTCTTCACTCAATAACTCACTTCAACAATAATACTTATAAAATAACTCTCACATAACAATGATACTAATGTTCTCTTCAAACCCTAGTTCAAGTTCTTTGCTCAAAAACTCACTTCAACAACAATTCTTATAAAATAATCTTCCCATAACAATGATACTCAATCCCTAATTCAAGTTCTTCTCACAACTAATGGCTTCAAAAATAATGCTTATCAAACAAGGTTTTAATAACAATTATTTATTCCATAAAACCTTGAAGCATTCACTCAATAAACTCAATAGGAAACCTTAATCAAGTCCTTTTTCAATCCAAAATTATTTTCAGAAAACCAATCAATCAACTCAACTATGGAAGAATGTTCTCATACCTTTTTCTTGATGATGAAGGGATCTCATAAATATCTCACAACCACAAAAACTTCTATGCCAAGCTCAAAGAGGTTAGAAGATAAATATTTCTCACAATGTCATGTAAAAACTCAATTACACCTTATCACTCCATATTTCAAAACAATCATCAACATACATAAAATATTTATCCAATAACACCTTATAATATCCCAATTAAAAATAAATTCAACATCCACCAAAATTAACTCAAAACCTCTTTATTCAGATTTAATGGCAAAAATAACTTTGGCAAAAATCAAATCTACTTTCCTTATAACTCCAATAACATAAATCACTTATCAATAAAACAACCTTTCATAAACTCTTATAACTCCAAATAACATGAATCAATTATCAATAAAACAACCTTTCATAAACCCTTATAACTCCAAATAACACTTTATAGAAAATCTTAGGAAAATAAAATTTTAATTAAAAAAATACCTTTGCCACTAGTGGGATTCGAACCCACAATCTCTGCCTTTGTGAGCACTCTATCCGTGGGCTTGACCACCGCGTACACTAGATGCACACTTGAAATATTAGGAGCACTTAGTGCTCTTTATCCTAAGTCTGGTACTCAAAACAAGCATAAGCCAAAAGGTTTTCCCCTTGGCACTCAAAATGAACATGTAAACTAACTACCACGCGAATCGATCGTGGTCACTTCCACTCCCAACGCTCTCATGAAATGTATGTTGCCAATGGATCACCTTTTCCAATGGGAGTGAGGCCTTCTCATCCCCTTTTCATATTTTTCCCTATCGTTAAAAGACAACACGATTTTGTCTTCTTCCTCAATGATTGCATGAATTATCTTTCTCTTTGGTCCCATAAAATTTAATCGAAGAAGGTTAAGTTCTAATGTCCTTTGGCATGGTATCTATACATGATTTCTCCTTTTTTCTATATATGTCGGTGCTCCACAAATTTTGATGACGTCGGCACTTTTTAAAACCTTTTATAATTTTTAAATTATTTAAATTCTAAAAGAATTTAAATTTTATAAATTATATCTAAAAACCGTTGACTTTAATAAAAATTAAAGCCTTCCTTAGGATAAAATTTTAACCTTTAATTTGTACTCCATTGATTTGATGAAGATTATGTTGCCACCATGGTTTTAATAAAAACCTTCATTCTACCATCATAATGTTTAAGGAAGTCTTTATATCCTTATAATGATTTTAATAAAAACCTTCTATTTTCACCATGGTTTTAACACAAACCCTTATAAAACATTATTTTGACAACTTTTCTTCAACTCTTTGCATTGTTCCTAGTGACAGTAATGGTGTAATCCATGGTATTAATGATAGCTTCACGTATTCACCTTGACATCAATGACGACTTCTCACTTTGACATCAATGATAACTAAATGAGCTCAAAATGTCCACCATTAATGGTTATAATGAGGGTTTTGAAATATTATGTATTTTGAGAACAAGTTTATGTATTTAAGTATTGTTGATTCTTGAGACTAAACTATGGCTTGGAAAAATGTTAGGGGAAATGTTAAATTATACATTACCCTAGGTCTTTATGAACTCATCTAAAGTTTAGAAAATAGTAAGAAGAGATAAAAACAATACGTGTGTGTGTGTTTAAAAGAAAAGTCTCTAAAAGCTAAATATGACAATAGTTACCTAAAGAACTATGATAAAGATATAGTAATATGAATTTAAAAGGTATTAGGAAGGAAATATTATTATGGCCCATTTATGGCCCCATTTTTACCAAACTTGTTATGTCTAAGTGAAGTAAAAAAGGGGGTTTAAATTTTTATAAAGGGCTAGGATAATGGGGATCTTGAGACTTAAATAGTTGGTAGTTGTAAATTGAATATCAAGCTTAAAAAGGATCCTAAAAAAATTAGAGATTAGATATGGATGTATATAGATAATGCTTCTAAAAAGGAATTGTCTACTACATTGTGACTTTGGTAAAACATCATATTATGTTTAATTACCTGAGGAGATGTTTCTTGTGGATTATTAGGTACTAAGAAAAAATCTTTCTTGATTTCGTTTGGCAATATGGTTGTGTTGTAATGATTTTTGGATGGGGGAAATTGTTAACAGGGTTACAATTTCTCAGGAACTTATGGAGGTTCCTCATAGCCAGTTTGATATTTACATTTTGCATAGAAAAGGGTATGTTTTTTTATGGATAAAGAACATGGAATAGATGGAATAGGAAAGATTAATTCTTAGGGAAATTTATGGGGTTTCCCTACTCTTGGATGAAATGAATGATTATTATTTGAAATGGTATTGTTATCTACATGATTTGCCTGCATATATTTGATATAATAGTGTAAGTACATTATGAGAAGTAGGCATATATCATGTGGTGGATTATCCTGATCTCGAGTAGCCAATCTTCTAGTACTAGAAACTTGAGATAAATGAACCAGATGCTCCTGCCAAACCTAAAAGTGAGTTGAAGTGTTGTTGTTGATGTAATTTTACCTCAAGTATATTGTAATTACTTTGTAATAAGGGTTTATTATGAGTAGAATATTTTTTTTAGCTAATAGATGCTGATAAAATGTTGTAATGAGTTCATTGTGGCTTTGTAAATACTGAAAGGATTTCATTGTACAATGTGCCAATTGTTGATGTGTATAATAGAGTTAAATTGAAATGTAATGCTACGGTTCATTCTCTATGATGTATTTGAAATGTTACATTTATGAATTTGAAATGATGAATGTGCAAGTTAATGACAAGGAAATATGGACAATAATAATGAAATAAACATGGATAAGTGAATCTAGCAACATGAAGTAAATATTGAGTTAAAATGGTAGGTGTTAGAACACCTATATGAATCTGTGGTTTATTCCATTAACAAACCATTGTTGATATGGTTAGATATGTTAAGCATCACACCTTAAAGTTAATTATATTATCCAATGTGTAGTGTAGTTAACAAGGCACACACTCACTGATTAGGTTGTGTAATACCTAAAGCTATAACAAAGAGTTTAACATGTGTTGAACTTGTTGGGAAAAGAGTGTTTCGATTGAAATAGACTGGTAAACTCCCGTAATCATTATGAGGGATTTGGCCACTCCCATACACTAGGATATAATATAATCAAGTTGATTCTGGTGTGGTGCTTTCTTGAAACACTCAATGGTTACTCAACTATAGTAGTTGCTAGCATGATTATCTCAATGAAATAAAAAAAAATGGTTGGTTTAGTAATGGGTAAATTTTTGTTATTATAGGCTTCACCACATGGATATCCTAGGTGTCCAATGGTGGAAGAATAATGAATAAATTCATACTTAAAATAAAAAGTCATGCAAAGGGCCATATGTGAGGTTACTTCAATGAGGAGCAAAATTAAGACAACACATGAAGGTAGAGATAACAACATAGCATTACTCACGTGGCATGAATGTTGGATAATGAATGCATGCAATGGAAATGAAAGGAAGCAAATTCGTTCATATATGGTGAAATATTATGGCGGGCGTCGATGCCATTTGTGAAGACCATAGTTTTAAAATGGTATAAATACCAATGAAACATTAATACACCTGTTTAATGTAAGGCTTCATGATAACCAATCAAAATATTGGTCACAAATAGGAGGGTAACAGTTACAGACGTGTCATTTGTTATAATTTTATATGACTGTTACTAAGCCAAGAGAATGGGAGGAGCCTGCATGGAAAAATAGAAGAGGTTTCATTACGAAACGGAAACCAGAAAATAAAAAGGAAAAAATAGTGAACATAAAATAAAACGAATGGTCATCCATCAAAGCATGGAGAGGAAACAAAGAGTTGAGGTGAAACATAGGTTTATGAAAATTTTAAATACTCATGAAAATGATGAAAAAATGTTTGGTTCTTTTCAGGAAGGCCAGATGTTGTTGGAATAGGAATGTAAATAGAAATATATATTTTTTGTTTGTTTTGATGCAAACGTTGTAGGATTTCTGCACCTTGTGAGAAAAATAAGAGGAGAGTCATTTTTGGCTATTTTAATTTAATGTCCATCTTTCTTCTCTCTACTTTTTGGATTTATAGGCAATGTTTAATGCATTTCATGGTTGCATTGTTGAATATCCAAAAACAGAGAATTTATATTTTTCCTTAGAGTCTTGCACCTAATTTATTTTTGGATGTGCAAATGCAGTTCCGGTTAAGTTGAGTTACACTCAGAAAACTGTTACATATCTGGTTTTGTAGGATAGGGTCGCATGAAACTGCTAACATTTGTTTTCTAGATTTTTTGTGTTTTATTTCGATTTCCAGATTTTATTTTATGGTTCTAACCTTTCTCTTTTGCAATTTTTTTAAACTTCAAGGATTAAAATAAAAATTGAAAAAAAAATAAAATGACAAAAATAAATACATGGGTGTGAAGAATGAGTCTCAACCTTTCATCCAAAACAAATTCGAACTCATTCTGAGGCTATTTTTATTTTATAAAAATTGTTGGTTTATGAGGCTATTCAATTTCATCAAAGGGAGATAATATAAATGGCATTCCCTAGGCCATATTTTTTTTTAAGCAATAAATTCCTTTCTCTTTTTGAAAATTCTGATTTCATCAAAGAGAGGAAATTTATAAATTACATCAAAGGCTATTGTTTTAAAGCACTAAATGTTTTCTTCTTTATGAAAATCATGATTTCATTAAAGAGGGATAATTTATAAGGATATTTTAAGGCCATTATTTTAAAGCAATGAATTGTCATCTCTTTATGAAAATTAATTTCATCAAAGAGGGGTGATTTATTTTATTATATCAAAGGCTATTGGCATTTCTTTATGTTCAAAGCAACATCAAGTGAATCCTTTCATCATTTAAATTTCCAATTTAGAGATAGATTTTAATCTTCTATTTCATGCTTAAAGTAGGGTTTAATGCAAGATAAAGCTTTTTTAAAATCTACTTAATCTAAAGAATATAAAAGCTATCTAAAATCCTTCAAGATAAAATGAACTAAGGTTTTACATCATGGTCATATGAGGGCCAATTCACATTTTCTTTTCTTTAATTTTTATGAACAATCATTAGTATAGCATGATAAAATAAACCAACACATACCCCTTGTTAACAGTTACTTGCAATCACTAAGGTACTCCTAGCACTTATTGGACAAGATTATAAATACACATGTGCAATGCTTACATAGCAAAACCTTGGAGAAGTTGTTTTGGTTTCTAACTTCTTTGCAAGAGAGGGTTTTGTGATAAAAATCCTAAGGGTGAGTGTGGTTTTGCAATTGAGTAAAATTACCATTCAACATGAACATGGTATATCAACATTAGAGAAAAGTATAAATGAAAGTAGATGAATCCATTGCATCCACATTGAATAAACCACCTAAAAATTTGCATAGGGCCATCATTGAATCTTCTAAATCGAAAGAACATCTTAGAAGTGCACTGGAATAGCTGAGAAAAAGCAAGCATAAATTTCTCAAGCCATCTTTGGAGGAAAATGTCATGCAAAAGTGAAATAAGACACTTGACAAACTCTGCAAGGAAGAAAGTGCCACTTGGCACAAGGTGGAATTATTTCATAATGTTTACCACCAAGAGAAGCACTCATACAAAGTGTAACTCCCAAAATAAAGTGCTCCATACAAAGTGTAACATCCAAAAGAATATTGTTGCCACTTGTCATAACCTACTAGAAGGTGTAGCGCTCAAGAGGGCATCATTTGTCCTAAGTCTAATCCAACTAATAACACCCATCCAAAGAAGATTTTATTTTTTCTTCAATATTTGTGACACATGTCATAGTGGACAACCATATTTGGAGGTGCTTATAAGAGCACATAACATGGATAAGTGAGAGATAAAGTAAAATTACATAACAAGTTTTGAGGAGCATTAAATATAGGAGGACTGCATTGAAGAACATAGGGATAATATTGAAGAGTCAAAGGCTACCATATAAAAGTGTTGGACAAAAGTCTACTATTGGAGGAGACCACAGGGTGACTACTAGATTCATACCATAGTAAGCAAGTTCTTGGTATAAAGGTAATATCTAAGTTCTATTGCCTTAATAAATTTATAAGGAGTAATTATCAAATTTAATATTAATCTAGGGATATTTAGTAGGAGTTATAAGGTAGTGGAAGATACCCTAGAAATCACATTACTTATTTTTGAGAAGAAAGAAGAAATTAGAAGCATTAAAATATTTATTATTAGTGCTTCAACTATTTGCAAATTTTAAAGGAGATATAAGGTTAGTTTGCAAATATATAAACTTTCAAAACAAAACTTCTAATTAGGGAGATATAAGGAATCCTACTTCAATTGAATTTCTAGAAGTTTAGAAACATATAATTGCATTGATTCTTAGTTGAAGATATTGCTTACATCAAAATTATAGTTGGAATATTGATTTAGAAGGACATAGACAATCCAACTAAAGATATAGAACTCCTATCCTTGAAATTGCATTTCTAAAATACTTTCTACAAATAGTTGGTTGCAAGTGATAAAAGTGAATCATATTTATAGCATATCTCATTACTAGGGAGCTATAAGGAAGACTACTACAAAGGTTAATACTACAAGACCCAAACCAAAAAGGAAGATAAATATGTCAACCTCAAAGAGTAAAGCAAACAATGATATGAACAACATAATTATAAAGGAAAAGATTAATTTTATATAATCAAGATTCAAGAATCTACTGAATAAAAATGAGAACTTAGATCTTGGTTCAAGATTGATCTATAGCGAGGTGTTAAAAAAATATTTCACTACTATGGAATTTTATCTTCATGCTAGTATTATTGAAGTAATTGATAATGAAAAGAAAGATATTCCAGTTTATTTAAATTTTGGGAGCATCTTATACACGACATTACTTTCACTTCAAAATCACAAAGAAGTGGTTGCAAAGCAAAAAGAATTAATTGAACTACTCAAAGTAAAATCAAAGATAGATGAATAATTTCTAGAAAAAGTATTTCAAGCATCATGTAGTACTAATACTTCAAGATCTACTAACTCAAAATTTTATCATGATGCTTGTTCAAAATTTTATGTACATAGTAAGGATAATAGTGAAAAGGACAAAGGAAAAAAGAAAATACTATTGCAGGAATCAGGTGATAGTACAAGCACATGAAAGCACAATAATTGTAACCAAGGATAAGAAATAATAAGAAGATGAGTCATCATACCAAGGAGGAATACAATTCAAGGTAAATTACAACATTGTAGAAATAACCTCATCAAGATGAAGACTACACAAAAGTCAAAGATCCATATTGAAGACTAAAGTCTTCAAAATCAAATAATGTAATAAAGGGGAGTGTTGGAATATATTACATCATTTGGTTCTTTACTAATTTACCTTCATGAATACATATTTATATTAGGATTATATTAGGAGATAGATATTTTATTAGAGTAATTTAATAAATGCACAAGTGTTAGAATGTGCAATGATGTAAATGTGCATGTAGTCCACATGTACATGAGTCTTAGGGTTGAGTGAGATGCAAGGAATCTATATTTCTATATAAAGACCTCATTGTGAGTGTTTGTAGATGATATTTGTGTAGTGCATAAGTGAGAGTAGTAGTAGGCACAATGTAGCTCCATTTTGATATCATGGAGGAGTTGCAAACTCCATGATAGGAGCATTGTAATTTTCATGAGCTTTCTTATATGAGCATTTATAGAGCATTGTATCAAGTTTTCTATTATATTTTCATGCATGTTAAGTTTATTTTATCATATTTATAATATTGCATGCTTATTTCAATACTTGTGATCACATTTCCTTTAAGTTTAAGGCTTCAAAAAATAGCAGTCATTGCATTCTATTGAAATAGTCTTAAATGATAAATGAGATCATGTTTTCAATTGTACATTTGAAACTTAAGAGTCTCAATTGTTTTTGGAATAGGATGGTTAACTATTGTATGAATGGTTCATTATATAATTCATCAAAGGAATACTTTTATTTTTGTGATCCTTGAAGAAAGGTAATTTGACACTCAAGCTTCTCAAACTTAAAGTCTCTTTTTTAAGGTGTTCAAGTTTGGCATTGATGTTTTGAAAACTATCACTTGGTGGGTTTTATGGAGTAGGTAAAGTTAAGGGGGGTTGATATTAATATCGAAATAGAAAAGTTTAAGTTATGAAATATTAAGTAGTTTAATTGGATGTTGTAGATGGAGGGGTATTATTAATCCCCAAGTCATGTGACAAAAAAGGATTTGTCAAATTGGGATCCATATTAAGTATTGTGATACTAGGAGATGATGTCAGAATTGGTATTACCATAATAGGTATTCCTCTAGATATGGTTTGGAGATTTGTGGAATTAGTTATTTGCACCATAGCCACAATAACACTACCAAAATTATTTTGATTTTTATTTATTTGTGCTATAGTGGATTATTCATTAACATGTTCAATATTTTCATGAGGTGTATAATATTCTCTCATATTTTATTCTTTGAATTCCTATCTAAGAATATATAAGAAATATAGTTGCTCAATAACATGTTCTTATTCTCTAAGTTCATGATTTGATCAAGGGGTTTCTCCTTGGTCCTCATGTTCACGTGTAAAGACTTTGTAATATGATGATGCTAAACCCTGTTTGCAATATGTTGAATATTTTCCATATTATTCTAATGAGGTTAACTCTAAAATGTTTTGAACACTCTCAATGTATCCTCATCAAGGTTCTTAAGATATTTTTAAACCCACATGGGTTGTTTAGGGTTAATTATTTGAAACCATAGTCTATCACCCATGGTATTGTAAAAATTTATTCTTATGTTGTTATTTAATTGCACTTGTATCATGGTTTGAAGAGAGAGAAGATATGAACATTATTATATTGGAGATGGTTAAGTATATACAGTAAGGAAATATTACTATGTTGGTTTTTTTCTTGCAAGGGTTTCCTAGGTGAAATACTATGTTATGTGTGTATCTATTGAAGAACACAAGCTTATACTGAGAGGGGGGGGTGAACAGTATGAGACCTATTTTTACTTTTTCCTTTATACTTCAAAATAGTAAAGAAATATACCTAAAGCAATATCAAAGCAATGCACAATATCATCCACAAAGTGACACCAATTTTAACGTGGTTCACCCAGAATGGATGGGCTACGTCCACAAAACTTTTCTCTAAAAGTTATCTCAAAGTTCTTTGGGAATCCTTCCCAATTACAATGTTTATGAGCCTCGACCCAAAGGAGATACCTTCCCCCAATGAGAATTTATGAGCCTCTGCTCAAAGGAGATACCTTCCCCCAATGAGAATTTATGAGCCTCTGCTCAAAGGAGATACCTTCCCCCAATGATAATTTATGAGCCTCTGCTCAAAGGAGATACCTTCCCCTGCTCTGGAAATGATCCCTCAGAAGATTAACTGCCTCTAACTCTTGCCAGCACGTGGAACTCATTTCCACCGAAGACCTCCTGTCCTCAATGCTTAGCCTAAGAGACCCTTGCATTCTATGATCACATCCATAGTAGCTCAGAAACCTGTACCAAACACAGTCAGTCGATCTAGTACAAGTCTTCCTCTATCTGTCAGATCTATCCAACTCTTGAACAAATCAATCCTCTCCATACAAGCCTTCTCAAAGACTTGCCAAATCTGTCCTCAGGTTCTTCTCATAGAACCAAAGCACCTCTATCCTCAAGTTCTCTGATAGAACTATCAAACTCAGCTCATAAGTCCTCTGCTAGGACCTGTCCAAATTTTCTCAAAGTCCCCACCAGAACCTGTCCAAAACTGCTCACAAGTCCCCATCGAAACTCTGTCCAAAACTCGCTCACAAGTCCCCATCGAAACCTCGTCCAAAACTCAAGCAAGCTCACCAAGAAAAACTTTCTTAGTAGGAAATCACAAAGTGAATTGTTAGAGACCCAATGTGATTTGTCAAACTCATAGAAGCATAAAGAGAATTGTTAGAGACTCAATATGTTCTCGTACTCAAATCCCAATCTCAAAACTCAACTCAAATCAACTCAGCTCAATCTCAATCTCAAATTTGAAAACTCAACTCAATATCTGAAATGGATAGGATAGAATGTTTTATTTCAAGAACATGAAACCCCAACAATTGCCAACTATGCAAAGAATCACATAACAATGATACTCATGTTCTTTTCACCATCAATTAGGGTTTCAACAACAATGCTCATCAAACAAGGTTTAGTCAACCAACACCATTCAACTCAACATCAACCTTGAAGCATTCAACCAATCATCACAAGAAAAGGAAACAAGTAGAAATCCTTTTCCCTTCAAAGATATTTGAACAAAACAGCCACCAACACAATATCACCAAATGCAAAGAATAACTTGCTCAAATCAACTCAATGGAGTAAGCCCAATATCATGAATCAAGTAAAGCAATAACTTGATCAAACAACCTCTATGGAAGCAACTCAACCATCAAACTCAAAACAGCCAACCAAGGGTTCCACCAACTCAATGCAAGTAGTTAGACTCACAAATATAAACCCTAGTGCACAAAGCTTCCACTATCTCAAACCAAAAATTATGCATTCACCAAAAATCTCATCAAGGATAACAATGCATAAGAAGTCTTCAACAAACTAGAAAATAGGATTTACACCCAACCAAAGGAAACCTAGTTGAAAACCTTTTCACTCCAACCTTATTTCAGAAAAATATACACCAATCATACTCATAAGGAAAATGTGCCCATACCTTTTTGGAGTAGAAGAAAATTGATCCTTAAAGCTATCACCACACACAACCCTCAAACTTCCAACCAAGTTAGGGTTAGAACCAAGATAAATGAGCATATATAACAACTTTCCTTAATACACCTTTTAGTTCATCTTCTTTAAAAACAACCACCAAAGAAGTCAAAAACACAACAACCAAAACTTACACCTTATATCTCCATTTTTAAATTTAGCATAGCAAAAGACTAATCTCAAAAATACAACCAAAGAAAATATCCCCTTATTTCTCCTATTTCTTTTAAACAATGCTAAACAATGCCAAAAATCATATCAAGAAAATAATCACACCTTATAATGGCTACCCTTGAAGAATACGAAATTCGCGGTACAAAACACGTTTTAATAAAAACGTGACTAATCCATACATAGCTCCCTCCATGGGGATCGAAATGCAGACCTTTGCCTACGCAAGACCCAAATGTAGCCTTCGCTGCCACTAGCCCACAAGGGGATTACGAAGTCCAAGACGAACTTCCTTCCACATAAACGGTCAAGCTTTTCAAAATCTTTTCAAACCACGAGCTCTCCTCTTTCGCAGCGTAAACAGAACATTCGATCGTAGCCAAACCAATTAATTGCCTTCAATTTTACAAGAGAGTTTAACCTTAGGAACCTTATCATATTTATAGTCCATACGTGGAATTTAGAACACGTCGGCTGCAAATAAAAGTAATTTCGAATTTAATCGAAATTTGCTTTCTAAAGGGTTTAAAAACCCTTAAAGTATTTTTAATAAATTAAAAATAATTTCTCCTTAATTAATTAAATAATTAATTAATTAAAACCTTGAAGGGTTTTAAATAATAATTAAATAAATAATAAAGAGAACCTCCATTGGTTTTAATAAAAACCATTGCCAATGGAATCTCTCCGGATTCTCTTAAAAATATTCTCTTGGAATATTCCACCTTTGAAGCCAACACATCCTCTTAACATTAATGCCATTTCCTTTTGAAATCAATGACAACTCATAGACAAGAAGCTAGGATCTCAAACCCAAAATTGTCAATAATCTCCCCCTTTGTCATTGATGGCAAACCATGTTTCTCAACAACACAGAAACTCAACATAAACAGCTCCCCCTGTCTTGAGGCTCCCCCCCTTACTCATATCTCTCCCCCTTTGTCATCAATGGCAAAGGGTCACCTTTGGGGCTTGGGACTAGGAATGAGCCTCTTAGCTTAGTCCCTCCCCCACCTCCTGTTGAGGTGTTTAATTTTGGGGTGGGAGTAAAACTCCCAATAGGCACTGATCATCATCAGTGTCTATAGTTGCCTTACCATGTCTTCTCTTGTTCTCCTTGTCCATATTCCTGTTCCTATTCCTGTCACTATTCCTATTCCTGTTATCATTCCTATTCTTATCCATGCCTTGATCCTTGGACCTATTCATACCACTGTTCTTGTTCCTGTACCTTGGAAGTTCAGCTCTACAATGTCTAGTTGTGTGACCTTCATTGTTGCACTTATAACAAGTAACAATGTTATTTCTTTTAGGCATACCTGTTCTTTGAATCCACCTATTCCGACTAACCCTGTTCCTGTTATTAGCCTTGCAAAAAATTGCATTATGCCCAAACTATTTACAAGAGTAGAAATACCCTTGAAAGAAATTACCACCTCTGAAACTGTCATTTACCTTCCTTACTTGAGTCATGCAATGTGAATCCATGTGACCAAACCTGTGACAAGCAAAACATCTGCCTTGAAACTTTCCTTTATTTGACCTCTTGGGTCTTGAAAACTTCTTCTCATTCTGAATTCTATTTTCTATTTCTGTGCATCTATCATTCAAGGACTCATGATCTGAAATACTTTCCTCATCATAACTCTCTTTCTTTTGGAGTCTCTTACTAGACTCTCCAACTTGTTCCTTGTGTGGCTTAACAAAACCAAGGCCTGTTTTATCTATTGTCTTTATTTGACCTTTGATGAGTGACTTAACATTTTTGGAGCTATATTGAAACCTGTAAATCTTATCCTTGTACTCTTTAGTTTCCTCTTTCAAAGAAGCCATTTTCTGTTCTAACTCATTATACTCAAGAACCTTAGACTCTAACTCATCCTTGAGTTCTTGTGTCTTAGCCATAGAGAAGTCAAGACTTTCTATAAGATCATCTCTCTCCATACAACATTCATCTAACTTATCCTTGAGTCTAGCATTCTTATTTCTTTCCTTTTCCAAAACACTAAGAGCACTAATAAGTTCACTTTCAAGATCCTTTATTTGTTTGCTTTTTGAATCATCAAAGCCTTTTTTAGATTTCTTATCACTAGAGGTGCTACCCTTTTCAAAAACCATACATGCATCTTCCTTATAGTTTTATGAAGCATCCTCATACATACTAGAAACCAAATCATTATTTGTGCAATCATCCTCAAGGTGACCAAAATTTCCACATCTAAGACATTTCATGATAATGAATCTATGTTTCAGTTCTTCCTCTTTTCTGATATGAACAACATCTCATTTTTATTATCACTTGAAGAACTTTCACTATCACTACTAGAACACTTACTTGCTTTGTCTAGGTAGAAACTCTTCTTGTGCTTGTGAGAATACCTCTTTCCTTGATTGTTGTGCTCATATTTGTTTTTCCTATGATGCTTGTGCTTTTCATAATCCTTGCTCTTAGAATCCTGTTTATCTTCATCACTTTCATTCTTGGGAACAGTACATTCAGTAGCATAATGATCAAACTTTCCACAATTGAAACATCTTATATTTTTCATACGTTTGTGCTTTCTAGAGAACTTGCATTTCTTGTTGTAATATGCCTCTTCATCACTAGAAGACTCGTCACTATCTTCAAGCTGTTTACCCTTGGAATTCTTGGTAGCCTTGAAAGCTACCTCTTTCTTGACATCAACCTTCACTTGAGTTCTCAACTCAAATGCTGCAAGTATACTATGGAGCTCATCTTTTTCAACTTATCCAAATCTTTAGCTTCCTCAATAGCAAAAATATTTTCACTAAATCTATAAGGAAGAGATCTTAAAATCTTATCACAAACATCATTTTCAGCAAGCTCAAGACCTAAGTCTTTCATGGAGTTAACAACCTCATCCATACGAAGCATGTAGTCACTAATATTTTCATCATCATTCATCTTGAGTTGTTCAAACATACCTTTGAAGTGTCTCAACTTGGCCTTTTTGACATTTGTATCACCTGTATGAACCACCTTCAACTGATTCCACATTTCACTAGTTGTCTTGCGGTGAATCACTTTGGTGAGATCTGCTTTCTATAAGCCTTTCAGGATTGCATTCATTGTTTTTGAATTGTTGTGATGTAGGAGCCTTTCTTCTTTAGTATTAGGACCATGTTCAGGAATAGTGTACTCATCATCAATCACTTCCCAAACCTCATTCCCAAGTGCAATTAGATGAACCTTCATCCTTGCACTCCAAAGACCAAAATCTGACCCATCAAGAATAGGTGCTACATTGCCACTTGAATAATCCATTGTGTTCTTTACTAGCTTTTCCTTCAATCTGTTAAACTTTTTTAAGGCACCCGCTCTGATACTAATTGAAGAACACAAGCTTATAATAAGATGGGGGGTGAACAGTATGAGACCTCTTTTTACTTTTTCCTTTATACTTCAAAACAGTAAAGCAATATACCTAAAGCAATATCAAAGCAATGCACAATATCATCCACAAAGTGACACCAATTTTAACGTGGTTCACCCAAAATGGCTGGGCTATGTCCACAAAACTGGCTATGTCCACAAAAATTTTCTCTAAAATTTATCTCAAAGTTCTTTGGGAATCCATCCCAATTACAATGTTTATGAGCCTTGGCCCAAAGGAGATACCTTCCCCCAATCAAAATTTATGAGCCTCTGCTCAAAGGAGATACCTTCCCCCAATGAGAATTTATGAGCCTCTGCTCAAAGGAGATACCTTCCCCTCTGCTCTAGAAATGATCCCTCAGAAGATCAACTACCTCTACCTCTTGCCAACACATGGAACTCCTTTCCATCGAAGACCTCCTGTCCTTAATGCTTAGCCTAAGAGACCTCTACCTTCTATGATCATGTCCACAGTAGCTCAGCAACCTATACCAAACACAGTCAATCGATCTAGTACAAGTCTTCCTCTATCTGTCAGATCTGTCCAAATCTTGAACAAATCAATCCCCTCCATACAAGCCTTCTCAAAGACTTGCCAAATATGTCCTCAGGTTCTTCTCATAGAACCAAAGCACCTCTATCCTCAAGTTCTCTGATAGAACTATCAAACTCAGCTCACAAGTCCTCTGCTAGGACCTGTCCAAATCTGCTCACAAGTCCCCATAGGAACCTATCCAAAACTCGCTCACAAGTCCCCACCGGAACTCGTCCAAAACTCAGCAAGCTCACCAAGAAAAACTTTCTTAGTAGGAAATCACAAAGTGAATTGTTAGAGACCCAATGTGATTTTTCAAACTCATAGAAGCATAAAGTGAATTGTTAGAGACTCAATATGTTCTATACTCAAATCCCAATCTCAAAACTCAAATCAAATCAACTCAGCTCAATCTCAATCTCAAATCTGAAAACTCAACTCAATATCTAAAATGGATAGGATAGAATGTTTTCTTTCAAGAACATGAAACCCCAAAAATTGCCAACTATGCAAAGAATCACATAACAATGATACTCATGTTCTTTTCACCATCAATTAGGGTTTCAACAACAATGCTCATCAAACAAGGTTTAGTCAACCAACACCATTCAACTCAACATCAACCTTGAAGCATTCAACCAATCATCACAAGAAAAGGAAACAAGTAGAAATCCTTTTCCCTCCAAAGATATTTGAACAAAATAGCCACCAACACAATATCACCAAATGCAAAGAATAACTTGCTCAAATCAACTCAATGGAGTAAGCCCAATATCATGAATCAAGTAAAGCAATAACTTGATAAAACAACCTCTATGGAAGCAACTCAACCATCAAACTCAAAATAGCCAACCAAGGGTTCCACCAACTCAATGCAAGTAGCTAGACTCACAAATATAAACCCTAGTGCACAAAGCTTCCACTATCTCAAACCAAAAATTATGCATTCACCAAAACTCTCATCAAGGATAACAATGCATAAGAAGTCTTCAACAAACCAGAAAATAGGATTTACACCCAACCAAAGGAAACCTAGTTGAAAACCTTTTCACTCCAACCTTATTTCAGAAAAACATACACCAATCATACTCATCAGGAAAATGTGCCCATACCTTTTTGGAGTAGAAGAAAATTGATCCTTAAAGCTGTCACCACACACAACCCTCAAACTTCCAACCAAGTTAGGGTTAGAACCAAGATAAATGAGCATATATAACAACTTTCCTTAATACACATTTTAGCTCATCTTCTTTAAAAACAACCACCAAAGAAGTCAAAAACACAACAACCAAAACTTACACCTTATATCTCCATTTTTAAATTTAGCATAGCAAAAGACTAATCTCAAAAATACAACCAAAGAAAATATCCCCTTATTTATCCTATGTATTTTAAACAATGCTAAACAATGCCAAAAATCATATCAAGAAAATAATCACACCTTATAATGGTTGCCCTTGAAGAATCCGAAATTCGTGGCACAAAACACGTTTTAATAAAAACGTGACTAATCCATGCACAGCTCCCTCCGCGGGGATCGAAATGCAGACCTCCGCCTACGCAAGGCCCAAATGCAGCCTTCGTTGCCACTAGCCCACAAGGGGCTTACGAAGTCCAAGACGAACTTCCTTCCACATAAACGGTCAAGCTTTTCGAAAGCTTTTCAAACCACGAGCTCTCCTCTTTCGCAGCGTAAACAGAACATTCGATCGCAGCCAAACCAATTAATTGCCTTCCATTTTACAAGAGAGTTTAACCTTAGGAACCTTCTCATATTTATAGTCCATACATGGACTTTAGAACACGTCGGCTACAAAGAAAAGTAATTTCGAATTTAATCGAAATTTGCTTTCTAAAGGGTTTAAAAACCCTTAAAGTATTTTTAATAAATTAAAAATAATTTCTCCCTTAATTAATTAAATAATTAATTAATTAAAACCTTGAAGGGTTTTAAATAATAATTAAATAAATAATAAAGAGAACCTCCATTGGTTTTAATAAAAACCATTGCCAATGGAATCTCTCTAGATTCTCTTAAAAAGATTCTCTTGGAATCTTCCACCTTTGAAGCCAACACATCCTCTTAACATTAATGCCATTTCCTTTTGACATCAATGACAAATCATAGACAAGAAGCTAGGATCTTGTTGTGGGTGATCCACAACACACCCCAAAATTGGGGACCCACCTTTTTGCAGGCTTGCAGAGAAGAATCTCGGTGACCCAGATGCTAAAATTGAAGAAAAGAGGAAAAATGCCTAAGTGTTGAAAGTGTCGCGAAATCGTGACACGTTGCTGAGAAGAAAAGAAAAGGTGTCATGAAATTGCGACATGCCATTGAGAAGAAAAGAAATGGTGTCGCAAAATCGCGAAATGCCGTTGAGAAGAAAAGAAATGGTGTCGCAAAATCACAACATGCCGTTGGAAAAGAATGAAAATGGTCGCGATTTCGCGACGTGTTTTGCCGAAGCGTACGGATGATGAAAAGTGTCATGATTTCGCAACGTGTTTTGGCAAAATGTACGGATGATGAAAAGTGTCACGATTTTGCGACGTGTTTTGGTAAACTGTATGGAACAGAAAAATGGTCGCGATTTCGCGACGTGTTTCAGGGAAGCGTACGGAAAGAAAAAAATGTAGCGATATCGCGACAGTTTGTGGCAAGCAGGTTCGGGGATAAAGGCGGTAGTGATATCGCGACGGATTGTCGAAAGAAGGCAAGAGAGTGATAATGGTCGCGATGTCGGGACGTAAAGTTGCCAAGGAAGCCCGACGGAGAGATGGTAGCGATTTTGCTACAGCTTGGTGAGAAGGAAGCCCGACGGAGAAATGGTAGCGATCTCGCTACAGTTTGTGGAAAGAAGGTTCAAAAGCAAAAACGGTCGCGATATCGCGACAAGATGCTACCGAGGATGTACGACCGAGAAAAGTGTAGTGATATCACGACATGTCACAATTTCGTGACATGTCACGTTTTCACGGCCAGGAAGGTGAACAGGCGGCATGCAGTTTTTGTCGGGTTTTTCGCAGAGTGGCATTACAGAAGGCACAGAGAGCGTGTGACATGTGGCATGCAGGTGTCAGTTCTGCAGAAGCGTTACATGCAGCGAAGGATCTTAGGCATTTTGGCGTTAAACGTGGAATAAAGACAAGGAAAAGGTGGGAATTCGAAAGGTCACATGCAGGAAGGTGAAGCGAAGCAACCAGGGAGAATCGAAGAGCCACGCTAGACAGGATAAATCCAGAAGCGCAGATTGAAGGAAGGGTTGGAAATTTCTGATTGTAGAGTTGTAGAGACAAGAGCTTCGTGCTATTTTGGGCCTGCACTTGGGCAATTTCCTTCTTTTTTGTTCTGGAATATTTTTGTCTGGAACATTCTTTGAATGTAATTGACATATCATTTAATATAAAATATAGAGTATTGGCATCTCATTGATGAGAAAGGAGTCATTTTGTGCATGCATGATTTAATTTTTTATCTTTCATTCCAGATTTCTGAGGCTTTTAGGTGAATTTTAATGCAAGTGTGCTTGGTTGCTTCATGCGAATGCCTAAGTCTGGAATTACAGTAGAAACCCTAGAAACCAGCACCTAATTTATTTGGATTGTGCGAGTTTGCAGGTTCATTAGATTAGGTTGCATGCATAAAACCTCAATATCTTCGGTTTCATCGAATTGATGGCAACATTATGACTATAGTTTAGTTTCTCTGCATTTACTTTTCTTTATTTTTTAAACCCTTGCTTTATTTTCTGCAGTTTAATTACTGTATCCAAATTAATAACTAAAAATCCATCAAAATCCAAGATTAAAGTACAATTATTCATTTTGAGTCCACTGTAAATTCAAATTATATAAAACCCAGTGCCCCTTGTTAACATCCACTTGCAAACCCTTAGATATTCCTAGCATTTCATTTGAACAACATTATTTAAGCATAACAGGAACCTTGGAGAAAGTTATTTTCTTTGCAAGCAGAGGATTTTTGGACTCAGATCCTACCGAAGAGTGTGCTTTCACAACTGGGTGAAAACACCACTCAACAGATTGGCGCTAGAAGGAGGGCAGAATTGGTTTATCTATTTTGATTTTCATATCTGAGTATTTTGTTTTTTATTTAATTTTGAAATCATTTATGGCTAAACTGCAACACTGTTTTTGTTTTTGTTGCAAGTTTTCTTCAAAATAGTCGAGGGTTTCCTCAGGCAGGCTGGACCCACCACGCCGTATTGCAACCAGGTCTCAAACAACCGGAGAAACCATTTTTCATGACCTTACTGGTACTCCCAAGGGTAAATCCAAGCAAGTCGTAAGCACACCAGTCACAAAAGGCCTGTTTTCTCCAGGGAACGTCGAGTGGACCTACGCCAATAATATCCGTTGCCCCTAGTGTGCCTATAGTTAGTAATATTTCTCTCGCTATTGTAGGTCTGTCTACATCAATTTTGAGTCAAATGGCTCAAGCTCCAATAGCTCCTTGGTATGGAGCTAACAATACTCCTTTGAATATTGCTGGGGATATCCATGAAATCCCCAAGAACATTGAAAGATTTATGCCTAAATACAAGCCAGATGGCCTAAGAACAGGAGAAGAACATATCCAAGCCTATAGGGATGTTTTAATTAGGTCGCAAGTTCAGCATGAAGATGTAGCTCTGTAGACTTTTTCCCATGAGCTTGGATCCAATAGCATATGAATGGTATATATGCTTGCCAACTGGTTCAATCACCTCTTGGACACAAATGGAAAATGCCTTTGTCAATCAATTTAGGTCACCCTTAGATCCCGCAACTATTTACAATCAGTTTATTACATGCAAACGGGGCCAAGGGAAACCAATCCGAATGTTTAATCAGAGATTCCAAAAGAACTATAAC
This sequence comes from Wollemia nobilis, assembly GCA_028583015.1. Taxonomy (NCBI): domain Eukaryota; kingdom Viridiplantae; phylum Streptophyta; class Pinopsida; order Araucariales; family Araucariaceae; genus Wollemia; species Wollemia nobilis. The sequence goes on along the minus strand of JAQPPZ010016363.1, from coordinate 1,851,913 downwards.
AGAGCAATTAGACATTTTGCCATCGATCCCGCAGTGGCTTTGCAGATATATTTTGGGGCATTGGACCCCATGACAACTATGTTTGCAAGGCATAATCCTCAGGTCACCACGCTGGCTTTGGCCTATAATGAAGCCATGACTATTGAGCAGCAATTGACATCGCAAGGCTACGGGTTTACCCAGATGCCTATGATGGGACAGTGTGCTCCATATGGTCAAGCTCCCCAGGAAAATCAACTCATGGCACCACAAATGCCAAGTATGAACGCCTTCCCATATCAGCAACCGTATCCACCAGCACCCGCATATGCACCCATTCCAATCCAACCAATCACAGCCATTCCACCTGTTCCTGCATTTTTGCAGAATAGTCAATCAACTATGCAGGAAACTAGTCAAGTCAATCCTCAAGCCATAGTTCCTGTTCCGAATCCAATCCCGATTCAAGGTATCAATCCATATGGGAATAAAATTCCTCAGAACCCGACCCAAATGTGGAATCAAGACCCCATTAATTATGCGAATCCAACGGGGGTTAACAACAATATGATTCCACCGAAGGATGTTTTTTTGAATGTCCAAGAGCTCAAGAAACTAGTGCATAAACTAAGCAATGACAGGGTTCAACAGCAGAAGTATGAGTCCCATGCCCCTCACCCAAATCGGAATTTTAACAATAGAGGGAGGCACTGGAACACCAAGCCAAACAATGGGGGAGTTCCTGCTCCCATTGCTAATCAATTAGATGCTTCTGCAGGCCCTAGCCAATCCAATTCTCTTTTGAATCTTTCAGATTTGGCATGGGAAAGAGGGTGCAGGTTACATAACACAAAAGAACACAATGAGAGGAATTGTCCTGAGATTGCTAGATACACTCATTGTCTTCAGGCACAAGTTGATGATTTGGAACTGGTATCAAATGAGGATCCATCGTATCATCAAGATGAAAATATTATGGTGATGGAAATAGTATATCACCAAGAGGGTGAAAGCGAGGAGGAAGAAGACGAAGTTTTGGAATAGGAGGTGCAAGATTTTCAAGATTTTAGAAAGGGGACTCATGGGTACCATTTGAGGAGTAAATCTAAAGCCCCTAAAACCTCATCAACACCTCCAAACAATTCTATTCTTCCTCCAGATACAAAGGCAAGTAACAACCCTCCCCCTCCACTCAGAAGAGAAATGTCTAATGACGTCCAGAAGACAGTCAAATTCGAAAAACCAAATTATGACGTAGTGGAGGATATGAAGAAGTCCAAATCTAGCCTTTCATTCCTGGACGTAGCTAAATTTCCTGGTCAAAAGGAGGCGTTGATAAGAGCTTTGAACTCACCTGATCCGATGTGGAAGGAAAAAAGAGTTGAATCCCATCTGATTTTGTGAAAGGAGAGAAGGGATGTCCCGCCATTCTTATTGACTCTGAGAATTGCGGGTAAGAACTTGCATAACTGTTTTGTGGACACAGGAGCCACGAGCAACCTCATGCCTATGGAGATATGCAAAATGCTAGGTCTGCAACTGTTTCATCCAAATGTACGATCCTGCAACTGGACGAGATCAGAAGTAAATGTAGTGGGGACTTTATATGATGTCAAGATTCAATTGAATTCTGAACCCAGGGTTCAGCAGGTTGTGGACATTTTGGTGGTTAATATCCCGAGTAGGTATGGAATGCTACTTGCTAGGGATTGGATGAAAATGTTGAATGGCTATTTTGCAACAGACTGCTCGCATATGTGGCTACCATGGAAGGGAATTGCAAATCAAATAAGAGTGGAAAACGAACCGAGGCTTAAAGAGATTATAACAGATTTTAACAAGCCGAATGAAGTTCAGTTTTCTGAGCCAGACTTAGGAGTCTATGCGCTTGATGTTGAGGAAGCTGTTGAAGAGTTTAAAGAAGAAGTGTGTCATGGTGGTTCTTCTGAGGAAAAGGATTACGTGTGGTTGCTCAAGTTCAATGGATCAAAGTCTAGACAGGGAGCAAGAGTTGGAGTCGAGCTCACTGGTCCAGGAGGTAAACCATTGCTAGCTGCTTACAGACTGCAATTTCCTTGCACAAACAATGTGGCAGAATACGAAGCATTGATCTATGGTTTACGTCTAGCATTGAGCAAACATGTTAAATGCTTGAAGGTTTTGGGAGATTCTGAGTTGGTTGTCAAGCAAATCAAAGGACAATATACATGCCACGACAAAATACTGAGCCTTTATAGAACTAGGGTTATGGACCTCATGGAGGAGTTTGATGCATTCAACATAGCCCTTATTTCTAGGAGAGGAAATCGAATAGCAGACTCTCTTGCAGTCGTCGCGGGCATGTTAAACCCGGTGGATATAAAAAGATGTAAAAAGTTTTCCATTGAGCTGGTTCCTTGTCCATCAATACCCGATAATGTAAAGAATTTCCGAGTTTTTGAAAGTGACGAGGCACATCTTCAAGTTTGTCACAAACTCGGGTATTTTTGAAAATCGGGTGATCGATGAGGAACAAAGGTGGCAGGATGAAACAGAAGAAAGTGAAACTGCGTATCAATCCAACAAAATTCCTAAAGACGTGGTTTCATTAGAAAATATGTTCGACATGGAATGCAAGAACAAGAAAAGAAAAAGAGTCCCACTCCCCAAATATGCATGCGATTCAATTAATCTAGGGAGTGCAAACAATCCAAAGGAGGTGTACATAGCAAAGGCATGTACAGAGGAAGAAAGGAGCAATATAATACAGGCATTGAAGCATTACATAGATTGTATTGCTTGGAACTACAATGAGCTGAAGACTTACAACCAGAACATTATCACACATACCATCCCTTTGAAGCCAGACTCCAAGCCTTTTAGGCAAAGACAACGAGTTGTTAACCCGCTATTGGAGCCTTTGATCGAAAATGAGGTTAAAATATTATTGGAAGCGAAAATCATTTTTCCTGTTAGGCACTCAACCTGGGTGGCCAACCTCGTTCCAGTAAGAAAAAAGAGTGGAGAGATTAGGCTGTGCATAGATTTTCGAAATCTTAATAAAGCCTCTCAAAAAGATAATTATCCATTACCATCAATCGATGAAATTCTGCAAATGGTAAATGGATCTGAAATGATGTCCTTTCTCGATGGATATTCGGGTACAACCAAGTTCTTATACATCCGGATGACGGGATGAAAACAGCCTTCACTACCAAGTGGGGGACATTTGCATATAAGAGAATGTCGTTCGGACTGTTAAATGCTGGTGCAACTTTTCAACGCGCCATGGATTACGCATTCAAAGGGCTAATAGGCAAATGCATCATCGTGTATGTGGATGATATCCCAATTTTCTCGAAGAAGAGAGAGGATCATGTTAAATATTTGAAGAAAGTGCTTCAAAGATGCAGAGAACATGGAATTTCCTTAAATCCCAAAAAGTGCATTTTCAAAGTAACAGAAGGGAAATTGTTGGGTCACATCATTTCAAAATAGGGCATATCCATCGACCCAGAAAGGATACAAGCTATCCAAAACCTACCTCTCCCGAGCAGTAAGAAAGAACTGAGATCTTTCTTTGGGCAAGTCAATTTTGTGAGGAAGTTTATCTCTAGCTTTGCTGAGATAGCCAAACCTCTGAACCAAATGCTCAAGAAATATGTGGATGTAAAATGGAACGAGGAAAGTAGAGTGGCTTTCCAGAATATCAAAGATGCCATTTCCAGAGCCCCTGTCCTTATAAGCCCGGACTATTCCAAGCCTTTTTACATTTATGCTTTTGCATCAGAACACTCCTTTGCGAGTGTCTTAACCCAAAAAGGTGAGGATAGTGCCGAAAAACCCATTGCATTTTTAAGTGCCCCCCTGAAAGACGCTCAATTAAGGTATTCAATCCTTGATAAGCAAATGTACGCACTTTTTAAAACTATGAAAAAATTTAGGCACTACATCGTGCACAGTAGAATTATCGCCATCATGCCCGATTCTGCTGTCAAGACCATGTTTTTACAGAATGAACTAGGTGAGAAGAGAGGAAAGTGGATTTCAACCATCCAAGAATTTGATCTCGAAATCCAATCAATGAAACTAGTTTGAGGACAGGGACTAGCGAAGGCGATCGCAAAAAATAATCCGCAAATAATAGGTCAATGCTCAAATACAGAATACATGGCTAAGGACGACTGGTATGTTGATATTGTGCAATTTTTATTGACTGGTAAGTGTCCTTCTAATCTGAATTCAACACAGAGAAGAGCCTTAAGGCTTAATTCTGTCAATTATCTAATAAAATCTGGTGTGCTTTACAGGAAGAATCATGAAGGTATCTACCTGAGGTGCTTGAACAAAGAAGAAGCTGCCAGGGTGTTGCAGGAATTTCACGGGAAACATGGAATTGGTCATGGTGCAGCCAATGCTACAGCACATCAAATCCTGAGAGCAGGATACTATTGGCCACATATTTTCAAGGATGCGCATACCCATGTACGATCTTGTCACATCTGTCAAGTGGCTACAAATAGAGAAAGAAATGCAGCCATGCCGTTGCAGCCTGTAGTCGAAATGAGACCGTTTGCACAGTGGGGACTAGATTTCATCGGGGTTATTAACCCAAATTCTTTTGATTCTCATAAATTCATTTTGACAACTACGGACTACTGTACAAGGTGGACAGAAGCGATTCCTACTAAACATGCCACCACAGATGTTGTGATTAAATTTCTTGAGGATCAGATTATAACAAGATTTGGAATGCCCGACTCTATTGTCAGTGACAATGGTAAAGCTTTTATTTCTACACAATTTGCAGAGTGGGCATATGATAACAAAGTGAGCTTAAAGTTTGCATCCAATTACTATCCTCAAGGAAATGGGTTGGCCGAGTCTTCAAATAAGAATTTGTTGAATACTATTAAGAAGTTGCTGGAAAAGAACCCTCGGGACTGGCACAACCAACTAAAGTTTGCCCTTTGGGTAGATAGGACCAGAGTGAAAGAGTCCATAGGGAATACTCCCTATCATTTGGTCTATGGGCAAGACCCGATATTTCCAGCAAATTTGAAGTTGCAGACCTTACATTTCATACAAGAGTACTTGGGGACAGATGATCAAGTTGAAGCCAAGTTGAGCCAGTTGTTGCACCTTGATGAAAAGAGAGAAGAGGCCATGAATCACATGAATAAACACCAGGAAGTTATCAAGAGATGGTTTGACAGAAGGGCCAAAGTTAAATCATTCAGAATTTCAGATTTGGTATTACTATGGGACAAAAGACATGAGGAAAAAGGGAATCATCAAAAGTTTGATTGTCTTTGGTTGGGCCCATATCAGATTTCAGAGATTCTTGGGAAGAATACCTTCAGGCTAAAAACATTAGAAGGGGAAGATTTCATGCTACCGATTAATGGGCAGATTTTAAAGCATTATTTTAGCCCTTAGGTTGTGAGACTTTGATATTATTCTTTTGATCTTGGTGGGGGATTTTCAGATTTTGTTTTTATTGTTTAGGATTGTTAGTCTAGCTAGGATTTTGGTTATGGATTTGATTTCAATTGACATGTGTGTTAATTTTGAAAAAATAAAAAAATAAAAAATATAAAAAAAATAAAAATAAAAAATAATAAAGAATAAAAAATTGAGATGTCAACTTATGCTTAAGGTTAGGAGAATATGAAATATTGGAATTGTCTTGTAAAAGCTCCACAAGTAACACAAACAGTTTAATAATATTGTTTGATTTTGTGATGCATGAAAGAATCGGTTTTGCATGACAATTCATTCCATTTGTAATTCAAGAAATAATGCATTCATGTTCCATCTCACCTTACATACATCTCATCTTAGTTACATATGCATCTTAGGTACAAGCCATTAAAGTATGTCAAATCCTCTTAGGGTTGTGTTATAACATATATGTAAGTAGCTCCTAAGGTTGGAAACTGAGTCTTGAGATATCTAGAACCAAGCACGTCTCATACATTAAAAAGGATCTTGAGCAAAATGATCAAAACCTAACTTGGAGGAAAAGGTTGGGCGAAAGAAGTTATTCATGTCTATCCTATTATGCAACATGATCCTTAAAATAGTGGTTTTGACCACTTCCATAGAGCTTAAAGTCTAAAATCAGAGTAGTAAGGATAGGGTTAAATCCTCATCAAACTTAGGTTGAGGATCCAATTCCCCAAAGCTTTGATTTGACCCACATGGAGTAGTAAGGATAGGGCATAAATTCTCATCTCGGTTAGTTGAGAATCTGATTCCCCAAAGCTCTTATGTCTCATTTCATAATCAGTCTTGGATTGTAAGGATCGTACTATTTGTCCTCTACAAAGGATGGGTAGTCATCCCCAAGGTCTAAGCAACAAAATTAATATTTCTCATCTAAAGTTTGGATTGTAAGGATCGTACTACATGTCCCTAGCCAGGATGGGTAGTCATCCCCAAGGTCCAAGAAGTAAAAAAAATAATAATAATAAATAAATTTTTCCCATCTCATATTTATTTTGGATTGTAAGGATCGTACTACTTGTCCTCTGCAAGGGATGGGTAGTCATCCCCAAGGTCCAAAGAAATGGAGATAAGTTTTGGATTGTGGGGTTAGATATGCCCATGCATGGCATCATGTCTTGCCTAAAAAACAAGACCACTGATTGTCTAGAGGGTTAGACTAGCATGACCATTTCTTCCATAATTGGTTTAATTATTTTGCTTAAAGTGAGGTAATGAACTCTAAATCAGAATAGTAAGGATAGGGTTAAACTCTCATCTCGGTTGGTTGGGAGTCTGATTCCCCAAAGTTTTGATTTCACATTCACTTGCACATGGGTTCTAGATAGTAGGGACTCATAACCAACTTTGGGATACAATAAGGTAATGAATTAGTGGATCCTAAGAGGGTTTGGCAATCTTGAATGCTTGTACATAGTAATAGAAGAAGGACCATGCCTTTTATGGAAGCAAATCTCCTTGCACATTCATTAGGGTACACAAATCAGTCACCATCCCATATATGCATTCATGCAAAGCGATAATGGAATGTTGATCAATTTCAAACGATAGGGAATGAAAGCACATTGCACACACTGAGCTGATACTTGATGATTCTGATGATTCATGTACTTCTGATCTTTGGGCATTTGTTATTTTGCTTATGTGCTAACGTATATTTGCGAGTTTCTGATATGTTTCAGGTTGGGTTCTTACTAAAATGCTCAAGAGCATTTGACAGTAGAGTCACCATTTGTTGTGGGTGATCCACAACACACCCCAAAATTGGGGACCCACCTTTTTGCAGGCTTGCAGAGAAGAATCTCGGTGACCCAGATGCTAAAATTGAAGAAAAGAGGAAAAATGCCTAAGTGTTGAAAGTGTCACGAAATCGCGACTTGTCGTGCCATCGCTGCTAAAAACAGGAAAGTTGTCACGAAATCGCGACATGTAGCTCCATCGCTGCCGAAGAGGGGAGAAAAGAAAAATTGAAAGTTGTCACGAAATCGTGACATGTCGCTGAGAAGAAAAGAAAAGGTGTCACGAAATCGCGACATGCCGTTGAGAAGAAAAGAAAAGGTGTCGCAAAATCGTGACATGCCGTTGAGAAGAAAAGAAATGGTGTCACGAAATCGCGACATGCCGTTGGAAAATAATGAAAATGGTCGCGATTTCGTGACGTGTTTTGCCGAAGCGTACGGATGATGAAAAGTGTCACGATTTCGCGACGTGTTTTGGCAAACTGTACGGATGATGAAAAGTGTCGCGATTTCGCGACGTGTTTTGGCAAACTGTACGGAACAAAAAAATGGTCACGATTTCGCGACGTGTTTCGGGGAAGCGTACGGAAAGAAAAAAATGGTCGCGATATCACGGCAGAAAGCGGCATGAAGGTCCGAGGGTGAAAAACATCGTGATATCACGACAGGTTTTGCCAAGGCGTACGGAGCATAAAAGCGATAGCGATTTCGCGACATGTTTCGGGAAAGCGTACGGAAAGAGAAAGAGGTAGCGATATCGCGACAGTTTGTGGCAAGCAGGTTCGGGGATAAAGGCGGTAGCGATATCGCGACGGTTTGTCGAAATAAGGCAAGAGAGTGATAATGGTCGCGATGTCGCGACGTAAAGTTGCCAAGGAAGCCCGACGGAGAGATGGTAGCGATTTCGCTACAGCTTGGTGAGAAGGAAGCCCGACGGAGAAATGGTAGCGATCTCGCTACAGTTTGTGGAAAGAAGGTTCAAAAGCAAAAATGATCGCGATATCGCGACAAGATGCTGCCGAGGATGTACGGTCGGGAAGAGTGTAGCGATATCGCGACATGTCGCGATTTCGTGACATGTCGCGTTTTCGCGGCCAGGAAGGTGAACAGGCGGCATGCAGTTTTTGTCGGGTTTTTCGTAGAGTGGCATTACAGAAGGCGCAGAGAGCGTGTGACACGTGGCATGCAGGTGTCAGGTCTACAGAAGCGTTACATGCAACGAAGGATCTTAGGCGTTTTGGCGTTAAACGTGGAATAAAGACAAGGAAAAGGTGGGAATTCGAAAGGTCACATGCAGGAAGGTGAAGCGAAGCGACCAGGGAGAATCGAAGAGCCATGCTAGGCGGGATAAATCCGGAAGCGCGGATTGAAGGAAGGGTTGGAAATTGCCAATTGCAGAGTTGCAGAGATAAGAGCTTCATGCTATTCTGGGCCTGCACTTGGGCAATTTCCTTCTTTTTTGTTCTGGAATATTTTTGCCTGGAACATTCTTTGAATGTAATTGACATATCATTTAATATAAAATACAGAGTATTGGCATCTCATTGATGAGAAAGAAGGAGTCATTTTGTGCATGCATGATTTAATGTTTTATCTTTCATTCCAGATTTTTGAGGCTTTTAGGTGAAGTTTAATGCAAGTGTGCTTGGTTGCTTCATGCGAATGCCTAAGTCTGGAATTACAATAGAAACCCTAGAAACCAGCACCTAATTTATTTGGATTGTGCGAGTTTGCAGGTTCATTAGATTAGGTTGCATGCATAAAACCTCAGTATCTTCGGTTTCATCGAATTGATGGCAGCATTCTGACTGTAGTTTAGTTTCTCTTCATTTACTTTTCTTTATTTTTTAAACCCTTGCTTTATTTTCTGTATTTTAATTACTGTATCCAAATTAATAACTGAAAATCCATCAAAATCCAAGATTAAAGTACAATTATTCATTTTGAGTCCACTGTAAATTCAAATTATATAAACCCCAGTGCCCCTTGTTAACATCCACTTGCAAACCCTTAGATATTCCTGGCATTTCATTTGAACAACATTATTTAAGCATAACAGGAACCTTGGAGAAAGTTCTTTTCTTTGCAAGCAGAGGATTTTTGGACTCAGATCCTACCGGAGAGTGTGCTTTCACAATTGGGTGAAAACACCACTCAACAGATCTCAAACCCAAAATTGCCAACATCTATTATCTTTTTTTTTCCTTTGATTATGTATTTACTATTTTTCTAGATTTAGTTTATTAGGACCATTTTTCTCTTCATTTAGTATCAAATCTAGGTTTTTTAGTTTTGTTCAAGGAGTAGGGGTTTCAACCCTATGATGAATTAGTTCTTGAGTGGGAGCCATACACGAAAGAATCTAGGAAAAGGAAAATGATGGGAAGCACATGGGTAGAGATTGAAAATTTTAATGGATAGAATTTTGAGTTATGGAAACTCAAGATGGAAGATTTGTTAGTTGATAGAGATCAATGGATTTTAGTCTCGAGAATAAAACCAACATCAATGATAGATGAGGATTGGTTAAATATCAATAGGAATGCAAGGAGTTCTATTATATTATTTGGTATTGTTAAATATATTGACAAATACCACAACAAAGTTGTTATAGATAAGTTGAGAACTTTGTATCAGATAAAGTTGTTGGTAAATAAACTCGTTCTCTAAAAGTAGTTGTATTCACTACGTATAAATGATGGTGACTCTGTGTCTGAACATATGAATGCTTTTAACACTATGGTAAGTCAATTAGACTTTGTTGAGTTAAAAATGTATGAAGAAAAAAGTGTATTACTTTACTTTATTTATTACTTAATTCATGGGATAACCTAGTTATGGTTATCACCAATACTACTTCTACATTGAAAGTAGAGGATATAGTAGGAACATTACTATTTGAGAAAATGAGATGAAAATATTATGAGGATTATCATCAGAATAATGCCTTAGTTGTGATAGTCCATTCTCTAGAAAGAAGCGAAAATAAATTAGGATAAAGGAAATCGACATCTAGGGATAAATCTATTGCTCTAAAAAAAAGGAAATGCTAGAAGTGCAGTAAAATAGGGTATTATAAAAGAGACTAAAGATCTAAAATGGTTGATAATAGCTAATAATTTGATGAAGGAAATTCTAAAAAAACAAAGACCACAAATTAATATTCAGAGAACTTATTCTTAGCTACAACGTGCTCAAGTGAATGCCATGACTCATGGTTGATTGACTCAAGTGCTTCCTTTCATATGAATCCTCATAAGGATGTGTTCTATGAATATGAAAAGATAAATGGAGGTGAAGTCTTCTTGGGAGAGAATTTGACATATAAAATAATAGGTCGAGGAAGAGTTAAGTTGAGGTTAAAAATATCAAAGAATTAAAACTCTTCCTGGTGTGTTCCATATTCTGAGTATTGAAAGGAATATGATATCCATGAGTAAGATGAATGATGTGGGTGTGACTATGGTATTCAATAAGGATAGCTGCAATATGGTTCATGGAGTCTTGGTGTTGGAAAGGAGAGTTTGTACAATAATTCTAATCAAAATTGAGGCTAGCATTATAAGTATTGATTGTAATAACTCTTAAATTGTAGAGGAGAATAATATGATAGAAGTAGCTTCGAGTATTCTTATAGCGAAAACAATATTGTGGTATCAATGCATGGGATATATTGGTGAGAAAGACCTTCAAACATAAAAAATGAAAGGTATGGATAAAGGAATTTATGATTACCAATTAATTTTTAATTTTTGTGAGTATTGTGTTTCTTGGAAAAGAAAACCCAAGTCAAGTTTTCTAGTAGTACTACAAGATCTGAAATAATTTTACATCTAGTTCATAGCAATGTGTTTGGACCTACAAAAGTACCATCGTTAGGTAAATCTATCTATTTTTTTATATTTATAAATGAATTTTCAAGAAAGACCTAGGTATATTTTTTACAAAATAAATCTAATGTTTTCAAAGTCTAAGTCTCTTGTAGAAAATCATATAGAGAAAAAGATAAAGGTTTTGAGAAGTGACAATGGTGGTGAGTATTGATCTAATGAATTTGAGTAGTTTTTCAAGGATTATGGAATAAAAATGTAGAAAACAACTTTGTATACTCCACAACATAATGGAGTTGTAGAATGAATAACTAAACTATTTATGTATAAGGCCAGAAGCATGCTAAGCGATGTAGGGTTAGAAAATAAATTCTAGTAATTGCTTGTTACCTCATCAATAGATCTCCTACCTCAAATTTGGTGGGCAAGATTCCATAGGAATTTTGGACTGGTAAGAAACCCTCTCTCAATCATATCTGGGTTTTTTATTGCAATGCTTATATTTATGTCCCAAAAGAGAAAAGGACTATTCTAGACTATAAATCTGAAAAAGGCATATTTGTGGGTTATAGTATTGGTGTTAAAGGATATAAATTGTGAAACCAAAAAATATAGAAGATTGTTTACATTTGTAAAATGATCTTTGGAGAAACAAAAGGGTTTCAAAACAGGAAATGCAACCAAGGAAAGAACCTGAAATAGTTCAAGTAAAATTGGAATATGGTAGAACATGATGTTGTAGAAGAAGATGAACTATAGAGAGACTCTAAAGAGGAAAATTCAAAGGAATAAGGTGGGAGGAATCTGAATATTTAGAACCTAGAACTCCAAGTTTGAGGAGATAAAATCAATTTAGAAGACTCCCAAAATGGTATAGCCTTTAAATTCTTTAGTATGCATTTAATTTATCAGTTACTGATGAATAACCCAATACTATAAAGGAGGAACTTCATTCAAGTAAGAATAAGTCTTGTGAAAGGGCTATGGAGGAAGAAATAGAGTCCATGGATAAAAATAAGACATGGGACTTGGTGAACTTACCCCCTGGAAAAAAATGGTTGGTTGTAAGTGGGTATTAAATAAGTAAAATATAGAAGGAAAGTTGGATAAGTACAAGGCTTGCCTGATATAAATATTATTAATTTAAGGGAATTGACTTTGGTGAGATTTTTTCTCTTGTGGCTGAACTAATTTCAATTAGATTTTTGTTTGTTATTTAACTGCTTAAGATCTTGAAATAGAAGAGATGGATGTAAAAACAACATTTCTATATGCTGAACTTGATGAAGATATATACATGTCACAACTAGAGTGCTTTAGGTTTAAAGGTATGGAGGACTTGGTATGCAAGTTGAAAAAGTCTATTTACAGCTTGAAGAAATCTCCAACAATGTGAAACCAAAAATTTGATAGGTTTGTTTTGACACTTAAGGTTGGAAAAAGCATAGCAAATCTATGTGTGTATTTTAAACAAGAATGTGAAATTTTTATTATCATTGTTTTGTATGTGGGTGACATGTTGTTAATTGGTAACAATAAGGAGATGATAAAGTTACTAAAATCTCAGTTATCTTCTGAATTTGACATGAAGGATTTAGGAGCTACAAAATTTATTTTGGGTATGTAAATAATAAGGGATCATGAAAATAGAAAGTTGTGGTTAAATCAAAGAAAATATGGTAATTTGATACTACAGAGGTTTAGGATGCATGATTGTAAACCAATATGTACTCCATATCATGGTGGTCAAAAATTATATGCTAAACAGCGTCATAAAATAAATGAGGAAATTGAATAAATGTATCATGTTCCTTATGCTAGTGATGTTGGTAGTATAATGTATGCAATGATTTGTACTAGACTTGATATTGCACATGTAGTGGGAGTAGTTAGCAGATATATTTCCAATATAGAAAAGGAACATTGAACTATTGTAAAGAGGACCTTTAGATACTTGTATAGATATAGTAATATGCTATTTGTTACTAAGAAAATTTTGGAGATAGTAATATTGTAAATCTACAAGTTTTTTTGGATTCTGACAGGGCTAGAGATTTGGACAAGAGAAGAACCATGAGTACTTATGTGTTCATACTATTTGGAGGGGTAGTAAGTTGGGTGAGTAAAAAACAATCAATGGTTGTTTTATCCACAACAAAGGCAAAGAATATTGCAACAATTCATGCATGTAAAGAATCAATGTGGCTATAGAGGTTGTGTTCAACATTTGGTCATAAGAAGAAGGCTATGAGAATTGATAGTGATAATCAGAGTGTAATATTGTTTGCCAAAAATCCTAGTTTTCATTATCGGTAAAAACATATTGATATCAAGTACCATTTTGTGAGGGACATGGTTGAAGGGAATAGATTGGTGTTGGAGAAAGTTGATACAAAGAAAAAAAAATTTGATTCATTAACAAAGGTTGTACTTGCTCAAAAAATTTCTTACTGTAGAAGATATATGGGCATGGTTTCCCTTGATATTTGGTAATGGTAGTTTTTGACCCCTAAGGAGAGTATTCAACAAGTGGGAGATATTGGAAACATATTGAATATTTTCCATGTTGTTCTAGTAGGATTAACTCTACAAAGTATTGGACATTCTCTATGTATCATCATTTAGGTTTAGGGCCAATCCAGGCCCCAATATAGGGTTTGAAGGTGGTAGCCTTCAAAAAGTTAGGTTATAGGGGTAGCAATTCTTGATGAAACATTTAGGGTTTCTTAAGCTATTTTTAGACCCATATAGGTTGTTTAGGGATAAATATTTGAACCCATGGTATTGTAAAAAATATTTCATGTGTCATTATTTAATTACACTTGCATTAGGGTTTGGAGATGAGAGATGAACATTATTATATTGGATATGGTTAAGTTTATACAATAAGGAGATATTACTATGTTGGGTTTTTTTTTGTAATGATTTCCTAGGTTGTTGGAAATATGTTGAATATTTTCCATGTTATTTTGGTGGAGCTAACACTAAAATGTACTAGACACTATATACCTATACTAACTAGGGTACCAAAATTTTTAGGGTTTAATTTATTTTTAGACCCATATGGGATTTTAGGGTTACTATATTTGAACCCATGCTTTTTTGCCCATGATATTGTAAAAATCCATGCATGTGCCTTTGTTATATATATCACACTTGCATTAGAGTTTGAGAAGATAGAAGGAGAATATTATTATATTGGAGATGATCAAGTTAATGCAATAATAAGATAATACTATGCTAGTTTTTTTCCTGATTGAGGATTTCCAGGATAAATATTATGTAATGTGTGAATCTACCATATTTTTCTTTTGATTTTGTTATTACTGCTTTTCTATTTTAGTTTATCGGGTCTTTTTATTTCCCTTCATAGGTAAAAGACTATGTTATGTGTGTATCTATTATCTTCTTATTCTTTCCTTTGATTTTTGTATTTACTATTTTTCTAAATTTAGTTTATGGGGGCCCTATTGCTCTTCAAACCCTTGATTTGGGTATTGTAAGTATGTTGATCCATACGTTAAAAGGTATTCTAAAGGAAGGGAAATTATTTATTAAAGTTTAATTTCTAGAGTAACTATAGCAAATAAGAGAAGATGTTTTTAAATTCTTGTCACATTGAAAAACAACCCTCCTTATGACTCCCATTAGCCCATAGTAATTGTAACAATCCAAAATCTACCAACCCAATTTTTTTTAAAAGAGCACTTACAACAAAGGATCGCAAGGAAGGAACCTTCCTTTATTTTATTTCAGTATGCAATTCTTCACCACATTTGAGTTCTAATTTGCTACATATGACACTTAGCGGACAAGAGTGACCAACTTTTGTAATCTTATAGAATTCACCTTACTAATACTCTCACGTTTAGAAAGACACCATTAAGTGATTTTTCCACCTTTTCGATACCATCATTGGCTAGGGATAATTTAACCATGGCATAGGGATTATCCTTTAAGCCCCATAACACTTAAAGAGCGATGCTTATTCTCTAGCCTTACTTTAAGTCCATCTCCTTTAGGTATGTTAATCAAGTGTAAAGCCTTGGTGCTTAGTTACCACACCTTCATGGGCTAACTAATATCATTTTCACTTTGAGTACAACTAACATGATCCCCTGATCCTACACGATCAATGGATCACCATTGCTATATTGTGGATGGTCTTCTCATCCTTCACATGGGGCACACTTGATCCTACATGTTCAAGGTGTAACGATTCATAAATGCCTTGGCTATTGTATTCACACAACTCCTTCTAGGTTTATGATTTCATATCTATTGCATTCTCACAACTCATTCTAGGACTCATATCTACTTGGTTATTGCATTCATGCAACTCCTCCTAGGATTAGGCTTTATGATTTACTAGAGGAAGATTTCTACCTATCCCGAGGTCAAAAAGACTATTGCATCATTTATTCTAAAAGATAACAAAAAAATCATGCCATAAAACATCAAATATGAAATGTTAGAAATATAAACCAAAAATCTCCTCTTAACCAAAATCCACATTTGCTTAAAACTAAACTTGACATTAGTTGAAGTGCTCATATAACATAATACTAGAACAAAATATTAACCAATAATTCCATAATAAAGTATGCATTATTTAAAATAAAGAACCATCATATAATACCTTAATCAAAGTTCCAATCCTATAATCAATAGCACTAAAAAATAAATTAACCCCATTAAGGATTGCTTAAAACAATTTTATGTATTAAGGTAACATAAACTTTCAATTTGTACAATAATTATTTTTATAAAACTTATTATACAACTCAATATTTACAAAGTCTTTCTTCCAAATCTACTAATGATTAAAATATCAAGGGCGCCATTCCCAAAATTCCTTGAACCCACTGCAAATCAACAAGTCTCTACAAGAGGATATTACCATCCATGGTGTTATGAGGTATACTTGAGGATCAGAGCAACTCTTCCTACATTGCAATTCTACTCATGCCATAAAACTAAATAATCAAAGAAAATCCAAAACAATACAAGAGAATCCCATACTTCTCTTTTTAATGACTCCTTAATCCACACAGGTCTCAGGAATTCATTATAATAGTTTCTCTTTCAAAACCATAGTTCAACAATACATCAAAAATAGAGAAGCCCATACTTCTTTGTATAATAATCCTCTAACCCACAAAGGTCTTGAGAGTTATTATATGAGTTTATTTTTCAAAACCATAAACAATACATCAAAAATAGAGAAGCCCATACTTATTTCCTAATTTGGTGCTAACTGCTTATTTCTTAATTTTTTTGAACTTACAGGTACCACCGCTCTGGGGTGGCATGGCTCACAGTTTCTACCATTATACCCTCTGACAACCAACATAGCCATTGCTCTACCCCCTGATGGCCTCAAAATAAAGTACATAAATCAAATTTGTAACATCTTCATAGAATGTTGGCTACACCTGTGAGTATCCCTATACTTGGTTTTATTGTGTTTTTGTAGAAAAATACAAAATAGCAATTTTAATTGAAAAATCTATAGAAATTTAGAACAAATTTTTAAATTTCAATTTTTCTTCTAGCAACCACTCCTGGGTTTAGTGGCCTCTATTGTTGTCCATTTTAAGGTACACTGACCCCTATTTCTAACCACGCTAGTGTCAGACGACCTCTATTGTAGATCTTATTACATAGAGATGGCCCTTATTTTACTACTTGTTAGGGTTTGCTTGCGTGCTGCCTATCTAAACACTAAAATCATTTAGGGTTGCACTTTCAAATTTTATGAAATTGATTTCTTTTTAAATTTAAAATTTGAAAATTTGAAATGTTCTTTCATGCATTAGAAAAAAATCATTGATTACTTTATGTTGCATTTTCATTTTTACATGGAATAAAAATATACACACCACACACCACATTTTATATTAAACATCAACAAGTTGGAAGTCACATCCAACCGTTGATCAAGACTAACAACAGTGGCATTCATCACCACCTTATTAACTTGAATTGTGGTTCTTCACACCCTAGTTTGGCTAAGGCCAACTCTAATAACTATCGTATCCATGGAAAATAGCACGTATTCTTCTTTGGAGGGTGTATTGTTGACCATGGTGAACTGCATGAGGACTGGTAGGACTTATTCTCCCTCACCATATTTGGACTTCATAACCAAATATTGGTGGGTTTTACGACCTATACTTCATCCCCAGGCCTATGTGTGAGATTATACAGGTGAAATCCCTTCAACATTGATTATTACACCAATAATATCAAAAACTTGAACAAGAGAAAGGCAATAAAACAACAAATCAAATTACACAAGCTAGTTTTACGAAACACAAAGAAATATTTAAACGAGATAATCATATTGTATACTTTTTTTATTTCTTTATTGTTTCTGTAATCATCATAAAATCCTACCATCTGATCTAGGACCAAACCATAAAAAATTGTGTAAATCAAATCTATAACGAAGAAGTTATGTTGGTTTTATCATTACTCTATTTTGAGTAATTTTTAAGCCAAAAATAGGGGAAATAGCACTAAAAAGGTCATAAAAATATATAGACAACCCCAAAAATCCTCAAATTTATTTTGTTGTCTTAGTTAGCCCCTTGTGCACCCCTCATAGATTTTTTGAGGCCTAACTCCTTATCTTATCAAAATTCCTCAAATTTATCATTTTTCCACTAGCCCCGGTTGGCCAAATATTCCACAAATACAAATTTTGAGCCTGAAAAACATTTTTGGAGTCCTAGCCTTGTAATAACCCTATATCATAACCAAAAAAACTTAGAGAGATATTTTTTTATAATCTTACATAATTATTGTGAATTCAAGTATCTTCGTGTGGTTCTCTTATAGATGAGTATCTAAGTAAGTCCAAGGTTGCACTTCACAGGAACTCAACATGGTCAGTGTTTATCCTGTTGATAGGATTGTAAAACCCCTATAATGACCTATAGGTAAGGTTTATTTACCTTACAATTGGGAATTTTCCCATCTATTTCAACAAGAATGCCCTTTTCCCTTACTAGTTTAAATAAAAAATTAAACTAGTCCTTATGTTAGGTTTATTTTAACCCAAACATTAGGTGTATGCCTTGATGATTAGCTTGTTCTTCCTTAGGGATAGAACAAAAATCATTTCAATGCTTAACTTTATTACATCCATGATAATAATTTAAGGGTATTATCACAAAAACCCATGTAGAACCCACGTAGAATTGTGAATGCCTACCATTAATCCTTACTTGAGTTATTCAAACATTATCTCCATGAAACTAGATAACATTCACATTCTCCCTTATGTTCACTTCATATTTTATTCACTAAAGATACATATTTAAGTGGCATGCATGGTTTATTCATTATCTTTAATATTAGGATTACTCTAGGTCATTTAAACACCATCTTTAACTCTCATTTAAAGATCTAAATCCAAACATACAAAATCTTTATGTCATGATACAACTTTGCATTACTTTCCCTGACTATTTACAATTGAGAACTATATCACTTAAAATCCTCTTAATGAGTGATACAAACCATTTACAATTGATCTCAAAGAGATACTTTACAATAATAGAGACCTTTTATTAAAGAGGTCTTGTTAACATATACAAATAGTTACAACAAAAGTTGAGTATATCCAATCTCCATTTGACTCCATTCGAACCACCAATACTTGATTAAAATATTTTTGTGATTAGGACAACCCATATCATGTATATGAAAATGCATTCTAGGAAAGAAATAGCAATAATAATTTTTATCAAAGGAATGCAACTAAACACAATATATTTCTCATAATTTAGTTGTCTAAATATTTCTATCATTCAAAGGAAGGAAATCCCATACTTTCCTAAGACTAAAAAATCACATTCTCATCTCATATATTTTCCACAAAAATATGCCTTTGAAACAAATATTATTACAATCATATATTGCCAGTCATTTTCATAAGAATATATGGATCCATTTGTACTTTCACAAGTAATTCATATTTCTTTCAACTAGAAATAACATTTAAACAAATCATACTTTCTCAAGTAACTCATATTTATTTCAACTAGAAATAGAATTTAAACAAATCATAATTTCTCAAGTAACTCATATTTCTATCAAATAGAAATAGCATTTGAACAAATCATACTTTTTCAACTAACTCATATTTCTATCAACTAGAAAGAGCATTTAAAAAAAACATTTAAAACAGTGGATTCAATTGTATACCTTCATATCCTTCCAAGTTTTTAGTCATAATCTACTATGAGATCATAAATCGGATTTATTCTACAATCCATAATTATGATTTTAGTATAGTTCTTTCACAAATATGTTTGCTAGTTTATCTTGAAATCTATAGTTATTCCATAATTGGCTACAAAGTTGACTCAAGATCTACCCATGAGACCATTCTATAGTTCCAAGAGTTTAGATAACATCGCTCTTGTAATCTACCAACAATATTACTCAAAATTTATCCAACTCTACTCGTAATCTATCACACAAGATTACACTATAGATTACAAACTTGGCCCCTTAATTGGTTATAGGAAGCATACTATAAGATTAATAACCAATATCTTGTCAAGGATAACTAAGGTTTTTAAGAGATATTGTTCCAAAATATAGCTAACTAAAGTTCTCTACCTTTAGTTAATCTAGTTTAATTCTTCCTCTTGACATAAACATAATTTCCTTTCATTTTATAAATCAAAGTCCCATACCTTTGCTTTACAAAATGAACCATTTTAAATTACTAGCTAACTGAAGTTCTTTAATTAGTCTAGCTTAATTTTCCTCTTGGTATAAACAATAATTCTCATGCATTTCATAATTTAGAGTCCCGTTTATTTTAAATCAGGTTTTAATACCTCCCTCAACCTCTCTAGGATAGATTTTACCATCAAAGTAATCAAAGCCACCATAAATTAGAATAGCACAAAGGCTATTACTTATAAGAAGACCAACAATCATAATAGTGGAATCCTAATTTATAAAATACAACAACTATATAGGTATTATGGCCAAACTATCACAATCATAGGCTCTTGGTTAATAAAAAACAAATCATTAAAAGGTTATTTCAATAGATACCTGCTATCCAATTTATCCAATGATCACAATCATATTCTTTGGATCAATGGTCGTTCAACTTCAACAGTGGGTCAACTAACATTCAGACCTAATTATGCCCTAGCCAATGGCTAGTCCAACCACCACAGCATGGATGGAGCACCTCCAACTAGCATTGGTGGTCACCATAACCACCGAGTGGTGATCAACTACCTAAGAGAGCCTTCTCCCTTATTATTTTCGCCCTATTCCCTACACGAGGAATGTGGGATACTATTTCCCATGACACAAACAAAAAATGGTGTTAATTACCAACTACACAATATATCGACCAATAAAATGCACACATGTGGCTACAACGGAGCAAGGGTTCAATGATCAAGCTTGGAGTAGTTTATGCACCACAAATAGGCGCTAGTATGATTTCTAACAGGTGTTAGTCTGACCGCCAATAGGTCAGTCCTATACCAGAACTTGGTGGTTGATTTTATACAGGAGACTTGCTCCCTTTAAAGGCCACTATACCCCAAGCATATCCCATGTGGGATAATGATCGGAGAGGCCAATACAGTAGCTCCTGCTTACATAGGACACACACAAACCAAGGCATATCGATCACTCAAGAGCCTCTTCATGAGGACCTAAAACCTTATTAAAAAAATCTCACCATCTCTTAACAACCTTAACAATTCTCATAACCCCCTTATCTGCTAGATCGAAGGTTTATTAATAGTCTATGTCCATTTGATTATGGCAGAGGGTATCTGATTCAAGACATAACATCACAAGGAATCAAATATTCCTTGGAAGGATTCCTAATCCTCAAAACATGTATCATCGATGCATCTAGGGGTAGGTGTTAGGTTCACTTGCTTGGAAAGAGGGTTTCAATCATTAGTTTAGATGTCATACTTGATGCACCACTCGCTTACATAATATAAACCACCTCAAGGGTGAATGGAATATGTTTAAAACTAGTAAAAAATTTCAATACCCATGATTCTTGATGTCTACAAAAGGCGCTAAAACAAACTATAAACACCAAAATTAAAACATAGCGGTTCATCATACGACCAGGTCGGAACTTAGATGCAGTACATAGGGGTTTAAAAATATGATTACAGCATGGCATAAGCAGACATCTCTACAACAATTTTTAGTGGCAATTGATTTTAAAAAAAAGTGTCTATAGGGATAGTTTTTGAATGGATACAACATCACACAGGTCGATTAAACTGAAGACATGGAGTTCATATATAGTAATATTTCTAACACCACTAAGTATGACATCCCCAATATTGCATAATCACAACAAATCATCTCACAGAGGCTAATATCATAGGGGTATAGATATTTAGGCTGATTACATTCTCAAAAATAGATCCTCGAATAATATTCCAAGGCATGGCATAAAACCATATAACATTACGCTTATAGAGATGGAGTGTAAAGAACAATATTGAAAGTAAAAAAAGTATAAGTCCTATTTAAACATAGATAAATATGAAGACTTTTCCAACCTGATAAATTTGCAAAAGCTCCCAACTTTGTTCCCTTGACTTTCAAGTCCAGCGATCCTTCCTTCTTGCGTTCCTCAATCAATGTCTTGGCCAAATGCCTCTAAAACCTTAAGCTTTTTGGTTTCTATTTCACCAAAGGGTGAAGAGCATAATCCCTAAGCCCAAGTTTTCCCTATCAATCATTCCCCTTTTCTTCCCGAAAGCTCTCAATTTATAGGAAAACATCTTCTCTCATGAGCCACAAGTGGCTTATTATTTTATTAATATGCCACTTATCCGTAAGTAGCTAAAGTGGTAATGATATTATAGTTATAGACTTCTATAAGTCTAAAGTCAGAATACACTACCTTAGTGGATTCATTTTAATAATATGCCACTCATCAGCAAGTAGCTAAAGTAATAGTGGTATTACTTTTATAATATGCCACTAGCCCATAAGTGGTTTATTAGATTATTAATATAAGGTGCACATAGTGGGATGCCCACTTATCTCCTTCAGAGAGAATCTTCTAGATAATAAAAGAAAATCATATAGGAGGGTGAATAATAAAATGTTTCTTTTTATTATTCTAAAAAGTTAGTGCCCCTCTTGGTCCAATAGGACTTTGACAAATCTTGTGAGCACTTGGTTGAGTTAAATTAGGTTAACTAAGCCTAATTCGTTACATTTAGTAAAAGATACATCTTTGTTTACAAAAATCCTATTTAGTTTCTGTTCTAAAGTGTATATTTTTCAAAACACCAAATATATCATCAACATTCACAAAATTCTATAAATAACCAATACCCCTTAGAGTTTCATAAAACTAAGCATTAGTCTCATAATCATCAAGCATAAGGATTCGGTCAAGATGGGATGTGACATACTCCCCCCTTAGACTAAACACAGTCCCTTGTGTTATCATGGTAAGTAAGCAATATAACATTAATGCATATCCAAAACATAGTAAAGAAAACAAATATCATAATGCTTTTACCAAATTGCAATCATAGGCAATCATGCAACCTCAGTATTCCACACCATTGTTTTATCCTGAGGATGGCTTTTAAGATAGTCTCGCTATCACCGTCAAAACCAGGAAGCTAGTCATAGACATCATTGCCCAATGGTGTAGTCATGAGTATACCTATATGCGGGTAATTATCCATGTTACCCATGGGTTGCCTTTATCATCATTTCCCATTTTGGCTAGTTTCTCATTCCTGGTGGTCGAACAACTCCTTCTTCCTATGAGAAGGTCAGCTTCTTCCACTCACGAGAGCTCCTGGACCTGTGATGCAATAGAATATCAGTAGTACCATATTCTTCAAAAATATAAAGCATCTCTACTTCATAATTACTTTGCATGATAATGTCAAGCATAGAAAACATAAATATCATGAAATATAGATTAATGCATACAAACCATCATAGAGTTTTGCAGTATCTATCAGTGCATAAGTGTCTCAATAAAGCATCAGAGTATCTATCTATGCATCAA
This sequence comes from Wollemia nobilis, assembly GCA_028583015.1. Classification (NCBI taxonomy): domain Eukaryota; kingdom Viridiplantae; phylum Streptophyta; class Pinopsida; order Araucariales; family Araucariaceae; genus Wollemia; species Wollemia nobilis. The sequence goes on along the minus strand of JAQPPZ010016363.1, from coordinate 1,828,817 downwards.
ACATAGTCAAATTGAAACAATATTACACATTGTTTTCAAATAAATAAGGAAAGTGATTCCTCATGTCCTCCACCTTTTCCCAGGTGGCATTTCTTTCTGAATAAATATCCCATTGGACCTTGCACTGCTCTATGTTTCGCTTCCTCATGGTCTTGGAATGAAACTCGAGGATATTTATTGGTTTCACCTCAATGTACATTGGGTTCACCATCTGCAACTTTGAGACATCCAAAACATGATTAGGATCATCAATGTATTTCCTAAGAAGGGACACATGGAAAGAATCATGGATCTTTGCCAAATTAGGTGGCAAGTCGAGTCTATAGGCAACAGGACTAATCCTTTCTAGGATGATGAATGGTCCAACATATCTAGGATCTAGCTTTGTTGACTTGATAGCACTTTTCATAGGCTTTACCCTCAAGAATACTCTATCTCCCATAGAGAATTCTCGAGGAGTTCTCTTCAAGTCAACATAACTTTTCTGGTGATCCGAAGCTTCCTTAAGCCTTTGTCGGATTACCTTCAATTGTTCCTCCATTTCCTTGAGTGTATCGGGTCCAATGTTGACCCGATCCTCTGGATTATCCCATGATAATGGTGTTCTGCATCTTCGACCATATAGAGCTTCAAAAGGAGCCATTTTTAAAGAAGCATGGTATCCATTATTGTAGGCAAATTCCACTAATGGTAAGAAATATTCCCATCGAGACTTCTGATCCATGCAATACATGCGAAGCATATCTTCTAGGACTTGATTAACTCATTCTATTTGTCCATATGTCTCTGGGTGATAAGCAGAACTTATATTAAGAGTAGTGCCAATTGCACGATGAAGGGCTCACCAAAAGTCGGATGTGAATCTGGAATCTCGATCAGAGATGATCACTTCAAGAAATCCATGTAACCTGAAGATCTCTTTGGTGAATCTATTAGCTACTACTACCACATCATCTTTAGTGCTTCTAGGAATGAAATGTGCTACCTTGGTTAGTTTATCCACCACAACAAGTATCGAATCATGTTGATACCTAGTCTTAGGTAACCCAACTATGAAATCCATAGATATCACTTGCCACTTTTGTGAGGGTATTTCATGTGGATACAACTTTCCAGCTGGATGTTTATGCTCTACTTTTACCTTTTGGTATTCTAGATAATGAGCAATAAATTTAGTAACATCCTTTTTCATTCCGGGCTAGTAGAAGGTTTTCTTCATGTTTTCTCTCATCTTGGCCCCTCCTAGATGAGCGGAATATGGAGATCTATGAGCTTCACTCATGATCACCCTTCTCAAATTACTAGATTCGGGGATGACTACCCGATCCTTAAAACACAAAAGTCCCTCCTTGAGACCATAATATTCAGCTATCTTAGGATCTTGTGTCATTTTGGCTTGTATTTCAATACAAAACTGATCTTGGGATTGAGCTTGTTTAACCTGATCCATGAGATTTATATGACTTCGAGTTAGTGCAGTAATGTGCCTTCTTCTTCTCAAAGCATCGATGACCTTATTTTCCTTACCCTTAATATATTCAATGCCAAAATCATATTCAACCAAGAACTCAATCCACCTTCTCTATCTTGCATTTAGCAAAGGTTGAGTAAAAATATATTTTAAACTCTGGTGATCAGTTCTTAATTCAAAGGGTCTACCCACAAGGTAGTGTCACCATATCTTCAGGGCATGAACAACTGTAGCTAGTTCTAGGTCATGTGTAGCATAGTTAACCTCATGTTTCTTGAGCTTTCTAGACTCATATGCCACTACTACTTTATCTTGGGATAACACACCACCCAATCCTTCCAAGGAAGCATCTGTGCATACTAAAAAATCACCTTGGGATTCTAGAATTTTTAGTATAGGGGTAGATGTGAGCTTTTGTTTAAGCAATTGGAAGGTAGCTTCACATTTATCTGACCATATGAATACCTTTCCTTTTCTTTGAATATTTTTTATCGGAGAGGCTATCTTAGAATAGTCCTTCACAAATATTCGATAATATCCTGCTAATCCCATGAAGCTTCTTACTTCTGTTACATTAGTTGGAGGTGGCCAATTCAAAATAGCCTCAATTTTCTTGGGATCCACTACAATCCCATTTGCAGAGATTATATGTCCCAAGTATTGTACTTGTGACACATAAAAATCACATTTTGAAATATTTTCGTAGAGTTGATTTCTCTTTAGTAAACCTAGCATGATTTTTAGGTGTCTATCATGCTCTTCTTTGTTGCAGGAATAAATTAGAATATCATCTAAGAATACCAATACAAATCGATCCAACTGATTTCTAAACACATTGTTCATCAAATTCATGAAAGCAATTGGTGCATTGGTCAACCCAAATGGTAGGATAGTGAATTCATAATGTCCATACCGAGTCTTAAAAGTAGTTTTATGAGTATCCTCATCCCGGATTCTCAATTGATGATATCCTGATTTCAAATCAATCTTGGAGAAGATGGTCGCCCCCTTGAGTTGATCAAAAATGTCTTCTATCCTTGGTAAAGGATACCTATTTTTAATGGTAGCTTTGTTTAACATCCTATAGTCTATACAAAGCCTCAATGAACCATCCTTCTTCTTTACAAATAGTATCGGTGCACCCCATGGGGATACACTTGGTTTGATTAATCATTTGTCTAGAAATTATTGAAGTTGCACCTTCAATTCTTGCATCTCTATGGGATTCATCCTGTAAGGAGCTCTATGGATGGGTTTTGTACTAGGTACTAATTCAATGGTGAAGTCAAACTCACGCTTGGGAGGTATTCCAGGAAGTTCTGAAGTAAATACTTCCCTATATTCTTGCAGAATTGGGAATTTCTCAAATACTTCTTCCTTATTGTCCTCAACTTCTTTCAGTTTGACTGCATAAACCATTTCTCTTTTCCTTATAGCCTTCTTTAATTGCATTGCCAATAATAGCATAGGCTCAAATGATCCTTGTTCACTAACCATTTTTACCCTTTTCTCCTTATCATTAGTGAACTCAATCCATCGATCTTGGAAATTGATCAAAGCTTTATGGGCTTTTAACCAATCCATGCCCAAGATGATGTCGAAGGCATGTAATGGTGCTACATAAAGGTGCCAAGTGATAGTACTAGTGGGTAGGGATATTTCAACTATGGGGAAACACTGATCCATGGAGTAGGTCTGTCCTGACCCATACTCCACTTTCCATCCTTGTGCCAAAGATCCAGGTCTCTCTGGTATGTCCCTTATTATGCTACTAGAAATAAAGCTATCTGTAGCTCCACTATCTATCAATATTTTAACATCTCTACCAAATATTTTACCTTTTATGAGCAAAGGAGTTGCTTGTCCTTCTAGGTTCTATTTCTCGATAGCTGTGTAGATTTTGTGGTCCTTCCCCTTTGCCTTCTTGCTAGATTCTACATGAAGGGGACAATTCCTTGCATAATGCGGACCTCCACAATCATAGCAACCAGATTTATAGTTCTGATTTGCTCCTTGGATCGGCTTATCCTTCTCATTAGTAGAAGCTTGTCCTACCTGATTTAGAGGTTGGGGTCTTTCAACATTGTTGTTACTTTTATTCTTTGGCTGGAACTTCTTCTTAAAGTGTCCTGATTTCCCATTGTTCTTCTTTGCAAACTTGGGGTTTCCACTACCCTTCTGATGTTGCTCAGGTTCCCACTTCCTCTTCGGTTGATGATGATATTCCTTCTTTGACCCATTTGAAGTGTTAACCATTTTTTTGTTAGGATTCAGATTGTACTCTACCTGACATGCCAGTTCGTAAGTTATTTCCAAATCACCAGGTTTGTGCATATTTGCTGAATTCTTGATGTGATATTCAGTTCTTGAGAGGAATTTATGTACTTTCAACTTGTTATCCTTCTCATAAGATGGAACATATTTAAGCAATCTTATGAATTGCCTATAGTATGCTTCTACGGACTAGGTTCCTTGTTGAAGTTGGACGAACTCATCAAGTTTCTTCATATAAAATTATTTCATGAGGAACCTTTTTCTAAAGGCTTTAACAAAATCCTCCCATTTGAAGTGAATGACATTGATATTTTCTTCCTTACTATAGGTTTCCCACCATTCCAGACTTACTTCAGTTAGAAGTCCTATGGTCCAGACCATCTTAGTTGTTGAGGAGTAGTTTCTCATAGAGAAATAGACCTCTAATTCATTCAACCAAGATTCTACTGAGTCACCCCCTTCTTTTCCGGAGAATTTCCTAACCTTCACATGTTTCAAGTCCTTCTCCAACTCCCCATTAATGTGAGATTTTGCCACATGATCCACTTCATCTATGTCATTTGCCTGCTCTACCATAGGATTTGTTGTTTCAGGACCCCTATTCCTAGATTTCTATATTTCAGCCCTAATGGCCTCCAAAAAATTGCTCTGTTGGACCATTTGCTCTCTATATAAAGTCATCTCCCCTTGCATTGTCTGAACAATAGTTGTGAGGTTTTCTACTCTGTTTGAGTTTCTTGAACTCTCTCCTATGGGTCTATCTTCAATACTATCAGTACTAATTGGTCCCTCTTTTTGAGTGACCCTCTTCCTTCCACTTCTCAACTTAGGTGGCATGTTTCCTGAATAGAAAATGGTGTCAGATTTTGAACATACAAATTTATTTTTCTACAATGTTGTACTAACAAAACAAGTTAAGCAATTTTTTCTTCCATTACCAAATTTGTATCAATTCAGAGTTCCTCTAAAATTTTTGTGGAAGCTTTGTGCCTAATCAACCTAGGCTCTGATACCAACTGTAATAACCCTATCTCATAACCAACCAAACTTAGGGAGAATTTTTTTTATAAGCTTACATCATTATTGCTAGTTCATGTGTGAATTCAAGTATCTTCGTGTGGTTCTCTTATAGATGAATATCTAAGTAAGTCCAAGGCTGCACTTCATAGGAATTCAACATGGTCAGTGTCTATCCTATGGATAGGAGTGGCCAACCCCTATAATGACCTACAGGTAAGGTTTATTTACCTTGCAATTGGGAATTCTCCCATCTATTTCAATAGGAATGCCCTTTTTCCCTTACTAGTTTAAATCAAACATTAAACTAGTCCCTTATGTTAGGTTTATTTCAACCTATACATTAGGTGTATGCCTTGATGATTAGCTTGTTCTTCCTTAAGGATAGAACAACAATCATTGCAATGCTTAACTTTACCACATCCACAATAGTAAGTTAAGGGGGTTATCACACAAACCCACGTAGACTTGTGAATGCCTACCATTAAACCTTACTTGAGTTATTCAACCATAATCTCCATGAAACTAGATAACATTCACATTCTCCCTTATGTTCACTTCATATTTTATTCACTAAAGATACATATTTAAGTGGCATGCATGGTTTATTCATTCTCTTTAATGTTAGGATTACTTTAGGTCATTTAGACACCATCTTTAACTCTCATTTAAAGATCTAAATCCAAACATACAATATATTTATGTCATGATACAACTTTGCATTACTTTCCATGACTATTTACAATTGAGAACTACATTGCTTACAATCCTCTTAATGAGTGATACAAACCAATTACAAATTGATCTCAAAGAGATACTTTACAATAATAGAGACCTTTTATTAAAGAGGCCTTGTTACAATACATAAACAATTACAATAGAATTCGAGTAGATCCAATCTTCGTTTGACTCCATTCGAACCACCAGTACTTGATTGAAGGTATTTCGGGATCAGGACAACCCATAACATGTATATGAAAATGCATTCTAGGCAAGCAATAGCAAGTAATAATTCTTTTCAAATGAATGCAACTAAACACAATACATTTCTCATAATGTAGTTGTCTAAAGCATTCAATCATTCAAAGGAAGGAAATCCCATACTTTCCTAAGACTGAAAAATCACATTTTCATCTCATATCTTTTCCACAAAAATATGCCTTTGAAACAAATATTATTACAATCATATATTGCTAGTCCTTTTCAAAATAATGTACGGATCCATTCATACTTTCACAAGTAATTCATATTTCTTTCAACTAGAAATAGCATTTAAAACAAATCATACTTTCTCAAGTAACTCATATTTCTTTCAACTAGAAATAACATTTAAACAAATCATACTTTCTCAAGTAACTCATATTTCTATCAACTAGAAATAGCATTTAAACAAATCATACTTTCTCAAGTAACTCATATTTCTATCAACTAGAAATAGCATTTAAACAAATCATTTAAAACAATGGATTCAATTGTAGATCTTCAAATCCTTCCAAGGGTTTAGTCATAATCTACTATGATATCCCAAACTGGATTTATTCTACAATCCATCATTATGATTTCACTATAGTTCTTTCACAAATATGTTTGCTAGTTTATCTTGAAATCTATAGTTCTTCCACAAATTTGGCTACCAAGTTGACTCAAGATCTACCCATGAGACCATTCTATAGTTCCAAGAGTTTAGCTAACATCTCTCTTGTAATCTACCAACAAGATTACTCAAAATTTAGCTACAACTCTACCCGTAATCTATCACACAAGATTACACTATAGATTACAAGCTTGGCCCTCAATTTGTTATAGGAAGCATACTATAGGTACACAATACTTTAGTAAGTAAGATTAATAACCAATCTCTTGTCAAGGATAACTAAGGTTTTTAAGAGATATTGTTCCAAAATATAGCTAACTAAAGTTCTCTACCTTTAGTTAATCTAGTTTAATTCTTCCTCTTGACATAGACATAATTTTCTTTCATTTTATAAATCAAAGTCCCATACCTTTGATTTACAAAACAAACCATTTTAAATTACTAGCTAACTAAAGTTCTCACCTTTAATTAGTCTAGCTTAATTTTCCTCTTGGTATAAACAATAATTCTTTTTCATTTTATAATTCAGAGTCCCACTTATTTTAAATTATTTTTTAATACCTCCCTAAACCTCTCTAGGATATATTTTACTATCAAAGTAATCAAAGCCACCATAAATTAGAATAGCACAAAGGATTATTACTTATAGGAAACCCAACAATCATAATAGTGGACTCCTAATTTATAAAATCCAACAACTATACATATATTATGGCCCAATGATCACAATCATAGTCTCTTGGTTAATAAAAACCAAATAATTAAAAGTTTGTTTCAACATATACATGCTATCCAATTTATCCAACAATCACAATCGTATGATTTGGTCTAACGGTTGTTCAGCTCCAATAGTAGGTCAACTAACATTCAGACCCAATTACGCCTTGGCCAATGGCTAGTCTGACCACCATAGCATGGATGGAGTACCTCCAACTAGCACTGGTGTTCACCGTAACCATCGAGTGGTGATCAACTACCTAAGGGAGTCTTATCCCTTATTAGTTTCTCCCTATTCCCTACATGGGGAATGTGGGATACTATTTCCCATGACTCAAACCAAAAAAGGTGTTACTTACCAACTACGCAATATGTTGACCAATAAAATGCACCCACGTGGCTACAATGAAGCAAGGGTTCAATGATCAAGCTTGGAGTAGTTTACGCACCACCAACAAGTGCTAGTATGACTGTTAACAAGTCAGTCCTGAACCACCACTTGGTGGTCGAGTTTATATGAGAGCCTCACTCCCTTTAAGGGCTACTATTACTCAAGCATATCCCATGTGGGATAATGCTTGGGAAGGCCAATACAAAAACTCTTGCCTACGCATTACACACACAAACTGAGGCATCTTGGCCACTCAAGAGCCTCTTCATGAGGATATAAAACATTATTAAATACACCTCACCATCTCTTAACAACCTTAACAATGCTCATAACCCCCTTTTCTGGAATATCAAACGTTTATTAATAGTCTATTTCAATTTGATTCTAGAATAAGGTGTCTGATTCAAAATAGAACATCACAGGGAATCAAATCTTCCTTGGAGGACTTCCTAATACTAAAAATATGTATCATCAATGCATCTATGGATAGGTCTTAGGTTCCCTTGCTTGAAATAGGGTTTCAATCACCTATTTGGACGTCATACTTGATACACCGCCTGATTCCATAATAGAAGCCACCTCAAGGGTGACTTTAATAGGTTTAAAACTTGCACGATTTGGCAATACCCGTGATTATTGATGTCTACATAAGGCTCTAAAACAAACTATAAAAACCAACATTAAAACGTAGTGGTTCATCATACGATCATACCGAAACTTAGATGTTGTATAGAAGGGTTTAGAAACATGATTACAACATGGTGTAAGCAGACATCTCTACAACAATTTGCAGTGGCAATTGAGTTTAAAAAGTAGGTCTACAGGGGTAGTTTTTGGATGGATACAACATCACAAAGGTCGACTAAATTGAAGATATGGAGTTGAAATATAGTAATCTTTCTAACACCACTAAGCATGACATATCCAATATTACATAGTCACAACAAATCGTCTCACAGAGGTTAATATCATAGGTTTATAGATATTTAGGCCAATTGCATTCTCGAAAATAGATCTTTGAATAATATTCCAAGGCATGGTCTAAAACCATCTAAAATTAAGATTATAGAGATGGAGTGTAAAGCATAAGCTTGAAAAAAAATGAAGTATAAGTCCTATTTAAACATAGATAAATAGGAAGGCTTTTTTGACCTGATAAATTTGCAAAAGCTCCCAACTTTGTTCTTCCCTTGAATTTTGAGTCCAACGATCCTTCCTTCTTTCATTCCTCAATCAATGTCTTGGCCAAATGCCTCTAAAACCTTAAGTTTTTTGGATTCTATTTCACCAAAGGATGAAGAGCATAATCCCTAAGCCCAATTTTTCCCTATAAATCATCCCCCTTTTCTTCCTGAAAGCTCTCAATTTATAGGAAAACATTTTCTCTCATGAGCCACAAGTGGCTTATTATTTTATTAATATGCCACTTATCCGTAAGTACCTAAAGTGGTAATGATATTATAGTTATAGACTTTTATAAGTCTAAATTTAGAATACACTACCTTAGTGGATTCATTTTAATAATATGCCACTCATCCTTGAGTAACTAAAGTAATAGTGGTATTACTTTTATAATATGCCACTAGCCCATAAGTGGTTTATTAGATTATTAATATAAGTTGCACTTAGTGGGATGCCCACTCATCTCCTTCAAAGATAATCTTCCAAGTAATAAAATAAAATCATATAGGAGGGTGAATAATAAAATATTTCTTTTTATTATTCTAAAAAGTTAGTGTCCCTCTTGGTCCAATAGGACTTTGACAAATCTTGTGAGTATTTGGCTGAGTTAAATTAGGTTAACTAAGCCTAATTCATTACACTTAGTAAAAGATACATCTTTGTTTACAATAATTTCTATTTAGTTTATGTTCTAAAGTGTATATTTTTCAAAACACCAAATATATAATCAACATTCAAAAAATTCTATAAATAACCAATACCCTTAGAATTTCATAAAACCAAGTATTAGTCTCATTATCATCAAGAATAAGGGTTCGATCAAGACGGTATGTGACAAGCCCATTGTGATCAACTCATCGCACTGATTGTTTTGATATATAACACCCATAGCTTTTTTTAAAAGTCAAAATTTTCTAAAAAATAAAATGGCTAAGGGATCTCCCTTTCATGGAGTTGATCCAAATGCGGTTGAAAACAAGACCTCCAAATTAGAGAGAGAATCAAGCTCCATAACCAATGAATATCTAGAAATTAGTCTAGAGGGCATACCTATCCCTGAATGGCATCCCAGGTTTTATCATAACACTAATACCATCCATAGGGGGTTAGACATTAGAGAAGTTCCTATTAAGGAAGGCACCCACAGGTCCTCTAGAAAACCTTCTTGACTTGAATACATTGATATAATTTTATGAAAAGAACAATCCATTTATTGAGGGGCCTAGAGTTTCAATGTCATAGGTTCACATCCCAAATTACTTTATATATCAATTGAAACATGAACATGGATATAAACCATGGCCTAGCCTAGATGAGCAAGCAACCTCATTTGATCAATTAGTTCACCCTTCTACTCCTCACAAAGAGTACTTCATACAAGCATGTTATGCCTTTGTGTAACCCAAATATACAGAGGTTACATCTAAGCCTGAATATCATTCATTCTTCATAGATGAGTAAGATGATCCAATTCATTCTCCTACTCCTCATGAAGAGTACTCAATGCAACCACATTGCATCTTTGCATCACTAGACTATACAAATCCCATTCATAAACCAAAATATCAGGTCAATTCAACCTTTCAATATTATGAAAAATAAGTAATAGATTCTACTAGGGGGAAAGCCACAATAAACCTATCCGTATTTCAAATAATAGGGTACATAGACCCCATACAATTGAGCAATGGGATCATACACATTAGGCACTTACACCAAATATTAATAGGTAACAACATACAAATCAACTACAGTTGGATCAAAAATAATTAAATCAACAATGGGTGGATCCACAATGAGCACACCTAAAAATGTTTTATCAATGAAATATACAACAAGGAAAGCAAAAGATACAACAAGAGAAATTGCAAAATTTATTTCATGAAGTGGTGCTTACACCTAGCACCTATAATTTGAAACAATGCATAAGGTGCCCAATAAAATCTTAAAATCTTCTCCCTTGGCCATGCTAAAATCATTTTCAACATCATAGGTCATTACCTGGTTATCATCAAGAACCTCATACTCCTGAATATGTGCTTTCATATTCAATACAATAATCCCTTTATGTTGAGAAACTTCCTTATAACATTATTTGGAGGTGCTTTATAATGGTATAATCATCTACCATGCCATAACATATACATATTTGAGCAATTAGCCAATGCATTTTTGGAATGTTTTGCCTTTAGCACTAAGAAAATGGTAAACTTGACTGACTTGTCTAGCCTTTGTCAATGTGATGATGAGGAAATCATGGAATATGGTAGAAAATGGAGAAATGTGATGTCAAAATTACCATTCACCATACCTGTAATAGAACTAACCCAAATGTTTACTAGAAGTTGTTCGAAGTGGATCTCACTCTTCTTACAATTATAATAGTATCAAACATTCGAGGAGGCCTTAGCACATACCAAGGTACTTGAGGACATCAAGGTCTAGGAGGGTGATATTCAACTCTACAAAAGGGAATAATCAAACAATAATATTAAAAGCGGTAACATGCAACAAACGGTGGCCCAGTCAATCAAGTTGTTTTGAGTATCTTCGAGGCCACACCATCGCAACTACTAGTCCAACATAATTACCATACGCAGCCTCCATTGGCTCAAAATTATATCTAATATAATCAAATACAAGGTCCAAAACATCGATAACCATGGAAATATACTCATTTATAGAGATATTAGCATCAATCTTCAATCGATTGTGTGAGGTACAAGCAATAAATATTCCTTAGATTTATCCATTGAAATATAATAAGCATAGATCAAAGGAGTATAGGGTAAATCTATACTATGTTTACCATCGACAAAGGGGTCATGACATCCAGATATGTTATCCCTTTAAACATTTAGTACGGTGTATGATCTAAATACAAGATCTTTAGATTGGCAACCCTCTTGCCATAAACAACCAACCAATAAGAGTCTTCCAAGACCCCTTACCCATACATGAAGCAAACACAAAATCTACCAATCAAGTCGAGCAACCTAATCAGGTGTATATCAATCCACCTCCCCAAGAGTTTTTGGGAATGATAAGTTTTGTAATTGTAGACACCAAAACAGCACCAATTCGATTATGTGACTACAAGCACTGACCGAATTGACATACATACCCCCTAGGGCAGCCTCCAGAGGTTAAATAGTGGTCCTAACCACTCCCAAATCATTTTTGGAAGGTCAGAGGTCAATTTGGCACCTTTTAAGCACTTTTCTCCCTATTCATCCCACCTTGGGATGATTAGAATCCTATTCGTCCCACCCCGAGACGATTAGCAGCAATCATCCCAGGGTGGGACGAGTAGCAGGTTTGACTGGAAAAAGTCAAACCTCGACAGATCCGCCACTTAACTGCACCTTCAGAGCATGCAATTGTGAGGAATGGTTTCAAATATGAGAGAGGGACTTCAGTCAAGCATGCCCTGATCATGGAGGCCTCATGCAAAGAGACTCTAAATCAGGGAGGAATCTTCTCTCCCCCAAAAAGGCATGACAAGCCAAGTGGCACCCTCGCATGCGCATTCAAAGGAGACCCCTGAGGTCTATAAAAGGGTGAGCATCCTCACCCCAATAAAGGAGGGCTGGAGCATTTGGAGCAATGGAGTGCTACCAAATTATACCCACAATCCCTTTTGCGCTTCTTACATCCCTAATTTCTCTTTTGGAAGAGAGGTTATCGGGTGAACGCTAAGAATGCAATCCTGACCCAAAACCCAAGCAATCAGCCACAATCCCACACCAAATTCATTGACACAACCCCCTAGGAGGTTTTGGACCCATCCCAAGTGGATTGGTATCAAAACCAGGCCCCAAACGGTGGGCATCCAGCCCCCGGGTGCCCCCCAAACTACTACAGTCCTAATCGTCCCACCCCAGAGCGATTATAAATCCATGAATTCTTTCTTCACTATTATTTTTGCATTATGTTCTATTTGGTTTACTTATGCTTTTGTTCAAGTTTCATGTTATTCTGACTTGATTTGACCTTGTTTTTATCGTTTTACGTGCTTACTAACATACAGGGAGTGCCTTCGGATACAGGACAATTTGGGCAGAATCTGCCAAATCTGACCTTCTAGGTCATCCCAAAATGCCCCCTTTTGTCTAACCCCAAGTTTGCAGGAATTTTGGAGGCCTCTGGATAGGACATTTGCAAGGTCACCTTTGCATGCTTTGTGATAGTCCTAATCGTCCCACCCCGGAGCGATTAGAAATATACATTAGATTTCTTTACTGTTTCTTTTGCATTCTATCATGTTTGATTCACTTATGCTGTTGTTCAAGTTTCACTACATTTTGACCTGTTTTGACCTTGTTTTTATCATTTTACGTGTTTACTAACATACAGGGAGTGCCTTTGGATACGGGACAATATGGGTAGAATCTGCCAAATATGACCTTTTGGGTCATCCCAAAATGCCCCTTTTTGTCTAACCCCAAGTTTTCAAGAATTTTGGAGGCCTCTGGATAGGACATTTGGAAGGTCACCTTTGCATGTTTTGTGACAGTCCTAATCGTCCCACCCCGGAGCGATTAGAAATCCATGCATGATTTCTCAATGTTCTTTTTGCAATGTGTCCCTGATGATGTTTTTATGCCTCTATAAAATTTTGGGTTCATTATGACATGTTTTGACCATCGTTTTTCTATTTTATATACTAACTAGTCGGAGGCCCTAGGGATTGCATGTTTTCCCTCTATCCGCATATGCTATTAACCGTTTGTTGTTTCTCTGTACGTAGGATCTCACCACTAGGAACACCGGAGGGGAAGAAAGGAACACATGAACACATGGACACAAGCGACGGCAACCTTTGGCCCGCCCATTTTGAATGTGAGGCACGCGAAAGACACTAGAAGCGTACCATCCGTTGATGTAACAAACTGTATCAAATGTTATGAGCCCTAAAGGGGGGACGTATTGTAACAAAATCGAAAGAAACATTAATAAAAGAGGCCCCACTTTGTCTTTTTTTGCTTACATCTCATCTATGCATCGTTTCCTTTGTGCATTGCTTTCTTGCATTCGTAGGACTTAGCATTTTTATATCAATTTCATTTGCACCATCTGGTCTGGCACGCCATCACCCCGCATTCATTGATTTCAGTGGTGATCATGGTGGGACCCTATCCCCTACTATTGGGATCAATTTTTTGATCAAAATTTTATGTTTTTCTTGCAGGTGTGTTAATCCTTAGGGCGCTAGACTGCTACTCGTGCCACCTTGTGACGAATACAGACTTGGAATTTGTGCCACCCCGGGATGAATACAAATTCGTCTCACCCTGGGATGAATACAGACCTACTATTCATCCCACCCTAGGATGATTAGCTCTCTATACATTTTTTGAGCAAAAACTCAGAGGCATCTGGTTTGGGTAGAGAAGAGGTAGGTTTTTTGAACATCCTCTATGTTTTTTTGTTTCTGTCTCTGTAATTTTTTGTTTTCTTTGCTTGCATAGGGAATTTTTCTGCATGTTTTCTTTCTTTTCACAAGTAAAAGGAACCACACACACCATGTAACAATATTAACATCAAGGAGTTGGTCATAAAACCCCAACACTTGATCAAGACCAATGGTGGATTTCATCACCACCTTGGCTTGGATTTTGCATACATAACCCTGATCGCGACTGTTGCTAGACGTAAATCCTGACGAAAGCTGACCAAGTGTAGCGGGGGTGATTCCTAGTGCATGAGGATAAGTCTTCTATGGTAGGTTTCAAAAATAGAGTGATTCCCCTTTCGTACCGCCTATGTTCCACGTATTGTTCTACTCTCGCGTACCAATAGTTTCCCTCACGTAAGGGCGGGTATATTGAGAGGTTTGGTATAACGGCCTGGAAGTGGTATATTGAAGGGGAGACCATTTTGGAGATATAAGAGCCCTCATCATGCATGAATAACAAAATTTTCTTTACACGGTTTGCACAACAAAAATCAAAACACATTGAACCAGATTTAGGACACACATTTAATCTGTAAATGAGATAATCATTTCTTTGTTTGTGTGGTCCCTTTTGTTTGGTGTAGCATAAAAAATCGTAAAGGAGATAAAAACATACATATCTTGTAGAGAACCACCACCATGGTGTATACCCGTAGCCAAGCCCAATCACGGGTAGAAGCTACAAAAAGTGTACAAGGAGGCACAAGTCACCTCCGTTATAGCCCCAAGGACTTGGTTATACCACCTTGGCAGCCTGACCCACAATGTGGTCCACACTATGCCACTACAAAAAATGACTATAGAGGCACCCCTTTGGGGGGCACTCCCATTCAACACAGACCCTTTCAAGAGGAGTACATACATGGGAAGGCTCCCTTAGATGCTCATTATGAGTGGCCACTACGCGATGAAGTGCTAGAGCAGCATAGGGTTCACAAGGAGGGACCACATGATTATATCATCCCCCTCTACCCCTCATTACTGTTAGAACTAATAGACCAAATCTAGAGCGCAAGGCTCTTCAGATAAGGTGAGCCAACTCCACCCGTCCCTTTCACATGTATGAAAGGGAGCACGAGGAAAACCATTACATTCCTCAAGAGCAATACACCGCATGGGAGCAATGCGCCTCCACACCTGCTAATTATCAAGATCACCTATTGAGGCCAGAACCTCAAGTGAATGCCGCTAACCTCGATAGAGGAAAGCGACCCATAGAGATCTCGGATCACCACGACCGAGATAGACATGTAGGGGAGGCATCTAGGCCTCCTAAACATAGGACGACGGAATAAATTGACTTGGCATTTGCCAAACATGCCACCCACCAAGCACAAATCACGTAGCTTAGGCAAGATCAGCAATAGTTAGAGCAACTGTATCATCTTAACAAAGAGCGCATTCAGCTCCAGATAGATGAGTTGCTCCAAAATACTATGCATGAGAGGATTCCAACCCCTCGCATGCATAGGACAAAAATTCATGAGAGGCACAACCCCTTAGTGCGAGACAGGTCTCCATGACCTTATCAAGTGTTGCCTCCAAGACCTTCGAGACCTGAAAGGGAGGCCACCCCTAGAACCAATGATGGGTGCCTTCCTCGAGCACCCGTCCATGTTTATAGGTCACACCCAAAAACTCCTCAGGAAGCCTATGAGGAATTTGAGCAAGAAGAAGAGCGGGCTGAAACACCCTACCAAGGTAGGGGGCGCTAACCGGATACCCCTCCATAGGCCTCAAGTTCCTCACAATGCACAATGGGAACAAACCAAAGAAGAGGAAATCAAATCCTCTGATGCATACAAAGCACTGTTAGAACGCTTAGAGTCTATGGAGACCAAGACTTCAGGGCCCCAAAAGCCCACCTTATGCCAGCTCCGCAGTCACCCTGTGCATCCTTCAGTTTCGGCACCCCCATACCCCGACCACTTCAAAATGCCTCAATTGGCAATTTTTAGAGGGGATGAGGATGCCCAAGAACACGTGACAAGGTTCCTGAGTCAATGCTTTGGCATCCAGGACAATGATGCATTGCTTCTAAGAATGTTTATAACCACGTTCGTAGGTCCTACCTCGGATTGGTTTACCCAGTTGCCGAAGCATAGCATCAACAACCTAGATCAGCTAGTGGACGCGTTCCTTGAATGTTTTGCCTTTAACACCAAGAAGAAGGCATCCTTAAGCGACCTAGCTAGCCTTAAGTAGTATGATGATGAGACCATAGCCGCTTATGGGAATCGGTGGAGGACATTGCTTTCAAAGCTACCCTACCTCCCTCCTATGGCCAACATGACTCAAATGTTTTCAAAGAGTTGCATAAGGTCGATCTCCATGCTATTGCAACTACAGTAATATGCCACCCTAGAAGAAGCCCTGGTGCAAGCTAGGATAATTGAGGAGATCAAAATTCAAGATGGCGATATTTCCAAGCCATGCAAGGAGGAATGGACCAAAAATACCAAAAATGGGCCCACGCAACCGAAACCCGCTATGGTCAATCAAGTTGCCATAACTATACCACCACCTGCACAAATGACACAGCCTCCAAAGGCTAATTATTAGGTAGTTCCTCTTGCTAACTATGAGAAGGAAAACCACAAACAAGAGCAAAATCAGCAATGTCACCCTAAGCGACAATTCACACAATTCACGTAGTCTAGAGACTCCTTGTTTGACCGCTTGTTCACGGTAAACTTGATAAACTTGCCAGAAATTCAACCCATAGACCCCAACGCGCCAAAACCCAAGGGCTATAGGGAAGATTTATATTGTAGATTCCATTGGCAGAAAGGCCATGACATCTTCAGTTGTTATAAATTCAAAAACTTGGTACAAGACTTGATAGACAACAAAACGCTCGTGGTGGATAATCTCGTAGCACTGAGCAACCAACAGATGGACGTCTTCAAAGACCCCTTGCCTGCCCATGATGCACAGGAAAAAACTATACAAGTGAATGAGGTAACACAAAACTACCCCATGCAAGGGTACGTAGGGATGATAAGCATCGTGACATGGAACAAAAGATACCCAAACACGGCTGCACCCGCTGCAGCTACAGGAGATGTTCCATCAATGTCACAACCCCCACAACACCCTACACAACCTCCCCCACCTAGACCAGTGGCCATGATTTAGACTAAACTTACTCAAAGTTTAAGGACCACGTCGGCTAGGCTCTCCATCTATGAGCTCATCCAACAATCACTGCCCCATCGGGAGGCTCTGATGGAGATACTCAAAGCCATTGAGCTACAGCCCCAAGAACCCAATTCTTTCAACAACTTTGTGGGACATGTGAGACAATGCATAGAACCAGTCATAACCTTTAGAGAAGATGAACTAAAATCGATGACTGGTGATATGGTGGATCCACCCCTACACGTCATTGCATGGGTCAACGAGATTCCATTCAAGAGGGTGTTGGTGGACACTGGCTCGTCCAACAATATAATCACAATGGCGGCATTAAAACACCTTAAGCTACCAACATCTCATATTGTGGCCTCCACCTATACTCTTCGAGCATTCAATGACGTGTTATGCTCGACGGTTGGCACAATTGTCCTACCCATCCAAGTGGGACAAAATACTATTCCTACGTTGTGTCACATCCTCGAGGGTGAGATGGCCTAAAATATCTTGCTAGGTCGGCCTTGGATCAGGGACATGAAGTGTGTCCCTTCGATAGCCCATCAATGCCTCAAGTACACATATGAAGGGAAAGTACATGTAGTCCCAACAGACTTAGAGCCCTTCAAGTTTTGCAATGTGGTATAGCTAATGCCACAATCGACCCTCCCATCGACACATTTGGACTTTCAATTGAATTCGTCCACTCAAGGTCCGATTCTGCCTACATCCCCACTATTGAGTCCCTCAAGTAACCGACCTGGCCCATCTTCATCATTTGTCCCTTCACCAACAATGCCACCTATGGTGGCCACATCGAAGGACAATGGGAAGAAGCCCCTAGAGGAGGTGTCGCCATCAGTCTCAACAATATCTATCGAAGAGGTGCCCAACCGAATGGAATTCAAGA
Organism: Wollemia nobilis; assembly: GCA_028583015.1. NCBI lineage: Eukaryota > Viridiplantae > Streptophyta > Pinopsida > Araucariales > Araucariaceae > Wollemia > Wollemia nobilis. The sequence continues at coordinate 1,810,671 of JAQPPZ010016363.1, read as the reverse complement.
CACCTGGTTCACCCAACATGGAGTGGACTCAGGAAGAACTCCCATTCCCTCCCCCTCAACCGCCAACGATTACCATTGAGATGGCCAATACGGGCCTAGGGGAGTACCTAGTGCGAAACATAGTGGCAACACCCACACTCGAATCCATGCAAGACATGGGGAGACCTCGCCTCCCCATCGACACTATCTTCCCTTTAGGTTACCCACCAAATCAGACCAACTTTGTATATGGGGGCCTCGACAACGACATTGAACCTTACCTACAAGAGGAAGAGGACGAAGAGCCATTTGCTGAGAACGTCGACTATCTGTCCAACCCAAAATTTGCCTTGAAATACCTTGGCCAATGTAATTGGCATGGATATGGATTGGGCAGATACGAACAAGGAATGCATGTTCTTTGTCAACCAAGATATCAGATGCCATATGACAAATCAGGAGTAGGGTTCAACCACCCTTTGCCCCTTGACATTTTGGTAGAAACCATGCAAGGCTTAGGTCTAGGCAATAGGGATGGGTTGGCACAAGATCCATATGCCAATTCCAACACAACATACACAATGGGGGACTATCTCCCATGGTTAACAACAAACCTTGTTGACCTCAACAACTCCTTCCCTTCGATCGAGAAAGGGGAAATTTCAAGAACTTACCTCCAAGAGGGATATAGACAAGGTCAAGGAGGATCTTCTAAAGATGAGTCAGAATATGAGGTAGCACCTTGGGACCCTTTCGAGTTCGATAGTAATCACTCGCAAGTGACACCCATAGACGACTATCAGGAGAACTTCATGACAATGTTCCCCTTGAATGCTCCAATCGAGCAATTTCCACCTCAAGAGAATCTGGTCCTCCCGTAGAGAGCGAAACAACCTAGAAGGGACCAAATCAACATGCTCAAACAAAATGAGCCTCCCATGCCGGCCATAAGGCCAAGTGATCAAGAAACGCCTAGTGGGAGGCTATACCAACAAGAAGAGCACATAGCTGTTGGAGCTAATGAAGGCCTATGGATCTCCGATAGCGATTATGAGGATGAGGTTGAGATGGCATATCTCAATCATATGAGGCAACAAGAGTACCCTGTAGACATCGATGGTATGTTCGAGCATCTAAACATGGGGCCAAGGCATAGGTGGCATTTAAATCAAGAATAGTTAAACCAAGTGCTTCATCCACCACTTCAGGCATACAGAGAGCACCTCCCACCTAGAGACCCTATGGAGCCACCAGTGCCAAGGATAGACCCTGTCCTTCTATCCACACATAGGGCCGATCCTTTTGTGCCAGTACCCACAGAGCCAGATCTGGGGCCTAAGGATCACCAAGGATGTTCGTATCAACACCCGCACGGTAATGAAGACCAAATTCATTCCATAAACATGATCTCCATTGATTTAATTGCCCCCATCCATAACCCAACCGATCCAACATGACCATTGTATCTAGACCTAGATGCCATAGCCTAGGATCGTGCTGACTCACCACCATCCCCATAAGAGTACTGGCCTTACGGTGGGATGTTCCATTTTGCCCCAGGATAGACTCGGGATATCTTCCATGCTGAAGAGGAACCCGACATTCCTAACGTAGATCTAAATTTAGCGAATGATATCCACCTGATCCCAACTCCACACCAGTTGGAGGATGGATCCCACATGTCAGTCGAAGAGACGATTGACGTAGACATCGGCTCTGATCCAATGAATCCACAAGTCATCAAGCTAGGGGTAAGTCTATCCCCCAAAGAGCAAGCCAAGTACATTTCCCTTCTCAAAGAGAAGAAGGAGGTTTTTGCATGGTCCTACAAAGACATGTCGGGGCTAGACCCGCAGCTAGTCACGCATAATCTGATGCTTGATCCGACAATCAAGCCAGTCAAGCAAAAAGCTACGTAAGATGCACCCAATAGTGGCCTTAATGGTCAAAGATGAGCTACAAAAGTTGTTGGATGCATAATTTTTCATCTGCGTGGATTACCCACCATGGTTGTCCAACATGGTACCCATCAAAAAGCTTGATGGGAGGATTCGCATATGCACTAAATTTTAGAGATTTAAACAAAGCGAGTCCCAAGGATGATTTCCCCTTGCCTAGCATCGATGCATTGGTAGATGCTACATCAGGCCACAAAATGCTTTCCCTCATGGATGGTTTCTCGGGATACAACCAGATTCGTATCAATCTCGATGATCAACTAAAAATGGCGTTCACGATGCCTTGGGGGACATTTTTTTATAAGGTCATGCCCTTTGGCCTTAAAAATGCTGGTGCCACCTACCAACGCGCTATGACATACATCTTCCATGATCACATGCATAAAAATTTGGAAGATTATATGGATGATTTGTTGGCCAAATCTCTTTTGCGCCAAAATCATCTCGATGACCTACGCAAGATCCTTGATCGCCTCATCGAACACAAAGTTAGGCTAAACCCCAAGAAGTGCGTATTTGGCATCACATCTGGAAAACTCTTGGGTTTCATAGTCTCAAAATGAGGCATCGAGGTAGATCCAAATAAATTCAAGGCAATCCTTGAAATGCTTCCCCCAACCACCATCAAGCAGCTAAGAAGCTTGCAGGGTAAGGTCGCATCAATCAAGCACTTCATAGCGCAGCTATCTGACAAGTGCCGACCCATGAATAAATTATTACACAAGGGGGTAGCATTTCATTGGGATGATGAGTGCCAGTCAGCCTTCAATGACATCAAACAATACTTGGCTTCACCACTAGTATTGGCACCACCTAGACCAGGAGTGTCGTTCTATTTATACATCTCAGCTATTGAGGTGGCACTGGGCGCCATGCTAGCCCAAAAAAATGAATTACATAAAGAACAAGCTAATTACTATCTTAGCCGCACCCTGGTCAGTTATGAACTTAACTATGCATACATTGAGAAGTTATGCTTGGCAGTGGTATTTACCACCAAAAAGCTATGCCATTACATGCTAAGAAATATGATGTATGTTGTGTCTAAGGAGAATCCATTGCGATACATGATGAGTCATACTTATCACAGTAGCCGCACGGTGAAATGGATCATGTTGTTGATGGAGTTTGACATCGAATTCATTGGATAAAAGTCCATAAAAGGTCAAGTCATCATCGATCAACTAGTAGAGGCTCCTCTCGAAGATGATCAACCTCTGACCATAGAGCTACTCGATGATGGGGTCTTCCATGTCTCAGAATCACCAGATTCTGATGATCCTGAGTCATAGGCCGACATAACCCTATTTTTTGATGGTTCTAAATATGAGCAAGGAGGTGGCACAGGAATTGTATTCTTCATATGGCAAATGGCTCCAATGCCTTTATCATTTAAACTTTATTTCTTGTGCACCAATAATAATGCTAAATACAAATCCTTTCTCATAGGTCTTCAGAAAACCATCACCATGAACATCAAATGCTTGAATATCTTTGGTGATTCATTGTTAATTGTCAACCAAGTGAATGGGGTATTCCAATGCAAATTCCTAGTTCTGCAAGCTTACAAAGCCCTTGTGGATAAATTCTTAGCAAATCTTGAATGGTATGACATCGAGGCACTCCCTCGATCATCAAATCATTTTGCATATACTATGGCCTCCTTGGGGTCACTAATACCACAAGACATTTTTTGTGATATGACAACCATTCAAGTCAAAACATTATCGCAATCCATGATGGAGTGTGCAAGCTCTAACCTAACGCCAAGAATCCACCTGATCCAAATTGAACCGTATTAGGATAGGTTCTCTCGAATCCATGATAGTCTAAATCATGCCAACTAGGGGTCCTTGTTCTCCTCGACCCCTCTTAATAGCAACACAACGCTATTATTACAAGTTCTTTCTCGCTCAGCTTTTTCTAGGGATGAGCTTCAAGAGGGATTGGTTGTTCATACCATCGAGGTTTATGATCAGGAGGATTGGTACACACCCATAAGAGACTATCTCAAGTTAGGTAGCCTCCCACTTGGATTGATGCATGCTGCAAAAATATCATTTAAACAGAAAGCGACAAAACATGTCTTGCTAGGAGACATTTTGTACCGTCAAAGCTATGAAGGAATCCTCCTTTGTTTCTTGGATGAACAAGAGTCCACTTGGGCGATCACCCAAGCGCACGATGGTACATGTGATGGTCACTTCAGCGGCATGGCCATCGCCAAGCACATTCTTTGCATGGGCTATTATTGGCCATATTTAGAGCGAGATTGTTGTGCATATGTGAGGAAGTGTGTGAAGTGTCAATACCATGCTAATTTGACACACGTACCTTATTAGGCCTTATAGCCGATCCAATCGGCTTGGCCATTCTTGCAGTGGGGCTTAGATCTCATTAGAAAGATCTCCCCTGCATCTTTAGGCCATCACACGTTCATCATAATAGCCACATAGTACTTCACCAAGTGGGTGGAAGCAGTTTTGCTTACCTCTACGACTAGGACCCGCATTGCGGAGTTCATTTTACATAACATCATATGTCGTTTTGGTATTCCATCCAAGATCATCTCGAATAATGGCACGTATTTCAAGAACAAAGATGTGCATTCTTTGACAACAAAGTACAAAATTCAGCATAGTTTTTTGACACCCTATTATCTACAGGAAAATGGGCAAGTAAAGGCATCAAATAAAATGCTAGTCACCATCCTTAAAAATATAGTTGCAGATAGTCATAAGGATTGGCACATTCAAATACCACTTGCTCTTTGGGATTAACGCACTAGAATTCGGACACCCACTAGGGCAACTCCATTTTCTTTGGTGTATGGATCTGAGGTAGTCATGCCTCTCGAGTTGGAAATACCTTCCCTGCACATATCAATGCAAGATTTCATCGATGATGACACGGAGTGGTAGGCTCGGTTAGACCAGCTTACGTTGCTTGACGAATGACATTTCAATGCTCTCGAGCATATACGTATCTACCAAGAGCGACTTAAGAAAGCATATAACATGAAAGTTCACCTAAGAGACTTTCAGGTTGGTGACCTAGTCTTAAAAAAGAACCAAAAAAATTCTAACTTTACACCCCATTTAAGGGACAAGTTCACAGCCAACTGGTTAGGTCCCTATGTAATCGATAATCAAATAAGAATTGGAACATACCAGCTCGCCTCTCTTGATGGAATCAAGGAACTAGAACCCTTGAACATCAATCATTTGAGGCCATTCCACATTTAAAAGAGCCATGGCCCATTCCACATTTAAAAGATCCATGGCCCACCCCAAAATCTCCAAGGATTCCCTCAATCGCTTGGTCAACCCCAAAATGTCCTAAAGGTATCCATAAACCCTTTGGTCAAACCAAAAGCTCCAAGGATTCCCTCAATCACTTGGTCAACCCCAAAATGCCCCAAAGGTATCCATAAACCCTTTGGTCAAACCAAAAGCCCCAAGGATTCCCGTAATCGCTTGGTCAACCTCAAACACCCCAAAGGTATCCATAAACCCTTTGGTCAAACCAAAATCCCCAAGGATTCCCGTAGTCACTTGGTCAACCTCGAATGCCCCAAAGGTATCCATAAACCCTTTTGTTAAACCAAAAGCCCCAAGGATTCTCGTAATCGCTTGGTCAACCTAAAATGCCCCAAAGGTACCCATAACCCCTTTGGTCAAACCAAAATCTCCAAGGATTCCCTCAATCACTTGGTCAACCCCAAAATGACCCAAAGGTATCCATAAACCCTTTGGTCAAACCAAAAGCCCCAAGGATTCCTGTAATCACTTGGTCAACCTCAAATGCCCCAAAGGTATCCATAAACCCTTTGGTCAAACCAAAAGCCCCAAGGATTCCCGCAATCATTTGGTCAACCCTAAAATGCCCCAAAGGTATCCATAAACCCTTTGGTCAAAACAAAAGCCCCAAGGATTCCCGCAATCGCTTGGTCAACCTAAAACGCCCCAAAGGTACCCATAAACCCTTTGGTCAAACCAAAAGCTCCAAGGGTTCCCACAATCTCTTGGTCAAAAATGAATATTCAAAAAACAAAAAAAAACAACAGATTTTCAAAAATAACAAAAAATTGCATCACTTTCATTCCATTCTCAAAAATCAAAACACAAAAAAGAAAAGAAAAACTGCATTAGGCATCACATTCATACATTACATATTTGTTGGTCATACATGTTAAAAGCACCATAGACTGTAACTACTCGGCACTGCCATAATTTTCCATATTCATCCATTTTGAAAATAATCCATCATAGAATAACGCCATGTGCATTTTTGCCATAGCATAGCCAACTATCTTCTAATGTGTATAAGGTTTTCGTCATTCAACTGTCTTTAGATTTCTAGTCAAATGCTATACAAAGTCAGACCGATTTTTATAAGGTAGAGTTTTACTTGGATCAAGCCTTGTTACATAGCATCCCAACACAAGCTTAAAACACATAAAAATTCCCAAGTTGTGTAAACGCAAGATGAAACCTACAAAGCAGTCTAGGATACCATATGTGAAATGTTATCCTGCTCATCCCCTTGTGCAAATGGTTCAAGAACGTTGAGAATTGAAAAAAGGACAAGCTCTTCCCTATCCAATTCCCCACAATAAATAGTGGTTTTCACCACTTTCAAAAATCCACAAGAAACCTTTGATCCCAAAAGTCATAAGGATTCGTACTACACGCCCCTGAAAAGGATGGGTAGTCATCCCCAAGGCCTAAAATATCAATGCCATTCATAAGCCAAATTCCCAACCACCTTTGATTCCCAATGTCATAAGGATTCGTACTACATGTCCCTGACTAGGATGGGTAGTCATCCCCAAGGCCAAAAGGATCAATGCCATTCACAAGCCAAAAACCCATGCACTCAACTTCAAAAAATAATAACAATGGTTATCACCACTACTTAAACCCCTTGCTCAAGAAAAGAAAAATAAACAATGATTTTCATCACTATGTATGAGAGCAAGTATCCCAACAAGTTGAGCAATCGAAATACTCCTAAGCTTGAATCCCTGAAATTCTTAGCATTTGAAAAACCATTTAGGTGATCCTCATTACGGATTTGGTGGATAGCCTACCTGGCAATGGTGGTATCCTAAACGCATGACGATATGTCTATCACATTAGATTTGCATGTGTGTAGACCAATGTTTGCATGTGGATGAGCTAGCTTATGGTATCCTAGATTGCCCCATGGATTAATATTACTAAATACAACAAAGGAGTTACTGAAGCTAATTAGGTAATCCTCAGTACAGGTTTGGTGGATAGCCTACCTGGAACTGGCAGTATCCTTATGAATACCACATAAACTAACTCAATCGTACACACAAGGATGTGAAATAACTTGGTCAAACTCAAGTTTGATTCATACCTTGTTCAAAAGTCTTGTAAGATAACGTATAGTCTCGATTAATTAGTTAAAACATCTGACTCTCAAAAAAACCTTAACTACATTCTGTTGTGGCTAATCCACAACACACCCCAAAATTGGGGACCCACCTTTTTTTTGCAGGCTTGCAGAAGAAATCCCGGTGACCCAGATGCTAAAAATGAAGAAAAAGAAAAAAATGCCTAAGTGTTAAAAGTGTCGCGAAATCGCGACCTGTCGCGCCATCGCTGCCGAAAAATAGAAAAACGTCGCGATATCGCGACATGTCGCTCCGTCGCTGAAAAAGAATGAAAAACGTCACGATATCGCGACATGTCGCTGGCAAAAATGAAAAGGTGTCGCGAAATCGTGACATGTCGCTGGCAAAAATGAAAAGGTGTCGTGAAATCGTGACATGTCGGAAAAATGAAAAGGTGTCACGAAATCGCGACATGTCGCTCCATCGCGGCCAGGTAGGAGAGAGAAAGGCAAACATGAAAATTGTCACGATATCGCGACATGTCGCGTCATCGCTGCCGAAAAATAGAAAGTGTCACGAAATCGCGACAGGTTGCTCCGTCGCGGCCAAAACAGGAAAAGTGTCACGAAATCGCGACATGTTGCTCCGTCGCTGCCGAAATTGAAAAAACGTCGCGATATCGCGACATGTTGCTCCGTCGCTGCCAGAATGAAAAAGTGTCACGAAATCGCGACGTGTTGCTGCAGAAGTTGTATGGATGAAAATAGCGTAGCGATTTCGCGACATGTTGCTCCGTCGCGGCAAAAAGAGGAGAGAGAAAATGAAGACGAAAAAGTGTCACGAAATCGTGACATGTTGCTCTGTCGCGGCCCAGGCAGGAGAGAGAAAGGCAAAATGGAAAGGCGTAGCGATATCGCGACGCGTCGCAAAATCATGGGTCAAATTGGTCAAAGGGCACAAAGCGGAAAAACGTCGCGATATCGCGACATAAAGAGGTCAAAGAGCACGAAGCAAGAAAACGTCGCGATATCGCGACAGGAACCAGTCAAACAGGGCAAAGGGCCAAAATGGTCGCGAAATCGTGACAGGATCAACCAGAAAGCATAATGCGTAGAAATGGTCATGAAATCGTGACAGAAAGCAAAAAGGGGAATGAAGCGAAAAGGCGTCGTGAAATCGTGACAGGTCGCAGTTTCGCGGCTCCGAAGCAGTGAAGTAGTACGGATGGAGGCAGCGTAGCGATTTCACGATGAAAAATTGGCAAGTGTATGAAAATGGAAAATGGTAGCGAAATCGCGACAGCATTGAGCGCAAAGGAGTGCAGAGTCAAAACGGTAGCGAAATCGTGATAGTTTGCGATGAGAAGGCCCGAAACAGAAAACGGTAGCGAAATCATGATAGTTTGCGGAAAGAAGGTCCGAAAGAGAAAATGGTCACGATTTCGCGACAAGAAGCGGTCGAAGACGTACGGACGAGGAAAGTGTCGCGATTTCGCGACATGTCGCGTTTTCGCGGCCAGGAAGGTGAACAGGCTGCATGCTGTTTTTGTCACGATTCTCACAGGAAAACGTTACAGAAGGCATGGAAAACGTAGGACACGTGGCATACAAGTGTCGAAATTGCAGAAGCGTTACATGCAGTGGCAGATTTCGAGCGTTTCAGAATCGAGCATGAAGTAAAAGCATCGAAAAGGCAAGAATTTGAAAAGGCGCATTCTGGGAGATGAAACGAAGAGACGCAGGGAGAATCGGAGAGCCGCGCCAGACAGTATAAAGCCAGAAGTGCAGATTGAAGATAGGGTTGGAAATTGCTGCTTGCAGAGTTGCAGAGACAAGGGCTTCATGCCATTCTGGGCCTGCACTTGGGCAATTTCCTTCATTTGTTCCGGATTTGTAAAACCTGGAACATTCTGTAATTGTAATTGATACATCATTTTAATGCAGAAATACAGAGTGTTGGCATTTCATTGATGAGAAAGAAGGAGTCTTTTTTGCATGCATGATTCAATGTGTTATCTTTCCCTTTCAGATTTCTAGGCTTATAGGTGAAGTTGAATGCAAGTGTTCTTGGTTGCTTCATGCGAATGCCTAAATCTGAAACTACAATAGAAACCCTAGAAACCCGCACTTGGCTTATCTGAATTGTGCGAATTTGCAGGTTCAGTAGGTTGGGTTGCATGCAGAAACCTCATTGTCTTCGGTTTTATCAATCAAGATGGCAGTACTCTGGACGTAGCTTAGTTGCATATTCATTTGCATTGATTTTTATTTTTAAACCCTTATTTATTTTCTGTATTTTAATTACAGTCATTTAAATAAATAATTGAAAACCCATCAAAGCTCGTAGTCCATTACAAATCCAAATTAAAGTGAACTACAAGTGCCCCTTGTTAACATCCACTTGCAACCCTAAGGTATTCCCCGCATTTACAGTGAGCAGCATCATTGGTGTTTTAGAATCAACATAAGAGGAACCTTGGAGAAATTACTTTCTTTGCAAGCAGAGGATTTTGGGACTCAGATCCTACCGGAGAGTGTGCTTTCACAATTGGGTGAAAACACCACTCAACAGATTGGCGCTAGAAGGAGGGCATGAATCGGTTTACTTTATTTTGGTTTTCATACATGAATAATATCTTTTGATTTAATTTTGAAATATTTTCTCACAAACAGCTAAACTACAGCTTTTGCTTTCTTTTGTTGCAGGTTTTCGTTGAAATAATCGAGGGTTTCATCAGGCAGGATGGACCCACCGCGTCGTATTGCAACCAGGTCCCAAACAACCGGGGAAACCATTTTTCATGACCTTACTGGTACTCCCAAGAGTAAAGCCAAGCAAGTCGTAAGCTCACCAACTACAAAAGACCTATTTTCTCCAGGAACATCGAGTGGATCTACGCCCGTAATATCAGTTGCCACTAGTGTTCCTATTGTCAGTAATATTTCTACTGCTATTGTAGGTTTGTCTTCATCAATTTTGAGTCAAATGGCTCAAGCTCCAGCAGCTCCTTGGTATGGAGCTAATAATACTCCTTTGAACATTGCTGGGGATATCCATGAAATCCCCAAGAACATTGAAATATTTCTGCCTAAATACAAGCCAGATGGCCTAAGAACAACAGAAGAACATATCCAAGCCTATAGGGATGTTTTAATTAGGCCGCAAGTTCAATATGAAGATGTGGCCTCGCAGACTTTTCCCCATGAGCTTAGATCCAATAGCATATGAATGGTATATATGCTTGCCAACCGGTTCAATCACCTCTTGGACACAAATGGAAAATGCCTTTGTCAATCAATTTAGGTCACCCTTAGATCCCGCAACTATTTACAATCAGTTTATTACATGCAAAAGGGGCCAAGGGGAACCGATCAGAATGTTTAATCAGAGATTCCAAAAGTGCTATAATAGAGCAATTAGGCACTTTGCCATCGATCCCGCAGTGGCTTTGCAGATATATTTTGGGGCATTGGACCCCATGACAGCCATGTTTGCGAGACGTAATCCTCAAGTCACCACGCTGGCTTTAGCCTATAACGAAGCCATGACTATCGAGCAGCAAATGACGCCACAGGGCTACGGGTTTACCCAGATGCCTGTGATGGGACAGTATGCTCCATATGGTCAAGCTCCCCAGGCAAATCAACTCATGGCACCACAAATGCCAAGCATGAATGCCTTTCCATATCAGCAGCCGTATCCACCAGCACCCGCGTATGCGCCCATTCCAATCCAACCAATCACATCCATTCCACCTGTCCCTGCATTTTTGCAGAACAGTCAATCAACTATGCAAGGAACTAGCCAAGTCAATCCTCAAGCCATAGTTCCTTTTCCAAATCCAACCCCAATTCAAAGTGTCAATCCATACGGGAATCAAGACCCAAATGTTGAATCAAGACCCCATCAATTATGTGAATCCAACGGGGGTTAACAACAATGTGATTCCACCAAAGGAGATTTATTCGAAGTCGAAGAGCTCAAGAAATTAGTTCATAAACTGAGCAATGACAGGGTTCAACAGCAGAAGTATGAGTCCCATGCCCCTCACCCAAATCAAAATTTTAACAATAGAGGGAGGCACTGGAACACCAAGCCAAACAATGGGGGAGTACCCGCTCCCATTGCTAATCAATTAGATACTTCTGCAGGACCTAGCCAATCCAATTCTCTTTTGAATCTTTCAGATTTGGCATGGGAAAGGGGGTGCAGGTTGCACAACACGAAAGAACACAATGAGAGGAATTGTCCTGAAATTGCGAGATACACTCATTGTCTTCAGGCACAAGTTGATGATTTGGAACTGGTATCAAATGAGGATCCATCACAACATCAAGATGATAATATTATGGTGATGGAAACTGTATATCATCAAGAAGGTGAGAGTGAGGAAGAAGAAGACGAAATTTTGGAACAGGAGGTGCAAGCTTTTCGAGATTTTAGGAAGGGGAATCATGGATACCATTTGAGAAGTAAATCTAAAACCCCTAAAACTTCATCAACACCTCCAAACAACTCTGTTCTTCCTCCCGATACTAAGGCAAATAATAATCCTCCCCCTCCACTCAGAAGAGAAATGTCTAATGATGTGCAGAAAATAGTCAAATTCGAAAAGCCAAACTATGACATAGTGGAGGATCTAAAGAAGTCCAAATCTAGCCTTTCGTTCTTGGACGCAGCTAGATTGCCAGGCCAAAAGGAGGCATTGATAAAAGCGTTGAACTCACCTGATCAAACGTGGAAAGGAAAAGGAGTTGAATCCCATCTCATTTTGCGAAAGGAGAGAAGGGATGTCCCGCCATTCTTACTGACTCTAAGAATTGCGGGTAAGAATTTGCATAACTGTTTGGTGGACACAGGTGCCACGAGCAACCTCATGCCTGCAAAAATATGTAAGATGCTAGGCCTGCAACCTGTTTCATCCAAATGTACAGTCCTGCAACTGGACAGATCAGAGGTAAATGTAGTGGGGACTCTATATGATGTCAAGATTCAATTGAACTCTGAACCCAGGGTTCAGCAGGTTGTGGACATTCTGGTGGTTAATATCCCAAGTAGGTATGGAATGTTACTTGCGAGGGATTGGATGAAAACTCTAAATGGCTATTTTTCAACAGATTGCTCACATATGTGGCTACCATGGAAGGGAATTGCAAACCAAATCAGAGTGGAAAATGAACCGAGGCTTAAGGATATTATAACAGATTTTAACAAGCCGAATGAAGTTCAATTTTTTGAGCCAGAACTAGGAGTTTATGCACTTGATGTTGAGGAAGCAGCTGAAGAGCCTAAGGAGGAGGCACATCTTGGTAGCTCTTCTGATGAAGATGATTTCACGTGGTTGCTCAGGTTCGATGGATCAAAATCTAGACAGGGAGCAGGAGCTGGAGTCGAGCTCACTGGCCCCGGAGGTAAACCATTATTAGCCCCTACAGATTGCAATTTCCTTGCACGAACAATGTGGCAGAATACGAAGCATTGATCTTTGGTTTACGTCTAGCATTGAGCAAACATGTTAAATGCTTGAAGGTTTTGGGAGATTCTGAGTTGGTAGTCAAGCAAATCAAAGGACAGTATACATGCCATGACGTAAGGTCGAGCCTTTATAGAACTAGGGTTATGGACCTCATTGAGGAATTCGACGCATTCAATATAGCCCTTATTTCCAGGAAAGGAAATCGAATAGCAGACTCTCTTGCAATCGTCGCGGGCATGTTAAACCCGGTTGATATAAAAAGATGTAAAAAGTTTTCTATTGAACTGGTTCCTTGTCCATCAATACCCGATAATGTAAAGAATTTCCAGGTTTTTGAAAGTGACAGACATATTTTCAAATTTGTCACGAACTCGGGTATTTTTGAAAATCAGGTGATTGATGAGGAGCAAAGGTGGCAGGATGAAACAGAAAATGAAATAGAAACTGCGTATCAATCCAACAAAATTCCTAAAGACGTGGTTTCATTGGAAAAGATGTTCGACATGGGATGCAAGACCAAGAAAGGAAAAAGAGTCCCACTCCCTAAAGATGCATGTGATTCAATTAATCTAGGGAGTGCAGACAATCCAAAGGAGGTGTACATAGCAAAGGCATGTAGAGAGGAAGAAAGGAGCAATATAATGCAGGCATTGAAACATTACATAGATTGTATTGCTTGGAACTACAATGAGTTGAAGACATACAACCAAAACATTATCACACATACCATCCCTTTGAAGCCAGACTCCAAGCCTTTTAGGCAAAGACAGCGAGTTGTTAACCCGCTATTGGAGCCTTTGATCGAAAAGGAGGTTAAAATATTATTGGAAGCGAAAATCATTTTTCCTGTTAGGCACTCAACCTGGGTGGCTAACCTCGTTCCAGTGAGAAAAAGAGTGGAGAGATTAGGCTGTGCATAGATTTTCGAAATCTTAATAAAGCCTCTCAAAAAGATAATTATCCACTGCCATCAATCGATGAAATTCTACAAATGGTAAATGGATCTGAAATGATGTCCTTTCTCGATGGGTATTCTGGGTACAACCAGATTCTTATACATCCAGATGACAGGATGAAAACAACCTTCACTACCAAGTGGGGGACATTTGCATATAAGAGAATGTCGTTCGGACTATTAAATGCTGGTGCAACTTTTCAACGCGCCATGGACTATGCATTCAAGGGGCTCATAGGCAAATGCATCATCGTGTATGTGGATGATATCCCAGTTTTCTCGAAGAAGAGAGAGGACCATGTCAAAGATTTAAAGAAAGTGCTTCAAAGATGCAGAGAACATGGAATTTCCTTAAATCCCAAAAAGTGCATTTTTGGAGTAACAGAAGGAAAGTTGTTGGGTCACATTATTTCAAAAGAGGGCATATCCATCGACCCAGAAAGGATACAAGCTATCCAAAACCTACCTCTCCCGAGTAGTAAAAAAGAATTGAGATCTTTCTTTGGGCAGGTTAATTTTGTGAGGAAGTTTATCTCTAGCTTTGCTGAGATAGCCAAACCTCTGAACAAGATGCTCAAGAAAGATGTGGATGTAAAATGGAACGAGGAAAGTAGAGTGGCCTTCCAGAACATCAAAGATGCCATTTCCAGAGCCCCTGTCCTTATAAGCCCAGACTACTCCAAGCCTTTTTATATTTATGCTTTTGCATCAGAACACTCCTTCGCGAGTGTCTTAACCCAAAAAGGCGAGGATAGTGCCGAAAAACCCATAGCATTTTTAAGTGCCCCCCTGAAAGATGCTCAATTAAGGTATTCGATCCTTGATAAGCAAATGTACGCACTTTTTAAAACGGTGAAAAAATTTAGGCACTACATTGTACACAAGCAGAGTTATTGCCATCGTGCCCGACTCTGTTGTCAAGACGATGTTTTTACAAAATGAACTAGGTGAGAAGAGAGGAAAATGGATTTCCACCATCCAAGAATTTGATCTCGAAATCCAACCTATGAAACTAGTTCGAGGACAGGGACTCGCGAAGGCGATCGCAGAAAATAATCCGCAAATAACAGGCCAATGCTCGAATACAGAATACATTGCTAAGGATGACTGGTATGTTGATATTGTGCAATTTTTATTGATTGGTAAGTGTCCTTCTAATCTGAATTCAACACAGAGAAGAGCTTTAAGGCTTAAGTCCATCAATTATCTGATGAAATCTGGTGTGCTTTACAGGAAGAATCATGAAGGTATCTACCTGAGGTGCTTGAACAAAGAAGAAGTTGCCAGGGTGTTGCAGGAATTTCACGGGAAACATGGAACTGGTCATGGTGCAGCAAATGCTACAGCGCATCAAATCCTGAGAGCAGGATACTACTGGCCGCATATTTTCAAAGATGCACATGCCCATGTACGATCTTGTCATATCTGTCAAGTGGCTGCCAATAGAGAGAGAAATGCAGCCATGCCCCTACAACCTGTAGTTGAAATGAGACCATTTGCACAGTGGGGACTGGATTTCATCGGGGTTATTAACCCAAATTCTTTTGATTCTCATAAATTCATATTGACAGCTACAGACTACTGTACAAGGTGGACAGAAGCAATTCCTACTAAACATGCCACCACAGACGTTGTAATTAAATTCCTTGAGGACCATATTATAACAAGATTTGGAATGCCTAATTCTATTGTCAGTGACAATGGTAAAGCGTTTATTTCTACGCAATTTGCAGATTGGGCATATGATAACAAAGTGAGCTTAAAGTTTGCATCCAATTATTATCCTCAAGGAAATGGGTTGGCCGAATCTTCAAATAAGAATTTGTTGAATACCATTAAGAAGTTGCTTGGAAAAGAACCCTCGGGACTGGCACAGCCAATTGAAGTTTGCCCTTTGGGCAGATAGGACCAGAGTGAAAGAGTCCATAGGGAATACTCCCTATCATTTGGTCTATGGGCAAGACCCAATATTTCTCGCAAATTTGAAGTTGCAGACCTTACATTTCATACAAGAGTACTTGGGGACAGATGATCAAGTTGAAGCCAGGTCAAGTCATTTGTTGCACCTTGATGAAAAGAGAGAAGAGGCCATGAATCACATGAATAAACACCAGGAAGTTATCAAAAGATGGTTTGACAGAAGGGCCAAAGTTAAATCATTCAGAATTTCAGATTTGGTATTACTATGGGACAAAAGACATGAGGAAAAAGGGAATCATCAAAAGTTTGATTGTCTTTGGTTAGGCCCATATCAGATTTCAGAGATTCTTGGGAAGAATACCTTCAGGCTAAAAACTTTAGAAGGGAGAGATTTTATGCTACCGGTTAATGGGCAGATTTTAAAGCATTATTTTAGCCCTTAGGTTGTGAGATTTTTTGATATTATTCTTTCGGTTTTGGTGGGAGTTTTCAGTTTTTTGTTTTTATTGTTTAGGATTGTTAGTTTAGCTAGGATTTTGGTTGTGGATTTGATTTCAATTGACATGTTTTGTTTATTCTGATAAAAATAATAATAATAATAATAATAATAATAAAAAAAATGAGATGTCAACTTATGCTTAAGGTTAGGAGAATATGAAATATTGGAATTATCCTGTAAAAGCTTCACAAGTACCACAAGCATCTTAAGTTGTATTGTTTGATTTTGTGATGCATGAAAGAGTCAGTTTTGCATGACAAATCATTTTCATTTGCAATTCAAGAGATAATGCATTCATGTTCCATCTCACCTTACATACATTTCATCTTAGTTGCATATGCATCTTAAGTACATGTCATTAAAGTATGTCAAATCCTCTTAGGGTTGTGTTATAACATAAATGTAAGTAAATCCTAAGGTTGGAAACTGAGTCTTGAGATATCTAGAATCAAGCACGTCTCATTCATTAAAAAGGATCTTGAGCAAAATGATCAAAACCTAACTTGGAAGAAAAGGTTGGGCGAAAGAAGCTTTTCATGTCTATCCTATTATGCAACATGATCCTTAAAACAGTGGTTTTGACCACTTCCATAGAGCCTAAAGCCTAAAATCAGAGTAGTAAGGATAGGGTTAAATCCTCATCGAACTTAGGTTGAGGATCCAATTCCCCAAAACTTTGATTTGACCTACATGGAGTAGTAAGGATAAGGCATAAATTCTCATCTCGCTTAGGTTGAGAATCCGATTCCCCAAAGCTCTTATGTCTCATTTCATAGTAAATCTTGGATTGTAAGGATCGTACTATTTGTCCTCTGCAAAGGATGGGTAGTCATCCCCAAGGTCTAAGCAACAAAATTAATGTTTTTCATCTAAAGTTTGGATTGCAAGGATCGTACTACGTGTCCCTAGCCGGGATGGGTAGTCATCCCCAAGGTCCAAGAAGTAAAAAAATAAATTTTTCCCATCTCATCTTTATTTTGGATTGTAAGGATTGTACTACTTGTCCTCTGCAAAGGATGGGTAGTCATCCCCAAGGTCCAAAGAAATGAGGATAAGTTTTGGATTGTGGGGTTAGATATGCCCATGCATGGCATCATGTCTTGCCTCAAAAACAAGACCACTGATTGTCTAGAGGGTTAGACTAGCATGACCATTTCTTCCATAATTGGTTTAATTATTTTGCTTAAAGTGAGGTAATGAACTCTAAATCAGAATAGTAAGGATAGGGTTAAACTCTCATCTCGGTTGGTTGGGAGTCTGATTCCCCAAAGTTCTGATTTCACATTCACTTGCACATGGGTTCCAGATAGTAGGGACTCATAACCAACTTTGGGATACAATAAGGTAATGAATTAGTAGATCCTAAGAGGGTTTGGCAATCTTGAATGATTGTGCATAATACCAGAAGAGTGACCACGCCTTTTTATGAAAGCAAAATCTCCTAGCACATTCATTAGGGTACACAAATCATTCACCATCTCACATATGCATTCATGCAAAACTGATAATGGAGTGTGGATCAATTTCAAACGATAGGGAAAGAAATTCATTGCACACACCGAGCTAATACTTGATGATTCTGATGATTCATATACTTTTGATCTTTGGGCATTTGTTATATTGCTTATGTGCTAACACATGTTTTCGAGTTTGTGATATGTTTCAGGTTGGGTTCTTACTAAAAATGCTCAAGAGCATGTTACAGCAGAGTCGCCATTTGTTGTGGCTAATCCACAACACACCCCAAAATTGGGGACCCACCTTTTTTTTGCAGGCTTGCAGAAGAAATCCCGGTGACCCAGATGCTAAAAATGAAGAAAAAGAAAAAAATGCCTAAGTGTTAAAAGTGTCACGAAATCGTGACATGTCGAAACGACGGCCATCGCTGCCGAAAAATAGAAAAATGTCGCGATATCGCGACATGTCGCTCGGAAAAAGAATGAAAAAGTCGCGATATCGCGACATGTGAAAAGAAGGAAAGATGTGGAAAAATGAAAAGGTGTCACGAAATCGCGACATGTCACTGGCAAAAATGAAAAGGTGTCGCGAAATCGCGACATGTCGCTCCGTCGCGGCCAGGCAGGAGAGAGAAAGGCAAACATGAAAATTGTCACGATATCGCGACATGTCGCGTCATCGCTGCCGAAAAATAGAAAGTGTCACGAAATCGCGACAGGTTGCTCCGTCGCGGCCAAAACAGGAAAAGTGTCACGAAATCGCGACATGTTGCTCCGTCGCTGCCAAAATTGAAAAAACGTCGCGATATCGCGACATGTTGCTCCGTCGCTGCCATAATGAAAAAGTGTCACGAAATCGCGACGTGTTGCTGCAGAAGTTGTACGGATGAAAATAGCGTAGCGATTTCGCGACATGTTGCTCCGTCGTGGCAGAAAGAGGAGAGAGAAAATGAAGATGAAAAAGTGTCACGAAATCGTGACATGTTGCTCTGTCGCGGCCCAGGCAGGAGAGAGAAAGGCAAAATGGAAAGGCGTAGCGATATCGCGACGCGTCGCAAAATCACGGGTCAAACTGGTCAAAGGGCACAAAGCGGAAAAATGTCGCGATATCGCGACAGAAAGAGGTCAAAGAGCACGAAGCAAGAAAATGTCGCGATATCGCGATAGGAACCAGTCAAACAGGGCAAAGGGCCAAAATGGTCGCGAAATCGCGACAGGATCAACCAGAAAGCATAATGCGTAGAAATGGTCATGAAATCGTGACAGAAAGCAGAAAAGGGGAATGAAGCGAAAAGGCGTCGCGAAATCGTGATAGGTCGCAGTTTCGCGGCTCCGAAGCAGCGAAGTAGTACGGATGGAGGCAGCGTAGCGATTTCGCGATGAAAAATTGGCAAGTGTACGAAAATGGAAAATGGTAGCGAAATCGCGACAGCATTGAGCGCAAAGGAGTGCAGAGTCAAAACGGTAGCGAAATCGTGACAGTTTGCGGTGAGAAGGCCCGAAACAGAAAACGGTAGCGAAATCACGACAGTTTGCGGAAAGAAGGTCCGAAAGAGAAAATGGTCACGATTTCGCGACAAGAAGCGGTCGAAGACGTACGGACGAGGAAAGCGTCACGATTTCGCGACATGTCGCGTTTTTGCGGCCAGGAAGGTGAACAGGCTGCATGCTATTTTTGTCACGATTCTCACAGGAAAACGTTACAGAAGGCACGAAAAACGTAGGACACGTGGCATACAGGTGTCGAAATTGCAGAAGCGTTACATGCAGCGGCAGATTTCGAGCGTTTCAGAATCGAGCATGAAGTAAAAGCATCGAAAAGGCGAGAATTTGAAAAGGCGCATTCTGGGAGATGAAACGAAGAGACGCAGGGAGAATCGGAGAGCCGCGCCAGACAGTATAAAGCCAGAAGTGCAGATTGAAGATAGGGTTGGAAATTGCTGCTTGCAGAGTTGCAGAGACAAGGGCTTCATGCCATTCGGGCTTGCACTTGGGCAATTTCCTTCATTTGTTCTGGATTTGTAAAACCCGGAACATTCTGTAATTGTAATTGATACATCATTTTAATGCGAAATACAGAGTGTTGGCATTTCATTGATGAGAAAGAAGGAGTCTTTTTTGCATGCATGATTCAATGTGTTATCTTTCCCTTTCAGATTTCTAGGCTTATAGGTGAAGTTGAATGCAAGTGTTCTTGGTTGCTTCATGCGAATGCCTAAATCTGAAACTACAATAGAAACCCTAGAAACCCGCACCTGGCTTATCTGAATTGTGCGAATTTGCAGGTTCGATAGGTTGGGTTGCATGCAGAAACCTCATTGTCTTCGGTTTTATCAATCAATATGGCAGTACTCTGGACGTAGCTTAGTTGCATATTCATTTGCATTGATTTTTATTTTTAAACCCTTATTTATTTTCTGTATTTTAATTACAGTCATTTAAATAAATAATTGAAAACCCATCAAAGCTCAGAGTCCATTGCAAATCCAAATTAAAGTGAACTACAGTGCCCCTTGTTAACATCCACTTGCAACCCTAAGGTATTCCCTACATTTACAGTGAGAAGCATCATTGGTGTTTTAGAATCAACATAAGAGGAACCTTGGAGAAATTACTTTCTTTGCAAGCAGAGGATTTTGGGACTCAGATCCTACCGGAGAGTGTGCTTTCACAATTGGGTGAAAACACCACTCAACACATTCTAAAACAACTGTGGTACATTTCATTACTTACATCACCATCAGAAAATACAAAACAAACAAAAAATAAAATATTACATGAAAAGTCATCTCACAAAGCAATCACATAGTACAAAAATCCAGTAAATCCTATATAGTCTATGGTGCCACTGCCTGCATACCAACAAAGCATTCCATCCATTTCATGTGCATACATCTATATCATCTAGCTAACATCATCCACATTCATAATAGCATATGCATACATCAACATAAATAAATGTGCATGAATAAACAATAAACAATGATAAAGATATAATCAAAACCAAAAATATTCATGTATATATTAAGTCAAAAATGCCCTCAGGCTACAATAAAATGGTCCTCTAACCTCACAAAAAAATCAAAAATTCAAAATCCCCAAAGCCTAGGGATTCGACCACCATGATCACGTAGGATCGGTGCGACTGGAACTACCCCCAATGGTGTGGGTCCTATGGGACCTCTCGGGGTGGTTGCTGCTAGCCCTCGCATCATGCCCACTAACGCTACCATCACCCACCCTCCTGCAATGAGAGGAAGTAGACTACTCAGTCTCACTATCTCTCATTCGATAATAAGTTCCACCTCTAGTGAGATCAAGTAACTGTCCATTGAGGCGGATAATCTCGGCCTCCAACTCCACCCAAAATCGACCCCACTCCACATCTCACCTATGGTACATAGCCAATGCATCATCCCGCTGTGCCAACTGTGCCCGTAGGGAATCCCTCTCGACCCTCTGCTCCTCATCCCATATCCATAGTAGATCCTCTAATCATGCTATCTCAGTGTGAAACCTAGCCTCCATATCCCCTGGGACTACCCGAGGCATGGGTATCTTTGGGACGGCATGCTGCCCTGACACCCACTACTCCAGGATGTCCTATGTATCTGATTGCTTTGGAACCCCTAAAGCATCCCCAGTGATGTCATCTACCTCCAACATATCCGCATCATCGAGTGGAGCCCCCCAACCCTCCATCGGTGCCTCCACACCCCCACTACCTACTGCTATCGCATTCGGACCTCCTAGAGGCCCCTCACCCCGCCATCGCCACATCATCCACCACTGGTCATACTCTGCAGTCACCCAACATTTTCCACATCGGGGACATCAATCACTGCATCAAACTCCTCACCCAGCATCTCAATAATTGACCAGGCTAGAGTCCTCTCGTCACCCTAACGCTGATAGATCAAGGGCTCATTAGGAAATCCCTGGTGCACCCCAAAATTTCGAGTCACTTGAATGTACGAGAAGTACTCCTGCTCTGTCCCATGTCACTCAATCAACCATCTCCTCCTATGAACTTATCGAAGCCACTCTCCAACCTCAGGCCAGGTTGGACAGTCATGGTATGGCTACCAGAACAGCTCCCCTAGAGCAAGATACGAGAAGGCATCAATATAGTGCCCTACGACACCTACCCACCATCCACTCTGCCCCTACTCCTCTGACCTCCGCCATAGAGCAGTACACTCAATATACCTGTCCACCATCTCACCTCGAGTGGTCCAAGACAACCCCTATGGCCACTCCACAACTATGTGCTACCACCCCCAGCACTACAAAAGATAGTTGCACCCGATACCCTTCTGCCTCCAACAATATATCTCGTATATCTCATTGTAAATCTATGCCAATAGTGTCTGACCCCACCTCATGATAAGTGGCACCATTGTCGGACACTCCACTAGTCTAAACACCACCTCAATCAGGTTCCAAGGGAACCTCACACCTGAGGAGTCAAGAAGTAGCATGTTGGAGATGAGGGTCATGAGCAACGCATGCCTCACCCCAAAAATTCCCTTCTATAGCCACCATCGCACCAGAATCTCGCAAATTAGGCAGTTCTCCTTCGCCCTCTCCATAGGCCTATCCACCCCCATCTTCGTCGTCTACCCAAAGCACCATGTCAGCATCGCCATACGCTGATCACGGGGAGTCATCCGAATGGGCAGTCCATATATTGGAATCTATAGAATCTAATACATGTCCTCCAAAGTAACCATCATCTCCCCTATTGGTAGATGAAAGGTATTGGTGCAGGGATCCCACAAATTGATCAAGGCAGTCAGATATGCTCGATCCCCCACCACAAGCTCCAAACGCATCACCTGCTTGAGCCCAAGGGCATCAATCCACTCCTAATACGCAATAGTCAGTGTCTTTCGGACATCAGAGAACACAGTCGGCTGGCGGTGCCGACTCCTAACAACCTG
The DNA here is from genome assembly GCA_028583015.1 of Wollemia nobilis. Lineage (NCBI taxonomy): Eukaryota > Viridiplantae > Streptophyta > Pinopsida > Araucariales > Araucariaceae > Wollemia > Wollemia nobilis. The sequence goes on along the minus strand of JAQPPZ010016363.1, from coordinate 1,788,119 downwards.
CAAAACACAAACACAATAAAACAAAAAATAAACAAATTAGGGTTTCAACCTTAATTTAAACAAAAATATTGGAATAAACTGTACAGATGACAAACAAAGTACAGAAAAACCAAAGTACAAAAAAAAAAACTGTATAGCAAAAGTACAGATCATTCAAATAAACTGTACAATAAAAAAAAAAAACAATAAACAAATCACAAAAAAAAAACAAATCATCCTAGGGTTTTTAACCTTTCGTGTCAACAAAAAAATCAATAAAAACATTAAAACTATACTAGGGTTTTTAACCTTAAGTGTAAAAAAAAATCAATAAAAACATTAAAACTATACTAGGGTTTTTAACCTTCAGTGTAAACAAAAAAATCAATAAAAACATTAAAACTATACTAGGGTTTTTAACCTTCAGTGCAAACAAAAAAATAAAATAAAACATAAAAATTCATCATACGGTTTTTAACCTTCAGTGTGAACAAAAAAAATCAAACAAAACATAAACAAAAACATCACCCTAGGGTTTCAACCTTAAGGTGAATAAAAAAAAACAAACATGTAATACAACACAAAAATTAATACTAGGGTTTCGATCTTAATATTAACACAAAATAAAAACAAAATAACGCAAAATAAAAACAATTACGTGAAAGTTTTATTTAACTTCATATAAAGCAAAAACCAAATACAGCAGAGAGAAGGAGCACCTACCGATCTTGCCTCGGCTCCGCCACTCAAAAATCCGGTCCTTGCACTCATGGTGTTCGTGAAATCTTGGCAGTGCTCCGCTATGCAAACTCGCACTCCTCCTCACTGCTCCAAATCACCAGGAAAAAGGGTTGCAAATGAGCCCAAAACCTAGTTTTGGTCCTTTTATAGGTTGTTGGACCTGTAATCGTTCCACCCTGGGATAAGTGCTCTAGTTAGCGCTCATCCCACCCTAGGATGATTACCAAATTTGTATTCGTCCCACCCTGGGACGATTACAGAGCAATAAAAAAAACGACAAAAATAGAATCCAAAAAATACACCAAAAACAACAATAACTCTGTCGAATAAAGGTGCCTCTGCACCTAATATTCTTGGCATGAAATACTGATTTCTGGGTCACAAATTATCACTATCCTACTCCCTAAGAAGGCTACCATAGCCGGACCGCTCCACGGGAGGATGGATTTTCAAAAATTTCAGCCCCAAGGCATCACAAAAAAGGGTCAAAACCCACTCAAAAATAGTAATAACTCTACCGAATAAAGGTGCCTTTGCACTTGAAATTCTTGGCATGAAAAACCGACGTCGGGACCACAAATTATCACTATCCTAATCACTAATAAGGCTACCATAGTTGAACTACTCCACGGGAAGCAGGATTTTTGACAATTTTAACCCCAATAGGCGTCACAAAAAGGGTCACAACCCACTCAAAAACAACAATAAATTTGCCGAATAAAGGTGCCTTTGCACCTGAAATTCATGGCATGAAAAACTGACATCGAGACCACAAATTATAACTATCCTACTCCCTAAGAAGGCTACCATAGTCGGACCGCTCCATGGGAGGACAGATTTTTGACAATTTCAACCCCAATCGGCGTCGTAAAAAGGGTCAAAAACCCACCAAAATTAGGTCAGATTGTTGGCAAACTGTAAACGCATTCAATGGAAAATAACTGAAGGCACCCTTACAAATGTCATCTTGGGTCAAGAGACTCATCGCTTTTCTCATTTTGGTCATTCCCTCCTCGATTAGTTGCTTGAGGGGGTAGTCACACTTAATCACCAAATCAACAAATACACACCCAATCAAGGAAATGGCATGCATTCAAAGAATTATTGAAAAAGATAAATCATGCCCCTGCTTGGGGCAGCAAACAAGAAATAATCACAAGTTGATCAAGCATTTGGTATTCTGGAAGCATAAATACAAGGTTCCTCAGACAAAAGGTTGCGCCCTTTGCCTATTCATGACTGAACAATGTCCAAGATCAAGTACACCTCACGAAAAAGGTTACACTTGAGTTGAGCTCCTTAGCTCGTCAAAAGCAAGGATTCAAGAATGTGTACCCTTTCCATACTTAGGGCATCAAAATTTGGTTAGGTTACTATGAAACCCTAATCATTGAGTGCTTTGGTCATCTATTTTTTCTTAGCACTATGCCACACACAACGCATCCCAAAAAGGGGCATCTGTAGACACCAAAATAACACCAATTCCATTATGTGACTACAAGAACTAACCGAATTGACATACATACCCCCTAGGGCAGACTCTAGAGGTTAAATAGCAGTCCTAACTAACCATTACCAAATCAATTTTGGAAGGTCAGAGGTCAATTTGGCACCTTTTAAGAACTTTGCTCCCTATTCATCCCACCCTGGGATGATTAGAATCCTATTTGTCCCACCCCAAGACGGTTAGCAGCAATCGTCCCAGGGTGGGACGAGTAGCAGGTTTGACTAGAAAAAAGTCAAACCTCAAAAGATCCACCACTTAACTGTGCCTTCAGATCATGCAATTGCAAGGAATGGTTTCAAATCTGAGACAGGGACTTCAGTCAAGCATGCCCTGATCATGGAGGCCTCATGCAAAGAGACTTTAAATTAGGGAGGAATCTTCTCTCCCCCAAAAAGGCATGACAAGCCAAGTGGCACCCTCGCATGTGCATTCAAAGGAGACCCTTGAGTTCTATAAAAGGGTGGGCATCCTCACCCCAAGAAAGTAGAGTTGGAGCATTTGGAGCAACGGAGTGCTGCCAAATTATACCCATAATCCCTTTTGTGCTTCTTACATCCCTAATTTCTCTTTTGGAAGAGGTTATCGGGTGAACGCTAAGAACGCGATCCTGACCCAAAACCCAAGAAATAGGCCATAATTCAACACCAAATTCATCGACACAACCCCCTAGGAGGTTTTGGACCCATCCCAAGTGGATTGGTATCAAAACCAGACCCCAAACAGTGAGTGTCCTGCCCCCGAGTGCCCCCCAAACTGCTACAGTCCTAATCGTCCCACCCCGGAATGATTAGAAATCTATGAATGTTTTCTTCACTGTTCTTTTTGAATTATGTTCTATTTGTTTTACTTATGTTGTTGTTCAAGTTTCATGTTATTCTGACTTGATTTGACCTTGTTTTTATCATTTTACATGCTTAATAGCATATAGGGAGCGCTTTCAAATACAGGAAAATTTGAGAAGAATCTACCAAATCTGACCTTTTGGGTCATCCCAAAATGCCCCCTTTTGTCTAACCCCAAGTTTCTAGGAATTTTGGAGGCGTTTGGATAGGACATTTGCAAGGTCACCTTTGCATGCTTTGTGACAGTCCTAGTCATCCCACCCCGGAGCGATTAGAAATATACATTAGATTTCTTTACTGTTTATTTTACATTCTATCATGTTTGATTCACTTATTATTTTGTTCAAGTTTCACTGCATTATGACCTTTTTTGACCTTGTTTTTATCATTTTACGCGTTTACTAACATACAGGGAGCATCTTTAGATACGGGAAAATCTGGATAGAATATTCCAAATATGAACTTCTGGGTCATCCTAAATGCCCCTTTTTGTCTAACCCCAAGTTTTTAGGAATTTTGGAGGCCTTTGGATAGGACATTTGCAAGGTCACCTTTGCATGCTTTGTGACAGTCCTAATCATCCCACCCCGGAGCGATTAGAAATCCATGCATGATTTCTTGATTGTTCTTTTTGTAATGTGTCTATGATGATGTTTTTATGCCTCTATAAAATTTTGGGTTCATTATGACATGTTCTGACCATCATTTTGCTATTTTATATACTAACTAGCCGGAGGCCTTGGGGATTGCATGTTTTCCCTCTGTCCGCATATGCTATTAACCATTTGCTATTTCTATGTACACAGGATCTCACTACAAGGAACACCGTAGGGGCAGCAAGGAACACATGAACACATGGACACAAGCGGCGGTAACCTTTGGCCCGCCCATTTTGAATGTGAGGCACGCGGAAGACACTGGAAGCGTACCATCCGTTGATGTAACGAACTGTATCAAACATTCTGAGCCCTAAATGGGGGATGTATTGTAACCAAATCGAAATCAACATTAATAAAAGAGGCCCTACTTTGTCTTTGTTTGTTTACATCTTGTCTATGCGTCATTTGCTTCGTGCATTGCTTTCTTCCATTCGTAGGACTTAGCATTTTTATATCAATTTCATTTGCACCATATAGTCTGAAATGTCATCACCCCACATTCATTGCTTTTAGTAAAAAAGAACCAAGAATATCAAAATTGATCTACACAACTTGTGGTTTCGTCTAATGTTTCACCTTCACTCATCACATCTCATCAGAACATCAACATTGCATATGTTGGCAATTTTGGGTACATTGGGTACATTGCCTTTGCTCATGTGTTGATGTTGTCATTGATGTCAAGAAGCGGAAGGGTTTTTGTGAAAACCAAGGCAGACAAAATAAAAGGTTTTATTTAAAACCATGGACAACAGATTTGAAATGGGTTTTTCTTAAAACCCAAGTTGGCTCTTCGTTTCGTTGAAAAAGGTGCCCCGGTGATGAAGATATTTAAATTTAATATTTAGTTTAAATTTTATTTATTTAAAATTTAAAATTAAAATATTAAAATAAATTAAAGTGCCGACGTGTTAATCGATGCATCTTAGTGCATATAAAAGGTGGCATTGGAATTCATTAAAGAGGAGGAAATGAATATCGATTTCCGTGTATTGTCTGCGTCAGCGAAGAAAGAGCACGACTTGGGGAGAGAAAGAGATATGTTTCATTCGCATGAAAAAGATGAAGGCGCTACTAATCCCGTGAGGTCTAGAGTTTCTGTTTGTTCGAAACAAAGGGGACTTTGGTAAAATTTTGGAGGAGATGGTTGCTAGTCCGAGCGAAGGCGCTACTAATCCCGTGAGGTCTGGAGTTTCTGTTTGTTCGAAACGAAGGGGACTTTGGTAAAAGTTTGGAGGAGACGGTTGCTAGTCCGAGCGAAAGCGCTAGAGCCTAGGCAAGAGGTGGCTGTGAGTTCAAGTCACAGTGGTGACGACAACACATTCGGGATACGAACAGACTAAAGACCGAGGAGAACAAAGACCGGAGATGGAGCTTTCTTATTGGATTTCAGTCGAGCAAGCAGCGCTGACGGTAGTTGTATTGCATAGTTGAGAAAGAGACTTGATCTTATTACTTCCTTGTTATTCGTGTTTCGTGCGACACGCGGATGTCAAAGTCTTGGCACCGGTTGGAGAGTGAAAACGGAGTACGTGCTCCCTTAGAGTCAAGTAGGGTGCTAGCCCACGTGGTTGACCCTCTCAAGACAGGGTGCAGGCTAGCATAAGATGCAGGTTCAATTCCCTGCGGTGACGACAGCGAACTTAGGTAAGTCTTTTTGATGAAGTTCAAATTAAGAATACTTCGGTCTAAGTTTGTGAGGAGTTATAAGGATTTTATGCCTTAATTGGTATTAAGGTATGAGGAGATATAAGGCAGTATATTTTTGTGAAAATTATAAAGGGATTGTGTTTAGTTAGGAGTAATAAGAGTATTACCTTATTATAAAGTTTTGGGAGTTATAATGTTATGCATTGTTGTAGTTTATTTTATTTTATGGTACAAGTGGTTTTAGGAGAGATAAGGAAGTTGTGCAATTAAAGACTTTTGTGATGATTGGAATAATGTTGATTATTTTGTAATCTACTAACCCTTGTGAAGATTGGCAAAAGAATGTTGTGATGGTGGCAGATTTCCAAAGGGGTTCCTTCACTTAAATAAGGTATGGGCACATTCTTCTTATGAGCATGAGTGGTGTATGTTATTCCTGAAATAAGATTGGAGTGAAAAGGTTTTCAACAAGGTTTCCTTTGGTTGAGTGTAAATCCTATTTTTTGGTTTGTTGAAGACTACTTATGCATTGTTATCATTGATGAGAGTTTTGGTGAATGCATAATTCTGGTTTGAGGTAGTGGAAGCATTGTGCACTAGGGTTTATGATTGTGAGTCTTGCTACTTGCTTTGAGTTGGTGAAACCCTTAGTTGGCTGTTTTGATATTGATGGATGAGTGCTTCCATAGTGGTTGTGTTGATCAAGTTAATGCTTTACTTGATACATGATATTGGGCTTACTCCATTGAGTTGATTTGAACAAGTTATTCTATGCATTTGGTGATATTGTGTGGGTGGCTGTTTTGTTCAAATATCTTTGGAGGGAAAAGGATTTCTACTTGTTTCCTTTTCTAGTGATGATTGGTTGAATGCTTCAAGGTTAATGTTGAGTTGAATGATGTTGGTTAAACCTTGTCTTTGAGCATTGTTGTTGAAGCCCTAATTGGTTGAGAAAAGATATTGGTTGTTGGAAAGAACATGAGTATCATTGTTATATGAGATATTGCATGGTTGGCAATTGTTGGGTTGTGTTTCATGTTCTTGAGAAAAGCATACTACATCTATCTTATTCTTTTGAGATTTGAGATTGAGTTGAGATTGAGATTGGGAGTTAAGTATAGAAAACATATTGAGTCTCTAACAATTCTCTTTATGCTTCTATGAGGTGGATGAATCACATTGGGTCTCTAACCATTCTCTTTGTGGGTTCATGCCAAGCAAGTGTTCTTGATAAACTTGTGAGCAGGTTTTGGACAGGTTCCATTGGGGACTTGTGAGCAGGTTTTGGACAGGTTCCATTGAGGACTTGTGAGCAGGTTTTGGACAGGTTCCTATGGGGACTTGTGAGCAGATTTGGATAGGTCTTAGCAGAGGACTTGTGAAGCCGAGGTTGATAGTTCTATCAGAGAACTTGAGGACAGAGGTGCATTGGTTCTATGAGAAGAACCTGAGGACAGATTTGTGCCAGACCGAAGGACTATGTTTGGTGCTGATCAAAGACAGAGGACGAGGACATTTGTGCTAGACCGAAGGACTGTGTTTAGTGCAAATTCGAGGACCAGCTTTGAGGTGATAGAGTTGAGGACAGAGGTCTCCAACCGGAGCGGGGAAGACAGGTGTCTTCTGTGGATAGAGTTCCATTTGCTAAGGGCAGCGGAGGCGAGAGGTCTGCTAGAGGATCACCGGCCAGAGCAGAGGTAGGGGAAGGTATCTCCTTTGAGCAGAGGCTCATAAATTCAGATTGGGGGAAGGTTTCTCCTTTGAGCCGAGGCTCATAAACATTGTAATTGGGAAGGTTTCCCAAAGAACTTTGAGATAACTTTTAGAGAAAAGTTTTGAGGATGAACCATGTAAATTGTTGTGTCACTTTGTGGATGGTTTTGTACATTGCTTTGATATTGCTTTGGATATATTGCTTTACTATTTTGAAGTATAAAGGAAAAAGTAAAAAGAGGTCTTATACTGTTCACCCCCCCTCTCAGTATAAGCTTGTGTTCTTCAATTGGTATCAGAGCGGGTTCCTTCGAAAAGTTTGACAACTTGAAGGAAAAGCTAGTAAAGAACACAATGGATTATTTCAAAGGTAATCAGCTTCAAGATAGTGATGAGTCTTCTAGTGATGAAGAGGTATATTACAGCAAGAAAGGCAAGTTCTCTAGAAAGCACAAAAGTATGAAAAATGTAAGATATTTCAATTGTGGAAAGATTGGTCATTATGCTACTAACTGTACTGTTGCCAAGGATGAAAGTGATGAAGATAAACAGGATAGTAAGAGCAAGGATTCTGAAAGGCATAGGCATCAAAGGAAGAACAAAGATGAGCACAACAATAAAGGAAAGAGGTATTCTCACAAGCACAAGAAGAGCTTCTACCTAGACAAAGCAAGTAAGTGTTCTAGTAGTGATAATGAAAGTTCTTCAAGTGATAATGAAAATGAGATGTTGTTCATATCAGAAAAGGAGGAAGAACCAAAACATAGATTCATTATCATGAAATGTCTTAGATGTGGAAATTTTGGTCACCTTGAGGATGATTGCACAAATAATGAATTGGTTGTTAGTATGTATGAGGATGCTTCCAAAAATGATAAGGAAGATGCATGTATGGTTTTTGAAAAGGGTAGCACCTCTAGTGATAAGAAATCTGAAAAAGGCCTTGATAATTCAAAGTGCAATCAAATAGAGGATCTTGAATGTGAACTTACAAATGCTCTTAGTGTTTTGAAAAAGGAAAGAAAGAAGAATGCTAGACTCAAGGATAAGTTAGATGAATGTTGTATGGAGAGAGATGAACTTATAGAAAGTCTTGATGTCTCTATGGCTAATGCACAAGAACTCAAGAATGAGTTAGAATCTAAGGTGCTTGAGTATAGTGAATTAGAACAGAAAATGGCTTCGTTGAAAGAGGAAAATAAAGAGTACAAGGATAAGTCTGTACGAGTTTCAAGAAAGCTCCAAAAAGGTTAAGTCTCTCATCCAAAGTCAAATAAATCCAACGAGATAAAACAGGTCTTGGTTTTGTTAAACCTCACAAGAAACAAGTTGGAGAGTCTAGTAAGAGATTCCAAAAGGAAGAGAGTTCTAATGAGGAAAATATTTCAGATCATGAGTCCTTGAATGATAGATGCATAGAAACAGAAAATAGATTTCGGAATGAGAAGAAGGAGAAGTTTTCAGGACCTGAGAAGTCAAATAAAGGAAAGTTTCAAGGCGAGATGTTTTGCTTGTCACGGGTTTGGTCACATGGATGTACATTGCATGGCTCGTGTGAAGAAGGTAAATAACGAGTTTCAGAAGTGGTGATTTCTTTTATGGGTATTGCTACTCTTGCAATCAGTTTGGGCACAAGGCGAGTTCATTGCAAGGCAAACAATAGGAACAGGTTTAGTCAGAACAAGTGGATTCAAAGAACAGGTATGCCTCAAAGAAATAACATTGTTACTTGTTACAAGTGCAACAATGAAGGTCACATAGCTAGACAGTGTAGAGCTGAAATTCTAGAATACAGGAATAGGAACAGTGGCATGATCAGGTCCAAGGATCAGAACAATGACAGGAACAGGAATATGGACAAAGAGTTCAAGAGAAGGCCCGACAAGGAAGTTATAGACGCTGATGATGATCAGTGCCTAATGGGAGTTTTACTCCCACCCCAGAATTAATCACCTCAACAGGAGGTGGGGGAGGGACTAAGCTAAGAGGCTCATTCTTAGTCCCAAAGGTGGCCCTTTGCCATTGATGACAAAGGGGGAGAGATATGAGTAAGGGGGAGAGCTTCAAGTGAAGAGGAAAGCTTCAAGTTCGGGGGAGCAAAACTTCAAAGGAGAGTGTTTTCAGTTTTGGCTCTTGAAGATGTGTTTTTAGTAAAGTTTTGCCATCAATGACAAAGGGGGAGATTGTTGGCAATTTTGGGTACATTGGGTACATTGCCTTTGCTCAAGTGTTGATGTTGTCATTGATGTCAAGAAGCGGAAGGGTTTTTGTGAAAACCAAGGCAGACAAAATAAAAGGTTTTATTTAAAACCATGGACAACAGATTTGAAATGGGTTTTTCTTAAAACCCAAGTTGGCTCTTCGTTTCGTTGAAAAAGGTGCCCCGATGATGAAGATATTTAATTTTAATTATTTAGTTTAAATTTTATTTATTTAAAATTTAAATTAAAATATTAAAATAAATTAAAGTGCCGACGTGTTAATCGATGCATCTTAGTGCATATAAAAGGTGGCATTGGAATTCATTAAAGAGGAGAGAATGAATATCGATTTCCGTGTATTGTCTGCATCAGCGAAGAAAGAGCACGACTTGGGGAGAGAAAGAGATATGTTTCATTCGCATGAAAAATATGAAGGCGCTACTAATCCCATGAGGTCTGGAGTTTCTATTTGTTCGAAACGAAGGGGACTTTGGTAAAATTTTGGAGGAGACGGTTGCTAGTCCGAGCGAAGGCGCTACTAATCCCGTGAGGTCTGGAGTTTCTATTTGTTCGAAACGAAGGGGACTTTGGTAAAATTTTGGAGGAGACGGTTGCTAGTCCGAGCGAAAGCGCTAGAGCCTAGGCAAGAGGTGGCTGTGAGTTCAAGTCACAGTGGTGACGACAGCACATTCGGGATACGAACAGACTAAAGACCGAGGAGAACAAAGACCGGAGATGGAGCTTTCTTATTGGATTTCAGTCGAGCAAGCAACACTGACGGTAGTTGTATTGCATAGTTGAGAAAGAGACTTGATCTTATTACTTCCTTGTTATTCGTGTTTCGTGCGACACGCGGATGTCAAAGTCTTGGCATCGGTTGGAGAGTGAAAATGGAGTACGTGCTCCCTTAGAGTCAAGTAGGGTGCTAGCCCACGTGGTTGACCCTCTCAAGACAGGGTGCAGGCTAGCATAAGATGCAGGTTCAATTCCCTGCGGTGACGGCAGCGAACTTAGGTAAGTCTTTTTGATGAAGTTCAAATTAAGAATACTTTGGTCTAAGTTTGTGAGGAGTTATAAGGATTTTATGCCTTAATTGGTATTAAGGTATGAGGAGATATAAGGCAGTATATTTTTGTGAAAATTATAAAGGGATTGTGTTTAGTTAGGAGTAATAAGAGTATTACCTTATTATAAAGTTTTGGGAGTTATAATGTTATGCATTGTTGTAGTTTATTTTATTTTATGGTACAAGTGGTTTTAGGAGAGATAAGGAAGTTGTGCAATTAAAGACTTTTGTGATGATTGGAATAATGTTGATTATTTTGTAATCTACTAACCCTTGTGAAGATTGGCAAAAGAATGTTGTGATGGTGGCAGATTTCCAAAGGGGTTCCTTCACTTAAATAAGGTATGGGCACATTCTTCTTATGAGCATGAGTGGTGTATGTTATTCCTGAAATAAGATTGGAGTGAAAAGGTTTTCAACAAGGTTTCCTTTGGTAGAGTGTAAATCCTATTTTCTGTTTTTGTTGAAGACTACTTATGCATTGTTATCATTGATGAGAGTTTTGGTGAATGCATAATTCTGGTTTGAGGTAGTGGAAGCATTGTGCACTAGGGTTTATGATTGTGAGTCTTGCTACTTGCTTTGAGTTGGTGAAACCCTTAGTTGGCTGTTTTGAGATTGATGGATGAGTGCTTCCATAGTGGTTGTGTTGATCAAGTTAATGCTTTACTTGATACATGATATTGGGCTTACTCCATTGAGTTGATTTGAACAAGTTATTCTATGCATTTGGTGATATTGTGTGGGTGGCTGTTTTGTTCAAATATCTTTGGAGGGAAAAGGATTTCTACTTGTTTCCTTTTCTAGTGATGATTGGTTGAATGCTTCAAGGTTAATGTTGAGTTGAATGATGTTGGTTAAACCTTGTCTTTGAGCATTGTTGTTGAAGCCCTAATTGGTTGAGAAAAGATATTGGTTGTTGGAAAGAACATGAGTATCATTGTTATATGAGATATTGCATGGTTGGCAATTGTTGGGTTGTGTTTCATGTTCTTGAGAAAAGCATACTACATCTATCTTATTCTTTTGAGATTTGAGATTGAGTTGAGATTGAGATTGGGAGTTAAGTATAGAACATATTGAGTCTCTAACAATTCTCTTTATGCTTCTATGAGGTGGATGAATCACATTGGGTCTCTAACCATTCTCTTTGTGGGTTCATGCCAAGCAAGTGTTCTTGATAAACTTGTGAGCAGGTTTTGGACAAGTTCCATTGGGGCGGGGGGGGGGCGGTTTTGGACGGTTCCATTAGGGACTTGTGAGCAGATTTGGACAGGTTCCTGTGGGGACTTGTGAGCAGATTTGGACAGGTCTTAGCGAGAGGACTTGTGAAGCTGAGGTTGATAGTTCTATCGAGAGAACTTGAGGACAGAGGTGCATTGGTTCTATGAGAAGAACCCGAGGACAGATTTGTGCCGGACCGAAGGACTGTGTTTGGTGCTGATCAAAGACGAGAGGACGAGGACATTTGTGCTAGACCAAAGGACTATGTTTAGTGCAAATTCGAGGACCAGCTTTGAGGTGATAGAGTTGAGGACAGAGGTCTCCAGCCGAGAGCAGGGAAGACAGGTGTCTTCTGTGGATAGAGTTCCATTTGCTAAGGGCAGCGGAGGCGAGAGGTCTTCTAGAGGATCACCAACCGGAGCGAGAGGTAGGGGAAGGTATCTCCTTTGAGCAGAGGCTCATAAATTCAGATTGGGGGAAGGTTTCTCCTTTGAGCCGAGGCTCATAAACATTGTAATTGGGAAGGTTTCCCAAAGAACTTTGAGATAACTTTTAGAGAAAAGTTTTGAGGATGAACCATGTAAATTGTTGTGTCACTTTGTGGATGGTTTTGTACATTGCTTTGATATTGCTTTGGGTATATTGCTTTACTGTTTTGAAGTATAAAGGAAAAAGTAAAAAGAGGTCTTATACTGTTCACCCCCCCCTCTCAGTATAAACTTGTGTTCTTCAGCATATAATTTATTGCCACAACAGGGGGTCAATTTATATCACTCTTAGCCAAGCCAATCACATCACATCTAGCATAATGTCCACTAGGGATTTTTGAGGTGTCACACCTTCCCCACCATCCACATCATAATCGATGAAGCAAATTGTGGATTTTGAAGGTATCACACCTTCTTCACTTTTGTCAATCACCACATACATTGGGGTGCCTAGGATATCACACCTTTCCCCTAAAAATCATCAAATAATTAAAATTACAAAAATAGCAAAAATCATCAAAAATACCAAACAAATCAAGAAAACATAGAAACACGAAAAAATGATATAAAACATTAAAAACAACATAAATATTTACATTATGTTATCATGCATTTCATTATATGCACCCATCAGATGCATCACATTAGGTATATTAATTCATTGCATTTGCATTGGGATAGATTTTGCTTACATTCTTATGCATGACACCATGTTTGTATGCCAATCATGAATCCACACATCCTTATCATCCATCATTTCCCTTTTCAGTAACTATATTTTTCAACACAACTAATGAGTTGCTATAGGTTGTATCCTAGGTTTTTTCGGTCATTCAACCATCCCTAGTTATCTTTTTATATTTTTTAGAAATCTATCTCAACTTTTAGAAGGTAATGTATTGCTTTGATAGTACCTTGCATATATCAAAATCCCAACACAATTTTACACATTAACAATCCGAGTCTAAACAAGGAAATATGACATTACAAAGTGGTCCTTGTCACCTTAAGTGAAACATTTTCCTTGCTCATATTATTATGTGCATGGTCTAGAATGTTAATAATTGATAAAAGTACAAGTCCCCCCTACCCAAACAATCCCCTTGCTCTCACACAAAACAAGCAAAATTCATGAAATAATGCAAAAAAAAAAACTATGATTTTCATCACTAAGAAAATCTCTTGCTCAAAAAACAAAACAAAAATGTAAAATAAACAGTGATTTTCACCACTAAGCATGAGCAAGTATCCTAAACAATTAAAATAAAATAATGGGGTAACGATATTGAATCCCTAGAATCTTCAGTATTTAAAATCCATGGGGTGATCTCCATTTACAACAATGGGTTGAATAAAACTTGCCTGGCAATGGAGTAGTCTTATGTGTGGTGATATATCTATCATATTAGTGACCTTATCTTATACAAACCAATTTTAGCTTATGGATAAGCTATATTTAGGTGGCTTGTATTGCCTAGTAGTCTAGTCTAACTATGTCCAAACCTAGGATTAGGATGATCATAGGTGATCCTTATTATAGCAATGGGTTGCATGAAACCCACTTGGTAAAGAGGTAGTCTTAATACCTCATCTAATACATTCACTTCACACACACATGGATAATGAATAGCATGGGCTTATTAATAGTCTTGTATCTTTCAAGATTCTTATGTAGTCATTATACAACATTTTATCAATCAACTAGGGTGTTTGAGTCTCACAAAAAACCTCAAAGATCCTCTCATAGCAACAAATCATTGCATCCACATGCACAATTTTCCTTATGAAATTTTGTTTATTAAGGGGTCTTCATAGAATATGATAGATACCATATGAATATCAACAATGATATTTAGCTGGCCACTGACTATTTTATGCATACCTTTTTGTTTACAAGAGCTTCTAGATAAAACCCCTACATTTCACATCACTTCATCGCACATATGCATGTATTATTCTTATGATAAGAGTTAACATTTTCATTCATGATTTTTATACATTCTGAGGTGTCTACCATTAGTCTATTAAACCCAAATTATATTCATTCATTATGTTTTAAATAATTAAAGCATATAGGTACAATTGCATTAGAACATCCATATAAAATTAATGCATATCACACATGTTATATTTGTCATAACAACAACATGAATTCACATTCATAATCAGATAAAAAAATCTAATCATACATCTAACATTAAGCACATCATCCATATGCATACATCTAGGCATAACATTAACATCAATTTGGGCATTTAATCACATCTAATGGTCCAAAATCTCAAAATTGCAAATCACACAAATATTTTCACACATCAACTGGGGCATTATCAGTATCATACTTCCCCTCAATCAGTAATTAAATAATCAAGCAACACAAGAAAAATCAAGATAATATGCTTTCCTGATCAAAGGTCTCATTCTATCAATCATAAAAATGCAATTTCTAGCCAAAAGGTTGCACCCTTTGCCTCACTATCCCAATTTTAAAGGGGCCAAAGATGCCTAGTTTCCTTTGGTAAAATTTTAAAGGCTCCAAAGATACCCATTTCCTTTGGTAACATTTCAAAAATATCCAAAGAAGACTATATCTTTGGTCAAATTCAATTAAGTCATATTGGTCAAGCGACTCGTTGCTTTCATCATTTATCTCCTCATCGACACATCACTTAAGGGGGTAGTCATAATCACAAAATTTATAATCAAAGTCAACAATCAAACACTCAATCATTGCTAGGTGTGCTTGTTTAAGAATCATTGCCAAAGATAATCATTGACCCTCCTTGATTGGGGCAAGCATACTAAAAGCAAAAATAAATTTAAACATACTTAAGCTTATCTCCTAATCACCACTAAGGCTAGTATTGGACATAAGCTTATCTCCTAATTGCCACTAAGGCTAGGATTTGACTTAAGCTTATATCCTAATTGCCACTAAGGCTAAGGTGTAGACTTAATCTTATCTTCCAAATGCCACTAAGGCTAGGATTACACTTAAAGCTTATACCCTAATTGCCCCTAAGGCTAGGATTAGACTTAATATTATCTTCTAATTACCAGTAAGACTAGGATTGGACTTAATCTTATCTTATAATTGCCACTAAGGCTAGGATTGGACTTAAGCTTATCTCCTAATTGCCACTAATGCTAGGATTAGACTTAATATTGTCTTCCAATACCCCAAATATTACCAAAATCAAGTTCTTCAACTTGTCAAAGGCAATTATTCAATGATACATGCTATTTTTGTGATTGGGGTATCTAATGTTGGTCAAATCAATGAACATAAATCAACCTTCAATTTAATGCTAGGTTGTCTATTTTTGCTCAGTGTTGTACTTTCACATAACACATCCCAAAAAAGGGTATCTATATACACCTAAAACATATCATGTTGAGGAGGCTACCTATATGGACATATTTTTAGGCCATATGACTCATCTTGGACCTTCCCAAGACCTAATAGTGGTTTTGACCACTCAAACAGGGTAATTTGACCCTTTTTAGCCTAGGCCATCATACCCAAGAGTGGAATCTAGTGGTTGTTGGACCCTGTGATGCCCCCAAGCCTAGTTGCTCCACCTTGGGATGGTCTTACCTATAACAAAATTGGGCTTCTTGAGTCGAGCCAAATTCATTATAGAGTAGTTGTGTGTAACGATTAACCATGAGAAGCTTCCAAAAGTGACACTTGGGATGTCTTCTTCTAACAAAATCTTGATCTTGGCTTCCCTTGCAAGCCAAGAATACCAATTGGGAAGAATCTATAAAAGGTCCCCAAAAACTTGAGAAATTAAAAGAGAGAGTTGATATGGAAATCTAATGCAATGAAGTACTATCAATTTTTTGAACAGAGATAACAATCTCTCATAAGTGTCAAGGTGTTGTTAAAATCTAATCATGAATCTAGCCAACCTAACAATGGTGTCCATTGGAGTTTGAAGATCCAATTCAATCATTTTTACCCTCAAACATCCAAATTTAGAGCCATTTATTTGCAATTCAATCATGCATAGACCAAGCGACCCTTGAACAATCAATTTGATAAAGTATTCATATGTTGCCATGCATCGTATTTGAATAAATGATTCTCTATTCAGTGGTTGTGTCACCTCGAGACGACCTACTAGTGGAGTCATCAGATTCGATGATGGCCAGTAGGCCAGGTCAAGCCAACCCATGATAACCTCTTTGTAAATTTGTATTTTTCATACTTCATTAGTTACAATAGATTAGTAGTATTTCATTCTCTATTTTAGAATAGTTTATTTCAAGTTTTCATGCATTTATTCACTATTTTTAGCATTTCCTTTCATTTACATATCATGGAAAAGGGCCTCATCTTGAGAGGTTCCACATTTATTACTAATTTCTTGTAAGTGCTTATGTGTGTAGATCTCAGGTTTCCATAGGAGAAAATCATCATAAATATTCCTCAATATTTACATCATCAAGTAGAGGTTGCTAAGATGAAGAACACAAGCTTATACTGAGAGGGGGGGTGAACAGTATAAGACCACTTTTTACTTTTCTTTTCAATTCAATATTATGCAGTGTATAGATAGCAGTATCAATAGCAGTAATCAAAGCAATGCACAAAACACCATACACAATAGAGACACAAATTTTAACGTGGTTCACCCAATGTGGGCTACCTCCATAGAGAAAATATTTCTTCTAAATATTTCTCAAATAATATCTTGGGAATCCTTCCCAATTACAATGTTTATGGACCTCTGTCCAAAGGAGATGTTGATCCCCTAAATCTCAAGTTCGTGGATCTCTTCCATAGGAGAACTCTTTCCCCTTCAACTCTGGCTAGTGATCTTCTAGAAGACTCTGTCTCTCTACTGCACTGACTGGTGGATCTCTCTCCACTTGAAGACTCCTCACTCAGAAGATCTATCTTCAATTGTCCTGGCTGTTGGATCTCTATCCACTGAGACTCTGTCCTCTATACTCTATCACCTCCAAAGCTCTATCAATAGGTTCACTTAGAACCTTCTTAAATCTTCTCAATAGGTTCACTCATAACCTGCTCAAATATTCTCAATAGGTCCACATAGAACCTGCTCAAATCTGCTCAATAGGTCCACTAAAACCTGCTCAAATCTGCTCAATAGGTCCACTAAACTGTCCAAATCTGCTCAATAGGTCCACTCAGAACTTGTCAAATCTGCTCAATAGGTCCACTAGAACTTGTCTAAATCTGCTCAACAAGCTCACTCAGAACTTGTTCAAATCTGCTCAATAAGTCCTCTCTAGGACTTGCTCAAATCTGCATTGCAAGCTTCCACAAAATCTTACACAAAATTAGTCCACAAGCCTTCTCAAAGACTTGCCTCAAATCTGCTTAACAAGTCCACATAGAACTTGTTCAATCTCATAGAATCATAAAGAGAATTGTTAGAGACTCAATATGTTCTATACTCAAAGCTCAATCTCAACTCAAATCAATCTCATAGAAGCATAAAGAGAATTGTTAGAGACTCAATATGTTCTATACTCAAATCCCAATCTCAACTCAAATCAATCTCATAGAAGCATAGAGAGAATTGTTAGAGACTCAATATGTTCTATACTCAAATCTCAATCTCAACTCAAATCAATCTCATAGAAGCATAGAGAGAATTTTTAGAGACTCAATATGTTCTATACTCAATCTCAACTCAAATCAGAATATAGAAAAGTTTGTTTCATGGAACTTGAACAACCACTTCACACAAACACTTGACTAGGCTCAATCAACTCTACTCAACCAATCACCTCAAGGAACAACCCTTTCTCACAAACCCTAGTCCAAGCATGTATCAACCAACTCAAAATGTTTCCAATAATGCTCAACCACAAATCTCACATAACAATGATACTCATGTTCTTTTCTAACTCAAGTTCAAGTTCTTTGCATAACCAATTGGCTTCAACAACAATGCTTATAAAACAAGGTTTAATCACAACTCTCAATCCATAAAACCTTGAAGCATTAAACCAACCACTTTCGAAAAGGAAACCATAATCAATCCTTTTCTCTCCAATGATATTTTTATAAATCAATCACCCAATCAAGTCAATGGAGAATATTGCCCATACCTTTTTGATGCCAAGTAGTTGTCCACAAAATCTGTCAAACTCAACACACTTTCAAATATTTCCTTATCAACCACAAGGAGGTTAGAGGACTTGAGTAATATCACAACAATAAAAATAATATCCCAATAACACCTTATTACTCCTACTCAATAAAATTCACCATGTCCTCTCATGAAAGAAATAATCCCCTTTGAAAAAGAATAAATCAAACTCACTTTTGAACCTCTTTTACAAAACTAGAAATATCTCTTTACACACACCTTATTTCTCCTTCTAAGCAAGTTAATAAAATAGCCCTTGAAAAATGCTTTCCAACGATATATAATATGCTACCCTTCCAAAAATAAAACCATCAAAAATTTCCCAATTTTCTAGGGCATAACATAACCCTTATTTCTCCTTAAGGCTATTTAACAAAAATTAAAACATAAAAAATTAACTTGCCTTTGCCTCTCGGAGGGATTCGATCCCCCAACGTCCTCCTTCCCAATACCTTAGCCGTAGCCAAGCCATCATTGGGCCACGCACCCTCACATGCCTAAAAAGGCATGACCAACATCAAATACCTCACAAACCAACACTTTCCAAAATAATCAAAATGTGCTTCGAGCGCTTTGTCCTTGCAAGCAAACCTCAAGCGAATCGAATGCGGGACCTCCTCTCTCTTGCCAAGCCAACACACCACTAAGCCATGCTGGCCTATGTGCTCAACAACTCCACACGTTCTCTGCTTCCACTTTTCATAAATCATCAAGCCTTTAAGAATCACAAGCCTTTTCGCATGCGCTCAATGAAAATGCAAGGGTAAGTGATTAATGTCTTTGATGGCATTATATATAATGCCCTTGTCTTCTTATGCAATCACGTCGGTGCTTCGAATAAATTCGACGTCGACGTGGTTTTAATTTATAATATATTTAAATTTAAATTTAAATTTAAATATTATAAATTAAAACAAACCAACCTTAGGTTTTAGTTTAAATAAACCTTGGAGCCTTGTCTTAATGCACAACCTTGGCGAAATCAAATATTATTTATAAAATTTAAATTCCTTGTGAATTTAAATAATTTATAAATAATTATTAAACCTCCTTTTTAACTTTTGCAATAACCCATCTTGGGTTTTTATGGACCAATCGCTTAACTTGTGCTCCCATTAATATTAAAATATTATGGAGCCTTTTTCCTTTCACTTTTGCACTGATGAAGCTTTTTCCTGGATGAATGTGACAACCTTGAATGACTTTATTTCTTGCCGAATTCTTTGATAAGAGTGATAACTCTATCAGGTGACATCAATGACAACTTTGACTTAGAGGACTCAAAATGTCCAACAATCTCCCCCTTTGTCATTGATGGCAACCCATATCCTTTTACTGAAACCTGACCTTCTTTTCTCCCCCTGGGACTTTGCTCCCCCTGGCTCAATGCTCTCTCAAATATCAAGTCTCTCCCCATATCAAATCTCTCCCCAACATACACAAATATCTCCCCCTTTGACATCAATGGCAAAGGGTCACCTTTGGGGCTTGGGGCTAAGAATGAGCCTCTTAGCTTAGCCCCTCCCCCACCACCTCATGGGGTGGTTAATTCTGGGGTGGGAGTATTTCTACTCCCTAAAAGCACTACTCTTTGTCTTTATCTTTCTCTCTTCTTTTTTGAGTCTTCTGAATCCTCTCACTATTTCTTTCCAAGTCATCATCCCTGTTCCTATCATCACTTCTGTTCCTATTCCTGTTCTTGTTCTCATCCATGTTCCTATTCCTATTCTTGTTCTTGTTCTCATCCATGTTCCTATTCCTATTCTTGTTCTCATCTATGTTCCTGTTCTTGTTCCTGTTCCTATTCTTGTTCTCATCTATGTTCCTATTCTTGTTCCTATTCCTGTTCATATTTCTGTTCCTGTTCATATTCCTGTTCTTGTTCATGCTTGATTCTGGAATATTTTCTCTACACCATCTTGCTATGTGACCATCATTATTGCACTTATAACACTTAATGTTATTATTCCTTGGAGGTGCAACTATCTTAGGACTTCTTCTAGTGAGGCCATATCCTCTTCTGTCATGAACCCTGCAATTCATTGCCTTGTGACCAAACTCATTGCATGAGTAGCAATATCCTTGGAAAAGTTATCCTTTCCCATAATCTTGTCTTTCATGTGTCCTGCACTATGAAGCCATGTGCCCAAACCTATGACATGAAAAACATCTTCCATTGAAGAAACCTTGCCTAGACCCCATTGGTCTTCTAGTTCCTCTTGACCTATTCTGATTGTTGTTCCATCTGAATCTTCTTTGCCCATTGTCCCTGTTCCTACTGGACTCACTACAATCTGACTCATCCTTAGGAGTTTCACTTTCACTTCCACTCTCATCTGAGAAACCCTCTTCTGAAGTATCCTCTTCTTTTGAAGTGTCTTCGAAACTGGTAGTTAACTTATCTTCTTGAACTTGTTTGCTTCCAAGACCTATCTTGTTTGTTGCTCTTCTTTGTATCTTGACTATTTTATCCACACTCTTTGCACTTGTTTACATACTTGTATAGCTTATTCTTGGAATCCTCTAAATCTTCCTTTAGTAGGGCCACTTCTTGTGTTAACTTTTCACATTCCAAGATCTTTGCTTCTAACTTATCTTTGAACTTGCTTGCCTTAGCCTTTGACTTTTCTAAATCCTCTATGAGCAATAATATTTCTTCATCACATTCTTGAAACTGACTTTCAAGCTTAGAGTGTTGCTTTCTTACCTTCTTTACTATGTCAAGGGCATAGATAAGTTCTCCCTTGAGATCATAGCCATTCTCTGCTGAATAATCCTCTATTTTTTTACCTTTGTCCATATCATTTCTTTCTTTTGGCTTGTCTTCTATAGGATCACTCACTTCATCTTCTAATGCCATTAGAATATTTTCATCTAGTCTATCAAGTGCATCTTCAAAATCATCATCACTGAAACTATAACCATCCCTTGTGCAATCATCTTCAAGATGTCCAAATCTACCACATCTAAAACACTTGAGAATAACTAGAGTCTTTCTCTTGACTGGTTCTTTCTCTTCAACCATAAATAGGACTTCATCTCTATCATTGTCTGAAA
Source organism: Wollemia nobilis (assembly GCA_028583015.1). Lineage (NCBI taxonomy): Eukaryota > Viridiplantae > Streptophyta > Pinopsida > Araucariales > Araucariaceae > Wollemia > Wollemia nobilis. The sequence continues at coordinate 1,766,861 of JAQPPZ010016363.1, read as the reverse complement.
AACTAGCATCACTATCAATTGAGTACTTACTTGCATTATCCGCATAGTAGCTTCTCTTTTGCCTTTGGAAGAACTTCTTCCCTTGTCTATTTTGTCCATCCTTGCTTTTCTTCTGGTACCTGTGTCTTTCTGATTCCCTGTACCTGTGATCCTATTTTTCTTCATCATTGTTGCTCTTTGGTTCTTTGCACTCTGTTGCATAATGTCCATACTTTCCATAATTGAAACACTTAATAGATCTTAGATCTATAGGTCTTCTGGAACCTTTATCTCTTCTACCATAATTTGCTTCTTCATCACTAGATGACTCACTACTTGATTCTGTCTTCTTACCCTTTTTATTTTTGTCCACTTTGAATGCAACTTCTTTCGGAGGAATAGGATCTTTTGTTCTTATCTCAAAAGTAGTAAGCATGCCAAGCAAAGAATTCCTTGTCAAAGAATCACTATCAATTGATGTTTCTATAGCAGAAACCTTTTCACTGTACCTTTTTGGAAGAGTTCTCAAGATCTTATCACAAGCATCAGATTCATCAACCTTCATTCCAAGACCTTTCATCTCATGTATAAGTTCGTCAACCTTGTTGAGATAGTCATGAATGTTTTCATCATCCCTCATTCTTAGGTTCTTAAATTCTCCTTTGAGATTTTTGATCTTAGCTTTCTTGACACTTTTATCACCTTCATATATGGTATGCAATAGTTCCCACATGTCTTTTGTTGTTGTACATTCCATAACCTTCATAGATTCTGATCTACGCAACCCTTTTATAATTGCATTCATAGCTCTTGAATTTGCATGCATTAGAAGCTTACCTTCCTTATCTGTAGGAGGATTGGCTGTTGAATCATATCCAAATTCCACTGCATCCCAAACTTCATTGCCAAGTGCCATCAGGTGAAATCTCATCAGCACACACCAATACAAGAAGTCACTTCCATCAAATATTGGTACTGCATTATTGAAGGACCCATATTTTTGATCCTTTTGATCCATTGTGTTCTTAGACCACTTTTCCTTCAAGTTGTCAAACTCTTCTGAAGGAACCCACTCTGATACCAATTGAAGAACACAAGCTTATACTGAGAGGGGGTGAACAATATAAGACCACTTTTTACTTTTCTTTTCAATTCAATATTATGTAGTGTATAGATAGCAATATCAATAGCAATAATCAAAGCAATGCACAGAACACCATACACAATAGAGACACAGATTTTAATGTGGTTCACCCAATGTGGGCTACCTCCATAGAGAAAATATTTCTTCTAAATATTTCTCAAATAATATCTTGGGAATCCTTCCCAATTACAATGTTTATGGACCTCTATCCAAAGGAGATGTTGATCCCCTAAATCTCAAGTTTATGGATCTCTTCCATAGGAGAACTCTTTCCCCTTCAACTCTAGCTAGTGATCTTCTAGAAGACTCTGTCTCTTTGCTGCACTGATTGGTGGATCTCTCTCCACTTGAAGACTCCTCACTCAGAAGATCTATCTTCAATTGTCCTGGCTGTTGGATCTCTATCCACTGAGACTCTATCCTCTATACTCTATCACCTCCAAAGCTCTATCAATAGGTTCACTCAGAACCTTCTTAAATCTGCTCAATAGGTTCACTTAGAACCTGCTCAAATCTGCTCAATAGGTCCACATAAAACCTGCTCAAATCTGCTCAATAGGTCCACTCAGAACCTGCTCAAATCTGCTCAATAGGTCCACTTAAAACCTGCTCAAATCTGCTCAATAAGTCCACTCAGAACTTGTCCAAATCTGCTCAATAGGTCCACTCAGAACCTGTCCAAATCTGCTCAATAAGTTCACTCAGAACTTGTTCAAATCTTCTCAATAAGTCCTCTCTAGGACTTGCTCAAATCTGCATTGCAAGCTTCCACAAAAGCTTACACAAAATCAGTCCACAAGCCTTCTCAAAGACTTACCTCAAATCTGCTTAACAAGTCCACACAGAACTTGTTCAATCTCATAGAATCATAAAGAGAATTGTTAGAGACTCAATATGTTCTATACTCAAAGCTCAATCTCAACTCAAATCAATCTCATAGAAGCATAAAGAGAATTTTTAGAGACTCAATATGTTCTATACTCAAATCCCAATCTCAACTCAAATCAATCTCATAGAAGAATAGAGAGAATTGTTAGAGACTCAATATGTTCTATACTCAAATCAATCTCATAGAAGCATAGAGAGAATTGTTAGAGACTCAATATGTTCTATACTCAAATCTCAACTCAAATCAGAATATAGAAAAGTTTGTTTCATGGAACTTGAACAACCACTTCACACAAACACTTGACTAGGCTCAATCAACTCTACTCAACCAATCACCTCAAGGAACAACCCTTTCTCACAAACCCTAGTCCAAGCATGTATCAACCAACTCAAAATATTTCCAACAATGCTCAACCACAAATCTCACATAACAATGATACTCATGTTCTTTTCTAACTCAAGTTCAAGTTCTTTGCATAACCAATTGGCTTCAACAACAATGCTTATAAAACAAGGTTTAATCACAACTCTCAATCCAGAAAACCTTGAAGCATTAAACCAACCACTTTCGAAAAGGAAACCACAATCAATCCTTTTCTCTCCAATGATATTTTCAGAAATCAATCACCCAATCAAGTCAATGGAGAATATTGCCCATACCTTTTTGATGCCAAGTAGTTGTCCACAAAATCTGTCAAACTCAACACACTTTCAAATATTTCCTTATCAACCACAAGGAGGTTAGAGGACTTGAGTAATATCACAACAATAAAAATAATATCCCAATAACACCTTATTACTCCTACTCAATAAAATTCACCATGTCCTCTCATGAAAGAAATAATCCCCTTTGAAAAAGAATAAATCAAACTCACTTTTGAACCTCTTTTACAAAACCAGAAATATCTCTTTACACACACCTTATTTCTCCTTCTAAGCAAGTTAATCAAATAGCCCTTGAAAAATGCTTTCCAATGATATATAATATGCTACCCTTCCAAAAATAAAACCATCAAAAATTTCCCAATTTTCTAGGGCATAACATAACCCTTATTTCTCCTTAAGGCTATTTAACAAAAATTAAAACATAAAAAATTAACTTGCCTTTGCCTCTCGGAGGGATTCGATCCCTCGACGTCCTCCTTCCCAATGCCTTAGCCGCATCCAAGCCATCGTTGGGCCACGCGCCCTCACGTGCCTAAAAAGGCACGACCAACATCAAATACCTCACAAACCAACGCTTTCCAAAATAATCAAAATGCGCTTCGAGCGCTTTGTCCTTGCAAGCAAACCTCAAGCGAATCGAACATGGGACCTCCTCTCTCTTGCCAAGCCAACACACCACTAAGCCACGCTGGCCTATGTGCTCAACAACTCCGCACGTTCTCTGCTTCCACTTTTCATAAATCGTCAAGCCTTTAAGAATCACAAGCCTTTTCGCATGCGCTCAACGAAAATGCAAGGGTAAGTGATTAATGTCTTTGATGGCATTATATATAATGCCCTTGTCTTCTTATGCAATCACGTCAACGCTTCGAATAAATTCGACGTCGGCGTGGTTTTAATTTATAATATATTTAAATTTAAATTTAAAATTTAAATATTATAAATTAAAACAAACCAACCTTAGGTTTTAGTTTAAATAAACCTTGGAGCCTTGTCTTAATGCACAACCTTGGCGAAATCAAATATTATTTATAAAATTTAAATTCCTTGTGAATTTAAATAATTTATAAATAATTATTAAACCTCCTTTTTAACTTTTGCAATAACCCATCTTGGGTTTTTATGGACCAATCGCTTAACTTGTGCTCCCATTAATATTAAAATATTATGGAGCCTTTTTCCTTTCACTTTTGCGCATTCGATGAAGCTTTTTCCTGGATGAATGTGACAACCTTGAATGACTTTATTTCTTGCCGAATTCTTTGATAAGAGTGATAACTCTATCAGGTGACATCAATGACAACTTTGACTTAGAGGACTCAAAATATCCAACATAAGAAATCCTCCATAATTAGTTTTGAAGATTGCAGAGATCTTGTGAAGACATCTATCATTGGTTCCTTGATGTAATTTGTATCAATGTAATCCCTAAGAGGGATATTTTGTAAGTAAATATAATTTTTGAATATCAATGAGAAGGGCACTTTACTTTCTCTATTTCTTTGTCATTATGGTTACATAATTTACATTATCAATCAATTTTATATTACATGTTTAGGTGTTAAATATTTTTTACATCTTACGAGTTTCTTTTTCAAATCAATAAATCAACAATACATTAGAAGTAGAGAGCCCATACTTCTCTGTATAATAATCCTCTAACCCACAAAGGTCTTGAGAATTATTATACAAGTTTCTTTTTCAAAACCATAAATCAACAATACAACTATATCTAGATTATCTTTCTTTTCAAAGCTTATAATTTTAAGATTAAAATAAGAAGGATTCTTATCTAAAAAGTAAGCTTAAATATCAACTAAACATAAATATTCTAAGAGCAAGCTTATAGATTCAACTTTAAAACTAAACATAAAGCTTATAAAAGCAAAAGATACTTTAACCGAGGCAAGCACTAACTAAACCCAAAACAACACTAGAGGAAGATCATGCTAACACAAATTATCCTCAACAAACATAACTAGCTAACATAAGATAGAAAGAGACTATTCAAAATACAAAAATGAATATCCTTAAGTACAAACCGCCACCCAAGACTACTATGACCAATGCTAGCACATAGGTAGAGAGTAGAAGGATGCTCACATTGTAGGGTTATAAAAACATGTAGGTCAACCACAACAAGCTCCAAATCATTCATAACCCACCACCCCACAAATAGAGTAATGAATTAGATGGATTGACCTCCGCCATGTAGACTAGCGTAAGAGGTAGGGACACTCTACAACTAAGCAAATGACACAACCTACAAGGCACAATAGGCAGATAAACCAAGAACATAACATAGTGTGGATCCCACAAACAACAAATGTTGAAGAAATTCATTGAAGGCATCAACAACCGAACTAAGGATAACTCAAAATTTAACACAAAAAGGGTAGGAAATATTGATGTCAAGCAACAAAAACCAACAGGATTGCACCAGTAGAAGAATAACAATGCATAAGAGATAGCTAAAAAATGATAAAGCAACACAAGCATAAAGAAAATCCAAAATAGGGTTAAACACTTGAATCACAAGTTCCAAAAGTTCCCCTAGATTGCTTTCCAATATTGCTAGTTGGTCATTATATTTTTCCTTCGCTTCCATCACTTCCTCAAACATCGATTACCCTTTACACCCATATTCCTCCTAAATTTAAGGGAGAAGCATTATATTAAATATATGGATGTTCCTCCCATGAACAAAGAGCATTACGCTCTCCCTTGCCATGCATGAATGAGTGGTTTACACTATGTAATCTTTCAAGGAAACCGAAGCCGAAATTTAGCTTCCCAAGGTAGCTTACCATAACATACCTAAAGAGCACAATAATACTTTAAAATTTTTACTGGAGGTAGTTAAATGTACCTAGAGCATATGTTTTAAATTTTAGTCCAAACGAATATCTTAGGAGGAAATGGTAACAGTTGCAAAACAACTCTGGAGAACTTTTTCTAGTTTATGTGACATGTGTAAAATCAGTGGCAAAGGCCACTTTGTCAGAGGTATATTAAGCAATCAATGAGGAATCAGAATTCAAAATTTTTATTGGAGGTAGTAATATGTACCAAGAGCATACATTTTAAATTTAAGTCCAAACAGAGATCTGAGGAGGAAACGATAACAGTTGCAAAACGACTTCGAAGCACTTTTTCCATTTTTTGGCAGTTTTGAAAATGAGAGTTTTGATAAAGATAAATCTAAATTTAGTGGATTACATTGATTGGAAGATATGCAATTAGTATGACAGTTACAAAAAACATATTTTGTTTGACAAGTGTGTGTATGTGGAATTAAAGGTGTTACATTTTTAAAAGGGTTGGAATCTTTGAAATTTTATTTTTAGACAAGATTTTTAATGGGGAGTTTTTACCTTTTGTATATATAACTGAAGACTTTTTATAGAAAACATATTGAAGAAGAAAAAGAATAGTGCACAACAAGTATAATGAGAATAAGGTTTTTGTTGAGTTTGTGAAGAGGGTTTTGTTGAGTTTGAGAAAGAGGGTTTTGTTTTGTATGCAAAGAATAGGGATTCAGATCGTCGATGGGCTTAGAGTGTGAAATGATCAATGGGATTGTTCGGTGAGCAGAGTGTATATAGAGAGATTCAGAGTGCTATACCACTTAGGATCTTATTTTTAGGGATAAACTTATTCTACCAAAGCTTTGTATTTTTGACTAGTGGATGCTTGGCAACAGGGGTCGGTGCTCCTTGCATTTCGTGTTGCTAAAGTCCGGGTTGATTGGTGTCATTACCTATAGTGGATGCTACAAAAATATTATAAAGACCAAATATTTTTGAGGTTGGATTTGGATGGGAGTCCAAAAAGTCCATTGGCACAGTGGTTTTCCCACATCGGGTTTCCACTATAAATCTAGTGTTATGTGATGCATGTTTGTGTGATTGCTTATTTTGATTTGATTTCATAGTTGGATTAAAAATTTTAATACACACTGATTCACCCCCCCCTCTTAGTGTCATGCTTAGTTCAATAGTTAAATTAATATACTAATCAAGAGATATATCCTCCCAAGGTTTGTACATAAATTTAATCATTGAGTCATTATCCTTCCCCCAATAGGACTAACAATTTGATCGTGTTATTGTTATCTTGGATTAATCTTATTTAGGCTTTGCAAACAAATTAGATGATCTTGTTTAATTTTAACTATTTTATCTTGTTAAGGCAAAGGGAGTGTTCACGTTAGGTTCACCAAAATGTAGATTAAGAACATAAAACACACTTGGGGGGAATTCGTTGAGACTCCTACCTCCTTGCAAGGGGTATTTTTCCAATGGATACTCTAAAGAGTGACCTTCACACGAGTAGTCTCCACCTCATGCATTATAAAAAATAATTGTATTGATGTTCAAGCTTATGTGGTGTTTTTAGGAGTAAATTCAATAAAAACCTATGGTTTTGGATCTTTAATATGGCTCTTAATCAATCCTTTACAAGATAAGATCTATTTAAACTTAAAGGGAAGACTATTTGAAATTTGTATGTTTAGTGCAATCAAACAATGATTTAAGAAACAAGTTGTAGCCTAATATGTTTTTGGATTTGAATAATGAACTAAAAATGTCCTAAAAATGCTTTGAAATACTTATGAAAGGAGATGAATGGTTTAAAAAACCAAACTAAAATTATGCTATGACAAAAGAGTTGTTACATAATGAAAACTAAGTGAAAAATTAAAGTATATGCTATTTTTAAAAACTTGGAAAATCCAACAAGGTATGGATAATGTCTTGAACCAAATGAAGACCCATAAGTATGGAATAAGAGACAAAATATTGTGATAAAGTGGATAAAATAGTGTTAATCCTACAAAAGTGTCAATTTAAGATTAAATAACATGAAGCAACATGTGAATAAAAGCTTATTCAAGAATGTATGAATATAAACATGTAAATGTGTGACTTAATGATGAAAATAAACATAATAACTTTCAAATAGAATGGAAATGAGCATATAAAATGATATGAATGAAATATACCTACAAATGAGAAGTATTAGTTATTATAGTGCATAAATGAGAGGAAACATGAAGATTAATATTCCAAACTGAAAGAGAAAATGCTTATAAATGACTAGATATTAGGAAGATGAAAAAAACTTGCTATAAAATAAAATGATGAAGATACAAATAAGCATTAATGGACTACAAATATGTGTTGGAAACCAAAATAGATAAGAAAATAATATCAGTGGCTACAAATATAGAATCCAAGTTAGCAAGGCCAAATGAAAGGGACAAGTACACAAAATAATAGCAAGCAAAATGGAAGGAAATAGATGCTAGGGATTATACAGTCTAGCAAAAGCTCCTCCTTTCTCAAAGATAATCTCCTTGCCCAAATTACCTTTTGAATAGTAAGAGCTCCTCCTTTATACAAGATGATCTCCTTGCACCAACTGCCACAATACCCCTTTACCCTTGCTAGGCATGGACAATCTTAGTAAGTGAGTATTGTTTAGTAAGTATTTATATTAGTTCAGATGAAAATCAAATTTTATGTGGTATTATGCTCATGTATGCTTGTCACACATTTTTTGGAAGGACTTAGGAATTTGATAGAAAGGCAATGTGATGTTAGAATGAATATTTACACTATTATAAAGGATGGAAAGAAATATACATTGAGTCCATTGAAAGACAATGGAGAAGAAGTGGAAAACATTTATAAAGTGTGTTTAATCTTAGAAAAATATTTTCTAAGAGGGATGGATGAAATGGAAGCTTATTTTTCTTTCATAGCTAAATCTATGAAAGTTATGGTGGTGGATAAAGTGGATAAAATTCTAGATGAAGTAAAAATTATGTTGGAAGAGTATATTAATATCTTATTAAAGAAGTTGGTGTATGAGTTGCCACCCATGAGGAGCATCAAACACCATATGGATTTCATTCCTAGATCATGTTTACTAAACAAGGAAATGCATAGGATGACACCTATGAAGAATGGGAATATGAAGAGGCAAGTCCAAGAGTTTTTAGGCAAAGGTTTGATTAGAAAGAGTTTAATCCCACATGTACTACCAATCATACTAACATCCAAGAAGGATAGAGAATGGTGTGTGTACATGTATTAATGACCTATTAATAAGATAACCATAAACTATAGATTTCCATTACCATGAACAGATTACTTGATGGATTTCTTGAGTGAATTTGAGTATTTCATAAAGATAGATTTGAAGAGCTGATATCACCAAACCCAAATTAAATATGGGGGTGAGTAAAAAGCCACATTCAAAATAAAAGATAGGTTATACAAGTGACTTATGTCATTTGAAATAGAAAACACACCAAGAAATTCATGATATTTATGAATAAAGTATTGAAGCTAGTTCTTGGTAAGTTTGTAATTATTTACTTGAATGATATTTTGATATATATCAAAAGTAAAGAACATTTGATGAATTTAAGGCTTATTTTACAAAGAATAAGGAAGGAAAAGTTGTTGGTTAATTTGAAAATTGTAGTTTTATAAAGAGGAAATTAGTGTAGTTGTTTTTTATAATTTTTTTGGAAGGTTTACGTATGGATAGTTAAAAATTAAAAGCCATTATAGAGTGGCCATTGCCAAAAAGCATGTTTGAGGTAAGGAGTTTCCATGGGCCAACAAGTTTTTATAGTAAATTCATCAAGAAGTATAGTGGTATTTATGAACCTATCATGAAAGTAATGAAGGATAGTAGAAATAAATTCAATTGGATAGTTGTAGTAGAGAAATTTTTTTAGATTTTGAAGGAAAAAATGACAGAGCAATCAATTCTAACATTGTCATATTTCAATAAGATTTTTCAAGTGGATTGTGATGTAAGTAAGATATTTATAGGTGAAGTTTTGAGTCAAGAAGGTAATCCCATTACATACTTTAGTGAGATTTTAAGTGAAGCTAAGTATAAATATTTAGTCTATGACTAGGAGTTTTATGTGATTGTTCAAGTACTCAAAAAGTAAAGACATTATTTACTACAAAAAAAATGTGTCCTATTCATGAATCATCAAGCACTTTGGTTTATTAAAAGCTAAGGTAAACTAAACCAAAGGTACATGAAGGGGGTTGCATTTTTTCAAATATATTTGTTTTTTTTTAATCATATGAGTGGTACATTGAATAAGATAGTCCATGCATTGAGTAGAAGACGTCTGTTGTTGAACACAACATAAATGGAGGTTGTTGGGTTTGAATCCATTAGATAATTATATGAGAATGATGTGGATTTTAAGATGGCTTGGGTAGCATGTAATAACCCAATTGAAAAGGATAGAAATCCATTGTTAGATTATCTTATTCAAGATGGTTTTTTTCAAGGGGCAGTTTTGTGCATACCTTATAGTTCAATGAGTGTGAACTTGGTGAGAAGGAAGCATAGTGGAGGAATAGATAGATATTTTGGAGTGGAAAAAAAATACCATAGCTATATGAGATTTAAATTTGGATAAGAATGAATTCAAATATAAATAAATGCGTATAGGGTTATATATTTTGCCAATATGCTAAGGGAAAGAACCAAAATGTAAGTTTATATCACCCTTTGCCTATACCAAATAAACCTTGGGAAGACGTGAGTATGGATTTCATACTTGGGATATCGAGAACTCAATGAGGTAATGAATCTATTTTTTATGTTGTAGATAGATTTTAAAAATAGAACAATTTATATCTTGCAAGAAGTCAAGTCATGCCACTCACATTGGTACACTTTCAGAGAAATGGTAAGATTACATAGGTTGCTAAAAAGCACTATTTCTGATAAAAATATAAACATTATGGTAAATTTTGGACTCTAAGTTGTGTTTTAGTTCAACCAATCATCCAAAAATTTATGGACAGGCAAAGGTTATCAATAGTGGATTTGAAAATTTGTTAATATGTGTAATTAGAAAGAATCCAATACTAGGGGATACTAATTTGGAAAAAATTGAGTTTTCTTGCAACAAATTATTTAATAGGAGTACAACAAATATTCCTTCTTAGATTATGTATGGATACCATCCTATAAGGGTTAATGAGTTGAGAAATACAATTGATTTAGGAAGACCAAATATTGTAGCAGAGGATTTTGTTGAGTACATGCATGAATTAAATTAGGAGGAGAATGGAAACTTGGAAAGGATTACAATGAGATACAAATAACAAGCTAATTTAAAGAGGAAATAATGAGAATTTAAAGTTGGAGAACTAGTTTTATATCATTAAGGAAGAAAATTTTCCTATGAGGAACTTACAATAAACTAAAATGGAAAAATATTGGGCTTTCTAAGATCTTGAAGAAATTTGTAGAAAATGCTTATGAGATAGAACTTTCAAAAGGAGTTTATATATCTCCAATTTTCAATGTGGAAGACATGTACCCTTATTAAAAGGAATTATAAAATGGAAAATATAATACCACTATAAATTATTCAATGAAAGAGTGGGTCCAACAATTGTCACAGAAAGAACAAGATGTGGTAGAAGAAGTGATAGACTCATGAGTGATTAAGAAGACAAAAAGAAAAGAGTACAATGAATTACTTGGTGAAATAAAAGAATAAAAAAACTAAGGAAGCAACATGGATGAGTGCATCCAAAGTTTATAAGTATGGGGCTTCACTTTTAGAGCTCACAAAATATCCATGATTTGGAACTCACGGTATATTTCTCTTATACAAAATTTATGATGTAGGAGTATCTAGGTTCACAAGAAATATTGTATCACCAAAAATAAATAAAAAAAGAAGATAATTTCACAACTAAAAAAGAATTTCTAATTTTATTCGGGCTGCAACTTTGGCTGAAATTGATTTCAAATTGCAATGTACATAAAATAATGTATTCAGGTCTATTTATAATATTTTATCCATATTTTAATGCATGTAACAAAAAATAATATTTTATTTGGATCTTATTTTATATATTTTATCTAGATCTAATTTTATAATATTTTATCCAAATTTGATTTTATAATATTTGTATTGGGTCTATATAAGGATGACCTTGTAAACATGTGAGACATATTTATAAAAATGATGGGCTCTCTATAGATTTTTTGCCTATGACATCTCCTAGAAGTTTTTATGCAATTAATTTGTTATTGCTCATTTACTAGTTTATGAACTTGTGAGATATGTAGGCTGCTATAAGAGGGTGTCTTTCATTAGACCTCTCATCTAGTCTACATAACTATAATCCTTCCATCATAATAATAGTTAGCCTCATAATGCCATCTACATATCAAAACCAACCATCACAAGACTATAGGATGTCATATAATATTGATTAAATATGAAATGCACTCCCTCATGAGATATAACTCCAAGAATATCACCATCAATGAATAACAAGGGTGTGTTAGAAGATACAATAATGGAAGACAATAAAAATATTGTATATACTTAGAGATTAAATTATTTATTTAAGAGAGTAGAAAATACTATTCAATAATGTAGCAAATTAACCACCAAAAAACATTATAAATCAATATGTAAACATGAACATAGATCAAAATCCATGCTAGTATTATATGTTCAATGGTATACATACCTCATAGACTTGTATTATAGAGGTTCAAAGATATTCAGTGATGTCCTAATCACAACAAAACCAACTACCTATATAGCCCACCATTAAAAAACCCACCTATGGCACCATGGCATGACAAATATATAAACAATCCCAATGCAATTCTCACAAATTTTGTATTGGGATACAAGGAGGAGGGATAACGCTTTGAGGATCATAAAATTTATTTGAATCAATAAGGGATCATAAAAATATAAAATAAGAGCAATGGATGAGCAATCACAACCATATACAAATCAATTAGCTTCTTCAAAATAGACTAGTCTAGGGAGGAACTTGATAATACTCAAAAGAGAATAGTTGATTTTCCAAATAAAGGATCATTTTTATTTTGATCTACCAAACAATAGTAACAAGCTTCAACCTCTACTCTTGTATAATCCTTCCAAAATAAACCAACTCCATAGGCCAAAGTAAAAGAGATACTTACATTAGAATAAGGATCTAAATCATTTAGCCAACAATATGAATAGGAATTAGAATGAGAGACCATTAAAAATAACTTTAAATATCCATCATAACTCAAAAAGAACAAAAATGGTTGTGTTTGTGCACTTGCACAATATGCCCTAGTTTGCATGTAGAGGGGACCAACGTTTTTAATTTTTGGTGAATTTTATTTTGTTTTCATGGGGTTTTGCATGATAGCCACTCATCCAAAAAACTTAGTTACTAAAATTTTTTAATTATAGGCACCCTAATTTTTCTTGCCTTGATTTTATTGTGATGGTTATTGTCATTGTTGTGTATGGTAAACTTTTTAAAATGGAAAATAACCTCTCCTATTAGATCAGGCTTAGAATAAGCTTTCCAAAAAGTACCCACATGCCTATGTTCCCATAGCCTTAACACCCTAAAACTACTTAAAATCAGGCATTATAGACTTGAATTTTCTCCCAATAATATAGATGGTTTCACTTATAGACCACATATATATTTCTCTTATCAATAAAATTTGGTGAAAACACTTCCATTATATGCTTCTCAAAAATATATTTTTAGAAATTATAAACTTACATATATTCTAAGAAGAATTGACCTCCTAGATGGCTCATTTTTAGCAAGTTGTCTAGTTGCCTTGATTTATTGTAACTGCCTACCTAATCATGTAGTCCTAAATTTTGGACCCTATATATCTTGAAATACTAAATAAAATTATATGAAATCACTTCCATTAGATGCTCCTCAAAAAGATATTTTTGGAATAAGGAATTTTTATGCACTGTAATATTATCAAAGACCTTCAAAATATAGTTGCGGTAGAATCCCCTATGGATGTGGATAAGAGATATTATAACCCTTTGGATCTAGAAGTAGTAGATCCAAATTTGATAATAGCAAAAAGGTCAAAGGGAGACACTTCTTAGATGCAATTTTTGAAGAGAGGTCAAAATTCACAAGGAGAAATATTTATTTTGTCTTTGGATTGGGATGAAAAGGATTTTACTCTTAAGGTCCTAAAATTGTGGTTGACAAAGTGATTCAAAAAGGAAAAAATATGGTTGAGGATTTATATATAATAAAGAAATGGGTTTAGGATAAGTGATATTTTTTTAGGTAGGAAGTACTGCTATATTTGCCTAATAATTTTTTTTATATTTAACTTTTCAAATATGAAATATGCATGAAATTTTTTGTTGAGGGGCTCGTGGTTTTTTGGGAGGAGAGGGTTATTTTTATAAAAATGGAGCCAAGGATTTAATCTAGCCACAACCACTCTTCAATTGATGCCCTTATGGGTGAGTCTACTAGGGCTTCCAATGGAATTTTGGGATGATAGTATTATTATTAGGATAGCTAAAGTGATTGGAAAAACAATTACTTTTGATTTAGCTACTAAATCTTGGACCAAAATGATAGTGGCCCATTTTTTTGTACAGGTGGATTTGGCTAAACCACTACTTAAACCTATTAGGCTAGTTTTATATTACAGGGAATAGAAACAAGATATTCATTATGAACTCTCATTCCCTTATGGAACATTTGTAAAATGTTAGGGCATATTTGGAAAACATGCCCAAAAACTCCTAAGGATAATGTTATGAATAATAGAACTAGATAGCCTTCGAGGATTTGGAGGAAAAATGAAACTAAGCAAGGAGAAGTTCTATGGTAGAAATAATTTAGTGAAATTATTAAGGGTCCATATTCAAATAACTTTGAGGTTCTTGCTACCATTGATGGGGATGGCATTGTTGGAGGGGAAGAGTTTGTTATAGAAACTCAACCTTAAGGTATTAATGAACCAGTGATTGAGGATTTGATTGAAAAGGAAAATAATTCTTCTTTGCATTTAGAAGAGAATATTGAGAAAGAGTGACACTCTCCAACAAGATTTAAGGAAAATAACATAGAAATGAGGGTTTTAGGAGAAACCACTCAGCAGAATGTGACATTGATTGGCTATGGGAGGAAAAAAATAAAAATATAAAAATATTAACATTATTCAAAATGGGTTTGAGGATGAAGAAGATGAAGGATAATGAAACTCTACTAGTGATTCGAAGTTGGAAAAGGAGGAAAAAGCTATTTAGAAATGTTTTGTTGAAAGTAGAAGTAAATCTAAGAAGGTTGATTTGGGAATTTTAGTTTCTCGAGGAAGGCCCAATCTCTAGGAATTTAGAACTAGAGTCATTGCTAAGGATGTAGCTAATGAAGAGAAATAATACCCTGATAAACAAAACAAAAAAGTAGTAATTATAGAATCAAATAAAAATAGAGAAGAAAAACACATTACACAAGAATTTATCCTGGGAAACCCTTTCGGGAAAAAATCCAACAAGAATATCTCCTTATTGTATAAACTTGACCATCTCCAATACAATAATATCCTTTCACTTATGATTACATTTCTTGCAAATTCATTACCAGACCCTCATGCAAGTGCTACTTTATATACCAACAACACAAGAAGAGGTTTTACAATATCATATGCACAAAATCTGGTATGAAACTAAATGGTGCGGGAAGCATGATCATTTTTATATTGAATCACTTTTTGATTATAAGGTAGAAAACCCACAATAGACTTAATTTTTATATTTGTTCGATGATGCCTTATTATCATATTTGGATTACATTTAAATACCTAGTCTAATAGTTGTAAGAGTGAAGGGTTGTGACCCTAGAATATAATTAATAAATAATATAAGTATTAGGACATGTTAGGAGGGTCCTAACATACCACCCCCCTTAAAGGAGCTTTGTCCTCAAAGCTAGAAATTTGGAAATTGTTGTTGGATATCTTGAAAATTTTCCCACGTTATGCCTTCTAAAGGTAGACCTTTCCAATGTATTAAAACATCCGTGATATCGCAAGTACGAAGGTGACGAGAGCGGCGATCCAAGATAGCTTCTGGATCGACTAGAAGTACTCCATCATCGAAGAATTTAGGGAGAGTGGTTTGTGTCGTGATATGGGCTCCAACTGTGAGCTTAGGTAAGATACATGAAATACACGGTGAAGTTTGGAAGAGGGAGGAAGCTCTAGTTTATAAGCAATGGTCCCAATACGTTGGAGAACTTTATACGACCCGTAAAATTTGGGTGCTAACTTTTGAGAACCTTTTTGTTTAAGAGAGGATTGACGATAAGGTTGGAGATGTAAGAAAACCATATCACCCTCATGGAAACTACGTTTGCTTCTATGTTGATCGGCTTGCTGCTTCATGCGATGTTGGGCGGTGTGTAGGTTCTCTTTTAGGATCCGTAGTATGTCATATCTATTAGCAAGTTCTATTTCCACCGCATGGACTTTTGTAGTCCCTGGAATATAGGAAGTGAGGGATTGTGGTTTTTGACCATATAGTGCTTCATAAGGAGTCATTTTGATGGACGTATGGTATGAAGTGTTATACCACCATTTCGCTAGTGAAAGCCACTTTACCCAATGGAGTGGTTGAGTAGAAAAAAAAATTGAAGGTATGTTTCCAAGCATTTATTTACAACTTCTATTTGGCCATCGGTTTGAGGATGGTAAGCGGAGCTCATACGAAGTTGAGTACCTTGTAATTTGAATAATTCCTTCTAAAATATGCTAGTGAAATTTGGGTCGTGGTCACTAACAATTGTGGAGGGCATACCATGTAATTTAAATATGTTATCTAGGAAGAGGTGGGCTATAGTGCTAGCGGTATAAGGATGAGCCACGGAACAAAAATGGGCATATTTAGATAAATGATCAACGACTACGAAAATGGTTGTTTTTCCTCCTGATTTTGGTAATCCTTCAATAAATTCCATAGAAATATATGCCCATGTTTTGGTGGGTATAGGAAGAGGTTGAAGTAATCCTATAATAGCGAGGGTCTCCCCCTTTTGTCTTTGGCAAACTTCACATTCTTTTACAAAGTTTTTGATGTAATTTTTCATTACTACCCAATAGAAGGAGGTAGTGGCTCTTTTATAGGTTTTTAAGAACCCTGAGTGGCCTGCAGTGGATGAGGTATGTAAATCATGAAGAAGTTTTTCATGATAAGTTGAATTGGGTGTGAGGACCATCCTCCCTTTGTATCTTAATATATTATCCTTCCAAGTGTATGGAGGTTTTCTACTAGGATTATGTTGAAGTTGTTGAATTAAGGCATGGATAGTAGGATAATTTATCCATTCTTCATGCACCTCATCTACCCATTTAGGAATAAGGGAGGAAAAAGCATGGACTTGAGGCATATCTTCAAATTTTCTAGAAAGTGCATTGGCTCCCATGTTTTCCTTTCCCTTTTTATATGTAATTTCATAATCATAGCCAAGAAGTTTAGTAACCCATTTTTGTTGTTTCAAGGTATTAGTCCTTTGTTCCAAAAAATACTTCAAGCTATGATGGTCAATGCGTATAATGAAATGTTGGCCAATAAGTTAAGGCCTCCAATGTTGAATAGCATGGACAATCACCAACATCTCTTTTTCATACATAGAGCGAGCTGAATTCTTAGGATAAAATGCTTTGCTTATAAAAGCTAGAGGCCTTTCATCCTACATGAGTACGATGCCCATTCCTATTCCTAAAGCGTCACTTTCAATGACAAATGGTTTAGAAAATTTGGGCATGGCTAGAATAGGGGTGGTACACATTGCAGTTTTCAAGGTGATAAAGGCCTCATCCACTTTAGACGACCATTTGAAAGCTTTTTTCTTAAGTAATGTTGTTAGAGGAGCAACGATTTTACTATAATTTTGGACAAATTTTCTATAATATCACGTTAGTCCAAGAAACCTGCATAGAGATTTTAAGGTTTTTGGAATAGGCCAATTTTTCACCTCCTTAATTTTAGAAGGATCTACCATAACTCCTTTCTTTGAGACAATATGCCCTAAGTATTCAATTTCTTGTTTTCCAAAGGAACACTTTGATATTTTTGCATAAAGTTGATTTTCCTCCAAGATTTGGAACGCTTGTCTAACATGGTCCAAATGTTCTTCCCATGTTTTGCTATAAATCAAAATGTCATCAAAGAAAACTAATATAAATTTACGAAGAAAAGGGTGAAATACCTTATTCATTAGACTTTGAAAGGTAGAAGGAGCATTGGTCAGGCCAAATGGCATCACCAAGAATTCATAGTGCCCTTCGTGAGTGCGAAAGGTCATCTTAGGAATATCCTTTTCATTGACTTGTATTTGGTGGTAGCCTGACCGTAAGTCTAACTTGGAAAAATAAGTTGCCCCGTGGAGTTCATATAATAGCTCGTCTATGACCGGAATAGGAAATTTATCTTTGATGGTCATTTTATCAAGCGCTCAAAAATTGACACATAAATGCCACGAGCCATCCTTTTTTCTAACTAAAATAATTGGAGAGGAGTAAGGGATTTTGCTAGGTCTAATGACTCCTGCCTTAAGAAGCTCTTGTACTAATTTCTCTATTTTGGTCTTTTGGAGGTATGGATAATGATAAGGTATAATATTAGGAGGTTGATGCCCTGGAAATAGTGGAATAGTGTGATCGTGACTTCATTGTGGAGGTAGTCCTTTTGGTTCATTGAATACTGCATTATGGTGGTCTAAAATATTTTTTAACTCTGGTGTCTCATCTTCTTTGTGACTAGGTTGAATTGAAAATAATTGGGTGACCATTCCTTTTTTCCTTTTTGAATAATTTTCTCCATTCTATGTGAGCTGACGATTTGGGAAGGTCCTGATTTCAGGCCTTGGATAATATAGGTTTGGTTCTTTGCTGTTAATTTCATCCATAGTTCATCAAATTCCCATTGGACTACGCCCAAGGTTCATAACCATTGTATGCCTAGTACAATGTCACACCCACCTAGGGGTAGGATGTACATGTCGCCTTTCATGTTATAAACCCCCATAGTTAGTTTTATATTTCTACATTTTCCTTTGCATGCAATTTTTCCGTCATTTCCAATCATCACTTCGAAGTTATTGCAAGGGTATATAAAATAATTTTCTTGTTTATCCACCTTTGGATTGATAAAATTGTGCATGCTACCAGAATATAGGAGCACTGTAAGGTTTTGTTTCTTAAAATACCCTTTTACTCGCATTGTTTGAGGGGCATAAAATCCGGCAAGGGCATTGAAGGAAACCTTTGGTGCATTTTCTTTGTCACTTTCAAGTGTGTTGGATAATACCTCTACTTCGAGTTTAGGTTCCTCTTCAGTATAATTCCCTTCCTCTGTGGCATCTAGAATATATAATTTCTGTGAGGCACATTTATGATTTCTATCACATTTCTCATCGCAATGGTAGCAAAGACCCTTAGCTTGTCTTTCCTTCATTTCCTTGAAATTTAGACCCTTAATTGGTAGAGCGGGGTTAATTTTGGGGGTTGTGTAGGAGTTTTGGGTTCGTCCATTTTGCATTGTTTTGGGGTTGGTATAAGTATTTTATGGTTTCTCCCAAGTTGGTTTTGTGAACCGATTTCGTGCCTTGATTTTGTCCTTCGCTAATTTCGCCAAGCCGATGGTCTCTAACATGTTTGTAGGGTTATACATTTGCACCTCTATTCGAATTTCTTCTTTTAATTCGCTGATAAAACATTATTGAAATAAGGCAACGTCTAATCCGGATGTTCGATTAGATAGCCTTTCAAATTTTGCTTGGTATTCGCTTACTGAAGTGGTTTGGAATAATTTAGTGAGGGCCCCTTTAAAGCTTTAAAAATTGCTAGGTCCGAATCACACTAATAGATTCTGTGTAAAGGTTGACCACATCAGAGTGCCGTTAGTTTTATCGAACTATTGGTACCATTGGATGGCATTGTTTTCCAAGTGGAAGGAGGCAATATGCAGTTTTTGCATTTCTAGAATTTGATTTAGTGAGAAATATTGATCTGATTGGTAGATCCAGTTTGTAGGGTCTCCTCCTTCAAATTTTGGGAAGTCTAATTTGGTCGTTCGTGGTAGAATGGAAGTTTGTGGACCTCCTAACATTGCTTGGTTTGATGACCCATGGTTGGGTGAATTTGCATGTGTTGTTGCCTGATTTTGACTGATGGCATCAAGTTTAACATCCATTGCAAATATTTCTCTCGAAGAGTTCTCTTGAGTTACGGGTATTCTCCTCTCTTTCCTGTTGAACTTCTTCAACGAGCCTTTCGTGTTTCTCATGAATGGAATCTAGTGATCATCGTCCTTCAGCCATTGCGGTTGGTGTAGGTAACGATCAATATGACTTGGTACAGGTGAGCAAAAAATAAAAAAATTAATTTTAATTTTTTTTCCTTTGCATTTCGAACATCGAAAACCTTGATTTTATGTTGAAGATTTTAGCTTTTTCAAAACAGCCATTGGTCACCATGCAAAAGGTCGAGCAATTTGGGTGTAATACAACTTAATTCGTACCTTAGGAGAAGGTTTAATTTTTTGTGAGGATTTTGACATGGATCTATGAAGCGTGAATGTTGTTTGCATCCTCGCGAATGTGGACTGGCTGAAATGTGCGATGGGAAAAAATTTTAATGGTGAATTTGCTCCTTGATCTAGCTCTGATCTAGATGGTATGAAACTAAATGGTGCAGGAAGCAGGATCATTTTTATATTGAATCGCTTTTTGATTGTAAGGTAGAAAACCCACAATATACTTAATTTATATATTTGTTCGATGATGCCTTATTATCATATTTGGATTGCATTTAAAAACCTAGTCTAATAGTTGTAAGAGTGAAGGGTTGTGACCCTAGAATATAATTAATAAATAATATAAGTATTAGGACATGTTAGGAGGGTCCTAACAAAATCATGGGCCAACATTACATTAACCTAAAAACACCCATGTGGGTCTAAATATAGCTTAAAACCCTAAAACTAATTTCCCCAAACCCTGAGAAGGATAGGGATAGAGTGTAAAGTCCTTTCAAAGTTAGCCCCACATGAATAACATATAAAATATTTAAAACAAGTTCAACAACTGATCGTAAGTAAACAATTTTATATTTGGAAGGAGGAAAATTTCCTCAACTTGATACAAAATAAAATTTCTATCATAGAATATTCAGAAAGGTGAAGAATTCAATTTTAAAAATAACTCAAGTGGAAATGGTTTCTGTTGATGGTGCGTCTAGGGGTTTATGGACTTTATGGAATCTGAAATAGCTAGAGGAACGATGTTTACAGATTAATGATAAATTTATTTCCATTTTGTTCATATGTAAGTGTACTAATTTTTCCTAGGTTATGAATAATGTTTATACTCCAAAGTCATTAGTGGGTAGAAGAAGAGTTTGGATTCAAATGGTAGATGTAGAAAAAGTAGTAGGTTGGGTTATTGTTACTGTTTTGGTCATTTAATTTTTGGTTGGAAAAGGATTTATTATTTTAAAATGCAAAATTTTATTTCTAAGAAGATAAACTATTTTTTGTGCCTAGATTGATTCATTTGTTATTCTTGGATTTTAAACTATTTTTTGTGCCTAGATTGATTCATTTGTTACTCTTGGATTTCTAGGAATTGTAAAAGGGAAGGGCCTTTTTGAAACCCTATTACTTACTAATAGAAAAAATATATATTTCTGGAAAAAATAAATTTACCTATATTTTGAGGAGATAGGAGGCCCAAAATAATTGTTTTTCTATAGGCTAACCAAGTTGTCACAACTAAGGTAACTCTCGAAAAAGTTTTTAAAAGTAAGTGGAAGAAAAATGTTGGATGTAAGATTTTTTCGGAGATGAAATCAGTAATGGATTTCAAAAAACTTGACACTCAAGTGGAAATCATTTCCCTAGTTGGAAATCTAACTACCCATAGGGAAATAAAATTTTTAAGTGGAATAAATTAGCAAATGCTAAAAAATTGTGGCAATGAAAGAAGAAACTACGATCCAATAAGTGGAAGAAATGAAAGAAAAATGTTGAATGCTAAATTTTTTGTGATGAGATTAGCATTGATGTTTTAAATCCTTGGTCCAATGAGAGGAATAAAAAAAATAAAATTTCACAAAAAAAATTTGCAATGACATTAGAAACATGTTTTCAAAATATTGTCTCGATAAAGAAAGAAAAACTAAGTATAAGAAAACTGTTAGACTTTAAATTGCTAACATAAGAAAATGACTAAAAACATAAACCATTTGGAAACATGTAGGAAATAAATACACTAAGTGAAGATTGCCTAGCTAAAACCTTACTACTCATAGATAAAAATAAAAACCTCAATAAGCTTAATAAAACATTGAAAACATAAAAAAAGTTATAGTAATCACGACAATTTAAAAAATTACCCTGACCAATGAAAAATTACTTGGATGATTCTCTAGAAATGGATGATGTTATTATAGGGTATTTTATTTCAAACCAATAATAAAAACTAAATAGACCCTGAAGTATGTTTTGATAGCTTAAAGAAAGTTAAAAATATAGGCCAAAAGTTGTGAGACTTGCAAGAAAGCTAAACAAGAAAAAAAAAAGGTCTCAATGGGGACAACATAGTGGTTAGGGCTTTGGCTTATCTGTGGAAGGTCTAAGGTTAAAATCATGTAAATGTGTGTGTGTGTTTGTAATGGTGTACATTGTGGTGTTATAAAAAAAGAGGAAAACTCATGCCCAAAAGTGCAAAGCTTATTTGAAAGAGCATTTTTTTATTAGTTGGATGAAAGGAGTTTTGAAAGGACCTCCAAACCTTATAAAAAAATAAGCTAATCTCCAACCACTAGGAGACTAAGTACTCTTCAAAAATTAAAGCCAACTAGCCCTTGGACACAACTACCTACACTCGAACCAACATATACTAGCCGAAAAAACCCAAATACATAAGAAAAATAGAGATAAAAGTTGGGCATGTAGACCCACATGGATAAACAAAGACAAAAAATTAGGAATACAGGCCTGACTAAAATATTCAATAAACAACATCCAATGGGGAGGGTTCCAACCACCCACCCTAAGTATTCTAACTTGAGTTTGACCTTTGCCTGAATTCATTGTCCAATGATCTAAGGCCATCTAGGAAATTACCTATTCAAATATGAAGATCTCGTTGTGTAAGACCCTGATTATCCAAAAAGTCCATAACTTTGTTACCTTCCCTAAACCGGTGCTTGAATTGGACTTCTAGATTTTGAATCATTATCCTAGATTCAATTATAAAATTTGCAATAGTCTAGGAGGGATTTTGGTTGCCATTAATCATGTTTATAACATTGAGTGAATCTCGTTCTATGATTAGTTTCCTTTAAGTAAATTAGTTTAGTTGGGAAACACCCTGAAATAATACCCGAGCTTCAGCAAAATGGCTGGTTTGGTGACCCAAGTTTTTATCAAAGGCAATAATAATTTTGCCCTTCGATTATCTAAGCAAACCCCCTACACCCGAAGGACCTAGATTCCCTTTATAAGCTCTTTCAAATTTGACTCACCTTGCTCATTGTATTCTGAGACTGAGTTAAAAAATTGTTGGAACAAAATCTGCCTTCGGTTAATAGTGTTGCGCCTTAGACTTTGCCAACATTGAATAGACAGATCTTGCTTGAGATCATCTGTCTAGTCTCCAGAGAAGGCTGGTTCCTTTGAGTTTTTTTAGAGAAAAGGGGAACAAGAGATAAGGGAAATATAGCCTAAGCTAGAACTTTTCTCATGGTACAGATTAGACAACAGCAAACATTGATGATGCAGTTTAGACAACAACAAAGCTAGAACTCTTCTTTATAGAAAACACGAATTCTTGAGTGTGACTTTTAGATGTTCATCTAAAAGCATGTAAATATCTATTAATGTTCAACTCTAGAAACAAGATTCATACGTGCACAGTCCAGATTTCAGAACAGATACATTATAAAACTCAGAGTGAATAAAAGTTAAAACACCAGATACATACAAGCACACAGAAGTTTCGAAAGCCAGAGGAAGAAATCTTTTATTGCTTGTAATCCAGTACATGCGCATCAAGCTTGTAAACGTCCAAGAGCCGACCCCTTTTCTGGTCGACTCACTCCTATTTATACCCTAAAAAGAGTATCTTCTACTACGTACTTTTAATTTCTTCAATCAATTACAAGTAATTTTTTGCAGTTTCTAATAATACACAAAGGATTTCCCATAGATTGGATAAATTTCCTTCGGCCAATTTTAGGTGAGCCTCGTTACTCTACAATCATCCAGTGGACCTGCCAGGTTATAATCAATAGACCATTCTTCAGAAATCAGCACCTGATGTCAGTGCATGTCCCCAGTTGCCAAAAATATACTTTATTCCTTTACAGTTGGCATGTCGCGAAATCGTGACATTCGTCTCCTGCTTTGCTCCTCTGTTGCTTCCAGCCGCGAAAATGAGACATGTCACGAAATCACGACATTCATCTCTTCCTTTGCTCCTTTGTTGCCTCCCATCACAAAAATGAGACATGTCACGAAATCGTGACATTCGTCTCTTCCTTTGCTCCTTTGCTGCCTCCCGTCGTGAAAATGAGACATGTCACGAAATCACGACATTCGTCTCTTCCTTTGCTCCTTTGCTGCCTCCCACCGCGAAAATGAGACATGTCATGAAATCGTGACATTCTTTCCTTGCTTTGCTTTTCTATCGCTTCCAGCCGCAAAAATGAGACATGTCACGAAATCATGACATTCTTCTCTTGCTTTGCTCTTCTGTCGCTTCCAGCCGCGAAAAATGAGACATGTCACGAAATCGCGACATTCGTCTCTTCCTTTACTCTTCTGCCGCTTCCAGCCATGAAAATGAGACATGTCGCGATATCGTGACACTTTTTCCTCTTGGCTCTTTCTCTTTGCTTTGGACCGTGAAAATGAGACATGTCGCGATATCGCGACACTTTTCCCTTTGCTCTTTCTCTCTCTTTAACGTGAAATGAGACATGTCACGATATCGCGACACTTTTTCCCTTTGCTCTTTCTCCTCACTATGAACGAAAGAACATGTCACGATATCGCGACACTTTTCCTCTTTTCTCTTCCCGAAAATGCAACATGTCGCGATATCGTGACGCTTTTCTCTTTTGTCTGCGAAAATGAACATGTCACGATATCGCGACACTTTTTCTCTTTTGGCCACGACAAAGCAACATGTCGCGATATCGTGACACTTTTCTCTTTTTGCTGCAAAAATGCAACATGTCGCGATATCGCGACACTTTTTCCCTTTCTTTTGCCGCGAAAATGCAACATGTCGTGATATCGCGACACTTTTCCTTCTCCTTTTGTTGCTCTTAGCCATGACAATGCAACATGTCACGATATTGCGACACTTTTTCTCTTTTGGTCGCGACAATGCAACATGTCGCGATATCGTGACACTTTTTCTCTTTTGGCCGCGACAATGCAACATGTCGCGATATCGCGACACTTTTGCCACCTTGCTCCCTTTTGTTGCTCTTAGCCACGAAAATGCAACATGTCGTGATATCGCGACACTTTTGCCACCTTGCTCCCTTTTGTTGCTCTTAGCCGCGAAAATGCAACATGTCGCGATATCACGACACTTTTGCCTCCTTGCGGTATTTTGCTTTTTCTTTGATCTTTAGCATATGGGCCACTTCGGTCTTCTTGGAAAATATGCAAAAAGGTGCATCAGCTATTTTTCTGTAGTTAGTCACTTTTTGACTAACATTCTTGGCACCTTCCAGGGGATTTTTTGCTTGCAAAAATTTTGAACCAGGCCTTTATCCATTGGGTAACGGAGTCAACAACGCAGTTGTAAAAAGTATCTCTATTCAAAAAAAATGTTTGACTTCTGATTGGCTGTGACTGAAATTTTTTTTTTGTTAAGGCCAAAAAATGGTAATATTTACAAACTTGTCTGAATATACTTATACTATACTGTACATATAATTCCTTTTCTGCTTTCTCAACAGAGATATAACTTTAGGTGAAATGCATTCACCGTGATAGGAAAAACCAATCCATCTTGATCTTTCAACTCAAAAGCATTGAACTGTTTCTCTGAAACAATTTCAAATGGTCCCTCCTAGAAAACATCGAATTTATCATGGTTACCTGGCTTAGCTTTCTTTACATCCCATTTCAAAACCAAGTCTCCCACTCTAAATTTTTTGGCAGTTGTCTTTTTGTTGAACCATCCTTCAGTATCTGCCATATTCTGATTGTGATTGTATGATTGCTCTCTTTGTTCTTCTAACTGTAAGAGTTGCATTGCTCTTGCAACTATGTGTAGAATATGGTCAATCTGAGGTAGTGAGTAACGATCTTTGAGTGATGCTCTGTTCAGATTTCTGAAATCTACACACAATCTGATATCTCCATTTTTCTTCCTGACTGGTACCAAGTTTGCCACCCAGGTGGAGTGTTTAAAAAGGTATACTATTTTAGCTTGAAGGAGTTTTAGCAATTCTTGTTTCATCAAAGATTCTATCTTCGGATTCACTGGTCTTTGCTTTTGCCTAAAAGGCTTAGCTCTTTCTTCTGATTCTATGGTATGTTGAATAACATCTTTATTGTACACTTTTGGATCACTATACACCCAAGCTATGATGTCAGGGAATTTTTTACACAATTCTCTGATCTGGTTCACTTCCTCTTCTGTACAACTGATTCCAACCTTAATCATTTTGCCTGGCTCCAACTCTACATCTTTGTATCTTCGTTTATCGACCTTGATTTTCCAGCCAACTGCTCTATCATTGTTATCAAACAAGCTTTCAAGGGTGATGAGACCTTTCCCCAAGGGTGATGAGACCCTTAGGAATATGATTGTTTTTTAACTGAATAATAGCCTCTTCTAGGGAGGGTATCAATTTTCTTTTTGGTTTCTCAATAGAATAGTTTCCTATTTCTGTTTCCATCATGGCATTAAAATTTTGTAGAGAAAACTCGTCTTCAGCTTGGAGCTCTTCTAATGTTTCTTCCATCAAATCTTCTTCTATTGTTTCTTCAGTCATCATATTTATACGGTCAGTTTCACCAATATTTTCTACATGAAACGTAGATGTTTTCTCATTAAAAATCTTGACCCTTCTACCTTTGAAAGGTATCTCCAAATGAGAATAATCTAAGGATAAGTATCCTCCCATCTTTGTTGTGAACTCTCTGGATAGACACATACCAAAATAGGGCTCCAAGTCTATGACTACTACCTCTTGTATGACTGTCATCTGAGGCATTTTATGCAGCCGTATGGGAATATCCTTTATCACTCCTACAGTTTTTACTGGAGTACCATCTAACTATAGGATGCCTGCGCTGCTCCTAGTGTACTCCATTCCCATAATATCACATACTGCTTTGGGTATCACAGTGGTAGCAACGCTCGAATCTATCATGCAGTTGTGGACAACCCATCCTTCCATTTGAAGGGACAAATAGAAGGGTGGTGGCCTATTCTTACCAGTGGCAGACGTCAAGTTCGTTAGAACCATTTTTGAAGATGATGCAGTCCCATCTCCATTTTCCACTGTTCTTAGGGATTCTTGTAGGAGATCGATTTGACCTGGGATTTGAAGAGCATCATACATACTTGCCTTAGAAGGAGTCTTTTTCATTTCCTCTACTATATTGAATGTAGGTGAATCAACTATTCTTTCTCTTTCTTTGGCAAAAGTTTCATATTTATTTTTGTATCCCTGGGTAGCTTCGGTTCTTTGCCTTTTTGTCGGTGAGGGGAATCTCAACCTTTCCCTAGCCTGTTCTTGGGTTTCATTTTCCCCCCGAGGAATAAATTCTTTGTGTGTTTCTTGCCCTTGAATTTTGGCTGGAAACTGATATTTTCTTTCCTGGGGGAGACTTCCCTTAGGAGTTTCTTTGGGAACTTCCTTGGGAGCAGGGGAAACATTTAATGGTTGAAGCTCTTTAGGGTCTACTTGCAGTGGTTTCTTACCTGATCTTGTCAAAACTAAAACCTGTTCTACTGTAGGCATCATGAAGTTGTGGTCCTTCTCTCTAATTATATTTATATGGCCTTTCATTCTTTCTCTACTCTTTTCAACTGCTATACTTTGTACATAATGCTGGTGTATCATACACGAACTTTCCCCATGTGGATCGTTACATGTAGTACACCAAAAGTTAGAATCAGTGGGAGGCTCTTCGGCCTCCACTGTCTCATTTGTATATACCGTGCTCGGTCTCTCTTGTCCCCTATTGCTTGTCGAAGCACCTTCCTTTTGTATCTGTGGAAATCTTCTTGCTTGGATATTCCGTTCAGCCTCTCTCTTTTTCATGGATGCCATTTCATTTGACAATGTCTTCATTGTATCAATTATGGTCGTGTATTGATCATTGGGGGGAGCTGATGCAAGGGGTGTGACTGGTAATGCAGGGAATGTAGGAAGTGTAGCTATAGATGGGAGAGCATGCTTTGATGGGAGTACAGGCAGTTTAGAAATTGATGCTTGGGAAAGCTCTGGTAAAATAGGCAATAGACTTTTTGATGGATATCTTTTTGTAGCGATGAGATCAGCTTCGCCCCTTGCTGCCTCTACATAGATCCCAGGAAAAGTGGTTACATGGGATTGCCTTATTATCATACTGAGATCTGAATCAAAAGCCCTTAAATAATAGCATATAGCTTGTTCTTCCATGGGCTTTAGGCCTTGCGGCACTCTATCACGAGTTCTGGTAAATCTGATGTTGAAATCTTGGATTTCTTCTTGTGGATGCCTTTCAATGATAGTGAATTGATTCAGCAATGTGAAAGGATCTGCATGTATATTAAATTCATCGACCAGACGGTCGGCCAGTATTGCCCAAGAAGTAATGGATCCAGCGGGAAGCGCTCTGTACCAATAGAGCATCTTTCCTTTCAAGGATATAATCAACAATCTGACCATTACATCTTCCTGAGTGATGTTGTAAATAGAAGCTAGCTCTGATACATCCAAACAGTGTTCATCTACTATTTTGCCTGTTCCGTCGAAGGTCGGCAATGCTTTTAGTGCAGCTTGTGGAATTTGGTGGTGTGTTCCCAAGTTCAAAGGGCCAGTTTGATTCCATACAAGATGCGTTGGGGCAGGGGCGGCTACCATGATTGCTAAAGGAGTTACAACCGCTATAGGATTGCTTGCAGATGCTCCTACAGTGGGTGTTAAAGAGGTGCTAATGGTGTCGGGCGGATTTGATCTTGCGGCTAGCACAGGGTGTGCTTTTAGGCTTTCGAGATGTAGTTCAAAAAACTCGATAGGTTCTTCAGAGTTTCTAGCTCGGGATCTGGTTATCATATGGCTATATAACCAGAAGGCTTCTAGACAAGGTCTTTCTTTTATGGTCTAAATGCAACGGAGTCGCCAGGTGATTTTTCTTGAGATTTTGCAAACAAAAGGCTCTGAAGGTAAAACACCAAAACTTATACAATATTGTGGGATTGTTGGTCCCACCGAGCGTGCCAAAAACTATTGGAACAAAATCTGCCTTCGGTTAATAGTGTTGCACCTTAGACTTTGCCAACATTGAATAGACAGATCTTGCTTGAGATCATCTGTCTAGTCTCCAGAGAAGGTTGGTTCCTTTGAGTTTTTTTAGAGAAAATGGGAACAAGAGATAAGGGAAATATAGCCTAAGCTAGAACTTTTCTCATGGTACAGATTAGACAACAACAAACATTGATGATGCAGTTTAGACAACAACAAAGCTAGAACTCTTCTTTATAGAAAACATGAATTCTTGAGTGTGACTTTTAGATGTTCGTCTAAAAGCATGTAAATATCTGTTAATGTTCAACTCTAGAAACAAGATTCATACGTGCACAGTCTAGATTTTAGAATAGATACATTATAAAACTTAGAGTGAATAAAAGTTAAAACACCAGATACATACAAGCACACAGAAGTTTCGAAAGCTAGAGGAAGAAATCTTTTATTGCTTGTAATCCAGTACATGCGCATCAAGCTTGTAAACGTCCAAGAGCCGACCCTTTTTTCGGTCGACTCACTCCTATTTATACCCTAAAAAGAGTATCTTCTACTACGTACTTTTAATTTCTTCAATCAATTACAAGTAATTTTCTACAGTTTCTAATAATACACAAAGAATTTCCCATAGATTGGATAAATTTCCTTCTGGCCAATTTTAGGTGAGCCTGTTACTCTGCAATCATCCAGCGGACCTGCCAGGTTATAATCAACAGACCATTCTTCAAAAATCAGCACCTGATGTCAGTGCATGTCCCCAGTTGCCAAAAATATACTTTATTCCTTTACAGCTGGCATGTCACGAAATCACGACATCCATCTCCTACTTTGCTCCTCTGTCGCTTCCAGCTTCAAAAATGAGACATGTCACGAAATCATGACATTCGTCTCTTCCTTTGCTCCTTTGTTGCCTCCCGTCATGAAAATGAGACATGTCACGAAATCATGACATTCTTTCCTTGCTTTGCTCTTTTTCCCTTCCAGCTGTGAAAATGAGACATGTCACGAAATCATGACATTCTTCTCTTCCTTTGCTCTTTTGTCGCTTCCACCATGAAAATGAGACATGTCACGAAATCGTGACATTCTTCTCTTCCTTTGCTCTTCTGTCGCTTCCAGCCATGAAAATGAGACATGTCACGAAATCGTGACACTTTTTCCTTTTGGCTCTTTCTCTTTCTTCTACCATGAAAATGAGACATGTCCGATAATCACAACATTCTTTCCTTCTTTGCTCTTTCTCCTCGCTATGAACCATGAAAATGAGACATGTCACGATATCGTGACACTTTTTCCCTTTGCTCTTTCTCTTCACTATGAACCGCAAAACTGAGACATGTCACGATATCGTGACACTTTTTCCTCTTGCTCTTTCTCTTGCTCTTAGCCGTGAAAATGCAACATGTCACGATATCGTGACACTTTTTCCTCTTTGGTTGCGAAAATGCAACATGTCGCGATATCGTGACACTTTTTCCTCTTTTTGTCGCGAAAATGCAACATGTCACGATATCGTGACACTTTTCCTCTTTGTTCTTTTTTGTTGCTCTTAGCCGCGAAAATGCAACATGTCACGATATCGTGACACTTTTCCACCTTGCTCTTTCTCTTCTCTTAGCCGCGAAAATGCAACATGTCGCGATATCATGACACTTTTTCTCTTTTGGCCGCAACAAAGCAACATGTCGCGATATCGCGACACTTTTTCTCTTTTGGCCGTGACAAAGCAACATGTCGCGATATCGCGACACTTTTTCTCTTTTGGCCGCGACAAAGCAACATGTCGCGATATCGCGACACTTTTTCTCTTTTGGCCATGACAAAGCAACATGTCGCGATATCGCGACACTTTTTCTCTTTTGGCCGCGACAAAGCAACATGTCGCGATATCGCGACACTTTTGCCACCTTGCTCCCTTTTGTTGCTCTTAGCCGCGAAAATGCAACATGTCGCGATATCGCGACACTTTTGCCACCTTGCTCGCTTTTGTTGCTCTTAGCCACGAAAATGCAACATGTCGCGATATCGCGACACTTTTGCCTCCTTGCGGTATTTTGCTTTTTCTTTGATCTTTAGCATGTGGGCCACTTCGGTCTTCTTGGAAAATATGCAAAAAGGTGCATCAGCTATTTTTCTGTAGTTAGTCACTTTTTGACTAACAAAAACCCAATGATCTCTCCAAACCAATCTCCCCTTCACAAGTTATTGAATCCAATTTTAAAGCATTCACATTTCCACTATATCTACAATGGTCAAGATCGATTACTTAAAATGGCAATTTTTTTTAAAGACATGGGTATTCCTTTCCTTCCACACCCACCACCAAATATGGGATAACCTGAATTTCCAAAACTAGTGTAGGTGGGGAGAGGATAAGGGGGAGAGCCATTGAACAACTAGGTCCTCCAATGAGTTGGGAAGAACCCAAGAAACACCCAACTCCAAAAAAAACTGATGGAAGAGCATTAAAAAAATAAAAAAACACACATATATAAAGAGCATAATAAAAATAGTAAAAATAAAAATAAAAATAATAAAAATAATAATTAATAATAGTACTTATAATAATAACTTCTAACACTTGCATCTTTATCTTACTTCACACGATATTTATTGTGGTTGATTTAAATATAAATATGGTAGATGTGGTATTTTAATGTTGACCAAGCAAGTATAAGCCCAATGAACATGGAGATACATAGTGGTGGATATGGTAAAATTAATTCCAATCCCACATGTTGTGATTGGTATATCAAACATTAAATCATCTAACCAATTGGGTCCCAAAGACCCCAACATCATGCAAATGGATATTTAATAAGGTATGTCCAAAGTACTATAAATCTAATGAGGTATGGCCAAAGTATGACTAGAAGTAATCCCAACGACAACATCATGGATAAACAATTATTTTAAATGTAACGCTATGTGAAGATCAAAAATTGTATAAATAGTGACTCACTATCTTGTTACAAGGGTTGAAATCCATCCAATAACATGCTCTTTTAGCTTTCTTCTTTCTTTAAATTTCTTTTTTGTAGTTAGATAGATTTTCTAAACAAAGATACTATTATTTTGATCTCTTTGTAATCCACCAAAGTGATCAAATTTAAAATGAATGTACTCAATGAATATATTTATAATACAAGGCTTCTAAAACTTTTCATGTTTAATATATGCATGATGGTGGTTGTACTCAAATTATTTTATAGTATTTTTCCCCTTTAGATATTGCACCATATTGGAATTTAGGCTATGTGAATGTTGGTCAAGTTAGGATTGGTTTAAATCAGAATTGTTGTTTTACCAGATTGGAGTTGAAGTCCAAGGTTGAAGAACACAAGCTTATACTGAGAGGGGGTGAATAGTATAAGACCACTTTTTACTTTTCTTTCCCAATCAATATTATGCAATGTAAAGATAGCAATATCAACAACAGTAATCAAAGCAATGCACAAATCACCACACACAATAGAGACACCAATTTAACGTGGTTCACCCAATGTGGGCTACTCCACGGAGAAAATATTTCACTAAAATTTTCTCAATCAATCTCTTGGGAATCCTTTCCCTATTACAATGTTTATGGACCTCTATCCAAAGGAGACACCAATCCCCTAATCAAGTTCATGGATCTCTATCCATAGGAGAACTCCTTTCTCCTTAGCTCTGATTGGTGATCTTCTAGAAGAACTGTTGCCCCCACTACTCTGGCTAATGGATCTCTATCCACTGAAGACACCTATCCTCACTGCCCTGGCTAATGGATCTCTATCCACTGGAGACTATCATCCTCTATACTCTATCACCTTCAAATATCTATCTCAAATCTACACTAAACATAGTCCTTCAATTTAGCATAAATCTGCTCAATCTCTATCTCTGGTCTGGCATAAACCTATCCTCAAATCTACACCAAACTCTATCCTCGAATCTATACTAAACATAGTCCTTTGGTCTAGCACAAATCTATCCTCAATATCTATCCACTGATCTACACTAAACATAGTCCTTCGGTCTAGCATAAATTTATCCTTAATATTTATCCATTGATCTGCACTAAACATAATCCTTTGATCTAGCACAAATCTATCCTCAATATCTATCCACTGATCTACACTAAACATAGTCCTTCGATCTAGCACAAATCTATCCTCAATCTCTGTCCTCAAGCCTTAGCATAAAGCTTGATCCAATCTCAAATCAACTCTTCTAGATCTACCCCAAACCTTAACTCAAGGTTTGAACAAATCAATCAATCAACTCTGCTCTCAAGTCTTCTCAAAGACTTATCTCAAATCTATCTTGTAAGCTTCCACAAAATCTCACACTAATCTATCCACAAGTCCTCTCTAGAACTTGTCCAAATCTTCTCAACAAGTCCTCACTAGAACTTGTCCAAATCTTCTCAATAAGTCCTCACTAGAACTTATCCAAACTCATAGAAACATAAAGAGAATTGTTAGAGACTCAATATGCTTCACACTAATCACAATGCTCAATTACTTTCAATCACTCTTTTAGAAACATATAGAGAATTGTTAGAGACTCAATATGCTTCACACTCATCACAATGCTCAATCACTTTTAATCACTCTTTTGAAACATACAGAGAATTGTTAGAGACTCAATATGCTTCACATTCACAAACTCTCAATCACTTCCAATCTCTCTTTTATCATAGAAACATATAGAGAATTGTTAGAGACTCAATATGTTTCACACTCATCAATACTCAACCTCTTTCTCAAATCAATTCAGAATATAGAATAATTTATTTCATAGAACTTGAACTATCACTTCACACATCCACTTGACTAGGCTCAACCAACTCTACTCAACCAATCACTCAATGAAATAATCCTTGCTCACAAACCCTAGTCCAAGCATATGAACACTCACTCAAAATATTTCCAACAATGCTTATCAACCAATCTCACATAACAATGATACTTATGTTCTTTGCAAACCCTAGTTCAAGTTCTTCACTCAACAACTCACTTCAACAACAATGCTTATAAAATAATCTTCACATAACAATGATACTCATGTTCTTTGCAAACCCTAGTTCAAGCACTTTACTCAACCATTCACTTCAACAACAATGCTTATCAAACAAGGTGCATAGCATTCACTTCACAATAGCTCAACAACTCAATAAGGAAACTAATCAAGTCCTTTTCACTCCAAAGTTGTTTTCCAGAAAACCAACCAATCAACTCAACCAAAGAAGAATGTGCTCATACCTTTTTCTTGATGAGGAGTAGACCATACAAATCTGCCACAATCATAAACACTTCTTTGCCAAACTCAAGGAGGTTAGAAGATAATAATTTCTCTCTCAAGGAATCACAATACTAAATAATATCAAACACAAATACACCTTATCACTCCATATTTAAAATAACATCCAACACCTTAAAAATATTAGAACAATTACTTTCACAATAATCCCTTTGGCAAAAAGTCCTTTTAAAATAAAATCAACACCTTAAAAGGCTTACTCCTCCAATATGCAAATATAACAATTGAGACTTTATTTTAAAATTAAAATCAAACTCCTTATAACTCCCTTCACTATTTTACCATGAAAAATCACCACAAGAAATTAAACTTTAATTAATCCTTATGCCTCCCAACTACCTCACGTCAAACCTTAGGGTAAATAAAAAATTAAATTAAAATTGTACCTTTGCCCTTAGTGGGTTTTGAACCCACGACGTTGCCTCCCCAAGCGCCCTAGCCATAGCCTTGGCTGTCACATGAGCTAGGTGCTCACATGTGAGCTAGAGTGCCCACACACTCTATTACCTCCTCTGCTACCATCGAAATAGAGATGCAAAAGATAAACTTCCAAACTTGCTACCACCAGGTTTCGAACCCGTAACCACTCTACCACAAGCGCCAAGTCAAATGCCACCTGAGCTAGCCACCGGATGGTGCTAGAAACCAAGCACCTCAACATCTTGAATACACCAAAATTTGGGTTTACACAATGCACGAGCTTTTTCAACAAAAATGTGGATGCATTAATCGAGACTCCAAGCTAAGGTTTGGCTAAGGTATAAATACCTTATGCCCTTGTTCCCATGCACGTCGATAGAGATGAATTAGTTGGGGGTCGACGCTTATGTTTTAACTTTGAAATATTGAATTTATAATTATTTAAATTCACTAGAATTTAAATATTATAAATTAATATTTAAATATTTTGGCTTTATTAAATATTAAAGCCTCCTCTGGTTTTACCACTTTGAATAAATAATATTTATTTATAAAATTTAAATTCAATTTGAATTTAAATATTTATAAATTAAATATTAAAACTTCCTTGGGCTTTCTAATTTGAAATTAAAAGCCTCCTTGGGTTTTTATAAAAACTTTTTATTTTTGCTCATCCATGGTTTTAATAAAAACCCTTCTACTTATGCTTCACATAATATTAAAAATAAATATTATGAAGCTCTTTTGCCATCAACCTTTTGCATTGCTCCTTTTGACCTTTTGGCATCAATGGTAGCTTATTCCTTGACATTAATGATAACTTCATTCCTTGACATCAATGACAACTTTGACTCAAAATGTCCAACAATCTCCCCCTTTGTCATTGATGGCAACCCAAATTATTTTTACCAAACACTTGACCTTTTTCTTGTTCTACTCCCCTGTCTCAATGCTCTCTCCTTAAACCAAATCTCTCCCCCTTACTCAAATATCTCCCCCTTTGACATCAATGGCAAAGGGTCACCTTTGGGGCTCGGGGCTAAGAATGAGTCTCTTAGCTTAGCCCCTCCCCCACCTCCTCTTGAGGTGGTTAATTCTGAGGTGGGAGTATTTCTACTCCCAACAAGCACTGGTCTTTACCTTTATCCTCTTTCCTTCTCATCTGATCCTTCTGATTTCTTTGATTGTTCCTATTTCTATCCCTATCCATGTCCATATTCCTATTCTTGTTCATATCCATATTTCTATTCATGTTCCTATTCTTGTTCCTGTCCATGTCCATATTCTTGTTTCTGTTCACTTTTTTTGTTCCTGTTCCTGTTCCTATCCATGCTTGATTCTGGAATGTCTGCTCTACACCACTTTGTTGTATGTCCATCATTATTGCATTTATAACACTTAATGCTATTATTCCTTGGAGGTGCAAATATCTTGGGATTTCTCTTGGTGAAGCCATATCCTTTTCTATCATGAACCCTGCAATTCATTGCCTTGTGACCAAATTGATTACATGAGTAGCAATACCCATGGAAAAGTTGCATGTTTCTAAAATTCCCATTTTCTTGTCTTTCATGTGTCTTGCACTGTGAAGCCATGTGCCCAAATTTGTGACATGAGAAACATCATCCATTGAAACTTCCTTGTCTTGACCTCATTGGTCTCTTAGTCTCTCTTAACCTATTCTGATTGTTGTTCCATCTGTTTCTTCTTTGTGCATTGTTCCTTTCCTTGTTGAAATTTCTGTTGTCCAACTCATCCTCATAAGTCTCACTTTCTCTTACACTATCTTCTTCTGAAGTTTCTTCTTCTTCAGAACTTGAGGTTGACTCTTCTTCTTGTTTCTTTTGAGCTTGTTCAAAACCAAGACCTATTTTGTTTGTTGACCTTCTTTGTACCTTGATTATTTTATCCATAATATTTGAACTCTTTCCAAACTTGTGTAGCTTATCCTTGGATTTTTCTAAATCTTCCCTTAGTAGAGCTACTTCTTGTTCTAACTTTTCACATTCTAAGACCTTTGCTTCTAACTTATCCTTGAACTTCTTTGTCTTAGCCATTGACTTGTTTAGATCCTCTATAAGCTTTCCTCTCTCTTCATCACATTCTTGAAACTGAAATTCAAGTTGGGAGTTTTGCTTTCTTACCTTCTTTAAAGTTTTAAGAGCATAAATAAGCTCTCCTTCAAGATCAACTCCTCCTTTTTCTGATTCTTCCTCTATTTGTTTGCCTTTGTCTACATCTTCATTCTTTTTTGACTTGTCTTCTATAGGATCACCTTCTTCTTCTTCTAGTGCCATTAGAATATTCTCTTCTGGTCCTTCAAGTGCATCCTCATATTCATCATCACTAAAACTGAAACCATCCCTTGTACAACTATCTTCAAGATGTCCAAAATTACCACATCTAAAACACTTGAGAATTATTGGTGACCTTTTCTTAATTTCTTCTTTTTCTTCAATCAGAAATAGGACTTCATATTTATCATTACTTGAAGAACTAGCATCACTATCACTTGAGTACTTACTTGCCTTGTCTGCATAGTAGCTCTTCTTTTGTCTTTGAAAGAACTTCTTTCCTTGTTTACCTTGTCCATCCTTATATTTCTGATTCCTTGTTCCTGTAATCCTATTTTTCTTCATCATTGTTATTTTTAGCTTCTTAACAATCAGTTGCATAATGACCATACTTTCCATAATTGAAACATCTAACATATTTTACATCTTTAAATCTTCTTGAATCCTTATTCCTTCTACCATAATTAGCTTCTTCATCATTGGATGACTCATTGCTCGATTCTGACTTCTTACCCTTTGTCTCCTTAATTACTTTGAAGGTTGCTTCCTTCCGAATATTAGGTTCCTCTTTTGTTCTTAACTCAAAAGCTGTAAGAATACCAAGTAACATATCTCTTGTCAAAGAATCACCATATTTTGATTCTTCTATAGCAGAAATATTTTCACTAAATATTTTTGGAAGAGATCTTAAGATCTTATCACAAATATCAGGTTCTTCAGTCTGATATCCAAGTCCTTCCAAGGCATTAACAACCTCATCCACACGAAGTAGATAAGCACTAATGTTTTCTTCATCCTTCATTCTTAATTCTTCAAATTGTCCTTTGAGATTTCGTATCTTTGCCTTTTTGACACTTTTATCTCCTTCATATATGCTTTGCAACTTATCCCATATTCCTTTTGCATCTTTACAATGCATAAATTTTATTGATTATGTTCTATGTAAACCTCTCAAAATTGCATTCATTGCTTTTGAATTGTAATGTTGTAGAAGCTTACCTTCCTTATCTATAGGTGGATCAACTGGTGGTATGTATCCATTTTCAACTACTTCCCAAATTTCATTTCCAAGTGCCATCAGGTGAATATTCATTCTCATACTCCAAAATATATAATCACTTCCATAAAATATTGGTGTTGAATTATCTGAGGACACATTCTTAGAATCCATTA
This sequence comes from Wollemia nobilis, assembly GCA_028583015.1. Taxonomy (NCBI): domain Eukaryota; kingdom Viridiplantae; phylum Streptophyta; class Pinopsida; order Araucariales; family Araucariaceae; genus Wollemia; species Wollemia nobilis. The sequence goes on along the minus strand of JAQPPZ010016363.1, from coordinate 1,728,638 downwards.
TGTTCTTGAAAGCTTTTCCTTCAAGTTGTTAAACTCTTTCGAAGGAACCCACTCTGATACCAATTGAAGAACACAAGCTTATATTGAGAGGGGGGTGAATAGTATAAGACCACTTTTTACTTTTCTTTCCCAATCAATATTATGTAATGTAAAGATAGAAATATCAATAGTAGTAATCAAATCAATGCACAAATCACCACACATAATAGAGACACCAATTTAATGTGGTTCACCCAATGTGGGCTACTCCACGGAGAAAATATTTCACTAAAATTTTCTCAATCAATATCTTGGGAATCCTTTCCCTATTACAATGTTTATGGACCTCTGTCCAAAGGAGACACCAATCCCCTAATCAAGTTCATGGATCTCTATCCATAGGAGAACTCCTTTCTCCTTAGCTCTGATTGGTGATCTTCTAGAAGAACTATTGCCCCCACTACTCTTAGCTAATGGATCTCTATCCACTGAAGACACCTATCCTCACTACCCTAGCTAATGGATCTCTATCCACTGGAGACTATCATCCTCTATACTCTATCACCTTCAAATATCTATCTCAAATCTACACTAAATATAGTCCTTCAATTTAGCACAAATCTACTCAATCTCTATCTCTTGTCTGGCATAAACCTATCCTCAAATCTACACCAAAATCTATCCTTGAATCTATACTAAACATAGTCCTTTGGTCTAGTACAAATTTATCCTTAATATCTATCCATTGATCTGCACTAAACATAGTCCTTTGATCTAGCACAAATATATCCTCAATATCTATCCATTGATCTACACTAAACATAGTCCTTCGGTCTAGCACAAATCTATCCTCAATATCTATCCATTGATCTGCACTAAACATAGTCCTTCGGTCTAGCACAAATCTATCCTCAATATCTATCCTCAAGCCTTAGCATAAATCTTGATCCAATCTCAAATCAACTCTACTAGATCTACCCCAAACCTTAACTCAAGGTTTGAACAAATCAATCAATCAACTCTGCTCTCAAGTCTTCTCAAAGACTTATCTCAAATCTATCTTGTAAGCTTCCACAAAATCTCACACTAATCTATCCACAAGTCCTCTCTAGAACTTGTCCAAATCTTCTCAACAAGTCCTCACTAGAACTTGTCCAAATCTGCTCAATAAGTCCTCACTAGAACTTATCCAAACTCATAGAAACATAAAGAGAATTGTTAGAGACTCAATATGCTTCACACTAATCACAATGCTCAATTACTTTCAATCACTCTTTTAGAAACATATAGAGAATTGTTAGAGACTCAATATGCTTCACACTCATCACAATGCTCAATCACTTTTAATCACTCTTTTGAAACATACAGAGAATTGTTAGAGACTCAATATGCTTCACATTCACAAACTCTCAATCACTTCCAATCTCTCTTTTATCACAAAAATATATAGAGAATTGTTAGAGACTCAATATGTTTCACACTCATCAATACTCAACCTCTTTCTCAAATCAATTCAGAATATAGAATAATTTATTTCATAGAACTTGAACTATCACTTCACACATCCACTTGACTAGGCTCAACCAACTCTACTCAACCAATCACTCAATGAAATAATCCTTGCTCACAAACCCTAGTCCAAGCATATGAACACTCACTCAAAATATTTCCAACAATGCTTATCAACCAATCTCACATAACAATGATACTTATGTTCTTTTCAAACCCTAGTTCAAGTTCTTCACTCAACAACTCACTTCAACAACAATGCTTATAAAACAATCTTCACATAACAATGATACTCATGTTCTTTGCAAACCCTAGTTCAAGCACTTTACTCAACCATTCACTTCAACAACAATGCTTATCAAACAAGGTGCATAGCATTCACTTCACAATAGCAGAAACTCCCCCCTTTACCCAATCCACCAACTCAACCAAAGAATAATTTGCCATACCTTTTTATTGATGAGGAGTAGACCATACAAATCTCCCACAATCATAAACACTTCTTTGCCAAACTCAAGGAGGTTAGAAGATAATAATTTCTCTCTCAAGGAATCACAATACTAAATAATATCAAACACAAATACACCTTATCACTCCATCTTTAAAATAACATCCAACACCTTAAAAATATTAGAACAATTACTTTCACAATAATCCCTTTGGAAAAAAGTCCTTTTAAAATAAAATCAACACCTTAAAAGGCTTACTCCTCCAATATGCAAATATAACAATTGAGACTTTATTTTAAAATTAAAATCAAACTCCTTATAACTCCCTTCACTATTTTACCATGAAAAATCACCACAAGAAATTAAACTTTAATTAATCCTTATGCCTCCCAACTACCTCACGTCAAACCTTAGGGTAAATAAAAAATTAATTAAAATTGTACCTTTGCCCTTAGTGGGTTTTGAACCCATGATGCTGCCTCCCCAAGCGCCCTAGCTGTAGCCTTGGCTATCACATGAGCTAGGTGCTCACATGTGAGCTAGAGTGCCCACACACTCTATTACCTCCTCTACTGCCATCGAAATAGAGATATAAAAGATAAACTTCCAAACTTGTTGCCATCGGGTTTCAAACCCATAACCACTCTGCCACAAGCGCCAAGTCAAATGCCACCTGAGCTAGCCATCGGATGGTGCTAGAAACCAAGCACCTCAACGTCTTGAATACACCAAAATTTGGGTTTACATAGTGCACATGATTTTTCAACAAAAAATGTGATGCATTAATCGAGACTCCAAGCTAAGGTTTGGCTAAGGTATAAATACCTTATGCCCTTGTTCCCATGCACGTCAGCGGAGATGAATTAGTTGGGGGTCGGCGCTTATGTTTTAACTTTGAAATATTGAATTTATAATTATTTAAATTCACTAGAATTTAAATATTATAAATTAATATTTAAATCTTTTGGCTTTATTAAAGATTAAAGCCTCCTCTGGTTTTACCACTTCGAATAAATAATATTTATTTATAAAATTTAAATTCAATTTGAATTTAAATATTTATAAATTAAATATTAAAACTTCCTTGGGCTTTTCTAATTTGAAATTAAAAGCCTCCTTGGGTTTTTATAAAAACCTTTTATTTTTGCTCATCCATGGTTTTAATAAAAACCCTTCTACTTATGCTTCACATAATATTAAAAATAAATATTATGAAGCTCTTTTGCCATCAACCTTTTGCATTGCTCCTTTTGACCTTTTGGCATCAATGGTAGCTTATTCCTTGACATCAATGACAACTTCGTTCCTTGACATCAATGACAACTTTGACTCAAAATATCCAACAAAGGTATTATTGGCTTATTTTATTTTATTTTTCTCTTGCCCCTAAACCTTTGATATTTCTTTGGAGCTTGTTTAGATTAGGAGTATATTAAATTTAGTATAAATAATTGAAGTTTATTCTTTGTTGTGTCGGTTTCAAATTTCATTTAAGTTACAAGATGATCAATTTGAATGCAATGAATGATAGATTCTAGTTTATAATTATTTACATTCTACTCAATTCATATGTATTATAGTATCAATGTAGTGGAATTGTTTTTAGGTAGTTAAAAATTTTAATTTTAAGATACCATGCATGGGAAATTTATCTTTGTGATTTATTCCAAAAATACCCCTTGAATGAACATATATCAATGACCTCTATATTTATCCACATTGGCCAAGACCTAGCATACCCAAATCTTGGAGGAAATATTTTCCTTTCAAGAGGGAACAAATTTATGTTCCAAGTATGTTGGCTTACCCTTGACAATGTGCCATCTACATACCCAACAAAACATATGCTAGAACAAGGGTTAAATTACTAGTTCACTAATCCACTAGACCCTTATGCCAATAGAACTAGCACTAGAAGGAGGGCCAAGAATATAAAAATTAAGTTTTGGGGTATAATATTTATACTACACATCTTGAATATCAAAGTTGGAACCAAAGGTTATCATCACTAAATCAAGTCATTTGTAGGTGCATTGAGTTTCTTAGCATTTTCCCATATAGATGATCCAAATATGATAAGGTGGCCCTAATGCCCCTCTAACTACCAATAGTTCTTCTAGATTTAATATCCCTTTGTTGATCCTTTTACCATTTCCCAAGGTCTACCAATGGATGCTCCTACCCCATGGTTAATAGGAAGTATCCCTTTGAACATACTAGGGCCTACACATGATATGCTTATGAATGCTAAAATATCTCCCTATGTATAGGCATGATGGAACAAGATTAGCTATAGAATATATACAAGCATATAAAGATGCATTAATCCATTTACATATTGAATATGAGGATGTTGCCTATAGGATTTTTCCACATACATTGGACGAGTTTGCTTATGATTGGTATATTAGCTTACCTTCAAGCTCTATTACTTCCTGGGTTAAATTAGAAGCAACCTTTATCACCCACTTTAGACTACCTATTGGCCCAATTGTGGTATATCATCAGTCTAATTTTGCTTGTAGATAACCCAATGAACCTAAGAGACTATGCAACACTATGTTCCATAAATTATACACTAGGTTGGTGACACCTTACACCCTCATAGCATAAGCAACTATTCAAATGTATCTTAGAGGTTTGTATCCATTAAATTCTATTTTTGTGAGAACCCCTCAAATAACATCCTTGCCTATGGTACATTGTGAGGCTCTAATAGTTTAACAAAGATCAATGCCTCAATGTTTTTTTGGTCAATTACCATCACTTTGAAAAAAAGAGCGCATAACCAAATATTTCTAATAAATCAAGCCCTTATACAACACCTTCCCACATTGAACCCATCACTATGAGTTATGTATCCAAACTAGAATTAACCTTTCAATATAGCACCCTTGAATCAAATAATACATAATATGAGAAATTAGCAAGCCATTCCAACCTATTTGGATAATCAAGTGACCACAAGCAATGTTATCAATCATACACCTCTATAAAATAATAAACCAACCTTACCTTTGTTTCTTAATACATCTACACTCGTAAAAAATGTAATAGGTCAACCAATACCAAGTCAACCTAATAACTCAAATATTGATTTAGAAAATAAGACATACAAAATATGGTTTACAAATTGAGCAATAATATGATTCAACTAAAACTATAAGTTCCTCAAAACCTGCATGAAAATAATAATTAAAATAAGAACTTTAAATTCTAAAGGACTAATCACCAATGCAACACTTGCCCAAATAATGGAGGAGTCCTAAATCCTATTGGTGACCAAAGTTAATTGAATAACAATAACCTAGGTATTTTAGTGAACTTGGTAGATATTTCTTTGCACAATTAGTGTAGGGTCCATGCCACAACTCGACATGGTGATTCTAACTATCCAAATTTTAAAACTACTTTGAACATTATCAAAAAAGAGAAGGAAATTTTGGAACTAGTACCCACTAATGAGGATTCTATGAGTCAATCTAATCATAATGCAAGGACAACTCTAGTTTAAGAGACATGATTTCTTAGGTTTAGATGAAGATGAATTTGATGATTTCTTAGAAGAATAGGTGCAAGCTTATTGATAATTTCTAAGAGGTAAAAATTATATTCTTTGGAGTAAAGGAAAAGCACCAATGACTTCTATGCTTCCTAACAAAACCTCTATCGCACCTAATGAGTAAGATAACAAAAATCTAGTCCAACAACAAGTCTGAATATAATATTATTGAAGACCTTAAGAAAACCAAGGTAAATATTTCTTTGTTTGAGGTAGCTCAGTTAATTGACTAAAAGGATTTATTACTTAAAATACTCTATTTTCCTTCTAACCATTAGAATTATTGATAAAAATTTATTTAATTGTCTTGTGGATTTAGGTGTTTTTGGCAATGTCATGTCATATGTGGTTAGCTAGTAATTAGGACTGACCCTTGCTCCCGCAAATAGGAATATAGTTAAATTGGATAAGACTGGGGTAAATATGGTTGGGATGACGAATCAAGTCCATATATAGTTGGCCATTGAACCCAAGATAAAAAAATGCATTTATATACAGGTTTTGGATATTCTAAATTCATATGGGATGCTACTCAATCGTGATTGGTCAATAATCCTAAATGGCTATATGGAAACTACTTTCTCATATATGTGGATTTTTGACATGGCATAGCCAATAAAATTTAGATATAAATAAATCCCAAGATGAAGGAGCTCATTACTAAGTATAGAAATTTCAACGATATTTTGTACATTGAGCAAAAATTGGGAGTCTACATTGTGGAAATAGAAATACAACTTGAAGAGAATAGTTTGGTAGAAGAAACTTCACCAAGTAAATAAAAAGCTACTAAATATTAGTTATGGACTCTCAAGTTTGATGGGTCAAAATCTAAGCATGAAAATGGTACAAGAATTGAAATAGTAAATCCTATAGGTAAATCACATCTTCTTGTTTATAGATTGTAGTTCCCTTACACCTACAATGTTCTTGAGTATGAGGTATTTATTCATAAACTATAGTTTACCATAAAGAATGGAGTTAAATATGTACATGTCTTATGAGATTCTATATTGGTGATCAAGCAAGTGCAAAATTACTATGCTTGTCCTAATAAAACATCTCTCAAATTACCATAGTCATGTGCAGCATTTAATCAATGAGTTTAATGCCTTCAATATCCAAACTATTTTGCACAAAAAGAACCACACTAGAGATTCATTGGTAGTAGTAGCAAGAACGCTAGAACTAGTGTCCCATTCCAAGATAAAGAGGTTCTTGATAGAACTGGTTGCTATTTCCTCCATACCAAACAACATCTAAAAAATTAGGTGCTTGAGGATGATAGGCATATAGTAGATTTCATTACTAACTCTATTATATTTGAAGCTTATATCATATATGACGAATAAAAAAACTATATATCTATATGAATAAGGTGAATGGAATTGAAAAAATAACGTTCCCAAAGGTGTGGTTTCTTTGGAAAGCTAGTTGACATGGATTATCATACCAACACAAAGAAAAATATTTTATATAAAAAGGAATTATATGACATAATTTATGAAATGCTAAAAATACTAAAAATACCTTCTTGGAAAAATCTTGTACTAATGAAGAAAAAATGGAATAATTCAAGCTTTAAAGAATTATGGAGATGTTATAGCATGGAGCTATAAATATTTAAGGACTAGTGATGCATCCATCATTAATCACACTATTTCCTTGAAGCCAAGAATAAAATCATTCCAAGAAAAGTAGATACCAATGAATCCATTGTTGAAGCCTCTCATTCTTAAGGAGATGCAAAAATTGTTGGTAGCCTGCACTGTTTTCCTGGTAAGGCATTTTATGTAGGTTGTGAATTTAGTACTAGTCTATAATAAGAATGGGAAAATATGTATATGTAGAATTTATAAATTTAAATAGATAATCTAAGAAAGATAACTATCCTCTCCATTATTTGGATGAAGTGATACAAATGGTGAATGGATCTCCAAATAATATCCTTCCTATATGGTTTATTATGATACAATCAAGTAGTAGTATATCCCAAGGGCTAGATTAAAATTAAATTCACTGCAAAATGAGGAGCCTTTGTGTATAAGAGGATGTTGATTCGTTTGATTAATGTAGGATCAAATTTCCAAAGAGCTATAGACATACCCTTCAAACACATCATTGGTAAGTGCATAAAATATTTACATGAATGACCTCACTATTTTTCTAAATTGAGTGGAAACTATGTGGAAGGTTTGATAAAATTACTATAGATATGTTGAGAGCATGGAACTTCATTAAATACAAAAAATTAAATTTTTGGAGCTATCAAATAAAATCTCTTGGGTATGTCATTTCCAAAGCTAGTATTGAAGCAATTCAAAAAATTCCCCTTCCAAGAAGCAAAATGAAACTAAAGTTCTTCAAAAAAATAATTTTGTAGGAAATTTCATTTTTGGATTTGTAGAAATAGGTTGGCCTTTGAATACAATGATAAAAAATGATTCCAATATTTATGGACTAGGAAAGCACAAGATGATTTTTAGGAAACTAAAAAGGCAATCATGAATGCTCCTATGTTAATTAGTCCCAATTACACTCAGCCTTTTTTATAATATTCATTTGCATATAATAATTTAATTGTTAGTGTTTTAACTTAGAGAAATGAGGTTGGTGATGAGAGACTAGTAGATTTCATAATATCACCATTAAAGGATGTTCAATTCAAGTAAATAATCATAGGAAACAAGCTTTTGCTTTGATTAAAGTTATGAAGAAATTTTGATACTATATTGTACATAGAAAAGTGCTTACAATATTTTTTATCTAACTATGAAAACAATGCTAATGTAGAATAAGATTACCACACCTCGTAAACCAACACACTAACCAAGAAAGAAATTATCCCATGCCATTACAATCAATGATTGAAGCTCATCCATTTGCACCATGGGAATTGTAATTTTTTTTGTCATCAATCCTAATACTTTAGCTAACCACAATTTTATTTTTACTACCACTAATTATTGCACTCTTTGGATAGAGGTTCAAGCATCCAAAAACTACACAATAGAGATGATACAACTCCTTTAGGATAACATCATGATTAGGTTTGGGATGACATATGATTAGGTATGTTATAATGATCATATTTTTACTTCATTGAATTTTTTTTAATGAGGTTAGGATAACAAGGTAACTCTAAAATTTTCTTCTAATTACTATCCTCAAGGTAACAAATTATCAAAATAAACTAGTAAATACCTTTTGGAAATAATTAGTATAAAATTTGAACAAAAATCCTAGGGACTAGCATAATAAACTAAAGTATGTATTATGAGGGATAGAATTAGGATTAAGTATTCATTAGAAACATATCCCTATGATTTTTTTTATCGTTAGGATCCTATCTTTCCCACCAACCTCAAGATCCTTACCCTACGATTCATGAAATACTACTTAGAAATAGATGACATGATGCAAGCTAGGCTATTAAATTTAATGAGTTTGGATGAGAAAATGTAATATGAACCACAACATTTTAGTAAGCATAAATTAATAGTAAAAACATGGTTTGATAAGAGAGCCAAAATAAATATTTTAAAATTGTTGATCTAATGTTATTATCGTATAAAACCCATGAAAATAAAGGAGACCATGAAACATTTGATACCATTTGGCTAGGTCCCTTGTAGATATTATATATCCTAGGAGAGAATACAGTTAGGCTTAAAATCTTAACTAGGGAGGATGTTCCATTACTACTGATGGACAATTCCTCAAACACTACTTTAGTGCTTAGGAGTATTCTAGTCATGCCTTGTAAATAAACCTTGTACATAGTTTTGTGTTTTGAGTTTTTTTGTGTTGGTCTTGTTTCATTCCATTTCTATTTTTACTTTGTTTTGTTTTAAATTTGGTTCTATCTTATGCTTTACATTGTTTGACCTAGATCAATAAAGTATAACCAACTACTGGTTACTCTAATAAAGGAATGTTTTCTTGCATAATTTGGAGATAATAGGTCCCACTTTGAATTAAATTAAACTAAAATTGGTTCAATCATCTACTTGGTTTATATCCATATCTTGGGGCAAAATAAATCAATTTGAAAGTAACAAAAAATGATATTTTAGCTTCATAATTAAAATACTTAAATAAATTTCAAACCAAGAGAGATGAAACTATTATGGTTTGGTTCACAAGTGAAAGATATTAAGATGTTCACTCTTCTATTTTCCATAGTGATCCCCAACCATAAATCAAAACCTAGTTTCAGCAAAACTTTCTATATTAAAAAAAAAAAAGTAAAAATGGAGCTAAAGTGCTTAGGTTATTTAGACAACCTCTATTGGGCTTATGAATGCCTAGTTGGAAATAAAGCATGGTCTAGAGTGGGATCAAAGATAACATAATTAGGGATATAAAAATTTGGTTGGTAATAAAGTAATGTTTGGTAGTTGGAAATATTTTTACCTATGTGGCAAAGCTCATTATAAGTAGATCAATGTTTGCTCAAGGGTGAACTAGCCTGATTTCCAAGCCATGATGATGGATTTCAACTGATTATGGAGCAAGAATGATCCATACACACATAATCTTGCTAAAACAAAATGCAATATTGCTTTTAGATAGATTTATTAAACCTGGCCTTGGATGGATGCTAAATTTTTTATTTTGTTGATTTTATAGTTTCATTGTTTTATAAAGGGTTCTTTCTATTCCATAAATGCTCAAAAGAATTTTCTAGAAAAGCCAACATTTATTGTTGTACTTGCACAATATGTCCTAGTCTGCATAGATTGGGGATACCCTTTTTTAAATTTTTGATGACGTTTATCTTTTTTTCTTGCGCTTGTGCATGATAGCTAGTCATCTAGAAAACTTAGTTTTTTAGTTGAAATATTTTAGTTATAGGTTCCCAAACCTTGAGTTTTCTATGATGCGTATTGCCATTTTTATGTATAGTAAATATTTTAAATTGAAAAATAATCTATCTTATAAGATAATTCATAAGATAATTTTTCCAAAAATTACCCACATGCCTAAATTTCCATGGCCTTAGGATATATATTTCATTACTAAATAACATTTTTTGAACCACTTCCATTAGATTCTCCTCAAAAATAGATTTGTATGATTCAAAAAGAATTGACCTCCTAGATAACTCATTTTTAGCAAGCTATCGAGTTGCCCTGTTTACTTGTAAATGCTTTTCTAATCATGCAGTCCTCACTTTTGGTCCTCATATATATTTGAATACTCAATTAAATTATATAAAATTACTTCCATTAGATGCTCTTCAAAAATAGATTTCTAGAAAGTATAAATTCGCCTACGTTTCAAGGATATTTGAGGACCAAAATCATTGGTTTTCTATGGGCTACTCAAGCTACCCCAACCAAGGTAACTCCCAAGGAAAATTTTGGATGTAGGAGTTTTTTGGAGATGACGTTAGCAATAGATTTTAAAAAACCCAACACTCAAGTGGAAATCATTTCCCCTACTGGAACCTAGTCGCCCATGGGAAAATAAATATCTTTTAAGTGGAATAAATTGTTTAACATCAAAACAATTTGGTAATAAATAAACAAAACCCTAGTTTGATAGGTGGAAGAAATGAAAAAAATGTTGGCTACCAATAATTTTTGGCAATGATGTTAGCATTGGGTTTTGAAACCCCTAGTTTGATAAGTGAAAGAAATTAAAAACAAATAAGATAGAATTTTTTTTGGAAATGACATTAGCATTGGGTTTTAAAAAATCCTAGCTTTTTAAGATTAAATAATAAGTACAAAAAAAATGTTGGACTTTTCAATTGCTAACTTCAGCAAAAGCATCAAAAATGTCCAACAAAAGTAATCTTAACAATTAAAAAATTTATGTTGCCCAATGAAAAATTACCTGAATATTGAAATTGAATGAATGGAGATTCAATTTCAATAATTGGCCAACATAATTTTTTCAGTTGTCGAGATTGATTTTATTGGACTTTTTTGATGCTTTTGCTGAAGTTAGCAATTGAAAAGTCCATTGTTGTGAAACTTGCAGAAGAATATTGAAATTGAATGAATGGATATTCTAATATTTCTCTACCTTATGTCCATATCTACCACAATGATCACATTTATTTTATGTTACAAAATTACTTTTTTCATTATGTACTTTATTTTTATTAATTCTATCAGTCTTTGTCATAACTTTTATGTCATAATTTCCTATCATAAATTTAGTTCCTTGCTTATTACTACCAGTCTAGCTTGTATATCCAAGACCTTCATATTTTGGTCTTTTTTTTGGTACAATTGATTCTTTAATTTCATGTTCATGTTTACCTAAACATGTATAATTATATCCCATTTTATTCAATTTATTTGAACCAAATCCTTTAGTATGCTTTTCAAAATAACCAAACATATAATTAGACTAATATTTATAAATATTAACACAACTATGTGCATCATTTGAATCTATGTCAACATTAATTCTGACAGCATAAGCTTTTGCTAACCAATCACAAACTATACTAAAATAATCTAAGCTACAATATATATCTATGTATTTTGTGTTACAACAAGCATTTACTGTCATAGGTTCTATGTCTTTATTGGATTTTTCATTAATTGATAATAGACATATACGATTTGCCATAAGATTTTTGTGTATAGACTCATATTGTGCATCATACCCTAATTGATTACTCTGATCTCTTTGATTTTCTTTAGGAGATTCTTTGTCTTGACACTTCATTGTCAATGTATTATACTTATAAGATTTTGTAATATCTCCTTCCTTTTCACAAATATGAAAATATTTCTTTTGTTTTTTTTTTTGTGATGAAGTGCAAAACTATTTTTCTAATATAAGTCTCATTGAATGACTCATTTCTCCATTGATTTTCAAGTTCATAATTTTGAAGAATATTTATTAATTCCTCAAATGACACCTTTTGGTATGATACTAGAAGATATGGGACCAACACTTTAAATGATTTAGGAAGTGCTCTAAGTACAATTGAAACTAGAAGTTGATATTCAACATTTTCTCCTAAAGCATATAATTTTGATTTTAATTCTGATATCCTTCAAAGAAATTATTCTATGTTTTCTCCATCATGAACTTTTAGTGTATACAATTGTGATTGTAGATGTAAAATGGTTGCCTTATTCTTTCCTTCAAATATCATACATGTTTTTTCCATTCTATTTTTTATGTTTTTGCTTCACTAATGTGTGTTTAAATTTCATCTAAAATACTAAATAGAATTAACATAATAGCTTTAGCATCACCATATTTGAATTTTTGAATTCCTATTTTATTTATTAGAATGCTTCTTTGTCCATTCACTACATCCCAAAGTTTTCTAACAATAAGTATTGAATTCATCTTATGTTTCCATGGGGTAAAATTAGGCCCCTTTAATAACTGTGATTCAGAAAAGAATATTCTTATATTTTTCATTTCCTTTGAAGTAGTAGCCCTTTTATCTCCCTAGGTTTTGAATTATAAATTTCAAGTTTCTAAAATTCACAAACCTATGAAATAGAATTCCTTATATCCTCCTATTCTTTAGAAACTATAAAATGGACTTTGCAAAATTATTTTTTCTAAATTTGTAGACTTCCTTTTCCCTCAAAAAATAATTAATTTGTAAATATTCTAAAAACAATTATTTTAAAGAAAATATTAAAAAATAAACTTCAAAATTATAACTCTAAAATATTAATCAAACCTATATTATTATCACTCCTTAATAATAAAGCTTGAAATTATGATTTCCCCATTAATATACCTTATTTCTCCATATAATATAAAAAGCTTTTAAAGACTTTATAATATCCTTTTTTTCAACTTAAGCCTTAAAAAAAAAATTGAATTTGAAATCAAAAACCTAAAATAGATTTTATTTACCTCCCTTCAAATCTGTGTGTTTCCATTTGTGTTCCTTCTCTAACCTCTACGTCTTGTTTGATTGTTACAACCTCTAAACACACACCACATTGAACATTCCAAAGACTACAATTCGTATGAACAAGCTTAAATGTAACACTTTTTGTGAATGTTTTTAAATCAAGTAGGCTAATGTTTCTACCACACTATAATTCTAGACGTTACAAAGTTGTTTGAACATCAAATAAATTTGACATTATTCCCTTATATGCTTCCATTTATTCAAAAAAATGTATGCTTGTTGTTTGTTTGATGCTTGGTTTTAATAGTAATCACCTACTTGCAGTGACTATCCTACCATTACAATAAATTTTAAACGCCTCCTTTGAATATCAAATCTGGTTAGCCATTGTAATAGTTCTTTAAAACATATAAAATATCTTCCTAAATGGCACTCAAATCAATGTACAAAATTTATGGGCTTGTAGTGCCTAAAATATATGACCCAAGTATTGATGCTCAGCATCGACAATATTGTTCTAGCCTTCCACAAAAAAAACTCTTATGTTGGATTACCTTGCAGAAATTTATTCTCTACACTGCAAACATGACTTTTCCTTCTATTTCAAAAATGGTTTCTAATATCTTTTGGATGCGATGAACTTAAGAAATCATCCAAAAAAACTGTGATTAGAGATAACAAATCTCTACTTAATTTAAGTGTCTATGACCTGATCAAATCGTTGATGTTGGCTTTCATTTAATCTCATGCATAATTTCAATCGATAGTGGTTCCTCTAATAGTTTGCTTCTTTTTCACTCAGAAATGTGTTGGTGTTTCTACTACCTCTTAGCTCTATAATTCTTAGTTTCAAGCATCAATATATTGCATTCTCATGTGGCTAAACTCCATTTCTTTAATGCTTCTTTTTGTTTAGGCCAATGAACACTTCTAAAAACAAGTTATTTCTTGGATGATAGGCTTCTCGTTCAGCGTAAGATGGTGATTCACCTTCTAATATGACACAATATAGTATGTTATTCAATCAACAATATTCAAATAATCTCTATCTATAAACTCCAATGATGATGACACTAGCATTCTTCAAATACTGATGGACGTTCTAGTATTAGGTGACTTCCATTCAACTCTTTAGAAAAACATAATTGTTTACTTTAGATAGTGGATTCTTGGATAGCCCTCATCCATATATCAATGCTTCTTGAATATGATAATGGTGAACTCCAATGTAGATATTTTATTATTGTTTTAGTTCTATATTTAAAATGCTGCAATTTCTCACATGCTCTTCCTTCAGTCTTCAACAAATTTGTCTCCTCACCATTATACTTTTCCTCTAATAAATCCATCAAGCCTCCACCAAATTTAGACTTCAAATGGGTATGTTTTCATATGGAAATTATTGTTCTAAACTGTAGCTTTTATACCAATGTTAGCTTTCTTAATGGATTAACTCATATAAGCTTATTCCATAATAAAGAATGACACAAATCAATGCTACTAACAATATCAACAATCTCTCATAAAAATGAACATATGTCATAGAATATAACCCAAATGAGCACAATATATAAATATTACATTAATGATACAACTTTATTATATTGCATGGACCTTTATCTACAATAAATACTTTTACATGACTTTTCAATTCTCAAACTATTGCTCTCCTCTTTCATCCGGGAGATGCAACCTTTCATATTCCTCTAATAAAGACAAAGCTCTCAACTTGCCACATATCATGTGACTCTTCATACTCTCTTGATACTTTCTACTCTTTATAATATTTCCACATACATTATATAAAATATAAATCATCTACCAACCTAATATTGCAAGGAACCAAATAATATAATATCTACAGTACATACTGCTTCTTGAGAATTATCAAATAAATCATGTTTATAGAGAGGGTGATAGAGCACCTGATGTCATGGTATATCTTGGTCTTATTTAGGAAGACCTCACTCTTTGGAGGTATGAGTTCCCCCAGGTACTCATTCAATCCTCCTAGAAATACTCTAATGATATTATTTAATCTCAAGTCTTTCTTTCTTCTCCCCTAGAGTTTCTCTATCTTGCTCTAATTTGTTGTTCTATTTTTTTATCCTATTTTTTGTGAAACCCATTTTGTGGAGTTGGTCCCTTTCTATCCCTAGTGATTTTCATTTGGTCTCCTTCATTGCTTTCCTTTTCTCTAATATAATTTGGTATTCTTGGTGCCAATCCTCTCTGGATCATTCTCCTTTTTGACCATGGTTATTTTCTCCCTTTACCTTCTATTTATACTTTTTCCCAAGGCTTTTTCTTGGTCTTGCTTCGTGGTCATATTTTTTTATCTTTTTCATCCATTTTTCACCCTACTTTTCATGTCACTATTTTTTTCCTCTTGATGCTTCAAGATTTGAATTCCCTCTTCATCTCCATTATAAGAGTTGGTAATATGCTAGTTTGCTATGTGGATGAAGTGGACCTGCTCCTTGGAAAGCTTGTAAAAATATATAGGACATGGAATCCAATGCTTCCAAAGAAGTCCTACATTGATACACTTTCTCTCTAAGATTCAAATGTGATTCTTGGCTACTCCTCCCTTATGAGGACTATTCATTGTGCATGTCATCTTAAGATTTCTTGGCTATGCATCTCCTTAGTTAGGATCTCTTTTTGTGGTTTGGATCCTTGTAGATATTTTTAGTGTTGGTTTTTAATTTGTCTGTCGGGTATCTTTTAGCTATTTGATGTAAACAGTTCAACAACCCTTTCAAAACCTCTTCTTCTACCAAATAAAAAAGAAATATAATGCTACTAGATAGATTTTGACCCTTGTAACAAGGCAATGAGCCACTATTTATATAATTTTTGGCTTCACATAATGTTCCTTTTACAATAAATTACTATCCACGATGTGCTCCTTGTGAGTGCTTTCAATCTTACTTTGGCTATGCCTCATTAAATTTTTAGTACTTTGGCCATGCCTGATTACATCTCCATTTGCATAATGCTTGGGGTATCTAGCACCTAATTGGTTAGCTGATTTAATGTTTGATCTATTAATTATAGCAAGTGGACTAGCGTTAATTTACCACATCCACCACTATGCACCTCAACATTCGTTAGTCTTGCACTTGTATGGTCAATATTAAAATCATGTCTACTATCATGCCTATCATATTTACCTTAGTATCCACAACAACTATCTTACAAAGCAAGGCAAAAATGCAAGTGTTAAAAGTTATTATAATAATAATTATTAATCAATTTATTTATTTTTTTACTATACACTTTATTATATGTATAATTTTTTCTTTTTTTCAACATTTTTTAAGGCTCTTTCAAACAAGCTTTGCACTTTCGGGTATGAGTTTCCCTCTTTTTTCTTTTTTAGCTTTCTTGCAAGTCCTATGGATTTTAGCTTGGATTTTTAACTTTCTTTAAGCTATCAAAACATATTCCAGGGTATTTTCAAATTTTCTTCTTAGTTTTAAAGATGATACATTGTAATAACATCATCCATTTCTAGGGAATCTATAGAGGTAATATTCATTGACTAACATAATTTTTTCAATTGTCAAGATTGCTTTTGTTGGACTTTTTTTATGCTTTTATTAAAGTTAGCAATTGAAAAGTCCATTAATGTGAAACTTGTGGAGGAATATTGAAATTGAATGATTTTATATTCCAATAGTTCTCTACCTTATGTCCATATCTACCACAATGGTTGCATTTGTTATCTATTACAAAATTTCTTTTTTCATTCTATCATTTATTGTTATTGATTCTATCAGTCTTTGTCATAAATTTGATGTCATGATTTACTATCACAAATTTAGTTCCTTGTTCACTACTGCTTGTCTAACCTATATATCCAAGACCTTCATATTTTTATCTTATTTTTTGTACAATTGGTTCTTTCATTCCCTATTCATGTTTACCTAAACCTGTATCATTATATCCTATTTTTTCAATTGCTTTGAACCAAATCCTTTAGTATATTTTTCAAAATGACCAAACATATATTTAGAATGATATTTATCAAATCAAAACACCTATGTGCATCATTGTCTCTGTCATCATTTAAATATATGTCAACATTAATTCTAATAGCATAAGCTTTTGCTAACCAATCATGAACTATACTCAAATAATCTAAGCTACAATCTATATCTATACCTTTTAGGTCACACCAAACATTTATTATCATATGTTCTATATCTTTATTAGATTTATCATTACTTGATAACATATATATATATATATATATATATATATATATATATATGATTTACCATAATATTTTTGTATATAGACTTGAATTGTGCATCATACCCTAGCTGATTACTCTGACCTCTTTGATTTCCTTTAGAATATTTTGTCTTAACCCTTCCTTGTCAATGCATTATACTTTGTATTATGTCGTTCCTTTTCACAAATATGACAATACTTTTTTTGTTTTTATTTTTTGTGATGAAGTGAAAAATTACTTTTCTAATACAAGAGTCTTATTGAATGACTCATTTTTCCATTGATTTTCAAGTTCTTATTGAATGAATGGAATAATATGAAAGGAATGTTCTATGGTTTATACAAAATAAAACCAAGTGTGATGAAAAATCAAAGTCTATTGAATGAAAATAATGATATTGATCTTATCATGAAGAAATATGAAATAAATAATTATGACCCAAGTATACCTTGGGAGGTAACCTACAATGAAAGCATTTGTAGTGATGATCCTATAGACATGATAACATTATAAATATTCTAGTGGATGACCCAAATAAATAATGATTATCTAGATGTGACCCAAAGCTAGATCTCTAGAGGCAGTGACCCAAAGGCAATGATCTAGTGGAAGTGAGCCAGAGGTAGTGAACTAGAGGAAGAAACCTAAAGGTAGTGACCTAGAGATAAAACTAGTGGTAGTGACATAGAGGTAGTGACCTAGATATATAGATCCAAAGGCAACTTAGATACATTGATCTAGAGGTAGACATAGATAATAATATCCAGCCATAATAGAGTTGAATAATGAAGATAAATAAGAAGTAGGAAATGAAGGCAAATAGCCTTTCTACCAAATACTGTAATACGAGGACGTGTTGGAGATATTACATTATTCTTCCCCCTTGCAATATTATTTTTATAGATGATTTATATTTTATATTATGTATGTGGAAATATGATAAATAGTGTAAAGTTTCAAGAGAATATGAAGAGTCACATGATATGTGGCCAGTTGAGATATTTGTCTTTATTAGAGGAATATGAAAGGTTGCATCTCCCAAATGAAATAGGAGAGAAATAGTTTAAGAACTAAAAAGCCATGTAAAAGGATATATTAGAGGTAAGATCCATGCAATGTAATCAAGTTGTATCATTAATGTAATCTTTGTATATTGTGTTCATTTGAGTTATATTCTATGAGATATTATTGTTCATTGTTATGATTGATTGTTGATATTGTTCGTAGCATTGATTTGTTTCATTCTTGATCATCAAATAAGTTTGATGTGAGTTAATCCATTAAGAAATCTAACATAATGTTGGTTTTTACCTCCTCTAAGAGGTCTTTAATATTCCAAGTTAGAGAATGGGAGCCTTTAAGAGTGTTAATAATATTTAGAGAATCCCTTCAATGATAATATTCTTAATATTCATATTTTTTAAGAGATTGACTCCCTGTAAAAGGGCTTTGGCTTCAACAAAGTGATTGGTTTGGAAGCCAATATTTTTTACATAATCTAGAAGAATTTTCCCTTTGACACCTCTAATAACACCTCTAGATCTAGAGAATCTTGGAATTCCTTGAGAAGCTCCATAAAAGTTATATTTTATCCAATCAAGGGGTGGAGGGTTCCATTTAACTTGGGAGCAAATAAGCTTGCCAGGATGAAGCAAAAGGGAGTTCTTTTTGGGTAGGCCAAGTTGTTTAGTGATACCAATCTCAAAGAGTCTTACACACTCTTCTAGGAAGGGACTTATGGAAATGTTTAGCTTTCTTCTTACTTTACCTTTCCTATTTGTAGCTGGATATTTTTTGAACCAAGCTATTATTGTTTTGAGCTCTACTCTTGTAATCCACAAAAGTGAGAAAATTCAAAATGAATGTACTCAATGAATATCTTTATAATATACGAATTTTAAAACTTTCTTAGTTCAATCTACGCATGTTGATTGTGGTTGTACTTAACCTATTCATAGTATTTTTTCCCTTTGAATATTGCACCATATTGGACTTTAGACTATGTGAATATTGGTCAAATAAAAATTGGTTTAAATCATAATTGTTATTTTGCTAGATTGGAGCTGAAGTTTGGAGCAATATTGCCTTGTTTTCTTTTATTTTTATCTTGTCCCTAAACCTTTGATCTTTATTTGGATATTTTTTATATTAGGAATAGATTAAATTTAGTATAAATATTTAAATTTGGTTCTCTGTTATGCTAGTTTCAAATTTTATTTAAGTTACAAACTAATAAATGTAAATGAAATGAATGATAATATCTAGTTTGTAACTATTGAAATTTTACTTAGCTTGTATGCATTATAATATCAATGTAGTGGAATTGTTTTTAGGTAATTAAACATTTTAATTGTAGGACACTATGCCTAGGAAATTTATCTATGTGAGTCATACAAACAAAGGCCTCTTGAAGGAACAACTATCCACATTGGCCAAGATATGACATACCCAAACCATGGGGGAAATATTTCCCTTTCAAGAGGGAACAAATTTATATTCTAAGTATGTTGGATTTCCCTTGACAATGTGTTATTTGGATGCTCAATAGGTTGCTAGGTAGTTCAAGAAATTTATCCCCCAAGGATATACTAATATTATAAATGATCAATTTAACATTGTAAAATATTTAAAAAGGACCCCTAAAAGAGTGATTAAGCTTGAAGTATTATGATTACTAGTTCAATTTGATTTATTATGGGAAGCCTTAAAGGACAAAGGAAAAATATATAAAAGAATGAAATTAGAATAACAAAGAGGACCCCATTAATCAACCAAATTGATATAATGAATATAACTTAGTGGTTGAAGAATTTATAGAATTTTAGGTAAATATAGTAACTTCAATAAAAGTTTCTAAATTAAAGGCACTAGAGTCACTAATATTTTAAATGACTCTATAGATTGAAGTATTTCTTATACACTTTGTAACTAAAGACTTAAGAGCAGTAGTATTAATAATGACTAAGGATATCTAGAAGAAGATGGGAAAAAATTACACCAAGACAA
The DNA here is from genome assembly GCA_028583015.1 of Wollemia nobilis. Classification (NCBI taxonomy): domain Eukaryota; kingdom Viridiplantae; phylum Streptophyta; class Pinopsida; order Araucariales; family Araucariaceae; genus Wollemia; species Wollemia nobilis. Next base: position 1,708,038 of record JAQPPZ010016363.1, on the reverse strand, counting down.
CCAACAAGTTAGTTTAGATGAATATGACATCAATGAATATAGTGGGAACATTGAAGGATTTTATCATGACTTTACATTCACATCAAAATTTGATCATAATATAAATAGAGATTGTAATAAAACTATATCTATACTTTGAATTTATGACATCCTTGAATGGATCCAAAAAATTTTAGATAAAAGTTACATATCTATGTTGTACACTCATATGAAGATCTCATCTTAAAATAATATCATTCATATAAAAGATGAGAAAACTTACTATGAGGAGGTCCCATGAAAATCATAGTGGACCACAAGAGCTAAGATCCCCACGGGGTTGTCCTCATCTCAATTGGTGTGTTTTGGTTTGATATATTTTATGGGTTCACAAAGAGTGTTTTAAGGATTTGATGGGTTCATCCTTAATCAAATAATGTATTAGTATAGTTTCCCTTCCATTATCATATCTTATAATGAAACCCATTTTTAAAAATAAATATATCCATAAGATTTGTGCTAAATATAAAATTCATCATAAATAGCCAACCACTTATTACCCTTAGGATAATGTTTAAATTGAAGCTTCTAATAAATACTTAATCAAAATATTAAAATTTTGGTCATGAGTAGCATATTCAACTTTATCCTATCTTGTGGGCTTATCCTACCAATGTACGTACACCCACAAGCACAACCTTTGTGTCTTGGTCTATGGGACTGAGGTCGTCTTTCTTTTTGAGTTAGAAGTCCCTTGTAATTTTTTTTATAATATACCTTTGTTAGTGATGAGTATCATATTGCTCATTTAAGCCAATTAGAACTACTTGATTAAAAGTGCACACATATCTTAGATCATCTTTGAGCCTATCAAAATAGGCTCAAGTAGACTTACACTAATAAAGGCTGCATTCATTCCTTTGAAATTGGGGACCTTGTCCTAAAAGAAAACCAAATGAACACTAATGATCAAACTAATCTAAAAGGCAAATTATAGTCTAATTGGTTGGGCCATTTTGTCATTACAACCAAATTTGGATTAGGATCCTATATTTTAGAAAACCTAGATGACAAATATCTAAAATAACCCATGAACATTATTCATATCAAAAGATACTATGCATGACTGTGTGATTTTTACTTAAAATCTTTAATAAAAAAAAATATCCTTGAAAAATTCACTCTTCTATGCAATATTTTGAACATCATATTTCACTTCTACTTCTCCTACCAAATTTCCAAAGATCTTTTATGCCAACTTGCATTTGTTTTCTTTCTCATACTACATGTCTACTTTTCATACTTAATATGGATTGACTAGCATATTCCCCTTATTTGTGTCTATGATTGATCTATAGTATATTTATTCTTGACATATATTCCTACACTTTTGATTGCTTTCTCATATATATTTTCAAGGACTTTACAATGAGGGAATGAGGACAACTAGTCAGGTTAGCTCATATGCATTGCACTTGTACTAGGTCACAGATGCTTAGCAAATACCCAACCCCAAGGTATTTTATTTATCTTACCCATGAGGATGCTATAATTATTCTTCTTGCATACAAGGGTAATCTTGTGCTAGTGGGCATTTTATTTCAAGAATTTTCATGTGACTACATCTAATGGCACAAGTTATTCTTGAATCTCTTCACTCTCTTTCTTCTCAAGAATTCAACCCTTAGGATCTTGAATTCTGTAATGATATTAAATGATGATCCTAGCTAAGGATAACCATTTTCATGCCACTATATTTTTATGGCTAGTAGATCAAAGATTCTTCCTTGACTTTACATATACATCCTTATTTTTCTTACATATTTTGTTTTCTTCAAAATCATCATTTAAATTTCATGTATATATTCTTGTATACATATTAAACATACATGTAGGCAGCCAATCCACCTCCCAAAAGAAGAAGAAGTGATCAAAGAGGATTTTCCTAGTTTTGATTGTTTGCCAAGTTTTGTAAATCGTACAGGAGGGGTAAACCATACATCCAGGGAACAAAATCGTACAACTGGATTAAAAAATCATACAAGGCAGTGGTAAACCATACAGGGTGCACTGAAATTCATCCAAATACATGGGAAATGTAATTTCATGGTAAAATGGCACATATATTTTCTAAGGTGTTATACTTATTAAAAGGTTGAATTAATGAATTCAATTGTACATGGAAAGTTGTAAATAACTAATTGCCTGAAGAAAAACTTTGGAATGGCTTGGGAAATGTTATATAAGGTCCCATTTTCAAAATTGTAGATCTAGTTGCTAAGAGGTAGAATAAAGTACTGGATGATTGTAATAGCTAACTAATATCTGAGTTATTGCAAGATATTGATAGAATAACCTTGTTGTAATGATATTTATGTGATAATGGAATGGAACTGCATCATTACACATCATGCACGATCCTGAAAATGATGATTGATGATCTATATTGGAATCTTGATGTATGTGTGTTTTCTGGTTATTATTTTAGCTTAGTTTTATGTATTGTTGCAACTCACTGACAAAGGTTAACATTGGTGGAATTTTAGGGATGATATGTGAGTATGGCGATGTGTAGAATGACATTATGAGTTATATTATACAATTTTTGTATGTAATTGGTCAAATGGAATCTCTCCCAAACTCCTTTGCAATGGTTGGCACAACCTAGAGAATGGATTAATTGGCATAGTAAAAACTTACAAAATATACCTAAGAGAGATTGAGGTATTAGAGCATCTAATTTGGCATCTGAATGTACCATCAGTTTCTATCGATATAAACCAGAGTCCATACAAATCATATAAAGTTGACTTACCTGATTTGGAAAATTGAACCGCAAAGATTGACATACCCAATTTGGTAGTTTGAGGAAATTGACTCGAACCATTACAAAACTGTGTATGGCATCTTCCAAAATTGAATTTTTTAGTTTTACTGAGTGTAAAAGCATACAATCCATGTCCTTGTATGATTTGTAACTATAAAGTATGAGAGTTTGACATATGTACAAGTTGTTTAACTATCGCAAGGGATAGTTTGGAGGATGGTATGATTGTATGATTTGGTAGTCAAGTTGAAAATTATCTATTGATCATTCATGGACCTAGAATATTACCTTACCACCTAGGAATATTGCACCCCTATGCTAAATTTTGTGTCGTTGCCTTATCAAATCTAGAATTTTTGTTAAAATAAGTCAAATTAATGAGCTGGAGGTGAATGACGGACACCAGTGCACGAAAATATGGGAGATAAGAAGCACGAGAAAACATTCGAATAATAAGGAGCATGAGGATTTCTCAAAGAAAAAACACAAGTAACTCAGACCAGAGTACTCAAGAACCAGAAATAGAGTAAGTTTGGACATCATAGGAAGGATACTTTGAGGTTTTGTTGATAGATATGGAATACGAGGAAGTAGATCCACCAAGCGTAGAGGTAAGGGTTGATACAGGAAAATTGTAAGACAACGACGAGTGTATGGTGACACCTGAGAAAGAGGAAGAAGGGTTGCAAGGGAGTGTAGAGGATAGGATTCGGGTACCAAAGCAATAGGACGTGAGGTCTTAGGAGGAAATACCAAGACCATCTCCCTCACATTAGTGAAGGAGGTCACTAAGTGAAGACACATAAGAGTTTGGTTACCGAGTGGTGGGACAAAATATGATACCTCAAATTGACACTTTTGACAATAACTAAAGTAAGACACCCCTAAGGAGGAATCAGCCAGAGATTCCATGAGACACCTCAAGTGAGAGTGATGACTCTCCTAATATGGCTAATAGGGTAGCCAAATAGAGATGTCCACCATTTTTAGGTGAGGGTAAGGAAGACCCCACACAACACATAGAAACTTTCATAACCATTTGGAGAGCAAATTGAATGGACATACCAGAGGATTGGGTAATTATATTTCCTGCTACCTTGAGAGGATTGAAAATTGATTGGTATTTTAAAATATAAAATACCATAGATTTTTAGACTTGGAATCAGATAAAGGAGAATTTCATCGAATAATTTTTACCTTTGAAGGATGATGGAGACATTGTGGAAGAAATTTACGTGACAAAGTAAAAATCTGATGAAGATGTGAAGTCCTATAACCATAGACTAAATAAATTAGTTGATAAGATGCATATGCATCTCACAAATTTTCTAGTAAAGCAGTGGTTTGTAGATGGATTACTTCCAAAATATAAGAAAAATATGAAGGCAGTACCATCAGAAACATATGAAGAAGCATTGAAGCATGCAAATAACTTTGACAGTGAATAAAAAAAAGTATAAAGGAATTTTTTCTCATCCCAATTTGAATTATTTATATAGTGGAGAAGATGATACTATACAATGGACAGTAGCATCATTTTACAAGGAGTTTGATAAACTGATAAAAGAACAAAAGATCAAACTAGATAGAAATGATATGTGGTGCATAGAATGTAAAATAGAAGGCTATACAAATGTGAAGTGTCTAAGGAATGACTATTTCCACATTTGTAATGTGATGGGGCATGAAGTAATGTTATGCCCATATAATGCAAGAGTATGCCCACAAGTATTTTCAATCCAAGAGTAGGAAGAGAAACTGAAGGCCCAAGGAAGTAGGCAACAGACAACAAGTGGTAGTTATAGAAATAGCAGACGAGGTGGAATACTGATTCAAGGTAATATACAAGGAGGACAGAGTCATTTACAGTATGACTCGAAAGGAATACCGATCATACAGTGTCACAATTTCCAAGAATGGAGGAATTTTATGAAAAATTATCCTGCATCTCAAAGGTAAGAAACACCTCAAGCAAGCACTGCACATATGTGTAGATGGTGTGGTCCGAGGAACCACAAAGAAGAGAATTTTCCAAAATAGGTGAGTTTGAGTAACCCGCAAAATGTTAGTTATTTAGACATAGAGGTTCCTCAAGTTAAGGAGGATACCCAAGAAGTTTTAGTCATGATGAGGAATCAGGCTAAGAAGGATAAGTATCCATAGCCAACAAATAAAAATCAACACTGGAAAGTAGCAAAGAAAATATTGCAAGAGGAAGATGAAAATACTAAGCAAGTATATTCAACAGCTGGTAAGGAACTAAGGAAACCATTAGATTAGGAGATAGTTGTGCAAAATATAGTAGCACAGGTTTTGGATACCACAGTAGAAGTTAAAGTATAAAATCTATTGGAAGCTATTCTAGCATTGCAGAAAGCAATGGTGGAAGAAATACAACCGAATAAGGTGATGGAAGTGTAGAGCCAATCAATTCAGGAGAAGGAACGAAAGGATAAGTTCATGGATCCAAATATATTAATGATTGATGTAGGAAAGAAACCTGCATTAGTTCATATGGGGATCCTAGGGCACAATTTGACACAAGTTATTGTGTATGGAGGATCCAGAATCAATGTGCTACCTGAAAGAACATGGATAGAAATAGGCACTCCATCTCTATGGGCACTAAGATTCTGATTATATGGTGTTTATCAAAATGGCATCGATACAAATAGAGTCTTGACCACACAACAAGTGGTGATAGATGACCAATTCATTATGATTACAATGCAAAAACCTGCATACAATGCTCTCTTAGGGATAGGTTGGCTACGAGTAGCCAAAGTCAATCACAACTAGAGGAAGAATCAGATCACTTTTAAGAAGGGACAACATAAATATATTATTAGTCTAGCTAACCAAAAATTCAATGAGGATGTAGCTACGATGGATGAATAAAAAAATTCCTCAAAATATGAAGAGCATGAACTCAATGGAGAAGGAATATTGTACCTAGATTAATGTAGTGAAGATGAAACTAGATCTGATAGTGGAGTCCTACATTGGCAAATGGAGGAGTACAAAATTTTTCAGCCCAACTGCCTCTGTATTGAATCAGAAGAGGTCAAGGAAAAACAAAATAAACCAAAAGTTATCCAAGAACCTAAGAAGGAAGCAGAAGAGAAATGGATATTTCTAAAAAGTTTTGTAAATTATATAGTAGGCGATGTAGAGATTGATACAAGACCAACACATCTAGATAATGTAGTGAAAGCTACAAGTTAACTGGAAAATATCAAATACGAAGGACCTCAGATAGTGGACATCAATATAGGAATAGAGGAAGAACCTGGGATAATTCATTGTGGTGATGATTGGAATCCTATACTAGAAGAAACAAATTTTAAGATATTCTTGGAATATAAAGATACCTTTGCATGGACATATAAGGACCTAAAAGGAGTGCCACCATAATTATGTATCCACAAGATTGCGCTAATGCCTGGATCTCAACCTGTGAGAAGGAGACCATATAGGATGAACCCAAAATATGTGGCATTAGTGAATGTAGAGATAGAAAAGATGCTGGAAGCAGGAATTATCTTCAAAGTGACAAATAGTGAATGGATTTCACCCATAATGATCACCTTGAAGAAGGAAGTAGACAAGATCAAAATATATGTGGACTTTAGGAGTCTCAATGCTATAACTATTAAGGACCCCTTCCCTATCCCCTTCATAGATTCCATCTTGGAATAAGTCGCAGGACATGAGATTTAATTATTTTTGGACAGGTTCTCGGGATACAATCAAATCAGTATAGCTGAGAAGGATAATTTGAAGACCATATTTATTGTATAGAATGGCATCTATGCATACAATTGAATGATATTCAAGCTTTGTAATGCCCCGGCTACATTCTAGCGCATCATAGTGTATATATTTGATCAATTGGAAACATGGAATTTTAAAGCATTTTTGGATGATTGGTCCTTTTACAGGAAGATCAAGGAACATCTTCCTGCCCTCAGTGAATGTATGAGTAGTTGTAGAAATGCACATATATCATTAAATCTAGCAAAATGATTTTTTATGGTACCGTATGGGAAAATGTTGGAACATATTGTGTGTAGTGAAGGATTGAAGATAGATCCTGATAAGATCCATGTGATATTACATATGGAGGAACAATTTGATGTGAGTTCACTAAAAACATTCATTAGATTGATAAATTATTACCAAAGGTTCATCAAGAATTATGCACATGTATCCTACCCACTCGATTCCTTGACAAAAAAGAATGTTCCTTTCATATGGATAAAGGAGCACCAAGGAGCCTTCGAGGAGATGAAGGCTAAGTGTGTGAGTAATCCAATTTTGGTGTTTCCAAACTGGGATAAGAAATTCCATGTTCACATTGATGCTTCTAATTTTGCAATTGGATGTGCCTTAGCACAAGAAGGACAATTTAGGCTAGATCATCCTATTTTCTTTGCTAGTCACCTTTTTTCAAGGCCACAAAGGAATTATATTACAACATAAAAAGAATCTTTGGGAATGGTATATGTAGTTTAGAAGTTTATGCATTGCCTATTGGTGAATATCTTTGACTTATATGTCGATCACCAAGTATTTTTGTACTTGATAAATAAGCCAGTGATACAAGGATGAGTCAGCAGGTGGCTCATCACCCTTCAGGAGTTCATAAGTAGTGGTGATTCCTGGTAAGAAGGACATGATTGCAGACTAGTTGTGTTGGATATGATCAGGGTAACCTATAGGAACTGGAGTTCCTAATGAATTCCCAGATGCACAATTATTTACCATCAATGTTGTATCATCATGGTACAAGTTGATTGGCCAATATCTATCCACAAGAGAATTGCCATAGGAAATGATAGCAACTAATAAGAAGAAAATAATAATTAAGTCAACACCTTTCCAGATAATAGTAGTAATACTGTATAAAATAGGAAGTGATGGTATCTTACAAAGATGTGTTATGGACGAATAAGTCAAAATAGCATTGAAGGAAGCTCACACAGGCTTAGCAGGAGGGCATACAGAACTGGACGTGACTGCTAGGAAGGTATTTCTAGCAGGGCTATGGTGGCCCACAGTGTATAATGATGCAAAGGAACATGTGAAATCATGCGATACTTGCCAAAGAGAAGAAATCCAGTAAAGAGGGACTTTATTCCCTTACACCCATCGCAACCACAAGATTTATTTGAACAATGGAGATTGGACTTCATAGACCCATTAAAGATATCTCGACGGAGGAAGTGTAGATACATTTTAGTAGCAACATAATACTTTATGAAATGGGTGGAAGTAAGAGCATTATATAATAACTCGGTGAAGAGTACAACAAGATTCTTGTACAAACATGTAATCACAAGGTTTGGTATTTTTCTACAGATAACAAGTGATAGAGGAGGACACTTTTTTAACGATATTATCAAGACATTGACAACAAAGTTCAATATTTTACACTCATTGTCTAGTCTATATTATCCTAGAGTGAATGGGCAGGCGGAGAAAATAAATAAAGTCCTAGTTTCTACTCTGTATAAAACCTATGGAATAGAGGGAGCATACTGGGAGGAAAGACTACCATCCATTTTGTGGGCATATAGAATAAATTTTAAACCTAAAATGGAACCTACACCTTTCCAATTAATGTATGGATAGGAAGTAGTGGTTCCAGTAGAATTATTGATACCAAGTTTGAGAGTCGCGATAGAGCTTCGCTTGGGTGATCAAGAAATTTTGGAAGAGCTATTGAAAACACTGATCAAGTTAGATGAAAGAAGAGTTATGGTGCAATGGGTAATTGAGGTAGCTTAGAAAAGATGAAAGGTTTGGCATGACAAACATTTGAGGAAGTTAGAACTTAGTCTTGGCGACTTAGTTCTAAATTTTAATGGAAAAATGGGAATCAAGTCAGGTAAGCTAAAGATATTATGGCTTGACCCTTATAAAGTAGTGGAAGTAATATATAATGGAGCAGACAAGTTGTAGAACTTGAATGGGATAGAAATGCTCGATAGTGTAAATGGCACAAAGTTGAAGCCTTACAAGGTACAGTGTTTATTCATTGCTTTAGAATAAGTGGAATGATGAATACGAGCGAAAACCCAAGATGAAGCTTAGAGTGAGCAAGATCCATCATAGGAAGAGCTGAACATAGGACTTGTGCACTTATTTTTAGAAGAGGAGGAACTATGACCAACCATATAATAGCAAGAGTTGGTACCTCGACCCAAATAAAGAAGAAGATTACGAGTACATGTCAAATTTGCTGATGGAACTAAAAGAGTTGAAGAAGAATATGGGGAACAGATTCCCCCAGATGGAAAGAACATCAGGAGATAGTACTATTACCCAAAAATAGGATGTTTCCCTAGGTTGAACGAAGGGAAATACCCCAATAAAGGCAATATCAATGAAGGATATGGCTAATAGTACGATATGAGGATAGACTGGACACATTTGAAATGGAAGTTCCAGAAGAAGAAGGGAATGAGACCATTGATCAAGAATTGGCTGGACTTACTCCATTGGCTCATAGGTTTGTTACAATAGAGAATGCGATTACAGACTCAGCAATTGTAAGAAGAATATCAAACATTGAGGGGTCATAATGCAATTTTGAGAGAGCAAATTATCTAGGATTTGGATGGCACAATTCGTAGGTTGGAGGAACAAAGGGTAGCTAGGCTATAATATATTGAAATGGAACCTAAAGAGGTCGAGGAGTTAACCTCGAGAAGTGGTGGAGGAAAGGGTGGTGCAAGCACTAGCTCATAGATACCACCAAGTGACCCACCTATGACAAACGAAGATGCAAAGATGATGTGGTGAGATATTGAAGAGGCAACTACATCACCCAAACCACAAGGCAATACGCTGCTAGATTTGATAGAATCCAGTAGCGAAGGTATGACTTGGCGCATAATGGAACCTAGTACAGTAAGTAGTGAGGAAGATAATAACCCAATGAATCCTTAGAACCCTTAAGATAACCATGACCCCCCTACATGTACAATAAGATAGCGATAAATAAGGTGATCACAAGGACATCAAACCAATTGTGGAACACAAGAATATATAGTAGCCTATCAATATTTGAGAATACAAATAAGATAAGTACAAATATTAGAGAGGATGATGAATTTACCAACAAATTTGGTAGAACATAGAGAGGAGAATCAAAATCACTCAAGCTTTGAGACAAAATTTTCTAATGCATATAGAGAAGTTTTGGCAACATCATCCCCACAAAGAAATTTTGAGGAAAGAAGATGGAGACATCTCCTAGCTCATGTGGATCAGAGAATAAGATCACTACAACAATTATTACCAAGTAGAAGAAGAAGTAGAAGTCCACTAGCCAATATTGAGTTGGTAGAAATAACTCCTGATACCCAAACAATGAGAGGAAGAGATAAAGAAATACCCCTAAGGCTTTAGCCAGGAAGGCAGGGAGATTTTCAACTATGAAATGAACAAATACAAGGTGATGTTACAATTAGATGAATATGGCAAGGAATATTCTGACCCCCTACTCCAATATGGCTAGGAGATACACCCTTAGCTTATCCGAACTAGACAAGGAATTTACGAGGATTACCAGGAATTAGGGGTATATTACCAAATATTGCAAGGCAACATACATAGGGACAACCATATCAATGAGGGATGGGTGGTAGAGGATTACTCTAGATAATTGAGGAATAGGATGGGGGAGACACTCATGCAGAGGAGGCCTTGTCAATAGGGGAAGAGTATAGTTTGTATATGAAAGAAATCAGGGACAACTAAGAATTCGATCACCAATTCTGGAGCTAGAACTGATCTGAGGGGATAGGCAAAGAATTCACTCAAATTATAGTAGGGTAGTAAGGACACTGCTACCAAGGGATCAATCACTTGTGCAGCAAAGGTAAAGGACACCAAGTGAAGATACTGCAGCTTGCAATTGTATAATTCCAAACTGTACACATGGAAGAAGAAGGCCAGGGAATTCAGTAACATCACAAGAGGATATGAATCATCCTAGGGAACAAATACCAACATGTGAAAAAACAACTCCAAATATTGTAGTTGAATCCCCAAGAGAAAAATTTGACGAGATCGTACAAGTGAATGTCACTGTACGATTACCAAGAAGGTAAGTGTAAATAGATTAGGATTGAAAAAAAGAAAAAGAAAAAGAAAATAAAAAGAAAAAGAAAAAGAAAGTGCCTTAGTTGTGAAAATCCCTCGAGACACAATTAAGAAGGAAGTGGTTGAAAACCGGAAATGGTGGCCTCTTCAGAGAAAGAAAATTTAAAAATTTCTCTAAGTATAAATATCATACAAGTAAAAATTAAGGATGAAATCATACAAATTGGAAGATCGTACGAGTAAAATTGACACAAAGGTATATGAAATCATACAAGATGACATGTTGTACAATTTGGATCATACATTGTACGATGTTTGCCAGGTTGTATAAATTTCAACTAACCAATTAATGTGGCATGCACGGGAAAAAGCAGTGGTTGGAGGAAAAAATGGGGGAAAAAGAAAAAATTTCAAAAAATTGTTGAGTTTTCAATCATCCATTCAATATGGAAGCGAAATGTGCAAAGTGGTATAATTTAGGTTTTAGTTGGGTTTTTCAAAATGCTTAAATAGAAGACAGAACTAGCAATTTCATTAAATCATACAAGTGAATTCGAATTTTTCTGGACGACGAAGGTGGAAATCATGTAATTAAATGGAGAATACCATATGGGTAGCTAAATTTCATCAAAAATTTGAAATTAGAAGGACCCATCCTGATTAGCACCAAGGAGTACTTTTTATTTTCAATTAAATTAGCTTGGAAGAGAGTGAAATTAGGGTTTTACTCCATTAAAAAGGGAAAATTCAAATTTTAATAAGAAATACAAAGAATATACAACATAAAATGTCCAAGTATGAACTCAAAGGCAATAAATGATAGATTAGAGTTTAGAGAAGTGAGAAATTGGAGTTGGGCGATGGAAATTACAGGAAAAGAGAAGATTTAAACCCTAGAAATAGAGGAATCAGAGCTGAAAAAAGAAAATAATAGAAGGTTCAGTCCGTACAGTCATCAAAGTACAACTATAAATTTTTCAATGGGAAATAAATTGTGCTAGAGGTGAAGGAGTTGGAAAATTGCTCTTGAAAAACACTGAAACGGCAGAACAGGGCAATACGGCTAATGGGTTGGTGAAAGATTCAGCAAGGGAGGTCAGGATTTTGAATTTTTTACAACTTATTGTTTGAAAAATTGTGTTGTATGATTTTGGAGGAGGAACGTATAATTTCAAAGCAAAATAGTATAGTTTGGGGTATTTTTAAGCCATTTTTTATAGTTTTAGCAAATCGTATGGAAGCATACAGATTAACGAGGAGGAATGCAGTCATAATGTATGATTTTAGATTTTGGATGTATGATTTAGAGGAGATATTATGGTTTGAGTACTGATGGGCTGGAAATCAAACTGTGGGAAAAAAAGGGTAGTGTACGATCTAGAAGCAGTTGGGAAGGTAAGAACCATACAAGGGTACAAAGAACCATATGTCGTATGATTTATAGCAATTTGTATGATTTTTAGTATGCTTTCGATTGCATAAATGGTGATGTTGGATGTTAATTTAATCGGTGATATGTTGGAGGAATGATATCAATAGAATAATTTGGACATCCGTTAATATGTATTGAAACCAATAGAATGGAGAGGTCACCAGGTCCCTTGCACAAGAGATAAGCATATCCATGGCAACACCAAGGGTGGTAGTTTCAGTCCTGTGAGTGGCATGGTAATCATCCTTAGAGTAGAGGAGGATATATTTCATGGAGGGGGCAGAGACATTAGCGGGCTAATATGAGAAGAACACCACCAAGGCACAAAGAGGGAAGAATGGCACAAGAAAGGACCTCACAGAGGGAAATGAGAAGTGAGGTACACCTACCAAATCAGGAGGAGAATCTAAGAAGCAGATAGGAAGAGGGACAGATTGAGGTCAAAAATATCACATTTTTATAGCATGGGGTAGATACCTACAGGAAGTTGTGGAGTGATGAAAGAAATAAGAATCATCCTTGGAGTAAGACATTCGAGGATGCTTATGTAGCAGTAATTACACAAGTCCCACCACCCAGGTGTTGTAGGTGATTTGGATAGGAGATGGAAATCCTCCAAGGGAGGTCCCAGGTTCAAATATCCATCGTACCAAAAATCTGAATTGGGTATCCAAAATCCAATTTATAATGTTGGTACGGGTAGGGTCGGGTGTGACTCTTGGGTGACTTTGATGGTGTAGAACCCCCTGTTCGTGGTCTCTCAGACCAATGCGGCCTCGCAAGGGGTTTTTCACTTAAAAAAAAATTGCACAAGTCCCACCATTTCACAAATCCTTCTTCCATAACTATATATTGCAGATAGTTCAGGTGTATAACCTGGCAACCTGAACTATCTATGTCAATGTGGGCAAGAGGTTGATGAAAGAGGATATTTTGGCAAAGGCATTTCGAAAGACATTTGGCTTACTAGAAGATGGTATGGAGGCATACCACCTTGTCACTACACTCACCACTATCACTTCGTTGACTGAGGCAAAGATCTCAGGTGCAGGAACACGTAGAATTAAACAGAGCTAGTTGAAAGTGGAACATTGACTATGTGCAATGAATACAATCATGGCTCAACTGATAGGAGATATAAGGGCCAAAAAAATACCAATGTGGATAGTACAATATGTAGATGATATCACCAAGGGAATTCAATATGATCAAGGTACCTTTCTATAAAGAAAAATGCACGAGGTACTGACAAAGAGGTTGAAGAACAATGAAATGAATTTCCATGCTATTGAATTGTTATTAAATGCGGTCATAGAAGTAGAGATCCACTTTCTAGGATTGACACCACCCTAGGAAATTAGGAGAGGACATCTGACAATATTGAGGTGGGCTAAGTTAGTACCAATAGCAAAAGAGACCCCAAAGAGATATCAAACAAGGAGTGAGAAACAAACCAGTAGAGCTCAAGAGGATACTACTCTAGAGGGAGATAAAGATGTACACCATCAGATAAAAAGGCCTAGATGATTAGAAATAAAGCTAGAAGAACAAGCACCTAGGAAATGGTAGCAGGAGCAATCACTCATTAAAGAAAGGAACAGGAGGCAAGGAAGCCCAATTCAGATAATGACAAGGAGATAGGATGAAAGAATGACTAGAAAACTAATTCTAGAAGTACTAGAAGAGCCTATTCTGAGGGTGCACAAACAAGAAAAATAATATTTGGACTCAAAAGAGATAGAACTAGATGAGTTGTGTTGTATGGAGGTAGAAAGAATAGTGACATCTTCATAAATCCTCCAACAATTTGAGAAGATGGAAATTTCTAAATTTTTTAAAGGACTTGAGGTAGGGCAAGAATAAACAACCCCTATTCAAAAGGAAATAGAAGTTAGAATAAATATTATGGAGGATGAGTCCAAGAAGAATCCTCATTACAAGTTTGTGATAGGAGACTCAAGTAAGAAGGATGCACCAAAAAATATGGAGGCATCCCAAGAAAAAGAAGAACTTGTTGTTGAACGGGTCACAACAATGGATATACAACAAGATAAAGAGGAAGAAGTGATGGAAGAAAAACAAGTGGGAAATATAGAATAAGAAGTGGCCTAGGAAAATAAAGAATAGCAACAGGTGGGCTCTACTGAACCAGAAAAATCCCAAGAATAAGTTAAAAAACAACAATATCAAGAGGAGATTATGAATATAGAAGATAGTGAGGAGGATAAAATTGTAAAATAGTCTCCACATCGAGAAAATATAGATACGATGAGGGCACTTCATGAGCTTGGGGGAAATGCTAGCCACCATATGGAAGAAGAAGATGTATGAGCTCCTACAAAGGAATAATGGTGAGGAATGCAATCCAGTTATCTTTTGAAAATACCGTAGTTCGGTAGAATTGCAACTGAGAAGGAGGCACGTGGAATAGATGATAAGGTGGAACACTTATTTTATTAGTTAGGCCATGTTATTAATAGTACTATATTGGAATTTTGTATTGGCGATGTAGGAGAATTGAAGCTGTGGGAATAAAAAGTGTCCCTCGAGCAGGAAAAGATAATAGAATGGGTGAGCGTAAAAGGAGAATTGTGGATATTTATGCACAACATCCAGGAAGTTACCCAGGTAAGAGGTAACAACAATTTTGTGAAGAGAGGACTTGACTAAGGGGTTGATAAAAAATTATAGGAAAGACCCAAGGATGTACTTGGATAGGGTCAATCATCCGACCTACTCTCAAATATGGTAGAGTTGGAGTACAAGAGGGTTGCTACTAGTGTGGCCATAACCCTGAGTAAATTTAACTTCCTAACACACTGATAGAGTGGTTGTGTGTATTTTTGAAATAAATTTACTAGCTCAAGGAGGTCCAGTGGGAGGATACTACAGGCACTCAAAAGGAATTGGCTGCAATGGAAGAAGAACTGCAAAAAAGTAGAACTATGGTAGAAGAGAAAATAAAGAAATTAGAGGGAGATATATCTAGAATCATAAATGAGTCTGAAGCCAAACTTAACATGCTTGAAGAGGAAAAGTGATAGATCTCATAGAAGGTAGAATATAGTATTAAGGATTTGGAGGCACAACTCAAAGCAAAAGAAGAATAGATGATAGCTCAATTGGCTGAGAAGAGTGATCAAATGGCAAAACAAGCCAAGCAAATAGAGGAGTTGACAAAGGATAATAAGATATTGAATGATATGGTCCTATAAAAGCAAGCTTAGTTGAAAATTAAGGAATATAGTGTTCAAGCTATGGATTTTGATATCAATCACCACCTATAGACAATTACTAAAAATAATGAAGAACTACAGGAAGTACCTCGAGTAGAATCTCACTGGAAGGAGAATCTGAAAAAGAGTGCCTTAGAACATGAAAAGTAGATGATGGAATTCCTAAATACTACCGAGGAAAAGGCTAACTTCCATGGGGTAAAAGTAGTATGGGTGGGAAGCTACGCAACCAAATTGAGAAATGAACGAGAAATGTATAAGTCACAAGTTAAGGACTTAGAGGCTATAGTGGTAAAATACGAAGCACAGTGGAAGAAGCAGAATGAGTCGATGAGGACACTAACCAAAGTAAAGGGGAGGGCATATGTAGGCAGCAAATTCACCTCTTAGAAGAAGAAGTGATCAAAAATGATTTGCCCAGTTTTGACAGTTTTCCAAGTTTTGTAAACCCTATAGGAGGGGCAAACCGTATAGCCAAGGAACCAAACCATACAACTAGATTGACAAATCATACAAAGTAGTGGCAAATTGTACAAGGCGCACTGAAATTCATCCAAATGCATGGGAAATGTAATTTCATGGTAAAATGATGCATATATTTGCTAAGGTGTTAGACTTAGTAAAAGGCTAAATTAATGAATTCAGTTGTACATGGATAGTTGTAAATAACTAATTGCCTCATAAACCACTTTGGAATGGCCTGGGCAACGTTATATAAGGTCCCATTTTCAAAATTATAGGTCTGGTTTCTAAGAGGTAGAATAGAGTAATGGTTGGTTGTAATAGCTAACTTATATCTGAGTTATTGCAAGAGATTGATAGAATAACCTTGTTGTAATGACATTTATGCTATAATGGAATGGAACTACATCATTACACATCATGTATGATCCTATAAATGATGATTGATGATCTATATTGGAATCTTGATGTATGTGTGTTTTATGGTTATTGTTTTAGCTTAGTTTTATGCATGTTTACAACTCCTTGAAAGAGGTTAACACTGGTGGAATTTTAGGGATGATCTGTGAGCATGGCGATGTGGATAATGACATTATGAGTCCTATTGTATAATTTTTTTACGTAATTGATTTAATGGAATCTCCCCCGAACTCCTTTGCGATGGTTGGCACTATCTAGAGAATGGATTAATTTACATAGTAAAACCTTACAAAACATCCCTAAGAGAGATTGAGGTATTAGAGCATCTAATTTGGCACCTGAATGTACCATCAATTTCTGTTGATCGTACACCAAAGTCCGTACAAATCGTACAAAGTCAACTTACCCTATCTGGCAAATTGAACCATAGAGATCGACTTACCCGATTTGGTAGTTTGAGGAAATTGATTCGAACCGTTACAAAACTGTGTATGGTAGCTTCCAAAACTGAATTTGTCAATTTTACTAAGTGCAAAAGTGTATAATCCATGTCCCTGTATGATTTTCAATCGTACAGTGTGAGAGTTTGACATTCGTACAAGCTATTTAACTATCTCAAGGGGTAGTTCGGAGGACGGTATGATTGTATGATTTGGTAGTCAAGTTGGAAATTGTCTATTGATCATTCATGGCCCTAAAATATCACCTCCCCACTTGGGAATATTGCACCCCTATGTGACAATATATACATATATACATATCTTGTCATTATATGTATGTATGTATATATATATTCTTCTACAAACCATATACATATTAAATATAGCTTGTAAATAACCAATTGGAACTATACTTAAACTGGTTAATTGTAGATCAATTGTAAATGTACCTTAACTAGTCAACTACAAATAAAATACAAATATACCTTAAATGGTCAATGAAAATGTGCATAGCTACTACATTGTATACATATACATAGGCCTCAACTAATCAACTTTTTGTTCATATAGGCCTTAACTAGTCATCGCCTATACTAGGCATTTATTGGCCATTGTCCATTGTACATAGCTAGTATATTATATATTTATACATACATAAATATAGGCCTTAGTAATCCACCATTCATAGGCATTATTTGGCTATTGATCACTCTTTTGGGGCTTAGCTGACCATGTTCCAACATTTTAGAACTTGATCTGTCCAAATCATTTCCCTTTTATTTCTTCATCTCCTCTATCACTTCATTTTTTCTTCAACACTAAGCCTTATCTATAATCATGTCTAACCCTTATTAATATTTATCAAGTCACATTCCTTCCTCTTTCTATTAAATCTTAGCCTAATTGAGTTTCATCAGTTCAACTTGGTTTCCCATCCCAAACTTGAGGGAACACCATAGGCTAGGGGTACACATACATACAAATTATGGATGAGCAATCAATTCCCACACCATCCACTCTACATTTTATTTTTCAAACAACAAAAATCTCCCCACCAACAAATTGATGCAGAATTATTTTTTATTCAATCATTGTACAATGAATGCATCAAAAAGGGATCAAATGTAGAAATACTTATGCTCATACCTCATCCCTATAACCAACCAAGCCAAAATCACCTTTCTTAGACCCAAATTTGAGCATTTATAATATCAATAATTAAGATAAAATTTAAGACAAATTTTACCCTAACAAATCATCTCTAATTTTATTAAAACTAACACCATAAATCAATCTTAAAAAGAGATTTCCAATGAGTATAGGTTTACCTATGTTCTGACATCATTTGGTTCATCAAAATGCAAAAATAATCTAAAAATACCTGGGGGGTTTAACTACCAAACTTACAATCCTTGCTTCACTCATGGCTATAACGAACCCCTAGATATTAATATCTCTCTTCCAAGTTGTCTCTTTTTATAGGCTTTGTAAAATTGTGGTCAAAGATCTTTGCCACCAAAATAGGTAATTTTCTTTGTAAATTCCATTGTCTTGAATTCATATAGTTTTTACTTGCTATTTCTCATCCTAAAAGATCCAAGATTCTACCATGACTTTACATATACATCCTTATTTTTCTTACATATTTTGTTTGCTTCAAAATTGTCATTTACATTTAATATATATATTCTTGTATACATACATACATACATACATACATATATATACATGCAATTGATTTGTAGTTGATCAGTTTAGGTATTGTGTTTGATTATTTAGAAGCTATATTAAATATGCACATGGTTTGTAAAAGAATATATTCTTTTACGAACCATGTGCATATTAAATATAGCTTCTAAATAATCAATAACAAATGCACCTTAACTAGTCAACTACAAATTAATTGCAAACACACCTTAACTAGTCAACAATAAATCAATTACAAATGTACTTTAATTGGTCAAATAACAATGTACCTTAACTAGTCAATGACAGATGTACAAAGACACTATATTGTATACATTTACATAGAAATCAACTGGTCAACCCTTTATTCATATAGGCTTTAGCTAGTCACTACCCATCTTAGGTCTTCACTGGTTGTTGTCCATTGTACATAACTAGTATATATAGGCCTTAGGATGCAACCCTTCATAGATATTAGTTGGTCATTTGTCACTCTTTTGGTCCTTAACTAGATATGTTCCAATATTTTTGGGTGCAACCCAAGGTGAGTATGCCGAAGGAAATACCTTTTGTATTTTTCATCATGAATATATTCTCCAAAATGGCTTTTTCTTTGATGGATCAATCCCATGTGTTACCCATGCTGAATATATCAATTCCCAAGAGGATAAAATTACCTTATCACCTAAATATCTCGAGCAAGTGGGATAAATTCCTACATAACTTCATTATGAGGATATGACCCATATCCTCATTGAAGAAACTATAGATGCCAATATTGGAATTTTAGAAAACTCTATAATTCTTAAACTAGGGCAAGCCCTCCCTATTGAAGAACAAGAGCAATTTACCAATTTATTAAAATAATTTCAAGACATATTTGCTTGCTCATATGCTAATATGCTTGGGCTAGATCATTTTTTTGTCATGAACCACTTGGTAGCCTGACTAGATGTTAAATATGTCAAACAAAACCTAAGAAAAATACACAAAAAAATTCCCTTGTTAGTCAAAGAATAGTTTCAAAAACTTCTATATGTCAGTTTTATTAAAGCCATAAACTATTCTATTTGGATATATAACATTTTCCCTATTGCCAAGAAAGAGGGTAAAATCAAAATATGTACTGAATTTTAGGATATCAACTTAGCTTGTTCCAAATATGCATTCACTTTATCCAACATAGGCATGACTATAGATTTCACCAACATTATGGACTGTTATCCCTAATGGATGTTTTTTTAGGATATAACCAAATAAAAATTGCTCCTAAGGACCAATCCAAAATGGCTTTCATTACTCCATGGGGTTTGCTATCAATTTATGTATTTTGGCTAAGGAATGCAGGTTCCACATATCAAAGGTCCATGACTTATACTTTCCATGACTTAATACATGATAGTGTAGAATATTGTGTGGATGATCTCCTTGGTGATTCCATTCATATTGAAACTCATACACAATATCTAAGGTGCATATTTGAAAGACTAGGAAAGTATAAATTTTTCCTTAAACCCTCTAAATATGTCTTTGGATTCACATCTAGAAAATGTTTTGGTATCATTGTATCTATAATATGCATTGAATAAGATACCATCAAGATTTTAGCTATTTTATATATGCCTCCCCCACATAACCTTATTGAGTTGCATAGAATACAATGTAGGCTTCAAACCATTATACATTTCATATCCCAACTAGTGGATAAATGTCAACCCTTATTTAAGCTTATTTGAAAGAATGTAGAATATAAATGGGATGATGAGTGTCTACAAGCTTTTGATGAACTCAAAATATATCTCACATCCTCACCTATCCTTATAGCAGTAAATCTAGCCAAGCATTTATATTACAACCCAATACTTAGGGGTTATGCTAGCTCAACATGACAATCAAAACAAGGAAAAAGTAATATAATATATTATTAGAACCCTTGTTAGTTATGAAACCTGATATACCCTTTAGAGAAGCTTTACCTCTTTGTATTATTTGCATCACAAAAATTATTATATGCTTAGCCATAAAGCACTAGTAGTTGAAAGGTCTGATCCCCTTCACTACTTGATTTTAAAGCCTCACCTTTAGGTAAAGCTACCAAGTGGGTGCTTACCCTTAGTGAATTTTATCTAACCTTAGTTGGTCAAAAGACTATAAAAGATCAAGTTATTGTTGATCAATTAGCTACAACTCCCTTATAATCTGCTCACCCCTTAATTATAGAATTCCATGACAAATGCATCTTCAACATTGAAGAAACATAATATTCTTAGACCTTGTATTTTGATGGAACCTATTTCTTAAAAGGCATTGGGGTCGAAATCATTTTGGTAACTTCAAAAGAACAACTAATCCTTCTTTCCTTTAAGTTGCACTTTTTATTACACCAAAAATACTGTAGAATATGAAGCATTGATCTTATGTCTTTGAGCTTTCGTAACCTTAAAAATTAATATCCTTTATGTATTTTGTGACTCTCAACTTGTATTCAATCAATTCAATTATATATATCACATATAAAATTAAAATTTTAAGTCATACAAGGATATTATTGCAATGCTTATGTTAACCATTAAAAAGATAATAATAAAATCCATACCTAGATTCTCTAACCATCATACAGATGCAATGGATGCCATTACATCCCTAAATCCCTTGTATTTTTATGGTGATCATACTATAATTGTCGCATGCCAAATCTAAGAACCTGTAACTTGTAGTTCTAGCCTACTCCTCTTAAATATCTTGAACATCAAGGATTTTTCTTCTAAGACCTGGTATAAGGATTTTTTTTCCTTCTTTAAGGATGGCATGATACTTGAATTCTTACATCGTAGTAAACACAAGCTATTATGCAAAAGAGAGTGTAAAATTATGAATATTGATAATTTTTTATATTGAAACTCTTTTGAAGGTATCCTTCTATGATACCTTACACCTGATGAAGCAAGATAAGCCCCTTAGGAAGTCCATGAAGGATATTATGGAGGACATTTTAGTGGAAATGCAATTTCCAAGAAACTTGTTTGAATAGGATATTATTATCCTTCCATGGAAAAGGGTGCATGTGACTATATTCAACATTATAACAAGTGTCAACATCATGATAACCTTATTCATGCACCTTCATAAAACCTTCAAGTAACTTATTCCCCTTGGCCATTCTCCATGTGGAGATTATATATAATTGGAAGAATCAAATACATTTCTTCTAGTGGTGATAAATTCATCATTACAGCCATTGAGTACTTCACTAAGTGGGTAGAAGCAATACCGCTATCCATAGTCATTGGATTTTAAGTCACTAAATTCATCCTTAACCAAATCCTGTGTCAATATGGAATCCCTTTTGTTATCATATATGATAATAAAACCCTTTTAAAAAATAAATATGTCCATAATATTTGTGCTAAATATAAAATTAAACATAAATAGTCATCCCCTCACTACCCTCAAGGTAACGGTTAATTTGAAGCTTCTAATAAATCTTTAATCAAGATCCTTAAAAATTTGGTTAATAAAATTGATCATGACTGACACATTTAGCTTTAACCTCCCTTGTTATATTGAATGACATAATCCCCTTCTTTGCATCTATGATTGATATGTGTTATACTTCTACTTGATATCTATACTTCCACTTCTAATTGTTTGCTCATATAGATTTTTAGGGACTTGGCAATAAGGCAATGAGGACAACTAGTCAGGTTAGCTCATATGCATTGCAATTGCAATAGGTTATTGGTTCTTAGTGAATCCCCAACCCTAGGGTATCTCCTTTATCTTATCCATTGGAATGTTATGATTATTCTTCTTACATACAAGGGTAATCTTGTGCTAGTGGGATTTTTCTTTCAAACATTTGCATATGATTGCATCTGATGGCACAAATTATTTGAATATCTTTATTGTCTTTCTTCTCAAAAATCAATCCTTGGGATCTTGAATTCTGTAGTGATATCAAATGATGATCTTAGCTAAGGATACACCTTTTTATACCACTATATTTTTTATGCCTAGCAGATCCAAGATTCTACCATGAATTTACATATGCATCCTTGTTTTTCTTACATATTTTATTTACATCAAAATTATCATTTATATTTAATGTATATATTTTTGTATACATCTTATACACACACATATTCTTTTACAAACCATGTACATATTAAATATAGCTTGTAAATAATTAATCACAAATATACCTTAACTGGTCAACTACAAATCAATTGCAAATGTATCTTAATTGGTAAAATGCCAATGTACCTTAACTAGTTAATGATATATGTACATAGCTACTATATTGTATACATTTACATAGATATCAAGTGGTCAACCCTTTATTCATATAGGCATTGACTAGTCATTGTCCATCTTAGGTCTTCACTGGTTGTTGTCCATTGTACATAGCTAGTATATATATATATATATACATACATTCAAATTTATGCATGAGCAATCAATTCCCACACCATCCACTCTACATTTGCACATTATCAAACCACTTATTTGAATTAAATATTGAATCATATGTTTATCACACTCTTAGTATAGTTTATCATATTCTTAAGTTTCTTAACCTTCTATAAGGTGCCTCCAATCTAAAGCATATCATTGAAAGTTCTTGAGGTGGAGAGATAGAAAATATAGCAATAAATAAATTATTATCTAAGATAAAAAGAACATTAATGGAGCATGGATATCACCCAAAAATGGTCCAAGAGTTTTTAGTGATTAAGTTAAACCAATTATGAATACCAAATGATGAAATGTTCTTAGCTAAAATATCCAATTTCAGCAAACTATGTTGTTGGTCCAAACTAGAAATTTATATCTAGAATTGAAAAAAGTGCTCAAATATAAACTTTGAAAAAGCTCCAGATAAAATATCCACAATAGTGCACTCTAAATTTTTTTATTCTTCTATATTTCAAAAAGAGTTCAATTACAAAATATATAATGATCAATCAGCCTTGATCATGCAAAAAATCCTAAAAATCTAAAAAAACTAAAAGGCTAAAAATTAGCTTTAAAAAAAACAACTTTTATTATGCCACTTTGCATGCTATTTTTTATTTATTTTTAAATTAACTAAAATTCTTAATCAGCATGAATAAAGCACCCAATTTAAGATATTTTTGCATGTGCTTTATTTTAGTTACAACTCACATATTAATTTAATATTTATGAGTGATTTTTGACTTCATCCTCAACAATCACACCCCTTGATATTTGCATTTAGATTCACTTATCTCCACACACATATTTCTGCACATTGTGTGATATCGTGCTCTATAATTCTATGTCATGATATCACATTCCATGCACTTTTAGTCACCTTATTTTCACATTTATTTTTGGTCATCTAAAATGACCTAGGGAGTTTGACTACCAAGCTTCCAAGCCTTACTTCACTCCCGACTATAGCAAATACCCAAACACTGATCTCTCTCTTCCAAGTTATCTCTTTTTGTAGGTTTTGTAAAAAAATGGTTGGGATTTGAAAACGCTAAAAATATTGTACACCTATGCAATGAAATAAAGAACAAACTAGATAGCAAACTATGTAACCATAATGACAAAACAAGATATGAAATAATGGTGTCCTTTTTATTAATATCAATTTTGTCCTTCAAGAGGGTTACAATGGGATCCCGTTGAGGGATTTTCTACCAATTTGATACAAATATTTACAATAAGAAAAGTAATCTAGGTGTATCTTGTAGGATATTTCTTGCATCTCACAAACTCATTATAGATAGTTTTTTTGTGACTATCATGATGTACGATGATGAAGGGTGAATCTTTATGTTGTTGTTCTCTTGCAAAGACCTATAATCTGCACATAATAAAACCTAAAGAGAATCAAAATAATATGAATATCCTTACAAGATAAGGCCCATATCCATGATAAATAAAGTGATAAAGACGTTTAAATACAAAAAATATATGAATGAAAATGAAACCTAACTATGCTAAGAAGTAATTAAAATATTTCTAAATCTAAAGAAAGAAATAAAGTAGGGAAAATAAATCTTTGTTAGGAGGCCATCTCTATGTAGGATGGTCTTACCTATTGGTCATCTTGGGGTGAGACGATTGTGCCTACGAGTCATCTTTGGGTGATATGACCACTAAAATACGAGCGAATTCCTTGTGGCTGAAACGAGGTGACATTGGGTTTGATCCATGGAATTGATGTTTAAGGGTGAACTCATGAGGAATGACTTAGTGGAAAATTTTACACCGAAGCAAGGGCATTGGATGATACAAAAAGTATGAATTTGATCTTCAACCTTCAGGATGGTCCATTGGCATGCTTGGAATCTCCATGGTTGAATTTCAGCAGCACTTTGTTACCTTGAGAATGAGATCTCTTTGATTTTTATTCGACAACACTTCGTTGCATGAAATATTATATTTTAATGAAGGCTAGGTACCTTTTTATAGACTTTCCAATGTTATTCCAAATATTGTAAGGGAAGCCAAGTAGTTAGGATCAAGAAGAGCAACTACCCGTTATTGAAAACTGTCATGCAACTAATTTTGCTATACCATTATGCCTAGCTAGCATGTGTAACTGTTTGAACCGTGGCAAGAAATTGCTTTTGGAACAACAATATTTGGGTGGGATAATCATGAATGTGGGCCATATTGGGGTAATATGGTCATTATTGGGGGTTGCCTCAGGGTGAGTTGGTCATGGCTGCAAAAGGAAATTCCTCCCTATTGAGTGGTGAAAACCATTGTTAAGCCCTAAGATTGCCCAAGGTGGGTCATATAGCCTTAAAGGAGTCCATTTAGGTAGTCTCCTCAACATTACATGTTTTAGGTATCTTTCTTATTTTTGTGATGTGTTGTGTGAAAGCATAATGCAAAAAAAAAATAGAAGAACTAAAATGGTCAAATTGATTAAGGTTGTTCAATAAACTAATCAACGTTAGATGCCCCAATCATGGAAAGAGCATGTGCTTTTGAATCATTACCTTCGATGAGTTGAAGAACTTGATTTTGGTAATATTTGGGGCATTGGAATAAAAGCTTAAGTCTACACACTAGCCTTAGTGGCATTGGAAGACAAGCTTAAGTCTACACACTAGCCTTAGTGGCATTGGAAGACAAGCTTAAGTCTACACACTAGCCTTAGTGGCATTGGAAGACAAGCTTAAGTCTACACACTAGCCTTAGTGGCATTGGAACACAAGCTTAAGTCCATACACTAGCCTTAGTGGCATTGGAATATGAGCTACCCAGTTTATTTGAATTTGTTTTTTACCTTTTATTTATTTACCCCAAGCAAAGAGGGTGCATGATTATCTTCGATAATGATTCTTGAATGAATGTAATTAGTGATGATTGAGTGTTTTACTGTTGATTTGATTAAGAATTTTGTAATTATATGACTACCCCCTCAAGCGATGAGTTGATAGAGGAGATGGAAAGTGATCAAAGAAATGAGTCACTTGACCAAGATGACTTGTTTTGGGTTTCGTAGGACCTATTGCAAAAGTGAAAGAGGGAAATACCCCATTACAATCTTTATTTTTACCATTTATGAAAATTTTTATGTTTGTTTTTTAAGTGGCCTTATGGTAATCTAACCATCCTACTAGATTGCATGGATAATTAGTCGCTGCAACTGCCAGGTGTCTAGAGTAAATCACTAGATACAAGATCACTCAATATTTTTGACTTGATTTGACCAAAGGGGTTAGGTGCCTTTAGAGCCTTTTGAAATTGACCAAAGGAGTTTGGGTACCTTTGGAGCCTTTTGAATTGATTTGACCAAAGGGTTTAAGTGCCTTTGGAGCATTTTGAAGTGATGTGACCAAAGGGGTTAAGTGCCTTTGGAGCATTTTGAATTGATTTGACCAAAGGGCTTAAGTGCCTTTGGGGTATTTTCAATTGATTTGACCAAAGGGCTTAAGTGCCTTTGGGTAATTTTTGGATTGATTTGACCAAAGGGCTTAAGTGTCTTTTGAGTGTTTTGAATTGTAGTTACCAAAGGGTTTAAGTGCCTTTGGAGCATTTTGAATTGATGTGACCAAAGGGTTAGGTTACTTTGGAGTATTTTTGGATTTATTTGACCAAAGAGCTTAAATACCTTTGGGAATTTGGATTGATTTGACCAAAGGGCTTAAGTGCCTTTGGAGAATTTTAATTGCTTATGTTATGTTATGGATAATGGATGTATGCCTAGACATTGATTATGTATGCATAGATGTTATGTGCAAATGATATGATGATGCAAAATTTGATGTTTGTGTTTATATGCTAAAACATAATGAATGAATCTAAGATGCAAAGCAACCTAAATGTAAGCACCACAAAATGTATGAAATTCATGAATCAAAATGTTAACCTTTTCCTAGAGGTCATATATTTGAAGTTGAATGGGATGGAATGATATGGAAAAATGTGAATGATGGATGTGAATCAATGAGATGTTAGGAGGGCACAACAAATTCTTTCATGAGACTCAAACACCCTAGGTCACTAGATCAAAAGGTATATACTAACTGTACTAGACTCTTGTAAGATATAAATTTTCTAGGAAGACCAATATCCTTCTGTGTGCATGTGATGTTCATTATGATGCATAAGACTACCTCATTGCTATGCGGGTTTCATTCAATCCATTATTGTAATGAATATCACAAAATTGTCATCTTTATCCTGATTTTGGATGTAGTTGGACTAGACTACTAGGCAATACAAGCCACCAAAAGCTAGCTCATCTGCAAGCTAACATTAGTCTGTATAAAAAAATATCACTAATTTTACAAACATATCACCACGCGTAAGACTACTCCATTTTCAAGCAAGTTTCATTCAAACCATTGTTGTAATGGATATTACCCCATGGATTTTGAATAACAAAGGATTCTAGAGATTGAAACTCATTAACCCCTTCTTTTCTTTTGATTGCTTGGGATACATGTTCATTTTTTTTGTTTAGTGGTGAAAACCACTCTTTTTAGGAGCAAGGAATTTTATTATTGGTGAAAACCACTATTTTTTTTTTAGGGGGGGGGGAAACTTGCCCATTTTTTGAAAGAGCACGGTGATTTATTGGGTAGGGTGGGCTTGTACTTTTATCAATTCTTAGCATCCTAGACCATGCACATAATAGGATGAGCAAGGGAAAATGTTACACTCAAGGTAGCAAGGACTATGTTGTAGTGTCATCCTTCCTTGTTCAAAATTAGGTGTTAAATGTGTGAAATTGTGTTGGGATTTTGACATATGCAAGGTACTATCAAAGCAATACCCTACCTTCTAAAATCCAAGATAGCTTTCTACAAAATATGAAAATAAAACTAGGGATGGTTGAATGACCGAAAACCCTAGTGAACACCCTACATCAACTTATTGATTGTGTTAAAAAGCATTGTTACTCACAAAGGGGAATGTGGATGGTAGTGATATATAGTATGTGGGGGTTTTCCCTATGATATTTTGTAAACTAAAAGGTGTGCATAAAATATTTAGTGGTCATATAAATATGATTGTTGATATTTATCTAGAATCTAACCTATCTTATGAGGACCCCTTAATAAGAAAAAGGTTGTAAGGAAAGCTACAAATGTTGATTATGGATAAGGTTGATTCAAGACTCATGAATGACATACAAACGTGGTATCATAGTGCAAGAATGCAAACAAAACTTGTCTTAATGAAAGTGTAATGGATGAATATATCTAATACAACAAATCAATATTTGTAAATAATGTGAAATGCATGAAGACATAATGTAAATGTTTTTGTATTTTTAATATTTTGTATTATTTTGGTAGTTTTATGTTTTTTTTTTGGAATTTTTGATGATTTTTAATTTTTTATTTTTGTAGGGAGAAGGTGTGATACCTTAAACACCTCCAAAGTGTGTGGTGGTTGACGAATGTGGGGAATATGTGATACCTTCAGAATCCTCAAATTGCATTTTTGGTTGTGAGGTGGATGATGGGGAAGGTGTGACATTTTGACCACCCTCACTATGCACTGTGCTTGTCATGATGTGATTGATCTGATTGGGAGGAGTGATGAAATTGAACCCCTTCTATTATGGCAATGAATTATGTGCAATGTCAATGTTCTGATGATATGCTATGAGCAAAGAGGAAACATTGGATGAAGTTACAAGTTGTGTAGATTTATTTTAATATTTCTGGTCATATGTTACAACATTGATCATTCCCACAAACTCTTGAATAGGTAGATTAACATGTACCTTATTCACCTACTTAGATTTCTTGACTTGATTGGCAGATCCTGTATTTGCTTCGTGTGTGGGCAAGGGGTCTTGTAAGACTCCTTTTGGTTGGTTTTTTAGGGTAAGAGGATTGCCAATCTAAATCTCTTGCCTCTCGATCATATCATATACTAAATATCTAAAGGGGTAACATGTCTAGATGTCATGATCTCTTTGTCAATGGTAAGCACGGTATAGATTTTTCCTATGCCCCTTTGATATACACTTATTAGGTTTTAATGGATGGATCTTAGGAAGATTGATTGCTCGTACCTCACATAAACGATTGAATATTGATGCTAATATCTCTAGAAAACAAGTATATTATCATGATGGCTGATGTTGTTGGCTTTTTCTTTGATTCTATTGTGTATAATTTTGGTCCAGTGGAGGCTGAGCTTGGTAATTAGGCTACATTGGTATTTGAGGTGGTGCAACTTGGTTTGAGTATCGAAGAATACTCAAAAAAACTTGATTGACTGGTGCCACCTTTTGTTGCATGTTGTCACCTTTAATATTCTTGTTTGGCCATTCCATTTTGTGGAGTTGAATATCACCCTCCTGGATCTTGATGTCCTCAATGACCTTGGCTTGTGCTAAGGCCTCCTTGAATGTTTGGTATTATTGTAGTTGTAATAGAAGTGAGATTTACTTCGAACAACTTCTAGTAAACATTCATGTAAGTTCTATTATGGGTAAGGTGAAAGGTAATTTTGACATAACCTTCCTCCACCTATTGCCATATTCCATGACTGGCTTATTGTCAAATTGATGAAGGCTAGACAAGTTAGTCAATTTTACCATTTTATTAATGCTAAAGGTAAAACATTCTAGAAACTCATTGGCCAAAGCACCCTCAACTAATATTATAAGTAAGGTTTTCAATATCAAAGGGTCATTGTCTTGAAGAAGAAAGCACATATTTATGAATCTTGTAATGTGCTCTTGTGGATCTTTATCACCTTTGAAATTTTTAAGTTTAGGCATCTCAAAATGCGATAGGTATGGTGGTGATGATACTGATGGATGCAGAGGTTGATTTCTAAGATATTTTAGTGTGGGTTTTTGATAAACAAAATTTTGATCTTGCTTTTCTAACGAATTTATCTAATCAATTAGCACTTTGTATGCCTCTGACAAAATGATATGATAATATCAGTTATCTCCCTTGATTAGGCAAAGGAGAGCAATTTTGATGTTGAGATGGGTAATAAGTATGATCATTACATACCTCATAATAAATGGATTCAAGGTAGGTATCTACTTGTTCCCGATGTCCTTGTTGGGGATCTTAATATAATTCCTTCTCTTGTTGATCTTGGTATTGTTGAGGAGTATGAGGTTATTTATGATAACCAAGTAGTGGCCTTTGATATTGAATGTGATTTTGATATGGTTGAGGAAGAATATTTTGATATTGTATTAGGTGTCTTACATGTTTTTGCATCCTATGGGTGCTAGGGGTAGGTAAAACTTCATGCAATGCCCTTTGCAATTGCTCTTGTTGTATATTTTTTTGCTCTTGTTGTATCCTTTGTTGATACAACCTTTATAGGTGTCCCCATTGTGGGTCCACCCATTATTGATTTAATTGTTGTTTTTTATTAATATTTGACCCAAGTGCCTGATGAGTATGGTTTTGTTTCTTAGTTGTGTGGGGTCTATGTATCCTCATATTTGAAATATTGATGGATTTATCTTGTCTTTCTTCCTTAATAATATCTATTACTTGTTTTTCATGATCCCTAAAGGTCACATTGACCTGATACATAGGTTTATGAGTGAGATCTATATAGTTGGGTGATGTAGAGATGCAACGTGGTTGCATTGAGTACTCTTCATGAGGAGTAGGAGGATGAATTGGGTCCTCTTCCTCATCTATGAGGAATGTGTGATATTTAGGCTTAGATGTAAGCTCTGTATATTCGGGTTGCACAGAGGCATAATGTGCTTGCATGAAGTACTCTCTATGAGGAGTAGGAGGGTGACTTGCTTGATCAAATGGGATGGCTTGCTCATCTAGGCTAGGCCATGGTGTATACTCATTTTCATATTTTGATTGATGTATAGAGAAAGCCAAAATGTGAATCTACAACACCATCCTACTAGGCCCCTCAATGGGTGGATTATTATTTTTATAAAATTCTATTAGGGTGTCCAATTCAAGAAGGTTTTTTGGAGGACCTTTGGATGCCTTCTTAATAGGGATATCTCAAATATCTGACCCCCTATAAATGGTATTGTTTTTATGATAAAACCCAGGATGCCATTCAAGGATGGCCATGTCCTCTAGACTGATTTGGAGATGTTTGTTGGTTGTGGAGCCTAATTCTCTCTCTAATTTGGAGATCTTTTTTTCATCTGTATTTGGACCCACTCCATGAAGGTGGGTTTAGGGGAGGCAAAGCCACCCCTACTTGTGTCTTTGGGGGGATCCATGGGGGGAACTACCAAAAATAGATGTATTTTTTCTTTGTAAATTTGGACCATTCACTACTAGGTCCTAGATCAGATGGTAGGATTTTATGTCGATTACATAAATAATAAAGAAATAAATAAATTATACAATGTGATTATCTCTTTTAATATTTTTGTATTTGTGAATACCTATACTATTTAGTGTGTATTTGTGTTGAAACCCCTAATTCCTATGACCACTAAGTTTCGAGGGTACGAGCTACTAGATGGAGATGAGGCCCACCATCATTGGTCTCGATTAATAGTTGGTGATAAAATACAACTTGTTAATATTAAAATAAATTGTGGTGTGTGGGATTATTTTTAATTTATTCAAGAGAAAATAAACTCAAAGAGCATTCCATGTTCTTTCACTATAACATTTCAAATTCAGATTTCTAAATAATGAACGTTTTAATTTTAGAAACCTATAAGATGTAGAACCCTACATGAGTGACCTTTAAATAGGAAATAAGTAATCATACCACATTAGTAATAAAATATAGGTCGTATCTACAAGAGACGATTATAGATAGAGGCCATATAACATAGAGATAGTTAGAAACATGGGTTTTCTAGGACATGGACAACCATAGACAAAGGTCGTCTAACCCAAGGATGGTCACAAATAGGTTGTTTTAAAGACTCAAAACCTTCTAAAATTATTTTACTTAAGAATGAGAAAATATACTTTTATTTACTAAAAATAGGGAACGAAAGTTAGAATGGATTATTGTTATAGCCTGCATCTGATGAAGATGTCATTTTCTAGTATTTTTTCTCTTTGGTTTGAGGCCATCTCTAGGAGGGATGGTGGCACCTACTGACCATCTCTATAGGGGATAGTTGCACCTACTGACCATCTCTATCAAGGATGCTGGTATCTGTAACTCAAAAACACCAAGAAAGATAGTAATTAGCAATGAAATTATGGAATGTGGACTAGGTCCGATCGTGATCAACACTGAAATGCTAAAAATATTGTACACCTATGCAATAAAATAAAGAATAAACTAGATAGCAAACTATGTAACCATAATGACAAAACAAGATATGAAATAATGGTGCCCTTTTTATTAATATCAATTTTGTCCTTCAAAAGGGTTACAATGGGATCCCATTGAGGGATTTGCTACCAATTTGATACAAATATTTACAATAAGAAAATATAATCCATGTGTATCTCGTAGGATATTTCTTATATCTCACAAACTAATTATTGACAGGTTTTTCTATAACTATCACAATGTATGATGATGAAGGGTGAATCTTTATGTTGTTCTCTTGCAAAGACCTATAATCTACACACAAGAAAACCTAAAGAGCATCAAAAGCATATGAAGATCCTTACAAGATAAGGTCCATATCCATGATAAAGAATAAATAAGTTGAAATACGACAAATATATGCATATAAATAAAATCTAACTATGCTAAGAATTAATTAAAATATTGTTAGATATAATGAAAGAAAGAAAGTAGGGAAAATAGATCTTTGTTAGGAGGTCATATCTGTGCCGAATGGTATTTCCAGTTGACCATATTAAGGTGAGATAATCGTTCCTGCAAGCCATCTCTGAGTGATACAACTACTAAACTATGAGTAAATTCATTGTGGCTAATGTAAGGCGATGCTAGGTTTGATCTATGGCATTTATGTTCAAGGGTGTGCTTGTGAGAAATGACTTAGTATAAAAATTTACACCAAAGCAAGGGCATTGGATGGATCAAAAAGTAAAAATTTGATCTTAAACCTTTGGGATGGTCCATTGGCATGCTTGGAAACTCTATGGTTGAATTTTGGTAGCACTTCGTTGCTTTGAGAGTGACAACTCTTTGATTCTTCAGTTCGACAACACTTTGTTGCATGAAATATTCTACTTTTTAATGAAATCTAGACACCTTTTTATAGACTTCCCAATGTGAGTCCAAATATTGCAAGGGAATCCAAGAAGTGGTTAGGATTAATAAGAGCAATTGTTTGTTCTTGAAAATCGTCATGCAACTAAATTTGTTATACCGTTATGCCTAGCTACCACGTGTAACTATTTGAACCATGGTGGGAACTTGCTTCTAGGGTGATCATCTTAGGGTGGGACAATCATGACTGTAGGCCATATCAGGGTAATATGGTCATGATTGGGGGCCATATTAAGGTAATACGGTCATGGCTACAAAGATAAATTCCTCCCTGTTGAGTGGTGAAAACCACAATTAAGCTCTAGGACTACCCAAGGTGGGTCATATGGCCTTAAAGGAGTCCATATAGGTAGTCTCCTCAACATGACGTGTTTTAGGTGTCTACAAGATTTATAGAGCATTATATCATCTCAACCATCCAAAGAGGTAACTTTATTTATAAATTTCATTATCTTTCTTCCATATGTTTAGTGCTTGTTGTTTTGCATCCTCTCTTTTATTTTAAGGCATCTTAAAAGGGAGAATCAAAGAACTCTTATTTTAGTTCTTCTCTAATTTATTTATCTCCTTTGTCACTTAGGCAATAAAATCAAAAGTGCATGTAGTTTTCACTAGGCTAGATTTTTATGTGCACTTCTCTTGAACCCTTTCCCTAAAGGAAAAGGTTAACTTTCTTGCACATTTACGTATATTCCTGATTCAAAAAGCAAAAAAATAGACTAGGTTAGCTCTTATCCTCTTGCACATTTTATCTTATGCATTTTTTAACAAATATTTTACATAGTTGATAGCATTTATTTAGATACAAAACTTTTAGTTTAGTTATTATCTAATTTATTTATCTCCTTTATCACTTAGGCAATAAAAATAAAAGTGCATCTAGTCTACACTGGGCTATATTTGTATGTGCACTTCTCTTGAACCCTTTCCCTAAAGGAAAAGGTTAACTTTCTTGTGCATTTAGGTATATTCCTAATTCAAAAAGCAAACAAATGGACTAGATTAGCTCTTATCCTCTTACACATTTATCTTATACATTTTTTATCAAAACTTTGACATAGTTGATAGCATTTCTTTAGATACAAACCCAAAACATAGAAGCTTTCCAAAATACATGTCAAACAAAGGATTTGGAGTGAATCCTTAAAACACACTTGGTGAACCCTTCCAATATATCAATCCAAAAGACACCTATTGAGGTGAGGAAAATCCCACATGGATCTTAGCCCCCAAATATCCACTAGAAGTTTTGTAGGACCTCATCACATTTTGGTAAACCCAACATGAATTGAGAAGGTCCCACAAAAATCCTTGTAGATATGTAGGGGCTAAGATCCACATGGGGTTCTCCTCACCTCAATTGGTGTGTTTTGGTTTGATGTATTTAGGAGGTTCATTAGAAGTGTTTTAAGTATTTACTCCAAATAATTTGTTTTATGTGTATTTTGGAAACACCTAAGTTTTTGGTTTGTCTCTAAGTAAATGCTACCAACTATGTAAAAGCATTAGTAAAAAAATGCATAAGATAAAATGTGCAAGAGAATAAGAGCTAACCTAGCATTTTTTTTTTCTTTTTGAATGAAGACTATACCTAAATATACAAGAAAACCATTTTTCTTTAAGGGAAGCGTTCAAAACAAGTGCAAATACAAATCTAGCCTAATACAAATTACATGCACTTTTGATTTTATTGCTTTAGTGACAAAAGAGATAAATAAATTAGAGAACTAAAGTAAGTTTTATTTGAATTTCTCTTTAAATATACCTTAATATAAAATAGAGAATGAAAAATAGAAAGTAACAAACATATGAAATAAAATAAATAAAATTTACAAAGAAAGTTACCTCTTCTTGTGGCTAAGATGATATTGTGCTCTATAAATCCCAACCACAGTTTTACAAAACCTACAAAAAAAGATAACTTGGAAGAGAGAGATAAGTGTTTGGGGTCTACTATAGCCAAAAGTGAAGCAAGGCTTATAAGTTTGGTATTCAAACCCCCTAGGTCCTTTTAGATGACCAAAAATAAATGTAAAAAAAAGGTGATCAAAATCACATAGAAAGCGATATCATGGCCTAGAATTAGAGTGTGACATCACACAATGTGTTGACATATGTGTGTGAGATATGTGAATCACAATGCAAATATAAAGGGGTGTGATATGCTTTTTATTGGAGGAAAATTATAGAAGGATAATAAGCCTAAGAATATTATAAAATGTAAGGTTAGAGAAAGTGTGCAAGTTATGGATTTTTTTGAGCTCTGCTAGGGTTTGATGAGGAAAGTTGCTTTGCTAGAATTTTTTTGAGACCTATCTGGTGGGCTCTACGGGGATGGCAGCAGTTTCTGGAGGAGGTATGAACAACTAGAGGAATGTAGTGATGGCATCAGGTCCGTCACAGAGCGTGCATGCTAGGGCTGGTATTTCTTTTAAAAATGATTGGAAGGAACAGGATTTCCCATTGCATGCCAGGAATCGCTTGTTAAAGAACAATGGATGTTTGGAACGATGTGAAGCCAGGCCAGTTCTAGTAGTTCAACCAGACTCGGTGGCAGAAGATGTGGAGTATTTAACCAAACATGCGTGTATTGGTAAATTTATGGGCATCCAAATTTCTCTTCCCTTTGTGGAGGCTTGGGTTAGGAAGACTTGGAACCCTGAAGGTGATGTGGAGGTGATTTTGAGTGCAAACAACTATTTTATGGTGGTTTTTTCTTGTCTTGCAGATCGTAACAAAGCATTTGAAGGAGGTCCCTATTTCTGTAACCAAGCGGGACTCTTTCTTAAACCTTGGCATGTGGGTTTCAACCCATCAGAGGAGCGGCCGTCACGGGTTTTGGTGTGGGTTCAGCTTCCATGGTTCCCATTGGAATTTTGGAGAAATGACATCTTACATATGATTGCCCTTCTACTTGGGAAGCCGGTTGGGCCATCACGACAGACGTTGGATAAAACGGTAATCTATGTTGCCCGTATCTGTGTTGAAATTGATTTAAACAATCCTATTCCAGATTCTATTGAAATATAGTTCGGATCAACCAAATGGGTTCAAAAACTTGACTATGAAGCTCTTCCATTTCGTTGTCAGATTTCCCATGAATATGGCCACTTACAAAGAAAATGCCCTAAGTTTGTCCTGCCTATGGATTCAAATCCTGGGCCCTCTCGAGCTATAAAAAATATGGATAAAGGAAAAGCCTCGATAAAGGAGGAGGATCAAGATAAGGAAGGCTTTGTTACGCTAAAACCTCGAAACAAAGGAAGAAAGGCAAAAAGAGACATTAAGGATAACCAGCCAGATGCTCAGCTCAACCGTTTTGAAATTCTAGAGAATCTTGATTAGTGCGTGGAGATACCTGAAACATTGCTACCTGTTATAGATATAACATGACCAAATTAGTTGTCTCTTCATGAGGTGGAACCAAGGGAACTAGATATAGGGGGTTTAAATGAAGAACAGAGGGCTTTGGTTTCGAGTATAGGTGATATGGTTGGCCCTAGCCCTGGAAGTGAAGTTATCTTAGAAAATGGCACAGATTTAGATATGCCCTCTCCTACCCAGGAACTGATGCAATCATCCATGGACTGTAAAAATCCTATGGTGCTGGGATTGCAGCATAAAATAATTAAAAATAATGCTTCAGATAAGAATATGAAGGTGGGTCGAAAGAAAGACCAGGATAAAATTAAGTTAATGGGGGAGACTTTGGTAGAGTCAGGTTTGGTGAGAACATTGGACTCCCATTTTTATAACCCCCAAAAATGATTATACTTTCATGGAATGTAAGGGGGTTGAACAACATCCCCAAACAAAAATTTGTTCGTGATTTGATTCGTGTTCATTCTCCGGATGTGGTTTTTATTCAGGAGACTAAATTAGCTATTGATAGTTTGTTCAATATTGCTCCCAAGTTGTGGAGAAATGGGCAATGTCAGTGTATTGGTGCATGTGGATATCTTTGGTGGCCTTGCTTGTTTATGGGATCCAGTTAAGATCTCTCCTCTTACCTAGATTTCTAGCAAGTGGTCTATTTCGATGATCGGGCATGATAATGAATCTGGTGAGACCATCCTACTTACAAACGTGTATGCTCCTATTGATTACAATGGTAAAGTGAATTTATGGGAGCACATTGGCTTTGTGAGAAGTCTGGCTCCCCTGTACCCATGGATTTTGGCTGGAGACTTCAATTCTATCACTTTTCTGGAGGAAAAACGTGGTGGGATTGATCTTCTTGAGTCTTTTTCTTCTGTCTTCAATGCTCATATCTAGGCCTTTAACTTGGTTGACATCAAGCCGGATAATGGGATATTTACCTGGCATAATAGAAGATGTGGGGAATATTCCATTTCAGAGAGACTGAATAGGTTTATGATCTCTAGTTTTTGGATTGGCAATAATAGAAGCGCTAGTTCTGTGATTCTAGAGGGTAGAGGATCTAATCATTGGCCTATCAAACTCTCTGCTCTGGAGTTAGGGCTAAAAAAGAATCCCTCATTTAAGTTTCAACTTATGTGGCTGCGATATCCTAAGCTTCATGATTTCATGCAAGGCTGGTGGACTAATGGCAAACTTCCTCATGGCACCGCTATGTACTCCTTTATGAAGCGGCTTCAATTTGTTAAGCATAAATTGAAGAGATGGAATAGACTAAATTTTGGGAACCTTTCCTTGGCTAAGTTGGCAGCTCTTAGGAGGGTGGAAGAAGCCTCAAGGAAGATTAAAGATCAGGGACTCACGAGAGGAGCTTCTTGTTGAGGAATCTGAGGCTGTAAAAGACCTTGCTGAATGGGAACTGAGGGAAGAAATTTTTTGGAAACAAAAAGCTCGAGTATATTGGCTTTAGGAAGGGGATAGGAACACAACCTTCTTTTATAACTCTGTTAAGGCTTGTCGTAATGGTAACTTGATTACCTCTCTTGTTAATTCTCAGGGTGCCCTACTTTCTTCTTTCAAGGATATTTCAAAAGAGACTAAGAGGTATTTTTCCTCTCTCTTCAAGGAGGATGCCCTCTCAGATGATGAGGAAGAAAAACTTATTCTAAACTGTATTCCCTCGATTGTTTCTAGAGAGATGAATGAGCACTTGATGGATCCAATTTCCCTTGAGGAGCTGAAAAGTGTTGTATTCAAGATGAAAAAGGGGAAAGCCCCGGGTCCGAATGGATTCTTGATTGATTTTTATCAAGAGTTTTGGGAGTTAATCAAATTTGACCTTTTGGAAGTGGTTCATGAGTCCCAAAAGAACAAACAGATGCTAAGGGCCCTAAATGCTACCTTTGTGGTGCTTATTCCCAAGAAAGAGGGAGCGAATTCCCTGGATATGTTCAAGCCTATTGCTCTCTGTAATGTTGTATATAAGATCATCACAAAAATTATTGTTGAGAGGCTGAAGATATGGTTGAGCAAAATCATCTCTAAGGAGCAAGGTGGGTTTGTTGCTGGCCGACAAATCATGGATGGGGTTGTTATTGCTACAGAAGCTATTCACTCAATGGAAACTTCTAAGGAGAAAACTATGTTCATTAAGTTGGACATGGCAAAAGCCTATGACAGAGTTAGATGGTCCTTTCTTCAAAAAGTTCTTGCTGCTTTTGGCTTTGATGAGGAATGGATTAGATGGGTGATGAGCTGTATTTCTTCTTCCTCATTCTCTGTTCTTGTTAATAACGAGACAACGAAGTTGTTTGAGGCCTCAAGGGGATTAAGGCAAGGAGATCCTCTATCTCCTTATTTATTTATCATTATGGCATAAGGGTTGGGCATATTACTCAAGTCTCAGGTCAGGCATGGTCTCATTCAGGGGTGGAAGTGGGATAACAATTTGCCACCTCTTTCCCACCTTCAATTTGTTGATGATACTGCTTTGTTGGGAGTTGCCACTATCAAGGGAGCTGGAAACATTAGACAGTATCTTGACATATATCTTGGTGCTTTTGGACAGGTGATTAATGAGGACAAGTCCTTTATTTTCTTCTTCAATACCCCCCTCTTATTCAAGCTAGCATTGCTTGCATTCTAAGATTCTAGGTCGGGACTCCCCCCTTCATTTATCTTGGGATCCCGATTTCATCTCATCCTCTACCTAGTTCTTCTTGGCAGTCTATACTTGATAAGTTTAGAAGGAAGGTAAATCACTGGACTGTCAGATGGCTATCCTCTGTAGGTAGAGTATTGCTTTTAAAATTTGTTATTCAAGCTTTACCCATTTACAGATGTTTTGTGCAAACAGCTCCTTCTCGTTTCATCAAGGATATGGATGCTCTGTCAAGACAATTTTTGTGGTCTGGCAAACTTGATCAATCTAAATGGAGTTTGGTTAGATGGGATTCCATTTGTAGGCTAGTTCAAGAGGGAGGCCTTGGGTTGCAACAGGCAATTCTTTCTGGGCAGGCTTTGGCTACGAAACTTTATTGGAGATGGTGTACCTCTCAAGATCAGATTTGGGCTAAAATATTATCTTATAAATACTTGAGAAGTATTTTTGAGGCAGATATCCCTAGAGCCAGTTTGGTTGGGAAAGGTTCTGTTATCTGGGACACTCTGAAAAGAGGAGCTAATTTAATTTAGCAGGGTTTGTTCTGGATTTGCAATCGGGGATCAGATGTTCTTTTTTGGGAGGATTCTTGGGATGGCCACCCTCCTATCTTGACTCAATATCCCAGGTTACATTCCCTAAGCATTTGTTTCTTGGAAACAGGCTGGTCTCATGTGGAGGACTTTAAAAAAATCTAGTATTTTGGAAATATGGAGATGTACAGATGGAAAGATCCGTAGGAATGGCCCCAAGGGGGATTGTCCGAGGATAGAGAGGTGCTTGCTCTTATTCTTACAGGGAGGTACTGTTCTTCATTGAGGGATAAAGACATTCTGGCTTGGAACCCTAATCCCAAGGGAACCTACTCTGTAGCCTATGGTTATCAAGTTATTGATAAGCAAAAGTTCAAGAGTCTCCCCGTCACATGGTGGAAAAAGGTGTGGAATAGATTTGCTTGGCCGAAATGTAACTTTTTTCTCTGGTTGGTAGCTCGTAATAAATGCCTCACTTGGGCTAACTTGAGGAAGAGGGGATTTCAGGGTCCCTCTTTATGTGTCCTTTATGGTAAGAATGAAGATGACTCTTCTCATTTATTTTTCCAATGCTCCCTTGCCAGAGACATTTGGCACTATTGGTGGAGTGCCTGTAACCATCCTTGTTTTCATGTGCTCTCCCTGGTGGAGTTTTGGAGTAGTCTGGGCAGACCTCCAATCAATGCCCCCTTCCTCCAAGTGGCTTGGAATTTGGGCCCTTCTTGCATCATCTGGAAGATTTGGCTCGAACGAAACCGACGCATTTTTGAGGGAATTCATTTGGCTGTTCAACATATATGGCAAAGGATCATGTGTATGGTTCAATAAACTATCCATAGTAAATGTGATGTGGACCCTCATTTGGACTCTAGGGAGGAGAAGGTACGACAAGCCCTTGGTTTGTTTGGGGTTGGTGTGAATTCTTCTAGCCCTAGTAGGATTCCTCGACTTAGCAAGAAGGTTAGGAGAGAGGGTAGATGGAGACTGCCCCCTAGAGGAGTTTTAAAAATTAATACTGATGGGTCGTCCAGGGGCAATCCTGGACATGCTAGAATTGGTGGTGTTGGGAGATTCTGTTGGCATGGTCAGTTTTTTCTTTTCCATTTATAAAGGTGTTCACTCTAACAATATTATGGAAGCTCTGGCGATACTTGAGGCCTTGCAAAGGGGGTTTTCTCTTGGCTGGCGCAGGATTCTTTGCGAGTCTGACTCTCAAATTTTGGTTAATCTTTTAAACAAGCAAAAGAGTGGAGGATGTTAATTGGTAGTTGGCCTCTATGACCATTCAGATTCTCAGAATGAGTGAAGAGTTCGAATTTATATCCTTTGTGCACATTCCAAGGGAATGGAATGGGGTTGCTGATTACCTGGCCAAAAGGGCTTATGAGCTATTGGATACTCAGAGTATTGATAACTGGGAGAGTCTCCCGTCTAGGGATTCTCAACACCTATGGGAGTTGATCCATAAGGATGTTCAAACTTAATGTGGTTTGTTTTTTTGGTTTTCTTTGGGAGTTGACCTTGTCTGGTGATTTAGCCTGTCTTGTTGCTTATTTGAGTCCTGGGTGGGGGCTCAGCTATACTTTGTAATCCAGACTTTTATCAATAAATTTTTACCTCTTTATTTAAAAAAAAAAGAATATTATAAAATGTATTATGAGTGTGATAAAATTATGTTTAAATATTTAACCCAAACAAGTGGTATGATGATGTGCAAATTATGAAAATAGAAATTTTTTAAGATAATAGAAAGGTGAATGTAACTAGACAAGATTAGATTTGGAGGAAAAAAATTAGAAAAACTAATTACAAAATGGAAATGCTATTTAAAACTAGAAAGGAGGTATAAAATAAATGAGCATAATGGAAAAAGAGAAGGATGGGAAAAGGGCACAACCCTTGAAGAAGAGTTGTCTCCCTCTTGGTTGAAGCTTGATGGTGGTTTCCTACCTATGCTTTGATGCTTGAATATAGATTATCATGATACCTCCTTAAACTTTATTTGATAACTGGAATGCTTGTTAGG
The DNA here is from genome assembly GCA_028583015.1 of Wollemia nobilis. Lineage (NCBI taxonomy): Eukaryota > Viridiplantae > Streptophyta > Pinopsida > Araucariales > Araucariaceae > Wollemia > Wollemia nobilis. The sequence continues at coordinate 1,666,220 of JAQPPZ010016363.1, read as the reverse complement.
TGCTTGAGAAAAACTTTCTTGATGAAGATAAAAAAACTTAGAGAAAATCCTACAAAATATTGGTGAATCATAATGCTTGATGAAGAGGTTTTTCATGGCCTTGGGAGAGAGGGAAAAGAGTTTGATTTTGAAAAATAAGAGGGAAATACATTGGTCTTGATAGGATTAGTAAAATATTGTCCACTGTATCAATAAAATAACAAGCCACCTTGAAAGTGGCTGGTAAAATAATATGCCGCCTTAAAAGTGGCCGATAAAATAACATGCCACTAAGAAAGTGGCTGGTAAAATAACATGCCAATTTGAAAGTGGCTAGTAAAATAACATACCACTTTGAAAGTAGCCAATAAAATAATATGTTACTAGAAAGTGGCTCCATATGCACCCATGTGCACCAAGATGCCTTCTCTAGAAGGCTCTTATTTAATATTATGTGGGTCCTTATCATTGAGTTTGAAATCTTGGTATTGGTTAGATAGACATTTGTAGAGGGTATATGATGTGATATCTGTTAGAAATATAAACGAATTTTGTTTTCATTGATGTCAAGAGGAGAGGCCCAAAAGGTTGAAGACCCGAGGAAGGAGAAGCAATATAAAATAAATTAACAATATTATAATAATTAAATACTATAATATGTGGGTAAAAGAAAGAGGTTTAAAATATCACATGGGCCCAAGGTTTAAAGAAAAGTTTGGTTGCTAAAATCGGAATCATGGCCAAAGAATTATTTAATTTAAAGTTTTAAATTATTTAATATTTAAATTATTTAAATTAAAGATTTAAATATTTAAATAATTTAATATTTAAATATTTTAAATTAAAGTTAACCTTAATAAAGGTTTAATGTGTATGGGCCATTGTCTTATCTGCCGAAGTCATTTTGAAAACCTATCCAAGGTTTTAAAACATGCACTGACGTGTTTATTGTGCTGACGGGTTTAAATTTAAAACATCATAACATGTATATAAAAAAAGGTACCCTTCGACGTTTTAAGGAGAGAAAATGTAATATCGCCTGAGCAGTAGAAAAGAATATTTCAATTGACGAGAATACAGTAACATCCAAACTTGAGCTTGGAATTCCACACGAACTTCGAAGATTAAAAACACGACACAACGAGCACGTAATTCGTCGGTGTTCGACAACAGCGCAGTGGACAAAAATCTTATTTCAAGAGAAAATATAGTAAATTTGCATATATTCCCTATTTGGTCCGATACGATTATATACAGCAGTCGGTTGTCAAATTTGATGTAAAGGTGTTGCAGGCAATGAGGTCTAAAGTTCGATTCACGGTCGCATAAGGATTTTTTTTTTAAATGAAGGTGTCAAACTAGAAAATAAATACAATACATGCATCCCTTAATTGGAATAAATACATGCATCCCTTAATTGGAATAAAGGTGATTTTGGTAAAAAGGTTTTTTTTTTTAAATGAAGGTGTCAAAATAGAAAATAAATACAATACATGCATCCCTTAATTGGAATAAAGGTGATTTTGGTAAAAAGGTATGCTCCACATTTTATTTAAAATTTAACATAGTTGTTTTTAAGGGGATGCAAGTAGGGATATAATAAAAGGTTTTTTTTTTTTAAATGAAGGTGTCAAAATAGAAAATAAATACAATACATGCATCCCTTAATTGGAATAAAGGTGATTTTGGTAAAAAGGTATGCTCCACATTTTATTTAAAATTTAACATAGTTGTTTTTAAGGGGATGCAAGTAGGGATATAATAAGGAGTTATAGAAAATAAATACAATACATGCATCCCTTAATTGGAATAAAGGTGATTTTGGTAAAAAGGTATGCTCCACATTTTATTTAAAATTTAACATAGTTGTTTTTAAGGGGATGCAAGGAGGGATATAATAAGGAGTTATAAGGTAGAACAGATTTTTGGCACTATATTTAAATAAGGGTTTTTTCCTTTTGAAATTTTATAAGGGAGATAAAAGGCATTATAGTGAATTATGTTTTGAGAAAATTAAAAAAAAGATATATTTTATTTTACGAAAGAGGGAGATTATAAGGTGTACATGAGACTTGATATTTTTGTATGGTAAAATATTTTGAGGAAATTATTTGAGTGAGAATATTTGAGTGAAATTTTTTGCTACCTTACCTTTGAGATTGGCAAAAATAAGTGATTGTGATTGAGACAAGTTTTGAGTTCAAATCTTCATCAAAACAAAAGGTATGGGTATATATCATCCTTGTGAGTGAAATATTGTTGAATGTTATGAATTCTAAGTTGGAGTGAAAATATTGTTTGATAAGCATTGTTGGAAATGATTGAGTGAGTTTTCATATGCATGTTTGATGAATGTTTGTGAAGACAATTGAGTGTGATATTGAGAACTATATTGAACTAGGGTTTGTGCAAGATCATGAGTATCATTGTTATGTGAGATTGTTTGATAAGCATTGTTGGAAATATTGGAGTAAGCTTTCATATGCTTGACTAGGGTTTGTGAAAGATCATGAGTATCATGGTTATGTGAATTTGGAATCATCTTGGGTCAAGGTTGAGTTTCATAGTGAGAGTTATTGGAAGTATTATGAAACACTTTGTTAGGGTTTGTAAGCAAGTTGTGTTTCATTGAGTGAATCGTTGAGTGAAGTTGGATGAGAATTATTGATTGAGAATGTTGGAGTGATAGTTCAAGTTCTGTGAAACAAATTGTTCTCTATTCTAAATTGATTTGAAAAAGAGTTTGAGAGTGATAGAGTGATTTGTGAGTGTGAAATATATTGAGTCTCTTACCATTATCTATATGTTTCTGTGGTTAAACAAAATTTTGAGTGAACTTTAGTTGTGTGATTGAAGAGGTTTTCTAAAAGAGATTAAGTTTTATGAGTGCAAAACATATTGAGTCTCTAACCATTCTCTATATGTTTATGAGGTTAAACAAAATTTTAAGTGAAACTTGTTTGAGTGATTGAAGAGGTTTTCTGGAAGAGATTGAGTTGATTTTTTGTATGCAAGTTTTGCAATTGATTTGAATAAGATTTTGTGAAAGCTTGTGAGATTATTTGAGCAAGTCCTAGAGTGTACTTAAGGACAAAGTTGAGAAAGCTTTTTTGAAAGCTTAAGGACAGATTTGTGTGAGCTTTTATAGAATCTTAAAATCAAATTTGAGGTAAGTCTTGGTGAATACTTGTTGAGCAGATTGAACAAGTCTTGGTGAAGATTTGTTGAAGAGATTGAGCAAGTTCTAGTGAGAACTTGTTGAGCAGATTGAGCAAGTGCTAGTAAGAACTTTTTAAAAATATAGAGCTATTCTTGGTGAAGACTTGTTGAGCAGATTGAGCAAGTTCTAGTGAGAACTTGTTGAGAAAATTTGAGGTAAGTCTTGGTGAATATTTGTGGATAGATTAGTGTGAGCTTTTGTGGAAGCTTACAATGCAGATTTGAGGTAAGTCTTGGTGAAGACTTGAGAGCAGTTTGAGCAAGTTCTAGAGAGGACTTGTGGACATATTTGAGGTAAGTCTTTGAGAAGACTTGAGAGCAGAGTTTATTGATTTATTTGTTCAAACCTTGAGATAAGGTTTGGGGAAGATCTAGTTGAGTTGATTTGTGATTGGATCAAGCTTTGTTTTAAGGCTTGAGGATAAATTTGAGGATAGAGTTTGGTGTATATTTAAGGGTAGATTTGTGCTAGACCAGAGATAGAGAGTGAGAAAATTTATGCTATACTGAAGGACTATGTTTAGTGTAGAATTGAGATATATATTGAGCATATTTGTGCTAGACTGAAGGAAAATGTTAGTGCAGATTTGAGATAGAGATTGAGAAAATTTGTGCTAGACCAAAGGACTGTGTTTAGTGTAGATTTGATACATAGGTTGAGTAGAGCTAAGAGTAAGCTTTAAAGGTGATAGAGTAGAGGATAGTAGTCTCTATGGATAGAGATCCATTAGCTAGGGTAGTGAGGACAAAGAAATTTTGAGTGAGGATAGATTCTTCTATGGAGAGAGATCCACAAGCTGGTGTAGTGGAGGCAGTAGTCTTCTAGAGGATCACCAACCAGATTAGAGGAGAAGGAGTTCTCCTATGGATAAATATCCATAAAATTGATTAGGGGATTGGTATCTACTTTGGACAAAGTTCCATAACCATTGTAATAGGTAAGGATTCCCAAGATATTTGTTGAGAAAATTATAGTGAAAGATTTTCTTTGTGGAGTAGTCCAAGTTGGGTGAACCATACTAAATTGATGTTCTATTGTGTGTGATGATTTATGCATTGCTTTATTTACTACTATTGATATTGTCATTGATAATATTAGATAATATTTTTTAGGAAATAAAATCAAAGAGTGATCTTATATTGTTCACCTCTCCCTCTCAGTATAAGCTTGTGTTCTTCAATTGGTATCAAAGCGAATTCCTTTAGAAAAAGTCTAACAACTTGAAGGAAGATATTATAAGAACACACATGGAAAATAAAGGTAAAAGTAGAACCATGAGACCTAAAAGGAAAAGAACAAACATGGTCATGAAAGCAAAGGAAGATGAATTTGATTTTTTTGTTCTACAAGGAGTAGGAATATGGGTCACCATACAACTTATTATCCACAAGATGGTGAATAATATTTTGTTTGTGGTCATCTCGGTCATGATGCAGGTTATTGCAATGGGTTTAGTAGCAGTGAAGATGAAATAGAACTCAAGTAAAACAAGCACAATCAAAATAGCCAATAGGTATGAAGAAGAAACTCTACTTTCGACAATAGAAGAAAATGCTCCTATTGAAGAGCAAAGAAAAGAAAACATTTTAGAAAAATAAAAGGAGGAAGCCAATCTTAAGGAACTTGTTGAATTGAAAAGGGAGAAATTAGATTAAAGGCTCAAATACAAGATGATGAGAAATGTAAGACAAAGCTTCTACAATATCTCTTTGACTTGAAAGATAAGATCGAAAAGGCAAGGAGAGCTGAAAAAGATATGGTTGAATAGTCAAAGATAAAGAGCTCAAATGTGAAAGACTTATTGTTGATCTCAAAGAATTAAAAAGGTAGAACTCAGGATTAAGGGTTTAAGCTCAAGAAGATGATAAAGCAAACACAAAGTTTCTACATGATCTCACTAACTTCAAAATTAAGGTTGAAGAGGCAACGAAAATTGAAAAAGGTATGGCCAAAAAATTAAAGATAAAAGGTCTAGATTGTGAAATATTAGAACATGAGATAGTTTCACTAAGGATGGAAGTGAAAGACTCTAAGGACAAGCTACACAAGGTTGAGAAAATTTCAAATATCTTGGACAGGATTATCAATGTACAAGTATCATCAGTCATCAAAACATGACTTAGTTTTGAAGAGGAACAAGGGAAACATGAAGCAAAAAAAGGAGAGTCAAGATCAAAAACCAAAGAAGAAGAAGCTTCAAAATAAGAGAGTAAAAAAGAGAGTGATACTTCTGAGTATAAGTTGGACAACAGAAAGTTCAACAAGGAAAGGAACAATGCACAAATGAGGAACATATGGAACATGAAACAACACAGGTTAAAAGAGACTAAGAGACCAATGGGGTCAAGGCAAGGTTTATTCAATGGATGATGCTTCTCATGTCACAGGTTTTGGCACAAGGCTACACAGTGCAAGACACATAAAAGATAGGAATATGGAAATTTTGGAAACATATATATTTTTCAAGGGTATTTCTACTCTTGTAATTAGTTTGGTCACAAGGCAGTAAATTGCAATATTCATGATAGGAATGGAAATGGCTTCACTAGGAGGAACTATCAGATATTTTCACCTTCAATAAATCACAAAATTAAGTTTTACAAGTGCAATAATGTTGTTCATATAGCAAGGTGGTCTAGAACAAAATTTCCAGAACTTCCAAGGACATGGAAGAAAGAGGATTCTCAAAAGGTTCAAAAAAGGTATGACTTCAAAGGTATGGAATTGAGTTGATAGAGGAAAAGAGCATTGCAATATGTGAGTAGATTTACTCCCACCCAAAAATTAACCACCTCAAGAGAGGAGGTGGGGGAGGGGCTCAGTTAAGAGTCTCATTCTTAGCCCTAAGACCCAAAGGTGGCACTTTGCCATTGATGTCAAAGAGGGAGAGATTTGAGTTAGGGGGAGAGCATTCAGTCAAGAGGAGTAGTTTCTCAGGGGGAGTAGATTTGAGATCAAGTGTTTTGAAAAGTTGTTGCCATAAATGACAAAGGTATATATTGTTGGAAATATGAGCGAGTTTTATTTTCATTGATGTCAAGAGGAGAGGCCCAAAAGGTTGAAGACCCAAGTAAGGACAAGCATGTTTAAAATAAAATAACAATATTATAATATGTGGGTAAAAGAAAGAGGTTTAAAATGTCACTTGGGCCCAAGTTTTAAAGAAATGTTTGGTTGCTAAAATCTAAATCATGACCAAAGAATTATTTAATTTAAAGTTTTAAATTATTTAATATTTAAATTATTTAAACTAAAGATAAAAATTATTTAATTATTTAATATTTTAAATTAAAGTTAACCTTTATAAATGTTGACGAAGTCGAACAACATTTAATTAATCAACATAGATTAAATAGTACAACTTAGGCTATAGTTAGCCCATAGGAATAGCTAACCACTAACCTAATAGTGCTAACAACTAACAAGAAATATTCGCTTAACAAAGTGGTTAAGCGAACCTTAGGTAGATAACTAACTACCCTAACAAACCAAATGAGGTAATAAATAGAATTACCATAGTAACTCTAACATCCCCCCTTATTACATTATTTGGGTAATAATATAACTACTAGCTATGCTATTATCCCCCATACAACAATGGTGGCTCGTGCTTTGTCTTCGGCTCTGGCTCTGGCTCATGGCTCTGGCTCTGGCTCTAAGCATACCTCTGGAATTGTACCTCTGGGTCTATCTCGGGATCTGCCTGTGAAACTGCCTCTGGATCATTGCCTCTAGATCTACCTGTAGATTTGCCTCTGGAACTTTGTCTCTGGGTTTGTCTTTAGGTCTGTCTCTGGGTCATTATCTCTGGGATTGCTACTTGGTTTGTCACTGGATTTGCCTTAGGGTCTACCATAGGTTTTACCTTTTTGGTATAAGCCATACAAAATTTCTTTCATCATGGTCCATTGTGTGAGATCTGTCCATCCACAATCAATATGAACCTTGTTGGCCATTTTCACTTTGTACCAACAACTTGAAGAAGAGTGATTCGTACATCCACATGAATCACAAGGATGTAATCTCCAACACTTAGCTGCAACATGTCCTGTCTTTCCACAGTGACTGCAACAATGCTTTTTAGGAGTTGTAGGAGATTTAGGTTTTACAAACATAGAATTACTGGTACTTGCATGTCCAGTATAGCCAAGGCCTTCATGCTTTGCCCTGACATTTAGCATTATAGGAGTTTTAATGCCTTGTTCTTGTTTACCTAATCTCTTACCATTGAATCCCATTTTCTTCATCATTTTGGAACCAAATCCTTTGGTGTGTTTTTCAAAACACCCAATTTTATCATCTTCATCAATGCTTTTAACAATATTGCATTTGTCGCTATTGATGAGATTATGGAGCTCTTTTTGAGGAGGTTCAGTTTTTAAGTCACTAGTGTCACAAGCAAAATCTGCTACTAAAATGAGATCACCTATGCTACAACTGATATCTACCATAGAAGGTATGAGGTCGCTTGTATCACAACAAGCATGTGCCACAATGGGTTGAAGGTCACTCGTGTCACAACAAGCATTCGCCACAATGGGCTGAAGGTCACTTGTGTCACAACAAGCGTTTGCCTTTAGGACCTCGCTTTCCTTATTTATTTCCAATTTATGTTGGGCACGGTCAAGTGCAACAAAAACCAGGTATATGCCCCTTAGAATGCCAATAGGAACTTGAGCACCATTTTTCTGAAGGTCTATACAAGACTCAAAATCATCGAGGAGAGCTACTAAACCATTGTTTAGTGTGAGGAATGTGCCCTCCTCATAAAAATCCAACCCATCCATCTCTAGTGGAAATTATGGGTCTTTAACTGATTTAGCAACATCAGTTTTTAGGGCTATCTTTTTCTTTGATCTACCCATTCTTAAGGTGTCGGTCTCTACCGAAAATGCACCTTTTACAATAAAATTTTGCAAAAATAATTTGACTAAGGTGTCGGTCACTACCAAAAATGCACCCTTATAAGTCTTCCCCCTTTTTGTTTGCAAAATTATAATGTATCCCCCCTTATTGCAAGAGAGGAGATGGAGGAAAAAAAATGTTATCCCCCCCTTTTGTGCAAAAAAAATGCAACAATTCAACCTAAAAAAGGCTCTTACAAAGCTTGCCCTGTAGGCAGATTAGCACAATATATCACCAAAAAAAATCCCCCCTGTGTGAAGTACTTCAAACAAAAAATTGCTATTTATGAAGTCTAAAAAATAGGTTTGGAGGTTTGATGATTTTATGCCTCTTTAATTGCTTTGATGGTGGAGAGAAAAAAATCTATCCCCCCTTGAAAAAAAAAATAACTTCCCCTTTTAAAAATTTCCTTTATAAAGCATTTTAAAACATTTTATATTCTAAAGTTAAAAAAAAGTATTATTTCTTATAGCAAAAAATTATTATTATTATTTTTTAAAATAATTTTAAACTATATAAAAGAAATAATTTAAAAATTTTAATTTTAACTTTAGAAAAAAAATATTAAAAAATAACTTAAAAAAAAAAATTGTTTTACCTTTGTTTGGGGGGGTCGACGGGTTTTGATCCCCCAACCTCACGGGCGCTAGCCTGGCGCTCCTGCCAGCTGGGCTAGCCCGCCCGATGAGAGGGAGAAGGGAAGATTTTCCCTTTCTCCCCTTGCGACCCTCGCGGGGAGCAAAAAAAATTGTGGGACTTTAGTCCCACATTGCTCCCGCGGGGTGCATGAGGGGGGAATAAAAGGGAAGATTCCCCCCTTTATACGTGATTGCCTTCGGGAAATCACGGCACCCCTTTTGTCATGCCACACGGTAGGGGTCAGGTCCGCGTCGGGTCACGTGGCGACCATGTCAGTCCAGCATCTAGTCAGTTGCCACGTCAGTCCAGTCCAGGTGGTGCCACATGTCAGTCTAGGTCGTCGCCATGTGTCAGTTCAATTTGTCACCATGTGTCAGTTCAAGTCATCACCATGTATTAGTTTACCTTGAATTTTGTGCCCAAGTTAGCGACCTCGGGCTTTGTGCCAGATCCAGGGTCTATCAGGTCACTTCAGTCCAACGTTGGTCTGACCTCGAGAAATGTGCATCAGTCTGACCTTAAGAAATGTGCTTGAGTCAGAACCAATCTAGATTGACATCGAGATCCATGCTTACATCCAGTCAGATCCAACCACCCTTGTTCTTGTGTCCAATCAGATCCAACTGCCCTCGTTTCGAGTGCAGGTCTAGTTTTAATGCCTCGGGATGCATGCTCGAGCAGGTCCAACCCTACCTCAGGAAACGTGCCTGATCTCCTTAGATCTCAAAAAGCATGCCCGAGCAGGTCCCGTGTAGGTCCTGCTCTGATACTGTGTTGACGAAGTCGAACAACATTTAATTAATCAACATAGATTAAATAGTACAACTTAGGCTATAGTTAGCCCGTAGGAATAGCTAACCACTAACCTAATAGTGCTAACAACTAACAAGAAATATTCGCTTAACAAAGTGGTTAAGCGAACCTTAGGTAGATAACCAACTACCCTAACAAACCAAATGAGGTAATAAATAGAATTACCATAGTAACTCTAACAATACAGGTTTAATGTGTGTGGACCATTGTCTTATCCACTGAAGTCATTTTGAAATCCTATCCAAGGTTTTAAAACATGCGCCGACGTTTTTATTGTGCCGATGGGTTTAAATTTAAAACATCATAACATATATATAAAAAGGTGTCATTCGACATTTTAAGGAGATAAAATGTAATATCACTTGAGTAGTAGAAAATAATATTTCGATCGACGAGAAGACAGTAACATCAAAACTTGAGCTTGGAATTCCACATGAACTTCAAAGATTAAAAATACGATGCAATGAGCATGTGATTTGTTGATGTTCGACAACAGGGCAGTGGACAAAGATCTTATTTCAAGATAAAATATAGCAAATTTGGATCTATTCCCTGTTTGGTCTCATTCGACAATATAGAGCAGTTGATTTTCAAAGTTAATGCAAAGGTGTTATGGGCAGTGAGGTCTAAAGCTCGATTCATGATGACAGAAGTTTTTTTTAAATGAAGGTGTCAAAAGAGAAAATAAATATAATACATGCATCCCTTAATCTCATCTGATTATGTGGAGGAGATGGTTGTTAGTTGATTTGAAGGAGTTGTGAATTGTGAGATCAGGAGTTCGAATTGCTACAAATTTTTTTGTGTTTAATTGGAATAAAGGTGACTTTGGTAAAAAAGCATGCTCCACATTTTATTTAAAGTTTACCATAGTTGTTTTTAAGGGAATGCAAGTAGGTATATAATTAAAACAAGGATTTATAAGGTAGAACATATTTTTGGCACTATATTTAAATAAGGGTTTTTCCTTTTGAAATTTTATAACGGAGATAAAAGGCATTAGAGTGAATTATGTTTTGAGAAAATTAAAAAGGAGACATATTTTATTTTACGAAAGAGGGAGATTATAAGGTGTACATGAGACTTGATATTTTTATGGTAAAATATTTTGAGGAAATTATTTGAGTGAGAATATTTGAGTGAAGATTTTTGCTACCTAACCTTTGAGATTGGCAAAAATAAGTGATTGTGATTGATATAGGTTTTGAGGTCAAATATTCATCAAAACAAAATTTATGTGCATATCATCCTTATGAGTGAAATATTATTGAATATTGTGAATGCTAAGTTGAGGTGAACATGTTATTCAATAAGCAATGCTGGAAATGATTGAGTGAGTTCTCACATGCATGTTTGGTGAATGTTTGTGAAGACAATTAAGTGTGAGATTGAGAACTATCTTGAACTAGGGTTTGTGCAATATCATGAGTATCATTGTTATGTGAGATTGTTTGATAAACATTGTTGGAAATATTAGAGTAAGATTTCATATGCTTGACTAGGTTTTGTGAAAGATCATTAGTATCATGGTTATGTGAATTTGGAATCATCTTGAGTCAAGTTTGAATTTCATAGTGAGAGTTGTTGGAAGTATTGTGAAACACTTTGTTAGGGTTTGTAAGCAAGTTGTGTTTCATTGAGTGAATTATTGAGTGAAGTTGGATGAGCATTATTGATTGAGAATGTTGGAGTGATAGTTCAAGTTCTGTGAAACAAATTGTTCTCTATTCTAAATTGATTTGAAAAATATTTTGAGAGTGATAGAGTGATTTGTGAGTTTGAAACATATTGAGTATCTTACCATTCTCTATAGGTTTCTATGGTTAAACAAAATTCTAAGTGAAGTTTGTTTGTGTGATTGAAGAGATTTTCTAAAAGGGATTAAGTTTTATGAGTGTGAAACATATTGAGTCTCTAAATATTCTGTATATGTTTATGAGGTTAAACAAAATTTTGAGTGAAACTTGTTTGAGTGATTGAAGAAGTTTTCTGGAAGAGATTGAGTTGATTTTTGTATGCAAGTTTTGCAATTGATTTGAATAAGATTTTTTGAAAGCTTGTGAGCTGATTTGAGCAAGTCCTAGAGTGGAATTAAAGACAAAGTTGAGGAAGCTTTTGTGAAAAATTAAGGATAGATTTGTGTGAGATTTTGTGAAATATTACAATCAAATTTGAGGAAAGTCTTGGTGAAGACTTGTTGAGAAGATTGAGCAAGTCTTGGTGAAGACTTGTTGAGAAGATTGAGAAAGTTCTAGTGAGAAATTGTTGAGCAGATTGAGAAAGTTCTAGTTTATGGACCTCTGACCAAAGGAGACACCAATCCCCTAATCAAGTTCATGGATCTATATCCACAAGAGACATCATTATCCTTAGCTAGTTTGTGGATATCTATCCATAGAAGAACTCCTTTCTCATCTACTCTGGATGGTGATCTTCTAGAAGAACTACAACCTCCACTACATTGGCTAATGAATATATATCCACTAAAGACTCTTATCCACACTCAAATGACCTATCCTCACTACCCTAGATAATGGATCTCACCTTTAAAGGTTAATCTTAGCTCTATCTCAAATCTGTACTAAACACAATCCTTCGGTTTGGCATAAATTTACTCCATATTTATATCTATTCTGGCACAAACCTATCCTTAAATTTACACCAAAATATGTCTTTAAATTTACACTAAACACAGTCCTTCGATCTAGCACAAATTTGCTCAATCTCTATATCTGGTCTAGCACAAATTTGTCCTTAAATATGCACCAAACTCTATCCTTAAATCTACACTAAACACAATCCTTTGGTCTAGCACAAATTTATCCTCAATCTCTATCCTCTTATCTACAATAAACATAGTCCTTTGGTCTAGCACAAATTTATTCTCAATATATGTCCTTGTATCTACACTAAACATAATCCTTCGATCTAGCATAAATTTATTCTCAATATCTGTCATCTGATCTACACTAAAAACATTCCTTCAGTCTAACACAAATCTATCCTCAATATCTGTCATCAAGTCTTAACACAAAGCTTGAATCAATCACAAATAAATTCTTCTATATCTATCCTAAACCTTAACTCAAGGTTTTAAAATATCAATCAATCAACTCTACTCACAAGTCTTCTGAAAGAATTATCTCAAATATACCTTTCCAAAAAACCTCACACTAATATGTCCACAAGTCCTCTCTAGAACTTGTCCAATATGCTCAATAATATTTGTCCTCAAATTTGAATTGTAAGCTTCTACAAAAGCTCACACAAATCTATCCACAAGTCCTTTCTATAACTTGTCCAATTTTCTCATCAAGTCCTCTCTAGAACTTGTCCAATATTCTCAAAAATTCCTCACTAGAACTTGTCCAATATGCTCAATAAGTCCTCACTAGAACTTGTTCAATCTGCTCAAAAATTACTCACTAAAACTTGTCCAATATGCTCAACAAGTCCTCATTAGAACTTGTCCAATCTACTCAATAATATCTATCCTCAATTTTGTATTATAAGCTTCCAAAAAATCTCACACCAATCTATCCACAAGTCTTCTCTAGGACTTGACTTAAATATACTCAACAATTCCTCACTAGAACTTGTTCAATCTCATAGAAACATATAGAGAATTGTTAGAGACTTAATATGCTTCTCATTCACTACAATGCTCAATCAATTTCAATCTCTCTTTTTATCACAAAAACACATGGAGAATTTTTAGATACTCAATATGTTTCACACTTACAAACACTCAATCACTTTCTTAAAATAATTTAGAAAATAGAACAATTTGTTTCACAGAACTAGAATTATCACTTCAACACTTCCATTTGACTAGTTTCTACTCAACCAATCACTCAATGAAATAATCCTTTCTCACAAAACCTATTCTAAACTTATGAAAACTCACTCAAATATTTCCAATAATGCTTATCAAACAATCTCACATAACAATGATACTCATGATATTTGCAAACCCTAGTTCAAGTTCTTCACTCAACCAATCACTTCAACAATAATTCTTATCAAACAATCTCACATAATAATGATACTCATGATGTTTGCAAAGCCTAGTTCAAGTTATTCACTCAATCAGTCACTTCAACAACAATGTTTATCAAGTAATCTCACATAACAAAGATACTCATGATATTTGCAAACCCAAGTTCAAGTTCTTCACTCAACCAATCACTGCAACAACAATTCTTATCAAACAAGGTTACTCTCTTTAACCTCTATTCCAAAAAACCTTGAATCATTAATTTAAAACACACTCAACAAACACTTACTAGAAATATGTGCCCATACATTTTTGATTGATGAAGAAGTATTTTCAAAACCAATCTTAAAATAGCCAAAACTTCTTGTGCCAATTCAAGTTGAGATAACAATAATTTTATCTCAAAAATATTCACAAGGATATTCTTCTTGATCAAAAGATACAAAAAAAATTAATCCAAATTTTGCACCTTATAACTCCCTTTAAATTTCTAACCACTCACAAATATCAATGATATAACACTTTACCACTTAAATACCCCTTAAAAAAATTAAGCACATAAAATAATTATCAAAACCTTATAACTCCCCTTAAAACCTTATAAAATAAAATTATTTTAAACTTTAGGGCATATCTTTATTTCTTCAAAAATTCTAGCACTAACTAAAAAATAACATACCTTTGTTTTTTTCCCAAAATATGGTTTAGTAGGTTTCAAACTGTTGTCTCCCAACTGCCAAATGCCTTAGCACTTTGGTTCCCACCACATGGGATATAGGCACACACGAGAAGGAAGGGAAGCTTCCTTCCTCTTATCTCCTTCATTCGCCATCGACGCTTCCAAAAATAAAATCACATGGATTCAAACCTTCGCCACTTGCTACCCTTAACAATTTGCTTCTGTCACTGTTGCCAACTACGCTACCCACGCTTGGTGACCAATGCACCTTCCTTTGTGGGTGTTGTTCTTTCGTCTACCACTTGGAACTTTCAAATCCAATGAAAACTCTCTTCCTTTCGTAGATGATTTGCACATTTTTATTTCACATGCCACATGATTAATTTAAAATGCATGTTGGTTTTTAGGCTAAGGTGGAGGACTCCCTTTTATACATGCTTTGGTATATGAATCCCATGTTGGCGCTCGATGGTTGAATTCAAAAATTTGAATTTTGATTTTAATAACCCACCTTAGGGCTATTTAAATAACCATAAATTAATATATAATTAACATTAAAATTAATTAATAATTAATTTAAATAACTTATAAGTTAAGTAAATTAATTTATAATAAAATTATATTAATTATTCCCTATATAATATTATAAATAAATATTATAATATTATTTGCTTGAGCTTCTTCTTTGCACCTTGGACCTTATTTTGACCTCATGGAACCAGATCTGATCAACTAGAAACAAAATCTACTTTTGCACTGACAAGAGAACCTAAAATTGATGCTACCCACTAAAACTACCACTCACTGGTGCTAAAATATTGACATCAATGACCACTCACTCTTGACATCAATGAAAACTCATCTACTCAAAATGTCCAACATGTGTTTAGTGTAGATTTGAGATAGAGGTGGAGCAGAGCTAAGAGTAAGCTTTGGATGTGATAGAGTAGAGGATAATAGTCTCCAGTGGATGGATCCACAGTGAGGAAAAATATATTTTGAGTGAGGAGAGAGTATTTTGTGGAGATATCCATAGGACAGTGCAGTGGAGGTAGTAGTCTTCTAGAGGATCACCAGCCAGAGTAGAGGAGAAGGATTTCTCCTATGGATAGAGATCCACAAATGTGATGAGGGGATTGGTATCTCCTTTGGATAGAGGTCCATAAATATTATATTAGGGAATGAATCCCAAGATATTTGTTGAGAAAATTATAGTGAAATATTTTCTATATGGAGTAGCCCAAATTGGGTGAACCACATTAAATTTATCTTCTATTGTGTGATGATTTGTGCATTGCTTTGGTTAATACTATTGATATTGTCATTGATAATATTGGAAAATATTATTTGGAAAAGAAAAGAAAAAAGTGATCTTATACTTTTCACGCCCCTCTCAGTATAAACTTGTGTTCTTCAATTGGTATCAGAGCAGGTTCTTTCAGAAAAGGTCTAACAGCTTGAAGAAATATCTTATAAGAACACAAATGGCAAAGAAAAATAAAAGCAGAACCATGAGACCTAAAAGGAAAAGAACACACATGGTCATGAAAGAAAAGGAAGATGAATTTGATTTTGTTGTTCTAAGAGGAGATATGGAAATAGATTCAAGAGATGAATCAAGTAGTGGAGAAAAGGCATGATTGATAAAATTTTGTACCAGAGGTAGGAAGACAGGTCACCATACAACTTATTGTCCACAAGATGGTGAAAAATATTTTTTTTGTGGTCAACTCGGTCATGATGCAGGTTATTGCAATGGGTTTAGTAGTAGTGAAGATGAAATGGAACTCAAGGAAAAAAAGCACAATCAAAATAGATATGAATAATAAACTCTACATTCAACAATAGAATAAAATGCTCCTATTGAAGACCAAATAAAAGAGAAAAAATTAGAAAAATAAGAGGAAGCCACTCTTAAGGAACTTGTTGAGTTGAAAAGGAGAACTTAGAATTCAAGGCTCAAATACAATAGGATGAGAAATGTAAGACAAATCTTCTACAAGATCTCTCTAACTTGAAAGATAATATTGAAAAGGTAAGGAGAGCTGAAAAAGATATGGTTAAATAGTCAAAGGTAAAAAATCTTGAATGTGAAAGACTTATTGTTGATCTCGAAGAATTAAAAAGGGAGAACTCAAGATTAAGGTTTCAATCTCAAGAAGATGAGAAAGCAAACACAAAGTTTCTACAGGAGCTCACTAACTTCAAAATTAAGGTTGAAGAGGCAAGGAAAATTGAAGAAGGTATGGCCAAAAATTAAAGATAAAAGATCTAGAGTGTGAAAGAGTAGAACATGAGATAGTTTCACTAAGTATGGAAGTGAAAGACTCTAAGGAAAATCTACACAAGGTTGACAAAAATTCAAAGACCTTGGACATGATTATCAATGTACAAGTATTATCAGTCATCAAAACATGACTTAGTTTTAAATAAGAAAAAGAGAAACAAGAAGTAGAAAAAAAGGAGTCAAGCTCAAGCACCAAAGAAGAAGAAGCCTCAAAATAAGAGAGTAAAAAAGATAGTGAGAATTCTGAGGATAAGTTAGACAACAAACAATTCAAAAAGGAAAGGAACAATGCACAAATGAGGAATAGATGGAACAAGAAACATCACATGTTAGAAGAGACTAAGATACCAATGGGGTTAAGGCAAGGTTTCTTCAATGGATGATGCTTCTCATGTTACAGGTTTGGGCACAAGGCTACTTAGTGCATGACACATAAAAGACAGAAATATGGAAATTTTATAAACAAACAACTTTTTAAATGGTATTGCTACTCTTGTAATTAGTTTGGTCACAAGGCAGTAAATTGTAGGATTCATGACATGAATGGATATGGCTTCACCAGGAGGAACTATCAGATATTTGCACCTTCAATAAATCACAACATTAAGTGTTACAAGTGTAATAATTTTGGGCATATAGCAAGGTGGTGTAGAACATAATTTCTATAACTTCCAAGGATAGGCAAGAAAGAGGATTCTCAAAAGGTTAAAAAAGGTATGACTTCAAAGGTATGGAAGAGAGTTGATAGAGGAAAAGAGCATTGCAATATGGGAGTAAATTTAATCCCACCCAAATATTAACCACATAAAGAGCGAAGATGGGGGAGGGTCTAATATAAGAGTCTCATTCTTAACCCCAAGACCCAAATGTGGCCCTTTACCATTGATTTAAAAGAGGGAGAGCATTCAGTTAGGAGGAGTAGTGGTAGGAACCTAGGGTTCCTAGCACATAAAATGATAAATAAATAATAAATAACCTAAATCTAAAAGAATCGCCTTTTGATATTGTCGAGAAGTCCCTTCAATAAATTATATTATATTTTATATTCATGGATGATTGAATGATAAGTTCTTACAATGTTTTATACCCCTCTAGGGTTATAGGTGAAAGGTTGCAATGCTTCCTAACCCTAATCTTATAATAATATAATAAATAATATAATTAATTATTATATTATTTATTATTATATTATTTTATTATTATGACCATAGGATATAATATATTATTATTATTAAGATTATTAATTAATGTTAGGATAGGATCCTAACATTCCACCCCTCTTGAAAATAGCTTTGTCCTCAAAGCTGAAATTGACTTGGAACTCCATTTTGTAATTCTCCAAACGTCTTTCCGTGAAAGCTCCGGGGCAAGTAACTTGGTATATGCTTCAATAAGTGTTGTTTGCACTTTGTGCGAGCCCCTTTCGATCAGCCACTAGTGCATTTTATTAGTGATATATTGTATATCACTTACATAGTATATCACTTTTATATATCACTTACATAGTATATTGTAGTCTAGACTCTCATAAAACAAGATATAACCATGATCTATGTTGTTTGTATACTCTGTTGTCGAGCCAAAAAATGTTTGCACAACAGACTCGTCAATAATTTCTACATTCTCGTCATCAAAAAAGAGCCAGTGATTATGGCTTTTTACAAGGCTAACATAGTGCCCATTATTTGGACCACTGCAACATGAACCACAACTGCAAAAAGTGAATATTCCACATCTGAACTGGGAGCATTATCAGTTGTGTTCCATAGCTTGAGCTCCATAGGAAATACAACACAGTAAGAAAGCTTTTTATATCACTCGAGCTGTTCGATAAATTTAAAACATTTCAAGTGGATAACAAGAATTTGAGGTGGAATATTGATTTTAATTCGCGTTTGTGCTTCTTGCCAACTGCAGTACTTGTCACAGAAGAACTTGTCCTCAGCATTGAGAGTCTCAGTTGAGGTGAAGTTACGGAGATAGCTTGTAATAGAATTGTTTTGTTCTATATAAAAACTGATATCCAAAAAGGTTTTGTCTCTTGCAGTTATAGTTTCACATCGCAAACACCTAGTTTTATTTTCTTCTCTGGTTGTGTTAAATTCCCTGATAATTTTTTTGGATGACATGATACATCTGCCTTTGTGCAGAGAAGACCGACCTGAATGCATCTGGAGGCTTGCTCTTGTTGGTAACTTTAAACCATCGAAACCATTCAATGACCTCATAACAGATCTCAAAGAGCTAAAATTTTGCTGAGTTCATCTGCTATTGTTATGATGGTGAACACAGTTCTCATGAATATGGATGATGTTAGGATGATATGAAGTTTTGTATTATGGTAGGGAAAATTGAATATGGAAACAGCGGGGATACTGCCATTGATCAGTATCATCTATACGAGGTTCGTGGCCTTTTTTATATATCTGTTAGTTACCCGAAATGTTGAATGAATAATTTTTAATTTAGTTACCTAGAGAATTTTGAAATTGCTTTGGATAAATTCATGAAATACAGGGAGATGTAGATATGATGGCATAAATTCGAGTGGATGCCTACCACTTTTCAATCTCCTGGGCGCGCCTGATTCTAGGTAACTCGATTTTTTTTTTTTTTGGGTTTTCACTGCAATTTTCTACTTCATTTGACCTTGGTTTCCTGGTGAGGAATCACAGAAGGACGAGGACCTGTCAATCCCGAATGAGTGAAGTATTACAATAGCTTGATCAATTGTCTTCTCAAACGCGATACCCATTATCAAATAGCAGTGCATATATATTTTTCTAATGATTTTTCTTTGCATTTTATTGATTGTTGTTCACTATGAATGATAGGGATCGAGCCGTTTGTAACAATCAATCATTTTGATCTTCCACAAGTGCTGGAAGACGAATATGGAGGTCGGTTGAATTCCCAGATTGTGTAAGACTTAATTATTTTTCTACAGCACACCATACACCATTGCTTATGATCATGGGTATGGTTGAATTAGTGATAAATTCGAAGAGATGATATGTTGTAGGAATGATTTTGCAGACTATGCAGAGAAATATTTTGAGCTATTCGACGACCGTTTCAAGCATTGGATAACTATAAACGAGCCAAATACATAGGGTATTTGAGGATATGATATGGGCATCCATGCTCCTTGAATATGCTCCACTCCTTTTGGAAATTGCACAGCAGGAAACTCGTCCATGGAACCTTACATTGCTATCCACAACATTCTACTTTCTCATGGTGCGGGTGTTCAAAAGTTCAGGAAACAGAAGGCAAGTTCGTAATCAACACAATCCCTTCTATTATCATTCATAAAATAGAAAGTGATAACTATTAAAGTAATTCTAATAGGCAACTCAAAATCTAAATTCCTCCATTGGTATTGCGTTGGGTGCCAATTGGTATGAATCGCTTACAAATAGTACTCAGGACTTGGAGGCCGCTACTGGTAAGATTTTTGCCTTCTTTACACGTTTTCATCAAATTTGATACCAAGTATAATGGATGGAAAGTATAATTGATGCCATCTTTACCTTTTGTAGTGCAGTGTCAAATTTTCATCTCGATAGTTTTTGCTTAATGATAAAAGGGTAATAGATCTATCACAGTCGGGTGAGAGAGGCTGATCAATTTCACATTTTACAAAAATATCATTGCCCCATGTTTTATTTTACAAAATCCATATTTCTTGGAATGAATGGCTAGTTGTTGCTGTAAAATTTCAATGTAATCTATGGAATTTTGTAGAATGGAGGCCTTGTCACTCTTGGCCATTGCATTTGGCAACAAAGAACGTAATGGTTCAAATAAGTAAATCATATCGTTGGGTCGCAACCTCTCTATTGCTCTTGATAAAGTTGGCATTGGAATGCTGAGTGTGCGAGAGACTATAATGTTCATCACCACTAGCTGGAAATATTCAGGCATGGAAATTTCATATCCGTACGGATTCATGAAAGCATTGATATTGCATTTTTGAGGTACTATTGTTAAATATTTAGGCTGAGCGGGTACCAATGGTAGGATCCTATATAGTCTAAATGTATGCAGATGATGCAGAAAATAGCAACAACTCTGACATTGGCTTCCATTATTTTCAAGCCAGATTATATGTGTCATTTTTTTTATCATAGGAGGAGGCCAAGGCGGAGGGCGGATGCAAGAGTACCCATTCATGCTATGGGCTTCATTAATAGCTGAGGACTCCTCTAGTATTAATTTAAATTTTTTAATTTTTCTGATCACTCGTGGAAACCTTAATTTTTGTGCATTGTTGCTGGTAATTTTTTCACCGTGGGAGCTATCCTTCTCTTCCTCATACACTTCTTTTAAAAAACATTTTTCTTTTTTAGGGTTTATTATATTTTCTCCTTCCAAAAATGCATTATATACCATTTGAAAATCTTTGCCTTCTACCTTTTCGAAAGAAATTTTTTTTCTAGGGTTTTGATTTATTTCTTTCTTCCCAGAAGATGAAATGGATACCACCTGAGATTCAATGACTATGGGCTCCTCCTCTACCTGGGATTCCATGGCTATGGGTTCCTCCTCTACATGGGATTCCATGGCTATGGTTTCTTCCTCCTCTACTTGAGATTCCATGGCTAGGGTCTCCTCTTGCATTTCCATTAAATATTGTATAATACGATCAGAACGTTCCATTTGTTTTTTTTGTTTTTGTTCAATCATTCTTCTAATTTCTGCAATGTCATTTTTAATTTCCTTGACCAATATGGTTGGATCCATAAGGCTCTGATACCATATGGTAGGAACCTAGGGTTCCTAGCACATAAAATGATAAATAAATAATAAATGACCTAAATCTAAAAGAATCGCCTTTTGATATTGTCGGGAAGTCCCTTCAATAAATTATATTATATTTTATATTCATGGATGATTGAATGATAAGTTCTTACAATGTTTTATACCCCTCTAGGGTTATAGGTGAAAGGTTGCAATGCTTCCTAACCCTAATCTTATAATAATATAATAAATAATATAATTAATTATTATATTATTTATTATTATATTATTTTATTATTATGACCATAGGATATAATATATTATTATTATTAAGATTATTAATTAATGTTAGGATAGGATCCTAACAAGTAGTTTCTTAGGGGGAGCAGATTTGAAATCAAGTGTTTTGGAAAGTTGTTGCCATCAATGACAAAGGGGGAGATTGTTGAAAATATGAGTGAGTTGTGTTGTCATTGATGTCAAGAGGAGAGGCCCAAAAAGTTGAAGATCCAATGAAGGAGAAGCAGGTTTAAAATAAATTAACAATATTATAATATTTAAATATTATAATATGTGGGTAAAAGAAAGAGGTTTAAAATGTCATTTGGGCCCAAGATTTAAAGAAAGGTTTGGTAGCTAAAATCAGAATCATGGCCAAAGAATTATTTAATTTAAAGTTTTAACTTATTTAATATTTAAATTATT
This sequence comes from Wollemia nobilis, assembly GCA_028583015.1. Lineage (NCBI taxonomy): Eukaryota > Viridiplantae > Streptophyta > Pinopsida > Araucariales > Araucariaceae > Wollemia > Wollemia nobilis. Next base: position 1,644,253 of record JAQPPZ010016363.1, on the reverse strand, counting down.
TAAATTAAAAAAAAATAATAATAATATTTAAATATTTTAAATTAAAGTTAACTTTTATAAAGGTTTAATGTGTATGGGTCATTGTCTTATCTGCCGAAGTCATTTTGAAAGCCTATCCAAGGTTTTAAAACATGCATCGACGTGTTTATTGTGTCGATGGGTTTAAATTTTAAACATCATAACATATATATAACAAGGTGCCCTTCGACGTTTTAAGTAGAGAAAAAGAAAGTAATATTGCTAGTGTAGTAGAAAAGAATATTTCGATCAGCAAAAAGACAATAACATCGAAACTTGAGCTTGGAATTCCGTACGAACTTTGAATATTAAAAACTTGATGCAACGAGCATGTGATTTGTTGATGTTTGGAAATGGGAAAGTGGACAAAGATATTATTTCAAGAGAAAAGATAGTAAATTTTGATATGTTCCCTGTTTGGTCGCATCTAACAATATAGAGCAGTCAGTTGTCAAAGTTGATGCAAAGGTGCTGTGAGCAGTGAGGTCTAAATTTTGATTCACGATGATGGGAGTTTTTTTTTATTATTTTGAACTGAAGGTGTCAAAAGAGAAAATAAATATAATACATGCATCCCTTAATCTCATCTGATTATGTGGAGGATATGGTTAGTTGATTTGAAGGTGTTGTGAATTGTGAGGTCAGGAGTTTGAATTGCTACGAATTTTTTTTTGATTGGAATAAAGGTGACTTTGATAAAAATGTATGCTCCATGTTATATTTAAAGTTTACCATAGTTTTTTTTAATGGGATGCAAGTAGAGATATAATTAAAACAAGGAGTTATAAGGTAGAACAAATTTTTGGCACTATATTTAAATAAGGGTTTTTCCTTTTGAAATTTTATAAGGGAGATAAAAGGCATTATATTGAATTTTGTTTTGAGAAAATTAAAAAGGGGATATATTTTATTTTATGAAAGAGGGATATTATAAGGTGTACATGAGATTTGATATTTTGTATGGTAAAATATTTTGAGGAAATTATTTGAGTGATATTTGAGTGAAGATTTTTGCTACCTAACCTTTGAGATTGGCAAAAATAAGTGATTTTGATTGAGACGGGTTTTGAGGTCAAATATTCATCAAACAAAAGGTATGGGCATATCATCCTTGTGAGTGAAATATTTTTGAATTTTGTGAAGTGCAAGTTGGAGTGAAAAGGTTTGTTTGATAAGAATTGTTGAGTGAGTTTTCATATACATGATTGGTGAATGGTTGTGAGAGCAATTGAGTGTAAAATTGAGAACTATCTTGAACTAGGGTTTGTGAAAGAACATGAATATCATTGTTATGTGAGATTGTTTGATAAGCATTATTGGAAATATTTGAGTAATCTTTCATGTGCTTTATCAGGGTTTGTGAAAATATCACGAGTATTATTGTTATGTGAATATGAAATCATCTTGAGTCAAGGGTTGAGATTCATAGTGTGAGTTGTTAAAAGCATTTTGAAACACTTGTTTAGGGTTTGTAAGAAAGTTGTGTTTCATTGAGTGATTGGTTGAGTGGAGTTAGTTGAGCATTATTGATTGGAAGTGTTGGAGTGATAGTTCAAGTTCTGTGAAACAAAATGTTCTTTATTATAATTTATTTGAAAATATTTTGGAAGTGATTGAGTGTTTGTGTGTGAAACATATTGAGTCTCTAACAATTCTCCATATGTTTTTGTGGTTAACAAGATTCTAACTGAAACATGTTAGTATGGTTGAAGAGGTTTTCTAAAAGAGATTAAGTTGATTTTTGTAAGAGTTTTGTGAGTGTGAAACATATTGAGTCTCTAACCATTCTCTATATGATTCTGAGGTTAAACAAGGGTCGGAGTAAAAATTGTTTGAGTGATTGAATAAGTTTTTTGGAAGAGATTGAGTTGAGTTTTGTATGCAAGTTTTGCAATTTATTTGAGCAAGCTTTTGTGAAATATTGTGGATAGGTTTAAGTCTTATAGTGGACTTAAGGACAGTGTGAAGCAAGCTTTTGTGAAAGCTTGTGGGCAAATTTGAGTAAGTCCTAGAGGGGACTTAAGGACAAAATTGAGGAAGCTTTTATGAAATCTTAAGATAGATTTGTGTGAGATTTTATGGAAGCTTACAATCAAATTTGAGGTAATTCTTGGTGAAGACTTGTTGAGTAGATTGGACAAGTTCTAGTGAGGACTTGTTGAGCAGATTGAGAAAATTCTAGAGAGGACTTTTTGGATAGATTTGAGGTAAGTATTTGAGAAGACTTGAGATTAGATTTGATTGATTGATTTGTTCAAACCTTGAGTTAAGGTTTGGGGTAGATCTAGTAGAGTTGATTAATAATTGGATCAAGCTTTGTGTTAAGGTTTAAGGATAAATTTGAGGATAGATTTTGGTGCAAATTTGAGAGCAAGTTTGTGCTAGACTAGAGATAAAGATTGAGCAAATTTGTGCTAGACCAAAGGAATGTGTTTAGTGCATATTTGAGACAGATATTGAGCAAATTTATGCTAGATCAAAGGATTGTATTTAGTGCAAATTTGAGATAGATATTGAGAAGATTTGTGCTAAACCGAAGGATTATTTTTAGTATAGATTTAAGATAGATATTGAGCATATTTGTGCTACATTGAAAGACTGTGTTTATTATATATTTGAGACAAATATTGAGCAGATCTAAGAGTAATATTTGGAGGTGATAGAGTAGAGGATAGTAGTCTCCAGTGGATAGATATCCATTAGCCAAGGTAGTGAGGATAGAGGTCTTCTGAGTGAGTACAAGAGTCTTTAGTGGAGAGAGATCCACAAGCCAGTGCAATGGAGGTAGTAGTCTTCTAGAGGATCACCAGTTAGATTAGAGGAGAAGGAGTTCTCCTATGGATAGAGATCCACGAACCAACAAAGGATATTTGTGTCTCTTATGGGTTGGTGACCATAAACCAGATTACGGGATTGATATCTCCTTTGGACAGAGGTCCATAAACATTGTAATAGGGAAGTGATTCCCAAGATATTTGTTGAGAAAATTTTAGTGAAATATTTTCTCCGTGGAGTAGCCCACATTGGGTGAACCATGTTAAATTGGTGTCTCTATTGTGTGTGATTATTTGTGCATTGCTTTGGTTACTATTGTTGATATTGCCATTGATAATATTGGATATTATTATTTTAGAAAGAAAATTAAAAAGTGGTCTTATATTGTTCATCCCCCCTCTTAGTATAATCTTGTGTTCTTCAATTGATATCAGAGCGAGTTCCTTCAAAAAAGGTCTAATAGCTTGAAGGAATATCTTACAAGAACACACATGGCAAAGAAAGGCAAAATTAGAACCATGAGATCTAAAAGGAAAATAACACACATGGTCATGAAATAAAAGGAATATGAATTTGATTTTTCTTTCAAAGAGATTGTTCTCTAAAAGGAGAAGTGGAAACAGATTCAAGAGATGAATCAAGTAGTGGAGAAGAGGCTAAATTGATAAATTTTTGTACCATATGTAGGAAGACAGGTCACCATGCAACTTATTATCCACAATATGGTGAAGAAGTTTTGTTTGTGGTCAACTTGGTCATGATGCAGGTTATTGCAATGGGTTTAGCAGTAATGAAGATGAAATGGAACTCAAGGAAAACAAGCACAATCAAAATAGGTATGAAGAAGAAACTCTACTTTTGACAATAGAAGAAAATGCTCCTATTGAAGACCAAAGAAAAGAGAAAAATTTAGAAAAATAAAATGAGGAAGCCACTCTTAAGGAACTTGTTGAGTTAAAAATGGAGAACTTAGAATTAAAGGCTAAAATACAAGAGGATGAGAAATTTAAGATAAATCTTCTACAAGATCTCTCTGACTTGAAAGATAAGATTGAAAAGGCAAGGAGAGCTTAAAAAGATATGGTTGAACAGTCAAAGGTAAAATAGCTCGAATGTGAAAGACTTATTGTTGATCTTGAATAATTAAAAAGGGAGAACTTGGGATTAAGGTTTCAAGCTCAAGAAGATGAGAAAGCAAACACAAAGTTTCTACAGGAGCTCACTAACTTCAAAATTAAGGTTGAAGAGCCAAGGAAAATTGAAGAAGGTATGGCTAAAAAATTAAAGACAAAATATCTAGAGTGAAATATTAGAACATGAGATAGTTTCACTAAGGATGGAAATAAAAGACTCTAAGGACAAGCTACACAAGGATGAGAAAAAATCAAAGACCTTGGATACGATTATCAATATACAAGGATCATTAGTCATCAAAATATGACTTAGTTTTGAAAAAGAACAAGGGAAAAAGGAAGCCGAAAAAGGAGAGTCAAGCTCAAGCACTAAAGAAGAAGAAGCTTCAAAATAAGGAGTAAAAAATGGAGTAATAATTTTAAGGATATGTTGGACAATATAAAGTTCAACAAGTAAAGGAACAATGCACAAATGAGGAACATATGGAACAGGAAATAACACAGGTTAGAAGAGACTAAGAGATAAATGGGGTCAAGGCAAGGTTTATTCAATGGAGGATGCTTCTAATGTCATAGGTTTGGACACAAGGCTACACAGTGCAGGACACATAAAAAATAGGAATATAGAAATTTTGAAAATAGACAACTTTTTCAAGGGTATTGCTACTCTTGTAATCAGTTTGGTCACAGGGCAGTAAATTGTAGGATTCACAGGAAGGGATATGGCTTCACCAGGAGGAACTATCAGATATTTGCACCTTTAAGAAATCACAACATTAAGTCTTACAAGTGCAATAATCTTGGGCATATAGAAAGGTGGTGTAGAACAAATTTTTCAAAACTTCCAAGGATAAGCAAGAAAGAGGATTCTCAAAAGGTTCAAAATGGTATGACCTCAAAGGTATGGAAAAATAAATATGATAAAGGAGAGGAACATTGCATGTTGGGAGTAGATTTACTACCACCACAAAATTAACCACCTCAATAAAGGAGGTGGGGTAGGGCCTAAGCTAAGAATCTCATTCTTAGCCCCAAGCCTCAAAGGTGGCCCTTTTCCATTGATGTCAAATGGGGAGATATTTGAGTTAGGGGGAGAGCATTCAGTCAGGAGGAGCAGTTTCTCAAGGGGAGCAAATTTAAAATCAAGTGTTTTGGAATGTTGTTGCCATCAATGACAAAGGGGGATATTTTTGGAAATATGAGTGAATTTTGTTGTCATTGATGTCAAGAGGAGAGGCCCAAAAGGTTGAAGACCCTAGGAAGGAGAAGTAGGTTTAAAATAAATTAACAATATTATAATATTTAAATATTATAATATGTGGGTAAAAGAAAGAAGTTTAAAATATCATTTGGGCCCAAGGTTTAAAAAAAATTTTGGTTGCTAAAATCATAATCATGGCCAAAGAATTATTTAATTTAAAGTTTTAAATTATTTAATATTTAAATTATTTAAATTAAAGATTTAAATAATTTAAAATTTTAATAATTAATATTTTAAATTAATTTAATCTTTATACAGGTTTAATGTGTATGGGCCATTGTCTTATACGCTGAAGTCATTTTGAAAGCCTGTCCAAGGTTTTAAAACATGCATCGACGTGTTTATTGTGTCGATGGGTTTAAATTTAAAACATCATAACATATATATAAAAATGTGCCCTTCGACGTTTTGAGTAGATAAAAAGAAATTAATATCACCAATGTAGTAGAAAAGAATATTTTGATCGAAAAAAAGATAGTAACATCGAAACTTGAGCTTGGAATTCTACACAAACATTGAGCATGTGATTCATCGGTGTTCGGTAACATGACAGTGGAAAAAGATCTTATTTCAAAAGAAAATATAGTAAATTTGGATATGTTCTCTATTTGGTCTCATCCGACAATATAGAGCAGTCGGTTGTCAAATTTGATGCAAATGTGCTGCGAGTAGTGAGGTCTAAAGTTCGATTCACAATGGCAGGAGTTTTTTTTTATTATTTCAAAATGAAGATGTCAAAAGAGAAAATAAATATAATACATGCATCCCTTAATCTCATCCAATTATGTGGAGGAGATGGTTGTTAGTTGATTTGAAGGTGTTGTGAATTGTGAGGTCAGGAGTTTGAATTGCTGCGGAAATTTTTTTGATTGGAATAAAGGTGACTTTGGTAAAAAGGTATGCTCCACATTTTATTTAAAGTTTACCATAGTTGTTTTTAAGGGCATGCAAGTAGGGATATAATTAAAACAAGGAGTTGTAGGGATATAATTAAAACAAGGAGTTATAAGGTAGAACAAATTTTTGGCACTATATTTAAATAAGGGTTTTTCCTTTTGAAATTTTATAAGGGAGATAAAGGGCATTATAGTGAATTTTGTTTTGAGAAAATTAAAAAGGAGATATATTTTATTTTATGAAAGAGGGAGATTATAAGGTGTACATGAGATTTGATATTTTGTATGGTAAAATATTTTGAGGACATTATTTGAGTGAGAACATTTGAGTGAAGATTTTTGCTACCTAACCTTTGAGATTGGTAAAATAAGTTATTGTGATTGAGACAGGTTTTGAGGTCAAATCTTCATCAAAAAAAATGTATGGGCATATCATCCTTGTGAGTGAAATATTGTTGAATGTTGTGAAGTGTATGTTGGAGTGAAAATATTTTATTTGATAAGCATTGTTGAGTGAGTTTTCATATACATGATTGGTGAATGGTTGTGAGAGCAATTGAGTGTGAAATTGAGAACTATCTTGAACTAGGGTTTGTGAAAAAACATGAATATCATTATTATGTGAGATTTTTTTATAAGCATTATTGGAAATATTTGAGTAAGCTTTCATGTGCTTTATTAGGGTTTGTGAAAATATCATGAGTATTATTGTTATGTGAATATGAAATCATCTTGAGTCAAGGGTTGAGATTCATAGTGTGAGTTGTTAAAAGCATTTTGAAACACTTGTTTAGGGTTTATAAGAAAGTTGTTTTTCATTGAGTGATTGGTTGAGTGGAGTTGGTTGAGCATTATTGATTGGAAGTGTTGGAGTGATAGTTCAAAGTTATGTGAAACAAATTATTCTTTATTCTAATTTATTTGAAAATAGTTTGGAAGTCATTGAGTGTTTGTGAGTGTGAAACATATTGAGTCTCTAAAAATTCTCCATATGCTTTTGCGGTTAAAAATATTCTAAGTGAAACTTTTTAGTGTGGTTGAAGAGGTTTTCTGAAAGATATTAAGTTGAGTTTTGTAAGTGTTTTTTGAGTGTCAAACATATTGAGTCTCTAACCATTCTCTATATGTTTCTGAGGTTAAACAAGATTTTGAGTAAAACTTGTTGGAGTGATTGAAGAAGTTTTATGAAAGAAATTGAGTTGAATTGTGTATGCAAGTTTTGCAATTTATTTGAGCAAGATTTTGTGAAAGCTTGTGGACAAGTTTGAGTAAGTCCTAGAGTGGACTTAAGGATAGTGTGAAGCAAGATTTTGTGAAAGCTTGTGGGCAGATTTGAGTAAGTCCTAGAGGGGACTTAAGGATAGAATTGAGGAAGTTGTTGTGAAATCTTAAGACATATTTGTGTGAGCTTATGTGGAAGCTTATAATAATATTTGAGGCAAGTCTTGGTGAAGAATTGTTGAGAAAATTGAACAAGTTCTAGTGAGGACTTGTTGAGTAGATTGAGCAAATTCTAGAGAGGACTTTTTGAACAGATTTAAGGCAAGTCTTTGAGAAGACTTGAGAGCAGAGTTGATTGATTTATTTATTCAAACCTTGAGTTAATATTTGGGGCAGATCTAGCATAGTTTATTAGTGATTGAATCATGCTTTGTGTTAAGTCTTAAGGATAGATTTGAGGATAGAGTTTGGTGCAGATTTGATAACAAGTTTGTTCCAGACCAGAGACAGATATTGAGTAGATTTGTGCTAGATCGAAAGAATGTGTTTAGTGTAGATTTGAGACGGATATTGAGAAAATTTGTGCTAGATCGAAAGACTATTTTTATTTTAGATTTGAGACAAAGATTGAGAAAATTTGTGCTAGACCAAAGGACTATGTTTAGTACAAATTTGAGATAGATATTGAGTATATTTGTGCTAGACCGAAGGACTGTGTTTAGTACAAATTTGAGATAGAGATTGAGCATAGCTATGAGATCAAGATTTGGAGGTGATAGAGTAGAGGATAGTAGTCTCTAGTGGATAGAGATCCATTAGCCAAGGTAGTGAGGATACAAACATCTTCTGAGTGAGGACATGAGTCTTCAATGGAGAGATTGATCCACAAGCTAGTGTAGTGGAGGTAGTAGTCTTCTAGAGGATCACTCAGCTAGAGTAGAGGATAAGGAGTTCTCCTGTGGATAGAGATCCATAAACTAGCAAAGGATATTTGTGTCTCCTATGGATTGATTTCCATAAACCAGATTAGGGGATTGGTTCCTCTTTAGGATAGAGGTCCATAAACATTATAATATGAAAAGGATTCCCAAGAGATTTATTGAGAAAATTTTAGTGAAAAACTATCTCCACAGAGTAGCCCACATTAGGTGAACCATGTTAAATTGGTATCTCTATTGTGTGTGTTGATTTGTGCATTGCTTTGCTTATTGTTGTTGATATTACCATTATAAATATTGGATATTATTGTTTGGGAAAGAAAAGTAAAAAGTGGTCTTATACTGTTCACCCCCCTCTCAGTATAAGCTTGTGTTCTTCAATATCACACAAGGCTCAAGAAAGGTGTAGAAATCCAATAAATTGATATTATGATTTGATAGGACTATTACATGAAATCATGGTAACTAGTGTAGTTGTTTTGTATTTTGAGGGACCAAACAATGTTAAAACATAGGGAAACCTCTAATCGTCTGAAATATCTTTTTAAGCCTGATGTAATGGTGGTAGATTTAATAAATTTAGAGATTATTTAGTAGGATAGAAATTTTCTCAAATATTACCTTACTTTTTAAGATATGAATGCTCAAATTTGGTTCTAAGAAAGGTAAATTTGGTTTGGTTGGTTAGAGGGATGATCTATGAGGGTAAAAAGTGGGTCAATTTTTAGTGTTTATATTTTCTCCCATTTTTTAATTTCAACTTTATTAAAAAATAAATTAGTTAATTAAATTCAATAGACTCCAATTTAATCTAAAAATTATGCATTCGGTAGATTTTAATTAACTTTAGAATAACCTTGTATTTAAATATATCATTGAATAATAAAAATTTGAGCTGGCTAGTTGCATGGCCTTACACTTGCTAGTTAGGTACTTTCTATCTTTCATTCTAAAAGAAGGTAAGAATAGGAGTGGTAATGAAAAAGGAAAAAGGAAAACAATATAAGGATGTGGATTAGAGAAGAAGAGAATATAAGTTGGAAAAATAGAATTAAGTAAGATTTCAAGTTCATTCCTTTATCTCGTTGAATTGAATGCTTGTCCCTTTCCTGGTGCTTTCAATGGCGTAAAAGGTTTAAAATGATTGTGGCATGGTGGTTATAGGGATGGACTGCGCAAAGATCTGTGTGGCGGCTTCTGGGGTGGAAAACACAGAATACTATGGTGGCCATAAAAAGCTGGAAAGCTTGCCCAGATTCATGATGGCTACTGATTCCACCATGTAAATTCAAAAAAGAAAAAAAATTTCATTCCTTTATTACTATGCTTTACGCTTTGGTTACTTGAAAATTTTTTGTGTTAATCTTCAAATGCTTATGTATTTATATGGATGTGTCCCTATATTTTTTAGTCTAGTCCATAACAATGGATTGAAGGGAAGGTTTCCTTGTATTTATAAATGATTGTTTTTTTTAAATAATTAAATATTCTTTTACTTCTACTATCTCTGAACTTAGTTTTTCCTCTAAGCAAACCATAATTTATGGTGTAAGTTGTGAAAAGTTTTTTTTATTGATAACGAGTTTTTTAAAGGGACCCAAAACCTTATAAATAGGTTGTAGAGAGGATCTCATGAAGGTTCAACTCTCTACAAGACAAGCCAAAAGTGGACCATACATAGAGTCCATAACCAAAAACAAGCAGAAATCCCTATTATAGTAATAACCAATAGACACAAAATGGAAACCAGGAGATACAAAGAAAGCATAGGGACCATCCTAGTCAACAAAAGGGGACAATCACTTAATAATACCATCTCCATAATTCAGGGACATAGTCCTCATATTCCTTGAGGTCGTCCTCCATAGAGATGGTGTTCTTCTACTTATTCATCTAGGTGATAATATCACTGGATCTGAGGAGCATTGAGGTAGCAAGGTTGACAATATCTTCCAAATTAGTAATCTCATCTACATCTCCCATCTGCTTCATGAAACAAGATCCACCCGGAGATGGGCATGACGTGGTCCTCTAGCTCTTGTGAGTAGGGGATGGGCTTGATTTTTCATTAACATTATTGAACCGGACAGAACGTCGTGTTGGGAAAAGTTATGAACCTATGTTGTGAATGGTTATTTCATTCAAAACTAGATTGGTAGATTATATGGTCTTATCATTTGGTTTTTAAATATGTTTTCAGCTATTGTTTAAAAATCTTATTATAATACGTATCCATTTTATTTAATGGGAAAATTTTGTGGTAAATCATTTTCATAGCCTAATATTTATTAGGCCATTTATTTTTTAAGTTGTGTTTCACCTTTGTTGGACATTTTGAGTCCATCGAGTTGTCATTGATGTCAAGGCATGAAGTTGTCATTGATGTCAAAAGGAATGCAATTGATTGGTTCCAAAAAGTTTCATAATGTCTTATGAAGCATGACCAAAAAGGTTTTTCATTAAAACCCTGACGGAGCAAAATAAAAGGTTTTCCATTAAAATCATTGGAGGAGAAAATAAAAGGTTTTCCATTAAAACCATTGAAGGAGAAAATAAAAGGTTTTCCATTAAAACCATTGAAGGAGAAAATAAAAGGTTTTCCATTAAAACCATTGAAGGAGAAAATAAAAGGTTTTTCATAAAAACCATTGGAAAATAAAGTATAATAATTTTATTATACTAAGGAAGCTTAAATTTAATTATAAATTAATTAAATTAAGGTTAAAACCCTAAAGTGGGTTTTAGATTTGAAATTCGAAATTCAATTTTGAAAAGCGCCGACGTGAGGAGGAATGTTATATTATGCATATAAAAGGGAGCACCTACCACTTTAATGAAATTACCATGCCTAAGATACGAACGTGCGAAGCAAAGAATTTAGCATTGCGACCAAGGGAAATGAAAACATGTTTTTCACGTGTGAAAAAGGAGAAGTGTTGAAGGCATAAGAGGAAGGCATCTATCCTTCCTTCACGTGGGCCTTCGTAGCCCATGTGGCGAGCGCCTTCGTAGCCCATGTCAAATCCCCTTTTGGTGGGGAATACAAGGTACGCAAGGTGTTTAATCTCCAAAATTTTTGGAGGTTGGTTGGGCAAGTTAAAAATTAATTTTGCATGTTTATTATTGGTTCTAAGGTTGCAAGGGAGTTATAAGGTTTGGCAAAATTAAATTTTTAATATTGTTTGCTCAAAGGTTTTATGCATGGAGTGAAAAGTGTTTGGTTAATATTCTATAGTGGTGAATATTATTAAGTCTGGTCAATATTCTATAGTGGTGAATATTATTAAGAATGGTTGATATTCTATAGTGGTGAATATTATTAAAGTGGTTAATATCCTATGGTGGTGGATATTATTTTAAGAGTGGTTGATTTATTAGGGTGTTGGTCACTATTCTAAGATTGGAGTTGATAAGGTGTTTCCAAGTATTTTGTTATGTATGATTTGTTGAAAGAGGAAGAAATAAGGCATTGATTATATCTTGGTGCAAAGAATATTTTTGAGGAAATATTGGAATAATATTTTGTATTCTAACCTTCTTGAGTTTGGCAAAGAAGTGTTTTATGGTTGTGGTAGATTTGTGAGGTCTACTCCTTATCATCAAGAAAAAGGTATGAGCACATTCTTCCATAGTTAAGTTGATTGGTTGGTTTTCTAGAAAATAAGTTTGGAGTGAAAAGGACTTGATTAGGGTTTCCTTATTGAGTGTGTTGAGTGAATGCTTCAAGGTTTTCTGAAATAAAGAATTGTTGTTAAACCTTGTTTGATAAGCATTGTTGTTGAAACCATTGGTTGTATGAAGAACTTGAATTAGGGTTTGAGTATCATTGCTATGTGAAGATTGCTTTATAAGCATTATTGTTGAAGTGATTTTTTGAGCAAAGAACTTGAACTAGGGTTTGATTATCATTGCTATAAGCATTGTTGTTGAAGTGAGTTGTTGAGCAAAGAACTTGAACTAGGGTTTGAAAAGATCATGAGTATCATTGTTATGTGAGATTTATTGTTGAGCATTGTTGGAAATATTTTGAGTTGGTGTTTACATGCCTGGACTAGGGTTTGTGAGAAAGGAGTGTTTCATTGAGTGATTGGTTGGGTAGAGTTGGTTGAGCCTAGTCAAGTGGATGTGTGAAGTGATTGTTCAAGTTCCATAAAACAAACTATTCTATATTCTAAATTGAGTTGTGAAAGTGATTGAGCATTGAGCTAAAATTGAAGCATATTGAGTCTCTAACAATTCTCCTTATGTTTCTAAGAGAGTGATTGAAAGTAATTGAGCATTGTGATTAGTATAGAATATATTGAGTCTCTAACAATTCTCTTTATGTTTCTATGATATTGGACAAGTTCTATGTGGACTTGTTGAGCATATTTGGACAAGTTCTGTGTGGACTTGTTGAGCAGATTTGGACAAGTTCTGTGTGGACTTGTTGAGAAAATTTGGACAAGTTCTATGTGAACTTGTTGAGAATATTTGGACAAGTTCTGAGTGGACTTGTTGAGCATATTTGAGCAAGTTCTAGAGAGGACTTGTGGACAGATTAGTGTGAGCTTTTGTGGAAGCTTGCAAGGTAGATTTGAGATAAGTCTTTGAGAAGACTTGAGAGCAGAGTTGATTGATTTGTTCAAAACCTTGAGTTAAGGTTTGGGGTAGATCCAATAGAGTTGAGTCAAGCCTTGAGTTAAGGCTTGAAGATAGAGATCGAGGATAGATTTGTGCTAGATCGAAGGACTATGTTTAGTGCAGATTTGAGAGTAGAGTTTGGTGTAGATTTGAGGATAGATTTGTACTAGACTAGAGATAGATATTGAGGATAGATTTGTGCTAGATCGAAGGACTATGTTTAGTGTAGATTTGAGATAGATTTGGTGTAATTTGAGGATAGGTTTGTACTAGACCAGAGATAGAGATTGAGCAGATTTGTGCTAGATCAAAGGACTATGTTTAGTGTAGATTTGAGATAGAGCTTTGGAGGTGATAGAGTAGAGAGGATGGTAGTCTCTAGTGGATAGAGATCCATTAGCTAGGGTAGTGAAGATAGGTCTTCTGAGTGGGGATAAGAGTCTTCAGTGGAGAGAGATCCACAAGCTAGTGTAGTGGAGGCAGTTGTCTTCTAGAGGATCACTAGCCAAAGTAGAGGAGAAGGAGTTCTCCTATGGATAGAGATCCATGAACTTGATTTAGGGGATTGGTGTCTCCTTTGGATAGAGGTCCATAAACATTGTAATAGGGAAAGGATTCCCAAGAGATTGATCGAGAAAATTTTAGTGAAATATTTTCTCCGTGGAGTAGCCCACATTGGGTGAACCACGTAAATTGTGGTGTCTCTATTGTGTGTGGTGTTTTATGCATTGCTTTGATTACTATTGTTGATATTGCTATCTATACATTGCATATATTGATTTGGAAAGAAAAGTAAAAAGTGATCTTATATTGTTCACCCCCCTCTCAGTATAAGCTTGTGTTCTTCAATTGGTATCAGAGCGGGTTCCTTCAGAAGAGTTTAACAACTTGAAGGAAAATCTAACAAGAACACAATGGATTCTAAGAATGTGTCCTCAGATAACTCAGCACCAGTATTTGATGGAAGTGACTATATGTATTGGAGTATGAGAATGAAGATCTACCTGATGGCACTTGGCAATGAAATTTGGGAAGCAGTTGAATTTGGATATGATCCCTTAATTAATCCTCCTATATATAAGGAAGGTAAGCTCCTACAACATTACAATTCAAAAGCAATGAATGCACTTTTAAGAGGTTTGCATAGAATAGAGTCTATGAAAGTTATGCACTGTCAAACTACAAAAGACATGTGGGATAAATTGCAAAATATATATGAAGGAGATAAATGTGTTAAGAAAGCAAATATGCAAAATCTCAAAGGACAATTTGAGGAGTTAAGAATGAAGGATGAGGAAAACATTAGTACTTATCTACTTTGAATTGATGAGGTTGTTAATGCAATGCAAGGACTTGGAATGAAGATTGATGAATCAGATGTTTGTGATAAAGTTTTGAGAACTCTTCCAAATAGATTCAGTGAAAAGGTTTCTGCTATAGAAGTGTCAATGGATGGTGATACTTTGACAAGAGATATGTTTCTTGGTATTCTTACAGCACATGAGATAAGAACAAAATATCCTATTCCCTAGAAGGAAGCAACATTCAAAGCAATCAAGAAGACTAAGGGTAAGAAGTCAGAATCAAGCAATGAGTCATCTAGTGATGAAGAAGCAAATTATGGTAGAAGGAATAAGGATTCAAGAAGATCTAGAGATACAAGATCTGTTAAATGTTTCAATTGTGGAAAGTATGGACATTTTGCAACATATTTTCAAGAAGCTAAGAATAACAATGGTGAAGAAAAATAGGATCACAGGAATAGGGAATCAGAAAGATATAGGCACCAAAAGCAAAGCAAGGATAAACAAAGCAGACAAGGAAAGAAGTTCTTCCAAAGGTAAAAGAGGAGCTACTATGCGGATAATGCAAGTAAGTACTCAAGTGATAGTGATGCTAGTTTTTCAGACAATGATAGAGATGAAGTTCTTTTTATGATTGAAGAAAAAGAACAAGTTAAGAAAAGGACTCCAATAATTCTCAAGTGTTTTAGATGTGGTAACTTTGGACATCTTGAAGATAATTGTACAAGGGATGGTTATAGTTTCAGTGATGATGAATATGAAGATACACTTGAAGGACCAGATGAAAATATTCTAATGGCATTGGAAGATAAAGAAGGTGATCCTATAGAAGACAAGTCAACAGAAAATAAATATGTGGACAAAGGTAAACAAATAGAGGAATATTCAGAAAAGGATGGATATGATCTCAAGGGAGAACTTATTTATGCCCTTGAAATAGTAAAGAAGGTAAGAAAGCAAAACTCTAAACTTGAGTTTCAGTTTCAAGAATGTGATGAAGAGAGAAGACTGCTTATAGAGGATCTAGAAAAATCAAAGGCTAAGACAAAGAAATTCAAGGATAAGTTAGAAGCAAAGGTCTTAGAATGTGAAAGGTTGGCCCAAGAAGTAGCTCTACTAAGAGAAGATATAGAGTACTCCAAAGTCAAGCTAAAAGGGTTCAAAAATAGCTCAAAGAACTTGGATAAGTTCATCAAGATACAAAAGCCTACATCAAGCAAAATAGGTCTTGGATTTGGATAGGATCAAAAGAAATGGGAAGGAGAGTCAACCTCAAGTTTTGGAGAAGAAGATACTTCAGATGAAGATACTTCAGAAGAAGACAGTGTAAGAGAGAATGAGACATCTGAGAATGAGTTGGACAATAGAGAGTTCAACAAGAATAGGAACAATGCACAAAGAGGATATAGATGGAACAACAATCAGAATAGGTCAAGAGAGACCAAGAGACCAATGAGGTCAAGACAAGGAAACTTCAATGGAAGATGTTTTTCATGTCACAGGTTTGGGCACATGGCTTCACAATGCATGACATAGGAAAGATAGGAATATGGGAACAGATAACTTTTCCATGGGTATTGCTACTCATGTAATCAGTTTGGTCACAAGGCAATAAATTGTAGGGTTCATGATAGAAGAAGGTATGGCTTCACTAGGAGAAATCCTAAGACATTTGCACCTCCAAGGAATAATAACATTAAGTGTTATAAGTGCAATAATGATGGTCACACAACAAAGTGGTGTAGAGCAGATATTCCAGAAATAAGTATGAACTGGAACATGAACATGAATATGAATATGAACAAGAACATGGATATGAACAAGAATAGGAATAGGAACAGGAACAAGAATGATAGACATGGACAGGAACATGGACATGGAAAATAGTTAGAGGAATCAGAAGGCTCAGATAAGAAGGAAAGAGGATAAAGGTAAAGAACAATGCTTTCTAGGAGTAGAAATACTCCCACCCTAGAATTAACCACCTCATGAGGAGGTGGGGGAGGGGCTAAGCTAAGAGGCTCATTCTTAGCCCCGAGCCCCAAAGGTGACCCTTTGCCATTGATGTCAAAGGGGAGAGATTTGAGTAAGGGGGAGAGATTTAGATTTGAGTAAGAGGGAGAGATTTGGTATTTAAGAGAGCGTTGAGCTAGGGGGAGCAATGTCCCAGGGGAGCAGAACAAAGGAAAGGTCAAGTTTTTAGTTAAAATAATTTGGGTTGCCATCAATGACAAAGGGGGATATTGTTGGACATTTTGAGTCCATCGAGTTGTCATTGATGTCAAGGCGTGAAGTTGTCATTGATGTCAAAAGGAATGCAATTGATTGGTTCCAAAAAGTTTCATAATGTCTTATGAAGCATGACCAAAAAGGTTTTTCATTAAAACCTTGACAGAGCAAAATAAAAGGTTTTCCATTAAAATCATTGGAGGAGAAAATAAAAGGTTTTCCATTAAAACCATTGAAGGAGAAAATAAAAGGTTTTCCATTAAAACCATTGAAGGAGAAAATAAAAGGTTTTCCATTAAAACCATTGAAGGAGAAAATAAAAGGTTTTTCATAAAAACCATTGGAAAATAAAGTATAATAATTTTATTATACTAAGGAAGCTTAAAGTTAATTATAAATTAATTAAATTAAGGTTAAAACCCTAAAGTGGGTTTTAGATTTGAAATTCAAAATTCAATTTTGAAAAGTGCCGACGTGAGGAGGAATGTTATATTATGCATATAAATGGGAGCACCTACCACTTTAATGAAATTACCATGCCTAAGATACGAACGTGCGAAGCAAAGAATTTAGCGTTGCGACCAAGGGAAATGAAAATGTGTTTTTCACATGTGAAAAAGGAGAAGTGTTGAAGGCATAAGAGGAAGGCATCTATCCTTCCTTCACGTGGGCCTTCATAGCCCATATGGTGAGTGCCCAAGCGCCTAAGCGCTTAGGCAAGAGGAGACGGTGGATCGAGTCATGCCGAATCCCCTTTTGGTGGGGAATACAAGGTACGCAAGGTGTTTAATCTCCAAAATTTTGGAGGTTGGTTGGGCAAGTTAAAAATTAATTTTGCATGTTTATTATTGGTTCTAAGGTTGCAAGGGAGTTATAAGGTTTGGAAAAATTAAATTTTTAATATTGTTTGCTCAAAGGTTTTATGCATGGAGTGAAAAGTGTTTGGTTAATATTCTATAGTGGTGAATATTATTAAGTCTGGTCAATATTCTATAGTGGTGAATATTATTAAGAATGGTTGATATTCTATAGTGGTGAATATTATTAAAGTGGTTAATATCCTATGGTGGTGGATATTATTTTAAGAGTGGTTGATTTATTAGGGTGTTGGTCACTATTCTAAGATTGGAGTTGATAAGGTGTTTCCAAGTATTTTGTTATGTATGATTTGTTGAAAGAGGAAGAAATAAGGCATTGATTATATCTTGGTGCAAAGAATATTTTTGAGGAAATATTGGAATAATATTTTGTATTCTAACCTTCTTGAGTTTGGCAAAGAAGTGTTTTATGGTTGTGGCAGATTTGTGAGGTCTACTCCTTATCATCAAGAAAAAGGTATGAGCACATTCTTCCATAGTTAAGTTGATTGGTTGGTTTTCTAAAAAATAAGTTTGGAGTGAAAAGGACTTGATTAGGGTTTCCTTATTGAGTGTGTTGAGTGAATGCTTCAAGGTTTTCTGAAATAAAGAATTGTTGTTAAACCTTGTTTGATAAGCATTGTTGTTGAAACCATTGGTTGTATGAAGAACTTGAATTAGGGTTTGAGTATCATTGCTATGTGAAGATTGCTTTATAAGCATTGTTGTTGAAGTGATTTGTTGAGCAAAGAACTTGAACTAGGGTTTGATTATCATTGCTATAAGCATTGTTGTTGAAGTGAGTTGTTGAGCAAAGAACTTGAACTAGGGTTTGAAAAGATCATGAGTATCATTGTTATGTGAGATTTATTATTGAGCATTGTTGGAAATATTTTGAGTTGGTGTTTACATGCCTGGACTAGGGTTTGTGAGAAAGGAGTGTTTCATTGAGTGATTGGTTGGGTAGAGTTGGTTGAGCCTAGTCAAGTGGATGTGTGAAGTGATTGTTCAAGTTCCATAAAACAAACTATTCTATATTCTGAATTGAGTTGTGAAAGTGATTGAGCATTGAGCTGAAATTGAAGCATATTGAGTCTCTAACAATTCTCCTTATGTTTCTAAGAGAGTGATTGAAAGTAATTGAGCATTGTGATTAGTATAGAACATATTGAGTCTCTAAAAATTCTCTTTATGTTTCTATGATATTGGACAAGTTCTATGTGGACTTGTTGAGCATATTTGGACAAGTTCTATGTGGACTTGTTGAGCATATTTGGACAAGTTCTGTGTGGACTTGTTGAGCAGATTTGGACAAGTTTTGTGTGAACTTGTTGAGAAGATTTGGACAAGTTCTGAGTGGACTTGTTGAGAATATTTGAGCAAGTTCTAGAGAGGACTTGTGGATAGATTAGTGTGAGCTTTTGTGGAAGCTTGCAAGGTATATTTGAGACAAGTCTTTGAGAAGACTTGAGAGCAGAGTTGATTGATTTATTCAAAACCTTGAGTTAAGGTTTGGGGTAGATCCAGCAGAGTTGAGTCAAGCCTTGAGTTAAGGCTTGAAGATAGAGATCAAGGATAGATTTGTGCTAGACCGAAGGACTATGTTTAGTGTAGATTTGAGAGCAGATTTTGGTGTAGATTTGAGGATAGATTTGTACTAGACTAGAGATAGAGATTAAGGATATATTTGTGCTAGATCGAAGGACTATGTTTAGTGTATATTTGAGAGTAAAGTTTGGTGCATATTTGAGGATATATTTGTACTAGACCAGAGATAGATATTGAGGATAGATTTGTGCTAGACCGAAGGACTATGTTTAGTGTATATTTGAGAGTAGAGTTTGGTGCATATTTGAGGATAGGTTTGTACCAGACTAGAGATAGATATTGAGCATATTTGTGCTAGACCGAAGGACTATGTTTAGTGTAGATTTGAGATAGAGCTTTGGAGGTGACAGAGTAGAGAGGATGGTAGTCTCCAGTGGATAGAGATCCATTAGCTAGGGTAGTGAAGATAGGTCTTCTGAGTGGGGATAAGAGTCTTCAGTGGAGAGAGATCCACAAGCTAGAGGATCACCAGCTAGAGGAGAGGAGAAGGAGTTCTCCTATGGATAGAGATCCATGAACTTGATTCAGGGGATTGGTGTCTCCTTTGGACAGAGGTCCATTGGAATATGTAATGCAACATTGTGTAAATTATTCTTAGACTAAAATATAAAGTCTAAAGAATAATATTTGAATTAGAATATAATTCTATCTTATGTAAAATATTCCCACCCAATTAATAAATAAATTAAGGGTGCTAGGAATATTTAATTTCTTGGAAAAAAGTTATTTCCCTTTTCTAGCAAATATTAGAAAGTAACTAATCACTTTCTAATATTTGATAGATGCCACTTATCACATATCTCAAAGATTAGATTGTGATAAAATTAGAAAGTAACTAAAGCACTTTCTAATATTTGATAGATTGTGATAAGATTTAGGGTTGTAGTAGAAAATCTTCTCTTTAAATAGGGGTGTTTTCTACTACATATGATCATATCTTGTCATATTGACTTGTGTTGTAGTTTATGTTGATGCATATTGTTGCATAACATTGAAGCATTCTTGTACTGTTGAATCATTGAGTAATATAGTGAGCTTCATAGTGGATGTTTCCCTTCTTCATTTGAAGTAGGGTTTTACCACTCAATATTTGTGTTGTGGGTTTACCTCTTTTATGTGTGATTGATCTTGTGGAGCATTCTTCGATCTTGGGGAGACTTTGCTTGTCTCACATTTGGTATCAGAGCGGTTGGGATCTCCATCAAGTGTCTTCAATCCTTTGAGGTGAAAAACCCATTAAGGTATATTTATTTTTGCATGCATTTGATATTTGGGTATTTTATGTAAACTTATTTTGCAAATCTGCCATTAGGGTTTATAGATTTATTATGTTTTTAGATCTAGTTGTTAGATCTTTTGCAAATAGTATTTTCATTTTAAATCTATAATTTTTTTTGGCATTAAGCTTTTTTTGGAAAGGTTTTTGGAGCCAAACGGACCCCATGGTTGCGTCCGAAAGACCCAAAAACCCCTATTTCCATATATAGTCATTTTTTTTATTTATTTAAAAAAAAATCAGCTATATATATATATATATATATATATATATATATATATATATAACAATTTTGCTTTATAAAAAAAAAATTATAAAAAAAAATAGTTTTGTTTTATAAAAAAAATAGTTTTGTTTTATAAAAAAAAAACAGTTTTGTTTTTTTGAAAAAGTTTTGCTTTATAAAAATCTTTAAACTTTTTCATGCCATTTTTTTTATTAATAAAATAAATTTTATTAATTTAATTGCATTTTTTTAAGCAATTTTTTGTATTAAAAATTATTATTATTCTCCTTAAAATGCAATATTTTTTTGTCTCACATTAACAATGGTTGTTTGTGAGTTTGCTTGTTTTGCAAGGTTATCCAAGTATGTTTTGGAGTATACAAGGCAATTTTGGATCAACTTTTTCACTCTCTTCCCCTATTTTTATTAATTTCTTCTAATCTCTCTCCAATATTTGCTTGAAGCATACTGTAAATTAATGTAACTTGTATCTCTCATTATGAAAGTAAAAGAGAATGAAAGTGAGAGTGAGAGAGAGAGAGAGAGAGAGTGTATTTGTGTTTTGCTTTGTGTCTCCACTATCTCTTGTTCATCTTTCTTACATTTTGCATCTCAACTAATCTAACTACTAACTTGCTACTAAACAATCTACTAACCAACTAACTTGCAATTTACTAATTTTCATATTAATCAAGAAGGTTAAAAATGAATCAACTTCCTAACCACAACTTTAGTATTTGATTAAAATTTACTTAATCTTGCAACATAGTTTATATTTGCTAAACACCTATTGAATCCAAAAGAATCCGCTCTATCGGTAGCAAGTCCTTTTCGGGTCCTCGTACCCATACCCTTTTGGGTAGCTTGGTTGACCTTGGGTGAGATGAATTGGCAATTCATTAGGCTATAGCAAAACCTTAAAATGAACACTAACTTACTAACTTATTGACTATCTAACATTTAACAAATATTTTATGGTTCAATTCAAGTTAGTTTATTTTGTTGCAAGATGATTGTTATGGTTAGTTACCTTCTTATTGCAAGTTAATCTATTGCAAGTTGATCTTGGTTTATTTCATTTATTCAATTGCAATATGGTTATAGTTGTTTATTGCAATATGGTTATAGTAGTTCATGATGATGTTGATTATCTTTCATGATGATGCTTATCTCTCTTAATGATGCTTAACTTTGATTATCTTTCATGATGTTTTATCTTTGATGATTGAAAAGTAGATTACTTGACAGTTATGTTTTTTTATATATTCAAGTATGTTTATCTACTTTCTTATTGCATCATTTATTTACTTTGTCAATGCATCTTATGTTTTGATTATGTTCACTTTCTAGAATGGCTGATCATGGAATCTCCTTCACACCTAAGCACATCCTTGATGGATCAAATTTTGGAATATGGGAACCAAGGATGAGGGCTGAATTTCAAGCAAGAAAGTTATGGCCCATTGTGAATGGAGATGAAGCAATCCCAACCTAGGCAAGGGCACTTGAGACATACAACAACATGAGTCACCTTGCACTTTCCATGATTATCAATAGTGTGAGTGATGAGATATTTCTCACTATAAGCCATTGTGAGCATGCTAAAGATGCATGGGATTTGCTAAAACAAGTCCATCTAGGGTCCAACACATCAAGGAAATTCACTTTATTGTCCAAAATTCTTAGCACTATGCAAGGTGAAGAAGAAAGTGCCTTGATCTTCCTCTCAAAGATGAAAGACATGAGAACTCAACTATTGGCTTGTAATTGTGATTGGATAAGTGAGAAGCTCTTAAGCTTTATCATTTTGAGGAACTTGTCAAGCAAGTTCAAGAATTTTGTCACCATTATTGAGACTAGGCTAGAGCAAGAAGAGGATGGCATTCCTCTCAACACTCTTTCACAATTATTGATTCAACATGAAGAGTCTCTTAATCGAGACAAAGTGAATGGTCAAGTTGTCAAGGAGAAGAATGTTGCCTTGAGTGCCACTAAAGCTTCCTTCAAGAAGAAATACAAGGGAAGGAAAAATCAAAATTTCCAACCCAACAAGCCTAGAGTTGATTTCACTTGCAATTCGTACCCTCATGAAGGAAATTGGCTTTGAGCAATTTGGTCCTTCACGTTTGCTCTCCGATAATCAATCAGCTATTGCCTTGGCTAAAAATCCTGTAATGCATCAAAGGACAAAGCATGTTGAAATCCAAGCCCATTTTATCAGAGAGAAGGTATTGGATGGGACTATTCAGTTGGAGTATTGCCCATCATCTTCTAATTCTACTGATTTGTTCACCAAACCTCTTCCCAAGGAGCAGTTTTGTAAGCTGAGGGACTCACTTGGTTTGGTGAAGTTGTCCTCAAGGGGGAATGAAGTGTAGTTACACTTGTGTGATGACAACTTCATCCTTATGAGGTGTTTTGTGCTATATATATGAGTTGATATTTGGTGGTATAATTGCTTTTTGCATCTCTTTTGAACATGGTACTTTCTTGTTTGCCTTGTGCAACTTTTGTACATGTTACTTTGTAGATGGCATTGTGCAATTATGGTATATGATGCAATTGCTTTATGCGACTCTTTTACATGGTACTTTCTTGTTGCCTTGTGCAACTTTGTACATGTTTTTTTATGTAGTTGGCATTATGCAATTGGTTTATCATGGTACTTTCTTGTTAGCATTTATGCTACTTTTGTACATGATATTTTATGGTTGGCTTTATGCAACCGGTGTGCACACTTTATTATTTTCATATACCTTATGCAACTCTTGTACATGGTACTTTTTTGTTAGCCTTGTGCTACTTTTGTACATGGTACTTTAGAGTTTGCATTATCATGGTACTCCTTGTTTGCTTTATGCAACTTTGTACATGATATTTTTTGATCAACTATATAGCACGTGACTATAAGTATGGCTTGGCATCTTTTTGTGATGACTTATAGTTCACTATTTGTTAGATCAGTTTTGTTATCATCTTTGGATATTCATATATGTTGTGGTGAATATATTTATGATGATGTATCTAACTGATCTTATGTTGAGCTGCTTGTAGCTTGCAGGTACTTCCATTTGGGATTTTGCAGGCTTACTGAAGACACCCTTGTGATGTTTTCTTCTTGTCATTTGCAACCACTTGTGGTTGATGGATGGCTTTGTAAGCTGCTTGTATCTGAAGCTACTCCGTTGGGGGCTTGCAGTCTCATTTTGGCCCATTTTGTATTGGTGCCTTATTGTAGACCATTCTTGGTCATAGAAGCTCATTGTAACTATATTACTCATTTGATTCTCATCCCCATTTGTATCTTTAGGGGGAGAATGTTTCTTTGTCTCATAATTCCTTTCCCCAATATTGCATTAAGGGGGAGTGTTGGAATATGTAATGCAACATTGTGTAAATTATTCTTAGACTAAAATATAAAGTCTAAAGAATAATATTTGAATTAGAATATAATTCTATCTTATGTAAAATATTCCCACCCAATTAATAAATAAATTAAGGGTGCTAGGAATATTTAATTTCTTGGGAAAAATTTATTTCCCTTTTCTAGCAAATATTAGAAAGTAACTAATCACTTTCTAATATTTGATAGATGCCACTTATCACATATCTCAAAGATTAGATTGTGATAAAATTAGAAAGTAACTAAAGCACTTTCTAATATTTGATAGATTGTGATAAGATTTAGGGTTGTAGTAGAAAAGCTTCTCTTTAAATAGGGGTGTTTTCTACTACATATGATCATATCTTATCATATCTTGTCATATTGACTTGTGTTGTAGTTTATGTTGATGCATATTGTTGCATAACATTGAAGCATTCTTGTACTGTTGAATCATTGAGTAATATAGTGAGCTTCATAGTGGATGTTTCCCTTCTTCATTTGAAGTAGGGTTTTACCACTCAATATTTGTGTTGTGGGTTTACCTCTTTTATGTGTGATTGATCTTGTGGAGCATTCTTCGATCTTGGGGAGACTTTGCTTGTCTCACAAGGTCCATAAAAATTGTAATAGGGAAAGGATTCCCAAGATATTGATCGAGAAAATTTTAGTGAAATATTTTCTCCGTGGAGTAGCCCATATTGGGTGAACCACGTAAATTATGGTGTCTCTATTGTGTGTGGTTTTTTGTGCATTTATTTGATTATTGTTGTTGATATTGCTATCTATACATTGCATATATTGATTTGGAAATAAAATTAAAAAGTGATCTTATATTGTTCCCCCCCTCTCAGTATAATCTTGTGTTATTCAACCTAGGTAGAACCATAGCATTATTATACACTTTTATATTGCCTTTCGATTATTACTAGAGGAGGATGTGATTGGGTTCGTGTCTTTAATTTTTACATTATTTCCTAGTAAATGTTATAATGGATTAAATTACTTTAGAGGCTATTTACCTAGTGTTGTTGTGTTTGTTTTACCACCCATAAATTTTTATCCTAGTGTCACTATGTTGATTTTACCACCCCACATGTTATCTTGTCTACAACACTGTAAGATCTCTATTTTCTTAGACTTCCCATATGGCGTACCGACAAAATAAAAAAATAATAATCTTCTTCATCAGGAAAATAAGTATTTTATTTGGAATATTTTATAATTTGGGTTGCTTGCATTTCATTCATTGCTACTTTTTATTGCCTATAAGAATTCCTTCTTCATAGCAATTTGATTGGCTGATGAACATGTTATAGCTTCTACAATCATAACATAGACACATCCATATTTTTGAGAGCCATTATGATCTTGAGCAAGATTTCATTTAATGACTATGATGTACTAAGCAAGGTGATGAATGGTGGTATTATGGTTAGTATGATGTTTAATTCAATTGTGGTAACCCTAGGATCTGAGAAAATAATCATTGAAATATCATGTTATTACATTACATAGTTTTGTTCATGTAAAGGTCCCTTACGTGGACTTCAAGTGATGAATGTTTAGATATAGTCCATCTACCTTATTTTTAGAGCCTTGCAATATTGAAAAGCACATTCTAAATTGTAGTAAAAGTAAATATTTTGTAAAATGCATTTCACTTGAGATATATATATATATATATATATATATATATATATATATATATATATATATATATATATATATATATATATTTTTCTCACATGAGATATATATTCTCGCATGACTATATTTTTCTTAAGAAATGTACATAAACTTTTATAGGAAGCATTTCGTGCTAGAAACATTTTCTATTAAAGTTCTTGTATATAAAATTCTATTTTATGGTTGAAGTTGGTAATTTAAAATACTGAATATTATTTTATGATTCAACACTCTAAAATTTAATAGATAAGTGGTTAAATTAATTAGAGGGTGATTCTAAAAAAGGAAAGAGAAGAGTGGTTAGATTAGTTAGAAAAGTGGTTGTTTAAATAAATTAGCATAAATTATTCTTTAAAGAGCTATTTTAAAGATGAATGATAATTAAATAGACCTCTTAAAAGAATTGGTATAGTTTAATTTGTTTTAAAACATGAATTCCATTTTTTTTTTCTAAACTTTTTTTTAAATAAAGGGGTAAAAATTTATTGATAAAAAGTCTGGATTACAGAGTACAACTGAGCTTCCAACCAGGACTCAAATAAACATCCAAACAAGCTAAAACCACTAGACTAGAATGACACCCAAAAAAGACAACAAGAATAAACCACATTAAGTCTGTACATCCTTGTGGATCAACTCCCACAGGCATTGAGAGTCCCCAGATGGGAGACTCTCCCAATTATCGATACTCCAAGGATCCAACAACTCAAAAGCCCTTTTGGCTAGGTAATCAACAACCACATTCCATTCCCTTGGAATGTGCACAAAGGATATAAATTTGAACTCTTCACTCATTCTGAGAATCTGAATGGCTACAGAGGCCAACTGCCAATTAACTTCCTCCACCCTTTTACTATTTAAAATATTAACCACAATTTTAGAGTCAGACTTGCATATAATCCTATGCCAACCAAGATAAAACCCCCTCCACAAGGCCTCAAGAATTGCAAGAGCTTCCATAAAATTGTTGGAGTGAACACCTTTATAAATGGAAAAGAAAAAATTGACACCACTAGTAGAATCTCTCCCAACACCGCCAATGCCAGCATGTCCAAGATTACCCCTGGACAATCCATCAATATTAATTTTTAAAACTCCTCTAGGGGGTGGCCTCCACCTACCATCTCTCCTAACCTTCTTGTTGAGCTGAGGAACCCTACTAGGGCTAGAAGAGTTCACACCATCCCCAAAGAGACCAAGGGCTTGATGTACCTTCTCCTCCCTAGAATCCAAAAGAGGGTCCACATCACATTTTCTATGGATGGTTTCCTGAACCATATACAAGATCCTTTGCTAGATCTATTGAACAACCAAATAACTACCCTAAAATATGCACCGGTTCTATTTGAGCCAAATTTGCCATATGATGCAAGAAGGGCCCAAATTCCAAGCCACCCAAAGGAAGGGGGCCTTGGCCAGAGGTCTTCCCAAACTACTCCAAAACTCCACCAGGGATAACACATGAAAACATGGATGGTTCTAGGCACTCCACCAATGGTGCCAAATGTCTCTGGCAAAGGAGCATTGGAAAAATAAATGAGAAGAGTCATCCTCATTCTTACTGCAAAGGACACAAAAAGAGGGACCCTAAAATCCCCTCTTCCTCACATTATCCCAAGTGAGGCATTTATTACGAGCTACCAACTAGAGAAAGAAGTTACATTTTGGCTAGGAAAATTTGTTCCACACCTTTTTCCACCAAGTGACAGGAATACTCCCATACTTTTGCTTATCAAGAACCTGATAACCATAGGCTATCGAGTAGGTTCCCTTAGGATCAGGGTTCCAAGCTAGAATATATTTACCCCTCAATGAATAACAAGGCATCCCCATAAGAATAAGAGCAAGCACCTCTATGTCCTTGGCCAGTCCTCCCTAGGGCCATTCTTGTAGATCTTTCCACTTGTACATCTCCATATTTCCAAAATACTAGATTTTTTTAAAGTCCTCCACACGAGACCAACCTACTTCCAAGAAAAAAATGCTTAGGGAATGTAACCTAGGATATTGATTCAAGATAGGAGGGTGGCCATCCCAAGAATCCTCCCAAAAAAGAGCATTTGATCCCTGATTGCAAATCCAGAACAAACCCTACTTGATTAAATTAGCTCCTCTTTTTAGAGTGTCCCAAATAATTGAACCTTTCCCAACCAAGCTGACTCTAGGGATCTCAGCCTCATAAATACCTCTCAAGTATTTACAAGATAATATTTTAGCCCAAATCTAATCTTGAGAGGTACACCATCTCCAATAAAGTTTTGTAGCCAAATCCTGCCCAAAAAGAGTTGTATGTCGCAACCCAAGGCCTCCCTCTTGCACCAACCTACATATAGAATCCCACCTAACCAAAATCCATTTATATTGATCAAGTTTTTCAGACCATAAAAACTATCTTGAAAAAGAATCCATGTCCTTGATGAAGTGAGAGGGAGCTATTTGTACAAAACATCTATAAATGGGTAAAGCTTGAACAACAAATTTTAAAAGCAACACTCTACCTGCAGTGGATAGCCATATGAAAGTCCAGTGATTCACCTTCCTTCTAAACTTATCAAGCATAGACTGCCAAGAAGATCTAGGTAGAGGATGAGATGAAATTGGAATACCAATATAAATGAAGGGGGGAGTCCCAACCTGGAATCTTAGAATGCGAGCAATCCTGGCTTGAATAAGAGGAGGGGTATTGAAGAAGAAAATAGAAGACTTGTCCTCATTAATCAACTATCTAGAAGAACCAAGATATATGTCAAGAGACTGTCTAATATTGCCAGCTTCCTTGATAGTGGCAACTCCCAACAAAGTAGTATCATCAACAAATTGAAGGTGGGAAAGAGGTGGCAAACTACTATCCCACTTCCACCCCTGAATGAGACCCTACATGACTTGAGACTTGAGCAATCTTCCCAAACCTTCCACCATAATGATAAAAAAATAAGGATATAAAGGATCTCCTTGCCTCAATCCCCTTGAGGCCTCAAACAACTCTGATGGCTCATTATTAACAAGAATAGAGAATGAGGAAGAAGAAACACAACTCATCACCCATCTAATCCATTCCTCCTCAAATCCAAAAGTAGCAAGAACTTTCTGAAGAAAGGACCATCTGACTCGATCATAGGCTTTTGCCATGTCCAACTTAATGAACATAGTTTTCTCCTTAGAAGTTTCCATTGAGTGAATAGCTTCTGTAGCAATAACAACCCCATCCAAGATTTATCGGCCAACAACAAACCCTCCTTGCTCCTCAGAGATGATTTTTCTCAACCATATCTTCAGCCTCTCAGCAATAATTTTTGTGATGATCTTATACACAACATTGCAGAGAGCAATAGGCTTGAACATATCCAAGGAATTTTCTCCCTCTTTTTTGGGTATAAGCACCACAAAGGTAGCATTTAGGGCCCTTAGCATCTATTTGTTCTTTTGGGACTCATGGACCACCTCCAAAAGATCAAATTTGATTAAATTCAAAAACTCTTGATAAAACTCAATCGGGAATCCATATGGGCCTAGGGATTTTCCTTTTTTCATCTTGAATACAACATTTTCCAACTCCTCAAGGGAAATTGGACCCATCAAGTGCTCATTCATCTCTCTAGAAACAATCATTGGAATACAATTTAGAATAAGCTTTTCATTCTCATCATCTGATATGGAGTCCTCCTTGAAGAGAGAGGAAAAATACCTCTTAGTCTCTTCTAAAATATCCCTGAAAGAAGAGAGTAGGGCACCCTGAGAATTCACAAGAGAGGTAATAAAGTTACCATTATGGTGAGCCTTAACTAAGTTATAAAATAAGGTTGTGTTCCTATCCCCTTCCTGAAGCCAATCTACTCGAGCTTTTTGTTTCCAAAAAATTTCTTCCCTCAGTTCCCATTCAGTAAGGTCTTTCATAGCCTCAGATTCCTCAACAAGAAGCTCCTTCATGAATCCCTAATCTCTAATATTCCTTGAAGCTTCTTCCATCCTCCTAAGAGTTGCTAGCTTAGCCAAGGAAATTTTTCCAAAATTTAGTCTATTCCATCTCTTCAATTTATGTTTCACTGAAGAACACAAGCTTATACTAAGAGGGGGGTGAACAATATAAGACCACTTTTAACTTTATCTATCAATACAACTTTCAAACCATTAACATGCAGAATAAAGATAGCAATAATAACAATAGTAAAACAATGCACAAAATGCAATCCACAAAGAGACACAACAATTTACGTGGTTCACCCAAGGTGGGCTACTCCACGGATAAAACTTTTCTTCTAAAAGTTGTATCAAAGTCCTCTGGGAATCCTTCCCGATTACAATGTTTATGAGCCTCGGCTCAAAGGAGACACCTTCCCCTAATTCTTCTTTGGTTGGTAATCCTCTAGAATACCTCTACCTCCTCTGCCCTTATCAAATGGAATTCTGTCCACATAAGACACCTATCTTCCATTCTCTAGTTGGAGATTTCTGTCCTCAATTCTGTCACAACAAAGCTGGTCCTCTTCTCTGCACCAAACACAGTCCTTCGGTCTGGCACAAATATGTCCTCTTCCTCTTTTCTTTTCTTGTTCTACTTGGTCGAAACCAACTTTTCACAGTCTGTGCAAACATAGCAGCACTTGATCAAATTATTCTCTTCTGCAAAAAAAACTCAGTAGCACATTCTTCACGCATATAGCAGCATAGTCTTCGCATAAATAGTAGCACTATCTTCGCATGAATAGTAGCACAGTCTTCGCATGAACTATGCACTAGATCTTGCATAGCAACCTCGTCTTCCACACTTAGACTATTCGATGAAATGCACTCTTAGGCTTCTACTTATGCACTTCTACGATCGACCTCATTCTTCGCACTCTCTCTGCAAATGCCACTCTTCGAACGCACACTTAATCGATACCCAAACTATTCAAACATCCCTCCCTTTATAGAGTAATATCCATGGTCATTACATCCAAACTTAGTCGGCTGTTATACTTCCACCACGTCGGCTACAAAACCCTATGCTGCATCGGCCTAGATTTTAACTTTGTCGGCTCAAATTTAACTCTGTCCTCAACCGCCTCCTTGTAGCTTCTGGCATGAAACTTCAACATGTCATGATATCGCGACACCTTTGCCTATCGTACACCTTCTATAGCTTGCTGTAGCGATATCATGATGCTTTTGCTTTTGTATGCTTCCTTTGCTCTTCTATCGTGAAATCACGACACTTTTGCCTTTTGCTGATGTCATCTCACTTTTGTCGTGAAATCGTGATGCTTTAGACTTCAAAGCCTTCTTCTCTGCTTCTTGCGAAATCGCGACACCTTTGCCTCTTGCTGACATCATCTACAACTCTGTCATGAAATCGTGACGCTTTAGACTCCAAAGCCTTCTTCTTAGCTTCTATCGCGAAATCGTGACACATTTGCCATTTGTTGATGTCATCTACAAATTTGTTGCAAAATCATGACACTTCTTGCTTCTTCAACCTTTTCTCGGTTTGCACTAGCAAAAATGGAACATGTCGCGAAATCGTGACACTTTCACTGCCTTAAGCTCTTTTCTACCAACTGCTCATGAAACTGGAGCATGTCACAAAATCACGATGCTTTTGCCTTAAGCTCTAAGCTCTTCGCCAACTGATCGTGAAACTAGAACATGTCACGAAATCGTGACACTTTCTGCATCCGTACAACTTCTTTGAAACATGTCACGAAATCGCGACACTTCTTGCAACTCAACACTGCCAAACCAACTTGTCATGAAATTGCGACACTTCCTGCAACTCAATGCCAACTCAACTTGTCGCGAAATCGTGACACTTCCTGCAACTCAACTCTCCCAACTCAAACATGTCACGAAATCGTGACACTTTCTGCCTAACTCTCTCTGCCAACTCAACATGTCGCGAAATCGTGACACTTTTGCCAACTCAACGCTCGTCTCCTCAAACATGTCACAAAATCATGACAGTTTTGCTAGAACTTTCTCTCTCCTAAAACATGTCGCGAAATCGTGATAGTTTTTCAAGTAGCCTGCAAACTTTTTCTAACTTATCTTTTTCTAGATCTTTTGCAACTGGGCTACTCTGATTTTCTTGGAGACTTACTGACCAATTGAAACCTTCATCAAAACACATACTTAGACATAAAAACAAATTTCTCCAAGAACTCCTTGACATCAAAGACAAAAACTACCAAGAGCTCCTTGACATCAATGACAACAACTAAACTTAGGCAAAGGCAATGTACTCAAGGTACCCAAAATTGCCAACAATCTCCCCCTTTGTCATTGATGGCAAGCCTTACTAAAAACACATCTTCAAGAGCCAAAACTGAAATCAATCTCTTTGAAGTTTTGCTCCCCCGACTTGAAGCTTTCCTCTTCACTTGAAGCTCTCCCCCTTACTCATATCTCTCCCCCTTCTCCCCCTTTGTCATCAATGGCAAAGGGTCACCTTTGGGGCTTGGGACTAAGAATGAGCCTCTTAGCTTAGTCCCTCCCCCACCTCCTATTGAGGTGATTTAAAACAGAGTTGGGAGTGAAACTCCCATTAGACACTCATCATCATCAGTGTCTACAATTTCTTTGCCGGGCCTTTTCTTGAGCTCTTTGTTAATGTTTTTGTTCTTGGCACTTTTCTTGTTCTTGTTCTCATCTCTTTTCTTGTCCACACCTTGATCCTTGGACCTGTTTATACCATTGTTTTTGTTCCTGTACCTTGGAAGATCAGCTCTGCACTTTCTGGCTAAGTGACCTGTATTGTTGCACTTGTAACAAACAACATTATTTCTTTCAGGCATAGCTGTTCTTTGAATCCGCCTATTCTGACTAACCCGGTTCCTATTATTTGAATTGCAAAAAATTGCCTTGTGCCCGAACTAATTACAAGAGTAGCAATACCCTTGAAATAAATTATGACTTCTAAAATTATTGTTAACCTTCTTCATTTGAGACATGCAATGTGCAGCCATGTGTCCAAACCTATAACACGCAAAACATCTACCAAAAAATATTCTTTTAATCGATCTCTTGGGTCCCGAGAACTTGTGTTTCACATTCAGAAATCTTTTTTCTATTTCTGCGCATTCATCACTCACAGACTCATGATCTGAAGTACTTTCTTCATCAGAACTTTCTTCTTTTTGAAATCTCTTGCTAGATTCCCCAACCTGTTTCTTGTGCGGCTCAACAAAATCGAGACCTGTTTTATCTGTTGGATTTCTTTGATTTTTGATGAGAGACTTAACCTTCTTGGAGCTATCCTAAAATATGTAGAGTTTATCCTTGTAATATTTATTTTCTTCTTTCAAAGAAACCATTTTCTGCTCTAACTCATTATACTCAAGAATCTTAGACTCTAACTCATCCTTGAGTTCCTGTGTTTTGGCTATAGAGAAGTCAAGACTTTCTATAAGATCGTCTCTCTCCATACAACATTCATCTAACTTAACCTTGAGTCTATCATTCTTCTTTCTTTCTTTTTCTAAAATACTGAGAGCATTATTGAGTTCACATTCAAGATTCTCTATTTGATTGCACTTTGAATTATCAAGACCTTTTTCTAATTTCTTATTACTAGATGTGCTACCCTTTTCAAAAACCATACATGCATCTTCCTTATCATTTTTTGAAGCATCCTCATACATACTAGCAATCAATTCATTATTTGTGCAATCATCCTCAAGGTGCCCAAAATTTCCACATCTAAAGCATTTCATGACCGTGAATTTATGTTTCGGTTCTTCTTCTTTTTTTGAAATGAACAGCATCTCATTTTCATTATCATTGGAAGAGCTTTCACTATCACTGCTAGAACACTTACTTACTTTGTCCAAATAGAAGCTCTTCTTGTTCTTGTGTGAATACCTCTTTCCTTGATTGTTGTGTTCATCTTTGTTCTTTTCTGTAATACCTGTGCTTTTCAGAATCCTTGCTCTTGACATCTTGTATATCTTCATCACTTTCATCTTTGGAAATAGTACAATCAGTAGCATAATGACCATACTTTCCATAGTTGAAACATCTTATATTTTTCTTGCTTTTGTGCTTTCTAGAGAATTTGCCTTTCTTGCTGTAATATGCTTCTTCCTCACTAGAAGACTCATCACTCTCTTGAATCTGTTTGCCTTTTGATTTCTTGGTAGCTTTGAAAGCTGCCTCTTTCTTTATATCAATATTCACTTGAGTTCTCAGCTCAAAAGCTGCAAGAATACTATGGAGCTCATCCTTTTTCAACTTATCTAAATCTTTGGCTTCCTCAATAGCAGAAATATTTTCACTAAATCTATTAGGAAGAGATCTTAAAATTTTATCACACACATCATTTTCAGCAAGTTCAAGACCTAAGTCTTTCATGGAGTTCACAATCTCATCCATCCGAAGCATGTAGTCACTAATATTTTCATCATCATTCATCTTGAGTTGTTCAAACATACCTTTAAAATGTCTCAATTTGGCCTTTCGGACATTTGCATCACTTGTATGAACAACCTGCAATTGTTTCCACATTTCACTAGCTATCTTGTAGTGAATAACTTTGGTAAGATCAACCTTCTGTAAACCTTTCAGGATTGCATTCATGGCTTTTGAGTTGTTGTGATGTAGGAGCCTATCTTCTTTAGTATAAGGACCATTTGCAGGAATGGTGTACCCATATTCAATAACTTCCCATACCTCATTACCAAGAGCCATTAGATAGACTTTCATTCTTGCACTCCACAGACCGAAATCTGATCCATCAAGAATAGGTGCTGCATTGCCACCTGAGAAATCCATTGTGTTCTTAACTAGTTCTTCCTTTCGATTGTAAAACCTTTGAAGGAACCCGCTCTGATACCAATTGAAGAACACAAGCTTATACTAAGAGGGGGGTGAACAGTATAAGACCACTTTTAACTTTATCTATCAATATAGCTTTCAAACCATTAACATGTAGAATAAAGATAGTAGTAATAACAACAATAAAACAATGCACAAAATGCAATCCACAAAGAGACACAACAATTTACGTGGTTCACCCAAGGTGGGCTACTCCACGGATAAAACTTTTCTTCTAAAAGTTGTATCAAAGTCCTCTGGGAATCCTTCCCGATTACAATGTTTATGAGCCTCAGCTCAAAGGAGACACCTTCCCCTAATTCTGCTTTGGCTGGTGATCCTCTAGAAGACCTCTACCTCCTCTGCCCTTAGCAAGTGGAATTCTGTCCATAGAAGACACCTGTCTTCCCTGCTCTGGTTGGAGATCTCTGTCCTCAATTCTATCATAGCAAAGTTGGTCCTCTTCTCTGCACCAAACACAGTCCTTCGATCTGGCACAAATCTGTCCTCTTCCTATTTTCTTTTTTGTTATAGATTCTACTTGGTTGAAACCAATATTTTACTATCTGCACAAATACAACATCACTTGATCAAATTATACTCTTCTGCAAAAAAAACTCAATAGCACATTCTTCGTGCATACAGCAGCATAGTCTGCATAAACAACAGCACTATCTTCGCATGAATAGTAGCACAGTCTTCGCATGAATAGCAACACAGTCTTCGCATGAACAACAGCACAATCTTCGCACACTTAGACGATTCAATGAAATGCACTCTTATACTGCTTCAACTTATGCACTTCTACGTTCGATGATTGCTCCCCGCACTCTCTGTGCAATTGCCACTCTTCGAACGCACACTTTATCGATGCACAAAACTATTCAAACATCCCTCCTTTTATAGTCAGTAATATCCATGGTCATTACCTCCAAACTTAGTCGGTTGTTATACCCTTCCATTGCGTCGGCTGCAAAACCCTGTGCTGCGTCGGCCCAGATTTTAACTTTGTCGGCTCAAAGTTAACTTTGTCCTCAATTGCCTCCCTATAGCTTCTGGCGCGAAACTTCAACATGTCATGATATCGTGACACCTTTGCCTATCGTACACCTTCTATAGCTTGTTGTAGCGATATCATGATGCTTTTGCTTTTGTCTGCTTCCTTTGCTCTTCTGTCATGAAATCATGACACTTTTGCCTTTCGCTGACGTCATCTCACTTCTGTCATGAAATCGTGACGCTTTAGACTTCAAAGCCTTCTTCTCTGCTTCTATCATGAAATCGTGACACCTTTGCCTCTTGCTAACGTCATCAACAACTCTGTCTCGAAATCGTGACGCTTTAGACTCCAAATCCTTCTTCTCCCTTTCGGTGAAATCGCGACACCTTTGCCTCTTGTTGACGTCATCTGCAACTTTGTCGCGAAATCGTGACACTTCTTGCTTCTTCAACCTTTTCTCGGTTTGCACTAGCGAAAATGGAACATGTCACGAAATCGTGACGCTTTCGTTGCCTTAAGCTCTTTTTTGCCAACTGCTCGCGAAATTGGAACATGTCACGAAATCGTGACGCTTTTCTGCCTTAAGCTCTTTTCTGCCAACTCAACCTGTCATGAAATCATGACACTTTTTGCATCCGTACAACTTCTTTGAAACATGTCATGAAATCGTGACTCTTCCTTCAACTCAACACTGCCAAATCAACTTGTCGCGAAATCATGACACTTCCTACAACTCAACACTGCCAACTCAAATTGTTGCGAAATCGTGACACTTTTGCCTACAACTCAGCTCTGCCAACTCAACTTGTCGTGAAATCACGACACTTTTCTTGCAACTCTCTCTCCCAACTCAACATGTCACGAAATCATGACACTTTTGCCAACTCAACTTTCGCCTCCTCAAACATGTCGCGAAATCGTGATAGTTTTTCCTAAACTTTCTCTCTCCTAAAACATGTCACGAAATCGTGACAGTTTTTCTAGCTGCTTGCAAACTTTTTCTAACTAATCTTTTTCTGGATCTTTTGCAAGCTGGGCTACTCGATTTTCTTGGAGACTTCATCGACCAGCTGAAACCTTCATCAAAACACATACTTAGACATAAAAACAAATTGCTCCAAGAACTCCTTGACATCAAAGACAACAACTACCAAGAGCTCCTTGACATCAATGACAACAACTAAACTTAGGCAAAGGCAATGTACTCAAGGTACCCAAAATTGCCAACATTCTTCATTTTAGTCTTTTAAAAAAAAGAATACATTGATGCCATAAGGAGAGGTTTGCGGTGTGGTCCACCCCCCCCGCATGAAATCCTAGAATCTTAGGATCACAAAGCCACATAAGTTGAAACTTAAAGGAGGGATTATTTTTTAGCCTTAACTCCAAAGTAGAGAGTTTGATAGGCCAATGATCAGATCCCCTACCCTCCAGAATCATAGAACTAGCACCTCTATTATTACCCATCCAATAACTGGATATCAAAAACCTATCCAGTCTCTCTGATATGGAAGCTTCCCCACACCTTCTATTGTGCCAAGTAAAGATCCCATTATCTGGCTTGATGTCAACCAAGTTTAGGGCCTGGATATGAGCATTGAAGACAAAAGAAAAAGGCTTGAGATGGTCCACCCCACCATGTTTCTCCTCTAGACAAGTGATAGAGTTGAAGTCTCCAACCAAAATCCATGGGTACAGGGGAACCAAACTTCTCACAAAGCAAATGTGCTCCCACAAATTCACTTTACCATTGTAATCAATAGGAGCATACACATTTTTAAGTAGGATGGTTTCACCAGATTCATTATCATACCCGACCATTGAAATAGACCATCTGCTGGAAATCCAAGTAAGAGGGGATATCTTAACCGGATCCCATAAACAAGCGATACCACCAACATATCCACATGCACCAATACACTAGTATTACCCCCTTCTCCACAACTTGGGAGCAATATTGAACATACTATCAATAGCCAATTTAGTCTCCTAAATAAACACCACATCCGGAGAATGCACATGAACCAAATCATGAACAACTTTTTGTCTGGGGATGCTATTCAACCCCCTTACATTCCATGAGAGGATAATAATTTTTGGGGGTTATAAAAATGGGAGTCCAATGTTCTCACCAAGCCTGAATCCACCAAAGTCTCCCCCATTAACTTAATTTTATCCTGGTCCTTCTTCTGACCCACCTTCATATTCTTATCCGAAAAACTTTTTTTAATTATTTTTTGCTGCAATCCCAACACCGTAGGAGTTTTGTAGTCCAAGGATGACTACATCAGTGCCTGAGTAGGAGAGGGCATAACTAAATCTGTACCACTTTCTAAAATAGTTTCCCTTATAGGGATAGACCCAACCATGTCCCCTATACTCATATCCAAAGCCCTTTGTTCTTCATTTAAACCCCCTAGATTTGATTCCTTAAGTTCCCCCTCAAGAAGAGACATCTGATTCGACCTTGTTATATTTGCATCAGGTAGTGACGTTTTAGGTATCTCCATGCACTGATCAAGATCATCTAATATTTCAAAATGGTTGAGTAGAGCATCTGGTTGGCTATCCTTAAGGTCTTTGTTTGCCCTTCGTCCTTTGTTTTGGGCTTTTACCGAAACAAAACCTTCCTTATCCCATTCCCCTTCCTTTATCGGGGCTTTTCATTTATCCAAACTTTGTCCAAACTGAGAGGGCCTAGGATTTGAAGCCACAAGTGGGACAAAATTAGGGCATTTTCTTTGTAGGTGGCCATATTCATGGTAAATTCGACAACAAAATGGAAGAGCTTCATAGTCAAGTTTTTGAACCCATGTAGTTGATCCAAATTGTATTTCAATAGAATCTAGAATAGGATTATTTAAGTCAATTTCAACACAAATATGAGCAACATAGATTACCTTTTTATCCATTGTATGTTGTGATGGTCCAACCAGCTTCCCAAGTAGAAGGGCAATATTATGCAAGATATCAGTTCTCCAAAATTCCAATGGGAGCCATGGAAGCCGCACCCATACTGGAACCCGCGACGATCGCTCCTCTGATGGGTTGAAACTGTACTACTCCAAATTTTTTGCATCCTTACCTTCAAGCTATAGGATTCGTGCCCAGAAGGGGGATATGAGAAGGATGGGACAATACCTCAGACTGAAAGGCCCTTTGAAGGTCACGCCTCTTGGGGGAGGGGTATAAAGGTGAATTTTTGACGTATGGTGGGGTTCACTAGGAACATTTGAGTGGCAGTTTCCATGCCTATGTTGAGAATGGGTTTGATGTGTTAATTTTTATATTCAATCATTCAATTCCTAGGTTTGGCCAAGATGAATCTAAGCTATTCTATATGCCAATGCTGATTTATATGGATAAAAAAAGCATGAATAAGTGCTAAACATAGAAAGTGTGCTAAATAAGATAGAATGTACCTGATTTCGGATGTCTGATGAAGATTCTAAGGTTTGTAGAAGTCCAGATCATCTCAAATATTACATAATCATTTACAATTGCATAGAATCATCTCAGATCATAGTCGATCATATGAGATCAGACGAGATCATCGTCGACCTAACGAATTCATCAGACGAATTCGTCAGAAACCTGCAATCACAAAAATAGATACCAAAGACCAAAAATACAATTGCAAAAGCAAGGGAAAATGATAGAAATAATAGTAAAATTGCCTAAATGATAAATCCAGATAAAAATTAAAGGAAATGCATTAATTTAATAATTTATTTTAACTTTATCATGCATCTATGCTAAATGAGGTGAACTCCAGAATGCAGAAATAGAATAAACTAAGTTAATGCATAAGGAAATGAAGAGAGAAGATAAAAAAATGCAAAGTCTGGGCTCTGATTGCCCCTAATCTGGACTACAGTCGAGATCACATCCAATCATACGAGATCATCACTGATCTACGATAGGATCGTCCGAAATCATCTGAAATCACCAGCGGCGATCCGAGCTTGCTTCAGCTAAAAAATAGTAAAATTCCTGCAAGAAAAACTTGAAATACATAATGCATACAATGGTGCGAAGGTGTTCCAATGCACGAAAAGCTAAAGTTACAGGGAAAATCAGCCAAGGGGAAGTCAAGAAAAATCTTAAGTTTATATAGGATTTAGGGAGAGGTTAGGAGGTTGGAGATCACCCCAATTTGGGAGATCTCCAACGGGGAAGACTCTAACCGCGCAGACACACTTTCTGCCCAAGTTAGAGAAGCTGTTGAAATATAAACTAATTATGAAAATTTGGTTTTGGGATGAAATCGTCTGGACGTTCTGTTCCAGATGAATTCGTTATATCTAGGATGATTTCGTCTGATCGTCTATGATATCTTCCAACGGTCAAAAAAAATTCTAAAAATGGTGCAAAAAATGAGGGGGGCGGGTAACGAGCGGTTAACGGGCGGTTTTGAGGTTAAAATTCAAATTTTTATCTTTTTACTAAGGGTTTAATTGCACCAATTTTAGGGTACTACATTTTGCCCCCTCTTTAGCAAATTTTTTGAAAAAAATGTGTTAAA
Organism: Wollemia nobilis; assembly: GCA_028583015.1. Taxonomy (NCBI): domain Eukaryota; kingdom Viridiplantae; phylum Streptophyta; class Pinopsida; order Araucariales; family Araucariaceae; genus Wollemia; species Wollemia nobilis. The sequence continues at coordinate 1,604,505 of JAQPPZ010016363.1, read as the reverse complement.
GACGAGTTCTTCTCGTTTTATGAGAAAGCAAAAATTTACTCAATTTTTTAGATGACGATTCTAGGTCGAATCGTACGACTGCTTGCTATGGTGCCCCTCCGTGTTTTTACCCAAATCGAACATTTGAGGTAAAGGCGCAGAAAAGCAAAATTAAAAATGTTGTTTTAAAAATAAAATTAAGAAAATATAGGGTAAAACCCTAATTCATTTTTACTGTTCATTTTCACTATTTTACGAGCTCTGCAGACAAAAAGGTCGAAACCATGCACAAATCGACAGAGGTCTGGCGCGGGCTATGGATAAGGATCGAAACTTAGTGAATTATGTTTTTAATTGGATTTGTGTAATTTTTGAATTAAATTTTGACTATTTTGGGGCATCGTGGCCATTTTTAGGCCGTCAACAATGTCGGGACGAAATCATCCCAATTTCATCAAAATTGCCCCTAGATCACCTATTTCGTCTAAGGTGAAATCAGTGAAATAAGGGTGATCTCGTCCAAAAAGGGACGATCCCCAAATTTAGATGATTTCGTCCTGATAAGGATGAAATGACTAAATTTAGGACGATATCATCCAATAATGGACGATATCATCATTTTTATGAAATTAAGCTTGTTTGAATTGCATTTAATTGATTTTAATAATTGTTTTATTAATGAATTTTGTTGTTTTATTGTTTATTTTGCAGAGGGGATTACTAAAGAGTCAAGAATAGAAATACGAGGGGTGAGGGATGATGTGGCCATGCTCAATCAGGCGAAGCGAGATCGACTGGAATAGGTTGGACTACAGCATGTGGCAGAGATGCCACAAATACCGACAGACATGGGGCTACTAACAACCCTAGCAGAGAGATGGTATCCAGGATTGTCTTGATTTCGGTTATCGACAGGGGATATGGATCCCACTTTGGAGGATGTATGGAGGATCTTGAGGATCCCCATACAGGGACGACTGATGACTCCTACGGCCAATCAGGGCTAGGCTATGATGAGGCTATACGGAGACTCGAGCTTTGTCCTAAAGAAGGGCGAAGTGAACATCGAGTCTCTAAGGCAGATGCCTAGGGCATCTAGGTTGACTTAAGTTTTTGTAGGGGTAGTGGGTGGCCTACTGTTGTGCCACCAGAGCAGGTGCAGATTACCATGGCTCCTTTCAGATGTGGTCTACGACATGAGAGACAACGGGTAAAAATTTGCATGGGGCAAATTTATACTGTATCAGCTGTATAGGATCCTACATGGGGTCGTATACAAGGGAGGCCAATGTTTGTTTTTGACATCGCTACTAAAGGTATGGTGCTAGGATCACATCATGGTGCGAAGGTCGATAGGACTCCCACTGATAGGGGTTGACCGGGAGAGACCTCGGGTTTTCTATTGGTGGCTCCAAAGAGGGTCACAGTGGTAGATAGATCTACCGATGTCATGGAGGTTACTAGATGACCTCATCCCTGACCAAATCACCTGGAGGCCGTGGAGAGAGCATCCAAGGTGGGGAGAGGACGGGTAGGAGTTGGGTCACATCAGGTGAGTCTACTGGCTGAGGATGGAGTGAGATAGATAGAGCTCCACCGCTACGACCGAGTTTTGTGACAGTTCGGTCTACAACAGAGGATCCCATCTCTCAGGGACTATGAGTACTCTTGGACTATCCAAGATAATACCACACTAAATGGGGCTCCGGATATGCAACGATTTTGGAGCCAGGACGCGGATGATGCCCCCATCCAGCTAGTGGATGGGGATGACGCTGGGGTCATTGATGGATACAATGCCTGGTACACAGGCATCTGCCCTCCTCAGATGATGAGGGCATAGGGTCCGATGCACATGGTTGTGCGACAAATGGGGAGGCAGTGCCAGGCTACCATTAAGGCAACACAGGGTCATGGAGGGAGAGAGCAGCGATGGTCTCTGTAGGAGAGACGCCAGAGGATGCCATAGGCTCTACAGAGATCACAATAGATAGGGAGGAGGAAGGAGGTATTCCCTTCTTAGTAGGGGGAGATGCCACCATCACCTGATAAGGGCAAGGGTGTCGAGGTGGGGGAGAGTAGCAAGATGGCAGATCTATGGGCTGAGGTTACCCACCTCTGGGCTCAAGTGCAGACACTGCAGTATGAGGCTACACGGCTCAAGGCACGAAGCAGAGGGGTGAGCACTCAGGATCTGGCACAGGCTATTGCTTAGACCATGTTCTACCAAGGGCTATATTACCATATGGTTCCAGTGGAGCATAGGGTACCACTGTCGGCCCCCATTGCAGAGCCAGTCATGATGGGGTCATCAAGGACATCATCATGATCGATGTCCAAGATGCGTGACACCACACAAACTATGATGGGGCCACCTCCTCCACCTCAGGGTGGGAGAGGAGATGAGGCTAAGAGCTCGAGGGCTTCTCGAGGCTAGCCGCTCACTGCATAGAGATTGTATATATTATTATTATTATTTTTTGAGAGGATTGAGTATGCCAAGGTATTGATTGTGGCATACCAGTCCAGTTTTGATATGATGTACATAATTTGTTGATATATATATATGGTCTTTTTGATGATATGACTTGTGTATATGTTGTATGATGCTTTAATGTTTTAATCGTTTGGTTGTTGATTGATGATTCATGTAATTATGTCGTTTGGAAATATTATAATTTTATGTCATGCTATAAAATTTAAATGAAATAATCTAATGTAAACAAATTGGTTGTGTATGGTGTAATTTGATGAAAAATAAAAAGGGACTTCTAAAAATAATTTCAAAGGACATTGTCATTGTTATATGACCATTTCATGGAGTCACCGCTCTCTAGGTCGTCAACTTAATCCCAGTGTAGAAATATTATTAAAAGTAAAAGAGTGCTTAAGAGACTGTCTTAAGGCTTTGTGTTGTGATGATGAAAAATGATGATGGTGATGATTTGTTTTCAGATTTTTATAAAAAATTATGCATGAAATATATTTAAAAAATGATTTTTGCTAGGCATAAATTCCTAAGTGTGATAAATTTTTTGAATAATTCCCTAGGAATTATACCATCATTGCAAAATTGAATGTTGACATAATGAAATGAAATAGAAATATTGTGCATTTTTTTTTTTAAAGCATAATTGTGTAACATAATGATTTAAGTCATATGTTTTTATGATTTTTAATAAATGGAAAACAAAATTAGAACAATGGTTTGCGCTAGGCATAGAATTTTAGGTATAGACTTATACCATCATCGCGACATCCAAAGAGGAAATTGATATTTTAGTTTTATTGCATGATTGATTTTTGATTTTTAAAATAAACAAAATATAAGATAAGGACTTGCGCTAGGCATAAAATTCTAGTTTAGGTTTTGGAACTATACCATCGTTGCGGAATTCGAATATATAAAGAAATGTGACTTTATTGCATATTTTGAAAGAAGTTTTGGATTTTTGAAAAAAACATGTATGTAATTGTTTTTATACTAAACAGATGTTCTTTTAAATAAGAAGATGAAATTATTCCAAAAGATTTACATAAATATTTTAAATTATCTCAAAGACAAAATATAGATTTATAAGGAACCCCATGTGCAGATGTGAGTTCATTTCCAATCTTGATCTATAATAATGATACAAAAATCTCTCAAATACAAATGTGTGTGCAATTGTATTGTTCAAATTTTGAGCAAGATAATTTGATATAAGTAATTTGAATTAACCAAATAAGTGTTCATTGACCATGATTTATATGCATGTAATCGTACCATACTACTATGTAAGGTGGGTCATCAAGAGCTAGCTAATCCATAAGCCGACATAGGTCTGTACAAAATATGGTCTCTAATGTAACAAAAATATCACCATGCTAGGAATTACCCAAGGCCAAGCGGGTTGGGCACAAACCGCCTGTTATGGGGCTTACCTCATAGTTTTCGAATAATTGAAAATTCCAGGGATTCAAGCTCATTCACCCTTCTTTTATTTTCAAAGGGTATGGAAAAGGGATTTTATTGCTATTTGATTTTTCTTTTCTCTTTCTCTTCTTTTTTTGCTTGATACTGAGATAATACTAAAATATTGCTGAGATGGTACAAAATGATATTTTTATTTTTCTCATGATTTTTCTTGATTTTCTTTTTCTTCCTATACTAGGGATACTTGCTCGGATTGGTTGTAGAGCAAGGGATTTTTATTTTTGGCAGGGGTGAGCTTGTCATTTTGTCAATTCTCAAATATTCTAGACCATGTGCATGATAGGATAGTAGGGGAAACTTTTCGCACAAGAAACCATTTCTACTATGTAGCATCATATCGAATTTGCAATGATATCATTTTAATGTGAAAAGATATGTTTGGTTCAAGTAAATAACAAGATCAGTTATCTATGCTCAAAACTTTATTTAATTCAACTGTGGACTTTGATATAAGAGAGATTATAATCATACCAAATAAAATCAAGAGATTTATTCATGTGAGTGTGAAAGTGAGGGATTCCAAATAAATGCTAATTTATCCAAAATAATTGAAAATATAACTACAATACTTCAAGAACTAACAGGTGTGAAAATAAAAGAGGTTTTTGAAGATTTTGATGATTTTGATTTGTTTATATTTTGATTTTAATTTATGACTTGAAAGAATAAATACTATTACTATTTTTAAAAATCTTTATATGGATGACTAAAATGAAACAATATGCAAAAAAATAATATATATAATGATGAAATGACTAGATGTTATGCATAATAGCATTTGAGATGCATAATGTTCATAGGTTCTTTAAGATATTTACCATCTAAGGTAGCTAATATGTATGCTCCCGAGCCAAATTTAGTAGTGATGATATATGGCCCAAACTAGTTAGGTTCAAATTTACCTTTAAGATATTTAGTTGCATTAGTATTTTTTTTATTTTCTTTTAAGACAAGGTCATTGATCTCAAAGGATCGATGATGAAATTTCTTGAGGTATGCTATTTTAAGCTTGTTTTGGTAGGCATGAAGATGTTCCAAAGCATTGATGTGCTTCTCATCTAGGAGTTCTAGCTGACTAAGTTTGCCAACACGATATTCATCTCCTACTTTAGTTTCTTGAAGTAGTAGAGCCAAATAAGGAAATTCTAATTCAAAGGGAAAAAAAGCTTCAGCACCATAAACAAAAACAAAAGGTGAAGTGCCCGTGGGAGTGCAAACGCTAGTTAGATAAGCCCACAAAGCAGGATATAATTGGATGTGCCAATCTCGGGTAGATTTGTTGACCAGTATTTTAAGGATTTTTATTAATGTTTTATTAGATGCTTCTGCTTGGCCATTACCCTGAGGATAATAGGGGAGTGGACCAACGATGTTGAATTTTATATTTTTGACATAATTTCTTGACATATTTATTTTTGAAACAAGTTCCATTATCTGAGATGAGATTCATGGGAATTCTGAACCTACAAATAATTTGATTAAAAATAAATTTGGAAACTTGGGTTCCCATGCAAGAAGCTAAGGGCATAGCTTCAACCCACTTCGTGAAATACTCAATGGCGGTTATGATGAATTTGTGTCCATCAGATGACACAGGGTTGATTTTTCCAATGATGTCTAAGCCCCATTCTAAAAAGGTCCAAGGAGATGAAATAACCTGTAGTTCTTGTGCAGGCGCATGGACAAGGTCAGCATGTTTCTGGCACTTGTCGCAATGGAGCATATAATCATGTGCATCATTTTCCATGGTAGGCCAAAAATATCCTATCCTAATGAGTTTCTTAGCAATGGCGCTACCACTAAAATGTCCCCCACAAGATCCATCGTGGGCTTCACTCAAAGCTGATCTAGATTCTTCTAGATTCAAACATCTTAGTAGGATACCTTTGAAAGATCTCTTATATAACGTATTTCCAATTATTACAAAGCGACTTGCTTGTCTACGCAATAACCGACACTGGTTTATGTTAAGACCTTAAGGGAAGGTCCCATTTTGAAGAAAATTGAATATATCAGTGTACCAAAGTTTAGGAGTAGTTTCGTTGATTAAAAACACATCCAAAGGTTCTAAGCATGATTTATTTGAATCGGATTCCTAGAGTCGACGAATAATGATGGTAGCATATTCATCATCTAACTCCAAAGGTAAAAGAGATGCAGCTGCAACCATAGCGTTAGTTGCATGATTGCTAGTTCTAGAAATAGCTTCCAAGGTAACTTGATCAAATACAGATATTAATTGTAAGAAATATGCTTTATATGGGTGTAATTTATCATCTCTAGTCTGATAAAAATCATTGATTTGATTTATGACAAGTTGAGAATCATCAAAAACCAATAGATTTTTAATTTTTAGTGCCAAGGCAGCTCGTAATCCAAGGATTAGAGCCTCATATTTAGTAGTGTTATTAGTACAAGCAAACATTAATTTAAAGGACAAAGGTATAAGATGTTTCTATGGAGATATTAAAATAATACCTACACCAGCCCCACTCATGCATCGGGCTCCGTCAAAGTATAGGGACCATTGCTGTGAATGATCTGCCTCTAGTATAAAGCATTCATCAAGAAACTCAATGATGAGGGGATGGGTAGACTCTAAGGGTGCAACAACTAATTTATCTGCTATGATTTGACCCTTAATAGACTTCTATTTGATAAACGTGAGTTCAAACTCGCTTAGCGCAAGAACCCACTTTGTTGTACGACCAGATAAGTACGATCGACTCATGAGATATCGCAAAGGATCGGGTTTAGCAATAACATAGATCTTTTGACTGAGCATATAATGATGTAATTTTTGTGTAGAAAATACGACTGCTAGACATAGTTTCTCTAATGTTGTGTAGCAGGTTTCATAATTGATTAAGGTTCGACTAATGTAATAATTAGCATGCTCTCTTTTCTCATCATCAAGTTGAGCTAACATAGCTCCTAAGGCAAAATCTAAAGCAGAAATATACAAGATAAATGGGCGATTAGGTCTAGGTGGTGAAAGCACAGGTGGGTTAAGGAGATATTGTTTGAGGAGTTCAAATGCTTCCTGACATTCGTCATCCCAATGGAAAAATAAATCCTTCTTAAGAAGCTTAAGAAAGGGTCTGGTTTTATCTGCCAACTTATCGATGAAGCGACGGATAGCTTGAAGCTTACCTTGTAATCTTCGTAAATCAGATATATTTTTGGGTGTGGGCATATCAGTGATAGTCATGATCTTGAGAGGGTCAATTTCAATGCCACGTAAAGAAACTATAACCCCCAATAATTTATTGAACTTAACTCCAAATATACATTTGGCTGGATTCAGTCAGATAAGATATTCCCTTAACCGATCAAATACTTTTCTCAAGTCATCTAAATGATCATTTTCTTTGATGGAACGAGCTATAATATCATCTACATAATCATTTAGAATATCATGCATCATATCATGAAAGATATAATTCATGTCTCGTTGATATGTTGCACCTGCATTCTTCAAACCGAATGGCATCACTTTCCAACAAAAGGTCCCCCAAGGGGTAATAAAGGTTGTTTTAGCCTGATCTTCAGGAGCTATCCTGATCTAATTATAACCATAAAATCCATCCATTAAGGATATAATTCCACTCCCAGTAGTAAAATCAATGATCTGATCCATGTTGGGAAGAGGAAAATCATCTTTAGGGCATGCAACATTAATATCTCTAAAGTCTGTGCAAACCTTAACTTTGGTAGCTTCTTTCTTAGTTACTGGAACTACATTCGAGATCCATTCAGCATAATCAATGGCTTGTATAAAAATAACCTTCAGGAGTGTTTCTAATTCCATTTTGAATAGTAAGGCCACTTTAGGATGCATTTTTCTAAGTTTCTGTTTAACAGGTTTAGCATTAGGATGGACTACTAGGTGATGCATAACTACAGAAGGGTCTAATACTGGCATATATTCATATGTCCAAGCAAAGACATCTTCATATTCCTTAAGAAATGCAATGTATTTATCTTTTTTGTCTTGACTCAATTCTAATCCAATGTTGATTATGTGAGGATTATCTTCGGTTCCAATGTTAATTTTAATGACATTTTCTACTTCCATGTGTAGATCTCTCTCAAAATTAGGTGGGGTTGGTGAAACGCCCAATTCTTGTAATTCTTCCAAGGTTAGCTTGGATAATTTGTCTTGAGGAGTCGTGGCCTCAAGCTGGGCTATACTAGGTATAGAGCCATTGAAATAAAATCCGTTATGTAATAATTCCTCAAAAGATACATCATGGAAGATATCTCCATCCAACTCATCATCGGATTCAATGATCATCTAAGGGTAAGCTATGGATAGCATATTACATGTAAATGGATTATTTATTAGATGCAAAGCATCACGTTCATACAAATAATCTTGTTAACATATGAATTGATCATCATCCTCAAATGGGAAGGGCTGACCCTTACTAGGAAATAGGCCCACACCACATCGGGTGGGCCACGGATTTACCTCAAAAGGTTCTTTCATACCATTCTGGAAAGGTCCTAAACCTTTTCCTTTATATCCCAATTTAAGCATTATAGGCTTAGCTTTAATATACTCATTAGTAAAATAACATCGAGCATATCCATCATAATGTGTCTTGATGTTTCTAGGTATTCTTCCCCAGTCATATCCCTTATAAATAAAAGCACAGCTCCTAACCTGGTAAATACTTCCCATAGGATGTGGGAGGCCCAAGGTACGAGGAGATGGTGGCAAATTATTTAAAATAAGGGAATCTTGCATAGCAACATTTGTTTTTTTTATATAAGATTTTTAGCTAAATCGGGTAAGATCTCATCAATAAGAGCGTAGGAGGTAGAAGGAACATTTCCTACATCTTCGGATGCAAAAAATATGCCTCTAGTAGGTGTAGATGTTGTAGATATGTCGATGGATGGGTCTATAGGTATGAAAGTTATAGGAGTAAAACAAGAAGCATTGGTTGTGGGTTTAGGATCTTTTTGAGGTCCTAATGTGGTTTTTTCGGAATATGGTTGAACTATATATAGAGGTGGAGTTGATGGAGAAAAATTAGATGATGTTATGGGTGTGTGATTCACACATTTAGATAAATGATGAGAATTAGGATGTGTGGATGACAGAGTAGGGAAAAATTAAACTCCAATAGGTTTTACCAAAGCACACATATCAAAGGGTCTGGGATCACCATGAATGGTAACCAACTGATTTTTAAATTCGAATTTAACACACTGATGTAAAGTTGAGGGAACAACTCACATCGCGTTGATCCAAGGGTGACCCAAGAGTATATTGTACGATGCAAGGCAATGTACAATAAACACGGTCGTGTCTAAGGTTCTTGGACCAACTTGCAATGGGATAGTAATAAATCCACATGTTTCTTGTGTTTCGTCATTGAAGGCTTTTATGATCATATCAGTTCTTTTCATTTCATCACTTCTAAACCCAAATCTTTAGTAGAAGTCAAAAGTGCAAATGTTTAAAGATAAACCATTATCAATCAAGACTCATTTAACTGCTACATCTCAAATTAGGGCAGTAATATATAAGGGGTTATCCTTATGTAAACTATGTTGCAGTATATCTCTATCCTAAAAGTTAATACAATCGACTTCTCAAGTTATGATAGTATTGGCCATGGCTTCAGGTTGAATATTTTGTGGTACCATAATTTGGCTTAATGTGAGCATTAATTCATCCCTATGTGTAGGAGAAGATCTTAAAAGGTCCAAAAGGGAAATTCTAGTTGTAGTATTTGATAATTGTTCATTAATATTATAAGGAGGTTTAGGTTGAATATTATGCGCATGATTCCCATTATTAGGAACTTTCAAAACAAATTGAGCTGATCCATCATTCTGAGTTTGGTCTTGTTGAGAATTTTGAGCCTGTTGTCTAGTAACAGCTCCGATGGTACCTACAATATTATTTTGCGGATGATGAATGGGTCTTGGTCTAGAGTTTATGGATTGTTCATTAGAAAGTGATTGGTGAGAAGATGGTCTAGTAGTGACTCTTCTTGGAAATGGTTCTTCCGAAACCATAGAATTTGTGATAGGTTGAATAGCATCCGATTCATCTTCAGAACTATTCGGTTGATTTGATGTGATTTCCATGTCACTTTCAGTCTCATATTCTGTATCACTAAGATCAGGTGTTCGAATATTATATAGAGGTCTAATCGTAACCATAGATAAAGTTGTCAAATATTTGCAGATCATGAGCAGGTAAATGTCCACTAATAGTCCCTACATATCGGGTAGGAGGGGGAACATTATGATGCTCAATTTGATTAGCCACCTCTTTACCATGCTTTGGTAAAGGATGTTGAAATATGTCCAATGATTGATTGGCATTATGATTTTGATTTTGGGGGATGTTATTTTGAGTATTATTAGGAGGATTTTGTTTAGGTTGAAAGGCTTGCACCTCCATCTCATTGTTATCAATTAAGTCTTGTATTTTATGTTTTAATCTTTTACAAGAGTTGGTAGAGTGTCCAGGTCCTCTATGGAAATCACAATGTAAATCAGCTCTGTATCCGGGTATAGTTGGATCAGGTTTCCAGATATTTGGTAATTAGATCAAACCTCATTCTAATAATTGTTGTAGAATGGTTGATAGAGGTTGATTTAACCTAGTAAATTCTCGAGGTGGTTTATCAGGATGTTTCAGTATAAAATTCTTTGTTTTTTTCGTAGCATTAACATTAGCAATGTTTTTGCTATCGATGACTCCATCACCCACAACTTGTTTATTCTTATATTTATTTCTGGATGTTTTCTCATCGTCTTTCTTTTTAAGTTGACCTCTCCTAATAAGAGCATCTTCCACTCTTCAAGCTAATTCTATAGATTGATCGAATGTGGTTAAGGTAGCAGTTGATAACTCATAGGATAACTGTTCTTGTAAATTATTGATAAAGATATCCAACATTTCCCGATAAGGTAACACAAAGTGCAATTTTCCTATCAACTATCTCCATCGAGCTAGGAAATCAGCAAAAAATTCATCTTTGTCTTGTTTTAAGTTGTACAAATATTTAATGGTTACATGCCTTTCGATGTAGGCACTAAATTGATGAACAAAAGACTCAGCTGTTTTTTTGAAATTCCTCAAAGAATGAGTGGGTATTTTATAATACCACTCTAATGCCATTCCTCCTAAACTTTTTGGGAATATTTTTAGTAATAACAAGTCATCATGTGATATATCATGACATGCTATCCTAAACATACGAAGATGCTCTATGGGATCTTCGGTTCCTTTGTATATAGGTAGGAAAGGCATAGGAAAGTGTTTAGGATATGGCTGTGCTACGACTATAGGATCTAAAGGCTGACTACACATCTCTTGATAATTGTATGAGGGATGGTAGGGATCTATCTGGTCCATGCAGGAGACTAACTATTTCACCATGGCTTCTAGATTACTAGTTTGTCCACCATATTGGTTCGATCGTACATGAGTATGGGATTTGTGAACGTATGATGGCGTGACGTAAGGATTAGATGCTATATTGCTATTATGCAAATGGTTGGTAGGGATAGTATTATGAAGAAGATTTGTAGTAGCATTATGTTGTATCCCAGATTGTTGGAAATTGGTGTTTGGTTTTGTTTTGGGATTTTGTTGATTTGAGGTATGTTGATCAATATCTTGGTGAAATAGAGTAGTGAATGAAGGTTTCTTTTGTGTGGGAATAACTCTAGGCTTGGTAACAGGCACTCTAGGTGGTTGGGTAACCTGTTATTGTTGCATGTTCTGGATTATAGCGGCCATATCCAAATTGGATGGTCCATCTTGATCACTTTCTTGATCAATGAAGGACAAGGGATTAGTGCGTGTGTGATATATTTCTTCTAGGGTTTCTTGAGTGTCACTAATTTGATCCTTGTCCATATGGACTGCTCTATTAAGAGTGCCAATATTAGTATTGAGGAACTTCCAGAAATGTTCAATGTTCTCAAAAGTAATAGCTCCTCTCGGAGATATTTTAGGGGATGAGGATCCTTCCTCTCTAACAGTTTCTTTTTGTTCATTTCCTATAGCAAACTCTTCTTCTTGTTGGTCTAGGGTTCCTTCTTCCTGAATTGGGTCTTTAGGAAGGACATCTAGATTATTTAATGGTTTTCCTAACCAATCTTCTTCTACTTCAGTCTGTTTTCCATTCCTAAGCCTAGTCATTATGCTTAAACTTAGATTTTAGCTAATATATATATATATATATATATATATTTGCGACAATTTTGGGAGGTATATATTTTAATTATATACCTACTATAATACTTAAAAGAAAATGTTTTAATTTTTGTTATATTTTAGTTTTGTTTTTATGTTTTTATAATAATATTATAAAGACAACAAACAACATACTAAATGCAAGAAATAATAATATTAAAATAATGGCTTAGTTTTCTATAAATAGTTTATGGATATCATTAATAGGATCAAGTTCATCGAGAGTCATGAAATGCTCCTCTTCAAATTGGAAATGGTTTTTCAAGAATTTGATAAAGTGTGCTATGGTGATATTATCTGTTTCGAACTTGGACCTATAGAAATAAAGTTCATGGCAATACTCTCGATATAACACAGCTCTAGGAACTCTATTCCATCTCTTTCTATCTATAAGAATGACATCTTGATCCTCTATACGAGATAGAAATTTATGTACTACAACTGTGTTGTCGAGGTATTCCTCAAAGGTGTATAACTTGAAAGACACAAGTGCTCTTTTATCAGCTAACCACCTATGGCAAGCTCTCTGAAGCTCATGGTACAAAATCACCTGATCAGGATCCAGGATTCTATCTAGGAAAAACCTCTTAATTTTCCTAAGTTCTGTCGACTTAGATGAAATAATACCCAATCTCCTATTAAGTTCATCCCATAAAGGCGAGACTCTATATGTTTGAGATACTCTAAGAAAATAAGTAATCTCTATGACTGCTAATTGATTTTCAACATTTATGGTGATAACTCGTCTTTTATTATAATCTACCATCTAAATATGATATGCAATCTTAACAACATTCTCCTTTTTTTTTTGTTTTCAAAAGGTTTTTAGTTTTCATGTCAAGTTCACCAAAATGTACTGCTCGAAATTTTTTGCATCCTTACCTTCAGGCTATAGGATCCACTCCCGGAAGGGGGATGCGAGAAGGATGGGACAATACCTCGGATTGAGAGGCCCTTTGAAGGTCGCGCCTCTCGGGGGAGGGGTATAAGGGTGAATTTTCGACGGATGGTGGGGTTCACCAGGAAACTTTGAGTGGTAGTTTCCACGCCTAGGTTGAGAATGGGTTTGATGTGTTCATTTTTATATTCAATCATTCAATTCCTAGGTTTGACCAAGATGAATCTAAGCTATTCTATATGCCAATGCTGATTTATATGGATACAAAAAGCATGAATAAGTGCTAAACATAGAAAGTGTGCTAAATAAGATAGAATGTACCTGATTCTAGATGTCTGATGAAGATTTTGAGGTTTGTAGAAGCCTAGATCGTCTCAAATATTACATAATCATCTGCAATTGCACAAAATCATCTCAGATCACAGTCGATTGTCTGAGATCAGATGATATTGTCATTGACCTGATGAATTCGTTAGACAAATTCGTCAGAAACCTGCAATCACAAAAACAAATACCAAAGACCAAAAATGCAACTGCAAAAGCAAGTGAAAATGATAGAAATAACAGTAAACTTGCCTAAATGATAAATCCAGATAAAAATTAAAGGAAATATATTAATTTAATAATTTATTTTAACTTTATCATGCATCTATGCTAAATGAGGTGAACTCCAGAATGCAGAAATAGAATAAACTAAGTTAATGCATAAGGAAATGAAGAGAGAAGATAAAAAAATGCAAACTATAGGCTCTGATTGCCCCCAATATAGACTGCAGTAGAGATTGCCTCCAATTGTACGAGATCATCGCCGATCTATGATAGGATCATCCAAAATCATCTGGAATCGCTAGCGATGATCCGAGCTTGCTCTAGCTGAAAAACAATAAAATTCCTACAAGAAAAACTTAAAATACACAATGCAAAAAATGGAGCGAAGGTGTTCTAATGCACGAAAAGCTAAAGTTGTAGGGAAAATTAGCCAGGGGGAATTCAAGAAAAATCCTAAGTTTATATAGGATTTAGGGAGAGGTTAGGAGGTTGGAGATCACCCCAATTTGGGAGATCTCCAATGGGGGAGACTCTAACCGCACAGACATGCTTTCTGCCCAAGTTAGATAAGTTTTTGAAACATAAGCTCATTATGAAAATTCAATTTTGGGATGAAATCGTTTGGACGTTCTGTTCTAGATGAATTTGTTAGATCTAGGATGATTTCGTTTGATCATCGACGATATCGTCCAACGGTAAAAAAAATCCTAAAAATGGTGTGGAAAATGAGGGGAGCAGGTAACGGGCGATTAATGGGCGGTTTTGGGGTTAAAATTCAAAATTTTATCTTTTTACTAAGGGTTTAATTGCACCAATTTTAGGGTGCTACAGAAACCCACATGCCATGGTTTAAGAAAGAGTCCCACTTGGTTATAGAAATAAGGACCCCCTTCAAATGCTTTGTTACGATCTGCAATACAAGAGAAAACCACCATAAAATAGTTGTTCACACTCAACATCACCTCCACATCACCTTTAGGATTCCAAGTCTTCCTAACCCAAGCCTCCACAAAGGGGAGAGAAATTTGGATGCCCAAAATTTTTCCAATAAGGGCATGTTTGGTTAGATACTCCACATCTTCCACCATCGAGTCTAGTTGAACCACTAGAACTGTCCTAGCTTCACATCATTCCAAACATCCATTATTATTTAAAAAGTAGTTCCCGACATGCACTAGAAAATCCTATTCCTTCCAGTCATTTTCAGATGAAAAAATATCATGAGCATGCACTCTTTGTGCCAGACCCGATGCCAACATGAAATTACTCCAATTTTTTAGACCTCCTTTGAAATTTGTAGTTTTTCCTCATCAAACCCTAGCAGAGCCTAGCCAATTGTATTGTCCCCTTATTCAAAGTTATTCTTATTGTGCTATAAAAATGAGTCTTATAATGAATGGTTAGAATGAGTAGTGAAAAATCCTTTCTTTTTCTAAAATATAGTTAAATATTTTCAAAAAAAAGAGAGACGCCTTGTTATATTAACCCCAATTTCACTTAATTATTGGTTGAATTATCGGGAGGATGAGTAACCAAAAATAACAAGTCACCTTGTACCATTGAAATACGTAAAGGCATTCAATGATGTTTCAAAAGTGGTCATTTCTGGCAAGGAAGGTCAGGATAGGAGGTAATTATGAATGGTATGGGAAATCCATCTAGGCCACTATACAACCAATCCAAGTGATGGTTTCTTAAAACAAATTATGAATTAGGAGGAATATAGAAAGAAATAAGGTTTGATGAATCCACAACGGTTGGAATGGGACAACTCATTGTAGTATTAGTGAATTTTTAAGAGAAACCATGTTAGATTTAGGTGAATGGCATGACCTTAATCATCCAAAATTAAATGATCATTAATTAAGCACTATAGCATCTACACTAAAAAAAACTTTACATGTTATCTTGGAAATATATGAGTTAAATTAGACTCAAGATAGAACCTTTTCGGTAACATGTTAAAGGAGGGGAAAAAATAATCCACCCTCTAAGTGTTATGGCCATTATAGGATAACCCCAAGCCATAGTTATAGGGTCTCACACTGGGATATAGGGTGACAAAGAAAGAACCTCTAAAGGCACCTCTTATGGAATTTGGTCGATATCATCCGCTTGGGGATCACTTAAAATGGTCATAAATCAAAAGTGGTTTTTGATCCTATGTATTTATTATCCTATGGGTACAAAACTAAAGCTAAAAAAAAACAAAAACTTAACCCTAACCAAACCCCTTCCCTTGTTAGTAATTTTTTTTTTCAAATTGTAAGTTAGTCTAGGTTGTTGCGATTAGTATGTTAGACTAGGTTGTCACATGATAGAGGAGATGAAGAAAGGATTAAATGATTTAGCTAGATCGAGGTCTAAAATGTTAGAACATGGTTAGTTAAGGACCAAAAGAGTGATTAGCAACTATCTAATACCTATGAAGGATGGCCTACTAAAGCCTATATTATGTGTGTATGTGTGTGTGTAACATACTAGTTATGTATAATGGATAATGGCTAGTGAAAGCCTAATATGGGCAACAACCAGTGAAGACATAAATAAACAAAGGGTTGACTAGTTGAGGTCTATGTATATTTATAAAATATAGTAGCTATGTACATTTACCATTGACTAGATAAGGTATTATAACAACCCAAAACTACCAATCCAAATTGTTTTGAAGAGCACTTACAAAATGAAGGCTCTCAAGGTAGACACCCTATTGTAGTGATTTTATATGTCCTTAAGAATTTGGGTTGTCACACCACAAGAAAATCATTGATTCATAATCAACACTGTGGACTCTGGTGGATCCACCTCTTTAACTCAGGAAAATATTATCACAAATACTCTAGACAGACAAAGGTAAGGACACCCTAAAGGTGATCCTATAATACTTCTCATATGCTCATGCTCATCCAGATTAACAAAAATGAAATAAAATTGCAACATAAAAAATGATCAAGCTTCGAAGTAACTCCTAGCTAATGCTTCAAGTTGTAGATCGGTGCCTTATCCATTGGGTAATTGTAGCCATACTTAAAATATGATGAATAAAGAAGAGGGAGGAGATAAAACTAAGCCAATCACATCCATTCAAATAATGTAACAGAGATGATTAAGCATGCTAGTGAAAAAATATGTCATTTATACATTCAAATGATGTAACATATAAATGGGACAACGAGCAAAACCGCATACAAAACTACTAAAAGGAGGAAGCAAAATTATATTATACAATAAATCATTACAATAGGAGTCTGATCAGTGTAATCAAATCTTACTAAGCAAATACAATGAATTCTCCATTCAAATAATGCAACAGATAACACCTCTTTGTTCAAATGATGTAACAAAGAGCCTCCTAGATTCTAAGATCAACCACTAGAAATGATATCAGTTAATTAGGCACCTCCTGAACAAACACCTACACAATAATGAGGAAGAAAAATGGTGACTAGATAAGACACAAAAAGAAAAATATAACTAAAATTGATTCTCATATAGCTATAACAAATCCCTCATATAGCCTACAAATTGATTCTCATTCAAAGGTCGATGATGGTCCATAATTGCCAAAACTAAAATTATTTCAATGATGGTTCATAACTGCAACTATTATTTATTTAAAACTGGGTGACGACCCATAAAAACTGCAACTCCCTCTAGATTTGATCTACCCACATTTAATGGCTCTCATTCATGGCTTGGTATTGGTCTCAACTAATTAAAAATACTTTCAAAATCATATGTTACCATTCCTCTTAAAGTCGACCAAAAAATGGCTTCAAGTAATTAATTTTCGATCGTTAAAACTCAACAAAAAAACAGAGGCACATTACAATTTTTAATTATTTTTTTCATTTTTTATAAGGCTAACCTTAGCCAAATATAATTTTTATTCCAAAAATTTAAATAATAATAAAACTATTATTTTTACAGTGGTTTTCAGATTTTGGCCCCATGTCTCTTGTGGGTTTCCTAGCTTCAGCGGTCTACGGATATCTCTTTCTCCAGATCCAGCAGTGGTGGTGTGTTTGATCCCAAGGTTATAAGGCTTATTTTTTTAAGATCTTACCCTTCTCACTCTCAGGTGTAGTTTGGAATGTTGCTATCTTCTTTTCTTGTACCTGAGAGTGATTGTTCTTAAAATTTTCTGGTTTGCTCCAGTGGGATTTGTGGGTTTCATAAAATTTCTTGTGTAGATCTCCTGGATGGTTTTTATGTTGTGGATTTTTTTGGTCAGTATTTTAGTGTTGTTTTCTTAAACTGGTTATTCTCATGAAGGGTTCTCCTATTATGTGCTTTGTTGGATAGATTTATTGATTGTGATGATAGGATTCCTTTGTTCTCCTTTCATGTTAGGCAGCAAATGCTTCGGTTTGGGCAGTTTTATTTGTAAATTTATTTTTAATCGATAGCATTTTTATTATTCTATTATTTTTCTCTGTTTCTTTAGATTCAGAGCACATGATGGTTTGACCATGGGACAATCTCTTGTATTTTCTTGATAAAAAATTGTGGCTTATTTTCTAGGAGGTTGTTTCATTGGATTTTTGGGTTTTATTCATGGAATCCAACTCAGTCTTTCTTGATGTCTTATTACTAGATCTAAGGTTTGGGGATGCCTTTCAAAACCCTACTTGTAATAGATTTGGGGACCCTTTTAAAACCCTTCTACTATATATATATATATATATATTTATTTACATTTATGTAAATTTTAATTTATAAAATTACATATAATATATAAAATATAATATAGAATACATAATATATAATATAATATATAGAATAATATGTTGGACATTTTGAGCAGTTATCACCAAATGTCCAAAGTGAGTTGTCATTGATGTCATGATGTCAGTAAGATGCCAGTGATCATCCTTCGCCAGTTCAAGTGAAAGGGAAACAGTTTCGGTGTTAAGGTAAAATGTCTTCATCAGTGCACTCAAGGAAGTGAGTCAGAGTTTGATTTAATTCCACCATGGTAGCAGATTGTTCAAGAGTAAGAGGAGCACATAATATTATAATTCTTATAATATTATTCCAGGTTGAAGGAGAAACCCAAAAGTCAATATTGTAATTTTAATTATAATATTTTGGGTCATAAAGTTGCAATTATTTTATTGGGAATAAATCCAAAAGTTGGGTTTAATTCGAGCATCCGGTGCAAAAATAATAAACTCCAAAGGTTGGGTTTATCAAGGTTTCAAGAAGGCAAATTTTTAAAATATTAATAACCCAAAGGTTGGGTTCATCAAGTTTCAAGAAGGCAAGTGGATAATAATTCAATAACCCAAAGGATGGGTTCATCAAGGTGTAAAGAAGGCAAGTTATTATTAATTATTTTAAAATAACCCAAAGTGGTTTTTAAAATAATTAATTAAAGGCTTTGTAAAGGTTTTATCTTATTTGCTCATTCGAATTCGAAAGCACCGATGTTTGAAAAGGTGGTGTAATATTTCCTATTTAATGCCCTCTCAAACCTTAGAAGAAGACATCCTTGCTAATTCATTTTTGGAGCGCATGCGAATTAAGGCTCGTGTTTAAAAGATTTTGTGAATTGCGAAAAGGTTGAAGCAGGGAACGTTTGGATTTGTGGAGCACATAGGCCAGCTTGGCCTAGTGGTGCGTTGGCTTGGCGAGACATAGGAGGTCCCACATTCGATTCACTTGGAGGTTTCTTGCTTAGTCAAAGCGCTCGAAGCACATTTTGATTATTTTGAAAGGCGCGAGTTCGTGAGGTTTTTGGTGCAGTTCGTGCCTCTTTAGGCACGTGTGGGCGCGTGGCCCAATGATGGCTTGGCCATGGTTAAGGCGTTGGGAAGGAGGATGTCAGGGGATCGAATCCCTCCGAGAGGCGAGGCAAGTTAATTTTTAATTTTTAATTTTTATTAAAATAGCCTTAAGGGAGAAATAAGGGTTATGCTATGCCTTAGAAAATTGAAATATTTTTGATGGTTTTATTTTTGGAAGGGTAGCATATTATATATCGTTGGAAAGCATTTTTCAAGGGCTATTTGATTAACTTGCTTAGAAGGAGAAATAAGGTGTGTGTAAAGAGATATTTTTATTTTTGTAAAGGGGTTCAAAAGTGAGTTTGATTTATTCTTTTTCAAAGGGGATCAATTCTTTCATGAGGGGACATGGTGAATTTTATTGAGTAGGAGTAATAAGGTGTTATTGGGATATTATTTTTATTGTTGTGATATTACTCAAGTCCTCTAACCTCTTTGTGATTGAAAAGGAAATATTTGAAAGTGTGTTGAGTTTGACAGATTTTGTGGACAACTCCTTGGCATCAAAAAGGTATGGGCAATATTCTCCATTGACTTGATTGGGTGATTGATTTCTGAAAATATCATTGGAGAGAAAAGGATTGATTGTGGTTTCCTTTTTGAAAGTTGCTTGTTGAATAAGGTTTTCTGGAAAGTGACTTTTGCCATATTGCCTAGTGAATTTTGAAGTTGTTGGTACAAGGTTTTTTGGATTAGTGGAGTGACTTCAAAATTGTTTTGATGAGCATTGTTGTTGAGATTGATTGTGCCAAGACTTGAGTGTGATTGCAAAAGCTTTGGGTTGAGAATATTGTGCAAAATATTGAAGAGATCATGAGTATCATTGTTATGTGATTAGCATTGTTGGCAAAATATTTTGAGAAGCTTGAAGGATCATGAGTATCATTGTTATGTGAGATTTGTTGTTGAGCATTGTTGGAAACATTTTGAGTGAGTGTTCATATGCTTGGACTAGGGTTTGTGAGCAAGAGTTGTTTCTTGAGTGATTGGTTGAGTGAGTTGATTAAGCCTAGTCAAGTGGATGTATGAAGTGATTGTTCAAGTTCCATAAAACAAACTATTTTCTATATTTTGAATTGAGAAAGTGATTGAGTTGTGAGAATAGAACATATTGAGTCTCTAACAATTCTCTTTATGCTTCTATGAGATTGAGTTGAGAAAGTGATTGAGTATTGAGTATAGAACATATTGAGTCTCTAACAATTCTCTTTATGCTTCTATGAGATTGAGTTGAGAAAGTGATTGAGTATTGAGTATAGAACATATTGAGTCTCTAACAATTCTCTTTATGTTTCTATGAGATTGATTTGAGTTGAGAAAGTTATTGAGCAGATTTGGACAAGTTCTGTGTGAGCTTTTTGAGCAGATTTGAGCAAGTTCTTGGTGAGCTTGCTAAGAAGATTTGAGCAAGTTCTTGGTGAGCTTGTTGAGCATATTTGAGCAGGTTCTTGGTGAGCTTGCTGAAGTAGATTTTGAGCAGGTTCTTGGTGAGCTTGTTGAAGTAGATTTTGAGTAGGTTCTTGGTGAGCTTGCTGAATAGAGATTGGACAAGTTTTGAGTGAGCTTGTAAGATAGATATTGAGCAAGTTCTGTGTGAGCTTGTTGATAGAGCTTTGGAGGTGATAGAGTATAGAGGATAGAGTCTTAGTGGATAGAGATCTAGCATCCAGGACAATTGAAGATAGGTCTTCTGAGTGAGGAGTCTTCAAGTGGAGAGAGATCCACCAGTCAGTGCAATAGAGAGAGATAAAGTCTTCTAGAAGATCACTAGCCAGAGCTAAAGGGGAAAGAGTTCTCCTATGGAAGAGATCCATGAACTTGAGATTAGGGGATCAGTATCTCCATTGGACTGTGGTCCATAAACATTGTAATCGGGAAAGAGTTCCCAAGAGATTGATTGAGAAAGTTTTAGTAAAATATTTTCTCTATGGATGTAGCCCAAGTTGGGTGAACCACGTAAATTTTGGTGTCTCTACTTTGTGTGATGTTGTGTACATTGCTTTGATTATTGTTGTTGATATTGCTATCTCTACATTGCATACAGTGGTTTGAAAAGAAAAGTAAAAAGTGGTCTTATATTGTTCACCCCCCTCTCAGTATAAGCTTGTGTTCTTCAATTGGTATCAGAGTGGGTTCCTTCAGAAGAGTTTGAAAACTTGAAGGAAAAGTGATCAAGAACACAATGGCTCCAAAAGAAGAAGGATCTTCAGATAGCAAACCACCAATCTTCGATGGAAGTGACTTCTTGTTCTGGTGTGTGTTGATGAAATTCCACCTGAAGGCTCTTGGAAATGAAGTATGGGATGCAGTTGAAAATGGATATGATGCAATGATAAATCCTCCTATAGAAAAAGAAGGTAAGCTCCTAATGCATGCAAATTCAAGAGCTATGAATGCAATTATCAAAGGAGTGCATAGATGAGAATATTTGAAGATTATGGATTGTAAAACAACAAAAGAAATGTGGGAACTATTGCATGAGATACATGAAGGAGACAAAGGTGTCAGGAAAGCTAAGATCAAAAATCTCAAAGGAGAATTTGAGAATCTAAGAATGCAGGAAGATGAGAATATTCATGACTATCTTCATAAGATAGATGAGCTAGTACATGAGATGAGAGGACTTGGAATGAAAGTAGATGAATCTGATGCTTGTGATAAAATCTTGAGAACTCTTCCAAAAAGGTACAGTGAGAAGGTCTCTACTATAGAAACTTCAATTGATAGTGATGATCTAACCAGGAATGCATTACTTGGCATGCTTACTACATTTGAGATAAGAACAAAAGAACCTATCTCTCAGAAGGAAGCAACATTCAAAGCAATCAAAGGAAAGGACAAATGACAAGAGTCAAGCAGTGAGTCATCCGATGAGGAAGAAGCTAACTATGGTAGAAGGATTAAAGACTACAGGAAATTTGTGGATCTAAGGTCAGTTAAATGCTTCAACTATGGAAGGAATGGGTATTTTGCTACAAATTGTAAAGAATCCAAAAATAATAGTGATGAAGAAAGACAAGATCACAGGGACAAAGACTCGAACAGACACAGGTACCAGAAGAAAGGCAAAGGTCAAAGCAGATCAGGAAATAAGTTCTTCCAAAGACAAAAGAGGAGCTACTATGCAGACAAGGCAAGTAAGTATTCAAGTCATAGTGATGCCAGTTCTTCAGATAATGATAGAGATGAAATGCTATTTATGATTCAAGAGAAACCAGTTAAGAGTAGAACTCCAGTTATTCTCAAATGCTTTAGATGTGGTAACTTTGGACATCTTGAAGATAGTTGTACAAAGAATGGTTATAGTTTTAGTGATGATGAGTATGAAGACACATTGGAAGGACCAGATGAAAATCTTCTAATGGCATTGGAAGATAAAGAAGATGATTCCATAGAAGACAAGTCTAAAGGAAGTAGAAATTTAGACAAAGGTAAACAAATAGAGGAATATTCAGAAGAGAATGGATATGATCTCAAGGGAGAACTCATCTATGCTCTTAAAATAGTAAAGAAGGTGAGAAAGCAGAATTCTAAGCTTGAAATTCAGTTGCAGGAATGTGATGATGAAAGAAGAGCACTCATAGAGGATTTAGAGAAATCCAAGGCTAAGGCAAACAGGTCCAAGGACAAGCTGGAAGCTAAGATCTCAGAATGTGAACAGCTAGCACAAGAAGTGGCACTACTCAAGAAGGATCTAGAAGAATCTAAGATCATGATAAAAGGGTTCACAAATAGTTCTAAGAACATGGATAAGTTCAAGAGTGGACAACAAAGAGTTTCTTGCAAATCAGGTCTTGGAAGCAAACAGGTTCAAGAAGATAAGTTAACTACCAGTTTCGAGGATACTTCAGAAGAGGGATTCTTAGATGAGAGTGGAAGTGAAAGTGAAACTTCTAAGGATGAATCAGATTTCAGTGAGTCCAACAGGAATAAGAACAATGGGCAAAGAAGATTCAGATGGAACAACAATCAGAACAGGTCAAGAGAGACTAGAAGACCAATGAGACCAAGACAAAGTGGTTTCAATGGAAGATGCTTTTCTTGTCACAGGTTTGGGCACATGGCTTCATAGTGTAGAGCATAGGGAAGATAGGAATATGGAAGTATACAACGCTTTCATGGGTATTGCTACTCATGTAATCATTTCGGTCACAAGGCAGTGAATTGCAGGGTTCAAGATAGAAGAGGATATGGCTTCACTAGGAGGAGTCCAAAGTCATTCGTTCCTCCAAGGAATAATAGTAGTGTTCAGTGCTACAGATGCAATAATGATGGTCACATAGCAAAGTGGTGTAGAGCAGACATACCTGAATTAAGAAGAAGCTGGAATAGGAAGAATTTGAATAAGAATAGGAACAAAAATAGAGACTCAAAAAAGAACAAAAATATGAATAGGAATAGAGACTCAAAAAAGAATAAGAATGTGAACAAGGACTTTGACAGGAACAGGAACAAGAACAGAGATAGAAATGAAGATATGGATATGGAAGTTGGTCAGAGAAATCAGAAGAATCAGGCAAGAAGGAAATATGACAAAGGGAAAGAACAGTGCTTTCTGGGAGTAGAGATACTCCCACCCTAAAATTAAACACCTCATCAGGAGGTGGGGGAGGGGCTAAGCTAAGAGGCTCATTCTTAGCCCCGAGCCCCAAAGGTGACCCTTTGCCATTGATGTCAAAGGGGGAGAGATTAGAGTAAGGGGGAGCAGATTGATAAGTAAAAGGAAAAGGGGAGAGATTTGACCCAGGGGGAGCAATGTCCCAGGGGGAGCAGAGCATAAGTGAGTTAAGTTTTCAGCATGAGTATTTGGGTTGCCATCAATGACAAAGGGGGAGATTGTTGGAAATTTTGAGCAATTATCACCAAATGTCCAAAGTGAGTTGTCATTGATGTCATGATGTCAGTAAGATGCCAGTGATCATCCTTCGCTAGTTCAAGTGAAAGGGAAATAGTTTCGGTGTTAAGGTAAAATGTCTTCATCAGTGCACTCAAGGAAGTGAGTCAGAGTTTGATTTAATTCCACCATGGCAGCAGATTGTTCAAGAGTAAGAGGAGCACATAATATTATAATTCTTATAATATTATTCCAGGTTGAAGGAGAAACCCAAAAGTCAATATTGTAATTTTAATTATAATATTTTGGGTCATAAGGTTGCAATTATTTTATTGGGAATAAATCCAAAAGTTGGGTTTAATTCGAGCATCCGATGCAAAAATAATAAACTCCAAAGGTTGGGTTTATCAAGGTTTCAAGAAGGCAAATGTTTAAAATATTAATAACCCAAAGGTTGGGTTCATCAAGTTTCAAGAAGGCAAGTGAGAAATAATTCAATAACCCAAAGGATGGGTTCATCAAGGTGTAAAGAAGGCAAGTTATTATTAATTATTTTAAAATAACCCAAAGTGGGTTTTTAAAATAATTAATTAAAGGCTTTGTAAAGGTTTTATCTTATTTGCTCGTTCGAATTCGAAAGCGCCGACGTTTGAAAAGGTGGTGTAATATTTCCTATTTAATGCCCTCTCAAACCTTAGAAGAAGACATCCTTGCTAATTCGTTTTTGGAGTGCATGCGAATTAAGGCTCGTGTTTAAAAGACTTTGCGAATTGCGAAAAGGTTGAAGCAGGGAACATTTGGATTTGTGGAGCACATAGGCCAGCTTGGCCTAGCGGTGCATTGGCTTGGCGAGACACAGGAGGTCCCGCGTTCGATTCACTTGGAGGTTGCTTGCTTAGTCAAAGTGCTCGAAGCACGTTTTGATTATTTTGAAAGGCGCGAGTTCATGAGGTTTTTGGTGCAGTTCGTGCCCCTTTAGGCACGTGTGGGTGCATGGCCCAATGGTGGCTTGGCCACGGTTAAGGCATTGGGAAGGAGGACGTCGGGGGATCGAATCCCTCCGAGAGGCGAGGCAAGTTAATTTTTAATTTTTATTAAAATAGCCTTAAGGGAGAAATAAGGGTTATGCTATGCCTTAGAAAATTGAAATATTTTTGATGGTTTTATTTTTGGAAGGGTAGCATATTATATATCGTTGGAAAGAATTTTTCAAGGGCTATTTGATTAACTTGCTTAGAAGGAGAAATAAGGTGTGTGTAAAGAGATATTTTTGTTTTTGTAAAGGGGTTCAAAAGTGAGTTTGATTTGTTCTTTTTCAAAGGGGATCAATTCTTTCATGAGGGGACATGGTGAATTTTATTGAGTAGGAGTAATAAGGTGTTATTGGGATATTATTTTTATTGTTGTGATATTACTCAAGTCCTCTAACCTCTTTGTGATTGAAAAGGAAATATTTGAAAGTGTGTTGAGTTTGACAGATTTTGTGGACAACTCCTTGGCATCAAAAAGGTATGGGCAATATTCTCCATTGACTTGATTGGGTGATTGATTTCTGAAAATATCATTGGAGAGAAAAGGATTAATTGTGGTTTCATTTTTCAAAAGTTGCTTGTTGAATAAGGTTTTCTGGAAAGTGACTTTTGCCATATTGCCTAGTGAATTTTGAAGTTGTTGGTACAAGGTTTTCTGGATTAGTGGAGTGACTTCAAAATTGTTTTGATGAGCATTGTTGTTGAGATTGATTGTGCCAAGACTTGAGTGTGATTGCAAAAGCTTTGGGTTGAGAATCTTGTGCAAAATATTGAAGAGATCATGAGTATCATTGTTATGTGATTAGCATTGTTGGCAAAACTATTTTGAGAAGCTTGAAGGATCATGAGTATCATTGTTATGTGAGATTTGTTGTTGAGCATTGTTGGAAATATTTTGAGTGAGTGTTCATATGCTTGGACTAGGGTTTGTGAGCAAGAGTTTTTTCTTGAGTGATTGGTTGAGTGAGTTGATTAAGCCTAGTCAAGTGGATGTATGAAGTGATTGTTCAAGTTCCATAAAATAAACTATTCTATATTTTGAATTGATAAAGTGATTGAGTTGTGAGAATAGAACATATTGAGTCTCTAACAATTCTCTTTATGCTTCTATGAGATTGAGTTGAGAAAGTGATTGAGTATTGAGTATAGAACATATTGAGTCTCTAAAAATTCTCTTTATGCTTCTATGAGATTGAGTTGAGAAAGTGATTGAATATTGAGTATAGAACATATTGAGTCTCTAACAATTCTCTTTATGTTTCTATGAGATTGATTTGAGTTGAGAAATTTATTAAGAAGATTTGGACAAGTTCTATGTGATTTTAGGTTTGAGAAGTTTTGTGTTTGTAATTTGAGCAAGTTCTTGGTGAGCTTGTTGAGTAGATTTGAGCAAGTTCTTGGTGAGCTTGTTAAGAAGATTTGAGCAAGTTCTTGGTGAGCTTGTTGAGCAGATTTGAGTAAGTTCTTGGTGAGCTTGTTGAAGCAGATTTTGAGCAGGTTCTTGGTGAGCTTGCTGAGCATATTTTGAGTAGGTTCTTGGTGAGCTTGCTGAATAGAGATTGGACAAGTTCTGAGTGAGCTTGTAAGATAGATATTGAGCAAGTTCTGTGTGAGCTTGCTGATAGAGCTTTGGAGGTGATAGAGTATAGAGGATAGAGTCTCAGTGGATAGAGATCCAACAGCCAGGACAATTGAAGATAGGTCTTCTGAGTGAGGAGTCTTCAAGTGGAAAGAGATCCACCAGTCAGTGCAATAGAGAGAGACAAAGTCTTCTAGAAGATCACTAGCCAGAGCTGAAGGGGAAAGAGTTCTCCTATGGAAGAGATCCATGAACTTGAGATTAGGGGATCAGTATCTCCATTGGACTGTGGTCCATAAACATTGTAATCGGGAAAGAGTTCCCAAGAGATTGATTGAGAAAGTTTTAGTAAAATATTTTCTCTGTGGATGTAGCCCAAGTTGGGTGAACCACGTAAATTTTGGTGTCTCTACTTTGTGTGATGTTGTGTACATTGCTTTGATTATTGTTGTTGATATTGCTATCTCTACATTGCATACAGTGGTTTGAAAAGAAAAGTAAAAAGTGGTCTTATACTGTTCACCCCCCTCTCAGTATAAGCTTGTGTTCTTCATAATATATATAATACTATCATATATAATAGTAATAATATATGGCAGGGGGTGATCGGTCGACCTTCCACCTTACCTTATTTTATATATAGAATAAGGGGGAATTGGCAGATTCCCCCTGACAATTTTTTTTAGAAATTAAATAAGTCGAGGGGAATCAATCCATTCCTCCAACACTTTTTTTTTTAAGTTAAATAAGTCAAGGGGAATTGATTGATTCCACTCAAAAATTATTTTTAATTATTTTTCCTTATATATAATTATAATACACACACACACATATATATATATTATAATTACTATTATATATAAAATTTAAATAATTATATTATATTTACAAAATTTAATTTTATATATAGATAATTATATTATAATAATTATTAATAATAAAATTTAATTAAATACATAATTAAATATATATTCAATTTTTTTTTTACATGGTGGAATCGATAGCCACCATAAATTTAGGTAGGCTATCCAAATTTTTATGGTCGCCATAGTATTCTGCATTATCCATCCCGAAGCCACCACACAAATCTTTGCATAGTTCACCCCTATAACCACCATGCCATGATCATTTAAAACCTTTTACATCATTTAAAGCACTAGGAAAGGTACAAGTGGTCAATCTGGCGAGGTATGATATTTGAAACTTAGACCTCCACCCCCCTTACGGTATTTGGGGGAACCAATTGGTCTACACCTCGGACCTATAATCAAACTTTATTAAAAAGGAAAACATATAATTAAATATTTAAGACCTTAGGAGATAAAAAATAAATATTTAAATTTTATTAAGGTCCAAAAAGGTTGACATGATACCAAAACAATGACCTGACTGTGGTGACATAGAATTTTTTTAAAATGCTTACAAAAGGTAAGACAAGACTGGAAAAGACCCAAGGACCCAAAAATCATTGAAAGGAGACTGACCAAGGAAAAAATGAAAGGACTCATAGGACACAAAAATTTCAAAAAAAAGGGGTAAATTCAAGTTGGATTTTGAGGATCCAACATAGGCTTCGGCTGGTACAGGTGATGAAAAAGACTTTTGGACAAAGAATCACCTGAGAACTCTAGAATCTCCAATAGACCACAAAGACAAAAACTTGCCTAATCACCCAAAATAATACCTTAATCACCTAGAAGGGACACATCAGTAAACTAAATAGAATACCTTAATCACCTACAAGAAACACCTTAATCACTTAAAGATAACTCCTTAATCACCTAGAAAGGACTCCCTAATTACCTAAAAATTGAAACATACATTTTTTTTGGTTAGAGGCTTCATAAGTCCTATTTACAGAATGATACAATTTTAAATGCTTGCCATTGATAGGAATTGAAAATTCCTTACCATCCAGATTTTGCAATTTGTAAGTATGTTATCCTACCATTTGAAGGATTTGATATGGGCCAAGCCATTTGGGTTCCCACTTCCCTTTTCACCATGTTTCTCATTTTTTGGATCCCAGTACAAAACTATATCTCCTCCTTGAAAAGGATTACCTTTGTATTTCTTATTGAAAAACTGAGCTATTTTGTGAGCCTGCTTAGTTATCTTCATCAATGAATATTTTCTTTCTTCCTACAACTTCATAATCTTATCAAGTCTTCTCTAGAAAATATTTGGATTTTCATGATCCTAAAGAAGTAAAGATAAAGCATGAATTTCCACCCAAGGGGGTAACAGAGCATTCTCACCTTTTACTAGCTTATAAGGATATTTTCTTGTTCTTCTTTTGATAGATATTCTATCAGCCCATAAAGAAAACTTCAGTTCACTATCCCAACTTCTCTTGTTTCTACCCAATGCTCTTTAGATTCTTGTGATCAAATTATTGTTTGAATATTCTTCTAATCCATTCCCTTGAGGATGGTAATTCACATAACGAGAAATCTATATGTTGTACCTAGAAATAAATTCAATCATCTCAAAATAAGTGAAGTAGTTACCATTATCTGTTACTATCTTCTTAGGAACCCCAAATATTTTTAATGTGTTCTAAAAACTTGATGATCACTCTAGTAGTGGATTTATTTAGAGGTGTTGCTTCTACCCACTTGGTAAAATAGTTTGTTGTTGTAATGATCCACTTGTGACCTCTAGAAGGATTGGGGTTAATCTCACCTATGATATCTATTCCCCATTGAGAAAAAGGAGCTTCCACAATTATTGGTCTGAGGGGCATGGCTGGAAAATTATTTTTCCCTACAAAAATATGATAGTTATGACAACTTCTAACAAAATGATAGACATATTTAAATAGGGAGGGCCAATAATAACTAGCTCTAATGATTTTTTGAGTAGTAGATTTGGAGAAAAGTGATATAAAAACTAGAATGATATTATTTCAGCACTTGAGGGACTTCATTTCAAACAAATAGAGAAGCAACACACCATCTGGATGCTTCCAATACAGTCTACCCTCATGAATGTAGTATTTTTGGGCCAATTGCTTAATGGATATTCTTTTATTTTTTGGTATGTATTTTAGAAATGATAAATCTTAAAGGTAAAATATAATTTCATTATACCACTGGCAATCAAAATTATCAACTACACTAGCTTCTTATTTCTCATCTATTACAATAGTGTTATTCATATCCTCTCCTTATTTCTTAGCTAGATACTTTACCAGTCCTTGTCCTCTAAAAGTATGCACTACTTTGAAATTCACATCCTACTACAATAATTTAGCCATCCACCTTGTAGGACTACCTAAAAGTTAAGGTTGAGTGAAAATATCTTTAACAACAATGTAGGGGATATAGAATATTATCTTATTAGACCCAAAGATACACTTGAAATGATCCAATGCTTTGATTAATGCATAAGCCTATTTTTCTAGAATGAAAATTTTCAATTGAGCACCCTTGAATCCTATACTCATTAAGGCTATGGATATTTCATTTTTCTCTTCATATTGCTGAGTTAGAACTACAATAATAGTGTGTTCTGAAGCAAATGAATACCTTTTAAAATCTTTAGAGTAATCAGGGTAGTTCAACACCGGAGCCTTAGTAATTGCATCTTTGATTTTTTGAAAAGTTGTAGTATTTTCCTTTTTCCACCTTATTTCTCAATTTTTCTTGATCATTTGATTTATTGGCTTGTCAATCTAAGCAAAATAAGGGACAAACCTCCTAATAAGGTTAATATTTCCAAATAATGATCTAACTCTCTTATGATTCTTAGGAGGGGGAATTTCAACAATGGCTTCTACTCTTTGTGGATCAATGCTAATCCCATATTTTGAAACAATATGCTCAAGAAATTTACCTTGTGTGGCTCCAAACACACATTTTTAGGATTCAAATATATGTCAAACTCCTTGCACTTGTCAAAAACTTGATTTATATGTGCAAAATTATCTTCAATATTTTTTAAAAAACTATAATTTCATCAAGATATACTACCACTATCTTGAACATCAATCCCTTAAATACAACATCCATTGCTCTTTGAAATATTTTCCCCGCATTCATCAATCCAAAGGGCATCCTAAGATATTCAAATTTTCTCCATGGTGTAGTGAAAGTTGTTTTGTATCTATCTTTTGGATTCACTACAATTTGATTGTAACTTGAAAAGCCATCCAATAAAGACATTCTTATGACCCAACCATTTCTTGAAGCAACTACTCCATATTTGGAAGCGGATAGTTGTCTTTGAGAGAACTCTTATTCAGATTCCTAAAATCTACAGAAAACCTGATATCACCATTCTTTTTTCTAACTAGAACTAATTTTCCAACCAAGTAGAAAATCTCACCTTCCTAATTATCTTGGCATCCAGTAACTTTTGCACCTCTTTCTACATAAATGGACGCAAGTAGGATTAAAATTTCTTTTCTTCTGCTTGAAAGGCTTAGTATATTTTTGAAGAGGTATTATGTGATTCATTACCTTTGTATCGAAGGTCTTCAAATAATCATAACTCCAAGCAAAATAATCAATCTTCTTTTTTAGATAGTTGATATACTACTACTTCTCTCTCCTTGATAGAGCTTTATTGATCCTAATAATCTTGGGCTCTTACTCTATTCCAATATTAACTTTATTTACTTAAAATTATTGTACAAGAGGTTTATATCCTCTATCAAAGTCATCAAACAAACTCTCTAAAGATACCAACCCCTAGGGATCCTATTGGTCTTAAATTTTATGACTTCTACGAGCTCTCCAATAACATCCTTCAGTTTTCTTCATCACTTTCATCATAAATAACAAATGCAGTCATAAAATCATTAATGTGTATATCATCATGAAAAACTTATAAATATACCAAAGTATCAAGAACATATGGCTTATAAAAAAATATGGTTGGGAACCTTTCCATAAACCAAGTGTCAATCTCAAGGTTTTCTACTCCAGAAGCATTAATGGACAACAAATTAGCATTGTGATTCTATACTCTAGGAATAAATTGTAGATCAAAAGCCAAAAATCTATATATTTCATCCAACATTACATGTTAGGATTCTAATCCTAACCATTAATTAATAATTCACTATTATTATTTTATATGGACCATTGTGTCCCTTCACTCACAACTATAGGATAAGTATATATGATCATTCAAATGGGTGTAAACAACCATCCAGGAAATTATAAGAAACAATATATTTGATATCCATTGGATAGGTTACTCTTCCAGTGCAAAGGTGATTCAATCCAAAGGTGATTCTATTAGTTTTACATTCATTTCATGCATCCAATTCCAATTATTTCATTTGTATAATCTACTAGGACATAGAGTCCTACCATATGGTATCAGAACCATTAAAACCCTGAACCTTATCACATCCATTTCAATCACTAGCCACCTTCACTTGCACTTGTTTCATCTACCTTACACTACCATTTTTTCCACCCAGGATTAAAATCACCATCATCTATTGTAGAATACTCAAGCAATCATAATATCATCATTTCAAATGCAAACACCCATAAATTTGATGTAGTATTGGGGTGAATCGCAGATAACAATTATTGGCAGAAGATCAAAAATATAAATATCGTAGACACTCATAGACCACTATATCCGAAGAAAAAGTTGAAGGTGCTAAGACCAACTAATCATCTTCGACGTAAAAAAAACTTCAAAATCCTTAATAAAATCTTCCAAATCTCTGTTGGACTTCAAAATCCTTCCTAGATCAAATGAAGAAATCAAAATGGTGAAGAAAATTATATCTATGGATGACGTCATATTTCCCAACAAAAAACCCAAAAAAAATGGTATTTTAGACACCTAAAATACCTCATGTCTATGGTGACTACTCATATGAACATGCTACACAACCATATGGAAGATATTGGACAGAATCCAAGATAGATCAATGGTTCTAACCACTCAAGTTGGGCTCCTTGGCCTAATCAGTCTGAATCATAGTCTAGAACTACGGTCTATAGGCTAAACCACGGTTGAGAGTGCATTTGTAAAGTAGTGAAGCCCTATCGAACTATGGACTTACTTGAGTGCATAGAGAGAGCCTTTTTGCTATCCCCATTGTCAATTTGTCAAACATCATGATGAATTAGGCCATGGATGCCCTAAGGACCAAGGAGAGCCAATAAACGCTAATTCGGTCAAACAGAGGCCCCATTCAATGATTCAACCACAAAAATTTTCATAGGACACTGAAGGTGACCCTTGAACATCAATTAGACAAGCAGGTCAAGCCCACAACCCTTGTATTTGGAGGGCAAACCACTTGGTTGCTCACCACAACTTTTAGCCATGGTTTACAGTGCAGACCACTCATCAGAGCTACGATTTGCAATAGGTGACATATCTCCTTACTATTTCATTTACAATATGCTTAATTAGATCACATTTAGCATTTTAATGGTTTAGTTAGGATTTTAGAGACTTCTGACTTGCATAAATAGTGTTTTTACTAACTTGTTATCATTATAGTAGTTTAGACATTAATGGCTTATTTTCATGTTATAATGTTCCATTTCAAGTAATTGGTTCCATAGATTGATAGATGTATTTATTGTACACATATTTCCATAAATCTTGATAGGATTTACACATGTTTAGCATAGTTTATGCATTTTCTTGATTTCATGTCATTATGCTATTCTCATGCTATTTGTCTTTAAAGGGCCTCATCATGAGAGGCTTCTTATGCTTTTGACATTATTCTGTTGTTTCTTGATCGTAGGAAACAGGTTTTAAAGGAGCTACAACCATCTATTTCATTCCTCAATGCGAAGAAGAGGGTCTAATCCACCCTAGAGTAGTTTGTATCATCCTGAAGGACACTTTGAAACCACACCTACCCTTGAGAGAGAAATAAAAATACCTCTTATTGTAAAAATTGTATCAAGATGATTATCCCTAAGAGGAATGTACTTGTAATTTGAGTTTGGCATTGAAATATAATGGAATAAAGTGTCTTTTATTGATCATTTCATTGTCAAATTTTTGTTCTTGTATGCATCTTGTATTGTTTTTGTCAATTCTTGAAATAGGATACATTAGGTGTGAGCCTTTTTGGTGGTTACAGAAGGTGATCATAGTAGGACATCGCAAAAATAGACATCTAACTATGTTTATTGTGTTTTTGTAATTGTAGGTATAGACCACAATTACCAGTTGTGGGCCAAAAACTGAACCACAGGTACAACATGCAGTTTACAGTTTGAACAGTAGACCAAACCTATGGTTTACACCTGATAACATAGAAAACATAAAGCATAGTGTAGATCAACTCAGGACCTCAGGTAGACCATATTTTCCACTCTCCGTCTCTTTTTACTTCTCTGTGTTTTTACAGAACGCTTGTTTTTGAATGTAACTAGGAAAAGTAAACTAAAAAAGGGAAATCAATTATGTCCTAGTTCATTTCAAATATACATTTGTAGAAAGGCACTACTAGGAACAATGGATCTTTGATTGCAATCTGCCCTAGAATCCAGTGTGCTTGATAGAACTTGTTTGTTTGGTGTGCATGTGTGAGGCCCAAGTAGTGACCATTATCATCATAATATGCATTGTCTAAAATATCATCTAGAATAGCTTGCATTTTATGAATTTGAAACATTATTTCATTTACATAGCATATAGAAAATGAGCATGAGTGTTATATAATGCATTTCTTTTATGTACAATAAAATAAACCACACACACCATGTCTCACTGAAACACTAGTGAGTTGGGATTGACATCCAACCACTAGTAGGGTTTAATGAAAGTGGGCGTAATTTCCATCCACTGGCCCAAATCCTACGCACCCTTTGTTACTAGACCAATACCAGATCCAAGAAACTTTCATACCCTAGAAAATTTGCATGTATTCTCTTCGAAGGGTATAACGCTGACTATGGGAAAATGGGTGAGGATCTGGGAGGACCTATGCTTCTTGTCCAGGTGTGGAATTTCATCACCACACATAGGGTATTTACGTGGCCTGGAAGTCATATCCAAGTTGTTGAGATGCAAGCATATAGGTTAAATCCAATTTAAAATGAGAATATCATTCAACACTTTTCAAAACACAATAAGGAGTTCTATACATACAACAAATTATTGAAATAACATAAAACAATCTAAGGCTCACTTTTAAAATTAATATGAGATAAACACCATTGTATACCTTTTTTGCTTAATAAATAATAAATCTAGACATTAGGTGCACCATGGTGGAGACACGGGGCATTCGGAAAAGGCACAAGCCTGAATCCCATGACCAAGCCCCAATAAATTAACATTAGCACATGTTAAATACTCACCCACATGCGCTTCCCAAAAGTCATTCGATGAGCATTAGAGGATATTATTTGACAAGGGGGAACCTATTGAACATACCCCCAATAGAGGAGCTTCTGTGCATTCCTCTAGATGTAGAATAGAGCATGGAGCCTCTCAACATGAGGGCGTTCTACTTGGAATCCATTACTATTATTGCATTGCACATGCATCAATAGGATTGGTTGAAGAGTATGTTATACAGGGATGTTGGTACCCCTACATCATAGGTCTGTAGGAGGATCTATGGCTCCACCTTCAGAATATAGACATGATCGAGACCCACCGATTCAGGGGTATGCATATAGGGCTGCCACTGAGCATAGGCCTATGTAGACTCCCACACATGGTGAAATTAAAATATTAGTATTGATATGGCTAGGGTGGGAGCTAATGGTACACCATCGCATGAGTGGTGGAGATCCAGACAGTTATATGGATTAGGTAGCATCCTTGAGCTGCTAGGCTATAAGCCTTCAGCTCCACCCACCTGTGCTCTGAGTGAGCATAGTGGGGGTTATATTAGGACTGCTAGAGAACATGTAGAGGCTTCTAATAACCCTCATGTGACACATCCACCATCCACACATGGTGGCATAGAGCACAGATCACAACAGGATGTCCATGCCATCTTTACAGATAAGGTCAAAAGCATCACAAATTAGTCAGATGGGTACAGAACCCATAAGGTCACTCACATAGAGCATACATACCAGAGGCCTATCATGGTGAATGACCTTGATAGATCACATAGACTGGTATCTAAGCAGTGATGATAGCTCCTCCAAGATCAATTTGAGGATGCTTGCCTAGAAAGGTAGCGTATTGAAGAGGAGAATATTCAATCGGAGAGGCTCATCAAAAAAATACTATACGAGCAGTGCCTATAGGAAGAACACATCCTTGCCAAAAAGGAGCATGTAGAGTAGGAGGAGAGGCTAGCCAAGGCTGGTCTATATACTCATTGATAATATAGAACACACTCAAAGAAATGTTTTTTCACAAGCTGATGTGTAGTAGGAGCGCAAAGACGCTCATACTCACATCAGTGCCCAACAAAGATAACGACCACCACCTTTTGAAAATGAGGGGCAATAGTAATATGAGGAAGAATAGGGAGCAATAAACAATCAAGAATATCCTCAAGAATCTCTAGTCAAGGAGGAGGAGGAGCAACGACCTCCACCTTGACAGAGAAATAATTTACCTTTGAGACCACCCTTGCATCAACTTAGGGAGGAGGACTTCTTATCCTCAAAGGCTTATAAAGCCCTAGCTAAGAAGGTAAAATTGATTGAGATACAAGGCGTAACACTTCAAAAGCTGACATTAAGAAATATTCATAATGAGCTTTGAACCCCTCGATACCTGCTCCAACTTACCCTGAGAATTTTGTTATGCCTCGGTTGGACAAATTTAAAGGTGACAAATATGCACAGGAGCATGTCATAGACATTTTTGATGCTTGTTTATAAATTTCTAGCAATAATGCCTTGCTTTTGCACACATTTGTTATGACCCTTTCAGGCCCAACCTAAGAGTGGTTCAATCAACAAAAGAGGCACAACATTACAAGTTTTAAGCAACTAGCTGACACTTTTCTTGAATGCTTTTATTTTAGCATAAATAAATAGGCTAACCTTTCTGACTTGGTTGTACTAGCTCAGCGCGATGACGAACCAATTGAACAATATAGAAAGAGGTGGAGAATATTGATGGTAAAGCTGCCATTCCCTATTCTTGCTACGAAATTAACATGAATGTTCACCAGGAGTTGTGCACATCTTACTATTGTTGCAATTGTAACAGTATCCAACATTGGAGGAGGCTTTGGCACAAGCCAAGGTAATCAAAGACATCAAGTTGCAGGAAGGCAATTTGAAGCTTAAGAATAGGAAAGAGGGGCTGAAGAAAATCTCTACAAAGAAAAAAGACAAGTAGGCCCACATCAACGAGGTAGTGCTAAACCTCAAGAGAGAGGATAAAGGGAAGAAAAATTAAAATTATTAGGCCCAACTTCCTCCTGTGCAGTACGAAAAGCACAATAACAACTATAAGGACAAAAAAAATAATGCTTGCCTCACTAATTTACTCCTCTAAAGGAATAATTGACTTCAATATTCCATTAGTTATGCGAGGCTAAGGAAATCAGACTGCCTGAGGTTAAGCTAGTTGATTTGAATCAGCCCAAGTCGAAGGGATATCAAGATGACTTATTTTGCATCTACCACCCAATGAAGGACCACAACATCAAGGCATGTTGGTCCTTCAAGTATATTGTGTAAAACATGATTGAAAATGGTGAGCTTGTAATACCAAGTAATTTACAGGTGCCTGACAACCATAACATGGGGATTTACAAAAATATGCTACCAAACCATGAGGTGTCGTGCAACAACATTGGCTAGATCAACCAAGTGCACATCGAGCCTCCTACCCAAGGGTTCATAGGCATGGTGAATGTTGTTACAATACATGGAAGATATGAGCAATCAAATCAACCGCATGCTCCCATAATAATACAAGCCATGTTAAATCAGTAGCCGACATAAAATATTCCAGGTCCACCAATGAGATCGGTGGTGACCATATGAAGTAGGTTGGTCCAAAACCTACAAACAACTCCTACAAATCTATCTATATATGAACTGATACAGTAATCCCCTAGGCATAGGGAGACTCTTATGGAAATTCTAAGGTCCATCAAATTACAGTCTCAGGATACGCAAGCATTTAAAAATTTCATGGGACATGTACAGCAGTGTCAGGAGCCTATGATTCAATTTTATGATCATGAAATTAAGATGGTTCCTATAGATATGGTTGACCCACCATTGCATATCATCGCGTGCATCAATCACGTACCATTCAAGAGGGTCTTGATCGAAACTGGTTCATCGATCAACATAATAACAACCAAGGCATTGAATCATTTGAAGCTACCAAAATCACACATTATGCCCACCACCTTCACATTGAGAGCATTTAACAACACCCTGTGCTCAAAAGTTGGCACGATTGTCCTTCATGTGTAGGTAGGCCTAAAGACCATATCTATGATGTGTCATGTGATCGAGGGGGCCATGCAAGACAACATCCTACTCGAAAGGCCTTGGATTCATGAAATGTGTTGTGTTCCCTCTATATTACACCAATGTGTAAAATATATGCATGAGGATAGGTTCATGTAGTGTCATCAAATGAAGAATATTTTAAGTTCGTGAACCTACCAGATTTACCTGGGGGTTTCATACTCCCATCAATGCACTTGGAAATTTGGCCTACGTCGCCGATTAAAAATCTAGGAGGTAAATCAATAGTACATGCTCAACCATCGATATCTATGTCATATAGATCTGAGCATACAATTGATACTTCACTGAAACCAATTGTATTAGTGATGCTTTGGGATGACAAGAATTTAAAGGTGAATATGGGCAAAAAAAAGAAGCAAACACCCAAACTAGTGGCTAAGGAGGCTCCCATCCCCATGGAAGTTGAGGAAGCCCAAGATATATTCAAGGAGGTATATCAGTCTACCTTGCCTACATTGCAAGCAGGGTCATCCAAACTATGGGTGACAATACATCTTGCCAACACTAGATTAGGCAAGTATATTATGTAGAATGTAACCTTCAGACCTATTCTAGAGACTGTGCAAGATATGGACCGAATGTCCGCTCATCATTATGCGATTGGATTGATGATTCCATTGGGAGAGCCACCTAATAAGACTAATTTCATCTACGCTAGGCTAGATCAACTTCCAACGTGAGATCCCATGCATGAAGATAGTGATGAACCTTTCACTATAAATGTTTGTTATTTATCCAACCCAAATTACTCCATGCATTTTTTCCAGTTGTATCACTGGTATGGGTACATACTTGGTCTGTTTGAACAAGGGCATAGGAATCCATTCAAGCCATGTTATCATCTAGAAACTGGTAGGTTTGGACAGGAGTTATAGATACAAGGACAAGATGACTTGCTTGCATCATCCTTAGATTTCTTGTACCTGAGTCTGGGGGACATTGTGGACTTCAACCCATATCATCCTAATATTTCCTACTTTTGGAGGACTAACCTAATGATATATTTCATCACTACTGAGCCACTTGAATAACATCATGAAGGGCTCCTATAGCAGACTGTTACAGATCAGAACCCTAAAGACAACCTGGGTCATCAAATTTGTAATAAAATCGATGACATAGGTGTAGAGGCATAACCCCATATTTTTAGGCAATATCAAGTCAGGAGATCTATATAGTGATGATGAAGAGGAGTCCACCTCTGAGATAAGTAGACCAAGTTATGATGTCGACAGTGAATCCTCAAACAACAATCAATCAGAGGAGGAAGTTGAGGGGGGTTATTTAAGACCTTTTTATGCACATCACCTGTTGCCTAAAGAGTCGGTATATATTACTAAAGAGATCATTTCTAACATTGATCATTTGGGGGAAGAAGCAAAGCTATATTTATTGGTGATGTCACACTTACGATATAATTATCCAATTTTTCTAGATAGTGACGACAATAATCAAGAAGTAAGATTCATGGGGCCACACTTGCCAGAGCGCCCTAGAGGAGTAGGAGCGAATGATGGGTTTTGGTTGTCTAACAGTGATGAAGAAGATGAGTTAGAGAGGGCCTACCTTGGTCCTCATTATTTGCATTACCATCATCAACCCATCGATATAGATGAGGTCTATCATCAGCTACATGTTGGTCCTCGTCTGAGAGCAAGATGGTTAAACATGGATCAAATTTATTGGTTGGTTAATCCTCTTCTATCGATCTACATGGAGCTTCATCAGCCAAATGATCCTATTTTATAGCCAATGCATAGGGAGGATATAATAGTTCGTAGTTATCACAGAGAAGACCCCTTTGTGCCTATGCCATTAGAACCCGATCATGGGTATGATGACTACATTGATTATGAAGAAGTTGGTTCATGTGGTCCTAAAGATCAATTCCATTCCATAAATTTGGTCTCCATTTATTTGACCACTCCACTCTGCAATCCAACAGATCCATCCAAACCATTTTATCTTAAAAAATATGCTATTGACTAGGATCATGCTAATTCACCCATTGAGCTTGAAGATTTCTTCCCTAATGAAGAAATGTTACAACTATTTCATTTTATGCCACGCTATGCATACGATGTCTATCATGCCAAAAATGCTTCCAATGTGAAACCTGTCAATCCGGATGATGACATCTGTAGGCCTAAAATTTTTGCATTCCTTTCCTCTAGACTAATGGATCCATGCCTCAGAGGGGAATGGGAAAATAGTAGATCTACACCTCGAAAGAGAGGCACTTGATCATGCCTTCTTGTGGTGATTTTTTGATGAATTGGTTGGGTTCACCAGGAAACATTTTGTGGTAGTTTTCGAGCCTAGGTGAGGTAGTGTTTTGATTTGATTTGTTTCACATACAACCTAGGTTTGGCCAGAATGCAATTTCTACTTAAATAAATGCAATTTTATATTCGATGAAGACAAGGGCAAACAAATGTAATCTAAGAAATCTTTTAAACATGATAATGCAAAATGCAAGAATGAGTGTTTTTGGATTTTTATAGTTTTTCTATGCAAGTTTGTCTAATGCAGCTAAAGTCTATGTTTTTGGGTTTCTTTTCTTTTTCAATGCAAAGAGTGTGTAAAATAAAGAATATTGTAGATTTTTGATGTGAAAAATAGAGAATTTGGGTTTTATACCCTACCTGGATCTGCAATTTGAAGTCTGAATAAATTTGGATCTAGACTACGAATTCACATCTTTGAATTGGTTTTGGTCATCTGGATTTGTCAAAACCTGCAACTTTCACAATGACACTAAAAATTTTAATTAGGGATGGGGGATCTGCATAGGTCACAATGAATCATGATCTACAATAGTCAGATCCCCTCGGCTCTTTAATAACCGTTGGAAAAAAGATGAAATCTAATAATATGATGCAAAGCATAACAATTAAATAAAACAAAGAGTAATAAAATGAGTGTAAATGCTTATAAGATTATGCAACATTAATATGACAAGATTAAGAATCAGATTTTGCCCCCA
The DNA here is from genome assembly GCA_028583015.1 of Wollemia nobilis. Classification (NCBI taxonomy): domain Eukaryota; kingdom Viridiplantae; phylum Streptophyta; class Pinopsida; order Araucariales; family Araucariaceae; genus Wollemia; species Wollemia nobilis. The sequence continues at coordinate 1,563,237 of JAQPPZ010016363.1, read as the reverse complement.
TATTTATTATTATTTTCATTGTTGTTATTACTTTTTTTATTTTTATTATTTTTATAAATTACACATAAATAAACAACAAAGACTATAAAGGTGATGATTATAAATGAATTAAGTCTATATTTGGGTGCTAACAATGCAATGATTGATGAAGAAAATAATAATAAATGGTTTAACAACAATACTTAATTTAAATTCAATTATTTTCCTCCATATTTAATTTTCTATAAATTTATAGATCTGGCTGAATTCGTGATAACTAGACCTGCATACAGTTTTTCAGCATTTTTGAGGTCTAAACGTTATCAAAATGAGACAAATCATATACCGTTGGAAATCTCTTTTTGAGCCCTATCCAACGGTATAATATTTAGGAAAAACAAATGTGATTTACTTAGATAAAATGCAACCCAAAGGTGATATTACGTTTTAAGAGAAATAAATAAAATATAAAATATGATTGTAAAATAAATAAGATGATGATTTTCAGGATAATTAAAAGAAAAATAAACTTGCTTACAATGGGGGTATCATAGGTTTTGAATATTGATAATTCAAAGTAATGAAAATGATCGACAACAGTCTTCAATCAGCTTCAAGCATTCAACCTACAAAAGAAAAGGGAAGAGAAAACTTGTTCTGGATATTCACCTGCAACAGAAAATTATTAATCCATAAGCATCTCTCAATTCAGCATTGTCATTGCCCTTAATTTCTCCATTCCTCTCCCTTCTTCATTCACGTGATCTCTCTCTACTTCTCTCCCTTCTCGATCTCTCTCTGCTTCTTTTCCTCCTCTCGCTTGGGAGATGGAGCCCGTATATTTATCTCTTTCGTGAGATAACCAATCTAGGAATTTGTTGAGCAGTTTTAATTAGATTAGTAAATTACTAATCTAAATTATTTGTTGACCTAAATTAGGGCTAGAAAATCAACCGAAAATATGCCTTCCATTGAAACAGTCTTGGAGCCAAAATCAAATAGATTTTATAAAGTTAAATGCGCATTTTCCATGATTTTCATGATAGCTAGGCATGTGCATAGTTTTATTGCAGTTTGAGGGGTCAAATGGTGTCAAAATTGGACATATAATATACCGTTGGAAATCTCTTTTCGAGCCCTATCCAACGGTATAAAATTTAGAAAGAATGGAGATGATTTGATAGGGTAAAATTTCTCTTGAAGATGACCTTATTTTTCTAGGAGGAAAACTAAGGAAAATGAGTCAATTTTTCATGTCTACATTTTGCCCCCTCTTTGGCGTATTTATGAACAATAAATGCATCAAAGAAAAGTGTAGACACTTGAGTAGAAATGATTATGATTTGACATGGGAAAAAATGGAGTAGATGGTTTAGAATGAATAGTTCATGTGAAATTGATGTTTTAGAAAAATAATTACTAATTTACTGACTAGGATGCCCCTTCGAGTTTTTACACCAAATTCTATGTTTGGTGGAAAAACTAAAAAATTGATCTTCTTTGTTTTATGTGACTTTGTGTGATTTATTGGATGATTTAAAACATTTGCTTATGATGGTTGTGTTACATAATTTCTTGTAATCATGCTTTGATTTTTGAACATTTTGATCATGCTTAACATAAAAGGAAAATGATTTTGTAAAGTGTGTTTTGAGAAATATGTTTTTGTGTGATGATAGATTTGATGGATTAGCAATGAACCTCGAAGGATGTTGTGTTGATATGTGACTGTTGGTGGAGTTCAAAGCTCGTGGAGTCACGAAGCGGATCCTGTTATGAGGAAGTTTTGTATTGCTAATACCAAAATATTATGTGCTTAAGAATAATCTTAAGGCTTTATGATGAGAAAGAAATGTTTGATGTTGTTTTGGGACAAGATGTTTGATAGATTCTAGCAATAAACCTCAAAGGATGTTGTGTTGTTATGAGACTATTGGTGGAGTTCAAAGCTCACTAAGTCTCGAAGCTAATCCTGTTTGTGAGGAATGTTTTTGATATTGCTAAGAATGGTTGTATGCTTAAGAATAATCTTAAGGCTTTTGTGGTAATAGGAATATGTGTGATGTTTGTTTGATAATAATGTATGTGGTAAATATTTGTGAAATAGATTGAGCAAAGCATGAAAAATTTGAAGGATGATTTACGCTAAGCATAGAATTCCTAAGTGTGAAATTATATGAAATAATTACTTAGGAATTATACCATCATCACGAAAATCAAAATGAAATGCATGATGATATGAAATTATTTGTTCTTTTTAAATGCAAAGTAATGTAAGATAAATCATTGTGTCACATGTTTCAAAAAGATTATGAATTTTTTATGAAAATATATGGACTAATTTTGGGCATGAAAAATTAGAAAGATGGTTTGCGCTAGGTATAGAATTCCTAGTGTGAAAATTGAGAAGAATAATTCCTAGGAATTATACCATCATCACGAAGTCATGAATGCTATGTATGATAAGTGATTTTGAACTACATGTTATTTTTGCAATAAGTTGTTTTTGAGATTTTTGAAATTTTGGAAAATATCTATGTAATGTGTTAATATGAAAGTAATGATAAACTAATGTTGTCCGAAAAATTTCAAAGAAATATTTTAACTTATTTCTAAGACAAATTCAAATTTATCAAAAACCAATGTGTGATAAGTGAGTTCATTATCCATCTTGATTCGTCATAATGATACAAAATCTCTCAAGGATCAAATGTGTGTGCTTTGTAATGTTCATTTACCAATTTTGAGTAAGGTAGTGATGCAAGCAAACTTGAATGAACCAATGTGTGTGCAAGTGAAGGGTTCATTAACCATGATTTTTGTGCATGAAACCATACCAGACTACTATGTAAGTCAAGTCATCAAAAGCTAGCTAATCCACAAGCGAACATAGGTCTCTACAAAAGAAGGTCGCTAATGTGATAGACATGTCGCCACATGAAAAGGAATTACCCAATGTCAAGCAAGTTGGGCACAAATCACCTGTTATGGGGCTTACCTCATGATTTTCGAATAACTGAGAATTCCAGGGATTCAAGCTCATTCACCCTTATTTTCTTCACTTTCAAAGGGGTAGGGATTTTGTTCATTTTTGTTTTGAACAAGGGTATTTTATTGCTTTTCTTTTTCTCTTTTCGTTCTCTTTTTTATTTTATTTTTCTTTTGAATTTTCCTTTTGATTTTTGACTTTTGCTTTTCTTTGATTTTTCTTTTGGGATACTTGCTCGGATTGGATGTAGAGCAAGGGATTTTTATTCGGGTAGGGGTGAGCTTGTCCTTTTGCCAATTCTCAAAAAATTCTAGACCATGTGCATGATAGGATAGCAGGGGAAAATTTTTGCTCAAGAGACTAAGACTACTATGTAGTATCATTTTTTGAATTTGCAACAAATCATTTTAATGTGTAAAAGTGTACTTGGTTCAAGAAGTAGCAAGATCATTTCCCAAAACTCAAAATATTATTTAAAATAAATGTTTGGAGAGGGGTGGAGGGAAATAGAAAAAAAGAAAAAAAAAAAAAAAAAAAAAAAAAAAAAAAAAGGGAGGGGGGGGAAGAAATAAGTAGAAAAAAAAAAAAAAAAAAAAAAAAAAAAAAAAAAAAAAAAAAAAAAAAAAAAAAAAAAAAAAAAGAAAAAAATATAAAAATTTTTTTAATTTTTTTTTTTTTTTTTTTTTTTTTTTTTTTTTTTTTTTTTTTTTTTTTTTTTTTTTTTTTTTTTAATAAGAATTGTGGGGTTTTTAAAATATGTTTTTTTTTATTTTTAAAAGGTTTTTTGGGTTAGGATGTTTTAGGGGGGCTTCAAAATCAAAGGGGGTTTGAAGAATATTTTGGTTGTGTATGTGAAGCTGTTTGGTTGATATTTGAGATTGTTGTGATGAAGAATGAGATGTAGATGAAGAAAAGTGATGGACCAAAGATGACAATGATAAATAGGAAAAGAATAGAGAACTTGATGTGATAATAATAATGAAAGAGAGAATGAAGAACAAAAGGTGATGAATAAAAGGTAGCGATAACAAAAGCTTTGTTATAATGTAGAACAATGTAGCAAAAGATTTGACTTTTATGTGTAAAATTGATCATGTTACAAAACAAAATGTCAAAAGGATAAGAAGGTTCTTCATTCTTATCACTATCTTCCAAGTCTTGATAAGATGGAGGGAGCATATGTGAAAGATATGCATGGGTGTTATTTGGTAAACAAGGATGATCGGATATGGATGAAGAAAAGTGATTGATAGGAGGTAATTGTGACAATGGAGAATGTATAGAACTTGATGTTTCAACCGTTAAATATTCTTCAAATGGTGTTGGGTCACCATGTATGGTAACAATTTTATTTGCAAGTTTAAACTTCAAACATTGATGAAGAGTGGAAGGGACAACCCTCATCGTATGAATCCAAGGACTTCTGAGAAGTAGGTTGTAAGGTGAAGGGCAAGATGCTACATAAAACAAAGTATCCAGGATCTTGGGTCCACTCTTAAGGGGAAGAATTATAGTGCCTCGAGCTTCTTGAATTTCATTGTTAAAATATTTTATAATAACATTTGATTCATTGAGATCTTCTTCCTTTAATCCGAGTTTTTGGAATAATTGATAAGTGCATAAATTAAGAGAGGAGCCATTATCTACCATGATAGTTTTAATAGATGTTTCTTTACTAAATCTTGTAATGTAAAGAGAGGAGTCTTCTTGTGGAGTAGAGGAAGGAATATCCTCATCATAGAATGAAATATGGTTAACCTCAAGAGGGCTTACACCATTAATTGTGTTCTTAGGGAAAATATCATGAGGAACAAATTGTTGGCTAAGTATCTTGAACAAAGTTTCCCTATGAACATGAGAACTTTGTAATACTTCTAAAAGGGATATCTTTGCTTGAGGATTAATCACTTGTTGTTGGCTATCAAAGTGGATTTCAGATTGAGATTTTGATGCTAAATATGGGCTTTCTATGCTTACATTCCATTTTGGATCATTCTCTAGAGCCAAATATAGTTTTGAAGGTTGGTCAAATGAGGAATCCATCTCTTGAATATCAAATTGAGTTGATTGAACTTGAGGTTGCTCATTTGTAGCTTCTATTACAATATTAGTGATATCATCGTGATGGGACACATTAAGATGCAATATTTGATTGGTTTCCTATTGTTGATAATTGAATAGGGGTTCTTGGGAGATCCCCATGTCTTGATTGATTATGGGTATTTGTTGTGTAGGAGTTTGATTGTTTATTGGAGATTTATAATCAGTTGTAGATTGTAATTCCTTTATAGTAAAAATACCCTCATCAATCAAATCTTGAATTGCACATCTTAAATTTCTACATTTTTGTGTCATATGTCCATCCACTCTATGATATTCACAATGTAGCTCAGGTTTATACCAATCTGTTGTGGTATCAAGGTTGTCTTATGGGAGGTAACTCAATCCTATTTGTATCAAGTAAATGCTTGAGAATTATATCCATTGGTTGATTGAGCTTAGTAAATTTACGTGGTGAAGGTTTTCGAGAGGTTTTTGATAATTGCCTTAGGAATTCAGCCATAAAAGGACTTAATGGTTTATTACCTCTTTTTTCTTTATTATGGGTAGAATGATGATAGGAATATTGTGAAGTATGATGTGAGTGCATGGTAGGATTGGAAGAAGAAGTATTTTCTTGTTGAAATGGATGTGTTGTGTTGAAAGAAGAATGTTGAAATGGTGGAGAAGGATTGTATGTGGATCGATAGGCATAATATGGATATATGGGAGAAAAGATAATATCATTATGAAGAGGATTGGAAAAGGGATTGTCTTGTTGGGGTAAGGATGAAAAATGAGAAAAGTGTGATAAAGGTGATGTTGAATATGGATGAGGTTGGTCATAATCAACAAATGTATTTGGCAGAATTTTCCCAACATTACTGATGGGCTCATATTGATTTGAGTTAAGACTCATGGTTTCTTTAGTACTTCTAAAAGTAATATTTGGTATCTAAATTTTAGAATTGAATCTAAAACATACAAATTTGAAATGATGATTTTTTTGTTGTTTTTCTTGTATATATATATATATTTGTTTTTTTATTTTTTGAAATCAAAAGAAATGCCTATGTATTCATGTCAGGTTCACCAAAGAATGTAGGCCTAAAATTTTTGCACTCCTTTCCTCTAGACTGATGGATCCGCGCCTCAGAGGGGAATGGGAAAATAGTAGAGCTACACCTCAAAAGAGAGGCACTTGATCGTGCCTTCTTGTGGTGATTTTTTGATGAATTGGTTGGGTTCACCAAGAAACATTTTGTGGCAGTTTCCAAGCCTAGGTGAGGTAGTGTTTTGATTTGATTTGTTTCACATACAACCTAGGTTTGGCCAAAATGCAATTTCTACTTAAATAAATGCAATTTTATATTCGATGAAGACAAGGGCAAACAAATGTAATCTAAGAAAGCTTTTAAACATGATAATGCAAAATGCAAGAATGAGTGTTTTTGGATTTTTATAGTTTTTCTATGCAAGTTTGTCTAATGCAACTAAAGCCTATATTTTTGGGTTTCTTTTCTTTTTCAATGCAAAGAGTGTGTAAAATAAAGAATATTGTAGATTTTTTATGTGAAAAATAGAGAATTTGGGTTTTATACCCTACCTGGATCTACAATTTGAAGTCTGAATAAATTTGGATCTGGACTACGAATTCACATCTTCGAATCGGTTTCGATCATCTGGATTTGTCAAAACCTACAACTTTCACAATGACACACTAAAATTTTAATTAGGGATGGGGGATCTGCATAGGTCACAGTGAATCATGATCTACAATAGTCAGATCCCCTCGACTCTTTAATAACCATTGGAAAAATATGAAATCTAATAATCTGATGCAAAGCATAACAATTAAATACAACAAAGAGTAATAAAATGAGTGTAAATGCTTATAAGATTATGCAACATTAATATGACAAGATTAAGAATCAGATTTTGCCCCCATATTTATTATTATTGTCATTGTTGTTATTACTTTTTATTATTATTATTTTTTTATAAATTACACATAAATAAACAACAAAGACTATAAAGGTGATGATTATAAATGAATTAAGTCTATATCTGGGTGCTAACAATGCAATGATTGATGAAGAAAATAAGAATAAATGGTTTAACAACAATACTTAATTTAAATTCAATTATTTGCCTCCATATTTAATTTTCTATAAATTTATAGATCTGGCTGAATTCGTGATAACTAGACCTACATACAGTTTTTTAGCATTTTTGAGGTCTAAACGTTATCAAAATGAGACAAATAATATACCGTTGGAAATCTATTTTTGAGCCCTATCCAATGGTATAATATTTAGGAAAAAACAAAATGTGATTTACTTAGAGAAAATGCAACCCAAAGGTGATATTACGTTTTAAGAGAAATAAATAAAATATAAAATATGATTGTAAAATAAATAAGACGATGATTTTCAGGATAATTAAAAGAAAAAATAAACTTGCTTACAATGGGGGTATCACAGGTTTTGAATATTGATAATTCAAAGTAATGAAAATGATCGACAACAATCTTCAATCAGCTTCAAGCATTCAACCTGCAAAAGAAAAGGGAAGAGAAAACTTGTTCTGGATATTCACCTGCAACAGAAAATTATTAATCCATAAGCATCTCTCAATTCAGCACTATCATTGCCCTTAATTTCTCCATTCCTCTCCCTTCTTCATTCACGCGATCTCTCTCTGCTTCTCTCCCTTCTCGATCTCTCTCTGCTTCTTTTCTTCCTCTGCTTCTTTCCTCCCTCTCGCTTGGGAGATGGAGCTCGTGTATTTATCTCTTTCATGAGATAACCAATCTAGGAATTTGTTGAGCAGTTTTAATTAGATTAGTAAATTACTAATCTAAATTATTTGTTGACCCAAATTAGGGCTAGAAAATCAACCGAAAATATGCCTTCCATTGAAACAGTCTTGGAGCCAAAATCAAATAGATTTTATAAAGTTAAATGCGCATTTTCCATGATTTTCATGATAGCTAGGCATGTGCATAGTTTTATTGCAGTTTGAGGGGTCAAATGGTGTCAAAATTGGACATATAATATACCGTTGGAAAGATATTTTCGAGCCCTATCCAACGATATAATATTTAGAAATAATGGAGATGATTTGATAGGGTAAATTTTCTCTTGAAGATAACCTTAGCTTTTCTAGGAGGAAAACTAAGGAAAATGAGTCAATTTTTCATGTCTACACCATCCATCTGATTCCTATGCCTCATTAGCTTGAGGAGTGATCACATATGTCAATAGAGGAAACCTATGAGGTGGATATCAGTAATGATCCCACCAATGCAAAGAAGTTTAAATTTGGAGAGAGTCTCACTCCAGATGAGCGGACCACCCTTATCCCTCTACTGAAAGAGAGACCAAATCTGTTTGCTTGGACATACAAGGATATGCCAGGTCTAGACCCAAAATTGGTTATGCATAACCTTTCGCTAGATCTAACGAAGAATCCGGTCAAGCAAAATCTTAGAAAGATGCATCCAACAGTAGCATTAATGGTGAAATATGAGCTATAAAAGTTGTTGGATGTAGAATTTGTAATCTCCATCGACTATCCATAATGGGTATCCAATATGGTACCTATGGGAAACCTAATGGAAGAATCCGTATTTGCATAGATTTTAGAGACCTAAATAAGGCAACACCCAAAGATTAATTTTTTTTGCCCAATATTGATGCTCTCATAGATGCAACTATAGGTCATGAAATGCTCTCCTTAATGGATGATTTTTTTGGTTACAATCAAATTCATATTAAACTCAAAGACCAGCATAAAACCATATTTATAATGCCATGGGGAACATTTTGCTATAAAGTTATACCATTTGGCCTCAAAAATACTGGTGCCACATACCAGCGGGCCATGACATACATTTTTCATGACTATATGCATAAAATTATAGAATATTATATTGATGACTTGTTGGCCAAGTCATTTCTATGAGAAGAGCATGTAGAGGTCTTAAGGAAGGTCTCCGATCACCTGATAGAGCACAATGTCAGGCTAAATCCTAAGAAGTGTGTATTTGGCGTAACTTCTAGAAAACTACTAGGATTGATTGTCTCTAAGTGAGGCATCGAAGTTGACCTAGCGAAGGTCAAGGCTATCTTGGAAATGCATCCTCCCACCAATATTAAAGAGTTAAGGAGCCTTCAGGATAATTTGGCATCAATAAAGTGATTTATTGCTTAGTTATTGGATAAATATCGATCCATGAATTGACTGCTAGATAAGGGGGTCCCATTCAACTGGGATGAGGACTGTCAAGCAACTTCACTAAAATAAAGCAATACCTAGAAACATCGCCAGTGCTAGCTCCACCAAGACTATAAGTGACTTTTCTACTATATATTGACAATTGACTTTTCACTAGGAACTATGTTAATCCAAAAAAACATGTAAGGCAAATATTAGGCCATATATTATATTAGTCAAACCTTGGTGAGCTATGATCTCGGGTATGCATATGTGGAAAAATTATGTTTAGCAGTAGTGTTCACTACAAAGAAATTGTGAAACTATTTGTTAAGTCGTATGACATGTGTTATATCCAAACAAAATCCTTTATAGTACATGATGAGTAAGATGTATCATAATATGCATAGTACACAGTGGATCATGCTACTGATAGAATTTGATCTATAATTCATAAGCCAGATGTCCATTAAGGGACAAGTCATAGCGGATAAATTAGCTGAGGCACCACTATCAAATAGTAGGCCTCTAGCCATAGAGCTTTCGGATGATGCAGTATTCATCATATCTGAAGCTCTTGAACCCGAAGAACTAGAGAATAATGGTGATATGATTGTTCTTTGACGGTTCAAAGTGTGAGCAAGGGTGTGGTGCAAGAATAGTGTTTTTCACGTCTCAAGGAGCTCCTATGCCCTTGTAATTTAAACTAGACTTTCCATGCACCAACAACAACGCTGAGTACGAAGCCCTACTGTTGGGTCTCCACATAGTTGTCACCATGAATATTAAAATATTAAATATATTTGGTGACTCCTTGCTCATAGTAAATCAATTTAAGGGGCTCTTCCAATGTCGATGTCCCATATTGAAAGCTTACAAGGATCTTGTTGTAATATATCTAGCTAAATTGGAATGGTACAACATCAAGACAATCCCTCGATCATCAAATAGGTTCACAAACACCATGGCATATTTGGGATCCTTAATCCCTCATAATCTATCTATTGATTTCACTACCATTCATGTTAAAATGCTTTTGCACCCAACTGTAGAACGTGAAGACTTTGATAATAGAATGTCAGTCAACATGATCAACATAGAACCAAAAGTTGAATGGTTCTATAGAGTTGAATAATTTTTGAATAAGGTACCCTAAGGGTCATTAACCTCTAAAAGTATGATGGGGAGTGGTACCACCATTCACCATAAGGTTTTTTCCCAGTATTCATTTGCAAAAGTAAATAGGTAGGGGGAGCAAGTCATATTAGCAGTTGAATCCGAGGCTTATCAAAACTGGATGTTGTAAATCCATGAATTCTTGAAGCTTGGTGTAATCCCAGAGGGATTATCGTATGTCACAAAGTGTATATTTAAATAGAAAGCATCTAAATATGTCTTAATAGGAGATATCTTGTATTGATGAGGCTACAATGGAGTTCTCCTTCATTGCTTAGAGCCCCAAGAGGCATCATGGACAATTTCACAAGCTCATGACGGTACGTGTGGTGACCATTTCAAAGGCATGGCCATTGTCAAGCGTATCCTTCTAATGGGCTACTATTGGCCCACTATGAATAAGGAGTGCATTGTGTATGTCAAGAAATGCATCAAATTCTAGCATAATGCTAATCTTACGTACTTGCCATCACAGGCCTTCCAGCCTATCCAAGTGGCTTGGCCATTTGCTTAGTGGGGACTAGATATTATAGGCAAGATATCTCCTCCATCATTGGGCCGACATACATTTATAATCACAGCTATTGAGTATTTTACAAAGTGGGTGGAAGCAATAACCTTAGCAATGACAACTAGAGCTCGTATAACACAATTTATACTGGAGTATATCATAAGTCATTTTGGGATTCCATCCAAAATAATATCGGATAATGGAATGTCCTTCAAGAACAAAACTATGAGAGCTTTGACATCTAAATATAGAATCAAACATAGTTTTACAACTCCATACTATCCATAAGCAAATGGGTAGGCTGAAGCTTCAAATAAGACAATGGTGGCCATCTTGAAAAATATAGTCCAAGAAAACCACAAAGACCGACATATCCAGCTACCCCTTGTATTATGGGCTTACAGGACTAGTATTTGAATGCCCACTAGGGCAAAACCATTCTCACTAGTATATGGCGCTGAGGCCATTATGCCCTTGGAATTAGAAATTTCAATTCTGTGTGTTGCATTGAAATATTTCATTGATGACGACACCATGCAAAAAGCTCAACTGGATCAATTAACGTTGTTGGATGAACATCATGTGAATGCCCTAGAGCATCTCCACATTTATCAAGAGCGACTAAAATGAGCTTACAATATCAAATTTTACTAGAGAGACTTTGAATTTGAGGATTTTGTCTTGAAAGAGAACCAACAAAACTCTAATTTACCACCAAATATGCGAGACAAATTCATGGCTAATTAGCTAGGACCCTACATCATATTTGAAAATATTGGTCTGGGTACCTATCACCTAATGTCACTAGGAGGTGTTGAAGAGCCTAAACCTCTCAAAATCATCCATATTAAGGTATTTTATGCTTGAATATCATAGTAAAAGGCTCTAAGGGTTTGCTTATAACCTCTCAGTCATCCTAAAAGGCTCCAAACACTCTCATAAGTAGTTTGGTCAATCAAAAAGCTCCAAAGGCATCTATAATCCCTTTGGTCATATCCCAAAAATCTCTGAGGGTTTTCTTATAACCATTCAGTCATCCTAAAAGGCTCCAAACACTCTCATAAGTATTTTGTTCAATCAAAAAGCTCCAAAGGCATCTATAAGCCCTTTGGTCAAATCTCAAAAGGCTTCAAGGGTTTTTTTATAACTGCTCGGTCATCCTAAAAGACTCCAAACACTCTCATAAGTAGTTTGGTAAATCAAAAAGCTCCAAAGGTGTATATAAGCCCTTTGGTCAAATCCTAAAATGCTCCAAGGGTTATTAAAACTACTTGGTCATGTCAGTAAAAGGCCTTGAGGGTTTTCTTATAATCTCTAGGTCATCCTAAAAGGCTCCAAGATCATCTATGAGTAGTTTGGTCAATCAAAAAGCATCAAGAGTTCATGAAAAATTGATTGGTCAACCCAAAAGCTCCAAGGATTCTTAAAAGATCACTTGGTCATCCCAAAAAGTCCCAATGGTGCTCATAATTCCTTTGGTCAAACCCAAAAGGCTCCGAGGGTTTTGCTTGAAGCTGCTCCGCCATCCTAAAAAGCTCTAAGGATTTTGTTGAAAAATCACTTGGTCAATATAAAGGCTCCAAAGGCATGTACTCGTCGTTTGTTCAGATATGAGGCTTAAAACTCATAAAAATTATAAAATCCAAAAAAATTGGTAAAGCATAAAATCCAAAAATATTTGCATTTGCAATGGAATTTTGCATTTTCAATTTGCATTCACTATGCATCCACTACATTATTGCATTGCATATAGGTATTCATCATCCATTGCATTCCGTAGTAGGATCGATTATGTTTATCAATCTTACAAATGACATGATGTTTGTGTCTAAATCATGCATCTTTGCATTTATCATAAATCCATCATTCATGTGAGTATTTGTGTCTTTCAACACAACCTATTTTGTTGCTATGGAGATATACTAGGATTTTTTGATCATTCAACCATACCTAGAGGTCTTATCAAGAGTTTGTAGAAAGCTTGCTTTGCTTTTGCAGTCGAGGCTCAATTACTGTAGCCTTTAGCATATCATAATTCTATCACTAATCAAGAAATTAAACAATCCTAACAAGGATTAGGGGAAGATGAAAGTCGCAAAGTAGGACCGAGTATCCTGAGGCAAAAAGAGTTATTCTTACTTATCCCTCTATGCAAATGGTATGGGAAATGCTGGAAGTTGGAAAAAGGACATGTTAGCTCCCTATTCATATTACCTTGCTTATGATAAAATGAGCAATATCCCAGAGTGATATCCCAAAATAATCCTCAAGATTGATACCATAGATCGATATCATAGATCGACTTCCTAGATTGATATCCCATATTGATATCATAAGATCGATATCCTCAATTGATATAACATAAATAGTTTTCCAAAGTAAATCCCCCAAAGGAAAATTTTTGAAGAAAATTATCAAATGTAAATGCGGAAAAGTGAAGATCAAATGAAGATCAAAAAATAGGCTCAAATCAAGTTCAAAGTGAAGATCAAATGAAGATCATAAATCAAAGTTCAAGTGGAGATCAAGTGAAGATCCAAAATCCAGTTTGAAGGGATATCAAATGAAGATCCAGAGACAGTTCAAAATGAAGATGGAATCAAATCCCTTGCTTCACTACATATGTGGAAGTATCCCAAATATTGAAGGATAGAAAATAATGAGCTTGAATCCTTGGAATTGTCAGCACTATTGTACCTTACACATGATGATATGTCTCATACACTTGCATCTCGCTTGTGGACAGCCAATGTTTGAATGTGGAAGAGCTAGCTTCAGGTGTCCTACATTGCCTAGTGGCTTAGTCAAACTAAAGTATAAACTTGGGATTGGATAATACATTTGGGGAACCCCTATATTAGCAATGGGCTAAACGAATCTCGCCTGACATCAGGGAACACTTATGTCTTATCTTAATATAATCATGTGCACACACATGGATAATGAAAAGTTAGGGCCTATTCTAGCAAAAGCCTCACACTTCAAAAGTCTAGTGTGGTTAGTATGCAACTTTTGATAAGTCTACTAGGGTGTTTGAGTCTCATGGAAAACCTCAAAAATTTCTCTAATAGCAACAAAATACCAAATATCGTAAACCATATAAAATCATCAAACTACAAAGTATCGATTCTATAATACATCATCATATAAACCATAATCAAAGATATAGGATAGATACCAGATGGATATTAGAAATAATAATTAGACGACCACTGACTATATCGTGCATATTTTTCAAATTTGCAAAAGAAAATAGAATGACATATTATATCATTCGCATCATAACATTGCATACCATTGCATTTCATATATGGGTGATTAATTGATCAAATTATTATCTTAAGGATTTTCAATTACATTCATGATTTTTATACATTCTATGGTGTCGTCAATTAGATTGATAAATGTAATTGCATTCATTCCTTATGTTTTAAAGTGATTAAAGCATATAGGTTCATTTACATTAGATTACCATCATGTAAATAATGCACTACATACATTGCATTAGCATATTGTGACATCATCATAAATTAAATGCATGAAATAAAGAAAAATCAAATATGAATTTTAAGTAAATATCGTATTCATATGCATCCATCATACATCGCACATATAAGCATCTAGATCACTGCATACCATCATCATCATAAATTAAATAGCTATCTAGTGCATGTCATCCATACATCACATCATATAGCATCAAATTAACATAATCATTGCATCCATGTACATAACATAAACATAAAATAAAAAATACATAAGTACACATAATGAGCCATAAATGATCAATCTCATATATATATATATATATATATATATATATATATATATATATATATATATATGTGTGTCCAAAGAGTACATCAGGAGTACAAAATTCTTGCAGGCTACAATCGTGTAGGTCCTAGACCTTATACCAAAAATTGATACATATGAAAAAATATAGCCTAGATCTGGTAGAGCCCTAGCTCTGGCCTGCTCCTCTTAAAATGGAGATCTCATTGCCTCCCTTAACACTATGCTATAGAGCTTGCTCTATAGTTGGCTTTGGTGCCTGTTGTGTGCACTATTAAGGGCCCTGTGTGCCACCTAATCTAAAGAGGTCTAGCACATGAGATACTGGTATATCTATGCGGTTAGAACTATGACTAGAGGTTGCACATGTCTCCCTAGCCCTAGTATGGTAGCTACCTCCATGTGTGCTAGAGGACCTATGTGTCCTCTCTGTCCTATGAGTCCACTGGTTGGAGCTCACTATGGACTATCTTATAGTCCTGGACCTAGTCCTCTGAGACTCTATAGCATGTGAATCCTCTAGGACCTGCCCACAAATCAATATAATGTAGCCCTCTAGCTGGTCTATGAGGGTGACCCTACCTATATGTCTATCATTGCCCTCCTCCATGAGGGCCTACAAGCATAAGATCTTTAACATTTGGTCACAACTGCCTAGTAGAAATGATATTGGTGTAGCTGAAGGTCTCATGATATCCTAGGAGGATGAAGGATCCCCCCTCTATGTCCTGATCAAGTCATGGTCTACAATAGCCTCACCCCGCTACACCAATGCCACATCATGTACACTAGTGATCTCATAGACCCGAGTCTCTACCATTGTAGCCTGTGTTGTTAGACTCGTGATCCACTTTTGAGCCTCTACTAGATGCCTATCCTTGTGAGCTAGCTTCACCTCTAAAAGGGCGATGGAAGTATCTCACTACGATTGTTGAGTCTATAGCCTCCCAAATTGACTCTGTAGGTCTATGACCTGAGCAAGGAACTACCCTACATCACTGTCAGGAGGAACCTCATCCTCCTCCTTAGCCTCCACTTACAGGGCCTCCTTGGTGGTGGCCTTTGTGCCCCATCCACCCTTAGTCCTTTGGTGCACCCTGTGCCCATCTGGATTGACCTATGCCTTTGCCTGGTCGTCTACCCTGCATAGAGGCCCTGATCCCTACCACTATAATAGGGACCACCATGTGTCATATGTAGAGGTGGTCCTCACCCTATCATCTCTAGACTCCTAGAAATCGTCAACCTCATATCTAACTACCATAGGCTAGATCTACGATAGGTGCATCTCCAAGACTAGATGCTTGTAAAAAAATGGAATATTTGGGATGTCCTGCACTATGCAAAACTATTGTAGGATGCAAGAGTAGAAATGGTACTCCCTAATCTTGACCTTGTAGTCGAGTAGCCACTTATCCCAGAAAGCCTATCGTAGTCGCTCGCCTGCCTCTGGCCAGTCCAAGAAATCCATATAGGAGCATCACTCAATGTAGTTAGGCCCAAGCATTAAAAATCATGCAATGTAATGATCTACATCACCAGTGTGAGTCTTGATCTGAAATACCTCCTCCTCCTGAGGCCATCATGCGATGTATCACTGATGCTGATCATCGATCATAGTAATTTTAAGGGGCAGATCTACAAGACACTCGATCCTGATATGCTACCAGACCCAGATCTATAGCAACATGCTACAACTAATGCTATGATGGCTCCATCTAGTCATCTGGTACAACTCTTGGTAGAGCTAGAATAATAGGGTGCTCCCCCAAGCTAGAAGTAGTGGTTGGGTAGTGGAGCTCTGAACAACTCTCCTAAAATTGTCTAGGAGGTTCCAGGGAATCCTCACACCCGAGGAGTCTGGAAGAACAATTAGCATCACCTGGTGAATAAATATCACCTCTTGCATAGATAAGATGTACTAACCTTGCCAGTATCCGATATGGACTCCTCCATTGTCGATCATGCACTGAGCCTCCTAGCTTCGGTCACCAAATATAGCATCAAAGACTTCCCCCTTACTCCAGGAGGAGGAAGATGTGATGGCCTCGCCATCAATAGGGATCCTAAAGATCTGATAGATGTCCTCAAGAGTGACGGTCATCTCTCCTTTGGGCTTGTGAAAAGTGTTGGTCCACGCATTCCAACACTGGGTCAACACAGTTAGGTAGGCCTAATCTACTCGAATAGTGGGTAGATCTAGAACATAGCTAAAGCCGACAGCTCCAAACCATGTCCACTCTCCAACAATGAGCTATCTATATAGAGTCTTTAGGAGGTCTAGCTCACGAGCTCTAGAGGTCCTCTAAAATAAAAGCATTATATAAGAGAAAATCTAACTAAAAACAAGCAAAAATAGATTAAAAAAATGACCTTAAAAAACATCAAAAACATTTAAAAACTGATAAAAACATATCACAAAGCATTCAGAAAAATAAAAAAAAATCAATTAGGCAAGTCAGAATTGCATTAAATGCTATTAATTGCCTATTAAACCTTAGAAAAATAAAAAAATTGATAATTTTTTTTCTAAAGTCAGTGAACCGCAGGTCAACCCTGCGGTCCGCATGCAGTCAAAATTTGACCGTTGGAATTTGAATTCCAATTGCATCTAATAGTTTTTGTCCCCAATCTGACAATCGGGAACCGTAGCTTCCAGTTATGGTCTAGGAAGGATATCTATTTTGGGTCCCTTCCTAGCCTCGCAGACCAAAAATATTAAAAACTAAACTAACCTAAACTAATGTGATGTTTGTTACCAACTGTTTAATGAAATTCATTAACCCATTAATTAATGTGATTTATTTTAGTTGGAATTTATTGCAATGAATCGGTTTCGAGTTACCTTACCTGCTCCATGACCTCTGCTAGTCGATGGTTGTCCAAGATCCACCATCAGGGTATAGGTGTGAGGTTTGGTCAATTTTTATGTAGCATTCCAGATCAAGGAGTGTCTTCTACCTCTTAGAGATCTCATAATTGTAGTTTCTTTCAAGAAAATAATGAAAAATTCAAATGGGAAAGGCTATTTATAGGTCCTCCTAATTTTGGTGGACCGCAGCTGACACCTACGGTCCAAAAATTAGGTTTTTTTACCTACAAGTTTAACCTACGATTCCCAAAATTTGAAAACTTCAATCGTAGACCGTACTCGTGGTTTGCAACCAGCAATAAATGCATTCAAAACCCATCATGGAAAGGTCTAAGAGGACGAATTAATGACTCCTAATGGATCATTTTTTTAAAAGAACAATCAATATTGCAAACTTTGTGATGTTCAAAGCACCAGGATCGATCAATAAATCTAAATTAACAAAAAAACAAATAATTTAAAACTAAATGTGCCTCATATTCAGTAATTTACCCTATACGCTTGGCGGTTGAAGTGACTTGAAATCCATGCAATCCGACAAGACAAGTAAATTACCATAAGGACATTTGGGGAAAAAAATGTCATCGTTGATCTGATATGTTTCTTTTCAATCCCTAAGAAGGCCTTTGAGGCAGGACTACTCCACGAGAACGAGGTGTTTCATATCATTTCTCCTATGACATCTTTTCCAAAAATAATCGATAATTTGATTCAACACAAATCTAATTGGATTTGTATCAATTTGATTCCCTAAGACGACTATTATAGCCTGACTTCTCCATGGGATAAAAATGTGCAAATACTATTAATAGTTAGAATCATACATTGAACTAGGCCTAGCCAAGGCATTAAAATGCTCAAATATAATTTTGTTTAGTTTATTCATTGTGGTCAAGCAACCTCGTCGCTTCATACATTGTCATTACCCCCATCGACTCATTGCTTGAGGGGGTAGTCATAATATCAAATCATAATCAAAATCAACTGAAGATCCCAGAGATCATATATCCCTTGATCTTGTCAAAATTGCGTCTGTCCTTATGAATCATTGTCAACAACTATCATAAGCTTACCCCTTTGCTTGGGGAAAATAGTAAATATGATAATTTATTTGTAAATCTCATCCTTTCAATTATATAGGCCTAACTCCTATTGTAGTGCCAAAGCTACTCGAATTTCTGATGATGAGTGCAAACTATTTCAATTTTAAGCCTCCAAAGAGTTGGAAGCAATGATTCCAGGATATGTGTCCTTTTGCAGGACCTAGGGCATCTAATGTTGATCCGACTAATGATCATCATAGAACCTTCAACATCATTTTAGGATTTATATTTTTTCTTAGCATTGTTCGATCTCACAAAGCATCTCAAAAGTGGCATCTATAGACACCTAAAACGTGTCATGTCGATGGTGACTACTCATATGGACACGCTACAAGACCATATGGAAGATATTGGATAGAATCCAAGATAGAGCAGTGGTTATAACCACTCAAGTTGGGCTTCTTAGCCTAACCAATTTGAACCTAGCTCAGACCTACGATCTATAGGCTGAACCACGGTTGAGGCCTGTGGTTTATAGTTTGGACCACAGTTGTATCTTGCGGTCTTAACTAAAGTTAAGTTGGCCTTCATCTGAGCCAAATCGATTTGAATGGTAATTTGTTCTAGAAGAAGGTGGTTAGAGAATTAAAGCTTCCAATCCAACTGTCCTAACCACCCCTTCTTGATCTTGGCTTCTCCATGAATCCACCCCTAGCCCTGGGATATCCTATAAGTTACCCTACAAAGATAGGGTAAAATATACAGAGCATATAGAGCATTTTGATAGCAAAGCGCTATCAAAATATTTATAGAGAGTGCATATGGAGATCAAAGCAATGAATCCTTATCAAATTGTGGACTCACTTGAGTGCATAGAGAGAGCCTTATTGCCATCCCCATTGTCAATTTGTCAAACATCATGATGAATTAGGCCATGGATGCCCTAAGGACCTAGGAGAGCCAAGAAACACTAATTTGGGCAAACGGAGGCCCCATTCAACAATTCAACTGCCAAACTTATTAGAGGACACCGAAGGTGACCCTTGAACATCAATTGGAAAATGAGGTCAAGCCCACAACCCTTGAATTTTGAGGGCAAACCACTTGATTGCACACCATGGCTTTCAGTCGTGGTTTACAGTGTATACCGCTCATCAGAGCTGCGGTTTGCAATAGGTGACAAATCTCCTTACTATTTCATTTCTAGTATGCTTAATTAGATTACATTTAGCATTTTAATGGTTTAGTTAGGATTTTAGAGATTTCTAACCATTGTAATTAGTGGTTTTACTAAATTGTTCTCATTATAGTAGTTTAGACATTAATGGCTTATTTTCATGTTATAATGTTCCATTTCAAGTAATTGGTTCCATATATTGATAGTTGTATTTATTGTACAAATATTTCTATCAATATTGATAGGATTTACACATGTTTAGCATAGTTCATACATTTTATTGATTTCATATCATTATGCTATTCTCATGCTATTTGTCTTAAAGGGCCTCATCATGAGAGGCTTCCTATGCTTTTGACATTCTTGTGTTGTTTCTTGATCATAGGAAATAGGTTTTAAAGGAGCTACAACCATCCATTTATTTCCTCAATACGAAGAAGAGGGTCTACTCCACCCTAGAGCAGTTCGTGTCATCCTGGAGGGCACTTTGAAATCACACCTACCCTTGAGAGGGAAATAAAAATACCTTCTATTGTAACAATTGTATCAAGATGATTATCCCTAAGAGGGATGTACTTGTAATTAGAGTTTGGCATTGAAATATAATGGAATAAAGTGTATTTTATTGATCATTTCGTTGTCAATTTCTTGTTCTTGTATGCATCTTGTATTGTTTTTGTCAATTCTTGCAATAGGATACATTAGGTGTGAGCCTTTTTGGTGGTTGTTACAGGCATAAAAAAATTAAATAAATTAAATTAAAACTAAGGTTTTAAAAGATATTCGACCACTAGTTTTATTCTTTGATGCTGGAATATCAAGGGAGCTACAAACAATTTGGATAATAATCCCACATCCACTATGAGTAAGCTATTATAGGAGTTAAAATACTCCTACGATCCTAGTGAATAGCGTGACTTCAATAATGCTCTACATTGCTCCTCGTGCACCTTGCCCACCACCCTTAGGCACTACCCTTGCTCCCCTTCTACTATTTCTACTTGTTTACCACTGCCCTTACCTCTCATCCACCACCACCATTTCCCACTCATGCTAGATGCAACTAAAAATTGACTCGTGCCTTGTGCTCCTCGCTCCCACCACTGACTATCATTGACTCCACTCTCTATGCTCCACCTACCTACCATATCACACTTAACTTAATCTTGGTCACTAGCATCACTGATGTCATCCTTCCACCTACACTACTATCCTTTCCCATCAAAGTTAAAATTTTAAAAAATTATCCGTACTGCTATGCTTTCCCTTTGAAGTTCAAATTTAAAAAATTGACTGTTGGGGTCCTAAAAAGTTGTTAAAACTATTTTTTGATCAAAATTTTGTCAAAATAAATCAAATTTGTGCCAAATTTTTACCACTTTTCAATAAAAATTCAAAATTTAAATTATATGTTGGCAAAGAATTGCAAATTACTCCCCAAATGGCTGATGAAAGGAGATCGCAAGACCTTACTCTCAAAAAATTCTACCAGGAGTTTCACCAATGGAAGGACCAAATTACTCAAAATAATATTTACACCACCCCTAAACCTAACTGAACTTTACCAATTAAACAACTCAACTTTGAGGAGATGCAATAACGATGAGCGAAAAACCTCTACAATAATTGTGATGAGAAATTTGGACCCCACCATAAATGTGCTACACTAACATTTTATTTATTGAAGGAAGTTGATCCTTGTCAATCCATAAAGAGTGAAGATGAGGTAGTTGTTTCCAAAACACCTAGTGCACCTACTCATAGTAATGAAGATATTGAGGTCGATATGCAAGAATTGATCAATACACCCGAAGAAGATGAGGTTGTTGTGTCTAATATACCTAGTGCCCCTCCTCAAAGCAATAAAAACATTGAGGTCTATGTGCAATATGTGATCGATACACCTAGATAGAATGAGGTAGACATACCCTAAGTGACCAATGGAGGCCAAACATACACTCTACAAAAACTACACACAAGTTTCTCACCAACAATGGGTTATCATCATATAGGCAAACTGATTCAAAAAGGAGGTAAAAGAGTGAGTGCACATTTATTTTCCCTTTATTCTATACAAGAATAACCTACTAAAGTGGAATACCACCATCATCATGATTCTACTATTCTTCCTGGAAACCCCCACTAACGCTTTGATCCTCAAGATATCCCTACCTCTGAAAAAGTGACATTAAAATAGTATAAGAACTTGCACAAATTCTACTTAAAAAATAAGGTATAAAGCTCCTTACTTTGATTTTTAAGGACAAAGATCCTTTTAAGGAGGGTGGCATATTAGGATTCTAATCCTAACCATTAATTAATCATTCACTATTATTATTTTATATGAACCATTGTGTCCCTTCACTCACAACTATAGATAGGTATTTATGATCATTCAAATGGGTGTAAACAACCATCCATAAAATTATAAGAACAAATATATTTGATATCCATTGGAAAGGTTACTCTTCCAATGCAAAGGTGATTCAATCCAAAGGTGATTCTATTAGTTTTACATTCATTTCATGCATCCAATTCCAATTATTTCATTTGTATAATCTGCTAGGACATAGAGTCCTACCATTGCATGTTTATATTGCTTTAATCTAGGGTGCTTTGTTTTATATCTCCCTTTGATCTATTGAATTATTAGCTCAATATACCCATTAAATTTGAGGAAATTTATACCCAATTCCTTGTCTTTCCTTAGCCCTAGCAATAAATCTTCATACTCAACAACATTATTTGTACAAGAAAATTCTAACTTGTATAGTATGCCAAGATATCTTCCATTGATGTTTGTCAATAATACTCCAGATCCTAATTTTGCTTTAGATTTTTCTCCATCAAAGGTCATAGTCCATAACTTAGAAGTCAAAATTCTATCAATTTCTACATATACTTTAGCCTTCTATTTTTGGATCCACATTCTCAGTATAAGGTACTTCCAACAAGAAAGGATACTACCAAATAGAGTATGAAGAACACAAGCTTATACTAAGAGGGGGGGTGAACAGTATAAGACCTCTTTTTACTTTTTCCTTTATACTTAAAAATAGTAAAGCAATATACCCAAAGCAATATCAAAGCAATGCACAATATCATCCACAAAGTGACACCAATTTTACACCCAGAATGGCTGGGCTATGTCAACAAAAATTTTCTCTAAAAGTTATCTCAAAGTTCTTTGGTAATCCTTCCCAATTACAATGTTTATGAGCCTCGGCCCAAAGGAGATACCTTCCCCCAATCAGAATTTATGAGCCTCTGATCAAAGGAGATACCTTCCCCCAATCTGACTTTATGAGCCTCTGCTCAAAGGAGATACCTTCCCCTCTATCTGAATTTATGAGCCTTTTCTCAAAGGAGATACCTTCCCCTCTACTCTGGAAATGATCCCTCAGAAGATCAACTGCCTCTACCTCTTGCCAGCATGTGGAACTCCTTTCCACCAAAGACCTCCTATCCTCAATGCTTAGCCTAAGAGACCTCTGCCTTATATGATCACGTCCACAGCAACTCAAAAACCTATACCAAACATAGTTAGTCGATCTAGTACAAGTCTTCCTCTGTCTGTCAGATCTGTCCAACACTTGAACAAATCAATCCTCTACACACAAGCCTTCTCAAAGAATTGCCAAATCTGTCCTCAAGTTCTTCTCAAAGAACCAGTGCTCCTCTGTCCTCAATTTCTTTGATAGAACTATCAAAACTCAGCTCACAAGTCCTCTGCTAGGACCTGTCCAAATATGCTCACAAGTCCCCACCGGAACCTGTCCAAAACCTCAGAAAGCTCACCAAGAAAAACTTTCTTAGTAGGAAATCACAAGGTGAATTGTTAGAGACCCAATGTGATTTGTCAAACTCATAGAAGCATAAAGAGAATTTTTAGAGACTCAATATGTTCTATACTCAACTCCCAATCTCAAAACTCAACTCAAATCAACTCAGCTCAAACTCAATCTCAAATCTGAAAACTCAACTCAAACTCAATCTCAAATCTGAAAAACTCAACTCAAACTCAATCTCAAATCTAAAAACTCAACTCAATATCTGAAATGGATAGGATAGAATGCTTTCTTTCAAGAACATGAAACTCCAATAATTGCCAACTATGCAAAGAATCACATAACAATGTTACTCATGTTATTTTCACCATCAATTAGGGCTTCAACAACAATGCTCATCAAACAAGGTTCAATCAACACCATTCAGGTCAAAACACAACCTTGAAGCATTTCACAATCAACATCAGAGAAGGAAACAAGTAGAACTCCTTTTCTCTCCAATATTGTTTGAACAAAAGCATCCACCAACTCAACTCACAATAGCACACACAACTTTTCAAATCATCAATAAAGGAGTAAGCCCTACACTTTAACCAAGTAAAGAATAGCTTGATTATTACCAATTTAATGAAAGCAAATATCAATCTCAAAGCTGCCCACTTAAGGTTTCACAACTTCACACAAGAAGCAATTGACCTTAAAACATCATGCTTTCATTTCCATAAACAACCAAAAGCACTCTCAACATTACAAGAAAGATTTAACCCTTATACACCTTATTTCTCCCTTATAGTCTTATCACAAATAAAATTTATCTCTCATAAGAATGCAATAAGATATTTCAACATCTTCAAAAAGAATCTTTTATCAAAATACAAACAAGCTTTAAACTCCTTATAACTCCTAAGCTGTTTTTTCCCTCTAACAAACTTCCTCCATCCTCAAAAACACAGCAAAAATTAATTTCGAAAATACCTTAGCCAACATCAAAAATCGCTATGGAGAAATTTGAGCATGAATTCTAACACCACCTGCTACGTCCACTTCACGACGAAAAACCCTTTTGCAATATTCGAACGCAAAACCTCCCGTTCGAGTAGCGCACCAACAGCCTAGCCACTACTGGTGCACCAAAGGCACCCGGTGAGGTTTAAACCTCACGCTGTTAACCTTGATCCTTCTGCACCAGGGATAAAATGAAACCACAGTACCTTCCTTTCCTTTGCCATGACACGACGATAATAAAATTTATGATGGATTCGACAAACGACGAGTGCAGATAAACGAATAGCGGATCCACTAAATTAGTGAAGACACAATCAAATTTACAGCGAGCAACTCCTTTTGAAATTCGGATGGGGTCAATATTTGTTTTCATCGAGGGATATTTATATGCAATTTACCATAAGCTCTTTGACTTCGACAAGGAGTTTAACACGTCGATGTAGGTCTTGGCTAGCGTCCATAATGTTAAAACATTTGCACCATGGATTAGGAGAACCCATTGCAAATAATAATTTATTTATTTAAAAATAATTAAATGGAACCTTAACAAGGTTTTTAATTATTTAAAATAAATACTTCCTCCTAGAACCAAATGCATTAAACCAATGCATCCACCTGTAATCTCTAAACCTGCCAACTTGGGGTTTGCAAAAGACCTTTGAAACTGTCATGCCGTAACCTTCATCAAAAAAAATTATTTGACATCAAATAAAATTCCTTCAAGAGCTTCTTGACATCAATGACAACTTATACACTTGAGCAAAGGCAATGTACCCAAAGTACCCAAAATTGCCAACAATCTCCCCCTTTGTCATTGATGACAAACTTTTACTGAAAACACTTCTCAAGAGCCAAAACTAAAACCAACTATGCTAACAACTGAGAAACTGTGCCCACAACTGAGAATCTTCCTTTAAAGTTTTGCTCCCCCTGACTTGAAGCTTTCCTCTTCACTTTGAAGCTCTCCCCCTTACTCATATCTCTTCCCCTTTGTCATTAATGGCAAAGGGCCACCTTTGGGGCTTAGGACTAAGAATGAGCCTCTTAGCTTAGTCCCTCCCCCACCTCCTAATGAGGTTATTAATTCTGAGGTGGGATTCAAACTCCCATTAGGCATTGATCATCATCAGCGTCTATAACTTCCTTTTCGGGCCTTCTCTTGAACTCTTTGTCCATATTCTTGTTCTTGTCACTGTTCTTGTTCTTGTTCTCATCCCTATTCTTGTCCATGCCTTGATCCTTGGACTTGATCATGCCACTGTTCATGTTCCTATATTTTGGAATTTCAGCTCTACACTGTCTAATTATGTGACCTTCATTGTTGCACTTGAAACACTTGACGATGTTATTTCTTTGAGGTAAACCTGATCTTTGAATCCACCTGTTATGACAAAAATTGTTCTAGCCAAACCTGATCTTACCAAACCTATTCTGACCAAACCTGTTCTCACCAAACCTGTTCTGACCAAACCTGTTTTGATCAAACCTGTTACAATTATTTACCTTGCAATAGACTGCCTTGTGCCCAAACTATTTACAAGAGTAGCAATACCCTTGAAAGAAACTAGAACTTCTAAAATTGTCATTTACCTTCTTCACTTGAGCCATGCAATGTGAAGCCATGTGACCAAACCTATGACAAGCAAAACATCTACCTTGAAACTTTCCTTTATTTGACCTCTTGGGTCTTGAAAACTTCTTCTTCTCATTCTGAATTCTATTTTCTATTTCTGTGCATCTATCATTCAAGGACTCCTTTTCTGAAGTACTTTCCTCATCAAAACTCTCTTCCTTTTGGAGTCTCTTACTAGACTCTTCAACTTGTTCCTTGTGTGGCTTAACAAAACCAAGGCCTGTTTTATCTGTTGTATTTATTTGACCTTTGATGAGTGACTTAACCTTTTTGGAGCTATCTTGAAACCTGTAAAGCTTATCCTTGTACTCTTTAGTTTCCTCTTCCAAATAAGCCATTTTCTGTTCTAACTCACTATACTCAAGAACCTTAGACTCTAACTCATCCTTGAGTTCTTGTGTCTTAGCTATAGAGAAGTCAAGACTTTCTATAAGATCATCTCTCTCCATACAACATTCATCTAACTTATCCTTGAGTCTAGAATTCTTCTTTATTTCATTTTTCAAAGCACTAAGAGCACTAATAAGTTCACTTTCAAGATCCTTTATTTGATTTCCTTTTGAATCATCAAAGCCTTTTTCAGATTTCTTATCACTAGAGGTGCTACCCTTTTCAAAAACCATACATGCATATTCCTTATAGTTTTCTGAAGAATCCTCATACATACTAGAAACCAAATCATTATTTGTGCAATCATCCTCAAGGTGACCAAAATTTCCACATCTAAGACATTTCATGATAATGAATCTATGTTTCGGTTCTTCCTCTTTTTCTGATATGAACAACATCTCATTTTCATTATCACTTGAAGAACTTTCACTATCACTACTAGAACACTTACTTGCTTTGTATAGGTAGAAAATCTTCTTGTGCTTGTGAGAATACCTCTTTCCTTTATTGTTGTGCTCATCAGAATCCTTGCTCTTAGAATCCTGTTTATCTTCATCACTTTCATTCTTGGGAACAGTACAGTTAGTAGCATAATGACCAAACTTTTCACAATTTAAACATCTTATATTTTTCATAATTTTGTGTTTTCTAGAGAACTTGCCTTTCTTGCTGTAATATGCCTCTTCATCACTAGAAGACTCATCACTATCTTGAAGTTGTTTACCCTTGGATTCCTTGGTAGCCTTGAAAGCTGCCTCTTTCTTGACATCAACCTTTACTTGAGTTCTCAACTCAAATGTTGCATGTATACTATGGAGCTCATCCTTTTTCAACTTATCCAAATCTTTAACTTCCTCAATAGTAGAAATATTTTCACTAAATCTATTAGGAAGAGATCTTAAAATCTTATCACAAACATCATTTTCAGCAAGCTCAAGACCTAAGTCTTTCATGGAGTTAACAACCTCATCCATACGAAGCATGTAGTCACTAATATTTTCATCATAATTCATATTGAGTTGTTCAAACATACCTTTGAAGTGTCTTAACTTGGCTTTTCTGACATTTGTATCACCCGTATGAACCACCTTCAACTCGTTTCCACATTTCACTAGCTGTCTTGCAGTGAATCACTTTGGTGAGATCTGCTTTCTGTAAGCCTTTCAAGATTGCATTCATTGCTTTTGAATTGTTGTGATGTAGAAGCCTTTCTTATTTAGTATTAGGACCATGTATAGGAATAGTGTACTCATCTTCAATCACTTCCCATACCTCATTACCAAGTGCCATTAGATGAACCTTCATCCTTGCACTCCAAAGACCAAAATCTGACCCATCAAGAATAGGTACTACATTACTACTTGAATGATCCATTGTGTTCTTTACTAGATTTTCCTTCAAGTTGTTAAACTTTTCGAAGGCACCTACTCTGATTCCAATTGAAGAACACAAGCTTATACTAAGAGGGGGGGTGAACAGTATAAGACCTCTTTTTACTTTTTCCTTTATACTTCAAAACAAGTAAAGCAATATACCCAAAGCAATATCAAAGCAATGCACAATATCATCCACAAAGTGACACCAATTTTAACGTGGTTCACCTAGAATGGCTAAGCTACGTCCACAAAACTTTTCTCTAAAAGTTATCTCAAATTTCTTTGGGAATCCTTCCCAATTACAATGTTTATGAGCCTTGGCCCAAAGGAGATGCCTTCCCCCAATCATAATTTATGAGCCTCTGCTCAAAGGAGATACCTTCCCCTCTATCTGAATTTATGAGCCTCTGCTCAAAGGAGATACCTTCCCCTCGCTCTCGGAAATGATCCCTCGAAGATCAACTGCCTCTACCTCTTGCTAGCATGTGGAACTCCTTTCCATCGAAGACCTCCTGTCCTCAATGCTTAGCCTAAGATACCTCTGCCTTCTATGATCACGTCCATAGCAGCTCAGAAACCTATACTAAACACAATCAGTTAGTCTAGTACAAGTCTTCCTCTGTCTGTCAGATCTATCCAACACTTGAATAAATCAATCCTTTGCACACAAGCCTTCTCAAAGTCTTGCCAAATCTATCCTCAGGTTCTTCTCAAAGAACCAGTGCTCCTCTATCCTCAAGTTCTCCGATAGAACTATCAAAACTCAGCTCACAAGTCCTCTGCTAGGACCTGTCCAAATCTGCTCACAAGTCCCCACTAAAACCTATCCAAAACTGCTCACAAGTCCCCACCAGAACCTATCTAAAACCTGCTCACAAGTCCCCACCGAAACCTGTCCAAAACCTCAACAAGCTCACCAAGAAAAACTTTCTTAGTAGGAAATCACAAGGTGAATTTTTAGAGACCCAATGTGATTTTTCAAACTCATAGAAGCATAAAGAGAATTTTTAGAGACTCAATATGTTCTATACTCAACTCCCAATCTCAAAACTCAACTCAAATCAACTCAGCTCAAACTCAATCTCAAATATGAAAACTCAACTCAAACTCAATCTCAAATCTGAAAAACTCAACTCAAACTCAATCTCAAATCTGAAAACTCAACTCAATATCTGAAATGGATAGGATAGAATGCTTTCTTTCAAGAACATGAAACTCCAATAATTGCCAACTATGCAAAGAATCACATAACAATGTTACTCATGTTCTTTTCACCATCAATTAGGGCTTCAACAACAATGCTCATCAAACAAGGTTCAATCAACACCATTCAGGTCAAAACACAACCTTGAAGCATTTCAAAATCAACATCAGAGAAGGAAACAAGTAGAACTCCTTTTCTCTCCAATATTGTTTGAACAAAAGCATCCACCAACTCAACTCACAATAGCACACACAACTTTTCAAATCATCAATAAAGGAGTAAGCCCAACACTTTAACCAAGTAAAGAATAGCTTGATTATTACCAATTTAATGAAAGCAAATATCAATATCAAAGCTGCCCACTTAAGGTTTCACAACTTCACACAAGAAGCAATTGACCTTAAAACATCATGCTTTCATTTCCATAAACAACCAAAAGCACCCTCAACATTACAAGAAAGATTTAACCCTTATACACCTTATTTCTCCCTTATAGTCTTATCACAAATAAAATTTATCTCTCATAAGAATGCAATAAAATATTTTAAAAACATCTTCAAAAAAAATCTTTTATCAAAATACAAACAAACTTTAAACTCCTTATAATTCCTAAGCTGTTTTTTCCCTCTAACAAACTTCCTCCATCCGCAAAAACACTTAGCAAAAATTAATTTCGAAAATACCTTAGCCAACATCAAAAATCGTTATGGAGAAATTTGTGCACAAATTCTAACACCACCTACTGCGTCCACTTCACGACAAAAAACCCTTTCGCGATATTCGAACGCAAAACCTCCCGTTCGGGTAGCACGCCAACAGCCTAGTCGCTACTGGTGTGCCAAAGGCACCTGGTGAGGTTTAAACCTCACACTGTTAACCTTGATCCTTCTGCACCAGGGAAATAATGAAACCACAGTCCCTTCCTTTCCTCTACCGTGACACGATGACAATAAACTTTATGGTGGATTCGACAAACAACGAGTGTAGATAGACGAACAACGGATCCACGAAAATCAACGAAGACACAGTCAAATTTACAGCGAGCAACTCCTTTCGAAATTCGGATGGGATCAATATTTGTTTTCGTCGAGGGAGATTTATATGCAATTTACCATAAGCTCTTTGACGTCGACGAGGAGTTTAACACGTCGACGGAGGTCTTAGCTAGCACCCACAATGTTAAAACATTTGCGCCACGGATTAGGATAACCCATTGCAAATAATAATTTATTTATTTAAAAATAATTAAATGGAACCTTAACAAGGTTTTTAATTATTTAAATAAATACTTCCTCCTAGACCCAAATGCATTAAACCAATGCATCCACCTGTAATCTCTAAACTTGCCAACTTGGGGTTTGCAAAAGACCTTTGAAACTGTCATGCCATAACCTTCATCAAAACAAATTATTTGACATCAAATCAAATTCTTTCAAGAGCTTCTTGACATCAATGACAACTTATACACTTGAGCAAAGACAATGTACCCAAAGTACCCAAAATTGCCAACAGAGTAAACCCCCATGTATTTTTCCTCAAAAACATTCATGACATTAACCATATTATCATTAGGATATCTGAATTAAATTGAATACATGTTGAAGGGTTTATTTTTTATATCACTGTCTCCTTACCCTACATTGGAATAGTGGTATATGATCAATCCAACTGAATAGTACCATAACTGCTTTACCCAATGCCTAGAGAGTAAGATAGAGAAGAAAGGGTCCACATCTACAACTGTAACATCCATCACCACTCCTTTCTTAGGATATTGTTCAATATGGATAAGAAGCCCAATGATCATACCTACATAATGTACTCTCCTATTATCCATTACAAAAATAGGGGGTGATCTTTCTGACAAATCAAGCCTAACTGATCAGCTACTTGTTTTAACATTATATTTATGGAAGCACCACTATCAAGCATACAATTATTAATAACATATTGGTCCTCATAGCCTGATGTATATATTAGTGAGATGTAAAATGGTTAACTTAATATGGGTCTCTGACTACTTTATTCACAAGGCCTATAGGGTTTTGAGGATTTCCTCTTGATTGATCCATTAATTTGAAGAATCTGCATACCTGATACCGATTCTTTGGAATAGTCATTAATTCTTAAAAAGTAATTTTTATCTTCTACTTGGCAACATCTATACCCAAATTAAACCGATCATAAATTCCTTTTATAGTTTTCTGATTAGACAAGTCATTTTATTGCTTTTGGATAATTTTCTCTACATCAGGATCTTCAAGGTTCATTTGTAGCTTTGTCTGATTTACATTTCTCTATGAAATCACTATCGTAGCTCTCTCCTTTTGTGCAGGCCCTTCATCAACTTTATCCTCCACTGTTCTATTTTTTATATTGATAGCATGTATTTTTTCTAGACTCAACCTCTTCTATTGTAATATAAGCTTTCCTTTCTTAATTCTATAAAATATGGTATTAGAATGATCACTTGAAGTTGATGCCTCTCCAAAGACTAAGGATCTTTGCTCAAGATTATTGGTACATATGTCCATGTCTCTCTAAAATTATTTTTCTCTAACTTCATCCTCATGAGTCCAACATACATTAATTATAATATCTTCATCTTCAGATTTAGCATTTAAATCAACATTAGAATGTATACTTAGATAAATACCACAATTAATAGGGTTATGTGGTGCATCACAGGTATAGGAATAAAAGAGATGATCTGATGCTATATTATTTGATGGCATGGTATTTGGAACAAAATCTAGATCTCTCTCTACTTCTTACTTTTTCCAATTCTCATTTTGATTCCTATTTCCCTCTTCATTTTTGTTGTAATTCTAGTTTCTATTGAAATTCCTTATGAAAGGAGGCTTTTTATCTTCCTATTGTTTATTATTTCTTGTGAAGTTTTTACAATTTTATCCTTACCTTTTTCAAGTCTATCCAACCTATTATTCAATGTAGCAAACATCTCACTCAACTAATTAGCTATTATGTTCATAGGATCTTGATCTATTTTCTTAGGTACAGAGAACTCAACATTCATAGGATTCCTTTCAGGTTGATTGGGTTGTAAAAAGTATACTTTCATCTTACCACTATCAATCATATGTCTCTCTATTTCAATAGCACTTTCCATTCATATATCAATGGGGGTTATTTCTTATTGTCTCATATCATAACTAAAATCTCCAGGGAAAGCATTTTTGTAGAAACAAATGGACTGATCATCATTTGGCATTAATGCTATCAAAATATTATTTCTAGTCTTAAAGAATCTTCTATTGAAATCATCCATTAATTATTATTATTTTTTTAATGGTAGAAAATTTTGTCAGCAAGGACTATTCATTATTCTTCTCTCCATATTTCCTAAGGAAAGTATGCTCTAGCTCTTGAAAATTATGGATAGTACTAGCTCCAAGGTTGTTAAACCATTCTCGAGCATCTTTCTCTAAATTTTGAAAGAACAATCTAAGGACAACATCTTCATCATATAATTCAAGACTATCCATGGCATAAAAAAAAATCCCTAATATGATCTTCACTGGTGATAACATTATTTCCTTGGAATTTAGGCAAGTACTTATGAGCTTTACCAAGGAGAGGATTCATATTTGTAGGTAAAATAAAATCTCTATATCTATTGGTTCTCCATTGATTAAAATTTTGGTTGGCATTGATATTTTGATTAACATGTTGATTGGCATTGACATTATGGTTTACACTAGGGGTTGTCATACTCACTATAGGTTGATTTATTGCTGATATTTAATTCATAGAGGAGAATATTGATTTGAACCAATATTCAAAATAGGAAAAATAAAAATTGAAATTGAAAATTTTTAGTGAGATTTAAATAATATCTTAGGATTTGGCACTCTAGCAAGAACTTATTTGCCACTTCTTCTTTTGGGTGCCAGATCTAGTTCCTCCTTTATTGATTTTTTAATTTTTGAGTTCATTCAGAGTCACTAGCACAAATGTGCATAGAAATAGCAAGATCTTTAACAATACTTCGGCCAAGATTGCTCATATTGATATTCATTCAAATCTCACAAATTTCACTTTAGGAAGGACTATGAGAAATATCAACACAAAAAAGTACTAAGATGCCAAAAATTGTTGGTTTACTGCTACCATATAAAAAATTTCTAAAATCATTCCCAAAAATAGTATCAAAAACTATTGGTTGACTATTGCTATAAAAATGGTATATAAAAGAAAATATTGAGGTCTTAGAACTCTGGCAAGAATTATAATCCCTGACAATGGTGCCAAAAACTATTGCAGTGATTTTTTGTGTCCTTAAAAATTTGGATTGTCATGCCATAAGAAAATCACTTATTCACAATCAATAATATAGAATCTAATGAATCCACCTCTTTAACTCAGGAAAATATTATCAAAAAGACTCTAGATAGATCGAGTAATGTAAGGACATCCTAGAGTTGAGCCTATAATACTTCTCATATGCTCATGCTCATCCAGATTAACAAAAATAAAATAAAATTGCAACATAAAAAATGACCAAGCTTCGAAGTAATGCCCAGCTAATGGTTCAAGCTGTAGATCAGTGCCTTATCCATTGGGAAATTGTAACTAGACTTAAAAGATGATGAAGAAAAAAGGAAGAGGAGATAAAACTGAGCCAATCGCATCCATTCAAATAATGTAACTAAGATGATTAACCATATCAGTGAAAGAAGATGCCATTTATACATTCAAATGATGTAATGTATAAATGGGACAAGTAAAAATGTATATAAAGCTACTGAAATAAGGAAGTAGGATCATATTATCCAATAAATAATTACAATGGGAGTCTAATCATTGTAACCAAATCTCACTAAGAAAGTACAATGAATTCTCCATTCAAATAATGCAATAGAGAACTGAAACTCTTCATTCAAATGATGTAACAAAGAGCCTCTTGAATTTTGCTCTCAACCACTGAAAATAATCTTAGTTAACTGGGCACCTCCTTGGCAAACACATGTACAATAATGGGGAAGAAAAAAAATAACTAGACAAGACACACAAGAAAAATACAACTAACAAGGACGAGCACTTTAGTATACCTCTTGCAAAATTTTACTAATCAAAAACTTTATCCTTCGTACTGCTAAAACAACTCCCTGATATAGCGTACAAATTGGTTTCTATTCAAATCTCAATGATGGTCCATAATTGCCAAAACTGCAACTGGTTCGATGATAGCTCATAATTGCAACTGTTATTTATTTATAACTAGGTGATGGTCCATAAAAACTGCTACCTCTATATTTGATCTACCATTTTATTGCATTTAATAGCTCTCGTTCATGGCATAATAGTGGTCTCAACTAATGAAAAATACCTTCAGAAACATCTAATACCATTCCTCTTGAAGTCAGTCAAAAAATGACTTCAGAAAATTAATTTTTAGCCACTAAAACTTAGCCAAAAAAAGAAGCACATTACAAATTTTAATTACTTTTTTCATTTTTTATAAGGCTAACCTTAGCCAAATATAATTTTTATTCCAAAATTTTAAATTATAATAATAAAACTATTATTATCAATAAGAATATTAATAATATCATTAATATTAATATATATATTTATTTTAATTTATCAAATTACATATAATATATAATGTATAAATCATAATATAGAATACATAATAAATAAATAAAAAATTATATAATATATAATATATAGCATAACATATAATACTATCATATATAGTAATAATATATGGCAGGGGGACTCGACAATAATATTATTACCTTTGGAATAGGATGTGGTACTTTGGGGTTTCTGCGAATGAGTCAGGGAGCGAGGTTGAGGCGTGGGAGCCGAAGGAGCTGGTGTTGGAAGATGTATTCTAGAAAAGTGAGTTTGGGTCTAAGGTTTGTGGAGAGGTTGGAACCAAGGTGTTGTTGTCTTGGGACCTAGGGACGGTGAGGGTAGAGGTGATGGAGAAATTTATGGGAAGGAAGAAGGTGGTATAATAGCCTCCTGTTGTGGTGCCATCCTTTGCTCAGGTGGTGGCAGGGATGTCCTGTGGTGAGGTGTTTGACCCCTATGAGGTTTTCTTAGATCTAGGCCAGATTCGCATCCCAGATAGCACGGTGAAAAAACTCTTAAAAAAATTTCATGGTATCTAGTTGGGAAAGTGGTAGGGGGTAGACCACCTTTGGATGTTCTCAAACGATGGTTTCAATAATGATGGAAACTATGGGGGTCTTTGGAGCTGGTCACATTACCCATAAACGTTTTCCTTATTTAGTTGTCTTGTGACGACGATGCCTACAAAATTTTGGATGGGTGCCCATGGTTCAATGGAAATAGGGAGCTATTTTTGAGAAAGTGGGGCTATGATTTTAACCCAGCAATGCAGAGGATCAATCTGGTTTCTGTGTGGGTGCAGTTGCCAAAATTCCTGACCTATTTATGGCATGAATTGGTGTTCAAAGCAGTGGCTAGTATCATAGGGGACTTCATTTATTTTGAAAAAACTACTTTTTCATCTAACCGGAGGTAATATGTCTACATGTGTGTTATGGTGGATATTGAGAGAAATATGCCTTCCTTGGTTGAGCTGATTTCTCAGGTGGGGTCATGGAAGCAAGTCGTGATGTACAAAAATAAAACCCAGGCCTGTAGTTTGTGCAAAATGGGGGGTCACCACAAGAATCTTTGTCCTCAATGGCAGAAGGTTCCGAAGGTGCAAGGTGGTCAAAAATCCTAGAATATGAAGGATGGTCAATAGCACAGACAAAATCCATTGGGGGAAAATCCAGTATCATTCCATATTACCTTTGAGAAGAGAGGAATGTGGTATAAAAAGCAAACAAGGAATAGCAAAGGGAAGGAGATAATATGCTCTGAGAAGCTGGTGCTGAAATATCTTGTCTCGGGTAAGAAGGTGCCAAGTTTAGGTAAGAGATCCTCCTCAATTTTGGACCCTATAATTGGAGGAGATGCCCCTCATTTTGATCCTTTTAGCTTTACGGTTGATCTACCATTATCGAATTCCTTTGAATGTCTTGTGGAAGGGTAGATTAGTGAAGGCATTGAGGGGGAGGTGAATCTTCCCTCATCCATAGAGGTTGGCCTTAAACCCCCCTTGTTGAAAAATGGGGTGTCTGGCTCAGGTGAGAGTCATAGTCCAGTATCTCCAAGTGTGGCAATGGAAGGAGGGTTTCCCAGACCCAAGACTAGAAGCCAACGTAAGAAGATGGATCTCAGGGTGGTAAGAAAGCTTGGTCATCCTCTGGATAAGGCTAGAAGAAAGAGGTCATTGGAATTTTTGGGGATCAACAATGGGGAAATATTGTTTTTCATAGTGGAAAATCCGACTAGAATATCATGAAGGAGAGTGATTTGTTGGCATCCCTAAGGGAGTGTGGGTAAAAAATTGTCCTTTTAATTCCAATGAAAATTTGTTCTTGGAATGTTAGAGGACTTAATAACTCCTCTCAGCATAGGATGCTTGAATCTTTTCGAAAGGATAATTCTTCGGCTATCCTTTGTATTCAGGAATCGAATTTGGAAGCTTCTTTGTGGCAGGATGTTCACAATGTTGTATGGAAAGGTTCTGAAAATGATGTCCAAATTTCTTACACGCTTAGGGAGGGAATTTTATTGCTAACATGATGGCGAATATTGGAGTGAATCTTCATGGATATAGGGTATGGCAAGGGGACTTTCCACAAGACCTCATCAACTATGTTCATTTTGATGTTGGTTAATTGGTCTCGGGTGGTGGTAGTTCACTTGGTTAGAATATTTGGTGCAGTTTTTAAAGAGGTGGGACATCGGTATCTCTTTGCTAGTAATATGGCTTGTATTTTCCTTAATTGTATTCCTGGACGACAATGGTATTTTAAATACCAAGTTTATTCATTTATGAAGGTATTTTTAAATACCCAATCAATTTATTAATTAATGTTCATTAATGAAGGTATTTTTAAATACCCAATCAATTTATTAATTAATGTTCTTTAATGAAGGTATATTTAAATACCCCATTTAATTCATTAATGAAGGTATTTTTAAATACCCAATCAATTTATTAATTATGGGTCATTAATGAAGGTATTTTAAATACCCCATTTAATTCATTAATGAAGGTATTTTTAAATACCCAATCAATTTATTAATTATTGGTCCTTAATGAAGGTATTTTTAATACCCCATTTAATTCATTAATGAAGGTATTTTTAAATACCCAATTAATTTCAAAAAATAGGAGCGAGAATTATTTTGAATATGAGAAGCGGGAATTATTTCGAAAATGAGGAGCGGTAATTATTTCGAAAATGGGGAGCAGGAATCAAGAATATGTTTCTTCCTGGGTTCGTCTCCCTACCTTGGGAAGTGGTTATTTGCTGGGGACTGTTGGGATGTGGCTCAAATATTTGGTGGGATTATATCGGAGTTAGATGTTGTGTTTTAGAACTACCTCAGATCTCTCACAGGTCTTCTCGGATATCTCGACCCTTTGGATCCTGTGGTTTGTGGTGCCGGTTTATGCAGTTACTGTTTTATTTTGGTTAGTGTTGTAGTATAGTTTTTGTACTCTTATGTTTAATTGCTAAAGTGCACTATTTTGGTTTGTTGTATTCTTTCAGTTGTAAAAGGTTTTGGGGCCCTTTCAAAACCCTCTTTCCTTAATTTTACCAAAAAAAAATAATATATGGCGGGGGGTGATCAGTTGACCCCCCGTCTTACCTTCTTTTATATATAGAATGAGGGGGGAAATCAACCAATCCCTACTTTTAATTTAGAATTTAAATAAGTTGGGGGAAATCGGTCGATTTCCCCTACACTTTTTCAAAAATTAAATAAGTCTGGGGGAATCGGACGATTCCCCCCAACACTTTTTTTTTAAATTAAATAAGTCGAGGGAATCAGTCGATTCCCCCAACACTTATTTTTAATTAATTATTTTTATTTTATTTTTCCTTATATATAATTATAATATATATATATACATACATACATATATATATATATATATTATAAATTTTAATTAAATATTTAAATATATTTATTTAAAAATAATTGTATTTAATTAAATATATAATCAAATTTTATCAAAAGAAAAACATTTAATTAAATATTTAAGACCTTTGGAGATAAAAAATAATTAATTAATTTTTTTAAGGTCCAAAAAGGTTGACATGAGACCAAAATGATGACCCACGACTTCGATGACACATAAGTTTTCAAAAATGCTTACAAAAGGTGAGATAGGACTGGAAAAGGTCCAAGGACCTGAAAATGCATTAAAAGGAGACTGACCAAAGCAAAAATAAAATGACTCACAAGACACCAAAATTTCAAAAAAAATGGGGTAAATTCAAGTTGGATTTTGAGCATCTAATTAATAGGACCCTCCTAACGTAACTTTTATTCATATTATATATTATAGTATATTATAAAAGGACACATCCCTTCACCATTCACACCTTTTAGATAGATGTAAATAGGACAAGGAGGATGATCCAAAGATCATCCAAGAAAATTAATTTAATATATTCTGGGTTTATGCCTTTCAATACAAACTGTGATTCTATTCAAACATCGATTCTTTTCTACATTCAATTCATATTTCAAGTTGTAGGTTCATAACAACTGAATCAGAGTTAAAAAGATCTAAATTTTTTTTCCCACCCTGCTCTAGTTACTGACAAGCCATTACTCAAAAATGTTTTCTTTTCAGCACACATTCTAACCATTACTGACAAAAATGTTACACAGTAGGCCACAGTCGCCAGCAAAGATAGCATACATAATTTTTTTGACAACATCACGCATTATCGGAGTTAGAAAATCCCAAAAGCGAATACATGCAAGGAAAATATCATTTGGTGTGAACAAAGAGAAAAAAGTACGCAAAATTAAACATAGTGGAGACACTTTTTTTATAAAACTAATTTTTGCATATTCAAATCACTTATAAACCAACCACACCCTAAATGACCGAGGGAAGACGATCTCAAGACACAACGAAAGATATTACGAAGGAGGTTTCAAAAGAAATTATGAAAGAACTCTCACAGTTTTCCAAGGAACTGAGAGACATGATGCAAGGAATGGCATTTTGGAAGGACAATTTAGAAGATAAAATCGCTACCAAAATAGCAGACCTAACCATAAACATCACCAACTCGAATACATATATATCCACTAAATTAGATGCTACAACCCATTCCATGGACTTAGTACAGCAAAAAAATTTGTTCATGCAAAACAAACAACAGAACACTACGCCACCACAACAAACATTAATAGGGGGACCACATACATCAATCCTTCCCCGTACCACAAAACTAGATTTTCCAAAATTTTATGGAGGTGACCCCACAAATTGGATATATACGGCAGATCAATATTTTACCTTATATCAAATTCCAGAGATTTAGAAAGTTCATATCGCATCATTTCACTTGGAACAAATTGCTACCTAGTGGTATCAATGCTATGAGAAAATAAAAGGTCTGCCCACATTGACCGAATTCACAAAAAAATTAATGTTGCGATTTGGCCCCACTAAATTTGAATACTTCACAAGAGAGCTCACTAAACTGTGGAAAACCTCCACTATAAGGGAATACCAAGCACAATTTGAGAAATTGGCGAACCTTACAACAGGACTAGATGCATCATTCTTCCAAATTTGTTTCATTAGTGGCCTAAAAGAAGACATTAGAATGGAGGTAAAAATACAAAATCCTATCGATATGATGCATGCAGTGGCATTAGCACAAATGATAGAAGAGAAGAACAATAACCAAAGGTGAATAGAAAGAGTTTTTTAGGAAAAACACCAAATACCTACACCATTCAAAAACTGAATAAGATCATGCCAATTAAACGAATTAGCCAAGAAGAGCTAAAAGAAAGACGAGAAAAGGGCCTATGTTTCCACTGCAATGAAAAGTGGAAACAATGATTGCACTCCCAAAGAGGAGGATGACATAGAAGTGGAAATTATATATTTTGGACACATTTGATTGTACTCCCAAAGAGGAGGATGACATAGAAGTGGAAGTAATAACTGAGGTTGCAGAAGAAAAACAAGAAGATAAAATAGAAATATCCTTTAACGCATTAGCAAGATACTCGATTCCACAAAAAATGAAGGTAAAAGGGTATTTAAAAAAAAAAACCCTATTGTGCTCTTAGAATCTGGTAGCACTCACAATTTTATAGACCTCAGTTTGGCCAAACAAGCTAATTGCTTTATATATCCCTGCAATAACTTCAAAGTCGTGATTGGCAATGGAGAAAAAATTACATGTAAAGGCAAATGCAGGAATATCAAAGTCACGATGGGGGAATAGAACATGAAAGTAGATATGTATGTACTACCATTAGGAGGATGTGATATTGTTTTGGGAGTACAATGGTTGTGAACACTCGGCAAAAATCAATGGGACTTTGAAGAGTTATGGATGCAATTTATACAAAACAACCAAACATACACAATTCAAGGTTTAAAAATAGGTCCCACACAAATCATAAGTTCCCATAGAATGGAAAAATATTCTTTGAAAATGAGGAAGAGGTATGGTTTCCCAACTAATTTCCTTGCAAAACACCACCTAAGAGCAACTAGAGGCACCCTAATTAATAGAACTCCTAGAGAAACATGATAAAATATTCAAAGAACCAGAGGGATTACCTCCACAACAAAGCCATGATCATGCTATTCAATTAATTTTGGGATACCAACCTCTAAATATTAGACCTTATCGATATCCATACTTACAAAAGACAAAAATAGAAAAATTAGTACAAGACCTACTAAGGGCAGGGGTCATTCGACCTAGTAGAAGTCCCTACTCTTTGCCAATCAAACTAGTAAGAAAAAAGGATGGATCATGACATCTATGCGTGGATTTTTGCGCTCTCAACAAAATAATGATTAAAGACAAATTTCCTATTCCAGTCATTGATGAACTACTCGATGAACTAAATGGAGCCGCATATTTTTCTAAACTCGATTTATGATCAGTTTACCACCAAATTCGAGTTAAGGAAATCGATATACCCAAAACTACTTTTCGCATCCACGAGGGACATTATGAATTCTTGGTGATGTATTTTGGCCTCACCAATGATCCATCCACATTTCAAAGTCTTATTAATAAGGTATTTTCTCCCTTCCTTCGAAAATTTATTTTAGTTTTCTTTGACGATATTTTGATTTACAACAAGACATGGGAAGAACACTTAACACATATAGCGCAAGCACTCAAAATATTGGAAGAAAATCAATTATACACAAAGAGATCAAAGTGTTCCTTTGGGAAGCAGGAAATTGAATATCTTGGACATATTGTTTCCAAGGAAGGAGTTAAAGTAGACCCCCAAAAAATTGAAGATGTCAAAAATTAGCAAATTTCAAAAACTCTAAAAGGGTTGCATTGGTTATTAGTATTAATAGGCTATTATCACAAATTTGTTAAATATTATGGTAAAATAGTAGCACCCTTAATAGCCCTACTTAAAAATAATACCTTCATATGGTCTCCAAAAGTTAATGAATCTTTCATGACTTTTAAAAATGCCATGTGTACCACCCTCGTCCTAGCTATGCTAGATTTTTCCCAACCATTCATTATTGAAAGTGATGCTTTCGAATTGGGAATGGGAGCGGTGCTCATGCAAAATGAGAAGCCCTTAGCATTTACTAGTAAAGAATTTTCCAAAAATAATTTAGCATGTTCCACTTATGAAAAAGAAATGTTAGCTATGGTCCATGCTATCCAACATTGGAGGTCATACCTTATTGGAAAACATTTCATTATCTACACTGACCACCATAGCCTAAAATAACTTCTTGAAAAATGGATAACCACTCCAGAACAACAAAAGTGGGTAACAAAACTATTAGGCTATGATTATGAAATCATCTACAAAAAAGGGAAAGATAACATGGTTGCGGATGCACTTTCCATAAAGTTCGAAGAAACTTCACAATTACATGCTTTTTCCTGCCTCATCCCTACATGGATTGAATAATTCAAGGATGAATTGTATGTGGACCCTACTATACACACCATAATTCATAGCTACAACAAAATCCCATGAGTAAACCCCACTACTCTTGGCAAGGTAACATGCTCTGTTACAAATAATGTCTGGTCCTCTCACCTACATCAATTTATCATCCAAAGCTTCTACATGAGCTACACACTACACCTACTGTAGGCCACTTTGGATTCCTAAAAACCTACAAAAGAGTTATTAAATAATTTTATTGGTGAGGGATGAAAAATGATATCGAGAATTTCATTAATCAATGTGAAACATGCCAAAGAAATAAAGGTGAAACAGTGGCAACACCAAGCCTTCTTCAACCTCTACCCATACCAACCAGGACATGGGAGGATATTTCAATGGATTTCATTGAAGGTCTTCCAAAATCCATAGGAAAAATGATTATCCTAGTGGTGGTATATCATTTATCTAAATACGCCCATTTTTTTCCAGTAGCTCACCCCTATACCGCTAGTACTATTGCTCAAATCTTCCTTGACAATATTTTTAAATTACATGGCATACCTTCTACTATCGTTAGTGATCATGATCCCACTTTCACTAGTAATTTTTGGAAGGAATTATTTAAACTCCAAGGTACGCAACTTCAGATGAGCTCCGCTTACCACCCACAAACGTTTGGTCAAATTGAAATTGTTAATAAGTGCTTAGAAACCTATCTTGGATGCTTTATTTCCACCAAAAACCTTCACTAGGTTAAATGGCTTCCACTAGCTGAATGGTGGTATAATACCACATATCACACAACTATAAAAATGACCCCTTTCGAAGCATTATATGGCCGATCACCCCCATCTCTAACCTCTTATCTTCCAAGAAGTACAAAAGTACCCCTTGGGCCTTTTCTAGTCCTATCTCGCCTTCTGTAAGAATTTTTGAAAACTTATGTGTCATCAAAGTTGGGTCATCATTTTGGTCTCATGTCAAACTTTTTGGACCTTAGATTGGGTTTCATGGTTTACAAGAGGAAAGTCTACCCACCCCAAGGATAGAAAACAACATCATTTACCATAAAGATAAACCAAAGCATAAAGCATTGTAATATTCATCTCAAATGAAATGCACCAAATATATTCCTCTTAACCATAAACCAAACTATGCACTTAATAAATCTCAAAAGCTTTCCATCAACATTTACACAATAGCAAGATAACTTATATCTCTAACATAAGCATGCATTACAACTAGTTAATGGAACATAAACCAACTATCTCAAGAGATTAATCAAAAAGCATGAAATGCAACCCCAAGTTGCCATTAGATAATATAATCTTACATTGTACAATAACCAATATTCAATGTTTAACTGAATCATTACAAAAATCTTGAGTTTCCACAACCTCAAAACTTTCAAGCTCTAAGGAGCATAGTCAAATATTCTTGATCCATTTCCATGTCTGCAAACTCTTCACAATGGAAAAAATACCATAGTATTTATAAGGTATACTTAGGGATCATAACAAATATCTCATCCAATACAAATTATAACATGTCATATTCAAAATAATGTAAGCAACCATCCATGATAATATTATAAACTACAAGAAGAGAACTCTACTTCTCTTTCAATGATTTCTTTAACTACCACCAATCTCAAGAATCAAAGTAGAAGTTTTTCCTTTCATCACATAAATCATTAAAAAATAGAAATCCATACTCCTTTTAAGGTTATATTTTTACTATCTCAAGTCTAAATAATCAAACAATAAGTTTTCTTTCAACATAAAGCATTAACAAGAGAATCCCATACTTCTCTTAAGATGATTTTTTTACTACCCAAGTCTAAAGAATCAAACATAAAGCTTTCTTTCAACACATAAAGCATTAACAAAGAGAATCCCATACTTCTCTTA
Organism: Wollemia nobilis; assembly: GCA_028583015.1. Lineage (NCBI taxonomy): Eukaryota > Viridiplantae > Streptophyta > Pinopsida > Araucariales > Araucariaceae > Wollemia > Wollemia nobilis. The sequence goes on along the minus strand of JAQPPZ010016363.1, from coordinate 1,519,135 downwards.
AGATGATTCTTTTACTACCCAAGTCTAAAGAATCAAACATAATTTTTATTTCCTTTTCATTAAGCATAAGCAACTTAAATAAATCTCCTATTCAACAAAAGGATAACAAGCAACTTCCACACAACAATAATCAATATTGCAATGATCAAGATATTCTAAAGTTACCATTTAAGTGCTTAATCATCATAAGGAAGCCAAGCACAAATATTAAATCCAAATAAAGCACACAAAATATTTTACAAAGGTCATAATCCAATCAAGCCAAGGTACACAGAACAACCAAAACCAACATTTAAACCTTATCTTAGTATTAAATTAAAAAAACAAGTGCAAAGAAGAATATGAACATTAGGCAAGTGCCTAAATAAAACATCAATTAAACCTAAGGTGGCGATGCACTATTTGACTTCAACCTACGTAGCATGGGTGCATGAAACTCAATAATAAAATAGTGCAATACAAAGGTAAGGAATGATTAAATCAAACATCAAATGAAGTAGTTAAAGGATAAACCATAGTCAATTCCAAAAATTACATGTTGTAGACACCTAAAATGCATCATGTCAAGGCGACTACTCATATGGGACATTCTAGAAGACCATATGGAAGACCTTGGACAAATACCAAGGTATAGTAGTGGTTATAACCACTCATTTAGGTATTTTGGTCTAACTAGTGTTGGCCACGAATGAGACCCACGGTTAAAAGAGTTGACCGTATTTCAGATCCATGGCTAGAAGTTAGAATTAGTTGGAATTTTATCAATTTAAATTCAGTTATAATGGCCAATTGGTTGTATATCTGAGTGTTTTGGGGGTGAAAATATCCAGAAGCTTCCCTCCAATTGCTCTAACTATCCATTCTTGATATTGGCTTTCTCAAGATTCTAATACATAGCCTTCCTAGAGGTTATAAGGACCCCATCCAAAATGGGAAATGATAGATATGTGTATCGCTCCAAATTTTTCGCACCCATACCTTCAGGCTATTGGATCTGCGACCGGAAGGAGGATGGAAAAATGATGGTGCGGTACCTCGGACGAGAGGACTTTGCGAAGGTCCCGCATCTCAAGGGAGGTGCATTTTGGTGATTTTTCGACGGATGGTTGGTTCACCAGGAAACATTTGACAGAAGTTTCCATGCCTAGGTTTTGGGAATGAGTTTTGATGAGTTCGTTTTATTTTTAAACATTCATCCTAGGTTTGGCCGAATGATTCTAACTTAAACTACATGAAAATGCAATTTAAATGCATACAACAAACAGAAAGGAAAACAGAAACAGAGAATTTGCAGGAGGCCAATGAAGATTACCTGATCCGGAAGTCTGATGGAGTTTCTAAAGCTTGAAGCAGTCTGGATCGTCTGCAATTCAATTTTGCAGTCTGGATCATCCGAAATACGAGAAATTCTATTTTGCAAACAGGGGCAAACTATGTAAAACAGTAATATGAGTGTTGAACAATATACAAGAACAGAAGTAAATGCAAATAACTGTGTTTAGATAGAAAAATATGATCTTAATCTGTAAACTAGACAAAATGGGTGAACTCCAAATGCAATATAATATAAAAACTGAATAAAAAATCTAATTTACAACATAAAATGACAAAGAAAAGAGACAGAAGAACAAACTCCAGGCACTGATTGCCTCGATGTGTGCTGCAGTCGAAATCGTCTCGCATCAGCACGAGATCGTCCCGAATTTGACGAGATCGCCTCCGATCTTGACAGGTTCGTCGACTGCGATAGGTATTGGCTCCGACTGAAAACCAGTGGTGTACCTACAATGAAATGACTATAGGACTAATGCAAAATATGAATTACGATGTTTTTAGAGTATAAGGGTTCAATTTGCATAAAATTTCAGCCAGGGGTTGGGGAGGGAAAAGTCTTAGAGTTAAATAGGCATAGGATAGTTGTTGGGAGGTTGGAGATCATCCCAATTTGGGAGATCTCCAACGGGGGAAGGGTCCCAATGGCGCAGACACGCTCTCGCCCGGATTGGAGACCCGTTGGAACGGATTCCAACTATGCAAATTTAGTTTTGCGACGAAATCGTCTGGATGTTCTAGTCCAGACGAAATCGTCAAATCTGGGGCAATATCGTCTGATCGGAGACGATATCGTCAAACGGTCAAAACAACTGCTAAAAATGGCACGAAAAAGGAGGAAATGGGTTTCTCGACGGTTAACGGGTGGTTTGGGAGGTTAAATTTGAATTTAAATTTATTTACTAAGGTGAATGTAATTATTCCAATTTTACTGCGCCAATTTTAGGGTGCTACATTTTGCCCCCTCTTTAACGAATTTTCCGAAGAAAATGCGTTAAAGATGAGTTCTTCTCGATCTACGAGAAAGCAAAAAATTATTCCCATTTTTAGGCGACGATTCTTGGTCGAATCGTACGACAGCTTACTATGGTGCCCCCTCCGTGTTTTTACCCAAATCGAACGTTTGAGGTAAAAACACGAAAAAGCAAAAATTATTTGTTGAATAAAATTAAGAAAAATAGGGTAAAACCCTAATTCATTTGTTACTGTTCATTTTATCGTTTTGAGAGCTCGGAGAAAAAATGGTAGAGACAGCAGCACAGATCTACAGAGGTCCACCGCGGTCTACGGGTAAGGGTTTAAACTGATCTAGAATTGATTTAATTTGATTTTACATGCTTTTTAGATGGATTTTTAGGTGAATTTTGAGCATCGCGGCCGTTTTTGGCCATCGACGTCATCTGGACGAAATCGTCCTTAGTTCGACGAAATTGTCTCAAGTTCGTCAATTTCGCCTAAGGGCGAAATCGGCGAAAAAGGGACGATTTCGTCAAATTAAAGACGATTTCGACACGCAAAATTGGAGACGATTTTGCTCAAATGTCGGACGATATCGGCCAATAGTGGGCGATATCATCAATTGTAAAATTTTGATCTTTAAGTTGCATTATTGATTGCTAAAATTGTTATTAATGATTGTTTGTTGTTTTGATGTTTATGCTTGCAGAGAGGATTACTAAAGAGCAGGGAGTGAAAATATGGAGGATTAAGAGATGACTTGGCCGCTCTGACACAAGCAGAGCGAGATCAGCTGGCACAGGTCGGCTTACTACATGTGGCAGAGATGCCACAATTTTCTACAGACATGGGGCTACTGACGGCCCTAGCAGAGAGGTGGTACCCGGGCTCTTCATGTTTCCGGTTATCGACAGGGGAGATGACTCCCACACTAGAGGATGTATGGAGGATTCTTAGAATCCCCATACAAGGGAGGATGATCACACCTACGGCCAATCAGGGCCACGCGATGGGACGGCTCTGCGGTGACCCGAGCTTCACCCTGGAGAAGGGCGAAGTGAACATCGAGGCACTGCGCCAGATGCCTGGGGCATCTACACTGACACGAGTTTTGGCTGGGGTGGTTGGTGGACTTCTGTTGTGCCACTAGAGCGAATGTAGGGTACCATGGATGCTGGAAGATGTGATCTGTGACATGCATGATCATGGCTACATATTTGCTTGGGGTAGCTTTGTTCTATGCCAATTGTATAGGATCCTGCATGGGGTCGTATACAAGGGCGTTCGATGTCTGGTTATGACATCGCTCCTACAGGTTTGGTGCTGGGAGCACATTGCGGTGCGGATGTCGGTAGGGCTTCCACTGATAGGGGTTGACGGGGAGATGCCTCGAGTCTTCTACTGGTGGCTTCGGAGAGGGGCACAGCGACGGATCGACCTGTCGATGTCCCGGAGACTACTAGATGACCTAGTCCTGGACCAGATCACCTGGAGGCCGTGGAGGCAGCATCCAGGGTGGGCAGAGGACGCACAAGAGCTGGCTTGCATCAGGCGAGTCTGTTGGCTATGGATGGAGAGGGGAGATGTGGAGCTCCACCGCTATGACCGAGTTTTGTGATAGTTCGATCTATAGCAGGGGATCCCATCTCTCAGGGATTACGAGTTTTCCTGGACTGTTCGGGATAACACCACAGTTAGCGGGGCTCCAGACATGCAACGCTTCTGGAGCCAGGACACAGACGATGCCCCCATCCAGCCAGTGGATGGGGACGACACAGGAGTAACCAATGGCTATGATGCCTGGTATGCAGGCATCCGCCCTCCTCGGATGACGAGGGCATAGGGACCGATCCACACAGTTGTGTGTCGAATAGGGAGGTGGCGCCAGGAAGTGGTAGAGGCATCTCGAGGTCACGACAAAGGAGATCAAAGGAGGCCATAGGCACAGGAGAGGCCACGACAGAGGGAGAGGGAGAGGAGGGAGGCGAGACCCCCATCTCCATAGAGGCCACCATCGCTTGATAAGGGCAAGGGTGTGGACATTGGAGAGAGTAGCGAGATGGCTACTCTCCGGGTAGAGAGAGATCGTCTACGAGCTCAGGTGCAGACGTTACAGGATGCAGCTACACAGCACCAGGCTGAGGTGTCGCAGCTACGAGACGAGAATGCTCATCTCAGGGCATGAGGCAGAGGGGTAAGCACTCAGGAGCTGCTACGGTCGGTTTCTCAGACCGCATTCTATCAGGCGCTATACTACCAGGCGATGCCAGAGGGCCAGAGGGTACAGCTGCCACCTGCCATAGCAGATCCTATCAGGACAGGGTCGACGAGGAGCTCATCCCGGTCGATGACAAGGACTCGTAGTACCACACATACTACGATGGGACCACCTCATCCTCCGCAGGGTGGGGGAGGAGATGAGGCCGAGAGCTCTAGAGGCTCTCGAGGCTAGAGGGCGGGATACTGCCACTGAGATTGTATTATACTTGTATTGATAGAGGATTGAGTATGCCGAGGTACAGATTGTGGCATACCAATCTAGTTTTGATGATGTATATATTCTATTGATATATATAGATGAGATATTTTTTGATCATATGACTTGTCTTATGTGATGCTTATGATGCTTTTTATGTTTGATTGATTGATTGAGTTGATTGATGTAATGATTTTATTGATGATTCATGTAATTATGTCGTTTTGGAAAATATTATAACTTGGATGTCATGCTATAAATATTTTAAATGAAATAATCTGATGTAACAAATTGATTGGTTGTAATGAAATGTGATAAAATAAAAAGAGATTTCTAACAATAATTTCAAAGGACATTGTCGCTATTATAGACCATTTCATGGAGTCGCTGCTCACTCGGTCGTCAAGCTAGTCCCGGGATAGAAATATTGTTAAAAGAAAAGAGTGCTTAAGAGACTGCCTTAAGACTTTGTTGTGATGATGCAAATGATGATGATGATGGTTTGCTTTCAGATTTCCATAAAAATATTATGCATGAAATATTGTAAAATAATTTTTGCTAGGCATAAATTCCTAAGTGTGATAAAATTGTTGAATATTTCCTTAAGAATTATACCATCATTGCAAAATGCAAAGGTTGACATAATGATATGAAATAATAAAAATGTGTTTGCTTTTGAAAAGCATAATTTGTGTAATAGAATGAAGTCATATGGTTTTTATGAATTTTGATAAATTGGAGAAAATATTGTTACAATGGTTTTCGTTAGGTATAGAATATGTAGGTATAGACTTATACCATCATCGCGAAGATCAAAGAAAATAGTTTTATTGCATGGTTGATTTTTAATGAACATAAAAGATGAAAATGAGGACTTGCGCTAAGCATAAAACTCCAATTTTGGTTTTGGAATTATACCATCGTCGCGAAAGTCGATAAGATATATATGATATGTTTTAATTGAAATTTTTGATTTCTTCTATTATATAGTTGTCTTTGTGGTAAATAATTGTACTTGATTATTCCAAACAAGTTGCAAAAATAATATTTCAAAGTATTTTGAAAAAATTAGATTTATAAGGAATCCCATGTGCATAAGTGAATTCATTGCCAATCTTGATTTATCATAATGATAGACAAAATCTCTCAAATACAAATGTGTGTGCAATTGTATGGTTCAATTCTACGTTTTGAGCAAGATACTATGATACAAGTGATTTGAATAAACCAACTAAGTGTTCATTAACCATGATGTAGATGCATATAACCATACTAGGCTACTATGTAGATCGGATTATCAAGAGCTAGCTAATCCATGAGCAGACATAGGTCTATACAAAAGAAGGTCGCTAATGTGACGGACATATCGCCACGCTAGGAGTTACCCAAGGCCAAGCAGAGTTGGGCACAAACCACCTGTTATGGGGCTTACCTCATGCTTTTCGAATAATTGAGAATTCCAGGGATTCAAGCTCATCAACCCTTCTTTTCTTTTTCAAAGGGTAGGGAAAGGGATTTTATTGCTTTCTTGCTTTCTTTTGAACTTTGCATATTTTTCTTTTGTATTTCTTTTGCTTGATAATGCTTGGAACATTGCTATAATGATATAAAATAACATTTCTCTTTTCTCTTTTTCTTGAATTTTTCTTTTCTTTTTCTTTTTATTTGCTAGGGATACTTGCTCAGATTAGTTGTAGAGCAAGGGATTTTTATTCTGGGTAGGGGTGAGCTTGTCCTTTTGCCAATTCTCAAAGATTCTAGACCATGTGCATGATAGGATAGCAGGGAAACTTTTCACTCAAGAAATCAGTTCTACTATGTAGCAAAACATGGAAATTACAAATATAATCATTTTATTGTGAAAAGATGTGCTTGGTTTAAGTAAATACCAAGATCAATTCTCTATGCTCAAACTTTATTTAATTGATTTTTGTGAACTTTGATATAAGAGAGATTAGTAATCATGCCAGATAAAATCAAGATATTTATTATGTGAGTGTGCAAGTGAGGGATGCCAAATAAATGCTAGTTTTATCCAAAATAAGTTGAAACATATAACTGCAATAATTGTAAGAAAATAATGATTTTGAGAAAGTTTTGAGAATGTTGACTCTCTCTTTATTCTATATATTGTTTTGGTTTCGAAAGAGTCAAGCATATATCTGTTTTTGGATGTTTTATGTTGATTTTTGTTTTAAAGCAAAAGAAACTTTACAAAATAAATGCGATAAATATTTTTGAAGATTTTTGAAGATTTTATGAATGTTTTTGAGGGTTTTGAATGATTTTGAACAAATATATACATGGATGAAATAATCAAATTTATGCATAATAACGTTTGAGATGTAAAATATTCATGGGTTCTTTAAGTTCTTTACCATCTAAGGTAGATAATTTATATGCTCCTGATTCAAATTTTGCAATAATGATGTATGGTCCAAGCCAGTTGGGCTCAAATTTACCTTTCAGTTCTTTGGTTGCATTTGTATTTTTTTGATTTTCTTTTAGAACAAGATCGCCAATCTCAAAGGATCGATGACGAACTTTCTTATTATATGCTCTTTTAAGCTTGTTTTGGTATGCACGGAGATGCTCTAAAGCATTGATGCATTTTTTGTCTAGGAGTTCCAGCTGACTGAGTCTGCCAGCACGATATTCATCTCCTACTTCGGTGTCTTGAAGTAGCAGAGCCAAAGAAGGAACTTCTAATTCAAATGGAAAACCGCTTCGGCACCATATACCAAAACAAATGGTGAAGTGCTCATGGGGGTTCGAACACTAGTTCGATAAGCCCACATGGTCGGATATAATTGAATATGCCAGTCACGGCCAGTTTTATTGACTAGTCTTTTGAGAATTTTGATTAGAGTTTTGTTAGAAGCTTCTGCTTGACCATTACCCTGAGGATAATAGGGAGTAGACCAACGATGTTGAATCTTATATTTTTGACATAATTTTTTAACATCTTTATTTTTGAATGGAGTTCCATTGTCAGAGATGAGATTTGCAAGAATTCCGAACCTGCAGATGATTTGATTAAAAATAAATTTAGAGACTTGTGAACCAGTGCAGGAAGCTAAAGGCATAGCTTCGACCCACTTCGTGAAATACTCAGTGGTGGTTATGATGAACTTATGTCCATCAGAAGACACAGGGTTAATTTTACCAATAATATCCAAGCCCCATTTAGAAAAGGGCCAAGGAGAAGAAATAGCCTGTAGCTCTTGTGCAAGCGCATGGACAAGGTCAGCATGTTTTTGACACTTGTCGCAATGGCGCACATATTCATGTGCATCCGTTTCCATGGTAGGCCAAAAGTATCCTATCCGAAGGAGCTTTTTAGCAATGACGCTACCACTAAAGTGTCCTCCACAAGATCCATCGTGGGCTTCACTTAAGGCTGATTTAGACTCTTCTAAATTTAGACATCTTAATAGGATACCTTCAAAAGATCTCCTATATAAAGTATTGCCAATGATTACAAATCGACTTGCTTGTCGACGTAATAACCGACGCTGGTTGCGATTAGAATTAGCAGGGAAAGTCCCATTTTGGAGGAAATCAAATATGTCTGTATACTGCAGTTCAGGAGTGGTTTCCTTGATTAGAAACACATCCAAAGGCTCTAAGCATGACTTATGTGAAGCGGGTTCCTGGAGTCGACGAATGATGATAGTGGCATATTCGTCGTCTAACTCCAAGGGCAAGAGAGATGCAGCGGCGGCCATGGCGTCGGCCGCACCGTTGCTAGTTCGAGGAATGGCTTCCAAGGTAACTTGATCAAACAAGGCCATTAGTTGTAAAACATAGGCCTTATATGGGCGAAGTTTATCATCTCTGGTTTGATAAACTTCATTAATTTGGTTTATAACCAATTGGGAATCCCCAAAAACTAAGAGGTTTTTAATTTTAAGCGCTAAAGCAGCTCGTAATCCAAGGATTAGAGCTTCATACTCAGCAATATATTTGGTGCAAGCAAAGGTTAGTTTGAAGGACAGAGGAATAAGATGTTTTTGCGGAGATATTAAAATAATACCCGCACCAACCCCACTCATGCATCGGGCTCCATCAAAGTATAAGGACCATTGTTCAACAAGGTCTGCCTCTAATTGAAGGCATTCATCAGGAAACTCGATAATGAGGGGATGAGTAGACTCTAAGGGTGCAGCGACTAATTGATCTGCTATGATTTGACCCTTAACAGACTTTTGTCCTATGAAGGTGAGATCAAACTCGCTTAGAGCAAGAACCCACTTGGCTGTGCGACCCGATAAATAAGGTCGACTCATGAGATATCTTAAAGGATCATATTTGGCAATGACATACGTTTTTTGGCTAAGCATGTAATGTCGTAATTTTTGCGTAGCAAACACGATCGCTAGACATAACTTTTCTAACGTCTGTATAGCGAGTTTCATAACCGACGAAAGTTCGGCTAATATAATAATTAGCGCTTTCTCGTTTTTCATCATCAAGCTCGAGCTAACATAGCTCCTAAGGCGTAATCAAGCGAAATATATAAAAGAAATGGGCGATCAGATTTAGGCGGTGAAAGCACCGGAGGGTTAAGGAGATATTGCTTGAGAAGTTCAAAAGCTTCTCTACATTCTGTATCCCAATTAAAGGGGACGTCCTTCTTAAGGAGTTTAAGAAAGGGACCAGTTTTGTCCGCCAGCTTATCAATGAAGCGACGGATAGCTTGAAGTTTACCTTGTAAACTTCGTAATTCAGATATATTAGTGGGTGCGGGCATATCAGTGATAGCCGCAATTTTGAGAGGGTCAATTTCGATACCACGTAAAGAAACTAAAACCCCTAATAACTTGCCGGATTTAACTCCGAATATACATTTTGATGGATTTAATCGAATGAGATATTCTCGTAATCGATTAAAAACTTTTCTTAAATCGTCTAAATGATGATCTTCAATAAGAGAGCGAGCTATAATATCATCTACATAATCATGTAGGATATCATGCATCATATCATGAAAGATGTAGGTCATGGCCCGTTGATAAGTTGCCCCGACATTCTTTAGGCCAAAGGGCATCACTTTCCAGCAAAAGGTACCCTAGGGGGTAATGAAGGTCTGTTTTAGCCTGGTCTTCAGGAGCTATCCTGATCTGATTATAGCTGGAGAATCCATCCATTAAGGACATCATCCCACTTTCGACAATAAAATCAATAATTTGGTCCATATTTGGAAGAGGAAAGTCGTCTTTAGGGCATGCAACGTTAATATCTCTGAAATCTGTGCAAACCCTAACTTTGGTGGCTTCTTTCTTGGTGACTGGAACTACATTGGAGATCCATTCAAGGATAATCAATAGCTTGTATGAAGATAACATTCAGGAGTTTTTCTAACTCCCCTTTGACTAGCAGAGCCACTTTGGGATGCATTTTTCTAAGTTTTTGTTTAACAGGTTTAGCATCCGGATGGACCACTAGGTGGTGCATGACTACATAAGGGTCTAGACCTGGCATATCTTCATATGTCCAAGCGAAGACATCTTCATACCCTTTAAGAAATGCAATGTATTGTTCTTGTTTTTCTTGACTTAGTTCTGCTCCAATGTTGATTATGTGAGGGTTGTCCTCAGTTCCAATATTAATTTTAAGGACATTTTCTACCTCCATGTGTAGATCTCTTTCAAAATTAGGTGGGGCAGGTGAAACGCCCAACTCTTGTAACTCTTGTAAAGTTAATTTAGATAATTCGTTCTGAGGGTCGGTGGCCTCAAGTTGAGCTATGGTTGGTATAGAACCATCAAAATAAAACCCGTTATACAACATCTCTTCAACAGAGACATCATGGAAGATATCTCCTTCCAACTCTTCATCGGGGTCAGCAATCATTTCAGGGTATGCTATGGATAGCATGTTGCATGAAAATGACGGATTTTTAAGAGGTAAATCAACATGTCTATCCAAATAGTCTTGATAGCATATGAGATGATCATCATCCTCAAAAGGAAAGGGTTGACCCTTACTAGGTAATAGGCCCACACCACATCGGGCGGTGCCATGGTTCTACCTCGAAAGGTTCTTTCATGCCATTTTGGAAAGGTCCTAAGCCTTTCCCTTTATATCCCATTTTAAGCATCATGGGTTTAGCTTTAATATAATCGTTGGTAAAATAGCACCGAGCATATCCATCATGATGGGTTTTGATATTCTCGAGGGATTCTTCCCAGCTCATATCCTTTGTAAATGAAGGCGCAACTCCCGACTTGGTAAGTACTTCCCATAGGTTGTGGGAGGCCCAAAGTACGAGGAGATGGCGGCAATTGATTTAAAAGGTCTGAATCTTGCATGAAATCATTCATTTTTTCTGATATTAAGATTGTAGATAAATCTGGTAAAAGATCATCAGAAAGGGCATAAGATGTAGAAGGCTTATTACCTATGTTTTGAGATGTGGAAGGTATGATAGATGTGTCTGAAGGTTTTGAATTTATGGGATTAGAACTTAAAGAATTGGTTGTAGTTTTAAGAGCTTTTTGATGTTCTACAGTGATTTGTTTAGCAGGTGGTTGATCTATATGGGAAGATGAAGTTAATGGAGGAGGAATAGATGAAATGATGGGTTTATATTTCATAGTTTTAGATGAAGAAGAACTAGGATATGTGGATGACAGAGCAGGGCAAAATTGCACTCCAACCTGGTTCTCGCCAATGCACACATATCAAAAGGTCTAGGGTCACCATGAATAGTGACCAACCGATTTTTAAACTCAAACTTAACACATTGGTGTAAAGTTGATGGGACTGCTCGCATGGCGTTAATCCAAGGGCGACCCAAAAGTATATTGTACGATGCTAGGCAATGTACAATGAACACAGTTGTCTCAAGGGTTCTAGGACCAACTTGCAATGGGAGGGTAATGACTCCACACGTTTCTTGTGTTTCGTCATTAAAGGCTTTGATAATCATATCAGTCTTCTTCATTTCATCACTTCTAAAACCAAATCGTTGGTAGAAGTCAAAGGTGCAGATGTTTAGAGATGAGCCATTATCAATCAGGACTCGTTTGACAACTACATCCCCAATTAAAGCCGTAATATACAAGGGATTATCCTTGTGTAAACTGTGTTGTGGGATATCTTTATCCCGAAAGTCAATACAATCAATCTCTCGCGTGATGATAGTATTGGCCATAGCTTCAGGTTGGATGTTTTGAGGTACCATCATCTGGCTCAAAGTAAGCATCAATTCATCCCTATGGGTGGGGGAGGATCTTAATAAATCTAAAAGGGAGATTCTCGCGGTGGTATTAGACAATTGCTCATTAATGTCGTAAGGGGGTTTAGTTTGAACAATAGGAGCATGACTTCCTTTATTAGGATTTTTCATAACAAATGGAGCTGATCCATCGTTCTGGTTTGGTTCTTGTTGGGGATTTTGAGCTTGTTGTCGAGTGACGACTCCGATGGTACCTACAATGTTATAGTGATGACGTTGAAAGGGTCTCGGTTGAGAGTTTATGGCTTGTTCATAAGGAAGGACTTCATTAGAAGAAGGTCGAGTAGTGACTCTTCTGGGAAATGGTTCTTCTGGAACATTAGCATCTGTGATAGGTTGAATAGGATCTGATTCGTTTTCAGAACTATTCGATTGAATGGTGTCTACTTCACTCTCACTATCTGACTCTATATTGCTAGAATCAGAAGTTTGAAAATTATGTAAGAGCCTGGTTGTAACCAGGGATAAGGTTGTGTCGAATGTGTGAGAGTCCTGAATAGGTAATTGCCCGCTAATGGTTCCTACATATCGGTAGGAGGGGGAACATTGTGATGTTCAATTTGATTGGCTACCTCTTTACCATGTCTTGGTAAAGGGTGTTGAAATATGTCTAAAGTTTGATTGGCATTCTGATTTTGATTTTGGGGAACAGTCTTTTGGGTATTATTAGGAGGGTTTTGTTTAGGTTGGAAGGCTTGCACTTCCATTTCATTATTGTCAATCAAATCTTGTATTTTATGTTTCAATCTCTTACAAGCGTTGGTAGAATGTCCAGGACCTCTATGAAAATCACAATGCAAATCAGCTCTATATCCGGGTATGCTTGGGTCGTGTTCCTGGATAGCTAGCGCTTGGATTAAACCTCTTTCAAGAAGTTGAGGTAAAATAGTTGATAAAGGTTGGTTTAATCTAGTGAACTCTCGAGGAGGCTTATCAAGAGGTTTCAAGATGATTTTTTCTGTTGTTTTTGTTGCATTGACATTAGCAACATTTCTACTGTCAGTGACTCCATCACCGACAACCTGTTTGTTTTTATATTGATTTCTAGATGTTTTCTCATCATCCTTCTTTCTAAGTTGGCCTCTCCTAATGAGGGCATCTTCTACCCTTCGAGCTAAGTCTATAGCTTGATCGAAGGTAGTCAAAGTAGCTATTGATAGCTCATAAGAAAGTTGTTCTTGTAAATTGTTAATGAAAATGTCTAACATTTCCCTATAGGGTAGCACAAAGTGCACTTTTCCCGTCAATTGTCTCCATCTTGCTAAGAAATCAGCAAAACATTCGTCTTTATCTTGTTTTAAATTGTATAGGTCTTTAATAGTTACATGCCTCTCGATGTAGGCACTAAATTGATGAACAAATGACTCAGCTTGTTTCTTCAAAGTTTCTTAAGGAATGAGTGGGCAATTGATAATACCACTCTAACGCCATTCCACCTAAACTTTTGGGGAACATTTTTAGTAATAGCAAGTCGTTATGCGATATGTCATGACATGCTATCCTAAACATGCGAAGATGTTCTATGGGATCTTCGGTTCCTTTATAGATAGGCAGGACGGGCATGGGAAAATGTTTAGGGTATGGTTGAGCTACCACTATGGGATCCAATGGTTGGCTACAAATCTCTCGATAATTATACGAGGGACGGTAGGGATCTATCTAGGTCCATACGTGAAGCCAATTGTTTCACCATAGCTTCCAAACTACTAGTTTGCCCCCCATATTGATTTGGTGGGGCATTGCCATAAGTGTTATGGGCGTAGGATGGAGGAACATGCAGATTAGATGCCATGTTACTATTGTGTAAAACATTGGTAGGAAAGATATTATGGAGGAGTTTTGAAGTTGGATTGTGTTGTATTGTAGATTGTTGAAAGTTTGTATTTGGCTTTGTTTTAGATTTTTGTCTATTTAAAGCATTTTGCTCAACTGTTTGGAGGAAGGAAGTAGTGAAGGGAATTTTATTTTGTGCGGGAGTGATTTTAGGTTGAGTAAAAAGTTGCTTAGGAGGTTGGGTGACCTGTTGTTTGGTCATGGCTTGGGCTATAGTGACCATATTTGCATTGGATGGTCCACCCTTATCACTTTCTTGATCAATGAAAGACAAAGGATTAGTTTGCATATCAATCGCCCGTTCTAAGACTCGCTTGAGCATCACTAATTTCCCCTTTATCAATACGGACCGCCACATTAAGGATGTCGATATGTTGATTAAGAAATTTTTGAAAATGTTCTGCGTTGTCAAAAGTGATGCCTCCATTTGGAGCTATTCTAGGGGACGAAGATTCTTTAACACTTCCTTCTTGTTCCTTATCTTCACCTAAGTCTTCATCCGATTGACCTAGAGTTTCACCTTCCGGATTTGTATCTCCAAGAAGGACATTTGGGTTTTCAGTTGTATTTTGTAGCCAATCTTCTCCTTCTCCTAAAATTTCTTTACCATTCCTAAGTTTAGTCATGGTGCTAAGTTTTGATTTCAGCAAATATATATATATATTTATATATATATATATATATATATGCAACAAATTAAAAGGTATATATTTATATATACCTAATGCAATATTGTAAATGAAATGTTTAAGTTTTTTACTATGTTTTTTTTTTTTTTTGATTTTTATTTTTAGTTTTTCTTTGAAACAATATAATAAAGACAACAAATGAAACAAGAAATGCACACAATAATAATAAGGCTAAAAGTAGATGAACTAATCTTCTATGAATAATCTATGAATATCATTAATAGGTTCAAGCTGTTCAGGGGTCATGAAATGTTCTTCTTCAAATTGAAAGTTTTCTTTTAAGAATTTGATGAAAAGGGCTATGGTGATATTGTCTGTCTCAGATGCTGGTTGATAAAAGTAAAGCTCATGGCAATACTCTCGATATAGCACAGCTCGCGGAACTCTACTCCATCTTTCCCTATCTGTGAGAACAACTTCTTGGTCCTCTACAAGGCCTAGGAATCGGTGTACAATGTCTGCATTCTCGAGGTATTCCTCGAAGCTGAACAACTCTGAAGATACTAAAGCTCTCCTATAGGCTAACCACCTATGGCAAGCTCTCTCGAAGTTCATGATAGAACACTAATTGATGAGGATCCAGGATTCTATCCAAGACTAGCCTCTTAATCTGTTTAAGTTGTGTGGACCTAGATGAAATGATACTAAGTCTCCTGATAAGCTCGTCCCACAAGGATTGATTTCTACTTGCTTCAGGGACACTAAGGACATAATTAACTTCTATGGCCGCTAATTGGTTTACTACGTTTATAGTAACTGCTAACCTCTTTTTAGGAGCTACCATCTAAACATGATTTTGAACCTTAAATGTTTTAAAATGCATCTAATTTTTTTTTTTTTTGTCTTGTTTGTTTTTGTTCAAAAGGTTATGATGCATTCACGTCGGGTTCACCAAAATGTATCGCTCCAAATTTTTCGCACCCCTACCTTCAAGCTATTGGATCCACGCCCGAAGGAGGATGGGAAAAGGATGGTGCGGTACCTCGGACGAGAGGACTTTGCGAAGGTCCCGCCTCTCAAGGGAGGTGCATTTTGGTGATTTTTCGACGGATGGTGGGTTCACCAGGAAACATTTGACGGAAGTTTCCATGCCTAGGTTTTGGGAATGAGTTTTGATGAGTTCGTTTTATTTTTAAACATTCATCCTAGGTTTGGCCGAATGATTCTAACTTAAACTACATGAAAATGCAATTTAAATGCATACAACAAATAGAAAGGAAAACAGAAACAGAGAATTTGCAGGAGGCCAATGAAGATTACCTGATCCGAAAGTCTGATGGAGTTTCTGAAGCTTGAAGCAGTCTGGATCATCCGCAATTCAACAGAATCGCCTTCAATTTGATAAAATCGTCTGAACTGACAAGATCGTCTGAAATCTGACGAATTCGTCAGACGAATTCATCAGAGACCTGCAAAACAGCAAACAGATGCGAAATACGAGAAATTCTATTTTGCAAACAGGGGCAAACTATGTAAAATAGTAATATGAGTGTTGAACAATATACAAGAACAGAAGTAAATGCAAATAACCGTGTTTAGATAGCAGAATATGATCTTAATCCGTAAACTTAGACAAAATGGGTGAACTCCAAATGCAATATAATATAAAAACTGAATAAACAATCTAATTTACAACATAAAATGACAGAGAAAAGAGACAGAAGAACAAACTCCAGGCACTGATTGCCTCGATGTGCGCTGCAGTCAAAATCGTCTCGCATCACATACGAGATCGTCCCGAATTTGACGAGATCGCCTCCGATCTTGACAGGTTCGTCGGCTACGATAGGTACTGGCTCCGGCTGAAAACCAGTGGTGTACCTGCAATGAAATGACTATAGGACTAATGCAAAATATGAATTACGATGTTTTAGAGCATAAGGGTTCAATTTGCATAAAAATTCAGCCAGGGGTTGGGGAGGGAAAAGTCTTAGAGTTAAATAGGCATAGGATAGTTGTTGGGAGGTTGGAGATCATCCCAATTTGGGAGATCTCCAACGGGGAAGGGTCCCAATGGCGCAGACACGCTTCTGCCCGGATTGGAGACCCGTTGGAACGGATTCCAACTATGCAAATTCAGTTTTGCGACGAAATCGTCTGGACGTTCTAGTCCAGACGAAATCGTCAAATCTGGGGCGATATCGTCTGATCGGAGACGATATCGTCAAACGGTCAAAACAACTGCTAAAAATGGCACGGAAAAGGAGGAAACGGGTTTCTCGACGGTTAACGGGTGGTTTGGGAGGTTAAATTTGAATTTAAATTTATTTACTAAGGTGAATGTAATTATTCCAATTTTACTGCGCCAATTTTAGGGTGCTACAATATGCATAGGATAATTTTAATTGTGAAGCCCTAATGAAATTAGTACTCACCTACTTGCATTGAGAGGAGTCCTTTAGCTAACATTGAGAGATTGAAATGACAATTGAATTCATGGAGGTCTTAAGAGGCTAGAAGAATCAAGAAATGAGATTACAAGCAATCAATTAACAATAGGAGCAATTCAACTGCCAAATATATCAGAGGATACATAGATGACCCTTGAACCATCAATTCATCAAGGAAATCAGAGATCTAGTCCGTATTTGGAGGGAAAGTGTATTTTCATCTTCATCACAGCTGTCAGTCGTGGCTAACAGTGCTCACCGTGCGATAAAACCGTGGTCAGGTTCAATCTCCATATTTCCTTGGTCTTTAGCAATAGGTGTTATTTCATTTGCATTAGAATAGATAAATCATGTGTATATTTGCTTTATTAGAGACTTTTATTTGGTATAATTAATATTTTAGTTATCTTTATTCTCATTTGGCATTTGTAGTAAGTAGGACAAGAATGTTTACATTTCATGATTTCATGCTTTTGATTTCATAATTAGGACATTAGATAGATAATATTGTCTTTCCGTTACATCTTTCATGGCAATATTTCATGTTTAACATAGGTTTACCATGTTTCTTGTACTTTCTTGATTTCAAGCTTTCATGGCATCTTTTTGTATAACTTCCTTTTAAAGCCTCATAAAGAGAGGTCTCCTTTATTACTAAGATGCTTATTGTTGTTTATTGTATGTAGGACTAATAGGGTGTTGATATGCAAGGCAAAAAAATACCTCTAGTCATGGAGAATAAGGTCATCAATACCTTGGAGTAGTTCATGTGCATTTAGGAAGCCTACGAATTACACCTACCCTTGTGTGGGGATTGTTATATGATTGTAATAATTGTATCACATTGGGTATCCCTAAGAGGGATGTATTTGTAATTGAGCTTCATTGGGAATTTAATAAAAAGGAAGCCTTACTTTGTGGTTATTTACAAATTCGTCTATCTTTTATACTTTATGTGATGTTTCAATTATTATTATCTTAGGTGTATTTTTCCTGGGTTGCTACAGAAGGCGATCACAATAGGAAATCTAAATTTTATACCACAAAATACTAATGCACTATGTTTTGTGAAGTTAGGTACTAACCATGAATGAGAACCATGGTTAACAGTTGTAATAGCGACTGACACCCATGGGCAATAGTTGCAACCATGCCATAGATCTACGGTCAGTAGAACACAGATCGTACAGTAGGAAGTCAGATCATCATCAGAATTGGATATGAGGTAATCTTTATTTTCTTGTATTTCTCTTGTTCTGTCCGTGTTTGATTTTCTAGAGTGCATAAAATGGTAGACTAATTAGGAAACATAATGAAAAGGTAAAAGAAAAGGATGAATCACTAGGACCTTTTTTAGTTTTTCCTACTAGTCACTTCTAGGAACAATGGACCTCTGATTTCATTCTGCCCTAGTCTCTAGCAGTCTAGGCGATTTTATGTTGAGTTTGCATGCATGAGGCCCAATTAGTGGCCATCCCCTCATAGGTAGTTGCATTCTTTGAATTTCATTTAGCATAGTCATGCAATTGAAAAGTGAAATGTTCTTTTGAAAGAATGTAGAATCATTTGAGTGTTGTTTTATGCATTTCTTTTTCATGCAAAGTAAAAGGAACCACACACACCACGACACATTGTAAATGCTAGTGAGTTGGAAGTCACATCCAACCACTAGTAGGGTTCAATGACGATGGTAGTGATTTCCATCCATTGGCCCAACTCCCTAGAAACTTTTATTACTAGACCAATACTGACTCCAAGATCCATCTTAACTATGCAAAATAGCATGCATTCCTCTTCATATGGGTGTATCGCTACACATAAGGTGTCGAGGTGAGGATCAGAAGGACATATGCTCCCTACCTAGGTGTGGGTTTCATCTCCACATTTCAAGGGGATTACATGACCTAGAGTTCATAGGCAGGTTGTTGAGCTATGAGTATATAGGTGAAATCCCTTTAACAATTGAGTATATCATCAATATTTTGAAAACACGATGAGAGTTACTTTTTGATACAACAAACTTGGAAAACACATCAAAAAATTTAGGGCTCACAAAAAAAAAATTAAAAGAGATAATCATCATTGTTTACTTTTTTTTCCTTAAAAATTACATACAAGATAATATAATATCATGGTGTGTACACGGAGAGGCTGATCTAGGCATAGACCTAAGATCGAAGCCAAAGCTCCACCCAATGCACAAAACAACATAGATGATCCTCAACCATAGAATCCTTTTGAACATCATTTGACAAGTATTAGAGGGGACAATTATATGTGTGGGGATCCTATTGAGAATACCCCGATACGAGGAAGTGCTAGACAATCTTCAAAGCATAGATCAGATCATGGGGCTTCCTAGCATGGGGGTCTCGAATGAGGTAGCATTTACTGTGATCGCACTTTGCATGCATCCACAGGATCTACTGAGGAGTATGTCATAGAGAGATCCATATTGGTACCCCTTCGACCTGTAGCTAGGGGAGGCTTGAGACCTCCACCATCTGAGTATAGAAAAGTTTAGGATCTGCCCATTCAGGGGTAAATAAAGAGGGTCGCTTCTAAGAATAGGCCCATGCAGACTTCTTACCTTGTAATATCACCATAGACATATTTAAAGTGAGATTTAATGGTATGCCACATCATAATCCTTGGTGTAGTAGAGAGTTAGATGGTAGATAAATTCCTAGGATAGCTAGGTTATAAACCTTCACCTATGCCCTCTTGTTCTATGAGTGTACATAATGAAAGTATGATTAGGACCATCAGAGAGCTTAGAGAGTGCTCCAAGAATTCTTGGCATATGCGTGCACAGAATATAGGTGATCGTTGAATGCAAATGTCATCTCCATAGACCATGGCAAGAGTGTATCAAATCAGTCTGTTGGAGGACACACCCAAAAAGCTACTCAAGTAGAGCACACACACCAGAGGTCTCATACGGCTGATCACATAAATAGATCTCATAGAATGGTGTAAGAGAAAATGCATCAAATCCTCCAATACCAATTGGAGGATGTTCACATAGAATGAGAGCACCTCAAAAATAAGAACACTCAAAGGTAAAGTTTCATAAGACAATGCTTGTATGAATAGCACATGCATGAGCAACACATCCTTGATCAAAAGGAGTGCTTTGAGAGAGAGGACCAATTGGCTAGTGTCAGTTTACCTCCCCATAGTGAGTATAGGGAGCTGTAGCACCCTAAAATTGGCATAGTTAAACCCTTAATAAAAAGATAAAAATTTGAATTTTAACCCCAAAACCGCCCGTTAACCGCTCGCCCTATTTTTTGTGCCATTTTTAGGATTTGTTTTGACCATTAGACAATATCATCGTCGATCAGACGAAATCATCCCAGATCGGACGAATTCTTTTGGAACAGAACGTCCAGATGATTTCATCCCAAAATCAAATTTTCATATTTAGCTTATGTTTCAATAGCCTCTCCAACTTGGGCAGAGGCGTGTCTACGCAGTTGCAGATTTCTCCATTGGATATATCCCAGATTGGGATGATCCCCAACCTTCTAACCTCCCCCTAATCCTATATAAACTAGGATTTTCTCAGTTTATCCCCCTGGTTGGCTGATCCCATGATTCCCTATTTGATTTTCCTTGCCATTTAGTTTTTCTGTGTCAAGACATCCTATCCACCATTGTTTGTACTCGTTATTTTAAGTTTTCATTACAGGTTTTCACTGTGCTTTAGTTGGAGAAATCTTGGATCATCGCAGGCAATTCCAGATGATTTCGGACGATCCCGTCGCAGATCAATGACGATCTCATACGATTGGAGGCGATCTCGACTATAGTTCATATTGGGGGTAACCAAAGCCCTAAGTTTGCATTCCTCATTTGTCTTCTTTATTTTACTATGCATTAGTTTGATTTATTTTTTATTCTGCATCCTAGAGTTCACCTCATTCAGTGTAAATGCATGATAAAGTTAAAATAAGTTATTAAAACAATGCATTTCATTTAATTTTCTATCTGTATTTATCATTTAGGCATTTATACTATCATTTCTATCATTTTGCATTATTTTTGTAGTATCATTTTTGGTTTTTGGTGTCTGTTTCTATGATTACAGGCTTTTGACGGATTCATCTAACGAATTCATCAGATCGACGATGATCTTGTCTGATCTCAGACGATCGACTGAGATCTG
This sequence comes from Wollemia nobilis, assembly GCA_028583015.1. Classification (NCBI taxonomy): domain Eukaryota; kingdom Viridiplantae; phylum Streptophyta; class Pinopsida; order Araucariales; family Araucariaceae; genus Wollemia; species Wollemia nobilis. Next base: position 1,498,044 of record JAQPPZ010016363.1, on the reverse strand, counting down.
AGATGATTATGTACAATTGTAGATGATCCTATCATATTCGAGATGATCTGGACTCCTACAAAATTTAGATTCTTCATCAGAAATCCGAAATCAGGTGCATTCTTTCTCATTTTGTATAATCTTTACATTTAGGATTCATTCCTGCTTTCTATATTCATAAAAATTGGCATTTCATATAGAATAGCTTAGATTCATTTTGGAAAACCTAGGGATATGAATGATTATAGTACAAAATGAACACATCAAACCCATTCTCAACCTAGGCATGGAAATTGCCACTCAAATTTTCCTGGTGAACCCACCATCCGTCAAAAATTCACCCTTATACCCCTCCCTCAAGAGGCATGACCTTCAAAGGGCCTCTTAGTCCGAGGTATTATCCCATCCTTCTCGCATCCCCCTTATGGGAACGTATCCTATATCCTAAAGGTAAGGATGCAAAAAATTTGGAGCAGTACATTTTGGTGAACCTGATGTGAAACTAAAACCTTTTGAAAACAATCCAAAAAAAAATATTATTATTAACATCTAGAATCATCAGACAAACAATTAAAGTTGCATATCATATTTAGATGGTAGATTATAATAAAAGACGAGTTGTCACCATTAATGTTGAAAATCAATTAACAGCCATAGAGATTACGTCTGTGCTTAGAGTACCTCAAACGAATAGAGTCCAACATTTATGGGATGAACTTGATAGGAGATTAGATATTATTTCATCTAGATCAACTGAACTTAGGCAAATTAAGAGGTTTGTCCTAGAGAGAATCCTGGATCCTGATCAAGTAACCTTATATCATGAACTTTAAAGAGCTTGCCATAGGTGGTTAGCCGATAAAAGAGCACTTGTGTCTTTAGAATTGTACACCTTTGAAGAATACCTTGAGAATGCAGTTGTAGTACATAAGTTTCTATCTCGTATAGAGGATCAAGAAGTCATTCTTACGGATAGAAAAATATGGAATAAAGTTCCTAGAGTTATGTTATATCGAGAATATTGCCATGAAATTTATTTCTACAGGTCAAAATCTGAGACAGATCATATTACCATAGCACACTTTGTCAAATTTTTGAAAAACCATTTCCAATTTGAAGAGGAGCATTTCATGACTCCTGATGAACTTGATCCTATCAATGATATCCATAAATTATTTATAGAAAACTAAGTTATTCTTTTATTATTTTTATTCCTTTTGCAACTAGAATGCTATTTGTTATATTTATAGTAATATTATAAAACACAAAAACAAAAGTAAAAACAAAAAATCAAAACATTTCCTTTTTATAGTAGGTATATAACTAAAATATATACCTCTTAAACCTATCACATATATATATATATATATATATATATATATATATATATATATATATATATTTTATATATTTGCTGAAATCTAAGTTTAAGCACAATGCCTAGACTTAGGAATGGAAAACAAACTAAAGAAGAAGAAGATTGGTTAGGAAAACCATTAAATAACCCGGATGTCCTTCCTAAAGATCAAGTTCAGGAAGAAGAAATCCTAGATCAGCAAGAAGAAGAGCTTGCTGTAAGAAATGAACAAGAAGAAAATAGAGAGGAAGGATCCTCATCCCCTAAAATGTCTCCGAGAGGAGCTGTTACTTTTGAAAACATGGAACAATTCTAGCAGTTCCTTAATACTAATATTGGTGTGCTTAATAGAGTAGTCTATATGGACAAGGATCGAATTAGTGACACTCAAGCAACTCTAGAAGACGTATTTCACACATGCACTAATCCATTGTCCTTTATTGAACAAGAGAGTGATCAAGTTGGACCATCCAATTTGGATATGGCAGCTATAATCAAGAACATGCAACAACAACATGTTACCCAACCATCTAAAGTGCTTGTTAGCAAGCCTAGGGTCATTCCCACACAAAAGAAACCCTCATTTACTACTCTATTTCACCAATACATTGAGCAATATACCTCAAATTAGCAAAAACCTAAAACAAAACCAAATACCAATTACCAACAATCTGGAATACAACATAATACTACTACAAATCCTCTTCATAATACTCTTCCTACCAACACTTTGCATAATAGCAATATAGCATCTAATCCTTATGTCACACCATCATACACACATAAATCCCATACCTATGTCCCACCAAACCAATATGGCGGACAAACCAGTAATCTTGAAACCATGGTGAAACAGTTAGTTTCCTGCATGGATCAGATAGATCCCTATCGTCCCTCATACAATTATCGAGAGATGTGTATTCAACCTCTAGATCCTATAGTTGTAGCACAACCGTATCCTAAAAATTTTCCTATGCTTGTCTTGCCCATATATAAAGGAACCGAATATCCCATAGAGCATCTTCATATGTTTAGGATAGCATGTCATGATATATCGCATGATGACTTATTATTGCTAAAAATGTTTCCAAAAAGTTTAGGAGGAATGGCATTAGAGTGGTATTATCAATTACCCACTAATTCTTTGAGGAACTTTGAAGAAACCGTTGAGTATTTTGTGCATCAATTCATTGCCTACATCGAAAGGCATGTGACCATTAAATACTTGTACAGCTTAAAACAAGACAAAGATGAATGTTTTACCAATTTCCTAGCTATGTGGAGACAGTTGATAGGAAAATTGCACTTTGTGTTACCTTATAGAGAGATGTTGGACATATTTATTAATAATTTACAAGACCAACTATCTTATGAATTGTCAACTGCTACCCTGACCACCTTCGATTAGGCTATAGACTTAGCCCGAAGAGTGGAAGATGCTCTCATTAGGAGAGGTCAGCTTAAAAAGAAATATGATGAGAAAACATCTAGAAATCAATATAAAAATAAACAAGTTGTGGGTGATGGAGTCACTGATAGTAGAAATATTGCTACTGTTAATGCTACAAAGACAATAGATAATTTTATACTGAAACTTCCTACTAAACCTCCTCAAGAATTTACTAGGTTAAATCAACCTTTATCAACCATTCTACCATAATTATTAGAGCGAGGTTTGATTCAATTACCAACTATCCGGGAACCTGATCTAACTATACCCAGATACAAAGCTAATTTACATGGTGACTTCCATAGAATACCTGGACACACTACTAACTCTTGTAAAATATTAAACCATAAAATACATGACCTGATTGATAACAATGAGATGGAGGTGCAAGCCTTTCAATCTAATAAAAATCCTCCTAATAATACTCAAAAGAACATTCCTCAAAACCAGAATCAGAATGCCAATCAGTCATTGGAAATATTTAAACATCCTTTTCCAAAGCATGGCAAGGAAGTGACTAATCAAATTGAACATCATAATGTTTCCCCTCCTATCCGATATGTAGGAACTATTAGTGGGCATTTACCTGTTCATGATTTGGAAATATTTGAAACAACTTTATCCGTAGTTAAAACCAAGAATCTACATAATATTCAGACACCTGATCTTAGTGATACATAATATGATACTGAGAGTGATATGGAAATCACCTCAAATCAATCGAATAGCTCTGAAGATGAATCGGATCCTATTCTCCCTATCACAAGTCATATGGTCCCAAAAGAACCATTTCCAAGAAGAGTCACTACTCGACCATCGTCTCACCAATTACTTTCTAATGAGCAAGCCATAAATGCTAGACCAAGACCCATTCATCATCCGTAGAATAATATTGTGGGTACCATCGGAGTTGTTACTAGACAATAGGCTCAAAACTATCAACATAATCAAATGCAAAATTATGGATCAACTCCATTTTTTTTTAAAGTTCCTAATAAATGGAATCAGGCACCTAATGTGCAAACTAAACCTCCTTATAATATTAATGAACAACTATCAAATATTATAGCTAGAATTTCCCTTTTGGACCTTTTAAGATCCTCTCCTACACATAGAGATGAATTAATGCTCACATTAATCTAGATGATGGTACCATAAGACATTCAACATGAAGCCATGGCTAATACTATAATAACTCGTGAAGTTGATTGTATTGACTTCCGAGATAGAGACATACCTTAACATAGTTTGCATAAGGATAACCCCTTATATATTACTGCCTTAATTGGAGATGTAGTAGTTAAACGAGTCTTGATTGATAATGGTTCATCTTTAAACATCTACACTTTTGAATTCTACCAAATATTTGGGTTTAGAAGTGATGAAATGAAAAGAACTGATATGATCATAAAAGCCTTCAATGATGAAACACAAGAAACATGTGGAGTTATTACCATTCCATTGCAGGTTGGTCCGAGAACCTTGGATACGACGGTGTTTATTGTACATTGCCCTGCATCGTACAATATACTCTTGGGTCACCCTTGGATCAATGCAATGTGAGTCGTTCCATCAACTTTACATCAATGTGTTAAATTCAAATTTAAGAATCAGTTGGTTACCATCCATGGTGATCCTAGACCCTTTGATATGTGTGCTTTGGCAGAACCTGTTGGAGTTAAATTTTGCCCTGCTTTATCATCCACACATCCTAATTCTCATTATCCATATAAATGTATGAAACACACACCCACAATGCCATCTACTCCTTCTACATCAGTTCCACACCTTCATACAGCTCAAACATCCTCTAAAAAAACTACATTAGGACCTCAAAAAAATCTTATTCCCACAACCAAGGGTTCTTGTTTTACTCCTATCACTTCTATCCATATAATAGACTCATCCATCGACATCTCTACAACATCTACATCCACAAAAGGTATAGTTTCCACATCAGAAGATGTAGGAAATGTTCCTTCTACCTCTTGTGCTCTTACTGATGAGCTCTTACCCGATTTATCTAAGATTCTTATATCAGAGCAAACGAATGCTTCTATGCAATATTCCCTTATCTTAAATAATTTGCCATCGTCTCCTCATACCTTGGGTCTCCCACAGCCTATGGGAAGTATTTACCGAGTCAGGAGTTACACTTTTATTTATAAGGAATATGACTGGGGTAGAATACCCAGAAACAACAAGACTCATTATGATGGATATGCTCGATGTTATTTTACTAATGAGTATATTAAAGCCAAATCTATAATGCTTAAATTGGGATATAAAGGGAAAGGTTTGGGACCTTTCCAAAATGGCATGAAATAACCCTTTGAAGTAGAGCCATGGCCTGCCCGATGTGGTGTGGGACTATTTCCTATTAAGGTTCAGTCTTTCCCATTTGAGGATGATGACCAAATCATGTGTTACCAAGATTATTTATATCAACGTGATGCTTTGCATTTAATGAATAAGCCACTTACATGTAATATGCTATCTATAGCCTACCTTGAGATGATCGTCGAATCCGACGATGAGTTGGAGGGAGATATCTTCCATGATGTCTCCGTTGAGGAATTATTACATCATGAATTTTATTTTGATGGATCTATACCTATTATAGCCTAGCTTGAGGCCATGAATCCTCAAGATAAATTATCCAAACTAACCTTGGAAGAATTACAAGAATTGGGTGTTTCACCCGCCCCACCTAATTTTGAGAAAAATCTACACATGGAAGTAGAAAATGTCATAAAAATTAACATTGGAACTAAGGGTAATCCTCACATAATCAACATTGGATCAGAATTGAGTCAAGAAAAATAGGATAAATATATTGCATTTCTTAAATAATATGAAGATGTATTTGCTTTGACATATGAAGATATGCTAGGATTATACCCTTCTGTAGTTATGCATCATCTAGTAGTCCATCCGGATGCTAAACCTGTTAAACAGAAACTTAGAAAAATGCATCCTAAAGTGGACTTACTGGTCAAAGGGGAGTTAGAAAAACTCTTAAAAATATTTTTATACAAACCATTGATTATGCTGAATGGATCTCGAATGTAGTTCCAGTAACTAAGAAAGAAGCTACCAAGGTTAGGGTTTGCACATAATTTAGAGATATTAATGTTGCATGCCCTAAAGACAATTTTCCTCTTCCAAATATGGATCAGATCATTGATTTTACTATTGGGAGTGGAATGATATCCTTAATAGATGGATTTTCTAGTTATAATCAGATCAGGATAGCTCCTGAAGGTCAGGCTAAAACATCCTTTATTACCCCTTGGGGAACCTTTTGTTGGAAAGTTATGCCATTCGTTTTAAAGAATGCAAGAGCAACCTATCAACGAGCCATGACTTATATCTTTCATGATATGATGCATGATATAATACATGATTATATAGACAAAATTATAGCTCGTTCTACTGAAGAAGATGACCATTTAGATGATTTGAGAAAAGTATTTAATCGGTTAAGGGAATATCTTATCCGATTGAATCCAACTAAATGTATATTCGGAGTTAAGTCCGGTAAATTATTGGGGGTTATAGTTTCTTTATGTGGCATCAAAATTGACCCTCTCAAGATTGTGGCTATCACTGATATGCCCGCACCCATAAATATATTAGAATTACGAAGTTTACAAGGTAAGCTTCAAGCTATCCATCGCTTCATCGATAAGCTGGCGGATAAAATCGGACCCTTTATTAAGCTTCTTAAGAAGGATGTATTTTTCCATTGGGACTACAAATTTCAGCAAGCATTTGAACTCCTCAAACAATATCTTCTTAACCCACCTGTGCTTTCGCCACCTAGACCTGATCACCCATTTATCTTGTATATTTCTACTTTAGATCTTGCCTTAGGAGCTATGTTAGCTCAACTTGATGATGAGAAGAAAGAACGTGCTAATTATTATATCAGTAGAACATTAATTAGTTATGAAACCCATTATACAACACTAGGGAAGTTATGTATAGCAGTCATATTTTCTACACATAAATTACACCATTATATGCTCAGTAAGAAAACCTATGTTATTGCTAAATCCGATCCTTTGCGATATCTCATGAGTCGATCGTACTTATCTGGTTGCACAAAAAAGTGGGTTCTTGCCCTAAACAAGTTTGAACTCATGTTTATAGGACAAAATCCTATTAAGGGTCAAATCATAGTAGATCAATTAGCTTCTACACCCTTGGAGTCTACCCATCCCCTCATCATTGAGTTTTCTGATGAATACCTTAAACTAAAGGCAGATCATTTAGAGCAATGGTCCTTATACTTTGATGGATCCCGATGCATGAGTGGGGATGGTGCAGGTATTATTTTAATATCTCCATAGAAACATTTTATCCCTCTATCCTTTAAATTAACATTTTCTTGTACTAATAACACTGCTGAGTATGAGGCTCTAATCCTTGGATTACGAGTTGCCTTGGCACTAAAAATTAAAAATCTATTAGTTTTTGGGGATTCTCAACTTGTCATAAATCAAATTAATGATTTTTATCAGACTAGAGATGATAAATTGCACCCATATAAAGCATATGTATTACAATTATTATCTTTATTTGATCAATTTACCTTGGAAGCTATTCCTTGAACTAGCAATCGTGTGGCTGATGCTATGGCTACAGCTGCATCTCTTTTACCCCTGGAGTTAGAGGACGAATATGCTACCATCATTATTCGTCGACTCCAGGAACCCACTTAAAAAAAATCATGCTTAGAACCTTTGGATGTGTTTCTAATCAATGAAACTACTCCTAAACTTTGGTACACTGATATATTCAATTTTCTTAAAAATGGGACCTTCCCTGAAGGTTTTAACAGAAACTAGCGTTGGTTATTGCATAGATGAGCAAGTCGCTTCATCATAATTGGCAATACGTTATATAGGAGATATTTTGAAGGTATCCTACTGAGATGTTTGAATCTAGAAGAAGCTAGATCAGCTTTGAGTGAAGCCCATGATGGATCTTGTGGGGGATTGAAGAAAACAACGAAGAAGTTTGATCATATTGATTGATATCCATATAAAGGTTACAATGCATGCAGTTATTAGTTGGTTTATCTAACCAACCTAGTGGTTAATCAACCAACCTAGAGAGCACCTACGAGCACTACAATTTTTCCAAGATGTAATACAATGACATATATTCTAACATCCCCCCTTATTACATTAATGGCAAATTCCAATAGTATCTCGAAACTTTTCATATTTGATACGCCCAAGGGATTTGGTAAAAATATCTACAACTTGCGCATCAGTAGGAATGTATTGAAGTTGTATATGGTGCTTGGTAACTGCATCTCGAATGAAATGATATCTAATATCAACATGTTTGGTACGTTCATGAAAAATTGGATTTTTGACAAGATTCAAAACACCTTGATTTTTGCAAAACAAATGAAGAGGAAGATTCTTTGGGAGACCCATGTTTGTAAGAATGTGACTTAACCACATTATCTCGCAGACTACTTCACTTGCTACATGATATTCTGCTTCTGTAGAAGATAAAGCAACCACTTGTTGCTTCTTACTGTACCAGGAAATAGGTCCAGATCCGAGATGAAAAATATATCCATAAGTGGAAGTGGATTTACGATCATCAAGGGATCTAGCATAATCTGAGTCCGTGTAACCTAGTAGGAAAAACTTATTATTCTTTTTGTATTCCAAACCATAATTTGTACTGCCATGAACATAATGAAGAACTCTTTTTGCTGCTTTCCAGTGACTCATCTTAGGCTCTTACATGAATCTTGAAAGATATCCCACAAAAAAACTGAGATATGGCCTGGTATTTGTTAGATATAGGAGACTCCCAATCAATTGGCGATAGAGAGTACCATCTACCTGAGGTGATTCATCATATCGAGATAACTTAAGTCCTTGCTCCATTGGAGTTGTTTTTGACTTACAGTTAGTCATCCGATATTTTTCTACTAAAGTCTTGGCATATTTCTTTTGTGTTACTCTGATATGAAATCTTTGCTGAGTAACTTCTAAACCAAGATAATAGTGCAGAAGTCCTAGATCTATCATTTCAAATGAGTGCTTCAAATCATTTTTTACTAAGTCAATCATTCTTTTCGAGATTCCTGTTATGATCAAATCGTCTACATAAAGTACAAGGATCACTATATCAGAACCATTTTTCTTAATATAGATATTTACATTAGAAGGACTTCTTTTGAATCCATGCTACACAAGGTGACTATCTATCTTGATATACCAAGCTCGAGGAGCTTGTTTGAGCCCATACAAGGATTCTCAACCTGCATACTTTTTGTTCTTGCCCCTCAACTATGAATCCTTCTTATTGAGTCATGTATACTTCTTCCTGTAAGTCACCATTCAATAAGGCACTTTTAACATCCATCTGATGCAACTTCCACCCAAACTGAGCTCCCATGGCACAAAGTACTTGAATGGTAGTCATTTTTGTAGTAGGGGAAAAATTTTCTTCATAGTCCATACCTTAATTCTTAGCATAACCCTTTGCAACAAGTCAAGCTTTATGCTTATCAAGAGATCCATCTGCATTATACTTCACTTTGAACACCCATTTGCAGCCTATGGGTTTCTTTCCTGTTGGTAGATCGACTAACTTCCAAGTTTTATTTTTTATGAGAGAATTATGTTCTACATCCATGGCCTTTTTCCATTGTGGTTTATCAAGTGCAGATTGAACCGTTGTGGGTTCATTTTCATTTAATGTAGACATATAAATATTTTTGTCATCCTCATCTTCTTCTCTAGCATTTTTTATACCCATTGACAAATCATCAAAGTGTTGACAAAGTTTGTCAACCTCTGAAGTAGATTCCTCTGCTCTCATTTGCTGATTCATACTGCGAGTACATGGCCTATCTAGAGATAGATCTGGAAGAGAGTTCAGCATAGCATCTCTAAAAGTGCTAGTGTACCATTTTGGAACTTTCTGTTGTTGTTATGGAAGTTGATCCTCCTTCTTAGGTTCTTCTTCATCTAGATATACAGTTGTGGATGTGCCTTTTGATGTGAAAGCTTCATCAAATATAACATCTCTACTCACGTGTGTCTTCTTGGTCTTAGTATCAATCAATCGATACCATTTTGAATACTCATCATAGCCAAGAAAGATACACTACAGTGTTTTCTCATCCAATTTCCTCCCTTTCTATTTTGGAATATGCATGAATGCTTTACATCCAAACACCCTTAGATGAGAAATGGAAGGTTTCTTACCACTCCAAGCTTCTTGTGGTGTTTTCCCTTGTATATATTTAGTGGGTGCTCTATTTAGGAGGTATAATGTTGTGTTTATTTCTTCTGCCCAATATTGATCCTCAAGATGTGCTCCCTTTAGCATACATCGAACCATTTCCATAATGGAACGATTTCTCCTTTTTGCAAATCCATTCTGCTGAGGTGTATAGGCTATAGTCAGTTGTCTTTTGATTCCATGCTTCTTAAGAAATTTTGAAAACTCTTAAGAGGTGTATTCCCCCCCAGATCTGAGCGGAGAGATTTTATCATACAACCTGAATCTTTCTCGACAAGTCTCTTGAACTATTGAAAGTAGAGGAATGCTTCTGATTTCAACTGAAGAAAGAAAATGACGAAGCGGTTTGATCATATTGATTGATATCCATATAAAGGTTACAATGCATGCAGTTATTACTTGGTTTATCTAACCAATCTGGTGGTTAATCAACCAACCTAGAGAGTGCCTACGAGCGTTACCTTTTTGCCAAGATGTAATACAATGACATATATGACATATATGATAACAGGGACACTTTAGTGGTAGCTCCATTGCTAAGAAACTCCTTAGGATAGGATATTTTTGGCCTACCATGGAAAATGATGCACATGATTATGTGCACCATTGCGACAAGTGCCAGAAACATGCTGACCTTGTCCATGCTCCTGCACAAGAGCTACAAGCTATTTCATCTCCTTGGCCCTTTTCCAAATGGGGCTTACACATCATTGGAAAAATCAACCCTGTGTCATCTGATGGACACAAATTCATCATAACCGCCACCGAGTATTTCACTAAGTGGGTTGAAGCTATGCCCTTAGCTTCTTACACTGGAACCCAAGTTTCCAAATTTATTTTTAATCAAATTATTTGTAGGTTTAGAATTCTTGCAAATCTCATCTTAGATAATGGAACTTGTTTCAAAAATAAAGATGTCAAAAAATTATGTCAAAAATATAAAATTCAACATCGTTGGTCCACTCCCTATTATCCTCAGGGTAATGACCAAGTAGAAGAATCTAATAAAAAATTAATTAAAATCTTCAAAAGACTGGTCAATAAATCTGGCCAAGATTGGCACATTCAACTATATCCTGCTTTGTGGGCTTATCGAACTAGCGTTTGCACCCCCACATGCACTTCACCTTTTGTTTTGGCTTATGGCGCTGAAGCAGTTTTTCCCTTTGAATTAGAAGTTCCTTCTTTGGCTCTGCTACTTCAAGATACTGAAGTAGGAGATGAATATCATGCTGGCAGATTTAGTCAGCTAGAATTCTTAGATGAGAAGTGCATCAATGCTTAGGAACATCTTCGAGCCTATCAGAAAAAGCTCAAGCGAGCATACCTCAAGAAATTTCATCATCGATCCTTCGAAATCGACGACCTTGTCTTGAAAGAAAATCAAAAAAATACTAATGCGACTAAACATATTAAAGGTAAATTCGAGCCCAACTGGCTTGGACCGTATATCATCACTACCAAATTTGGATCAGGAGCATACATATTAGCTACCTTAGATGGTAAAGATCTTAAAGAACCTATGCACATTATGCATCTTAAGCGCTATTATGCATAAAATCTGGTCATTTCATCATTGTATATATTGTTATTTTGCATATTGTTTCATTTTAGTCATTCATATAAAAATTTCAAAAACAATCACATTGTGTATCTTCTCAATTCATCAATCAAAATCAAAATATAAAAACATCAAAATCCTCAAAAACATCTTTTATTTTTGTACCTGTCAATTCTTGAAGTATTGCGGTTATATTTTCAGTTATTTTGGATAAATTAACATTTATTTGGAATCCCACACTTTCACACTCACATGCATAAATATCTTGATTTTATTTGGTATGATTATTAATATCTCTTATATCAAAGTCCATAGTTGAATTAAATAAATTTTTGAGCATAGAGAATTGATCTTATTATTTATTTGAACCAAGTATATCTCTTCACATTAAAATGATTTCATTGCAAATTCAATATGATGTTACATAGTAGAAGTGGTTTCTTGAGCGAAAAGTTTCCCTGCTATCCTATCATGCACATGGTCTAGAATATTTGAGAATTGACAAAAGGACAAGCTCACCCCTACCCAGAATAAAAATCCCTTGCTCTACAACCAATCCGAGCAAGTATCCCTAGTATAGGAAGAAAAAATAACAGTCAAAGAAAATGAGAAAAAAAAATATTATTTTGTACCATCGCAGCAATATTTCAGCATTATCTCAATTCCAAGTAAAAATACAAAAAAAAAAAAAAAAAAAAGAGAAAAGAAAAAACAAAAAGCAATAAAATCCCTTTCCCTACCCCTTGAAAAAGAAAATAAGGATGAATGAGCTTGAATCCCTGGAATTTTCAATTATTCAAAAGCTGTGAGGTAAGCCCCATTTGTGCCCAACTCGCTTGGCCTTGGGGAATCCCTAACGTGGTGATATGTCTGTCACATTAGCGACCTTATTTTGTATAGACCTATGTCTTCTTATGGATCAGCTAGCTCTTGATGACCCGACTTACATAGTAGTCTAGTATGGTTACATGCATATAAATCATGGTCAACGAACATTCATTTGGTTAATTCAAATTACTTGTATCAAATTATCTTGCTCAAAATTGATAAATGAACAATACAATTGCACAAACATTTGCATTTGAGAGATTTTGTATCATTATGATAAATCAAGATCAGCAATGAACTCACATATGCACATGAGGGTTCCTTATAAATCTACATTTTGTCTTTGAGATAATTTAAAATATTTTTGCAACTCTTTTTGGAATAATTTCATCTTCTTATTTAAGAACATTTGTTTCATATAAAAACAATTACATACATTGTTTTAAAAAATCCAACATTTTTTTTCAACAACATATTCACAATCTAGCAATAAAGTCACATTTATATATTTTTTCTGTTTATCTCAAAATTAAAAATCAACTATGCAATAAAACTATTATATCAATTTCCTTTTTGGATTTCGTGATGATGGTATAAGTCTATACCTACAGTGCAAACCATTGTTCTAATTTTATTTCCCATTCATTATAATTGATAAAAACATATGGCTTACATCATTAAGTTACACAATTGTGCTTTAAAAGGAACGTAATTTTTTCCATTTTCATTTCATTATGTCAAACGTTCAATTTTGCAACGATGGTATAATTCCTAGGGAATTGTTCAAAATTTTATCACACTTAGGAATTTTATGCCTAGAAAAAATCATATTTTTAATATTTCATGCATAATATTTTAATGAAAATCTGAAAACAAATCATCCCCATCATCATTTTTCATCATCACAACACAAAGTCTTAAGACAGTCTCTTAAGCACTATTTTACTTTTAACAATATTTTTATACTAGGATTAGCTTGACAACCTAGCGAGTGGCGACTCCATGAAATGGTCTATAATAGTGACAATGTCCTTTGAAATTATTGTTAGAAGTCCCTTTATTTTTCATCAAATCACACCACAAAACAACCAATTTGTTTACATCATATTATTTCATTTAAATTTTACAGCATGACATAAAATTATACTATTTCCAATGACATAATTACATGAATAATCAATCAACAATTCTAAAATTGAAGCATCATCAAACATATGGACAAGTCATATCACAAAAAAAAATAATCATATATATATATATATATATATCACAATATCTGTACATCATATCACAACTGGATTGGTATGCCACAATCTATACCCTAGCATACTCAATCCTCTCAAAAATATATACAATCCAGTCTATAGCATCTAGTCTCGAGAAGCCCTCGAGCTCTCAGCCTCATCTCCTCTCCTGCCCTGAGGTGGAGGAGGTGGCCCCATCGGAGTTCGTCTTGTGTCGTGGGTCCTTGACGTCGATTGTGAGGATGTCCTCGACGACCCCATCATGATCGACTCAGCAATGCTAGCTGGCAGTTGTAACCTCTAGCCCTCTAGAACTAGCTAGAAGTATGCTCCCTGATAGAACGCAGTCTAAGCAATAGACAATGCCAATTCCTACATGCTCGCCCCTCCACTCTGAGCCCTGAGTCGTGTAGCATCATCTTGCAGAGTCTGCACTTGAGCTCGTAGGTGGGCATTCTCAGCCCAAATATCCACCATCTCGCTGCTCTCCCCCACCTCAATACCCTTTCCCTTATCGAGCGATGTTGGCCTATCCCTTTGCTGAGAAGGGAGTCCCTATTCTCTCCTCTTTACCTACTACGGTCTCTCCTAAGCCTGTGGAACTCTCTAGCATCTCTCCTAAGAAGACCATCACTACTCCCTCCCCTATGACCCCTCGTTGCATCAATAGCAACCTGGCATCGTCTCCCCATTCATCACACCATGGCATGCATCGAAACCTATGCCTTCATCATTCGAGGAGGGTAGATGCCTACGTACCAAGAATCATACCCGTCTACCACCCCTGTGTCGTCCCCATCCACTAGATGAATGGGGGCATCATCTGCATCTTGAATAAAAAATCATTGCATATATGGAGCTCCGCTTAGTGTAGTACTATCTCGAACAGTCTGAGAGTACTCGTAATACCTGAGAGAAGGGATCCCCTGCTGTAGATCGAACTATTGTAAAACTTGGTCATAGCGGTGGAGCTCTACCTCTCCCTACTCCATCCTTAGCCAATAGACTTGCCTGAAGTGATCCAAATCTTGTCCGTCCTCTCCCCACCCTGGATGCTCTCTCCATGGCCTCTAGGTGATCTGGTTTGGGATGAGGTCGTCTAGCAACCTCTGATACATCAGTATATTTATCTACCGTTGTGACCCTCTCTAGATCCACCAATAGAAAACCTGAGGTCTATCCCAGTCAACCCCTATCAGTGGAAGCCCTATCGACCTCCGCACTCCAATGTGCTCTTAGCACCAAACCTATAGTAGCAATGTCAAAACCAAACATCGACCTCCCTTGTATACGACCCCGTGTAGGATCCTATACAAGTAGCATAGCATAAAGCTACCCCAAGAAAATCTATAGCCGTGGTCTCTCATATCGCAGACCACATCTGAGAGTAGCCAGGGTAACCTACATTCACTTTGGTGGTATAGTAGAAAGCCACCTACTACCCCTACCAAAAATTGAGTCAATCAAGATGCCCTAGGCATCTACTATAATGTCTCAATGTTCACCCCACCCTTCTCTAGGGCGAAGCTAGGATCTCTACATAGGTGCATCATGGCATGGCCCTGATTGGCCGTAAGAGTCATAAACTACCCTTGTATGGGGATCCTCAAGATCCTTCATACATCCTCTAGAGTGGGAGCCATCTACCCTGTTGATAACCAAAAATAGGACGACCCCAGATACCACCTCTCTATTAGGGCTGTCAGTAGCCCCATGTCTATAGGTATTTGTGGCATCTCTACCACATGCTATAGTCTGACCTCCACCAGTCGGTCTCATTCTGCCTGGTCAAGCATGACTACGTCGTCTCTGAGTCCCTCGTATTTCCAATCCTGAATTTTTAGTAATCCCCTCTACAAAATAAATAATCAAACAATAAAAATCATCAATAGATAATCATTAAAATCAGTTAAATCAATTTAATCTTCTAAAAACAATGATGATATCGTCCACCATTGGATGATATCATCCTAAATTGGGTCAAATCATCCTTGGTAGGATGAAATCATCTCTGATTTCGCAACTTGGAGATCGCCCCTTGTTGGATGGGATCACCCCTATTTCGTCGATTTTACCCCTAGATGAAATCGGCGATCTAGGGACAATTTCATCCCGATGTTGTCAACGGCCTAAAAACGACTGCAATGCCCCAAAATAGTCAAAATTTAAATTGCAAATTACACAAATCAAACTAAAAAAATAATTCACTAGGTTTAGATCCTTACCCACAACCCATGTCGAACCTCTGTCGATTTGTGCACTGTTTCTACCATTTTTCCTATAGAGCTCTAAAAACAGTGAAAATGAACAGTAAAAATGAATTAGGGTTTTACCCTATTTTTCTTAATTTTATTTAAAAACAACAATTTTTTTTTTTAATTTTTCTTTTTCGCGCTTTTACCTCAAATGTTTGATTTGGGTAAAAACATGAAGGGGCACCATAGCAAGCAGTTGTACGATTCGACCTAGAATCATCATCTACAAAATTGAGTAAATTTTTGCTTTCTTGTAAAATGGAAAGAACTCATCTTTAACGCATTTCCTTCAGAAAATTTGCTAAAGAGGAGGCAAAATGTAGCACCCTAAAATTGGTGCAGTTAAACCCTTAATAAAAAGATAAAAATTTGAATTTTAACCCCAAAACCACCTGTTAACCGCTCGCCCCAATTTTTGTGCCATTTTTATGAGTTGTTTTGACCATTGGATAATATCGTCACTGATTAAATGAAATCGTCCTAGATCAGACAAATTCATCTGGAACAGAACATCCAGACGATTTCATCCCAAAATCAAATTTTCATAATTAGCTTATGTTTCAATGACCTCTCCAACTTGGGCAGAAGCATGTTTACGTAGTTGGATATTCCTTCGTTGGAGATCTCCCATATTGGGATGATCCCCAAGCTCCTAACCTCCCTCTAATCCTATATAAACTGGTATTTTCTTAGTTTATCCCCCTGGTTGGCTGATCCCATGATTCCCTAATTGAGTTTCCCTACCATTTAGTTTTGTTGTGTCAAGACGTCCTATCCACCATTGTTTGGACTCGTATTTTTAAGTTTTCATTACAGGTTTTCACTATGCTTCAGTTAGAGAAAGCTTGGATCGTCGTAGGCGATTCCAGACTATTTCGGATGATCCTATCGTAGATCGGCGATGATCTCGTATGATTGGAGGTGATCTCAATTGTAGTTTAGATTGGGGGCAACCAGACCCCTGAGTTTGCATTCATCATTTGTCTTCTTTATTTTACTATGCATTAGTTTGATTTATTTTTTATTCTGCATCCTGGAGTTCACCTCATTTAGCGTAAATGCATGATAAAGTTAAAATAAGTTATTAAAACAATGCATTTCCTTTAATTTGCTATCTATATTTATTAGTTAGGCATTTATACTATTATTTCTATCATTTTGCATTATTTTTATAGTAGCATTTTTGGTTTTTGGTGTCTATTTCTATGATTGTAGTATTTTTATGGATTCTTCTGATGAATTCATTAGATCGACGATGATATTGTCTGATCTCAGATGATCAACTAAGATCTAAGACAATTTTGTATAATTGCAGACGATCTTGTCATATTCAGGATGATCTAGACTCCTACAAACTTCAGAATATTCATCAGACATCTAGAATCAAGTGCATTCTTTCTCATTTCATATAATATTTACATTTAGGATTCATTCTTGCTTTCTATATTCATAAAAATCAGAATTGCATATAGAATAGCTTAGATTCATTTTGGCCAACCTAGGGATATGAATGATTAAAGTACAAAATGAACACATTAAACCCATTCTCAACCTAGGCATGGAAACTGCCACTCAAAGCTTCCTGGTGAACCCACCATCCATCAAAAATTCACCCTTATACCCCTCCCCCGAGAGGTGTGACCTTCAAAGGGTCTCTCAGTCTGAGGTATTGTCCCATCCTTCTCACATCCCCATTTCGGGCATGAATCCTATAGCCTGAAGGTAAGGATGCAAAAAACTTGGAGAAGTATAGAAGCACATTAATAGACAAGCTGCTTCATATCTTGAGTTGTGCCTTGATCATATAGACATCCATACTCACCATACGATCCAACATAGAGATCGGTGCCCCACATCTGAACATCATGGGTATAGGTAGTATGAAAAATAGGTGGGAGAAGAACTAGATCAAGAATATCATGAAATATTCCTAGTCAAAGTGGATGATTAGCCTAGTCCTCCACCTCGACAGAAGATGAATCTACCTTTGAAGGTGCCTCCAAGAAAATCTAGAGAAGAGGAGTTTCTATCTTTGTAGACCTATAAGACCTTGGTAGCAAAGGTTAAAGCTATCGAGAATCAAGGGACAGATTATCAAAAGCCTACCTTGAATAAGATTCATAACAAAATTTTATGGCCGTCGGTGCTTATTCTGGCCTATCCTAAGCATTTTGATATGCCTAGGCTAGAAAAGTTTAAAGGAGAGGAGGATACTCAGGACCAGGTTACGATTTTTATAGACATGTGCTTTTAAATTGAGAGTGATGATGCTTTGCTCTTGTAGAACTTTATTACGTCCCTGTCAAGCCTAGTCCATGAGTGGTTTAATCAGCTTAAGAGGTACAATATCATTAGTTTTGAGTAACTAGTTGATGCATTTCTTGAATGCTTCTCCTTTGACATCAAGAAAAAGGTAAACTGATGTAGGAGCATCCAGTGGCAACACAACAATCTTGCATCACCGAAAAAAAAAGAAAAACAAAAGAAACAAGAAAAATGTTCTAAGTGTGAAAAATGTTCTAAGGTTGAAAGGTGTCGCGATATCGCGACATAAAAGTTGTCGCGATATCGCGACAAACTCAGAACAACGGTAGGCGCAAACTCAAGTGTCGCGATATCGCGACATAAAGGTTGTCGCGATATCGCGACACCTCCGAACAAAGGCGAGAGCAAAAACTCAAGTGTCACGATATCGCGACATAAAGGTTGTCGCGATATCGCGACACCTCCAAACAAAGGCGAGAGCAAAACTCAAGTGTCACGATATCGCGACATAAAGGTTGTCGCGATATCGCGACACCTCAGAACAAAGGCAAGAGCTAAATGCAAGTGTCGCGATATCGCGACATAAAAGATGTCGCGATATCGCGACAAACTTTGAACGCAAGAGAGAGCAAACGAAAGTGTCGCGATATCGCGACACCTGGACAAAGAAGGTCGAAGGACGAAAAAGTGTCGCGATATCGTGACACATTGGCAAAAGAGAACAAAAGGCAGAAAAGTGTCACGATATCGCGACATGTCACGTTTTCGCGACCCGACTAGGAAAGAGAAGGCGGGTTAAAAAGATGTCACGATATCGCGACATGCTACTTTTTCATGGACAGTTGCAGAACGACATTTGACAGTTCCAGAAGTCGTTAAGGCAGTTCCAGGGAACCGTTGCAGCGGTTACAGGGACGGTTATGAACGGCGGTTGCAGCAAGAACCTGTGATTATAAAAAGAGATTATTTCGAAGGATTGCGCAGGCTGGAGAGACGAAGACTGCGGCTTCTATTGGCATTTTTTTGTACTGTGTAAATCTTCCATGGTTCGAAATTGTAATCTTTCCATGCTTCTGAATAAAAATTGAGTCTTTTTCTGTGTGTTAAAATTTGGCTCCCCATCAAGTGGTATCAGAGCGAGAAGATTCTGAGTGTGTAAGCAGAGCGCCGAACGTGAGGCAGCTTGCACCAGGATCTGGGGTTAAGGGTTCTAAAAAAAGTGAAGAAGAATGTCGCCACAAAGAAATCATGGTGCTGGAAGGAACGTAGTTCCTGAAGGAGACTTCCGAGCATTGCAGAGGCAAGTGCAGGCCCTACAGGAAGAATTGCGTAGAGGAGTAGAGCCAAGAGGAGAAGACCAGAGCGATGATGAAGCTTGCGGAGTTGATGACCCGTCTGAAGAAGAAGAAGAAGCGATGAGTTCTGCAGAAGCTCGAATGATTAAAGCCATTTCTCAAATTGGGAAAAGGCCGAAGATTGATGTATCCACATATTCTAGAAATTTAAATCCAGAAGAATTGATTGACTGGATTAACGATATGGAGGAATATTTCGAATATGAGGAGGTTGAAGATCCAAATCGAATAAAATTTGCAAGAACAAAGTTGAAAGGCCATGCTGGCATATGGTGGAAAGGAGTGCAGCTGGAACGAAATCATAGAGGAAAAGAAAAGATCACCAGGTGGGATCGAATGGTTGAAAAACTGAAACGATAGTTTATTCTGACAGATTACGAATTAGATCTGCTGAGAAAAATGCAGAGTTTGCGATAGTCCAGCAAGTCTGTTAAAGAATATACAGAGGAATTTTTTAAAATTTCCATCAGAACCGGCCATACGAAAGCAAATAAAGAGAGAGTAGCCCGTTACATTAATGGGTTAAGAACCAACGTACAAGAAGAATTGAGTTTGGTTCGAATGAGCACCATTGAAGATGCTTACCAGTTTGCTCTGAAAGTGGAAGAGAAACTGAACCGTAGATTTGATAGTAAACAGAGAGGAAGAGGTCATGGTGGAAGAACTGGTGGCAGAACCAGTGGAGGTAAATATGATGGCCCGTAGAAGACTGGTGAAACAAGCAATCACCAGGAATAGAAGGAGGAGAATGCATACCATCCCCATAATCAGAACAATTATTATCAAAGGGGAAGAGGTAGAGGTGGACGCGGATATGGAAGAGGAAGATTTCATGGAACCTGCTTCAATTGCGAGGAAGAGGGGCATCGATCATATGAGTGTCCCCAACACCAAGAAGCACCGAATAGAAGGCCTGAAGCAAATGCTCGAGCTACGGTTGTTGAGGATGGTGTTGAATCTGAGCACTCTAAAGAAGCAGAGTGAGGAGAAGTGATGATCACAAGGAGAACCTTGTTGAACGAAGAGAGGGAACCAGACCAGCGAAAAATCCTGTTCCGCACGAGGTGCAAATGTTCAGGTAAAATCTATAATATTATTATTGATAATGGTAGTACAGATAATTTGGTTTCTGAGGAAATGGTAACTAAGTTAAAGCTAGAAAGAAGGCAGCACCCGCATCCATACCGGATTGCGTGGTTACAGAAGGATCATAGGGCATTGGTCAGTGAACAATGCTTGGTCAAGTTTCAGATTGGAAGATACCAGGATGAGGTCCTGTGTGATATTTTGTCGATGGATGCTTGCCATTTGTTGCTGGGAAGACCATGGCAATTTGACAGACGTGCAGCACATGATGGGCATGCAAATACCTATTCCCTGACAAAATATGGAGTACGCCACAAACTGAAGCCATTGAAGGAGGTTGAGGAAAAGGTATGCAATAATGCTAGAATTTGTTTAGTAGATGGCAAAAAAATTTTGGATGGTCTAAAGAGGGATTCAATGTGTTATGCATTAATTCCTACTGTAAAGAGAGAAGATACTACTGACATTCCAGCAGAAGTTGAACATCTGTTAGCAGAATTTCTTGATATTATATCAGACAATGTGCCTGAGGGTTTACCGCCAATGAGGAAGATTAGTCATCAGATTGACTTAATGCCAGGATCTAGCTTACCCAATAAGGCCGCCCATAGAATGTCTCCTGTGGAGAATGAAGAGTTGAACCGACAGGTTCATGAGTTGTTGCAGAAGGGGTTGATTAGAGCAAGTTTGAGTCCTTGTGCAGTACCTGTAGTACTAGCACCGAAGAAGGGTGGAGAATGGAGAATGTGCACTGATTCGAGGGCCATTAACAAGATTACCATTAAGTATCGATTTCCATTACCTAGAATGGATGATATAATGGACTATTTGAGTGGAGCTAAATACTTCACTAAGATTGATTTAAAAAGTGGATATCATCAGATACGTGTTCGAGAGGGTGACGAGTGGAAAACAACTTTCAAAACCAAAGAGGGTTTGTATGAGTGGTTAGTTATGCCATTTGGATTAACTAATGCACCCAGTACATTCATGAGGCTGATGAATGAGGTATTGCGAGACTTCCTGGAAAATTTCGTGATAGTTTATCTGGATGATATTCTAATTTTTAGTAAAACATTGGATGAGCATTTGTTGCATGTTCGGACAGTTTTTGAAAAGCTACGAGAGGAGCAGTTGTTGATAAATTTGAAGAAGTGCAGTTTTGTACAGAAAGAGTTGATATACCTAGGATTTGTCATCTCAGAGGAGGGTCTGAAAATGGATCCTAAAAAGGTGAAGGCTATCATTGAATGGCCTGCCCCAAGGAATGTAACAGAGGTAAGATCATTTCATGGTCTTGCAAGTTTCTATAGAAAGTTTATTAGAGACTTTAGCAGTATTTGTGCACCCCTAACAGAAACTATGAGAGGGGATAAGAGAGAATTTAAGTGGACTGCCAAGGCAGGTACCAGTATGGACATATTGAAGAAGAAAGTGATAGAACAGCCCATTCTGGCACTTCCAAATTTTAATAAAGTGTTTCAGGTTGACTGTGATGCCAGTGGCAGTGCCATTGGAGCTGTATTGAGCCAAGAAGGTAAACCTGTTGCATACTTTAGTGAAAAATTAAATGATGCTAGAAAGAAATACTCTGTTTATGATCAAGAATTCTATGCTATCATTCAGGCTCTTAAGAAATGGAGACATTATTTGCTAACCAAAGAGTTTGTTTTATATACTGACCATCAAGCTTTGTAGTATATAAATAGTCAAGGTAAACTTAACCAGCGACATTTGAAGTGGGTTGAATTCCTGCAGAGTTATACCTTTGTCCTGAAGCATAGAAGTGGTAAATCTAATAGAGTTGCAGATGCCTTGAGTAGAAGGCATAATTTGTTGATAGAAATGAGAGTGCAAGTTGTTGGGTTTGATGAACTCAAGAGTTTATACCCAGCAGATCCAGATTTTGCAGAGGCATGGATGGCATGTTTGTCTCCTACTACTATGGATCGCACTAAGTGGTTGGATTTTATGATCCAAGATGGGATGCTGTTTTGGAAGAACCAGTTGTGCATTCCACGAAGTTCCATGAGGGAAAATTTGATCAAAGAGAAACATAGCAGAGGACTAGCAGGGCATTTTGGTCGAGATAAGACCATTGCTCTCGTTAGTGAGAATTACCATTGGCCGCAGTTGCAGCCGGATGTGACCAAATTTGTGCAGGGTTGCAGAGTGTGCCAGATGGCGAAAGGAGTCAGCCAGAATACAGGAATGTACCAGCCATTGCCTGTACTAGAGAGACCATGGGAGGACATCAGTATGGATTTTGTTCTTGGTCTGCCAAGGACACAACACGAAAATGATGCCATTTTTGTTGTTGTTGACAGGTTTTCAAAGATGGCCCATTTTATTCCATGCCAGAAGACAAGTGATGTTGTTCATATTGCAGGCTTGTTTTTCAAGGAGGTAGTACGACTTCATGGTCTACCCCAAAGCATTGTCTCGGATAGAGATACCAAATTTGTGGGTTATTTCTGGCGAACTCTGTGGAAGAAGCTAAAAATAGACTTGAAATTCAGTTCTGCGTACCACCCACAGACTGATGGACAGACCGAAGTAGTCAACAAAAGTTTGGGTAATCTTCTACGATGTCTGGTAGGAGATAAACCCAAGGGATGGGATCTGATTTTACCACAGGCAGAGTTTGCTTACAATAATTCTATCAATCGTAGTACTGGTAAATCCCCATTCCAGATAGTGCATGGGAACAGCCCGAGAAACGCTTCTGAGTTGAGGCCGATAGATAAAGGAGAAAAGCGCAGTGCTGAAGCTGAAGACTTTGCAGCACACATGAAGAATTTACATGAAGAGGTCCAGCAGCATATCAGTAAAATGAATGCTACGTACAAAGCCAGAGCAGATCAGAAGCGACATTTCAAGGAATTCCAGATAGGAGATGAAGTCATGGTTCACTTGCACAAGGAACGTTTTCCTACCAAAACCTACAATAAGCTGAAGATGAAGAGGTTTGGACCATGCCGGATCATAGGTAAACGAGATTCAAGAAATGCCTATGAAGTAGATCTACCAAGTGAGCTGAATATTTCACCTATTTTCAATATTTCAGACTTGGTCGAATATCATGAAGGAAGTTGTAACGAACCACCCAGTCCAGATCTGTGGAACATTCCAGCATCCACTCCAGACAAAGAAGAAATTGAAGACATACTCGACACTCGCGAAGGTAGAAGTACCCAAAACAGGCAATATTCAGAGTATTTGGTCAAGTGGAAGGGCCGACCTATCGAAGATGCCACGTGGTTGTCCAAATTAGAGGTTGATCACCTGGGTTTTCCTCTGACTTTCCAGAAGTGAGGATCACTTCTAAATCTACCCCGGGTGTCTGATGCAGGAGCATCCAATGGCAGCACAACAATCTTGCATCACCGAAAAAAAAAAAAAACAAAAGAAACAAGAAAAATGTTCTAAGTGTGAAAAATGTTCTAAGGTTGAAAGGTGTCACGATATCGCGACATAAAAGTTGTCGCGATATCGTGACAAACTCAGAACAACGACGGGCACAAACTCAAGTGTCGCGATATCGCGACATAAAGGTTGTCGCGATATCGCGACACCTCCGAACAAAGGCGAGAGCAAAAACTCAAGTGTCGCGATATCACGACATAAAGGTTGTCGCGATATCGTGACACCTCCAAACAAAGGCGAGAGCAAAACTCAAGTGTCACGATATCGCGACATAAAGGTTGTCGCGATATCGCGACACCTCAGAACAAAAGCAAGAGCTAAATGCAGATGTCGCGATATCGCGACATAAAAGATGTCGCGATATCGCGACAAACTTTGAACGCAAGAGAGAGCAAACGAAAGTGTCGCGATATCGCGACACCTGGACAAAGAAGGTCGAAGGACGAAAAAGTGTCGCGATATCGCGACACATTGGCAAAAGAGAACAAAAGGCAGAAAAGTGTCGCGATATCGCGACATGTCACGTTTTCGCGACCCAGCTAGGAAAGAGAAGGCGGGTTAAAAAGATGTCACGATATCGCGACATGTTACTTTTTTGCGGACCGTTGCAGAATGACAGTTGACAGTTCCAGAAGTCGTTAAGGCAGTTCCAGGGAACCGTTGCAGCGGTTACAGGGATGGTTACGAACGGCGGTTGCAGCAAGAACCTGTGATTATAAAAAGAGATTATTTCGAAGGATTGCGCAGGCGGGAGAGACGAAGACTGCGGCTTCTGTTGGCATTTTTTTGTACTGTGTAAATCTTCCATGGTTCGAAATTGTAATCTTTCCATGCTTCTGAATAAAAATTGAGTCTTTTTTTGTGTGTTAAAATTTGGCTCCCCATCATAAACCTATCCAATTTTGTTGCTTTAATGCAACATGATGGTGAGCCAATTATGGATTATGAGAAACGATGGAGGAATATGATGGTAAAGCTGCTATTCTCCATCCTTTCTTCTAAATTAACTCGAATGTTTATGAAAAATTGCAAAAAACACATTTCATTATTATTATAGTTGCAACAATATTAGATATTTAGGTCTGAGATGTAGACCAATTGGTTCATCCAAACCCCATAAGGGGTGCAGAGGTCTAAGGTTCATATCTCGGGCCTCATCAGACTGAATGCTTGTCCCTTTCCTGGTGCTTTCAGTGACATAAAAGGTTTAAAATGATTATGGCATGGCGTTTATAGGGGCAGACTACTCAAATATCTGTGTGGTGGATTCTGGGGTGGATAGCACATAATACTATTGCAGCCATAAAAGCTGGATAGCCTACCCGGATTCATGGCGACTACCGATTCCACCATGTTAAAAAAAAAAAACAATATCAGACCTTCGAGGAGGCTTTGGCACAGGCCAAAGTGATAGAGGATATCAAGTTACAGGAGGGTAACTTGAAACTCAAGAATAAGAAGGAATGGAACAAGAAGAGCACTAAGAAACAATAGGCCAAGTCGACACACGTTAATCAGGTGGTTCTAAACCTTCAAAAAGGGGATAAGGGGTAGCAACAACAAAATTATCAAGCCCAACCTCCTCCTGCATAGTATGAGCAATGCAACAACAATAAGAGGGGTAAGGATAAAGAAAGATGCCCTCCTCGCATATTCACTCAATTATCAGAATTGTTGACTTCAATTTTCCATCAATTGTGCGAGGCAAAGGCAATAAACTTACCTGAGATTAAATTATTGGACCCTAATCAACCCAAGCCTAAGGGGTATAAGGATGATCAATATTGCATATTTCATCGAATGAAAGGCCATGACATAGAGGTATGTTGGTCATTCAAACATTTAGTGCAAAATATGATCGAAAGAGGTACACTTCTTGTGGACAACCTGCAAGCACCTAAAAATCAAAATATGGGGATTTACAAGAATCCTCTACCCAACCATGAGGTACCAAGGAATAATGTTGGCCAAGTCAATCAAGTACGCATCGAACCACCAACCCATGGGTTCATCAAAATGGTCAATATCATCACAAGACATGCGAGGTATGAAAGACCAAATCAACCTCCATTGCCCATTAGAGTCCAAGTTGTGCCTCCTCCAAGGCCAGCCCAAAATGTGCTAGGCCCACCAACTAGACTGGTGGTGACAATCAGGAGTAGGTTAGTTCAAAACCTATAGATGACTCCAGTGAAGTTGTCTATTTATGAGCTGATTCAATAGTCTCCCAAGCATAGGGAGATGCTTATGGATATTTTAAGGTCCATAGAAGTGTAGTCCTAGGATCTTGAAGCATTCACACACTTCGTGGGACATGTGCAGTAGTGTCAGGAACCGATCATACAATTTTATGATCATGAAGTCAAGATGGTTTCCACTATCATAGTGGACCCACTGCTCCATATTATAGCATGTGTAAATCACATACCTTTCAAGTAGGTTTTGATTGATACAGGATCATCAATCAATATAATCATGACCAAGGCATTGACATACCTGAAGTTACCAAAGATGCACATCGTACCTTCTACCTTCACGTTGAGAGCTTTTAATGATGCATTATGCTCAACTATTGGCACTATAGTCTTACCTATTCAGGTGGGATTAAAGACCATCCCCGTGATGTGTCATGTGATTGAAGGTGCTATGCAATACAACATACTTCTAGGGAGGCCTTGGATAAGAGAAATGCATTGTGTCCCTTCCATTCTCCATCAATGTATCAAATACGTGCATGAGGGATAGGTTCACGTGGTGCCTTCAGATGAAGAACCATTCAAATACATGAATTTAGCAGATTTTCTAGGGGATTTCATGCTCCCCTCAATGCACCTAGACATACGACCAATATCATCGATCAAAGAGCTAAGAGGTAAAATAAAAGAAGTGTGTGCAAAACCTACAATATCCATATCTCAATGATCGGAGCACACGATAGCTACTTCTACTAAACCGTCTGCATCCATAATGCATCGGGATGATAAGAAGCTAAAGGTAAATATGGGTAAAAAAGAGATAAAGCAAGTACCCAAACTAGTTATCATTGAGGTCCCTACTCCTATGGAAGTAGAGGATGCTCAAGGAGAAGTCGAAGAGGCACCTCAGCCTACTTCACCTACATCTTCAGCAGGGTCATCTGCACCATAGGTGACCATTCATTTGGTTAATCCTAGATTAGGGGAATATATTATGTAGAATGTGACATTTACATCGATCATCGAGACTACACAAGACATGGGCCGACCACAAGCCCATCACCTTCTCGTAGGGATGGTGGTACCATTAGGGGTACCTCCTAACCAAACCAATTTCATCTATGGAGGGCTCGACCAGCTTGCATCTCGCACTCCCATGGATGAGGATGATGATGAACCATTCACTATGAATGTTCATTATCTCTCTAACCTAGAATACACCTTATGATATTTTGAGTATTACCATTGGCATGGTTACAGTCTTAGATTATTCGAGCAGGGGCGTAGGAGGCCTTATGAACCATAGTATCAGTTGCCTACTGATAGGTTTGGGTTAGGATATTATATTGGAGGATAGGATGAACTCCTCATGGCATCTTTAGACCACCTGTACCTCAATCTAGGGGGTGAAGTCGACTTCAATCCTTATCACCCCAATCCCTCCTCTTTTCGAAGGGATAATCGATTAGTGTCTTATATCACTATAGAACCACCTGAGATATATCACGAAGACATATTGGTGGAGACCGGTCTAGAGCATATCCCAAGAGATAACTTGGATGAACAAATCCATGAGGCAGCTGATGATATAGGCCTACAGGTTCAGATCACTAGCATAGAGATAGATTCTGAGTCAGAAGATCATTCTGATGAGGATAGTGCAGAGTCCATATTTGAGATAGGTGGACCAAGTTGCATATATGAGAGTGATGATGATGATGAGTCCTCAAATAATGAGTAATATGAGGATGAAACTGAGTTGGCTTACTTGAGCCCTCTTAATTTACGTCATCTGTTACCTTCGGAGATAGTCATCGAGGATGAGCAATCCTCCATGGATGATAGCAGTTATCAAGAGTGGGCTTTCATGGGGCCCCATCTTCTTGATCTCCCAGTTCCAGTAGGTAGCGGTGAGGGTTTGTATTATGATAGTGATGATGAAGATGAAATAGAGAGAGCCTATCTGGGGCCTCCCTACTTACATCATCGTAATGCACCATACACTATAGTGAATATGTATAGAGATATCAATCTCCACCTGCACCTCAGAGGAAGAGCTCCTAACTTGGATAGGATTTATCATATGGTCTTCCTTGATCCATCGACATATAGAGAGCTCCTCGAGCCTAGCGATCCTATTTTTGAGTCTATTCATAGATCGGATCCAGAGATCCCCATACCCCCAGAACCACATCTCGGGGATGGAAGTTATATAAATGTAGAGTCACATGCACGTGGTCCTAGAGACATGATCCATTCCATCAATATGATCTCCATTGATTTGACCACTCCACTTCACAATCCAGCCGATCCTTCCAAACCATTGTGTCTTGATGTAGATGCTATTGATTGGGATCACGTTGACTCACCACTAGAGCCTAAAGATTTCTTCCCTAATGAAGAAATGTTGCAACCTTTTCATTTTGTGCCAGGCTGTGCACATGATGTTTATCATGTTAAGGATGCTTCCAATATGGAACCCATAAACCCAACAGATGACATCCACTTGATCCCTACGCCTCATCAGCTTGAGGAGGGATCCCACATGTCAGTAGAGGAAACCTTTGAAGTGGATATCAGTAATGATCCCACCAATCCAAGGAAGGTTAAATTTGGAGAAATTTTATCTCCTGATGAGCGTGCCAACCTCATCCCTCTACTGAAAGAGAGACCTGATCTCTTTGCTTGGACTTATAAGGACATGTCGGGTCTAGATCCAAAATTGGTTACTCATAACCTTTCGCTAGATCTCTCAAAGAAGCCAGTCAAGCAGAAACTCAGGAAGATGCATCCAACAGTAGCCTTAATGGTTAAAGATGAATTGCAAAAGCTGTTGGATGTAGAGTTTGTCATTTCCATCGACTATCCGGAATGGGTATCAAATATGGTGCCTGTAGGAAAACCTGATGGAAGGATCCGTATCTGTACAGATTTTAGAGACCTCAATAGGGCAACACCAAAGGATTCATTTCCATTGCCAAACATAGATGCTCTCGTAGATGCAACTACGGGTCATGAAATGCTCTCCTTAATGGATGGTTTTTTTGGTTACAACCAAATTTGGATTAAGCCCGAAGACCAGCATAAGACCATGTTCATAATGCCATGGGGGACATTTTGTTACAAGGTTATGCCATTCGGCCTTAAGAATGTTGGTGCTACATATCAGTGGGCTATGACATATATCTTTCATGACTATATGCATAAGATCTTAGAAGATTATATCGATGACTTATTGGCAAAGTCATTGCTGCATTCTGAGCATGCAGAGGTCTTGAGAAAGGTCTTCGATCACCTGATAGAGCATAATGTCAAGTTGAATCCTAAGAAGTGCGTATTTGGCATAACTTCAAGAAAGCTCTTGGGATTCATCATTTCAAAATGAGGGATCGAAGTTGACCCAGCAAAGGTCAAGGCTATTTTAGAAATGCATCCCCCCATGAATATCAAGGAATTAAGAAGCCTACAGGGCAAAGTAGCATCCATAAAGTGATTTATCACACAATTATCGGATAAATGTCGACCCATGAATCGATTGCTACACAAGGGGGTCCCATTCAATTGGGATGAGGACTACCAAGCAGCCTTTGCTGAGATTAAGCACTACCTGGTGACACCACCAATGCTAGCTCCACCAAGACCAGATGTACCATTCTTGCTATATATATCGCAACTAATTTTGCACTAGGGACCATGTTGGCCCAAAAGAATGTGCAAGATAAAGAACAGGCCATATATTACATTAGCCAAACCTTGGTGAGTTACGAGCTAGGATATGCCTACGTGGAAAAGCTATGTTTAGCAGTAGTGTTCGCTACAAAGAAATTATGGCACTATATGTTAAGTCATACGATGTATGTCATATCAAAACAAAATCCTTTGTAGTATATGATGAGTAAGATGTATCATAATACATATACTACAAAGTGGATCATGCTATTGATAGAATTTGATTTGGAATTCATTAGCCAAAATTCCATTAAGGGATAAGTCATAGCTGATCAACTGGCTGAGGTACCTCTCGAGAATAGTAGGCCCCTCACCATTGAGCTTCTTGATGATGCAGTCTTCACATTATCAAAAGCACCTGAACCCAAAGAACCGGATAACAAAGCTGACATGACCTTGTTCTTCGATGGTTCAAAGTGTGAGCAAGGGGGTGGTGCAGGAATAGTGTTGTTCATGCTACAAGGTGCTCCTATGCCCTTGTCATTCAAGTTAGACTTTCCTTGCACTAACAATAATGCTGAATATGAAGCCCTAATATTGGGCCTCCAAACAGCTATCACCATGAAGATTAAAAGGTTAAATATCTTTGGTGATTCCCTTCTCATTGTCAACCAAGTGAAGGGACTTTTTCAATGTCGATGTCCTATCCTGAAGTCTTACAAAGATCTTGTTGATACTTATCTAGCTTAGTTGGAGTGGTATGACATCGAGGCAATCCCTCATTCATCGAATAGATTTGTAGACACTATGGCATCTTTGGGATCCTTAATCCCTCAGAACCTTTCTACCAATTTTACTACCATCCATGTAAAAATATTGTCACACTCTACTGTGCAACATGAAGCTTTGGATAACAAAGAGTCAATCAACATGATTCAGGTAGAACCAAACCATGAATGGTTCTATAGAGCCAAAGACTTTCTCAAGAGAGCGCCTTGGGGGTCATTGATCTCGTAGGGTCCTATGGGGAATGGTACTACCATTCACCATAAGGTTGTTTCCCAGTCTGCATTTGCAAATGTTAAACCATAGGGGGAACATGTTGTCTTGATAGTTGAGGCTGAGGTCTATCAGAATTGGATGTCACAGATACATGACTTCCTAAAGCTTGGTGTGATCCCTCAGGGATTTTCATGTGCCATGAGACGCACATTTAAATAGAAAGTGATAAAGTATGTCTTGTTAGGAGATATTTTATATCGTCAAAGCTATGATGGAGTTCTCCTTCATTGTCTTGAGCCCCAAGAATCATCTTGGGCAATTTTGCAAGCTCATGATGGTACATGCGATGGCCATTTTAGCGGCATGGCTATCATCAAGTGCATCCTTCGCATGGGCTATTATTGGCCCACTATGGAGAAGGATTGCAATGTGTATGTCAAGAAATGCATTAAATGTCAGCATCATGCTAATCTTGCGCACTTGCCATCACAGGCCTTACAACCCATTCAAGCGGCTTGGCCATTTGCTCAGTGGGGTTTGGATCTAATCGGTAAGATCTCTCCTCCATCATCGGGCTAGCATACATTCATTATTATGGCTATTGAGTACTTTACTAAATGGGTGGAAGCAATCCCATTAACAATGACAACTGGAGCACGTATTGCTGAGTTCATACTCACCAATATCATAAGTCATTTTGGGATACCATCCAAAATAATCTTGGATAATGGAACATCATTCAAGAACAAAACTGTGAGGGCTCTAACATCCAAGTACAGGATCAAACATAGTTTTGTGACTCCATATTATCCATAGGAAAATGGGCAAGCTGAAGCTTCAAATAAGATAGTGGTATCCATCTTGAAAAATATGGTACAAGAACACCACAAATATTGGCACATCCAGCTACCCCTTGCATTATGGGCTTATAGGACTAGCATTCGGACACCCATTGGGGCAACTCCATTTTCACTAGTATATGGCATTGAGGCCATTATGCCCCTAGAGTTGGAGATTCCAATGTTGCGCATCATATTGAAAGAGTTCATCGATGATGACACTGCATGGCAAGCTCACCTAGATCAATTGATGCTACTTGATGAACATCACGTGAATGCTCTTGAGCATCTCCATGTTTATCAAGAGCACTTAAAATGAGCTTACAATAACAAAGTCCATCTGAGAGACTTTGAGGTTGGTGATCTTGTGTTGAAAGAGAACCAATAGAACTCAAATTTACTGCTAGAACTATGAGATAAATTTATGGCTAATTGGTTAGGTCCTTATATCATCTCTAAGAAGATTGGACCTGGGACATACCGCTTGACATCTTTGGAAGGGGTTGAAGAGCCTAAACCTCTCAACATCCTTCATCTTAAAGCGTTTTATGCCTAAAACCATAAAAAGGTCCAAAGGCATCTGTAAGCCCTTTGGTCATCCATAAAAGGCTCCAAAGGCATCTGTAAGCCCTTTGTTCAAATCAAAATTTTAAAAATCCATAAAAATTAAAAAGCAATAAAATTCAAAAACATTGCATTACATTTCATTTGCAACATTTGCATTCCATTTACCACATGTATTTCATTTTCATACATGTCATTTTGCATTGCATTAGGCATTTCCATCCATTGCACTTGCATTAGGATAGTTTGTGTTTGCAATCTTACAAATGACACCACGTTTGTGTTTCAATCATGCTTTTATGCAGTATCATAATTATACGTCACCCTTGTGAGTAATTATGTTTTTCAACACAACCTTTCTTGTTGCTATGAAGAATATACTAAGGTTTTTCGGTCACTCAACCATACCTAGTGGTCTTCTCAAGAGTTTGGTAGAAAGCTTGCTTTGCTTTTGTAGATGAGGTCTAGTTTTGATAGCCCTTAGCATATCATAATCCTATCACTAATATCCAAACTAAACAATCCTAATTAGGATGAGGGATAGATGAATGCTATGAAGCGGGACCAGGTATCCTGAGGTGAAAAGTTTATCTTGCTTATCCCCCTGTGCGGATGGTCCAGGAAATGTTGGAAATTGGCAAAAGGACAAGTTTACCCCCTACCCAAATAAATCCCTTGCTTACAAATGAAGGAGAAAAATCCTAGAGTGAAATCCCAAAGTTAAATCCTAGAAATCAAGTCAAATCAAGATCAAATTCAAAGTGAAATCAAATCAGTATCAAATCCCTTGCTCAAAGAAAAAAGAAAAGAAAAGTATAAAATAAATAGTGATTCTTATCACTTTATATGAGCAAGTATCTTGATAAATTGAAGAAAAGAAGGGGGTGAGCTTGAATCCCTGGAATTGTCAGCACTATCGTACCTTACGCATGATGATATGTCTGATACATTAGCATCTCACTTTTGTGCAGACCAATGTTTGAATGTGGAAGAGCTAGCTTCAGGTGTCCTGTATCACCTAGTGGTCTACATCCAACTGAAATCCAAACCTAGGATTGGATAGACATTTGAGGATCCTCAATCTTAGCAATGGGCTGAAAGAATCCCGCCTGACATCGGGGTATGCTTATGCCTTATCTAATATACTCATTTGCACACACATGGGTAATGAATAGTTAGGGTCTATCCTAGTGAAAGCCTTATGTTTCAGAAGTCTAGTATGGTTATTATACAACTTTTGATTAGACAACTAGGGTGTTTGAGTCTCATGGTAAACCTCAAAAATTCCCAAATAGCAACAACCAATTTTCAATGCAATTATCAAATATCATTTTCTTTTATGAGAGTTTGTTTATTAGAACTATTTGTAATATAGGTTAGATATCGGATGGATGTCAGAAATGATATTTAAATGGCCACTGACTATGTTATCCATATTATTTTAATTTACAAAGACTTATGAATAGAAACAATACATCATTGCATCTCACATAGGGGTGTACAATTTATCAATTTTTATACAAAGATATAGCAATTACATTTCATGATTGTTATACATTATGTGGTGTCATCCATTAGATTTTTAAACCCATATTGCATTCATACATTATGTTTTAAGTGATTAAAACATACATGTTCATTTACATAGCATTCATCATAGAAAAACTATGCAATACATACATGGCATAAATTATGTCATAACATCATAAATTAAATGCATACAAGTACAATAAATTACACTTGCATTTAATAGCAAACATTGCATACATATACATTCATCATAAGTAGTCCATCTACACATGTATATCATCACATCTAATCATACATTCCATAGCTATCTAGTGCATGTCATCCATACATCACATCATATAGCATAAAATCAGCATAACATATAAGCATTGCATCCATATGCATCTCATAAAACATAAACAATAAAACATATAAAATCCACACATATAATAAGTCTCAAATGTTAGATCATATATATATATATGTGTGTGTGTACCAAAAATATATAATAAATAGTACATCGACATATGTCAAAAATACCCGTAGGCTACATCTATGTAGGTCCTCGACCTTACACTAAAAAATGGTACAATATCATCTATAAATATCAGTACTAAGAAGCACCTATACCCCTAGTCTGAGAGGCTCCACCATCACCTCCACCCTCCCTATGAGTCCTCCTAGAGCTAGCACTAGAGGTCCTCTCTGACCTATGTGATCTATGATTGGAGCTAGCTGAAGACTACCCTATCTCTCGAGTGTGAGTCCTCTGAGATCCTAGAGCCATGGACCTCTCAGGAACCTGACCATCGAGTAACCCTATCTCTCCCCTCATAGTAGAGATGTAGGAAGCATCTATTGCACTATCATTGATGTGTTACTACACTAGAGCCCTTAGTCTCCTGATATCTACCACTTGGTCTAGCTCTACTAATCCCTATACTTCTTGAGCTACTAGAGTAGTTGGAGGTGCTAGAGCAACCTATGAAGAGGAGGGGTCCTCCCTCCTAGCCCTGAGTACATCATGTTGTACCCTTAGAGCATCTAGTTGGGATTGTAGAAGGATGCACTACCCTGTAATCCTTTGTATCTCTATCCCTATTGAATCAATATTAGCCTATAGAGTGGTCTTCTCCTCCTCATAGTCATACCACTGAGACTACCCTATTATGAGTTGAGACTGTAGATCCCCAACCTTTGCCTATAAGGTAGCAATGGTGGTATCTCGATGTAGGAGTTGTGTCTATAAGGAGCCTACCTGAGTCTGTAGGCTAGAAATCTAGGCCTTGAGCTACCCGATATCACTATCAGGTGTGGCCTCACCCTCCTCGAGAGTATCACCCTCCTCCTTAGCTAGAGGTGCATCCTCTATAGCTCCCTCACCCCATCCACCCTCAGTCCTCTGATGGACTCGATGATCATGAGGATCAACCTCTACTCCCTCTACACCCTCTACTATTGCATCATCTAGAGTCCTACCCAAGGGGCCCTCAAAGCCCTACCATACCCTGAGTGTCCACTAGGTGTCATAATCAGTTGTAGTCCCTACATCTATCAGCCTTGACTCCTAAAATTCATCATCCTCATCACCTAGTGGAGTCACCCTAGGCTAGGTCAAGTCCCTCTCTAGAGTGAGGTGATGGTAGATGGTAGGTAGCTCTAGAATGTCCTACCTAATCCTAAACTATCTAGTGACATGAGATAAGTAAAATAACTCTTGTACCTTAGACTTGCATCTGAGGAGCCATCTATCTCTGCATATGCGATGTAACTAATCATCAGCCTCCATCCATGGAGGGTAGTCTAGGTATGGGTGCTAGTCCACCTGGTCCACCTATAGTCATGAGAACTATCCAATGTAGTAATCTAGATCTCCTATATGAGACCTACTCCTAAAGCCCTCCTACTCATGAGGCTAACATGTCGTATAACACTAGTGCACCTCCTCAATGGTGCCAATATCGAGTGGTAGGCTAGTGGGATGCTCAATCCTAATATGCTACCACCCCTAGATCTGAAGTAGTAGGCTACAATCGATGCCTACTCTGCTCCTCTATGTAATCTAGTACAACTCATTATAGAGCTACGCTAGTAAGGCACTCCCCTAGGATAGGATCAGAGGATGATCATGGGGGCTCGCTAGGACCTCCATAGTCCTAGCTAGGAGGTTCCAAGGGAACCTCACTCTAGAAGAGTTGGGTAGGATAATCTACATGATCAGGTGCATAAATATGATTGCTCATCGAGAGAAGACCCACTCTGTATACCAGTGCTCAATGTGGACCCCTCCATGGTCCGAGTGTCATTATGCTACCTCACTATGATCACCAAATATGTGATCAAATACTACCTACTTCACCTCAATCGATGAATATGTGATGGCCTCACCATCTAGAGGGAGTCAAAATATGTGGTAGACATCCTCTAGAGTGATAGTCATCTCACCTATCGATAGGTGAAAGGTATTGGTCCATGCATCCCAACATCGGGCCAATGTAGTCATATAGGCCTGATCAGCCCGGATGGTGGGGAGGTGCAAGACGTAGCCAAATCCCATGGCCCCAAACCAATCCTACTCTATGGGTATCAATGCACCATGTAGGTTATGAAGGATCTCAGATTCCCTCGCCCTCGCGGTCAAAGTCTGGTGGAAAGTAGAATAATAAGGTAAAATAAAAAAAATAAAAAAAACTTAAAAATGACAAAAAAATCATAAAATCTCAAAAACACCAAAAAAATGAAAAAAGCACTTCTAAGATAAAAAAATCAATTAAATCTGCTAAAAAATAAAAAAATTTAAAAAAAATTTCCTAAAGTGGTCGAACCACGGTTCAGACCCATGGTCGGGATGGCGGTCAATTTGATGACCATTGGGATTTGAATCCCACCATGGCTAACAATTGCGTCCCTCAATTTGACAATTGGGAACCACACTTGCCAACCATGACTAGGAGAAATGACCTTTTCAGGGTCATTTCCCATCTCGAGACACCCAAAAAATTAAAACCCTAACCCTCTAAGCTAACCTAAGCTAAACCTAACTAGGGTGAGGTTCATTATCGATAGTTTAGTGATGTTAATTAGCCCATTATTTAGTGAGGTTAATTTTAAAATCGGTAAAAGAAAATAATGAGTGAGATTTGTGTGCTTCTACCTTAGTAGCATCGACTCCTCTAGGTTGGTCTGCCATCGGTGTGGATGATAGTGAGGTCGAGTTGCGGTAACATTCCATATCAAATTTATCTTCTCACCTCTCAGAGCTCTCAGATTCTCAATTGCAATAGTAAATAATGAAATTAAAAAATTGCGCAAAATGCTTAAATATTTCCTATTTTGGCCCTGACCACGCATGACAACCGTGGTCCCCAAATTAGGGTTTTCCACCCATGGGTCTGACCCATGGCTAAGAAATTTGACATTTTTAGCTACTACTGACAAGCATGACTAGCAATCTACAATAAATGCTCTCAAATCCCATCGTATGGAGTTTCAAAATGCTAAATTAAAAATACCCATCTGACCAGAATTATCAAAAAATATTAAAAATAATAAAAAAATTAGATAAATCAAAAGCCAAATGCACCTCGTATCTAGTGATTTACCCTATACACTTGGTGGTTGTAGTGACTTGCACTCCATGCAATCCGGCAATATGAGTAAATTACCATAAGGACATTTGGGGTAAATTAGTCATCATTGAATTGTTATGCTTCATTTCAATCCCTAAGAAGGCCTAGATGGTCGGACTGCTCCATGGGAATGAGGTATTCATGTCAATTCTTCTATGACATTTTTAGCAAATCATCGAACAATATGATTCAACACATGCCTAATTGGAATTGCTATCATCTTGATTCCCTAAGAAGGCCTTTATGGCTGGACCGCTCCATGGGATAGAGATATACAATTACTATTAATAGTTGCAATCATAGTTGATTAGGCCTTGCCAAGTATTCAAATGCTAAACTTTAAATTATTCAAAGTTATTCATAGTGGTCAAGTGACTCGTCACTTTATTAATTGTCATTACCCTCATCGACTCATCACTTGAGGGGGTAGTCATAATGTCATAATCATAATCAAAGTCAATAGAAGATCCCTTGATCGTAGATCCCTTGATCTTGTCAAAATTACGTTCATCTTACGAATCATTGCCAATGACTATCATAAGCTTACCCTCTACTGGGGAAAAAAGCAAATATGATAGTTAAGTTAGTAGCTCTCCTCCTTTCGGATCTATATGGCATGAAAGCCTATAGTAGCCCTGAGCTGCCCGATCACCGTTAGAGCTTGCCAAAGCTTTTTCAATTTAAGCCTTCCATCCAGTTGGAAGCAATGATTCTAGGATGCACATCCTCTTTTAGGATCTTGGGCATCTAATGTTGATCAGACTAATGATCATCATCCAACCTACGACATCATTTTAGGAGGTCTATTTTTGCTCAACATTGTTCGATCTCACAATGCATCTCAAAAGGGGCATCTATAGACACCTAAAATACATCATGTCAAGGTGACTACTCATATGGGACATGCTAGAAGACCATATGGAAGACCTTGGACAAATACCAAGGTATAGTAGTGGTTCTAACCACTCATTTAGGCATTTTGGCCTAACTAGTGTTGGTCACAGCTG
Organism: Wollemia nobilis; assembly: GCA_028583015.1. NCBI lineage: Eukaryota > Viridiplantae > Streptophyta > Pinopsida > Araucariales > Araucariaceae > Wollemia > Wollemia nobilis. The sequence continues at coordinate 1,459,540 of JAQPPZ010016363.1, read as the reverse complement.
AGACCCATGGTTAATAGAGCTGACCACGCCTCAGAGCCATGGCTAGCAGTCAGAATCAGTTGGACTTTGGCCAACCCAAATTTGGTTATAACGGCCAATTGGTTGCATATCCGAGCGGTTTGGGGGTGAAAAGATCCAGAAGCTTCCCTCCAACTGCTCCAACTATCCATTCTTGATCTTGGCTTCCTCAAGAAGCTAAGACATAGCCTTCCTAGAGGTTATAAGAACCCCATCCAAAATGGGAAATGAGAGAGATGCATAGGAGAATTTGAATGGTGAAGCCCTATCAAATTCAGTACTCACCTACTTGCATTGAGAGAAGTCCTTTAGCTAGCATTGAGAGATTGAAATGACAATTGAAGTCATGGAGGTCTTAGGAGGCTAGAAGAATCAAGAAATGAGATTACGAGCAATCCATCAACAATCAGAACAATTCAACCACCAAATCTATCAGAGGACATAGAGGTGACCCTTGAACCATCAATTCATCAGGGAAATTGGAGATCTAGGCCATATTTGGAGGGCAAGTACATTTTCATATTTGCTACGACTAACGAGTGCTCACCGCGTGACAGACCCATGGTCAGGTTCAATCTCCATATTTCCTTGGTCTTTAGCCATAGGTGTTATTTCATTTGCATTAGAATAGATAAATCAGGTGTATATTTGCTTTATTAGAGACTTTTGTTCGGTAGAATTAAGATTTTAGGTATCTTTCTTCTCATTTGGCATTTGTAGTAAGTAGGACAAGAATGCTTACATTTCATGTTTTCATGCTTTTGATTTCATAATTAGGGCATTAGATAGATAATTTTGTCTTTCCTTTACATCTTTCATGGCAATATTTCATGTTTAACATAGGTTTACCATGTTTCTTGCACTTTCTTGATTTCAAGCTTTCATGGCATCTTTTTGTATAACTTCCTTTTAAAGCCTCATCAAGAGAGGCCTCCTTTATTACTAATATGCTTCTTGTTGTTTATTGTATGCAGGACTAATAGGGTGTTGATATGCAAGGCAACAAATACCTCTAATCATGGAGAAGAAGGTCATCGATACCTTGGAGCAGTTCATGTGCATTTAGGAAGCCTACGAATTACACCTACCCTTGCATGGGGATTGTTCTATGATTGTAATAATTGTATCACATTGGGTATCCCTAAGAGGGATGGATTTGTAATCGAGTTTCATTGGAAATTTAATAAAAAGGAAGCCCTACTTTGTGGTTATTTGCAAATTCGTCTATCTTTTATGCTTTATGTGATGTTTCAATTATTATTAGCTTAGGTGTATGCTTCCTGGGTTGCTACACATGCAATGCAAAAAAAACCTTAATCTATATCCTTGAACTTGTTTTGCCAAAGTGATGCATAGGCAGTAAGGACCACTATTTGTCTAACCTATACATCAACTGGCACAAGGGAGAAATAGTGTGCACTAGCCACATGACACTCAAACGGATCTCCAACGAGATGCCTTCCACAAACAAAACAACAACAAAAAAATCAACAAGACAAGCTAGACTAAACAAGGAATAAGGAAGGTATAAACAACAAGATATTCATCAACATAAATCAACACACACAACACAGGTATACTCATGCCCTACAACCAGCAAATAAGGAAGAAAAAAACATGAACAATATTTAAGCAAAGCATTAACTATATAAATAAAGCTAACAAAGGTGTAAGTAAATCCACTTGGTAAGAGCTCTTTATTTGGTCTATGTAGCACTTGATTCAATCTGCACCTAGCTATTCAAAAAATATTTCTACTCTTATTTCAATCCACCAACCAACTACCACCTTCCCCCCCCTAATCCACCATCTTAAGGAGCAAGGAATAAATGGTGAGCCTTGGTGCATGACATTACAAAGAACTCTCAAGAACATGTTATTGCAAGCACCATATAATTATCATCAAGATTTAATCTCTCTTATGTAGCAAGGTTGGTATTAATTTAGTTTATTAAAGCAAGAGCTTAGTGGCTAATTTAAAACCAACATTATATTTTAATGCTTAACTTTAATATTCAAGGCTAAAATTTAGATTCATTTACATAACTCCAATATTAATAACATCTGCATATTGAAACTAAATTAATTCAGCCCAATAATTAATATGCCACAAACAAGCATTAATACACTCTCACTAAGTTCTTGTAGGTCTAAAATTCACACACTTATTTTCTTCAGGCTAATGGATCTGTGCCTCAAAGGGGAATGTGGGAATGATAGGTCTACACCTCAAAAAAGAGGTACTTGATCATACCTTCTTATGGTGATTTTTCGATGAATTGTTTAGGGTTCACCAGGAAACATTTTATGGTAGTTTCCACACCTAGGTTTTGGAGTTTGTTTTGATGTGTTCCTTTTAAATTCTCACAATTACCTATTTTTGGCCAATATGCAACTACACTAAGCTATATGTAATTTTTATTTATATGCAGACAAAAAATAGCAGAAAATAGAATCCAAATGGATAATGCAGTACTTAAAAAGTGATTTAAAACTCTTACCTATATTCGAAAGTTTGAATAAAATTTAGATTCTTGATTGTAGTTTGGATCGTACGTAGTAGAGCAAAATCGTATGCACAAAGCAAGATCGTACGAATACAATTCAAAATTGTATCGTCCGATCAGAGATCAAACAATACGATCTTGACAAAAACCTACAAATTCATGGATGGAGTGCATAAAATAGAAAACAAGGGATGCTAATGATGTTTCTAAGCATGAATTAAATTATATGTCAGCTATTGAATATCACAATAAAAGGAATTAACATATGCATGCATCAAACTATGTAAAATATGCAATTATATGCAGATTTGATGAACTCCAAGGATACAAATAATTAAATTTGATACCCTATGCAATGAAAATGATAAATAGTAAGCTAGATATAAAAAATAGAACTTAGGAAATGCAAACCAGCATTTGGAATTGCCCCCAAGTGATCTCTAAGCAATATCGTACGGTCTGATCAAGATCATACATGTATAAGATCGTATCGATCTGATATCGACTGTATCCTTCGATCCTGCAACAAATTACAAAGCTAATAAATCTAATGCAAAATTTATAGTGATTTGAATGTAGAAATCAAGTTAGGGAATTATGAGCACCAGGAGGATTCAAATGGGAAGGGTGCCTGACTAAATAGGCAAGGTAAGTTGGCTAAAATGAGATGCAACAAATTTGGTTGCAACTTCTTCCAAAATTGGGACCAAATCGGGCAAATCCGATCCATAACTATTGCACGATTGCACAGTAAAGGACAAAATGTGTTTCAACTGGCTTTGTCATTTTTTTGGATTAAGATTTTTTGATTTTGAGAAAGATCATACACATATGATCAGGGATCATATCATACAATCCAAAATCATATTGTACTATCCAATATAGTATTGTACGATCTCATCCATATTACTTGATCTCGCCATGAGGGCATAGAATTCGAGGTAAATAGCTAGAGGCTCATTTTTACAAGTTGTTTGTCCTTAGTGCAAATTATAATGAGTTTTTTTTAGGGTGTTATAGTTCTACACCATTACCTTATCCTTAAGTAAGCAATCAGTATTATGATAGATGAAGCTATCATCACCCTACTTTTAAGGAGTCTCATTACAAGCAACTTCCCGATCCAATGGTGCAAGCATGAAAATAAAAAAAACATGATATGCATCTACATTAAAGGTAATTATCCATGTTACCCTAAGTTGTGGATGAACCAATTATCATCATCATTTCCCTAAGTATATCTTTCTTGTAGGTGGTTTTCCCATATAGTCCCACCAAGGAGAGCACCTAGTCCTGCATCCCTAAACACATTAGCAATACCATATTCCAAGTTCCCAAAAAATACATCATCCCAACATATATAGATGAAGGAGACTATGCCATTAAATCTTCATATTAATATATAGTTCAAAGCACATAAAGAGTCTCATACAAATAGGAGTGTTACATATTACCCCCTTTGGACTAAAAACAATCCTCTGTGTTTCTTGCAAAAGTAGCATACATGATTTATTCAAAAATATATGGAAATTATTGTCTCATAATTTCAATATTTTTCTATGTAGCACAATTTTTAGAATACTGGTCCCACTAGACCTTCCATTGATCTAGGGTATATTTCCACAACTTCTTGGAATAGAACCATAGAATCTTAACTAGTCGCATTTCAATGGTTGTAGAGTCTATCATCTACAAATTAGAAATATTCCATAAATGAGTAGGATTAGAAACATACTTCCTAAGTAGGAATATGTGAAAATTATCATCGATCTTTAACAGTTGGGTGGCAAAGTGAGCCTGTAGGCTACTGAGTTGACCTTAATAATGATCTCAAAGGGCCCAATGTAGTGAGGATCCTACTTAGTTGAATTGATGGTACTTTTCATGGGTTTTATCCTCAATAATACTTTGTCCATCATAGAGAATTCTCTTGTGATATTTTTAGATTAGCATAGCTCTTTTGGCGATCAACCGCTACCTTGAACCTAAGTTGGATTGCTTTAAATTATTCCTCCATCTCTCAAATAAGATCTAGTATGATCATCACCTGATCCTCCATATTATTCCACGATAGAGGTGTTTTGCATCTTCTACCATACAAGTTATCAAAGAGTGACATCCCCAAGGATTCTTGGTACCCATTAGTATATGCAAAAAATCAACAAGGTACAAAATGTCTTCCCACTTAGACTTTTGGTCCATGTAATACATGCGTAGCATGTCTTCTAAAATCTAGTTGACCCTCTCAATTTGATCATCAATTTTAGGATGATATGTAGAACTAATATTCATATTAGTATCTACTGCACGGTGAAGAACTTGTCAAAATTTAGATGTGAACCTAGAGTCTCTATCTAATATGATCATCTTAGGAAACCCAAGCAACCTAAAAAATTCTTTGGAAAACTTACTTGCCACTACCAGTGCATCATCCTTGATGTTCCCTAGTATTGATGAGGAATATTAAATAAAATCTTAGAAAATCTTAGAATATAAATAATATATCTTCTAGAACTACCATGAGTGAAAAATGTTAGGAAGCATCTAGAACTAGCATTTAATAGGTTGGTTGGTTGATCACGGTATTGTTTTATGGTTTTGACCAAACAGGTGGATTGTAATAGGCTCATAATGCCTATAAATACATGTTTTATGTTCAATGTAAATCAATCAAGAATCTTCAGTTATTCAACATCCAAATCCTCATTGATTGGCATTTAGAACCAAGAATTGGGTTTGGATATTGTCCTCTTCCTTAGGCTAGGTCTGGTTCAAAAAGGAATAAAAAATCCTCCTAGTAGATCTTGGAAATTTTTTCCTATTTTAGGGTTCAGTCAACCATTACTTTATTAGCCTTCCATAATTGTACATTCATGCTTTATCAATCCTAATACCCTTACCAGGGCTATGGTGGACTAGCTCTATTATAGATACATCAAAGAAGCTCTTGTTTATTATTACTTCATACCCTATACTTGGCAGATAGCCTACGTGATTTTAGCCCATTTGTACCTTACTATGTCCATAGAAAATCAATGTAAGATTTATCATGTGTTGTCCATGTCATACTCGTTAAGCTAAAACATAGAACTGGACTGCTAACCCATTACTATTTGGTGCTTTGCTAAGTCATTCAAACACTCAAAAATATCTTGTGGAAGAAAATATTTTTGTTGCTCTATCCATAAAAGACCTACATAATTTTCATCCCATAAATTGAAGTCGTTCCTTCTTCTTGCATGAACAAATATGTGTAAAAGCGGATTCACATCTTCAAATCACCACTTATCATTGATGTCAAAGAGAAATCATAAATTAGCTTCTATGCATCTCTAGCTATGATCCACGAGGTGACTCAATTTTTATCCACATGGTGATTCTACTGTAATATGGCCAAATAATATTTTTGTTCACGTGGTGATTCTATTAAAATAGTTTTAGCTAGTGCATACATTTGATTGAAGGATGGATTCTAGTGACTAATCAAATATATTATTCTTTGTAATCGTGTGGAAGTGTGGGGATGATCACATTAGAATGATATGACTACATACCCAATCAAAGGAATTCATTCAACATAGAGGTTATATCCTTAGCCTCTACATAGTTGACTTGTGCATGTTAGAAATCAAAACAATGGTCAACTCCTATGCCACATTTAGCCCCATGTATCACCATCAAGCTGCTTTAGCCTATGTAAAAAATAGGTACCTATGTAGAGGACGTTAAACCATCAACATTGACTATTTTATTGATGATGTTCATCGATATTATGGGGATATGTTAAGACAAATAGGGGTGCCTATTAGAAACATTGTCCTACTATGTTGAAACCATCACAATACGTCTACCATATTGTCATCATCAAGCTCCATGTTAGAGTGTGATGCTTTTGCATTAGATTTAATTGGCCATTATTTCCATGTCTTCTTAGCTATTAAATCTATGCTATCCCTACATTTTTTATTCTACCATGAAGTGGTTATTGGTACCTCATGAAGAGTTCCTTGACATAGTTGGTACATAGCATTCTTACATGTCTCATGTAGTTCATTTGAGATTTTTTTTGTCAATAAAATACTTAGACTTTGCACTTATCAACCCAAGAGCCAAAGCTTGTCGGAGGATGCTTCTTGGTGGCCAACCATTCAAATATGCCAACATGGGAGTCATTTGATAATATTTGGTAATGGTCATAGTTTCCAAAACTAGTCCATAATGACAACAATCACCGCTCCTCCGATGCCCCTTTTGCTTTCTCAAATTTAGTCCAAGGGGCACCAATTCTACATTCATTGGTCAACCATGACTATTTTATAGAGAAAAAATATTTAAAAAGGGAGATTCTAAACTTTGAATTTTTAAAAACTTTAGCCTCAATACATTTTGACTTAATTTTTTCAATTTTTTTACTTTTTTTAAACTTGTCTTACTTTCAATAAGTCATGTATTGTGCATTTTTACTACCTCATAATCAACTCTAAAGTGATTTTTCTTAGTTAAAAAAAATTCTATAACCACTTGTTTATTATTTTATTATTGTATTCACTCTAATAAAATAATTTTATTTTGATAAAACCATATACCTATTGGTCGATAGTTTGTCTAATATTAAGGATTGCGTGTCCACATACTTTGACAAAATTTGAATGGCCACAAGATCTTGAATCTCAGGGTTAATATTCGGAGAAGACCAAATCCCTGTGGATTCTAACTAAATGCTTGGAGAAAAGAGAAGGGAAAGAGAGCAAATAAAATTTAAAGCTAGAACACAATATGGTGCAAATCTGATCACATCAAGATACATGCTCAATCAGTATGAAACATAAACAACACTCATGGACTACCTAATAGACCAGCCATTGATTTTATTAATCATTATGTATATAACTCTACTGAGAATTCCTGAATTAAAGAATAAATAACATGAAATCTAAATATAAAAATTAGAGGTAGTTAATTCATTTAACTTTAGAAAAAATAATCAATAGATCAATGATAATACATACATGAAAACAATTGAAGACCAGACAGTTTTCCACTTATATTATTGAATGCATCAAACTATACATGTAGGTTGTAATGACTGGAGAGCTAACACTAAAACATATATTACAAACATGTATATATAGCCCTTTAAAGAGTGGGCTTTCAAAAAAGCAATTAATGCTTCATTAATGGTGGATCAGAATATCAATATCTAGCTGGTTTGGATAATCTCTTTTGCGATCGCTCTATCACAAATGGAACATTCTCCACTATGTCTAGATAATATCTGCTAACATTCTTTGTCTGATTATTCCTTTGATAATTAATTAACCTAATGCTACCACTTCCTACAAATGTTTCTATGCGATTTGAGGTAGCCACACTACATCAATTCTTCATCTATCACCTTTTGTACTTAGCTTGATTAGTTATTAAATTTGCTCATCCACTGCATCCTTGGATCCAACGGTCTAACAATATTGGTGGGAAGAGAAAGTTTGAAATTTAGGGGCCCTCTACATGGTTGAACCCTTGTGCATTTATTATTAGATATGACAAAACTTTGGGTTGAATGCACATCTTGTTTCGACCCCAAATCGCACATCTGGATCATATTTTGTTAGGACGGATAAATAGGAACCCCTACTTCTCTTCTTATTTCTTCTTTTCTTTTGAATTCCTTGTGGCTAGGTATCTTGGGCAGAACTTTGGGTCTACCTTCTTCTGCATTCACTTCCCAACTCTTTGTTCTTATAACTTTATCACATGGACGACAATTTGGGACCACTTTTCTTTTTGGTTCTCTCTTGATCTTTTGCATGATTTAATTTGCTTGCGGATGGGGCTTTGGGTATGATCGTGATAGGGATGCATCTCATTCTTCTATCAGGGGCTTCCTTTGACTTACCTTTTTTCATATGGAACTTTTGGATGGTCAATGGCTTGGAAGTGACTCATTCTTTTGTCCATCCTTTTCCTTAGCCATTTTTCAAAATAATTCCCCCTTTCTTTATGGAACAAAATAGGTGGGTGCAAAAAACTGACCCACATTCTTGGTAAATTTCAAGGGGCTTTTACTTGGTAGAAGGCACTGAACCCAACTGACTATGATATATCAAAATTTTAAAACAAAACAACAAAGAGATAAAATATTTTGGCCACATCCTTGGGGCCATGGAGTAAAAAATAATAGAATAAGATTAAAAAATGGAACATAAAAGTCATATTCCATGACTTAAGATAGAATCAATGGGTCTCTTGATTATTGTACTTCTACTCAATATGATTTGACATGAGGGACTGTTGCTTGGGTGACTACTTCACTCTACAATTTATTGCATATTTCTGCCCTGTTATCCATGGAAGGCACAAAGCACTCTTCATTTGATCCATAATATACTTGAGCCTATATGGGAGGGGCATTTTATCTTTCAAACATTTGATTATAAATGATTTAAATATTGAATAACTTGGAGACTAAGTTGAAAAGTTGATCTATTGTTATGGGTTCTTGCAATACCATGATTATACTTTCATTTTCTTCAAGATCTTGGAAAAAATTATCAATATTTTTCTCTTAGTACAACTGATGATTTATATCCCAAAATCTTGGTGATCCAAGGGCTTTAATTCGCTCATTAAATTCATTCATGGTCTCCAAATATTTCTTTAGCATATCCATAAGCTTGGTTTCTTCACAATATAAATTGATTCCATTCCTTTTACTGAACTCAGTATTTTTTGTTGTTGTGATCTCAAGATTACTTTCTATTGCCAGTGTGAAAGGAGAAACAATATTCAAGTTTGCTTCCCTCACTTTCCTTAAATGAACCACACTAAATATTCAGAGGTTCTCTTTTGAAATGGTAGGCTTAGTAGGATTCTATTTTTATTTTTTTCTCTTCGAGGAGATGATTGAACTCACTCTCTTACTGTTGCATCTTGCTTTTACATTCATTGAGTAAGAGCTCATACTGTTGCATCTTTAATTTGAATTCCTTGTTACATTGTTCCAGCTTATTGCATATTACCTACAACTCATTTTTGAGTTTAGCAATCTCTTTTTCCTTTTATTTTAGGATATTGAGCGATGGAAATTTGTTCAGGGTATCACTCAACATATTTTTTCTATTTTCAATGGTTTTATTTTCATGTTGTATCTGATAGAACTAAGACTCAAAGTTTTTTACTTTTTTTTCAATGTTGTTCTTATAATGGACATTATTCTCTATATGGACAATGTTAAATTGTTTGATGTTCCTTATTTATTGTTGTTTTCTTCTCTACTACATGAGCATCTAGGGAGCTTCACCCTTAGGTGATTACTTCTACTACATGAGTGCTTAGAACAATTCCCTCTCAAGTGCTTTCACTATTATGTGATAACTATTAGTGTCACAACCTAAATTTCTATCCTATATATTTTTTAGGGAGACTTAGATGCATTTTAACCTACTTAAAAACCTATCTAGTCGTACACGAGGTACACCCATCACTACATCTTGTGTAAGTCTGGTTATACAAGTGTACTAGGTGCAAGGCTAGTATTTACAAGTTATCCCTCTCACTGGCCCCATGAACTAACTTGCCTCCCTTTCATTCTATCATAGGGATATGATTCCAGCTATCCCTTACTCATGTCCACATGAGTGGGTATAGTATATAGAACTTGACTATCCCTCTCATCTAAATATGAGCTAAACATTTTCTCACTTGCCTCATTAAAATCCTATCCATAGAAATACCTTAGATTAATTTAGACAACAATTTCGTCCATTGAAGTCAATGAGGTATTGAAATTCCAATCAAAACAACCCATCAAATTTTCTTATGATATGTATTTGTACTCTTATAGTTTTTTCAATGAAGATACTAACTTCATCCTAATATTCACCCATAAAATTCCTTTATGATGCATAAGAATATTTCTTAGGTCATTGCCCATTAACATCTATAAAATACAAGATTAGATACAATTCCAATATTTTAATTAACATCATCTATTAATATACCTCTTAGATGAGTATTAGCTTAATCACTCATAATATTTTGAGAATCCCAACTAAAATTTCCACCACATAATATTAATGATATCACAGTTTTCCAAAAGCCATTACATTATTTTAACATCTACACCTAAGGTGAAGAATCCTTAAGAACTTTCCAAGAATAAATCTAATTCTAATCCTTTCTATATTTTAAAAAAATTAACCAATATCTTAACCAAAATGCATGGAACCACATCTATAAGAATAGAAAATTAACATTAAAATAGCTATATTCCACACAACAACCACATTAATGCATAAATTTATCCTGGGAGAAACCGTGGGGAAACCCAACCTCAAATTAAACCATCATTATTCATTAATCCATATAAACCTTTACATAATATGTGGACAATCTATATTGTTTGAAACTTAGTAAGGAATCTATCACATCTATCAAATTCCTCATAAAAGGTGGTCTTTCATTACTCGTAGATTCTACTATGACTACATCTTGGAACTCTATTCCCAAAACCTCCAATATACTATCAAAATAGTGGTTGGAAAACATAGAAAACAAATGGTAAACACACCATGGGCAATCTGGTTTGATTCTAGCATATCATCCAAGCACTAACACTTGACCCCCAAATCTTCATCACTTTGAGAGTATGGTAGAACCCTGAAGGTTCTAGCATAATTTTAATAAATAAATAATTAAAATAGCATCTAAATTAAAAAAAATAACTTTTATAAAGAATCACTGTTTCACTGGTAGGAAGGTCCCTCCAATGCATTCAATAAACAATTATATGTTCTTATTCGTGGATGATTTGATATGGATTCCTCTCATATCATATATATATACTTTTTCAATCATGACCTTTCAATCATGACTTTTCAATCATGACTCTTCAATCATGACATTTCAATCATGACTTTTCAACCATGACTTTTCAATAATAATAAAATATATAATTAAAGTAATAAATAATAATTAATAAGTAATGTTAGGATGTGGGATCCTAACATGCCACCCTCATTAAAAAGAGCTTTGTCCTTAAAGCTCAAAGTAAGGAGCTTCGTTGTTTTTTTTCCTAGTTGAATGTGTGCAAGTTCTTGTACTATCTGAATGCCATTTTTTGGAAGGTAAGGATATCTTAAAGGTCAAAGTGTTAGTGATGGGTTACCAGGAAAAATAGTAGAATATTCCTTAGGAGAATTGTGATGATGATGGGAGGGCAACCATTAGGGTTCCTCAAACACTTCAGAATGATGCATCAAAAGTGATGGTAACACTTTCATATCCTTTTGTGGTTCCTTGGTAGAGCCAATAGAGAAGGAGTGTGTAGTCACTCTGCATTGGTTCGAATAGGTTTGGTCATGTGGTGAGAACTAACTATTGTTGAGGAATGTGTGTGTAGGTCTTGTGGAGTTCATTTTTTGTTGGCATTGATCACTTTGGGTATGTCTACCTCATCCTTGCTTAGTGCATCAATCACTTTAGACATATCAACCCTATTGCTGACATTGGTGGGATCAGGTATTTTGGGTATTTTTTGCTCATTGTCCTTGTTTTCTACATATTCCTCATATTTTTCATCTTCATTAGCTTCCACTTTAGTATTTATTAGATACTCTATATCGCTCAAAATACCGTCAAGAATTTCAACATTTTTTCTTTTATAATCTTGTTCATTCCTTATTATTCCATGTTGAGCATTTAATTTGTCTTCCTCTATTTTTGCTAATCCAATGGTCTACATCATGGTATAGGGTTTGAACTTCATCACCTCCATTTTAATTTCCTCTTTCAATCCATTGATGAAGCAATATATGAGAAATGCTTCATCCAACCCTGTGTTGTGTTTGGTGATATCCTTAAATCGAATTTCATACTCACACACGGTAGTTTTTTGATGAAGAACCTTAATCAATTCCCACATGGCTCTGATACCAAATGGTAGAACCCTAAAGGTTCTAGCACATATTTAATAATTAATTAATTAAAATAGCATCTAAATCAAAAGAATGACTTTTATAAAGAATCAATGTTTCACTGGTAGAAAGGTCAATAAACAATTATATATTCTTCTTCATAGATGATTTGATATGGATTCCTCTCATATCAATATATAGATTTTTTCAATCATGACCTTTCAATACGATTTTTCAAACATGAATCTTCAATCATGACTTTTCAACCATGACTTTTCAATGATAATAAAATATATAATTACAGTAATAAATAATAATTAATAAGTAATGTTAGGATGTGGGATCATAACAAAGTATTCAAATGCAGTGCCTGGAGTGGAACCTATTCATAGAGTATGCATAAAATCAACACTGCCATTCTTGGAGCCTTACATTAATACTAAAATAATGGAACTTTGAAACCAAAGTACCCACCACTCTGATTTACCAATGCCAACTAAACATAGTAGATTCAGGATTACATAACCATTTTTTGGTGTCTAATGAAGCTATAAAATGCATATAGAACTTGGAGTCACATACTCAACTTATCAATTTTCCAGAGCTATCCATAGCATAGTAGATTCTGAAACTACATATTATTCTATAAAATCATCAATTATTTTTAATGTACAAAAGAGCTGTAACACAATTCATTTTATCATTCCTTCATTTCTACCTAATACATCACAATTTTAGGGACAACATATCTATTTTATCCATTCACTAATAATATCAATTGCATTATAAAATATGGAATAACATTCCTACTTAATCCATTCTCTAATGCTATCTAATGCATAATAAAATTTGGAATAACATTCCTTTTTAATCCATTCACTAATGTTATCAATTGCATTATAAAATCTGGAATAACATTCCTACTCAATCCATTCTCTAATGCTATCTAATGCATAATAAAATCTAGAATAACATTCATTTTTAATCCATTCACTAATGTTATCAAATGCATTATAAAAAATGGAATAACATTCCTATTAAATCCATTCTTTAATTCTATCAAATGCATTATAAAATCTGGAATAACATTCCTATTTAATCCATTCTCTAATGCTATCAAATGCATTATAAAATCTGGAATAACATTCCTATTTAATCCATTCTCTAATACTATCAAATGCATTATAAAATCTGGAATAACATTCCTATTTAATCCATTATCTAATGTTATCAAATGCATTATAAAATTTAGAATAACATAACATGCAAAGGACTCCACCTCCTACTACCAAAAGTCTTAGATGTACACAAGAACACTCAACTCAGCTTTCAGGTTATTCCAAGCAAACCGTTATGGTGTCCAAATATTTTTACAACAACCACAATTATTTTGGCTCAAGAAGATAACCTACTCCATATTCTATAGAGAACAACACAAGATGCATGCAAACAGTTATTCCAAGAAGGCTTCTCCTCACAGACTTACCTCTAAGTAACGGAGAGCTCCACAATGATTCAATATGAATCCACTATCTCTACAACTACAAGTAATTCAACCCACGTGCAATGCTATAACCAAGTGTAGTCCTTATACATCTATTTAGGTAGAGAAGGTCTTTAGACTTATCATTCTACTGTGCACTAAAAATACACAAAGAGTAATAGGTAAGGGTACTAGGTTGGGCAGTTTACATGACACTCAAACCTATCATCCAAACTCTACCATATTGATGATTTACTACACCAAAAGATAAGTTTTAACAAGAAGAGTAAAACCATTTAATAACTTGCTCAACTAAGCCAACTCCAAGGTCTTCTTTTCTAATCTATCTCATAGGTCCAACACACAAAAAGTTTCGGACATTGAGTGCAATGAAACATCTCTAACCACTAGTTGTGAAATAATAACACCCCCATCAAAGAATTGGAAACTCTTTTAATACCAATAACACAGTGAGAAGACATCAATTTTAAAAAGTATGCATACCTGTGATTCAATATTGTTGTAGTGATCTGGGTCTTTTTCGTCAATGTCACCACTCTAGACTTCCTTCCATGGAGTTATTTTCCACCACCCCCTTCATTGATAAATGCCTTCTCTCTTCCTATTTTTTGTGGGCATCCCAAATGGAACCACCCCACCTCAATGTCCCCACTACTCCATCACATTTTAATTTGGATACCCTCAATGTGGGTTCTCAGCTGAACAAACCATGAATTTTACTCCCTTTCTCCCCATGTCTACCAAGGATTCGGTGCCTTACCAAAAACTTAGTAAACCTAACCTTTTTTATTTTTTAAAGAGATCATATTTTTAAGACACAATATAACTCAAATAATCTTCACTAAATTTTTGTGGTTAGCAACCAAGCAAGCAACATTTGATATATCTCTTATATGCCAAGTCACTAAATAAGAAAAGAGAGCATCTATCAGGTTCCTTCTTTATCAAATAATATGTCCATATTTAGGACACCTTGATACTACATCAATGAAAATCTATTAACAACATCATATTTTTATACATAAAACCTATGTTGTAGAAATCAAACATAATTTGCTAGTCATTTGTTTGGTTAGAAAGCATCCAACTGCAAAAACATATCCATCATGCATAATACAACATAAATCCAACCAAAACAAAGTATCTTCCAAGAGAGGGTCATGACATACTCCTCCCATAGGCTTAACATAGTCCATTATATTTACATCTAAGTTATTATACAATAAATAATATTCAATTTGCTTTTTCAAACAAAAATAGAAAGTACTTTTGCATCTTTGATACTTTTTCCATGTAGCATTTCTCTCAAAAAAGTGGTCCCACTAGACCTTGCATTGCTCCAAAGTCCCTTTCCACATATATTTAAATCAAAACTAAAGGATTCTTACTAGTCAAACCTTGATAACCTCTGGGTTCACCGTTTGCAAATTAGAAAATTCCCATACATACTCAATATTGGCAACATACTTCCTAAGCAAAGATATGTGAAATGTGTCATCAATATTGAATAATTAGGTGGTAAGGTAAGTTGAAATGCCACAAGGCTGATATTTTCTATAACTTCAAAGTGCCCCACAAAGCATGGATCCAACTTAGTAGACTTAATAGCACTTTTCATTGGTCTCACTCTTAAAAACACCTTCTCTCCCATTGAAAACTCTTGTGGGGACCTCTTAAGATCGACATAGATCTTCTATAGATTTGTGGCTCCTTTAAGCCATTACCTAATTATATTCAACTACTACTCCATCTCCTTAACCATGTTTGGACCATGCACGACCTGGTATTTTGAGTTATTCCAATACAATGGCATCCTACATTTTCTACCATAAAGTGCTTCAAAAGGAGCTATGCCTAAATTTTAATGGTGACCATTATTGTAGGTAAAATCTACCAGATGCAAGTAATCTTCCCATAATTTTTTTTGGTCCATATAATACATGTAAAGCATGTCGTCTAGCACCTAGTTCACCCTTTCAATTTGAACATCGGTTTTAGGATGATAAGTGAAACTTATGTTCAATCTAGTACCAATGGCACAATGCAAGGTTTGCAAATACTCAGATGTGAATCTCAAATCTCTATCTAAGATTATTACCTCTTAAAAACTATGAAGTCAAAATATCTCTTTGGAAAATATATTACCAACAACTACAGTTTCATCCTTTGTTCTTTCGGGTATAAAATGCACAATCTTGGTCAATCTATCAACCACCACTAAGATCGCATCATGCTAGGACCAATTTTTAAGTAACCCTATGATAAAATCCATCAAAATTATGTCATATTTGCATTGCTATCTCATGAGGATACAATAGTCCTGTAAGGTGTCTTTTTTCTGCCTTCACCTTCTAGCATTTAATACATTGGGTGACAAATTTTGTTATATCCCTTTTCATCCCAAGCCAATAAAATATTTTATTCATATTATACCTCATTTTTTATCCTCTCGGGTGATCATAATATGGTGATATATGCACTTCACTCATGATCATTTTCCTCAAGTTGTCAATTTTTGGAATAACTACTTTGTCCTTGAAGCACAGGAAACCATATTTGAAGCTAAAATCCTTGTTTTCTCTCAGGTTTCTTTCCATATTTTCATGAACTTGGTTGTAGTAAGCATCCTACTTTTGCATCTCTTTGACTTGTTCCATAAAAGTTTTATGGACGTGAGACAAGGCTACAATGTGTCTTCTTCTACTTAGTGCATCAATAACTTTGTTCTCCTTTACTTTTATATACTTAATGTCAAAATCATATTTTGCTAGAAATTCTATCCATATCCTCTATCTAGCATTGATTAAAGGTTGACTAAATATATACCATAGAATTTTATGGTTTGTCCTTAGCTAAAAGGGTCTCCCAACAAAATAGTATCACCAAATCTTGAGAGTGAACACCACAACTGCTAACTCAAGATCATGGGTTGCATAATTGACCTCATGTCATTTCAATTTTCTTGACCCATAGGCTATCATTATCTCTTCTTGAGAGAGCACTCCTCCCAAACCATCTAATGATACATCCATACAAACAGAAAAAACTCCCTAAGGATCGGGTATCCAGAGTATAGGAGGTGTAATAAGCTTCTAATTAAGCATCTCAAAAGCTTCCTCACATCTATCCATCCACTTTAATTCTTTTCCTTTCCATTGAATTTTAGTCATTGGGGAGGTAATTGATGGGCTATTGTTAAGCACATCATTAATTCTCAATGAATTTGTCAATCCAGGGTGGTGTCCAAGGCTATTTACGAGAGAAATTTCAAGCAAGGTTGTAGTTTAGTTCATTTGGAAGGAGCAAGTATTATTGGTGGAATTGATTATGTGGGGGTTTTGTGTCGCTTTCTATTTGCAAGAATGAAAACTAATTGCTAATTACAAAATTGAAACCCTAGTTACAGTTGCAAGAATGAAATCTAATTAAATTGCAGAATTGAAACTCTAGTTATAGTTTTAGAATTGAAAGTCTATTTAATCTTGCAATAATTGAAATGAAGCATAAAAACTAGATCCTTTCAATACTCTATAACAAAAGGTCGTCAATCTTCTGTGCAGGGTTTTGACAACAAAAACAAGAATGTAGGGAAATTACAAAAAACTTGTAAATTGCTAGAAATGGAAATTTGTAGTGAATTGGAAAGTTGCTGGGAATGAAAAGAATAACTAGATCTACCACTAATAATATCACAAAAACATTATGAACAATAATTAAATAACTAGGAATGTTAGCTATGCAAAAGAATGAAAATGACAAGTTCACAACTTATTCTGTTGCAGCAAAATCAAAATAAAACCTATCTGTCAGTCCTCCTCCTAGGTCTGGAAGTGGCTAGCCTCATTTCTCAGAAGAATTTTTGAATTCTTCTTTAAGTATTACTCAAACTCAGACATAACAAAATAAATAGAATGAAACTGCACTTTTATTGCTTCAAAAACATAATTACAATTCTGCTAAAATATGTTACAGGTATGAAATCACTATTCTATTATCTCTCTATTTATTTTCTATCTCCTCTATCTAATAGCTCAACCTGGATGGGAGCTATCTTTTATAGATGCCTAAAATCTAATTACAAACAAAAAATATGTTGTTCCTAATATCCTATAGAATTTCTTGGGTTTATCTTAGAAGAGGATCAATTTGATATTTTCCATAAATGGTGGCTTTGGACGGCAAGGACAGAAAAGTTAGATGGGAGATATTTTTCATTAAATTTCTCAACCTTTTTATCCCATTTTCCACTGCCAAAATTCATTCAACAAGTGAAAAAGTGCTTTCTTTTCTCATTTCGAAGAAACCGTGTTCATTCCGAAGACATTGTGTTCATTCTGAAGACACTGTGTTCATTCTAAAGATCTTTAGAATGACCAATTGTGTTAACTCCAAATTTTTTTGGCTGCATTTCTTAGGTGTATTAGCCCTCAATATAAGATTGCAATAGTCTTAATTCTTCCTTGGATGTGAATTTCATGCCTTGCCATTCATTGGCATCTGGTTGGAATTTATATGGAAAAACCAGTTTTTTGCTGCATAGTAATAAGTCTTTGTACTATTTGCTGAATTTAGAGAAACTAATGCTTAATGATAATAAAAATAAGACTATTTAAGTGCTACTATCAACCTAAGCATGACAAGATAACATAAAACTATACAATAACTATTAAAAATCAAAATATAATGTCCTTAACACTTCAATCATGCAAACAGTTAATACACAACATATTAAATCAACTTAACTAGCATATAAGATAATTCACAAGAGTTTTAGGCAGTTTTAACTATTTAAAACATGCTATAAATGAGGCTTATCTAGGCCTTATAATTCCCCTCAACTTATATTAATGCATGCCCTCATGCATTGCAGTGGGCTATGGAGTCACAAATGTCCATACTCATATTCCATGTTTCATAGAACAATTTAGTGCCTGTGTAATTTCTCATGAAGGTTTTTGAGTCATTCTTCAAACTGATCATCTGGTTGGGAATCCTCTTCAAAATAGGAGGAAACCAGAGTAATGATGGTTGGAGGTCTGAATTTGAGACCTACCCAATGATGTTGCATAAAGGTATTTCTCTGGATTGAGAAGGCAATGCCTCAGAATGGAAGGGCACTGCTTCAAAGTGGAGGGGCACTACTTTAGAATGAGCACCTATGTATTCATCTTCCCTAGATAATCCAAGTAGTAACTAAACCAAATCCTCCTCTTTATCTGATGTAGTTGATTGTTCTTCAACTTGTGACAGCCTGCTTTTTAGTTTCTCCACTTTCTGCTATAATTATCTAATTTTCTTTTCATGTTTTTCAATAACATCTTTTCTTTCATCAATCCATATCATTTGTATTTTTATAACACTCTTAGCTGCTCTCAATTGTTTTGTGATGTCCACCTCCTCTTCTTCGTTCGAATCAGAACCTAATACTGACAAATCAACTGTAGTTTGCTGCTCAACAATGATCTCATCCTCTGCTTCAGACCCCTACTCCTGTACATGAGGTTCCATGAAATTATCTATGATTACATCCAAATTCTCAGTGGATTTTTGCACTTCTATAACATCAGGGCTATCCTATCTAGTATTCTCTTCAATCATTTGTTCTTTTATCTCTTTTTTTTGGAGTATTGCAAACCTCCTAGTCCTTAATCTATATTTTCTCTTCTCCCTATTTTCTTGTGGTAACAGGGGCTGTAGGGATAGCTTTAGGCTCTTCACTGGGAACTTCACTCTCCTATTTTGACAGATAAATAACATCTTTAGAAAAATGAACCCTCTTCTATTTTATTTTTCTGCTATTAGTTTCATCCCTTCTCTTCTTAGTCTGTGAGGTTGATGGTTCTAGAGAAAAATGCTTTGTTGCTTTTTCTTGGTGTGTTTCCTTCTCTGTAATAGCATTTTTTTTATATATAGAAACATATTTATCCTCTTCTCCTTCATCTTCTTCTTCAAAAACTACATTAGTTAGGGTAGAATAAAACCTATTAAAGCTTCTAGGGTTTCCCCTAAAATGATGTTGGCACACCAGTTTAATAAGACCATGATGATGAGGGCTCATTTTTTTTTCTTGATAATGTTTTTCCATGCTCTGTAGTTCTCGGTGCAGGTATGCTAGAAAATTCACTCTAAATTTAGGTTGTTGCCTACCATTCCTGAGGTGGTTTAAAATTTTGAAATGATGCCCTGACAAAATTACATACTACCCTTCATAGGTTGAAAAATCTGGTAACCCATGTGGTTACGTTATTCTAGGGTTCTTGTAGGCTGGCCCTTTTTCATTTTTTACTTCATTTCTCTGTTTTGATGCTAAGAAGACTGCTCTCTTCTGCTACTATAGTCATCCGCTAGGTCATTGATTTTTGGTTTCTACAGAATTACAGGGTTTTCTCTTGTTCTTCTTCAGAAAAAAACTATATTTTTTTTTTTACTTTTCCTTGTAATCATTAGCAAATATGTCTTTGGAAAGAAAATATGGCACACTTCCTTATTCTATGCTCTGAACACCTGGCCATCAATCATTGGACATCCTTGCCATCAAATTTTCTTTACTATTTTTAGCTCATCCATTCTACATGCAAATTTTCCCACATGAGTGGTTATTAGCAATGAATGGTGGTGGCATGTTTGTTGGTTATTTTCCTTGTGATTCTTGTACTTCCTTGATGGGTGCAAAAGATGAGATGAATCTAATCACAAGCCAGCTGACATGTGTCAATGATCACATGGAGTAAAAAAAAAAAATTATGCTGACTATGTCTTTTTCTCCCTCCTTGGATGCCACATGGAAACAAACTGTTAAATATTCATTCCAAATATTATGTTTCATTTCGAAGACTAAGTTGGGCATTTAATCTGAAGATAACCTCATTCCGAAGATAAACCTTCATTCCAAAGACACACCTTCATTCCGAAGACAAACCTTCATTTCGAAGACAAACCTTCATTTTGAATACACACCTTCATTCTGAAGATAAACCTTCATTCCGAAGACAAAGGCTTCATTCCGAAGATACCATGGTTATTGAAGATACAACAGTCATTCTGAAGACATAGCAAAAACCAACATTTTTCTCTTTCTCCAAGCATGTTTTGTTTATGCCAACTCTTATGAACACTTTTATACTAATGGTTAATTGTCATATACTATATATCAAATATTTACAATGAGAAAAGTGCAAGAAACATATATACCTGGTTAAAACAAGTTAATGCAAGTTTTGAAAGATGACTGCTTCTGTTGATATTCTGCTGAGGCTTCCTGCAACACTTCAAAAATAAGTGCAATTGGTGAATTTGTACAATGGTGACTCAGAAATTTCAAGGTTATGCATGCCAAAAAATTGGTTTTCATGCATACCAACTCAGTAGCGCCTTAGAAAAAGGTTTTCACTACTGAGCTATTCATTTTTCTCTCTTTTTTTCTCTTTTTTTTTTCTTTTTGATTCTGATTGTGCCCATGAAGGAATTCATGACTTCCCTAAAATCATGCCCATGAAGAAATTCACAACCAAAATTTATTCATATTTTTGTTTTCTATTTTTTCTAATTTTTTTTTTTATTTTTCTTTTAAGATTCAAAGATATGATCATTTGGAATCTTCATCAAAAGAAGAAGCCTCTTTTGTCAAATGTAACTGTGTGAAATACCGAGCAAATTCCACCTTTGTTAGTGGTTTATGGTACAACTATAAAAGATGTCCATTCACCACTAATATCCTCCTTAAATCATCAACTAAAGAAAGTTGAACAACTTCATTCTCAAACTCCCCTGGTTCATCCTTGCTGCTCTTAATGTGATCATCATGCCACATTTTCCATTTTTGTTGAGTGAACTCTATTTGGTGAAGTGCTTCCAACCAAAGTTCATCAAATGCATTCAACTACAAAATTTGTTTTTTTTGTACCTGCAAAAACTCAATGCCAACTGCTAAAGATGCATAAAATGTTAGTAAAGCATTAGGATGTTGCACCAATATATCAAACAAATTTGCTCCCTGGTTTTTAGTCAACCAACTATTGTTGTTCAAAGGTTGTTTTGGCTGTATTTCAGTTTGTTTTGTACTAGGATGATTTGAATTGGTTCTTGGAGAATGATGCATTAATAAATTAAGAGAGTAATGATATGGTGGAAAAGAATGAAAAATCTGTATATGTTTACCAAAAACAATTCTTGAAAGAATTAACTTTGATAAATGATAATGAAAAGATGAGAAACAATAATGACATCCATGTGGTAAATAAAGAAAATGGTTTTGTACTGGAATGGGTGGTAAATTTTCAGAATTATGTTTTTCATCAGTATGTAGTAATTGCTGAACAATAATTAGTTCATCTTTAAAATATGAGTTTTGAACATTTTCAGCAAAAACAAACTTTTTGGAGGAATCCAAATCTTCTACATTTTTATTTACAACAATGGAGGCCAAAACTAAAGTATTATTTTCATTTTCCTTATGTGTTCTAAGAAACTGTGGGCTTTCTGTACAATCATACTTAGGTGTAATAAGTTTACCTGAAAGCAAGTTAACTAATTTTCCACCTTTTTGTATGGTTTTAGGATATACTTTCTTTTTTTTCTTGGTTTGCTAAAACACATTTCTTGAACAATCCTATTAATGATTGGTACAACTTGAGGTAAAGGGATTGTAATAGTTAAATGTTCTAATTCCTTTATCAAATATGATTGTGAAGATGTTATTTTTGATATCTCAGTCTGTTCAAAATATGATACTTTATTTGATGAGGTATCTTGTTCTTCTTGATGTTGTTTTAGTGTGGATTTGTTTTCATGTTCATTCTTTTTAACTTCACTTTCTACACTGATAAGTGGAATAGGTTCAAGCAATGGTTCACCTGAACACAACTGAGTTTTAACATAGTCACTAACATTTATTAGGGCTATATTTTCTGATTCAACCATAGAGACATGGGTTACCTGTTTAACATGATTTGGACTGACCACAAGTTGAGTTGAAAATAGAGGTTGTTTTAATTTTTGTTGTTGTTGTCCATGATAGAAATTATGGATATAATTAGGCAACAAATTTGATTTTTGTTTTTGACAATGTTGCTGCCCTTTGTACAGATTTTGATGTTGTACCCATTGATATCCCTATAATTTTGGCTACAACCATGGTGGATGTTGTTGATTCCATTGTTGTTGCATCCATCCATGTTGAGACCATGCTTGGGAGTATGCCCATGGTGGTTGACTCCAACATTGTTGAAGTGGACCTCGAAGCGAGACCATGGCATATACCAAGGATTATTTCCCCAATGTGCAAGAAATTGAGAAGCATTCTGATATGGAAATTTATGAAAATTATTCCCTTGTCCTTGTCCTACAAAATTGATTTTTTTCATAGGTTGAGACTGTTTTTCAAAGACACTTGTAAGTTCTAGCAATAAACTACACTGATCTATGGGGTGTCCTAATTGACAAATGCTACATGTAGCAGGTATAAATATTTTGTTCAAAGGACAATCATGAAGAGAGTGTTGCTTTTTACATTCTGAACAATAGATGGCTGAAGATTTAGTAGATTCATTTTTTTCATCTAATGTTCTATCATGTACTAAAATATCAACCTCTTTCATGCATTCTTTCAAATCATGTTTTTCATTACCAATTCTGTGTTTTCTATGCCTTGAATGAGAGTAATTTTTATAGAGTTTAATAATTTCCTAAAATTTAAGTGCATTTGTATCTCCTCTTCCCAAGATATCCAATGCATCCCTAGATTCATCTTGTAGTCCCCTTAAGAATATGACTTTGCAAATTTCAGGTTCAACACTTCCACATCTCTTATGAACAAAAGAAAATTTGTCTAGATAATCTTCTAAGATTTCATTTTCCTCTTGTTTCATTGTAAGAATTTCATCATTTTGATTCTTGACTTGACAATATTCTTGGTATCTCTCCAAGAATATGTTTTCCATCTCATCCCAAGTTCTAATTGAGTCAGGTGCTAAGGTGATAAACCATCGTAGAGCTAACTCTTTAAGAGTGGAAGGAAATAGTTTGAGCTTTTGATTGTCATTAGTGTAATCATGAGCTTGACATACAATTTTAAACTCAAACAAAAACATATCAAGATCTTCGGATGTAATTCCCTTGAAATTTGGTAATACTGTAGGTGAAATGACCTTCATGGGAGCATTTTGATTAAGATCTAGTTGGATGGGATTTTGAAAAGTTTTGGTAGGTGCACTAGTTGCACTAGGGTGGAGCACATTGTTGGCTCTACCTTGATTCTCTTGTGAGCCTTCCATTGTAGGTTCCCAAAAACAATTATAAATCTTGTCAAATTTTCCTGATTGTATGGATTTGTCAAGAGAAAATGGTGTTGAACTACTTAATTTTCCTCCTTGTAATGATTTCTCAAAGGATCTTGCAGTTCTGGAAGTGGATGATTGGGATTCTTTGAAAATTCCAACATTTTTGGAAATAAAAAATTTAGACATTTTTGACATAATTTCAACCTCTTGTGAAATTTTTCTTCTTGTGGTTTCTTGCTTATTTCCTAAATGGACTGAAATACAATTTACCAATAACAATTACTTATACCAGTCATTACATTCAGATTTTACTCTAAAATTCACAACTTAGCATATTTAATAATTATTGGACTGCTTTTCACCTTCTAACAACACCGTGTTCCCTCTAAACAACGCCAAAATGATGGGTTATCGTTAAGCACATCATTAATTCTCAATGAATTTGTCAATCCAGGGTGGTGTCCAAGGCTATTTACGAGAGAAAGTTCAAGCAGGGTTGTAGTTCAGTTCATTTGGAAGAAGCAGGTCTTATTGGTGGAATTGATTGTGTGGGGGTTTTGTGTCACTTCTACCCCTAAATTGCATAAATTGAACTTTAATCTATTTGCAAGAATGAAAACTAATTGCTAATTGCAAAAATGAAACCCTAGTTACAGTTGCAAGAATGAAATCTAATTAAATTGTAGAATTGAAACTCTAGTTATAGTTGCAGAATTGAAAGTCTATTTAATCTTGCAATAATTGAAATGAAGCATAAAAACTAGATCCTATCAATGCTCTATAACAGAAGGTCATCAATCTTCTGTGCAGGGTTTTGACAGCAAAAACAAGAATGCAGGGAAATTACAGAAAACTTGTAAATTGCTGGAAATGGAAATTTGTAGTGAATTGGAAAGTTGTTGGGAATGAAAAGAATAACCAGATCTACCACTAATCATATCACAAAAACATTATGAACAAGAATTAAACAACTAGGAATGTTAGTTGTGCAAAAGAATGAAAATGACAAGTTCACAACTTATTCTACTGCAACAAAATCAGAATAAAACCTGTCTATCAGTCCTCCTCCTAGGTCTGGAAGTGGCCAACCTCCTTTCTTAGAATAAGGTTTGAATTCTTCTTTAAGTCTTACTCACACTCAGACATAACAAAATAAATGAAATGAAACTACACTTTTATTGCTTCAAAAACATAATTACAATTCTGTTGAAATCTGTTACAGGTCTGAAATCACTATTCTATTATCTCTCTATTTATTTTCTATCTCCTCTATCTAATAGCTCAACCTGGATGGGAGCTATATTTTATAGATGCCTAAAATCTAATTACAAACAGAAAATATGTTGTTCCTGATATCCTGCAGAATTTCCTGGGTTTATCCTAGAAGAGGATCAATTTGATCTTTTCCATAAATGGTGGCTTTGGACGGCAAGGACGGCAAAGTTAGATGGGAGATATTTTCCCTTAACTTTCTCAACCTTCTTATCCCCTTTTCCACCGCCAAAATTCAGTCAACAAGTCAAAAAGTGCTTTCTTTTCTCATTTCGAAGAAACTGTGTTCATTCCGAAGACATTGTGTTCATTTCGAAGACACTGTGTTCATTCCGAAGATCTTTAGAATGACCAACTGTGTTGACTCCAAATGGTTTTGGCTGTATTTCTCAGGTGGATTAGCCCTCAGGATCAGATTGCAATAGTCTTCATTCTTCCTTGGATGTGAATTTCATGCCTTGCCATTCATTGGCAGCTGGTTGGAATTTATATGGAAAAACCAGTTTTTTGCTGCACAGTAATAAGTCTTTGTACTATTTGCTGAATTTAGAGAAACTAATGCTTAATGATCATCAAAATAAGACTAGTGAAGTGTTGTTGTCAACCTAAGCATGACAAGATAACATAAAACTATACAAGAACTGTTAAAAATCAGAATATAATGTCCTTAACACTTCAATCATGCAAACAGTTAATACACAACATATTAAATCAACTTAACTAGCATATAAGATAATTCACAAGAGTTTTAGGAAGTTTTAACTATTTAAAACATGCTATAAATGAGGCTTATCTAGGCCTCATCAGTAATCTTGGTGTTATATTTCACATAGCGCCTGTAGTAGCCAATCAGACCCAATAAAATTTGAACTTTCATCACATTGATGGGTGGTGGATAGTTCAAAATTACCTCTATATTTTTAGGGTCTACCACAATTCCTTCTATGGAGACAATGTGGCCTAGACAATGCACTTCTAACAAATAAAATTCACATCTGGTCAAATTTTTTTATAGCTGGTTTTCCCTTAGAAACTCTAACACAATCCTGAGGTGCTTGTCATGCTCTACCTTATTTCTAGAATATATCAAAATATCATCCAAAAATACTAGCACAAATTTATCCAGTTGCTTTCTAAATATACTATTCATTAAGTTCATAAATGTAGTCGGGGCATTCATTAAGCCAAAAGGTAAGACAATAAACTCATAGTGTCCATAATTATTTTTAAAGGTTGTATTATGAGTATCTTCCTCATGAATACTCATTTAATGGTATATAGAATTTAAATCAATATTTTAAAATATTGTGAAATTCCTAAGTTGATTGAAGAGTTCTTTTATTATAGATAGAGAATACCTATTCTTGGTGGTGGCCTTGTTCAACATTCAGTAATCAATACACAGTCATAGGGAGCCACCCTTCTTGAAAAACAAGACCAGTGCTCCCCATGGTGACACACTAGGTATTATTAATCATTTCTCTAATAATACTTGCAACTACACCTTCAGCTCCTGCATCTCTATGGATTTCATCCTATATGGGCTCTATGAATAGGCTCTATTTCGGGTTGGAGCTCGATTGTGAAGTCAAATTCACATTGAGGTGGTAACCCTGGTAAGTCCTTTGGAAACACATCCTTATATTCTTGCAGTAGTGGATGTTTGTCAAGCACCTCATCCTTTTCCCTATCTATCCCAATAAATTCACAATAAAGACCATTCCCCATTTCTTAATGGCTTTCTTTAGTTGCATTATTGAAAGAGTTCAAAAAATCTCCTTATTAGTTGTACTCTCTCCACACTTTCCTATCATCTTCTAATAACTCAATCCATTGATATTAATAGTTAATTACAGCCCTATGCGCTTGTAGCCAATCCAATCCTAGGATCACATCGAAAGTGTGCAAGGGAGTGATATAAAGACATGTGATCAAGCTATTAGGTAAGGTGATCTTTACCATAGGATGACACTAATTTACAAAAAATGTTTTCCCTGAGCCATACTCCACCTTCCACCCATGAGACAAGATTCTTGGTCTTACTGATATGTCTTTTATCAAGCTAGTCAAAACAAAACTATATGTAGCACCACTATCAATCAAAATATTAACATCTTTATTAAAAATATTACCCTTTATCAGCAATGAAGTGGCTTGTACATCGTGTCCTTGTTTCTCTATTGTTGCATAAATTTTGTGATTCAGTTCTTTGCATGCAGGTTCTTTATATATAGGTTCCTTTCCTTTAGAGTTCAATCATGCTCTACATAGATAATTGGTAGTGTAATGCAGTCCATCACAATCATAGCACTTGATCTTAGGTCTTGGATGCATTTTCTATTTCTTTTCATCGTCTATCTTCTCTACTAAGGGAGTTTTATCTTGTCCTTGATTTTGTTTATCACTACCATCCCTACGATAATTAGCATTGCAGTTCCACCCTTGGAACCTTCTTCTACTCTTTTCTTTCCTCTTGTAATTCCTTTGGTCCTTTCGAAAGGTATTTTTACTTGCCTGATCTCATTCCCACTTAATGAATCCTACACTATTTATTTTTATTAATGCCTCTTTTCCCTACTCATCCAACCCTTCATACTCAAAATAGGGTTTGAGATAGGTTTCAATATTCCTAGCCAAATCATAAGCCTTCTACAAGGTATCTGGTTCTCTCATGACTACCACTCACCCTATTCTGGGGTTTACTCCTAATATAAACTTGTGGATCTTCATTTTTTCATTGTAAGTAGGAACATACTTAAGAAGGTTGACAAATATTTGATGGTACACCTCCACCAATCTAACTCCCTATCAAATTATAGTGAACTCCTAAAATTTTTAGGAATAAAAGTGCTCCATGAGGAATATATATTTAAAGGCCCTCACAAATGCTTCCTAACTCAAATCAATTATAGTCGCAAGTACTAGTCCATTACTATATGTTTTCCACCAACTTGCACCATCATATTGAAGGTGTAGCATGACGTAGGATGTTTGGATGCTAGAGGAGCAGTTATTCAAAATATAATAGGTTTCCATTTCCTTCAACCAAGATTCAACTTTTTCACCATTCTCTTCTTCATTTTCTTGAAATATCTTAAATACTTCATATATTTTCCCAGCTTGACCTCCAAATGAATCCTAGCCTGTTATACTTCTATAAGGGGTTCATTTGCTTGTTTTATCCTATAGTTTCTAGCTAATGTTTCTCAGTTCAACATGGTATCCAACATTTGTCTCTATGTTTCAACCTGATCATAAAGTTGGGCCACTATCATTGTGAGGTCCTCTCTTTCCTCACTAGGTTTCTCTGAACCTACATCAAGATTTTTCCCTTCTACATTGGTTTGTCGTGTTTACCTTGTCATTGGGGTGACACATCTCCTTCTTATATTTGGTGGTATTATTATTGAAACACATAGGAGAGTAAATGAGAATCAGTTTACTAAAGCTATTGCATTCCTAGTTACGCTAGTCTTTAAGCAAATAGATTTATCCTTGTACCTAGGTAGGTTTTTATTTCACAACCATTCTAGTTGTTGCATAGTAAACCTATTCCACTACGAACCTAGGATATGATACCAAATATCATGACCCAAATTTCTATCCTATATTATTTTTAGGGAGACTTAGATGCATTATAACCTACTTAATAACCTATCTAGTCTTACCCGAGGTAAACCCATTACTACATCTTATGTAAGTTTGGCTACACAATTGTACTAGATGCAAGGCTAGTATTTACAAGTTATCCCTCTCACTGGCCCAATGAGCTAACGTGCCTTCAATTTCATTCTATAAAAGGGGTACACTTGCAGATATCTCTTACTCATGTCCATATGAGTGGGTTAGAGCATATAGAACTTGACTATACCTCTCTTCTAATTATGAGCTAATCAGTTCCTCACTTGCCTCGTTAAAATCCTATCCATAGAAATACCTTGGATTAATTTATACAACAATGTCACCCATTTAAGTCAATGAGGTATTAAAATTACCTTCAAAAAACCCCAACTTCCCTTATGATGTGTGTTTGTACTATTATAGTTTTTCAATGAAGATACTAACTTATTTTTTTTTATTTGTGGAAAACATCCCAAAAGGGATGCCACTTTCGGGTAAGACCCAAGGAGGCAGGGGTATCCATTCCACCAAAAATGCCCAGGACTCGGACCCGGCCTACCACCTTTGACATACTCAAGGAGCAAACAAACACACAAAACCAAATTAAAAAAAGTAAATAACAACAAAAATAATAAAATAAAATAAAAAACATGCTCCTTGAGTGTGTCAAAACCAAAAGCACAACCAAACACGCACAATAAGATAAAAGAAACCACAACACAAACCACATAGAAAAACACAAGAACCACATAACAAAACACAAACAAGACAAAAACAACAGAACACTACAAAGACATAACCCAAAAAAACATGAAAAATAAACACAACCAAAACCTAAAAAATAAAATAAATAAAATAAAAATAAAAAACAACCAACAACAGACAATAAACAAAAACAAAAAACATAGAAAACACTCACACATAAAAAAATGAAATAACACAAACAAAGAGAAACCCAAGAACAAGAACGAAAAAAACACAAGAACAATAACAAAAAACATAAAAAAAAAACAAAACAACAAAAACACAAGAACAACAAAAAACAACACAAAGAACACAAAAACAAAACAAAACAAAAGAACCCACCCACCTTAAAAAACTAAACAAAAAAACAAAGAAGACAAAAGAAAAAAAAATGAACAAAACAATGACCTATCTAGACCGAAGACTATTAATGCAAGAATCAACAGAGGAAACAAAATAAAGAATAGAATGAGCTAGGGAACTAAAAAACCGAATGAACCAAAGAGAAACAAAAAAAAAACAAGAAGAAACTAGGTACCTTCGGAACTGGAGCCATCCAAAGAAATGATAGAAAGAAGAGCTTCCCTAATTTGAGAAGCCCACCATATAGGAGGGTGGCCATAACAAGTAAGATCACCTTTGTCCAAAGCCCAATTAGCTAAAGCATCAACACTCTTGTTTTGATCTCTCGACCACATGATTGTAATCAACTTTCAAAAATCCCATCCGGATTAACCGAATCTTCTCAATAATTCTTTTTATTCTCCAATCCACCTTATGATTCTTAGAAGGAGTCTTCAAGAGATTAATCATAAGTTGAGAGTCAGACTCAACTAACACCTTTTCCCATCCAACCTTAGTAGCCTCCTGAAGGCCTCTAAGGATACCATACCCTCAAGCAAGGTTATTGGAAAGAATACCCAAATTCTCAGCAAAAGTAAAAACCAGGGAGCCATCTCGAAAGTCTACCAATTCCTCCCACATCGGCTTTTCTAGGGTTCCCTCTAGAGGCTCCATCAGGATTGACTTTTCCAAAATCCTTAGGAGGAGGTTGCCAATTTCTAGTCCTATCCATCTTACTAATACTCACATTCCCTTTAAGTTGGTTGCCCTTAGAAGGTTTAATATTCAATATTTGCATCACTTGATCCCATCTTTGGTGGGAGTTTTGGGGGTGATTAAGGAGTTGATGGACTGATTCAACTAAGTTGGCTATGGTATTTTGCCAAATATAGTGAATATCCTTCCTATCTTGATTAAAAATTTGGTTGTTCCTTTCATTCCAAATATTCCAAAGAAGAATGGTAGAACCCATCCAAACTAACTGCCTAATAAAATGATCAACACCCTCTTGATTAGGCCAATCCCTCCAAAGTCTGTTCAAAAGTGAAAAAATTGGACCACTGTAAGCCAAGTAAAGTTGCCATTCTCCTCCATAGCTCAGGCTAAAGTACACTCAATAAAAATATGGTTGATATTTTCTACATTCTCTTCACACATTTCACATCTAAAAGGGCCATGAAAACCACGCTTCATAAGTTGCTCACAAGTAAGCACCCTACGATGCAATAAAAGCCAATTAAAGAACCTCACCTTAGGCCAGAGCTTTTGAGCCCACAATTGAGAAAATATGTCAGAAGAATGGTTGGGATTATTATGGCATAAGGTCAAATAACCTTGAGCAACTGAATACTCACCCTTAGTAGTGTTGTTCCATCCAAAACAATCTTTTTCATGGGACCAAGAGAGGGATCTCATATGAAGGATGCCTTGGATATCTTGTCTTTGCCTTTCTGGGATTTGAATAGGCCACTCCTCAATAGGGATCCAATATCTACCAACCTTTGAATTACCAGTATGGTACCGACAGTAATTAGCCACCTTTATCCAATTAGCTCGATGAAGCTCCTCCATCCAAGGCCTCCAATCGGGAAACCGAGTTATCAAAGGCTTGTGACCATCCCAAGAATCTGTCCAAAAATTTGCATGTTGACCATTATGAATGATCCAAAATAATTTTTTCTTTATCAAATCCTCACCAGTCTTAAGAACTGCTAAAATGGGAGAACCTTTGGTAGGAAGTTGATAGCGAACAAGGTCTTCAGGACTTTTGTTCTCAAGCATATTTAGCACGGAGATTATTGGCCCAAAGAGCATTGGGGTTATGCAACATCCTCCAATATAATTTAGCAGCTAAAGCTTTGTTGTTATTAATTGAAGACCGTAATCCTAACCCCCCTTCACTCTTAGGAAGACATAAAGTATCCCATTTCACCAAGGCCCATTTTCTTTTCTCCTTAGTACCACTCCAAAGGAAACGATGACTGATTTGATCCAATTCTCGAAGAACAACCTTTGGGATATTCAAAATGGAAGAAACATAAATAGGAATAGCTTGAAGGACTGATTTTACCAAGGTGATTCTACCCCCGTAAGAAAGCCACTTGTTGGTCCACTTTCCAATTTTCTTCTTGACTTTGTCCAACAACCAATTCCAATATTTATTTTTCTGCCTTTGAATATTTATGGGAATACCTAAATAAGTGATTGGAAGAGAGGTCTTCTTATATCTTAATTTATCCAAGACCATGGATTCCTCGTCTAGCAGAGCAGTGAAAGAAAATAACTTTAGATTTGTCTTCATTGATCAACTGCCCAATAGCCTTAGAAAAATAGCTAATGATTTGCTTAATATTAGAAGCTTCCTTAACCGTAGCTTTACCTAAAAGGGTAGAGTCATCCACAAATTGAAGATGAGAGATAGGTCTAGCTCCATGAGCAATGGTAACTCCCTCAAGGGTTTTGTTTTCCCTCTTTTTGGTTATAGTCCTACCCAAGCATTCAACAAGAATGATGAATAAATAAGGGGATAGCGGGTCACCTTGCCTAATACCTCCGGAAGCTGGGAAAGACCGAGAAGGCCTACCATTGATAAGAACTAAGTAGGAAACTAAAGAGATACATCCCATAATCCAATCCATCCAATCCTTAGAGAAACCAAATTGCCTCAAAACTTTGATAAGGAAGTGCCAATCCACTCGTCATAAGCTTTGGATAAGTCTAACCGGATGAACATAGAAGGAGAATTTTGCATATCCATGGAATGGATGGCTTCCCGAGCAAGAACTATCTCATCTACTATTTGACGTCCTTCCACATATCCCCCTTGCTCTGGGGAAATAATCTTATGCAAAAGAGGCTTCAACCTTTCTCGCCATGATTTTAGTAATAATTTTGAGAAGAACATTACATAAAGCAATAGGTCTAAAAGTTGAGATATGATCAACCTCTTGAGCTTTTGGAACAAGAGTAATATAAGTTTTATTGATAACCTTCAAAATTTCTTTGGATTTCCTGGCTTCTTCCACCACCTCTAATAAATCAACATGAAGGATATCCCGTAACTCTTGGTAGAACTCAATAGGAAAACCATCAAGACCTGGGGTTTTCCTTTTTGCATTTTAAAAACTACTTGTTGAAGCTCATTGATAGTAACAGGAGCAGTCAAAATAGAGTTCTCCTCGAAGTGATAAGAGAAGGGATTGCTTGAAGAACATTTTGTTGTGAAGTCGAGTCAAGAGGAGTAGCAAAAAAAATATTGGAAAAGTAATCAACAACAATAGATTTCATGCCATCCCAAGTATAAACAACATCTCCAGAATCTGATTTTAAGGAAGAAATAAAGTTGTGAGATCTTCGAGCTAGAAGAGATTTGTGGAAGAAATTTGTGTTTCGATCTCCTTCTTTGAGCCATTGAATTCTAGATTTTTGCTTCCATAAGATTTCTTCTCTTTTTTCCCATTCCTCTAACTGAGTTGTGAGTTTAATTTCATCTACACTTCTCTTCTCTGTGAGGCCATCTAAACGGATTTTCTTATTCAAATTTTCAAGATGAGCAATAACTTCATGTTTTTTTTTATGAACATCCCCAAACTCTTTCCAGTTCCAAGTCTTGATTTTGGATTTAATGTATTGCAGTATTTTGGCAAAACAGAACATCTTAGTCCCATGCCTAGGTTTACCTTCCTTCCACCATTGTTGCACATGAGGTCTGAAGGAAATGTCTCTAAGCCACATTAATTGAAAACGAAAAGGAGAGAAACTCACATTGGTTTTCCACATTTCCACCATGATTGGCCAATGATCCGAACCAACATTATTAAGAGTCTTCACTTTAGGAATGTGACCATGGATTAAGAAATTTTCAGAGAGCAAAAACCTATCCAATCTCTCCATTATACAAGCTAAGCCTTGCCTTCCGTTAGACCAAGTCATAAGGCCATTATCTGGTTGGATATCCACAAGATGGAGGTTTGCAATATATTCGCTCATGAGGTCAGTACTTTTGTCCAAATTTCTATTTCCCCCCTTTTCTC
The DNA here is from genome assembly GCA_028583015.1 of Wollemia nobilis. Taxonomy (NCBI): domain Eukaryota; kingdom Viridiplantae; phylum Streptophyta; class Pinopsida; order Araucariales; family Araucariaceae; genus Wollemia; species Wollemia nobilis. The sequence goes on along the minus strand of JAQPPZ010016363.1, from coordinate 1,425,307 downwards.
ATCCAGAGAGAGGATGGTATTGAAATCTCCTCCGATCAAGATCCAAGCTTTAGGAAAATGAGAGATAATATGAGTAATATCCTTCCACCTGTCTTCTTTTTTCCTCCAAAGAAGTCGGGGCATAAATAGTAATGCAGAGCATAATCTGGTTGGAATGTCTACTTTGAATAGCTATAGCCAACAAACCCCAACTGCCAACCATATGGTGAATAACTACCTCTTTTGGGTCCCAAAGACAAGCAATGCCACCCGAAGTCCCTTGGGAACCGAGGGAAACCACTTTTCCACCTGGCCAAATTTTACTGGCAATTGAGTCCATATCCTCCATTGACATCTTTGTTTCTTGAAGGAAAACAAGATGTGGATGATTTATCTCAATCATTCTTCTAATTTCATTTTGTTTTGAAAGACTCCCTTTGAGTCCTCTAATATTCCAAGTGATGATCTTCATTAATACCAGGGCTAAAAATTTTGGGAAGGGCATTAATCTTACCTTCCTCTACAAGCTTTTCACCTTCTTTTACCATATGATATTGATTGGTCTTGCGACCTACTTTTTGATTAGAATCCATCTTCAATTTTTTTTCCCTGTTTCTTGACTTATTCCAATTGAATCTGAGATGGCTTCTAACCTTGAAGAATGCTCATACATAGCCAAAATTTTACTAGATGGTTCAATGGAGTCTATATTGGGACCTGCATTATTTGAAGTTTTGACATTTGAAATATTGTTTTTCTTGTGTAAATTTTCTCCTTTTTTTTCTCGTTGAAAACCTTTGATTTTTTGGTTTGTCTCTCGAGTTCTTTCCTTCATCTTTAAATTGTGTTTCTAAGATTTCAGTTTCCATTATTTCCTCTTCCTCACTTGGGACATCATTTGTGGAAAGGATTTCAAACATATTAGCAAATGACTTTGATTGATCCTTCATTACCGGTTTTTTCTAAGTGTTCTTCTTCTTAGGTATTTGGAAACCCGCTGAGTTTATATCTTCTTTCTTTTGATCAAGAATTTTATTTGGGCAAGCACTGGCCAAATGACCATATTCATGGCAAATTCTACAACGAAAAGGAATGTTCTCATAGTCCACTACTTGCTCCCAAGTGTCTTCCCCAAATTGTAATGTGATCTTTTTAGGTAGGGGTTTGTCAAAATCCATTAAAACACAAATTCGAGCATAAATAATATGTTCAAAATTTTGAGTACAATCAGTAGTCATCATAAAAGTTCCTAAAGAGTTTCCAATTGAAGAAAAAATAGTAGGATTCCAAAATTCAATAGGGAGGCCAAAGAGTCTAACCCACACGGGAGCTATAGAAGGCATCTCTTCTTCCGCTTTAAATTTAGTATGCCAGGGCTTCATGAAAAGCCCTGCCCTTCCAAAAAACCAAGGACCCCCTTGAAAAGTTTTCTCTCTATCTTCATTATTAGCAAATAAAACAAGAAAATAACCATTTGGATAAATAGAGATTTGTAACTCACCTTTAGTTTTCCAGCTTTTTGTAGCCCAAAATTTGAAAGCAGATAGACTCGGACGAAAACCCATGAACCGACAAATTAGTCCTCTTTTTTCCAAATCTTCAATGCCAATCTGAATGTTACCCATATCAAGCTTAACAATAGGAGTTCCATCAGCTACTTTAAGACATCCCGACTCCATTTTCCTGGGATCAATCTTAGGCATTCTTAGAGGTTTATGAGAAGCCCTAATATTGATATTAGCATTGGGCTGAGGTCTGTCCACCATGAAGGGCATCCCTAAAATTCATTTTTGGGACCGAGTCTTCGAAATTCTTACCCTTGATAGGGGTTTTCACAATAGAATTATTTTGTGGGTGCACCTTAGCACCAGATTCACTTGAGATATGAGCCATTTTTTGATCAACTGCTTGAAACTTATTTTGTGGTCTCTTTAATCCTTGCCCTAGATGCCGTGGAAAGGTATGGTTTTCACTTTTCTTTTGTGCAACAAATTGGAAGCCGTTGTCACTCAAGTTCACGAGTATGATCTATTGAAAGACAAATTTCTAACCCATCTTGTATCCCCCGCAACATTTCCTGCTAAAATATTGAGCATAAACCACAAAAATATTGGCCGCTAGGGCCCGAAGGCCCTAAAACCAACCTCTGGAGCCGCTTGCACTCAACCCGGATGAAACCCTCGCATAGCCGCTTGCCAAATATATCGTTCACACATAGGGATGCGCTAGGATCTGTGTTGCTCCAAATGATATGAAAATTGGTGGAGACGTTCTAGGGTTTTTCAGGCATCTACCCTCAAAATTTTAGCTCAATCCGAGTTCGGATGAGTGAGATATGGCCAAAACGAGTTCGGAAGTTTGGGCAGTCCTGCGAAAAATGTCTCTGTTTGTTACTACTTTTTACTTCATGAAGATAGTGGCTTCATCCTAATATTTGCCCATCAAATTCCTTTATGATGCATAAGAATATTTATTAGGTCTTTACCCATTAACATCTATCAAATATGAGATTATATATGATTCCAATATTTTAATTAACATCATCTATTAATTTACCTCTTAGATGACTATTAGCTTAATCACTCACAATATTTTGAGAATCCCAACTAAATGTTCCACCACATAATATTAATGATATCATAGTTTTCCAAAATCTATTACATTAATTTAACATCTAAACCTAAGGTGAATAATCCTTAAGAAGTTTCCAAAAATAAATCTAATTCTAATCCTTTCTATCTTTTCAACATTTTTTAACAAACATCTTAACCAAATGCATGGGACCACATCTATAATAATAGAAAATTAACACTGAAATATCTATAAGCCACATAACAACCACATCCACGCATAAATTTATCCTAGGAGAAACCTCGTGGGGAAAATCAACCTCAAATCAAATCATCATTATTACATTAATCAATCCAAACCTTTACATAAGATGTGGATAACCCATATTATCCAAAATTTACTAAGGAACCTATCACATCTATCAAATTCCTCATAAGAGGTGGTCCTTCATTACTTGTAGATGTCATTGTGATTATGTATTGGAACTCTGTTCCCAAAACCCCCAATCTAGTATCAAAACAGTAGTTGAAAAATGTAGAAAACAATCGGTAAACACCCCATGGGCAGTCTAGTACAATTCTAGAATATCATCCAAGCACTAACACTCGACCCCCAACTCTTCATCATTTTGAGAGTATTCAACTGCAATGTCTGTATTGGAACCAATCCATCAAGAATACACAAATCCAACGCTATCATTCTTGGAGCCTTACACTTATACTAAAACAACCGAACTTCGAAACCAAAGCATCCACCACTATGATTTACCAATGCCAACTAAACATAGTAGATTCAAGATTACATAATCATTTTTTGGAATCTACTAAAGCTATATAATGCATACAGAACTTGGAATCACATATTCAAGTTATCAATTTTCCAGATCTATCCACATCATAACAAATATCAAAAATACATATTCTTCTATCAAATCATTAATGGTTTTTAATGCACAAAAGAGATGGAACAACAATTCATTTTATAATTCCTTTATTGTTACCTAATACATCACAAGTTCAAGGATAACATATTTATTTTATCCATTCACTAATACCATTGATTGTATTATAAAATATGGAATAACATTCCTACTCAATCCATTCTCTAATGCTATATAATGCATTATAAAATCTATAATAATATTTCTTTTTAATCCATTCTCTAATGCTATCAAATGTATTATAAAAATTGGAATAACATTCCTATTTAATCCATTCTCTAATACTATCAAATACATTATAAAATCTGGAATAGCATTCCTATTTAATTCATTCTCTAATGTTATCAAATGAATTATAAAATCTGGAATAACATTCCTATTTAATCCATTCTCTAATTCTATCAAATGCACTATAAAATATGGAATAACATAACATACAGAGGAATTCACCTCCTACTACCAATTGTCTTAAATGTACACAAGAACACTCAACTCAACTTTCAGGTTGTTTCAAGTGAACCATTCTAGCATCCAAAAATTTTCACAATAACCACAAGTATTTTGGATCAAGAAGATAATCTACTCCCTCTTATACATAGAACAACACAAGATGCATGCAAAAAGTTATTCCAAGAAGGCTTCTCCTCATAGACTTACCTCTAAGTAATAGAAAGTTCCACTTCAATTCAAGATGAATCCATTGTCTCTACAACTACAAGAACATCAACCCACATGTAGAACTATAACCAAGCATAGTCCTCAAACCTCTGATCAGGTAGAGAAGATATTTAGACTTCTCAATATACCATGCACCAAAAATATATAGAGAGCAATAGGCAAGGGTACCAATTTGGGTAGTTTACACAACACTCAAACCTATCATCCCAACTTTGCCATCCTAATAGTTTAATAGCTCACTCAACCGAGCCAATTCCAAGGTCTTATTTTCTAATCTATCTCATAGGTCCAACACAAAATAAGTGTTGTACAGTGAGTGCAATGAAACATCTCTCACCACTGGTTGTGAAATAATAACACCCTCACGAAAGTATTAAAAACTATTTTACTACCAATAACACAATGAGAAGACATCATTTTTAAGAAGTATGCCTACCTGTGGTCTAATATTGTTGTAGTGAACCAAGTCTTTTTCCTCAACATCACCACTCTAGACTTTCTTTTGTGGAATAATTTTCCACCATCCCCTTCACAAAAAAATACCTCCTCTCTTCCTAGTTTCCTTGGGTATCCTAAATGGAATTGCCCCACATCAACTTCCCCACTACTCCATCACATTTTGATTCAAAGACTCTCAATGTGGTTTCTCTGCTGAAAAACCATGAATTTTACTCCCTTTCTCCCTATGTCTACCAAGGATTCGACACCTTACCAAACACTTAGTATACCTAACCTTTTTTTTAAAGAGATCATATTTTTAAGACACAATATAACTCAAATTATCTTCACTAAAATTTTGTATTTAGTAACCAAGAAAGCAACATTTTATCTATCTCTTATATATAAATTATGCTAAGTCACTAAAGAAGACAAGATGGCATATATCAGGTTGCTTCTTTGTAAAATAATATCACCATATTTAGGACATCTTGATCCTACATTAATGAAGATTTGTTACTAACATCATATTTTATCCATAAAACCTATGTTGCAAAAATAAAACATAATTTGTCATTCATTCCTTTGGTTAGAAAAGCATCCAGCTGCAATAATATATCCATCATGCATAACCTAACATAAACCAAAACAAAGGTTCTGGCAATCATGAAAATTAGAGTGCTTCACTTTTTATTTCTATTCAAACACTTCTCCTTAGTGCCTAAAATTTTTGACCACTATGCTTTAATATTCTCTAGCTTAAGTATCTTGATCACTTTTCAAAGTTTCTTTCTATGGGCTAAGCTTCTTAGCTTATGATCCTTTTATTTTTGTTCTATTTTCAGTGTTCTTCTTCCTATATATCAAGTTGCCTCTAACATTTTCTTGTTGTATATCAAGTTATTCATTAACTTGGATATTTCACTTTCTATTAGGTTCAAATATTGTACTTATGTGATGCTTGATATCTTCTAAGCTCTATTGCTTCTTTTCTAAAATATGCTTGGTCTCTTCCAAGATCTATTGCTCATTTTTAAAAATATACTTGGTCTCTTCCAATATCTATTGCTTATTTTTTGAGTTAGAACTCTATCAGGCTCGAGTGATTCTCCTCTTATAATTGAGCTTTATCAGGTTTGATTGATTCTATTCTATAAAGTATTTCTCTCTATTCTTCATAAGGGCTTCTTTTATTTTCTCTACAAGGGCCTTTTTATTTTCTATTGACATGCAAATCTTATCTACTATAGATTCTAATCCAATACTTGAAGCAATATAAAGTAAGCTAGATTATTTTTTATCTTTATTCAAGATTGATATATTAGTCTTCTATATTTTATTTTGTTTTCCTTTTTTTTCTTAGGAATCTTTGAATTCTTCTCAATCTATTGCTCTCTTTCTTATTTTATATGCTTTCTTATTTTCTATTAGGAAGCTCTACTTTTTGCTCAATCTATAGTTATATTTTTTTCTTCTATATGCTTTCTTTCTTCTATCTTTCAATATTATGCTCTTAGAAGTTAAAAGTCGTATCCATCCTCTATAGGCTTCTCACACTTCTATAGCTTGTACTCTACTACAAATTTTTTAAAATCAATAATGTCTTAGGTCAAACATAAGAACCCAATATGATTCTCCTCCTTACTAGATAATCTAATATCAATATTAATGTTAGGATATCTCTTTGTTGAATGATCAATCTTATTCTAAGTTGGTTCTCATAATTATTTAATATTGTTGAGTCATATTCTTCACTAATTTTCCTTCAACCTAGTGAGATGAACCTAGCCTCTTCTATTCAATAAAACCTTAAAATAGAATCAGAATCTCACTACCTTCAAAGTAAATAGACTCAATTGAATTTATCAAACTGGATAAAATCAGTTTATAATAGTGGCTAAAAAACCTTTATCAATCTACATAGAGTTTGATGATAGCTCTAATATCACTAATAGCTTTTTAAGCTTTAATACTACTACAAATATTATAGGTTATGTATCACAATATCAAAAATAGTACAACCACAATATAATAAGGTCAAGATAATAATGTGAGTAGAGTAATATGATAAAATTAATGTGTAAATCAAGGCTTATATAAAATCAACTAACATTCAATAATATGCAGAAATATGAATGTAAATAGCCTTAATAAAACATTTACTAAGAATGTAATATAACTTACAATATTAATTGCTCAAAATATATACACGCTTTATTGTTGTATTATCTCTTACAAATATGATAATGCTTGTTCTCCTTATTGGTATTGGAATCCTTGTTTATGGAGTATTATCTCCATAATATAGCCATAGTAGTGTAACTCTTTGGATACTTGACTATTCCTTTCCATATGCCAAGTTGTAACAACCAAAACCAACCCAAGAGAGACATTTTTTTATCACACAAGTAGGTTCACAAGGATACCCAATATTATTTTTAGCATTATGAAGGTTTCATCACATTTGAATTTAATGTCATTGTAGATGATATTGAGTGGACAAAAGTGGCTAACATCTCATATTTTTTGGATTCACCTTACTAAACATCATCTTTTAGAAGGATGTCAAAGTTATCCCCGCACCTTTCCTATACCCTTACTCTTATAGAAAAATTTTACCATGACATAGGGATTATCCTTTAAGGTGCATAGCACTTACAGTATAACAACAATTCCCTAACCTATCCATAAGCATATCTATGTAGGTTATTCTGGTGTAAAGCCTTGGTGCTTAGTTACCACACCTCCACATGCTAACTAAGGTCATCACCATTCACATGGTAATGAGTATGGTTAAGTAAACCTCACTTTTTAATGGTACCACTATAGTTGTCTCGAAATTAATTTCATTAACTCATAGTTTTGAAACACCTGATCCTCATCATTCAAGGTGTATCAATCATGAGAATTTGGCTATTGTATTATTGCAAATCCTTCTATATTTATGAGTGCCTAGCTATTGCATCACCACAACTCCTTCTAAGACTCATATTTACTTGGTTATTGCCTCATGGTAACTTCTCCCAATATTGGGTTCATTCTATGACTCAAGGTCCTAAAATAAGAAGTCTAGTTCGAAGCCCAAGAACCCCTCTCAAGATTCATTCTTAAACATTAATTAACATCTCTCTCATTATTAATAAAATAAATTACTATAACAAAATAGTGTTCATAGTTATACCAAAAAGCTAAATCTAAAATGAAATAGCTCATACTTAACCACATTAAGCTAGTACAAAAGAAACATCTAGCTAGATTTTAAAGCATGAGTAAATAAATCATAATATTAACTTCTAACATAATGCTAACATAAAACATCCACTTAATTTAAGCATCCTCATTATATCAAGCTAGCATATACGTTTCCATTCATAATGATAACTTATTTTAAAGAGATCAATACTAACTCATTTCTTCATTCAATCGTTGCACATAATATAAATATCTTCTTGCACTTACAAATAGACTCCAAGCATTATTAGTAATGAAATAAGGATAACCAAGTTTTAAATTCTAAAATTTATATTTTTATAACAATATTTCCTTCCCAAATACACTAGAGCAAGTACATCCAAATGTCTACTACACCATCTTCTCATGATCTTCTTCAGGAAATAAATCTTTCCAAACTTAAGAAAAAAACTAAGGAATTGGGACAACTCTTAATGTAGTGTAACTACAATGCTCTATGCATAAATGCAAGAAACCATAAAATTAAGCAATTAAAACAACCAAGGAGGTAATACCATGATAACTTTTGAAGCCTTAATATCAATATGAAACTCACAGGATAAATTCCACAAGATTAAATATAAGATAGCCACAATATAGTAAGATCAAAATAATTATGTAAGTAGAATAATATGAGCCAATTAATATGTAAATAAAATATTATAATATATCAAATAACATGTACAAATCATGTAGCACAACTTACAATATTAATTTCTTAAATGTATGTAAATTGTATTACTTCTCTTTCTCTTACAAATATAGCACTTGAATCTCATACTTGATAATAGAATATTGGATCTTACTTTCTATATATTCTATGATCTATATGGAGTACTATATAGCCTTTGTAGAATGAATCTTTGGTTACTTGACTCTTCCTTTCCATATGCTAAGTCTCATGTCTCTTGGCTTCTCTACTTAATACTTGCATATACATGACTCTATATTGTATGCACACCAAGACATAACTCTTCATTTTACACACTCTAATCTAAGGATACTTGTGCACACTCACATATAAGACACTTGTGCACATATACTCACATTACACTTACATGGTTACTCACATGATACTTGTGTAATTTATGCACATACACAGTTACCTAACACATGTGCCCTTTTGCACATTATTACATTACATAAAATATTACTCACACTCTAACCTAATACTTGACCCTAATCTAATATTTACAAGATGTATAATGAAGGTGCATGGGGGTACATTAGCATGTACTAAATAATGTAATATTTTCTAACACCACCTTATATTACATTATTTTGTTATTGAAGACTTTAGTGTTCAATCATAGTCTTCATCTTCAAGTAATCATGGAACTTATTCTTGCTCTATAATCTTTTTACTTTCTTTATTCTACTACCTTTCTGTATTTTGATCAAATGAACGTTTATTATCTTCCAAACTCTGTGAGAGAAATTCATATTCATTGATTATAAATTTTGTTGAAAGAGATTTGAATTCACTTTCTTCCAACTCTTGAATATCTTAAGCTAGATGTCATTTGTTATTTCCCTTTCTATATTGTAACTAAGGTTGAATATATTGACATTGAGAAGGATATTGAAATTGAAATTTTGTTGTCATTCAGGATGGTATTGAGTTTTATATTATCTTTGATGTACTAAATTATTTTGACCACTTTGGTTTAGATGATTTTCTTGAGACTAATTCTTTGGATTGTATCTACAAAAAATTGTGCTATGACCCCTTCTCTTACATATTTAACAGAATATATTAGTCCATTTAGATATATCTCTTGATATTGAAAAAATACTACCTTGAGAATTATATTTTGAGACTAAGGCATTGTTAGTCATTTCATCTTTGACATAATTTTCTACTTCATATTCTTGCAGGATGTTGATTAACTCATCAAACAATATCTTTGCTTAGAACTTAGAAATATGTAACTAGATGTTTATAATTTTCTAGAATATCTCTTAATGTCACTTTAAAAATAAATTTATCTTCTACTTTTTATCCTAGAGTTAATAGTTTTGTTTTTATATTTGCTACCTTTCTAATAAATAGTTCAATATTTTCCCCACTATTAACTTTTAATAAAAACAATTGAGATTGATGATTAAAGATAGTATCTTTGTTTTTCCTTCGAATATTTTAGCTAAAGTATTCCAAGCTTTTGTAGAGGTTTATATTGTACTTATATAAGGTTGTATTTCATTAGTAATTGTAAAAGTTATTATCATAAGTACCTTTGCTTCACTATATTCATATCTTTGAATTTCTCTAACATATCTTGTAGGTTTTGTTTTTGCTCCACTAACTATATCCCAAATTTTTTCCACTATTAAAATAAATTTCACTTTATTTTTCAATGAAGTATAATTTGGTCCTTTTAGAAGTTGAAGTTTAGAAACGAAAAACTTGTTTTTTGACATAGTAGTACTCATAAGACCTTTGATGTAGACTATATTATATCTCCATATATTTAAATAATTTTAAAGTTTCTAAATTGAATCCTATGAAGTGGAAATCCTTATGTCTCCCAAATTGTTAAAAACTAAAAAAATAAGAATATTGCAAATTTAATTTTCTAGTTTTAAAGTAGAACTCCTTTTGACTCCCAAATTAATTAATTTGTGAATATTCATTAATATTTAAATTTCAAAAAATTATTAAATAAATTTCAAATAAAAAATTTATAACTCCAAAGAAATAACATCAATCTACTAAACAACTCCTTTTACTCCTAATCTACTTATCACTTCTAATTCAATCTTAATATGGGGGTTGCAGGTAACTTCCTTGGGAAGTCCTCCACTTCCCTACAACCCATCCCTGGTCCTATCCCAGTTCCCTGGCACTTCCTTTGCCCTTCTTCCTTGGCTGGTTGGTGTTGCAGATGATCTCCTTGGGGTGGGAGGTCACTTATCCATTTGTCTACCCCTTTCCATGCCCTTTGGATGGGATTTTTTCTTGTGTCTATGATCTGTGACATCCCTGGGTCCTGTCCCAATTCCATGGCACTCCCTTTGTCCTTCTTCCTTGGTTGTATGATGTTGTAGATAATATCCTTGGAGTGGGAGATCACTTATCCATTTTTCTACCCCTTTTCATTCCTTCTAGTGGGGTTTATGTTTGGTGTATGTGATTTGGGACATCCTTGGGATTTTTTGGGATATCCCTAGGTTTTCCCTAGGACCATCCCTAGGATTCCTAAGTTACTTCAAGAATTATTTTACTTGGAGCTTGCTACTCTATTCCATTTTATTTTAGAGTCTTATTTGTAGTTGAGGATCAAAGGTTATTCTAGTGCAGTGTGTCATGGCTTGGAAGTTTGGATTCATCAGAAGCTCTTCATAGTTTCTTTTTGGATTGGGAAGGGGCCACATGCTTAACCCTGTGGTGCTGCTCTTTGGGTTTTTATATGTGGTTTTAGTGGTGGGTTCTTAGCATTTTTCATGGCTTGGGGATGGGCCTCTATGTTGATTGTTGTTGTGTTCCTACTGGTCATCCTATTCTAGATCCTTGAAGTTGTTCATCGATGGTGTTGGAGGATGCTTTGGGGTTCTTGCTATATTTTTTGGTCTTGAGGGGGACCTGTGCTTATCATCGGTAGCTCATGCTTCATGGCTCCTCTTATTGAGGTTCCCTAGGACCTCCCCACATATTTCCTATGGCTTGCGGTTCTACACTGATGTTTTCTCTATTTCCTTCGACTTTTGAGTAGATATCCTTGCTGCAATGGGACTTCGTGGCATGTGTAGTCCCCTTGATTATTATATATTTTTTAGGTCTATGTGGGATTTTATTCCTCTGCATATCTATAATTTTTGGGTGGTTTCTAGGCCCCTTTCTATTGCTCAGGGGGTTTTTGATTTTATTTTTTGGTATTCTAGTGTTTTTTTCTCAGTTTCTATTTTTCCCCTGTGCGAGATTTTGCATTTCAAATTTTTTTGGGTTGTTATTTTCTTGCCTTTTGGGTGGGTCAATATTTTGGCTAGGCAGGAGTTTCAAGTTTTTTTCTTCTTTCTCCATATCCCACTGGGCAGGATTTTAAATTTTGCAATAGGACAGGATTTTCCTTTTTTCCCTCTTTAGGCATGATTTTTCATGTCCTTTTTGAAGGTTGTCCTTAAGCCTATCCTGAAAGGCTATCCTTTAGCCTATCTTGAAAGGCTTTCCTTAAGCCTATCCTAAAAGGCAATCCTTTTGCCTTTCCTCTAGATTTTTTGTTGTCCTTTCCTATGGCCTTCCTATGGCCTTGGTTAAAAAGTCTTATGACTTGTTGTAATCAGGTTTTGGGTCCCTGTTAGTCAAAAAGTGACTAACTACAGAAAAATAGTTGATGCACCTTTTTGCATATTTTCCAAGAAGACCGAAGTGGCCCATATGCTAAAGATCAAAGAAAAAGCAAAACACCGCAAGGAGGAAAAAGTGTCGCGATATCGCGACATGTTGCATTTTCGTGGTCCAAAGCAAAGAGAAAGAGCAAGGAGGAAAAAGTGTCACGATATCGCGACATGTTGCATTTTCATGGTCCAAAGCAAAGAGAAAGAGCAAGGAGGAAAAAGTGTCGCGATATCGCGACATGTTGCATTTTCACGGTCCAAAGCAAAGAGAAAGAGCAAGGAGGAAAAAGTGTCGCGATATCGCGACATGTTGCATTTTCGCGGTCCAAAGCAAAGAGAAAGAGCAAGGAGGAAAAAGTGTCGCGATATCGCGACATGTTGCATTTTCGTGGCCAAGAGAAACAGAAGGGAGCAAGGAGGCAAAAGTGTCACGATATCGCGACATGTTGCATTTTCACGCCAAAAGAGAAGAGAAAGAACAAGAAAGAAAAAGTGTCACGATATCACGACATGTTGCATTTTCATGGCCAAAAGAGAAGAGAAAGAGCAAGAAGGAAAAAGTGTCGCGATATCGCGACATGTTGCATTTTCATGGCCAAAAGAGAAGAGAAAGAACAAGAAAGAAAAAGTGTCGCGATATCGCGACATGTTGCATTTTCTGGCCAAAAGAGAAGAGAAAGAGCAAGAAGGAAAAAGTGTCGCGATATCGCGACATGTTGCATTTTTGGCCAAAAGAGAAGAGAAAGGGCAAGAAGGAAAAAGTGTCGCGATATCGTGACATGTTACATTTTCATGGCTAAGAGCAACAAAAGGGAGCAAGGAGGCAAAAGTGTCGCGATATCGCGACATGTTGCATTTTCTGACTCAAAAAGGGCAGGCAGGGTAGAGAAACAAGAGTGTCACGATTTCACGACATGTCCAATTTTTGCCAAGGAAACAGAGTATATTTTTGGCAACTGGGGACATGCATTGACATCAGGTGCTGATTTCTGAAGAATGGTCTATTGATTATAACCTGGCAGGTCCGCTGGATGATTGCAGAATAACAGGCTCATCTAAAATTAGCTAGAAGGAAATCTATCCAATCTACAAGAAATCCGTTGTATATTATTAGAAACTGCAGACAATTACTTGTAATTGATTGAAGAAATTAAATGTACGTAGTAGAAGATACTCTTTTTAGGGTATAAATAGGAGTGAGTCGACCATGAAAAGTGGTCGGCTCTTGGACGTTTACAGGCTTGATGTACATGTACTGGATTACAAGCAATAAAATATTTCTTCTTCTGGCTTCCGAAACTTCTGTGTGCAAGTGTATGTATCTGGTGTTTTAACTTTTATTCATTCTAAGTTTTATAATGTATCTATTCTAAAATCTGGACTGTGCATCTATAAAACTTGTTTCTAGAGTTGAACATTAAAGATATTTACATGTATTTAGACGAACATCTAAAAGTCGCACTCAAGAATTCATGTTTTCTATAAGAAGATATAAAGAAAACTCTGAAAGTAGTACTCTGCATCATCAATGTTTGTTGTTGTCTAATCTATACCATGAGAAAAGTTCTAGCTTAGGCTATATTTCCCTTATCTCTTGTTCCCCTTTTCTCTAAAAAACTCAAAGGAACCAGCCTTCTCTGGAGACTAGACAGATGATCTCAAGCAAGATCTGTCTATTCAATGTTGGCAAAGTCTAAGGCGCAACACTATTAACCAAAGGCAGATTTTGTTCCAACAGTTTTTGGCATGCCCGGTGGGACAAGCAATCCCACAGTATTGTATAAGTTTTGGTGTTTTACCTTAAGAGCCTTTTTGTTTGAAAATCTCAAGAAAAACCACCTAGCGACTCCATTGCAATTTAGACCATAAAAGAAAGACCTTGTCTAGAAACCTTCTGGTTATATAGCCATATGATAACCAGATCCCGAGCTAGAAACTCTGAAGAACCTATCGAGTTCTTTGAACTACATCTCGAAAGCCTAAAAGCACACCCTGTGCTAGCCGCACGATCAAATCCACCCGACACCATTAGCACCTCTTTAACACCCATTGTAGGAGCATCTGCAAGCAATCCCATAGTAGTTGTAACTCCTTTAGCAATCATGGCAGCCGCCCCTACCCCAACGCATCTTGTGTGGAATCAAACTGGTCCTTTAAACTTAGGGGCACAAAATCAAATTCCACAAGCTGCACTAAAAGCATTGCCAACTTTTGATGAAACAGGCAAAACAACAGATGAGCATTGTCTAGATGTATCATCGCTAGCATCTATTTACAATATCACTCAGGAAGATGTAATGGTCAGATTGCTAGTTATATCTTTGAAGGGAAAGATGCTCTATTGGTACAGAGCGCTCCCCGCTGGATCCATTACTTCTTGGGCAGTGCTTGTCGATCGTCTGGTCGATGAATTTAACATACATGCAGATCCTTTCACATTGTTGAATCAATTCACTGTCATTGAGAGGCATCCACGAGAAGAAATCCAGGATTTCAACATCAGATTTACCAGAACTCGTGATAGAGTACCACAGGGCCTAAAACCCATGGAAGAACAAGCTATATGCTATTACTTAAGGGCTTTTGATTCAGATCTCAGTATGATAATAAGGCAATCCCGTGTAACCACTTTTCCTGGGATCTATTTAGAGGCAGCAAAGGGCGAAGCTGATCTCATCGCTACAAAAAGATATCCATCAAAGAGTCTATTGCCAATTGTACCAGAGCTTTCCCAAGCATCAATTTCTAAACTTCCTGTACTCCCATCAACATAGGCTCTCCCATCTATAGCCGCACCTCCTACATTCCTTGCATTACCAGCTACACCCCTTGCATCAGCTCCCCCAATGATCAATACACGACCATAATTGATACAATGAAGACATTGTCAAATGAAATGGCATCCATGAAAAAGAGAGAGGCTGAACGGAATATCCAAGCAAGAATATTTCCACGAGATACAAAAGGAAGGTGCTTCAACAAGTGGAAGAGGACAAGATAGAAAAAATGTGGTGTATGCAAATGAGACAGGAGATAATGGAGAACCCACTAATTCTGATTCCTGGTGTACCACTTGCAACGATCCTCATGGAGAAGATTCATGCATGATTCATCAACATCATGTGCAAGCGGTTATTAATGAAAGAGCCAAAGAAACTGGCAAGGGACAGGTGAACATAATTAGAGAAGTCCACCACAATTTGGCAATGCCATCCGTGGAACAAGTCTCAGTCCTGACAAGGTCGGGAAAAAAGTCGTTACAAGTCGACCCTAAGGAACTCCAACCACTAAGTTTTCCTCCTGCCCCCAGGGCGACTCCGCAAAAAAACCAGTCTAATGAGAAAGGACGTTCTGATCCTCCTCAGACTCCTGCGGCTACACCAAGAAAATAATTTCCTCCTAGAAAAGGGAGTGAGACTCAAGAGCAAGCGAAGGAAAGACTCAAATTTCCTTCATTAACAAAAAGACAAAGAACAGAAGCTACGCAGGTCTACAGAGATAGATATGACGCATCGACTAGTGGAAGGGAGAAAAGTGCTGAAGTATCCCCAGCTGCAACTCTTTCGTTCAACATTGCAGAAGAAATGAAGAGGACCCCTTCCAAAATAAGCATGTATGATGCACTGCAAATTCCTGGTCAGATCGACCTCCTCCAAGAATCCTTAAATTTAAAGAATGATACCTCTTCCTCAAATGTTATACAAGCAAATGTTGTGTCAACCTCTGGGAAAAATAGACCACCCCCATTCTATCTATCCTTACAAATGGAGGGGTGGATAGTTCACAATTGCATGATTGATTCAGGGGCCGCAACTACGGTGATGCCGAAAGCCGTATGTGACATAATGGGGATGGAATATACTCGAAGTCATCCTGGTGTGTTGCAATTAGATGGTACTCTAGTAAAAACTATCGGGGTGATCAAAGATATCCCTATTCAACTCCACAGAATGCCAGAAGTAGTCGTCATACAAGAAGTAGTTGTTGTAGACTTAGAACCATATTTTGGTATGTGTTTATCCAGAGAGTTCATAGCCAAACTGGGAGGTTATCTATCACTAGATTATTCGCATTTGGAGGTACCTTTCAAAGGTAAAAGAGTCAAGATCTACAATGAAAAACCATCTACTTTTCATGTGGAAAGACTAGAAGAAACAGCTACCATCAACATGATGTCCGAGGAATTGGAGAATATTGATCTAATGGAAGAAACCATGGAGGAACTCCAATCTGAAGATCAATTTTCGATGGAGAATTTCAACGCTATGGTAGAGACAGAAATAGGAAGCTATTCCATTGAAAAACCAAAAAAGCTTCCTGTTGTTGTCCCTAAAATAGGTGATTCGGCCAACCAGTTATGGAAATTGTACTTTGACGGGTCAAGGTGCAAAAATGGAGCAGGAGCTAGAATTGTTCTGATTTCACCTATTGGAAAAGAAAAGGTTTTTTCATATAGGTTGACATGGAGTTGCACCAACAACGCGGCTGAATATGAAGCTTTGTGTTTGGGACTTAAGAAAGCTAAAAAACTGGGTGCAAAACAGCTGCTGATCTATGGAGATTCAGAGCTGATTGTTAAACAGGTTATTGGTAAATGCATTTGTAAGCAACATTACCTAAAGGCTTACAAAAACAAAGTGTTGGATCTATTGGAAAATTTTGAAGCACTAAACATAAAATCCATTTCCAGAGAAAAGAACACCCATGCAGACCTGTTAGCATCAGTAGGATCCAATTTTTTCCCAGTCAGTAATGTTATTCAGAAGTCTAAAATAGTCAGACTTATATACAGGCCTTCTGTGCCCGACAAGGACATTTTCTGGCAAGTATTCGAAAATGATGAGCAGATCCTAGATTTTTTGATTCATGAGATGAATTGCTCTACAGAAAGAGCGTTACAAGAAGAGGATGAAGAGAGCCTTATTCAACTAAAAAATAATCATATCCCCAAGGGACTGATCACCTTGGAGAGCCTTTTCGACAATAGCGACAGAGTTGTAGGTCGAAGGATCAAGGTAGATGAACGTCGGTATAAAGAAATAGAACTAGAACCGAGAAAAATGATCAAAGTAGGGACAGATTGTACAAAAGTAGAACTAGAGAAAATAAAATAGTTATGTAGAGAGTATCCAGATATAATAGCCTGGACTTATAGTGATCTGAAAGTGTACAGGAAAGAGGTCATTCAGCATACCATCGAACTAGAGGAAGGAGCTAAACCTTTTAGGCAGAGGCAGAGGCCTGTGAATCCTAAAATTGAAGCCTTAATGAAACAGGAGTTGTTAAAACTCCTGCAGGCTAAGATAATATACCCAATCAAGCACTCTACCTGGGTGGCAAATTTAGTTCCAGTCCGCAAGAAAAATGGAGAAATACGACTATGCATCGATTTCAAAAATTTGAACAGAGCCTCTTTAAAGGATCACTATCCTTTACCCCAGATTGACCCAATCCTTCATACTGTGGTGGGAGCAGAAAGGTTTTCTCTGTTAGATGGCTTCTCTGGTTACAATCAAGTTTGGGTGAGAAATGAAGATCAATACAAGACTGCGTTCACCACTAAGTGGGGAACATTTGCATACCAAAGGATGCCCTTTGGATTATCCAATGCAGGAGCAACTTTCCAAAGAGCCATGGACGTAGCTTTTGGGGAGCTTGCAAACAAAATTATTGTCATCTATTTAGATGACATGACAGTTTTTTCTCACAACAAAAAGGACCATGCCACTCATCTGCAGCAAGTGTTTGAGAAATGTAGAGAATTTGGAATATCACTAAATCCAAAAAAATCTATTTTTGTTGTGGAAGAAGGAATACTCCTTGGGCATGTTATTTCTAAAGTTGGGCTATCAATTGACCCTGATAGAGTGAAGGCACTTCTTGAGTTGTCACTTCCAGTTAACAAGAAAGGTTTGCAGTCCTTCTTTGGGCAAATAAATTTTGTCAAAAAATTCATTGCGGACTTTGCCCAAATAGTTAAACCAATGACTGAATTATTGAAAAAGGATGCTCCTTTCAAATGGATAGAGCCAAGGAAAGAAGCTTTCCAAAAAATTCTAGAAGCCATCGCTCAAGCTCCTGTGCTAGTTAATCCTGACTATTCCCGAGGTTTCATACTATATGCTGTCGGAGAACAAGGTAGTTATGCTACAGTTCTCACTCAAAAAGGAGCAGATGATGAAGAAAGACCCATAGCCTTTCTAAGTTCCACCATGCACAAACATGAGGAAAGGTACAACTTCATAGAAAAACAAGTATATGCAATTATGAAATCCTTGAATAAGCTAAAACATTTCTTATCCCAGAGTCGGACGATGGTGTATGTTATTCATCCCGATGTAAGGAACTTCATAATTCAAGGAGAATTGGGTGAAAAAAGAGTTGGATGGGTGACTCGCATCCAAGAGTATGATGTAGAAATACATCCTACTAAAATAGTCAGAGGGAGAGCTTTGTGCCAAGAATTGGCCAAGCAAGCTGCAAGTGGATATGGGGAGAGCCACCCCGTCATGGCAAACACAGAGCAACACCAAGACAGAGTAGGTTCAAGTTGGATCGATGACTTTGTGAGGTATTTTCAGACTGGGTCATGTCCTGAAGATATGAACGCTTCCCAGAGAAGGAGATTCAGAACCCAAGCATTGAAATATACCCTTCGAACAGAGGGGTTGTACAGGATTAACATCGATGGTGTATTGTTAAGATGCGTTCCCGATAATGAAAAGCAGAAAGTGTTAGATGAATTTCATGGAGGTTTTTCAGGGGGACATTATGCAGGCCGAACTACAGCTTTGAAGATCCTTAGAGCTGGATGTTATTGGCCTTCCATCTTCCTAGATGCGTACAAAGTGACCCAGAGGTGTGAACAGTGTCAGAGGTATGTGGGGAGAAACAGGAATGCACCTATGCCCTTAAAATCTATTCAAGTCGAGGAACCATTCCAGCAGTGGGGGTTGGATTTCATAGGGATAATAGAGCCAAATTCATCATCAGGCCACAAATACATTCTCACTGCCATAGACTACTTCACCAAGTGGGCAGAAGCAGTGCCTACGAAGAAAGCTGATTTGGAAGTGGTGATAGAATTTGTCGAAAGTCTAATCACAAGGTTTGGCGTACCAGATTCTTTGATTACAGACAATGGATCCCCTTTCACCAGTGCAAAGATGATCGAATTCGTCAGTAGATATGGAATTTACCTGAAGACTTCCTCTAATTATTACCCACAAGGTAATGGATTAGCTGAGTCTACTAATAAGAATCTTCTAAGAATTCTGAAAAGAACATTAGAGGACAATAAGAAGAACTGGCACTCACTCCTGAATCAAGCCCTATGGGCCGACAGAATCTCAATCAAAAAATCAATCAATACATCGCCATATGCTTTGGTTTATGGCAAAGAAGTTGTTCTACCGATTCATATGGAGATACCCGCGTTGAGGATGCTAAACCAAGTTAACGAAGATGAAGGTCATCCAATGGATGCCCGATTGATGCAACTTCTGCAGCTTGAAGAATCTAGGGAACAGGCCTACGATCATCATCAAAAGCATATGGTAAAAACAGTCGGGTGGTTCGATAAGAAAACCACTTTCAGGAAATTCAAAACAGGTGACCTGGTATTAAAATGGAATGTCAAGAAAGCAAAGCCAGGACACCATGACAAGTTTGATGCGTTCTGGGAGGGGCCATTCGAAATTGTTTCAGAAAAGCAATTCAATGCCTTCCAGTTAAAAGATCAAGATGGATGGGTTCTACCCATCACGGTGAATGCTTTTCACCTAAAATTGTATTTCCGATAAAAGCTACAGATCACCATTATATGTACAGTATATTATAAGTTTGGAGTTTTGTAAATATTTCCCTTTTTACGGCCTAATAAGAATCATTTTTTGTGGACTAGCGGGGTCCGATATTTTGAATGAAATCTGGAGGAAAAAATTTGAATTTTCAAAAATCTGGGGCTGCCGCGTGATCGCCTGAAAATTCGACGAGAAGGGATGAATAAAAAGAAAGTTTCGAAATATGTTATGTGTGCTCCTCAGGATATTTCCAAAAAATTTCCACCGCCAAATGTTTTTAAAGCAACCACGTGCCAAAAGTCCAGTGGGAGAAGATAATTAATCTATCAGTTAGCATCTTTTCGAGCATGGGATAATTTCGAGTCCCCAAGTGGGTTTTTAATGAGCCGGCGAGCGTTTTTAGGAGTTTCCTAAGAAATATGGCAAGAACGAAAACCGAAGAAAGACAGACAAAATCAAATCAACCAACCGTCATTTAATGCATTAATTTTGCATGTCCTCCTAGGTGATATAAAATTAAATTCAAAGATTCAGAGAGGCATTTCGCCATTTGCAAACTTGCTCAAGGCTCCTGGAGAAGAAAAGAAGCAAGGAATTGTCTCTGTGATGCTTGAGAAGCCAGAAGTCTCGCCAACCACTGTTATACCACTGCACTATAGCGTAGCGAGGAAAGAATTGTGAAGTAATCAGAGGAGGTTCAAAATCTGCATACCTGATAATTCGTAATGGCTCCAAAGAAGGCGAAAGACCAGGCAACATCTACCTCATCACTCCCGACTACTTCGGTAGTGAACATAAGGGAAGAAAATAGTGCTAGTTTTATTGACAGAGACTCCCGGATTGCAGATACGATAATAACATGGAAGGACCCGATGGAGATTCGGAGCAATATAAAGAACCGGGTAGCAACTAGGGTTTCTGCGTCTTCTCCTTCAACGTTTGCATACCATTATTTCTTGTACTGGTATGTATATATTCCTGTCCATCCCTGCCCAGAACTGGTAAGGGCAATTGCAAATTTCTATGATGAAAAAGGGAGAAAAGTTAGGGATTTTTTAGGGAAGGTCCTTTTTCCTCTGTCCAAAGATGCTTTTGTTTCTGCTTTCACTGCGGGTCGTGTTCCCCCCTTAGAACCTAAGAAATTTGACCCCTTAGAATAGGCTACATATTTTGGCTCATCCAAAAAGGTGAGGGGTTTCCTAGCCACCCAGCTAAAAGATCTTCCAGAAGGGGCAAATCCACCAGAACCCCCAATTGACAAGGCAACTTTTAAAAACCCTGAACTATATTCCATCTTGGCCATGATTGCGGGACTGAAAAATGATGAAAAGGTTCAAAAATGGCAGGTGGCTGTAGCAGAGTGTTTGTCGAACCCCAAAATGTATGATTCGGCTATTATGAGCAGGAGTGTGAGACCTATTTTCTTTGACTGGCCTAGGTTCTTAAGTGCAGAAATTCATGAGGGTTTGGCAGCATTGAAGGCTGGCACCCAGTTTTCTTTCGGATACACTTCATATTTGGTATGGTTATTCTTTTATTTCATGTCTCAAGAGTTAGCTTTCATTTCAAAGAATGATAAGAATGAAAAGGGAGAAATTTTGCCAGTATATGAATGGACTAATGTGTTATACAAGTCCGAATCGTATTATGATTTCAATAGGGAATTTTTGGGCCCTGCACTAAAAATCATGTATGGGCAAATAACAAGATTGACCCCCAAAGCGGAAAAGGTATTGCAAACCAAGTTTGCTAGAGGAGGGGGATTGGTTTATCCTAACACAAGGAGTGTGTATCAGATTGTATGGGTTTACAGACAAACCCTTTTTACTTCCCCATTATGTGACTGATAGAATCTTTGCCTTAGAATATGTAAGGCAAACAGAAACCATTAATGTCAAATTTGGGACTGGAATTGGAAAAACTAGTACCTGTAATATGCCCTTTAGTTTTGAAGGGATTACTATTTCAAGGAAGGGGTAGAATGAACAGATAGCGGAGTATTTAAGAAAATTGGGTCTTATCGAGATCCCGCAAAGATGGAAATATGACCCCATAAGCAGGTTCGTTGAGAGACAGTCCATTTTGAACAAAACACATAAAAAATAATTTCATGTTAAAATCAGGGATGATATTGAGGAAAATAGGAATAACACGAGAAGATGTACCATTGGAGTGGCACATAGAGAAGATGGAGCCTTTGCCTCCTTGGCATGACTTTTATGAAGTAATTGTTCAATTTGACCCAAAAAATAAAAAGGCTCATCAGTTGACAGAGAAAAAAATCGCCCAGATTCAGAAGAACAGGCCAGATTGGGATGTGGCAAAAATTCGGGAATGGTGGGTAATGAGAGTTCAGACAAATTTTATTTCATCAAGATATCCCACCAAAAATGACAATCTATTCGAAACTCGATATGCTGAACACCATGACTCCTGGGGAGGAAGTTTCCCTGTTAGAATCCCTCCAAGCATAGGAAGTGGTCATTCTTCTGCTCCCGAAGTGTCCCAACCACCTGAGAAATCCCAGCAGCCTAAAGCTGGTAAGGGAAAAGCGATTACAGAGGCTCAGAATCTTCCCCTTGTTCAGACCAAACCTAGGACAGCTAGGAAAAGGTCAATAGAAGAGGTCTTTACTGAAGAACAAGGAAAGACTTATAGTTCGAAGGCCGCCCAAATGATGTTGAAAATGGGCTATGATGGAAAAGGGTTGGGCAAAGAAGGACAGGGGAGAGTTGAACCTATTCTAGTCCATCAAAGAGAGAAGCGTCTAGCGCTTGGGGCAGATACCCTGACATCCAGACATCATTCCTCAAAGGTTGTAAAATTTGTTCCACCTACAGACTCGGGTACAAAATCTGATGAACCCATGGCAGAAAGAATGAGGAAATTGAAAATGATGGCGGATAGGAGAAAAGACAAGAGTATTATTCAAACCTCGTCTAGTGATCAAGAGCCTCAAGATACAGAGGATGACTCAGGGAAAGAGACTCAGGAAGGTGAACCAGCCCATACAACTGAAGGAAACACCGATGCAGATGCTCAGAACATTGAGCATGAAACTTCACAGAAGGAAGTCCCACACGGCCCACCCAGTTCGGCTCAAGAGAGCCAAAAGAGTGAAAACAAAAAACAAATTTTGGTTAAAAAGGAGATCTTGATGGTAGAAGAGCAGCAGGAGAAACAAGTTATAAACTTAGATGAAAGTGATGAAGAAAATGAAACTCCTGATGCAAAAAAAATGCAAAGTGAAGAAATTGCCGTCAGTGAACATGAAGGAGAAGAAGGACACCAACAGCCAGCCCAACCGAAAATAGGTATGCTTTCTTCACTTTCTCCTTCTCATTCTCCTACTCATTCCCATTGTAATTCTCCTTCCTTTTCTAAAATCGACAAAAATATAATGTCCTTGCCAAAAAATTACCTTGTTCTCCCAGAAATGGCAGCATCTTCCCAGAGTCCGCTAAATATTGGGTCCGTAGTTGCTCCCATTCCATTTCTCCCTAGCATTGACATCCCAGCAGCTGGAGTTACAACTTCTCAAGGGACTGAGTCACAGTCCACCATGGCCAAGATTGAAAATCTAAAAAGGGTGAGCAGGAATGCTTTAGATTGGTGGACTTCACATGCAGCTGGAGATTCTAAAGCACCAGCTACTATAAGAGAAATCATTGCTTTAGATCCAGCCAATATGCAAGAGAAAGAAGTTGAAGTTAACTCCCATTACCAAGAAATCAAAGGGAGAAATGACCATGGAAGATTACCAGGCAGAAGAGATAAACGAAGATATATCTCAACTGCCTATGCAAGATGAGTGGGTGAAAGCCCAAGCACATTTTGGGACCATATACTTACAGGGCGGACACTATCAAGAAATGTTTTTGAAGGAAAAAGAGAAGAGGAAGGAATTAGAGGTTGTAGTGAAAGAGCAAAAAATAGTAGAGAAGGCTCTTACTTTAGAGGCTAAAAAATGGGAGGGTAAATTCAGTGTTGCTTCCAAGTGAAGTGGAAAAAGGTAAAGAAAAGTTGAGTATAGTAGAAGCTCAGATTCAGGCATTAAATACATAGATACAGCAGCTACAACAATAGTTGGTCGAACAACAAAATGCCCCTTCTAGATTTTCAAAAGATAAAGTAAAGAGCATGAGGAAGGAATTGTTAAAAGATTTGTTGTTTTTAGTATTAAAGGCTAAACTTGTATTGTTGTATTTGGCTAAAGTAAAGGAAGCTACCGAAGTAGTAAAATAGGAATTTGAGGCTATCGAAGCATTTTTATTAAAAAGAGAAGATGCGGCCACTAAAATTCAGATTTTGTCAAAAAAGATGCCAGGAAGCATGGAAGCCAAGCTCAGAAGCGAAGCCTGGTCTCAAGCTAAAATAGCAGCAAAGAACTTCTTTAGGAAGTTTAAATTGATAGCGCAGGGAAACAAGTTTCTGCACGAGCTTGAGGATGAAGCGAAAGGGTTGCTCCAAAATCTTGATTTGGCTATCCAAAATGGGCTTCCTTACCTCTGGGATGAAGGTTCAAAAGTTTTGAAGGAAGAAGTCCTTTCGGCATCAATAAAAGCTTTTGTTGAAGATGAAACAGACATCGACAACTGGCAGGAACCTGTAGGAGAAAAGCAGGTCATGGAAATGATCCAGAGGTTAACACAGATTAAAACCTGTTTGCAAGAACTGATTTTAAAACAAAAGATCATTTCTTATGATAAAGTGGAAGAATTGCAGTATGTCTATCAACTTTTCATCGATTCTTCTGATCTAGAAGACGAAGACTGGAATCAAGTGTGCAAAACTTATCAAGAGATAATTGCAGCCATGGACAAAATCAGAAGATCTAAACATCAAGGGCAACAACCAGTAGCCAGAGCTGGGACCAGCTCCCAAAATTGAATTTTTTGTGTTCTTCAGACAAAGGTTAAGTCCCTAAGTGGTAAAAGAAAGGTTCTGATAAGGTAAAGATCACCTATATTCCAAAGTGCATTCTTTTTCTTTTATCTTTGTTTTTCCACTCAAAATTTTACTTTTTGCAACTATGCTGGTGACTCCATTTCCCAATGGATGAAGGCCTGGTCCCTATTTTTGCGAGCAAAAATTCCCCCGAAAGGCACCAAGAATGTTAGTCAAAAAGTGACTAACTACAGAAAAATAGTTGATGCACCTTTTTGCATATTTTCCAAGAAGACCGAAGTGGCCCATATGCTAAAGATCAAAGAAAAAGCAAAACACCGCAAGGAGGAAAAAGTGTCGCGATATCGCGACATGTTGCATTTTCATGGTCCAAAGCAAAGAGAAAGAGCAAGGAGGAAAAAGTGTCGCGATATCGCGACATGTTGCATTTTCATGGTCCAAAGCAAAGAGAAAGAGCAAGGAGGAAAAAGTGTCGCGATATCGCGACATGTTGCATTTTCGGTCCAAAGCAAAGAGAAAGAGCAAGGAGGAAAAAGTGTCGCGATATCGCGACATGTTGCATTTTTGTGGTCCAAGAGAAAAAGAGGAGCAAGGAGGAAAAAGTGTCGTGATATCGTGACATGTTGCATTTTAGTAAAAGAAGAGAAAGAACAAGAAAGAAAAAGTGTCGCGATATCACGACATGTTGCATTTTCGTGGCCAAAAGAGAAGAGAAAGAGCAAGAAGGAAAAAGTGTCGCGATATCGCGACATGTTGCATTTTCATGGCCAAAAGAGAAGAGAAAGAACAAGAAAGAAAAAGTGTCGTGATATCGTGACATGTTGCATTTTCATGGCCAAAAGAGAAGAGAAAGAGAAAGAAGGAAAAAGTGTCGCGATATCGCGACATGTTGCATTTTCGTGGCCAAAAGAGAAGAGAAAGGGCAAGAAGGAAAAAGTGTCGCGATATCGCGACATGTTACATTTTCATGGCTAAGAGCAACAAAAGGGAGCAAGGAGGCAAAAGTGTCACGATATCGCGACATGTTGCATTTTCGTGACTCAAAAAGGGCAAGTAGGCAGAGAAACAAGAGTGTCACGATTTCGCGACATGTCCGATTTTTGCCAAGGAAACAGAGTATATTTTTGGCAACTGGGGACATGCACTGACATCAGGTGCTGATTTCTGAAGAATGGTCTGTTGATTATAACCTAGCAGGTCCGCTGGATGATTGCGAGAATAACAAGGCTCATCTAAAATTAGCCAGAAGGAAATCTATCCAATCTACGGGAAATCCGTTGTATATTATTAGAAACTGCAGACAATTACTTGTAATTGATTGAAGAAATTAAATGTACGTAGTAGAAGATACTCTTTTTAGGGTATAAATAAGAGTGAGTCGACCATGAAAAGGGGTCGGCTCTTGGACGTTTACAGGCTTGATGTACATGTACTGGATTACAAGCAATAAAAGATTTCTTCTTCTGGCTTCCGAAACTTCTGTGTGCAAGTGTATGTATCTGGTGTTTTAACTTTTATTCATTCTAAGTTTCATAATGTATCTGTTCTGAAATCTGGACTGTGCATCTATAAAACTTGTTTCTAGAGTTGAACATTAAAGATATTTACATGTATTTAGACGAACATCTAAAAGTCGCACTCAGGAATTCATGTTTTCTATAAGAAGATATAAAGAAAACTCTGAAAGTAGTACTCTGCATCATCAATGTTTGTTGTTGTCTAATCTGTACCGTGAGAAAAGTTCTAGCTTAGGCTATATTTCCCTTATCTCTTGTTCCCCTTTTCTCTAAAAAACTCAAAGGAACCAGCCTTCTCTGGAGACTAGACAGATGATCTCAAGCAAGATTTGTCTATTCAATGTTGGCAAAGTCTAAGGCACAACACTATTAACCGAAGGCAGATTTTTTTCCAACAGTACCTTAATAAAAACTTACTTTAAATTGAAACGATAAAAAAAAAATCAAAATAAAAGAACTTAAATAACTTTCTACCTTACAAAACTTATAAATACTTTTTATTTCTCCATCTAAAATAATTTAATTGTCATCTTATAACTCCTAAATTGATCAAACTTTATAAAACCCTATAGTTTTGGAAATAAACCTCTATCAATATCTAGCGTGCTCATGTCTACATTTTTCTATGAATTATGATTTGAATGCTTATTCCTTTTCATTCAAAATTTTTGAATGATCTTGAGTAAATTATCTCGTGTATCTTAAAAGTGAATAATTTTAGGTTCTATCATGTAAGAAAGATGTTACGAGCTAGGATGGTTTTCTAGCTTATATCATGTTGTTGTATAACTAAGGTATTATAATGCTTAATTCTTGTGTTTCATTTTGTGCTCAAATATTTCACCAATCACCTACCACTATCATTACATAGCTTCTAATGTACTGATAATTTACACAAAACAAGATGCCTCACTTCCCTATTGTATTTCAGACTAGAATGTTGTTGTCTCTCACTATTACGCATCATCAAACTCCTAAGATTTTTTCTTACATTTATTTCAATGCTTCTTAAGAACATTTTTTAATTAGATTCTTTCAAAACAACTTAGGGTGCTAACCTTTTCCTTTAATATCCAGGTACCTTTTGCTTTGACGTTTAGGTATTGTGATTGCTAACTATACTCATTGTAATGTTGTAAATTGGGAATTGTTGTATTGATAGTTCACTCAACCTCTTGATGTATCTTAGCTTGAGATTATTATCCAATACTTGGATACATATTCTTTATTGTTTCTCTAATATGCTTTACTATAATAAACTTCCAAACGTTGTTACAAACCACTAATAAGATAGCTCTTTCCTATGTTAACTTGCATCACTTCACTTCTTCTAGACCGTTTGATGCTTGATGCTTATAGTCAAATGGCTCTGGATCCTTCATAGCCTTGATTCAAATGGCTCCTTTCATTTCTACATGGTTTAAATATTAAATGTTAAACTTTTTTCCTTTGACTATTCTGCCTTTGGTGCTTGCAAAGGATTACTTATATCACATGAATTCCCTTGATTCTTTCTCTTTTTTAAAAATGGTTGCTTAGGTTCAAAATTGAACTTACGTAAGCTTCTTAGTAAGCTTATTGCATGAATTTACATTTTATTGCACTTGTATTCTTAAAAATTTATTCTTTCTCTTCAAACTAAATCTTTCTTCTTCACCAACTCTCTATATGGCTACTAATGTTAAGCATATTATCTAATGACCTGATTCTATAATATATCTAAAAATTTTATTAGGGCCTCTCATCAAGAACTATATCAATATCAAGGTCTACCTTCAAGACATGAACTTTTCTCTTATCTATTTCAAGTTCTACCTTCAAGACCTTAATCCTCAATAGACTACAACTTAAATTATTATTTGCTTGATGAAATATTTATGCCTTCTTGTAGTTAGAAGATGAAATTTTTTTCTATACATTGTGGGAATATTCTCTATTCTAATGATCAATATCTATTATAGATGTCTTAGGTCACACCTAATAACTTCAATAATTTCAAGGTGATGTATTTTCCTAATGCTTCAATAAACATTTAAAAGATTTGATTGTAACAAAATCCTTCAACTTCCTTATGAGTTGATAGAAAATAGTTTCAAGGATTTTCTATGTCCCTAAAATCCTTCTAATGTCAAGGGTTGGCTATTTTCCTATAATGATCAACTATCTTAAATTTTATTTGCCCCAATAGTTGAGTCCTTGTCTTCACTAGTTATTCTACAATCGTGGAAAGACTTTATAGCTAAGTCTTAGTCTTCACTAGTTTTTCCTACAACTGTGGAAAGACTATAGACTTTTTACTTACTTTGACCTTACAATAGAATCCAATTCTATATCCATTTAAAATAGATAGGCTCTAAATAAATTTTATAAAACTAGACAAAATCAATTTTATATGCAGCTAAATAAATTCAACCTATACGATGAACTACTTATTGTAGCTTTGACACCACTAATGACTTTTGAAGCCTTAATATCAATATGAAACTCACAGTTTAAATTCCATGGATCAAATATAAGATAGAAACAATATAGTAAGATCAAAATAATTATGTAAGTATAATAATATGAGCTAATTAATATGTAAATCAAGGCTTATAATATATCAAATAACATTCACTAATATGCAATAATATGAATGTAAAATAGTCTAAAACATACCTTGTACAAAGCATGTAGCACAAATTACAATATTAATTGCTTAAGTGTATGTAAAATTTATTACTTCTCTTTCTCTTACAAATATAGTGCTTGACTCTCACACTTAATTAGTAGGATATTGGATCTTCCTTGCTATATATGCTATGCCCTCTATGGAGTATTATATAGACTTTTTACAATGACTCATTGGATACTTGACTCTTCCTTTCCATATGCCAAGTCTCATGACTCTTGGTTTCTCTACTTGACACTTGCATACATATGACTTTATCTTGTATGCACACCTAGATATTACTCTTCACTTTGTTAGCTTTTGATACAATATCCAAAGGAGATAATAATCACGAGATGCAGAATAATATTAAAGAAAGTAAATCTGCAAGATGACTGAGATATGCAATAAACATAAATGATATATAAATGAATACAATGTAGCTATGGAGGAAATGAGCACTCCATCAATATAGCTACTGGACTACATTGCATCCATCACCAATGGATGGTGATCCACATAGAACTGAACTACCTACTAAGATCCCTAAGCTACTGTGTCACCGACACTCCCCTTGCTTATCTATACTAACAATGAGGCCTTCCTTATATAGGTAAAATAGGATACTTGGCCAACACTCTATCTAGTTGTACAAGTGACACCTTGCACATTTACAACTTGCACATGGACACTTGTGCATTTATTACATTGCATGAAGTAACTAGATAACTTCCCCCTAAAGTAATCTAATGTCCTAAGTATGTACCTTTGAAGATACATTTACATAACCCAAATGATGGAATATAAACTATTTCTAACACCCCCTGTATTACATTATTTGGGTATTGAAGACTTTTAGTCTTCAATATGGATCTTCATCTTCTTCTTGGGTTTTGGCTTGATTGGTGCAGACTTGATCTGGTTCTTTTCCTACTGCTTCAGTCTTCATGTCATGGCTCCTTGTCTCTTTCCATTCTTTGTTCCTTGATGTCAGGCATCTTTGATGGACCATTGTCTTCATGATAGTGCAAGTCTTAAGTGGATCTATATTGACCCTTCTGCCTTCCTTTGTTCCTTTGTAAGACATGTTTCTATAAGTATCAACCTTGAGTTCAATGTTAGTAAATCCATCTGGAATAAGTTCCTGAAGATAACAATTTATTCTTTGAAGTAATATTCTTTCATAGTCTTTATAATATCTGTATTTGAAGTGACAGGAGAAAGATGAGTGATTTGTTCCATCACAATATTTGCATGGATGAAAACTCCAACAATTGATTTTTTCATGACCATATTGATTGCAATGAGTGCACAATAAGGATGATCTAGCAATTTTGTAGTTTATCTTAGGAATATCATGTTTGTCTATCTCCTTGATAAGACCTTCCAACCATATGTGCACGATTGAAGCTATTCCATATTTTCCTTTTTGTATAAAGACTTGATGATCATTTTTTTCCAGTTTTTGATCATTAGATTCATTAGATGAATCATCATAGTTGTTGATTTCAGAACTTAATTTGCATTGTATTGGTTCTTCATTTTCTTCACCCTTTACATCATTGTAATCCATCAGGTTTTTAATCCATATTGGTATTTTCCTTATTCCATTTAACATTCTAGTAGCCATATGTATAACCTGAATTTTTGAAATAGAGTAGTCTACTTTGTAGCTCTCTATATTAGGATATGCCAACCCTGATTGAAGTATATAAGCTTGATTTGATGAAACCTTTAGATTTGTAGGCTTCCTTATGTCTCCCTAGTAATGAGAGTATGAACACCTAATTTTAGATTTTGAAGAAAGCTTATATCTTCCCAACTTGATTACCTTTGATCAAGTTTTGTAAAATGCCAAATAACTCCTTAATGTTTTTGGAGTATGATATAGTGCTTTTTGTAAAGATAAAGTTCAATTTTATGATTGATTTTGTACAATCAAAAATCAATTTATCTAACACCTTATTTATCCTAATTGAACTAAGCACTTTTCCAAAATTTTAAGAGGTTTTAATGTTGGAATCCTTTTGTCCTTTTTTGAGAAATTTAAAGACAAGTAAAAATATAATTTCCAACTTTAACAATAAATATTTAATAACCTCTTTTATGACCCTTAGGTTTCAATTTCTAATTTCCAAAGACCTAGTTTGATGTTGTAACCCTTATCACTCCAAAGTTTGGAAAATTAGAAAATTAATAATATTTGCAAAATATCAAAGAAATTAATCCAAGTTGAATTCCTTATTTCTCCTAGGTTGAGATGCAAATATTATTTTAATTTGGTAAGTTATCCCCTATAGCTTTGCTTTCACTAAACTAAATTTTATACCTTAGTTTATAACCCTTATATCTCCAAAGTTGAAAGCAATAATAAGATGGGATTTCACCCTTACCTTTTTGATGCTAGACTCCCCACTCTTCGATTCTCCCTTTGACTGAATATAATAGTGATGATATGGTTCCCTTGGGTGCTAGAATCAATGGAGGTAGATGTATTTAATGTTGGAATGTATACGCTATTGAATATGGAAGATTTGACCTTCGAAAAACCTGGAGTCTTAAATGCTCCTTCTTCCTTCCTTCCACACTGTGCTGATTGGATTTGACTATATTTTTACTCACTCTCTACCTCTTGTAATATTCAAACTTTGGGCACTTTTATTGGAGGAGCAAACTCAGCTTGGTGACACGTGTCACATCCATTACGTATGGGCACCCTTCTACGTAACTCCTTGCTATTGGTCACTTTGTAACGCTTGCTCCTTTGTGTGGGACTTGTGGATAACAAGTGTCACCACTCTACTCATCTATTGAGAGTCGTAGCTTCTAGTAGCACTTGAGATTTGAAGCTTCTAGTAATGCTTGAGAGTCAAAGCTTCTAGTAACATGTTGAGAGTCGAATATTCTTAGTAACGCTTGAGAATTAGAATGAAGTTCGAATGCTTGGGCATTTGAGAGGCAACGTTCTTGTAACGCTTGCTCTTGGAAGATAGATGCCAAGTGGCATTCACTCTCTCTGCATGTAGACCGTAACGCCTTCCAAGGAGATTATAACTCCTTAGGTCTTTTAGTTTGCCATTCCTTTTGCTTTGCTATGTTTCTTGAGTAGCAAGCAACCTTGTTTTCTGTAGGTGGATTGATGAGGCACTATGGAGCTTGAGTAGCAAATTTGATGCTTTATTTGGTGGATGATATTCACCAAGATAGTTGCTCCTTTTCCTTTAATGCTTCCAACGTATTGAAACCTGTACGTCTTTGTAGAGTAGATGTTGTTCATTTCTCCTTGGTAGAGATAGATGCCTTTTAGATGTTGTCCATATTGTTGTTCGCCTTACGTTGGTAGGAGTAGATACCCCTTTTTTTCTCTATAGTGTAGATGTTGTTCATCCCACTTTGCTATTCATCTCATGTTGCTATCCATCTCACATTGTTGTCTATCTCACATTATTTTTTGTAATTCATTTTTTTATGTGAATGTGCACTCCTTTACGTAGCTTTGATGATGGCCTCTTGTGGGCTTTGTTTTGCAGGTTCATCCATCCAAGATGCGCCCTTCGAGTGGCTGCTATTGCTTGGGAAGAAGAGTGCTTACGTTGGCTGCTTTTCTTGTTGATATTGTGCCTTTTGAAGACACATCCAAATCTGCTCTTGGATTGTAAAAAACCAGATTTAAAATGGTGCAATAAAATGTACTATAGATTGTACATTAGCCTCCTTCTTTTGCACTCTTATTTTAGATATAAATTTCTGGTTTCATGGCAGATTTCTCTTCCTACAATACAAGGGTTTTGAGGTTGTCTTTTATGAGTAGACACCTTCCCTTTTTTCTTGGACACTTTTATATTAAATCCAAGCTTTAGACAATAGTAGATAGAAGCTTTTAATTTATGCAATTTTTTGCATTTTCTTTTCGTGCATTCACTCTTGTAATGCTTTGGATCTGAGACTCACCAAGTCTCAATGAAGCTTCTATTTCTGTTTTAGGTTCTTCTCCAAGTTTTGGAGGATTCTAACCTTTTTTGGGTGGCTTCTTTTGGCCACTACAAGTTGTAGATTTTAGTGCTTCAATAGTGTCTTTAGACACTTGATACAAATCAGATTTTGTGCCCTTCAAGAACACAAAAGCTAATTTTCTTTTGAGAGTAGTATACTAGTGCATAATAAATCTAATAGACCCTATTTTTAAATGCACTAATAATTTCACCTTATCACTCCAATTTAACTCTCAAGATAATGCACTTTAATTAATCTACTACAACTATTCAAGAATAACCTAAAATGAATCTTTAGAAGTTATTCTACAAATTCACTACAACTAATATTGTAGGACTTAGTCTTCTTTTCTATTTTCTAAGTAGATGATAGGTAGTTGATAGATATAATTCTAAAATCTAATCAACTCCTAATTAATGTGCAAATGAACCTTAAAATGAACCTCTTTCTATTTGCACTTTTGAATACTGTAATCTACTTTTCTTTATGCAACTTTAATCCAGATAAGGTGCTCAAATGAATCTTAATTAATGACTTAGTTAGCACCAGTAGTTGCATACCTTTTTTAATCTTCTATAGCTCCTTCTTCCACTTTTGTAGAGGATGTAGATCTTGGTGCCTAAGATCACCAAGTTGCTACTTCGAGTAGGGTTTTGCAACTCTTTGTAGACTATTCTTGAACAACCCCTTCTTCACCAAATGATGGTCTCAAACTTTCTTTTATGAGCCTAGGATTTGGTGGCTTGTTCTCCTCTTGTAATATTCTCCTTCCATTGTAGATTTGGAGAAGTCTCTATCTCTGAAGTGGTGCCTTCTTGTTATGAGAGGTAATCTTCAAATATCCTAGATTTGATGAGCTTCTTCTATCTTCAAGTCTTCTTGTCAAATTCTGACTTCAAGCAGGATCTTCCTCTCAAGATTCTGAATATCTTGAGGTCTTTCACTGGATCCTTCTTCTACAATTTGGCACTCCTTGCCAAATTCTCCTTCTCTTGGGCTTGTTGTCGGATGGTGATAATTGTCCCAAGTTCTTCACTATCAAGGGCTTCTCCTTGGTAGTGGATTTCTCTAGTGAGATCTCCTTTGATGATTTCTTTAGTAAGGCTTTCCTAGCCTTTTTATGGATGCTCGATGAGACCTTTCTAAGGTCTTTGATCTTGCAACTTCTGATGGTCTTCACTTGAGACCTCTTCAACCTTCTACTCTTGGAAGTGTTGGTGATGTGATCTACTCCTAGATATTTGATTCTACTACTTCTATATTTGAGTAAGACTCTCCTAGTCCTTCTTCCAAGTCTGGAAGTCCTTCAATGAGATCTTCTCTTGATCTCCTTTGCTTTAGGTGTTGAATTGATTTTGAAGAAGATACCCTTCCTAACTATTTTGTAGGAAGTTTCCCAACTCACTAAATCTTCTTTCCCTGTAACAAATATGTTAATACTAAAATCTTAATCTACTTCTAAATTAGATATTCCTTTTGAATTCCTTTTCAGGATCAAGGCTTCTATGGCCTTTTTAGTATTAAGGCTCTTGTGGCCTTTTTCAATATCAAGGCTTCTATGGCCTTTTCAATATCAAGGCTTCTATGGCCTTTTCAATATCAAGACTTTTATGGCTTCTACTTCAAGGCTTCTATGGCCTTTTTGTATCAAGCATTCTATGGCCTGTTCTTCAAGGCTACTATGGCCTTTTTGTATCAGGCTTCTATGGCCTGTTCTTCAAGGCTACTATGGCCTTTTTGTATCAGGCTTCTATGGCCTATTATTCAAGGCTACTATGGCCTTTTCAATCTATAATGGAGATCTTCAGTCTCCTAGCTTCACCACACCTTTTCTTCAGAAGTCTTCTTCCGTAGTGTTCTTCTCCTGCACAAGAAACTAATCTCTACACTATGAGGGCACACCGACCTTCGGGCAATGAAGTTGGAGTCTCCTAGATTTCTATCATAGGAGGAGTACCAATCCTCTGAGAATTAGTTATCTACAACAAAAGAAACTTTAGGAAATAGTTAGCAAATTTGAGATATTTTATGTTGTCATTGATATCACATGGATCATTGATATCACATGGATCACATTGAGTTTTAGTGGCCAAAGCATTTCATAAATAAGCATTTATGATATTTTGGAAAGCATGGATATATATAGGGCTTTTGTGAAAACCAAAGCAGGTAAAATAAAAGGCTTTATTTAAAACCATGGTTGGCATATTTGAAATGAGTTTTTCTTAAAACCCAGGTTGGATTTTTGTTTCGTCGACAAAGGTGCCCTAGTGATGGAGATATTTAATTTTAAATATTTTGTTTAAATTTTAATTATTTAAAATTTAAATTTTAATTTTAAAATTAAAATTAAATTCATCATCGACATCATAAAAACCATGAACCATCAAAAGGAAATTAATAATTAAAGGTGACGATGTATGTGAAATTAAAGGAAGGTTGCATATATATATATATATATGCAAAGGCTTTAGATTCAAAAGTCTAAGCATCGAACGAAGAGAACAAAAAGTGGAAGCCCCAAAATCCTTCGATGTGACAGCGTGGTCTAACGATGAGCTTGGGAAGCATGGAGTTTTTGGTTGTGACAGGGCATGCGTTCGATTCCCACTGGGTTCAATTTTTATAGAGTGTGGAAGAAGAGAATTTGGTGCACATTTTTGGCATGAGCAAGGGCAGTGAAATATAGGGAGCATTTTTGCTCTCTATCCTATGTGAGCAGATAGCTCAAGTGGTCTTTGGCACCGTAGTTGTGGTGTTGAGTGGGCAGTGACGAGGGTTCGATTCCCTCTAAGAGGTAAGTAAACGTTTTATTGAATATTTTTATTATTGCCTAATGTTGGAGGAATAAGGTGGTGCTAAGGGAATAATGTTTGATTAAATTTTTATTTACTTGGAAGGCAAAATATAAGGGTTGAAATTCACTTCTATAAAAATGAGAAATTTTTGGTGTTTTCTTCTTGTAGAAGTATACCATATTATATATCATTGGAAAGCTTATTTCGAGGGCTATTTGATTAACTTGATTAGATGGAGAAATAAGGTGTATGTAAAGAGATATTTCTATTTTTGTAAATGGTTTCAAAGTGAAGGTTTTTTTGTTCTTTTTCAAAGTGTGTTGAGTGTGGTAGATTTCCAAAGGGGTTTCTTAATATTCATAAAAGGTATGGGAACACTCTCCTATTCATTGATTATGGTGGTTTTTTTTTTAAATATCATTGGAGAAAAATATTGATTGTGGTTTCCTTTCGAAAGTGGTTGGTTGAATGCTTCAAGGTTTTCTAGTTTGAGAGTTGTGGTTAAACCTTGTTTTATAAGCATAATTGTTGAAGCCCATTGGTTATGCAAATAACTTGAAAAGAACATGATTATCATTGTTATGTGAAGAATGTTTTATTAGCATTGTTGTTGAAGCCCATTGGTTATGCAAATAACTTGAACTTGAGAATAACATGAGTATCAATGTTATGTGAAATTTTGGTTGAGCATTGTTGGAAACATTTGAGTTTGTTGATACATACATGGAATAGGGTCTTGTGAGAAAGAGTTGTCCTTGAGATGAATGGTTGAATTGAGTTGATTGTGCCTAGTCAAGTGATTGTGATAATTCCATAAAAGAAACTATTCTATATTCTAATTTGATTTGAGTTGAAGTTGAGAAATACAATGAGATTAGAACATATTGAGTCTCTAAAAACTCTCCTTATGCTTCTATGAGATTGCTTTGAGTTGAGAAAGATATTGGATTTGAGTATAGAACATATTGAGTCTATAACAATTATCTTTATGCTTCTATGAGATTTATTTGAGTTGAGATCATTGTGGATCATAGTTGTCATCCTTTGAAGAGTGTATTATCATTCATTATTGAGTTCATATTTGAGCCTTTCCTTCATAATATTTATGGATAATATTTGAGTACTACTTGAGTATGATTGATTGAGCCTTTGAGAAGGCTTTTGGGATAAATTTGGACAAGTTCTCTGTGATCTTGTTGAGCATATTTGGACGAGTTATGTGTGAACTTGTTGAGAAGATTTGGACAATTTCTATGTGATCTTGTTGAGTAGATTTGGATGAGTTTTGTGTGAACTTGTTGAGTAGATTTGGACAAGTTCTATGTGAGATTTTTGAGAAGATTTGGATAAGTTCTGTGTGAGCTTTTCGAGCAAATTTGGACAAGTTCTATGTGAGCTTGTTGAGCATATTTGGACAAGTTCTATGTGAGCTTGTTGAGCAGATTTGGACAAGTTCTATGTGAGCTTGTTAAGCAGATCAATGGAGTGCCTAGCTGAGTAGATCAATGGATTGCCTACCTAAATAGATCAGTGTGTTTCCTAGTTGAGAAAATTAGTGGATTACCTACCTAAGCAGATCAGTGTGTTGCCTAGCTGAGAAGATTAGTGGATTGCCTACCTGAACAAATTAATGTGTTGCCTAGCTAAGTAGATCAGTGGATTGCCTACCTAAGTAGATCAGTGTGTTGCCTAGCTGAGAATATTAGTGTATTGCCTATCTGAGTAGATCAGTGTGTTGGCTAGCTAAGAATATCATTGGATTGCCTACCTAAGTAGATCAGTGTGTTGCCTAGCTGAGTAGATCAGTAGATTGCCTACCTAAGCAAATCAGTGTATTACCTAGCTTTGAGCAGATCAAAGTAATCATTGTATTGGATAAGGATCCTTATTTTTGTGTGAAATATTATAAGGATATTATCTTGTGGAGTACCCCACATTGGAGAAACCATGTTAAATCTTGTGTCTCAATTGTGTATGGTGACTTGTGCTCTTGCTTACTGTTGCTATCTAAGTTATTAATGCACACTACTATATTTAATTATTGTAATTAAGGAAATTAATTGATATTGGTTTGGAAAGAAAGTAAAAAGTGGGCGCTATATAGTTCACACCCCCTCTCAGTATAAGCTTGTGTTCTTTAGAAACAATTAGCAAATTCTAAATATCTTGGGTCTTCACTAGATGCTTTATCAATCTAGTGGATTGAGTGTTGAGTCTTGGTCTTCACGATTTTTTCTATAACTCTATGGAAAGACTCAAGTTAAATGTAATCTCAGTATTTTCGAAGACTGAGATATCCTTCAATACTCACTTGTGACTCTCCCTAATTCTATCACCTAAATTCTTTTGATAACTTTTGACATTGACTGGTCCAATTGTAAGTCAGGTTGAAAAAACACTCAGGGTCAATAATGATGGTGATTTTCCGATAGAACTACACAGATCTACCATAGCTCTAGTACTGCTATTAATTTTGATACAATATCCAAATGAGATAATAATCATGATATGTAGAAGTATATTAAAAAAACTAAATCTACAATATGACTAAGATATGCAATAAACATAAATGATATATAAATAAATACAATGTAGCTATGGAGGAAATGAGCACTCCATAAATATAGCTACTAGACTACATTACATCCATCACCAATGGATGGTGATCCACACAAAACTGAACTAACTACTAAGATCCCTAAGCTACTATGTCACTGAAAATCCCCTTGCTTATCTATACTAACAATGAGGCCTTCCTTATATAGGAAAAATAGGATACTTTGCCAACACTCTATCTAGTTGTACAAGTGAAACCATGCTCATTTACAACTTGCACATGGACACTTGTACATTTATTACATTACATAAAGTAACTATATAACTTCTTGGTGGAGATCATGTTACACAAGCAACACCAAACAAATGATACATAGGTATTTTTCCTTTGAACAAGTCAGAGAATCAAACCTTTCATTACTTTCATGCCAAAAATAAAGATACCAGAGAAAGACCCCTTTATAATTTCAAAAATTCCTTCAAATACCCTGTTTTCCCTTTTTCCTGCCTAAAACCATTAAAATTCAAATTTGAATTTTGGGGGCAACTTTTCGAGGTCATAACTTCGCACTCGTTGAACTAATTGACTATTACAACATGTTTTTTAAAATGGCATGAAACGAGCTATGTGGGGCGACCTCTAAGACCTTCAAAAATCTCCTACAAGTTAAACTAGTTTTACTAGTTTTACAAAATTAAACAATTACAATTTTTTTTGGGTGATGCAAGATCACTCATACACCACTCTATGCTCCTGTATCAGACACCTAGGGTAATTTTGAGAAGTGACCTTCACTTATCTATAATTGGAAGAAAACCAAGGCGTTCAACCAAGATGAATCTTCAACAGGTCTACCTTTCCACTTAACCAGATATTTTGCATACTGCCTGTTTCTAGTACTTTTACCGATGAGTGTATCTAGGATCTCTTCTATCTCTTCCATATCTAGAATAGATGCTAGAATATTCCATAATTTTGCTACTGGTCCCTCACCATTGTCTCCTTCATGGTATTCTACCAAATCTAAAATGTTAAAAATAGGTGATATGTTAAGCCCACTTGGCAATTCCACTTCATATGCATTTCTTGAATCCCATTTTTCTATGATTTTGCATGGTCCAAACTTCTTCATTTTTAGCTTGTTATAGGTTTTAGTAGGAAATCTTTCTTTTCTCATATGGACTATAACTTCATCTCCCACTTCAAATTCCTTAAACCATCGCTTCTTTAGAGCCTAAACTATAGCATAAAACTCTTGATCATAAACTGAATACTTCTTCCTAACATCATTGAGTTTCTCACTAAAATAAGCAACAGGTTTACCTTATTGACTCAATACAGCTCCTATGGCACTACCACTAGCATCACAATCTACCTAAAATACTTTATTAAAATCTGGAAGTGCCAAAATAGGTTGCTCTATGACCTTCTTCAAAATATCAAAGCTCTTAGCTACTCCTAAGGTCCACTTAAATTATTTCTTATCCCCTCTCATTGTTTTTGTAAGGGGTGCACAAATATTGCTAAAATTTCTAATGAATTTTTTGTAAAAACTTGCTAGACCATGAAATGATCTTACCTCAGTTATGCTTCTTGGAGTAGGCCATTCAATGATATCCCTCACCTTTTTTGGGTCTATTTTTAGACCTTCGGTTGAGATGACAAATCCTAGATACACTAACTCCTTCTTCACAAAACTACACTTCTTAAAATTAATCAACAACTGCTCCTCCCTCAGCTTCTCAAAAACCCTTCTGATATGCATCAGGTGCTCTTCTAGGGTCCTACTAAATATTAAAATATCATCCAAATAGACAATGACAAATTTTCCTAAAAACTCCTTCAATACCTCATTCATCAGCCGTATGAATGTGCTTGGCGCATTGGTTAGACCAAATGGCATGACCAACCACTCATACAAACCCTCTCTGGTCTTGAAGGCTGCCTTCCACTCATCTCCTTCTCTGACACAAATCTAATGGTACCCACTCTTCAGGTCAATCTTTGTGAAGTACTTGGCTCCACTCAAAAAATCCATAATGTCATCCATCCTTGGCAATGGA
Source organism: Wollemia nobilis (assembly GCA_028583015.1). NCBI lineage: Eukaryota > Viridiplantae > Streptophyta > Pinopsida > Araucariales > Araucariaceae > Wollemia > Wollemia nobilis. Next base: position 1,384,847 of record JAQPPZ010016363.1, on the reverse strand, counting down.
AATCTATACTTTATGGTGATCTTGTTAATAACTCAAGATTTTGTACACATTCTTTACTATCCATATTTATTTGGTGCTAGTATTGCAGGTACTGCACATGGACTCAAGCTCTCCCGAATCAGTCCCTTTTTCCACAACTCTTGTACTTGCCTGTTTAGCTCCTCAATTTCTACAGGAGTCATTCTATGGGCTGCCTTATTGGGTAAACTAGATCCTGGTACCAAATCTATATGGTGACTGATCTTCCTCACTGGTGGTAAACCCTCAAGCACATTATTTAATATAATATCTAGAAATTCTTCTAATAGACCTAATACTTCTATTGGGTTATCTTTGCATTCTTCTTCCCTAACTCTAGGAATAATGCATAGCACATATGCTCATGCTTCAAACCATCCAAAAACCTTCTCCATTCAATTAAACAAATTTTGGCACTGCTACATACCTTTTCATCCACCTCCTTTAGGGTCTTCATCTTATGGTGCACTTCATTCTTTGTCAAGGAGTAAGTGTTGGCACGACCATCATGCACTACACACCGATCAAACTGCCATGGCCTTCTCAACAAAAAATGACAAGCATCCATAGGTAGGATGTCACACAGGACCTCATCATGATAATTTCCAATATTAAATTTTACCAAGCATTGCTCGCTAACCAAAGCCCTATGGTCCTTCTATAACCATGCAATACGATATGGATGCAGGTGTCTCGTCCTCTCTAATTGCAATTTGGTAACCATTCCTTCTGAAACTAGGTTATCTATGCTACCATTATCTATGATAATATTACAAATATTACCTACACATTTACACCTTGTGCGAAATAAGATCTTCCACTGATTTGGGTCTCTCTCCTCATTCAGTAAGGCTCTCCTTGTGATTAACACTTATCCTCTTTCTTCTTCTTCAGAGTGCTCAAATTTAGCACCTTCATCAATGACTGCATCTTGGGCATTACCTTTAGGCCCCCTATTTTTCCTCTCTTGGTGTTGTGGACACTCACATGCTCGATGTCCTTCTTCGCCATAGTGGAAATAGGTTCCACAAAATCCTCCTCTTCCAAACCCTCATCTAGACCTTCTTCTTCCTCTCTAGTAATCATTATTCTGATCACGAGGGTGGTAAGAATTATCTCCCTTTTGGTCCTGACTACTACTTGCTTCTCCATTATTCTTATAATCTTCATTTCATCCTTCATTTATTCTTCCACCAGTTCTTCCACCATGACATATTCCTCTTTGCTTGCTCTCAAACCTTCTGTTCAACTTCTCTTCAACCCCTAGGGCAAATTGGTAAGCATCTTCTATGGTGGTCATCCTGACCAAATTTAATTCGTCTTGAATACTTGCTCGTAACCCATTAATATAATGGGATACCTTCTCCTTGTTGGCCTCTGAATAGCATGTTCTGATTAAAATTTTATAAACTCCTCTGTGTATTCTTTGATAGACTTACTTGATTGCCTCAAACCTTGCATTTTCTTTAGAAGATCCAACTCGTAGTCACCTGGAATGAACTGCATCTTCAACTTCTCCAACATCTACTCCCATTTTGTTATCCTTTATTTTCCTCTTTTATTTATGTCTAGCTGCACTCACTTCCACCATGTTGGCATGACCCTTCAGCTTGGTCTTAACAAACTTGACCCTATCATGATCTTCAACCTCCTCATACTAAAGTATTCTTCCAAATCATTGATCTAGTCAATCAACTCCTCTAGATCAAGATTTCCAGAATACGTAGAAACCTCCATCTTCAGTCTCTTTCAAATCTGAGATATGGCTCTGTATAACTTAGCTTGTGTAGGATCTACTACCTCTTATTCTTCCTCAAATTGGTCCTCTTCTTCTTCAACTTCATCTTCACTACCATCTTCTCTCCTTGGCTCAAACCCTCTATGCAACTCCTCTTGTAGAGCCTGAACTTGCCTCTACAAAGCTCTAAAATCTTCCTCTAGCACCATATTTCTCCCACCACCATGATTTCTTTGTGGAAGCATTATGCTCACTTCTCTCACAAACCTTAACCTAGTGCAAACTGCCTCACGTCTAGCGATCTGTTTACACAGGTAGGAACTCCCGCTCTAATACCACTTGGTGGAGATCATGTTACACAAGCAACACCAAACAAATGATACACATGTATTTTCCCTTTGAACAAGTCATAGAATCAAACCTTTCATTACTTTCATGCCAAAAATAAGGATACCATAGAAAGATCCCATTACAATTTCAAAAAATCCCTCAAATACCTTGTTTTCCCTTTTTCCCTCCTAAAACCATTAAAATTCAAATTTGAATTTTGGAGGCAACTTGTTGAGGTCATAAATTCGCACTCATTGACCCAATTGACTATTACAACATGTTTTCAAAAACAACATGAAACGAGCTAAGCAGGGCGACCTCTAAGACCTTCAAAAATCTCCTACAAGCTAAACTAGTTTTACAAAATTAAACAATTACAATTTTTTTTCAGGTGATGCAAGATCACTCTAACACCACTGGATGCTCCTGCATCACTTCCCCCTAAAGTAATCTAATGTCCTAAGTATATATCTTTGAAGATACATTTACATAATCCAAATTATGGAATATAATCTATTTCTAATAAACTTTACACACTTTAATCTAAGGACACTTGTGCACACTCATATATAAAACACTTGTGCACATATACTCACATTACACTTGCATATTTATTCACTTGACACTTGTTTATTTACTATATATTACAACTTTACATAAGACTTGTGCATTTTCTACACATTCACATTTACTTAAAAAGGAAATATAACTCACACTCTAAACTATGACTCAACCCTAATCTATTATTTATAAATGTACCATGGAGGTACATGATCATGTACCAAATAATGTAATATACTCCAACAAGTTGTGAAAAGCTAAAAATTTCACTATAAACCATATTTTAATTTTATAAATGAACTTTAACATTTTAGTCCAATGAATTTAGGACAAGTGATAGAAAACAAGTTTCAAATCTTCAATCCCATAGATAAACTTGAGAATTTAGCCCATAGGGTTGAAATCTAGTTGATAAAAATGTTTGAATTACAAAGAATATATTAAGATTCAATTCTTATGAGTGTCATGGAAATAAAGTTTGTTAATACTACAGTCATATAATTAGCTAAAATACAGTGATAAAAAAATCATGATGGAATATGAAGGGGTCTCATTTCAATTCCATATAATAATTTTTTTTAAATGCATAGGGAAATCAGTAACACCATTGAGTGTTGTCACTATAAACCCTAGTTTGCCAAGTTAGATGAAGTTAATGGGACCCTGACACTTGGAAGCATCGAACTAGGACAACCAATCCTCAAACTCTCGACTACCATAATACATCCTATCCATATCTATGTACATCATATTTTGAACCTTGGACCTTTCAAATAGAGGCTAAAGCTCTAACTAGTGTGTTGTACTTGTCTGAAAATCAACTAAAAGTATTATATTATCAAATTTATAGCTTTATATTAATAATTAGCTACCCATTTGGGCTTGTTTTATTTAAATTAAACTTATATAGATGAATAAGTATGCAGGTACATGGGATGTCTATATGTAGTAACTATAAGAGCACCTAGTATGTAAGGTGTGATATTTCACAAGATAGATGTGGTAAGATGCATATTAAATTAAATGGGTCCATTCCCCATGGTGGATGTGTATAAGAAGTATTAAAAAAATGCATATTAAATGTCTTTATTTTTTTTATGTATTTGATAAGTCATTATATGTATTTTTTTAATCAATTATATAGGATTGAAATGGGTTCCACTTGTATTACATCATGACTACATGGTGATATTATAACAATCTTTACAATTATAAAAATATTACTTAGCAAGATTTAAACTTTAGTTTCTTCTTTAAAAAATGAAAAATTTAACTAGTTGAGTTGATGTCATTGGATATAATTAGATGCATATTTAAGATGTAGTATATATCTAAAAACATGATATAAATATAAACCCAATATCATTATATATACTTATATATCTAAACATCACTTATTTTAAATAAGTATATTTAAAACTTATAAATAAAATAAAAAAATAAAAGATATAAATAGTTTGTAAAGTTTAGTTGATTGATCTATTTAAAGCAAAATGACATAGATCAAAAAGTATGCAGGTACATAGGGTGTGTATATATAGTATGTAATATGTGAGAGTTTTGTTTTTAGAAAAATGGATAACACCATTAGATGTTGCTTTTATAAACCTTATTTTGTTAAGTAAAGCGAAGTTAATGAGACCTTGACCCTTCAAGGCATTGAATTGAGGCAACCAACAACAAAACACTAGGCCACTACCATCTAGTATGTCCCTTCATAAGTATGTTGTGGTTTAAATATTAAACCTCCTCAAAAAGAAGCAAAAACCTTACACCATCTTACAGACAAAAAAATATTATGGTAAAGCATGGATTTTTTTGAAAGGTCATGGTTCCGTCGTACTAAATGGGTTTTAAAATTTGAAGCTCATCAAAGAGAGGCAAAAGCCCTTACCACTGTACTAATCTTACAACGCTTAATTACATCCATTGTTAAAATGTAATATGTTTATCTAAAAATAAGGTGTACATAAGAACCCAATATCATTAATTATATATATATATATATATATATATATATATATATATATATATATAACTACTTTTTAAACGATTATTACTAAAATTTATAAATAAATTTTTAAAAGTATTAAATAATTTTTAATATTTGTGAAACCATAAGTGATGTAAAACAACCCTCGTAAAGTATGTTTTTACCACTATAATTATCCAACCATATTTAAATTAAAAAAATATACTCATAAAATATTGGAACCTTAAACCTTTATTTAAAATTTTAAATTCTTTACTACTAGACTACTCAAATGTTATTTTTGTAATATAAAAATAAAATTAAGCTAAACTATAACTTGCATGCCCACAAGGGTTCCAAAGGAATATCTAACATTCTTTTGTTGTGCATTTTTAGTCTCACAAATGTTACTTTTATAAGTTTTTCATTCTTATGTTTTTAATAGATTTATGAACCATTTATATTCATACAAAGATTGCATTATTAAAGAATAACGTAGAGGAGAAATCTAGGGTTTCAACTACCACAAGTGATGGATATTGGGCTAGGGTTTTTGAGTATCATTATGGCCCTCAACTCTAGAGGACCAATGCACAACATTAGTGCTGTAGAAGGGAGTGCATGTGATAATGTCTCCTCTCAATCGATTGTGCAGGTTTATGCTAAGAATGGTTCACAAGGTAACTCTTATTTTGTTGATGTAATTATTTCATTTTTTGAAGTTGATTATTCATGTTAAAGTTTAGAATCACCAACCCTTGTTGGGTATTTCGTTGGTCGCATCCCTAATGAATCTTCCCTTAGGTCTTGGGTTAATGCAACTTGGAATCCTCATGGATTCAAGCTAACGATGATTCAAAATATTACAAAGGGTTTTTCTTGTTTTACTTTACAGAAACAACCAATGTTAAGGTGATTTATGAACATGGTCCCTATTACATGAGAAGTTCTCTTTCTTTTTTTGTCTCTTTGGACCCATGATTTGTTTATTTCTGAGGAAATATATGCCAAATTTCCTATGTGGGTGGAATTCCCAGGACTCCCTCTACCTTTGTAGCTCTTTCTCAACTGCATAGCAACCCATTTAGGATGTGTCATTTTTGTGGAGATGGAAAAAAAATTATGCACGCCCTAAAAAAACATGTTTGCATTGAGATTTATGTTTCTCAAGATCTCAAGGAGTCTATTGAAATACAATTTGGTGACACTGTATTATCTCAATGGGTCCTCTATATTAATTTATCCAACATTTGTTTTCAGTGCTAATCCTTAGCACACAATATCAAATACTAATCCCTTGATGTTGCATGGCCGAAGTGTAGTTTTTATGGGTGGCAGGCTACTCATAATCGTTGTCTCACTTGGGATAATTTTCAAAAGCGTGGGTTTGCTAGCCCCTCTTTATGCTATAACTGTGGGAAGTCTGAAGAATCTGTTGGGCATTTACTTCTCCAATGTGACTTTGCTCGACAAGTCTGGCATTATTGGTGGGGAGTATGGAATCACCCTTGTTCGCATGCTTCATCAATAGTTGATTTTTGGAGGAGTATGGGGGCGGCCTCCTGCAGCGGCTTTCTTTTTACAAGTTGGATGGAGTATTGGTCCTTCATGCATTTTTTGGCAGATTTGGCTTGAACGGAACCGTCAAATTTTCCAAGGTAAGGAGTTAACTACTTCCCAGTGCAGCGGAGGATTTTGCGAATGATCCAGAAGCGTGTGCTCGCAAAATGTCAGATTATTTCTCCCATGGACCATGCAAAACGTCAGATCATGGAAATATTAGGCTTGATGGTTAATGGTCCTGGTCCTAATGTCTCTTGCAGACGGATGGGTCAGAATAATCAGGTGCGGAGGGCTGGCAAATGGAATCCGCCTCCTCCGGGGAGTGCTGAAAATTAATACGGATGGATCTTCCTGGGGTAATCCGGGTAATGCTGGTATTGGGGGTGTGGGGCGGGATAGTAGTGGTACTATCCAATTTTTTTTCTCTTGCTTTAAGGGACATCATTCTAATAACTCCATGGAAGCACTCGTAATTTTATATGCTTTGGAGCAAGGGTATGCTTTGGGTTGGCGTCGGATTGTTTGTGAATCTGATTCTCAGATTGTTATAAATTTGTTAAATTTTGGAGATAGTCTTCATGGTTGTTGGCGGTTGAGTTGGGTTGCTCGGCAAATTCTTAATATCTCTGCTCACTTGGACTTCATTTCTTTTGTGCATATTCCTCGGGAGTGGAATAGGGTAGCGGATTTGTTAGCTAAATGGGCTTCTAAGTTTCAAGATGGTTGGGATGTTCAAAATTGGTCTCAACTTTCTTCTGATTGCTCTCAATATCTCTCTTCTTTATTGAGAGCTGATATGTCTGAATAGCTTTTGCTTTTTCTTTGTATCATGAATGTTTTGCTGAGTTAATAAATTTTTACCCTCTTTTACAAAAAAAAAAAAAAAACAAGGAAAAGCAAAGCCCCACCACACGAGTGCACCCACTCCTTAACCTTATGAAGATGGTTGGATGACTATGGGAGGGCATAAAAATACATTTTTTTCTACTTCTAAAGGTGCATAATCCAAGTTGACACATGTCTCAAAATTGGTAAAAAAATATATGAAAAGAAAAAAGTTGATCCTAAGTTAAAACTACCAACAATGATACTCCTCAGTCTCAACGGAGGGTTGTTGATACTCTTCAGTATCAACATAGGGTTGTTGTAGCAGTGCTTGTTTTAGAGTCCTGCAGTAAATTTTCCTCAGTTAACGTCAAGCCTTCCTGAAGCCTGAGAAGGGGATCTACAAAATACTACAATCTGAGAAGGGGATCTGCAAAAGAAGATGTTGATCTAGAGAAGCGATTTTATATGTCCAATGTTCAATTGGAAAACAACTACAATGTCTTGGATTATATTAACAGTGGTTAGGATATGTCATTGGATGCAGAGCCATCATCGATGGAATTGATAGTTCTTCTAGAGGAAGCAAAATCTAAAGTTTCCTCCCCTTCTATGAGGTTTCGACGTTCTCGTAGTCCTTGAAAAGGGAAATAAGGGAAAGAAGCTCAAGATACTTTACCTGGAAAATTGTTTCAACCTTCTGTCCAAAAGTTTTAATAATTTTATGTTGGACAGATGTAAGGCTACTTGATTCCTAGAGTTAAAGTTCTACATTTTAAGGTTTCTAGTTTATTTTGCTTCGGGATCAAAATTTTTAATAATTTTGTGTTGGGTAGATGTAAGGCTACCTGATGCCTAGAGTTACAGTTCTATAGTTTAGGGTTTCTAGTTTGTTTTGCTTCTGGCCCAAAAGTTCCAATAATTCTGTGTTGGGCAGATGTAAGGCTACTTGATGCTTAGACTTATAGAATTACAGTTCTACAGTTTAGGGATTTAATTTATTTTGCTATGCCTAATTATGTTGTGTATTCACATTTTTAGAAGATGGTTTCGTGATGTTGAATAATTGTAATTTTTTTGCTTAAGTTCCTATTTTATTGACGAAGATGTTTTTTTGGCTGATGGCGTTAGCCACATATCATATTTTTCAAATGTATTTTGTAGATAAATAAAAAAATGTTTCATAGTTTGTTCATTTTGAATGATATGGATCAGAACAAGCAATAATGTGAATGGCTCGTGGGGCACCTTTTCTGCCGCTTAGCAAAAAACCAAATGATTTGGATATTTCCGAAAATGCTAAAAGCAAGGGATGATTCTACCTATATCCCTCTCCTTGATTAGTCTGACGAATGGTTGCAATTCTTTTCAGTGTGGTGATTAATCTGATCAGAACATTATAAACCTTCAGTTTGTAAGTTCGTCTATTATAATAAATTATGTTTTTAATTAAAAATTAAATATATATATAATTTAATTTTTTGCATAGTGTGAAAAGTTTCTAAGGGATTGAGTAGTCCATTATCCCTCTTAAAGTTAGAAGTTACATTTATCAATAGAAAATTTAATACAACCATCTTCTTACACACTCGCCCACGTCGCGGTTTGAAAAAAGAGTCAAAACTTGAATTGCTGCATTGTTCCCTGAAAATTCTTATCATATATATAAAATTTTTATATATAATTTAATTGTAAAAAGTGGTTAAACATATGGAACTATAATGCCCCACAATGAGAGATAAAAAAAACATGTTTTAAAATAATAATTATATCAAACTATTTTTTAATTATATTTTATTATTCAAGTTATTAATATGTGATCAAAAAAATTAATATAATAATTATATCATATGTCTATATTTTTATCAATGCATCAATCTACTATGATGTCTTAGGAAGGACCAACGTTTACATTCATTGAAACTATGAATGGGAACAAAGTTTACATCTGTTCAAACTATTAATGGGACAAATAAAATTTTGTCTTTATTGGACACTAGAAATTGATAAAATTCAAAGAGACCTTTTTTGAAAATGTTACGAGGAAATTTTAAGTTTCCTCTTTGTAAGTGGGATAGGATTTGTAATAGAAGAAAAAATACTAGAGGAGCAAGCTTGAAGAATTGTAGACCTAGGAGTTTGACATTAGAGACAAAAATTGGGTGGAAATTATTCAAAGATCAAGAAAAGAATTGGATAAAAATATTACTAAAAAGATATATAGGTTCTCCTGATACAATGAAATTATTTAGAAAAAAAAATTACCCAGAGAATCGTCAACATAGAACTTCATATTAGATAGTTTACAATTAATAAAAAAACATATTATATGGTCAGTCAATGATAGGAATTATACAAATTTATCTTATGCTTGGTTGAATCCTTATCTTCTTATCTATGATTCAAAATGGTAACCATTCGCTCAAGCATGCCTAGCTTGTAAAGATCCAAATGTCAAATACTATATTAATATGACCAACAATTTCAGATCATGGATTTTTATTAGTAACCTAGTTGAAGGAAAGGAACTTAAACAAATTGCAAATGAACTTCAAAATATGCTTCAAGAGTTTTATTTGTTGATTTTTACACAAAATGATGAGTTGGTTTAAAATCTATCAAAATATGGTGGATATTCAATCAAGTTGAGATATGAGGATTTATACCAATCAAAATGTCCTACTCCTAAATATTTTTCTTGAATTTTTTTTTTGTCCCTAGAGGGTCTTCCTAAGGCCTCAACATTCCTTTGGTTAACAATTCAAAGTAACATTCTTACAAGAGATTCTACAATAAATTGGATATCAAGGACCTTTCAGATGTACCTTGTGTAAGAAGGATTTAGAAACATCAGATCATTTACTTCTTCATTATTCCTTTGCTCACACCATTTGTAATTTTTTAAAACATAAAAATATATTGAGTAGCTCCATAAATATTGAAAGATCTGATGAAATTTTGGACTAATTATTTCAAAGCTAAAGCATTATGTATTGTGTGGAGAATTGGCCCTGTTGCTATTCGTTAGAATAGATGATTTAAAAGAAATAATACAATTTAAAAAAAAAATCTCTTACGCATGCCCAAGTTTGGGGTAATATTTTTTATTATTGCCTCTCTTGTAGAATATCTATAAATATGGTGTTCATCATGGGAAATCTCAAGTGCAAAAAAATAGGTGGTAAAAACTTGGTTATAGGATTTGAACATACATGGAAGAGTCATCTACAATAATAAAACTTAAAAAAGAGAGCTATTTTGATCTAGGATAAAATGAAAATGTCCAAAAATTAGGTCTATTAAAATAAATTTTGATAATGAGAGGGCAATAATGGAGAGATCATCTATAGGGGGTTTAACCAAAGGGATGCCATTGAGGACCAAACATGATCCTAATAATCCTCACGTGCAACCTTTTGCAGATGCAGTGAAAGGCAATAAACCCAACAAATAAAATATAGAAGGTCAAGCTTAAATTTTTTTACAGAATTTAGAAAAGAGAAATGATAAAGAGGTAGATCAAGCAAGAATAAATGGTTACCTACCTAAGACGCATTCAATTCCAGTATTGGAAATAGTAGAGGAATTGGTAGTAGATGACATTTTTTACAGATCCATGCATGCCCTAATTCTTAGGTTTGTAGGTCTTAGACCTTCTCCTCACTTCCTATACTTATGGGCAAGCAACCATTGGAACCCTCAAGGAGAAGTGGACATCATAACACTTCTAAATGGATATTTTGTGGTATAATTTACTCTAATTTTTATAAGGATAAGGATTTTTAAGGAGAACCCTATAACATCGGGGTAGTAGGGATATTCATGCAGCCATGGTGACCAAATTTTGATCCCCATGTTGAACCATCAGTAGCACCAATTTGGATGAATTTTTATGCCCTTCCTTTGGAATTCTGGAAATATGATTGGAATTGATTGGAAATTTGTTGGACATATACCTAGGTAGATCACAAGAATTAGTGGGAGGGGGATCAATTTATATGGTTCAATTTTTTATGGAGATGGACCTGAGCAAGCCAATACCAGTAAAAATAGGACTTAGATTGGGAGGAAACATATGGAAACAATAGTTGGACTATGAATCAGTCTCATTCCACTATAGATCATACCATGAGTATGGACATTTGTTTCGAAATTGCTCCAAGATCACTCAAGAGGAGATACCATAAACAGTTCAAAACCCAAAAGATTAATCTTCACTTAAAGAGACTACAATGGGTTTTCAAACAATAATAAGAAGAAGAGTGAGAAATAATATCCATACAAGTGGTAGAATTCAATTTAGAGGAGGAAACACGAACCACCGCTAGGAATGGAGGGCAACATCTAACAAATATGAGCTTCTCAGGCTAGATGATCCAATTTAAGGAGAAGAAATCCCATTTGAATAACAAGCCAAGAATCAAGATATGTCTATAAAATATTAAAATAAAATCCATCAATCTACAAACAAGGGATACCATAATCCCTTAAAAGGATCGGAGGACCAACAAGGAAGCCAAAACTCTCTAAAACAATCTCATCTAAATCAATAAAAATAAGAGGAGCTATAAGGGCACCAACAACTGGATATAGGAGGTGCAATGATAGTTTTTAATTAGGAACAAGAACCAACTAAGGATGTCATCATGGGATTAGCAGAGAAAAATAGAGAAAAACCAATTCTAGGAATTAGTCAAATGGAGAAACGACATAAAAAAACTAGTTCTCATGGAGCTGGAAGAAAATCAAATAGAGAAAGAGTGCAATAGGGGAACATTTGAGAGAGTCAAGTATGGTTAAATCTATAGCCAACTTCTACAACATAAAACCCCAATGATTATAAATACCTGGAATGTAAGGGGATTAAACAACCACCCTAGACAATTGGTTGTTAAGAGAATAATCTCAAAAATAAACCCAAATGTGGTGTTATTACAGGAAACTAGAACATCTCTTGAAATAATGTAAACTATTTCAAAAATATGTTGGAGGTAAAGTGATTATGTGGCCCAAGCCTCTCAAGGATACTCAGGAGGGATGACAATAATGTGGAATAGGGGCACCTTTTAGTTATTGAGTTTAGCAGTTTCCCAAGGAGTATTGATGACTAGATTAAGAAATAGAAACTCAGGGAATGTATGGATGATCATTAATATGTATGGAATGCAAGGAGTATGAGAACAAAAAATCCAATGGAAAGTAGTCCAAGCAATTAGGGAAGCCTACCCCAAAGACCTCTATATGGTGGGAGGGGACCTGAATTCTAAGATGTCAATAAATGACCAAGAAGGATCTATAGCACAACTCAATGAAAAAGATAGGATCCTCATAGCCCAATCTAACTATTTAGAGCTTATTGATATACCCCCACTAGGTTGTAATAGTACATGGACAAATAAAAATAAAGAGAGGTAAACACCAAAATCCAGATTAGATAGGTTTTTAGTAGGAGAAATATCTTTCACTCTATGGCGATGTCAATCTAAGACCCAAAATTGGTTGGCTTCAGATCATTTTCTTGTAAGCCTTTCCATAGCAAAAATAAGTCTGACTATAGTAAAACCCTTTATATTTGAGAACTTTTTGTTGCAAATGAGTATCTCTATGGTTTGGTACAACAATGGTGGTAGCAAGATAAACCGACATATGGAACAACTCAACACCAACTCTTTTGGAAATTAAAAGTTGTTAGGCAAAGCTTGAAAAAATGGAGCAAACTATAGAGAATTGACTTTAAAAAATAGAGACCAGTGATATCAACAAGAATGGAATAAGTGGCATCTTAGATTCAACTTGGAATTATCTTAGAATAACTTCTACAGAAGGAAGAAACATTGATGAAATAGGATGAGGATATAGATAAGAACTATGAGGCATACTAAAAATAGTGGAAAAGGGTAACATGGCTAAAGGAAAGAGATAGAAACACTAAAATTATTTCACCATACAACTACTGCTCGAAGCCTTCATAATAGGATGGATTTCTTATCAAATGGTACAAAGAATAGGTAAACAACCATCCCAGGTATGCAAGATGTAGCAAATTCTTATTTTAGAACATTATTTTCTACAAATCTAAATCTTTTTGTTTAGCATCAACAAGAATTTTAGCTAGTATTCATGAGATGATATCTCGAGATTAGAATGAAAAACTCCTAAAATAAATAATAGAGGAATAATTCAAAAGTATTATTCTTGCTTTATAGACAGGAAAGTCCCCAAGATCATATGGACTCCAAGTAAAATTTTACAGAGCTTTTTGGGACATAATAGTGAAGGATCTAACTAAAGTAGTGGAGGAAGTCATAATCAACAAAATAATCCTCAAAACCGCCAACCACACCAATTTATCCCTTATCCCAAAGGAGGAGAGGTGGAGGACATTGCCAAATATAGACCAATAGCACTATGTAATGTGGCCTACAATCTCATGACCAAGTTGATGGTAGAAAGGTTAAAAAATATGTTACCAAATATAATATCACTAGAATAGGGAGTTTTTGTGCAGGATTGATAGATTCTAGATGGAATAGTGGTGGCCTAGGAATCCTTCCATACTCTTAACCAAAAAGGGAAGAAGGGGATGTTTCTCAATCTGGATTTATCCAAATCTTATGATAGGATTAGTTGGATGTTTTTGGCACAAATTCTAAGAAAATTTAGCTTCAAAGAAGAATGGATATCATGGGTGATGGAATGTATATCCTCATCTTCCTTCTCAGTGCTCATAAATGGAATCCCCTCCCAACATTTCCAAGTATCAGACAATGTGATCATCTTTCACCATATCTATTCATTATCTATGTAGAAGGATTGAGAAGACTAATAAGAAAAAGAAAAATGGAATGAAGCATTACAGGAATCAGTATCTGCAATGAGGTGGACCTTACCCATATTCAATTTGTGAATGACATAGGAATGTGGGGTGAAGCATCACTATAAGAAGAAATCAACATCCATGATCTCTTGGATTGTTATATAGCAGCGACATGCCAATTGGTAAATGAAAAAATTTCAAAGTGATTTTATTCAATGTAGCTAAAAGAGTAAGATAAAGGATATACCATATTCTTAGATTCCAGGAAGCCTATATGCCCATAGAATGCTTAGGGATCCATATTTCAACAAAGAGGTTAAAAAGCAAATATTGGAAAACTATTAAGGATAAAATACACTCAACACTAACTCATTGGATAAATAAATGACTGAGTTTTGGAGGTAGGGTAACTCTCCTTAAATATGTCCTTCAAGCAATGCATGTGTATCAGCTCTCTATATTGGCTGTCCCAAAGAGCATGTTGAAGAATCATGATAAAATATTGTGGAAATTCTTATGGTTAGGGGTAAAGAGAGATAAAAAAAAGGCCCTAGTCAGCTAGGACAAAGTATGCAAACCAAATAACCAAATAATAAGGCTCTCACTACCAAATTATACTGGAGATGGATATCCAATTAGGACCAAATGTGGTGGTAAGTATTATCTTCAAAATACTACCCAACCCACCTAGTAGAAGAAATTCCCCATCTTCCAGTCACAGGGGAAGGTTCAAATATCTAGAAAACATTGAATAAAGAAGCCCCAATCATTAAGCAGGGTCTATTCTAGAAAATTGGGGATTGAAAAAATGTAATATTATGGGAGGACTCATGGGAGTAGCACCCACTAATAGATAATACTCACCCTCATCTAGTAGGTCTCAAATTGGATTTGCACAGCCATGGATGGTATCATGTATTCCACTATATCAAACCTCCACATCCATAAGGACCTAGAGCTAAGCAATGGAAACCTAATGAGGAATGGTCGAGTGAAGAGTGGGAAACAGAGAAAAGTGAGCTATAAAATATTTTGGAAAATGGATAGTTTTTGAAAAGGAATGAACCAGATAAGGTAGTATGGGATCATGGAACTATGGGAAATTATTTAGTGAAGAATGGCTATAAATTTATAACTTCTCCCAACCACCCAATACAACAACCCCCTTGGTCAAAGTTGTGGCAACCTAACGGATGGATAAAGATAAATTATTTCTCTTGGTAGATGGTCCACAATAGTATCTTGACCCAAGATAATTTATTTAGAAGAGGATTTATTGGGCCTATTAGGTGTATAATGTGCAACCAATATGAGGAAATAGTTTCTTATCTACTTTTTGAATGCACGTTTTTCCAAACAGTGTGGAAGGAATGGTATATTACTTTTAACCAAGTAGAGGTCCAAATTCCAACCATGGATACTTTCTAGGATTATTGGAAAGCCAAAAAAATTAGAACAAAGAGGATAAAAACTATATGGGATTTGGATTTAAGATTTATTTTCTATAAAATATCGCTAGAACGAAATGCAATAACTTTTAAGGATGAATTCAAACCGATAGAGAGCATATGGAGCAATATAGCAAGAAATGTGCTTGAAACTATTGATGCAAGAAATAGGATGCCTCTCAAATATACACAAAGGAGGAAGAAATTTAGGAAAAGCTAAGGATGGGGATAACTCAGGATAGATATAGCATAAGAATTATAGGAATATGAAGAAAAACAAATTGTACCAAAGGTGGATGAGAAGAATAATTGTGACCTATTACATGTATCTATTTATAGGTTACAAAGTGCAAATATAGACAAATTTGAAGCAATAGAGAAGCCTAAGGGAGATAAAGGAGAGGTAGAATAGGAATTGGGGAAAACCCATTATGATCACTATAGGACCAAAATGGCCACATCCTTTGAAAATTTTGAAAACATTTTCCAAGGTATAAATATGCTCCCAGCCACTCAGGATATAGTGTATTTTGGAGCGGCCCAGTGCAAGATGCTCCCATTCGCTCAACACTTAGTCTTTTTTCGTAGCATAAGCAAAGTGTTCTACATCACTCAGTACTTAGTGTATTTTAAAATGACCCAGCATAGATGTTCCAATCCATAGTAAAACCAAGTCGAAATGATATCAACATCTTCCAAAGAGCGGATTAGCACACATTGTCCCATCCCGCATACTAAAGCAACTATGATGTCAACATCTTCCAAAGATTGGATTAGCACACATTGTCCCATCCCGCACACTAAAGCAACTAAGTGTTGGATATGTTCCATGTTGTTGAGTTCCACAACTATTCTAGATTAGAATGGTGACATGCTCTATGCCACTCATAAAAAGAGGTCAAAGTCTTGAAGAACACAAGCTTATACTGAGAGGGGGGTGAACAGTATAAGACCACTTTTTACTTTTCTTTCCAAATAAATATTATGCAATGTATAGATAGCAATATCAATAGCAGTAATCAAAGCAATGCACAAATCACCACACAAAATAGAGACACCACAATTTACGTGGTTCACCCAATGTGGGCTACTCCACGGAGAAAATATTTCACTAAAATTTTCTCAATCAATCTCTTGGGAATCCTTTCCCTATTACAATGTTTATGGACCTCTGTCCAAAGGAGACACCAATCCCCTAAATCAAGTTCATGGATCTCTATCCATAGGAGAACTCCTTCTCCTCTACTCGGTTGGTGATCCTCTAGAAGACTACTACCTCCACTACACTGGCTTGTGGATCTCTCTCCACTGAAGACTCTTGTCCCCACTCAGAAGACCTATCCTCACTACCCTAGCTAATGGATCTCTATCCACTGGAGACTATTGTCCTCTCTACTCTATCACCTCCAAAGCTCTATCTCAAATATGCACTAAACATAGTCCTTCGGTCTAGCACAAATCTGCTCTATCTCTATCTCTGGTCTGGCACAAACCTATCCTCAAATCTGCACCAAAATCTGCTCTCAAATATGTACTAAACATAGTCCTTCGGTCTAGCACAAATTTTCTCAACAAGTCCACACAAAACTTATCCAAATCTGCTCTACAAGTCCTCTCTAGAACTTGCTCAAATCTGCTCAACAAGTCCACACAGAACTTGCTCAAATCTTCTCTACAAGTCCTCTCTAGAACTTGCTCAAATCTTCTCAACAAGTCCACACAGAACTTGCTCAAATCTGCTCAACAAGTCCACCAAAACTTGTCCAAATTTTCTCTACAAGTCCTCTCTAGAACTTGCTCAAATATGCTCAACAAGTCCACATAGAACTTGTCCAAATCTGCTCAATAAGTCCACACAGAACTTATCCAAATCTGCTCAATATCTGTATTGTAAGCTTCCACAAAATCTCACACCAAATCTATCCACAAGTCTTCTCAAAGACTTACCTCAAATCAGCTCAACAAGTCCACACAGAACTTGTCCAATCTCATAGAAACATAAAGAGAATTTTTAGAGACTCAATATGCTCTATACTAATCACAATGCTCAATTTCTTTCAATCACTCTCTTAGAAACATAAGGAGAATTGTTAGAGACTCAATATGCTTCAAATTCAACTCAATGCTCAATCACTTTCTCAACTCAATTCAGAATATAGAATAGTTTGTTTTATGGAACTTGAACAATCACTTCACATACCCACTTGACTAGGTTCAACCAACTTTACTCAACCAAACACTCAATGAAACAACCCTTGCTCACAAACCCTAGTCCAAGCATATGATCACTCAACTCAAAATGTTTCCAACAATGCTCAACATCAAATCTCACATAACAATGATACTCATGTTCTTTTCAAACTCTAGTTCAAGTTCTTTGCTCAACAACTCACTTCAACAACAATGCTTATAAAACAATCTTCACATAGCAATGATACTCAATCCTTAGTTCAAGTTCTTCACACAACCAATGACTTCAACAACAATGCTTATAAAACAAGGTTTTAACAACAACTCTTTATTCCAGAAAACCTTGAAGCATTAACTCAACTCATTCAATAGGAAACCCTAATCAAGTCCTTTTCACTCCAAACTTATTTTCCAGAAAACCAACCAATCAATTTAACTATGGAAGAATGTGCTCATACCTTTTTCTTGATGATGAAGGAATCTCATAAATCTGCCACAACCATAAACACTCTTTTGCCAAGCTCAAAGAAATTATTAGATAATAATCTTCCTCAAAATACAATGTAAATATCAAGACAAATATACACCTTATCACTCCACCTTTAAGAAATCATTCATCAACATTTACAAAAATTAATATACCACTTACACCTTATGATCTCCCCAACTAAAATAATATTCAATGCACTCTTCTTTAAAAATAACTCAATGCTTAGAAGTTCCCTCTATCCTCTTGAAACTTAAAACAATTTGATGTGACACAACCACTTTATTAAAATAAACTAACACCTTATTCCTCCAACTTATCAAAAATTAATTTCCAACTAACAATCCTTTAAGCAACCCTTTTAACTCCAAACTTTAGGCAACTCACAAAATATTGAACAAAAATTTATTACCTTACCTTGGATGGGATTCGAACTCACAACGCAGCCTCAACTAGCGCCCTAGCCATGGCTCCAACCGCCACATGAGCTAGGCACTCGCTTGGGGACTAACGAGCACCGTGTGCTCCAAAAGTCTCCCCACTTGCCTAGCACAACAAAAATGTGTGCCTTCCTTTGGCGCTTTCAATTACCAATGCAACCACCAAAATGCTACCATCGAGTTTCGAACGCAGGTCTCCTAGCGCCCAACACTTTAACCATCGTCCTCTTGCCACTAGGCCACGCTGCCTAGTTGGCGCTTGGTCTTATTCGCTGCTCCTCTTTAAACCCTATTCGTTGGTGCTAAACACAAAAATCACTTTCTCTTTTTTGCACGAGTATCAACACAATTGCACGCTATATTTTTCGAGCAAAAGGATAAATTAAAATACCTCTTAGGCATTGGTATATATATCGATTTCCCTCCTTCATGCATGACGTCGGTGCTCAAATTTCCTTCAACGAATTTAGACGTCGACGCTCGAATTTCCTTTGGAGCTTATTAATTTATAAAATATTTAAATTCATTTGAATTTAAATTTTATAAATTAATTCTTTAAAACCCTTTGGTTTTATTAAGACCATCTTCCATTGTACACCTTGGTATAAATAATATTTATTAATAAAATTTAAATTCACTTTGAATTTAAATATTTTATTAAATAAATATTAAACCTTCCTTTAGCTTTGCAATAGTCTTCCTTGGGTTTTTATGAAAAACCTTTTAACTTATGCTTCCACATAATATTAAAAATATTATGGAGCCCTTTTGCCTTTAACCTCTGCTTTATTCCTCTTGACCTTTGACATCATCAGTGGCTTATTTTTGGAGATCAATAACAACTCTTGACAACTTTGTTTCTTGACAATTTCCTTGACATTAATGATGACTTCATTTCTTGACATCAATGACAACTTGACTTAATGACTCAAAATGTCCAACAATCTCCCCCTTTGTCATTGATGGCAACCCAAATTCTTTTTACTAAAAACTTGGCTTTTTCTTTGTTCTTCTCCCCCTGGGATATTGCTCCCCCTGGCTCAATGCTCTCTCAAATACCAAATATCTCCCCCTTACTCAAATCTCTCCCCCTTTGACATCAATGGAAAAGGGTCACCTTTGGGGCTCGGGGCTAAGAATGAGCCTCTTAGCTTAGCCCCTCCCCCACCTTCTCTTGAGGTGGTTAATTCTAGGGTGGGAGTATTTCTACTCCCAGAAAGCACTGTTCTTTACCTTTATCCTCTTTCCTTCTTATCTGATCCTTCTGATTCCTCTGACTATTTCTTTCCATGTCCATGTTCCTATCCATGTCTACATTCCTATCCCTGTTCCTGTTCATATCCATGTTCCTATTCATGTTCCTGTTCATATCCATGTTCTTGTTCCTGTTCCTGTTCATATCCATGTTCCTATTCCTGTTCATTCATATTCATGCTTGATTTTGGAATGTCTGCTCTACACCACTTTGTTGTGTGACCATCATTATTACACTTGTAACACTTAATGTTATTATTCCTTGGAGGTGCAAATGTCTTAGGATTTCTCCTAGTGAAGCCATACCTGCAATTCATTGCCTTGTGACCAAACTGATTACATGAGTAGCAATACCCATGGAAAAGTTATTTGTTCCCATATTCCTATCTTTCCTGTGTCTTGCATTGTGAAGCCATGTGCCCAAACCTGTGACATGAAAAGCATCTTCCATTGAAGCCTCCTTGCCTTGACCTCATTGGTCTCCTAGTCTCTCTTGACCTATTCTGATTGTTGTTCCATCTATATCTTCTTTGTGCATTGTTCCTGTTCTTGTTGAACTCTCTATTGTCCAACTCATCCTCGGATGTCTCACTTTATTTTACACTTTCTTCTTCTGAAGTATCTTCATCTGAAGTTTCTTCTCCTCCAAAACTTGAGGTTGACTCTCCTTCCCATTCCTTTTGATCCTATCCAAATCCAAGACCTGTTTTGCTTGATGTAGGCTTTTGTATCTTGATGAACTTATCTAAGTTATTTGAGCTATTTTTGAACCCTTTTAGCTTGACTTTGGAGTCTTCTAAATATTCTCTTAGTAGTGCCACTTCTTGTGTTAACTTTTCACATTCTAATATCTTTGCTTCTAACTTATCCTTGAACCTTTTTGCCTTAGCCTTTGATTTTTCTAAATCCTCTATAAGCAATCTTCTCTCTTCATCACATTCTTGAAACTAAATTTCAAGTTTAGAGTGTTGCTTTCTTACCTTCTTTACCATGTCAAGGGCATAAATAAGTTCTCCTTTGAGATCATATCCATCCTTTTTTGAATATTCCTCTATTTTTTTACCTTTGTCCACATCTTTATTTTATGTTGGCTTGTCTTCTATAGGATCACCTTCTCCTTCTTCTAATGCCATTAGAAGGTTTTCATCTGGTCCTTCAAATGCATCCTCATATTCATCATCACTAAAACTATAGCCATCCCTTGTACAATCATCTTCAAGATGTCCAAAGTTACCACATCTAAAACACTTGAGAATTACTTGAGTCCTTTTCTTAACTTGTTCTTTTTCTTCAATCATAAATAGGACTTCATCTCTATCATTATCTAAAAAACTAGCATCACTGTCACTTGAGTACTTACTTGCATTATCCGCATAGTAGCTCCTCTTTTACCTTTGGAAGAACTTATTTCCTTGTCTTTTTTGTCCATCCTTGCTTTTCTTTTGGTGCCTATGTCTTTTTGATTCCCTGTTCTTGTGATCCTATTTCTCTTCATCATTGTTATTCTTAGCTTCTTGACAGTCAGTTGCATAATGACCATACCTTCCATAATTGAAACATTTAACAGATCTTGTATCTCTAGATCTTCTTGAATCCTTATTCCTTCTACCATAATTTGCTTCTTCATCACTGGATGACTCATTGCTTGATTCTGACTTCTTACCCTTAGTCTTCTTGATTGCTTTGAATGTTGCTTCCTTCTAGGGAATAGGATATTTTGTTCTTATCTCATGTGTTGTAAGAATACCAAGCAACATATCTCTTGTCAAAGTATCACCATCCATTGACACTTCTATAGCAGAAACCTTTTCACTGAATCTATTTGGAAGAGTTCTCAAAACTTTATCACAAACATCTGATTCATCAATCTTCATTCCAAGTCCTTGCATAGCATTAACAACCTCATCAATTCAAAGTAGATAAGTACTAATGTTTTCCTCATCCTTCATTCTTAACTCTTCAAATTGTCCTTTGATATTTTGCATCTTTGCTTTCTTGACACATTTATCTCCTTCATATATATTTTGCAATTTATCCCACATGTCTTTAGTAGTTTGACAATGCATAACTTTCATAGACTCTGTTCTATGCAAACCTCTCAAAAGTGCATTCATTTCTTTTGAATTGTAATGTTGTAGGAGCTTACCTTCCTTATCTGTAGGAGGATTAATTAAGGGATCATATCCAAATTCAAATGCTTCCCAAATTTCATTGCCAAGTGCCATCAGGTAGATCTTCATTCTCATACTCCAATACATATAGTCACTTCCATCAAATACTGGTGCTGAATTATCCGAGGACACATTCTTAGAATCCATTGTGTTCTTGTTAGATTTTCCTTCAAGTTGTTAAACTCTTCTGAAGGAACCCGCTCTAATACCAATTGAAGAACACAAGCTTATACTAAGAGGGGGGTGAATAGTATAAGACCACTTTTTACTTTTCTTTCCAAATAAATATTATGCAATGTATAGATAGCAATATCAACAATAGTAATCAAAGCAATGCATAAATCACCACACAAAATAGAGACACCACAATTTACATGGTTCACCCAATGTGGGCTACTCCACGGAGAAAATATTTCACTAAAATTTTCTCAATCAATCTCTTGGGAATCCTTTCCCTATCACGATGTTTATGGACCTCTATCCAAAGAAGATACCAATCCCCTAAATAAAGTTTGTGGATATCTATCCATAGGAGAACTTCTTCTCCTCTTCTTTGGCTAGTGATCCTCTAGAATATTTCTGCTGAAGAACATGAACTTATACTGAGAGGGGGGGGTGAACAGTATAAGACTTAACCATTTAATAATTTTAATCTCAGATAGCAGTGGCATCAACACAACATTAAACAAGACATAAAACATCACACATTGAAGACCCATTTTTAACGTGGTTCACCCAGAATGGTCGGGCTACGTCCACAAAACTTTTCTCTAAAATTTTATCTCAAATTCTTTGGGAAACCTTCCCAATTACAAATTTTATGAGCCTCGACTCAAAGGAGATACCTTCCCCTAACTCTACTCTGACTGGTGATCCTCTAGAAGACCTCTGCCTCAGCTGCCCTTAGCAAATGGAACTTTATCCACAAAAGACACTTGTCTTCCTTGATCTGGCTGGAGACCTTTGTCCTCAACTCTATCACCTCAAAGTTGGTCCTCAAATTTGCACTAAACATAGTCCTTCGATCTAGCACAAATGTCCTCGATTTCTCTTTCTCTGATCTGCACCAAACATAGTCCTTCGGTCTAGCACAAATGTCCTCTTCCTCTTTCTCTGGTCTGGGTACAAATCTGTCCTCAATAGGTCTCTCTGCTCAGTCACAGTCGCACTTGGTCAAAAACCAACTTTTGCACTGTCTACACAAACATAGCAGCACTCAGCTCTCGACGATCAAACTTCTCACTCTGCGCATCAACTCGCCACTTCTACACTATCTACGCTATTATGGCTACATCTCGCACACTTCGCTCAATTCGACACGACTCGCTCTCTGCACACCATGGACTTAACTTCACTCCTCCCATGTTTCAATCTCAAAGCAACCCTCCTTTTATAGTATAAATTTCAAGAACAAAACTTAAACTATAGTCGGCTGTTACCCTAAACTTCATCGGCTGCACAACCCTGAACTTCGTCGGCTCAAAGTTAACTCTATCGGCTTCAACCGCCTCTAGTTTTGTAGCTTTTCTCGTGAAACTACAACATGTCATGATATCACGACACCTTTGCAACCATACACTTTCTTTTGCCTATTGTTGTGATATCGCGACACTTTTTCTTCTTTAGACTTCCTTTTTGATTTTGTTGTGATATCGCGACATTTTTGACGTCATACATTCTCTCTCCTATTTGATTCATGAAACTACGACATGTCACGATATCATGACATCTTCCTCTGCTGGCGCCTTCAGTTGCCTTATGGTCGTGAAATTACGACATGTCACGAAATCGTGACATCTTCCTCTACTGGCATCTTCACTTGCCTTCTGGTCGCGAAATTGTGACATGTCACAAAATCGTGACATATTCCTCTGTTGGCATCTTCACTTGCATTCTGGTCACAAAACTAGGACATGTCACGAAATCACGACATCTTCATCTGTTGGCTTTTTACTTCTGCTTGTCACGAAATCACGACACTTTCTGCATTCGTACGCTTTTCTTTCATCTTGTCACAAAATCATGACGCTTTCAGCTTCCGAAAGCTTTCTTTGCAACCTATCACGAAATTGTGATGCTTCTCATTTCAAACTCTTCCCTTTGCTGCATGTTGTGAAATCATGACAGTTCTCACTTTGAGCTTTTTAGCATGTCGTGAAATCATGACTGTTCTCACTTCAAACTCTGCAGCATGTCGCAAAATCATGACACCTTTCGAGTAACTTTCTCTCTCTTCAAACTTTGTCACAAAATCATGACAGTTCACACTGTGGACCCTCTTTTCAGCATTATGTCATGAAATCGTGACATTTTTTCTTTCGAACTCCCTCTCCTGCAACATGTCACAAAATTGTGACACTTTTCCATCCGTACAATATTTTTTGCAATATGTCGCAAAATCGTTACACTTTTCCTTCTCTGCCTTCCTACACTTTTCGAGTCACGAAAATGCGACATGTCATGAAATTGTGACACTTTCCACCTTGATCTTCTTCTTTGCCAACATGTCACGAAATCGTGACAGTTTTTCCACGTGTCTTTTTCTCTGCCAACATGTCGCGAAATCATGATAGTTTTTCCTGCTTCTTCTCTCTCTTCCAACATGTCGCGAAATCGCGACAGTTTTTCCAGCTCTTTCTCTCTCCTCAAACATGTCACGAAATCGTGACAATTTTTCTTGCCTATTGCATACCTTTTCTTACTTGTCTTTTTCTTTGATCTTTTGCAAAAGGGCTACTCTGATCTTCTTGGAAACTCACTGTCCATGCTCTAAATAATTTGACATTAAATCAAATTCCTTCAAGAGCTTATTGACATCAATGACAACTTCTACACTTGAGCAAAGGCAATGTACCCAAGGTACCCAAAATTGCCAACAATCTCCCCCTTTGTCATTGATGGCAACCCTTCACTGAAAACTCATCTCAAGAGCCAAAACTGAAACCAACTGTGCTAACAATTGAGAATCTTCCTTTGAAGTTTTTCTCCCCCTGACTTGAAGCTCTTCTCTTCACTTGAAGCTCTCCCCCTTTGTCATCAATGACAAAGGGTCACATTTGGGGCTCGAGACTAAGAATGAGCCTCTTAGCTTGGTCCCTCCCCCACCTCCCAATGAGGTGATTAATTTTGGGGTGGGAGTACAACTCCCAATTTCTCCCTTAGATACTCAAACGTATCTCTTGGAAGAGGTTTGGTGAAGATATCTACAATCTGCTCTTTAATAGGCACATACTCTAGCTTGACCTGCTTGTCTTGCACTTTCTCCCTTAGAAAGTGATACTTGATGGAAATATGCTTTGTCCTTGAGTGCATTATCGAATTTTTGGAAATACTTATGGCACTCGTATTATCACAAAATATGGAGATGGGTTGTTCATGCTTGACTTTGAAATCCTCCAAGGTGGTTTTCATCCATAAAACCTGTGTACACCCAACCACTACTGCTATGTATTCAGCCTCTGTTGTAGATAAGGAAACTTAAGGTTGTTTCTTACTTAGCCAAGAAACCAAACTCTTTCCCAGAAAGAATGCTCCACCACTAATGCTCTTCCTGTCATCAGTATTGCCTACCCAATTTGCATTTGAATAGGCCATGAGGGTGAAATCATCACCTTTGGGATACCAAAGCCCAAAATCCATAGTGCCCTTTAGATATCTAAATATCCTCTTAACTGCTGTAACATGAGAATATTTTGGAGCTACCTGAAATCTTGCTACTAACCCAACTGCCTGCATGATATCTGGTCTGGTAGCCGTAACATATAATAAACTACCAATCATTGATCTATACAACCTCTGATCTACCACTGGAGATTCATCGTCTTTACTCATCTTGCACCCTGTAATCATTGGAGTACATACTGGTTTGCTATCCATCATCCCAAATTTCTTCAACATTTCTTTGATATACTTTCCTTGAGAGAGAAATACACCGTCTTTTGATTGAGCAATCCGAAGACCTAAAAAGAATGACAGCTCTCCAATCATAGACATCTCAAATTCCTTCTGCATGGTGTTAGCAAAAACTTTGCACATCTAAGTATTATTCCCCCCAAAAATAATATCATCAACATAGACAACTATAATCAACATATCATCACCTTCATTTTTAATATACAGATTGCTATCTGCTACGCCTTTCCTGAAGCCTTGCTCATGAAGATAACTGTCAAGTCTTGAGTACCACACCCTTGGTGCTTGCTTTAACCCATATAAAGCCTTTTTTAGTTTACACACATAGTTTGACTGTTCTGTGAGAGACACTCCTTCTGGCTATTCTATGTAGACTTCTTCTACCAATACCCCATTTAGAAAAGCCTACTTTACATCCATTTGATATACCTTGAATGATTTGAAGCTTGAAAGGGCCAAAAACATTCTGATAGCTTCAAGACGAGCAATAGGCACAAATGTCTCTTCGAAATCAACACCTTCTACTTGAGCATAACCTTTACAGACTAACCTAGCTTTGTTTCTGACAATCTTTCCATCCTCATTGAGTTTATTTCTGAATATCCATTTTGTGCCAATGACATTCTTGTCCTTAGGTCTTGGAACCAAATCCTAGGTTTCACTTTTCTTTATTTGATTTAGCTTTTCATCCATTGCTTTTACCCAAAACTTATTTGTACATGCTTCACTGAAATCTTTTGGCTCAATCTGAGATAACAATGTAACATTCGTAGAATCATGTGAAGGAATGACTCTTCTTCTTGTTTTCTTGCTATTTGGATCACCAATGATCAAATCTTTGGGATGATGTTTCTGAACATACCATGAAGGAGTTTTGGGAAGCAGTTGTTGTCTTTCCTCTTCTTCATCTGAAACCTCTCTGAATTCTTCTTGACAAATTTCATCACTAAGTTCCTTGACTGGTTCTCTTATCCTTGTATTTTCATCTACTGTTACATTTATGCTTTCTACAACTGTATGAGTTCTTTTGTTGAAGCATCTATAGGCCTTGCTTCTGCTGGAATATCCAAGAAAAATTCCCTCATCACACCTAGGATCAAACTTACTCAAATTCTGATTTTCCCTTCTGATGAAGCACTTACTCCCGAACACTTTGAAGTATTTTACTGTAGCTGGTCTTCCTTTCCACAACTCATAGGGAGTTTTATGATGATTGACTCTGAGTTGAGCCCTGGTGATGATGTAGACTGCTGTATTGACTACTTCTCTCCAAAAGCCATATGAAATTTTTGACTCATTTAACATTGCTCTAGCCATATTTTCAACAGTTATGTTTTTCCTTTCAACTACTCCATTTTGTTGAGGAGTTCTTGCTGCTGAATATTCTCTTTTGATTCTGTGTTGCTCACAGTATTCCACAAATTCATTTGAAGTGAAATATCCTCCTCTATTTGATCTTAAGCATTTGATTCTTTTGTCAGTCTCATTTTCAATCATTTCTTTAAAAGCTTTAAATTTTTCAAAAGCTTCAGATTTTTTTTTGAGAAAAGTAACCCAAGTCATTCTAGAATAATCATCTATAAACAGCATGAAGTAGCTTTCTCCCTGAATGCTCTGAGTTCTGGTAGGGCCACCCAAATCAGTATGAATAATATCCAATGGTTTTGAAGATGTATACACTTTTGATTTAAAATTGGTTCTGGTCCATTTTCCATGTTGGCAAGGACCACAAATGATGTTATGGGGCCTTTTTATTTTGGGCAAGTCTCTAACTGCTTCTTTGTTACTAATATTGATAATATTATCAAAGCTCAAATGCCCCAATATTTTATGCCATAACCAACTCTCATATTTGAAGAATTTTACCAAGCAATTGTAATCTTCTCATTAATCTTCAGATATAGAAAATACATGCGGTTACAAACTGTTCTAACCACCTAGGTGGTTAGAAACCAGAATTGGAGAGCGCCTACGAGCGCTTCTTTTAACATGCCAAGAATGGAATATGAATTTATGCTAACATCCCCCCTTATTACATTATTGGCAAATCCCAATTGTATTCCGAAACTTTTCATATTTGATGCGTCCAAGTGCTTTGGTAAAGATATCTGCAACTTGAGCATCAGTAGGAATGTAGTGAAGTTGTATATGGTGCTTTGGAACTTCATCTCGAATAAAATGACATCTGGTATCAACATGTTTGGTACGTTCATGAAAAATTGGATTTTTGACAAGATTCAAAACACCTTGGTTGTCGCAAAACAAATGAAGAGGAAGATTCTTTGGAAGGCCCATGTTTGTAAGAATGCGACTTAACCACATGATCTCACAGACTGCTTCACTGGCTGCACGATATTCTGCTTATGTAGAAGATAAAGCAACCACATGCTGCTTCTTACTGTGCCATGAGATAGGTCCAGATCCTAGATGGAAAACATATCCGGAGGTGGATTTACGATCATCAAGGGATCCAGCAAAATCTGAGTCTGTGTATCCCAATAAGAAAAATTTATTATTCTGTCTATATTCCAGACCATAATTTGTAGTACCGTGAACATAATGAAGAACTCTTTTTGCTGCTTTCCAGTGACTCACTTTAGGCTCTTGCATGAACCTTGAAAGATATCCTACAGCAAAACTGAGATCTGGTCTGGTATTTGTCAGATATAGGAGACTCCCAATCAACTGGCGATAGAGAGTACCATCTACCTGAGGTGACTCATCATATCGAGATAACTTAAGTCCTTGCTCCATTGGAGTTGCTTTTGACTTACAATTAGTCATCCGATATTTTTCTACTAAAGTCTTGGCATATTTCTTCTGTGTTACTCTAATATGAAACTTTTGTTGAGTAACTTCTAAACCAAGACAATAGTGTAGAAGTCCTAGATCTGTCATATCAAAAGATTGCTTCAAATCATCCTTTACTAAATCAATCATTTTTTCTGAGCTTCCTGTGATGATCAGATCGTCAACATAAAGTACAAGAATCACTATATCAGAACCATTTTTCTTAATATAGAGATTTGCATCTGAAGGACTTCTAATAAAACCATGCTGCACAAGGTGACTGTCTATCTTGATATACCATGCTCGAGGAGCTTGTTTTAAACCATACAAAGATTTGATCAACTTGCACACTTTTTGTTCTTGCCCCTCAACCTCATATCCTTCTGGTTGAGTCATGTATACTTCTTCTTGTAAGTCACCATTCAAGAAGGCACTTTTAACATCCATCTGATGCAATTTCCACCCAAACTGAGCTCCCATGGCACAAAGTACTCTAATGGTAGTCATTTTTGCAGTAGGGGCAAAAGTCTCTTCATAATCTATGCCTTCTTTCTAAGCATATCCCTTTGCAACAAGCCGGGCTTTATGCTTATCAATAGATCCATCTGCCTTATACTTCACTTTGAATACCCATTTGCAGCCGATGGGTTTCTTTCCTGTTGGCAGATCGACTAGTTTCCAAGTATTATTTTTAAGAAGAGAGTTATGTTCTACATCCATAGCCTGTTTCCACTGTGGTTGATTAAGGGCAGATTTAACCGTTGTGGGTTCATTTGTATTTAATGTAGACATATAAAGTTTTTCTCCATCCTCATCTTCTTCCCTGTCATATTTGGTACTCATCGACAAATCATCAAAGTGTTGACAAAGTTCATCAACCTCTGAAGTAGATGCTTCTGCTCTCTTCTGTTGTGTCATACTGCGAGTACATGGCCTATCAAGAGATAGATCTGGAAAGGAGTTCAACTTAGCATCTCTCAAAGTGCTAGTATACCATTTTGGAACTTTTTGTTTTGACTTTGGAAGTTGAACCTCCTTTTTAGGTTCTGCTTCATCTATGTATACAGTTGTGGATGTGTCTTTTGATGTAGGAGCTTCATCAAATACAACATCTCTACTCACATGTGTCTTCTTGGTCTTAGGATCAATCAATCGATAACCTTTTGAGTACTCATCATAGCCAAGAAAAATACACGACAGGGTTTTCTCATCCAGCTTCCTTCTTTTCTGTTTTGGAATGTGCATGAATGCTTTACATCCAAACACCTTCAGATGAGAAATGGAAGGTTTCTTATCACTCCATGCTTCTTGTGGAGTCTTCCCTTGTAGAGCTCGAGTGGGTGCTCTATTTAAGAGGTATGATGCTGTGTTTACTGCTTCTGCCCAATATTGATCCTCAAGATGTGCTCCTTTTAGCATACATCGAACCATTTCCATAATGGAACGATTTCTTCTTTCTGCAACTCCATTCTGCTGAGGTGTATAGGCTGTAGTCAGTTGTCTTTTGATCCCATGTTCTTTAAGGAACTCTAAAAATTCTTCAGAGGTGTATTCCCCCCCTCGATCTGAGCGGAGGGTTTTTATCAAACATCCCGACTCCTTCTCAACAAGCTTCTTGAACTGTTGGAAGGTGAGAAGTGCTTCTGATTTCAACTGAAGAAAGAAAACCCACATCTTTCGTGAGTAATCATCAACGAATAGTTGAAAATACTTTTTCCCACCATAGCTGGTTGGCATAGGACCACACAGATCGGTATGTACCAGCTCTAAAGGTTTTGCAGCTCGAGAGGAGCTTGCTTCAAAAGGCACTCGATGTTGCTTCCTTGCTAAGCAATCCGAGCAAACCGGCAAGATAGATGAGAGGGGCGGAAGACCTTTCACCATCCCATATTTGTGTAATTCAAGCAAATATCCAGAACTGAGATGCCCATAACGCCGATGCCAGAGAGAGGTAGCCTCTTTTGTAGTTGCAGCCAAAGCAACATGGGAAGTGGAAATAGCATCGAGGATAAACAAGCCATGTTTGTAAGATCCAGTTGCTACATGTTTACCACTGTGTGTGATAAAACATCTCTTCTGGCCATTGACAACTCGAAACACGACTTCCATGTTTCTATCCAACATTTGTGTGACTGAAAGCAGATTATTGGCTAATCCTGGAACATAGAGGACCTTTTCAATTTGACAATTACCATCAGGAAGAGACACAAAAATATCCCCTTCTCCTTTTACTTGATAGACCTGATTGTCAGCAATTGTGACTGGCTTACCCTCTTTTTCAACAAACGTATCAAACCAAGATTTATCCCCAGTCATGTGTTTGCTTGCTCCTGAATCAATATACCATACAACATCTATCTGGGAAGACGATGTATGAGTCATGAGTACCTTGTGTGCTCGTTCAGAGTCAGAGTCTGAATCGGACTCAGGAGAATGTGAGTCTGAGTTGGATTCAGCATAAGCAACATGGCCTTTAGACTGCTTATGCTTATAGTATTTTTTCTTGTGCTTGCCCTTCTTTTGGGAACCTCTTTCATTTTGTTGCTTGTTTTTGAACCAACATCTGTTGGTGTCATGGTTATTCATATCACAAATTTTGCAATATTTTGTATCTTTTTGCTGAGATTGCTTTCCTTTTCCTTTGGAGGAAGCACCTCCTTTTTGAAACTGCCCTTGTTGTTTACCACTCTGTTGTGTGGAGAGAGCATTATCTGGCATG
The DNA here is from genome assembly GCA_028583015.1 of Wollemia nobilis. Lineage (NCBI taxonomy): Eukaryota > Viridiplantae > Streptophyta > Pinopsida > Araucariales > Araucariaceae > Wollemia > Wollemia nobilis. The sequence goes on along the minus strand of JAQPPZ010016363.1, from coordinate 1,353,612 downwards.
TCATCTTTCTGGACCTGAGTTGCCTCCTCAGTCTGAAGCAAGTTTACCAGTTCCACAAATGAGACTTGTCTTCCAGAAACATTGAGAGAGGTGATCAACATCTTGTAGGAACTTGGTAATGCTCTCAAGATAACAAAATTCAAGACATCATCATCCACAGGTTTTCCCATAGCATTCAATTTTGCTTTCAAATCTGCCACTCTACATAGGAATATGTCAACTGTTTCTCCATAACTCATACTGAGATTATGTAGTTGAGTTTGAAGATGGAGAATAGTGGATTGATTTTTCCCTTCATATACTGTGAGCAAAGCATCCCAAGCTATCTTACTAGTTTTTGCATCACAAATATGAGGCTGCACCTCATCTGTGGTAGCAAGTAAGATAAATACAAGACTCTTCTGGTCTTTCTTATCCCAATCATCTTGATCTGTTCCTGTTGTTTGAGGACGTTTTTCAGTGCCATTCACTACATTCCATAAATCTTCCAACTGAAGTATGGCTTTCATTTTTGTCTTCCATGGAACAAAGTTAGGACCTTTCAACAATTGGGAATCTGAGAGATATTTATGAATTGTGGCCATTATGAAGGTTCCTTATATCACCAATTGGTCTCCCTTTCTTTATACCTCGCAGATCATTATATTGTAACCATTCAATATACACCCGCCCTTACGTGAGGGAAACTATAGGTATATAGGAACAGTATACTACTCAATATGTACTCGCCCTTACGAGAGGGAGACTATAAGTACATATGAGAAGCACAATATATTGACCATAGGCGATACTGAAAGGGCATCGTGTTGTTAATGACACCTACCATAGAAAGTTTTATTCCGCATGCGTGGGGCGTAACTTCCCCTAAACACTTTGGAAAAAAGAGCTTTCGTCAGGATTTACGCCTAACAACAATCACGATGTGGGTATGAAATGAGAAATAAAAAACATGGTTTGCCTTATTTCTCCCCGACGATTTATAGAGAACAAGCTCAGACGTCGTTGTTGCAGCTATATTAGGCGGCGAATACAGTAGTCCAAAGCACGACAACATTACTTGTAAGTGTGGACCAGAGGTATCTCAAATACCGAACGCTGTTGTGCAATAAATTGCACAAATAGGGTATAAATTTGGGGTCTTATATTTGTAATTTATGATTGATAATGCAAGAAAATAGAATATTTAAATGCAAAAAATAACAATCATAAATGCCCACAAATTTTTAGCACCTATTTTATTCTAGCAAAATTCTGTCTGCCAAATAGCTTGATTTCCCCCCTTTGTCTGACAATTTTGTAAGGAAAAAATGGATTTCCCCCCTTTCAAGTTGCAAAGAGAACAAGAAATTTTAAAAAATACCTTTTAATAAAAAAAAAGGTATGCAGCCGTCAAAGTATGGAGTTGCTTCCTCCAAAGTATGCAGCCGTCAAAAAAAAATGACAGGCGTCAACTAGAATCTGCCGCCGTCACTGTGTCATTCGGGGCGTCAAAAAATCAAAGCCCGCCATCACTGGGACACGCAGGGCGTCAACCACATGTTCCGCCATCACCGAAACAGGAAATGCATCAAATCAACAAGTACGGGTGTCAAAAATTCCCCGCAGGGATTGGAACTGGAGACCTTCCGCCAAACAAGAAGCAATCTTACCGCCTGAGCCAGAGAGCCCGACGGGAAAGAACTTGCACGCTGTTGGTATTGTAAACGTGAGGGCGATGGAATTAGGGAAAAAAAAAATATCCCACATGGCCTGTGCGGCCAATGTGGGGGGGCTTAAAAATTTCGAAAGCCACTAATGCTTTCGGTTGCCTTCGGGCAACCACCCCGTCCCCGTCCTTTTGCCTCCCTCCCGCCGAACCATCCACGAGCCACGAATCACGTGCTTCTATTTGCGTTGTCTCCTGTCTTTGGTCTGCTTGGTCCATCAGGGTCTGTCCCAGTCGTGGTCTGTCACGCTTCTGTCTGTGTTGTCTCTTGTCTTCGGTTGCTTGGTCCGTCATGGTCGTGTCTCCTGTCTTCGGTTGCTTGGTCGCATCGCTTGTCCGTCGTGGTCCTGCCGGCTATCCGTCCGTAGCTCTGATGCCATGAAGAATTGTACCAAGCAATATGATCTTCTCATTAATCTTCAGATATAGAAACATACATGCGGTTACAAACTGTTCTAACCACTTAGGTGGTTAGAAACCAGAATTGGAGAGCGCCTACGAGCGCTTCTTTTAACATGCTAAGAATGGAATACCAATTTATGCTAACAATATTCTTGAGTTAGAAAACACTTTTCCCTTTTTATCTCACTTAGCATGTAAAGATTATTTGGAGTCCTTGTAGCACTAGCAATGAGTTTTCCATTTTTTTCTTTACTTATCTCACATCTATCTGAAAAGAAAGATACTATGTGCCCTTGATCACAAAGTTGAATCACACTTAGAAGATTATGTTTTAGGCCTTCTACATAAAGCACATTTTCTATTTTGGATTTCCCATCCAAACTAAGAGTCCCTTTACCACGAGATTTTAGCTGACCTATTATCTCCAAAACTGACTGTTCCTCGGTTTGTTTTTTTTAAGACCAAATTTTTTTCCTTTTCACCAGTCATATGTTTTGAACAACCACTATCAAGATACCATTTTTCTACTTTTTCTTGAGCATGAAAAGTATTTTGAACTATCATTGACTTAGATTTGATCTCATTTTTCTTTTTAATGAACTCAAGGCTAGATCTTTCCAAACTACACGTCCTTGTTGTATGCCCAAAATTCTTGCATTTGACACACATGAAATTTTTATTCATAAGAGGTGCAAACGAGTTAACATTTTCTTTACTATGGCTATTCAAGGATTTATTGCAATGCATAGCTTTGTGACCAAAATTCTTGTAGGAAAAACAATAGCCATGGAAAGTATTATGTAACCTATTTTGATGCCTTGGATGATTGTTCTTCTTGTGACCAACTGGAATCCATCGCTCTTCAGGATGAAGATTGGTCTTGCTCGAAGACCCTATTTCATGAATAGTGATACCATCCTTCTTTTGCTTGTCATACGAAGTATTCTGTCTGAGAGCCAATTTTTCCAACTTCATTCTAAGAGACATAACCTCTTCTTCTAGTTTCTTGCAATCAGTTTCCTTTCCTTTTAAAGCCTCTGTCAAACCTGTTCAACATTCTTTCCTTCTTCAGCTAGAATTTTGAAGTCTATAACTCTTTGAGACAATCTTGATCTTGCAATCTCTTCTTCCTGAATTTGATGCTTGAGAACATAATTTTCTTCCCTAAATTTTTCAAGCCTTTTTAAAGCCAAGAATAATTCACCTTTGATATCAAACCCAATCTCTTCATTTCTTTCTAAATCTGTATGTTCCTCTGATAGATCCTTCTCCAAGATGTTAGGCTTTTTTTGGAGAATCCCACTCTGATACCAATTGAAGAACATGAACTTATACTGAGAGGGGGGGTGAAAAGTATAAGACTTAACCATTTAATAATTTTAATCTCAAATAGCAGTGGCATCAACACAACATTAAACAAGACAGAAAACATCACACATTGAAGACCCATTTTTAACGTGGTTCACCCAGAATGGCTGGGCTACGTCCACAAAACTTTTCTCTAAAATTTTATCTCAAATTCTTTGGGAAACCTTCCCAATTACAAAGTTTATGAGCATCAGCTCAAAGGAGATACCTTCCCCTAACTCTGCTCTAACTGGTGATCCTCTAGAAGACCTTTGCCTCAACTACCCTTAGCAAATGGAACTCTATCCACAGAAGACACCTATATTCCCTGCTCTGGTTGGAGACCTCTGTCCTCAACTCTATCACCTCAAAGCCGGTCCTCAAATTTGCACTAAACATAGTCCTTCAGTTTAGCACAAATGTCCTCGATTTCTCTTTCTCTGATATGCACCAAACATAGTACTTCGGTCTGGCACAAATGTCCTCTTCCTCTTTCTTTGGTCTGGGTACAAATATATCCTTAACAGGTATTTCTACTCAGTAATAGCCGCACTTGGTCGAAAACCAACTTTTGCACTGTCTGCACAAACACAATAGCACTCAGCTCTCGGTGATCAAACTTCTCACTCTGTGCATCAACTCGCCACTTTTGTGCTATCTAAGCTGTTACGGCTGCATCTCACACACTTCGCTCGATTTGACATGACTCGCCCTCTGCACACTGTGGACTTAACTTCACTCCTCCCATATTTCAATCTCAAAACAACCCTCCTTTTATAGTATAAATTTTAAGAACAAAACTTAAACTATAGTCGACTGTTACCCTAAACTCCATCGGTTGCACAACCCTAAACTTCGTCGACTCAAAGTTTACTCTGTCGGCTTCAAATTCCTATAGTTCTATAGATTTTCTTGTGAAACTACAACTTGTCATGATATCGCAACACCTTTGCAGCCGTACACTTTCTTTTGCCTATTGTCGTGATGTCACGACACTTTTGCTTCTTTAGACTTCCTTTTTGATTTTTTCGTGATATCACGACATTTCTGACGCTATACATTCTCTCTCCTCTTCGAGTTGTGAAACTATGACATGTCGTGATATCGCGACATATTCCTCCGCTGGTGCCTTCACTTGCCTTCTGGTCGTGAAACTGTGACATGTCACGAAATCATGACATATTCCTCTACTAGCGTCTTCACTTGCCTTCTGGTCGCGAAACCATGACATGTCATGAAATCATGATATCTTCCTCCGTTGGCGTCTTCACTTGCCTTCTGGTCAAAAAACTATGACATGTTGTGAAATCACGACATCTTCATCCGCTGGCTTCTTCACTTCTGCCTATCATGAAATCATGACACTTTCTGCATCCGTATGCTTTTCTTTCATCCTATCGCAAAATTGTGATGCTTTCAGCTTTCGAAAGCTTTCTTTGCAACCTATCATGAAATCATGACGCTTCTCATTTCAAACTCTTCCCTTTGTTGCATGTCACAAAATCGTGACAGTTCTCACTTCGAGCTTTTCAGCATGTCACGAAATAATGACTGTTCTCACTTTGAACTCTGCAACATGTCACGAAATCATGACACCTTTCGAGTAACTTTCTCTCTCTTCGAAATTTGTCGTAAAATCATGATAGTTCATACTGTGGACTCTCTTTTCAGCATTATGTCGTGAAATCATGACATTTTTTCTTTCGGACTCCCTTTCCTGCAACATGTTGCGAAATCACAACATTTTTCCGTTCGTACAATATTTTTTGCAATATGTCATGAAATCGTGACACTTTTCCTTCTCTGCCTTCCTACACTTTTCGAGTCACAAAAATGCGACATGTCATGAAATCGTGACGCTTTCCACCTTGCTCTTCTTCTTTCCCAACATGTCGCGAAATCGCGACAATTTTTCCACGTGCCTTTTTCTCTGCCAACATGTCACGAAATCGTGATAGCTTTTTTTGCTTCTTCTCTCTCTTCCAACATGTCATGAAATCGTGACAGTTTTGCCAACTCTTTCTCTCTCCTAAAACATGTCACGAAATCGTGACAATTTTTCTTGCCTGCTGCATACCTTTTCTTACTTGTCTTTTTCTTTGATCTTTTGCAAAAGGGCTACTCTAATCTTCCTAAAAAATCACTGTCCATGCTCTGAATAATCTGACATTAAATCAAATTCCTTCAAGAGCTTCTTGACATTAATGACAACTTCTACACTTGAGCAAAGGCAATGTACCCAAGGTACCCAAAATTGCCAACAACTACCTCCACTACACTGGCTTGTGGATATCTCTCCACTGAAGACTCTTTTCCCCACTCAAAATACCTATCCTCATAGCCTTATCTAATGGATCTCTATCCATTGGAGACTATTGTCCTCTCTGTTCTATCACCTCCAAAGCTCTATTCTTAAATTTGAACTAAACATAGTCCTTCAGTCTAGCACAAATTTGCTCTATCTCTGTATTTGATCTGGCACAAACATGTCCTCAAATTTGCACCAAAATTTTCTCTTAAATATGTACTAAACACAGCCCTTTGGTCTAGCATAAATTTCCTTAACAAGTCCACACAAAATTTATCCAAATCTACTCTACAATTCGTCTCTAGAACTTGCTCAAGTATGCTCAATAAGTACACATAGAACTTGCTCAAATCTGCTCTACAAGTCCTCTCTAGAACTTGCTCAAATCTTCTCAACAAGTACACATAGAACTTGCTCAAATATGCTCAACAAGTTCACACAAAACTTGTCTAAGTTTCCTCTACAAGTCCTCTCTATAACTTGCTCAAATAAATATGCTCAATAAGTCCACACAAAACCTATCCAAATCTGCTCAATATTTGTATTTTAAGCTTCCACAAAATCTCACACCAAATCTATCCACAAGTCTTCTCAAAGACTTACCTCAAATTAGCTCAACAAGTACACACAAAACTTGTACAATCTCATAGAAACATAAAGAGAATTTTTAGAGACTCAATATGCTCTATACTAATCACAATGCTCAATTTCTTTCAATAACTCTCTTAGAAACATAAGGAGAATTTTTAGAGACTCAATATACTTCAAATTCAACTCAATGCTCAATCACTTTCTCAACTCAATTTAGAATATAGAATAGTTTTTTTTATGGAACTTGAACAATCACTTCACATACCCACTTGACTAGGTTCAACCAGATTTACTCAACCAAACACTCAATGAAACAACCCTTGCTCACAAACCCTAGTACAAGCATATGATCACTCAACTCAAAAATTTTCCAACAATTCTCAACATAAAATCTCACATAACAGTGATACTCATGTTCTTTTCAAACTCAAGTTCAAGTTCTTAGCTCAACAACTTACTTCAACAACAGTGCTTATAAAACTGTAACCACCAAAAAGGCTCACACCTAGTCTAGCTATTGTAATTGATAAAAGATACACAAATAGGCATACATAAATTGACAACAAGAAATGAAACGAATACAAGGAATCCTTTATTAATTTCAATGGATTCAAATTACAAATTCATCCCTCTTAGGGATACCCATTTGATACATCAATTACAATAGTGTCTAATCCCTCTCAAGGGTAGATGCGATCAAATGCCTTCTAGGGTGACACGAACTACTCTAGGGTGTCGATGACCCTCTTCTCCATGATTAAAGGTATTTACTACCTTGCATCCCAAAACCCTGTTATTCCTGCATGCAATAAACAACAAGAAACATTAAAAACAAAGGAGACCTCTCTTGATGAGGCTTTAAAAGGATATTTCATAAAAAGATGCTATAATAAGCATATAATCAAGAAAACAAATAAAACATAGTTAACCTATATTAATCATGATATTTTTCCATTAAACATGTGTAAGAAAGAAAATACTATCTATCTATTGGATTATTTTATAAAATAGAAAGCATAAACACATGAAATAACCCACAATTGCACTAATTACCAAATTGACAAAATGAAGGTAAATCTATTTTAAATTCTTAATTCCATCGATTATATGTCTTTAAAATGCCAATTAAACCTATACTAAGCATCATATGATCTAATTAATTAATCTACATAAAATAGCACAAGGGGATCTGCCCTAATTTGCTCATCATGGGTCTGATGTGTGTGTGGCACTGTTAACCGTGGTTGAGAGCCATGGTGGAGTTCTGAGTAAGTTTACCCTCCAAATCAGGGCTTAATATTTTATCCACCTTGCCAAATTGATGGTCAAGGGTCACCTCAATGTCCTATGATAGGTTTGGTGATTGAATTAATTTTATGGTGCACGGATTGCATGAATTGGCATTTCTTGGCTCGCGTAGGATCCTAGGGCTTCCATGGCAATTTGATCTCCAATTGGGTAACAAAAGTATCCCTCTTAATGCATGTAGTTGCTTATGCAATTCGACAAGGCTTCACTGCTCAATTGACTATCCTTATATCCATATTTTACCCCCAATTCAGAGGGGGATATTATAGCCTTTGACCAGGGCTAGGGGTGGCTTCCTCATGAAGTCAAGATCAAGATTAGGTGGTTGAGCTTGTTGTATGGAAGGATCCAGAACCTTCCTCACTCAAACCACTCCAATCTACAACCAATTGGCCATTGCAACCAACTTTGGGTTGGATGAAGGCTAACTGATTTTGAGTGCTAACCATGGTTGACATGCGTGGTGAGCACTGCTAACCATAGGTGTCAGAAGTGGCTAGCACTAACTAGGCAAAGATGCCCAATTGAGTGGTAAAAACCACTACTATACCTTGGATCTATCCAAAGGTCTTCCATATGGTCTTCTAGCATGTCCCATATGAGTAGTTGCCTCATCATGACGTATTTTAGGTGTTTACATATGCTCCTTTTGATATGCATTGTGATATCGAACAACACTAAGAAAAACTAGACCTCCTAAAATGATGTCATAGGTTAGATGATGATCATTGATCTGATCAATATTAGATTCCCCGAGTCTAGAAAAAGGACACGCATCCTCGAATCATTGCTTCTAAATTGATAGAAAGCTTAAATTAAAAAAAAATTGCACTCATAATTAGACATTCGGATAGCATCAATGCCAAGTAGGCTTTCACACCTATCAATCCAAAAGGATGGGAGTTACAAACTATCATATTTTCTATTTGACCCAAGAAAAGGGGTAAGATTATGATAGTCTTTAGCAATGATTCACAAGGACAAACACAATTTTGACAAGATCAAGGGATATACTATTGACTTTGATTATGATTTAATATTATGACTACCCCCTCAAGCGACGAGTCGATGAGGGTAATGACAATTAAATGAAATGATGAGGTCACTTGACCACTATGAATGATCTTTGCACAAATTAAGATTTAGCATTTGAATACTCGACAAGGCCTAATCAACTATGATTACACCATTTAGAGTAATTGCTTATTTCTATCCCATGGAGTGGTCTAGCCACGAAGGTCTACTTAGGGAATTGAAATGATAACAATATCTATGAGGTTTATAGTGAATCATAATGTCGATGATATGCTAAAAATATCATAGAAGTGTGATAAATATCTTATTCCCATGGAGCAGTCTGGATATGTAGGCCTTCTTAGGGATTGAAATGAAGCATAGAAATTCTAAAATGATGAATTTGTCCCAAATGTCCTTATGGTAATTTACTCATCTCATCGGATTGCATGGATCACAATTCGCTTAAACTGCAAAGTGTATAGGGTAAATAACTGAATACGAGGTGCATTTGGCTTTTGATTTTTTTGTTAATTTTCTTTTTTTTAATTATGTGGTCTAATTAATATCCTTGATTTGATCTTTTAAGGATTTCTACAATGGGAATTTGGAGCAATTAATACGGTTTGCTAACTGCACTTGTCAAACACGAGCCAATTTCTTAACTGCAAATATCAATCGTGAGCAGAAAACCCTAATTCGGGGACTGCAAATGCCAATGACGAGCTGCATCAAAATAAAAAATTATATAAATTTTTTACGCTTTGTTAATTTTCATTATTCACCTGACAACGAAAACAAAATTGAGAGCTTTGGGAGGTAAAAACTAAATTTTGACATGGACCACTGTCGAAAACCAGACACACTTCCAACTTTCCACACTGATGGCCGATCAGCAAGAATATTCAACCAGTGGAGGAGTCGGTGCTTCTAATGTAACTCACAAACTGATACCTTGAATATCATTACTGGATGTAAAATTAACCTCATTATTTAATCTATAAATGAACTACACTAAACCATTGGTAACAAACTTCACTATAGTTAGGGTTTAGCATAGGTTAGTTAGATGGGGGGTTTATTTTTAATTTTTTGGGGTTTTTTCGGGAAGGGCGGACCCGTTTAGGGTTTTTCTCCCTAGCCACGGGTGGTAGCCATGGGCCCCAATTGGCATATTGGGGGCTATGGTTTTTAGCAATGATGGGGTTCAAATCCCAACGATTGAATTTTTGACCATTGGATCGACCGTGATTGCAACCCGCGGTGCCCAAATTTTTGAAAAATTTTGATTTTTTTTTTTATGTTTTTCTAGGCACTTAATATCTTTTTTTGCATTTTTGGAATGCTTTTCTGATGTTTTTGAAATTGGTGATCATGTTTTTACATGTTTTTGTATTTTTATGTGTTTTTTTATTTGTTTTGACATTTTAGAATTTCTTTTTTATTGTTTTTCTTGTTTATTATTTTTGTTGTCACTCATACTTTGACCAATAGAGCAAGGGAGACCGATCTCCTTCATGACCTCCATGGTGATCTCATTGATGGGGAGCAAGAGTGGTTCACTATTGTGTGGTTTGGCTACGTCTTGGTCCTCCCAACCATTTGAATTGATCAGGCATATCTTATTGCCTTGGCCCATCTCTAGGATGCACGAACCAACACATTTCACCTACAGATGGGTACCACATCTTTCATCTACCAATTGATGGTGGGGCCATCACATCTTCTCCTACCATATCCAGGAGTTCTGTATTTGATTTCATTTTTTGCGGATGGAGTATAAAGGTGCAGGATCGTAATGCCCATGGAGGCTCCACATAGGAGAGTGGTTTGAGACCTGATTCTTCTCATAGTGGGATGTTGTGTTTATCCAATTGATTATCTAGGTAGTCCTCCTAGACTCTTTAGGCATGAGATTCCTTTGGAACATATTGGATTGGACCAGAGAGGTGATGATCAACTCGACCTGAGATCCTATCATTCTATCATGGGGGAGTGCCCTGCTAGCATAGCTCTACCATGAGCCGTATTTAATCACACATTGGAGCAGAGTCAACATCAACTACAACATCCTCCTTTAATTTTAGGGCTAGCAACACATCCTAATCGAGCACCTTGTTGATTTACCTATGATGATCATTGAGATCGATGATGAGATTCAGTGTTATGCCACCTACTAGCCCTAGGAGTGAGAGGGTTTTAGGAGTACATCTCATGCAATATATCTAGAGCATTACATTTCCAGATTTGCACATCTCTGCCCTTATCACATATGGTGGCAATCGTATATGGACTACCTAGCCTGGAAAGAGGTGGATAGGTACATGCATCGAGTGCACAAAGATAGATAGATCATCGATTGGAAGGCTAACATACATGAGTACCACTTCTACTCTCGCATGCTGAGGTATTTTGAGATCTAGTAGGATGTCCTAGAGTTGCCACTCATCTACAGATACTTTGTATTCAAGAGGGACCTGACATGGCCCCAAGTGACTCCCCTGGGGGATGAGGATGATAAAGTTCATGAGTCAAGCCAAACGGATGTAGGCACTATTCTTGACTATGATGGTTGGTGGACTAGACTTCTAGTGGCATGGAGAGGGTCCTCTAGGCCAACCAATTGGGGGCTTCATAGTAGAGGACATAGAGGGCACAAGGGTGGATCCTCATGGGATATAAGGGCCACTACAGAGGAGTGCCCATAGGTGGAGGTAGAGGAGGAGATATTAGATGAGGGTGAGGCACCTCCAAATAGTGAGATTGGGCAATTGAGATCCCAGATTGTTGACCTCTAGAGCTAGGTTAGGATATTGTAAAGTTAGCTACTTCACAAGGATACTTCTATCACCGCACTAGAGGCAAATCTAGCATAGGGAGACAGGTAGTGGTAGAGATATGAGGAGGAGAGGATAACTCTCCATGCACAGGCTACCACTATAGGCACTTAGATCACATAACTCACTAGTCAATGGGATGTGGCACAGGCATAGCTGAGTATCGTTACTACTGATAGGGGTCTACTTAAGGCGATGAGGGGTGATCCCTCATCTTCACAAGCTATCATGTCACCTTCGTTAGCACCATCTTCTTTACTACCAGTAGTCCATGACCCCATGGCAGAGATCAAGAGGCTTCATTCCCTCATGGAGGAGGGTAATGAGCAAGATACAATGCACATAGCTCGCATATCCTAGTTGGAGGGCTACATCAAGCTGATAGGTAGTGAGGTAATAGAGGATATCCACACTACAAGAACTCAAAGGACCAGGTCTAGGACCAGGGAGACATGGAAATATTTTGCTAGATCGAGCCATAGGATGCATAGGACTGAGGGGACTCACAGGTCCTTGAGTACTCATGGTGCTAGCTTGTAGAGGACTCACAGGGATGGTGGAGGTGATGGAGGTGCCTCACAGGCTAGGGGTGTAGGCCCTATTTAGTACAAATCTTTAGAGATGCTTTTTGTACTAGTTTTGAGTGTAAGGTTGAGGACCTACATAGTTGTAGCCTGCGGGTATTTTGATATACCTTGATATTATGTACTTTTTGACACATATATTTATATGATATGATAGTTCATCTCATTATATGTGTATTTTATTTTTGGTATTTCATGTTTATGTTATGAACATGGATGCAATGCATATATTTAATTTATTGATATATGATATGATGTATGGATGACATGCACTAGCTATATGATGTGGATGCGGTGATATACATGTGTAGATATACTACTTTATTATGCTATATATACAAATGCAATATTTTATTTTTAATGCAGTTTTGATCCGCTTCACTTGTATGCATTTACTTTATGTTCTTATGACATGATTCATGCCATGTTTGTATTGCATGTATTTTTGATGATATTTATTTATTGTAAATGGACATGTATATTTTAATCACTTAAAACACAATGTATGCTTTATGATATGCAATTTTTACAATCTAATGGATGACACCATAGAACGTATAACAATCATGGATTGTAATTGCTATATTTATGAATCTTTATTGATTTGACACTCATATGTGAGCTGCAATGTACTATTTCTATTTATAAACTTTTATAAATTAAAATATATCCATAACATAGTCAGTGGCCATTTAAATATCATTTTTGACATCCATCCGATATCTAACATATATCATAAATATTTCTAATAAAAAAAATCTCATAAATGATATTTTATATTTGATGATTGCATTTGAAAATTTGATTGCTATTTGGGAATTTTTGAGGTTTACCATGAGACTCAAACACCCTAGTTGATTTATCAAAATTTTTATACTAACCATACTAGACTTCTAAAACATAAGGATTTTGCTAGGATAGGCCCTAACTATTCATTATCCCTGTGTGTGCAAATGAATACATTAAGATAAGGCACAAGCATACCCCGATGTTAGGCGGGATTCTTTCAGCCCATTGCTAATATTAGGGGTCCACAAATGCTTATCCAATCCTAGGTTTAGATTTTAGTTGGACTAGACCACTAGGCGATACAGGACACCTGAAGCTATCTCTTCCACATTTAAAAATTGGTCTGTACATAAGCGATGTTCTAATGCATCAGACATATCATCATGCGTAAGGTATAATAGTGCTAGAAATTCCATGGATTCAAGTTCACTCCCTTCTTTTCTTCAAATTTTCAGGATACTTTCTCATATAAAGTGATAAAAATCACTATTTATTTTTGTACTTTAGTGAAAATAATCAATGTTTATTTTGTACTTTCCTTTATTTTTCTTTCTTTCTTGAGCAAGGGATTTGATACTGATTTGACTTTTCTTGTACAATTTGTCTTCATTTGACTTGAATTTTTGGAATTTATATTTGATAATTTCATTCAAAAAATTCCTTTTGGGATTTTATTTTGGGGAACTATTTCTGGGATATCGATCTAGGATATCGATCTTATGATATCAATATGGAATATCAATCTGGGATGTTGATCTATGATATTGATCTAGGGTATAAATATAGAGGATTTATTTGGGATATCACTCTGGGATATTGCTCATTTTAACATATGTAAGGTCTTTTTGGTAGGGAATGAACTTGTCCTTTTGCCAATTACCAAAATTTCCTGTACCATTCGCACAAGGGGATAAGCAAGAATAACTCTTTTCACCTCAGGATACTTGGTCCTACTTCATGGCTTTCATATTCCCCTAGTCCTTATTAGTATTGTTTAATTTTTTGATTAGTGATAGAATTCTGACATGCTAAGGGCTATACTAACTAGACCTCAACTACAAAAGCAAATTAAGTTTTCTATAAAATCTTGAGAAGACCTCTAGGTATGGTTGAATGACAAAAAAACCCTAGTATATTCTTCATAGCAACAATATGCATTGTGTTGAAAAATACAATTACTCACAAGGGTAATAATTGGATGAAAAAGATAGTGCAAATATGCATGATTGAAACACAAACGTGGTGTCATTTGTAAGATTGTAAACATAATGTAATCTAATGCAAGCACGGTGGATGATTATTCCTAATGCAATGCAATGGTGAAATGCAAAATGAATTGCAATACAATGATGCAAATGGAATGCAAATGTTTTTTATTTTTGATATTTTTCCAATTTTTATGGATTTTGACATTTGGTTTGACAAAATATCTTACAGACGTCTTTGGAGCATTTTGGTATTGACCAAGGGATTTTAATAAACCCTTGGAGCATTTTTAAGATTAACCAATCAGTTTTAAGAAACCCTTAGAGCCTTTCTAGGTTGACCAAGCAGTTTTGAGAAAACCTTAGAACCTCTCTAGATTAACCAAGCAGTTTTGAGAAACCCTTGGAGCTTTTCTAAGTGACCAAAGGGCTTACAGATGCCTTTGGAGCCTTTTTTGGTTCTTAGGCATAGAACGCTTTAAGATGAAGGATATTGAGATGTTTAGGCTCTTCAACTCCTCCAAGTGATGTCAAGTGATATGTCTTAGGTCCAATATTATCTGAGATCATATAAGGACCTAACCAGTTAGCTGTGAATTTGTATCATGTTTTTGATGGCAAATTTGAGTTCTATTGGTTCTATTTCAGCACAAGATCACCAATCTCAAAGTCTCTTATATGGAATTTGCTATTGTAAGCTTGTTTTAAGTGCTCTTGATAAACACAGAGGTGCTCAAGGGCATTCACATGATGTTGATCAAGTAGCATCAATTTATCTAGGTGAGCTTTCCACGCAGGATCGAGGGACATCATCCCTCGCGTGCTCCCTATCCAAACCAAAACTTTCTCTTTGTTGGCACTTTGGGGTTCTTTGCTAAACCCATTTAAACTACTCACCGTTGAGTCCATTTTGCTTCTCTTAGGTTCTAGATGACTAAATATTAACCTTGAATTACCTTGTATTAACCACTACTAGATATTCTTCTCCTTGTATGGTTTTACTCTATATACTTTCGTATGGTACGGTTCCATTTTGTACGATTTATCCTTGTATGGATTGCTCCTGTATGATTTTACTCTGTACGAACTTCACCTTGTACAAACTGTACCTATACGATTTCATCTTGTACATATTGTACTTGTATGATTTCATCCTATACAAAATACACATGTATGATTTTGTCCTATATGAAATGCACATGTACAATTTTATCATGTATGGACTGAACATGTACGATTTGATCTTGTACAGATTGAACATGTACAATTTCATTTTATACGTATTGTACCTATATGATTTCCAAATCATACCATTGTTCAATCCAAATCGTACAATATCTTGGAATGTATGTTTTACCACTTGCAATTATACATTCTCTATCACTTGTATGATTCCATTCATTAACTGTACAATTTGGTTCATTTGTATAATTTAAACCAACATTTGTTCATTTCCTTCTTGTAGAATCTTACAATTTCATTCTTCTTTGGTCAAGTCTACTTTTATGACACTTTGCTCCCTTTGAACAACATCTATCAATTTTACAAATTATTTTTCTATGTGAACAACATCCTCCATGTTTACAATTGACTGTTCCTCTTGAACATCATCCTCCAAATGTATAATTGGCTATTCAACTTGAAAAACTACCTCTAATTGTACAATTTGTTGTTCCACTTGAACAATATATTCCAACTGTACATTTTCTACACTTTCATTATTTGTACTTAAATAACAACACTTCTTAGTGTCCCTCATTGGTTCATCATACTTCTCCATTTGAGTAACAATATGTACACACTCATCTTGGATCATGGTCTTCTCCACATTGTTAATTTGTATGGCAGTATGTTTTTCTTCCTTGTCAACAACAATCACTTCCTCCTCCATTGAAATCAAGTTCACTTCCTCACTTCTAAGCATGTTTCTCAAGTTCACCTCCACCTCCCTTATTTCCTCACAAGGGTTAGAACTTGTCTCTGATGCTTCAATTTCTATATGCATCCCTAGTTCATCCTAATTTGTAGTACTATCACAATCATGTGCAAAGTGTCCCCATAATTGGCATTGCCAACATTGTACAATGGGTCTACCCTCACTGTCATATTGTATTTTGCTACTTTTATCTCTAGTATGATTGTCACACCCTGCATCACCACTCACATTCTTCCTTTGTACAAGCTTGCTTTGGGTTAAATCTACTTCTTGTGATGATATTGTACTATATATATATTATAATTAACATCAAATTCATCATTATTTTCTTTGGAGTCATTTTATTCCTTGACATCTTGACTCCCACAATTAGACAATGGACTATTCTCCTCCAAAAAATCAGCATTCTCATTGTCTGACTCATCTTCAATGTTAGGATCATTTTCTGCCTCTGAGCTACTCTCATCATCATTACCAAAATGCCACTTCATTGGTGCTGCTTTTGCATCACTTTCCCAAATCAGGGTATAATCCATAGCTTATTGGTATGTTCCTGAAGGGAAAATATTCATAGTTGTTTGATACATAGGAAGAATTCCATTTATAAACCACATCCTCTTCAAAGCCTTGAATTTTTTTTTCTCAAAATGATCAAACAATCTACTTAGATTTTGATTATAAGAACAAACAGACTCATGCTCACCCTATTTCATTCTATAAATTTCAATAAGAATATCAGCCTTATTATCATATAACTGAAATTATTTTACAAATGCATCTCATAATTCTTCCAATGTCTGGTACTTATCTTCTGGTAATTTCATATACCAATCTATTTCATATCCTCAAAATGTTGCAGGAAACCACCACCTCCATTTGGCCTCAATGGTATGTCCAATTGCTTTCCACATTAGACAATGAACTTTCCAATGTTGAACTAGATCTTATTTTGATTCTCCATGAAACAATGGATATTTACATGAAATGTCCAAATTATCCTTTGGTTTTATAGGTTGGATTTTCGTAGCCTTCCATACATCACCCTGCAATTGCTCTTTTGCTATACTCTCTTTCTTCTCATTAGATAACATTCCATACTACAGTTGCTTCGATGTCAAAATCTAATCCTGCTCACCATCGAGCACACCCATATGTAGCTTTTCTAGTGTCAAACTCACCCCTCACACACTACTAGACTTGTCATCTCACATTGCCACTAATGTTAGAATCTCGTCTTGCTCATCATCGTGCATCACTACTGGCAATTGTTGTGGTATCAAAAACTCTTTCCCAACCTTCAATTTCTTATCAAACTTTCTAATTAACTTTGGTTGAACTTTACTTGTACACTTTATCAGCCCATTTGTACAGTTACATGTACTTATACTATTTGACTAGCAATTGTACGGTTTACCTTACAACTGCACTATTTCATTGATAATTATACATTTAACTTTCTCACTGTACGGTTTACATTGCAACTATACTATTACATTGGCAATTGGAGAATTAACTTTATCACTGTATGATTTATCCAGCAATTGTACAACTTTCCTTCTTGATATATGGCTTTCTCTAGAAATAATATACTTCTTCCTTTGGTTGTACGATTTCCCCCAACCATCATATGATTATTTCCAATAACCACATACTTTTTACTTTTTCATTTGTGACTGTGCAATTATTTCCTTTATTTGCATGGTTCTCTTTGGATGATGCACATCAACTGAACAACCCTACAATGCTTGTAAATTACAATTCTTTGTATAGTTATCAACTTTAAAACTATACAAAACCTCTACAATATAACCATCCACTCCATTTTTCTCATCATCCATACATCTTTCACTGTGTAGTTTATCATCCACATCAAAAAATTCATCTTCCACATATATGGCTTCAACTGGATGCCATGGTCTTTGTTGTGCATCCTCCCAAGAAACTTATTTCTCACAACTCCATATCATCAAGCGTACCCCCAATTCATAGAGATCAAATCTCCAAGATGTAGAAATGGAATACAACATACTTTCCCACATATTTGAAAAATTAACGGGTGTCTACTTCTCTTCAACCTCATATTTGCAACTTGTATCTATCATTCACCCCAATGTTCTTCCATGCTAAAACTATTCCTTACCCTTTGCCATTCTCAACAATGAAAAAATTTGTTCTGATCCACACGACAACAACCAGTCCAATGCTAATGGATTCGTCCACTACAGCAACAAGTGCCAAATGTTACACGAGTGGAGTGCAGTATTCTCGAGAGGGATGTGATGAGAGATATTTATTATAACCTTCAATTAATTGCACTTAATCTGGCCAATTCCATACAATTCACAATTGTACAACTCTTAAAATGTACAACTAAGACTATATAGTCCCAAAACGTACAGTTGTATGATCATAACTAATGATTGTACTATTCCTCCAAGAATCTTGAAATTATGCAAATCTTACTCATTTTTCCAGGATTCACTTGGAATTCACTTGATTTACCTTCAAGATACTTCAAAGTATAGTTTTAGGCCAAATATTCATCAAATGTATGAAATTACAAACCCTTGTACGGTTTGGTCACGTCGTTGTACGGTTTGGTAAAAACACTTATTCTACCCAATATCTTGACTTAGAAAAATACCCATTTGCCTCTTATTACCAAAAACATCATTTTCCATAATGGGTAACTGCCATAAATATGATTTTCTCTCTATTCATATATTTCACATAAGAACACATGGATGGTTGTATATTTTTTGGATATGCAACTCCACAATAGATCTGGACTCCAAAATACCTGTAATATCAATAAAAATCCTCCAATAATACATTTATTGAGATTGCCATTAAATCCACACACATGCATAGCCATATTTGACTGAAACAAGGATTAATTTTATTCTGGTATTGTACACAGGAAGTGTACAACATTACATAATAGTAAATATAAATTTCAACAATAAATCCATCTCATTCCATGGATAATCCCTGGGTGACATTAACAATTGCATCCAACAATCCAACCATGAACCAACTCACAACCAACAACCCAAAAATTTGAATGGGGGCTTATAATGGCTTTCCAGGCCATTCCAAAATGATTCTTGAAATAGTTCATTATTTACAATGGCCTATACATTAATAATTTTAATTAATATTTACTAAGGTTTAATTTGATTTTCATAAAATTACATTTCATTTGCATGTCTTCACATTTCATTTCATTTTACATGTCTTTTTTAATAATTTATTTTTTGATTGTACAATTTATACCAAATTGTACAATGTACATTTTAACTTGTCAATTGTACTATCTCACTAGATAGTACATTCTTCTTGCCAATTGTACTATCTCACTAGATAGTACATTCTTATTCAAGATTGTGCAAATCCCAATTTTATGCTTGCTTTTTATGTGGATTTTCCTGCCTATAGTCCACACATGTTCAGGGAGCATAGGTCCTCCCGATCCTCACCCAGTTCACCCGAAGTCAGTGATATACCTCTTTGAAGAGAGATACATGCAGATTTTCCATAGGCTATGATGGATCTTGGAGCCGGTATTGGTCTAGTAACAGGGTTTGAGAGAGTTAGGCCAACGGATGTAAATCACTACCACCATCATTGAACCCTACTAGTGGTTGGATATGAACTTCAACTCACTCACGTTTAGATAGTGTGTGGTGTGTGTTTGTTCATTTTAGATTTTACATGAAAGTAAAAATACAACACCAAGCACAAAATGCTCTTTCCTAAATGCCTAATGATAAAAGCATTTAATATTCAGAAAGATTCATCTAATTGACTAAATGTTGTTTTAGAGAATGCATAGTAAGATGTTCTAACAGGCCTCTGATTAGTTCACAATAGGTAAACTTTAGAAAATAGACTTTGATTGTTAGTCGTAGGACAGAGCCATAGGTAACAATGTTGGCCGTGGGATAGAGCCACGGTCTAGGATCTTAGTCATGGTTGACAAGTGCAACTAATAGTGCTAGTCATATCTATTAGCCATGACAGAAAGACAACAAAATATTTTCATGATTATTTTATTTTTACTACTCTCTATGTGATTTTAATTAAATAAAAACTAGAAATACAGCAAAACTAGAAACACAGAGGATCATAATTACCTGGAATCTACATTTGATAGAGAGACAGTCTACTTCATACCTATAATCTGCTCTGATGCTAACCGTGACCAACACCTGCAACAAAAAAACAAAATAAATCTATTAGTTACTATAGAATTTGTGGGGTTTCCACTGTGATCGACATCTGTAACCTTGTAGAAAGCATACGCCTAACTAATGCATCAATTGATATCAAGAATTAAAGCATAAAATATTGATAATAATGAATTCAACAAGAAAGAGAATGTTTCTTTTATTAAATATTTATCAAATCCAAATTACATGTACATCCCTCTTAGGGATACCCAATGTTGATACAATTAATACAATCTTGAAAACCCTCTAAATGAGGGGAGGTGTAATTCACAGGCTTTCCACAAATACATGAACTGCTCAAGATTAATGGTGACCTTCTTCTCTCATGAAAGAGGTATTCAATACCTTGAATGCCTTGAAATGAATGGATCATGTAAACCCTACATTCAAGAAACAACAATAAAAGATTAAAAGTAAACATGACCTCTCTTGATGAGGCTTTTAATGGAAAATTGCATAAATGATGATAAAGAAAATAATAAAGCATATAAATCTATGAATATTAGCATCAAATTACTATGAAGCATAGAAATAAATCATGTAATATAGGTAATAAGCAACCTAATTAGCCATTAGAAACTTGAATTACATGAAACTAGTCTAAATTAACAATTGCAAGGAAAATAGAAGCAACTCTACCACTAAATCCTAGAATTAACCGGTCAAATGTCTACTAAAATGTAAATCTATGCTGAATTAAGCTAATTACATAAATGAAAGAGCAAATATAATGCTAAAATGGAGGAGATCGGAGATTAAACCCTAGCCAAGGGTTTGAGGTACGGTGAGCACTGTTAGCCACGACTGACAGATGTGGCTAAGCTAAAAATAACCTTGCACTTGTAATAAGGGCTTGGATATCTGATTCTCTCTAGGGAATTGATGATAAAGGGTTGCCTCTATGTCCCAAGATAGATTTGTGATCAAATGTTTTGATATTCAAGTTCGATTTGGCTTGATTGTACAATTATGCTTCATAGTCCTTTGGAAGCTCTATTGATGAATTCATGTTTATCACTCCACAATTGGGTAGCATTTTGACTCTCCTCAAGGGGTTATCAATTTGCTATCCATTTTAGTATAGCTTCACTACGTTTCAACTCAAAAATATGCTAGTTGTTTTTAAATTTGGTAGGGCTTCACTGCTCTCAATTGAAAACTTCTCTAGACTTCTCCTCAATTTGGAGGGGGGTCTTATAGGACTCCTAATATCTAATATTGGATTTATTGGGAAGGCAAGGTCAAGATCCATGAGGTTGGATCAGTTGAGAGGAAAGCTTTAGAAGCTTCTCCATCCAAAACCATTTGAATCTCCATTTCCTAAGTCATTTTAACCAAAATTTGGCTCGACCCAAGATTCAAAATAGTTTTGATGCTAGCCATAGATCTAAGGTGTGGTCATCTCTATTAGTCATGGGTGTCATCCGTGGCTAAGGCTGAGTTAGCCAAATCTACCCAAATTGAGTGGTTAAATCCACTGCTTCACCTTGGAGATGTACAAGATCATTTATATGGTCTGTTAACATGTCCCATATGAGTAGTCACCTTGACATGATACATTTTAGGTGTCTTCTATTGTTTCCATATGAGTATTCACCTTGAAATGACACATTTTAGGTCATAGCTTTAATATTTGATATCAATTGATGTATTAGTTAGGTATCAGAATAATGATAACATATTATCCAAGATCAATTAGAGGATTTCCACGTAGAGCATGAGTGTACCAAAAACAAGGATACTCAGAGGAAAAGGTTGCATAGGCAACATATTTTTGAGCAACACATGCACGAACAACACATCCTTGAGCAAAAGGAGTATGTTGAGCAACAGGATCGATTAGGTCGAGTTAATTTACCCCCTTATAGTGAGTATAGGGAACACACTCATAGATGAGCTGCTTCGCAACCTAATTTGTTCCCTAAGAATATTGATATTTGTATTTATCACACAACCTAAAACATGATGCAACGCCAAGCACTAGAGCATCATGGGCATACACAATATGAAGAAGTGGAATATGATCAATAATAGGACTATCCTAAGATCTTCCTAGTAGACGTGGAGGATGATCCCATTTACCCACCTCATATGAAGAATAATTTTCCTCCCAAGGCTCCTTGTGGACCTCTTAGAGAAGAGGAAATTCTATATTTGAAGGCCTATAAGGCCTTGACAGACAAGGTTCAAGCAATAGAGAAGCAAGGGATGGCTTATCAAAAGCTAACTTTGAACAAGATTTATAATGAACCTTTATGTCTGTCCATACCCATTCCAACATATCTCGACCATTTCAAGATGCTAAAGTTGGAGAAGTTTCAAGGTGAATAAGACACTTAGGAACATGTTATGAGCTTTATGGACATGTGCTTTTATATTGAAAGCAATGATGCTCTATTGCTAACGTTTATCACAACCCTTTTAGGTCCTACTCGAGAGTGGTTTAATAAACTTAAGAGGTACAACATAGCCAAATTTTAACAACTAGCTAATGCATTTCTTAAGTGCTTCTCCTTCGGTATCAAGAAGAAGGTGAACCTATCTGATATAGCTGCTTTATTACAACATGATCATGGATTACGATAAAATATTGAGAAAGATAATGGCAAAGTTGTCATTTTCCATTTAAACCACCAAACTAACTCAGATTTTTACCAAGATTTGTGTGAAGAACATCTTGTTACTAATGCAGTTGAAATAGTACTAGATGTTTGAGGAGGCCTTGTCTCAAGCCAAGGTAATAGAGGACATCAAGTTATAGAAGGGTAACTTGAAACTCAGGAACAAGAATAAATGGAACAAAAGGAACACCCACAATTAGAAGGAAAAGTTCAAGTCGGCCCATGTCAAAAAAGTGGTGTTAAACCTCTAAATAGGGATAAGGGGCAACAATATAATTATCAATCCCAACCTCCTATTGTGCAATATGATCAATGCAATAATAGAAAAAGGTTAAAAATAAAGAATAACACACACCTCACTAGTTCACACCTTTTTTGAACTCGATGATGTTGATTTTCCATCATCTGTGCGAGGCCAAGGCTCTCAAATTATTGAAGATCAAGTTAATAGACCCTAATCAACCCAAGCCAAAGGGGTATAGGGATGATATGTACTAAACTTTCCATAGGGTGAAAGGTCATGACATTGTAGGATGTTGGGTTTCTAAACACGTAGTACAAAACATGATCAAAAGAGGAGAGCTAATTATGGACAACCCTCAGGATCCAGACAACTAGAATATAAGAATACTCAAGAATCCCTTACCAAATCATGAGCTACCAAGGAACAATGCCAGTCAAGTGAATCAAGTGTGAGTGGAACCACCAACTCAAGGATTCATTGGTATGGTTAATGTTATCATGAGACAAGGGATGTATGAAAAACCAAATCCACCTCTAGCTCCAATTAGAGTGCATGTTTCACCTTAGCAAAGATCAACTCAAAATATGTCAAGCCCACCTATAATATTGGTAGTGACCTATTGGAACCGATTCTTGCATCCGTAGGATTTTGATTGTCATGCTACAAGAATCCATTTGAAACCAATGAGCTATTATAGGCTCTAGTGGACCTACCTCATGTTCTATTAAACACAAATATTGCTAAGGGAAAACTACATAATGGGTAAGGAAACCCCAACGGTAATTCTATGATTAAAATTCTAATTACACGCTCCAGATTTATATTATACTATATGTATTAAAATGACCAAGCATGAAAACAACCATTTGTTATGCCTTATGTAGATCGATGCCTAGATTCATTGGGCTGTTATAGCAATTTAACAACAATACTATCATGAACAGAAAGAAGGGGAAGAGAAAAATTGGCGTTCTTAATCTTATTCGAATATCGTAATAAAACCAAGAGTTAACCAATGAGAGAAACGTATATAATGCATTCAAATAATGTAACCCATTATACGAGTGACACACAATACCAAGATAAAGATATGATAGGAATAAAACTCAGAATTGTATTGATTTATGAAATATTACATGCAGAGTGGGCAGGATGCCTTTAAACTCTATTTTTCTCAATAGAATATATCAATACAATGAAGAAGACTCTGTTCAAATAATGTAACAGGTCTCTCCTACTCTCCTTATTTCAATCTGATAACAGAAGAGTCTCTGAATCCTAGGCTCAATAAGACTAGAAATATTCTCAGCTTCTTGAACACTTTCCTATCATAAGATCCTGCACAGCAAGGGGAGGAAGAAATAATGAATAAAAGAAAATAGACACAAAAAGGAAATACAACAGCACAACTATCGGGCACTCAAGTATACCTCTTAGCAAAAATGCTATTCTCTAATTGCTTGATGCAGAATCTGTCCTCAACTACCTCTTCTTATAGCCTCTGGTTCTTGATTCTGTTATTTTTGGTTGATTTCTAGCCTTACACCTATCAGCATCTGGTCAGACTCCAAAAATTGGTACAGCTGGCTTCCACTGCCTTTACTGTCTTGGTTTTAGCCTTTTTTAGGACAGAGATTCAATTCAACCGGTGATGGTGGTGTTAGGTGAACCCACTTTTTCTCCTTCAATTGTCTTCTCTTCAATTGTTTCCCTTTGGGCCTCTTTCTCTTGAACAACTTCTTCTACTGTCACAGGAACTCCTTCTATAGGTGCAGGTTTTTGTTGTGATGAACCTGCTTCCTGTTGTTGACTATAGGTATTAACCTTTTTCCCCTTTTGGTTTTGTTGCAACCATCTAATATGTTCATCAATTAATCTCCAAAATCCTGTATCAAATGTGGCTGCAATCCTCAGCATGTTCATTTCTTGCAAAATTCTATTCTTCTGAACAACAATATCAGGCATGTTCCTTTCATACTAGAAAAGTAACATCTCCACAGTATTTATCATAGATGTAGTTTGCCTAATCATTTCTCCTTCATCACCCGGTTCACACTCAAATCTATCAATGGTATCTTTGAATACCTCTTCTATGTCTGAGGCTTCTAAGCATTGACCCAAGGATAGGCCAATGTCTGCCAATTTCCCTGTAGCATCTTTTATCAGGTTATTTGTTTTAGTCACCAAATTGATCCATCTTCCCCTATTTGCTCCAAACAGGGCTGCCTTGAAGAACTCGAAATTGATCTGAATCTTGATACCATCAGGTGTTATTATTTCTTGCCCTTGTAACTCTTCAAAATGGTCTCCTATAAAATCTAGGGTAGGGTGAATGATTCCAAAATCCTCTTCTCTTTCTTGTATCAAGGCCAGAATTTCTTGAGCAGTTATTTGAATCACCCTTATTTGTCTGAACATTTTAGTAAAGCCCTTGGCATGAGCTCTTATCCTTATTGACATATTTTTCTTCATTGCATTAAGATAATATACATGATCCTGAATTTTCACCATTGGAGGGGGTTGTGCACTTGAAATATATTTTCTTGCCAATTCTTCTTGTTGCTTATTTATTAATGCTTTTAGCTCTACCTTTTCCTTTCCCTCTTTCTCCAATTGTTTCCTTAGCTCTGTAATTGTTCCCATGAATTGATCTATGGCTTGATTTTGCATTGCTTTGACAACTTTGGCCATTTCACCTTCTTTCCCTAGTACCGATGAGCCCCCAGTTTCTTTATTTACTCTGAAGACTAGTGGGTCCTGCAAAACAGGAAGATTTATCTCCGCAATATCTGAGATAGGTGCCTCTAATTTATATTCTTCTATGAATTGTCCTTCCATATTCCCCATCTCTGCTACTAACTACAATTCTTGCTCATCTGCAGTAGTGAAGGTAGTTTGTTCATCTGTTATTTCCAGGACAACCTTTGTAGAGGGTAAAGACAACCTGGGTTTCTTCTTTTCCACATGAGTTACATCTTCTTGTTTCTTCACTGAGTGACTTCGGAAGAGGCCACCCAATCCACCAGTTCTCCTAGGATTCATTTGTATTACTGATGGAATTTTAATCTCCTATCCCTTTATTGTTATAGTGGTAGGGATAGCCATGGGCGCAAATTTATTTACACTTGTTACAGTTAGAACCCTATCAAAAATAGGAACTATGGCTTATTCCAAGAGGGGGGACTCCTGAGTTGGTGTTGTTGCAATCTCCTTCCCTTTATTTATATTTTGTGTTTGGGAAGCTTCCTGGGAAGTGCTTGGTGCTGCTTCTATCCTGAGGTGAGTACTTTCGGAAGGCCCAACCTGTTGCTCTACTATATCTATAGTTTTGATAGTGACTTCCATTAAATCAATACCATGTTCCTCTATTAACTCTAACAAGGGGTCTTCTTTGATCACTTGGCCTATTATTGGTATAATTGGTGCCACAACATCTACTGAACCTTCTCGAAGCCTTCTTAACTCTATGGGGTAATCATAGGCTTCACAAACTTGTGTGCTGCCCCTCATTTTGGGAGGGAAATCATCCCATACCTTTTGCAAATCTAATCCTTTTTCCATAGCTTCTAATAAGCTTTCTTCAAAAGCATCTTCGCGATGTTGTATTCGAGCATATTCTCTCTTTTCCATCATTCTATTGTATGTTCCTTTTGGGTCATAGAATCTCCAAGATACTTCATCGAATCCCATGTTGTCCAATTCAAACATTCCTTTGAGCAGGGAAGGATATCCAACAAATACAAAATCTCCAAAATGATAGGGAACATCGAGCCAGGGGACCTTACCATGTTTCTTTACCAGTCTCATCTTAGCCTCCTCTACCACCTGTCTGCATAATTCTAAAGCTGCTATGGATAATGGGTAGTACCATGGTAGCACCTTAGGAGGGATATTAGCTCCATACAATATAATATAAGTAAAACCCTCTATGAAGAAGAAATCTCCAATTTCCTTTTCTTTAATGAAGGATTTTACCCCTGGCCCTAATCTCTCTAGAACTAACCCAGTTAAGGCCCAATGGATTTCTACCATGAAACGATCACAGAACCAGCCCATGTGAGTTCATCCTTCGTGAAGTCTCTAGAAGCTATTCTGAACATAGGGGTTGTCGATGGCTTTTACTCTTTTACGAGCTTCTTCTCCCAATTGGCCTGCTATTAGATGAATGATAAATGAATATTGTGAAAAATGAGGCATCTCCTGCCTCTGTTCAAAAACTGCTCTTCTTAATTCTACCATTTCTTTATGCATCTGGGTACTTAATTCTAGTTCCCAGGCATAAATTGGAGTGTTATATGCCCTATTGCATTGTGCAACTAAATATAAAACCCTTTTTGTTATTCTATTGAGATCCTGTACTCCCAAAACTATGTTTATCATATCACAAAAATCTTGGACCCATGGTTTAAAAGCATTCTTCCTAATTGGGAATTCTTTATCTATTGTTGCATATGTATCAAAAAAACTTTTAAAGACTTCCATATTTGTAAACATACGATATTGGTGTTCGATTACCTGGTCTACCAGAAAAGTGGTATAATTCGTTAAGTTGAACACCTCCTGGATATGCTCGACTTTGATGCTAAAAACCTACCGATTCTTATGGTCTCGAAATGTCCTTATTCTTTCATCATATGCTACTGCCAGCCATGCCATCAAGTTTGAGGAGAAGTGCACTTTTGGACATATCAGTTTCCCAAGGTTATTGTTCCATCTATTATTTCTAGGGAAACCCTTGTATTGTAACCTATGAGCTTTATGAAATAAATTTGCCATTATCCATGGGGTCCTATTATCGTCTTCCATCACTTGGGAAAAACTATTGATACATGCATTGTCAATTTCGTACAGTTGAGCTGGGTTTGGTCTTTATTTGCCCCACATTTCTGAGAAAATTCATACATGGTGGTACCGAGAACAGGCGGTCTAGAGATCACAGAGTATGGTGACTTGTTTGTGATGAATTGTATAGCTTCTCTAGTGTCTTCAGGTATGAAAACATCTCCCCATGATGCCATTGTTCTTAGAGTAGCTGATAAGGTCTCTCTGTGACTACAAATATCAAAAATCTTCTTCTCTCTGTTTTCCTTGTATCAACTTCTATTCTTAGATTACCAGGGTAGTAGCCTTGATTGTTTTTATGTGCTCATATATAGGGTGGTGGAGTGAGCTCGATAAATTTACACATTTTGTCATCAACCCGATGCCACCAACTACTATTCAAAATCAACCAATGAAATTATGCCAACTCATATTTTTTTGGAATTTAGTGTTTATGATGGGTAATGTCTTTTATCTTACGTGTCTTGGGCCCTTTGATCCGTGTGCATGTAATCATTTATAAATCTCTATTATTCATCATTGGGAACCTTTTAATATAATGTGGAACCGATATGTGCCACTAGGATAGTGTCATTTTTGAACCTCATGCCACCTCAGATCTGAATGATAACTAAATCTTTGGGATTGATTATATTTCATTTAGGTAGTGATCACCCTCAAGATTTTTACAATATCTGTTCTTTGGTGTGAGTGTCGGCCTTTATTACCTCGAATGTCTCCCTTTTTCTTAAGTCAACTATGATTGAGTGCAACCATTGGATGTCTTTTATCTCAAGTGAAGCGTATGCGATTAGATCTCGATAGTTGATTCATCCTTACTCTTTGATTTGTATTATCATCATTTGTAATGTTGATATCATGGAATATTTAGTTAGTACCTTATTTTTGGTCTTGATAATGCGGTATATTAATCATTATTTAATTGTTTTTTACCTATTTTTTATCATGTTATTTACTTTTATTGCACTTTGATCATCTGAGCACGATCGTTGGATTATATATATGCACATAGTTTTTAATTAAAGGGGAAAACCATACGTACCTTGGATTAATTAATCAATCATTTGAAATAATCATGTTTAGACTAACCTCTGATCATCTCTACGCATGTGCACCATTGGATCTGGGGATAGATGAGCATCGCCATTAGATCTCCTGTAGATGCATGCTATATATCTAAAAACCAAAAACCTTTGATTTTGATTAATCATGATTAAGCTAAAAGGGGGTAATTATCCAATGTATTAGACCCTTGCTAATCACACTTAATGTTTTACCTTTGCCTTCGAAGATCTTACCATCTTTTAGTTTTTATGCAGTCGTTGGATCTTGATAGATGTTTGCGTGGACGTCAATTTTATTCAACTTGTGAGTTAGTTACTTTGGGGAAAATAATGTTAACCTTGATTAAGTCGAAAGGGGGGATATTAGTCAATGTGTTATACACTTATTAATATTGTTTAATATTTTAATTAATCATATGAAGACTTTTACCTTTTTAAAAGCATGTTTTACGGGAGTGTCGTCGTCGGATTGAATCTTGATCAAACGCTGTCATCCGATCTAGTGGAGTTGCTCAAGGTTTAACTCAAAGCTTGGCCTGTGTTGACTTTGGTTTAAATTTTTAAAGTTTTGAATTTTTGGAGATTGCGCAACCGTCGGATTTGGCTTGCATCAAGCGCATCCATCAGATCTTATGAAAGAAACATGGTTTTAATCCCTTTAATTATTATTTGTCTTTGACTTAATGTTTGGACTACTATGCAAAAAGCGCATTCGTTGGATTTCTTCTTGGTGAAGTGTTTTCATTGGATCAGAGAGATTTTTTTTTATTTTAATCAAAAATACCTTAGGTTATAACCTTTTTAGAATTTTGATTGTATTTTTTTAACCTTTTCTTGATTTATTGAAGCATAGCCTATCAGATTAATTTTGGATCGAGCATGACCCTTGGATTAAATATAAGGTGCTCGTTTGTTAATTAATGGGGCACATACCCTCAAGTCTAACTTAAGATTTTTGTTTTGGACTTTTAGCTTTTCGGGTTTTTAGACCACGATGATTAATTATTCCCTTATCTTTAGCATACCTTAGGACTTTATGATTTTATAAGTTAGTTTAGGCCCAAGGGAACTTATTGTTTATGAAGGTCGAACTTCAACTTTAGAATTTTTGATTAATGAAACTTTGTCCTTTCTCTTTTGGGATATTCGATTAATTGAAAGAGGTATACCTTATAAACAACCAAGGTTTAGACATCATTTAACCAATGAAAAATTAAATTACTCACCACAACTCAAACAGTGACCAACATTATTAACAATTTGATTAAAACAAAAAATTTAAATTTGGGGGTTTCAAAGTTGAGTCAAATTTGGCTCCAACATAGGCTCTGACTGGGACAAGGTGCTAAAAACTTGAGGCTCTTGAGAATTCCAGAATATCTCGGTTTTATTTGCAAAAGAAATTAAACAAGAATAAAACTTTGAACTGCTAAGTAAAGCTTGAATTGTATAAAAGAAAACTTTTTCTTCCTCTTTTCTTTCTTTTCTTCATTTTTTTTTTATATATACTAAAAAACTGTATGAACAACATGATATCAAAGCAAGTAGAGTATGAAAAATTGTAGATCCCTTTTCATTCAATTTGGAAACAAAGGTTAGAAATTTTAGAAATCAATGAGTTTTATTTTGAAATATTGTAATGCTTGTTTTAGCTAAGTCATAAGATATAATTACACAGATTTTGTCACAACTGTTTGTTTCATCATATTTTTTCCCATGTGTGTGTTTGTGCATTCTTTTTTGGATTTCTAAATCTTTCAGAACTTTACCATATCTGAGCAAAATAGCCAAGCCTAATATGTGATTTCACTCTTTAAAAATTTTCACCATTCTACAGGGCTCCACTGCCAATCAAGCGTCTATAGCCTCGGTGGAGTTGCTTCTAATCCCATCTTAGTTTTACCCTACTGCCAGTCAAGCGTCTATAGCTCCGGTAGAGGTTTTCCAAGATATCTCAGGCAGTGACTCAGTTTTACTTTATTTTTTATTTTTCTTTCTCGTGAGAGAAGTGTTTGGATATATAAGCAAATTGTGCAATAAGTATGCCCGAGTTGAGGATTAGTTTCTGGCTATAAAATATGAGTGTAATGATTTTTGGCTCAACTACCCTCTCAAAGATAACTCAGTTCTTTGGACCTTTGAAGTCACCTTAAGTATCATTTGTAATGTGAGGCTTGACATGATGTTTCAATCAACTTTGTTTTCTTTCTGTTTTATCTCATATCAAACAACTATTGCATAAACACTCATATTTGAAAGAATAGTAAACCTCATCGAAATCTAAAATAAATCCCCTTTTTTCTTATTGTCTTTGGTGGAATAAATAGTTAGATATACTCATCAAACTAAGATATCATGTGTGCAATAAACTCAAAATTATTCAAGAACAAAAGGGAAGCTTAACTAATAAACAAAATACACCACTCTGTTTTTGGATTTTTGCTTTTCTATTTTTTTTTATTATTTTTTTTTTAGTAAAGTACACCTTCAACAAGGATTGTACATTTTGAGGTGTTGGCCATTAATAGGGATAGCCATTATTTCTCCCTGCAAATTCTGTAGCTTGTAAGTATTCTGACCGATAACATGGGCAATTTGGTATGGGCCAATCCATTTAGGTTCAAACTTACCCTTTTCACCATGCTTATCATTTTTAGGATCCCAATAGATGACTATATCTCCTTGAGAAAAAGGAGTACCCTTGGCTTTCTTATTAAACAATTTTATAGTTTTTTGGGTTTGTTCCATCATTCTATTGAGGGTCTCTCTTCTTTGTTCTTCTAACAAGACAATTTGGTCAAGCCTTCTCTGAATGGGATCAGGGTTTTCATGATCTTGCAATAAAAGGGAAAGTGCCATTTTTTCCATTTTTGGGGGCAGTAGGGCTTTTTCTCCATAAACCATCTCATAGGGGGTTCTTCCTGTATTTCTTTTAATAGACAACCTATCAGCCCATAAAGCAAATTTAAGTTCACTGTCCCATCCCCTTTTGTTTTTGCCTAATGACCTTTTTATTCTTGTTATTACATTTTTATTTGATGACTCAGCTAAACCATTTCCTTGGGGGTAATAATTGGCAGAATGAGATAATTCAATTCCATATTCAGCACAAAATTCTACCATTTCATATGACACAAAATATTGAGCATTATCAGTTACAAGCTTTTTAGGAACTCCATACCTGGTCAAGATGTTTTCTTCTATGAATATGATGACTGCTGTAGTTGTAGATGTTCTCAAAGGTGCAGCTTCCACCCACTTTGTGAAGTAATCTATTGCAGTTATGATCCACTTATGTTGGCCAGATGAATTAGGCTTGATCTCTCCAATCAGGTCAATACCCCATTGAGCAAAAGGTGCTTCAATAATTATTGGCTTGAGGGGCATGGTTGGTAGATGCTTTTTCCCTATAAAAACTTGGCAGTTATGACAATTCCTAACATATTTATATACATCCTTAAAAGGGATGGCCAATAATATCCTGCTCTCATGATTTTATTAGTTGTAGCTCTTGGAGCAAAGTGTCCTCCACAGAAACCATTATGAAATTCATTAATTATTTTTGGGACTTCTCTTTCATATAAGCAGACTAATAATACTCCATCAGGATGTTTCCAATATAATACTCCATTTTGTATATAATACTTCTGAGCTTGAAGTTTGATTGACCTCATTCTATTTATTGACATATCTCTAGGAAAAGACAACGTTTGTAAGTATGACAAAATTTCTTCATACCATTTACATTCTTCATTTTTTATTCTTCTATCATCATATGTCTGATCTATGGTGAGAATATTTTTAGATCCTGCTTCTTCTTTGTTAGCCAACAGTTTAGCTAAACCTTGCCCTTTGACTATTTTAACTATTTTGAATTCAACATCGTATTGCAAAAGTTTTACCATCCATCTTGCTGGTCTTCCCAATGGCTCTGATTGAGAAAAGATATCTTTTATTGCTATAAAGGGAATACAACAGTAAACTTTGTTTGAGCCAAATATACCTTTGAAGTGTTCTAAATATTGGATGACTGCATAGGCATGTTTTTCCAGCAGGGTGTATTTAAGATTTGCTCCTTTTAGTCCTGAGCTCATAAAGGCTATTGGCCTTTCATTATTTTCATTATCTTTCTATGAAAGAACTGCAGCAATAGAGTGTTCAGATGCATATGAATAGATATTAAAATCCTTTGCATAATCAGGGCAACTTAAAGTTGGAGTGGTTGATATGGCTTCTTTGATCTTGTTAAATGTTTCCATATTTTCTATTGTCCATTTTATTTCTCCAGTTTTCTTCACCATATCATTTATGGGTTTGGTCATTTCTGCAAAATTTGGGACAAATCTTCTGATAAAATTTATTTTGCCAAAGAATGACCTTACTCCTTTTAGATTCTTGGGTGGGGGAATTTTAGAAATGGCTTCTATCCTTTCTGGATCAATGCTTATCCCCTTTTCTGAAACTATATGACCTAGCAATTTTCCTTGTGTAGTTCCGAATATGCATTTTTTTGGATTTAGAGAGATTCCAAATTCCTTGCATCGGGAAAAAACTGCAGTCAAATGTTCTAGATGATCTTCTAGATTTTTAGAAAAAACTATGATATCATCTAAGTACACTACTACAATTTTGAACATTAATCCTTTGAAAGCAAAGTCCATCGCTCTCTGGAAAGTAGCACCTGCATTCATCAATCCAAAAGGTATTCTTAAATATTCAAATGTGCCCCAGGGTGTGGTGAATGTTGCCTTGTGTCTATCTTCTGGATTTATCAGAATTTGATTGTACCCTAAAAATCCATCTAACAGGGACAATCTAGTTGAACCTACTACTGCTTGCAGCAGTTGTTCCATGTTAGGCAATGGGTAATTGTCTTTTAGTGAGCTCTTGTTTAAATTTCTAAAATCCACGCATAGTCTAATGTCCCCATTCTTTTTCCTAACTGGTACTAAGTTGGATATCCAGGAGGAAAATCTTACTTTTCTTATTATCTTGGAGTCCAACAATTTTTGTACCTCTTTTTGCATTACTGGGTGCAGAGTTGGATTGTATTTCCTTTGTTTCTGTCTAAATGGCTTGGAATCTTCCTTCAAAGGTATTATGTGAGTCATTACGTCTGTCTTGAAGGTTTTGAGGTCTTCATAAGTCCAAGCAAAATGTTCTTTGTTCTTTTTCAAGAAATTGATATATCCAACCTTTTCTTTAGCAGGTAAGGCCATGTCTACTTTCACTATTCTGGGTTCTTTCATTGAGCCAATATTAATATCTTCAGATATCACTTCTCTGCGTATAGGTTTATAAGCTTTGTCAAAGTCATCAAATAGGCTTTCAAGAGACACCAATCCTTTGGGTATTCTATTAGTTTTCAATTGGATTACTTCTACTGGCTCTCCTATTTGATTTTTTAGCTTTTCTTCATCTTTTTCATCATAGATTACATCTGCATACTGATTTTGCAAAGTCATAAAATCCTTAATATCTATATCATCTTGAAAGACCTGAAGATAGACTATGTTATCTGGCATAGAAGGTTTGTAGACTGAAATAGTTGGGAATCTATCCATATATTCTGTAGTTATCTCTGGGTGATCTAGACTTGAGGCATTTACAGCTAAAATATCTGCAACATGATTTTGTTCTCTAGGAATATATGAAATATTGAAAGCCAAAAATTTATCAATTTCTTCCAATACTGCATTTCTATATTGCTTAAGTCTAGGATGCTTGGTCTGATATTTACCTTTAATTTGTAGTATAATAAGTTTTGCATCCCCTATTATAGTTAAGTAGTTAATACCTAACTCTTTTGCTTTCCTTAGCCCTAATAGTAAAGCTTCGTACTCAGCTACATTGTTTGTGCAAGGAAATTGCAATATGTAAGGGATGCTAAGGTAGTTTCCTTTAATATCAGTCAAATTTACACCTGCACCTGCTCCAGATTGGGATTTAGCCCCATCAAATGACATGGTCCACATTTCTTGGGTTAATACTCGGTCTGATTCAGCATCAGTTATTCTCATATCTTCTGGATCCATGTTCTTTGCATCCGGTACTTCCACCAGGAATGGGTTGTGCCATATTGAATAGACTCCCATCCCTTTTTCTTCCATAGAGTTAACTAAGTTAATCATGGTTTCATCTATTTGAATTAACTCTACAGAATGTTTGTTGAATGGTTCCCTTCTCAAAATTATATTCTCCTTATCTGATATGGGGATGGTAGCATAAGACCAGTCTAGTTGTATTGATCCCCCTAGTTGTTCTACCCAATGCCTACTGAGTAAAAGTGAGAAGAATGGGTCAACATCAACTACTGCTACATCCATGACAATGCCCTTTTTGGGGTGTTGGTCTAGGAAAACTAATAATCCAGTTATCACCCCTACATAGGGAATTTGTCTACTATCCATTACAAAAATAGGAGCAGAATCTCTAGTACAGATTAATCCCATTTGGTCAGCTATTAGCTTAGGCATGATATTATGTGAAGCTCCACTATCGAGCATGCAATTATGAATCACATATCTTTCCCCTTCATCTAAATTATATCTTAACGACACGTAGAAGGGTCTGACAGAAGATGGTGATCTTGTATCATGTTGATTTTGTCTAGCAACATGACAAGTAGGGTCTTCTTTCTTCTCTACTAATCCAAAAGCTCTGCATACTTGTTCTCTGTATGTTTGAACTTTCATAAGTTCACCAAATGTGATATTAACTTTTTGCTTACTGAGTTCTGACCCAACATCAAATTCTATCTTCTTTATATCCAATGGTTTATTACTTTCTTCTTTGGGAACTTCTTCCATTGATTCTATTACCTCAGGAGTAATCTTGTTAGGGTTCCTATCAGTTTTCTCTTTACTGATATTTTTATTGGTGAAAGTTTGTCTTCTTGTTTCATTTGAAGATAATTTCTCTGTTCTTTCAGGGACTGTTCTATTCCTTAAATTTAAAACATGGGTTGCCTCTAATTCTTCAACCTCTTGAGCAGTGGGGATCAATTTCCCTTGCTTCATCTTATCATATCTTGACTCATGTGATTTTTGCAAGATTTTAGTTCCTTCAGTTACTAAGATCTGAGGATGATGATTTGAAGCATATTTATCCATGTCTTCTTCAAACAACCTTTCTCTGGATTCATCTTCAATGGACCAACATGCATTGATTCTTATATCCTCTTCTGATTCTGCATGCATATCTACATTACGTTGATCACTTAGGTGTATTCCACATGCATCAGGGTTATGGGGTGCATCACAAGTAGAGCAAAAATAAGGAAAACCTTCAGCTACATTGGTAGATGGCATTGGGTTAGGGATATTGTTCTGATCCCTATCAGAATCTCTATTTTTCTAGTTATTATTCCCATTACCCCTATTCCTATTCCCTTCTTCAAAACCATTGTTGTTTCCCCAATTCTTATTGTAATTTTTCTTAAAGGGGGATGGTTGTCAATATGTGGTCGCTCTGTCTATGAAGATTCACCGTTATTTCCATTTCTTTCAATTCTTGCTAACCTGTTACTCATGTTGTTGAATATTTCTGTCATCTGACTAGTCAACTTCTCCACAGGATCAATTTCAGTTCTTCTTTGTATATCAAAAGCCACTCTCTTAGGTTTTCTCTCAGGCATGTTAACCTCTAAAGAATAAGGCTTCATCTTACCACTTGTCAAGCATATTTATTTCTATATCCATTGCTTTTTCCATACAACCATCAATGGTAGTGGCTTGTTCTTGCCTTAATTCATAGTTAAACTCTCCTTGAAAAGCATTCTTATAAAAACAAATAGATTGAATATCACTAGGCCTGAGGTTGGCAGGGATTTTGTTTCTTGTTTTTGAAAATCTTCTGTTAAAATCACTAACAACCTCATTTTCTTTCTTCTTCATAGTGGCTAGCTCAGATTAACAATGATTGTTCATTTTTCCTTTCACCATACTTCTTTAGGAACACCTCTTCCATTTTGGTGAAGTCTGGGATATCATTGTTAGGAAGGGAATTAAACCATTCTCTAGCATATTTTTCTAAAGTTTGTAGAAACAGTCTTAATACTACATCTTCATGTTCAACTTCCAGACTATCCATTGCATATAAGAAACTTTTGATATGATCCTCTCCAGTTATTGCACTATTTCCTAAAAACTTAGGGAGGTATTTGTGAGCTTTACTAGGTAAGGCATTTAAATTTATTGGTAATGCAAAAGGCCTATATCTGTTAGTTCTCCATAAATGAACATTACCCTGAGCCATTGCTATTGTAGAATTTAATTTCATAGATGTAGTACCTATGGTGGTATGGGTCTGGGAAGCTTGAACGTAAACTGATGGATTATCTACCTTTGAATGAGAATAATCACATATATCTTCTACTACTAATTTTAAACGTTCATCTACAGTAATATCAACAATAATAGTATTCTAAATTTTCTTCACGTACCTTTTACCGCTAGAATTTAATCTACTATTATAAACAATATTCTTAAAAAGTGGAGTTTTTTGGGTATGTATAAATACCTCTAGATTCTCGAGTTCTAGAAATAGCTCCTTACCACTTCTCCTGGTGTTAGCCAACACGTTCTGTTCTCTCCTTTTTTATTTTTTTCTTCTAGGTTTGTCCAGTAGAGTCGCCAACACTAGGGTGCAAAAAAAATAGCATACACTTTTACCAAGAATGCTTGATATTATCACTCATCCTCATAGGAGTCAGTTCTTGGGAAAATTCAAGAAACCAAAATTTCAAGAAGATCAAGAAACATAAAGAAAATAATATTGAAAAACATGGGTAATAAAGAATGTAGAAAATTGTTGAGCAAGGTGCAGCGACAATATTGTCATTGTTGTCAACACAGTCAGATAGATCGGTTGATGCAGTGGACAAGAGTTCAGAGGTTATTCAGAGTATGTACAATGATGTTAAATGCTTATGAGGATGTTTTTGATGTTTGGGTGAAGTTGTTACAGGTTGTTTGTGCAAAGTTGAAAAAATCGTCATGTTGTGGCTGCTCCACAACGTACCCCAAAATTGGGGACCCACCTTTTTGCATATTTTCCAAGAAGACCGAAGTGGCCCATATGCTAAAGATCAAAGAAAAAGCAAGGAGAAAAAAGTGTCGCGATATCGCGACATGTTGCATTTTCACGGCCAAAAGAGAAGAGAAAGAACAAGAAAGAAAAAGTGTCGCGATATCACGACATGTTGCATTTTCACGGCCAAAAGAGAAGAGAAAGAACAAGAAAGAAAAAGTGTCACGATATCGCGACATGTTGCATTTTTGCGGCCAAAAGAGAAGAGAAAGAACAAGAAAGAAAAAGTGTCGCGATATCGCGACATGTTGCATTTTCGCGGCCAAAAGAGAAGAGAAAGAACAAGAAAGAAAAAGTGTCGCGATATCGCGACATGTTGCATTTTTGTAGCCAAAAGAGAAGAGAAAGAACAAGAGAGAAAAAGTGTCGCGATATCGCGACATGTTGCATTTTCATGGTCCAAAGCAAAGAGAAAGAGCAAGAAAGAAAAAGTGTCACGATATCGCGACATGTTGCATTTTTGCGGTCCAAAGCAAAGAGAAAGAGCAAGGAGAAAAAAGTGTCGCGATATCGCGACATGTTGCATTTTCACGGTCCAAAGCAAAGAGAAAGAGCAAGAAGGAAAAAGTGTCACGATATCGCGACATGTTGCATTTTCGCGACTCAAAAAGGGTAGGCAGACAGAGAAACAAAAGTGTCACGATATCGCGACATGTTGCATTTTTGCCAAAGGAACAGAGTAGTTGATAGTGCGTCTGATATTAGTGATGAACACCAGGATAGTGAAACTGAAGACTGCATAGTGACGTGGACCTATAAGGAATAAATCAAAGATTGAATAAGGTAATTTGTCACATAAGGACAAAATTCAATGAATAAGACAAAACGTTACATAAGGAATCTTTAATGATTTGAAATCATCTAAGATGGTCGTTACACATGGAAAGAAGCGGACGCATGCCCATATGGAAGGAGAAAATAAACAGTCATGGAAGGAGAAAACGAATAGTCATGGAAGGAGAAAATGAACAATCATGGAAGGAGAAACAAAATTTTTTAGAGGTTTTAAATACGCCATTCAAAGAGGCCATAATGTGTTGGTGCTCCTTTCTGTTGGTGCAGATAAATTAGGGGTTGGTGCTCCTTTTTGTTGGTGCAGATAAATTAGGGGTTGGTGCTCCTTTTTGGTGCAGATAAATCAGGGGTTGGTGCTCCTTCTAGTGGGTGCTGGTAAATTGATTGTAAAGTTGGTGCTTTGCAAAGGCTGGATTTGGATGGGAGTCCAAATAGTCATTTTGAGGATGTAGCCAAATCGGTGAACCTCGGTACATCTTGTGTTGTGTGATGTTCTCTTGTTATACTTGCTTTATTTGGTTTCAAGTTTTCATTGTTTCGGCTTTAAGAGTTGAAGATTTAAGTTTTAAAAGAGCTACACTGATTCACCCCCCTCTCAGTGTCATTGTGAGACTAACAATTGGTATCAGAGCGAGGTTCCTGAACAAGCTTAACCGGCTAGGGTGATCTTGGAAGTGACACAATGGCAGGTGGTGAAGGCTTCTCATCAAACAAAGCACCATTGTTTGATGGAACTAATTACGCATTTTGGAGACTCAGGATGCAGACATATCTTTGTGCTTTGGGATACGACATTTGGGATTCAGTAGATAGTGGATACACAATACCCACCACTTCTCCAACCGATGCTGTCGATAAGAAACTGTTTGAGAATGACTCAAAAGCAAAGAATGCTATCATGTGCGGATTAGTGGACAATGAACTGGTAAAGATTATGAGTTGTAAAATGGCAAAAGAAATATGGGACAAACTGAGGAGCATTCATGAAGGAGACGTTAAGATCAAGGAGGCCAAGTTACAAACACATCGAGCTCAGTTCGAAGTATTAAAGATGAATGACGATGAGAACATAGAGGCATATATGCTAAGAGTTAATGAAGTCATTAATGCGATTAGAGGACTCGACGAGGAAATCAAAGATTCTATCATCGTGAAAAAGGTATTAAGATCTCTTCCCCAAAGATTTGATTCTAAAGTTTCAGCTATAGAAGAAGCTAAAGATCTAAATTCTTTTAGTATGGATGAGATGCATGGTTCTTTGACTGCATATGAGATGAGAATAGGAAAATCTAAACCCACAGATAGAGAAGCTGCTTTTAAAGCCCATAAAAATATGAAAGCAAAACAAGAATCCGAGGAAGAAGAGACATCAGATGAAATGGAAGCAAACTTTGTTCGAAAACTAAAAAGGGGAAAAGGAAAATACAGAGGAAAGTTACCATTTAAATGTTTCAATTGTGGAGGCATTGGGCATTTTGCAGCTAAATGTCCACTTAATGAGAAGAACAAAAGTGATGAAGGATCGCACCAAGAAAGAAGTGACTAGAAGAAAAAAACAAATTTCAGAAAAGGCAACTTCAAGAAGAAAAGTTTCATCTCCAAGAATGTCAGTTCATCAAAAGATAGCTACGGTGAGGATTCTGAAAAGGAAATAAGTGAAGCTCTTTTCATGGCACTCAAAGAAGAAAAAATAGAAAAAGAACAGGAATGTGATGAAGAAGAAATTGATGCAGAAGTAAATTTGGAAGAGGAACTAATTGCAGCTCTGGATGAATTGAAGATAGAAAGAAAAAAGAATAAGAAAATTTCAAGAAAGCTTGAGGATGCAAATGAAATCATAACCAGTTTGAAAGTACAGATAGAAGAATCCAAGAAAATATCTGAAGATCTCGAAGTGCAAATAACCATGAAAATAGATTATTGCAACAAGCTAGAAGAAGAGACTATTGGTTTAAGGATGCAGATAGAAGAGATGAATCGTAAAATTAGTTGTTATCACAAACGTGAAGAAAGTTCTATGAAGCTGGATAAGATCATAAATAACCAAAAGACTACAGGCATCAAATTTGGTTTGGGCTTTGACGAAGGAGAATCATCAAATGGATCAAAGGCCATAAATGAAGAATCCATAAAGAATGAAGATAAGAAACAGGTTGATCAAGAAAAATTGACTCATGCAAAAGAAAGCAATAATGCAAGGCATGAAAGGAGAATTGACAATGATGGATTCACCAATGTCACACATCAAAGAAGAAGAAGATTTATGGCTCCTACGACAACATGGCAAAGACCATCACCCAGGTTCAATCATCTCTTTTCTGGTTACTATTTTAAATGCAATGGTTATGGACATAAGATTTCAGATTGCAAGTATAATGTAGGACCAAGGAATTTTACCAATAGAAATGTTTTTTCACCTTTGATGGATTATGCAG
Organism: Wollemia nobilis; assembly: GCA_028583015.1. Classification (NCBI taxonomy): domain Eukaryota; kingdom Viridiplantae; phylum Streptophyta; class Pinopsida; order Araucariales; family Araucariaceae; genus Wollemia; species Wollemia nobilis. The sequence continues at coordinate 1,312,263 of JAQPPZ010016363.1, read as the reverse complement.
TAGAATGTTATAACTATCATAATTTTGGGCACATTGCAAGAAATTGTCGAAGTACATTTGCATCAAATCAATTTCAGGGAAGAAAATTTCAACCAAATGGAATGAGACAAAATAGAAAATTTCTCGAAAAACATGCACAAGCTACTGAAAAAGAAAAGTCAAAACAAGAGCCCAAAACTATAATCAAACCAGAGTGGAAAGAAAAAGAGTGATCTAAGGAAGAAAAGGAATCCCTGATCGTACAAACAACATTTAAAGCATAAAATAAATCTGCACCATGGATACTTGATAGTGGATGCTCCAGTCATATGACAGGTGACAAACAAAAATTTGAGAAGTTACAGACAATATGAAGGTGGTTCAATAAAATTTGGAAATAATGATGGAGCTAAGATAGTTGGCAAAGGTTCAGTTAAGATCAGTGATGGAAAAATCAAGTCAAAAGAAGTCTTGTTTGTGGTTGGTCTGAAGCATAACTTGTTGAGCGTAAGTCAGATTTGTGATAGAGGTCATGAAGTGATTTTTAAGAAGCAGGGTTGTGAAGTCAGAAAAGCAAACAGTGGAAAGTTGATAGCAACTGGATCGAGGACATCTGGCAACCTAGTACACTCTCTCGGAGACTTCAGAAGGAGCTTGCTTGATTGGACAGGAAGAAGAAAATTGGTTGTGGCACAAGAGGCTCGGTCATATCGGTTTTGACAATCTAGTAAAAATCAGCTCAAAAAGGGTAGTGAGAGATATTCCCACCATTGGAAAACCATCAAATAGCATTTGTGCTTCATGCCAAAAGGGGAAGCAAACTAGAGTCTCATTTAAAACAAAAGAGTACTACACAAGCAAACCTTTGGAACTAATACATACTAGATTTATGTGGACCCATGAGAACGCAAAGCATAAATGGTGACAAATATTTTATGTTGTGTATAGATGACTATTCCAGGATGACATGGGTACTATTTTTGAAGCATAAATCAGAAGCTTTTGAGATGTTCAAGGTTTTCAAAAACCAAGTTGAGAATCAAACAGGAAAAAGGATTAAATGTTTAAGATCAGATAGAGGAGGAGAGTTCATTTCAGAGGATTTTATAGAGTACTATGAAAAATATGGTATTAGGAGACAGTTTTCAATAGCCAGGACACCTCAACAGAATGGTGTGGTAGAAAGAAAGAACAGGACAAGTGCAGGAAATGGCATGGACTATGTTGATTGAGAGCAAAGTAGCAGATATATTTTGGAAAGAGGCAGTCCATACTACGGTATACATCCAAAATAGGTGCATGTTGAGGACGCATGAAAGCAAAACTCCTTATGAGTTGTGGTTCGGTAAAAAGGCAACAATAAGATACTTTAAAGTTTTTGGCAGCAAGTGTTACATCAAAAGAACTAAAGAAAACCTTGGTAAGTTTGAAGATAGAGCGGATGAAGGTATTTTTCTTGGCTATTCGTCAAAAAGCAAAGCTTACAAATGCTACAACAAGAGGCTAAGGAAAATTGTGGATAGTGCCGATGTTAAAGTTGATGAAGGTAGGGAACGAGTAATTAGCTATGAAGAGAACTACCCAATTTATGAAGAGGTTATTGAAGGAGATGAGGAAAAGGAAATGGAAAAGAAACAAAAAATTGACTCAGATGATTCAAACAGTGATTCAAAAGTGGAAGAAAATAAGAAATTCAAAACAGGCAACTAGCAGAAAGATCATCCTAGAGAGCAAATAATTGGAGACCCCACAGTTGGTGTTCAGACAAGAAGAAGAGTAGTAAGTAACTACTCTCTATTATCCAGAATTGAGCCCAAAAATGTTGCTGACGCAAGCAAAGATGAAAGTTGGATGAAGGCAATAAATGAAGAATTAGATCAGATCGAGAAAAACAAAACTTGGGAGTTAGTACCAAGACCTGCAAATAAAAATATAATCGGTACTAAATGGGTCTTTCAAAACAAATTGAATGAAGACGGACAGGTAGTCGTGAATAAAGCAAGATTGGTATGTAAAGGCTATGCACAAGTTGAAGGTATTGACTTTGAGGAAACCTTTGCACCCATGGCTAGACTAGAGGCAATTAGAATGTTTCTGGCTTTAGCAGTTTACAAGAATTTCAAAGTTTATCAAATGGATGTGAAATCAACATTTTTGAATGGGAAACTTGAAGAAGAGGTTTATATTGAGCAGCCAGATGGTTTCCAACTTGGTGATGATCCCAACTTGGTTTGCAAGTTGAAGAAAGCATTATATGGCTTAAAACAGGCACCCCAAGCATGGTATGCAAGGCTAGACAACTATCTTACTCAACAAGGGTTCAAGAAAGGTATGGTGGATAGTAATTTGTATGTCAAAACAAAAAATGGCCATCTTATTGTTCTTGTTGTATACGTAGATGATATCATATTTGGCAGCAAGCAAAGATGAGTCGTGTAAAGATTTAGCAAATAAGATGCAGAAAGAATTTGAAATGTCAATGATTGGTGAACTTTCGTATTTCCTCGGGTTGCAAGTTAATCAAAATGAGAAGGGCATATTTATTTCTCAAATTAAATATGTGAAAGAGATGCTAAAAAAGTTCACAATGGAGGATTGTAAGCCGCTTAGCACTCCCATGACGACAGGTTGCAAGTTGAGCAAGGATGACAAATCTCCACATGTTGATCAAACCATGTACAGATCTATGATTGGGAGCTTATCTGTACTTGACAGCTACCGGACCAGATATTTTGTAGGCAGTATGCATGGTAGCACGATTTCAGGCTAGTCCCAAGGAGACTCATGTGACAACAATGAAGAGGATTCTTCGGTACCTCAAGGGTACTATGGAGTATGGGTTATGGTATCCGAAAGGTAAGGACTTCACCCTTATTGCGTATTCAGATGCAGATTGGGCAGGATGTGTAGATGACAGAAAGAGTACCAGTGGAGGTGCATTCTATCTTGGAGATAGGTTGGTCACGTGGCATAGTAAGAAACAAGAGTCAGTCTCCTTATCCACAGTAGAGGTAGAATATATTGCAGCGACAACGTGTTGTACGCAGGTATTATGGATGAAACAAACCCTGAAAGATCTTGGTATTAACTTCAGTGAGCCAATTTCAGTTAAGTGTGATAACACCAAGTGCCATTAACATCTCAAAGAATCCGGTTATGCATTCTCGCACAAAACATATTGCTATCCGGTATCACTTTTTGAAGGAGAAAGTTGCGGAAGGTGAGGTTAAGTTGGATTTTGTTCCAACAACAGAGCAAGTAGCGGATATCTTCACAAAACCATTGCCCAAGGAAGTCTTTGAGTACCTTCGCAATAAATTGGGAGTGGTCACGCTTCCCAAGAATTGACTAGCTATCGGGACCACATTCTCAGGGGGAGCATTTGTGTATTTGTTTATCTTTTTGCTCATGTTTGTGATTTTTGCTAAGTGTAATAATTTTTGCCTGAGAATGTTGTGCATGGACTCAAGGGGAGTTTGCAGTAGCCCTTTGGTATTGTTGTCAAAGGGGGAGAAGAGTTACAGGAAATTGCACGTGTGTTGCCAACAATTCCAAAGGGGGAGATTGTTGAGCAAGGTGCAATGATAGTATTGTCATTGTTGTCAACATAGTCAGATAGATCGGTTGATGCAATGGATAGGAGTTCAGAGGTTATTCAGAGTATGTACAATGATGTTAAATGCTTATGAGGATGTTTTTGATGTTTGGGTGAAGTTGTTACAGGTTGTTTGTGCAAAGTTGAAAAAATCATCATGTTGTGGCTGCTCCACAACGTACCCCAAAATTGGGGACCCACCTTTTTGCATATTTTCCAAGAAGACCGAAGTGGCCCATATGCTAAAGATCAAAGAAAAAGCAAAACACCAAAGAAAAAAGTGTCGCGATATCACGACATGTTGCATTTTCACGGCCAAAAGAGAAGAGAAAGAACAAGAAAAAAAAGTGTCGCGATATCGCGACATGTTGCATTTTCACGGCCAAAAGAGAAGAGAAAGAACAAGAAAGAAAAAGTGTCGCGATATCGCGACATGTTGCATTTTCATGGCCAAAATAGAAGAGAAAGAACAAGAAAGAAAAAGTGTCGCGATATCGCGACATGTTGCATTTTCATGGCCAAAAGAGAAGAGAAAGAACAAGAAAGAAAAAGTGTCGCGATATCGCGACATGTTGCATTTTCATGGTCAAAAGAGAAGAGAAAGAACAAGAAAGAAAAAGTGTCACGATATCACGACATGTTGCATTTTCGCGGTCCAAAGCAAAGAGAAAGAGCAAGAAAGAAAAAGTGTCGCGATATCGCGACATGTTGCATTTTCACGGTCCAAAGCAAAGAGAAAGAGCAAGGAGGAAAAAGTGTCACGATATCGCGACATGTTGCATTTTTGTGATCCAAAGAAAGAGAAAGAGCAAGAAGGAAAAAGTGTCACGATATCGCGACATGTTGCATTTTTGTGACTCAAAAAGGGCAGGCAGGTAGAGAAACAAAAGTGTCACGATATCGCGACATGTTGCATTTTTGCCAAAGGAACAGAGTAGTTGATAGTGCATCTGATATTAGTGATGAACACCAGGATAGTGAAACTGAAGACTGCATAGTGACGTGGACCTATAAGGAATAAATCAAAGATTGAATAAGGTAATTTGTCACATAAGGACAAAATTCAATGAATAAGACAAAACGTTACATAAGGAATCTTTAATGATTTGAAATCATCTAAGATGGTCGTTACACATGGAAAGAAGCGGACGCATGCCCATGTGGAGAAAAGGAAATGAAGGGCCACAAAATAGAAATGAACAGTCATGGAAGGAGAAAACGAATAGTCATGGAAGGAGAAACAAAAAAATTTTAGAGGTTTTAAATACGCCATTCAAAGAGGCCATAAGTTGTTGGTGCTCCTTTCTGTTGGTGCAGATAAATTAGGGGTTGGTGCTCCTTTCTGTTGGTGCAGATAAATTAGGGGTTGGTGCTCCTTTCTGTTGGTGCAGATAAATCATGGGTTGGTGCTCCTTCCAGTGGGTGCTGGTAAATTGATTGTAAAGTTGGTGCTTTGCAAAGGCTGGATTTGGATGGGAGTCCAAACAATCATTTTGAGGATGTAGCCAAATCGGTGAACCTCGGTACATCTTGTGTTGTGTGATGTTCTCTTGTTATACTTGCTTTATTTGGTTTCAAGTTTTCATTGTTTCGGCTTTAAGAGTTGAAGATTTAAGTTTTAAAAGAGCTACACCGATTCACCCCCCTCTCAGTGTCATTGTGAGACTAACAAAAATATAAAAATTTAAAATAAATGTTTCTTTATTCCAACTGGTCACTCATTGATTAAAAAATAATGTTGTAAAATCTAGGTTTAAAATGTAAAAATTCTCCTTGACAATGGTGCCAAAAAACTGTTGGAACCAATTCTTGCATCCATAGGATTTCGATTTTCATGCTACAAGAATCCGTTTGAAACCAACAAGCTATTACATGCTTTACTAGATCTGCCTCATGTTCTGTTAAACACAAATATTGCTAAGGAAAAACCACATAATGGGTAAGGAAACCCCAATGGTAATTCTATGATTAAAACTCTAATTACACACTCCAGATTTATATTATACTATATGTATTAAAATTAATAAGCACAAAAAAAACCATTTGTTATGCCTTATGTTGAGATGTTCCTAGATTCATTGGGTTGTTATAGTAATTTAACAACAATACTATCATGAACAAAAATAAGGGGAAGAGAAAAATTGGCGTTCTTAATCTATTCGAATATCATAATAAAACCAAGAGTTAACCAACGAGAGAAACGTATATAATGCATTAAAATAATGTAACCCATTATACAGTGACACACAATACCAATACATAGAAATTATAGGAATAAAACTCATAATTGTATTGATTTATGAAATATTATATGCAGAGTGGGCAGGATGCCTTTAAACTCTATTTTTCTCACTATAATACATCAATACAATGAAGAAGACTCAGTTCAATTAATTTAACAGGTCTCTCATACTCTCCTTATTTCAATCTGATAATAGAAGAGTCTCTGAATCCTAGGCTTAATAAGACTGGAAATATTCTCAGCTTCTTGAATGCTTTCGTATCATAGGATCTTGCACAACAAGGGGAGGAAGAAATAATGAATAAAACAAATAGACACAAAAAGGAACTACAACAGCACAACTATAGGGCACTCAAGTATACCTCTTAGCAAAAATGCTATTCTCTAATTGCTTTATGTAGAATCTATCCTCAGCTGCCTCTTCTTATAGCCTTTGATTCTTGATTCTGTTATTTTTGGTTGATTTCTAGCCTTACACTTGTGAGCATCTGATCAGACTCCAAAAATTGATACATATGGCTTCCACTACCTTTACTGTCTTGGTTTTATCCTTTTTTAGGACAAATATTCAATTCAATCGATGATGGTGGTGTTAGGTGAACCCACTTTTTCTCCTTCAATTGTCTTCTCTTCGATTGTTTCCCTTTGGGCCTCTTTCTCTTGAAAAAATTCTTCTAATGTCACTGGAACTCCTTCTGTAGGTACAGGTTTATGTTGTGATGAACCTGCTTCTTGTTGTTGACTGTAGATATTAACCTTTTTCCCCTTTTAGTTTTGCTGCAACCATCTAATATTTTCTTCAATTAATCTTCAAATTCCTATATCAAATGTGGCTGCAATCCTCAACATGTTCATTTATTGCAAAATTCTATTCTTCTGAACAACAATATCAAGTCTGTTCCTTTTATACTATAAAAGTAACATCTCCACAATATTTTTCATAGATGTAGTTTGCCTAATAATTTCTCCTTCATAACTTAACTCACATTCAAATATTTCAATGGTATATTTGAATACCTCTTCTTTGTCTAAGGCTTCTAAGAATTGACCCAAGGATAGGCTAATGTCTGCCAATTTCCCTGTAGCATATTTTATCAGGTTATTTGTTTCAGTCACCAAATTGATCCATCTTCTCCTATTTGCTCCAAACAGGGTTTCCTTGAAGAACTCAAAATTATTCTGAATCTTGATACCAGTAGGTGTTATTATTTCTTGCCTTTGTAACTCTTCAAAATGGTCTCCTATAAAATCCATGGTAGGGTGAATGATTCTAAAATCCTCTTCTCTTTCTTGTATCAAGGTTAGAATTTCTTGAGAAGTTATTTGAATCACCCTTATTTGTCTGAACATTTCAGTAAAGCCCCTGGCATGAGCTCTTGTCCTTATTGACATATTTTTCTTCATTGCATTAAGATAATATACATGATCCTAAATCTTCACCATTGGAGAGGGCTATGCACTTGAAATATCTTTTCTTGCCAATTCTTCCTATTGCTTATTTATTAATGCTTTTAGCTCAGACTTTTTATTTCTCTCTTTCTCCAATTGTTTCCTTAGCTCTGTAATTGTTCCCATGAATTGATCTATGGCTTGATTTTGCATTGCTTTGACAACTTTGGCCATTTCACCTTCTTTCCATAGTACCAATGAGCACCCAGCTAGTGGGTCCTGCAGAACAAGAATATTTATCTCTATAATATCTGAGATAGGCACCTCTAATTTATATTCTTATATGAACTATCCTTCCATATTCCCCATATCTACTACTAACTACAATTTTTGCTCATCTGCAACAGTGAATGTAGTCTGTTCATCTATTGTTTCTAGGAAAACCTTTGTAGAGGGTAAAGACAACCTGGGTTTCTTCTTTTACACATGAGTTACATCTTCTTATTTCTTTATTGGGTGACTTTGAAAGAGGCCACCCAATCCACCAGTTCTTCTAGGATTCATTTGTATTACTGATGGAATTTTAATCTCCTGTCCCTTTATTTTTATAGTGGTAGGGATAGCCATGGGTGCTAATTTCTTTACACTTGTTATAGTTAGAACCCTATCAAAAATATGAACTATGGCTTGTTCTGAGAGGGGGGAATCTTGAGTTGGTGTTGTTGCAATCTCCTTAACTTTATTTATATTCAGTATTTAGGAAGCTTCCTGGGAAGTGTTTGGTGCTGCTTCTATCCTGAGGTGGGTACTTTCAAAAGGCCCCACCTGTTGCTCTACTATATCTACAGTTTTGATAGTGACTTCCATTAAATCAATACCTTGTTCTTCTATTAACTCTAATAGGGTGTCTTCTTTAATCGCTCAGCCTGTTATTGGTATAATTGGTGCCACAGCATCTACTGAACCTTATCGAAGCCTTCTTAACTTTGTGGGGTAATCATAGGCTTCACAAAATTGTGTGTTGCCCCTAATTTTGGGAGGGAAATAATCCCATACCTTTTGCAAATCTAACACTTTTCCATAGATTCTAATAATATTTCTTCAAAAGTGTCTTCCCAGTGTTTTATTTGAGCATATTCTCTCTTTTCCATCATTCTATTATATGTTCCTTTTGGGTCATAGAATCTCCATGATATTTCATATAATCCCATGTTCTTCAATTCAAACATTCCTTTGAGCAGGGAAGGACATCCAACAAATACAAAATCTCCAAAATAATAGTGAACATCGAGCCAGGGGACCTTACCATATTTCTTTACCAATCTCATCTTAGCCTCCTCTACCACCTGTCTGCATAATTCTAAAGTTGCTATGGATAATGGGCAGTACTATGGTAGCAACTTAGGAGGGATATTTTCTCCATACAATATGATATAAGTAAAAATCTCTGTGAAGAAGAAATCTCCAATTTCATTTTCTTTAATGAAGTTTTTTACCTCTGGCCCTAATCTCTTTGGAACTAACCCAGTTAAGGCCCAATGGATTTCTACCATGAAATGATCACAGAACCAGGCCACATGAGTTTGTCCTTTATGAAGTCTTCAGACACTATTCTAAACATAGGGACTATTGATGGCTTTTACTCTTTTACAAGCTTTTCTCCCAATTGGACTGCTATTAGGTGAATGATAAATGAATACTGTGAAAAATGAGGCATCTCCTGCATCTATTCAAAAATTGCTCTTCTTAATTCTATCAGTTCTTTATGTATTTGGGTACTCAATTCTAGTTTCCAGGCATAAATTCGAGTGTTATATGCTCTTTTGCATTGTGCAGCTAAATATAAAACCCTTTTTGTTATTCTATTTAGATCATGTACTCCTAAGACTATGTTTATCATATCACAAAAATCTTGTACCCAGGGTTTTAAAGCATTTTTTTTTATTGGGAATTCTTTATCTATTGTTGCATATGTATCGAATAAACTTTTAAATACTTCCATATCTATAAACATATGATATTGGTGTTCGATTACCTGGTCTACTACAAAAGTGGTATAATTTGTTAAGTTGAACACCTCCTGGATATGCTCGACTTTGATGATGAACACCTATCAATTCTTGTGGTCTCAAAAGGTTCTCATCCTTTCATCATATGCTACTACCAACCAAGCCATCAAGTCTGAGGAGAAGTGCACTTTTGGGTATATCAATTTCCCAAGGTTACTATTCCATATGTTATTTCTAGGGAAACCCTTGTATTGTAACCTATGAGCTTTATGAAATAAATCCGCCATTATCCATGGGGTCATGTTATTGCCTTCCATAACTTGGGCACAACTCTTGATACAAGCATTGTCAATATCGTACAGTTGAACAAGGTTTGGTTTTTTATCTACCCCACATTTTTTAGCAAACTCATACATGGTGGTACCAGGAACAGGCGGTCCAGAGATCACAGAGTATGGGAATCTATTTGTGATTAATTGCATGGCTTCCCTCGTGTCTACGAGTATGAAAACATCTTTCCATGATGCCATTTTTCTTAATGTAGTAGGTAAGGTCTTTCTGTGATACTTGAAAAATTTCTTCTCCCTGTACCTCCTGTGTATCAACCTTCGCTCTTAGATTACCAGGGTATTAGCTTCGACTATTTTCATGGGTTCATATATAGGGTGGTGGAAAGAGTCTGATAAATTCATACATTTTGTCATCAACCCAATGTCACCAACTACTGTTCAAAATCAACCAATGGAAATTTTCCATCGTATATTTTTCCTAGAGTTGAGAGTTTATGGTGAGTAATGTATTTTATCTTACATGCCTCGGGAATTTTGATTTGTGTGCCTATAATAATTTATAAACCTTCGCTATTGGCGACTAGGAACCTTTTTATTGGATGTGGAACTGATAGATGCCACTGGGATGACTTTATTTTTAAATCTTATGCCACCTCAAGTTCAAATGGTAACTAAATCCTTGGGATTCATTATATTTCATTTAGGCAGTGATCTCCTTGAGGATTTCTACAAGATCTGGTTCTTGGTGTGAGTGATGGATTTTATTGCCTTGAAGGTTTCCCTTTTTCCTTAAGTCAAACATGATCAAGTGCAGCCATTGGATGTCTTTTATCTCAATGAAGCGTTGTCGTTAGATCTCGATAGTTGATTCATCACTTAACTCTTTGGCTCGTATGCTATCATCGGATTGATTTGATATGAAGCGCATTCGTTGATGTCCTAGAACCTTGTATTAATTAATCAATTGTTTGAAATAATCATGTTTAGACTAACCTCTGATCATCTCTATGCACGTGCACCATTGGATCTGGGGATAGATGAGCACCACTGTTAGATCTCTTGTAGATGCATGCTATATATCTACAAACCAAAAACCTTTTATTTTGATTAAATTATCCAACGTATTAGACCCTTGCTAATTGTGCTTAATTTTTTACCTTTGCATTTGAATATCGTACCGTCTTTTAATTTTTGCACAGCCGTTGGATCTTGATAGATGTTTGCGTGACCATCTATTTTCTTCAACCTACAGGTTAGTTACTTTGGGGCAAATAATGTTAATCTTGATTAAGCTGAAAGGGGGGAGATTATTCAATGTGTTATACCCTTATTAATATTGTTTAATGTTTTAATTAATCATATGAGGAATTTTACCTTTTTAAAAGCATATTTTATGGGAGCACCATCGTCAGATTGAATCTCGATCAAACGTTGTCGTCTGATCCGACGGAGTTACTCAAGGTTTAACTCAAAGCTTGGTCTGTGTTGATTTTGCTTTAAATTTTTTATTTTTTGAAGATTGTGCAGTCGTCGAATTTGGCTTGGATCAAGTGCATCCGTCAGATCTTATGAAAGCAACATGGTTTTAATCCCTTTAATTATTATTTATCTTTGACTTAACCTTTAGACTACTATGCAAAAAGCACGTTCGTTTGATTTCTTATTAGTAAAGAACTTTCATCGGATCAAAGAGATTTTGTTTGATTTTAATCAAAAAGACCTTAGGTTATAACCTTTTTAGAATATCGATTGCATTTTTTTAACCTTTTCTTTACTTATCAGATCACACTCGTCTGATTAATTCTAGATTGAGTATAGCCCTTGGATCAAATCTAAGGTTCTCGTTTGTTAATTAACAAGGCACATACCCTCAAGTATAACTTAAGAATTTTGTTTCAGACTTTTAGCTTTTCGGGTTTTTAGACCACGATGATTAATTATTCCCTTACCTTTAGCATACCTTAGGACTTTATGATTTTATAAGTTAGTTTAGGCCCAAGGGAACTTGTTATTTATGAAGGTCGAACTTCAGCTTTAGAATTTTTGATAAATGAAACTTTGTCCTTTCTCTTTTGGGAAATTCGATTAATCAAAAGAGGCATACCTTATAAACAACCAAGGTTTAGACATCATTTAACCAATGAAAAATTAAATTACTCACCACAATTCTAACAGTGACCAGCATTATTAAAAATTTGATTAAAACAAAAAAATTAAATTTGGGGGTTTCAAAGTTGAATCAAATTTAGCTCCAACATGACCATTAGGAGTAGACTAGTTCAAATCTAGCAAAAAAATCTAGTGAATTTGTCAATATATGAACTAATTCAATAGTATTCTAAGTATAGGAAGACGCTCATGGATATTATAAGATCAATCAAAGTTCTATCCCAAGACCTTGAAGCATTTGCAAACATCATGAGACATGTGTAGCAGTGCAACGGACTGATCATTCAAATTAGTGATCACAAGATTAAGACAGTCTCCACTGCCATAACGAACCATCGCTACATATAATTATGTGTGTTAAAAACACACCATTCAAATAGATTTTTATTGATACATAGTCATAAATAAATATAATTACAACTAAGGCATTAATGTATCTAAAGTTGCCAAAGTCACACATTGTATCTTCCACTTTCACCTTGAGAGCATTCAATGATGTGCTATGTTCAATGGTAGGTACCATAGTTCTTCTGATTCATGTTGGACTTAATACCATCCCTGTGATGTGTCATGTGATTGGAGGTGCCATGCAGTATAACATCCTTTTGGAGAGAACTTGGATTAGAGTAATGTGTTGTGTTACCTCGATCTTACATCAGTGCATAAAATATGTACATGAGGGACAAGTTCACCTGGTTCCTTATTACGAAGAGCCATTCAAATACGTGAACATAGTCTACTTGTTGGGATATTTTATTCTTCCATCAATGCATTTGGATATATGGTCGACGTCACCAATAAAACATCTAGAAGATAAGTTAAAATGAGTGTGTAGGACCTTCCATGGTAGCACCACATTTATCAAAGCACACAATGGCAGCTTTGACTAAACCTATGGCATCCATAGTGCTTAGGAATGATAAGAAGATCAAGGTAAAATTGGGTGAAAAAGTGATAAAAAAAATGATGGGCTATCGTTAAGCACATCATTAATTCTCAATGAATTTGTCAATCCAGGGTGGTGTCCAAGGCTATTTACGAGAGAAAGTTCAAGCAGGGTTGTAGTTCAGTTCATTTGGAAGTAGCAGGTCTTATTGGTGGAATTGATTGTGTGGGGGTTTTGTGTCACTTCTACCCCTAAATTGCATAAATTGAACTTTAATCTATTTGCAAGAATGAAAACTAATTGCTAATTGCATAAATGAAACCCTAGTTACAGTTGCAAGAATGAAATCTAATTAAATTGCAGAATTGAAACTCTAGTTATAGTTGCAGAATTGAAAGTCTATTTAATCTTGCAATAATTGAAATGAAGCATAAAAACTAGATCCTGTCAATGCTCTGTAATAGAAGGTCGTCAATCTTCTATGCAGGGTTTTGACAGCAAAAACAAGAATGTAGGGAAATTATAGAAAACTTGTAAATTGCTAGAAATGGAAATTTGCAGTGAATTGGAAAGTTGTTGGGAATGAAAAGAATAACCAGATCTACCACTAATCATATCACAAAAACATTATGAACAAGAATTAAACAACTAGGAATGTTAGTTGTGCAAAAGAATGAAAATGACAACTTCACAACTTATTTGACTGCAGCAAAATCAGAATAAAACCTGTCTGTCAGTCCTCCTCCTAGGTCTAGAAGTGGCCAGCCTCCTTTCTCAGAAGAAGGTTTGAATTCTTCTTCAATTCTTACTCACACTCAGACATAACAAAATAAATGGAATGAAACTGCACTTTTATTGCTTCAGAAACATAATTACAATTCTGCTGAAATCTATTACAGGTCTGAAATCACTATTCTATTATCTCCCTATTTATTTTCTATCTCCTCTATCTAATCTAATCTAATATATCTTAGCTCAACCTGGATGGGAGCTATCTTTTATAGATGCCTAAAATCTAATTACAAACAGAAAATATGTTGTTCTTGATATCCTGTAGAATTTCCTGGGTTTATCCTAGAAGAGGATCAATTTGATCTTTTCCATAAATGGTGGCTTTGGACGGCAAGGATGACAAAGTTAGATGGGAGATATTTTCCCTTAACTTTCTCAACCTTATTATCCCCTTTTCCATCACCAAAATTCAGTCAACAAGTCAAAAAGTACATTCTGTTTTCATTTCGAAGATAAGTGGCTCATTCCAAAGATACTGCAATTCTCATTTCGAAGATCCACTCATTTCGAAGATACTGCAATTCTCATTCCAAATATCCGCTCATTTTGAAGATACTACAATTTTCATTCTGAAGATCCGCTCATTCCGAAGACACTGTGTTTTCTCATTCCGAAGATATCTGTTCATTCCAAAGACACTGTGTTCATTTCGAAGATCTTTAGAATGACCAACTGTGTTGACTCCAAATGGTTTTGGCTGCATTTCTTAGGTGGATTAGCCCTCAGGATCAGATTGCAATAGTCTTCATTCTTCCTTGGATGTGAATTCCATGCCTTGCCATTCATTGGCAGCTTGCTGGAATTTATATGGAAAAACCAGTTTTTTGTTGCACAGTAATAAGTCTTTGTACTATTTGCTGAATTTAGAGAAACTAATGCTTAATGATCATCAAAATAAGACTAGTGAAGTGTTGTTGTCAACCTAAGCATGACAAGATAACATAAAACTATACAAGAACTGTTAAAAATCAGAATATAATGTCCTTAACACTTCAATCATGCAAACAGTTAATACACAACATATTAAATCAACTTAACTAGCATATAAGATAATTCACAAGAGTTTTAGGCAGTTTTAACTATTTAAAACATGCTATAAATGAGGCTTATCCAGGCCTCATCATTCCCCCCAACTTATATTAATGCATGCCCTCATGCATTGCGATGGGCTATGGAGTCACAAATGTCCATACTCATATTCCATGTTTCATAGAACAATTTAGTGCCTGTGTAATTTCTCATGAAGGTTTCTGAGTCATTATTCAAACTAATCATCTGGTTGGGAATCCTCTTCAAAATAGGAGGGAACGAGAGTAATGATGGTTGGAGGCCTGAATCCGAGACCTACCCAATAATGTTGCATAAAGGTATTTCTCTGGATTGAGAAGGCAATGCCTCATAATGGAAGGGCACTGCTTCAAAGTGGAGGGGCACTACTTCAGAATGAGCACCTATGTCTTCATCTTCCCTAGATAATCCAAGTAGTAACTGAACCAAATCCTCCTCTTTATCTGATGTAGTTGATTGTTCTTCAACTTGTGACAACCTGCTTTTTAGTTTCTCCACTTTCTGCTATAATTCTCTAATTTTCTTTTCATGTTTTTCAATAACATCTTTTCTTTCCTCAATCCATCTCATTTGTATTTTTATAACACTCTTGGCTGCTCTCAGTTGTTTTGTGATGTCCACCTCCTCTTCTTCGTTTGACTCAAAACCTAATACTGACAAATCAACTATAGTTTGCTTCTCAACAATGATCTCATCCTCTACTTCAGACCCCTACTCCTGTACATGAGGTTCCATGAAATTATCTATGATTACATCCAAATTCTCAGTGGCTTGTTGCACTTCTATGACATCAGGGCTATCCTGTCTGGTCTTCTCTTCAATCATTTGTTCTTTTATCTCTTTTTGTTGGAGTCTTGCAGACCTCCTAGTCCTTAATGTATATTTTCTCTTCTTGCCCTATTTTCTTGTGGTAACAGGGGATGTAGGGATAGCTTCAAGCTCTTCACTGGGAACTTCACTCTCCTATTCTGACAGATAAATAACATCTTTAGAAAAATGAACCCTCTTCTATTTTATTTTTCTACTGTCAGTTTCAGCCCTTCTCTTCTTAGTCTATGAGGTTGATGGTTCTAGAGAAAAATGCTTTGTTGCTTTTGCTTGGTGTGTTTCCTTCTCTGCAATAGCATTTTTTTTTTAGCCTTTTCTTCTTCCTCAGTAGCATATTTTTTTATAGCAACATCTGTATCCTCTTCTCCTTCATCTTCTTCTTCAAAAACTACATTAGTCAGGGTAGAATAAAACCTATTAAAGCTTCTAGGGTTTCCCCTAAAATGATGTTGGCACACCAGTTTAATAAGACCATGATGATGAGGGCTCCTTTTTTTCCTCTTGATAATGTTTTGCCATGCTCTGTAGTTCTCGGTGCAGGTATGCTGGAAAATTCACTCTAAATTTAGGTTGTTGCCTACCATGCCTGAGGTGGTTTAAAATTTTGAAATGATGCCTTGACAAAATTACATACTACCCTTCACAGGTTGAAAAATATGGTAACCCATGTGGTTACGTTATTCCAGGGTTCTTGTAGGCTGGCCCTTTTTTCATTTTTCACTTCATTTCTCTGTTCTGATGCTGAGAAGACTGCTCTCTTCTGCTGCTAGGTCACTGATTTCTGGTTTCTACAGAATTACAGGGTTTGCTCTTGTTCTTCTTTAGAAAGAACTTTTAATTTTTTTTTTACTTTTCCTTGTAATCATTAGCAAATATGTCTTTGAAAAGAAAATATGGCACACTTCCTTATTCTGTGCTCTGAACACCTGGCCATCAATCATTGGACATCCTTGCCATCAAATTTTCTTTACTATTTTTAGCTCGTCCATTCTGCATGCAAATTTTCCCACATGAGTGGTTATTAGCAATGAATGGTGGTGGCATGTTTGTTGGTTATTTTCCCTGTGATTCTCGTACTTCCTCGATGGGTGCAAAATATGAGATGAATCTAACCGCAAGCCAGCTGACATGTGTCAATGATCACATGGAGTAAAAACAATTTTGCTGACTATGTCTTTTTCTCCCTCCTTGGATGCCACGTGGAAACAGACTGTTAAATCTTCATTCCAAAGATTATGTTTCATTCCGAAGACTAAGCTGGGCATTTAATCCGAATATAACCTCATTCCGAAGATAAACCTTCATTCCAAAGACACACCTTCATTCCGAAGACAAACCTTCATTTCGAAGACAAACCTTCATTCCGAAGACACACCTTCATTCTAAAGACAAACCTTCATTCCGAAGACAAAGGCTTCATTCCGAAGATACCACGGTTATTGAAGATACAACAGTCATTCTGAAGACATAGCAGAAACCAACATTTTTCTCTTTCTCCAAGCATGTTTTGTTTATGCCAACTCTTATGAACACTTTTATACTAATGGTTAATTGTCATATACTATATATCAAATATTTACAATGAGAAAAGTGCAAGAAACATATATACCTGGTTAAAACAAGTTAATGCAAGTTTTGAAAGATGATTGCTTCTATTGATATTCTACTGAGGCTTCCTGCAACACTTCAAAAACAAGTGCAGTTGGTGAATTTGTACAATGGTGACTCAGAAATTTCAAGGTTATGCATGCCAGAAAACTGGTTTTCATGCATACCAACTCAGTAGCGCCTTAGAAAAAGGTTTTCACTGCTGAGCTATTCATTTTTCTCTCTTTTTTTTTTTTTTTTTTCCTTTTCTCTCTTTTTTTCTTGATTCTGATTATGCCCATGAAGGATTTCATGATTTCCCTAAAATCATGCCCATGAAGGAATTCATAATCAGAATTTATTCATCTTTTTGTTTTCTACTTTTTTTTATTTTTTTTTTCTTTTAAGATTCAAAGATATGATCATTTGGAATCTTCATCAGAAGAAGAAGCCTCTTCTGTCAAATGTAACTGTGTGAAATACCGAGCAAATTCCACCTTTGTTAGTGGTTTATGGTACAACTGTAAAAGATGTCCATTCACCACTAATATCCTCCTTAAATCATCAACTAAAGAAAGTTGAACAACTTCATTCTCAAACTCCCCTGGTTCATCCTTGCTTGCTCTTAATGTGATCATCATGCCACATTTTCCATTTTTGTTGAGTGAACTCTATTTGGTGAAGTGCTTCCAACCAAAGTTCATCAAATGCATTCAACTGCAAAATTTGTTTTTTTGTACCTGCAACAACTCAATGCCAACTGCTAAAGATGCATAAAATGTTAGTAAAGCATTAGGATGTTGCACCAATATATCAAACAAATTTGCTCCCTGGTTTTTAGTCAACCAACTATTGTTCAAAATATGATACTTTATTTGATGAGGTCTTTTGTTCCTCTTGATGTTGTTTTAGTGTGGATTTGTTTTCATGTTCATTCTTTTTAACTTCACTTTCTACACTGATAAGTGGAATAGGTTCAAGCAGTGGTTCACCTAAACACAACTGAGTTTTAACACAGTCACTAACATTTATTAGGGTTGTATTTTCTGATTCAACCACAGAGACATGGGGTTACCTCGTTTAACATGATTTGGACCGACCACAGGTTGAGTTGAAAATAGAGGTTGTTTTAATTTTTGTTGTTGTTGTCCATGATAGAAATTATGGATATAATTAGGCAACAAATTTGATTTTTGTTTTTGACAATGTTGCTGCCCTTTGTACAGATTTTGATGTTGTACCCATTGATATCCCTGTAATTTTGGCTGCAACCATGGTGGATGTTGTTGATTCCATTGTTGTTGCATCCATCCATGTTGAGACCATGCTTGGGAGTATGCCCATGGTGGTTGACTCCAACATTGTTGAAGTGGACCTGAACCAGACCATGGCATATACCAAGGATTATTTCCCCAATGTGCAGGAAATTGAGAAGCATTCTGATATGGAAATTTATGAAAATTATTCCCTTGTCCTTGTCCTACAAAATTGATTTTTTTCATAGGTTGAGACTATTTTTCAAAGACACTTTTAAGTTCTGGCAATAAACTACACTGATCTATGGGGTGTCCTAATTGACAAATGCTACATGTAGCAGGTATAAATATTTTGTTCAAAGGACAATCATGAAGAGAGTGTTGCTTTTTACATTCTGAACAATAGATGGCTGAAGATTCAGTAGATTCATTTTTTTCATCTAATGTTCTATCATGTACTAAAATATCAGCCTCTTTCATGCATTCTTTCAAATCATGTTTTTCATTACCAATTATGTGTTTTCTATGCCTTGAATGAGAGTAATTTTTACAGAGTTTAATAATTTCCTGAAATTTAAGTGCATTTGTATCTCCTCTTCCCAAGATATCCAATGCATCCCTAGATTCATCTTGTAGTCCCCTTAAGAATATGACTTTGCAAATTTCAGGTTCAACACTTCCACATCTCTTATGAACAAAAGAAAATTTGTCTAGATAATCTTCTAAGATTTCATTTTCCTCTTGTTTCATTGTAAGAATTTCATCATTTTGATTCTTGACTTGACAATATTCTTGGTATCTCTCCAAGAATATGTTTTCCATCTCATCCCAAGTTCTAATTGAGTCGGGTGCTAAGGTGATAAACCATCGTAGAGCTAACTCTTTAAGAGTGGAAGGAAATAGTTTGAGCTTTTGATTGTCATTAGTGTAATCATGAGCTTGACATACAATTTTAAACTCAAACAAAAACATATCGGGATCTTCGGATGTAATTCCCTTGAAAGTTGGTAATACTGCAGGTGAAATGACCTTCATGGGAGCATTTTGATTAAGATCTAGTTGGATGGGATTTTGAAAAGTTCTGGCAGGTGCACTAGTTGCACTAGGGTGGAGCACATTGTTGGCTCTACCTTGATTCTCTTGTGAGCCTTCCATTGTAGGTTCCCAAAAACAATTATAAATCTTGTCAAATTTTCCTGATTGTATGGATTTGTCAAGAGAAAATGGTGTTGAACTACTTAATTTTCCTCCTTGTAATGATTTCTCAAAGGATCTTGCAGTGCTGGAAGTGGATGATTGGGATTCTTTGAAAATTCCAACATTTTTGGAAATAAAAAATTTAGACATTTTTGACATAATTTCAACCTCTTGTGAAATTTTTCTTCTTGTGGTTTCTTGCTTATTTCCTAAATGGACTGAAATACAATTTACCAATAACAATTACTTATACCAGTCATTACATTCAGATTTTACTCTAAAATTCACAACTTAGCATATTTAATAATTATTGGACTGCTTTTCACCTTCTAACAACACCGTGTTCCCCAGAAACGGTGCCAAAATGATGGGTTGTCGTTAAGCACATCATTAATTCTCAATGAATTTATCAATCCAGGGTGGTGTCCAAGGCTATTTACGAGAGAAAGTTCAAGCAGGGTTGTAGTTCAGTTCATTTGGAAGCAGCAGGTCTTATTGGTGGAATTGATTGTGTGGGGGTTTTGTGTCACTTCTACCCCTAAATTGCATAAATTGAACTTTAATCTATTTGCAAGAATGAAAACTAATTGCTAATTACATAAATGAAACCCTAGTTACGAGTTGCAAGAATGAAATCTAATTAAATTGCAGAATTGAAACTCTAGTTATAGTTGCAGAATTGAAAGTCTATTTAATCTTGCAATAATTGAAATGAAGCATAAAAACTAGATCCTATCAATGCTCTGTAATAGAAGGTCGTCAATCTTCTATGCAGGGTTTTGACAACAAAAACAAGAATGCAGGGAAATTACAGAAAACTTGTAAATTGCTGGAAATGGAAATTTGTAGTGAATTGGAAAGTTGTTGGGAATGAAAAGAATAACCAGATCTACCACTAATCATATCACAAAAACATTATGAACAAGAATTAAACAACTAGGAATGTTAGTTGTGCAAAAGAATGAAAATGACAAGTTCACAACTTATTCTGCTGCAGCAAAATCAGAATAAAACCTATCTGTCAGTCCTCCTCCTAGGTCTGGAAGTGGCCAGCCTCCTTTCTCAGAAGAAGGTTTGAATTCTTCTTTAAGTCTTACTCACACTCAGACATAACAAAATAAATGGAATGAAACTGCACTTTTATTGCTTCAGAAACATAATTACAATTCTGCTGAAATCTGTTACAGGTCTGAAATCACTATTCTATTATCTCCCTATTTATTTTCTATCTCCTCTATCTAATCTATATCTAATATATTAGCTCAACCTGGATGGGAGCTATCTTTTATAGATGCCTAAAATCTAATTACAAACAGAAAATATGTTGTTCCTGATATCCTGCAGAATTTCCTGGGTTTATCCTAGAAGAGGATCAATTTGATCTTTTCCATAAATGGTGGCTTTGGATGGCAAGGACGACAAAGTTAGATGGGAGATATTTTCCCTTAACTTTCTCAACCTTATTATCCCCTTTTCCACCGCCAAAATTCAGTCAACAAGTCAAAAAGTACATTCTATTTTCATTCCGAAGATAAGTGGCTCATTCCGAAGATACTGCAATTCTCATTTCGAAGATCCGCTCATTTCGAAGATACTGCAATTCTCATTCCGAAGATCCGCTCATTCCAAAGATACTACAATTTTCATTTCGAAGATCCGCTCATTTCGAAGACACTGTGTTTTCTCATTCCGAAGATATCTGTTCATTCCGAAGACACTGTGTTCATTTCGAAGATCTTTAGAATGACCAACTGTGTTGACTCCAAATGGTTTTGGCTGCATTTCTCAGGTGGATTAGCCCTCAGGATCAGATTGCAATAGTCTTCATTCTTCCTTGGATGTGAATTCCATGCCTTGCCATTCATTGGCAACTGGCTGGAATTTATATGGAAAAACCAGTTTTTTGCTGCACAATAATAAGTCTTTGTACTATTTGCTGAATTTAGAGAAACTAATGCTTAATGATCATCAAAATAAGACTAGTGAAGTGTTGTTGTCAACCTAAGCATGACAAGATAACATAAAACTATACAAGAACTGTTAAAAATCAGAATATAATGTCCTTAACACTTCAATCATGCAAACAGTTAATACACAGCATATTAAATCAACTTAACTAGCATATAAGATAATTCACAAGAGTTTTAGGCAGTTTTAACTATTTAAAACATGCTATAAATGAGGCTTATCTAGGCCTCATCATTCCCCCCAACTTATATTAATGCATGCCCTCATGCATTGCAGTAGGCTATGGAGTCACAAATGTCCATACTCATATTCCATGTTTCATAGAACAATTTAGTGCCTGTGTAATTTCTCATGAAGGTTTCTGAGTCATTCTTCAAACTGATCATCTGGTTGGGAATCCTCTTCAAAATAGGAGGGAACCAGAGTAATGATGGTTGGAGGCCTGAATCTGAGACCTACCCAATAATGTTGCATAAAGGTATTTCTCTGGATTGAGAAGGCAATGCCTCAGAATGGAAGGGCACTGCTTCAAAGTGGAGGGGCACTACTTTAGAATGAGCACTTGTGTCTTCATATTCCCTAGATAATCCAAGTAGTAACTGAACCAAATCCTCCTCTTTATCTGATGTAGTTGATTGTTCTTCAACTTGTGACAGCCTACTTTTTAGTTTCTCCACTTTCTGCTATAATTCTCTAATTTTCTTTTCATGTTTTTCAATAACATCTTTTCTTTCCTCAATCCATCTCATTTGTATTTTTATAACACTCTTGGCTGCTCTCAGTTGTTTTGTGATGTCCACCTCCTCTTCTTCGTTTGACTCAAAACCTAATACTAACAAATCAACTGTAGTTTGCTGCTCAACAATGATCTCATCCTCTACTTCAGACCCCTACTCCTATACAGGAGGTTCCATGAAATTATCTATGATTACATCCAAATTCTCAGTGGCTTGTTGCACTTCTATGACATCAGGGCTATCCTGTCTGGTCTTCTCTTCAATCATTTGTTCTTTTATCTCTTTTTGTTGGAGTCTTGCAGACCTCCTAGTCCTTAATGTATATTTTCTCTTCTTGCCCTATTTTCTTGTGGTAACAAGGGCTGTAGGGATAGCTTCAAGCTCTTCACTAGGAACTTCACTCTCCTATTCTGACAGATAAATAACATCTTTAGAAAAATGAACCCTCTTCTATTTTATTTTTTTGCTTTCAGTTTCAGCCCTTCTCTTCTTAGTGTGAGGTTGATGGTTCTAGAGAAAAATGCTTTGTTGCTTTTGCTTGGTGTGTTTCCTTCTCTGCAATAGCATTTTTTTTAGCCTTTTCTTCTTCCTCAGTAGCATATTTTTTTATAGCAACATCTGTATCCTCTTCTTCTTCAAAAACTACATTAGTTAGGGTAGAATAAAACCTATTAAAGCTTCTAGGGTTTCCCCTAAAATGATGTTGGCACACTAGTTTAATAAGACCATGATGATGAGGGCTCCTTTTTTCCTCTTGATAATGTTTTGCCATGCTCTGTAGTTCTCGGTGCAGGTATGTTGGAAAATTCACTCTAAATTTAGGTTGTTGCCTACCATGCCTGAGGTGGTTTAAAATTTTGAAATGATGCCCTGACAAAATTACATACTACCCTTCATAGGTTGAAAAATCTGGTAACCCATGTGGTTACGTTATTCCAGGGTTCTTGTAGGCTGGCCTTTTTTCATTTTTCACTTCATTTCTCTATTCTGATGTTGAGAAGACTGCTCTCTTCTACTACTAGGTCATCCCTAGGTCACTGATTTCTGGTTTCTACAGAATTACAGGGTTTGCTCTTGTTCTTCTTCAGAAAGAACTTTTAATTTTTTTACTTTTCCTTGTAATCATTAGCAAATATGTCTTTGAAAAGAAAATATGGCACACTTCCTTATTCTGTGCTCTGAACACCTGGCCATCAATCATTGGACATCCTTGCCATCAAATTTTCTTTACTATTTTTAGCTCGTCCATTCTGCATGCAAATTTTCCCACATGAGTGGTTATTAGCAATGAATGGTGGTGGCATGTTTGTTGGTTATTTTCCTTGTGATTCTCGTACTTCCTTGATGGGTGCAAAATATGAGATGAATCTAACCGAAGCCGGTCGACCTATGTATTTTTCTCCCTCCTTGGATGCTACGTGGAAACAGTCTGTTAAATCTTCATTCTAAAGATTATGTTTGGCATTTAATCCAAATATAACCTCATTCCAAAGATAAACCTTCATTCCGAAGACACCTTCATTCTGAAGACAAATCTTCATTCTAAAGATAAACCTTCATTTCGAAGATACACCTTCATTCCGAAGACAAACCTTCATTTCGAAGACAAAGGCTTCATTCCGAAGATACCACGGTTATTGAAGATACAACAGTCATTCTGAAGACATAGCAGAAACCAACATTTTTCTCTTTCTCCAAGCATGTTTTGTGTATGCCAACTCTTATGAACACTTTTATACTAATGGTTAATTGTCATATACTATATATCAAATATTTACAATGAGAAAAGTGCAAGAAACATATATACCTGGTTAAAACAAGTTAATGCAAGTTTTGAAAGATGACTCGCTTCTTTGATATTCTACTGAGGCTTCCTGCAACACTTCAAAAACAAGTGCAATTGGTGAATTTGTACAATGGTGACTCAGAAATTTCAAGGTTATGCATGCCAAAAAACTGGTTTTCATGCATACCAACTCAGTAGCGCCTTAGAAAAGGTTTTCACTGCTGAGCTATTCATTTTTCTCTCTTTTTTTTTTTCTCTCTTTTTCTCTCTTTTTTCTTGATTCTTATTATGCCCATGAAGGATTTCATGATTTCCCTAAAATCATGCCCATGAAGGAATTCATAATCAGAATTTATTCATCTTTTTGTTTTCTACTTTTTCTAATTTTTTTATTTTTCTTTTAAGATTCAAAGATATGATCATTTGGAATCTTCATCAGAAGAAGCCTCTTCTGTCAAATGTAACCGTGTGAAATACCGAGCAAATTCCACCTTTGTTAGTGGTTTATGGTACAACTGTAAAAGATGTCCATTCACCACTAATATCCTCCTTAAATCATCAACTAAAGAAAGTTGAACAACTTCATTCTCAAACTCCCCTGGTTCATCCTTGCTGCTCTTAATGTGATCATCATGCCACATTTTCCATTTTTGTTGAGTGAACTCTATTTGGTGAAGTGCTTCCAACCAAAGTTCATCAAATGCATTCAACCACAAAATATGTTTTTTTTGTACTGCAACAACTCAATGCCAACTGCTAAAGATGCATAAAATGTTAGTAAAGCATTAGGATGTTGCACCAATATATCAAACAAATTTGCTCCTTGGTTTTTAGTCAACCAACTATTGTTGTTCAAAGGTTGTTTTGGTTGTATTTCAGTTTGTTTTGTACCAGGCTGATTTGAATTGGTTCTTGGAGAAACATTTTTATTTACAACAATGGAGGCCAAAACTAAAGTATTCTTTTCATTTTCCTTATGTGTTCTAAGAAACTGTGGGCTTTCTGTACAATCATACTTAGGTGTAATAAGTTTACCTGAAAGCAAGTTAACTAATTTTCCACCTTTTTGTATGGTTTTAGGATATACTTTCTTTTTTTTCTTGGTTTGCTAAAACACATTTCTTGAACAATCCTATTAATGATTGGTACAACTTGAGGTAAAGGGATTGTAACAGTTAAATGTTCTAATTCCTTTATCAAATCTGATTGTGAAGATGTTATTTTTGATATCTCAGACTGTTCAAAATATGATACTTTATTTGATGAGGTATCTTGTTCTTCTTGATGTTGTTTTAGTGTGGATTTGTTTTCATGTTCATTCTTTTTAACTTCACTTTCTACACTGATAAGTGGAATAGGTTCAAGCAGTGGTTCACCTGAACACAACTGAGTTTTAACACAGTCACTAACATTTATTAGGGCTGTATTTTTTGATTCAACCACAGAGACAGGGGTTACCTGTTTAACATGATTTGGACTGACCACAGGTTGAGTTGAAAATAGAGGTTGTTTTAATTTTTGTTGTTGTTGTCCACGATAGAAATTATGGATATAATTAGGCAACAAATTTGATTTTTGTTTTTGACAATGTTGCTGCCCTTTGTACAGATTTTGATGTTGTACCCATTGATATCCTCGTAATTTTGGCTGCAACCATGGTGGATGTTGTTGATTCCATTGTTGTTGCATCCATCCATGTTGAGACCATGCTTGGGAGTATGCCCATGGTGGTTGACTCCAACATTGTTGAAGTGGACCTGAAGTAGACCATGGCATATACCAAGGATTATTTCCCCAATGTGCAGGAAATTGAGAAGCATTCTGATATGGAAATTTATGAAAATTATTCCCTTGTCCTTGTCCTACAAAATTGATTTTTTTCATAGGTTGAGACTGTTTTTCAAAGACACTTTTAAGTTCTGGCAATAAACTACACTGATCTGTGGGGTGTCCTAATTGACAAATGCTACATGTAGCAGGTATAAATATTTTGTTCAAAGGACAATCATGAAGAGAGTGTTGCTTTTTACATTCTGAACAATAGATGGTTGAAGATTCAGTAGATTCATTTTTTTCATCTAATGTTCTATCATGTACTAAAATATCAGCCTCTTTCATGCATTCTTTCAAATCATGTTTTTCATTACCAATTCTATGTTTTCTATGCCTTGAATGAGAGTAATTTTTACAGAGTTTAATAATTTCCTGAAATTTAAGTGCATTTGTATCTCCTCTTCCCAAGATATCCAATGCATCCCTAGATTCATCTTGTAGTCCCCTTAAGAATATGACTTTGCAAATTTCAGGTTCAACACTTCCACATCTCTTATGAACAAAAGAAAATTTGTCTATATAATCTTCTAAGATTTCATTTTCCTCTTGTTTCATTGTAAGAATTTCATCATTTTGATTCTTGACTTGACAATATTCTTGGTATCTCTCCAAGAATATGTTTTCCATCTCATCCCAAGTTCTAATTGAGTCAGGTGCTAAGGTGATAAACCATCGTAGAGCTAACTCTTTAAGAGTGGAAGGAAATAGTTTGAGCTTTTGATTGTCATTAGTGTAATCATGAGCTTGACATACAATTTTAAACTCAAACAAAAACATATCAGGATCTTCGGATGTAATTCCCTTGAAAGTTGGTAATACTGCAGGTGAAATGACCTTCATGGGAGCATTTTGATTAAGATCTAGTTGGATGGGATTTTGAAAAGTTCTAGCAAGTGCACTAGTTGCACTAGGGTGGAGCACATTGTTGGCTCTACCTTGATTCTCTTGTGAGCCTTCCATTGTAGGTTCCCAAAAACAATTATAAATCTTGTCAAATTTTCCTGATTGTATGGATTTGTCAAGAGAAAATGGTGTTGAACTACTTAATTTTCCTCCTTGTAATGATTTCTCAAAGGATCTTGCAGTGTTGGAAGTGGATGATTGGGATTCTTTGAAAATTCCAACATTTTTGGAAATAAAAAATTTAGACATTTTTGACATAATTTCAACCTCTTGTGAAATTTTTCTTCTTGTGGTTTCTTGCTTATTTCCTAAATGGACTGAAATACAATTTACCAATAACAATTACTTATACCAGTCATTACATTCAGATTTTACTCTAAAATTCACAACTTAGCATATTTAATAATTATTGGACTGCTTTTCACCTTCTAACAACACCGTGTTCCCCGAAAACAACACCAAAATGATGGGTTGTCATTAAGCACATCATTAATTCTCAATGAATTTGTCAATCCAGGGTGGTGTCCAAGGCTATTTACGAGAGAAAGTTCAAGCAGGGTTGTAGTTCAGTTCATTTGGAAGCAGCAAGTCTTATTGGTGGAATTGATTGTGTGGGGGTTTTGTGTCACTTCTACCCCTAAATTGCATAAATTGAACTTTAATCTATTTGCAAGAATGAAAACTAATTGCTAATTGCATAAATGAAACCCTAGTTACAATTGCAAGAATGAAATCTAATTAAATTGCAGAATTGAAACTCTAGTTATAGTTGTAGAATTGAAAGTCTATTTAATCTTGCAATAATTGAAATGAAGCATAAAAACTAGATCCTATCAATGCTCTATAATAGAAGGTCGTCAATCTTCTGTGCAGGGTTTTGACAGCAAAAACAAGAATGCAGGGAAATTACAGAAAACTTGTAAATTGCTGGAAATGGAAATTTGCAGTGAATTGGAAAGTTGCTGGGAATGAAAAGAATAACCAGATCTACCACTAATCATATCACAAAAACATTATGAACAAGAATTAAACAACTAGGAATGTTAGTTGTGCAAAAGAATGAAAATGACAAGTTCACAACTTATTCTGCTGTAGCAAAATCAAAATAAAACCTGTCTGTCAGTCCTCCTCCTAGGTCTAGAAGTGGCCAGCCTCCTTTCTCAGAAGAAGGTTTGAATTCTTCTTTAAGTCTTACTCACACTCAGACATAACAAAATAAATGGAATGAAACTGCACTTTTATTGCTTCAAAAACATAATTACAATTCTTCTGAAATCTGTTACAGTTCTAAAATCACTATTCTATTATCTCCCTATTTATTTTCTATCTCCTCTATCTAATCTAATCTAATATAATATATAGCTCAACCTGGATGGGAGCTATATTTTATAGATGCCTAAAATCTAATTACAAACAGAAAATATGTTGTTCCTGATATCCTGCAGAATTTCCTGGGTTTATCCTAGAAGAGGATCAATTTGATCTTTTCCATAAATGGTGGCTTTGGATGGCAAGGACGACAAAGTTAGATGGGAGATATTTTCCCTTAACTTTCTCAACCTTATTATCCCCTTTTCCACCGCCAAAATTCAGTCAACAAGTCAAAAAGCACATTCTGTTTTCATTTCGAAGATAAGTGGCTCATTTCGAAGATACTGCAATTCTCATTCCGAAGATCCGCTCATTCCGAAGATACTGCAATTCTCATTCCGAAGATCCGCTCATTTCAAAGATACTACAATTTTCATTCTGAAGATCCGCTCATTTTGAAGACACTGTGTTTTCTCATTTCGAAGATATATGTTCATTTCGAAGACACTGTGTTCATTTCGAAGATCTTTAGAATGACCAACTATGTTGACTCCAAATGGTTTTGGCTGCATTTCTCAGGTGGATTAGCCCTCAGGATCAGATTGCAATAGTCTTCATTCTTCCTTGGATGTGAATTCCATGCCTTGCCATTCATTGGCAACTTGCTGGAATTTATATGGAAAAACCAGTTTTTTGCTGCACAGTAATAAGTCTTTGTACTATTTGCTGAATTTAGAGAAACTAATGCTTAATGATCATCAAAATAAGACTACTGAAGTGTTGTTGTCAACCTAAGCATGACAAGATAACATAAAACTATACAAGAACTGTTAAAAATCAGAATATAATGTCCTTAACACTTCAATCATGCAAACAGTTAATACACAACATATTAAATCAACTTAACTAGCATATAAGATAATTCACAAGAGTTTTAGGCAGTTTTAACTATTTAAAACATGCTATAAATGAGGCTTATCCAGGCCTCATCAAAAAATATCCAAAGTAGCCACTATTGAGGGTCCTTGTCCCATGGAAGAAGGGGATGTTCAAAATCAAGTTGAGGAGGCACCTTAGCCTACCTCACCTGCTTCTTCAGTAGGGTCATATGCAGTGCAGTTGACCATACATTTTGTTAACCCTATATTAGCAAAATATATTATGCATAATGCAAAAAACATGCCATTTATCAAAACTACATAGGACATGGACTGATCTCAACCCCATCACTTTTCCATGGGGATGGTGGTACCACTGGGGTGCTGCCCAACCAAACAAACTTCATTTATGGAGGGCTAGATCAACTAATAAATTATACACCCATAGATGAGGATGATGATGAACCATTCATGGTGAATTTTCATTATCTATCTAACCTTGGATTTTTCATACGCTACTTTGAACATTATAATTGGTATGGTTACAACTTGGGATTTTTTGAGCAGGGGCACCGAGTTCCCATAGAACCATAGTATCAGCTACCAACTGATAGGTTTGGGTTAGGCTATCATATCCGAGGGCAGGATGAGCTCCTATAAACATATTTAGATTATTTTAACCTCACTTTGGGGGATGATGTGGACTGAAATACTTATCACCCTAACCCTTGTTATCTATGAAGGGGTAATAGGTTACGAAGGGGTAATAGGTTGGTAACCTATGTCTCAGAAGCACCACCATAGATCTATCACGAGCACATCATGGTAGAGGTAAATCAAGGAGATAATCAAAGAGTTGACTTGGACAATGAAAGCCATGAATCTATCGATGACACAGGTACGTAGATCTAGAATATGGATGTAGTAGAGTCCATTGCCAAAAGTGATGGACCAGATTGCAATTCTAGAACAGATGATGACAAGCTATCCTCACACAATGAATGATATGAGGATGAAACTGAGTTGGCCTACTAAGGCCCTCTAAATTTACATAATCTATTACCCATGGAATAAATGGATAAGAGTGAAGAATACTTCATGGTTTATAGTGACTATGAGGATGAAATAGAGTGGGCCTATCTTGGGTCCCATCTTGCTAATCACCCAATTCTAATTGGTCAGTATGAAGGACTCATATACGACAACGATGATGAGGATGATATTGAAAGAGCTTATCTCAAGCCTCACTATTTGCACCATCGTCATGAATCGGTTGACATCAACAAGATGTATTAGCGAGTCTATCCTAGCCCGTGCCTTAGAGGGAGATCATCCAATTTAGATATGATTTATCATATAGTCTTCCCTGATCCACCAACGTACATGGAGCTCCTTGAGCCCTGTGATCATGTTTTTGAGTCTATTCATAGATTGGATTTGGAGATCCCCATACCCCAGAGCCACATCTCGAGGATGGAAGTTATATCAATGTAGAGTCACACACGTGTTCTTGGATATCTAATCCATTCCATCAATATAATCTCTATTTATTTGACCACTCCACTTCGCAATATAGACAAACCCTCCAAACCATTGTATCTAAATGTAGATGTTATTAATTGGGGTCACAGTGATTCACCGCTAGAGCCTGAGGATTTATTTTCTAACAAAGAAATGTTACAACCTTTTCATTTTGTGCTAGGTTGTGCACATTATGTTTATCATGCTAAGGTAAATTCTGACGTAGGACCTTAAAACCCATGTGATTACATCCACTTTATTCCTACACCTCACTAGCTTGAGGAGGGATCACATATGTAAGTAGAGGAGACCTTCAATGTGGATATCAGTAATGATTCCACTAATCCTAAGAAGATCAAGTTTGAAGAGAGTCTATCTCCTGATGAGCGTGCCATACTCATCCCTTTATTGAAAGAGAGACCTGACCTTTTCATTTGGACATACAAAGATATGCCGAGACTAGATCCAAAATTGGTTACTCATAACCTTTCGCTAGATTTCCCCAAGAAACCTATCAAGCAAAAGCTCGAAAATATGCATCCAAAAATCATTTTAATGGTTAAATACGAGCTATAGAAGTTGTTGGATGTAGATTTCATTATCTCCATCTACTATACAAAATGGGTATCAAACATGGCACCTCTAGGAAAACCTAATGGAAGGATTCGTATTTGTATGGATTTTAGAGACCTCAACAAGGCAACACCAAAGGATTCATTCTCATTTCCCAACATATATTCTCTCATAGATGCAACTATGGATCATGATATGTTCTCCCTTATGGATGATTTTTTTGGTTACAATCAGATTCGAATTAAAGCTGAAGACTAGCACAAAACCGTATTCACAATGCCATGGGGAATATTTTACTATAAAGTTATGCCATTCGACCTTAAAAATGCTGGTGCCACATATCAGCGAGCCATGATATATATTTTTCATGACTACATGCATAAGATCTTGGAATATTATATTGATGACTTGTTGGTAAAGTCATTACTATGATAAGAGCATGCAGAGGTCCTAAGAAAGGTCTTCGATCACCTGATAGAGCATAATGTTAGGTTGAATCCCAAGACGTGCATATTTTGTGTAACTTCAAGATAGCTATTGGGACTCATCATTTCAAAATGAGGCATTGAAGTTGACCCAACGAAGGTCAAATCCATATTATAAATGCATCTGCCCATAAATATTAAAGAGTTTAGAAGCCTTTAGGGAAAAGTAGTGTCGATAAAGTGATTTATTACACAATTATTAGATAAATATCAACCCATGAATTTACTACTACACAAGGGGGTCCCATTCAATTGGGATGAGGACTGTCAAGTGGCCTTCACTAAAATTAAACAATACTTGGAAATGTTGTCAGTGCTAGATCCACCAAGACCAGATGTGTCTTTTCTTCTATATATATATCGGTGACTGACTTTGCATTGGGAACCATGTTAACCCAAAAGAATATGCAAGGCAAAGAGCAAGCCATATATTACATCATTCGCACCTTTGTGATTTATGAGGTTGGATATATGTATGTGGAGAAGCTATGTTTAGCAGTAGTGTTTGCAATGAAGAAGTTGCATCATTATATGTTAAGACATACGATGTACATGATATCCAAACATAATCCTTTGTAGTATATGATGAGAAAGACATATCATAATACAAGTATTGAAAATTGGATCATGCTATTGTCAAAATTTGATTTGGAATTCATCAGCTAGAATTCCATCAAGGGGTAGGTCATAGCCAATCAACTGGCAAAGGTGCCTCTCAAGAATAGTAGGCCTCTCACCATAGAGCTTCCTGATGATGCAGTCTTTGCATTATCAGAATCACCCAAACTAGAAGAACTAGATAACAAAGCCAACATGACTTTGTTATTCGATGGTTCAAAGAGTGAACAAGGGTGTGGTGTAGGAATTGTCTTCTTTATGCCACAAGGTGCTCCAATGCCCTTGTCATTTAAGCTGGATTTTTCTTGTACCAACAACAATGTTGAATACGAGACCCTAATATTGGGGTTCCAAACAACTATCACCATGAAGATTAAATGATTAAATATCTTTGGTGATTCCCTTATCATAGTCAATAAAGTAAAGGGACTTTTTCAATGTAGGTGTCCCATATTGAAAGCTTACAAGGATCTTGCTGACACTTATCTAGCCTAGCTAGAGTGGTATAACATTGAGGCAATCCCTCACTCTTCAAAAAAATTATAGACACTATGGTGTCTTTGGGATCATTAATCCCTTAGAATCCATTTGTTGACTTTACTACCATTCATTTAAATATGCTATCGCATGTCACAATGCAACGTGCAGTTTTTTATAATAAGGAATAAGTAAACATGATTCATATAGAACCAAACCATGAGTGGTTCTATAAATCCAAATACTTTCTCAAGAAGGCATCTTGGGGTTCTTTGATATCGCAGGGTCCTACGGGGAATGGCACCACCATTCACCACAAGGTTGTATTCTAGTCTGCATTCATGCACAACAAAATGCCAGGGGAATAAGTCATCTTGACAGTCAAGGTAGTGTTGAGTGGTATTTTCACACATTTGTGAAATTACACTCTTCCTTAGGATTTGGGTTCCAAATCCCCTCTTGCAAAGAAGTTAAACAACCAACTTCTCTAAGGTCTCTGCTATATTAGCATTTGCAACTGTGTATTAGTAATCTCAAATAAAGATATTCAATTAAAATTCTTGGAACACCTTAGTGATTGCAAGTAACTGAAAACAAGGGGCAATGTTGGTTTATTTCCATGAAACTTTAGTGATTGTTCATTATTTTTTTATTTTTTTAGATTTTGTAATTTTTAATGTTCATTAAACCTTCTGGAAAATAAAACAGAATGAACGAAAAGAAATACAAAAAATTAAAAGGAACACGTTCAGTCTGATGCCATCCTATTCCGACAAAACCAAATATGTGAGATTTTCGTACATGCAACCTAGCTTATTTGACCTGCAAAACAAACACAATCAAAGTAAACTAGGTGCTGGCTTCTAAGGTTTAAAGTAATTTCAAGATTGCAGACATTCACATGAAATAACCCAAAACAATGGCATGTATTTCATTTATAAATCTAAAATCTGAAAAGGGAAAAATAGAACAGTTAAAATGAAGCATGCAGAAAATTTCTCATCCTTTCTTGCCCATAAAATGCAAATTTTTGAACAATTTTGCATGAATAAAATATGTCCTGTTACAACAGCAGAATCTCTGGTTTTGCTCAAAACTAGCAAAATTGGAAGAAAAGCACTCCACAGCAGGCTCAGAACGGCTAATCACCCTCAACTCTACAACCCGCTCGCAGCGGTTTCTGACCCCCGTGCCTGTCTTTGCTTCTAATTTTATACTTTCTGGTAAATCGCTTCTCCTTCCATGACGGTTCGCTTCACCTTCCAAATTGCTTTGTTTCACCTTCCTCGCATTTCCATTGCTTTTGATTTTGTGCTCGAGATCTTCTCTGTGAACTGTAATGCCTCTACAGCCCTCACACATGTATGCCACATGTTTCACACTTTTTTACATGTTCTGTAACGGCCCCATGTAAATCGTGACCAAAAATAGCATGTAGCTTCGCTCCTTTATTGTCATTGCGAAAACACAACATGTCGCGATATCGCGAAATTTTCTTGCCAACATCCTTGTCCACCTTCCAGCATAGCAAAAATGAGACGTCACGATATCGCGATGTTTTTCTATCAGCAGCTTTGTCAGCCCTCATGCATAGCGAAAATGAGACATGTCACGAAATCGCGACGTTTTCCTGTTATCGGGCCATGCAGGTGCAACCTGTCGTGAAATCACGACAATTTTTTGTTTCGTACGCTCTAGCTGCTTTATGTCTTGAAATCATGACAATTTCCTCTATCGCTGGGTTTTGCTGCACTTGGCCATGAAAACGTGACATGTCGCGAAATCGCGACACTTTTCTATTTCGTACACTTTGCCGACTTTCCATCATGAAATCGCTACATTTTTCGCTTGGTATGCCTTCGGTCGCAACCTGTCACGAAATCGCTACGCTTCTCCGTTTCGGGCCCCTTTGCTGTTTCCTATCGTGAAATCGTGACGCTTTTTCGCTTCGTGCCCCTTTGCCTTGTTTGACTATGATTTTGTGACATGTCGTGATTTCTTGACCAGTTTCCCTTTTGTCTTTCTCTCTCCTATCTGGACCGCGATTTCACAACACGTCACGAAATCACGACAATTTTTGGTCAACGCCTCCTCCTGCTTGCCTGGGCCATGAAAACACAACATGTTGCGATATCGTGACACTTTTTTATTTTTGCCAAAGACAGAGTGACATGTCGCGATATCATGAAACTTTTTCATTTTTGCCAGCGACGGAGCGACATGTCACGATATCGCGACAACTTTTGGCCGTGACAGAGCGACATGTCACGATATCGCAACACTTTTTCTCCTTAGTGAAATTTTTGCTTTTTTCTTGATTTTTTTAGCATCTGGGCTACTGCAATTTTCTTTGAAAGCATGCAAAAAAGGTGGGTCCCCAATTTTGGGGTGTGTTGTGGATCAGCCACAACAAATGGCGACTCTGTTGTCAAATGCTCTTGAGCATTTTGGTGAGAACCCAACTTGAAACATACCAGCTTAGATACAGGCATCAACACATAGAATATAAACAAATACTGACATATTAGAAATACATAAAACATTAGAATCACTAAGTATCAGCTTGGTGTGTGCAATGTGTTTCATTCCCTATCATTTGAACTTGTTCGACATTCCATTGTCAGTTTCACTTATGATTTGTATGCAAGGCTATGAATGATTTGTGCAGGATTTGATGCATGATGAAGATGCTAGAGATGTAACAACCTGCTTTATAAATGCTCAAACCTTCTTATATTATGAACAAACATATTAAAGATGTCAAACCCTCTTAGGACCAAATATATGTATCTATTAAATTAATTTCTTAGATTCCAAAGTTGGTTATGTGTCACTACCATCTTGAACCCATGTGCAAGTGTGAGTGAAATCAGAACTTTGGGGAATAGGATTCCCAACCTAAGCGAGATAGGAATTTAACCCTATCCTTACTATTTTGATTTGGAGTTCATTACCTCATCCTGAACAAAATAATTTAACCTGTTATGGATGAAATGGTCGGGCTAGTCTATCCATATGAGCAATCAGTGGTCTTGCTTTTAGACAAGACATGTTGCCACGCATGAGCATACTTAACCCCATAATCCATGACTTGGCTTCATTCATTATTTTTCTTTTATTTCTTGGACCTTTGGGATGACTACCCATCCTTGCTAGGGACATGTAGTACGATCCTTCCAATCCAAGATTTATGAAATGAAAAATATTAATTTTGTATTTCTTGGACCTTTGGGATGACTACCCATCCTTTGTAGAGGACACGTAGTACAATCCTTCCAATCCAAGATGGAGATGAAATGGAAAAAAATAGTTTTACTTTTATTGCTTGGACCTTTGGGATGACTACCCATCCTTTGCAGAGGATATGTAGTACGATCCTTCCAATCCAAGCTTTATGATGAAATGAGAAAAATGGAAGCTTTAGGGAATCGAATTCTCAACCTAAGCGAGATGAGAATTAAGTCCTATCCTTACTACTCCATGTAGGTCAAATCAGAGCTTTGGGGAGTTGGATCCTCAACCTAAGTTCGATGAGGATTTAACCCTATCCTTACTACTCTGGTTTTAGGATTTAAGCTTGATGGAAATGGTAAAAACCACTGTTTTAAGGATTATGTTGCATGATAGGACAAACATGAAATATTCTTTTCACCTCACATTTTCATCCAAGTATGGTTTTAACCATTTTGCTCAAGACTCTTTTTAATGTGCATGGAATGTGCTTGGTTCAAGATAGCTTGGGCAGAAGTTCCCAACCTTAGGATCCTTTTAATATATGTTATGTAATAATCCTAAGAGGATTCAACACCTTCTCAATAATTGCCCATGGAATGAAAATGTAATTGAGATGACATGTATATGCAATGTGGAATATGACATGAGATATGAATGCACTACTTCTTTTGGAATATATCATCTATTTTACCATAATGGGCAAAACTGACAACTTCATGCATCACAAGATTCAAACGATTTTAAATGTTTGTGTTACTTGTGGAGCTTTCTACAACATAATTCTATTCTCCTGATTTTAGGCATAAGTTGACATCTCAATTTTTTTTTTTTTTTTTCAAAACAAACCAAACACGTCAAATGAAATCAAACACACAACTTAAATCCTAATCCAAATAACAATCCCAAAATGAAACTTGAAAACACAAACCCAAACCAAAACCAAAATTCATATACAATATAGTACAAGATGATGCCAAGCTTGGACTATTACTTTCCTGGATCCCAAACATGATTAGAACATTTCAAAAGACATATGTCACAATACACATGCCAAATGTTGTAGGAATCCAACCACCATAAGATCAAACCAAGCAATGCAACAAATTTCAACTTGCCATGCTCACCATACCAATTTGATTTAGTTCTATTAGCAACATCATAGGTGAGATTCAAATCAAATTGATTAAACAATGGTTGATATTCAATTTTATCATGTCTATTCTTTAACATGCAAGTTTCATCATTCACCTCATGATTTAGAAGTAGGCTTTCCTTTTCAAATGTGAGATATTGCCAACAAGAGCCTATTTCTAAAAGTCTTGAATTCAAATTATTTTTCAAGATTTTAAAGCAATCAAAATCAATCAAAGCTTGACCAAGATTTGACATTTCATCATCAATGACATTAGCCTCCAAAGGGACATCATGTAACCCATCACTTAAAATATTTGTGGCTACTACCAAAGGTAAAGATTTCACCTTGTCACCCATACTCAACCCATCATGATTAAAATTTATCACAATGTGATGAGTGTTAGTAGCTTTTTCTTTTTTTTTATTATCTTCTTCATCATCCAACACCTGTTCAAAAACACCAAAGTTAGGCACCCAATCAAACATGCATCCATCCTTTTCAAAACAAGAGCCTAATTCTTCAAGATATGTGTCACGTGACACATTTCCATGATCAATGGCTTGAGTTGCCTCAAAATCCATATTTTCATTAGGATCATCAATAGTATCAAACCCACACCACCTAGGTTTTGTAATTTCATCATTTTGAGATGGCATAGACATTGTAGAATCAATAGGTGGATCAAGATTTTTGATTTCTTGCCCCTCAAGGGGAACAAAAACAATTGATTCTCCTTCTTCATCCATGGTAGTAAAATCAATATCCTTCTCAAACCTTTGATGAGATTCCAATCCTTCTTCCAAAACATTTTCAGATTGCACAGGACTTGTAATATCCTCATGTGAAAGGGCAATTGTATCATCCTGCATATCAATAGGCACACAAATTTCATTAGCACTTTTGGAGTGAGCATACTCTTCCCAAGAATCATAAAGATCATCTTTCAAAATCAAATTGTGATGCTCAACTATTTCTTCTTCATCTTTTAATTCATCAACATATTTCTCATCAAATTTATCTTCACCTTCCTTAGATGGTTCAATTACTTCCAAAATTGGGTTATTGCTTGTATTCAAATTGATAAGGCTATCATAATCCACATGTGTAACCCATGATTCAATTTTATCACAATTTGGAAGGTGTGGATCCTCTTGGTCATCATTTTCAACAATGTCATCCAAAACAGATTCATCCTCATAGAATTCATCTTTTGGTGAGTCAAGGGTTTCCAACTTGTCACATGTTTCAATACTAGTTGGATCTAGTACTCCTCCCTTGCCTAAAATCATATTCTTATGAAAATCATTAAAATTGATTTTAGAAATGTCCTTTGAATCAAGATGAGTATTTTGAAGTTGATTCATACTTAAGAAATATGGTTTATATTGCATAGTAGGTTGAGGATTTTGAAATTGATTGAAGCTTGGGAATGAATGTTGATTCTGAAATTGATTTACACTTGAATTTGGTTGAGGTGGATAAATCATTGGATGGGTAAAGGATGTATTAAATGATTGAAGATTATACGATCCAAAACCCCCACCATAATTTTGACAACTCAATTGTTGCTCAATTGCCATTGCTTGAGTATAGGCTTGTGTCAAAGATGTGATTTGAGGCATCCCTCACAAATATGTGGAAATGAGTGCATCAAGAGAATTTACATATATTTGGAGAGCCATTTCTTCTTGAAGAGCATAAAATGTCACTAATTGAGCATATAATCCAAAGAATCTTTCAGAAAATGACTTCACATTTTCACTTGGTCCTTTTTTAATAGTGAAAAACTTCTCATACATGCGGATTGGGTCAACTTGCTTTTTGTTGAATTGATTAAGAAATGTTGCCTCTAATTGAGCCCAAGAAGTGATAGACCCTAAGGGCAGACTTGTAAACCAATCAAATGCCACTTTGTCCAATGTGTAAGGGAACATTTTACAAACAACATAATCATGCCAAATTGTTAAGTGATTCACAACAAATTTGAATGCTTGAATGTGTTCTCCTGCAGTATTTGTCCCGTTACACAAAAATCGAGGAAGACATCTCTCAAAACAAACAGGCAAATAATGTTGAACTCCTGGTATGTTCAATGGGCTACCTATCATCCACGGTGAAAACATAGCCATTAGTAAATCTTAAAGAATATAACTTTAATATCAATTTTTTATTTATTTATTTATTATTATTATTATTATTATTTTTTAAATTAAATTAAATCACCTTATTCCTATATGAACAATCAAAGCGTTAGAACAGTGCATAGTAATTCATGTCCTCCTTTCAACAGTACAAAGTTGTAATATAAAAGAGGGCTAAAGATAATAATTAATAGGGCATAAAATACTCAAAATTTAAATCCCTATAGCATTTAAATCAATCTAAAATAAACCGGTTCAGGCCCTCCTTCTAGCGCCAAAATGTTGAGTGGTATTTTCACACATTTGTGAAATTACACTCTTCCTTAGGATTTGGGTTCCAAATCCCCTCTTGCAAAGAAGTTAAACAACCAACTTCTCCAAGGTCTCCGCTATATTAGCATTTGCAACTATGTATTAGTAATCTCAAATAAAGATATTCAATTAAAATGCTTGGAACACCTTAGTGATTGCAAGTAACTGTAAACAAGGGGCAATGTTGGTTTATTTCCATGAAACTTTAGTGATTGTTCATTATTTTATTATTTTTTTAGATTTTGTAATTTTTAATGTTCATTAAACCTTTTGGAAAATAAAACAGAATGAACGAAAAGAAATACAGAAAATTAAAAGGAACACGTTCAGTCTGATGCCATCCTATTCTGACAAAATCGAATATGTGAGAGTTTCATACATGCAACCTAGCTTATTCGACCTGCAAAACAAACACAATCAAAGTAAACTAGGTGTTGGCTTCTAAGGTTTAAAGCAGTTTCCAGATTGCAGACATTCACATGAAATAACCCAAAAAAATGGCATGTATTTCATTTATAAATCTGAAATCTGAAAAGGGAAAAATAGAACAGTTAAAATGAAGCATGCAGAAAATTTCTCATCCTTTCTTGCCCATAAAATGCAAATTTTTGAACAATTCTGCATTAATAAAATATGTCCTGTTACAACAGCAAAATCTCTGGTTTTGCTCAAAACTAGCAAAAGTGGAAGAAAAGCACTCCATAGTAGGCTCAGAACGGCTAATCACCCTCAACTTTGTAACCCGCTCGCAGCGGTTTTTGACCCCCGTGCCTGTCTTCACTTCTGATTTTATACTTTGTGGTAAATCGCTTCTCCTTCCACGACAGTTTGCTTCATCTTCCAAATTGCTTCGTTTCACCTTCCCCACCTTTCCATTGCTTTTGATTTTGTGCTCGAGATCTTCTCTGTGAACTGTAATGCCTCTGTAGCCCTCACACATGTATGCCACATGTTTTGCACTTTTCTGCATGTTCTATAATGGCCCCATGTAAATCGTGACCAAAAATAGCATGTAGCTTCGCTCCTTTACTGTCATCGCAAAAACGTGACATGTCGTGATATCACGACATTTTCCTGCCAACAGCCTTGTCCACCTTCCAGCACAGCGAAAATGAGACATGTCGCGATATCACAACATTTTTCTGTCAGCAACTTTGTCAGCCCTCATGCATAGCGAAAATGAGACATCACGAAATCATGAAATTTTCCTGTTATCGGGCCATGCAGGTGCAACCTATTGTGAAATCGTGACAATTTTCTATTCCGTACGCTCTGGCTGCTTTATGTCGCAAAATCACGACAATTTCCTCTATCGCTGGGTTTTGCTGCACTTGGCTGCGAAAATGCGACATGTCGTGAAATCGTGACACTTTTATATTTCGTACACTTTGCCAGCTTTCCGTCACGAAATCGCTACATTTTTCTCTTGGTATGCCTTCGGCTGCAACCTGTCGCGAAATCGCTATGCTTCTCCGTTTCGAGCCCCTTTGTTGTTTCCTGTCGTGAAATCGTGACGCTTTTCTACTTCGTGCCCCTTTGCCTTGTTTGACCGCGATTTTGTGACATGTTACAATTTCGCGACCAGTTTCCCTTCTATCTTTCTCTCTCCTCTCTGGACCGCGATTTCACAACACGTCACGAAATCGTGACAATTTTCAGTCAATGCCTCCTCCTACTTGCCTGGGCCACGAAAACATGACATGTCGCGATATCGTGACACTTTTTTATTTTTGCCAGCGACGGAGCGACATGTCGCGATATCGCGACACTTTTTCATTTTTGCCAGCGACGGAGCGACATGTCGGGATATCGCGACAACTTTCGGCCGTGACAGAGCGACAAGTCGCGATATCGCGACACTTTTTCTCCTTAGTGAAATTTTTTCTTTTTTCTTGATTTTTTTAGCATCTGGGCTACTGCAATTTTCTTTGAAAGCATGCAAAAAAGGTGGGTCCCCAATTTTGGGGTGTGTTGTGGATCAGCCACAACAAGTAGGAGGTTATCAAGACTGGATGTCATAATTACATGACTTCCTCAAGCTTGGTTTAATCCCATAGGGATTGTAACATGTCGTAAAGTGCACATTTAGATAGAATGCGACAAAGCATGTCTTGTTAGGAGACATCTTGTATCGTAGATGCTAATATGGAATTCTCCTTCATTGTCTTGAGCCCCAAGAATCATCTTGGAAAATTTTGCAAGCTCACAATGGTACATGCAGTGGCCATTTTAGTGGCATGGCCATTATCAAGTGCATCCTTAAAATGGGTTATTATTGGCCCACTATGAAGAAGGATTGCACCCTGTATGTCAAGAAATGTGTTAAATTTTAACATCATGCTAATATTACACACTTGCCATAATAGGCCTTACAACCCATTCAAGCAGCCTGGACATTTGCTCAGTGGGTTTTGGATCTAATCGATAAGATATCTCCTTTTTCATCAAGTCGTCATACATTTATCAGAATGGAAATTGAGTATTTTAAAAAGTGGATGGAAGCAATTCCTTTAACAATGACAACTAGAGGACGTATTATGGAGTTTATACTTCACAATATCATTAGTCATTTTTGGATACCATCCAAGATAATCTCAAATAATGGAACGTCATTCAAGAATAGAACTGTGAAGGCTTTAACATCTAAGTACAATATACAATAGTTTTGCGACTCCATACTATCCGTAGGAAAATAGGTAAGTTGAGGCTTCAAATAAGATAGTGGTAGCCATCTCAAAAAATATGGTACAAGAAAACCACAAAGATTGGCACATCCAGCTACCCCTTGCATTATGGGCTTACATGACTAGCATATAGATGCCCACTAGGGAAACCCTATTTTTGCTGGTATATGGCATTGAGTCCATTATGCCCCTAGAGTTGGTGATTCCAATGCTGCGTGTCACATTGAAATATTTCATCGATGATGAAACTGCGTGGTAAGCTCACCTAGATCAATTGACACTTCTTGACAAACCTTGCATGAATGCCCTTGAGCATCTTCACGTTTACCAAGAGTACTTAAAATGAGCTTACAATAGTAAAGTCCATTTGAGGGACTTTAAGGTTGGTGATCTTGTTCTAAAAGAAAACTAACAAAACTCAAATCTGTAGCTGCACTTGTGAGATAAATTTACGGCTAATTGGTTAGATCCTTACATCATCTTAGAGAATATTGGGCCTGGAACGTATTGATTGACATCGCTTGAAGATGTTGAAGATCCTAAACCTCTCAATATCCTTCATATTAAGGTGTTCCACACATAATAATTCAAAAAACCAAAAAAAAAAAATGGAAAATCTTCAAAATCCATAAAAATAAAAAAAACAATAAAATCTAAAAACATTGCATTTCATTTGCATCATGCATTTTCATTTTGCACATGCATTTCATTTAATTGCATTGCATTAGGCATTTCCATCCATCACACTTGCATTAGGATAGGTTGTATTTGCAATATTACAAACGACACCACATTTGTATTTCAATCATACATCTATGCATCATCATCTTCCATCACCCTTGTGAGTAATTGTGTTTCTCAACATAACCCCTCATGTTGCTAAGAAGAATATACTAGGTTTTTCGGTCATTCAACCATACCTAATGGTCTTCACAGATTTAGTAGAAAGCTTGCTTTGCTTTTGTAGATGAGGTATAGTTTTGATAAGCACTTAGCATATTAAAATCCCATCACTAATCAACACATTAATAATCCTAATTAGGGTAAGGAAGGATGAACACTACAAAAGTGGTTCGGGTCACCTTAGGTGAAAGGTTTTGTTACTTGCTCATTTTGTGAGGCGCAATGGTCTAGAGTAGTGGTCATTGGCAAAAGGACAAATTTACCCCCTACCCAAATAAATCCCTTGCTTACAAAAAAGGAGCAAAATCCCAAAAATCAAATCAAATCCCTTGCTCAAAACAAAATAAAAAAACAAAATATAAAATAAACAGTGATTTTTATCACTATATATGAGCAGGTATGCCAATATATTGAAGAAAAGAAGGGGGTGAGCTTGAATCCCAAGAATGATCAATGCTCAAAAATCATAGGGTTATCCCCAATACAATAATGGGCTGAATGAATCCTTCCTAGAATTGGGGTAGGTATAAGCAATTTACACATGAGCTAGCTTTAGGTGGCCTATATTTCTTAGTGGTCTAATCTAACTAAATCCAAACCTAGGATCGG
Organism: Wollemia nobilis; assembly: GCA_028583015.1. Taxonomy (NCBI): domain Eukaryota; kingdom Viridiplantae; phylum Streptophyta; class Pinopsida; order Araucariales; family Araucariaceae; genus Wollemia; species Wollemia nobilis. The sequence goes on along the minus strand of JAQPPZ010016363.1, from coordinate 1,268,868 downwards.
GTGGACACTTGAGGATCCCCAATACATTTTTGGGCTGAATGAATCCTGCCTGGAATTGGGGTATGCTTATGTATCATCTAATGTATTCATTTGCACACATAGGGGTATTGAATATCTAGGTATTTCTTAATGAAAACTTTATTTTTTAGAGGTCTAGTATAGTCATTATATAAATTTTTGATAATTCAACTAGGGTGTTTGAGTTTCATGGAAAACCTCAAAAATTCCCAAATAGTAACAACCCTATCAAATCACTCAATAATCAATTTCCTTTTATGAGAGTTTGCTTTTTAAGGAGTGTTCATAATATAGGATAGATACCGGATGGATATCAGTAATGATGTTTAGGTGGCCACTGACTATTTTGTGCATGTTCTTTTAGCTTACCAAAAGTTTATTAATAGAAACAATACAACATTTCATAGCACATATGGATGTTTAATTGATTTAATTCTTATGATAAGAAGTATCAATTACATTTTATGACTATTATACATTCTGTGGTGTCATCCATTAGATTTTCAAACCCATATTGCATTCATTCGTTATGTTTTAAGTGATTAAAACATATAGGTTCATTTAAATTAGACCATCATCATGTAAATAATGCATTACATACATTGAATTCATCATACCATAGCATCATAAATTAAATGCATACAAGTAAATTAAATTATACATGAATTTAAAATCAAATAGTGCATCCATATGCATACATCATAGTAGTCCACTTACACATCTAGATCACAATATATAGTCATACATCCATCATCTAGCTAGTGCATGTTATCCATACATCACATCATATAGCATCAAATAAATATACAATATAAGCATTGCATCCATATGCATATCATAAACATAAAATAAATAAATCTACACATATAATGAGTCTCATAAATGTCAGATCATATCATATATATGTGTGTTAAAAACAAAGTATATAGATATATGTCCAAAATGCCCGTAGGCTACAACTGTGTAGGTCCTCAACCTTACATTGAAAAATGGTAGAAACATCTGCCAAGAACTATACTAGGTAGTGTCTGCACCCCCAATCTAAGAGGCTCCTCCATCGCCTCCACCCTCTTGATGAGTCTGCCTAGAGCTGGAACTAGTGGACTTCTCTAACTTGTGAGTCTTGTGACTAGGCCGTGTTGATGACTACCTTGTCTCACATGTGCTATTCCATTGGGACCCTACAGTAGTAGTCCTCTCTGGCACCTCATCCCCAAGTAATCTAATCTCTCCCTCCAAGAGAGCGATGTAGGCCACATCTAAACAATGTTGTGTGTTAGCCTCTTGAACATGGATATGCAATCTTTGGATCTCTACACCCACATCCAAACCTACCAGTATTGATATGGATGGAGCCACAGGAGCAGTCTATGGAGTTGAGGGCTCACTTCATGCACTCCTCGCCAGATCCCTCTCATGAGTCTTGAGTTGTAGCTGAGACTGTGCAAGATCTTGCTCAAGTGTCATCTTCTCTAGATTTGTAGTGACACTCATAATCTACACTAGGTGGATATTCCTCTCGTCCTCGTATCCCCACCACTGCTCTTTTCCCTATCTTCTCTTAGTTGGTTTCGAGTGTCTAGTGCTCGACTTGTTTTGAATTTGCATTTATCATTAGTTTCTATCAATAATATTTTCTTGTCGATGAAATTTTATTGTCGATGACTTTTTCTTGTCGACGATATTTTATTGTCGATGACTTTTTCTTGTCAATGATATTTTATTGTCGATGACTTTTTCTTGTCGATGATATTTTATTGTCGATGACTTTTTCTTGTCGATGATTTTTTATCATCAAATTGTTGTCAATTTCTTGTCGACGATTTTTATCGTCAAATTGTTGTTGATGATTTTTTTAATGTCATTTTGTTGTCGATGATTTTTATCGTCAATGTTGTGTTAGCAATATTATTGCTAATGTTTTGTTGTTAGCTTTTTTTTTTTTTTTTGTTATGGTTGCATTTTGTGTTTTCTTCATTTGAGGGTTTCAAGTAAGCTTTTTGTGCATATAAATGTTAAAAGAGAAATGAAGTTCAATCTCACGACGGACATGTATATGTATAAGAAGTATGTACTCAATATCATATAAAGATAAAAGGTTAAATATATATATATATATATATATATATATATATATATAATAAGACATTATTATTATTATATAATAATATATATTATAAGTAATAAATAATGATATACCACCTAAATAAAGCCATATGAGCCTCATGTTATCCCGCGAGACTTTATGCTATTATATTTAAATGATATCTTTTGGGTTATAAGTTTTAATATGTGATTTTGATGGGTGCAGGTTATTCAATGGCAAGTAGCAGTCAAAGCGACCAACAAGGAAAGGTGACAGCTAGGCTTGGCATGTTGCGTCGAGGAATGCACAGTGACCCGACGAGAGCATCGACGATGACATCGCTTATCGGATGAGGTGCCAGTGCGGCATGACGGCAAACATGGACGTCGAAGGCGGACGACGCAAATGATGTGCATCCAAACTCCACATGGCAAGATGACGTAGGCAACAGTGTGATGAAGATGGTTTCAAAGCTAGCATGACTAGGATGAAGAACTCCAAAGCGTAGTGGACACCGTGGCAAGACAGAGTGTTTCACATGACGAATCGACTGCAGGGAGTGTTGGGTTTCATCGATGGATTTCATTTGAGAGGGGCGTCAGAATCAACGGAGGTTACATTAGACCAGACAGCCAGATAACAAGGAAGACATACTCTGATGAAGGGCATCCATGGTGGGGCCAGATTGTTTAACACCCACCACTGTAGAGAGCTTGATTAGGATGTGGTCGTCGATAGAGGAGAGAATAGATATTCAAGAAGCAGCGATTGGTGACATGACAATTGTGAATGATAAATGGTACGAGGGTTTCATATAATGACGATAAGGTAAGTTTAGAGTGAAATCCACATGGCAATAGACGGTAGAAGGATTTTACACCAGCACATAGTCATAATGACAGTGGTGAAACGGGCACAATTTGCTGATGAAATGGTAGACCATGACAATGATGTCTACGACGATGGACGTAGCGCGCACAGTGGATTCCAGAATGGGCAGCCGAGTAGTAGTCAACACATAACACAAAGGTGACAGCGAGGCATATCTAACTCCATAGGCAGCACTGATTGGATGAGTGTGGCGCAGATGTGAAGGCGATTCATGGGTGATGAGACTGCATTCCTTCACAATAGGTAGAATAGTGGTAAAAACATGTGGAAAAGTTAATAGGACAAAGGGGTTTCCTCATAAAGCCAACCCTAAGTCTTATATTTTATATAGTGTGAAGAACTTCGAAGGGGGAGTCGAACGATGACAACAGCAAAGGACTTGCAGGATGAACCAGATGTAGGAAGACATCTTGGCAATCAAAATCATTTGACACGTCTAGAAATTTTGGCATTGGCTAGCAGAGGAAATCTCTGGTGACTGAAAGAAGCCACCATCGAACGGAGACCACCACACAGGTAGCCAAAACTAGAGTTCAATGACGATGTGGTGAATTAGGGATAGATGGTAGCGTTTAGAACGACGACGTCGATAGGTGTTTCTTAAATGTGAAGATAGCATAGATTTAAACGACAATAATAGTGGGGATGCCTGGCACCAAATATGGCAATAGTCTAACGAGCAACGCGGATGTCTACGTGGTGGATAATGTGTAACCGACGTGCAGGAAATATTCGGCAAACGTTAGGAAATATTCGACATTCGGCAGTATATTGCCACTAAAGGACAAGGTCGAATGTCACATCAACGCACCGTCTTATAATCATCGTATTTGAATGGAAGGTAGAATAAAATAAAGGTGGTCGTTTTACATGGAAAAAAAGGCCATTTTAAACCATGGTATTATTTTCCTTCGATGGACATAGGTGATAATGATTAAAGGATTTTGAAGCTTTATAGAAACCATGCGTTTCAAACCAAAACGGAAAACAAAAAAAAAAAATTGAAATCCAAGAAGATGAAACAAAGTGAAGGAAAACAAAGAACAACAAGGTGGAGACAAACCATTCGAATCGTAAAGGAATAATGAAATGAAGAGATTTAGCTGAAAGTTGAAATAGGCCATTGGAGGGAGGAAAAAGGGGTTGGAAATCCAAGATTGCAGAGTTTTTTTTTTCTGGATTTGTTTGTTTTGGAGCTATTTTTGGATTTGTTTCTTTTGGAGCTATTTTTCCTTCCATGGTTGAAGCTCTTTGGAGGCCAAATTTTGCTATTGTAAAATGACACATTCTTAATGCAGGAGTTTTCAGAAATTTGCATCTTGTGGGCAAGAAAGAAGGAGATTCTCTTTGCATGCTATGGATTTAATGTCTATTTTCTTTTCTTTTTCAAATTTCGAGTTTGTATATGGATTTAATGCAAGTTTGCTTGGTTGTTTCATATGAATGCTTGAACCTGAAATTTATTTTAAACCCTAGGAACCAGCACTTCGCCTATGGGGATTGTGCTTGTTTAGCAAGTCCAATAGGTTAGGTTGCATGCATGGAAACCTCACATCTTCGGTTTTGTCGAAATAGGATAGCATCATACTAAATGCATTTTATTTTCAGTTTTTTGCATTTTCTTTCAATTTTTTCTACATTTTATTTTCCAGAAATTTTAACTTTTTTTTAATTTTCAGGCACTAAAATAAACATTTAAAAATTTTCAAAATCCAAAAATAATTTCACCATTTCGTAGGTTATACTTCATAATTCCAATACGCATTTTAAAATTTCATTTTCGGAGTTGTTTAGTATTTTTAAAAATTCATCGAAGTTGCTATTTTACTACAGATTTTAAAAATCCGAAAATAGAAAATTTCCATTTTAAGGTCAAATTTCATTTTTTCAGTTTTGTTTTGCACTCATGAGCCTGTGATGACATTCCCTTCATGAAAATTCCAATTTCATTGAAGGTTTTATGTTTTATGGCATTTTACAAATTTCCATTTTGGAGCCTAAAATTGCCCTCTCTTTATAAAAATTCTAATTTTACAAAAGAGGGGTAATCTGAGTATTACATTGAAGGTATTTTATTCAAAGCACTTAATTGTTCATATTGATGAAGATTTGATTTCATTTAAGAGGGATAAGTTAAAGTGACATTTAAAGCCCTTTATCCAAGGCCATAAATTATTGCTTCTTTATGAAAATTCATTTCACCAAAGAGGGATAGTTTATCGATCATATTGAAAGCTATCTTCATATTCATGATAAGAAGCCATATTTGGATTTAATAAAGAAGATAAAATCTACCTTAAAACTCTCAAGATAAAAGAAATTAAGGCACTACATCGTGGTCATATGAGGGCTAACTCACATTTGCTGTATTTTGGTTCAATGAACAATTACTAAAGTTTCATGGTAAAATAAACCAACATTGCCCCTTGTTTACAGTTACTTGTGTAGCACCCTAAAATTGGCGCAGTAAAATTGTCATAATTACATTCACCTTAGTAAATAATTTAAAATTCAAATTTAACCTCCCAAACCGCCCGTTAACCGTCGGGTAATCCGTTTCCCCCTTTTTCGTGCCATTTTTAGAGGTTGTTTTGACCGTTTGACGATATCGTCGCCGATCAGACGATATCGCCCCAGATCTGACGATTTCGTCTGGGCTAGGACGTCCAGACGATCTTGTCGCAAAACTGATTTTGCAAAATTAGCTTCTGTTCCAACGGGCCTCTAATCCGGGCGAAGCGTGTCTGCACCGTTAGAGACCCTCCCCCGTTGGAGATCTCCCAAATAGGGATGATCTCCAACCTCCTAACTACTCCCCTAAGCCTATTTAATCCCTAGGACCTTCCCTTCCCAACCCCTGGCTGAAATTCTCTGTAACTTAACTTCATGCACGTTAAATCATCCTAAGTTTTCATTTGCAGTAGTCCTATATCAATTTTGTTGCAGGTACCATCTTGTTTTTCAATCGGAGCAAGCATACATCATCGTCGATGAACCTGTTCAGATCGGAGGCGATCCTGTCGAATCAGAGATGATTTCGTACTGATGCGAGATGATCTCGACTGCAGTCCACATTGAGGCAATCAGTGCCATAAGTTTGCATTTCTTCACCTTTTCTCTGTTGTTTTATTCTGCAAATTAGCTAGTTTATTTGATATTTTATGTTATATTGCATTTTGGAGTTCACCCATCTAGATCAAAGGCATAATTAATCCATAATTATGATTTAATTAGCATCATTCATACATGTTTCGGTCTTTAAGTTTTAGTTCAGTGTTGTCACTGTTATTTTGCACAGTTTCCCTCTACTAGAATAGTAGTATTCTCTGTATTTTGCATCTGTTCTTCTGTTTGCAGGTCTCTGACGAATTCGTCAGATCTCAGATGATCTTGTCTGATCTCAGATGATTCTGTCAAATTCCAGATGATCTTGACTGCTTCAAACATCAGAATCTCCATCAGACATCCGGATCAGGTATTCTTCTTATTCTTCCTTAATTTCTCTATTTTTCTGTCTTAAATTTGTTCTCTGTATTCATTAAATCTGCATTTTCATATAGATTAATTTAGACTCATTTGGCCAAACCTAGGATATGAATGCTTAAGGTTAAAAATGAACACATAAAAACACATTCCAAACCTAGGCGTGGAAACTGCCATTAAATGTTTCTTGGTGAACCCACCATCCATCGAAAAATCATCAAAATACACCTCCCTTGAGAGGCGGGACCTTCGCAAAGTCCTCTCAGTCCGAGGTACCGCGACATCCTTTTCCCATCCCCCTTCCGGGCACGGATCCTATAGCCTGAAGGTAAGGATGCAAAAAATTTGGAGCGATACATTTTGGTGAACCCGACGTGAATGCATTGTAAACCTTTTGAAAACAAAAACAAATATATATATATATATATAAAAATATATATATATATATATGTATACAAGAAAAACAAAAACAAAATCATCATTTCAAGTTTGTATGTTTTAGATTCAATTCTAAATAGTAGATGCTAAATATTACTTTTAGAAGTACTAAAGAAACCATGAGTTTTTACTCAAATCAATATGAGCCCATCAGTAATGTTGGAAGAATTCAGCCAAATACATTTGTTGATTATGACCAACCTCATCCCTATTCAACATCACCTCCATCACACTCTTCTCATTTTTCATCCTTAACCCAACAAAACAATCCCTTTGCCAATCCTCTTCATAACGATATTATCTATTCTCCCATATATCCATATTATGTCTATCAATCCACATATAATCCTCCTCCACCCTTTCAATATTCTTCTTTCAATACAACACATCCATTTCAACAAGAAAATACTTATTCTTCCAATTCTACCATGCACTCACCTCATGCTTCGCAATCTTCCTATCATCATTCTACCCATAATAAAGAAAGTAGAGGTGAGAAACCATTAGGTCCTTTTATGACTGAAATCCTAAGGCATTTATCAAAAACCTCTCAAAAACCTTCATCACGTAAATTTACTAAGCTCAATCAACCAATGGATATAATTCTCAAGTATTTACTTGACACAAATAAGATTGAACTCCCTTCCATAAGACAACTTGATACCACAACAGATTGGTTTAAACCCGAGCTACATTGTGAATATCATAGAGTAGATGGACATATGACACAAAATTGTAAAGATTTAAGATGTGCAATTCAAGATTTGATTGATAATGGTCTTTTTAATATAAAGGAATTACAATCTACAACTGATTATAAATCTCCAGTAAACAATCAAACTCCTACACAACAAATACCAATAATCAATCAAGACATGGGGATCTCCCAAGAACCCCTATTCAATTATCAACAACAAGAAACCAATCAAATATTGCATGTTAATGTGTCCCATCATGATGATATTATTAATATTGTAACAAAAACTACAAATGAGCAACCTCAAGTTCAATCAACTCAATCTGATATTCAAGATATGGATTCCTCATTTGACCAACCTTCAAAACTATCTTTGACTCTAGAGAATGATCCAAAATGGAATGTAAGCATAGAAAGCTCATCTTTAAAATCAAAATCTCAATCTGAAATCCACTTTGATAGCCAACAACAAGTGATTAATCCTCAAGCAAAGATATCCCTTTTAGAAGTATTACAAATTTATCACAAGGAAATTTTGTTCAAAATACCTAGCCAACAATTTGTTCCTCATCATATTTTCTCTAAGAACATAATTAATGGTGTAAACCCTCTTGAGGTTAACCATATTTCATTCTATGATGAGGATATTCCTTCCTCTACTCCACAAGAAGACTACTATCTTTACATTACAGGATCTAGTAAAGAAACACTTGTTAGAACTATCATGGTAGATAATGACTCCTCTCTTAATTTATGCACTTATCAATTATTCCAAAAACTCAAATCAAAGGAAGAAGATCTTAATGAATCAAATGTTATTATAAAATCTTTTAACAATGAAATTCAAGAAGCTCAAGGTACTATAATTCTTCCCTTTAATATTGGATCCAAGATCCTGGATACTTTATTTTATGTAGGATATTGTCCTTCACCTTACAACCTACTTCTCCGAAGTCCTTGGATTCATACGATGAGGGTTGTCCCTTCCACTCTTCACCAATGTTTGAAGTTTGAACTTGCAAATAAAATTGTTACCATACATAATGACCCAACACCATTTGAAGAATATTTAATGGTTGAAACATCAAGTTCTATACATTCTCTATTATCACAATTATCTTCTATCCATCACTTTTCTTCATCCATATATGATCATCCTTGTTTACCAAATAACATCCATGCATATCTTTCACATATACTTTCTCCATCTTATCAAGACTTGGAATATAATGATAAGAATGAAGAACTTTCTTATCCTTCTTACATTTTATTTTGTAACATGATCAATTTTCCACATATAAAAGTCAAATCTTTTGCTACATTATTCTACATTATAACAAAGCTTTTGTTATCACTACCTTTTATTCATCACCTTCTGTTCTTACCTTCACCTCAACCAGATTATCCTTCAAAACCTCCTTTGATTTTGAAGCAACCTTAGACATGCTATACTCAAATAACCTTGTATAGTGTATATAGATCATCTTGTATATACCACCAATTTCAATTCATAAATTAAAATCAAAATACAAAAAAATCAAAATCCTCAAAATCTTCAAAAAAAATACTAATGCAACTAAGGACCTTAAAGGTAAATTTGAGCCCAACTGGCTTGGACCATACATTATTACTGCTAAATTTGAATCAGGAGCATACAAATTATCTACCTTAGATGGTAAAGAACTTAAAGAACCCATGAATATTTTGCATCTTAAACGTTACTATGTATAAATTTGGTCATTTCATCCTTGTATATATTTGTTTAAAAATTCAAAATCACTATCTTGTATTTCTTTCAAATTTATAAATTCCAAAAACATCAAAAACATTCATAATCATCAAAAATCTTCAAAACTATTTGTTGCATTTATTTATGGCACTTGTTAAATTTTTTGCTCAAAAACAAAAATAAAACCAAAAATCAAAATAAAGAATAAAAATATAAAAACAACAATATGCTTGACTCTTTCGAAACCAAAACAATATAAAGAAGAAAGAGAGAGTCAACATTCTCAAAACTTCTCAAAAGTGTTTATATATATTTTCTTACAATTATTGCAGTTATATGTTTCAAATTATTTTTGATAAATTAGCATTTATTTGGAATCCCTCACTTGCACACTCACAAAAATAAATATCTTGATTTTATCTGGCATGATTACTAATCTCTCTTATATCAAAGTCCACAAAATTCAATTAAATAAAGTTTGAGCATAGAGAATTGATCTTGTTATTTACTTAAACCAAGCACATCTTTTCACAATAAAATGATTATATTTGTAATTTCCATGTTTTGCTACATAGTAGAAGTGATTTCTTGAGCGAAAAGTTTCCCCTGCTATCCTATCATGCACATGGTCTAGAATCTTTGAGAATTGGCAAAAGGACAAGCTCACCCCTACCCAGAATAAAAATCCCTTGCTCTACAGCCAATCCGAGCAAGTATCCCTAGCAAAGAAAAAGAAAAGAAAAGTTCAAGAAAAAGAGAAAAGAAAAATGTTATTTTATATCATTACAACAATATTTCAAGCACTATCTCAAAAATCAAGCAAAAAAAATACAAAAAGAAAAAGAAGCAAAGTTCAAAAGAAAAGCAAGAAAGCAAGAAAGCAATAAAATCCCTTTCCCTACCCTTTGAAAAGAAAAGAAGGGTTGATGAGCTTGAATCCTTGGAATTCTCAATTATTCGAAAATCGTGAGGTAAGCCCCATAACAGGTGGTTTGTGCCCAACTCGCTTGGCCTTGGGTAACTCCTAGCGTGGTGATATGTCTGTCACATTAGCGACCTTCTTTTGTACAGACCTATGTCTGCTTATGGATTAGCTAGCTCTTGATAATCCGACCTACATAGTAGTCTAGTATGGTTATATGCATCTACATCATGGTTAATGAACACTTATTTGGTTTCTTCAAATCACTTGTATCATATTATCTTGCTCAAAACTGGTAAATGCACAAAGCAATTGCACACACATTTGTATTTGAGAGATTTTGTGTATCATTATGATAAATCAAGATCGGAAATGAATTCACATATGCACATGGGATTCCTTATAAATCTAACTTTTGTCTTCAAAATACTTTGAAATATTATTTTTGCAACTTGTTTGGAATAAATCAAGTACAATTGTTTACCATAAAGACAACTATATAATAGAAAAATCAAAAATTTCTTTCAAAATATACAATCAAAACATATATATCTGGTTGACTTTCACGACGATGGTATAGTTCCAAAACCAAAATTGGAATTTTATGCCTAGCGCAAGTCCTCATTTTCATATTTTCTGTTTATCAAAAAATCAACCATGCAATAAAACTATCTTTTTTTGGATTTTCGCGATGATGGTATAAGTCTATACCTACATATTCTATGCCTAGCGCAAACCATCGTAACAATTTTTATTCCCCATTTATTTAAAAATCATGAAAACCATATGACTTAAATCATTATGTTACACAAATTATGCTTTTAAAAAGCAAACACATTTTCATTATTTCATGTCATTATGTCAACCTTCAATTTTGCAATGATGGTATAATTCCTAAAGAATTATCCAAAAATTTTATCACACTTAGGAATTTATGCCTAGCAAAAATCATTTTAACATTATTTCATGCATACTATTTTCATGAAAATCTGAAAACAAACCATCATCATCATCATTTGCACCATTGCACCAAAGTCTTAAGACAGTCTCTTAAGCACTCTTTTACTTTTAACAATATTTCTATACTGGGATTAGCTTGACGACCGAGTGAGCAACGACTCCATGAAATGGTCTATAATAGCGACAATGTCCTTTGAAATTATTGTTAGAAGTCTCTTTTTATTTATTATTACATCACATTACAAACAATCAATTTGTTACATCAGATTATTTCATTTAAAATATTATAGCATGACATCAAAATTATAAATTTTCAAAATGACATAATTTCATGAATCCTCAATCCAATTATCAAATTAATCAATCAAACATAAAAGCATCATAAGCATACACATAATACAAGTCATATGATCAAAAACATATCATATATATATCAACAGTATATATACATCATCAAAACTGGATTGGTATGCCACAATCTGTACCTCGGCATACTCAATCCTCTATCAACAAAATAATAATAATACAATGTCAATCTGTACAAAGTCGTGCAGCCCTCTAGCCTCGAGAGCCCCTCGAGCTCTCCGCCTCATCTCCTCCCCGCCCTGAGGTGGACGAGGTGGCCCCATCGCAGTCTGAGTAGTCCTAGTCCTCGATCGGGACGAGGTCCTCGATGACCCGATCCTGATCGGATCTGCAATGTTGGCTGGCAGGGGTAGTCTATCCGCCTCTGGCACCAGCTGATAATACAAAGTCTGGTAGAAAGTAAGTTGGGCAATAGCCCGTGTCAGCTCCCCAGAGCTCGCCCCTCCGCCCCGTGCCCTGAGGCATGCAATCTCGTCTCGCAGCTGTGCCACCTCAGCTCGGTGGCATGCAGCCTCATCTTGTAGAGTCTGCACCTATGCCTGGAGATGATCTCTCTCCGCTCGGAGAGTAGCCATCTCGCTACTCTCTCCTGTGTCAATGCCCTTGCCCTTATCGAGCGATGGTGGCCTCTCCCTCTGTGGAGATGGGGGTCTCGCCTCCCTCCTCTCCCTCTGTCGTGGCCTCTCCTGTGCCTGTGGCCTCCTCGGCTCTCTCCCATCGTGACCCTGGGCCGCCTCCATCGCTGCTTGGCACCGCCTCCCTATCCGATGCACAACCACATGTATCGGACCCTGCACCCTCGTCATCCGAGGAGGGCGGATGCCTACGTACCAGGCATCGTAGCCATCGGCTACCCCTGCGTCATCCCCATCCACTGGCTGGATGGGGGCATCATCTGCGTCCTGACTCTAGAACCGCTGCATGTCTGGAGCCCCGCTAACTGTGGTGTTATCTCGGATAGTCCGAGAAAACTCATAATCCCTTAGAGATGGGATCCCCTACTGTAGACCGAACTGACGCAAAACTCGGTCATAGCGGTGGAGCTCCACCTCTCCCCTCTCCATCCGTAGCCAACAAACTCGCCTGACGTGAGCCAACTCCTGTCCATCCTCGGCCCACCCTGGATGCTCCCTCCATGGCCTCCAGGTGATCTGGTCCGGGACTAAGTCATCCAATAGTCTCCGGGACATAGGGAGGTCGATCCATCGCTGTGACCCTCTTCGGAGCCACCAGTAGAAGACTCGGGGCCTCTCCCCGTCTACCCCTGTCAGAGGAAGCCCTACCGGCCTCCGCACTACAATGTGCTCCCAGCACCAAACCTGTAGGAGCGATGTCATCACCAGACATCGGCCGCCCTTGTACACGACCCCATATAGGATCCTGTACAATCGGCATAGTACATAGCTACCCCAAGAGAACCTGTAGCCATGGTCCCGCATGTCGTAGATCACATCTGCCAGCATCCACGACACCCTGCACCCGCTCTGGTGGCACAGCAAAAGTCCACCAACTACTCCAGCTAGCACCCGTGTGAGTCTAGATGCCCCAGGCATCTGGCGTAGTGCCTCGATATTAACTCCGCCCTTCTCCAAGGCGAAGCTCGGGTCACCACACAGTCGTCCCATAGCGTGGCCCTGATTGGCCGTAGGAGTGATCAATCGTCCTTGTATGGGGATTCTTAGAATCCTCCATACATCCTCTAGAGTGGGAGTCATCTCCCCTGTCGGTAGCCAAAAACATGAGGAACCCGGATACCATCTCTCTCCTAGGGCCGTTAGTAGCCCCATATCCGTGGACACCGTGGCATCTCTCGCCACATGCTGCAAGTCAGCTTGTGCTAGCTGATCTCGCTCTGCCTGTGTGAGAGCGGCCAAGTCATCCCTCAAACCTCCATACTTCCATTCCCTGCTCTTTAGCAAACCTCTCTGCAAACATAAACAACAAAACAACAAACAATCATTAATAAACAATTCAAGTAATTAATAATGCAAGTTAAAAGTTCAATTTTATGCAATTGATGATATCGCCCACTATTGGACGATATCATCCCAAATTTGAGCAGAATCGTCTCCGATTTCGCAAGCCGAAATCGTCTCTAATTTGACGAAATCGTCCCCCTTTCGCCGATTTCGCCCTTGGACGAAATTGACGAAATTGAGACGATTTCGTCCCGACGACGTCGACGGCCCAAAAACGGCCGCGATGCTCAAAATTCATCTAAAATTTACCTAAAAAGCATGTAAAATCAAATTAAAGCATTCTAGTTAAGTCTAGACTCTTACCCGTAGACCGCGTCGGACCTCTGTCGATCTGTGCGTCGTCTCCACCATTTTTGCTTCAGAGCTCTAAAAACCGAGAAAATGAACAATAAAAATGAATTAGGGTTTTACCCTATTTTTCTTAATTTTATTCAAAAATAATTTTTTGCTTTTCCGCGTTTTTACCTCAAACGTTCGATTTGGGTAAAAACACGGAGGGGGCACCATAGTAAGCTGTCGTACGATTCGACCAAGAATCGTCGCCTAAAAATGGGAATAATTTTTGCTTTCTCGTAGATCGAGAAGAACTCATCTTTAACGCATTTTCTTCGAAAAATTCGCTAAAGAGGGGGCAAAATGTAGCACCCTAAAATTGGCGCAATAAAATTGTCATAATTACATTCACCTTAGTAAATAATTTAAAATTCAAATTTTAACCTCCCAAACCGCCCGTTAACCGTCGGGTAATCCGTTTCCCCCTTTTCCGCGCCATTTTTAGAGGTTGTTTTGACCGTTTGACGATATCGTCGCCGATCAGACGATATCGCCCCGCATCTCGACGATTTCGTCTGGGCTAGGACGTCCGGACGATCTTGTCGCAAAACTAATTTTGCAAAATTAGCTTCTATTCCAACGGGCCTCTAATCCGGGCGAAGCGTGTCTGCGCCGTTAGAGACCCTCCCCCGTTGGAGATCTCCCAAATAGGGATGATCTCCAACCTCCTAACTACTCCCCTAAGCCTATTTAGTCCCTAGGACCTTCCCTTCCCAACCCCTGGCTGAAATTCTCTATAACTTAACTTCATGCACGTTAAATCATCCTAAGTTTTCATTTGCAGTAGTCCTATATCAATTTTGTTGCGGGTACCATCTTGTTTTTCAGTCGGAGCAAGCATACATCGTCGTCGACGAACCTGTTCAGATCGGAGGCGATCCTGTCGAATCAGAGACGATTTCGTACTGATGCGAGACGATCTCGATCGTAGTCCACATTGAGGCAATCAGTGCCATAAGTTTGCATTTCTTCACCTTTTCTCTATTGTTTTATTCTGCAAATTAGCTAGTTTATTTGATATTTTATGTTATATTGCATTTTGGAGTTCACCCATCTAGATCAAAGGCATAATTAATCCATAATTGTGATTTAATCAGCATCATTCATACATGTTTCGGTCTTTAAGTTTCAGTTCAGTGTTGTCACTATTATTTTGCACAGTTTCCCTCTACTAGAACAGTAGTATTCTCTGTATTTTGCATCTGTTCTTCTGTTTGCAGGTCTCGACGAATTCATCAGATCTCAGACGATCTTGTCTGATCTCAGACGATTCTGTCGAATTCCAGACGATCCTGACTGCTTCAAACATCAAAATCTCCATCAGACATCCGGATCCGGTATTCTTCTTATTCTTCCTTAATTTCTCTGTTTTTTTGTCTTAAATTTGTTCTCTGTATTCATTAAATCTGCATTTTCATATAGATTAATTTAGACTCATTTGGCCAAACCTAGGATATGAATGCTTAAGGCTAAAAACGAACACATAAAAACACATTCCAAACCTAGGCGTGGAAACTGCCATTAAATGTTTCCTGGTGAACCCACCATCCGTCGAAAAATCATCAAAATACACCTCCCTTGAGAGGCGGGACCTTCGCAAAGTCCTCTCAGTCCGAGGTACCGCGACATCCTTTTCCCATCCCCCTTCCGGGCACGGATCCTATAGCCTGAAGGTAAGGATGCGAAAAATTTGGAGCGATACAAATTGCAATCACTAAGGTGTTCCAAGCATTTAAAATGAATATATTTACTAACACACATATGCAAAATGCTAAATATAGCGGAGACCTTGGAGAAGTCGTTTGTTTAACTTCTTTGTAAGAGGGGATTTGGAACCCAAATCCTAAGGAAGAGTGTATTTTCACAATTGGGTAAAAATACCACTCAACAGAATTGACGCTAGAAGGAGGGCCTGAATTATTTTATTTTAGAGTGATTTAAATGCTATAGGGATTTAAATTTTGAATATTTTATGCCCTATTGATTATTATCTTTAGCCCTCTTTTAAAAACACAACCTTGTAGTGTTAAAATGAGGACATGAATCGCTATGCATTGTTCTAACACTTTTGATTGTTCATACAAGAATAATGTGTTTTGATTTGATTTTGAAATTTTTTTGTCTTGACTAACGAGGTTGTCTCCATGCAATTACTTTCATTTGATTTTAATGGATACATCTCTTGGTTGATGCTAACATGATTATTAATACGTTACATGTTTGATATTTGCTAGTCATTTCATGCTTATTTGTAAGGAATTATTTGTTGTCTAAAAGTATATTTTTTGTCGGTATTATGCTCTTCACTTGCGTGTAATGTGATCTTGTGAATCAGAAAGCCTACAACACTAGGAGTATGCTCTTCACTTGCGCATATGCGATCTGGTGAATCAGAAACTTACATTTTTAGAATACTACTTTGTCATGGTTCCTTCTTTCATTCATGACTAACAAATTGATTTTGAAGTTATTCTTTGAATTTCATTAATGGCTATAACTATAGGATTTTTTTTGTGTCGTAGGTTTTCTTTGAGGTATTGATAGTTTTGTCAGGTTTTGTAGGGTAGTTTCATTTACAAGCTGGACCCACCGCATCGCATCGCAACTAGGTCCAAAACAACCAAGGAAACCATATTCCAAAGACTCTCACCCACTCATAGGAATCCAAGGAATAAAACCAAACAAATTGTGATCCCACTTGATACCCTTATTATAGAAGATCCTTCTATTTCAGGTGCATCTAGCGGACTTGCACCGATGGTGTCAATTGCCACTAGTGTACCAATTATTAGTACCATTTCCATGGTTCTTGTAGGATTATCATCATAGATTTTGAATCAAATGGCCCAACCTCCACCAGCTCCTTGGTACGAATCCCATAACATTCCTTTGAATATTGCAGGGGATATTCATGAGATCCCTAAGAATATAGAGATATTTTTTCTCAAATACAAACCGGATGGCCCAAGGACCACATAAGAACATATTCAGGCCTATAGGGATGTTTTGATAAGATTGCAAGTTCAACATGAAGATGTGGCTTGTAGACTCTTCCCCATGAGCCTAGACCAAGTGGCCTACGAATGGTATATTTGCTTACCTACTAGTTCCATTACGTCATGGACGCAAATGGAGAATGCTTTTGTCAACCAATTCAGGTCACCATTAGATCCCACAATCATCTATAATCAGTTCATTACATGCAAAAGAGGCCAAGGTGAGCCAATTCAAACTTTTAATCAAAGATTTCATAAGTGTTATAATAGAGCAATTCGGTATTTTGCCATTGATCCCGTAGTAGCTTTGAAAATATATTTTGGGGCATTGGATCCTATGACGACAATGTTTGCAAGGCAAAATCCTCAAGTTACCATGCTCACTCTAGCCTACAATGAAGCTATGACCATTGAACAACAAATGACACCACAGGGTTATGGGTTTCCCCAGATGCCTATGGTAGGACAATATGGTCCATATGGTTAAGCTCCTATGATGAATCAGAATATGGCACCACAAATACCAGGCATGAATTCTTTGCCTTATCAACAACTATATTCATCAACACCCGCTTACACACCCATTCCAATTCAACCAATCACATCCATTCCTCACATTCCTTCATTTTTGCAAAATAGTCAACAGACTATGCAAGGAGCTAGTCCGGTTAATTATCAAGCTATAGTACCTTTCCCAAATCCAATTCTGATTCAAAGTGTGAATCCCTATGCAAATCAAATGGCTCAAAATCCAACTCAAATGTTAAGTCAAGATCTCACCAATTATGCAAACCCTACTGGAACTAGCAATAACATAGCTCAACCAAAAGATATTTATTCAGAGGTTGAAGATCTCAAAAATATAGTTCACAAATTGAGTAATGATTTGGTTCAAAAATAGAAGTATGAATCCCATGCCCCTCACCCAAATTGAAACTTCAACAATAGAGGGAGACAATGGAATACGAACCCAAACAATGGGGGTGTGCATTCCCCTATCGCTAATCAGATAGATACTTCTACAGGACCAAGTCACTCTAGTTCCATTCTTAATCTTTCTGATTTTGTGTGGGAAAAGGGGTGTAGATTGCATAATACAAAGGATCATAATGAAAGGAATTGTCCCAAAATTGCTAGGTATACCCATTGTCTCCAAGCTCAAGTGGATGATTTGGAACTTGTGCCAAATGAGGGTCCACCCCAACATCAACAAGGATATGACAACATTTTGGTGGTGGAAACTCTATATCGTCAAGAAAGTGAGAATGAGGAAGAAGAAGAGGATGAAATCTTGGAACAGGAAGTGCAAGCTTTTAGAGAATTTAGAAAGGGGAACCATGGATACCATTTGAGGAGTAAGTTCAAAACCCCTAAAACATCCTCAACTCCACAAACAATTCTATCCTTCCTCCTGATACCAAGGCTGATAATAATCCCCCTCCTCCATCTGGAAGAGAAACGTCTAAGGACATGCAAAAAACATTGAAGCTTGAGAAGTCAACTTATGACATAGTGGAGGATTTAAGGAAGTTCAAGTCTAGCCTTTCATTTTTAGAGGCGGCTAGGTTGCCTGGCCAAAAGGAAGCATTGATAAAGGCTTTGGACTCACCTAGTAAAATATAGGAAGGAAAGGAAGTTGAATCTCACATGGTTTTACGAAAGGAAAGATGAGATGTCCCTCATTTTTTATTGACTGTGAGGATTGCTGGAAAAAATTTACATAATATTTTGGTGGACACAAGTGCCACAAGTAACCTCATGCCTTCAGAAATTTACCAAATGTTAGGCCTAGAGCGTTTCTTCTAAATGCAAGGTTTTGCAATTGGATCGATCTGAGGTAAATGTGGTAGGGACCCTCTATGATGTTAATATCCAACTCAATTCTGAACCTAGGGTCCAATAGGTGGTTGATATTTTGGTTGTCAATATCCCAAGTCTATATGGAATGCTACTTGTGAGGGATTGGATGAAAATTTTCAATGGTTATTTCTCCACTGATTGCTCACACATGTGGCTACCTGGAAAGGGATTGCTAATAAAATTAGAGTAGAAAATGAGGCAAGGCTTAAGGAAATCATCACAGAATTCAACAAGCTAAATGAAGTTCAATTTTTTGAACCTGAGTTAGGAGTCTATGCTTTTGATGTTGAAAGAGCTACCGAAGAACCTCAAAAAGAAACATTTTATTATAGCTCTTTTGAAGAAGATAATCTCATGTGGTTACTCAAATTTGATGGATCTAAGTCAAAACAAGGGGCAGGAGCTAGAGTTGAACTCACTTGTCCAGGAAGTAAACCATTGTTTGTTGCCTATAGATTGCAATTTCCTTGCACTAACAACGTGGCAGAATATGAAGCTCTTATCTTTGGATTACAATTGGCTTTGAGCAAGTAGGTTAAGTGTTTGAAAGTATTGGGAGATTCGGAGTTGGTGGTCAAAAAAGTTAAAGGACAATATACCTGCCACGATAAGAGATTGAGCCTTTATAGAACTAGGGTGAGGGACCTCATTGAGGAATTTGATGCTTTTAATATATCCCTTATTTCTAGGAAAGGAAATTGTATAGTTGATTCTCTTGCAGTTGTTGCAGGCATGCTAAATCCGGTTGACATAAAAAAATGCAAGAAGTTTTCCATTGAGTTGGTCCCTTGCCCATCGATACCTGATAACATCAAAAACTTGCAAGTTTTTGAGAATGATAGACACATTTTCAAATTTGTCACCAATTCAGGTATTTTTGAGAACCAAGTGATTGATGAAGATCAAAGGTGGCAAGAAGAAACAGAAGGAGAAAGCGAAGCTACATTTCAATCCAACAAGATACCTAAGAACATTGTTTCGTTGGAGAAGATGTTTGATATGGGATATAAAGCTAGAAAAGGAAAAAGGGTTCCACTTCCTAAAGATGCTTGTGACCTGATCAATATAGGGAGTGTGGATAATCCGCATGAAGTGTACATTGCAAAGGCATGTACAACTGATGAGAGGGAAAATATAATATGTGCACTAAAGTATTACATGGATTGCATTGCTTGGAATTACAATGAGTTGAAAACGTATGATCAAAACATTATTATGCACACCATCCCTCTAAAACTGGATTCCAAACCCTTCAGACAAAGACAACGACCGGTTAACCCATTACTTGAGGCCTTGATAAAGAAAGAGTTCAAGCGATTGTTGGACGTAAAGAAAATATTTCTCGTTTGGCACTCAACTTGGGTCACTAATCTTGTTCTGGTGACAAAGAAGAATGGAGAGATAAGGTTATGCATAGATTTTAGAAATCTCAACAAAGTCTCACAAAAGGATAATTACCCACTGCCATCAATTGATGAAATCTTGCAAACGGTGAATGGGTCTGAAATGATGTCTTTTCTTGATGGGTATTCTGGATACAATCAGATTCTTATTCATCCCAATGACAGGATGAAGACGGCCTTCACAACCAAATGGGGAACATTTGCCTATAGAAGAATGCCTTTCGAATTATTAAATGCAGGTGCAACATTTCAATGTGCCATGGATTATGCGTTCAAAGGGCTCATAGGTAAATGTATCATTGTGTATGTGGATGAAATTCCCATGTTTTCAAAGGAAAGAGAAGACCATGTGAAATATTTGAGGAAAGTTATCCAAAGGTGTAGAGAGCACGAAATTTTTTTAAATCCCAAAAAATGCATATTTGGAGTGACAGAAGGAAGATTGCTTGGCCATATCATTTCAAAAGAAGGTATTTCCATTGATCCGGAGAGGATAGAAGCTATCCAAAACTTGCCTCTCCGAGGTAGCAAAAGGAATTGAGATCTTTCTTTGGGAAAATCAATTTTGTGAAGAAGTTTATTTATGGCTTCGCTGAGATAGCTAAACCACTGAATGAGATGCTTAAAAAGGATCTGAATGTCAGATGGAATGAAGAAAGTAGGGTTGCCTTTCAAAGCATCAAGGATGCTATTTCTAGAGCCCCTATCATTATAAGTCCAGATTATTCTAAGCCTTTCTTATTTATGCTTTTGCATCTGAACACTCTTTTGCGAGTGTCTTAACTCATAAAGGTGAAGATAACATATAAAATCCCATAGATTTTCTAAATGCTCCTTTGAAGGATGCTCAATTGAGGTATTCCATTCTCAATAAGCAAATGTATACACTTTTCAAAATAGTAAAAAAATTAGACATTACATTGTGAATAGTAAGGTCTTTGCCATCGTGCCTGACCCTGCTGTCAAAACCATGTTTATGCAAAATGAGCTAGGTGAGAGAAGAGGTAAATGGATTTCTACCATTCAAGAATTTGATCTTGAAATTCAACCTATGAAACTAGTTCATGGACAAGGACTTGTGAAAACAATTGCTGAGAACAATCCCCAAATCACATGCCAATATTTAAATGTAGAGAACATTTCCAAAGATGATTGGTATGTTGATAGTGTGTATTTTTTGCTAAATAGTAAGTGTCCATCAAATATTAATTCTACTCAAATAAGAGTCTTGAGACTTAAATCTGCCAATTATCTTATTAGGTCAGGTGCTCTTTATAGGAAAAATCATGAGGGAATTTACCTACGATGCTTAAATCAAGAAGAAGCTACCAATTTTTTGCAAGAGTTTCATCATAAATACGGAACTGGCCATGGTTCAGCAAATTCAACAGCACATCAAATCTTAAGAGCAGGATATTATTGGCCCCACATTTTTAAATATGCACATGCACACGTGCGATCTTGCCATATTTGTCAAGTGGCTGCCAACAAAGAAAGGAATGCAGCTATGCCATTGCAACCTGTAGTTGAGATGAGACCATTTGCATAATGCGGATTAGACTTCATTGGGGTTATTAACCCAAATTCTTCATATTCCCATAAATTCATACTCACAGCTATGGATTATTGCACTAGGTGGGCAGAAGCAATTCCTACGAAGCATTCTACTGTGAATGTGGTAATAAAATTCCTCGAAGATCAAATCGTAACAAGGTTTGGAATGCTCAATTCTATTGTAAGTGATAATGGTAAGGATTTTGTTTCCACTCAATTTGAAAATTGGGCATATGATAATAATGTGAGTTTAAAGTTTTTGTCTAACTATTACCCTCAAGGCAATGGTTTGGTAGAATCTTCAAATAAAAATTTATTAACCATCATTAAGAAGTTATTGGAAAAGAATTCTTGGGATTGGCACAACTAATTAAAAATTTCTCATTGGGAAGATAGGACTAGAGAAAAAGAATCAATAGGGAATACACCTTATCATCTAGTTTATGGGCAAGATCCAATTTTTCCTGCAAATTTGAAGCTTCAAACCCTTTGTTTCACACAAGAGTACCTTGGAACTGATAATCACATTGAGGCTAGATTAAGTCATCTAATGCACCTTGATGAAAAAGAAAAAAAGCCATGCTCCACATGAGCAAACATCAAGATGTGGTCAAAATATGGTTTGATAAAAGATCCAAAATTAAGTCTTAGGATCTCGGACTTAGTTTTATTGTGAGATAAAAAACATGAGGAGAAAGGGGATCACAAAAAGTTTGATTGTCTTTGGTTAGGCCCTTATCAAATTTTTGAAATCCTAGGGGAGAATACTTTCAGACTAAGAACTTTGGATGGGAAATATTTGATGTTACTGGTTAATGGGCAAGTTCTAAAGCATTATTTTAGCCCTTAAGTCATGTGAGATTTGTATCATATTGTACATTTGTATATAATTTTTGGTTTTGATGTTGGTTTTGCATTTCAGTTTTGGTTTCAAGTTGTGTGTTGGTCCTTTGGACACTTTTGGTTTGTCTAAAAAAAAAAAAAAAAAAAAAAGGAAAAGAAAAGCGAGATGTCAACTTATATCCTTATGAATGTTGACTAAGACTAGAGAATATGAAACATGGGAATTGTATTGTTGAAAGCTCCATGAGTATCACAAACACATTAAAGAATATTGTTTGGAACTTGTGATGCATGAAGTTGTCAGTTTTACAAATTATGGCAAAGTAGGTGGTATACTCCATCCGCATTTCAAAAAGAGCAATGCATTCATCCATGTCTCATATTACATTCCACATTGCTTATACATTTCATCTCAGTTGCATCTATATTTCAAATACAATCATTGAAAAGGTGTCAAATCCTCTTAGGGTTATTACATAACATATATTAAAGGGATCCTAAGGTTGGGAATTGATGCCCGAACTATCTTGAACCAAACACGTTCTACACATATTAAAGAGGATCTTGAGCAAAATGGTCAAAACCATACTTGGAAGAAAAGGTGAGGCGAAAGGAGTATTTCGTGTCTGTCCTATCATGCAACATAATCCTTAAAACAGTGGTTTTTACCAGTCCCATAGTGCTTAAAGACTAAAATCAGATTAGTAAGGATAGGGTTACATCCCCATCGAACTTAGGTTGAGGATCCAACTCCCCAAAGCTCTAATTTGACCTTTGTGGAGTAGTAAGGATAGGGTCTAATTCTCATATCGCTTAGGTTGAGAATCCAATTCCCCAAAGCTTCTATTTTGCCCACTCAAGAACTTGAAATTCCAAAGCAAATATTTTTTCATTTCATCATTAATATTGGATTGGAAGGATCGTACTACATGTCCCTTGCAAGGATGGGTAGTCATCCCCAAGGTTCAAGAAATCAAAAGTAAATTCAAATCATGGATTATGGGGTTAACCTCCATCGGGGCTATAGACGCCTGACTGACAGTGGAGTATGCTCATGTGTGGCAACATGTCTTGTCTAAAAGCAAGACCACTGACTGCTCAAACGGATAGTCTAGCCTGACAGTTTCATCCATAACAGGTTAAATCATTTTGTTCAAGACGAGGTAATGAATTCCATATCAGAGTAGTAAGGATAGGGTTAAATTCCCACTCGCTTAGGTTGGTAATCCTATTCCCCAAAGCTCTAATTTCATTTACACTTGCACATGGGTTCAATATGGTAAGGACAGATAACCAACTTTGGGATCTAGTAAATTAATTCAGTATACACATATTTGGTCCTAAGAGGGTTTGATAGTTTTAATATGTTTGTTCATGGTACTAGAAAGTTTGAGCCTTTGCAAAGCAGGTTGTTATATCTTTAGCATATTATTCATACATTAAATCCTGAACAAATCATTCTTAACCTCGCATATACATTCAGGTAAAACTAAAAATGGAAAGTTGAACGAGTTTCAAACGATAGGGAATGAAGCACACTGCACACACACCGAAATGATGCTTAACAATTCTGATGCATCATGTATTTTTGATCTATTTGCATTCATTGGATATTTATTGATGCTTGTATTTGAGTTTGTGTGCTTTTAGGTTGGGTTCTCACCGAAATGCTCAGGAGCATTTCCCAATAGAGTCGCCATTTGTTGTGGTTGCTCCACAACGTACCAACAAATTGGGGACCCACCTTTTTATTTTGGGTATTTGGGTTTTTGCATGTTGGTTTCGAGTGTCTAGTGCTCGGCTTGTTTTGAATTTGCATTTATCATTAGTTTCTGTCAATAATATTTTCTTGTCGACGATTTTTTCTTCTCGATGATATTTTATTGTCAACGACTTTTTCTTGTCGACGCGACTTTTTATTGTCGGTGATTTTTTATCGTCAAATTGTTGTCAATTTCTTGTCGACAATTTTTATTGTCAAATTGTTGTTGACAATTTTTTTTTAATGTCATTTTGTTGTCGACGATTTTTATCGTCAATGTTGTGTTAGCAATATTATTGCTAATGTTTTGTTGTTAGCTTTTTTTTTTTTTTTTTTGGTTAAGGTTGCATTTTGTGTTTCTTCATTTCAGGGTTTCAAGTAAGTAAGCTTTTTGTGCATATAAATGTTAAAATAAAAATGAAGTTCAATCTCACGACGGGCATGTATATATATAAGAAGTATGTACTCAATATCATATAAAGATAAAAGGTTAATATATATATATATATATATAATAATAAATAAGACATTATTATTATTATTATTATTATATAATAATATATATTATAAGTAATAAATAATGATATACCACCTAAATAAAGCCATATGAGCCTCATGTTATCCCATGAGACTTTATGCTACTATATTTAAATGATATCTTTTGGGTTATAAGTTTTAATATGTGATTTTGATGGGTGCAGGTTATTCAATGGCAAGTAGCAGTCAAAGCGACCAACAAGGAAAGGTGACAGCTAGGCTTGGCATGTTGCATCGAGGAATGCGTAGTGACCCGACGAGAGCATCGACGAGGATATCGCTTATCGGATGAGGTTCCAGTGTGGCGCGAAGGCAAACATGGATGTTGAAGGCGAACGACGCGAATGATGTGCATCCAAACTCCACATGGCAAGACAACGTAGGCGGCAGTGTGATGAAGATGGTTTCAAAGCCAGCATGACTGGGACAAAGAACTCCAAAGCGTAGTGGACACTACGACAATACGGAGTGTTTCACATGACGAATCGACCACAGGGAGTGTTGGGTTTCATCAGTGGATTTCATTTGAGTCGGGTGTCAGAATCAACGAAAGTTACGTTAGACCAAAAAACCGGATAGCAAGGAAGGTATACTCTGACGAAGGGCATCCATGGCGGGGGTAGTTTGTTTAACACCCAGCATTGTAGAGAGCTTGATTAGGACGTGGTCGTCGACAGAGGAGAGAATAGGTATTCAAGAAGCAACGATTGGTGACATGACAACTGTGAATGACAAATGGTACAACGGTTTCATATAATGGTGATAAGGCAAGTTTAGAGTGCAATCCACATGGCAATAGACGGTAGAAGGGTTTTACACCAGCACATAGTCATAATGATAGTGGTGAAACGGGCACAATTTGCTGATGAAATGGTAGACCATGACAATGATGTCTACGACGATGGACGTAGCACACACAACAGATTCCAGAATGGACGCGACTTCGACGATGGGATGAATCACCAGAGTTGAGAAACGACCACAAAAATGGTTGCATTGGTTATGGCTTAGTGATGTTATAAAGTCGATATGCACAGCTTGGATGAAGCAGGGACCTAGTTGGACGGGCGCATTGGTTGGGTTCTGAACGCTGGAAGCGACGTGGAGACCAGGGGCCTTACTCGGATGACGTGGACCAGCGCATGAGCATGGAGGCGAGGACAACGATGAATCTCCAGGGGTCCGTGTGACGACTCAGCAACCAAACTCGACGACTGACTAATGACATGGCATCTACCGCTGATGAGGACAAAAAGGTCTATCAACGGATGATGCTACCGGATTAGTGGATAGGACTTGCCTAACGAGATGTTATGAGCTCGATTTTTAGACGGATGATCGAACCTACCTGGCGGACGAGGTGGACAATGATTGGCACGTGGACATACCACTTACACCAATAAAGAAAGGCCACAACAGTTCGGTTGCCAAGTAGGTGATAGCGTGAGGAGGCAGCCGGGTAGTAGTCAACATATAACACAAAGGTGACTGCAGGGCATATCTAACACCATAGGCAGCACTGATTGGACGAGCGTGGTGTAGATGTGAAGGCCATTCATAGGTGATGAGACTGCATTCCTTCACAATAGGCAGAATAGCGGTAAAAGCATGTGGAAAAGTTAATATGACAGAGGGGTTTCCTCATAAAGCCATCCCTAAGTCTTATATTTTATACAGTGTGAAGAACTTCGAAGGGGGAGTCGAACAACGACTACAATGGAGGACTTGCAGGATGAACCAGATGTAGGAAGACATCTTGGCAATCGAAATCATTCAGCACATCTAGAAATTTTGGCATTGGCTAGCAGAGGAAATCTCTGGTGACCGAAATAAGCCACCACCGACCGGAGACCACCACACAGGTAGCCAAAACTAGAGCTCAATGATGATGTGGTGAATTAGGGATAGATGGTAGCGTTTAGAATGACATCGTCGATAAGTGTTTCTTAAATGTGAAGATAGCACAAATTTAAGCGACAATAATAGTGGGGATGTCTGGCGTCAAATATAGCAATAGTCTAACGAGCAATGTAGACATCTACGTGGTGGATAATGTGTAACTGACGTGCAGGAAATCCTTGGAAAACGTTAGATAATGATGGTAAGGCCATATTTTAATAATGACAATGTCATAGTATATTGCCACTAAAGGACAAGGTCGAATGTCACATCAACGCACCGTCTTATAATCGTCGTATTTGAATGGAAGGTAGAATAAAATAAAGGAGGTTGTTTTACATGGAAACAAAGGCCATTTTAAACCATGGTATTATTTTCCTTCGATGGACATAGGTGATAATGATTAAAGGATTTTGAAACTTTATAGAAACCATGCGTTTCAAACCAAAGCGGAAAACAAAAAAAATTGAAATCCAAGAAGATGAAACAAAGTGAAGGAAAACAAAGAACAACAAAGTGGAGACAAACCATTCGAATCCCAAAGGAAGAATGAAATGAAGAGTTTTAGCTGAAAGTTGAAATAGGCCATTGGAGGGAGGAAAAGGGGTTGGAAAATGGTTTTGGAAATGCAAGATTGCAGAGTTTTTTTTCTCTGGATTTTTTTCTTTTGGAGCTATTTTTCCTTCCATGGCTGAAGCCCTTTGGAGGCGAAATTTTGCTATTGTAAAATGACACATTCTTAATGCAGGAGTTTTCAGAAATTTGCATCTTGTGGGCAAGAAAGAAGGAGATTCTCTTTGCATGCTATGGATTTAATGTCTATTTTCTTTTCTTTTTCAGATTTAGAGTTTGTAGATGGAGTTAATGCAAGTTTGCTTGGTTGCTTCATATGAATGCTTGAACCTGAAATTTATTTTAAACCCTAGGAACCAACACTTAGTCTATGGGGATTGTGCTTGTTTAGCAAGTCCAATAGGTTAGGTTGCATGCATGGAAACCTCACATCTTCGGTTTTGTCAAAATAGGATAGCATCATACTGAATGCATTTTATTTTCAGTTTTCTGCATTTTCTTTCAACTTTTTATGCATTTTATTTTCCAAAAATTTTAACTTTTTTTTTAATTTTCAGGCATTAAAATAAACATTTAAAATTTTTCAAAATCCAAAAATAATTTCACCATTGCGTAGGTTATACTTCAGAATTCCAATAAGCATTTTAAAATTTCATTTTTGGAGTTTTTTAGTATTTTTAAAAATTCATCGAAGTTGTTGTTTTATTGCAGATTTTAAAAATCCGAAAATAGAAAATTTCCATTTTAAGGTCAAATTTATTTTTTTTAGTTTTTTTTTACACTCATGAGCTTGTGATGGCATTCCCTTCATGAAAACTCCAATTTCATTGAAGGTTTTATGTTTTATGGCATTTTACAAATTTCCATTTTGGAGCCTAAAATTGCCCTCTCTTCATAAAAATTCTAATTTTACAAAAGAGGGGTAATTTGAGTATTACATTGAAGGTATTTTCTTCAAAGCACTTAATTTTTCATCTTGATGAAAATTTGATTTCATTTAAGAGGGATAATTTAAAGTGAAATTTAAAGCCCTTTATCCAAGGCCATAAATTATTGCTTCTTTGTGAAAATTCATTTCACCAAAGAGGGATAGTTTATCGATCATATTGAAAGCTATCTTCATATTCATGATAAGAAGCCATATTTGGATTTAATAAAGAAGATAAAATCTACCTTAAAACTCTGAATATAAAAGGAATTAAGGCACTACATCGTGGTCATATGAGGGCCAACTCACATTTGATTTATTTTGGTTCAATGAACAATCACTAAATTTTCATGGTAAAATAAACCAACATTGCCCCTTGTTTATAGTTACTCGCAATCACTAAGGTGTTCCAAGCATTTAAAATAAATATATTTATTTGAGATTACTAATACACATATGCAAAATGCTAAATATAGCGGAGACCTTGGAGAAGTTGTTTGTTTAACTTCTTTGCAAGAGGGGATTTGGAACCCAAATCCTAAGGAAGAGTGTATTTTCACAATTGGGTAAAAATACCACTCAACAGACACATTATCATCAGTGTCCTCCTTAGCCTCATCTACTAAGGTCTTCTCCTTAGCTGTAGCCTCGCCCCATCCGTCCTCTATCCATTGGTGCATGTTGCACCCATGAGGATCTACCCCCTCTAGATGTGACCCCTATACCTCTACTACTGCCTCACCATCTATAGGTCTACCTAGAGGGCCATCACCCTACCATAACCTGGTAGTCCACCAGGTGTCATAATCTATTGTAGTCCCTACATCCTCTAGTCCAGACTCTTGGAAATAATTGTCCTCATCCCCCAGTGGAGTAACCTAAGGCAATTCCATGTCCTTCTTTGCCTTAATGCGGTGGTAGATAGTGGGAGTGGGAGGGATATCATAGTGAATCCTAAACTTCCTGGTCACACAAGAGAAGTAGAACTTTTATATCTCAATATTATACTTGAGAAGCCATTTATCATGTCAAGTCCTCCTCAGGTACCTATCTACCTTTGGCCATGTAGGATAATCCATGTAGAGCCTCCATAGCAACTACCCAATTTGTAGCTGTGTAATCTAATCACATCACCTACTTGATTCCTACTCTTGAACCCCTTAGCCTCCTTCGACTAGTAAGCAGTATAGCACTATCTCTCCTCAACAATGTTAGAAAACCAGAGAGGTAGTGGCATGGGGTGCTCAATGGTGATGTGCTTCCATACCCAGATCTAGAGCAGGATACTACAACCAACTCCCACTTGTATCCTCCATGTGATCTAGTATAGCTCATCATAGAGATATGCAAGTAGGGTATTCCCCCAAGATAGGATTAGGGTCTCTCTAGTGTTGCTCACTAGCATGTCCTTTATCTTGGCCAAGAGGTTCCAAGGGAACCTCACTCCTGATGTGTCCGGCAACACAATCTAAACTTTCAAGTGAATGAACACAATAGCCTACCATGATAAGACATTCTCATGGTACCAGTCCTTGATGTGTACCCCATCATGGTTTGAATCAACCTGCATCATTGTACTTTGAGTGCCAAAGATATATTGGAATATGACATCCTTCACATTTGTGGGTGAAGATGTGATGGCCTCATCATTGATCGGGATTTAGAAGATGTGATAGACATCCTCCAAAGTAATAGTAATCTCACCTATGGGTAGGTGGAAGGTCTTGGTCCTTGCATCCCAGCGATGGGCTAAAGCGGTCATGTAATCCTGATCAACTCTAATTTATGGTAGCCATAGCACAGCCAAATCCAATGGCTCCAAACCATGGGCATAGAATTAGGTCCTAGCAACTGTGGGCACATAATTAGGGTTTTCTAACCATGGATCAGAGCCATGGCTAAAAAAATTGTAAAAATAGGTTGTGTTTGACACACGCAAACCTCAAAATTTCACCATGAGGAGATTAAAAATGTAAAAATAAAAATATCTAATAGGCCAAAACCCTCAAAATTTTCAAAATAACAAAAGTATTCAAATCATTTAAATTTCAAATGCACCTCGTATCCAGTTATTTACCCTATACACTTGGCGATTGCAGTGACTTGCGATCCATGCAATTCAAAAATATGAGTAAATTACCATAAGGCCATTTGGGGTAAACTAGTCATCGCTGAATTGATATGCTTCACTTCAATCCCTAACAAGGTCTAGATGGTCGGACTACTCCATGAGAATGAGGTATTCATCTCAATTCTTCTATGATATTTTTTGCAGATCATAGAACATTATGATTCAACATAAGCCTAATTGTAATTGCTATCATTTTGATTCTCTAAGAAGGCCATAGTTGCCATAATGCTCCATGGGATAGAAATGTAAAATTACTATTAACATTTGGATTCATGGCTAAATTAAGCCTTGCCAAGTATATCAAAGTGCTAAAACCTTAAATTGTTCAAATCACCCATGGTGGTCAAGTGACTCATTGCTTCATTAAATTGTCATACTCTCATCGATTGGAGATGTCCAAGATCATTCATATGGTCTATTAGCATATCCCATATGAGTAGTTGCCTCGACATGATGTGTTTTAGGTGTATACAGTGTACAATAATGAGAGTAGAAACTAGCACCTAAAAATCATATACTGGTGAAGAATGAGAGTAGAAACTGGTACAGAGAAATCCAAATTTGGGTGAGTAAATGATGATGATTTTTCTAAGAGATATGACAAGAACATCAAAACCTGGAAAGTGAAGGATCCTAAGAATCTGATACTGATTTAAAAGAAAGCACAACCAGAGATAGATTCTCCTTCCCCACCTTCACAAGAGGAAACTCAGGAGGCAAGGGTGGATACCCAATTAATTGTTGTTGAAGCTCCTAAAATATTTGAGCCCTCAATAGAAAAACTAGAGAAATTTCCTATAGGGGTATAGTTAATAAGTAAAATACATTATTCTAATGATAGGGCCATAAACACAAAATTCATCAAAATAGTTGGTAGGCCCAAGCGCCTAGCCCTAGATGGAGAGCCTCCTGAAACTAAAATATATTAGAATAAGAAGTATGAAGACTTTGTGTTTACACCAATGAGTTTCACTACCATAGCCACAGTTGAGTTGAACCTTATTTCTGAAGATGTATTATAGGAAGGGCCTTTTGAAGGGGATAGCAGAGTGATAAGTTGGCAATATTTCAATTTTTTAAAAGAAAATCCAAAGATGCACCGAAAGAAACCTAGAAGGAGGTTTTTAAGAAACAAAAATTGGATAAGGGGGAAAATATTGAGAAGACTCATATCTCAGTTGCAAATAAATTGGTACAAGTACAACAACAAAGTGCAGAGGTGGTTCCAAAACATCCTACATATGTAGGTGAAGGTACAATTACTATCTTTTCTTCTCCTTCTCCTCCTCTTTCCCTAGATAAATCTCCTTCTCATTCTCAAGGAAATATTGAAACAAAGGTGCCCTCTCCCCCTCATAATTCACCACCTATCTCATCAGCAAATACAAAGGGCCAAGCCAATCCATATCCTCCACATTCACCTAAAATTATAGTTTTATCATCCCAGGTTATTCCACCTTTGCCATCGCAACCTCCAACATCATCTGAAACACAGATTGTTTCATCCACACCCACTCATCCTTCTTTGTTTTTTGTTTCAGTTCCCATGTTGTTCCCCATTGAAACCACAATAATATCCACATATTCAACTATGGTCACTACCACTCCGTAATTATCATATATTGAATCTACCCTTCCATATATTATAGATTCTCCTCCTCCTACAAGCTATCCCACACTGTCTTCTTTGCAAAAGGAGGAGGTTTCACAAAAAAATTAGGATTTATAGGTAGACAATCTATATAAGCCTTCAAATAGGATGGATACAAAGAGGAGTACAATGTCTGTTGACCCAATTTCAAGGTAGAGAGCATCTAGGTCTATTATCCCTTTGGTGAGTAAGCCTAAAATAGAGATGATTGTGCAAGACTATCATCTAGAGGAGTATACCAAAGACATTGAGTAGCTACCTATTGAATATGAGTTGGTTATAGAAAAATCTCACTTAGAGACTTTCTATGTCAAGATTAATATATACAAGGATAAAGTTGGAGCAAAAAATAGAAAATTTGGAGAAATTTGTCAGTAACCAAAAACAAGTAGAAAACGTTGTTGGAAATGAAGCAAAAAACTAGTAGAGAAAATTCCAAGATGCCATTAAGCTCAAAGATCAAATTGAGTAATAGAAAAATAAAAATGAATAGCAGACCAAGGAAATATAGGACTTGAAGCATCATCTTCAAATGGAAAATACCAAGTCCTCAGGATTCACAAAAGTAGGAGTGAAGAAGTTAAGAAAAGAGTTGTGGTCCAAATTTTTGGAGACATACTCTAAAATATAGCCCATCATAGATTATATGGATGGTGCCAGCCATTTTCTCTATAATACTCAAGAATACCTAGACAAATTCACTCAAGAGCTATAGCCCATGGTTATTCTAGCAGATAGCAGGCTTAGTGAGACTACTAATCCGATCCACAAAAAGAAATAAAACATTGCTAGATTTGTTGCCAGAGTAGTAGTGAAGAATAACATATTGCTTCAGAAGGCTTGGTAGTTATATGATAAAGTGGAAAACACAATTAGATATGTGGTAGATATCAACCAAGAGATGACTTAGTATGGCTTTGGAGGACTCTAGCTTGAGAATAATACTCTGTTGTCAGAGGATGAGATCAAAAAGAGTGTAGCTTCAAGGAGCCAAGATGAATTTGAAGTTGATGCTTAGATGGAACCGATCTATCAAGAGCAAGTCTCCAAGATGATAATTTATTTAACCAGACTCAGAGATTTGATGGAGGACTTGGTGAACAAGGGAAGCTCCGTGAATTATGAAGATACCACTGAGTTGGAGTTCATCTATAATCATATTAAAGAGACTTCCAACCCTTTTTAAGTAGTTTGGAACCAAGCCTTGTAGAATCTTAAACTGATGATCCAATTGTTTCGGACTAATGCTAAGAAAAAAGGTAAGGAGCAAGACTCACCAGAATATGAAGAGGTTGACCAGGATCAGGAAGGCAATGGTGAGGAAGAAGCTCATCGAGAAGAACAGGAACCATATAGGGTTTTTGAAGACCGTCAAGAGACACGAGTGTAAAATTTTCTATTTTCAAACATTTTTGTAGTTATATAAAAGTGTTATTTTTGTTTTATCTTGACTCTGTCAGAGGATAATAATAAAAGCATGAAGTTGAAGAGTAGAGAATGCAGTTTTTATGAAGGTATTCTAATCATTTTTATCAGGCTTATAAGGGATAATAGTGCTATGTTTTTCTTGACATAGAACAGTTTTGAAGGAGCAATGAATATCATTGTTTCCAGTATGATCTCCATATGAACTGTTATCCTCTAGAAGGCTTCATAAATTTTTCAAAGGGTAATGGTCGTATAGAAATTATTCTATGAAGCATTGCTCAA
This sequence comes from Wollemia nobilis, assembly GCA_028583015.1. Classification (NCBI taxonomy): domain Eukaryota; kingdom Viridiplantae; phylum Streptophyta; class Pinopsida; order Araucariales; family Araucariaceae; genus Wollemia; species Wollemia nobilis. The sequence goes on along the minus strand of JAQPPZ010016363.1, from coordinate 1,235,119 downwards.
AGATTTATATTTTTGAATCCTGATGCCCAATTGATAAGAATATAATTTTGATGGATTTTCAAGAAAATCCACCTGGAAGACCCCATAATGTAGGCCCAAAATGGCCACATCCTTTAAAAATTTTGAAAAAAAATTCCAAGGCATGAATATGCTCCTATCTACTTAGGATATAGTGTATTTTAAAGTGGCCCAGCACAAGATGCTCCCATCCGCTCAACACTTAGTATTTTTTTGTAGCATAATAAAAGTGTTCCACACCACTCAATACTTAGTGTATTTTATAGTAGCCCAGTGCAGATGTTCCAATACATTGTAAAAACAAGTCAAAATGACGTTAGCATCTTCCAAAGAGCGGATTAGTGCACATTGTCCCATCCCACACACTAAAGTGACTAAGTGTTGGAGATGTTCCATGGCACTTTGTTCCATTACTATTCTAGAGTGGATTGGTGACATGCTCTATGCTTCTCATCAAAAGAGGTCAAAGTTCCCAAAGACAAGTATAAAGGAGCAGCATAATGAAAAGCAGTATTTTACACTACTTCTTGAGCAGATCAGTGATGTGCTCCATTCTGCAATAAACCTAGGTCAAATATTGAGGAGTGAATATCAAGGATAGGATTACAACATAATTCTCTATGCCATGGATGCAAAATGGAAATAAATAATTTTGAAGAATTAAGTGAGCAAATTGGTGATATGTTACATTTTGCTCAATACTTAGTGTATTTTTGTAGATTTTCCAATCTTCTTGCCAAAGCAATCTAATTTGACATCAACATTATTTTTAGAGTGGATTGGTGATATGTTCTATTTTGCTCATTTGTAGAGTATTATTAAGTTTTAATCATAGCCATCCACATCAACGGTGGAGATCATGCTGCCATTTACTTATTATACAAAGGTATATTCTTGATAAAAGAGAACCATTTGGTGTGAGCGGGTAGATGAAGTGTCCATGGAGCCAAGAACCAAGAACTTTGGTAGTTGTAGATATACAATAGGAGGAAGTCCTCAAGAAATATAAATGGTTAAGATATTTTTTCTAACGACTTGGATTCTAACTACAATTGCAGAACCAACAAGTTGTAGAGTCGAACTACCATGGCATGCGGCATCGAGCAGATTTCTCGAACCTTACAAGTGAATGAAATTATGCCACCATAGAATTATACTAATCTAACATAATCAAATACTTTTAATATTCCACCTATTTTATTTCATTGTAAAACTATATATAGAGGTCAAACCCTTGATTTTTAGGGTCGACTCTAGAGTGTTTGCTTGCCCTACTATGTAATATCTTTTGCAAATTAATAGAAGGAGCATTATTCATATTTTTGACTCAAGAACTATCATATTTGATATCTTTTTTAAGAATTTTGAGATGTCTATCAATGCTATTATGGTTATTTCATTCCACCAATATTGGATTACTATTTGTAATGCAATTAAAATATTTTCATTGTTAAATATGTGTTGGCAAGAGGTTTATTTGTCTTCAATCTAGATACTTATCTATTATGCTAAATTGGATTGTTAGTATTGTGGATTTTGAAATTACCTCTTGTAGGATATCTCTACTTATTCTTTCTTGTATGAAAATTACTCTATTTTGGGTGCCGCTAATCTTGAGTTTGGGACATTGGAAATAATTTTTTGAAGGTTTTCCCTATGGATGCCTATGTTGTTAGCTCTATCCGGCCATTTTTTACTCATAAATTCTTAACCCTAAACCCTTTTCTAACATTTTTTCTCAAAACCATTATTGAGCTTAATTGTGTCAACACTCTATCAATTGACAAGGAATCAACCTACTTTGGAGGTTGGGCTAGAGCAATATTTAGTCCATCCAATGTCGAGTTCTAAGCTATGACTAGTGGGTGCAAGCCTAATAAAAAATATGGAAGATAGACAGTTACTGTATTAAGTTTACTTGATGTGAATTTGGATCTGAAAAATCACCATGATCATGAGGATTTGTAGAGACTAAAAGTAGAATCTGATTTGTATCTAAATAACACAAGCTTATACTGAGAGGGGGTGAATAGTATAAGACCACTTTTTACTTTTCTTTACTCAAAGAATATTATCCAATATATCAATGCAATATCAACAATAGTAATCAAAGCAATGCATAAATCACCACACACAATAGAGACACCAATTTAACGTGGTTCACCCAATGTGGGCTACTCCACGGAGAAAATATTTCACTAAAATTTTCTCAAAAAATCTCTTGGGAATCCTTTCCCTATTACAATGTTTATGGACCTCTATCCAAAGGAGACACCAATCCCCTAATCAAGTTCGTGGATCTCTATCCATAGGAGACACCAATCCCCTTAGCTTGTTTGTGGATCTCTATCCATAGGAGAACTCCTTCTCCTCTGCTCTGGCTGGTGATCTTCTAGAAGACTACTGCCTCCATTACTCTAGGTTGTGGATCTCTCTCCACTAAATACCTCTGTCCTCTCTACCCTGGCTAATGGATCTCTATCCACTAGAGACTACTGTCCTCTACTCTATCACCTCCAAAGCTTACTCTCAACTCTGTCTCAAATCTACACTAAACATAGTCCTTCGGTCTAGCACAAATCTACTCAATCTCTGTCTCAAATCTATACTAAACATAGTCCTTCGATCTAGCACAAATTTGCTCAATCTCTATCCTCAAATCTACACTAAACATAGTCCTTTGGTCTAGCACAAATTTTCTCAATATCTATCTCAAATATGCACTAAACATAGTCCTTCGGTCTAGCACAAATATGCTCAATATCTATCTTTGTCTAGCACAAACCTATCCTCAAATCTGCACCAAACTATGTCCTCAAATCTGTCCTCAAGCCTTAACACAAAGCTTGACTCAATCACAAATCAACTCTTCTAGATCTGCCCCAAGCCTTAACACAAGGCTTGAACAAATCAATCAATCAACTCTACTCTCAAGTCTTCTCAAAGACTTACCTCAAATTTTCTCAACAAGTCCTCTCAAGAACTTGTCCAATCTCTCTCAAGTCTTCACCAAGACTTACCTCAAATCTTTCCAACAAGTCCTCACTAGAACTTGTCCAATCTGCTCAACAAGTCTTCACCAAGACTTGTCTCAAATATGCTCAATAAGTCCACACTAGAACTTGTCCAATCTTCTCAATAAGTCTTCACCAAGACTTGTCTCCAATCTATCCAACACGTCCTCCCTAGAACTTTTCCAATATTCTCAACAAGTCTTCACCAAGACTTACCTCAACTCTATCCAATCTGATTGTAAGCTTCCACAAAAGCTTACTCAACTCAACTCACTCTATTATAGAAAACCTCTTCAATCACACAAACAAGCTTCACATAGAATCTTGTTTTAATCTCACAAAAACATATAGAGAATGGTTAGAGACTCAATATGCTTCACACTCACAACAATACTCAATCACTTTCAATCTCTCTTGTTTTACCATAGAAACATATAGAGAATGGTTAGAGACTCAATATGTTTCACTCTCACACAACACTCAATTACTTCCAAACTCTCTTCAAATCAATTAAGAATAAAGAACAATTTGTTTCACAGAACTTGAACTATCACTCCAACACTTCCAATCAACTAAGCCCAATCAACTCAACCAATCACTCAATGAAAGCTTAGTCAACAATGCTTATCAAATAAACCTCACATAACAATGATACTCATGATCTTTTACAAACCCTAGTTCAAGATAGTTCTCAACTTCACATAACAATGATACTCATGATCTTTCACAAACCCTAGTTCAAGATAGTTCTCAACTTCACATAACAATGATACTCAATATTTCCAACAATGCTTATCAAACAAGGTTTCTAGTATCAACTTTCATTCTAGAAAACCCACATCAATCAACATTGGATTTCTCAAAACCAAACTCAACAATGCTTATCAAATAATCCTTTTCACTCCAACTTAGCATTCACAACATCCAACAATATTTCACTCACAAGGAAGATATGCCCATACCTTTGTTTTGAAGAAGATTTGATTCTCAAAACTTGTCTCAATCACACTCACTCTTTTTGCCAATCTCAAAGGTTAGATAGCAAAAATTTATCCTTAATATTTTCTTTCAACAATATTTCACCAAGTCAAAATATCAAAAATCAACTATACCTTATTTCTCCTTTCAAATCAATTTTTATAACATAAATTTATTTCAACAAAAATATCTAACACCCTTGGCACACCTTATTACTCCTTTTAACCACTTAAAAATCAAACACCCAAATTAAAACTTTGCATACCCTTTTATCTCCCTTTATAACTCATAAACCCTTTTAACTATGCAAATTTTAATTAACAAGACCTTAGGAAATTAAAAAATAATTTCCACCCTTTTCAATTTTTGGATGCAATGACAAACCTTAGCATATGGCACATACCTTGTAATTTTACCCAAAAGGACTTCGATGGGATTCGAACCATCGATCCCTCTCTCCCAAGCACCTTTGCACAGTATGCACCCACCAAGTGGGCTATGTGCCCACACGCAATGAATGAGGCTCACGCCTCCCTCTTAAGCTTCCTCTGACGGCACAAACAAAATGAAAACCAACTCTGCCTTGCCCAAAACATTATCGCATGGATTCGAACCCGTGACCTGTCACCTACGAGTGACTTACCACTACCCTCACTGCCAACTGTGCTACCAATGCTTCTGCATTTGAGAAGTGTGCTCCACTAATACTTATGCCTTAGTCTGCCTCCTTAAAGCTTCTAACACATGTGATTCCCTTCAGACCTTTGGTGCACGAATTCATTTTTCATTTACTCGATCGCATGGATGATTTTACTAAGGTGGGTTCTTACCCCCTTTTATATGCATGGCAATATCTTCAAACACGTCGACGGATGAAATAATTTGATTTTAAATTTAATTCGAATTATGGCCCTTTAAATTAATTTAAATTTAAATTTTACCTTTAGGTAAAATATTTAAATTTAAATAATTTAAAACTTAGGGCATTATAAACTTTCACATGGGTCTTTTGGAAAATAATAAATTTATCACTCCACAACCTTTGTTTCTCTTCACACCAAACTATAACTAGAAAATATTATAATATTATATATTATAATATTATTATCTTCATTAACCTACTTCTTTGCCTTAAAAAATAAAGCAAAATTTGGACATCAACCTTTTGATATAAATGCATGGATGACATTGAAACTTGGCCATCATCCTCATGACATTAATGATGACAAACCTTGCTCTCTTCTTGACATCAATGACAACAAACCTTGCTCATATTTCCAACAATATCCCCCTTTGTCATTGATGGCAACCCATTTTTCTTTTACCATTTCCTTTACCTTTTTCTATTCTGCTCCCCCTGAGAAACTGCTCCCCTAACTGAATGCTCTCCCCCTAACTCAAATCTCTCCCCCTTTGACATCAATGGCAAAGGGTCACCTTTGGGGCTTGGGGCTAAGAATGAGACTCTTAGCTTAGCCCCTCCCCCACCTCCTCTTGAGGTGGTTAATTCTAGGGTGGGAGTATTTCTACTCCCAAAAGCACTGATCTTTACCTTTGTCCACTTTCTTCCTCAACTGATCCTTCTGATTCCTCTGACTATTCTTGTTCCTACTTGTCTCTGGAATTTCTGCTCTACACCACTTTGTTGTATGCCCATCATTATTGCACTTGTAACACTTAATGTTGTTATTCCTTGGAGGTGCAACTATATTGAAGTTTCTTCTGGTGAAGCCATATCCATTTCTGTCATGAACCCTGCAATTTACTACCTTGTGACCAAACTGATTACAAGAGTAGCAATACCCTTGAAAAAGATGCCTGTTTCTAAAATTCCCATATTCCTGTCTTCCATGTGTCTTGCATTGTGAAGCCTTGTGCCCAAACCTATGATATGAGAAGCATCATCCATTGAAACTACCTTTCCTTGACCCCATTGGTCTCTTAGTCTCTTCTACCCTATGTTGCTTCTTGTTCCATCTGTTCCTCATTTGTGCATTGTTCCTTTTCCTATTGAACTCTTTATTGTCCAACTCATCCTCAGAAGTCTCACTTTCTCTTACACTCTTCTTCTGAATCTTCTTCTTCTTAGCTTGAGATTGACTCCTCTCCTTGTTTTCTTTGTTCCTGTTCAAATCCAAGTCTTGTTTTGTTTGATGAACACCTCTGTACCTTGATAATCTTGTCTATGGTTTTTGAGCTCTTTCCAAACTTGTGTAGCTTATATTTAGACTCTTTTACTTCCTTCCTTAGTGAAGCTACTTCTTTCTCTAACCTTTCACACTCTAAAACCTTAGCTTCTAACTTCTCTTTAAACCTCCTTGTCTTAGCTATTGAGTTGGTTAGATCCTCTATAAGCTTTCCTTTCTCTTCATCACATTCTTGAAATTTAATCTTGAGTTTTGAGTTTTGATTTCTTACCTCCCTTAGTGCATCAAGGGCATGAATAAGCTCACCCTCAAGATCAACTTCTCCTTTCTCTGATTCTTCCTCTATTTGTTTGCCTTTGGGATCATCTTCATTCCTTTCTTACTTGTCTTCTATAGGATCACCTCCTTCTTCCTCTATTGCCAAGAGTAGATTCTCTTCTGGTCCTTCAAGTGTATCTTCATATTCATCATCACTAAAACTAAATCCATTCCTTGTACAACTATCTTCAAGATGACCAAATTTACCACATCTAAAATACTTGAGAATCATTGGTGACCTTTTCCTAATCACTTATTTTTCTTTTTCTAGAAATAGAACTTCATCTTTATCATTATCTGAGGAACTTTCATCACTATCACTTGAGCTCTTACCTACCTTGTCTGCATAGAAACTCTTCTTATGCCTTTGGAAGAATTTCTTTCCTTGCTTGCCTTGTCCATCCCTACTTTTCTTTTGGTACCTGTGTTTTTCTATTTCCCTGTTCCTATGATCCTATTTTTCTTCATCATTGCTATTTCCAGCTTTTGGACAATCAGATGCATAATGACCATATTTTCCACAATGAAAACATCTAACTGATTTTGTACCTTTATACTTTCTTGAGTCCTTGTTCCTTTTGCCATAATTTACTTCTTCATAATTGGATAACTCATTGCTTGAATCTGACTTCTTACCCTTTGTCTTCTTAGTAGCTTTGAAGGTTGCTTCCTTCTAAGAAATAGGTTCCTCTTTTATTCTCATCTCAAAAGCTGTGAGAATGCCATGTAATTCATCCCTTGTCAAAATATCAATATCTTTTGATTCTTCTATAGCTGAAATATTTTCACTAAACCTTTTTGGGAGTGACCTTAAAATCTTATCACAAACATCAGATTCTTCAACTTGAAGTCCAAGTCCTTGCATGGAGTTAACAACCTCATCCACATGAAGTAGGTATGCAATAATATTTTCTTCATCCTTCATCTTTAGGTCTTCAAATATTCCTTTGTAATTTTGCAACTTTACCCTTTTGACCTTTTTATCTCCTTCATATATGCCTTGCAACTTATCCCAAATTTCCTTTGTTGATTTGTAGTGCATAACCTTTATAAAATTTGTTTCACGTAAACCTTTCAAAATTCCATTCATTTCTCTTGAATTGTAATGATGTAGAAGCTTACCATATTTATCTGTAGGTGGAGTAGTTGGCGGTATGTATCCATTCTCAACTACTTCCCATACCTCATTTCCAAGTGCCATCAGGTGAATCTTCATTCTCATACTCCAAAGTACATAATTTTTCCCATCAAAAAATGGTGTTGAATTCCCTAAAGATCCATCCTTAGAATCCATATGTGTTCTTGTAAGATTTTCCTTCAAGTTGTTAAACTCTTTCGAAGGAACCCACTCTAATACCAATTGAAGAACACAAGCTTATACTAAGAGGGGGGGTGAATAGTATAAGACCACTTTTTACTTTTCTTTACTCAAACAATATTATCCAATATATCAATGGAAATATCAATAACAGTAATCAAAGCAATGCACAAATCACCACACACAATAGGGACACCAATTTAACGTGGTTCACCCAATGTGGGCTACTCCACGAAGAAAATATTTCACTAAAATTTTCTCAACAAATCTCTTGGGAATCCTTTCCCTATTAAAATATTTATGGACCTCTATCCAAAGGAGACACCAATCCCCTAATCAAGTTAATGGATCTCTATCCATAGGAGACACCAATCCCCTTAACTAGTTTGTGGATCTCTATCCATAGGAGAACTCCTCCTCCTTTGCTCCAACTGGTGATCTTCTAGAATACTACTACCTCCACTGATCTAGGTTGTGGATCTCTCTCCACTGAAGACCTTTGTCCTCTTTTCCTTGGCTAATGGATCTTTATCCATTGGAGACTATTATCCTATGCTTTGTCACCTCTAAATCTTACTCGCAACTATATCTCAAATTTGCACTAAACATAATCCTTCGATCTAGCACAAATCTGCTCAATCTCTATCTCAAATATACACTAAACTTAGTCCTTTGGTATAGCATGTAATTTCCCCAACTCAATACTAGATCAGTGTAGATGTCTGTTAGCCTAGACATAGGATCCTCTAGGCTAGTCAGTGTGGTTGGGGACTAATTTGATGAGAATTTAATGTGCAGAACTCCATGGTAGAGACTCGGATGTGATCCAGTGAGCTAGAATTATCTTGTTCCAATAATTTGCAGCATCTAGAGAGCTTATTTTATCAAGTTTCAAGTTTTGACCAAGGTCAACGGTCGTTAGGAAAAGGGGGACACCTTTTAGTGTTATATTTTAACGTTGAGTTATAACATAAAGTTATAACTTAAAAATATAAAGTGGTTCAACTAGGACATGGTGGTCCTTTTTTATGAGTTGAAAGACATAAATTAATAATTAAAAGAAATTCAAAATGGATCCCTAGAAATCTTAATCGACCTCCCATCATAGTCTCACATTGAGGGTCATTTTGGTTATGGAAGATATTGTTTTTTGTGGAGCTTTTCATAGGGATTTTCACCAGAAGATCACACGGTTTGTTGAGAGCTATCTCAGTAGGAATTTTTTATTTTAGGTGTGAGATGTCACCTCTAGATTATTGGGATTGGAGCTTTTGTATTAGATATTTCATTTGAGCATTCATGGGGTAGATAAGGGTTTGCCAAAAATTGATTTTTTTGGTTCGAGAAACAAAGAATCTGGGTCTTCGTATTTTGGCCATATTACACCTGGGAAGGAGTTATATTTCATAAATCTGAAGGGTTTTAGTGATTTGTAGATCAGGCCATACCATTTTGGGTGCCTTGGGATTCAAACCATTTTGATCACTACTTGAAAATGCTTCAGATTTCCATTTTGAAAATTTTTCCATCACATTTCTCAGTTTGGGCCTCCATTTTAGAGGTATTTTTAAGACCAAAATCTATCTATATAAATTTTTAAACCAAATCGTACCATATAGAGGGTCGTATAAGTGCATTGGGAAGCATGCCAAAATTTTTGGGGATTTCAACCTATAGTTTATCAGTTGAAAAAGGTGCTCCTAGCCTCCAGGAGTAGTTAGCATCATACGACATGTGATTTAGACACCAAATGGTGAAGATACCAGTGATTTACTATTTCAGCTTATCATTTGGGCACACCTAGAGCCACAGATGAATTTTGTAATTTGTTGATTTCAAGTCAAAATAAATAAATAAAAATCAATTTTATGTCAGTATTATTTGATTTGTTGTGTTTTTACATTCTATTTTCAGTCCATTTATCTTTATAAACCCTCAATATGAAACATGAGCAAAACCAGCATTAAACCCTCAAAAATCAAATTAGAAAGCAAACTAAAATAAAATAGATCATACCAGTGTGCAATCCATTCATCAGATCGGGGTGTACATCTCAGTGGTATTAGAGCTCATATTTTCCTGCTAGCCAAAGAGTGATAGTTCATGAGTGATAGGGATATTAGATACCTTTAGCAGGAGAAGAATAAGAATCAACCCATAACATATGATCAGGGTCATACACAGAGGGTATATCACATTTTGGGTATATCCACAGACTCATCCATGGGTGATAGGAATACATAGGATGATATGGACAGGCAGATGGTCGATGATATTAGATAAACCCAACATAGGATGCAACATAGTTTGAAATAGTTGGTTGGGTTGATGACACAACAGGTGCACGAGATAGTGAATAATGCACAAGGTACATGAAATCAACCACTTAATGTGGCACAAGGACTAGGAAATGAGGATTCAATGGCCAATAGAGCTAACACACACACTAGAGTAGAGAGAGCTACCAGTATCTCTAGACCATTCATACCTAAATTTATTGCTTACCCTGAGCCTATAGTAGTTTCATCGATTGAGGAGGAACCAGAGGCTACTATGGTTGAACAGTATCAGTACTATAGAGCAGAATGGGATGCACTCGGGCTAGACTTCTAGACTCTCATATCCTTTTGAGACTTTATGGGCACTCAAAATAGATAAACTCCTAGAAATAGGGGGAGACCTACTAATCAGGCATAGATTCTACAAGGATAGGGGTGATCATACACAAGCCACATCACAAGGTCATCCTAAGATTCATAAGAGAATTGGAAAAATACACATACCATTATTTGATGCTTCTCGCAGAATGATAGCCAAGGCATGGGTCCAAAAAATTGACACATATCTACAGTTGAACCCGATGATAGAGGATGAGGCTTGTTGTGGATTTTTTTGGATTACCCTTAGTATATTTGTCACGTCACAAAAAATCTCTAGAGATCACAACTAGCACTATGGATTTTGGTAGATCCACCTCATTAACCTAGGAATAGACTACCTTTGACAGCTCTAAACCAACCATTTTGGGTAAGGAAACCCCAAGCAGTGGGTCCTTTTACTAATGCTCTATCTTGCACATGCCCACTATGCCAGAAAAAATGTTGTTACCTTGTTGTTTTGATATTTTTAGTGACCAAACCTATTCATATTAAAACCTATAAAACCCATACCAGTGCCTTATCCATTACAGAGCTATAGCAGTTTAATAAATGACTTTATAAGGATAACAGATAGAAGAACTAGTTTATTTTACTCCATTCAAATGATGTAATATAAATAAAACAATTAAACTAGTGAGAGAAAGCGTTATTTATGGATTCTTATTGTAGTAATACATAAACAAGCTAACATGAGACAATTACACAAAATATGCCAAGGGAAGAGTTCATATTTTCATTAATAGAAGATATGCATAAAATATATCAACAGAGTGCTTAATTCTCATATGCCATTTGAGTACAATAAACTCCCGGTTTGAATGTTCAAAACAAGGGGTATCTCCTCTCCGTCTTGATTGCAATGATATAAGAGTTCCTCCAACGCATTCCACAAGAAATAATCACAATGAACATCATACCTTGAAAATCCTTGGTAAATGACAAGAGAAGGGTGATAAGAAACACACACAGGAGATACAAGGGAAAATACGACTTAACAATAGACAAAGCTATACTTGGATTTTCTCTCTTGGAGGTTCGATAAAAAAAAATGTTGCAATAGTCTTCTTATTCTTATATCACGATATGCTTGATTGTTGTAACTATATACCCTGCTAAAATAATCATGATGTACCCACACCTGGGATGCATTCAAAAAAGGCCATGTATCCCACATTTCCTTCATGCAGGTGGAGGTTGTGCACCTCTGTTGGTACTACCTTGTGCTGGTGGTTGTGGTACTCCAAGTGCATGTGTTATGGCAGCAATAGGCCCCACTCCTACCCTGTGATTTTGAATAGCTTGGTCAATGAATGCCCAAGCCTCATCATGAAATATCAAGGAGAATAGGAGTAGGTTCAAATCTTGCATGGCCTCAACTATTCGATCCTTAGCCCACTGCACATTATTATTGGTAAATTTGCACAAGCGGTCTACCATCTCCACTAAATCCATGAAATGCTTAGACAACCTATCGCCAGACTCTAAATCAAAATCTTGGATTTTTTGGAAAACAAAATCTTTGATAACCGAGGCTCATCCAAAGTCCTCAATGGAAAGACTACAGTCGGCCAGCTCATCATTGGCCTCATACTCAAATTCTACCACCTCTTGGCCCCACTAGTGCCAATTTTTCTCATTTTGTAGAAATAGGGAGACCTTGATATATTCTTTTGCAAAGAAGCTTAGGGAGTCATCTGACAAAGTGGTTGTTAGCCCAAAAATGGGCACATAGTCCTCTAGAAACCTCTTATAGATCGGCATGATTGCATCTATCCTTTGCCTCCCACACTGTAAGTTGTCCTGGATGAGATCTACTGCTCATATGATAGCATATATATCTATCAGGATGGACTCCAAATCCATCATTTTGGTCTAGATCTTCTCCTTCATCTCTTGTTTGAGCTCATCTACCGACCCGAGCACGACACTAGTCTATGTAGTGGAAGGAGCGGCTATCTTTAGCTTATCAACTTCTGTCTTAAGCTTATTGATCTTGAGTTGTAGCAGCTCAACCTCGATAGCCTTGGCTTTCCATTCTGCAATTTTATTTTCTACTACTTTGACCACTTGTGCTTGAGTAGCCATTTATGATTTCATCATTTTGACGGGTGTAATAGATGTTTGGATGACACCTTTGCTTGTATCTATAGTAGCCTCTCTCATGATAGATGGCAATTGGATCTAAAATGGGGTGATGGGTGTGTTAGTGGTCTCTTGTCTAGCTATCCCCCCATGTCTGACTATCCCCTTGCTGGGGGACCTTTGTTCTTCCATGTCTTGGATCTGGCCCTCTTCATCTGTGATGAGCTGACAAGTGTCAGTGGCCCTTATCATTATAAATTTCTCCACTCCTTGATTCGAGGATTTTGTCCTAGCCTTTTTGTGAGTGGGGGATTGTGTGAGGCTTCATACTTTGTAACCTCTTAGAATATTATATAGCCCCTCATCTTGCGCTATCTTTTTCACCACCCTGGATTTTATTTAATGTTCTTCTTGATTCACTATCAGGGTGGTAAAATACAATGAGCATTGGCCTTCTACCAATTGACCTTGCTCACGTGGGCTTATCAAGGTTAGTGTCAATGATGTGATGGTCTTCTAAGAGGGGCTAATGGCTAACTCTTTCCTCTTTGAGGAGGTGAAGATGGAACTAGAAGAGGAGGGCAGTTTGGCATGTTCATCAACTATCTTCATCATGACCTCAAATAGGTCAGAGTCCTACTGAGCTATTTAAAGAGTGGGGTCTTCAAATTCTTTAGGAGGTGTTTTTGGGACCAGCAGGGCCATATTATCCACCAATAGACTCTGATGTAATTTTAGCTAGGCTCTATAATCATCGAAATCCTCCAATCCACTATAAGGTCGCTTGTCTTTGGGCATCCTCCATACCAAGTCCAAAGTTTGGTTATTTTTAAAAGCCTATTGCATGGCATATTTGAAATCATCACCATTGTGTGTGACTACCAAAATATTCATCTTGATAATTACTTCTTTGTTGTGGTGGCCATCTAGGTCATAGGCCCTCCAAGTAACCTCTAGGAAATAGTAGATGTCCATATTCCAGATAACTTGTAGCATGGCAAAATGGACAAGATAGGTGTAGTGCCCCATTATGCAAGGAATGGGCAACCACCTCATTGGTATTTTATTCCTCATATGCCTAATTTTTACCTCTTTGGCCACCTACCGAGTTATCTCCAAGAAGGTCATGGAAGTCAGGCAGTGGAAAGGTAGTGCCTTCGGGGGCATTTTTGATCCATAAATCCTGATATAGGAGAATTCTTCTACATAGAAGTAATCCCCCACTTTCTCCTTATGTAGAAACTCTCTTACCCCTACCCTGATTCTATCTAGGAAACTCCCACACAATCGAAAGTGCACTACGGGAAGGATCTTCTCGAAGAAGGTTGTATTGCTAGAGCACCCCTCCTGGATGCATAATAGTCGATCTTGTATGGTAAGAAAATTTACTCCCCCCATCTGGGCCACCATGTTTTTATCCAATTATGTCACAAATAAGTGAATAAAAAATGAATACTATGAGAATGAGGTATTTCCCTCTTATTGGCCAATACAGCCTCCTACAACAGTTGCAATTCTCCATCTATCTTGTCACTGATGATATCCTCCCACTGGTAAAGAGGGGTCTTGTCCATTCGGTTGCACTGGAGGATTGAAAACATCACTTCCTTAGTGATTAGCTCCAAGTATTTCACTCCTAGGGATAGATTGATCATATCGGCGTAATCTTGTGTCTAGGTATGGAGCATGAATTTTCCAATGGAAAAATTTGTGGGTCTCATATTCCCTCTCTTCAATAGTCTCTGAGGTAAGGTTGTGTTCATCATATAATTAGACTTAAGGGTCAACATTTTAAAATATACCACCCTGGAAGTGGTATCCAAACCAAAAACTTGTTGAATTTTATAGGTCGACATCTGGGCCACTTCCTCACTATTAAAATCATGGATGGTATGCACCCTGGAGTCATAGGAGACAACGAGACATGCCAACATATCAGAAGAATGGTACACTTTCAAACAGGTTAATCGGCCCAGGTTCGTATTCCACTTAATACACACAAGGGTCGGTCTATTACTATCTCGATAAGCCCATGCATAGAGATCCCTCAGGAGCATCAGGTGGTGCTTGTTATCCTCCTCCGTGGGATCAAATGCATAGGTAGTGACTTCTTCTACCTTCCTTTGCTACTCTTATGTAATTTCTCTATCAGTATCAGGTAAATTTTTGAAGGCCTTGGGGTTCTACATCCTCCCTGGTCTCTTATCAACGGGTCATGCCCCAGTAATTTTGCCAATTATCCATTGAATGATCAATGTCTCAGGGGCCGAAGAGCTGGTATATGCAATCTTACCCAAACTATCATGCTAATTTTACCCCTCAACTATAATTTCTCCTCTGCACTCTCCACATTTTACTCTACATTCAACCTTGTTGATGAGTAATTTTGCATGCACGGGTGGTGCAAAAATGGGTCCGCAACCTTACCTTTTAAAACATGTGCATTAATTGCAGGGGTTGGTGCATGCATTTTTTGACTTTTAGAAGCTTTATGATTGGTCAAGTGAACCACATAAAATTTTACCTTCTCATCCCGATAGGCGAATCGCAACTACAAAAAATGGTTAGGACATGGGGTGGCTAAGGATTGGCAGAGATAGGGCACAGTTAGGTATGTGCTCGCTTGAAGCACATTGGCATTAATTTTAGCATGTACACCCTCTTTGAGGAGTGGGACACATGGATTTCAAGGTGAGTGCATAGGAATGTGTGTTCACTTGACCTTCATGTGCTCTAATGGAGCAGAGCTCACTCGATTTAACTAGGGTGCATGAATTGTGCATCCTTATAGAATCTGTGTGCTCCACTAGAGTGGAGCACAAAATCTAGAGGCGAGCACACAACCTTGTGCACCCGTCTTGGATACTTACACACCCTGAAGGGAGGGACACACCGACTTGGGATGGGATGCACAACCTTGTGTACCCTGGATGAGGTTATGCACTCCACTTGAGAGTGGAGCACATTCAGCTAGGGGGAGCACATAGCCTTGGGTGCCCTGACTAAGGTTGTGCACTCCACTTGGGAGTGGAGCAAATTTAGCTAGGGGGGAGCATACTACTTGTGTACTCGAATGGGTTGAGTGCACTCCATGGCAGGGTGCACATCGAAATTCAGGATACACAAGTTGTGCACCCTTCATAGGATTGAGTGCACTCTGTTTCATCGAAGTGCATGGGGTGCATGATCTAGTGCACCCCAAAGGAATATTATGTACTTCACCTTCCCATAAAGCACATAGACTATTGGCGAGGTGCACTACCTTGTGCACCCCTAAGGGACATTGTGTGTCCCCTTCTTCAATGAGGCACACTAGCTAGAGGTGGGTGCACAACCTTGTGCACCCGCTCAGGGGACTTCATGCTCCATTAGAGTGGAGCACACTAGCTTGGCTTGGGGTTCATGGCTTGCATGCCCAGGTGGTTTTGAGTGTGCTCCATTGGATTGGAGCACACATGAAAAATTTGGGGTGCACCACCTTATGCGTCCCAAGGGAAAATGTGGACTTGGCTCCCAAATGGTGGTTAGCCTTTTAGGAGTCAACAAGGCCATAAAATTTTGTACCCTACATCTAGATGGTGTTTCTCATGATTGGTGGCACCATGGAGTGCATACTCTCAAACATGACAGGGTGAGCACTTATGTGGAGTTCATCGAGAGACTTATGCAAATGTTTTATAGAAGAGAGTAGGATTTGGACTTGAAAGAGTTGACACATCTAAAGCAATGATGCTCAGTCGACTCTTACATATCAGAGTTCCAAAGATTGTCAGTTATGGTCATATTTTTTTGAGAGGTAGTTGATAGTTTTATTTATTAATGGGTTATCAGAACCACTGAGAGGTTGGTTCAAGGCCTTTAACCCAACTACCTTGTAGGACACCATCGGATAGGCGAGGTATATGGAGGTTACTTCTAAGTCCAAAAATAAATTCAAGGGGAATGACTTCAAAAGGGACAAGGACCAAAAACTAGTTAAGAAGGATGCGAACCAGCAAAAGAGTACCTTTAAAAAACTTAATCTTGAAACCCTTCATGACCTTGAAATAAGGGGTTATGTTTCACATGTCACAAGTCATGGTCCCCAAGGCATAAGTGTGATTTTAAGAGGAAACTACAGTTGATTGAGTACATTTTGGATGAGGATGATAAGTCTTAAAATTTTGATCAAAAATTAGGAAAAGACGACAGTAGTAATGATTCAGCCCCAAAGGAGCAAGGAGACAAGAAAAAATAGGATATTTTGGGGGAGATAATTTGGTTCACCTCCACAGTTTCTATGTGTCATAGGCCTTGCATATCTGAGGTTTTCTAAAGGGACAAAGAGTGGTGACACTCATAGACATAGAGGGCTACCCATATCGTCATATATGAGGGCCTAGTTGCACATAGGGGTTTGCAGACAAAGGAGGTAGATGAGTTCAAGGTCATGATCATAGATGGATTCTCCATTTACTACACCCATAAGATCCCAACTATGAGGTTACCTTTGGGGAACCATGAGGTTCAAGATGACTTCTATGTTGTCAGCACACAGAAGCTTGATGTGGTATTAGGCATCCAATGGTTGCAGATATTGGGTGAGGTGACCTTCAACTTCCAGAAGATGAAGTTGAAGTTTTAGGCAAATGGGCAGATAGTGGTACTCATAGGAATGTCCAATGGGGGGGCTCGAGTAGTTTCCTTTAGGGGGGCCACCATTGAGGAGGAAAAACTAACCTATCCTCTAGAAATCCAGGCTTTGCTCACCAAACATAGTAAATTATTTAGTAGTATACCACCAGGTGTACCACCAGATAGAGGGATCAAGCACATTATAAAGTTGGAGAGGGGACTACTACCATCATTACCACCCCATACTAGCACTCAAGGAGGCATAAGGATGAGATAGAGAAGGCCATATGATATTTGATTAACATGGGACATATCAAACCAAGCAAGATACCATTTTCTTCATATGTTATATTAGTGAAGAAGGATGGTACTATGCATATGTGCATCAACTATCAGGCATTGAACAAGAATACCATAAAGAACAAATATCTGATACCATGCATAGATGAGTTGCATGGTGCAGTTTACTTCATCAAGATTGATCTGAGTTCAGGCTACCATCATATCTGTATGAGGGGGTCATATGTGGAGAAGATTGCTTTTTGGTGCCATAATGGGTATTTTGAGTTCCTGGTTATGCCATTCAGGTTAACCAACGGACCTGCCACATTTCAATCTCGTATGAACAGGGTGTTTCAGAGGCAGCTGAGAATATTTGTGTTGGTGTTCTTTGATGACATCATTATATACAACCACACATGGGAGGAGCACCTAAGGCTTTTGGATGAGGTGTTGAGTATTCTAGAGGTAGAGTCTCTTTATGCCAAAGAGACTAAGTATGAGTTCAGGATGACCGAGTTATTATACTTGGGTCATATCATCAATGTTGAGGGAGTCAGGATGGACCTGGAGAAGATACAGGCTATTTTGTATTGGTATCCTCCGTCAATCCTCATGCATAGTAAGGTATTCTTTTGTCTATGTGGTTTTTACCACCGATTATTCAAGGGATTTTCTTATTTGGCTATACCCTTGATAGACTTTACCAAGAAAGGGGTGTTTCAGTGGTCAGACATAGCTCAACAAGCTTTTGATAGATTCAAGTAGGTGAAGAGCAATTGCCCAGTCTTGGCCATTCTAGACTTCACCAAACCATTCATTTCAGAGTGTGATGCATTAGGAGAGGGGATTGGTGTGGTGTTGATGTAGTCAAAGCACCTCATTGCTTATGAGAGCTAGAAGCTTAGAGGGAGTGAGATCAGTTACTTGATTTATGATATAGAGATGTTAGCCATTATGCATGCACTAGCTAAGTTCAAACAGTATCTTGTGGGTAGGAGATTTATGATCAAGACTGATCATAATAGCTTGAGGTACTTCCTAAACCAGAAGGACCTCAATGACAAGAAGATGAAGTGGGTGAGTAATATTCAGGCATATGACTTAGATATTGAATAAGTCAAGGGGAAGAGGAACATAGTTGTGGATGCACTATCTAGGAGACCCCATTTGTTCTCACTCCCCAGGATATCAAAGGATTGGAGACATCAGATTATTGCAGACTACGCAAAGGATACCTTTTCTAGTAGGATTTTGGAGGGTGACTAGGATGATGACAGATATGAGGTCAGGGATGAGGTTATATATTATAAGGGCTAGATATGGATTACAGTTGACTCCAAGATGAAGGAGCAAATCTTTTAGATATTTCATGACACACCTATGGTGGGCCACCCGAGATACTTTAAGACCTATAGGTATATCAGATAGCAATTTTCTTGAAGGGGTCTTAAAGAAGATGTATGGTAGTATATCAGGGAGTGTTTTGTGTGCTAGAAAAAAAAATATGAGCATACGTTTCTAGTCAGTCACTTACAACCACTTCCCATTCCTTCTCAGAAGTGGGAGAGTGTCTCCATAGATTTTGTGATGGGTCTCCCCAAGGCGCAGGGGAAATATTGGTTGTATGTGGTGATGGACATAATGACTAAGTTTGTTCACTTATTCACCATCACTGTTGGATTCACAACAACACAAGTAGGAGAGTTGTTTTTCACAAAGATATTTAGGCTACATGGGTTGCTGAAGACTATTGTCAGTGACTAAGACAGTAAGTTCATGAGTCTCTTCTAGAAAGATTTTTTTAGATTATGTGGGATAGATTTGACCCCGAGTACCAGCTACTATCCTTAAACTGATGGATAGACAGAGGTATTCAACAAGTGGGTTGAGGTTACCTCTGGAATTATGTGTCTGGGTAGCAGAGGGCATGGGTCAGATGGCTACATTTAGGGGAGTACTAGTATAATTCCTCATACCACATGTTTATCTAAATTTCACATTTTATGGCATTGTATGGGTATGAAGCTTCGAGCTTCATGGATCTCGTGGTGGGTGATAGTCGAGTTTCGAGGGCTAGGGATCTCCTACAAGAATCCTAGGATATCATGAGATCCTTGTGGAATCATATCAGGTAGGCACAGGACCAACAAAAGAAGTACACTGATCAGAAGAGAGTTGAGAATACCTTTGAGGTGGAGGATATGGTGTATTTGTGACTACAGCCATTTAGACAATCCTCATTGAAGAGAATAAAATATGAGAAGCTCAAGCCTTGGTTCTATGGTCCTTTCAAAGTCACCAGATGAGTAGGAAATGTGGCTTATGAACTAGAGATGCCAGAGAGTAGTAGGGTGAACAATGTGTTCCATGTATCATGCCTCAAGAAGGCACTTGGATAGAGTATTTCACCATCTACATATTTTCCTTCCTTGGATGAAGAGGGGAAGTTAGAGCTGATTCCAGAGGTAGTGATTGATACTAGGGAGCACATCCTTAGGAGGAGGGTCATCAAGGAGGATTTTATCAAATGGTAGAATCTACCAGATGAGGATTCCACTTGGGAGGAAAAATAGATCTTACAACACCTAGGTCTCCATTTCTTTAGGACAAGAAATTATGAGGAGGGCATACTGTAATGTCCCCAACTCAGCACTAGCTCAGTGCAAAGGTTTGTTAGCATAGATACAGGGTCCCCTAGGCTAGTCAGTGTGGTTAGGGACTCAGTTGGTGAGGATTTTATGTGCAGAAATCTATGGATACAGAGAGCAAAAATTACCTTTTTTTGGGTATTTGCATAATCCAGAGAGCCTATTTTATCAAGTTGCAAGTGTTGACCAAGGTCGACGATCGTTAGGAAAAGGGGGACACTTTTTAGTGTTATATTTAAACGTTGAGTTATAACTTAAAAACATAAAGTGCTTTGACTATGACATGGTGGTCCCTTTTTATGAGTTGAAAGACAAAATAAAAATTAAAATAAATTCAAAATAGAGCCCTAGAAACCCTAATTGACCTCCCCTCATATTCTCATGTTGAGGGACATTTTGGTTATGGAAGATATTGTTTTTTGTGGAGTTTTTTGTAGGGATTTTCACTAGAAGACCATAGGGCTTTTTGGGAGCTATCTCAGTAGGAATTTTTTAGTTTTAGGTGTGAGATATCACCTCTAGCTAATCAGGATTGGAGCTTTTGCATTAGAGAGTTCATCTGAGCATTCACGGGGTAGACATGGGTTTGCCAAAAATTAAAGTTTTTTGGGTTGAGAAATGGAGCATATGGGTCTTCATATTTTGGTCCTATTCCACCTTTGGTAGGACTTATATTTTACAAATATGAAGGGTTTCAATTATTTGCAAATCAGGCTATGTCGTTTTAGGTGCCTTGGGATTTGAGCCATTTTGATCACTGCTTACAAACACTTCAAATTTCTATTCTGGAAATTTTTTCATAACATTTTTCAATCTAGGTGACTCTTTCAGAGATATTTTGAAGACCAAAATCTGTTTGTATGAATTTCTAAACCAAATTGTACCATCTAGAGGGTCATATAAGTGCATTGTGAAGCATGTCAAAAATTTTGGGGGTTTCAACCTACATTTTATCAGTTGTAAAAGGTGAACCTAGCATCCAGGAGTAGTTAGAATCAGACAACACATGATTCAAACACCAAACGGTGAAGATATCAGTGATTCACTATTTCAACTTATCATCCGGGCACACCCAAAGCCACAGATGAATTTTGTAATTTGCTAATTTTAGGTAAAAATAAATAAAAAAATCAGTTTTATGTCAGTATTATTTGATTTTTTATGTTTTTACATTCTATTTTCAGTCCATTTATCTTTATAAACCCTCAATATGAAACATGAGCAAAACGAACATTAAACCCTTAAAAATCATATCATAAAGCAAACTGAAATAAAATAGATCAGACCAATCTGCAATTCGTTTGTTATATCAGGGTGTACATATCATAGCACAAATCTACTCAATATTTGTCTTAAATATGTACTAAACACCGTCCTTCAGTCTAGCACAAATTTACTCAATCTTTGTCTCAAATTTGCACTAAAAATAGTCCTTCGGTCTAGCACAAATATGCTCAATATCTATCCTCAAATTTGTACTAAACACATTCCTTCGATCTAGCACACACCTATCCTCAAATTTGTACCAAAATTTGTCCTCAAATCTATCCTTAAGCCTTAACACAAAGCTTGAATCAATCATAAATAAACTCTTCTAGATATACCCCAAGCCTTAACACAAAGCTTGAATAAATCAATCAAGCAACTCTGCTCTCAAGTCTTCTCAAATAATTACCTCAAATCTATCCAACAAGTCCTCTCAAAAACTTATCCTATCTACTTTCAAGTATTCATCAAGACTTACCTAAAATCTATCCAACAAGTTCTCACTAGAACTTATCCAATCTGCTCAAAAAGTCTTCACCAACACTTGTCTTAAATATGCTCAATAAGTTCACACTAGAACTTATCCAATCTTCTCAACAAGTCCTCACCAAGACTTATCTCAAATCTTTCCAACAACTTCCCACTAGAACTTGTCCAATATTCTCAACAAGTCTTCACCATGACTTGTCTCAACTCTGTCCAATCTGATTGTAAGCTTTCACAAAAGCTTACTCAAATCAACTCACTCTATTAAAAAAAACCTCTTCAATCACACAAAAAATCTTCACATAGAATCTTATTTTAATCTCACAAAAACATATAGAGAATGGTTAGAGACTTAATACGCTTCACACTCACAAAAATACTCAATAAATTTCAATCTCTCTTATTTTACCACAAAAATATATAGAGAATGGTTAGATATTCAATATGTTTCACTCTCACACAACACTCAATTACTTCAAAACTCTCTTTAAATCAATTAAGAATAAAGAACAATTTGTTTCACAAAACTTGAACTATCACTCCAATGCTTCTAATTAACTAAGCCCAATCAACTCCACTCAACCAATCACTCAATGAAATCTTATTCAACAATGCTTATCAAAAAAATCTCATATAACAATGATGCTCATGATCTTTTACAAACCCTAGTTCAATATATTTCTCAACTTCACACAAAAATGATACTCATGATATTTCACAAACCCTAGTTCAATATAGTTCTCAACTTCACATAACAATGATACTCAATATTTCCAACAATGCTTATCAAACAAGGTTTCTAGTATCAACTTTCATTCTAGAAAACCCACATCAATAAACATTGGATTTCTCAAAACCAAACTCAACAATGCTTATCAAACAATCCTTTTCACTCCAACTTAGCATTTACAACATCCAACAATATTTCATTCACAAGGAAGATATGCCCATACCTTTGTTTTGAAGAAGATTTGATTCTCAAAACCTGTCTCAATCACACTCACTCTTTTTTCCAATCTCAAAGGTTAGATAGCAAAAATTTATCCTTAATATTTTCTTTCAAAAATGTTTCACCAAGTCAAAATATCAAAAATCAACTATGCCTTGGCACACCTTGTTACTCCTTTTAATGACTTAAAAATCAAACACCCATATTAATACTTTGCATACCCTTTTATCTCCCTTTATAACTCATAAACCCTTTTAACTATGCAAATTTTAATTAACAAGACCTTAGGAAATTAAAAAATAATTTCCACCCTTTTCAATTTTTGGATGCAATGTGGTAGGAACCTAGGGTTCCTAGCACATAAAATGATAAATAAATAATAAATAACCTAAATCTAAAAGAATCATCTTTTGATATTGTCGGGAAGTCCCTTCAATAAATTATATTATATTTTATATTCATTGATGATTGAATGATAAGTTCTTACAATGTTTTATACCCCTCTAGGGTTATAGGTGAAAGGTTGCAATGCTTCCTAACCCTAATATTATAATAATATAATAAATAATATAATTAATTATTATATTATTTATTATTATATTATTTTATTATTATGACCATAGGATAAAATATATTATTATTATTAAGATTATTAAATAATGTTAGGATAGGATCCTAACATTCCACCCCTCTTGAAAATAGCTTTGTTCTCAAAGCTGAAATTGACTTGGAACTCCATTTTGTAATTCTCCAAACGTCTTTCTGTGAAAGCTCCAGGGCAAGTAACTTGGTATATGCTTCAATAAGTTTTGTTTGCACTTTTTGCAAGCCCATTTTGATCAGCCACTAGTGCATTTTATTAGTGATATATTGTATATCACTTACATAGTATATCACTTTTATATATCACTTACATAGTATATTGTAGTCTAGACTCTCATAAAACAAGATATAACCATGATCTATGTTGTTTGTATACTCTGTTGTCGAGCCAAAAAATGTTTGCACAACAGACTCGTCAATAATTTCTACATTCTTGTCATCAAAAAAGAGCCAGTGATTATGGATTTTTACAAGGCTAACATAGTGCCCATTATTTGGACCACTGCAACATGAACCACAACTGCACAAAGTGAATATTCCACATCTAAACTAGGAGCATTATCAGTTGTGTTCCATAGCTTGAGCTCCATAGGAAATACAACACAGTAAGAAATATTTTTATATCACTCAAGTTGTTCGATAAATTTAAAACATTTCAAGTGGATAACAAGAATTTGAGGTGGAATATTGATTTTAATTCGCATTTGTGCTTCTTGCCAACTGCAGTACTTGTCACAGAAGAAATTATCCTTAGCATTGAGAGTCTCAGTTGAGGTGAAGTTATGGAGATAGCTTGTAATAGAATTGTTTTGTTCTATATAAAAACTGATATCCAAAAAGGTTTTGTCTCTTGCAGTTACAGTTTCACATCGCAAACACCTAGTTTTATTTTCTTCTCTGGTTGTGTTAAATTCCTTGATAATTTTTTTGGATGACATGATACATCTGCCTTTGTGCAGAGAAGACCGACCTGAATGCATCTGGAGGCTTGCTCTTATTGGTAACTTTAAACCATCGAAACCATTCAATGACCTCATAACAGATATCAAAGAGCTAAAATTTTGCTGAATTAATTTGTTATTGTTATGATGGTGAACATAGTTCTCATGAATATGGATGATGTTAGGATGATATGAAGTTTTGTATTATGGTAGGGAAAATTGAATATGGAAACAGTGGGGATACTGCCATTGATCAGTATCATCTATACGAGGTTCGTGGCATTTTTTATATATCTGTTAGTTACCCGAAATGTTGAATGAATAATTTTTAATTTAGTTACCTGGAGAATTTTGAAATTGCTTTGGATAAATTCATGAAATACAAAGAGATGTAGATATGATGGCATAACGAGTGGATGCCTACCACTTTTCAATCTCTTGGGCGCGCCTGATTCTAGGTAACTCAATTTTTTTTTTTTGGGTTTTCATTGCAATTTTCTACTTCATTTGACCTTGGTTTCCTGGTGAGTAATCATAGAAGGACGAGGACCTGTCAATATCGAATGAGTGAAGTATGACAATAGTTTGATCAATTGTCTTCTCAAATGCGATACCATTATCAAATATCAGTGCATATATATTTTTCTAATGATTTTTCTTTGCATTTTATTGATTGTTGTTCACTATGAATGATAGGGATCGAGCCGTTTGTAACAATCAATCATTTTGATCTTCCACAAGTGTTGGAAGATGAATATGGAGGTCAGTTGAATTCCCATATTGTGTAATATTTAATTATTTTTCTACAGCACACCATACACCATTGATTATGATCATGGGTATGGTTGAATTAGAGATAAATTTGAAGAGATGATATGTTGTAGGAATGATTTTGCAGACTATGCAGAGAAATATTTTGAGCTATTCGGTGACCGTTTCAAGAATTGGATAACTATAAATGAGCCAAATACACAGGGTATTTGAGGATATTATATGGGCATCCATGCTCCTTGAATATGCTCCACTCCTTTTGGAAATTGCACAACAGGAAACTCATCCATGGAACCTTACATTGCTATCCACAACATTCTACTTTCTCATGGTGCGGGTGTTCAAAAGTTTAGGAAATAGAAGGCAAGTTCATAATCAACACAATCCCTTCTATTATCATTCATAAAATAGAAAGTGATAACTATTAATGTAATTCTAATAGGCAACTCAAAATCTAAATTCATCCATTGGTATTGCGTTGGGTGCCAATTGGTATGAATTGCTTACAAATAGTACTCAGGACTTGGAGGCCGCTACTGGTAATATTTTTGTCTTCTTTACACGTTTTCATCAAATTTGATACCAAGTATAATGGATGGAAAGTATAATTGATGCCATATATACCTTTTGTAGTGCAGTGTCAAATTTTCATCTCGATACTTTTTTCTTAATGATAAAAGGGTAATAGATCTATCACAGTCGGGTGAGAGAGGCTGATCAATTTCACATTTTACAAAAATATCACTACCCCATGTTTTATTTTACAAAATCCATATTTCTTGGAATGAATGGCTAGTTTTTGCTATAAAATTTCAATGTAATCTATGGAATTTTATAGAATGGAGGCCTTGTCACTCTTGGCCATTGCATTTGGCAACAAAGAACATAATGGTTCAAATAAGTAAATCATATCGCTGGGTCGCAACCTCTCTATTGCTCTTGATAAAGTTGGCATTGGAATGCTGAGTGTGCGAGAGACTATAATGTTCATCACCACTAGATGGAAATATTCAAGCATGGAAATTTCATAGCCATACGGATTCATGAAAACATTGATATTGCATTTTTGAGGTACTATTGTTAAATCTTTAGGCTGAGCGGGTACCAATGGTAGGATTCTATATAGTCTAAATGTATGCAGATGATGCAGAAAATAGCAACAACTCTGACATTGTCTTCCATTATTTTCAAGCCAGATTATATGTGTCATTTTTTTTATCATAGGAGGAGGCCAAGGCGGAGGTCAGATGCAAGATTGCCCATTCATGCTATGGGCTTCATTAATAGCTAAGGACTCCTCTAGTATTAATTTAAATTTTTTAATTTTTCTGATCACTCATGGAAACCTTAATTTTTGTGCATTGTTGCTGGTAATTTTTTCACCGTGGGAGCTATCCTTCTCTTCCTCATACACTTCTTTTAAAAAAAAAAAATCTTTTTTAGGGTTTATTATATTTTCTCCTTCCAAAAATGCATTATATACCATTTGAAAATCTTTGCCTTCTACCTTTTCGAAAGAAATTTTTTTTCTAGGGTTTTGATTTATTTCTTTCTTCCTGAAAGATGAAATGGATACCACTTGAGATTCAATGACTATGGGCTCCTCCTCTACATGGGATTCCATGGCTACGGGTTCCTCCTCTACATGGGATTCCATGGCTATGGTTTCTTCCTCCTCTACTTGAGATTCCATGGCTAGGGTCTCCTCTTGCATTTCCATTAAATATTGTATAATATGATCATAACGTTCCATTTGTTTTTTTTGTTTTTGTTCAATCATTCTTCTAATTTATGTAATGTCATTTTTATTTTCCTTGACCAATATGGTTGGATCCATAAGGCTCTGATACCAGATGGTAGGAGCCTAGGGTTCCTAGCACATAAAATGATAAATAAATAATAAATAACCTAAATCTAAAAGAATCGCCTTTTGATATTGTCGAGAAGTCCCTTCAATAAATTATATTATATTTTATATTCATGGATGATTGAATGATAAGTTCTTACAATGTTTTATACCTCTCTAGGGTTATAGGTGAAAGGTTGCAATGCTTCCTAACCCTAATCTTATAATAATATAATAAATAATATAATTAATTATTATATTATTATGACCATAGGATATAATATATTATTATTATTAAGATTATTAATTAATGTTAGGATAGGATCCTAACACAATGACAAACCTTAGCATATGGCACATACCTTGTAATTTTACCCAAAATGACTTCGACGAGATTCAAACTGTCGATCCCTCTCTTCCAAGAACCTCCACACAGCGCACACCCACCAAGTGGGCTACATTCCCACACGTAATGAATGATGCTCATGCCTCCCTCCTAATCTTCCTTTGATGGTGAGAACAAAATAAAAACCAACTATGCCTTACCCAAAATACTATCACATGGATTCAAACCCACAACCTGTCACCTGTGAGCGACTTACCACTGCCCTCACTACCAACTATGCTACCAGTGCTTCTGCATTTGAGAAGTGTGCTCCACTAATACTTATGCCCTAGTCTACCTCTTAAAGCTTCTAACACATGTGATTCCCTTCAGACCTTTGGTGCACAAATTCATTTTTCATTTACTCGATCACATGGATGATTTTACTAAGGTGGGTTCTTACCCCATTTTATATGCATGGCAATATCTTCAAACACATCGGTAGATGAAATAATTTGATTTCAAATTTAATTCAAATTATGGCCCTTTAAATTAATTTAAATTTAAATTTTACCTTTAGGTAAAATATTTAAATTTAAATAATTTAAAACTTAGGGCATTATAAACTTTCACATGGATATTTTGGAAAATAATAAATTTATCACTCCACAACCTTTGTTTCTCTTCACACCAAACTATAATCGGAAAATATTATAATATTATTATCTTCATTAACCTGCTTCTTTGCCTTGCTGGAAAAACCACTTGGAGAACATTAATAACACCGGAGTTTGGACATCAACCTTTTGATATGAATGCATGGATGACATTGAAACTTGTCCATCATCTTCATGGAATTAATGATGACAAACCTTACTCTCTACTTGACATCAATGACAACACACCTTGCTCATATTTCCAACAGTATCTTGGCACTAGCCAAGAGAGGCAGGCTACCAAGAAAATAATGTAATAAGTATTTTTTTAATACAAATTTTTAACTTTTCACTCAAAAAATAAAAATAAATTTTGATGATCCTTCTAAATAAAATCCAAGAAAAGTTGGTGGGGATGGTATTTTTAGAAATAATGAAGGCCAAATTCTCTTCACTTATAATCATATGGAACTTCATAGACCAATTATGTAAAGGCTAGGGCACTTATTAGGGATTAAAATTGTAATAGAAAATGGATGAAAATATATTTCAACTAAGGGGGATTAAAAAATCATCATTGATTCTATCAACAAAAATGGATGTGGGGATTGGATAAAAAACAATACTATTGTTTATGTTCTTCATCTATTATTAGAGGTATTTTTTTTTAAATATGGGAATATTTATAGATATGGAAATTAGGTAGTAAATAATTTAGCCAATCACGTTGTTGATATTTATATTGGTGAAACTCAAATATTAGAAGGCAACTGGCCAAATGAGATTTTATCTCTTAATCAAAATGATATCAAGGAGGTGATTGTGGAAACATAGCACTTCTAGGAAGTTGAAGAATATATTTGTTAGAAAAAAATAAAAAATATATGGTTTAATTGATCAAATATCAAATATAATATTTTGTTATTTTGATGGGAGTGGCCCTTAATAGAAGCCACGTATAACTTATTAAAAAAATATTTTATTTGTATCGATTGGTTAAATTTTTCTTTTTGATGAAATATAAATTCTAACTTTGCTAAATGATATATACATAATATGTTAGCAAATTAGCAATATTATCTCACAAGATTCAATCATAGGATCATAAATTCACTTGCAATATTATCAATATCACATAAATCACACTAAAAGTTTTATTGATAGAAACTCAAGCAATACATAAAGCAAATTTTATTCAAGTTGCATTTTACATAGTTTTATATCCAATATAAAGATACATGGCACTTTTCACTTTATATGAATCTTGGTTTTTTCTCTCCTCAAACACACGGGAAAATTTGACTCTTCATATTCCACTCTTATATAATAAGTCCCACATATTACTTGGAATATATTACATTATTTGGTACATGTTAATGTACCACCATGGGTACATATTTAGATTAAGAGTGTGTCTTATATTACGGTGTGAGCATTTATTTTATGCAATGTAATAAATGTACAAGTATTATTAAAATGTGCAAAGTATTCAATAATGTAAATGTGCATAATAGTCCATGTGCACATGAGTCCATATAATAGGAAGGTGAAGAGTCATAGGAAGATGAAATGTCAAGAGTCACATCCCATTATATATTGGCCTTTGTGTGAGCATATGAAGTGACACAATGTAGAGGAGAAGTAGAGAATAAGGTAGAGATACAATGTAGAGCATGTATGAAATATGGAGAGTTTGAGATCTCCATTCTATATCAATATACTATATTTTATAAGCTTTTGTTAATGGTAGTTTTCTAAGTTATTGCAAAAGTCTTTCATGAGTTATATATGCTTTATATATTGTCATTATCTTATATTTGATATAGTATGCTTATTCTAGATCTTATGGTTACTTTCTAATAAGTATTTAGTATCTAAATCTAACAATGGTATCAGATCCATAAGGAATATTGATAGGATATAGGGAGAGTCACAAGAGAGATTACGACAAGATATGGAGATCTCATTTTTAGAATTTTTAAAATTATTTTTCTGGCTAGAGTCTTTACACAAGGTTGCAAGAAAACTCATGAAGACTAGGACTCAGCAAAGATTGCTTTCCATTATCCGCCCATGTAGAGGAGTTGGAGAGCAAGTGGGTAGTTAAACCTCTCTAGTTGCTGAGAGGCCCAGGTTCAAATCTCTCGCCTCACATGTTGCGGATATGTTATGTAATGGTTCCCTCGTGGTCACAGTCTGTTTACCCCTTGTGGCCACTACCAATAAAAAAAAAAAAATATTGTTTTCCACTATATTGAAGGATAATTAGTGAAGTTTATTTATTTTAGAGATGTAGAAATTTATATGCATTTGCTTGTTGCTTTCTAGATTTTGTTATAGAAAATTAATTCTCAAAAATTAATAAGTTTTCCTCATGTAGGGATTAGTCTCTGAGTTGCAACAATAGCACAAACATTGAATATTGACGTGACCCAAGAAAAAGGTCCCCATAGAAGGTTGGATATTAGATATTTTGGAGACCCAAGAAAGAGTTTCCCATAGAAGGTTGGAGATTGGAGATTGAGGAGACCCAAGAAAGAGGTCCCCATAGAATATTGAAGACTACAAATTACATATTTAAATAAATAAGAAAACTTCTCTATTGAAAATTGAGAAGGAGACCCGGGAGAAGAGGTCTCCATTGCATATTTAAGAAAGAAGATTGGATATGGAAGAAATAAGATAGAGGAGGACTAAGAAAAGGTCAAAGTGAAGAGTTGTAAAATTTGAAGACCAAAGATAAGAGGTTTTAAGAAAATTGGGAAGGAGAAAGAAGAAGGCTGGAGAAGCCCTATTGAAGAAGTTGAAGAAGTGGCCATTGGAGAATATTTTAAGAAAGCTCAAGGTAGAAGATTGCAAGTGGGAAAATATCCTAAAAAGAATAATTTGGGGTAATTTTTGCCATCCGACAACAAGCCCAAATCAAGAAGGATTTGGCAAGAATTTTGACAAATTTTAGAAAGGATTATTTGAAAATCTCAAGACATTCAAATTATTGGGGAAGATACCAGTGAAAGAGGTCAAATTTTGAAGTGAGAATGAAGAAGAAAGAGGATTGAAGAGGCCATAGATTTGAGAAATTTGAAGACTGCCATTAAAATTTTGAAGGCTGATTTGTAGAGAAGATTGTTGATTTTGTAGTAGAAGTTAAAAGGTCATAGGATATCAAGTTGAAGGTGATATAGTACTATAGACTGAAGAAGAATTGGGTAGATTTTGAAGTGTCCTTGAAAAACCAATTGAAGTAAATATTGATGGCAAAAGAAAGCAAGATTTTGGAGGAGTCGCATTTTTTTTTTTATGGCAATATGAAGGAGAATAAATTATTTTTTTGAAGAAGCAAATTGAAGAGTTTTTGGCTACAAAATTTATGTAGCATTAAAAATAAATTAGAGAGCTACATTTTAAATAATTTTAGGGCAACTTTGGGAGAAGCATTGGACAATATTTTGTCAAAGAAAGGTGCTGCAAATTTTAGAAGTTAAGGCAACAAGATAAAATAAGGTAAAGCTACAAATTTGAAGATACAAGACAACAAGTTCAAGTAGCAAGAAAGGAGAGGAGACAAGCTACAAAATAAAACCAAAGAGAATATACGTTTGGTGCATAAAATAGTATTTCATTTATGAAAATTTTGATTTAATTTGAGTTTATTTGACACCATATTTTAGAGAGTTCAAATAAAAAAAATGACTCTAAAACTACTATCTCCTAGTTAAATAAGAAGTTTTAGGAGCTTTCAAATTAGTGTGTTAATATAGTATAAAGGAGTTGGTTCATTTAATTTTAAAATCAACAAAATAGGATTTACATGCAATTAAGAAAGCAATCATTAGCAAGTTAAGGAGCTTCAATTATGTTGGCAATTTTGGGTACTTTGGGTACATTGCCTTTTCTCAAGTGTATAAGTTGTCATTGATGTCAAGAAGATCTTGAAGGAATTTGATTTGATGTCAAACAATTTGTTTTGATGAAGGTTACGACATGACAGTTTCAAAGGTCTTTTGTAAACCCCAAGTTGGCAGGTTTAAAGACTACAGGTGGATGCATTAGTTTAATGCATTTGGGTCCAAGAGGAAGTATTTATTTAAATAATTAAAAACCTTGTTAAGGTTCCTTTTAATTATTTTTAAATAAATATTAATTTATTGTTTGCATTGGGTTCTCCTAACCCATGGCACAAATGTCTTAGCTTTGATGGCGCTATGTTCTAAGATTGTGGGTGCTAGTCAAGACCTCCACCAATGTGTTAAAATCCTTCGCCAATGTGTTAAACTCCTCACCGACGTCAAGAGTTTATGGGAAATATGCATATAAATCTCCCACGATGAAGATCAAATATTATCCCATCCGCATTTTTGAAAAGTGTTGCTCGCTATGATTTCGTGATCTGATGTTCAATTTCTTCTTCATTGAGATTTTGTGATCCACTGTTCGGATATCCGTCGTTCATGTTTTGTATCCACCGTAAGGTTTCGTCGTCGTCGTTCGCATCAAAATATAGGGAGGCCTATTGTTTATTTTAGCCCTGGCACAGAAGGTACAAGGGAAACAAAGTGAGGTTTAAACCTCACCGGACGCCTTTAGCACACCGATAGCGGCTAGGCTGTTAGCGCGCTACCCAAACGAAAGGTTCCACATTCGAATAACGTGAAAGGGTTTTTCTTTGTTGAAGTGGGCGTAGCGGGTGGTGTTAGAGTTCATGCGCAATTTCTCCATAGCATGATTTTTGGTGTTGGCCAAGGTATTTTCGAAATTAATTTTTGCTAATGTATTTTGTGGATGGAGGAAGTTTATTAGAGGGAAAAATAGCTTAGGAGTTATAAGGAGTTTGAAGCCTGCTTTATTTTTATAAAATATTCTTTTTAAGGTGTTGTTTGCATTATCCTATTGCATTCTTATGAGAGATAATGTTTATTGTTGATAAGACTATAAGGGAGAAATAAGGTGTATAAGGGATAAATATTTCTTGTAATGTTGAGAGTGCTTTTGGTTGATTATGGAAATGAAGGCATGATGTTTTAAGGTTAGAATTGCTTCTTGTGTGAAAGTGTGAAACCTTAAGTGGGCAGCTTTGAGAATTGACATTAGCTTTCATTAAATTGGTTATAATCAAGCTATTCTTTACTTGGTTAAAGTGTTGGGCTTACTTCTTTGTTAATGATTTGAAAAGTTGTTTTGTGCTTTGTGATTTGAGTTGGTGGATGCTTTTTGTTCAAATAATGTTGGAGAGAAAAGGATTTCTACTTGTTTCATTTTCTGATTTTGATTATGAAATGCTTCAAGGTTGTGTTTTGAGTTGAATGGTGTTGATTGAACCTTGGTTGATGAGCATTGTTGTTGAAGCCCTATTTGATGGTGAAAAGAACATGAGTATCATTGTTATGTGATTCTTTGCATAGTTGGCAATTGTTGGGGTTTCATGTTGTTGAAAGAAAGCATTCTATCCTATCCATTTTAGATATTGAGTTGACTTTTTAGATTTGAGATTGAGATTGAGCCGAGTTGATTTGAGTTGAGTTTTGAGATTGGGATTTGAGTATAGAACATATTAAGTATCTAACAATTCTCTTTATGCTTCTATGAGTTTGACAAATCACATAAGTCTCTAACAATTCACTTTGTGATTTCCTACTAAGAAAGTTTTCTTGGTGAGCTTGCTGAGTTTTTGGACAGGTCCCAAAGAGGACTTGTGAGCAGTTTTTGGACAGGTTCCAGAGAGGACTTGTGAGCAATTTTGGGCAGGTTCCGGTGGGGACTTGTGAGGAGTTTTGGATAGGTTCCAGAGAGGACTTGTGAGCAATTTTTGGATAGGTTTCGGTGGGGACTTGTGAGCAGTTTTGGATAGGTTCCGGTGGGGACTTGTGAGTAGTTTTGTACAGGTTTCGATGGGGACTTGTGAGCAGTTTTGGACAGGTTTCGGTGGGGACTTATGAGCAATTTTGGACAGGTTTTGGTGGGGACTTGTGAGCAGATTTGGATAGGTCCTAGCAGAGGACTTGTGAGCTAAGTTTTGATAGTTCTATCAGAGAACTTGAGGATAGAGGTGCACTGGTTCTATGAGAAGAACCTGAGGAAAGATTTGGCAATTCTTTGAGAAGGCTTGTATGCAGAGGATTGATTTGTTCAATAGTTGGACAGATCTAACAGACAGAGGAAGACTTGTACTAGACCGACTAACTATGTTTGGTACAGGTTGCTGAGCTGCTGTGGACGTGATCATAGAAGGTAGAGGTCTCTTAGGCTAAGCATTGAGGATAGGAGGTCTTCGGTGGAAAGGAGTTCCACGTGCTGGAAAGAGGTAGAGGCAGTTGATATTCTGAGGGATCATTTCTAGAGCAGAGGGAAAAGTATCTCCTTTGAGCAGAGGCTCATAAATTATGATTAGGGGAAGGTATCTCCTTTGGGCCGAGACTCATAAACATTGTAATTAGGAAGGATTCCCAAATAACTTTGAGATAACTTTTAGAGAAAAGTTTTGTGGACGTAGCCCAACCATTTTGGGTGAACCACATTAAAAATGGGTCTTCAATGTGTGATGCTTTCTGTCTTGATTAATGTTGTGTTGATGCCACTGCTATCTAAAGTTAAAATTATTAATTGGTTAAGTCTTATACTGTTCACCCCCCCTCTCAGTATAAGTCCACGTTCTTCAATTGGTATCAGAGCGGGTCTCTCCAGAAAAAGCCTAACAGCTTGGAGAAGGATCTATCAGAGGAACATATAGATTCAAAAAGAGATGAAGAGGTTGAGTTCGATCTCAAAGGTGAATTCTTCTTGGCTTTAAGAAAGCTTGAGAAATTCAAGGAAGAGAATTTTGTTCTCAAGCATCAATGTCAGGAAGAAGAGATAGCAAGATCAAAATTGTCTCAAAGTGTTATAGACTTCAAAATTCTAGCTGAAGAAGGGAAGAAGGTTGAACAGGTTCTGACAGAGGCTCTCAAAAGAAAGGAAGCTGATTGCGAGAAACTAGAAGAAGAGGTTATGTCTCTTAGAGTGAAGTTGGAATAGTTGGCTCTCAGACAAAATACTCCGTGTGAAAAGCAAAAGAAGGATGGTATCACCATTCATGAAACAAGGTCTTCAAGCAAGATCAATCTTCATCCTGAAGAGCGATGGATTCCAGTTGGTCACAAGAAGAACAATCATCCAAGGCATCAAAACAGGTTACATAATACTTTCCATGGCTATTGTTTTTCCTGCAAGAAATTTGGTCACAAAGCTATGCATTGCAATAAGTCTTTGAATAGCCATAGTAAGGAAAATGTTAACTCTTTTGCACCTCTTATGAATAAAAATGTCATGTGTTACAAGTGCAAGAATTTTAGGCATATAGCAAGGATGTGCAGTTTGGATAGATCTAGGCTTGATTTCACTAAAAAGAGAAATGAGATCAAATCTAAGTCAATGATAGTTCAAACTGCTTTTCATGCTCAAGACAAAGTAGAAAAATGGTATCTTGATAGTGGTTGTTCAAAACATATGACTGGTGAAAAGGAAAAATTTTTGGTCTTAAAAGAAACAAATAGAGGAACAGTCAGTTTTGGAGATAACAGGTCGGCTAAAATCTATGGTAAAGGGACTCTTAGTTTAGATGGGAAATCCAAAATAGAAAATGTGCTTTATGTAGAAGGTCTAAGACATAATCTTCTAAGTGTGAGTCAACTTCATGATCAAGGGCACATAGTATCTTTCTTTTCAGATAGATGTGAGTTAAGTAAAGAAAAAAATGGAAAACTCATTGCTAGTGCTACAAGGACTCCAAACAATCTTTACATGCTAAGTGAGATAAAAAAGGAAAAGTGTTTTCTAACTCAAGAAGATGAGAGTTGGTTATGGCATAAAATATTGGGGCATTTGAGCTTTGATAATCTTGTGAATATTAGTAACAAGGAAGTAGTTAGAGACTTGCCCAAAATAAAAAGGCCCCATAACATCATTTGCGATCCTTGTCAACATGGAAAATAGATCAGAACTAGTTTCAAATCAAAATGGTATACTTCTTCAAAACCATTGGATCTTATTCATACTAATTTATGTGGCCCTACCAGAACTCATAGCATTTAGGGAGAAAGCTACTTCATGATGTTTATAGATGATTATTCTAGAATGACTTGGGTTACTTTTCTTAAAGAAAAATCTGAAGCTTTTGAAAAATTTAAAGCTTTCAAAGAAATGATTGAAAATGAGACTGACAAGAGAATCAAATGCTTAAGATCATATAGAGGAGGAGAGTTCACTTCAAATGAATTTGTGGAATACTATGAGCAACAAGGAATAAAAAGAGAATATTCAGTAGCAAGAACTCCTCAAAAAAATGGAGTAGTTGAAAAAAAAAATAGAACTATTAAAAATATGGCTAGAGCTATGTTAAATGAGTCAAAACTTTAATATGGCTTTTGGAAAGAGGTAGTCAGTATAGCAGTCTACATTATCACCAGGGCCCAACTTAGAGTCAATCATCATAAAACTCCTTATGAGTTGTGGAAAGGAATACCAACTATAGTAAAATACTTCAAAGTGTTTGGGAGTAAGTGCTTCATCAGAAGGGAAGATCAAAATTTGGGTAAGTTTGATCCTAGGTGTGATGAGGGAATCTTTCTTGGATATTCCAGCAGAAGCAAGGCCTAGAGATGCTTCAACAAAAGAACTCATACGAGTTGTAGAGAGCATAAATGTAACAATTGATGAAAATATAGGGATAAGAGAACCAGTCAAGGAACTTAGTGATGAAATTTGTCAAGAAGAATTCAGAGAGGTTTCAGATGAAGAAGAGGAAAGACAACAACTACTTCCCAAAACTCCTTCATGATATGTTTAGAAACATCATCCCAAATATTTGATCATTGGTGATCCAAATAGCAGGCAAACAAGAAGAAGAGTCATTCCTTCACATGATTCTACAAATGTTTCATTATTATCTCAGATTGAGCCAAAATATTTCAGTGAAGCATGTGCAGATAAGTTTTGGGTAAAAGCAATGGATGAAGAGCTAAATCAAATAGAGAAAAGTGAAACTTGGAAATTGGTTCCAAGACCTAAGGACAAGAATGTCATTGGCACAAAATGGATATTCAGAAATAAACTCAATGAGGATGGAAAGATTGTCAGAAACAAAGCTAGGTTAGTCTGCAAAGGTTATGCTCAAGTAGAAGGTGTTGATTTCAAAGAGATGTTTGCTCTTGTTGCTCGTCTTGAAGCTATCAGAATGTTTTTGGCCCTTTCAAGCTTCAAATCATTCAAGGTATATCAAATGGATGTAAAGTCAGCTTTTCTAAATGGGGTGTTGGTAGAAGAAGTCTACATAGAGCAACTAGAAGGAGTGTCTCTCTCAGAACAGTCAGACTATGTGTGTAAATTTAAAAAGGCCTTGTATGAGTTAAAGCAAGCACCTAGGGCTTGGTACTCAAGACTTGACAGGTATCTTCATGAGCAAGGCTTC
The DNA here is from genome assembly GCA_028583015.1 of Wollemia nobilis. Taxonomy (NCBI): domain Eukaryota; kingdom Viridiplantae; phylum Streptophyta; class Pinopsida; order Araucariales; family Araucariaceae; genus Wollemia; species Wollemia nobilis. The sequence goes on along the minus strand of JAQPPZ010016363.1, from coordinate 1,197,755 downwards.
AGGAAAGGCATGGCAGATAGCAATTTATATATTAATAATGAAGATGATGATATGTTGATTATGGTTGTCTATGTTGATGATATTATTTTTGGGGGAAATAATACTCGGATGTGCAAAGTTTTTGCTAACACCATGCGAAGGAATTTGAGATGTCTATGATTGGAGAGCTGTCATTATTTTTAGGTCTTCGATTGCTCAATCAAAATATGGTATATTTCTCTCTCAAGGAAAGTATATCAAAGAAATGTTGAAGAAATTTGGGATGATGGACAGCAAACCAGTGTGTACTCCAATGATTACAGGGTGCAAGACGAGTAAATATGACGAGTCTCTAGCGACAGATCAAAGGTTGTACAGATCTATGATTGGTAGTTTATTATATATTACAGCTACCAGACCAGATATCATGCAGGTAGTTGGGTTAGTAGCAAGATTTCAGGCAGCTCCAAAAGATTCTCATGTTATAGCGGTTAAGAGGATATTCGGATATCCGAAGGGCACTATGGACTTTGGGCTTTGGTATCCCAAAGGTGATGATTTCACCCTCATAGCTTATACATATGCAGATTGGGCGAGGCGGTATTGATGATAGGAAAAGCACTAGTGGTGGAGCATTCTTTCTAGGAAAGAGTTTGGTTTCTTGGCTAAGTAAGAAACAACCTTTAGTTTCCTTATCTATAGCAGAGGCTGAATACATAGCGATGGTGGTTGGGTGTACACGGGTTTTATGGATGAAAACCACCTTGGAGGATTTCAAAGTCAAGCATGAACAACCCATCTCCATACTTTGTGATAATACAAGTGCCATAAGTATTTCCAAAAATTGGTAATGCACTCAAGGACAAAGCATATTTCCATCAAGTATCACTTTCTAAGGGAGAAAGTGCAAGACAAGCAGGTCAAGGTAGAGTATGTGTCTACTAAAGAGGAGATTGCAGATATCTTCACCAAACCTCTTCCAAGAGATACGTTTAAGTATCTAAGGGATAAATTGGGAGTTGTACTCCCACCCCAAAATTAATCACCTCATCAGGAGGTGGGGGAGGGACTAAGTTAAGAGGCTCATTCTTAGTCCCAAGCACCAAAGGTGACCCTTTGCCATTGATGACAAAGGGGGAGATATATGAGTAAGGGGGAGAGTTTCAAAGTGAAGAGGAGAGCTTCAAGTCAGGGGGAGCAAAACTTCAAAGAAATATTCTCAGTTGTGGGCACAGTTGGTTAGTTGTTAGCATAGTTGGTTTCAGTTTTGGCTCTTGAGAAGTGTTTTCAGTAAAGGTTTGCCATCAATGACAAAGGGGGAGATTGTTGGCAATTTTGGGTACTTTGGGTAAATTGCCTTTGCTCAAGTGTATAAGTTGTCATTGATGTCAAGAAGCTCTTGAAGGAATTTTATTTGATGTCAAACAATTTGTTTTGATGAATGTTACGGCATGACAATTTCAAAGGTCTTTTGTAAACCCCAAGTTGGCAGGTTTAAAGACTACATGTGGATGCATTAGTTTAATGCATTTGGGTCCAGGAGGAAGTATTTATTTAAATAATTAAAAACCTTGTTAAGGTTTCTTTTAATTATTTTTAAATAAATATTAATTTATTTTTTGCATTGGGTTATCCTAACCCATGGCGCAAATGTCTTAGCTTTGATGGCGCTATGTTCTAAGATTGTGGGCGCTAGCCAAGACTTTCGTCGATGTGTTAAACTCCTCCGTCGACGTGTTAAACTCCTCGTCGATGTCAAGAGTTTATGGGAAATATGCATATAAATCTCCCACAATGAAGATCAAAGATTATCCCATCCGCATTTTCAAAAAGTATTGCTCGTTGTGATTTCGCGATCTGATGTTCGATTTCTTCTTCGCTAAGATTTCGTGATCCGTTGTTCGGATATCTGCCATTCATGTTTTGTATCCATCGTAGTGTTTCATCGTCGTCGTTCGTGTCAGAAGATAGGGAGTCCTGCTATTTATTTTAGCCCTGGCATAGAAGGTACAAGGGAAACAGAGTGAGGTTTAAACCTCACCAGATGGAAGGATTTAACTATCCTTCTGCACAAATGAAATTTACAGAGAGAGATTCCAAAAACAGAATGACGAAATTATTATGCCGAAAAAGAATTAATAGCGAAAGAAATAAAATAATTCAAATGCCACTTGAGGTGGGCACACCCTCGCCGTATAGGCTAATGCGAAAACGCAGATGAAGATTTAAAAAATAAGAATGATGATTTCAATTAAACTATTGTGAATCCATATATACTAAATTTTACACGCTTGGAAATCATAGCCGACGTAGACTATGTTTGGAGTGTAACATGACTCCCCTCCTCGGAAAGCTTTGTCCTCAAAGCTGGAAATGTCTGGAAGATACTTTCAGGTTCCCATGTGGCATCCTCCTCTGGTAAATCTTGCCATTTAATGAGAAATTCTTGAATCTGACGTGATCTCAGTCTTCGGATTCTATGTTGTAGTATATCTTCGGGTTGGAGATGTATGCGTCCTTCCTCATCGAGCACTGGTAAGTCCGATTGACTTTGTACTTTCTGACCAATTACTTTTTTGAGACATGAAACATGAAATACCGGGTGTATTCGTGATGATGTAGGTAGCTCTAATTGATAGGCTACTTCTCCAATGCGGCGCACAATTTTGTAGGGACCATAGAATCGTGGAGCCAACTTTTGGCTGGACTTTATCCTTAACGAGGATTGTTTGTAAGGTTGCAACTTTAGGAACACCCAATCACCTATATTAAAAGTTCTCTCTGATCGGTGCAAGTCTTGTTGTTGTTTCATACGATTCTGTGCTTGGACTAAATTCTCTTTGAGGATGGTGAGTGTAGACTGCCTTTGTTGGAACCAATCATCCACTTTGGCTACTTTGGATGATCCATGTATGTAATCTATGACTGTTGGAGGTTTGGTGCCATACAATGCTTCAAATGGAGACATCTTAATTGAATAATGGTAAGAAGTGTTGTACCACCATTCTGCCAATGCTAACCAATGGCTCCATTGGTATTGTTTATCTTGAGCAAAACATCTTAAGTACGTACCCAAACATTTGTTAACTACTTCCGTTTGACCATCTGTCTGTGGATGGTAGGCTGAAGACATGTTCAATTTGGTACCACTAAGTCGAAATAACTCCCGCAAAAAGTTACTAGTGAAGATGGGATCTCTATCACTTACAATATTTTTTGGCATACCATGTAATTTGAAAATTGAATCCATAAATACCTTTGCCACCTTGCTTGCGAAAAATGGATGTTGTAAAGCCTGAAAGTGAGCGTATTTGGATAACCGGTCTACGACGACGAAGATTATTGTCCTGCCTTCTGACTTTGGAAGACCTTCAATAAAATCCATGGATATATGTTCCCATTGTCGTTCAGGGATGGGTAATGGTTGTAACAATCCTGGTGATTTGACTGTTTCTCCTTTATTGCGCTGGCAAACTTCACATTCTGCTACCCATTGTTTGACTTCTGCTTTTAATCCTTTCCAACAAAATGATTGTTTGACCCTTAAATATGTCTTCAAAAATCTTGAATGTCCCGCTGATGGAGAAGCGTGTGATTCGTCGAGGATCTTTGATTTGAGTTCTGAATTGTGTGGAATGTAAATGCGGTTCTTCTTTCGGAGGATTTTATCTTCATAAGAGAACAAAGGGTGTTTAGAGGACCCTATAGATAATTCTTGAATTATCTGAGCAGTTTCGCTATTGGACAACCATTCATCTTGTAATTGATTCACCCATTGGGAGCAAGGACCTGAAATAGCGTTAATGACTACTTCATCTTCATATTTCCTGGACAGTGCATCGGTGGCTATATTTTCCTTCCCTTTCTTGTATTCGATAACGAAATCATAGCCCAACAGTTTGGTTAACCACTTATTTTGTTCCGGATAAGAAAACCTTTGCTCAAGAAAATGCTTGAGGCTACTATGATCTATTTTTATAATGAAGCGGCTACTGATTAGGTAGTGTCTCCATTTTTCTACTGCGTGAAGAATAGCCAACATTTCTTTTTCGTATGTTGATCTTCCCAAATTTTTCTCGAAAATTTGTTTACTTTCAAATGCCAATGGATGACCTTCTTGCATTAGTATAGCCCCAATTCCTGTTCCTGATGCATCACATTCGATAATAAATGGTTTGTGAAAATTGGGAGTTGCTAATACTGGAGTTGTACACATGGCCTTCTTAAGAGCTTCGAAGGCTTGAGAGGCCTCTGTCGACCAACGAAAAGCATCCTTCTTTGTGAGTGCGGTGAGAGGTGCTGCAATCTTACCATAGTTGTGCACAAACTTGCGATAGTAGCCCATGAGACCCAAAAAACCACGAAGTTTCTTGATGGTTTTAGGTAAAGGCCACTCTTGAATTGCCTTAATCTTATTGGGATCCACTTTGACGCCTTCGTGTGAAACTATATGACCAAGATACTCGACTTCTTGAACACCAAATGAACATTTGGAACGTTTAACAAATAATTTTTCTTTGTGTAAAATGTGAAGGGCCTTATCCACATGATGTAAATGATCCGTCCATGTTTTGCTGTATATGAGAATATCATCAAAAAATACTAACACAAACTTACGGAGGAGTGGGCGAAACACTTGGTTCATGAGACTTTGGAATGTGGATGGGGCATTGGTGAGACCAAAAGGCATGACCAAAAATTCGTAATGACCTTCATGAGTACGAAAAGCAGTTTTAGGAATATCTTCTTCTCTGACACGGATTTGGTGAAATCCGGAGCGAAGGTCTAATTTTGTAAAGAATTTTGCACCATGCAACTCATCGAGTAGATCATCTATGACAGGTATGGGAAATTTGTCCTTGATAGTGAGTTTATTGAGAGAACGAAAGTCAGGACACATACGCCAAGAGTTATCTTTTCGTCTAGCCAGAACGACAGGTGAGGAATAAGGACTAGTGCTGTGACGAATGACTCCGTGATCCAACAAATCCTGAACGATCTGTTCGATTTCTATCTTTTGTGGTTGAGGATAGCGGTAAGGACGATTGTTAGGTGGGACACTCCCTGGAATCAAATGGATGGCATGGTCATGAGATCGTTTAGGTGGTAATCCTTTAGGTTCTTGGAAAACCTCTTCGTAATGTGTTATGATGTCTTGTAACTCTGGAGCAATAATATCCGAAGTTGCTTGAGATTGTTTTTCCAAACAATTAATTTGAGCTATAAACCCATATCCACCCTTTTTTAACATCTTCTCCATACTATGAGAGCTCACCATTTGTGAGGGAGGAGTAGTAATGCCTTGTAAGCGAATGACTCGTCCGTTTTCCTTCCATTCCACAAATAATTTTTTGAAGTTGAAGCTAACCGTGTCTAATGTTTCCAACCATTCAACTCCCAAAATGACATCAGAGTTCCCCAAATTCATGACGAAAAGGGATCCAAACCAGGTATAAGTTCCCATATTTATGGAAACTTGAGATGTGCGCCCAACACATTGTGCGTTCACCCCGTTGGCCACTAGAACCTGGAATTTGTCTTTGTTGGAAGAGTTAATGAATAAATTCAAAGCTTTTGCTTGTTTTGATGTCAATAAAATTGTGGGTACTACCGAGAATCAATTAGCACATTCACCTTTTTCTGGCGGAGAAATCCTGGTACCTTGATGGTATGGTGGGCGGTTAAACCCATGAGGGCATGCACGGAGATCGCCATTGTATCCTCTTCTTTTTCTTCTAGAGTACTTGGTAGTTCTTCTGGCATAGGTTCTTCTGGTTGGTAAGGTTCTTCCTCTTCTCCTTCATAGTGATCGCCTTCAATATGAAAGTTTTGTTTTTGGGCACAAGCTTGTTCCCTGGGGTGATGAGTGCGACATTTATAACAAAAGTATCTTGATGGTTGATCATTTCTATGAAAGGAATTGTTGCGATACGGAGGACGACTATAAGTGTCATGCCATGCAGATAACTGATGTCTCTTTTCGGCCAGCTTAGCTATTCTTATACAATCGTTCAGCAAGGTTGGATTGTGCATGTCTACCTCCACTCGAATATTTTCTTTCAATCCATTGCGAAAAGCTCCTACCACTGTGTCAGAATTGAGGTCTAAAGTGTATGGTAGTAAACTGGTAAACTCCGAAATGAATTCACTAACCGATCCTTCTTGTTTAAGAGATAACAGTCTTACTATATATGATGATGTGGCTCCTTCGTCAAATCTTTCTAAAAAAGAGGTAGTGAATTTTCTCCAGTTAATAGTAGCTCCTTTCTCTCGTTTAAGCCATACAAACCATTGGTAGGCCTCAGTGCCTAATTTTGATGCCGCGAAAGGCACTTTATCAATTTCCTTAATTTGATATAAGTCGAGAATGCCTTCCATTTTGGCTATCCAACCACGAGGATCATGACCCTCAAAGGTGGGCATATCAATGCGTGGAAAATTATTAGGGCCTCTTGGTTGGTGATAACCCGTATCCCTTTCTTGATCTTGGTTATACCGTTGTCTATGATAGCGATCCCTGGAATTATCCGAAGTGCCTATTTGTTGTTCCCAATCGTCATTTTGATCGACATTGTCTTCATTCCTTTGGGCATGGGAGTGATATTGGGGATTAGTATTGGGATTAGGCTGGTTTTGTGCTTTCACTAGGGATTTTAGGGTGAGACTAATTTCGTTCATACCCTCTAGTAGGAGTCGAAGAGAATCATCGTTGGAAATGGCTGAGTTACTTGAGTTTCCTTGTGTGATGTTTTCGTGAGTTGGGGGAGGATTAGTAGCCATAGGATCTACCAGTGGATGATGTGGATTATAACTACCAATTTTGAAAGGAGAAAGAGAATTTTTTGTACCTGGGCTTCGATTAGGTCTTCTTGCGTTGGTAGTGGGCGTTTTCGAGCTTGATAATCGACCGTCGGAACCTTTGGTCCACTTGTTTGCTCATGCACTTGTTAACATAACCTGCTTGGGATTCCGCTTCAACTACCACAAAATTTGGTTGAATTTAGCAAAAAAAATGTGGATTCCGCTTCAACTGTCGCTCCAACTGCGACGCGGATTTGAATTTTGCTGGCTCACCTCCTTAACAACAACTTTTGATGACTTTCAGCGACTTTGACGGCTTTCAGCGACTTTTGACGACTTTGGACGACTTTTAGCGACTTTGACGACTTTCAGTGACTTTTGACGACTTTCAACGATTTTGATGACTTTCAATGACTTTTGATGACTTTTAGCAATACACGACGGGACAGCTTTGACGACACGCGAGACACTAGACACATGCGATGACACGACACCCAAAATCGACATGCGAGACCGAGACAAACGCAAGACCGAGACAGAATGGAACGGAAAACTAACAGAAGACGCGACGCAAACTAATGACAAAGCGATGCACGACCCTCGAGACCGTGACCGAGACAGACGCTAGACCGAGACTAAACGGAACGAAAGACCGACAGAAGACGCGACGCAACCCAATGACAGAAGACCGACAGAAGACGCGATGCAACCCAATGACAAAGCGACGCATGACCCAATGACAAAGCGACGCAAGACATGAAGGAAAGGGAACGACCAATACGCGAGGGACACGAATGATGACAGCACGAAGAATACTATGCACGGAGGAGCTCCAACGTGTGACCGCAGTCACACTTGAGAATGTGTGACTAAGTCCTTATAAACCTTTAAACCCACTTAATATGCCGAATGTGGGATAAAAAATTGAGCCCAACACCCGCAAACAATTTTTTTCTGACGTCAGCGAGCGATTTTAATCAAAATACCTTAGTCGAACCGCTTAATTAAAAATTTTGCGAATTACGATTGGACGCCGCTGTGTGTGAGGGACTATGCTTATTTTGATGTCCTGGCGTTCGGATATGTGACCGCGAAGGAAGGCCAGAGCCCCTGGATGCCCTTGCGGTAGTCTTGGGAGAAGAACTGGAACGAACCGTGACGGGAAATGTAAAAACAATTTGCCTGTAATCATCGCCTGTACGTTCTGGTATACGCTGGTAACCGGTTATTACTGCGGCCGAATTGCGGCGTTGTGAGCCCGAGAAAAAAACCCCTGAATCGCTAGACTGATACCACTTGGAAGGATTTAACTATCCTTTTGCACAAATGAAATTTACAGAGAGAGATTCCGAAACAGAATGACGAAATTAATATGCCGAATAAGAATTAATAGCGGAAGAATAAAATAATTCAAATGCCACTTGAGGTGGGCACACCCTCGTCGTATAGGCTAATGCGAAAACGTAGATGAAGATTTAAAAAATAAGAATGATGATTTCAATTAAACTATTGTGAATCCATATATACTAAATTTTACATGCTTGGAAATCATAGCCGACGTAGACTATGTTTGGAGTGTAACACCAAACGCCTTTGGCACACAGGTAGCAGCTAGGCTGTTGGAGCACTACCCAAACAGAAGGTTCCATGTTTGAATAACGCGAAAGGGTTTTTCTTCATTGAATTGGATGCAGCAGGTGGTGTTAGAGTTCATGCGCAATTTCTCCATAGTGCGATTTTTGGTGTTGGCCAAGGTATTTTCGAAATTAATTTTTGCTAGTGTATTTTGCGGATGGAGGAAGTTTATTAGAGGGAAAAACATCTTAGGAGTTATAAGGAGTTTGAAGCCTGCTTTATTTTGATAAAATATTCTTTTTAAGGTGTTGTTTGCATTATCCTATTGCATTCTTATGAGAGATAAAGTTTATTGTTGATAAGACTATAAGGGAGAAATAAGGTGTATAAGGGATAAATAATTCTTGTAATGTTGAGAGTGCTTTTGGTTGATTATGGAAATGAAAGCATGATGTTTTAAGGTTAGAATTGCTTCTTGTGTGAAAGTGTGAAACCTTAAGTGGGAAGCTTTGAGAATTGACATTATCTTTCATTAAATTGGTTATAATCAAGCTATTATTTACTTGGTTAAAGTGTTGGGCTTACTTCTTTGTTGATGATTTGAAAAATTGTTTTGTGCTTTGTGATTTGAGTTGGTGGATGCTTTTTGTTCAAATAATGTTGGAGAGAAAAGGAGTTCTACTTGTTTCCTTTTTTGATGTTGATTATGAAATGCTTCAAGGTTGTGTTTTGAGTTGAATGGTGTTGATTGAACCTTGTTTGATGAGCATTGTTGTTGAAGCCCTATTTGATGGTGAAAAGAACATGAGTATCATTTTTATGTGATTCTTGCATAGTTGGCAATTGTTGGGGTTTCATGTTCTTGAAAGAAAGCATTCTATCCTATCCATTTCAGATATTGAGTTGAGTTTTTAGATTTGAGATTGAGATTGAGCCGAGTTTATTTGAGTTGAGTTTTGAGATTGGGATTTGAGTATAGAACATATTGAGTCTCTAAAAATTCTCTTTATGCTTCTGTGAGTTTGACAAATCACATTGGGTCTCTAACAATTCACTTTGTGATTTCCTACTAAGAAAGTTTTCTTGGTGAGCTTGCTGAGTTTTTGGACAGGTTCCAGAGAGGACTTGTGAGCAATTTTTGGATAGGTTCCAGAGAGGACTTGTGAGCAATTTTTGGACAGGTTTCGATGGGGACTTGTGAGTAGTTTTGGACAGGTTCCAGTGGGGACTTGTGAGTAGTTTTGGACAGGTTTCGGTGGGGACTTGTGAGCAGTTTTGGACAGGTTTCGATGGGGACTTATGAGCAGTTTTGGACAGGTTTCGATGGGGACTTGTGAGCAGATTTGGATAGGTCCTAGCAGAGGACTTGTGAGCTGAGTTTTGATAGTTATATCGAGAGAACTTGAGGACAGAGGTGCATTGGTTCTATGAGAAGAACTCGAGGAAAGATTTGGCAAGTCTTTGAGAAGGCTTGTATGCGAGAGGATTGATTTGTTCAAGAGTTGGACAGATCTGATAGACAGAGGAAGACTTGTACTAGATCGACTGACTATGTTTGGTACAGGTTGCTGAGCTGTTGTGGACATGATAATAGAATGCAAAGGTCTCTTAGGCTAAGCATTGAGGACAGGAGGTCTTCGATGGAAAGGAGTTCCACGTGCTGGCAAGAGGTAGAGGCAGATGATCTTCTGAGGGATCATTTCCAGACCAGAGGGTAAGGTATCTCCTTTGAGCAGAGGCTCATAAATTATGATTGGGGGAAGGTATCTCCTTTGGGCCGAGGCTCATAAACATTGTAATTGGGAAGGATTCCCAAAGAACTTTGAGATAAATTTTAGAGAAATTTTTTGTGGACGTAGCCCAACCATTTTGGGTGAACCACGTTAAAAATGGGTCTTCAATGTGTGATGCTTTTTTTCTTGATTAATGTTGTGTTGATGCCACTTCTATCTAAAGTTAAAATTATTAATTGGTTAAGTCTTATACTGTTCACCCCCCCCTCTCAGTATAAGTCCACATTCTTCAAATTACAAATAGGAGCACTCAAAATATTGTGCTCAATATGCAGTTTTGAAAAATAATAAAATATAAATCTTCAAAGGTATTTTGATTATTTCAAAACCTGCAAAATACATCAACACAATATAGAGTTAAAAGTTGCTCAAAAAGGAGAAATAAGGAGAAAATAATATTGATAATGAATATCATTTTACAAGCTTGCAAAAGGGAGATTTATTGAAATAATAGGATATTGAATAAGTACCCAAGATAAAACAAGATTTAAAGTGTTAAAAGGCACTAAGGAGGATAACCAAATTTTAAAATTTTGGTAGTGAAGAAGTCGTTATCTAATTGAGAAAAGTAAAGAGAATAAAAGGAGATTGAAAGATAGCAAAAGATACAACTATTATAGCCTAAAAATTAAAATAATAAATCATATTAGAGCAAAAGAATAATTTGCCAAGAAGTCATCATAGGAAAACCTCCTATGTGCAAGGAAGAACCACCAAAGCACCACCTGAAAAATACAGAAGTTCAAGTATCATTGTAAATGCACCAAGAGTTGTTTACCTTTAGTCCATTAAAGAGTCACTCAAGGGAAGATGAAAATAAAGGGATGTAACTTCTATAGCCATGCAATGCTAGGGCAAGTGAAAAGTTTGGTTGGAAATTATTTGTCTAAGGCTTGAAACACCTTGGAAGGAGTGTCATCATTGGAGCATTGGCAAGAGATCATTTTTTGGGTGAAGATAATCCAACCCATAACACCTAGGAGGAAGGAGCACCACTTAGTAGCATGTGAAGAATTTGTATGCCATATGTCATCGTAGAAGGAGGAGCACCAATCATTATACAAGCAAGGCATTGAGAAGGCAAAACATTGAAGGAGCTGAGTTAGGGTAAGGTTGAACTAAAGCTAAGTACCAAGGAATCAAGTGTTAGAATTGCTATTGGAGGAAGCCACATATTAAGTGTAATGTCCAAGATGACATAACACCACCAAACAGAGAAAAGTAGCACTTCAGATTCAACATTATCAAATATTGCATAGTAAGGAAGGACATTGAAAGAGATTGAAATGATAAAATAAGACTAATAGTCATGTGATGTGTAATTTGAAGAGATAAAGGCATTTCTTGCCATTTTTCACATTGAAGTCAGAAATCCAAAATGTATGGAGGGAACTAAAATAGTTCCAAGTCTTTACTAAATACATGGTCTAAATTAGCAGATGAATAGCACTTGAGAGAAGTCCATTTTAGAGTGTAGAAGGAGCCCATACGTGGAGAATAAGGAAGGTGAAGTCATAGCCAACTTTGGAGAAGCACATTCATTGAAGAGACCAACGCATTAGAGGATGCACAAAAGAATCAAACTCTTGAAGACAAAATTTAATGAGCGTCATATACAAGAAGAAGCATTAAATACATTGCAAAGAAGGAATATTATTTGTAGAGTGCAGGTTGCAGAGTTGAGAAGACTCATGAGAAGCAAGTCAAATTTTAGTGTGTCATATATGAGGTACAAAATATTTGAATTTATTTAAAACCTTTACAAATATTAAGGAGGCATAATGCATAATATTATTGAATTTAATATTAATTAATCTATTATACTTAAGGTTATTTGAATAAAAGGAGAAATAAGGTAATGAATTATAACCTTAGAAGAATTATTGAATGCCTTGAAAAATATTTGAAGTAAGAATTATTTTGAAAGGTTTCAAAATTACTTTATTATATTTTGAAATTCAAATTGCATAGAAATATTTGCAAATAGTTTAACTTGGAGGAATACGGATTTCTACATTTAAATAGGAAATATTAAAATGCAAATACCTTTTTTTTCTAAATTTCTAATTAGGGAGTTATAAGGAAATTCAACACCAACTTAGGTTCTTGAAATTTAGAAACCATACTATTGAAAATTGAAAGATATAAGAAACACAACATAGAGTTGTTAGAAATTTGGAAAATTACATTTGGTATTAGTCTCTTGCTCAATTAATGAGACATAAGGAATCCAACTAAAAGTTCTTGAAAAATAGAGAATCTTGTCAAAATTCAAATTGCATCAAAATTATCTTTAGATTTCTATTCATAATTAGGGAGACAAAAGGGATTCAACTCAAAGGAAAACTTAGAAAGCTAAGTATTTTATCAAAGCTATCTTATATTCAAAACACTAGGGAGCTAAAAGGAATTCTACCTAGAGATTTGAAAAATTAAATCTTTGTCAAAACCATTGTTTGATCATTAGAAATTACAAGGTATCCTACAAATTTGAGAATTGAAAAGAGTTTATCAAATTTGATTATATACTCAAAACTAGGGAGTCATAAGGTAGTCAACCTCAACAATTTTAAAATTTAAAATATTTTATCTGAAGAACACAAGCTTATACTAAGAGGGGGTGAACAGTATAAGATAAAACTTTTCTCTTTTCTTTCCAAAGCAATAACTTGAAATAATATCAATGCAATAATAAATCAATGCACATAATAATCATACACACAAGAGACAAGGATTTACGTGGAAACACCCTTTCAGGAGAAAACCATGGAAAAATATTGCTTATATATTTCTTCAATAAATTTTGTGGGCACCAACACACAGGAGACACCAATACCCTAATACACATTTTTGGGCACCAAACCATAAGATACACCAATCCCCTATACAATTTTGTGGAACCAACCCACTGGAGACACCAATCCCCTATACAAGTTTGTGGGAACCAGTCCACAGGAGACACCAATCCCCTATACAAGTTCATGGGCACCAACCCATGGGAGACACCAATCCCATATACAAGTTAGTGGGCACCAACCCACAGGAGACACAAATCCCCTATACAAGTTTGTGGGCACCAACCCATAGGAGACACAAATCCCCTTGCTCAATTTTGTGGGCACAAATCCATAGGAGACACCAATATCATTGCTTAAATATACTCCCAAATCCTCTCACAAACACTGCTCAAATCTACTCCTAAATTTTCTTACAAACACTGCTCAAATCTGCACATAAACATTGCTCAAATCTATTCTAAAATTTACGTGTTTGAATTGGATACACTAATACCTTGCTTTTCTTCCATTATCAAGTGCACATTTTTGTCTTCTTGAGACGGCTGAATTTTTCCTTCCTTTTAATTTAATGCTTGGGTGAATATGTGTATTTAATCCTCTTACTCTATTCTTTGATGCCTTGACTTGTTTCAAATTTATGCCCTCCAAATCTGCCTCAATGTGATGATCTTCCTTTTGTACGTGCTTTCCAAATATGTCTTGACAAAATGATTTTCCTTTTGTATGTGCCTTCCAAATATGCCTCAATAATTATATTTTTCCTTCTTGATTTAAATATCAAATCAAACACTTTAAACCCTTATCACTCATTTTAAAAACATACATAATAAATTTTAATTAAAATAAATCCTTATATCTCCCTTTTAAAACTTACAAAATAAAACTTTACAAAAACAAAATGACTCCTTATATCTCCCTTTTAACACTTGCAAAATAAAACTTTATTAACAAAAAACTAACTCCTTATATCTCCCTTTAATCAAATTTAATTAAAACTTTACCTTGCATAGCAAAACCATAGCAAGTCATCGAGGAGATTTGACCCTCTGACCTTCTACCTCGTAGTGCCCAAACACAGGTTTGTAACCAACTGAGCTAACCATAAAATGACACTAAAATCTAAAATATTTTATTTAAATGTTTTTTACCTTGCACATTAATCACTCACCGAAAAGGTCATCGAAGGGATTCAAACTTCGGATCTTCTACACTGCAGCTCCCTAACACAGGCTAGAAACTAACTGGGCTAACCCAATGGTTGAGACTTAGAGAACACAATATTGTATTTGAACCTTTTATACCTTGCTATTCAGCCATATATCAAAAAGGCCACTGAGGGAATTTGAACTTTGAACCTTTTGGTCTGTATCACCCTAACACGGGTTGTGACCGACTGGGCTAACCTAGTGGTTGAGACTTAGAGAACACAATATTGTATTTGAACCTTCTTCAGATCATTGCTACACCATCGAACGTGAATTATTCAATGTTCATGTGCTCATATTTGGGATATCCTCCCTAATATTCCACTTGCTTCTCGTACTTATGTCGAAGGATATTCGATTTGTCTACATTCCCTCAAAATGAATTATTGGCCTTCTATTAATATGTTTTCACTTTGCTATTTGCGTCAAATGAGGTCAGTCCATGCATATTAAGTTTTTGAATTTCAAATTTACTTTTATATGGTGCTCAAGTCGGTCCATTCTCTTTTATATTATAATATTTAAATCTATGATTTAAATATTATAATATTTGAATATTTAAACTTTTATTCAAAATATATTTAAATCCTTTGATTTAAATATAAACCTTCCAATTTAATATTTAAATATTTCATTTAAATATTAAATCATATAATTAAATCACCCTTAGATATATCTCCCTTGACATCAATAACATTAAATCACCCTTGAAGATATTTGCCTTGATATTAATGACAACTAAATAATTCTAAAAAATATCCCCCTTTGTCATTGATGGCAACACTGCAAAGAAACTGACCTTTATTGAAATAGGATCACAAGTTGCTCTCCCTGAAAAGCTACTCCCCCTTACTAAAATTATACCCCTTCAACATCAATGGAAAAGGCTCCTCGGGGCTAAAGGATAAGACACTTGAAAATGCTCCCTTACTCCCTGCTCTAACTGAGACAATCAATGATGATATGGGAGTGAAAATCCCAAATTACTATGCTCCTCTTCTTGTTCTATTTTCTTTCTCCAAACTTTTTAGGTCATATTCTTTTGCACATTTTGAACATCCTCTACTTGATTTCAAAAGTTCAGGAAACACTGTTCTACACCATCTAGTTGTATGACCAAAATTATTACATTTGTAATATATGATGTTTTAGTCCATGAGATGTGCAAATGAATTGAAATTCCTCTTGGTGACCAAATTCATTACATGAGAAACAATAACCTCGAAATAAATATTGAAATCTATCTAATTGCCTTGGAGGATATGACCACATTGTTTTGTCATTGTTGTTTCTGTGATGGACCTTGTTCCTTGATGATGCTTTGTTATCTTCCTTCTCGATGTTTCCACTTCTCAACATATCAGCATAGGTCTTAGGCTCTTCTTTAATTATTTTCTTTTATACCTCTGTTCCTTTTGAGCTTGACTCCCCATTTTGTTTTCTTTGACTTTCTTCAAAACCAAGTCTTGTATTTATAATCGAATATCTTTGTGCTTTGATAATATCATCCAAAATTTATGTGATTTTTTCAAGCATAATATTTTTTTGTATATTAAAATTAGATTTTTCCACTTCCTTCCTTAAAGAAACAACTTCATGTTTTAGTTTTTCACATTCCAACTCTTTTGTCTTTAACTGCTCAACCATACCTTCTTCAATTCGTTTTACCTCTTCAACTTTAACTTTTAAGTCAATGAGTTCTTACAACAACTTTACCTTTGTCATCTCATACTCTTGTACTTGAGTCTTCAATATTGAGTTCTTCTTTCTAAGCCTTTTCAACTCTTCAAGAGCAACAACAAGTTCCTCTTCTATGTCAACTATGGCTTCCTCTTCATTTTTTGGATCTCTCTCTTTTTCTTGATTTTCGTCAACAAGAGCATCTTCTTTCTCCTCTATAGCCAAAAATAGGATTTCTTATATTTCACTATCGGAGAGGATTTCATCACTTCTAGAAGAACTACTTGCTTCCTCAACATAAAGACTCTTCTTGTACCTTTGAAAGATCTTATTCTCATGCTTGCTTTAATCGTGCTTGTTTTTATTTTCATGATATAATTTTTTTCTTTCTTTTTCTTGTATTCCTTTTCTTCTTCACTACTACTACTTCCAGCTTGTGGGAAATTAGATGCATAGTGACCAATGTTACCATAATTAAAATATTTCATAGAATGCATACCTTTGTATTTTCTTGGACCCTTCTTATTTCTTTGCACAAAGTTAGCTTCTTCTTCATTGCTTGATTCTTCACTTGATTCTAGTTCTTTATTATTTTTCTTCTTTGAAGCTTTAAATGCAACCTCCCATTTGGTTTTTTGATATTTCTTAGTCCTCATCTCATAGGCTATGAAAATTCTATGTAGATCATCCATGCTTAAGGTTTTAAGATCATTCATTTCTTCAATCGTCGAGACCTTTGCATCAAACCTCATGGAAAGTGACCTTAAGATTTTTTGAATAATATTAGAGTATTCAATACTTTCTCCAAGTCCATAAATGGTGTTGACAACTTCATCAACATGGAGTAGATATTTGACAATATCTTCCTCATATTTCATCTTCAAGTCTTCAAGCTTCCTCCTATGGGTTTGAATTTTTGCCATTTTAACCTTGTCATCTCCTTCATATGTTATTTGTAACTTGTCCCATATTTATTTTTTTGAAGTGCATTGCATGACTTTCACAAAATCTAATTCACATAACCCACTTAATATTGCATTCATTGCCTTGGAATTATTTTCAAATGGTTTCTTACCATCTCGATCTGTGGGAGGAGTATCAGGTGGTGTGAATGCATCCGTAATGGATTGCCATATATCATAACCATGTGCCATCAAATAGGTTTGCATCCTCATGCTTTAGAAAGTATAGTTAGTCCCATAAAACAATGGAACCCTATTTGATGAAAAACCTTCTTGGCAATCCATGTGTTTTCTTGTAAGATCTTCCTTCAAGTTGTTGGGCTTTCACGAAGAAACTTGCTTTGATACCAATTTAAGAACACAAGCTTATACTAATATGGGGGGTGAACAGTATAATAATAAAAAAAAACTTTTCTTTCCATAGAAATAACTTGAAATAATATCAATGCAATAATAAATCACTGCACATAATCATCATACACACAAGAGACAAGGATTTATGTGGAAACACCCTTTCGAGAGAAAACCACAACAAAATATTGCTTATATATTTCTTCAACAAATTTTTTGGGCACCAACCCACAGGAGACACCAATACCCTAGTACAATTTCATGGGCACCAACCCACAGGAGACACCAATCCCCTATACAAGTTCATGGGCACCAACCCATAGGAGACACCAATCCCCTATACAAGTTTTTGGGCACCAACCCATAGGAGACACCAATCTCCTATACAAGTTTTTGGGCACCAACCCATAGGAGAAACCAATCCCCTATACATATTTGTGGGCACCAACCCGTAGGAGACACCAATCCCCTATACAAGTTCATGGGAACTAACCCACACGAAACACCTGTCTCCTTGCTCAATTTTATGGGAACTAACCCATAGGAGACATCAATCCTCATGCTCAAATATGCTCCCAAATATTTTTACAAACACTGCTCAAATATGCTCCCAAATATACTCACAAACACTGCTTAAATCTGCTCCTAAATCTACTCACGAATGCTACTCAAATTTGTTCCAAAATTTACATGTTTAAATTGGAGATGCTAATACCTTCCTTTTCTTCCATTATCAAGTGCACCTTTTATTCTTCTTGATATGGCTGAATTTATCCTTCCTTTTAATTTAATTCTTGGGTGAATATGTTCATTTAATCCTCTTACTATATTCTTTGATGCCTTGACTTGTTTCAAATTTGTGCCCTCCATATCTACCTCAATGTGATGATATTCCTTTTATATGTACTTTCCAAATCTATGTTGACAAAATGATATTCCTTTTATATGTGCCTTCCAAATCTTCCTCAATAATTCTCTTTTTCCCATATTAATTTAAGTATAAAATCAAACACTTTAAATCCTTATCACTCCTTTTAAAAACATACACAATAAAGCTTAATTAAAAATAACTCCTTATATCTCCCTTTTAAAACTTACAAAATAAAACTTTACAACAACAAAATGACTCCTTATATATCCCTTTTAACACTTGCAAAATAAAAAATTTATTAACAACAAACTAACTCCTTATATCTCCCTTTAATAAAATTTAATTAAAACTTTACCTTGCATAGCAAAACCATAGCAAGCCACCGAGGAGATTCAACCCTCTGACCTTATTCCCCACAGTGCCCAAACACGGGCTTGTAACCAACTGATCTAACCATCGGATGACACTAAAAGGTAAATTATTTTATTTAAATCTTTCATACCTTGCACATTAATCACTCAACAAAAAGGCCACTGAAGGGATTCAAACTTTGGATGTTCTACACTACAGCTCCCTAACACGGGCTAGCAACTGACTGTGCTAACCCAATGGTTGAGACTTAGAGAACATAATATTGTATTTGAACCTTTCGTACCTTGCTCTTCAATCATACAATAAAAATGTTGTCAAGAAAATTCAAAATTTAAACCTTCTGCTCTGCAGCGCCCTAACATGGGCTTGTGATTGACTAGGCTAACCCAATGGTTGAGACTTAGAGAACACAATATTGTATTTGAATCTTCTTCGTATCACTGCTACACCACCAAATGTGGCTCCTTCAATATTCGTGCGCTCATCTCTAGGACATCCTCCTTAATCTTTCGCTCACTTCTCGTTCTTATGTTGAAGGATATCTGATTCGTCTACATTCCCTCAAAATGAATTATTGGCCTTCTAAAAATATGTTTTCACTTTGCTATTTGTACCAAAGGAGGTCGGCCCATGCATATTAAGCTTTTAAATTTCAAATTCACTTTTATATGGTGCTCAAGTTGGCTCATTATATTTTAGATTATAATATTTAAATCTATGATTTAAATATTATAATATTTGAATACTTAAATATTCAAAATATATTTAAATCCTTTGATTTAAATATAAACCTTCCACTTTAATATTTAAATATTTCATTTAAATATTAAAGCATATAATTAAATCACCCTTGAAGATATCTGCCTTGACATCAATGACAACATTAAATCACCCTTGAAGATATCTACCTTGACATTAATGACAACTCAATAATTCTAACACTATCAAAAACTATTCTCAATATTTAATACTAAGGAGAAAAAGGATGTCTACTCCAAATATTTCATCAAATAATGAAATGGAAAATGAAATTAGAAAAGGAAGATTAAAATTTTTTAAATATGGAATAAAAAATTTGATTGAAAAGTCTAAAGGGAAGTTAGACTTAGTTTCAAATTTCATCTATAAGGAAGCATTAGAAGAAAATTTTGAAACATTAGAATACTATTTGCATGTGAGAATGTATGAAGCAATTGACAATGATAAATATAGTGTTATGATTCCTTTGAATATTACTAGTATAATATATATGGCATTACTTACACTTAAACATCACAAAGAGAAGAACTTGAAACAAAAGGAGTTGATTGAATCCCTCAAGAAGAAAGAAAAAGTGGATGAATATTTTTTGGAAAAAATATTTCATTCTTATTATAACAATGATGTTTCAGGTCCATTTAATTTAGGATCTTACCATGATACTATAAATGAATATTCAAAAATTTCTATACTGAAGAAAACTTGTGATATGAAGGACAAAGAAAAATAGAAAAAAAATTTGCAAGAATCTAATGACAACGTGATATCTTCTAAAAGCTTAAAGACAAACATTAATGATGAAGATAAGAAAAAGGAGAAAGAACCTGATCAAGGGAGTATACAGTGCAAAGTGAGTTGAAGGACTTAGAATACCATAGTAAATATTAAAGTCTTCAATAACCAAATAATGTAATACAAGGAGGTACTAAAATATATTACATTATTTGCTACATGCTAATGTACCACCATGGGTACATCCTTAGATTAGGAGTGTGTATTAGATTAGGGTGTGATTATTTACTTTATGCAATGTAATAAATGTGCAAGTATTATTAGAATGTGCAAAGTATTAAATAATGTAAATGTGCATAATAGTCCATGTGCATATGAGTCCATAGAATAGGAAGGTGAAAAGTCATAGGAAGATGAAATATCAAGAGTCATATATCGACCTTTGTGTGAGCATATGGAGTGACACAATATAGAGGAGAAGTAGAGAATAATGTAGAGATACAATGTAGAGCATGTATGAAAAATGGAGAGTTTAATATCTCTATTCTATATCAATATACTATTTTTATGAACTTTTGTTAATGGTAGTTTTCTAAGCTATTGCAAAAGTCTTTCATGAGTTTTATATGCTTTAAATATTGTCATTATCTTATATTTGATATAGCATGCTTATTCTATATCTTGTGATTGCTTTCCATTAAGTATTTAGTATCAAAAGCTAAAAATTACATAAAGATAAAGTATCTCATGATTACATATAATTCCCCACTTCTAAACTAGACACATCACACTCATAACTCTTCACTTCTAGATATACACCTCACGCACTTAAACACATGAAACATGTTCACACCTACTAACTTGACACATACTTTATACATAAAATCAAACTCACACCCTAATCTAAATATTTACAATAGGACCAAATAATGTAATACCTCCAACACCCTCCCATATTACATTATTTGGTATGAAGAAATTTTGCCTTCAATATCTAATGTATCTTCCTATTATCTTCATTATCTAGCTTTGGTACTGTTGTTGGTACTGATTTTATTTTGAAATAATTATTGAAGAAGTGTGTACCTTTTCTATAACTATATATGGAGTTTGAAAAACATGCCTAAAGAAATCTATTTAGTTTTTTTTTATCTTGCTTATCCATACAAATTTATGCTTCCTTTGTACCAACAATATTCTTGAGAATACTGTTACCTCCATAAATTTTACAATAATGAAGATTCCAACATCTTTCTATTTTGTGTCCATTCCTACCTCAATGTACACATTTGTTATTTAATTATTTGAGATCTTTATTATTTTATTTTATAATATTTTCTTTCCAGGTTTTTTCCAAAATTGTATCTTGTTAGAAACTCTATGTCAATTTCTCTATCACCATTATCATTATAATATATATTATTGTATATACTTTGTGCCAACTCTTTATCTTCACAAAACATGTTCAAATCCTTTGTGTCATGTGCATTGTCTATTCTTGGAATAAGTTCTTTATTTTTTCATGGATCACAAATCATAATTATCACAACTTGTATCACAATTATTATTTTCCTTTTATTGAAGATCACTAGTGTCACAACATGCACTGGCTATAATATGCCTTAAATCATTTGTGTCACAAATGATATTTTCTTTTTGATAAAAGGTAGAAGGGGTTTTGAAATGGTCCCAAAACCTTTTACATGGAAATCCAAGGTCAAAAATCCAACATCATCAAACTACAAACACACAAATAAGAAACCACCAGAGTTTCCAAGCCCTGGCCCAACTACCACCAGGGGAGAATAGAGAAATGCTAAATAACATACCAATGAAAGCTGAAAAGAACTTTTGCATAAGAAAATAGGATGGCAAAGCCATAACAAAATTATATAAAAGAGGCTATTACTTAGGCTTACAATCTGATATCTCCAGAACTGAGTTTTGTCTAACCACAAGAACTCAGAAACTAATACCTAACTAAGAAGAGTGTAGGGGTTAAAAAAGGAAGAGGAGTGTATCACGATATGGCAAGGGGTGTGATCATGAAGGCATGCTCCAGTCCTTTCCAACATCATAGAATAATTATTAACATAAGTTGGCCTAAGATCCCACATACTTCTGGATGAAGTGCTAGAATAAATCAACTCAAAAGGAAGATGTTGGATCCAAGGAAGCCAAAAATACCAGGATCAAAGATGACATTTTTCATCATAAGCTTGTTCTTCAATTTTTTCTTGTTTTCTTTTTTATTTTGAGAACATTTAGAGTGACTATGACCTTGAATGTTATTTTCCATAGACTAATAGGTATCATAATGAAATTTTTGTAACAATCATTAGTGTCATTAAGAACACCTATCATGCATTGTTGAAGTATTTAAAAATCTTCATTTTTGGTTTCTTCATGAATGGATTGTAAATATCATATAAATTCATTTGGAAAATATTTTTTTTCTTTAGTAGCTCCTTGTGAGACGAATTGTAAGAAATTTGTTACCATATTTCTTTGCTTTTTTTCTATAATTGGCATGTCGATCTTATCACTCCAAAAATATTTTTTCACTCAATCTTAAATTTCAATTTTCTTAATCAAATTCTCTCTAATTCAATTTATTAAAATATCAATTTTAAAATCTTCTTATATCTCTCAATTTCAAACAATCATCAATTTTTTTCCTTCCAATTACAAATTCAATTTCATTTCCATCATCAATCATTAATTCAATTCAATTCCTTCATTCATAAATTAATTTCATTATCCAATTAATTAAATTCTTCCATTTTTCTTAATATTCAATTCCTTATAACTCCCAATCATTCAAACATTTCAAAAATAATATATTAAATTCACCTTATATCTCACGATAATGAAATTCAATTTCTTCAATTATCAAATCTCCCAATAAATTTTCTTCAATAATTCTCTTTACTAACTTTCATTCCTTCACTTTCAAGTCTTCAATTTAATTATGTTAAAAAAAAATCTTTCCCAAAATGCACTCCTCAAACAACTTTATAACCTTTCTAAATTTAATAACTCCATGTGTTGTTGGATAATTATGGTACAGGATTTCATATACCTTAATATTTCTATCAAAATTTTGCTCTAGTAAATATAATTTAGGTGGGAAGAGAATTAAAAAATAAATCTATATTAGGGCTTGCACATAGTTTTGCTAAAATTACATGTAGAAGCCTCAACACAGGTTAAGTGAGTACATAGGACATACATGCAACATATAGGATAAATAAACAAGGGCTTGTGGGCCCATGTAGGATTCAAAACATGGTAAAACCATAGGATGATGGTAGGATAAAAGGAGGAGAAACTAGCACAAAAATCCTTTTAGCTAAGAAGTTTTAGATACAACCAAATTAGGATAGAAATAATTTCAATATTATGTAGTTATATTATTAGTATCCATGAAAAGCACTTACAAATCAACATGACCATTATGCATAAAGTATCACAACAATTTTTTGTTTACAGCACAATCTAGTGGGGAAAAGTCCCAACTAGCAAAGAAATAGCCCCAAGGATAGAATGGAACAAGCACCCATATCCAAGGAGTAGATCAAATAAAAAGGAAGTTTGTACAAAAAATCCAAATGGTAGCAAAGCTCTCCAAACTTGATATCTAAGATCACCTAAAAGGACTAGGCATAGTAACACCTATGAAATAAAAATATAATGGGGAGATACCCCAAAAATGAGCTTCAAATATGTCCTTAGAGGAGTCCAAGCCTAGAAAAGAGGCATTAACAATCCAATAATGGCAAGAACATTAAGGATGCCAAAGGTGGATCCAAGGAAAACAAAAGCAAGATGCATGAGAGTAATAGATGGGTCCTTAATAGTAAAACTAGAACCAATCGATATCTAGGATGAAATATATGCCATGGAAATGAGGGATCTATTTATTGATTTATGGATTCTTGTTTGATGTTATCAGTGTTCAAGCTATGTGCTACCAAACAGTGGAGATCCAAAGGTGAGTTTTAAATTATTTACTATCCCAATGGATCTTTTCTAGTCATGTTTGCTATAGAAGAGGATAGAGAAGATATATTTCAAGGAGGGTCATGGTTCTCTAGCAAATCAGGGCTCTTCATGAAGCCATAGCATACAAAATTTAAATCAGAGGAGGAAATACCCTCAAATAGACCTATTTGGGTTAGGATTTTTGGTCCGTTGATATAATTTTAGAACCTGTAAGTCTTAGATGCAATTGGTAACACCCTAGGCACTTTCATAATGATAGCTGAAATTACTCAAAAGGCTAAATATTTTAGTTATGCATGAATTTGTGTGTTGATAAATTTTGACAAACCCCTCCTAGAAAAGGTCACATTACAATTTGGGGAGGATACATGGGAACAACAAGTAGACCATGAGAATATTCCCTTTAGATGTATAATTTACCATGAATATGTCCATCTGGATAAGGATTGTCCACCTAAATTTTATAATTAAAATAAATAAGATAAGTAACAGGAAGGATTCCAAATACCAAATAAAAAACACAAAGAAAACCTATAACTAAGGAGAAGTGATTTCAATAAATATGTTTAGAAGCCTAGCCATGGATGATCTCCTAGATGAAGAAGAATATGGAGCTAAAATAGAGATTCTGGAAACACAATTTGAGGAAGTATAAGGAGAAACATATATGCAAGAAGTCAAAAGATCAAAAAATAAAATATTTATGGGGTAAAGCGATAACAAGGGAGAACTAAACCAGATGACAATGAACTACGAGAGAAAGAACAAAGATGAAAATAAAATAAATGGAAAAAGTACTTATTTAGATGAAACTACCAATAATGCATTGATACCCTATACATAGGCATCAGAAGCTATGGAGGTGAACCAGGAACCTAGTAAAAATATGAAGGTGGACATGAATTAGAATATGGGAAGAAAGTCTAACCAACATCACGTGGTGAAGGAAGATTAAAAATTAATTAAGGAAGGTAAGGCTATAACACTTACCCATATTTATGACCCTTGTTATAGTTGAAATTAATTATATGGAATATTAGAGGAATGAAGGAAGTCCTAAATAAAATGAGATAAAAAGAATGATTTAGATAAATCAGCCACAAATGGTCTTCCTCCAAGAGATGAAAGTATATTTTGAGGAAATAGATATAATAAAAATAATGGTATATAAATATAGTAAAGACGTATCCTTGAGTTCCCAAGGAGCTTTAGGAGGAGTTACATGCTTGTGGAATCCCATATAATTAGTGGTACACTATACAGTTGACAGTAAAGGATTAACTGGTGTGGTATCAAAAATAGCCAATTTGACCAACAAATTATCTATCTAAATGTATATGCCCTAAGAACCATTGAAGAAAAGAGGAATTTGTGGAGGCACATAGACTATATCTCTTCACAATTTTTTGTAGCATGGATATTTTTGGGGAGGATTTAAACACCATTCTCTCTCTAGAATAGAAGGTGGAAGGAAACGAGGCTTTAAATGGAGGTACAAATATCATGAGTGAGTACATCGGATATCTGAACCTCATAGATATCAAAGCTAACAATGGTTTGATGACTTGGTCCATCAAGATATTGGGTCCAACCTACATTTTGGAAAGATTGGACAAGTTCTTGGTATCATAATCTCTTGATACAAGGACATATCCTGAAGGTCAAAATCTTAAATAATAAGGGTTAGATCATTGGCCTATAATGATAGAAGTCTAGAAAACTAATCCAAAACAAGTATCATTTTGGTTTGAAATCATGTGTCTTAGAGATAAATCATTCAGACCATAAATACAAAAATGGTGGTAGGAAGAAAAAATTACACATGGCACAAAAATATTATATTTTACCAAACGACTATAATATATCAAAAATAAAATAAGGGATGGAATTGAGGGGAATTTTGGGATGTCACAAAAAAAAAAAGAATTTATTGAATGATTGGAGGAGCCAAATGATGAAATAAGAAGAGAGATCACAGAAACCAGGGCCAAAATAGAACCAAATATCACAAACCAAAAGGAGGAATGGGAAAGAAGGGAGGAGCTATTGTGGAAATAAAAATCTAGAATCAAGTTGCTAAGAGGAGACAAAAACATAGTATTATGTCATAAGTTATTTTTAGATTTGTTGTGGCTGATCCACAACACACCTCAAAATTGGGGACCCACCTTTTTTGCATGCTTTCAAAGAAGATCTCAGTGACCCAGATGCTAAAAATCAAGAAAAAGGCAAAATTGCACAAGGATGAAAAAATGTTGCGAAATCGCGACATGTCGCAAAATCGCGGTCGAAAATGAAAAAGTGTCACGAAATCGTGACATGTCGCAAAATCATGGGCAAAAATGAAAATATGTCATGAAATCGTGACATGTCGCAAAATCACGGCCGAAAATGAAAAAGTGTCGCGAAATCGCGACAGGTTGCTCTATCGCTACCAGAAAATGAAAAGTGTCATGAAATCATGACATGTCACAAAATCGTGGCCAAAAATGAGAAAGCGTAGCGAAATCGTGACATGCTGCAAAATCGTGGGTCAAACCGGTCAAACAGGGTAGGAAGCAGAAAACATAGCGAAATCGTGACATGTCACAAAATCGTGGTCAACGCGGTCAACGGTCGCAGGTGGGCGGAATCATCGCAAAATCACGACGTGTTTGATTTTCGTGACCCAAAGAGGAGAGAGAAATACGAAGCAGAAAAACATCGCAAAATGGCGACAAGAAACGACAAAGGAACATGAAGCAAAAAAATGTCGCGATATCGCGACATGTCACCTTTTCACGGCTCCAAGCAGCGAAGTTGTACGGAAAGCAAAATATGTCACGATTTCACGACATGTCACATTTTCGCGGCCAAATACAACATAAGCAGCTCGAAGTGGAAAAGCATCGCGATTTCGTGACGACATGCAGCGAAGGTGCCCGAAGTGGAAAAATGTCACGATTTCGCGACAGGTTGCGGGCAAATGGTACGAAACGAGAAAAACATCGCGATATCACGACATGTCACGTTTTTGTGGCCAGGAAGGCGGACAAAGTTGCATGCTATTTTTTGTTGCAATTTTCATGGGGCCATTATAGAACATGTAGAAAAGTGTGGGACATGTGGCGTACAGGCTGTAGAAACGTTACAGAGAAGATCAAATGTCTCAATGTCGGGCATAAGGCCAAAACACACGCAGTCAAAGAATATGAAACAATGCGATCTGGAAGATGAAGCAAAGCGTCACAGGCCAAAACAGAGAGCATTACCAGGCTTTAAAAGCAGAAGCACAGGACAGATACAGGGTTCGAAAACCACTGGAGCAGAGTTGCAGTGCTAGAGGCCAAAGGGTCATTCTGGGCCTGCTTTGAGGCTGTTTTCCTTCCTTTTGCTAGTTTTGAGAAAACCACAGAGTCTGCTATTGTAACATGATTTATTTTTAATGCCAAGTATTCAAAAATTTGCATCTTGTTGGCAAGAAAGAAGGAGTTATTTTCTGCATGCATGTTTTAATGTTTATCTTTCCCTTTTTCAGATTTCTAGGCTTATATATGAAGTTTAATGCAAGTTCTCTTGGTTGCTTCATGCGAATGTCTAAATCTAAAAAATAACAGTAAACCCCAGAGACCAGCACTTAACTTATCTGGATTGTGCGTACTTTGTAGGTTCAATAGGTTAGGTTGCATGCATGGAAACCTCACATCTTCAGTTTTGCTAGGACGGGATAGCATCAAACTAGATGCAATTTTAATTTCTTTTCTTTTACATTTTATTTTCTTTTTGCTATATTTTATTTTCCAGAAGCTCCAACTTTAATATTTCAAGCTTTAAAATAAAATAAAAATTAAAAAACTTCAAAATCCATAAATAATTCCTTCATTTATGGCATTTCATCAAATTTCATTTTGAAGTTACAGCAGGGTCATACAAAAATCAAATCACATTTGCTTTATTAGGGTTCAATGAACAATCATTAGTTTTTCACAGTAAAATAAACCACAGTGCCCCTTGTTTTCAGTTACTTGCAACCACTAAGGTGTTCCAAGCATTTAAAATGAATATCTTCATTTAAGATTATTAATACATAGATACAAAATGCTAACATAGCGAAACCTTGGAGAAATTGTTTTTCTTTGCAAGCGAGAGGATTTAGAACCCAAATCCTATCGGAGAGTGTGTTTTCACAATCGGGTGAAAATACCACTCAACAGATTGGCGCTAGAAGGAGGGCCTGAAAAGGGTTTATTTTATCATGATTTTAGATGCTACGGGTTTTTAATTGTTTAAGAGCTTTACATTGCTAAATATTTCAAGTCCATTTTATTAGCATATACGACCTCTAACACCACTCAACAGATTGGTGTTGGAGGGCCGAACGGGTTTATTTTAGTGTTATTTAAATTTAAATTTGTATGCTTTAATTCTCTAACACTCAGCAAACTGTAAAAAGGACGGCCTGAATTTATTTACTTGTTCTATTTTAATTCAGGTATGCTGTAATATTTTTCTGATTGTTCATACAGAAATATGTGATTTGATTTAATTTTGAAAATTTTGGTCTCATGCAATTACTTGACATTTGATTTTAATAAATACATCTCTTAGTTAATGCTAATTTGATTTTTGTTTATAAATTGCAAGTTGAATATTCAACAGATTTGGTTCTGAAATTACAGTTTCACTAATGGCAACACTTGAGGAACAAATGGTATTCCTGAGAGCTGAAATAACATCTCTAAGAGAAAGAATGGTATCTGTGATAGATGATCATTATGAGGTTTTATCTATACCTGTGGTACCCTATCAAATTCCTAAAATGTTATTGGATTTTTTACGGTGTTTTAATCAAGAGGTGCCACTAGGATACTTGCAAAAACTACATGTCTACAAGGATACATTATATAAATTCCAGATTTTTTATGAGGAGGTTGCTTGTAAGTTATTTGCATATATTTTGGATGACAGACCATCCAACTACCCATGGAGGTTAGGACTTCTTGTATACAACTAGAAGCAGCCTATCTTAATCATTTTGGTAATCAGGCTGACTTAGAAATATTGAAAAATCAGTTTACCTCCATATGTAAAGAGTCTAATGAATCCTTGAGTCAATTCAATGGAAGATTTCATGAGTTGCACTCCCAAATGTGGGAAAATTTTAACACATTAGAAGAGGAAGCCATGGAAGTGTACCTAGGAGCCATACACCCCACACTTGCTTCACTCATTGAAGAAAAATTGAGTGGTTTGTCCCTAGAGAAAATCCATGAGGTCTTAGAAGAGATAGAACGACAAGGTCTTGAAGAAGAAAAGGCACAACATGCTCACATAAGAGATTGTCCTTCTAAAGATATTGATGCCAACCTACACCGACCATCAAACATAGCACCCTCCACTCAAATGATACCTAAGGTGAATGATCAAGGGGATAAATTTGAATACCCAAATTTTATGACCACCTTAGATGTAGCCCAAGAGGAGGTGCAAATCGCTAAGACAACATCCACTAGTGAGGATCATGTAGAGATACACGATTATCTAGATGAAGGGATTCTAAATTCAACAATGTTTGATATATGTGATAAGATGGAACCTGCCATGGAGTTAAATAAAATGGTTGAAAGTGAAATGGAAAGAAAATTAATAAATGAATTTGAAGACATGATAGAGTTTCACCACTTGTTCTTGGAAGATACTATTGATGAGATGTGTAAAATTAAAGATCAAGAAATTCTTCACCCTCCAAATTATGATAAAATTGAATCATGGGTTACTAATTTGGATTATGATCGCCTTACAAATTTGAATTCAAGAAATAACCCATTTTTGGAAATAATTGAACCATCTAAGGAAGGTGAAGATGAATTTGATGAGAAATACATTGATGAATTGGAAGATGTTGAAGAAGTAGTTGAACGTCACCACTTGATTTTGAAAGAAGATTATTATGATGCTTGGAAGAAGTGGGAATATTTCACTCACTCCAAAACTACTAATGAAACTTGTGTGCCAATTGATATGCAAGATGACATAATCGCCTACTCAAAGGAAGATATTACAACTCCTGTACAATTTGAGGATGTTTTGGAAGAGGGTTTCAAATCTCATCAAATTTTGGAAGATTATAATGATTCTATTACCAAGGACAAAGAAGAAAATGAATTGATGAATGAATCAAAAGATCATGTCATAAATATCATAGAATTTCATCCCCCAAGTTTGGAAGATAATTTTTATAATTGTTGGGGAAGATATGATAATGCATTCTTTTCTCACATCCCTATAAATGAAACTCATATTTCACTTGATATGTAGGATGTTGAACCTTCTACATCATACGAAGATCTCATATTCACAAGATTTGAAAAGGGGACAAAATATAAATTCATTGAAAGTGTAGATGCAAGTTTGCATGATGATTTGGAGGATTCAAATGAAGAGATACCATGGATAGTGAACAAAGAATTAGAACCAAATGATAAAGATATGGATCAATTGGAAGCAACTCAAATGAAGGATCATTAAGATGAGTCATGGGACATACACTTTGACCAAGAGTGTTTGAGGATTGAAAAGGATGACCATATTTTGAATTTAAATAATTTGAATGATGAAATGTCATTAAAGGTAAATGAAAAACAAGGTATAATTTTTAATCACACCTTTATTAACATGGTTTTAATGAATAGAAAAGAAGTTGATGCAATTGAATTGTTAAATCAAATTCATCAACAATTGCTAATTGAATCTAGGATAAAAACTTTTAATGATCCTAATTTAGTAAATATCCTAGATGCTTGTAAATTGTTACACAAATTCGATTGGCCTACAAATTTGGAAAATAATTTGGCTTTAAAATATGTAGAAATACGCTCCTACTTACAAAATTGCATATTGGAAGAAGATAGCCTAATTCCAAATCAAATATTGAGTTTGGAAATGGAAGTTTTAAAGAATAGACATGATAAAATTGAAAATCATTTATTGTCTAATCATTTTAATAATTTTGTGCTCACCTATGGGAGTATTATTGGAACTAAATCAAATTGGTATGGTGAGCATGGCAAGTGAAAATTTGTTGCATTCTTTGGTCTTGTCTTATTTTTGTGGGATTCCCACAACATTTGGCATGCATATCACGTTATATTTTTGTTGAAATGTTCTAATCATGTTTGGGATCCAGGAAAGTGATAATCCAAGCTTTGCATCATCTTGTATTATAGTGTACATTTGTATATAGATTTTGGTTTTTGGTTTTTGGTTTTTGGTTTGTGTTTTCAAATTTTCATTTTTGGGATTGCAGTTTGGTTTTGGATTGAATAAGTTTTAATTTAAAGTTGTGTGTTTATTTGACATTTTTTCTTTGTTTATATAAAAAAAAAAAAATGAAAAAGTTGCCTTGAGATGCTAACTTATGTTCTAGATCGGGAGAATATGAAATAGTGGAATTGTCTTGTAAAAGCTCCACAAGTAACACAAACAGTTTAATGGTATCGTTTGAAACTTGTGAAGCATGAAGTAGTCAGTTTTATATGGCAATATTTCATTCGCAATTCAAGAGATAATTGCATTCATGTTACATCTCACTTTACATATACATTCCATCTTAGTTGCATGTGCATCGTAGGTACAAGTCATTGAAGTATGTCAAATCCTCTTAAGGTTATGCTATCACATAAATAAGAAGAAAATCCTAAGGTTGGGAACTGAGTCTTGATATATCTAGAACCAAGCACATTTTACACATTAAAAAGGATCTTGAGCAAAATGATCAAAACCTTGCTTTGAAGAAAAGGTTGGGCGAAAGAAGTATTTCATGTCTATCCTATTTATGCAGCATGATCCTTAAAACAGTGGTTTTGACCACTTCCATTAAGCTTAAAGCCTAAAATCATAGTAGTAAGGATAGGGCTAAATTCTCATCTCACTTAGGTTGAGGATCCAACTCCCCAAAGCTTTGATTTGACCTACATGGAGTAGTAAGGATAGGGCATAAATTCTCATCTCGCTTAGGTTGAGAATCTGATTCCCCAAAGCTCCTATGTCTCATTTCATAATAAATCTTGGATTGGAAGGATCGTACTACTTGTCCTCTGCAAAGGATGGGTAGTCATCCCCAAGGTCTAAGCAATAAATTAATATTTTCCATATTTATCCAAAGCTTGTATTGGAAGGATCGTACTACGTGTCCTTGGTAAGGATGGGTAGTCATCCCTAAGGTCCAAGAAAGAAAAATAAATTTTTTCCATCTCATATTTATATTGGATTGAAAGGATCATACTACTTGTCCTCTGCAAAGGATGGGTAGTCATCCCCAAGGTCCAAAGAAATGAAGATAGGTTTTGGATTATGGGGTTAGAAATGCCCATGCATGGCAACATGTCTTGTCTAAAAAACAAGACCACTGTTTGTCCAAAGGGTTAGACTAGCATGACCATTTCTTCCATAATTGGTTAAATTATTTTGCTCAAAGTGAGGTAATGAATTCTAAATCAGAATAGTAAGGATAGGGTTAAACTCTCATCTCGATTGGTTGGGAGTCTGATTCCCCAAAGTTCTGATTTCACATTCACTTGCACATGGGTTCAAGATAGTAGGGACTCATAACCAACTTTGGGATATAATAAAATAATTCATTAGTGGATCCTAAGAGGGTTTGGCAATCTTGAATGTTTGTACATGATACTAGAAGAAAGACTATGCCTTTTATAAAAGCAAAATCTCCTAGCATATTCATTAGGTTACACAAATCATTCACAATCTCACATATGCATCCATGTAAAACTGACAACGGAATGTTGATCAATTTCAAATGATAAGGAATGAAATTCATTGCACACACTGAGCTAATACTTGATGATTCTGATGATTCATGTACTTCTGATCTTTGAGCATTTGTTTATATTGCTTATGTGCTAACACATGTTTTCGAGTTTTGTATGTTTCCAAGTTGGGTTCTCACTAAAATTCTCAAGAGCATTTGACAACAGAGTCACCATTTGTTGTGGCTGATCCACAACACACCCCAAAATTAGGGACCCACCTTTTTTGCATGCTTTCAAAGAAGATCTCAGTGACCCAGATGCTAAAAATCAAGAAAAAGGCAAAATTGCACAAGGATGAAAAAATGTTGCAAAATCACGACATGTCACAAAATCGTGGCCAAAAATGAAAAAGTGTCACGAAATCCTGACATGTCGCAAAATCGCGGGCGAAAATGAAAACATGTCGCGAAATCGCGACATGTCGCAAAATCGCGGCCGAAAATGAAAAAGTGTCGTGAAATCGCGACAGGTTGCTCCGTCGCTACCAGAAAATGAAAAGTGTCATGAAATCGCGACATGTCACAAAATTGCAGCCAAAAATGAGAAAGCGTAGCGAAATCGCGACATGTCACAAAATCATGGGTCAAACCGGTCAAACGGGGTAGGAAGCAGAAAACGTAGCAAAATCGTGACATGTCGCAAAATCGCGGTCAACGACAGCAGGTGGGCGAAATCATCGTGAAATCGTGACGTGTTTGATTTTCGCGGCCCAGAGAGGAGAGAGAAAGACAAAGTAGAAAAACATCGCAAAATCACGACAAGAAACGGCAAAGGAACATGAAGCAAAAAAATGTTGCGATATCGCGACATGTCACGTTTTCACGGCTCCAAGCAGCGAAGTTATACGGAAAGCAAAATATGTCGTGATTTCGCGACATGTCGCATTTTCGTGGCCAAATACAGCATAAGCAGCCTGATGTGGAAAAGCATCGTGATTTCGCGACAGCATGCAGCGAAGGTGCCCGAAGTGGAAAAATGTCACGATTTCGCGACAAGTTGCGGGAAAATGGTACGGAATGAGAAAAACGTCATGATATCACGACATGTCGTGTTTTCACGACCAGGAAGGCGGACAAAGCTGCATGCTATTTTTTATCATGATTTTCATGGGGCCATTACAGAACATGCAAAAAAGTGCGGGACACATGGCGTACAGGCTGCAGAAGCATTACAAAGAAGATCAAACGTCTCAATGTCGGGCATAAGGCCAAAACACATGTAGTCAAAGAATATGAAATGATGCGATTTGGAAGATGAAGCGAAGCGTCACAGGCCAAAATAGAGAGCATTGCCAGGCTTTAAAAGCAGAAGCACAGGATAGATGAAGTTTAATGCAAGTTCTCTTGGTTGCTTCATGTGAATGTCTAAATCTAAAAAATAACAGTAAACCCCAGAGACCAACACTTAACTTATCTGGATTGTGCATACTTTGTAGGTTCAATAGGTTAGGTTGCATGCATGGAAACCTCACATCTTCGGTTTTGTCAGGACGGGATAGCATCAAACTGGATGCAATTTTAATTTCTTTTCTTTTACATTTTATTTTCTTTTTGCTGTATTTTATTTTCCAGAAGCTCCAACTTT
This sequence comes from Wollemia nobilis, assembly GCA_028583015.1. NCBI lineage: Eukaryota > Viridiplantae > Streptophyta > Pinopsida > Araucariales > Araucariaceae > Wollemia > Wollemia nobilis. Next base: position 1,163,481 of record JAQPPZ010016363.1, on the reverse strand, counting down.
AATATTTCAAGCTTTAAAATAAAATAAATATTAAAAAACTTCAAAATCCATAAATAATTCCTTCATTTATGGCATTTCATCAAATTTCATTTTGAAGTTACAGCAGGGTCATACAAAAATCAAATCACATTTGCTTTATTAGGGTTCAATGAACAATCATTAGTTTTTCACAGTAAAATAAACCACAGTGCCCCTTGTTTTCAGTTACTTGCAACCACTAAGGTGTTCCAAGCATTTAAAATGAATATCTTCATTTAATATTATTAATACATAGATACAAAATGCTAACATAACAGGAACCTTGGAGAAATTGTTTTTCTTTGCAAGCAGAGGATTTAGAACCCAAATCCTATCGGAGAGTGTGTTTTCACAATCGGGTGAAAATACCACTCAACAAGCTTGAAGGACATATAACTTCATATCTTATATAAAGAATGAAGAAGGGAAGATTATTCACACATAGGAGGGTATGAACTTGATAACAATGAACTATTTTATAAAAATTTTCATGGTTGAGACCTTGGATCCAAAATCCCAATAAGAAATAATATAGGAGATACCATACTCATTACAATAGAAGAAAATGATATACTAGGTCCACCAATAAAAATGCTAGAATTGCATAAGGTAGTGTTCAAAATGCAAAAGGAGAAAACTCTTAATTCAAATGGATTCCCTATTAAATTCTATCAAGAACTTTGGAACATTGTGCAGGATGACATTCTAGAGGTGGTAGAAGAGGTAAGAACAACCAAGGAAATATTGACGAAAATCAATAAAAATTACATAGCACTAATACCAAAGGCAAGGAAAGTAGAAAATATAAGTGGAAATCGAACAATAGCATTATGTAATATTTTATTTAAGATTATCACCAAGATCATGGTTGAGAGGCTAAAACCACTTTTGCACAAAATAATCTCCCTCGAACAAGATGGATTCATAAAGGGTAGATAGATAGTAGATGAGATAGTGCTTGCCCAAGAAGAAAATAATTCTATGGAAGCACAAAAATCCCCCACTATGTTTATCCAACTAGACCTATCTAAATCCTATGACTAAGTGGATTAGCAGTTCTTAACCTAGGTTATGAGGAAATTTGGATTCTTTAAGGAGTGGAAAAATTGGATCAAATACTGCATTTCAGTAGTCTCATACTCAGTTATCATCAACGGATGCTCCACAATGCTATTCCCAACATCAAGAGGTATTAGGCAAGGGAATCCACTCTCCCCATACTTATCCATTAATCTAGTTGAATCTTTGGGGAGAACATTTGCTAAGAATAGAGATACTAAGAGATTGGAGGGAGTTTGAATTGCTAATGGAGCTAGCCCAATCACCCATATACAATTTATTTATGATTCCATATTTTTAGGAAAGACAATAGTTAAAGTAGTTAGAATGAAGCAAATCCTAAACTATTTTACCAAGGCAATAGACCAAATGATGAATAATTATAGATCCAAAGTAATGTTTTTTTATTGTTCACCTCGATAGGAAGCCCTAGTACTAGACAAACTTGGTCTTTGGAAAACCTCACTCCTAGTTATATACTTGGGGGTCCCAATGAAAACTAGTAGACAAAATGAGGATTGGGCATGGCTCATAGATAAAATCAAGTGTAAAACAAGAAAATGGAAAAACAAGTAGCTATCATCAAGAGGGCATATTATCTTAATCAAGTTAGTATTACAATATATCCCCATCTATGTGTCATTGGTTTTGAATATCTCGAAGGTAGTGCTTTGAGATCCTGATCACATAAGTCATAGATTCCTTTGGACAAGCACCAAGGAGGAAAGGAAATGGACCTTTGTAAAGTGTAAAAATCTGTGTTTTTCAAAATAGGAAGGGGGGCTGGGTTTTAGATCTATAGTAAAAAAATAACAAGATCTTGGTTGTAAAATTATACTAGAGAATGATTAATAGTCCCAATGCATTATGGGCCAAAAATATATGAGCAAAGTATGTAGAGAACAAGACCCCAATATAGATTATCCAATATCGGTTGTCTAACAAAGGTTCCCCTATTTTAGCAATACTCAAAATAGGAGAGAAAATTATCAAAGACTATCTAGATAGTTAGTAATGGAAAATAAATAGATTTTTGGTTAGACTCATGGGATGGACATCCACATTTGGTGACTCAATATATAGAGTGGACCCTAGTGATGGAGGATATGCATAGAAAGCAATGGATAAAAATAGAAAAATACTCTAGCAACCAAACATGAGGACCAAGAGTTGGAAGATACTAGATTCCATTGAAAGAATGGCTAATTCAACTTCCAAAGAGACTAGCAAAGGAGATTGATTGAATCATACAAATGAGGTCATTATCATCATCCTATAAGGATGATCAATTTAGTTAGAATAGTAGGACTAAGGGGGTGTTTATAGTAGCAGAGGGATATAAAGCATTATGCCCTAGTACTACTCAACTGAACTGAGATCGATTCATACAACTTTGGATGCAGAAGTTATGGCCAAAGGTTAGATTCTTCAATTGGTTACTTCTCTGCAAAAGGGTACTCACAAGGGATAACTTATTGAAGAGGGAAGTCTATGGACCTTTCAAATGTGCATTGTGTATGGAGAAGAATGAAACTCTCAACCACATTTTTATAGAATACTCCATAATGATGAAGCTATGAAAAATACTGGAATATTTGTTAGGTCTACACTAGACCAATAGTCAGTCTATAGAAGAGATATGGAGAATATGGAAGAATCAACAAGGAGTATATGGTTATGTTGGGTAGAAAGTGTGGTCAGGGATGACAATCATACCTTGGAACATCTGGAATGAGCAAAATAAAATTATCTTTAAACAAGATACTAAAGATATCCATTATATGTGGGTGAAGACCATATCCAATATAATAAATACTATGCAATTCATGTTGAAGCAACCACAAAAATCACATCAATGATGGGATAAAATAGTGGTAGGACTCAATATCAGTTTCCAAATGAACAAAGCTATAGTAGTCAAACCATGAGATAAAATGATGGATAGAACCCAAAAATGGTAGTGACCAATGCTAGGATTTGGAAAGGTAAATATAGATGGGGCATCAAGGGGTAACCCAAGAAACATTAATGCAAGGAGAATAGGTAGACTACCAGACAATACCTTGGAATTTACATTTATAGTAAACTTAGGTACACTTTCCAACAACATTGCTAAGAGATATAGTATTTTAAGAGGGATGCAAGAGGCTCTCAAGATTGGGTTGAATAGAGTGATAGTGGAGTCAAAATCTTATTTATTGATCAATTCTCTTAAATTTCCATTGAGAATCAAGAATGCTAGTTGTAGAATTCAAAGGATTGTAAATAAAATAGGATGAATACAAAGTAGTTTAATAGAGTTGATATACATCCATATACCAAGAGAGCAAAATAAGGCATTTAATGGTATGAAAATTTAGGCTTTGGATAAGGGAGACCTCATTTGATATGGACACCCTCATAAGTGGTGGGCACAAGAAATAAGGGAATATCTTCTTGTTGTGGTCATTGCACAACTTACCCCAAATTTGGGGACCCACCTTAAATCTTGAGTTTTTGGGATTTTTATTTTCTATAAAGTGATGGTTTTGGTAGGTGTGCTTGTTGGTTAATATATTTTGTTTAATCTCGTTTGAGAGGTCTTCGATTTTGGGTTAGGCTAGTAATATTTAACTTCTTTATTATTTTTAATGTTAGTTAGGTTTATAATTTGGTTTGTTAGTTTCAAATATTTTAAATTTAATTAATCCCAACATTTGAAATTAATTAAATAAAAAATATATACATAAAAAAATAAAAATAAATGAATAAATAAATCATTAAATATTATTTTGATTTATATACATAATTCATTCTAATATTTATCTTTTTCATGTAGGTTTCAAAGATTTACATGTCAACGGATACCAAAGAGGCATCATCTGTTATAAGCAACGAATTTTGTTGCTCAACAGAGGCACATGCCTGAGCATGGTTTCCCATGGATAATCCTAGTGATCACTAATTTCAAAGAGGGCTTTGGAATATATTTCAAGGTAACTACCCATGTGGTAATGACTAGTATCGATGACAAGGACTTGCATAGACTGACAACTTGGCAGTGTGACATCGATGGACATGGATAGAAATTTGGGCTCCATAGACATGACATGGAATTGATAGATGTGGAGGCTTAGATATGGTCGATGATAACACTAACCATAGGGATATTGACTTGGATTTACTGGTGGATGGACGAATATGGTTAGAAGTGATCGCGCACCAACCTAAAAAATGAGGATATGGACAAGTAAGAGTACCAGGATAGTGATGTGGCAATGAAAACTTGGATGATACCCAACCTAAACTGTGAGTAGCATAGAAACTAGGTGATGATGGTCAGATATGTAACAGTGATGATCTATACAGATCACATCGACCCTAACATGTATGACCTACATGGTAGACATGTCGGGACGTGGATGAGCTTGTGAGGTGATGCCTACATAATCAATGACTCAATGATGGGGATGCCCAAGTAGATACATGCACTAAAATATGAGTATAAAGGTAATTTCATCAAAATAAATATGTAGACGAATGAGGGTGATAAATAGTGTGAGTCTAGGGCATTATAGAATATAGCAAACGATGATAGAAAACAATGGTGAATAGGACAGTGATGGATCAAATATACATTCATCCTCTTCAACGTTAATGGTGATAAATATGAAGGAGATTATAGAGCATAGAGATTATTATCACCAAACATGGAGGGATTTCTAAAATGGGCATCCTCATAATATTCATTCCAAATGATGAGTCATCTAACTCTCCATACAAATGCGATCATTTTTCATCATCCAACTTTATTTTAGAGTGGATACGTCTCCAAGGATATCTATTTAGGAAAATTCTACCCTCTTTAGGAAGATTTTAATCCATCCAATTGTCACAATATAGAAAAGATTAAAAATTTACCTAAAGTATTTGTAAATTTTTTGAGCAATTTCGGTGCATTGAATCATGTTCTTGAGCTAAGCATCATCATCGTGGGGAGTTGCAGCTTTAGGGGGCCTACAAGTAGAGCATAATGAAGGTGGAATTGCAATGGAAACTATAAATTCATTCTAGTAGTGACATACACTAAAAGGAGAAAAGCTCCTTAGTAGGTACGCAGGTTTACAAGGCACAACATACGATGTATTTATGGTTTCCAAAAATAGATGCATAGATTCCAAGAATAAGCTTTAAAGTTTTATTTTAATCAAGTTTGATTTTATTTTAAGGGAAATTCTAAATTCTAAAAATTCATACAAAGTTCAATTTTTAAAAGGAATTTTGCAATTTCAAGTTTAGCGCGATTTCACATTTTGAAGAAAGGTCAAATTTCAAGCTTTGCATTTTTGTTCTCAAGCAATAAATTAACTTCTCTTATGAAAATTACTTCATTAAAGAGGGGTGATTTATATGGTATATCAAAGGCTATTACATTTCAAATTCAGTCATGCAAATTTATTTTCTTTTCATGCTCAAAGCAAGCTAAAATGAATCCAATCATCATTTAAGATTCACATTTAGAGATAGATTTTAATATTTTGTTTCATGCTTAAAGAAAATTTTAACAAATAAAATTTGTTGAAATATGCTTAACAAAGAAGATAAATTCTACCTAAAACACTCTAAGATAAAACAAATTAAATCACTTTTGCGAATCATAAATAAAGTGAATAAGGGATCAATTTCATGTAATCATTCATCATTTTATTTTCTACACATAAGGGAAATGAAACCCTTTCAATTAATGAACAATAATAGCATAGCATAATAAATTAATACCAACACAAACCCCTTGTTAACAGTTATTTGCATATCACTAATGTATTCCTAGCACTTATTTGGTTCATATTCACAAGATTACAAGCACACATCAAGTAAAATGAACCTTGGAGAATTTTCTATTTCTTTGCAAGAGAGGATTTTCTAATCAAAATCCTGAATGTGATGGTGATTTTGCAATTGGGAAAAATTACCACTCAATAGAATTAGCATTAGAAGGAGTGCCTGAATTGGTTTACTTTGTTGTTACTTAATGCTAAATTACTCATGTTTGCTTGAAAGGTTTATTTGAAGGCATTGGGCTTGACTAAAAAGGCTTTGTTGACATGTGATCACCTTCATTGATTCAAATATTCTCTAATTGATGATGCGTTGATGCTATCATTTTACAAATTTGAGAATGTTCTTTTTTTTAAAAGCGAAAAACCCCTTGTGGGGCTGCCTTGGTCTGATATACCACGAACCGGGGATTCTACACCGTCAAAGTCACCCGGGGGTCGCACCTGACCCTGCCCGCACCAACATTATCAATTGGATTTTGGATACCCAATTTAGATTTTTGGTAGGGTGGAGATTTGAACCTGGGACCTCCCTTAGAGGATTTCCCTCTCCTCTCCAACTCACCTACAACATTAAATTGTTCATGTTTGCTTGAAAGGTTTATTTGAAGGTATTGGCCTTGATTAACAAGGCTTTGTTGACATGTGATCACTTTCATTGATTCAAACATTCTCTAATTGATGATGCATTGATGCTAACCTTTTACAAATTTGAGAATATTATTTAATGTCATGGTTTAATTGATGCATATATTTTGGTTGATGCTAACATGATGATCTATATGTTAAACATTTGAAATTTTTTAGTCATTTCATGCTTCTTTGCAAGATATATTTATTTGACAAATAAAATTGACTTTAAAGTTGTGTTCTTTAAGATCCACTACTGGCATGGTTTACTCCAATGATGACATGCATTCCTTTAAATATACCTGGGCGTTCACATCATGTACCTATAGATATTTTGTGTTATCTACCTCAGTTTAGGCATGATGGAATAGAATCGACTGAGGAACATATTCAAGCATACAAGAACACTTTAATTCAATTGCAAATTATGCATGAAGATGTTGCTTGTAACATGTTTCCATTTACATTAGATGAATTTGCTTATGATTGGTACCTTAGTTTACCTGTAGGTTCTATCAATTCTTGGGCTCAAATAGAGGCAATTTTCCTCAATAATTTTAATAAAAAGCTAGACCCAATCCTCCTTTATAATCAGTTTGTTGCTACTCGTAAAGGACCAAATGAATATTTGAAGTTGTTCACTGAAATGTTCCATGGGTTATATATTCAATTGGTATATATTTGTGAGTACTACCTCAAATCACATCGTTGTCCCAATCTTACACCGAAGCAATAGCATTTGAACATCAGTTGATTTTTCAAGGTTATGGTGTGGGTTTTGGATCATATAATCCTCAATAATTTAATACCTCCCTTATCCACCCAATAATTTATGCACCTCAACCTACAATTTAGAATCAACCATTAGTCTCAAGTGTGAATCAATTTCATAATACCCATCTAGATCAAATTTCAAATCATGTTCATGAGGTAAATTCCAATGATTCACACAATGATACTACTTCAGACAATGGAGAAGTCCTAGATCTAACTATTATTGAAATATGTGATAGATTAGGACCTTCAATAGAATTAAATGAAATGGTTAAAATGGTTGATCAAGAAAGTCAACATGCTCCAAATAATGACCATATAGGAGTGGCTTAGAGTCATTATTCACAAAGAAATATTGGGACAATCATAGAAAGATCAATGCATTAATTGATCCCACTAAAGAAACCCTTGACCCACAAAAAATTATTAAAAGTGAATTGAAGGAGGAATCAATTGATGAATCTGAATATCATGAAGAAAACGTGATAGAATTTCATCCCTTGGATTTAGAAGATAATTGTTATAATGGTTGGGTAAGATATGAGTAATTATTTGTTTCTCATACTCCTAATGATGAAATTTCTATTTCACTTGGTATGCAAGACACTGAAATGGTCATCTCACATGAAGATCTTGCAATTCCTATACAACTGAAATTCAATCATGTTGAATATGATATTATGGGACACCTTGCTGAAATAGAAAGGTAGGAAATGGTAATTGATGAAGGGCTACAAGATGATGACAATAAATATCATGAAAAAAAATCACAAATCATCATCAAGTCTTGGTAAATGGAAATATACAAAAGGTAGAATTTCATCCTTTGTGTCCAAACATTCAAGCTCCAGGTAAACGTTTGCATAATCATTTATTGGATTCTAATGTTATCAATGATGAAATGCCATTAGAGGTTAACAAAGAACAAGAATTGATTTCTACTCACACCACTAATAAGATTGCTTTGTTGAATGAAATATAAGTATATGTGCTTGAGTTATTAAATCATATTCATCAATAACTAACAATGGAATCTAGGATAAAAAGTTATAATGATCCTCACATGTTAGATATTCTAGATACTTGCAAATTGTTGCATGAGTATGATTGGCATAAAAACATGGGAAATGACTTGGCTTTGAAAATTTTATAAATATGTTACTACTTGCAAGACCTCATATTTGAAAAGGAAAACCTAATTCTAAATCATGAGTTGAATTGTGAAATCTACATTTTAAGGATAAGACAAGAAAGAATTGAAAATCACTTACTGTATTATCAATTTGATGATTTGAAACTCCACTGTGGGATTGCTAATTCCATTGAATCAAATTGGTGGGATGAGAGAGGCAAAATGAAGGTTGCATGGCCTAATCTTATATTGCTTGGATTTCTGTAAAGCTTGGCATGCATCTTATGATATATGTCTTTTAAAGTGTGTCAATCATGTTTGGGATCCAGAGAAATGATAGCCTAAATTTTGCATCATATTATACCATATTGTATGTTATTGTATATAGTTTTTGTTTTCTTGCTTTTATTTTTAGTTTTGTTATTTTTGGGTTTCATCCCTAATTTTTGGTTTGATATGTTTTGTTTCTACTTTCTAGTTAATTTGCATCAGGTTTGGATTGGTTTTGTTTTAGAGTTTTGTATTTTTGAGTTGGTCCTTCCGATTGAGGTATATTTTGTGGTAGCTGCTAATTTATGGCCTCTTGACTATTCTTTGTGTTCCTTTTTCATAAAGGATGAATTGTCTATCATGTAGATCAAGGAAAAGAGGATGAAGTTGTTTAGTAAACACTCCTAGATTTTAGGACTAAGATAGTGAATTTTGAAACACTAAATCATATTTCTAAAAGCCACACATGAACACATCATATTAAGGGGCATTATTTGGAATCTTGAAATATGAAGTCTTTTTTATTTACAAATTAAGGTAAAAAATCCAACACGCTCATCTCTAGCTTCAAATATTTTCTAACCCATGTGGTGCATAAAATTTTGCAAAGTCATTTAAGAAAAAGGTAAGCAAAGGAAAATACGCTAAAATTAGTCACCATGTTTGGATAAAATATATCGGGCCTATAGACACCTAACTGACAGTAGGGCTTTGTCTAGACAAAGCTTGTTCAAAAAAAAAAATGCATTACAAAATATTAATTAAACACAAGGGTAATTTAGATAAACCCTACCAAGACTATAGACACTTGACTAGCGGTAGGGCTATATCTATAAAATTATTTTTAGTGAGCAATACTTCATAGCCTAATGCAAAATTGGTGATGGAATCCGGATGGTTTTAAAGAATGCAAAATGAAATCACTTTCATACACACTAAGCTAAAGCGAAAGATCTAGGTGTTTTCATTTGAAGTTATCTAACCCCATTTTCTCTGAATGTTGCTAGATAACGTATATTTCTCTAATATTTGGTTTGTTGGTTTTCATAATTGGTTCTTCATCCAAAATGTTTTGGAGCATTTTCTAGTAAAGTCACCATTTGTTGTGGCCATTGCACAACATACCCCAAATTTGGGGACCCACCTTAAATTTTGAGTTTTTTAGATATTTTTGTTCTTTAAAGTGATGATTTTGGTAGGTGTGCTTACTGGTTAATGTCTTTTGTTTAATCTCATTTGAGAGGTCTTCGGTTTTGGGTTAGGCTGGTAATATTTAACTTATTTTTTATTTTTAATGTTAGTTAGGTTTATAATTTGGTTTGTTAGTTTCAAATATTTTAAATTTAATTAATCCTAGCATTTGAGATTAATTAAATAAATAATAAAATATATACATAAAAAATAAAAATAAATGAATAAATAAATCATTAAATCTTGTTTTGATTTATATACATAAGTCATTCTAATATTTATCTTTTACACGTAGGATTCAAATATTTACATGCCAACAGATACCAAAGAGGCACTATCTTGTTAGAAGCGATGAATTCTACTACTCAATGGAGGCACATGCTCAGGCACAGTTTCCTATAGATAACCCTAGTGAGTATTGATTTCAAATAGGAATTTGGAATACATTTTGAGGTAACTACCCATGTGGCAGTGACTAGGATCAATGGATGTGGACAAAAATATGGGCTCCATAGATATGACATGGAATTGATTGACGTGGAGGCTTAGAGACGATCAACGATGATGCAAACCAGAGGGAGATTGACTTGGATTTACTAGAAAATAGATGAATATGGTTAGAAGTTACAGGGCACCGACCTAGATAATGAGGAGATAGACTAGTAAGAGTACCAAGATAGTGATGTGGCAATGAAAACTTGGATGATACCTATCCTGGATTACAAGTAGCATGGAAACTAGGTGACGATGGTCAGATCTATGATAGTGATGATCTAGATAGATCACACAGACTCTAACATGGATGACCTATGTGTTAGATGTGTTAGAATGCAGATGATATCATGAGGTGATGCCTACACAATTAATGACTCAATGAAGGGGATACCCAAGTAGATACATGCAGTAAAATATGAGTGTAAAGGTAACTTCATCAAAATAAATAAGTAGGAAAATGAGGGTGATAAACAATGTGATTCAAGGGCATTATAGAATACAAGAGACAACGATGGAAAATAGTAGTGAATGGGACATTGATGGATTAGATATACATTCATTCTCTTTAATGTTCATGGCGATATAGATGAAGGAGATGTAAGAGCATAGGGATAATTATTGCCAAATATGGAGGGATTTATAAAATGGACATCCCATAATATCCGTTCCAAATGATGAGTCACCTGACTCTCCATACAAATGTGGTTCTTTTTTACCGTCAAAGTTTCTTTTAGAGTGGATACGTCTCCAAGGATATTTTTCAAAAAAATTCTACCCTCTTCTAGAATATCTGATCCATCCAGTTTTCACATTCTAGCAAAGATTGAAAATTTACCTAAAGTATTTGTAAATTTTTTGAGCAATTTTGGTACACTGAATCATGTTCTCGAGCTAAGCACCATCATCATGGGGAGCCATGACTTCGAGGGGGTATACAAGTAGAGGATGATGAAGGTAGAAGCACAACAACCACTAGAAAGTCATTCTAGTAGCAACATACACTAAAAGGAGAAAAGCCCCTTATTAGGTATGTAGGTTTACAAGGCACAACATACAACGTGTTAGGAAGAGATAGTGGGTCTACAATACACCTAGTGGGGATAAAATGTTACACTATGTACAATGAATGTACTCTTTGCACTTCCTACACCTATCATAATAGGGTCTTCATAGTTTATGATGGTTCCCTAAAATCCATGGCAATGACTTTTGGGTAAAGACAACGGTAATTTTGAATGGAAGAAAGAGCTAATCATTACATGGATTTACAGGATGGAACGTTAGCAGCAGCTAAATGTTGAAAGGGTGCTACACTAAGAGTATAATGGTGATACGGTTTCAATTATGGCTATAGTGGTAAGAATATTGGAAGGTATATTATCATATAAGATAAATAAATGCACTTTATAATTGTAATTACAAATGAAGGAATAAAATATTTTAATGCTCGACATGTGCATAATAGCAAAAGGAGCGATTGTAATAAAAAATAAGCGTTATGGAAAATAAAGGATGTCATTGGAGGAAAATAAAACCAAATAGGTTGAAATGAATTAGAAAGAGGGGAAATGAAACCAAGCAACATGAAATGAAAGGAAAGGTCTTTTGGGTCTTGCAATTTTAAATACCCATGAAATCTACGAAACCAGGGCTAGAAAGTTTTTGAAAAATAGGGACATCTTTTTTCTGTTGTAAATACAAGATACTTCAGAAACTTGCACTTTGTAAGAAAAATTGGAGGAGAAGTTTTCTAAATGTTGTGCGCTAAGCGTTTATATTTCTCTTCCATAATTTTAGGCTTATAGATAGTGTTTAATGTAGTTTAATTATTGCACTATCAAATGTTTAGAAACATGGAATTTATTTTGTTTTTCATAGAATATTGCACCTAGTTTATTTCAAATTGTGTGAATGCAGCTTCAATTAAATTAGGTTACATTCAAAAATTCTCACATCTCTAGTTTTGTAGGATAGGGTAGCATTATACTGATAGTAGTTTGTCTTTTAACATTTTCAGCATTCTGGTCCATATTCTAGATTTTTATTTTTATTTCTCTAACCTTGTCTTTTTCATTATTTTAACTTCTGCAAACAAAATAAAATATATATAAAAAATTAAAAATCAAAATTCCAAAAATAGATGCACGGATTCCAAGAATAAGCTTTAACATTTTTATTTTAAGCAAGTTTGATTTTTTTAAAGGGAATTTCTAAATTCAAAAAATTCACACAAAGTTTAGTTTTTAAAAGAAATTTTGCAATTTCAAGTTTATTTTGAAGAAAGGTCAAATTTCAAGCTTTGCATTTTTTTTCTCAAGCAATAAATTAACTTCTCTTTATGAAAATTACAATTTCATTAAAGAGGGGTAATTTATATGGCATATCAAAGGCTATTACATTTCAAATTTAGTCATGCAAATTTATTTTCTTTTCATGCTCAAAGAAAGCTAAAATGAATCCAATCATCATTTAAGATTCATATTTAGAGATAGATTTTAATTTTTTATTTCATGCTTAAAGCAAAGTTTAACAAATAAAATTTGTTAAAATATGCTTACCAAAGAAGATAAAATCTACCTAAAATAGTCTAAGATAAAATGAATTAAATCACTTTGGAAAATAAAAAATAAAGTGAATAAGGGATCGATTTCATGTAATCATTCATCATTTTATTTATGCACATAAGGTAAATCAAGCCCTTTCAATTATAAACGATAATAGCATAGCATAATAAAGTAATATTAACATAGGCCCCTTGTTAACAGTTATTTGCAAATCACTAAGGTATACCCAACCCTTATTTGATACATCTTCACAAGATTACAAACACACATTAAGTAAAAGGAACCTTGAAAGAGAGGGCTTCCAAGGTTTTTCAAGAGAGGGTTTTCTAATCAAAATCTTGACTATGATGGTGATTTTACAATTGGGCAAAATTACCACTCAACAGAATTGACATTAGAAGGAGGACCTGAATTGGTTTACTTTATTGTTACTTAATGTTAAATTGTTCATGTTTGCATGAAAGGACTATTTGAAGGTATTGGCCTTGATTAACAAGGCTTTGTTGACATGTGATCACCTTCATTGATTCAAACATTCTCTAATTGATGATGCATTTATGCTAACCTTTTGAAAATTTGAGAATGTTCTTTAACATCATCGTTTAATTGATTCATATATTTTGGTTGATGCTAACATAATGATATATATGTTAAAAATTTGAAAGTTGTTAGTCATTTCATATTTCTTTGCAAGATATATTTCTTTGACTAAAAAAATTGGTATTTAAGTTGTGTTCTTTAAGATCCACTAATGGCATGGTTTACTCCAATGATGACATGTAGTCCTTTAAAATTACCTAGGTATACACATCATGTGCCTATAGATATTTTATATTATCTACCTCAGTTTAGGCGTGATGGAATAAAGTCGGTTGAGAAACATATTTAGGCATACAAGAACACTTTAATTCAATTGCAAATTATGCATGAAGATGTTGCTTGTAACATGTTTCCATTTACATTAGATGAATTTGCTTATGATTGGTACCTCAATTTACCTATAGGTTCTATCAATTCTTGGGCTCAACTAGAGGTAATGTTCCTCAATTATTTTAACAAAAAGCTAGTTGATCCAATCCTCATGTATAATCAGTTTGTTGCTACTCGTAAAGGACCAAATGAATATTTGAAGTTTTTCACTAAAAGGTTCCATGGGTTATATACTCAATTGGTGGTACCCTATGTTCCTCTAGAGGGAGTTGCTATCCAAGTGTATTTCAATGCTCTTGACCCATCAATCTCTATGTATTTGTGAGGGATACCTCAAATCACATCGTTATCTCAAGCTTACATCGAAGCAATAGCATTTGAATATCAGTTGAGTTTTCAAGGTTATGGTGTGGGTTTTAGATCGTATAATCCTCCATCATTTAATACCTTCCTTACCCATCCATAAATTTATGCACCTCAGCCTACCATTCAGAATCAACCATTAGTTTCAAGTGTGAATCAATTTTAGAATACCCATATTTATCATCTTTTGAATCATGTTCATAAGATAAATTCCAATGATTCTCACAATGATACTACTTCAAATAATGGAGAAGTCCTAGATCTAACTAGCATTGAAATATGTGATAGGTTAGGACCTTCCATAGAATTAAATGAAATGGTTAAAATGGTTGATCAAGAAAGCCAACATGCTCCAAATAATGACCAAATAGAAGTGAGTGGCTTAGAGTCATTATTCACAAAGGAATATTGGGACAATCATAGAAATATCAATGCAAGAATTGATTCCACTGAAGAAACCCTTGACCCACAAAAATGATTGAAAGTGAACTAAAGGAGGAATAAATTGATGAATCTAAATATCATGTAGAGAACATGATATAATTTCATCCCTTGGGTTTAGATGATAATTATTATAATGGTTGGGGAATATATGAGGAATTTTTTTTTTCTCATACTCCTAATGATAGAATTTCTATTTCACTTGGTATGTAGGACACTGAAATGGTCATCTCACATGAAGATCTTACGATTCTTGTACAACCAAAATTCAATCATGTTGAATATGATATTATAGGACACCTTGCTGAAATAGAAAGGGAAGAAATGGTAATTGATGAAGGGCTACAATATGATGATAATAAATATCATAAAAAAAATAAGAAATCACAAATCCTCATCAAGTCTTGGTAAATGGAAATGTACAAAAGGTAGAATGTCATCCTTTGTGTCCAAACATTCAAGCTCCAGGTAAAATTTTGCATAGTAATTTATTGAATTCAAATGTTATCAATGATGAAATGCCATTAGAGGTTAACAAAGAACAAGAATTGATTTCTACTCACACTACTAATAATATTGCTTTATTGAATGAAATAGAAGTAGATGTGATTGAGTTACTAAATCAAATTCATCAGCAATTGATAATGAAATCTAGGATAAAAATTTATAATGATCCTCACATGTTAGATATTCTAGGTGCTTGCAAATTGTTGCATGAATATGATTGACCTAAAAACATGGGAAATGATATGGCTTTGATATTTTTAGAAATATGCTACTACTTGCAATACCTCATATTTGAAAAGGAAAACCTAATTCTAAATCATGAGTTGAATTGTGAAATCTACATTTTAAGGATAAGATAAGAAATAATTGAAAATCAGTTATTGTCTTATCAATTTGATGAGTTGAAACTCCACTATGGGATTGCTAATTCCATTGAATCAAATTGGTGGGATGAGAGAGGTAAAATGAAGGTTGCATTTTTTGGCCTAATATTTTTTTGGTTGGATTTCTATAAAGCTTGGCATGCATCATATGATGTCTTTTAAAGTGTGGAAATTGTGTTTGGGATCCAGGGAAATGATAGCCTAAATTTTGCATCATCTTGTACCATATTGTATGTTATTTTATATAGTTTTGGTTTTCTTGTTTTTGTTTTTAGTTTTGTTGTTTTTGGGCTTCGTCCCTCATTTTTGGTTTGACATGTTTTGGTTTTGCTTTCTAGTTAATTTGCATCAAGTTTGAATTGGTTTATTTTATAGTTTTATGTTTTGGGGTTAGTCCCTCCGATTGAGGTATGTTTTGTGGTAGTTACTAATTTATGGCATCTTGACTATTTTTTGTGTTCCTTTGTCTTGAAGGATGAATTGTCTGTCATGTGGATCAAGGAAAAGGGGATGAAGTTGTTTAGTAGCCACTCCTAGAGTTTTTGAATAAGATAGTGAATTTTGGAACACTAAATCATTTTGCTAAAAGCTACACATGAACACATCATATTAAGGGGCATTATTTGAAATCTTGAAGGATGAAGTCATTTTGGTTTGCAAATTAAGGCAAAAATCCAACACGCTCATCTCTAGCTTCAAATACTTTCTAACCCATGTGGTGCATAAAATTTTGCAAAGCCATTTTAAAAAAAGGTAAGCAAAGGAAAACACACTAAAATTAGTCACCAGGTTTGGATAAACTCTACCAGGGCTATGGACATATGACTAGCAGTAGGGCTCTGTATAGATAAATATTATTAAAAAAAAATGATATTGTAAATATCAATTAAACACAAGGGTAATTTAGATAAACCCTACTAGGACTATAGACGCCTGACTGGCAGTAGGGCTCTATTTATAAAATTATTTTTATGAGCAATACTTCATAGCCTAATGCAAATCAGGTGATGGAATCCAGATGATTTTAAAGAATATAAAATAAAATCACTTTCACACACACTAAGCTAAAGAAAAAGGTTTGGGTGTTTTCATTTGAGGTTACCTAACCCCATTTTCTCTTAATGTTGCTAGATAACGTATATTTCTCTAATATTTTATTTTTTGGTTTTCAGAACTGGGTTCTTCATCCAAATTATTTAGGAATATTTCCCAACAAAGTCACAATTTGTTGTCGTCATTGCACAAATTAGCCCAAATTTGGGGACCCACCTTAAATTTTAAGTTTTTGAGATTTTTGTGTTCTTTAAAGTGATGATTTTGGTAGGCGTGCTTAAGGGTTAATGTCTTTTGTTTAATCTCATTTGAGAGGTCTTCAGTTTTAGGTTAGGCTGGTAATATTTAACTTCTTTATTATTGTAATGTTAGTTAGATTTATAATTTGGTTTGTTAGTTTCAAATATTTTGAATTTAATTAATCCCAACATTTGAGATTAATTAAATAAATAATAAAAAATATATACATAAAAAAATAAAAATAAATGAATCATTAAATATTGTTTTGATTTCTATACATAAGTCATTCTAATATTTAGCTTTTGCATGTAGGATTCAAATATTTACACACTAATGGATACCAAAGAGGCACCATCTTGTTATAAATGACAAATTTTGCTGCTCAACAGAGGCATTCGCCTAGGCGCGATTTTGCATGGACAACCCTAGTGAGCATTGATTTGAAAGAAGGATTTAGAATACGTTTTGAGGAAACTACCCACGTGGCAATGATTGGGATCAATGACAAGGACCTGCATAGACTAATGACTTAGTAGCATGACACCGATGGATATGGATGAACAACTAGGATTCATATAAATGACATGGAATTTATTGGAGTGGAGGCCTAGAGACGGTCAATGATGACACAAACCACAGGGATATTTACTTGGATTTACTAGTGAATGAACGAATATAGTTAGAAACAATCACACGCTGACCTAGACAATGAGGAGATGGACTAGTAAGAGTATCGAGATAGTGATGTGGTAATAAAAACTTGAATGATACCAAGCCTGGATTATGAGTAGTGTGGAAAATAGGTGACGATGGTTGGATCTATGATAGTCATGATCTAGACAAATCATCCGGACCCTAACATGGATGACCTATGTGGTAGACGTGTTGGTACACGAATGAGCTCATGAGGTGATTCCTACACAATCAATGACTCAATGATGAGGATTCCCAAGTAGATACATGCACTAAAAGATGAGTATAAAGGTAATTTCATCAAAATAAATACGTAGGCATATGAGGATGATAAATAATGTGAACTGAGGGTGTTATAGAATACAGTAGATGATGATGGAAAATAGTGGTGAATGGTACAGTGATGGCTCGGATATACATTCATCCTCTTTGATATTGATGGTGAAACATATAAAGGAGATGTCAGGGCGTAGAAATCATTATCGCCAAATGTGGAGGGATTTCTAAAATGGACGTCCTTATAATATCCATTCCAAACGATGAGTCATTTGTCTCTCCATACAAATGCGGTCCTTTTCATCGCTAAAGTTTCTTTTAGAGTGGATACATCTCCAAGGATATCTATTCACAAAAATTATATCCTCTTCTAGAATATCTTGATCCATCCAAGTGTCACAATCTAACAAAAAATAAAAATTTACCTAAAGTATTTGTAAATTTTTTGCGCAATTTTGGTGCACTAAATTGTGTTCTTGGGCTAAGAACCATCATCGTTGGGAGCCACATATTTGGGGGGTCTACAAGTGGAGCGTGATGAAGGTAGAAGCACAACGGCCACTATAAAGTCATTCTAGTAGAAACATACACTAAAAGAAGAAAAGCCCCTTATTAGATATGCAGGTTTACAAGGTACAACATACAATGTGTTAGTAAGAGATAGTGGATCTACAATCCACCTAGTGGGGATAAAATATTACATGTTGTACAATGAATGTACTTGTTGCACTTCCTACGCCTATTAGAATGGGGTCTTCGTAGTTGGTGATAGTTCCCTGGAATCCATGTCAATGACTTTCGGATAAAGACAACAACCATTTTGAATGAAAGCAGGAGCTAATCATTGCATTAATTTATAGGATGGAGAATTAGCAGTAGCTAAATATTGAAAGGGTGCTATGCTAAGAGTATAATGGTGACACGGTGGCAATGATGGCTATAGTGGTAAGAACATTGGAAGGAATGTTATCATATAAGAGAAATCAATACACTTTATAACTACAATTACAAATGGAGGAATAAAATTTGTAATGCTCGACATGCGCATAATAGCAAAATGAGTGATTGTAATAAATAAGAAGCGTTATGGAAAAATAAAGGATGTCGTTGGAGGGAAATGAAACCAAATAGGGGGAAACAAAACCAGGCAACAGGAAATGAAAGGAAATGTATTTTGGGTTTTGTAATTTTAAATACCCATGAAATCCATGAAACTAGGGTTGGAATTTTTTTGAAAAACAGGGACATCTTTTTTCTGTTATAAATACAAGATACTTCAGAAAATTGCACTTTGTAAGAAGAATTGAAGGAGAAGTTTTCTGAATGTTGTGGCCTAACCATTTATTTTTCTCTTCCATGCTTTTAGGCGTATATATAGTGTTTAATGTTGTTTAATGATTGCACTATCGAATGTTTAAAAACATGGAATTTATTTTATTTTTCGTAGAATATTGCACCTAGTTTATTTGAAATTGTGTGAATGCAGCTTCGATTAAATTAGGTTACATTCAAAAATATCACATCTCTAGTTTTGCAAGATAGGGTAGCATTATACTGATAGTAGTTTATCTTTTAATATTTTCAATCTGGTCCATATTCCAAATTTTTATTTTTATTTCTCTAACCCTGTCTTTTTCATTATTTTAACTTCTACAAACAAAATAAAATATATATATATAAAAAGTAAAATAAAATTCCAAAAATAGATGCATGGATTCCAAGAATAAGCTTTAACGTTTTATTTTAAGCAAGTTCGATTTTATTTTAAGGGAAATTCTAAATTCTAAAAATTCACATAAAGTTCAGTTTTTAAAAGGAATTTTGCAATTTCAAGTTTAGCATGATTTCACATTTTGAAGCAAGGTCAAATTTCAAGCTTTACATTTTTGTTCTCAAGCAATAAATTAACTTCTCTTTATGAAAATTACAATTTCATTAAAGAGGGGTAATTTATATGGTATATCAAAGGCTATTACATTTCAAAGTTAGTCATGCAAATTTATTTTCTTTTCATGCTCAAAGCAAACTAAAATCTATCCAAACATCATTTAAGATTCACATTTAGAGATAGATTTTAATATTTTATTTCATGCTTAAATCAAAGTTTAACAAATAAAATTTGTTAAAATTTGCTTAACAAATAAGATAAGATCTACCTAAAACACTCTAAGATAAAATGAATTAAATCAATTTGGCAAATCAAAAATAAAGTGAATAAGGGATCAATTTCATGTAATCATTCATCATTTTATTTATGCACATAAGGTAAATCAAGCCCTTTCAATTAATGAACAATAAAAGCATAGCATAATAAAGTAATACCAACACAAACCCCTTGTTAACATTTATTTGCAAATCACTAAGGTATTCCTAGCACTTATTTGATATATCTTCACAAGATTACAAGCACACATTAAGTAAAAGAAACCTTGGAGAAATTTCTATTTCTTTGCAAGAGAGAGTTTTCTAATCAAAATCCTGACTGTGATGGTGATTTTGCAATTAGGCAAAATTACCACTCAACACTTCTACATATTTAGTATATTTATGATAAATTCTTGGTAATATGTAGAGATTCAATTTTTGTGACACCTTTTTATTGGTAGGAATTTTGGTTCTTAGTACAATGGTTGAGATAGAAAAAATTTATGTATTCAATATCAAAATGGGTGAAAATCTTGATGGCTTGGAAAGACCAAATAATATGATTTGATGATAAATATAATATAATCACTCTTTTTACCAAAAAAATTTAAATAACATAGGTGTTTGTGACATGATGCATTACTATGTATGTGCCCTTCGTTCATCTCTCTAATATTTTTTAGATGTTATTTTAGGCATTTCTAGATTTCTCTTCTAGTAATCCTTTTCCAAAATTCATGTATCTTCAACAACTATTTTAATCCTCCAATCATCAAATACCTTTAAAACAAAGGTTAATACCTTATTTTTTCATTTTCTAGTTCACTATATGCAATATTTACTATGTGCACTTCATTTAAATCTACACACTCTAATTAATACAGACATCTTAAAATAAATTCTTAGTATATCATTCCTTGCTTCCAACTCCCATATTTTTTAATTCTTTAACTTAAAAACCCTTCCAACCTTAACACAAAAAAAAAAAAAAATCCATTCATCTTCTAATTCCCATCATTTTGTTTTATTTCTCCTTGCAACAACATTATTTATTTGTTTTATTTTTTCAACTTTAATAATATATCTTCAAATAAATTTAGGACATATCGTTTAACTTTATAAGGTGGATAATGCCTTACCTTATTTAAAGTTAGTTTTAATTTTTAGCCTAAACCGATCAGATGATTTCAATCTTACTTGCCACAAATGTTATAACCTTCCATAGATGTGTTACTAAGCTTGTTGCTACATCTTCAAGCCTTTGAATTCTTTAATCCATTTTAGGCTATATACTTCGTTTAATTTATTATGTGCTTTAATCTTATTGGTTTTTTCAATAAAAAATTTTGACCAATCAAATATTTTGAAGATTTAATATCTTTATTCCTCAAATTTTTACTGCAACATCTACTCTAGTTAATTCAATGTTCAAGGACTCTGGTTATTTTTGAGTTTTCATTCAAAAGTTTTAGGTTCTGGTGTCACTCCAAATTGCTCAATGTTTTACTACATACAGGCACTCAACATTTTCCAAAAATGTGTTTGCTCTTGGGTGCTCTTCCTAGTTCTTCCAACCTCACTTTACTCATAAATACTTCTAGTCTTGTTGATCAACCTTTACACATTCTTTTGGCCTCAACTTTTTTCCAATTCTTTGCACGTCAATTGTTCCTCACTCTACTCATAAATACTTCTATTCTTGTTGATCAACCTTTGCACATTCTTTTAGCATCAACTTCTTTCCAATTTTTTGCATGTCAATCGTTCCTCCAATCCGCTACTCTATCAATGTCCACCAATTCTCTACTTCATCAATATCTAATATTCTTTAATATTTTGCTTTGTCAACCTTCCTCATTCCACCAATTAGTTGCTCTAATATTCCTCCAATCTCTCTACTTCTAGCAATCATTCTCCCAAATGCTTCTATTTCAGTATTCCTTCACTCCAATAATTATCTTCAACAATATATTCTTCAAATCATCCTCTTCGATAATCGTCCTCCAACAATCCTTCCTCAACTCCAATAGCTCTCTTTCTCTTAGCTCCTCCCATTTTCTCCTTCCTAGATAACTCATCTAAAAAATGGCTTTCACCAATGAGGCTCTGATACCACTATTAGCAAATTAGCAATATTATCTCATAGGAGTCAATCATAGGATCATAAATTCACTCATAATATTATCAATCTCACATAAATCACATTGAAAGCTTTATTGATAAAACTCAAACAATGCATAAAGCAAAGCTTATTCGAGTTACATTTTACATAGTGTTGTCTCCAATATAAAGAAACACAAAGCTCTTCACATTACATAACTCTTGGCATTTGCTCTCCTCAAACACATTGGAGAACTTGATTTTTTATATTCCACTCTTACATAATAAGTTTCACATGTTACATAAAAATAAAGTATCTCATGATTACATTTAGCTACCCACTTCTAAAATAGACACATCACACTCATAACTCCTCACTTGTTAACTAGACACCTCACACATTTAAATACGTGACGCATGCTTACACCTACAACAATTGTATACATAAAATCATACTCTCGCACTATTTATAATATGATCAAATAATGTAATACCTCCATCATAATAATTAAATTGTTGTAATATCATTACTATGTGATGTAATAATATAATACGAATAATATCTATTTTAGAAAAAAAAATATATTCATTTTTAAATTATATTTAATTATTATAATATCAAAATATAATAATATAATATTAATAATATATATTTCTACTCCATATAATTAATTAAAAAAATAAATAAAATTAACTATTATTTTTAAAATAATATTTAATTGATACATCAACGTCTACCAGCCTAATCATACAGGTCGTAGTTTAATTATTCCTTTGTTAGTTTGGCTCGTGCACCAAATTTCTTGTAACTAATCAAACCATTTGGCAAAATATTTGCGAATTTGATCCTCTTAGTAGTAAAGGAAACGTGGTTGAGAGAAACATAATAAAAACTGAACCACCACGGAGCTCAGCGTTGTAATATTAATAACAGATTTATCTTAAAATAAGAATAGTTATTCTGTCAACACTTCAGTGATTGTTGGATTCTTATTCCGATATAAAAACTGAACCACCGCGGAGCTCCGCGTTGTAATATTAATAACAGATTTATCTTAAAATAAGAATAGTCATTCTGTCAAAACACTTCAGTATTCAAGATTGGATTATAGAGAAAGTGGGAAAGTGCTGGTAGTTACTAAAAATTGT
The DNA here is from genome assembly GCA_028583015.1 of Wollemia nobilis. NCBI lineage: Eukaryota > Viridiplantae > Streptophyta > Pinopsida > Araucariales > Araucariaceae > Wollemia > Wollemia nobilis. The sequence continues at coordinate 1,140,251 of JAQPPZ010016363.1, read as the reverse complement.
GATTGTAACCATTGCTTCTATATATAAAAAAAAATAAAATAAAATTTCCCAAGACTTCCATCGTCTTGGTACATGGTAACCCGGCAAGAGATTGGGACCGCCTTGGTACATGGTAACCCGGCATGAGATGGGGACCGCAGGACGCACAGGGGTTGCACCGTCGTCATCAATCTAGTGCACCACTCAGAGGACTCGGATCTTGGCTACTGTCTGTGCATGGACAAGCTCGTGGGATTGGAACCTAGGTCTCCTCTCGGTAAGCACCCCAACTTACCAATCCACCTAGACCCACGTACCGGTATTGAAGTTTGAATTATAGAGAAAATGGGAAAGTGGTCTTCAATGTTCGGAAAAATAAAATTAAACCATAACTTTTTTGGATTAAATATATTACATAAAATCTTAATTCAAATTTTAAAAATAAATAATTTTTAATATTTATAAAATTATAAGATATAAATTTTTTTCATAAAATATATTATTTATAAAAAAAAAATTATCCAACCAAATTTTTCCTATAATTACTCTTTTAAATTCAAATTTTAACTGTTTTTTAAGTTTCAAAATTTTATCTTTAAACCACTTAAATATAACCAATTACAATAATAACTTTATGAAAAATAAATTTATTCAGATTTATGATAAATTTTTAAAGACCTATTAGATTTTTAAAGGTTATAGCAATAGCTGATATTGTTAAAAAAGCAAACATTATATATCATAAATATATTATTATTTTAATAATCAAAACATAATATACCATAAACATAAATTATAAAAAATTGTATATGCAACGAAAACAATCCAAGGAGTTGTTATTATCCAAAACAAATTTTGGATATGGCAAAAACTTTAGAATTCTACGAAGTTTTGTTGTTGTTTTTCTCGACAACAGAAAAATTAATCCTTAAAAGAAATCAAAAAAATTAATCCTTCAAAGAAATCAAGTAGAACAGTTTTCGTTAGATTCAGTAACAGAGACACACGAGATGAATAAGCTTATGACCCAAAAGTTGCTGGTCCTGGCGGACTTCTTGACGTTATACTTCCTTTCCTTGTCTTCCATTTTATCATCACATCGTGGGCCAAGGTTAAATCTGGTGGACGTGTTGAAGTAAGCTTCTGCTTAAAAAGCTGTGGAAGACGCCATTAAAACTCTCTCATGCAAAAATTAAAATTGCAGTCTTCTTCTTCCATTTTAAAATCCTTATAAGTTGGAAGACGGACAGAAAGAAGAAAATAAAGAATGAATGAGGAGTCAGAGATGGTCAATGCACGTGGCACAGCACAGCGCTGTTGCCTTTCCATTTATGGTGGTCCTTGTACGATGCTATGCTCACAGTTTTGGAATAAAGGGCCAAAGACAAAGACAAGTAAGGACGCAATACGACATGAATAAACAGTAAATGTGATTATGAGCTTTTGTACTGTCAACCCCTGCAATCCCTCTATTCTTTATAATACCTATCACTTCACTTCATTTTCTGGCCTTCGTAATGCTACCCATGATGGGAAAGAATACTTACACATTCCGGAAGGATGGATAAGGAAGAAGGTCAAAGTAAAAATCTATTGATAACTAAGGGATGAATGAAGTTGGTTTTTGTTGTGTTGATAGCATAAAAGTTTGATATTGTCGATGTTGCTATACTAGAGGAGTTATTAGATGGACTACCTCAAAAAGATATATTTAGCATCGGGTCCAAGATTCAAAAAGATATATTTAGCATCATATTGATCTGGTTCAAGATTCAAACAGTTAAGGAAAAAAAGATTGATAGCAAAAAGTTGGAGTAGTTTGATAAGAAGAACACCTACGACCAAGAATGATACGGGAGTCTATCTTTAAGAAAGTGTCTTTTTAGAAGTTTTTAAATAATTTTTTTTGTGCATGATTAGGTATCGAGATTTTCTACAATGTCTAGTATAGGTGTTATTGTTGATTTTCTACTATGTGTTACCTTGTGTGTTAATTTGTATATCAATATGAGTTTTTTTTTAATTAATAAAAATTGTAATTTTTTAGAAAACAATAATTTGCCCAAAATAATAATTATTAAAAATGGTAATTTTTTATTAAAAAACAATTTGTCATAATTACTAAAAAATGATAATTTTGTATGAAAAATAATTTAGCAAAAATAGTAATTACTAAAAATTACAAATTTTTATGAAAAAATAATTTGCCGAAAATAATAATTACTAAAAATGATAATTTTTTGATGAAAAAAAATTTGTCAAAAATAGTAATTTTTTTTACCTTTAGGGCTTTAAACTTTAGGGTTTTGTTTTAGGGTTTTATATATTCTTTTGGTATTGCATTGTAAAAGGGGAGGTGAATCTAGTAATGAGAAAAAAAAATATTTATTGGTTTATTTCCATGTATTGCAGTTTTTATGTGATTGGGGGTTTTTATTGGTTAGTTCTATTTATTGTAGTTTTTATGTGAATAGAAGGTTTTACAGGTTATTTCTATTTATCATAGTTTTTATGTTTAGCGATTTTTTATTTATTGGTTTTATGTGATGGGAGGCCTAGCTGGATTTTACATCATGATGTAAGAGGCTCTCAAGGTTAAATGGAATAGAGTGATAGTGGAGTCAAACTCTTAATTATTGATCTACCTTAATTTTTCATCTAGAATCAAGAATGCTAGTTGAAGAATTCAAAGTATTGTAGAGAAAATCATATGAATACAAAGTAGTTTTATAGAGGTGATATACACCCATATTTAGTATAATGATGTTAAAATTCTTAGTAATGTGTAAAGATTCAATTTTTGTGACACCTATTTTTTGTTAATGATTTTGGTTCTCATTACAATGGTTGAGATAGATAAATTTGATGTATCAAAGTTCTCAATACAATGATTGATATAGATAGATTTGATGTATCAAATGTCAAACAATGAATGAAAATAATGGATTCAAAAGACCAAAGATGATTTTTTCTTTTACATACATAATTTTTTCTACATGATGCATTACTATATATGTACCCTTTATTTGTCTCTTAAATAATTTTTTATATATTTTCATATTACTCTTCTAGTATTCAAGTATTCATATTCCAACCTTCCTATATCTCCAACAATTATTTTAATCCCCCAATCATTCAAATCTACGTACTTCAGTTAAAATAAAAGTCTTTAAATAAATTCTTCGTATATCATTCCTTGCTTCCAACTCCCATATTTTTTAATTTTTTAACTAACAAAACCTTTCCAACCATATCACAAAAATTCTTTTCCATTCATCTTCTAGTTCCCATAAAAAAAAAAATTAATTTCTCCTTCAAAACATTATTTATTTGTTTCACTTTTATTTCTTCAAATAAATTTAGGAAATATTGTTTAACTTTATAAGTGGATAACACCTTACTTTATTTGATGTCAATTTTTGAATTTTTAGTCTACACAGATGATTTCAATCTTACTTTCCTCTAATGTTATAACCTTCCTTAGATGTGTTATTAAGATTGTCATTACATATTTAGTCCTTTGCACTCTTTACTCCATTCTAGACTACTTGCTCCATTTAATTTATTCCATTATTTTATTAGCATCTATCACTAAGATATTTTCTACCAATCAAATATTTTAAACATTTAATATTTTTATTCCTTAATTTTTCACTGCAACATATGCTCTAGTTAATTTAGCCTTCAAGCACTCCAAAAAAAATTAAGTTTTGATTCTAAATGTTTAGGTTCTGGTATCACTCCAAATTGCTTAATGTTTTGTTGCATACATGCACTTCTCAATGTTCTCCAAACATGATCCTCTACTCTCAAGTGCTCTCCCTTGTTCTTCCAACCTCACTCTACTTATGAATACTTCTATTCTTGTTGATCAACATCTACACGTTCTTTTGGCCTCAAAATCTTTCTAATATATTGCACGTTAATTGTTCCTCCAATTCACTGCTCTGTCAATGTTCCAACAAAAATTCTCTACCCCGTCGATCTCCAATATTCTTCAATATTTTGCTTTATCAACCTTCCTGCATTCCACCAATTGGTTGCTCCAATATTCCTCCAATCTCTTTTCTTATAGCAATCCCTAATGCTTATATTCTAGTATTTCTTTACTCCAACAATTGTCTTCAACAATATCTTCTTCAAATCATCATCTTCAATAATCATCCTCCAGCAATCCTTCCTCAACTACAATAGCTCCATTTCTCTTAGCTTCTCATATTCTCTTCTTCCTAAATAACTCATCTAAAAAATGGCTTTCACCAATAAGGATCTGATATCAGTGTTAGCAAATTAACAATATTATCTCATAGGATTCAATCATAGGATCACAAATTCACTAATAATATTATCAATCTCACATAAATTACATTGAAATCTTATTTGATAAATACTCAAGCAATACATGATTCAAAGCTTATCCGAGTTACATTTTACGTAGCTTTGTCTTCAATATAAAGATACATGAGACTCTTCACATGACATGACTCTTGGAATTTGTTCTCTTCAAATACATAGGAGAACTTGACTCTTTATATTCCACTCTTACATAATAAATTTTGCATGTTATATAATGACAAAGTATCTCATGATTACATATAGCTACCCACTTCTAAACTAGACGCATCACACTCATAACTTTTCACTTGTTAACTAGACACCTCACTTGACACATGCTTACACTAATAACTTGACATGTATTTTATACATAAAATCAAACTCACATTTTGATTTAAATATTTACAATAAGACCAAATAATATAATACCTCCAACATAATAATTAAGTTATTGTAAAACAACTATGTGGTGTGATAATATAATACATATAATACCTATTTTAATTCCATATAATCAATTAAAAAAATAAAATAAAATAATTTATTTTTTAATTATATTTAATTATTATAATACAATCCTAATAATTTACATTTTAACTCATATAATCAATAAAAAACAATAAAATTAGATTAAAAAAATTAATATTTTTAATATGTTGACCAGCCCCATAAATATAGCTGAAATTAATTACTTAAACGCTTTATGTGTAATCACACAGGTCGTAGTTTAATTATTCCTTTGTTTGGCTCGTGCACCGAATTTTTCTTTAACTAATCAAACCATATGGTAAAACATTTGCAAATTTTATCCTCTTAGTAGTTATGGAAACGTGGTTGAGCGAAAAATAATAATAACTGAACACCACGGAGCTCAGCGTTGTAATATTAACATTACATTTATCTTAAAATGCAAATAGTTTTTCTGATGTTGGACTCTCATTCAATATCTAAATTTGGTTTTCAATTATACTTTCTATTATTTTAATAACTAAAAAATTTAAACTATAATTATTTGGATTAAATATATAACATAAAACCAATATTATATACTACAAAATTATGTATCTTAATTCAAATTTAAAATATTAACTAAAATAAAAATAATTATAAAATATACAACTATTTTTTTTGTAAAAGACAAAAGATTACTCAACCAAATTCTGTCTACAATTACCTTCTTCGTATTCAAACCTTAACCTTATATTTTGAGTTCCAGAATATTCACTTTCAAACCTACTCAAATAATTATAACCTATAAAAACAAATTTATCCATATTAAAAACAGATTTTCTATACACAAATCAATACCTAACATAGGACCAATTAAATTTTTAAAGGTTTTCATTACCACTATTGTAAAAAAAAAACATAGTATATCATAAAATATTATATTATTATTTTAACTATCAAAACCTAATATACCATAAAATGAATTATAAAAATTTGCATATGTAACGAAAACAATCACAAGGATTTGGTATTGTTTTAAATATGGCCAAACATTAGAATTAAGAAAATGAAAAAACAGGTTACAAAACATGATATGAGATTCATTAGGTCACATTTCTTGCATCAAAGGTTGTAACAGCTACAAACAACTCAAACCAACTTGACAATAGAGAAAATTAATCCTTAAAAGAAATCAAGTAAAATTAATCCTTAAAAGAAATCAAGTAGAACAGTTGTTGTTAGATTTACTGACAAAGACACACGAGATGAATAAGCTTATGACCCAAAAGCAGCTGGTCCTGGCGGACTTCTTGACGTTATACTTCCTTTCCCTGCCCTCCATTTTATCATCACATCGTGGGCCAAGGTTAAATCTGGTGGGCGTGTTGAAGTAAGCTTCTGCTTAAAAAGCTGTGGAAGACGCCATTAAAACTCTCTCATGCAAAACTTAAAATTGCAGTCTTCTTCTTCCATTTTAAAATCCTTATAAGGTGGAAGACGGACAGAAAGAAGAAAATAAAGAATGAATGAGGAGTCAGAGATGGTCAATGCACATGGCCCAGCACAGTGTTGTTGCCTTTCCATTTATGGTGGTATTTGTACGATGCTATGCTCATAGTTTTGGAATAAAGGGCCAAAGACAAAGACAAGTAAGGACGCAATACGACACGAATAAAGAGTAAATGTGATTATGAGCTTTTGTACTGTCAACCTGCACGGAATAACTCCAATCACTGCAATCCAATCCCTCTATTCTTTATAATACGTATCACTTCACTTCATTTTCTGGCCTTCGTAATGCTACCCATGATGAGGAAAGAATACTTACACATTCCGCAAGGATGGAGTAAAAGTGATTTCCTTTACGCATAAGAAGAAGGTCAAAGTAAAAACCTCTTGATAACTAAGGAATTTGCCGAATTTGCCATAGGGATGAATGAAGTTGGTTTTTGTTGTGTTGATAGCATAAAACTGGATATTGTCGATGTTGTTATATTAGAGTTACAGATGGACTACCTCAAAAAGGTATATTTAGAGAAGAAAGATTGATGGCAAAAAGTTGCAGGAGTTTGATAAGAACTCTAAGGTCTATTTTTTTTAGAGAGTGATTTTTTAGAAGTTTTTAAATATTTTTATATGATGATTAGGTATCAAGATTTTCTAGGATGCGTAATATAGGTGCTACGAAGTTTTTTTATATTAATCTGAGTTTTTTTTTAATAAATAAAAATGGTAATTTTTTAGGAAACAATAATTTGCAGAAAATTGGATACCCCTGCCTACCCGAAAGTGGCATCCCTTTTGGGATGTTTTCACAAATAAAAATAATAATAATAATAATTTGCAAAAAATAGTAATTATTAAAAATGGTAATTTTTGACTAAAGAACAATTTGTCAAAAATAGTAATTATTAAAAATGATAATTTTTTTATGAAAAAATAATTTGCCAAAAATAATAATTACTAAAAATGACAATTTTTATGAAAAAATAATTTGCAGAAAATAATAATTATTAAAAATGACAATTTTTGAGAAAAAAAAACAATTTTCCAAAAATAGTAATTTTTTTTATCATTAGGGCTTTGAACTTTAGGGTTTTGTTTTAGGGTTTCTTTGGGATATATATTCCTTTGGTATTGCATTGTAAAAGGGGAGGTGAATCTAGTATTTTCATGTATTGCTATTTTTATGTGATTGAGGATTTTTATTGGTTATTATAATTTATTGTAGTTTTTATGTGAATGGAGGGTTTTATGGGTTATTTTTATTTATCGTAGTTTTTATGTGAATAGAGGGTTTTATCGGTTCTCTATTTATTGCAAGTTAATGTGATGGGAGGCCCAGCTGGATTTTACATCATGATGCAAGAGGCTTTCAAAGTTAGGTGGAATAGAGTGATAGTGGAGTCAAACTCTTAATTATTGATCTACCTTAAATTTTTATCTAAAATGAGGAATGCTAGTTGGAGAATTCGAAGTATTGTAGAGAAAATCATATGAATACAAAGTAGTTTTATAGAGGTGATATACACCCATATAGCAAGAGAGCAAAATAAGGCAGCTAATGGTATAGAAAACTATGTTTTGGACAAAGGAGACTTCATTTTCTATGGGCAACTTCCTAAGTGGTGGGCACAAGAAATAAGGAAAGAGATTCTACATATTCAATATAATGATGATAAAATTCTTGGTAACCTGTAAAGATTCCATTTTTGTGACACCTATTTTTTATTAAGGATTTTGATTCTCATTACAATGGTTGAGATAGATAAATTTGATGTATCAAAGTTCTTAGTACAATGGTTGAGATAGATAAATTTGATGTATCAAATGTCAAACAATGAATGAAAATAATGGATTGAAAAGACCAAAGATGATTTTTTTTTTTAAATACATAAATTTTTTTACACTATGCTTTACTATGTATATGCCCTTTATTTGTCTCTTAAATATTTTTTATATATTTCCATATTACTCTTCTAGTGTTCATATTTCAACCTTCCTATATCTCCAAAAATTATTTTAATCCTCCAATCATCAAATAACTTTAAAACAAAGGTTAATACCTTAAGTTTTCATTGTGTATTTCACTCCATTCAATATTTTCTACGTGCACTTCATTCAAATCTACATACTTCAGTTAAAACAAACGTCGTTAAATAAATTCTTCGTATATCATTCCTTGTTTCCAATTCCCATATTTTTTAATTCTTTAACTAACAAAACCTTTCTAACCATATCGCAAAAAATCTTTTCCATTCATCTTCTAGTTCCCATCAAAAAAATTAATTAATTTTTCCTTGCAAAACATTATTTATTTGTTTCACATTTTCAAGTTTAATAATATCTCTTCAAATAAATTTAGGAAATATTGTTCAACTTTAAAAGTGGATATTTGATGTCAATTTTAGAATTTTTATTCTACATGGATGAGATGATTTCAATATTACTTTCCCCGAATGTTATAACCTTCCCTAGATGTGTTACTAAGATTATCATTACATATTTAGTTCTTTGCACTCTTTACTCCATTCTATACTACTTGCTCCATTTAATTTATTTCATTATTTTATTAGTGTTTATCACTAAGATATTTTCCACCAATCAAATATTTTAAAGATCTAATATCTTTATTCCTCAATTGTTCACTACAACATATGCTCTAGTTAATTTAGCCTTCAAGCACTCCAAAAAAAATTGAGTTTTGATTCTAAAGGTTTAGGTTCTGATATCACTCCAAATTGCTTAATGTTATGCACTTCTCATCGTTCTCCAAAAATGATCCTCTCAAGTGCTCTTCCTTGTTCTTTCAACCTCACTCTACTCATGAATACTTCTATTCTTGTTGATCAACCTCTACATGTTCTTTTGGCATCAACTTCTTTCTAATCTATTGCACGCCAATTGTTCCTCCATGCTCTGTCAATATTCCACAAATTATCTACCCCTTCAATCTCAAATATTCTTCAATATTTTGCTTGATCAACCTTCTTGCATTCCACCAATTGGTTGCTCCAATATTCCTTCAATTTCTTTGCTTCTAGCAATCGTTCTTCCTAATGCTTCTTACTACAACAACTGTCTTCAACAATATCTTCTTCAAATCATCATCTTCAATAATCATCCTCCAACAATCCTTCCTCAACTACAATAGTTCTTTTTCTCTTAGCTCCTCATATTCTCTTCTTCCTAAATAACTCATCTAAAAAATGGCTTTCACCAATAAGGATCTATACAAGTGTTAGCAAATTAGCAATATTATCTCATAGGATTCAATCATAGGATCACAAATTCACTAATAATATTATCAATCTCACATAAATTACATTGAAATCTTATTTGATAAAGACTCAAGCAATACTTGAATCAAATCTTATTCGAGTTACATTTTACATAGCTTTGTCTTCAATATAAAGATACATGAGACTCTTCACATGACATGACTCTTGGAATTTGTTCTCTTCAAACACACATGAGAACTTGACTCTTTATATTCCACTCTTACATAATAAGTTTTGCATGTTATATAAAAACAAAGTATCTCATGATTACATATAGCTACCATCTTACATAATAAGTTTTGCATGTTATATAAAAACAAAGTATCTCATGATTACATATAGCTACCACCTTCTAAACTGACGCATCACACTCATAACTCTTCACTTGTTAACTAGACATCTCACTCACACTTAAATATATATGACACATGCTTACACCTAATAACTTGACATGTGTTTTATACATAAAATCAAACTCACACCTTGATCTAAATATTTACAATAAGACCAAATAATATAATACCTACAAAATAATAATTAAGTTATTGTAAAACAACTATATGGTGTGATAATATAATGCACATTATACCTATTTTAATTCCATATAATCAATTAAAAAAATAAAATAAAATAATTTATTTTTTAATTATATTTAATTATTATAATACAATCCTAATAATTTAAATTTTAACTCCATATAATCAATAAAAAAACAATAAAATTAGCTAAAAACAATTTAATATGTTGACCAGCCCCATAAACAGCTGAAATTAATTAGTTAAACGCTTTTATGTGTAATAACACAGGTCGTAGTTTAATTATTCCTTTGTTTGGCTCGTGCACCAAATTTTTCTTTAACTAATCAAACCATATGGTAAAACATTTGCAAATTTTATCCTCTTAGTAGTTATGGAAACGTGGTTGAGAGAAAAATAATAATAACTGAACCACGGAGTTCAGCGTTGTAATATTAGCATTACATTTATCTTAAAATGCAAGTAGTTTTTCTGATGTTGGACTCTCATTTTCCAATAACTAAAAAAAAATTAAACTATAATTATTTGGGCTAAATATATAACATAAAACAAATGTTATATACTACAAAATTATTTATCTTAATTCAAATTTAAAATATTAACTAAAATAAAAATAATTATAAAATATACAACTATTTTTGTAAAAGACAAAAAAAGATTACTCAACCAAATTCTGTCTACAATTACCTTCTTCATATTCAAACCTTAACCTTATCTTTCGAGTTCCAGAATATTCACTTTGAACGTACTCGAATAATTATAACCTATACAACCACAATAATAACTTATGAAAAACAAATTTATCCATATAAAAAACAGATTTTCTATACACAAATCAATACATAACATATTTTAAAGACAAATTAAATTTTTAAAGGTTATCATTACCACCTGTTAAAAAAATATAATATATCATAAAATTATTATATTATTATTTTAACTATCAATACCTAATATACCATAAAAGTGAATTATACAAATTTGCATATGTAACGAAAACAATCACAAGGAGTTGCTATTGTCCAAAACATGATAATTAATTTTAAATATTGCCAAACATTAGAATTTTAAAATTAAGAAAATTTGAAAAAACAGGTTACAAAACATGATACGAGATTCATAGGTCACATTTCTTGCATCAAAGGTTGTAATAGCTACACACAACTCAAACCAACTTGACAACAGAGAAAATTAATCCTTCAAAGAAATCAAGTAGAACAGTTGTCATTAGATTTACTAACAAAGACACACGAGATGAATAAGCTTATGACCCTAAAGCAGCTGGTCCTGGCCAACTTCTTGACGTTATACTTCCTTTCCTTGTCCTCCATTTTATCATCGCATCGTGGACCAAGGTTAAATCTGGTGGACGTGTTGAAGTAAGCTTCTGCTATAAAAGCTGTCGAAGACGCCATTAAAACTCTCTCCCGCAAAACTTAAAATTGCAGTCTTCTTCTTCCATTCTAAATCCTTATAAGGTGGAAGAGGGACTGAAAGAAGAAATAAAGAATAATTGAATAATTAAGGAGTCAGAAATGGTCAATGCGCATGGCAGAGCACAGGGCTGTTGCCTTTCGATTTATGGTGGTCCTTGTACGATGCTCATACTTTTGGATTAAAGGGCCAAAGACAAAGACAAGTAAGGACGCAATACGACATGAATACACAGTTAATGTGATTATAAGCTTTTGTACGGTCACCCTGCAGTGGTAACTCCAATCACAACATAATGGTCTCTGGATTTTAAGAGAATGTTTTTTTTAAAAGGAATTGGTTACATTTTTTTTATTATTAAGTAAGGTTCAAATCTTGGGATTGTTCTTATCAAGCAGAGTTCAAATTTTGGGATTGCCCCCTATAACTCTGATTGGTCCCGTTGTTGTTGACCTGACCTAAATCAAAACCACCTCTAAAAACTTTATAGGTCTACTGCCCACTAAAAATTCAAATCAAACTACAATCCTTCAATTATTTTTGTTTTACCATTACTTTTACGGGAGTCTAATATTCGACTCTAACGATTATACTATAACTCTTTCAGTCCTCTTCATTATCTCCATTCTAGCCTTTCACACTGCACTCTCCTTAATTATCTGCAATGAGTTAGTGTTCGACTCTAACCCTTTCATTAATCTTTAGTTTTACTCAAAAACTTTTATAAATTTTAGTATTCATTAATTTTTATTATTTTTAGTTAATATATTGTTTTCAAAGTATTTTTAAAAAACTTTTTTCAAATTATTTGTAAAAAACTTTTTTCAAATTATTTTTAACTTTTTTTATAAATATTAATTTGTTGGATAAAAAGAAAGTTAATGGAAACTTTAGATCATTCAAAAAAATGAAAGACTACAAAAAAAACAATTTACTAATAAACACTTGCATGCAACCAACAAACCTATACTTAACTTTACTCAACAAACCTATACTTGACTGTCACCAACAAATCTATCTTTTTAAATATTTTAGTGAGATGAATGTCCATATCCACCTCTCCCAGTTGGTCTAGCCTATCTGACACCAAAGAAGGCTATTGTTATTTTTTACTCGATGTTACAGTGGGCGCATATCCAGACACCAGTCTCGAAATCACTGATAAATAAACAACCTTTTTTCTCCAATAAACGCGTGCGTCTACAGCAAGTACGATGTTATTGTTCAGTGGACCACATATTCAGTCACCTTTCTCGAAATCACTGATAAATAGACCACTGTTTCCTCTGCAAGGTATTGTAAACGCCTGCATGCCCTGCTACTACATGTTCAGTGGGCCACATATCCAGACACCAATCTCGGAATCACTGATAAATACACAAACTTTATATTTAATGGTCTGTGTCGGGATAAACCCCATAATTTAAGCTCTGAATTAATTTTAAATTTCAGAGTGATAAATTTTTATATCTAGGGAAAAATATGGTAAATATATATAATTTCTTATCAATCCACTAGTGGATTGGTAAGAAGTTGGATACTTACTGGAAGGGACTTAGGTTCAAACCTAGTGGACATTCCCGCGACAAAGGTAATAGTCTGACTTGAGTGGGCCGAGTGTGTGCCAGCTTGATATTGACACTACAATCCCAGGCAATGAGACTTGACCGTGTGAAACCAGTTGTTCAAAATAGAAAGGTAGTTGTCAATTCCTCTATATATATATATATATATATATATATATATATATTTTTTTTTTGATTGATTGATTGAGGTTAATAATGGTAAGCCAAGTTGTTAGGCTAGGTTTAAATCTTGTTAAATTGTTATAATATCATTATGTGGTTATGATGTAAATGGATGGGATTAATTAAATACCATATAACTATTTTATTTTTTTTAAATTGAATGAAGTTATATGTCATAAAAAAGAAAAAAATTATGAAACCCTTGTTAATGGTAAAAAAAATTGTATATTAAGTTTAAATTTTTCAAGATTTAAATTTATTATATATTTTTTCTTTAGCCTCTCATCTTGGAATATTGTTTGTATTAAAGATTGGCATCCTATTTTAGCTAGGGGTTAATCTAAGAGTTTGAGTAATTGAGGTATTTTTCTCTAACTTTGGAACAAAACTAAGTTTGTCTCAAAAATCTTCATCATTATACACTAATAGATGGAACAATGGTTGGTAAAGCATGGAGTAGGTTGTCTATCTTTCCATGCTTATATAGAAGTTAATATTATCATCATTTAATAATGCGAAAGTAATGATGAAATGTCGCATCTAATTTTATTGTGATTGTCTATGCTACATTTGTTCTTGTTTAAATACTTATTAACATTTTACATTTGATCTAGGCCTAGACAAAACTTACATAATCAAGTAGGATCAATTTACTTGGGCAATATTTCTTTTACCTTTTTTTATAGGTGTAGATAAATTTCACCACCTACATCCACAATCCTTGCATGTGAATCAGATTGTGATTTTTTCCAAGCCTTATAGTCATTTTGTTAAGGCACCAATACAAAAAATTGCATTCAACATCTTTGAAAACAACAAGTTGAGCATCGAATCCAATATTGAGGTAGATTATTCCACAAAGAGAAGGTGAAAGGCAAGTTGAAAGATTATGGAACAATATACTATGAAGGTATGCATGAACGGATGTAAACATTTGGTTAGATAGGTACTAGGACAAAAAGCAAAAGAACGTCGGACTGAAAATAATTAGAAGGCATTAAAATCTGATATGCAAGAGCGAAAGATATATATTTTTGCAAGTATGATTTATGGATCAGCTATATCTTGAGCATCAAATTCAAAATTTGGCTAAGATTGAGAAATGATCAAAAAATTTGAAATGATGATGTCAACAAAGGAGTGTAAAAAATTTGGCATCACCTCAGCTAACATCAGCTCAGCTACATAAAAGTCCAATATAGTACGGAATAAGGGCCAAAGCTAAAAATTTCTAAGGCATTGTGTCTAGTATGGAAAGGCAGAGAAGTATAAGCTCATCCGACATCCAGTAGAATGTTTTGCAAAATTTTGGCTAAGTATCAAGGGGCACCAGGATTTTATGACAATGACATCATTAAATGAAGATGCAAGTTTGGTAAAGCCAAAATGAGTTCCAAATGGAAAATAAATCTAAGGCATAAAACTTGGCATTGAAGCACTAAGGCTCAAGAATAATTTCCAACTTTCAACACTATGCATGGGTGAAAGTAGTTGTGGGAAAAATGTGGCTAGACTCTAAAGGCAATGACATCATCAAAAGGAAATAAAAATTTCATTTCTAACAAATAGGAATGCAAAATTTGGCTAACTATTGGATGATTTTTGAACCATTAATGCTACTTACATCATCAATAGGACTAAGAATCTGACATAAAGGAATAGTTGTTGGATCAAAATCCAACCAAGGTAAACAATTTGACATAAAACAACATTGCCTCACACTACCATATTTTGTAAAATAGCCTTTAGGCCCATCATAATTAGCAAGATCCTCATGTTCCAATCAATCATCCAATATCACTATTGTTAGAACCTTGACGGCTAAAGTGCCTACATCATACATTTGTCCTTGCTCAATTGGCTCAACATAATAGAAATAAGTGGATTGTCATCAAATGGTTAGAATTCAACAATGCATCATACAACCCAGCTTCATAGGAGAGATCCAAGCCACACACATCAATAAAACATGCTTGAAGCAGTTGAGCATGCTTGAGCTAAAAATGACAACCATCTTCTACACATGTTCTGATAAGCATGCAAAATAGATCCCCATAATGATTCCAAGCTAACTGAATGCAAATGTAAATCTATAAATACTTGGATGTAACCCATTCAAATGGTTGGCTTTTTAGCATTTACAATTACATAACGTATGATGGTTGTACTATGTACCTCTGAATGAAGATCGAACTATTGTTTGACCTTTATCTATATTTATTGTACATAATATATGTATACAAAATTGATTATTGAGTATTTCTATTAAACCTAGATGAATGGTTTATCTTATTAAAATTATTTTGTTATCTAGATTTCTGCCTGGATTTATTGTTCATTAGTTATAGGAATGTTAATTGATATTATAATATTTAATGTGATTAAATGCTTTACAATGTTGAATGAAAGTTGTTTTTTAGGTAGTTTGACTTAGTTTAGAGTGTGACACTCTCATTCCTTATGTATTTTGATGTTTTTGAATCCTAACCGCTTTAAGTTATAGCTTATAACTCTACACATTTCTTACTTTAGTCTAAAATTGCTTTTGTTAGTTTAGCTAGTAGATAGGAATCAACCTGCTTTGGAAGTTGAGTCATAAGATATTTTGGTCTTCCAATCTTGGCCAAGGTATTGAGGATGCAACTCATCCACTTATGTAGATTTTAAACCAATAATTTTGGCACGCTCGGTGGAACCATATGTCTCACCCTTACCTGGAGGACTCAATATTTTGGTGAGCAATCTTGACCTCATAGGTAGAGAAATAATGATCACCTAGTGACTCCGTTTGGTTCAAAATCAAGAAAATTGGTAACTTTGCTAGTGGGATAACTCAAAATCAAATAATCATGGAAATTAAGAACCAAAAAAATATACTAGTTACTACCCAAAGGAATATATAGTGTTTTTGTCAGTATGATAAATAGGTAAACATGTTTGGCCTAGACTAGTGTTATACCCTTAAACCTCACCAAACTACATGAAATTCCTTGAGCTATATTGAAGACCTTACCCATTTATGATGTTAGTGGAAAAAATGCTTAAAAACATTTCCAAGAGGTAGTGGCTTTAGCCACCCTACAAAATATTTTATTTGAAGATGTGATGATCAGACTTCTTATGTTGTCACTCTGAGGTAGGGTGTTGTAGTGGTATCATTATTTGTAGGACAATAGTGTAAGAACCTCGATATATCTAGTCAATCCTTTGGTAGCATACTATGATGACCCAAGAGACCCTTTCATACTGCTCAATCAATTCTTTTTATTCAAAGGTTTTATCAGGAGCATATCATTGATTTCAATATCAAATTTAGGAGGACTTGTAAAAGGATTCTTCAAGGGATTAAGTCTTCGCATGCTCAAGCTTATATATACTATCCTCGTGCCCTAGGACTAGATTTGAGTATTATGATCAAACAATCTAATGAGAAGCATTTTCCACAAGTATTCTAGACAACTATTAAGACATAAAATTTGTTCATCTCAGTTGAAAAGCTACCACCTATAACCTTAACTTGGTGTCCAATACTACCCTCCCCACTATCGAGTACTTTATTTGGATTGTATTCATCAAGTCCTATACTAGCAAAAAAATAATCCATTATGGAAACTATGGAATCTCAAAAGGTTCAAGAACTAAGAGCTAAGTTTCAGTGTATGATCAATGAACTAAACATCATGAACTAACAAATATTCATAGCTAGGTATATTATCAAGATTGATCTCAAGAATTTTCTCCCTTAGATATTCAAGTTAGGCACATTAGGGATGAGGATAAAGAATACCTCATCACAGATAGGGATCAGGTTATAGATATAAATCTAGTTGAAATTTAAGCATGCAATGGTTGATAACTATTGCAATAGAAGTGGATTTGAATACTATCAACCTTAACAATCACAATATTTTATGGCCATGGCAATAGAGCTAGATTATATCTAAGTATCTAGCTACTATTCCCATATAGAAAGAATCCAACAAGCAAAATAAATTGAAAATGTGCACTAGGAAGTGCAAGTTGAGAATAAAAAATCTAAATAAGATGATAATGATATCATCTTGTGTCCACTAGAAAATTTCCTAGAACAAGGAATGTTGAGTCCATATGCAAAAACATATAGCCCAAAAATTATATGCCTACATTATCATAGAAATCAAGTTTATCAAAGGTTGTATTTCCCAATTATACTAAGAAAACAATGGAAATATATGGTAGAATCCTACCAAGAGCTCATGCAGAAGACCATAAGAACAATTCATAATAGCCACATTCTAATAGAAGGAGGTTTGAAATAAAGTTTTTTGGTTTTCAAACAAGTTAATTTGGTTAAATTAGCTATGGAATATTAAAAAAATAACACAATTCCTTATCTAGATTATAAAACAGTACACAAGCAGTCATATCTTGGTATTGTAAAAGTTGACATACCAATATGTTACTTATCAGTGTGTTTGGAAGGTTGGGTGTTACATAATTTCTTAATAGATCATGAAGTTGAATTTACTATCATACCTAAGGCAATATGTGATATCATGAACTTGAAATATACCAAGGTTAAGCCTAAAATAATTTAACTCAATAAAATGTTAGTTTGGATAGTAGGTATAGTAAGAAGAATACCAATACTACTATACAAAATGCTAGATTTAGAAGCAATTCAAGACATATTAGTAGAATATGTAGGAGTTTATCCAAAAAAATTAATGCAAATTAGAGGTTATGTGGCACAAGATCATGCTTGTATAGTTGTGCCATGCATTAGAAAATTGGTTTGGATTCAATTCTTAAAAAATCAGACCATTCCACATGTAAAATTATGAAAAATACAAGGTAAATCAAGTCAAAGAAGTCAAATTGGCTAGATTGGAGGTAGTTGATTAGACAGAGAGCGAGCAAAGGAAAATTGGCATTGAATTTTTTCTTAGAAATACTTATCTACCACTTTTTTCAAATCTAGAAAATAGCATAATCTACAAGTCAACTATGATCTGTCATAGCATATGGTATGTTCTATGCCTTGATAAACCAGTAAAATAATCCTAGGAAAGAAATTTGGATATTGACTCTTGATAGAAGAGAATTTTAGATGTCTCTACCAACCAGAAGACTTTTTGAACATAGGAAATCTTCAATCACCAACCAGTGATCTAGCACAGAAAAAAATATACATAAAAGAAATGATAGCAACTCATGTGATCAATAAGAATCATCATGCTTGGTTCCCTACGCCATTTTTCAAGTAAACTTATAAATTGATGTAGGCTCAAAATTAATGCTATGGAAGAATTTTGATAGGACAAGCTATGAGTCCCAAGATAATGTTAGAGAGAAAAGTTCAAATTTGACACTATCTAGTTGGTTCATTATAGATTTATATGCAAAATCTAGAGACCAAGCATAGTTGGCGTGTAGAAATATACCATAATTTTATGTAAATAATTCAACAAGTAAATAAAATTTATATATCAACTAGAGAATAAGAAAGTTAGCCAAGGGGATAGTAGAAATATTGGTAAAGCATGAGAAGCATATCACATGATGCTTCAGATATGAAGGATGATGATTCAGTGACAAATAAAATTGTAGCTTCTTGGAAGCTAGATATAATCAAGCTAAGAAAAAAGAGGATTGACAAGGTAAGTTGAATGACAACTTCTTCAGGAGGAAAAACCTATATAAAAAGGGTTTCCTTTTCAACATCAAACCACTCCTAAGAAAGAATTCTACTTTGAGAGAGTATGGTGGATAAGCCTTAGTAAAATGTATAAATGAGGATGAGGGGCATCCTTAGGCAAAATCTACAATCAAGCCTAAAAATCCTTGTCTGGTAGAGATGCAAAAACATCAAAGAAAGAGTATGATCAATCTTAGCCTTCTTGGTGTTAGCTAAGGTAGGCACATTAAATGATGGTAGCCCAAGAGCAATCCTGGTCTTAGCTAAAACCATTTCAATGTTAGCTAATATTATATTGGTGTTTGTTGGAATTAATCCTATATTGATAATGTCTATACTCTTCTAGGCCTATAAAGAAGTCCAACAACAATAGACACAACCTTATGGTAATTGGTTTCTTCCCTTTCTCAAGAACACCAAAATGGTGCCAAAATAGTGAAGTCCAAGGAAAAAGGAGGAAGATAAGGGGAATAGTTTGAAAGATCTATTGGATTAGCAAGCCTACAAGCTATTCATTCTTGATGAGCTTGACCAGTTGAAATGATAATTTGCAAGCCCTTCTTCAATTCATGGAGTCTATCAAGTTAGATTAGGGACAAGAAAATAAAATTTTAAAAGAACTCCCTTAAAAAAAAATGGGATATGTTTCACCCTTTTCTTCATCTTGGTGTTTGAGGTCAATACAACAAATACCAAGGTAAAAAAGTAAAGCAAATACTAGAGCAAACAACTATATGCAACAAGGAGAATTTAGAATGCACGTTGTGCAGGTATGGCTTTTTCATATTTTCCTATCTTCTCGTTATATCCTTCTACCATACTTATACTCCATTAGCATTTTTCTTATCACCCACTCTACATCCCTAAATAATTCCAGTTCATCATCTTGATTTTGTCCATCTTCTTCAAACCATTTCTTAAAATATTCATCCTCTACTATTTTCTTGACTCCATAGCCCAATGGATAGCTAGCCTAATTCTTCCTTCACAAGCAACTACAATCATTTCACATGATTATGGAAATGTGCAAAAATAATTTCTTAGTGCCTTAATGACAAAAGCAAAGACCAAAGGTCACCATGAAAGGAGAAACATTATTGAAATATGATGCAACATAATACCTTGTCATGCTTAAGTTGATATTCAAACCATATGTGGCATCAAGCAATGAAGTTTGAAAAGGTAGACATCATGCCAAGCTAATAGTCGTATACCATGGTAACAAGATGATAAAAGCAAGCACGAGTTGTGATAAAGCAAGTGTTGTGGTGGTGAGTTACAATTGGTTGAATGAAAAAGGGAAGTAAAGGAGTTGGATCCTCACATGAGTAATAGTATCTAATAAAGTAGTGCTAGCTCTAACAAAATATAGTGTAGTTAATGATCTAGCTATCATCAATATCTATTGAAGTTATAAAATAAATGTAGGACCACCTTATGCACGAGGTTTCTTCTGTATTAAGATAATCCTTAGTAGCCATGAACACTATTGAATTAGTAGCTCATCAATGTTTACCAACCCTAAATAAATTTACTTGCATAGTTTTGCAATGAAGAAAGCAATGGAAAGGAAAGTGTTGAGTGATAATTTTGCCCAACTACAAAATCACCATCATAGTCAGGGTATTATATGAAAATCCTCTCTTGCAAATAAATTTAAAATTTGTCCAAGGTTCTTGTGTGCTTAATTACTTAAAATGTGCTTGATTTCTTGTGAAAATATGTTAAATACCATAGAGGTAAAAGTAATTGTTAAAAAGGGGCTTGTGGTTTGGTATTGGTTTGATTTGCAATGTTCTTTGTTGTTCATGAAATTTGTGAAATGTGGCTTTATTGACCATCTATCTACTTTGAAATTTTATCCTTGAATGGTGATTTAATCCATTTTATCTTCTTTTGTTAAGTAGATTTTATCTTGAATTTTTAACCAATTTTATCTTGAATTGTTAACAAATTTTTATCTTCCTTTGTTAAGCAGATTTTAACAAATTTTATCTTCCTTTGTTAAGATTTGTTTGAGCATAAAATAAAATGACTAAAATCTAACTTTGCAATGTAAGAGCTTTGGAATATCACCTTAATTATTCATTTTAATAAAAATTTGGAATTTATTAAAATTTCCATATTTTACATCAAGTGAAAATAATTTTGATTGTTTGAAAAATATACAAAGTTTGAAATTTAGAATTCTCTTTAAAAATATGAATTTGTGTGAAACTTGAAATTGCAAAATTCATTTTAAAATGTGAGTTTATGTGAAACTTGAAATTGCAAAATTCCTTTTAAAATGTGAACTTATGTGAAACTTGAAATTGCAAAATTCCTTTTAAAATGTGAACTTATGTGAAATTTGGAATTTCAAATTTCCTTTAAAATGTGTAAAATGAGAATTGAAAATGTAACTTTGTAATTGCCATGCTTCCTTTTTTTTTGGATTTTAAAATTTAATATATATTTTTTGTATTTTATAATTTATGGAAAATAAAAATGTAAAAAGGAAAATATTAGAGAAATAAGAATAAAATAACACAAGTCACCGTAACTCTAAAATTTCACATTGACCCTACAAACGTAATATCCTACGTTAAACCAGCATTAGAGTGACTGGTCTTCACACAGTCCAACATTAACATGGTGTAATATTATAAGGGAAAAGATACAATATACTAAAAATAATAGACAATTTTATCATCAACATGCATAAAACTCGTTAAAAATTTCCAATATATTGACAAGAGAAAGATTTTCAAAAACAAATTGTAGACACCTAAAATGCATCATGTCGAGGCGACTACTCATATGGGACATGCTAGAAGACCATATGGAAGACCTTGTACAAATACCAAGGTATAGTAGTGGTTACAACCACTCAATCAGGAAGTTTGGCCTAATCAATGTTAACAGCGGTTGACACCCGCAGTTAGCAGTGCTGACCGTGCCTCAGAGCCGCGATTAGCATCAAAAATTATTTGGCCTTTGACTAGGTCAAATTTGGTTCCAAACAACCAGTTGGTTGCAAATCTGAGTGGTTTGGGGGTGGAATGATAAAAAATCTTCCTTCCAATTGCTCTAACTGCCCATTCATGATCTTAGCTTCCCCATGAAGCTAGGACATAGCTCTCCAAGGTGCTATAATAACCCCATCCAAATTGAGAGAGAGAGAGATGCATAGGCGAATTTTAGTAGTGAAGCCCTATCAAATTCAACACTCACCTAATTGCATTGTGACATTGCTTTATTGCCCCTAATTGAGAGATTGAAATGGCAATTCAAGCCATGGAGATCCTAGGAGGTTAGAAGATCCAAGAAACATAATTACGCCCATTTCACATGCAATCGAAGCAATTCAACTGCCAAATCTATCAAAGGACATAAAGGCAACCCTTGACCATCAATTTGGCAAGAGGATTCAGATATTTAGCCCTTGAATTGGAGGACAAGCACACTTCAAGCTCCGTCATGGTTGTCAGTCATGGATAACAGTGCTCACGTACCACAGAGCCACGGTTAGGGTATCTTCCCTTATTTCCTTACTTTTTCACCATAGGATTTGTTAATGGCATTAGATTAAGCACAAATTATGTTTAGTTACATTATTAGAGATTTTTGACCTATAGAATTAGCTTTTTTAGTTGTCTTGCTTTCAATACTGTAACTAGGATACTAATGAATCTTTCTCATGCTTCCATGCTTTCAAATTCATAATTAGACCATTAGATAGATGTATAGGCTTTTCCTCTACATGTTTCATAGAATATTTTCATGTTTTGCATATGTTTACTAGCTTTCTTGTACTTTCTTGATTATATGCTAGTGACATCATCTTTTCATACAATTTCTTCAAAAAGCCTCATCAAGAGAGGTATCCTTTATTAATGATTCTTCTTGTTGTTTACTGCACGTAGGACTAATAGGATTTTGACATGCAAGGCAACAAATGCCTCTAATCATGGAGAAGAAGATCATCAACACCTTGGAGCAGTTCGTGTCATTTTGAAAGGTATTTGGAATTGTACCTACCCTTGAAGGGGATTTCAAAATATTGTAATTGATGTATCAAATGGGTATCCCTAAGAGGGATGGATTTGTAACTTGACTTGATTTGAAATTAATAAAAGATATTTGTATTTTGTTCTTTTAATTCTTGTCAATTTGTGTATGCCTATTTGCATCATTTTCAGCAATTTTAATATTAGGTGCAAGCATTTTTGGATGCTACAGAAGGTGGTCACGATGGGAATTCCACATTAAATGCCATAGATCACTGAATTTTTGGGTTTATGATGACAAGTTCTAACCATGGTTGACAGTCACGGTTAAAAGTTGTCACCACAACACAAACCTACGGGCAACAGTCTCAGCCATGTTACAGAGCCGCGGTCAGTATCTGATAGCCCGTATAGTAAGGAGAAAAAGCTTAATCAGATGAGGATCTAAGGTAGGGCCCATTTTTCTCTGATTTTTTCTTGTTCTTTATCTGTGTTTTTCCATAAATTCAAAATTGCTAGCATAATTAGGGAATGCAATAAAGAAGACAAAATGCATTGGGTTCCTAGGTCTTTTTCTTAGGTTCTACTAGTCACTGCTAGGAATAGCGGACCTCTGAGTGCAGTCTGCCCTAGTATCCAGTGGTCTAGGCCATTCTTGTATGATGGTTTACTTGTGTGAGTCCCATCTAGTGGCCATCTCGTCATCATCATTAGTGTGCATTTGCTTTGAAATTCATATAGCTTAATCATGCATACTTTTGAAAGATAAATGTTATTTTTAATTTGCATCACATATAGAAGAGTCATGAGTGTTGTTTTATGTATTTATTTTTCATGCAAAATAAAAGGAACCACACACACCATGACACACTTAAATGCTAATGAGTTGGAAGTCACATCCAACCACTAGTAGGGTTTCAATGACGATGGCAGTGATTTCCATCCGTTGGCCCAACTCCCTCGAACCTTTTTTTACTAGACCAATACCGGAGCCAAGAACCATTTGTAGCCTAGAACATTTATATGTACTTCTCTTTGGAGGGTATAACACTAACTAGGTGAGATTAGGTGAGGGTTTGTAAGGACCTATGCTCCCTTCTTGAGTGTGGGTTTCATCTCCACATTTTGGGGGGATTATGTAACCTAGATTTCATAGTTAGGTTGTCAAGCTACGAGCATACCTATGAAAGCCTTTTAAAAATTGAGTATATCATCAACATATTGAAAACACGATGAGATTTACTTATTGATATAACAAATTGCAAAACACATCAAACAGTTTAGGGTTCACATTAAAGCTTTAAAAGAGATAATCATCATTGTATTCTTTGTGTGCTAATAAAATTTGAATCTAGACATAGGATACTCACTATGGTGGCTACATGGAGAGACCGACCCAGGCAAGATCCAAGGTCGAGGTTGAAGCTCTACCTAATGCACAACAAGATGTGTAGTGCCCTTAATCATAGAATCCTCTTGAATGTTATTCGATGAGTATTAGAGGGGGCAATTCTACATACAAGGATCTTGCTGAGACTACCTTGGTATGAGGAACTACTAGACACTCCTCAAGACATAGATCAAAGCATGGAGCTTCCCAACATGGGGGTTTCGAACATGTTAGTATTTATCGTGACCATATTCCACGCGCATCCATGGGATATGCTGAATATTTTATCATCGAGGGATCTATATTGGTATCCCTTCGTCCTATAGCTAAGGGAGTCTTGAATCCCCCAACATCTGAGTATAGACGAGTTTTGGATTTGCCCATATAAGGGTAAACAAATAGGGATGCTTTCAAGTGTAGGCCCACTCAAACTCCCAACAAGGGTGAGCCTCGTAGTATAACCAAAGACGTATCCAAAGTGGGCGCCAATGGTATGCCACCTCATGATCCATGGCATAGCCGATAGTTGGATGGTTTGGGTAAGGTTCTAGGGCAACTAGGTTACAAGCCTACTCCTGCGCCTTTTCGCTCCATGAGTATGCATAGCGGTAGTACCATTAGGACTATTAGAGAACCTAGATATTTCTCCAAGAATTCTTGAGATATGTATACCCCTAGATCTCCTACAAGCACATAGTTTAGGCAATAGTTAGCCATGAATGTCATCTTCATAAACAAGTGCAAGATCTTAGCATATCAGTCCATTGGGGGACATACCCACAAAGCTACTCAAACAAAGTGCACACACCAAAGGCCTCACACGGCTGATCACATAGATAGATATCATAATCTGGTGTCAAATTAGAGACGTTAGATCCTCCAAGACCAATTGGAGGATGTTCGTGCAGAACAAGAATACCTTGAAAATGAGAACACTCAGAGGCAAAGGTTCATAATACAATGTTTATATGAGCAACACATGTATGAATAATGCATCCTTGATCAAAATGAGCATGTTGATAGAGATGATCGATTAGCCAGTGTCAATTTACATCCCTATAGTGAGCATAGGGAGCACATTGACAGATGAGTTGCTTCACAACCTGATTCACAACCTAAGTATATAGATGCCCATACTCGCTACACATCCCAACATAAATATGGGTGTCCTCCACCCGAGCATCGTGGGCATAGGTAGTACGAAGAAGAAGTAGGAGATGAATTAGATCAAGAGTATCCCAAAATATCCTAAGTCGAGTAGGAGGATGAGCCTATTCCCTCGCCTCAACCAAAGAGGAACCTACCTCCAAAGGTGCCTCCAAGGCAATCCATAGAAGATGAGTTCTTATATTTGCAGGCTTATAAATTCCTTGCAGAAAAGGTCAAAGCTATAGAAAAGCAAGGAACAGCTTATCAAAATCCAACCTTGAATAAGATTCATATTGAACCTTTATGCCCGTCAGTGCCTATTTTGGCTGATCCTAAGCATTTTGAAATAACTAAGCTGGAAAATTTTAGAGGAGAGGAAGACACTCAGGAGCACGTCACAAGATTTTTAGACATGTGCTTTCAAATTGGAATCAACGATGCCCTGCTCCTGTGGACTTTCATCATGACCCTCTCAGGCCCAGTTCGGGAGTGGTTTAATCAACTCAAGAGGTACAATATCACCCGTTTTGAGCAACTGGTTGATGTATTTCTTCAACACTTCTCCTTTGGCATCAATAAGAAGGAAAACTTATCCGAGTTGGTTGCTTTAATGCAACATGATGATGAGCCAGTTATGTATTATGGGAAACAATGGAGAAAGATGATGGTAAAGCTACCATTTTCCATCCATGTTGCTAAACTAACGTGGATGTTTACAAAAAGTTGTGCAAAGCACATTTCATTATTGTTATAGTTGCAGCAGTATGAAACATTCAAATAGGCCTTGGTACAAGCCAAAGTGATTGAGGATATCAAGTTATAGGAGGGTAACTTGAAACTCAAAAATAAGAAGAAATAGAACAAGAAAAGCATCGAGAAATAGCAGGCCAAGCTTACTCACGTCAATCAGGTGGTTCTAAACCTTCAAAAAGGAGATAAAGGGTAGGAACAGTGAAATTATCAAGCCCAACCTCCCCTTGCACAATATGAGCAACGCAAAAACCAGAGGGGTAAGGACAAAGAAAGACATCCTCCTCACATATTCACACAATTATCAGAATTGTTGATAGTGCTTTTCCATCAGCTATGCGAGGCAAAGTTAATAAAATTGCCATAAGTCAAAATGATAGACCCTAATCAACCCAAGCCTAAGGGGTATAAGGATGATCAATATTACATATTTCATCAAATGAAAGGTCATGACATAGAGGTGTTTTGGTCTTTCAAACATTTAGTGCAGAACATGATTGAAAAAGGTATGCTTCTTGTGAAAAATCCACAAGCGCTAGACAATCACAATATGGAGATTTACAAGAATCCTCTGCCTAACCATGAGGTACCAAGGAACAATGTTGGCCAAGTCAATCAAGTATGAATTGAACAACCAACCCATGGGTTCGTTAGAATGGTCAATGTTGTCACAAGACATGTGAGGTATGAGAGTGTAACAAATTAACTGAACACAAATAAAATGAATATAAGAAAGAGGTAAGATTGCCAAAATGATCTTTTTTGTATTAAATTTGATACAATGTTACAATAATTTTGGATTTTGCCCCAAATGTGTTAGGGGTAATGTTACAATGCTTCCTTCTCTCTCTGAGATACAATGTTTTTATAGAATATGGGAAATCTTCCGACTCTTCTATAGGGTGTGGTGTTCTTCGTTCCTCTGTTACAGCTTCAAAGGGTGAGTGGGCTTTGGTATCCAGAAGGGACCACTCCAACTTCAACAACTTATCCAAGATACCTATCACCTGCACACATTCAAACCAAAAAAGTTGTCAGTAGCACCTGTATATTCAAGCAATGAATCCAAAGCTACACATGAACCCTACACTGATGCAAATGGAAAGCTGATAGCAGAAAACAATTAATAAATAAAGTCTTGCTAATATTAAAATTACTAATCTCTTTTTGCTCTCGGGACTGTGGAACCGTAAAAATGCAGTTGTGGGTTGGAAACCATAGACTTGCGGTTGTGAAACAGTAGATGCATGTTTTCGACTGTGAAATCATGGATGGACGATTTTGGCTGAAGAACAAATTTCCTTGGGATTCGAACCACTGGTACGAAATTGGGCTCGCACTCGCAATTTCTCGTTGGGTCTAGATTTATTTTGGTAGCCTGTCGGTATGCAAATTCAGCTCCCTTTTCTTTATGGGGTAATGGTGCCTTTATAGGCCTCTTGGGGTTTTGGAGGGAAATGAGAGGTGGCAAGCCCATATTGCCAAGTGGTAAATCTGAACTGCTAGGTGGAAGGGGCAGTTACAGTGAGTCATTTAGTGTGCCTCACTTAACTAGGGTGATGTGGCTGCAAGTGGAGTGAAACGTGGGATCCTGTCCTATGTGAAGGGACAAAGGAGACAAGGTGGATGAGATGTGGCATGGGTGTTGGGAATCTGTCCCATGTGCAAAGACCGAGGGACAAGAGTGGGTAATATGTGGCAAGGGTGTTGGGTGAAGTATCCAGGACACATGTCCAATGGGTAGGTAGGGTATCCTAGGGTGATTTTCTAGATTTAATAAATTTGGAAAATAGGATAATGTGCAAGATTTTATATCCCTAAGTTAGAAGTTAGGCATATCGTTTTTTATCATGCAGGATTTGATGGTGGGGTGGTAAATGTGATTTAGAAGGTGTCGTATTTTGGTGTCTACAGTTGCCCCTTTTTGTACTACGTTGTGTACAACACAATGCAGTGCAAAAACTAATGACATCTAAGTTTATTGGATGGATGGACTCATTTCATTTTTGCCCCTTTTTATGATTGTTTGTTGTTATTTATGCAAATGAGCTACCCCAAGCTTTGGGTGGAATTTATTCATTCAAAATTACCATTTGATTTGATTGACATGCATGTTTGTGATTTGAAGGAACCAATCATCCTAGGTGTCTTTCCTAGTGACTGTTAGCAATTCCTTAGTGCAAATTGATTGTATCATTATCGTGTTTTGTAACCTTATAGAGTGGGCATCAATTTTAACCTTGGGTTGTTTTGTGTGGATATTGTCATTTAAGGTTGTATGGCCTTCATTTGTGCTTTCCAAGAAATTGAATTTTTTATTATAACCGTGTTGTCATGGTTTATCTTTCTAGGAACCACTAAGTTGCGGTTTATGGTGCTACCCGCGGGTATGTGGTTTTATGTTGCAAACCATAGGTGTGTGGTTTTTACGCTGCAAACCACATGTCTGCATTTACACGTGTCGTTGAAAACACGTGTGTGCGTTTTCACCAATAAAAGCGGTTATTTAGAGGTGTTTTGTTGCTTTCATGCCATTCTGCCATTTTTTATTTTGCAAATTAAGAGATATGAGTGAGATAGAGGTTGGTGAGGGAAGCGGTGGCAATGTTGGTGTTGGTGCTGGTGGCTCGGTTGGAGCGGAAGTTGGCATCCTCTATGCCGAGGTAGGTGGTCTTGTCCTTTTGATTTTGTTTTCTATTTTTTCTTGTTTATTTGTTTGCTTTTGTTTTTATTTGTTTTTTTGTTTGTTTTTGTTTTTGTTTGCTTTTTTTTTTTTTTTTTTTGCTTTTAATTAAGTGTTTGCTTTTGTTTTATTTTGTGTTTTTGTGTGTAATTAAGTGGGGCTAGTAATGAATCTTTTGTTTTCATTTTATTTTTGGTTGTCTATTTTTGATCACCTAGGGGTAGGTGAATTTTTTTTTTTGTTTCTTATTGTTTTTTTATTTTTGATCACCTAGGGGTAGGTGAATTTTTTTTTTTTTTGGTTTCTTGTTGTCTGTTTATTTTCGATCACCTAGGGTTAGGTGAAATATTTTTTTGTTTTTTGTTTTGTTTCTTGTTGTCTGTTTATTTTCGATCACCTAGGGTTAGGTGAAATATTTTTTTGTTTTTTGTTTCTTGTTGTCTGTTTATTTTTTATCACCTAGGGGTAGGTGAAATTTTTTTGTTTTGCTAATGCATCTTATGTTTTCTCCTTTTTTTTTGTTTGCTTTTTAGGTGAGGCTTTTGGATGCTCGGCATAGGTGGCCGAGGACTATCAGGAAAGTGCGGAAGGCACTTTCTGACGATGATTGGGCTTTCCTGGAGACCATTGGTCTTGATGGTTGTGGGCGGTTGGGGACTCTTTGTGCTGATGAGGATCTCCTTTCTACATTGGTTGAGCAGTGGGATCCAGATAGAGGGACCTTCCAGCTTCCTACTGGGGAGCTCACTATCACTTTGGAGGATTTATATCATATTTTTTGTATTCCTATCGAGGGTCCAGTCTATCCATGTTGGCCTCGACAAGAAGGAGGCTCTCTTCCCTATTTTTGGTGAGTTGTGGGATGTAGACTGTAGTAGGGGTGGGATTGCATATTTGGATATTTATGTGGCTGGCGGTTTGGGAGCCCTGCCTGCTTTTCCTCATGTACATATTGAGCAACATGTTGTTGCCCAATTCCATGGGATCGAGGATCCCATGGAATTAGGTACCTATTGTTTTGGGTTTGATTTCTGATCCTCGATGGTTGGCATGGGCTCCCGCTCTTCTATGCCATATTTATAGTGAGTTGTACGAGGTTAAGAGGCAAGGGCGAAAGGGCTTAGGTTGTAGCTTGGTGCTCCAAATTTGGTCTTGGGAGCATATTATTGTGGGACGTCCAGTTGGTCTTCCTTGTGCCTATGATGCCACCTCTCCTCGTGCTTATAGGTGGCTTCTTAGTGAGGAGCTTAGTCATCCCATGATGGGGGCTTCAGATTACAGAGATATCCTTAGCTCACTCACCAGAGATTTTATGAGTTGGTGATCTTGGAGGGGCATTGATTGGGTGATTGATATTGTTGATCTTCACTAGATCGGTGAGGTCGATGGGTTGTTGGTGCCCATCTTAGGGAGATGGATTTTGTTTAGTTCAGTCGGGTGCAGCGTCAGTTTGGTTTGATCTAGGGTGTGTCTGATGCACCTGTGACCTACAGGAGATGGGGAGATGAGCTAGGGTTACTAGTTGCTCCTAAATTTTGGAGGGTTGATGACCCTTCTGATGATATTGATATCGAGCTTCCTGACCTTGATGACGTGGGTACCACTCCTGAGTATGAGGTATGGTTTACCTCTCAGCCTCCTTGGATGCTGAGTGTAGTTGTGGATGATGAGGGGAGTGGGGATGAGGTGGAGGTAGGAGGATGGGTTCCTTGGTCGATGAAGCACCGATGCGGTAGCTCTTCGAGGGCGGAGATGGCTATGGATGCACAACATCCTGAGGAGGTTGGTGGTGATGGGGATGGAGAGGGGGATGCCCCTCCTCGGTGGATAGAGGATGATTGGGGGATTCTCTAGGGTGAGCGTGATAGCTTGGAGTTGGAGGTTGCTCGCCTGAAGGGTGAGCTGGCCTTATGTCAGAGCGAGGTGACTCACTTACAAGCCAAGGTGGATGGATTATGGGGTGGGCCTAGTGATGATGCTATCACTACTAGGGATGCAGAGATTACCAGGCTTGGGGGTGAGGTATCTCGACTTGAGGGTGAGCTTACTCGCTTACAGTCAGGTTCTCATGGAGGGGACACCGTAGCTACTATTGCTGCTCTTCGGGTGGAGATATCTCAGAGAGTTGCTCGTGAGGGCACAGATTTGAGGACCTTGCGTAAGCAGGCTACTTATATCGAGATGTTGGAGAACATCTTGCATGAGCGGTAGATCCCGCTTCCTGTTCCTCCTTCGTCTTCAGTGGCTACTACCAGTCGGAGGACCGAGACGAGCCACAGGAGTCACCGATGGTCTAGCTCCCATGCTACTTCATCGACTCAGGGTTCCCGGAGGGATCCTACTGGCACCAACTAGTGTACCTTATTTTTTATTTTGTATTTTGTGGTGTTTGATTTTGCTATGAGCCTTGGTGCTCTAATGTATACAGCCTACGGGTATTTTGTACCGTTGAGACATCCATATTTATATATATACACATGACCTTTTATTTTGGTTATCTCATGTGTTAATGATGATTTATGTATGTTTCTTGTTAATGCTTTGTTATTATTTATTTGATGTTGTCTACGTATTTTTATATTTTTCTATGATAATGAATGCAAACTAATATGTAATATGCAGTTTAATTCTTTGTTTATGAAACTATATGTTGGCATGCATGATGTTCATGTAATCTTTTGTAGCTCATAGTTTTTGACCATTACTTGTTCATTGTTGCAATTGGGGGTATCCAACTTGATGACTTCATGCGGGTGATGTATGATGTAGATATGTATGTGATTGTGGAAGAGTATATGGATGTTGATATGGACGATGTTTTTATTTTGATCTTTAACAGTGGAATATTTTCAAAGACTCAAACAGTCTAGTGATATCAACCAACTTACTTGACCATTGTCTAACTCTCTTTAGGACCAAGGTGTGTGCAAGTGAAGTTTCATTTCCAAATCTTGAGCATGGTAATGACCCTAAGCAATCAAGAACCAGTGTATGTGAATGTGTAGTTCATTGACCCATTATGAGTAAATTGGACTTGACCTTTTATGGGATTTACCAATTAGCTAGCTTGTCCGTATGTGCGGTCAGAGGTCTCCCTTTTTGGGAGAGAGACATGTCACCCTGCTTGAGTGTACTCCACTACCATTCAGGCATCTATAGCCCCGATGGAGGCTCACTCCATAGTCCAATAATCTGATATTTAGGTTTTGGGGATGACTTCATATATTTTTTAGGGAAATGTAGTATGATCCTTACAACTTTAGGGATCTGTGGTGTGTGTTTAGAAATTGTTAATTTTTGTATAGAGCTTTGGGGATGACTACATATCTTTTTGAGGGAAATGTAGTATGATCCTTACAACTTTAAGTATCTGTTGTGTGTGTATAGAAATTGTTAATTTTTGTATAGAGCTTTGGGGAATCGGATTCTCAACCGAAGTGTGATGAGAATGTTACCCTATCCTTACTACTCTATATTTTATGTTTATATTTGGACAGTAACTGTGATAGTGGTAAAAACCACTAGTTTTTTATTTTGGACTATGTTGCGTGATAGGACAAGCATAGAATGTTATCTTTTCACTCCAAGGTGTTACCCAAGTTTGGTGTTATCCTGCTTTTACTCAAAATGGTTTTAATATTTGTAAAAGTGTATTTGGTTCAAGATTGTTTTGGGGTCAATCTACCATACTGAAGACTTTCTTAATGTGACAAAAGTGCTTTGGTCCTAAAGAAAATTGGACATTTTGTGAAATTTGGTTTTTCACTAGACATGGTTGAGTGACTGAAAATTTGATTTTATGAAATAGGTAAAACATGTATGGGTATAACATTTGTTGAATTGCGAAAAGCCTTAGGTGGGTACCCCCAATTCTTGGAACTTGTTATTATTTGGTCGTATCATCACCACTACAAAATATTACTGAACATGGGATGGGATGGATGCAATTATATATGTATATATATATATATATATATATATATATATATATATAAAATTTTTTCTTTTGAAATTAAAAATTGATTTTTTTTTTTATGAATATTTTCATGTGATATGTGAATACAATATGCGAAATGCTAGTAAAGATATTTCTATTTACAATGTGAAATGTATGCAATGTAGAAATATAAATTCTTATTTTTTTTTTTTTTTTAGCCATGTACATATATATACATATATTGCAAGTCGACTTATGCATAAAATGCCTTTAGGTGCATTATGTTTAGTGGCTCTGGCTCCAAATTTCCTTCTAAGTCGGCAAGTCTATACGTTTCTGGTCCCAACTTTTGCTTTACAATATATGGGCCTAACCAATTAGCCACAAATTTATCTCTCAAGTGCGACAAAGCATTGGTATTTTGTTGATTTTCTTTGAGCACTAGGTCCCCTACTTGAAATTCATGAGGATGGACTTTTGCATTGTAAGCACGTTTGATTTTGTCTTGATATACTCGCAAATGCTCTAGAGCGTTGATGCGTTTTTCATCAATAAGTGTCAATTGGTCAAGACGTGCTTGTCTAGCGGTGTCATCATCCATGAATTCTTGTAATGCGATTCGCAAGGAGGGTATCTCGAGCTCGAAAGGTAATATAGCTTCAGCACCATAAACTAATGAAAATGGTGTTGCTCCTGTTGGCGTTCTGATGCTTGTTCTGTAAGCCCATAGTGCCAAAGGAAGTTGAGTATGCCAATCTCGATGATTTTCTTTGACCAGTTTCTTGAGAATGGATACCATTGTTTTGTTGGTTGCTTCATCTTACCCATTTTCTTGTGGGTAATAAGGTGTTGAGAAACTGTGTTGGATTTTGAATTTGTTGCACAAGGCTCTAACATCCTTATTCTTAAATGACTTCCCATTATCAAAAATTATCTTTGAGGGTATTCCAAAATGATAGATAATATGTTGAAGTATAAACTCCGCTATTCGAGGTCCAGTCGTAGTGGTCATTGGAATTGCTTCCACCCATTTTGTGAAGTATTCCATAGTAGTTATGATGAATTTATGTTGTCCTGATGAAGCAGGTGATATTTTACCAATCAAATCGAGGCCCCATTGTGAAAATGGCCAAAGACTTTGAATGGGTTGTAAAGCGTGTGATGGTACATGAGTCAAATTTACATGGTGTTGGCACTTTTGGCACTTTTTGACATATTTACAATAGTCATTTTCCATGGTCGGCCAATAGTATCCCATGCGCAGTATTCTCTTTGCAATGGCCATTCCACTAAAGTGGCCACCACAAGTACCATCATGGGCTTCTGCTATAGCTCGTTCTGTCTCAATCGGATCTAAACATCGTAATAATATTCCATCATAACCACGTTTATATAACATGTCCCCTAGTAGAGTAAAATGAATTGCTTTTTGTTTGAACGTTCTTTTTGCAGTTCGTGTCATTTCTATTGGGAGTGTTCCAGACTTGAGAAAGTCTCTTATCTCATCAAGGTAAGAGTTGTAAGGTTTGGCATGTATCAAACAAACATTCTTCTCACTTGTAGATTCTGCTTTTTGAATTGATGGTTTTGACACAATTGTTATGATTAGCGGTTGTACTTCTCCATGCTCATTCTTAGGGATGAGAGATCCCAAAGAAGCCATTGCATCCACGAATCTATTTGTCGAATGGGGTAAGTTACTAATTTCATACCAATCAAAATTTTGTAGCAACTTTATTGCCACTTCATGGTATTGCTTTAAAATTGGTTCCTTACATTGGTATTCTCCTTTTACTTGATAGACAACTAGTTGAGAATCACCAAAAATGCTTAGTATTTTTATTCCCATTGCTATAGCTGATTGAAGGCCTAATATTAAGGCTTCATACTCTGCATTATTGTTAGTGCATGTGAAGTCGAGTTTGAATGATAAAGGAATTGGTATCCCTTCGGGTGTATAAAACATGACTCCCGCACCTTGTCCTTTCTCGCACTTAGACCCATCAAAGAACATTGTCATGTCTACTTCATCCTTAGAAGAAACTAACTCTTCCTATTCTGTGACAGAGAATACTGAATCATCTGGAAGCTCAATGATTAGTGGTTTGTCATTATGTAGTGGAGCTTCAGCTAGTTGATCGGCTATCACTTGACCTTTTATGGATTTTTGACTTATGAATTCGAGGTCGAATTCAGTTAAAAGCATTATCCATTTAGCAGTACGGGTGTTGTTGTATGTGCGAGTCATCATGTATCGCATAGGATTTTCTCTAGCTATGACATAGGTAGTGTTGCTTAGCATATAATGTCTAAGTTTCTTAGTGGCGAAAACCACTGCTAAACATAACTTTTCGACATAAGCATATCTTGTTTCGTAACTTACCAATGTTCGACTAATATAGTAAATTGCTTGCTCTTTATGATTTTCGTTCTTTTGTGCAAGCATTGTACCTAGTGCAAAATATATTGCAGAAATGTATAGGTAAAAAGGGACTTATGTTCGAGGTGACGTAAGAACTAGTGGTGAAGCCAGATATTTCTTTATGTCATCAAATACCTCTTGACATTCAGTTGTCCAAGAAAATATCACCCCCTTTTGTAATAGGCGGTTGAAAGGCTTGCATTTATCTGAGAGTTGTGCGATGAATCGTCGGATAGATTGGATCTTTCCTTGTAAACTATGCAACTCTTTCAAGTTCTTTGGAGGTGGCATTTCTAATATAGCTTTTACCTTACCTGGATCTACTTCAATGCCTCACTTGGAGACAATGAATCCTAGAAGCTTTCTTGATGTGACACCAAATACACACTTCTTAGGATTTAACCTTACTTTATGTTCTAACAATCGATCGAACACTTTTTCTAGTACTTCAATGTGCTCAAGACGTGTTTTTGATTTAGCAATCAAGTCATCTACATAATCCTCGATGATCTTATGCATATAGTCATGAAATATGTATGTCATAGCATGTTGATATGTAGCTCCTACATTCTTAAGTCCAAAAGGCATCACTCTGTAACAAAATGTCCCCCATGGTGTTGTAAATGTTGTCTTATGTTGATCTTTGGGATTAATTTGAATTTGATTGTATCCCGAGAAACCATCCATTAAGGAAAGCATTTCGTGACCAGCACATGAGTCTACTAGTTGATCGATATTGGGCAAAGGAAAATCATCCTTGGGACATGCTTTGTTTAAGTCTCAAAAATCAGTGCATACATGTATCCCTCCATTCGGTTTGTGAATGGGTACCATATTTGAGAGCCATTCTGGGTAATCAATTGGTACTATGAAGTGTACATCCAATAACTTTTGCAGCTCTTCTTTCACAATTAATGCGACTATGGGATGGACTTTCCTAAGCTTTTGCTTGAATGGCTTTGCATCTTGTGCCAGTGTAAGGTTGTGGACTACCAAGTTTGGATCTAAGCCAGGCATGTCTTTATATGACCATGTGAATACTTCTTTCTTTCTCATTAGCACGTTGATAATGCGTTCTTTCTCTTCTATGGATAAATATTTTATGATTTTTACAATTTGGGGATTATCCGCGTCTTGACTAAGGTTCACGTCTATAGACTCTTCAATCAGCATGTGTGAACCTTCTTCTAGTTGATGTGGAGTTGGGATGAGATGGATGTCATCCACCACATTTTCAAATGTCTCAGGGGCTTCCCCCTCTATTTCAGTTTGAAAAATTGAGTTGTTTGAAGATGAAGGTTGTTGTGAAATATATGTATTTGAAGCATGCAACAACTCTTTGGACAGGATAAATTTGGTAATGGATGGTGGGGATGAGATCCTGTCCATGGCAATGAGGCTGGTGTCGATATGGATCGGCTTTGCCTCATCATATGGATTGCGGAGTGGGGTGAGAAAATCAATAGAAATCATGTTGACTTGATGGAGATGGGGTGGCTACGATTCGAGAGGTGATGACTCATCCTCTCTAGGTTGCAACTGACCTAGTGTGTGTGATTGGCGGTGCTACAGGAGTGGCCAAGGTGGTGGAGGAGGTTCTGGTTTAGGACTTTCATACTTTTTGCTTAGCTAAAAGAGAGTTTGGTCTATTGGGAACTTCTTTTGGTACCAATCATTTCTTCGAATAGATTCTGCATATATTAACTCCTCTTGAGGTTCTTCTACCTCCTGATTATGTTGTTCATGATGCACCTCTGCTTGGAGTATTCTCCTAGCTTGCATTTCTTGCTCATGATTCAAAAATATCATTTTTGTCTCATCTTCATAATCATCGTCGCTTATCCAGAAGTCGTTAGCATTTGTATGAGGTCCTAGAATGAGTTGTGTGTAATCTGGCCTAAGGTCGGCCATTTCTGTTGGATCTTCGTATCCTGGTTCTTGTTGTAAGGCTTGTTCTAAGAAAGTTCCAAACACATGAGGGTAAAAATTGTAGATTAGGTATTCACCATCTATATCATCATTTTCATCATTAGGTTCATCCTCTTTGTCACTTTCTCCTTCTCCTTCTTCGCACTCAATGTCCAGTTCTTGGAATGCTTGACTTAGCGAAGAGCTTGCGATGGAAGGTCTATAACCTAGACCTGAGCGATCATTTGGATCTCTATATTCCAGCTCAATAATGCGGTGAGGACCTTGTTCATGTCGTCCAAGTCCATATCCTTGCCAATTAACCCTTTGAAAATATCTCATTGGGAATGATGGGTTAGATAAATAATCAATGTTCTCATTAAACTCTTTTACATGGTCCTCCTCCGGAGGAGATGGACCAGATGAAGAATCGACTCCCCCATATATGAAATTTATTGCATTTGATGGTGAACCCATTTTGTATATCTCACCTATGGCTAAATGTGGGTCCCGAGGGTGACCATAATCTCTGACTGACTCAATAGGTGGTGTAATTGTGACACTTTCAATAATATACTCGCCAATACTAGGATTGGCAAGATGTACTACAACTCGGGGAGGTTGGGAGGCTGATGGCTCGATGGATGAAGAGGGTTCTTCTGAGCTTGGTTGTGGCTCTAATGGTGGTGGTGGATTTTCTCTAATAGGTGGCCCTATTTGTGAGACTACGAGTTGTGATGATTGTGGTTTATTGATGGATGGAGTGGGTTGTGTCGTGAATATGAATGGTTGTTGTGGATCTGGAAGTGCGCTAGATGGAGTTGGTGGTTGGTTGGCAGGATGGTTAGGTGTGATTGGAAAGTGATATGCAGTGTTCGAAGGCTGAATTGAGTTGACGCTTTTGGATGCAAAAGTTGGGTCAACTATAGGCAATTCCTCTTGAATGGGTGCTTTTGATGAGGTGTTACTAGGTGGAATGGTTCTGATGGTGAGTGGTTGGATCGTTAGGTGTGTTGATGGAAGCAAGGGCTCATACGGGTTTGAGATTAAGTTGCAGTACTTGAAAGGTTCTGTGTCAGCTGGTATACAATGTACTTTACCTTCATGTACATATTTTAAGCATTGATGTAATGTTGAAGGCACACACTTCATTTCCCTAATCCAAGGGCATCCAAGAAGTATATTATATTGCATTTCTCCTTCCAATATGTGGAAGAGAACATGTATTGTTTTCACCCCCATGATGACGGGAAGAACAACATTCTCCTATAGTTGAGCATAAAGCGTCATTAAAAGCCCTAAGGGTGAAGGTGGATGTGGTGATGTGTGATGATGGGATGTTGAGTTTTTTCATTGTAGGTGTGGTGATGAGGTTGATGGAGGAACCGGTATCAATGAGCACTCTCTTGAATGGCTTCCTGTCAATGTGAGCTACTATGTGCAATGGTGGATCGGGTGAATCTACCAAAATTTGCTTTTCCTCGAAATCATAAAATGCTATCGAGGGTTCCATGCACTTTTGCACACTCCCCACAAAGGAATTGAATGCATTGGGGTCTTCTAATTGTACTTGGATAGACTTTAAAATTTCCATCAATGCTTCCCTATGGGGTGCTGATTGTTGTATCAGCTCATAAATTGATAATTTTGTTGAAGCCATTTTTAAACTTTGTGTTAACCGACTATTTAATGTGATAACTAGGCGATTATGCAAAGGTGGTGGTGGAATGCTTGGTCCAAGTTGTATGGGCACATTTGTTGGTTGTGTTGTTGGAGGCTGAGTTGTGCGATTAGCTTACCTCTGCCCACGGGTAAC
Source organism: Wollemia nobilis (assembly GCA_028583015.1). Taxonomy (NCBI): domain Eukaryota; kingdom Viridiplantae; phylum Streptophyta; class Pinopsida; order Araucariales; family Araucariaceae; genus Wollemia; species Wollemia nobilis. Next base: position 1,101,267 of record JAQPPZ010016363.1, on the reverse strand, counting down.
TATATTGATAGCTCCTACAAAACCTTACGGTAGTTGAGACACATAATTAACTTGATTGGGAGGAACTGTAGAAGTTGATGCTCCCATCGGTTGTTGATTTACCTCTCGATGTGGCAAAGGTGTCTGATAGATGCCTAGGTTTTGGTTATTTTGGGCTAGTGGGTTGTCAACTTTGATTGTACCTACTTCCAATAAATCTTGCACAATTCCTTTGAAACCATGACAACCTTCAATATCATGTCCTCTTTGTCTATGATAGATGCAAAAGAGGTGTTCTTTGTAACCTTTTGTCTTTGGTTTGTTAGGATCTTCAGGTTTCATTTCTAGCAATGTAAAGAGTTTTGTCGCATACAAATTTTGGAAGACTAATGAATATGGCTCTTGTACTGGTGTGTAATTTCTTTTTGGCTTAAAATGATGTTGTTGCCTTTCTGCAGGTTGTGTCTAATTTTGTGCCTGTTGTGGGGGTGGAACCACTTGATAATTCAATTGTTGCGGTTGTTGTTGTTGTTGGGGTTGTTGGATTTGTGCTTGGGCTAGTTGATTTAACTATGGTTGGCCCAAAACTATCTGGTTAACCTGTGCGGTCTTGGACTGACCATGGTTATTCCCCTTTTGATTCTTATTGTGCCACTCTTTCTTTTTAGGCTTTATCTCACCTTCATGAATTTTGATCTCTTCTATTAGCTTTGCTTGGGTGAGTGCCTCATCGAATGTTCTATACTACTGTAGTTGTAGTAATGAAGAGATGGGCCTAGCACAACTCTTCATGAACATTCGTATTATCTCTGACATAGGGAGGGAAAATGGTAACTTGATCATGACTGACCTCCATCGATTGCCAAAGTCATAGACCGATTCATCGTCATATTGTTTTAGATAAATCAAATCAATCAATGTGGTTTGTTTTTTGACATTTAGGGTGAATCTTTCCAAGAACTGGTTCGCTAGTTGTTCAAATGTAAAAACACTTTGATGTGGCAAGTGGTTGTACCAATCTTGGGCTTCTCCCCCTAGTGTCTGAGGAAAGGTATGTAATAGTAGTGCATCATTGCTCTTGATTCTGAAGCATGCATTTACAAATCTAGTTATATGTTCACGAGGGTCCTCTTCCCCCTTGAATTCAAGCTTGGGTATTTGAAAATCCATTAGATATGGTGGCTCAGGCATCAAAGCATGAATAGGATGATTGAGTAGTTGCCTTAAAGTTGGCTTTTGGTATTGCAAACCTAGATTTTGCATGGCAAGACTATCAATCTGACTCTGTAAGAACTGGTATCTAGGGTCATCCATAGGACTGACACTCGAATGTACTTGATGTTGTTGGTAATGGGGTTGATTGTATGTAGGCTACGGGTGGTAAGGTATGGTTGGCTGGAATGTGTTATGGTAAGGATGTTGATGGTTGTTATGATGCGGTGGGGTGATGGAGGTATGATGGTATGTTGACCTACTGTATTAGCATATGGATGTGATGGTTGGTTATGAATCATAGTGGTAGATGGAGGGTGCATCACCCAAGATGGATCTTGGATAAAGGCATTAGTTTGGTGAGATGTGGGTGGAAAATTATGCTCAATCCCTCACAAATGCTGGTTGGGGTCAGGATTTACGCTATGGTTAGCGTTATCTAAAATCATTACTGTAGTTGTATGAAAGCCTATTGCATAGCAATTGCATTTGAAGTAGGGACCACCACATGTGATGTGGTAGGCTAGGTTGGTTGTGGAACAACCATGGTAGTGGAAGTGAGTGGGGGGTAAGTAGCAAAGGGTATTGCCACTGACTGTGGTATGGTATGAGATGTAGAACCTATGAGGGTAGTGGGTGGAGTGGATGTTGGGGCTTGTGAAACAACAAGAATTGTTTCATACAAGGGATTAGTGGAAATGGTTAATTATTGAGGTAAGGTGGGGGGTGGTTGGTTGGATGATGATGGTTGGTTAGCCAATGCTACAATAGCCAACTCAAAGAGAGGATTTGTAAAGACTTGTTTCGACTATTGTGGGTAAGTATATGTGGATTCTTGTTGTAATGATGGTACAACATGGGATGGGATGGAGAGTGGTGGTAATGATGGGAAGACCATTCCAGTTGCATTCAAGTACATTCTAATAGTATCCATGTCTAACATGGTGACATGACTATCTACCACTGCAGGAGGTTCACTCCTAGGTGTCTCATGTATGGTTGTGTGAGTAGCCCTATGCATAATGTCTATGTCTGTATTAGGGGCATTACTAGAAGGCCCTACATTAAGACTTTGGGACATAGGAAAGGGGCATGCCTACTTGTCCTACCACCGAAGTGTGAGGGATGTTGCCAGACTGAGAGGCCATGGGGGAGGACCACTGACTTTGGTTTGACACTAGTTTCTTAGCTTGACTACGAGTCACTACCATACGCTACTATGTGGTAAAATGCCAAGTGCAACTATCTATGTAAATAAAATGACAGTACAATGCAATACAACACGCAAAGCAAACAAACACACAAAGTTTTTGGTGCTAGATTTTCGTTAGTTTTTTTTTTTTGAAATTGTTTTAAAAATGAAAAGACGTGTGCTCAATGTTTTGCCCTAAATGAATCTAGGATTTCACCTATATACTCATAGCTCGACAACCTGGCTATGAACTCCAGGTCGCGTAAATCCCCTGTGTGTGGCAATGAAACCCACACCCAGACAAGGAGCATAGGTCCTACCAGTCCTCACCCAGTCTCACTTGGTCAGCGTCATACTCTTCGAAGAGAAATATATGCAAATTTTCCAAGCTACGACGGTTCTTGGAGCCAGCCTTGGCCAAAAATTAGGGTATAATGTTGGTGGTTCGGTGATGAAATCCAAACTCGATGGTGATGAAATCCAGCCATTTTCCAATATTTATGTGAGTGTGTGGTGGTTTTGTTTGATTATTGTGATATGCAATATTACTATGCAATTATGTTTTTATGCCTAGATGCAGAAAATAGGAAAGACAGAGAATAGTAGACAAAATCATATCAATGGAAAAATTGCACATTCAGGTAAGACTCGGCAAATTTATGTTTAATAGGGCTAACCATGGGTGAGCAGTTAGTTCTGGTAAACCATGAATACATGGTTTTCCAACCATGCATATGCGTTTGGGATATCCAAACCATGGATGCACGGGTCCTTTCTATCAATAGAACCCAGTAGAATATAGACCCAAACCCTAAAAATGAAATACCTAGGTTATTTCTAACCTGGTATATGCAATATGATCACTTCCTACTATGCTTATCCAAATTCTCATTTATTTACCTTTATTATTTCGTGTATGAATGCAAGATTTAAGTAAATTTTCTATTCCTAGGACCTAAATGCAAACAATGGCATACAAGACTAGGACTCTCTAATCTACCCTAAATGCAACTGTAATACTAGATTCAAGTAAAGAAGTAGAAATTTTTAAAATATGGCACAAGGTACAGACTTGTGTTCCTTTCGTTGCTCCTTCCAACTATCAACCGTTATCCCGCATTTCTACAGATAGGAATCACTCTTCCACTTTTTAGAATATTCAACTGTGCCTCTGTGTTTCCTCAGAGCAAAAACCACACATTTGCATTTTCTCAAGATAGAAACCGCGTTTTCGCGTTTCCACAGTAAATAGTTCGGGCACAAGGTTTTCCAGATTTTATCGACCCAAAGTCGAATCTACGCGTGCCTCAAACTCCCGAAACCTGTAGGTGCAAACAAAGATCAGTAAATCAAATAAAAAGCAAGGCCAACAAAATGGAACCCTTTGGGGGTCCCACCGTGATCGCCATTTCTGTAACAAATTAACTGAACACAAATAAATCGAATATAAGAAAGAGGTAAGATTGCCAAAATGATCCTTTTTGTATTAAATTTGATACAATGTTACAATAATTTTGGATTTTTCCCCAAATGTGTTGGGGGCAATATTACAATGCTTCCTTCTCTCTTTGAGATACAATGTTTTGATAGAAGAGGGAAAATCTTCCGACTCTTCTGCAGGATGTGGTGTTCTTCGTTCTCTCTTCACAACTTCAAAGGGTGAGTGGGCTTTGGTATCCAGCAAGGGACCACTCCAGCTTCAGCAGCTTATCCAAGATATCTGTCACCTGCACACATGCAAACCAGCAAAAGGGATTGTAGCACCTGTATATTCAAGCAATGAATCCGAAGCTACACATAAACCCTACATTGATGCAAATGGAAAGTCGATAGTAGAAAACAATTAATAAATAAAGCCTTGCTAATACTAAAATTACTGATCTCGACCATGCATGTGATTTTTTGCTCTCGGGACTATGGAACCGCAGAAACGCGGTTGTGAGCTGGAAACCATGGACCTGTGGTTGTGAAACCATGGATGCACATTTTTGACTGTGAAACCATGGATGAGCGGTTTCGGTTGAAGAACAGATTGCCTCAGGATTCGAACCAATGGTATGAAATTGGGCTCATGCTCACAATTTCTCGTTGGGTCTAGGTTGATTTTGGTAGCCTATCGGTATGCAAGTTCAGCTCCCTCTTCTTGGTGGACTAATGGTGCCTTTATAGGCCTCTTGGGGTTTTGAAGTGGGAATGGGAGGTGGCAAGCTCCATCTTTCCAAGTGGTAAATCTAAGCTGCCAGGTGGAAGGGGTAGTTATAGTGAGTCATTCAGTGTGCCTCACTTAACCGGGGTGATGTGGCTGCAAGTGGAGTGGGATATGGGATCCTATCCTATGTGAAGGGACAAGGGATACAAGGTGGATGTGATGTGGCATGGGTGTTGGGAATCTACCCCATGTGCAAGGCCAAGGGGGACAGGAGTGGGTAATATGTGGCAAAGGTGTTGGATGAAGTATCTAGGACACATGTCCAATGGGTAGGCAGGGTATCCTAAGTTGATTTTCCAGATTAAATAAATTAGGAAAATAGGATAATGTGCAGGATTTTATATCCCTAAGTTAGAACTTAGGCATATCTTTTTTATTATGCAGGATTTGATGGTGGGGTGGTAAATGTATTTTAGAAGGTGTCGTATTTTTGTGTCTATAGAGAGATCAAATAAACCTCTGACTCCTATTATATTCCATGCTACACCTCCTCCAAGGCCAGTCCAATATATACTAGGCCCACCAACTAGACCGGTGGTGACAATCAAGAGTAGGTTAGTCCAAAACCTATAGAAAACTCTAGCAAAGTTGACAATTTATGAGCTGATTCAATAGTCTACCAAGCATAGGGAGATTCTTATGGATATTCTAAGGTCCATATAAGTGCAGTCCTAGTATCCCAAAGCATTCACACACTTCATGGGACACATGTAGCAGTGTCAAGATCCGATCATACAGTTTTATGATCATGAAATCAAGATGGTTTCCAGTATCATGGTAGACCCGTCGCTCCACATCATTGCATGTGTGAATCACAAACCCTTCAAGCGGGTTTTTATTGATACAGGATCATCAATCAATATTATCATGACTAAGGCATTAACATACCTAAAGTTACCAAAGATGCATATCATACCTTCCGCCTTCACGTTGAGAGCTTTTAATGATGCATTATGCTCAATTGTCGACATGATAGTCTTACCTATTCATGTGGGGCTAAAGACCATCCCCATGATGTGTCATGTGATTGAAGGTGCTATGCAATATAATATACTTCTAGGATGGCCTTGGATAAGAGAAATGTATTGTGTCACCTCTATTATCTATCAGTGTATCAAATACGTGCATAAGGGACAATTTAATGTGGTACCTTCAAATGAGAAACCATTCAAATACATGAATCTAACTAATTTGTCAAGGGATTTAGTTCTCCCCTCAATGCACCTGGACATACGACCAGTGATGTCGATCAAAGAGCCAGGAGGTAAAATGAAGGAAGTGTGTGACAAACTTGCAACGTTTGCATCTCAACAATTGGAGCACACGACAACTACTTCTACCAGACCGTCTACATCTATAATGCATCGGTATGATAAGAAGTTAAAAGCAAAAATGGGCAAAAAATGGATAAGGTGAGTGCCCAAACTAGTTGTTGTAATGATGCATTATACTCAACTGTAGACATGATAGTATTACCTATTTAGGTGGGGCTGAAGACCATTCCCATGATGTGTCATGTGATTGAAGGTGCTATGCAATATAATATACTTCTGGGATGGCCTTGTGTAAGAGAAATGCATTGTGTCCCATCTATTCTCTATCAGTGTATCAAATACATGCATGAGGGATAGGTTCGTGTGGTACCTTTAGATGAGGAACCATTCAAATACGTTAATATAACTAATTTGTCGAGGGATTTAGTTGTCCCTTCAATGCACCTAGACATATGGCCAGTGATGCCGATAAAAGAGCGAGGAGGTAAAATGAAGGAACTGTGTGCCAAACCTGCAGTGTTTGCATCTCAACAATTGGAGCACATGAAAACTACTTCTACCAGACCGTCTGCATCTGTAATGCATTGGGATGATGAGAAGATAAAAGCAAAAATGGGCAAAAAAGGGATAAGGTGAGTGCCCAAACTAGTTGTTGTAAGCAATAAGCCAAAAATAATAAAATGAAATAATGAGTTATTCAAAATTAGCTTAAGCTTAGAAAATACTAAGCATTATATAGTTTACAAAATAACTTATTTAATACAAATAACGCTAACAAGATGCATTAAGGAGAAGTGTGCTAACAACTAACCTAGGTAGAGAAGTATGAACTAACAACTAATCTAAAATATCTAACCTAGGATATTTTAGATATTAATCTAGGTTTACCAGTAGATATTTAGAACAATAAATATCTCCATGGTAAGTAGTAAAAAGTAAATGTAATAATCTATGTAGTATAATGCAATATACTACCTATTTTACCCTAACATCCCCCCTTTATTACATTACTTTGAAATACAAAGTTTACTTCGAACAGTTCAAATTTGACACGTCCAAGTACCTTTGTGAAGATATCTGCAACCTGTTCATCAGTGGGAATGTGTTGGAGCTTGATTTTGTGTTTAGGAACCTCATCTCGAATGAAATGACAATCTGTGTCAATGTGCTTTGTACGTTCATGGTGAACTAGATTCTTGACTAAGTTCAAAACACCCTGGTTGTCGCAAAACATATGAATAGGAAGTTTCTTTGGTAGACCCATAGTTGCCAATATGTGACTTAACCATATCGCTTCACACACAGCTCCATGTGCAGCACAATACTCTGCCTCTATTGAGGATAAAGCAACCACCTATTGCTTTTTACTATGCCATGAGACAGGACCAGATCCAAGATGAAATACATATCCCGATGTTGATTTTCTATCATCTATAGATCCAACGTGTTCAAAGTCAGTGTAACTCTATAAGAAGAATGAGTTATTCTTCTTATACTCTAGACCATATTCTACACTACATTGAATGTAGTGGAGAACATGTTTTGCTGCTTTCCAGTGAGAAGTCTTTGGTTCTTGCATGAACCGAGAAATATAGTTTACAACAAAAGTAATTTTTGGTCTAGTATTGGTCAGATAGATGAGGCTTCAAATCATCTATCAATATAGCGTGTCATCTACCTGTGGTGAGTCATCATACCGTGATAACTAAAGCCCTAGTTCCATCGGTGTTGCTTTGGGCTTACAATCAGTCATACGATATTTTTCTACTAAAGTCTTGGCATATTTTTTTGAGTCACCCTAAGATGATTCTTCTTCTGTTCTATCTCAAGGTCAAAACAGTAGTGGAGAAGTCCCATATCTATCATATCAAATGACTCTTTCAATTCATCCTTCACGACATTAATCAATATCTCTAAATTACCAGTAATGATCAAATCATCTACATATAATACAAGAATCACTATTTCAGAACCTGTGTTCTTAATATAGATATTTGCATCAGATGGACTTCTCTTGAATCCATGCTACAGTAGGTGACTATCCATTTTTATGTACCATGCTCTTGAGGCTTGTTTCAGCCTGTATAATTATTTGACCAATTTGCAAACATTTTGCTCATGGCCTTCCTCGATAAATCCTTAAGGTTGAGTCATGTATACCTCTTCTTTTAGTTCACCATTTAGAAAGGCAATTTTTACATCCATATGATGTAATTTCCATCTGAACTATGCTGCCATAACAAAAATAACTTGAATGGTGGTCATCCTTGCTGTGGATGCAAATGTTTCCTCATAATTAAGGCCTTCCTTTTGACCATAGCCCTTTTACAATACGGGTCTTATGCTTTTCTATGGTACCATATACCTTTTACTTGACTTTGTAAACCCATTTGCAACCTATGGGCTTCTTTCCTTTAGGCAAATCGACTAGCTTCCATGTTTTATTTTTAATGAGGGATTTATGTTCAGCATCCATAACTACCTTCCACTGAGGCTGACTAAGTGTTTCATCAACTGTAGAAGGTTTATTTTCATCATATGATGACATATAAACCCTTTCCTCATCAACTTCCATATCTTCTCCACTTTCTAACTCTTTATTAACATAAAGCTATTGAAAATATTCATAAAGATCATCAATTGAAGTAGATTCTTATGCCTTTCTCTGTCGGGACATGCTTCATGTCTTTGGATGATTGAGAGTGAGATCTGGTGGTGAAGTGAGTTTGGAATCTCTCATAGTACTAGTATACCATTTTGGAGGCTTTTTCTATTATTGAGGAGTCTGTGGCTATTGTTCCTCATATTCTAGGTATACTGATGTGGTGTTAGGTGTGAAAGCTTCATCAAACACCACATCTCTACTAATGTGAATTTTCTTGGTGAATTGATCTATCAACCGATAGCCTTTTTAAAATTCATCATATCCAAGAAAAATGCACTGTATGGTTTTCTCATCTAGCTTATTTATTTTCTCCTTAGGTATATGCATAAAAGCCTTACACCCAAATATACGTAGATGAGATATGGAGGGTTTCCTTCCACTCCATGCTTCCTGAGGAGTCATACCTTCAAGAGCCCGTGTGGGAGCCCTATTCAAAAGATATACAATAGCTATCACAACTTCAGCCCAATAATTATGGTCAATATTTTCTCCTTTAAGCATACATCGTACCATTTCCATAATGGAACGATTTCTTCTCTCAACAACTCCATTTGACTAAGGAGAATAGGTTGTTGTTAACTGTATTTTTATCCCATGTTTCTACAGAAATAAGGAAAGTTATTTTGATGTGTATTCCCCCCCTCAATCTGAACAGAGGGTCTTTATGAAACATCCTGATTCTTTCTCAACAAGTCTCTTGAATTGCTAAAAATAGTCAAATGCTTCAGACTTCAACTGCAAGAAGAAGACCCACATTTTTCGTGAGTGATCATCCACAAACAATTGAAAATATCATTTTCCTCCACAACTAGTAGATATAGGACCACACAAATCTATGTATTAACTCCAAATATACCTTAGCTTTGAAAGAGCTAGGTTCAAAAGGTACTCTATGTTGCTTTCCTGCCAAGAAATCTGAGCACACTGGCAAAGTAGATGAAAGGTTAGGAAGTCCTTTAACCATTTGATACTTACTAGGTTCAAGTAAATACCCTGAGCTTAGATGCCCAAATATCTTATGCCATAGAGAAGTGGCCTCTTTTGTTGTTACTACCATTGCAACATGTGGTGAGGTAATTGCATCTAAGGTGAACAAACCATGTTTGTAAGAACCCGTTGCTATGTGTTTTCCCCTCTGGGTGATGAAACAATGTTTCTTTCCTTGCTCAATTTTGAATTTGACATTCATTTTATTGTCTAGGATTTGTGGAACTGACAATAGATTATTTTCCAATCCTGGTACATAAAGAAAATTTTGAATCTAACATTTTCCATCTAGAAGGAAAATGGAAACATTTCATGCTCCTTGGACTCGATAGGTCTTATCGTCAGCAATGGTTACTGGTCTGCCTTCTCATGCCTCAAATGTATCAAACAAAGACTTATCACCAATCATATGCTTGCTAGCACCTGAATCTATGTACCACACTATATCCTTGTGAGGGGATTCTGTATGAGTCATGAGCACTTTGGGTGCTCGTTCAAAGTTCGAACTAGAATCTTTAGTGGCAAAAAATTTGTCCCTGTTGTGCTTGTTCTTGTTCTTTGGTTTGACTTTTCCCTTCTTTTGTCCTTGTTCATTGGGTGGTTTGTTCTTAAACCAAGATCTCTTGGTTTCATGAGTGTCCTTATCACAAATTTTAAAATACTACTTCTTCCTCTAAGTCTCTTTGTCTTTGCTCTTGTCTTTGTTAGAAGAAGATCCCTTTTGTTGATTCCAATTTTTCTTTCCACTTTGTTTGTGTGAGAAGGGTGCATTGTTAGATGCATCATCTCTTTGTAGTTGATGTGCTTCCTCAGTTTGAAGTATGTTTACCAACTCTACAAAAGTCACTATCCTTCTAGAGACTTGAAGTGAAGTGATCAACATTTTGTAGGAGTCTAGAAGAGCCCTCAAAATGATTGAGGTCAGGACATTGTCTTCCACTTTTTCTCCTAAGGCTTGCAGTTTTGTTTTTATATCTGCCACTCTGTAGAGGAATAGCTCTACTATCTCTCCAGATTTCATATGAAGAGTATGAATTTGTGTTTGAAGGTTAATAATTTTTGACTGATTATTTCCTTCAAAGATGGTTTCTAAGGCATTCCATGCCTCCTTACCAATTTTAGCTTCACTTATATGAGGTTGTATGTCATCAGTATTAGCTAGCAAGATCAATAAGGAAAGTCTTGTATCCTTTTTATTATATGTTGTCTGATCTGCTCCTGGTGATGTGGGTCTAGAATCAGTTCCATCCACTATACCCCACATATCATCTACATTTAAAATAGCTTTCATCTTAGTTTTCCAGGAAGAATAATTTTAACCTTTAAGCAATTGGCTTTCATTGAGATATTTGTTTATCAAGGCCATGGTGAAGGTTTCAAATAAGTGACTAAGATGACTTTATCTTGTAGTATACTCTCAAAAGAGTATATGGAAGATCTTAATTTTCTCTTTAAGATATTTAATGGCCCCTACCTTAACACCCTTCAAGAAGGATGAGAATTTTGAGGAATTTAAGCCAAACAAATAGAGCAAATTAAAGGGGAGGTTTTGAAAGACTTCTAATTTTACTCTTTAGGATATTTAATGGCTCCTACCTAAACACCCTTCAAGAAGGATGAAAATTTTGAGGAATTTAAGCCAAACAAAGAGAGTAAATCAAGGTGATTTGTATTATGACCTTTGATGGGGAGTACAAATAATTGACTTGTTTAACCTGTGCAAGGTGTAGCACGATTTAGTGAAGTTTAGGTTTTTGAAATGCTCTTTGATGTTTATGATTTGTAATTGCAAAAAAAATGATGGTTTAGTGCAATAATAAAAAAGAGCAACCCAAATTTTTATCACTCTAGGTGTCGGATGCAATCGAAAATGCACCTAGTATAGTCAATTTTAAGAAAATGTGTCGAGTACAATTGAGAATGCACCTTATTATTCTGAAATATCACCCCTTTGTCTTTGAATTTTACAAAACAAAAGAAGAACAAATGTGTCCTCTATCCCCCCTTAATTTTTACAAAACTAGGAATCAAGCACTCCTTTCAAGACAAGTCGACACACGACCCGCTTTTGAAAGGATTCCAGACCAGTCGACACACGAATTGGTTTATGTCTTCAATAATAAAAAATAGGTGGTGCATTAGGATAAAAAGGTTCACTAATCCTCATGCGACCATATATTATGTCCAAGCCCTTCCATGGATCAGTATAGATGATTAAGTGAGGAATGGATCTACGATATTCACGAAGCATACGATGAAAATGAGATCGTGTAGTTTGCCTTCGCAATTCATTCCTCTTCCTGATTATTATTTGTTTTCGAAGAGCTTTCCTTACCCAATATTTGATCTTCATGAATTGTGAAAGTGTCTGTGAGATTTAAAAAAAAAAAATTTGAAGATGGCCTTTGTTTTTGCAATAAAATGAGTTGTTCCTATGTCTCTTTATCCCCAAGATTTGGAGAAAACAATAGAAATGGAGTGGTATTATTGCAAAAAAATTTGGTTTTCTTTAAATATTTTCTAATTTTTAATGCTTAAAAATATTTTTAAAGATGAAAAATTCATATAATAAAGCAATTGGGAAAAAAATCAACTTAAAAAGTTAAAAATTGATTAATTTAAGCCAATTTTGCTAAACTATATAAAAAGAACCAAAAACATTAAAAACATTAGAAATAACCAATTTTCATTAAAAAAAATTAATGGCCTTTGCAAAAAGGATCGTGCGGGGTCAAACTCAAGACCTCGCACGAACTAGTGAAGACACATACCAATGGGCTGTGAGGCAAGTTTTGAAAACCAAGGATCACAGATGCTTTTAACAAAGGCAGCATAATTGAAAAGTTAAAAAAAATAATAATCTAGGACAATAGTCCCACATGCATGCAGAGAACAAGCAAGGAGGGCTTAAAAAATTACAACACTCACTTGCTACATCGATTGCCTTTGGGTAATCAATGCACACCATTTTTCTTCCTCGATTGACCAATGATGTCCATTCACGTGTCCATCCATGTGGGAGTTGGTCCACGTCAGATCCACCTTACCTCTGTAATGTCAGATCCACTTTGCCTCTACCACATTAGATCCACTTTGCATTTACCACATGTCACAATGAGGTTGCTCGAGTTATGAGTAGGTTGGCACCTCATAACCACTGTGTCTTCCACGTGTCATAGTGAGATTGGATGAGTCAGTTGTCAAATATGGCATTCAAAAAAACTCTTATCACATCGGGTGTTGCATCCGAATTGGGTGTCCCATCGCCTGTTGAAGAGGTGCAATCCTAGGAGTTAGAGGGTGCTCCTACCCTTGAAGCTTGCATGGGGCAGGTGGGGCCTCGAGAATACAAGAGTCTCCAGATGGCAGTAGCCTTGAGAGACTATCAGCCTTTATCTGTGCCCTTGTAGATCTGGTGATGGCCAAGGGACTCATAATACGGTGAGGAGCACACTTCTAGGGAGTCATGCTTGGTGGGCAGTGCATCACTTAGGGTAAGTCTGCACAGGTACCAGGGGCACTAGGTGGAATGATAAATTCTCATGTTATCCACCTCAGCGAGGATACCAATGTAAGCAATAAGCCAAAAATAATGAAATGAAATAATGAGTTATTCAACATTAGCTTAAGCTTAGAAAATACTAAGCATTATATAGTTTAAAAAATAACTTATATAGCACAAATAATGCTAAAAATATGCATCAAGGAGAAATATGCTAACAACTAACCTAGGTAGAGAAGTTTGAACTAACAACTAATCTAAAATATCTAACCTAGGACATTTTAGATATTAATCTAGGTTTACCAGTAGATATTTAGAACAATAAATATCTCCATGGTAAATAGTAAAAAGTAAATGTAATAATCTATGTAGTATAATGCAATATACTACCTATTTTACCCTAATAGTTGTGGTTGAGGTTCCTACTCCCATGGAAGTAGATGATGGAGAGCCAAATTTTAATACAAAGAAAAAGACTCAATTTTTATTCAGAAGCATGGAAAGATTACAATTCGGAACCATGGAAGATTTACACAGTACATAAAATGCCAAAATAAGTTGTTGTCTTCGTCTCTCCAGCCTGCACAATCCTTCTAAATAATCTCTTTTTATAATCACAGGTTCTTGCTGCAACCGCCGTTCATAACCGTCCCTGTAACCGTTGCAACGGTTCCCTAGAACTGCCTTAACGACTTCTAGAACTATCAACTGTCGTTCTGCAACGGTCCGCAAAAAAGTAACATGTTGCAATATCGTGACATCTCTGCATTTTGCTCCTCTATTCTAGCCGGGTCGCGAAAACGTGACACTTTTTCCTCCATGTCCATCTGTCACGATATCGTGACACTTTTCTGGTTTTTGTCCTTGTTTGCCAATGTGTCGCGATATCGCGACACTTTCGTTTGCTCACACCTCTGCTCAAAGTTCATCGTGATATCGCGACACTTGCATTTTGCTCTCGGCTTTGTTCTGAGTTCGTCGCGATATCGCGACAACTTTTATGTCACGATATTGCGACACTTGTCTTTGCTTGCAGCTTTGTTCTGAGTTCGTTGTGATATCACGAAAAATTTTATGTCGCGATATTGTGACACTTGTCTTTGCTTGCGGCTTTGTTCTGAGTTCATCGTGATATCGCGACAACTTTTATGTCGTGATATCGTGACACTTGTCTTTGCTTGCGGCTTGGTTCAAAATACGTCGCGATATCACGACAACTTTTATGTCGTGATATCGCGACACTTTGCAGCACTTGGGGAAACTTTCAAACTACGTTGAGATATCGCGACAACTTTTATGTCGCGATATCGCGACACTTTCGACACTTAGAATATTTTTCTCTTTCTTATTATTATTTTTTTTCTATTTTATTTCTTTTGCTACAATATTGTTCTGCTACCACTGGATGCTCCTGCATCAGACACCCGGGGTAGATTGAGAAGTGATCCTCACTTCTGGATGGTCAGAGGAAAGCCCAGGCGATCAACCTTTAATTTGGACAACCAAGTTGCATCCTCGACAGGTCGGCCCTTCCACTTGACCAAATACTTCGAATATTGTCTGTGTCGGATACTTCTGCCTTCACGAGTGTCGAGTATGTCTTTGATTTCATATTTTTTTGGAGTGGATTCTAGAATTTTCCACAGATCCAGACTGGGCGGCTCGCTGCAACTTCCTTCATGATATTCGACCAAGTCTGAAATATTAAAAATAGGTGAAATATTCAACTCACTTGGTAGATCAACTTCATAGGCATTTCCTGAATCTCATTTACCTATGATCCGGAATGGTCCAAACTTCTTCATCTTCAGCTTATTGTAGGTTTTGCTAAGAAAACGTTCCTTGCACAAGTGAACCATGATTTCCTCTCCTATCTGGAATTCTTTGAAACGTCGCTTCTGATCTGCTCTAGCTTTGTACGTAGCATTCATTTTACTGATATGCTGCTGGACCTCTTCATGTAAATTCTTCATGTGTGTTGCAAAGTCTTCAGCTTCAGCACTACGCTTTTCTCCTTTATCTATCAGCCTCAACTCAGAAGCATTTCTTGGGTTGTTCCCATGCACTATCTGGAATGGGGATTTACCAGTACTGCGATTGACAGAATTATTGTAAGCAAACTCTACCTGTGGTAAAATTAGATCCCATCCCTTGGGTTTATATCCTACCAGACATCGTAGAAGATTACCAAAAAATTTGTTGACTACTTCAGTCTGTCCATCAGTCTGCGGGTGGTACGTAGAACTGAATTTCAATTCTATTTTCAGCTTCTTCCACAAAGTTTGCTAGAAATAACCCACAAATTTGGTATCTCTGTATGAGACAATGCTTTGGGATAGACCATGAAGTCGTACTACCTCCTTGAAAGACAAGCCTGTAATATGAACAGCATCACTTGTCTTCTGACATGGAATAAAATGGGCCATCTTTGAAAACCTGTCAACAACAACAAAAATGGCATCATTTTTGCATTGTGTCCTTGGTAGACCAAGAACAAAATCCATACTGATGTCCTCCCATGATCTCTCTGGTACAGGCAATGGCTAGTACATTCCTGTATTCTGGCTGACTCCTTTCACCATCTGGCACACTCTCAACCCCCGCACAAATTTGGTCACATCTGACTGCAACTACGGCCAATGGTAATTCTCACTAACGAGAGCAATGGTCTTATCTCAACCAAAATGCCCTGCTAGTCCTCCACTATGTTTCTCTTTGATCAAATATTCCCTCATGGAACTTCGTGGAATGCACAACTGGTTCTTTCAAAATAGCATCCCATCTTGGATCATAAAATCCAACCACTTAGTGTGATCCATAGTAGTAGGAGACAAACATGTCATCCATGCCTCTTCAAAATCTGGATCTGCTAGGTATAAACTCTTGAGTTCATCAAACCCAACAACTTGCACTCTCATTTCTATCAACAAATTATGCATTCTACTCAAGGCATCTGCAACTCTATTAGATTTACCACTTCTATGCTTTAGGACAAAGGTATAACTCTGCAGGAATTCAACCCACTTCAAATGTCGCTGGTTAAGTTTACCTTGACTATTTATATACTGCAAAGCTTGATGGTCAGTATATAAAACAAACTCTTTGGTTAGCAAATGATGTCTCCATTTCTTAAGAGCTTGAATGATAGAATAGAATTCTTGATCATAAACAGAGTATTTATTTCTAGTATCATTTAATTTTTCACTAAAGTATGCAACAGGTTTACCTTCTTGGCTCAATACAGCTCCAATGGCACTGCCACTGGCATCACAGTCAACCTGAAACACTTTATTAAAATTTGGAAGTGCCAGAATGGGCTGTTCTGTCACTTTCTTCTTCAATATGTCCATAATGGTACCTTCCTTGGCAGTCCACTTAAATTCTCTCTTATCCCCTCTGATAGTTTCTGTTAGGGGTGCACCAATACTGCTAAAGTCTCTAATAAACTTTCTATAGAAACTTGCAAGACCATGAAATGATCTTACCTCTGTTACATTCCTTGGGGCAGGCCATTCAATGATAGCCTTCACCTTTTTAGGATCCATTTTCAGACCCTCCTTTGAGATGACAAATCCCAGGTATATCAACTCTTTCTGTACAAAACTGCACTTCTTCAAATTTATCAACAACTGCTCCTCTCGCAGCTTTTCAAAAACTGTCCGAACATGCATCAAATGCTCATCCAATGTTTTACTAAAAATTAAAATATCATCCAGATAAACTATCATGAACTTTTCTAGGAAGTCTCGCAATACCTCATTCATCAGCCTCATGAATGTACTAGGTGCATTAGTTAATCCAAATGGCATAACTAACCACTCATACAAACCCTCTTTGGTTTTGAAAGTTGTTTTCCACTCGTCACCCTCTCAAACGCGTATCTGATGATATCCACTTTTTAAATCAATCTTAGTGAAGTATTTAGCTCCACTCAAATAGTCCATTATATCATCCATTCTAGATAATGGAAATCGATACTTAATGGTAATCTTGTTAATGGCCCTTGAATCAGTGCACATTCTCCATTCTCCACCCTTCTTCGGTGCTAGTACTATAGGTACTGCAAAAGGACTCAAACTTGCTCTAATCAACCCCTTCCGCAACAACTCATGAACTTTTCGATTCAAATCTTCATTCTCTACAAGAGACATTCTAAGGGAGACCTTATTGGGTAAGCTAGATCCTGGCATTAAGTCAATTTGATGACTAATCTTTCTCATTGGCGGTAAACCCTCAGGCACATTATCTGATATAATATCAAAAAATTCTACTAACAGATGTTCAACTTCTGCTGGAATGTCAGTAGTATCTTCTCTCTTTATAGTAGGAATTAATGCATAACACATTGAATCCCTCTTTAGACCATCCAAATTTTTTTTGCCATCTACTAAACAAATTCTAGCATTATTGCATACCTTTTCCTCAACCTCCTTCAATGGCTTCAGTTTGTGGCGTACTCCGTCTTTTGTCAGGGAATAGGTATTTGCATGCCCATCATGCGCTACATGTTTGTCAAATTTCCATGGTCTTCCCAGCAATAAATGGCAAGCATCCATCAACAAAATATCACATAGGACCTCATCCTAGTATCTTCTAATTTGAAACTTGACCAAGTATTGCTCACTGACCAATGCTCTATGGTCCTTCTGTAACCACACAATCCGATATGGATGTGGGTGCTGTCTTCTTTCCAGCTTTAACTTAGTTACCATTTCCTCAAAAACCAAATTATCTGTACTACCATTATCAATAATAATATTATAGATTTTACCTAAACATTTGCACCTTGTGCGGAACAGGATTTTTCGCTGGTCTGGTTCCCTCTCTTCGTTCAACAAGGTTCTCCTTGTGATCATCACTTCTCCTCACTCTACTCCTTTAGAGTGCTTAGATTCAACACCATCCTCAACAACCGTAGCTCTGGCATTACCTTCAGGCCTTTTGTTCGATGTTTCTTGGTGTTTGGGACACTCATATGATCGATGCCCCTCTTCCTCGCAATTGAAACAGGTTCCACAAAATCTGCCTCTTCCATATCCACGTCCACCTCTACCTTGTCCCCTTTGATAATCATTGTTCTGATTATAGGGTTGGTAAGCATTCTCCTCCTTATGTTCCTAGTGATTGTTTATTTCACCAGTCTTCTACGGGCCGTCATATTTACCTCCACTGGTTCTGCCACCAGTTCTTCCACCATGACCTCTTCCTCTTTGTTTACTGTCAAATCTACGGTTTAGTTTCTCTTCCACTTTCAGAGCAAACTGGTAAGCATCTTCAATGGTGCTCATTCGAACCAAACTCAATTTTTCTTGTATGATGGTTCTCAACCCATTAATATAGTGGGCTACTCTCTCTTTATTTGCTTTTGTATGACCGATTCTGATGGAAATTTTAAAAAAATCCTCTGTATATTCTTTAACAGACTTGCTAGACTATCGCAAACTCTGCATTTTTCTCAGCAGATCTAATTCGTAATCTGATGAAATAAACTGTCGTTTCAGTTTTTCAACCATTCGATCCCACCTGGTGATCTTTTCTTTTCCTCTATGATTGTGTTCCAGCTGCACTCCTTTCCACCATATGCCAGCATGGCCTTTCAACTTTATTCTTGTAAATTTTATTTGATTTGGATCTTCAACGTCCTCATATTCAAAATATTCCTCCATATCGTTAATCCAGTCAATCAATTCTTCTAGATTTAAATTTCTAGAATATGTGGATACATCAATATTCGGCCTTTTCTTAATTTGAGAAATGGCTTTAATCATTCGAGCTTCTATAGAACTCATTGCTTCTTCTTCTTCTTCAGATGGGTCATCAACTCCACAAGCTTCATCATCGCTCTGGTCTTCTCCTCTTGGCTCTACTCCTCTACGCAATTCTTCCTGTAGGGCCTACACTTGCCTCTGCAATGCTCGAAAGTCTCCTTTAGGAACTACGTTCCTTCCAGCACCATAATTTCTTCACGATGACATTCTTCTTCACTTTTCTCAGAACCCTTAACCCCAGATCTTGGTGCAAGCTGCCTCACATTCGGTGCTCTACTTACACACTCAGAATCTTCTCGCTTTGATACCACTTTATGGGGAACCAAATTTTAATACAAAGAAAAAGACTCAACTTTTATTCAAAAGCATGAAAAGATTACAATTCAGAACCATGGAAGATTTACATAGTACATAAAATGCCAAAAGAAGCCGCAGTCTTCATCTCTCCAGCCTACGCAATCCTTTGAAATAATCTCTTTTTATAATCACAGGTTCTTGCTGCAATCGTCGTTCGTAACCTTCCCTGTAACTACTGCAACGGTTCCTTGGAACTACCTTAATGACTTCTAGAATTGTCAATTGTCGTTCTGCAACGGTCCACAAAAAAGTAACATGTCACGATATCATGACATCTCTGCATTTCGCTCTTCTCTCTCCTAGCCGAGTCACAAAAACACAACACTTTTTCCTCCATGTCCATTTGTCACAATATCGCGACACTTTTTTGACTTTTGTCCTTGTTTTCCAATGTGTCGCGATATCGCGACACTTTTGTTTACTCACACCTCTGCTCAAAGTTCATCATGATATCATGACAACTTTTATGTCACGATATCGTGACACTTGCATTTTGCTCTTGGCTTTGTTTTGAGTTCGTCGCGATATCACAACTTTTATGTCACGATATTGTGACACTTGTCTTTGCTTGCGGATTTGTTTTGAGTTCGTCATGATATTGTGACAACTTTTATGTCACGATATCGCGACACTTGTCTTTGCTTGCAACTTTGTTCTGAGTTCATCATGATATCGCGACAACTTTTATGTCGTGATATCACGACACTTGTCTTTGCTTGCGGCTTGGTTCAAAAGACGTCGCGATATCGCGACAACTTTTATGTCATGATATCGTGACACTTTGCAGCACTTGGGGCAACTTTCAAACTACATCGCGATATCGTGACAACTTTTATGTCGCGATATCGCGACACTTTCGACACTTAGAATATTTTTCTCTTTCTTATTTTTTTTTTCTGTTTTATTTCTTTTGCTGCAAGATTGTTTTGCTACCACTGGATGCTCCTGCATCAGTAGAGAATGCTCAAGTAGAAGTCAAAGAGGCACCTCTACCTGCTTCACTTGCGTCTTCAATAGGGTCGTCTACACTGCAAGTGATAGTTCATTTGGTTAACCCCATATTGGGGGAGTATATCATGCAAAATGTGACGTTCACACTGATCATTGAGACTGCACAAGATATGGTATGAGCATGAGCCTATCACATTCCCATAGGGACGGTGGTACCATTGGAGGTACCTCCTAACCAAACCAATTTTTTTTATGGAGGGCTAGACCAAATTGCATCTCTCACCTCCATGGATGAAGATAATGATGAGCCATTCATTGTGAATGTGCATTATTTCTCTAACCTAAATTATGTCTTACAATATTTTGAATGCTACCATTGGTATGGTTACGGTCTCATATTATCTGATCAAGGGTGTAGGAGGTCTTATTAACCACAATATTAGTTACCTACAGATAGGTTCGGGTTAGAATATCACATTAGAGGATAGGATAAAATCCTCATGGTATCTTTGGACCACCTATACCTCAGCTTGGGGAGGAAGTTGATATTAATTCTTATCACCCCAATCCTTTCATTTTTCATTGGGACAATCAGATAGTGTCTTATGTCACTATGGAACCACTTGAGACATATCACGAAGATATCTTGGTGGAGACCAATCCAGAGCATATCCCAAGAGATAACTTGGAGGAACAAATCTATGTAGAAATCGATGATACATGCCTGCAAGTTCATAACTTTGGTACAATAGTAGACTCTGAGTCAAAATATTATTCTAACGAGGACATAGTAGAGTTCGTCTTTGAGAGGGGTGACTTAGATACATGCATGGCATGGATGACAATGGTGAGTCCTCAAATAGTGAGCAATATGAGGATGATACTGAGTTGGCCTATCTAGACCCTCTTAATTTATGTCATCTATTACCTTCAGATACAGCCATTGAGGATGATCAATCCTCCATGAGCGATAGCAATGATCAGGAGTTGGCTTACACATGGTCCCATATCCCTAATTCCTTAGTGCCAGTAGGTAGTGGTGAAGGCTTTCATTATGATAGTGACGACGAAGATGAAATAGAGAGAGCCTATTTAGGAACTCCTTGCATCATCGTAATGCATCGTACACTAAAAAGGATATGTACAAAGATATCAATATTCATCCTCACTTCAGAGGAAGACCACCTAATTTGGATAGGATTTTTCATATGGTCTTCCTTGATATGCCAACATTCAAAGAGCTCCTTGAGCCTAGGGATCCTATCTTCTTGTGTGTCCATAGACCGCATCTAGATATCCCCATATCCCTAAAACCATATATCGAGGATGGAAGTTATACAAATTTAATATCACATGCACGTGTTCCTAGAGACATGATCCATTCCATCAATATGATCTCCATTGATTTGACCACTCCACTTCATAATCCAAACGATCCTTCCAAGCCATTATGTCTGAATGCAGATGTTATTATTAGGATCATGTTGACTCACCACTAGTGCCTAAGTATTTCTTCCCTAACGAAGAAATGTTTCAACCTTTTCACTTTGCGCTAGGTTGTGCATGTGATGTTTATCATGCTAAGGATTCTTCCAATGTGGAACCCATAAACCCATCAGATGACATCCACTTAATCCCTATGCCTCATCAGCTTGAGGAGGGATCCCACATGTCATTAGAGGAAATCTTTAAAGTGGATATTAGTAATGATCCCACCAATCCAAGGAAAGTTAAATTTAGAGAAATTTTATCTCCTTATGAGTTTGCCAACCTCATTCCTCTACTGAAAGAGAACCCTAATCTCTTTTATTGGACTTATAAGGACATTCTAGGTCTATATCCAAAATTGGTTACCCATAACCTTTCACTAGATCTGTCAAAGAAGCCAATCAAGAAGAAGCTCAAGAAGATGCATCCGATAGTAGCCTTAATGGTTAAAGATGAATTCTAGAAGTTGCTAGATGTAGAGTTTATCATTTTCATCGACTATCCAGGATGGGTATCAAACATGGTGCCTATAGGAAAACTTGATGGAAGGATCCATATTTGTATGGATTTTAGAGACCTCAATAAGGCAACACCAAAGGATTCATTCCCATTGTCAAACATAGATACTCTCGTAGATGCAACTATGGATCATGAAATACTCTCCCTAATGGATGGATTTTATGGTTACAACTAAATTCAGATTAAGCCTAAAGACCAGCATAAAATTGTGTTCATAATACCATGGGGGACATTTTGTTACAAGGTTATGCCATCGGGTCTTAAAAATGTTGGTGCCACATATTAGCAGACTAAGACATATATCTTTCATGACTACATGCATAATATCTTGTAAGATTACATAAATGACTTATTGGTAAATTTGTTGTTAATTTTAGAGCATGCTGAGGTCCTAAGAAAGGTCTTCAATTGCCTGATAGAGTATAATATCATGTAGAATCCTAAGAAGTGTGTATTTGGCGTAACTTCGAGAAAGCTCTTAGGATTCATAATTTCAAAGTGAGGGATTTAATTTGATCCAATGAAGGTCAAAGCAATTTTGGAAATGCATCCTCCCATTAATATCAAGGAATTAAGAAGCCTAAAGGGTAAAGTAGAATCCATAAAGTGATTTATCACACAATTATCAAATAAATATTGACCCATTAATCGACTTCTACACAAGGGGGTCTCATTCAATTGGGACGAGGACTATCAAGTTTCCTTTGTTGAGTTTAAGAAATATCTAGAAACACTGGTAGTGCTAGCCCCACCAAGACCAGATGAGCCTTTTTAGCTATATGTATCAACAACTGACTTTGCATTAGGGACTATGTTAGCCCAAAAGAATGTGCAAGACAAAGAGCAAGCCATATATTACATTAGCCGAACCTTGGTGAGTTACGAGATAGGATATGCATATGTGGAAAAAATGTGTTTAGCAGTAGTGTTCACTATAAATAAATTGTGACATTATATGTTAAGTCATATGATGTATGTCATATCAAAACAAAATCCTTTGTAGTATATGATGAGCAAGATGTATCATAATACACGTACTACAAAGTGGATCATGCTATTGACAAAATTCAATTTGGAATTCATTAGCCAAAATTCCATTAAGGGATAGGTCATAGATGATCAATTGGTTGAGGCACCTCTTGAAAATAGTAGGCCCCTCACCATTGAGCTTCCTGATGACGTAGTTTTTGCCTTATCAGAAGCACCCAAACCTGAAGAACTTAAAACAAAGTTGATATGACCTTGTTCTTCGATGGTTTGAAGTGTGAGCAAGGGGTGGTGCAAGAATAGTGTTGTTCACATCGCAAGGTGCTCCTATGCCCTTGTCATTCAAGTTGGACTTTCCTTGCACTAAAAATAATGTTGAATATGAAGCCCTAATTTTAGGCCTCCAAATGATTGTTGCCATGAAGATTAAAAGGTTAAATATCTTTGGCAATTTCCTTCTCATTTTTAACCAAGTGAAAGAATTTTTTTAGTGTCTTTGTCCTATCCTAAAGTCTTACAAAGATCTTATTGATACATATTTGGCTCAGTTAGAATGGTACGACATCGAGGAAATCCCTCATTCATTGAACAAATTTGTAGACACTATGGCATCTTTGGGATCCTTAATCCCTCAGAATCCATCTACCAATTTTACTACCATCCACATAAAACAATTGTCACACTCTACTGTACAATGTGAAGCTTTGGATAACAAAGATTCAATCAACATGAATCAGGTAGAAGCAAACCATGAGTGGTTCTATAGAGCAAAACATTTTCTCAAGGGAGCGTCTTGGGGGTCTTTCATCTCGCAGGATCCTACAGGGAGTGGTATTACCATTCACCATAATATTTTTTCCTAGTCTACATTTGTGAATGTTGAACCATAGGGGAACATGTTGTCTTGTCAGTTGAGACTAAGAGCTATCAAAACTGGATGTCATAGATATACGACTTCCTTAATCTTGGTGTAATCCCTTAGGGATTTTTGCATGCTACGAAGTGCACATTTAAATAGAAAGTGAAAAATCATGTCTTGTTAGGAGATATTTTATATCATCAAAGCTACTATGGAGTTCTCCTTCATTTTCTTGAGCCCCAAGAATAATCTTGGGCATTTTCACAAGCTAACGATGGTACGTGCGGTGGCCATTTTAGCGGTATGGCTATCATCAAGTGCATCCTTCGCATGGGTTATTATTGGCCCACTATGGAGAAGGATTGCAATGTGTATGTCAGTAAATGCATTAAATTCCAGCATCATGCTAATATTGTGCACCTGCCATCACAGGCCTTATAGACCATTCAAGTGGCTTGGCCATTTTCTCAGTGGGGTTTGGATCTCATCAGTAAGATCTCTCCTCCATCATCAGGCTGCCATACATTTATTATTATAGCTACTAAGTACTTTACTAAGTGTGTGGAAGCTATCCCATTAACAACAACAACTGGAGTACGTATTACTGAGTTCATACTCACTAATATCATAAGTCATTTTGAGATACCATCCAAGATAATTTTGGATAATGGAACATCATTTAAAAACAAAATTGTGAGAGCTTTGACATTTAAGTACAAGATCAAACACAGTTTTGTGACTCCATATTATCTACAAGAAAATTGGTAGGCTGAAGCTTCAAATAAGATAGTGATTTCCATATCAAAAAATACGGTACAAGAGCACCACAAAGATTGGCACATTTAGCTACCCCTTGCGTTATGGGCTTACAGGACTAGTATTCGAAAACCCATTGGGGCAACTCTATTTTCACTAGTATATGACACTGAGGCCATTATGCCCTTAGAGTTAGAAAGTTCAATGATGCACGTCGCATTGAAAGAGTTCATCGATAACGAAACTACATGGCAAGCTCACCTAGATCAATTGATGCTACTTGATGAACGTCGCATGAATGCCCTGGAGCATCCCCACGTTTATCAGGAGCGCTTAAAATGAGCTTAAAATGATAAATTCCATCTGAGAGACTTTGAGGTTGATGATCTTGTGTTGAAAGAGAACCAATGGAACTCAAATATACCACCAAAAATGCAAGATAAATTTATAGCTAATTGGTTAGGTTCGTATATCATATCTGAGAAGATTGGATCTAGGACATATCGCTTAATATTGTTGGAAGGGGTTGAAGAGCCTGAACCTCTCAACATATTTCACCTTAAAGCATTTTGTGCCTAAAACCATAAAAAGGCCCCAAATGCATATGTAAGCTTTTTGGTCATCCATTAAAAGGCTCCAAAAGCGTCTGTAAGCCCTTTGGTCAAATTAAAAAGCAATAAAATCTAAAAAAATTAGGAAAATATCAAAATTTAAAAACATTGCATTACATGTTTATTTGTATCATTGTATTTCATTTGCATCATCGCATTCCACTTACCACATGCATTTCATATTGCATTGCATTTAGGCATATCCATCCATCACACTTGTATTAGAATAAATTATGTTTACAATCTTACAAATGACACCACATTTGTATTTTAATCATGCATCTTTGCAGTATCATCTATGATCCATTCACCCTTGAGAGTAATTGTGTTTTTCAACACAACCCTTCTTGTTTCTATGAAGAATATACTAAGTTTTTTTGGTCATTTAACCATACTTAGTGGTCTTCTCAGGAGTTTGGTAGAAATATTGCTTTGCTTTTATAGATGAGGTCTAGTTTGTATAGCCCTTAGCATATCAAAATCCTATCACTAATCAACAAACTAAACAATCCTAATAAGAACTAGGGAAATATGAACACTACAAAGCAGGACCAGGTATCCTGAGGTGAAAATTTTATCTTACTTATCCCCCTGTGTGGACGGTTCAGAAATGTTGATAGTTGGCAAAAGGACAAGCTTACCCCCTACCCGAATAAATCCCTTGCTTAAAAATAAAGGAGTAAAATCCTAGAATGAATTCCCCAAGTGAAATTCCAAAGTTAAATCCTCATAAATAAAATAAAATCAAGATCAAATTCAAAGTGAAATCCTATCAATATCAAATCCCTTGCTCAAAGAAAAAGAAAAAAAGGCATATATATATATATATATATATATATATATATATATATATATATATATATATAAAGTGCAAAATAAACAAGTGGCTTTTATCACTAAAAAAAAGGAAAGTATAAAATAAATAGTGATTCTTATCACTTTACATGCACAAGTATCCCGATAAATTAAAGAAAATAAGGGGACGAGCTTGAATCCCTAGAACTGTCAGTACTACCATACCTTATGCATGACGATATGTTCGATACTTAGCATTTCACTTTTATGCAGATCAATGTTTGAATGTGGAAGAGCTAGCTTGTGTCCTGTATCCCTAGTATCCTAGTCCAAATTAAATCTAAACCTAGGATTGGATAGACATTTGAGAATCCTCAATCATAGCAATGGGCTGAAATAATCTCGCCTGCCATCAAGGTATGCTTATGCCTTATCTAAATATACCCATTTGCACATAGGGATAATGAACAGTTAGGGTCTATCCTATCGAAAGCCTTATGTTTCAGAAGTCTAGTATGGTTAGTATACAACTTTTGATAAGTCAACTAGGGTGTTTGAGTTTCATGGAAAACCTCAAAAATTCCCAAATAGCAGCCAACAATTTTCAATGCAATCATCAAAAATCATTTTATTTTTTGAGAGTTTGTTTATTAGAAATTATTTGTAATATAGGTTAGATACTGGATGGATGTCAGAAATGATATTTACACAGCCACTGACTATGTTATTTATATTATTTTAAATTTACAAAAGCTTATGAACAAGAAACAATACATCATTGCATCTCACATACAGGTGTCCAATTGATCAATTCATATAATAAAGATATAGCAATTATAGTTCATGATTGTTATACATTCGATGGTGACATCCATCATATTTTCAAACTCATATTGCATGCATACATTATTTTTTAAACAATTAAAACATATATGTCCATTTACAGTAAAATATCATCATAAAATTATGCAATACATACATGGCATAGATTATGTCATAATAGTATAAATTAAATGTATACAAGTATAGTAAATCAAACATGCATTTAACATCATATATCACATTCTTATACATTCATAATAAGTAGTCCACCTACACATGTATATCATGGCATTTAAAATCATACATTCACCACCTATCTAGTGCATGTAGCAAGTGTGAACCGGGATTATCTTCAAAAGGCTTAGAAAAATCCAGTTTTTCTAAGCAAGTGTGAATTATCTTCTATATTTTTGGCTAAGTAAGTGTGATGGTCGGCATGATTTTTTTAATTTTATTTTCTATCCTTTGCCTTATTCTTCTCCTTATCCCTCCAATGTTCTTCCTCCTTCCCTGCTGTCCATTTTCCCTGATCACTCCACTCCCTTCCTATCCCCACGCCTGCTGCCACCTCCCTCTCCACTTCCTACTCCTTCGTTCTCTCATCCTCCCAAACTTCCTCCAACCTCCCTTCCCTACTCTTCTACATCTACTAAGCCTATATAAATGCTTAATATTTGTAAGGTTAATAATGTTATTTTATTTAATTAATAAAGCCCTAGTTAATTTATTTTGTTGTGTCAATTAATCTCGGGCCCACATTGAGCATAGACTTATACTGGTATCAGAGCTCCAAGGGGGCATGAAATTCGAGGGCTGAGGTGAGGCACGAAAGTCGAGAGTAGCAGATTGGTCAGGTATGGGGCACGGATCTCAAGGAATATTGACTGGGTGCACGGATCTCGAGGAATGCTCGGATCTCGAGGAACATTGACTGGGCACAGACAATAGTAGTGTCACATGGCGTTGAGGTGCGTAGCTCGAGGAGCTGATGAAGCAACTGAGGTGGCAGGCTGTTAGAGGTGACGTGGTAGTGACAAACTGGCAGCGGAGCTAGGCGGTGACGTGGCAAGTTGAGTCGACAAGGAGGTTCATGTGGATCAAGGCAGTTGGCAGAGTGCTGACTGGGTAGCACGTGGATCAAGGTGAGAAAATTTGACATGGCACAACCATGTGGCAGAGGTTTACTGGTCGAAGTTGGGCAAAATGTTCGATCGGTCAATTTACTGAAGGTAATCGACTTTCATTGTGTTCGTAGGCTTTGATAAAGCTTGAACACTCCCACCTCCCACTGCATGTGGGACT
This sequence comes from Wollemia nobilis, assembly GCA_028583015.1. Lineage (NCBI taxonomy): Eukaryota > Viridiplantae > Streptophyta > Pinopsida > Araucariales > Araucariaceae > Wollemia > Wollemia nobilis. Next base: position 1,073,032 of record JAQPPZ010016363.1, on the reverse strand, counting down.
AAAAAAAAAAAATTTAAAAATTGTTTAGCCGTTTCAATTTAAATTTGTGTGATTCTTCCATCCTCCCATATGGCCAGCATGGTCTAGTGGTCAAAGCTTCTGCTTGGAGAGAAGAGACCCGGGGTCGAATCCCGCCGGGGTCAAAACACAAAGTTTTTTTATTTTTTTTGTTTCATCGCCAAAAAGAAGGGTTTATAACAAAGAGGGACACTTTTCTACCACATAATTCGAGTGGTGTAGCGACTAAGACTCCCAGGTATACGGCAGAGGTCAGTGGTTCGAATCTCATCGGGGAATAAAAAAAAAGTTTTATTTTATATTTTTTTAAAAAAACAATTATTATTTAGTTTTTTTAAGGTTTTAGAAATTAATTTAATAATTTCTATTTATATTTTTTTTATTATGTTTTTAAATATACATTTATTTAAAAATAATAATTAAAATATATATATAGGAAGTTTTTAAAAAAAAATTAAAAAAAAAACCTTTATTAAAACAAATCTTGAAATTTTTTTTTAAAAGTGAAAAAGATATTTTGAGGTAAAAGTTTTTTTTTTGGCATCATAAAAATTAAGTTGTAACCCAGTTCATGCGATGTGATTATGAGTAGATGATCCAGTCATCCGGATGCTATAATGCATTACTCTCTCTGTTGAGAAGAGAGACACCTAATTCCTTTGATGAGAAAGTCCAACGGTACAAACTTCATCCAATGTTTTGCCAATTAGAAAACCAAGTGATTGCTCATCTGAGGAAACTGGACTCTGGATACGAGGCGAATTCTAAATATAATATCTTCGAGAAAAGGATAGACGAGTCTAAGATGGTTGAAATAGTACCTAAAGGACAATCAAGTGAAAGTTATACACCTGTAGTGCCTGAAGTAGAAACAAGTGAGAGCTATACACCACACTCTCCTGATTCAGAACCAGTAGTAGTAGAAGAAGAAGAAGAAGAAGAAGAAGAGGAAGAAGAACCAGTGGAGGTGAAACCTAAAACTAAATAACAAGATGTTATCAACAGAAGTTCTGAGCCAGAAGCAGCACCAGAAGTCATTGTAATTAGTTATGAATAAGCAGACAACTTTGCCTTTCCAGTTTTGGGCGATCCTCAAGATGAAGAATGCCAAATCAGTGAGCATACTAAAAAGGCTAAATTTGATTTAAATCAATGATCTATTTTGTACTTCTTTGTACTACTTTTTTGAAATTGAAGTAAAGTTTGCTTTCTGAAATGGCATCCAATACTAGTCTACCAATCCCTAAGTTCAATGGTGGTGATTACGAGTATTGGTCAATTAAAATGAAAACTCTTTTGATAGGCAAAGGTCTTTGGGATGTGATTGAAGAGGGATATACTGAACCTACTGTTGTTGATTGGGCAGCTTTGAATGCTGTTGATAAAAGGGCTAAAAAGGAAGCTCAAAAGAATAATTCTTTTGCCCTTTATCACATTCAAGCTGCCCTTGACAGAAGTATTTTACCTAGAATAGCTTCTTTTATAACTACTGAATCTGCTTGGAATGTTTTAAAATAAAGTTATAGGGGTAGTGACCAAGTCAAACAAGTTAAACTACAAATCTTGAAACGAGAGTTTGAAACTCTTAAAATGCAAGAGAGTGAAAAGGTTGGTGATTATTGCGTGTGTGTGAAAGCTGTAGTAGATAAGATGGTCACTTTAGGATAAGAATTAAAGCCTGAAGTTATAGTGAAGAAAGTGTTAAGGACACTTCTTCCTAAGTGGAATTCAGTTGCCATAATTATATAAGAATCCAAATACCTAACTTCTCTGTCTTTTGAAGCCCTCATTGACTCACTTCTCTCACATGAAGAGAGGTTACAACAAACTCCTTCCATAAGTTACGGAGGTGATGATAAAGCCTTTGCTTCTCATGAAGGTAGAGGTAGAGGTCATGGCAGAGGATAGTATAGAGGTAGAGGTAGAAATAATCATAGATGTGGAACTCCTAACAGAGGAGGAAATCAGAACAGAGGAGGATTCTCAAATAGAGGTGAACAACAGAATAGAGGAGGACAACAAAATAGAGGGAAACAATCAGGCAGAGGCAAAGGAGGAGATAAATCAAAACAAACTTGCTACAATTGTGGCAAACTTGGCCATTATGCTCGTGACTGTTGGTCAAAGCCTTCACAAGGAAGCAGCAGCAACCATAGCAGTTAGTTTAGAAATTTTGGAGAAGAGGAAGAGGCCACAAATCTCTTTCTCTCATATGGTCAGACAGATCAAAACATGAATGATACATGGATCTTGGACACTGAGTGTTCAAACCATATGAGTGGAAAATAAGAACTCTTTGCTACTCTAAACTCCTCATACAAATCCAACATCAAATTGGGAGATGATAAATCATTGGCAGTTGAAGGCATTGGAGCCATGGCAGTTCCAACTAAAGAAGGCATCAAACAAGTAAGTGATATCTATTTCACACCCCATGTCCAACACAATATTTTAAGTGTTGGTCAAATGTTAGAAAAGAACTACAAGTTGCTTTTTGATGAGGGTAAATGCACTATTTTTGATAAAAATAATAGTAATAGAATCATTACACAAGTTTCTATCAAAAAATAGATTGTTTCCTTTAAATTTTGGCCATCCAGGGGGAGATAAGTTAGCAAATGTTGCTATTTCCAATCCAAGTGTCTTATGGCACTTGAGATATGGTCATTTGAATTCAGCCAGTTTGAAAATACTAACCTCACAAGAGATGGTAACTGGACTTCCTAAAGTTCAGGATAGTGAGGAAATCTATGAAGGGTGTGCTCTGGGGAAGCATGCCAGATCAAAATTTCCTCATGGACAAGCATGGCATGCCAGTCATCCACTTCAGCTAGTGCATACAAACATCTGTTGTTTGATGCAGACAAAGAGTCTTGGTAACAACTCTTACTTCCTACTTTTCATTGATGATTTTACAAGAATTTGCTAGATATATTTTTTGAAACATAAGGATGAAGCATTTGAATGCTTTTTCAATTTCAAAGCAAGAGTTGAAAATGAGAGTGGATATTTTGTAAAATTTCTTAGATCAGATAGGGGAGGAGAATACTCCTCTAATGAGTTTTTGAATTTTTGTAAGCAACATGGCATTAAGAGGCAGTTCATAGCTGCCTACACTCCCTAAAAGAATGGTGTGGTAGAAAGGAAGAATTGCACCATTGTGGAGATGGCAAGGTCTATGCTTCAGACAAAGCATTTGACTAATTCATATTGGGCAGATATAGCCAGGACCAGTGTACATATCTTGAATAGAAGTCCTACTTCAATTTTGGAAGGGCAAACGCCTTACCAAGCCTGGTATGGTAAGAAACCAAATTTTAAGTATTTCAAAGTGTTTGGTTCATTGGAATATTCTCACATTCCTGATGAGCTGAGAAAGAAACTCGATACAAATAGTCAGGCATGCATCTTTGTAGGGTACTGTGAGAATACAAAAGTTTACAGACTCTACAATCCTAGGACTAGAAATTTTGTGCTTTCCAGGGATGTGATTTTTGATGAAGGGGGAGAATGGGGTAAGCCCCAAATATTCAGTGATGATGAATCCAATGATGTAGTTTCTAATCAGGTGCAATAGCATACAACACAGAAAGGTAAGAAGTCTCCTCCCACAAGCCCAAGTTCATATTCTAATTCAACTTCTTCCGCAAGTCCTTCTCTATAGAGATCAGTAAGTTCCTCACCAATGGACATCGATTCTCCATCCAGAGGTAAGATAACTCTATAGAATCATCCATCATATCATATGTTGGATAAAAAAATTTCAAAAATATACACTAGGAGTCAAGCTAGTGAAATGAATTATGTTCTACAAAGATTAGAAAATATGCACTTGTATGGTGATGATGTCTCCCAGCAGGAACCTAGGGGAGATCTAGTTAACTATGCTTTGTTAACTAGTTCATATCTTGAACCTTCTAGTTATGAGAAGGCTTGTACTCAAAATATTTGGCAAGATGCCATGAAAAAGGAGATAACCTCTATAAAAAATGACACTTGGGAACTGGTGAAACTTCCTAAAGGAAAGACACATGTTGGATGTAAGTGGGTCTTCAAGACCAAGTTTAATATTTATGGTAGCATCGAGAGGCACAAGGTGAGATTATTTGCAAAGGGATTCACTCAAAAATATGGAATTGATTATGAAGATATTTTTGCTCCTATAGCTAGACAGGAGACTATTAGAACAGTTCTTGCCTTAGCTGCACATAAGGGATGGAAAGTCCAACACATGGATGTAAAGAGTGCATTTCTCAATGGTTACTTGATAGAAGAAGTGTATGTTGAGCAGCCACAAGGATTTGAAGAGAAATACAAGGAACATCTTGTTTACAAACTGAAAAATGCACTTTATGGCCTCAAGTAGGCACCGAGAGCTTGGTACTCATGCATTGATGGGTACTTTAAATATTTTGGGTTCATTAGAAGAAAAAATGAACCCACGCTCTACTACCTGAATCAAGGTAATGACATCCTCATAGTTTGCTTGTATGTGGATGATCTCATTTTTATGGGTAGTAATGAAAAAGTCAATATGGAGTTCAAGCACTCCATGATGCAAGAATTTGAGATGAAGGATCTTGGCTTAATGCAATACTTCCATGGAATGAAGTCCATCAGATAAATTCAGGGATATTCATCTATCAACTTAAGTATGCTCGAGATATGATTAAGAAGTTTGCTATGGAGCAATGCAAATCAGTTGCAACTCCAATTGGACATGGGATCCAATTAAGCAAGGATGATGGAGCACCAAAATTTTATGTGACCACTTTTAGAAACATTTTTGGGAGTTTGATGTTTCTCGCCAACACCAGACCAAACATTTAGTATGATGTATCTCTTGTTTCTATATTTATGTCTAATCCATATGAGCTACATTTGCAGACATCTAAAATAATTTTGAGACATGTGAAGGGTACATTGGATTTTGGAATCCAGTACTATAGAAGTGATACTATCAAGCTTGAAGGCATTAGTGATAGTGATTCGGGCAGCAATGTTGATGATATAAAATCCACATCAGGTAACTATTTTAGTCTTGGTTCGGGACTAATAACTTGGAGTTCCAAGAAGCAGACAGTAGTAGCGCTATTTTCAATAGAAGCTGAGTATATAGCGGTCACTCATGCTAGTACTCAAGATCTATGGCTACGAAAGGTATTATAAGAGATTGGAGAGTAGCAAAGTGGTCCAACTATAATATTTTGTGACAACATCAGTGCCATTCAATTTGCATACAATCATGTCCACCATAGTAGATCAAAGCATTTTGATATGAAGTACCACTTCATCAGAGATATGGTGGAAAATAATACTGTTGAGCTTCACTATTGCCACACTTTGAAGAACGTCATGGACATCTTCACCAAGGCATTGGCCAAAGCTAAATTTATGAAGCTCAGAGACTGTATAGTCAGTCCTCTCAACTTTAAGGGGGAGAATGTAGCAAGTGTGAACTGGGATTATCTTCAAAAGGCTTAGAAAAATCTAGTTTTTCTAAGAAAGTGTGAATTCTCTTCTATATTGTCGGCTAAGCAAGTGTGATGGTCGGCATGATTTTTTTTATTTTGTTTTCTATCCTTCACCTTATTCTTCTCCTTATCCCTCCAATGTTCTTCCTCCTTCCCTACCGTCCATTTTCCCTTATCACTCCACTCCCTTCCTCTCCCCACGCTCGCTGCCACCTCCCTCTCCACTTCCTAGTCCTTCATTCTCTCATCCTCCTGAACTTCCTCCAACCTCCCTTACCTACTCTTTCGCATCTACTAAGCCTATATAAAGGCTTAATATTTGTAAGGTTAATAATTTTTTATTTAATTAATAAAGCCCTGGTTAATTTATTTTGTTGTGTCAATTAATCTCGGGCCCACATTGAGCGTAGACTTATAGTGCATGTCATCCATACATCACATCATATAACATAAAATAACATCGCATCTAAACATTGCATCCATATGCATCTCATAAAACATAAAACAATAAAAATAATAAAACTTCACATATAATGAATCTCAATGATAGATCATATATATATGTGTGTATCAAAAAATAATAAGTAGTACACTGGCATGTGTCAAAAATACCCGTAGGCTACATCTGTGTAGGTCCTCGACCTTACACACAAAAATGGTACAATAGTATTTGTAATATATGTACTAAGTAGCAACGCCTACACCTCTAGTCTAAGATGCTCTACTATCACCTCCACCATCCCTTTGAGTCCTCCTAGAGCTGGCACCAGAGGTCCTCTCTAACTTGTGATATCTATGATTAGAGCTCGCTAATGACTGAATTGTCTCTTGAGTGTGAGTCCTCTAAGACCCTGAAGCTATGGTTATATTTATAATCTCACCCTTGAGTAGTCCAATTGCTCCTCTCATAGTAGATATATAGGCATCACTCCATGCACAATCATCGATGTGCTACTGCACTAGGACCTGAAGTCTCCTAATATTTGCTCCCTGGTCTAACCCTGCTAATCTATGTTGTTGGCATTGTTGGTACTGCTGGAGCAGCTATATGTGCTAGATACATCTATGATGATTAGGGATCTACCCTCCCACCCTAGATTGCAGCAATCTATTCCATTATAGCATCTATTTATGACTACAGAAGGATGTGCTACCCTGTAACCTTCTGGATCTTTGTATTTGTTGTAGTGATCCCAGCCTATAGAGCAGTCTTCTCCTCCTCATAGTTGCACCATTGAGTCCGCCCTACTATGAGCTAAGACTGAATATATCCCAACTTTACCTATAAAGTGGCAATGGTGGTGTCCTAATGTAATAGTTGTGTCTATAAAGAGCCTACCTAAGTCTGTAGGCTAGCAACCTGGGCCTTGAAATGCCCAATATCATTGTTAGGTGGTGCCTCACCCTCCTAAAGAGTGTCATCCTCATCCTTAGTTGGAGGTGCATCCTCTAATATTCCTCACCCCATCTTCCCTCAATCCTCTAATAGACTCAATGCTCATGAGGATCGACCTTTGCACTCTCTGCACCTCTGTAGCATCATCAATTACCCTTACCAAGGGGCCTTCAAAGCCTTGCCATACCCTGAGGGTCCACCAAGTGTCAAAGTCAGAAGTGGTCCTTGCATCTATAAATCTTGACTCCTGAAATTCGCCATCCTCATCGTCCAGTGGAGTCACCTTGTGCCATGCCAAGTCCCTCTCTAAAGTGAGGTGACGATAGATAGTAGGCATCTCTAGAATATCCTACCTAATCCCAAACTATCAAGTAATATGGGATAAGTAAAAGAACTCTCATACCTCGAACATGCATTGAGGAGCCATCTATCTCTTCATGCCCAACGTAACTAGTCATCAGTCTCCATTCATGGAGGGTAGTCTAAGTATGGGTGCCAATCAATCAAATCCACTTGTAGTGCTACGAACCATCTGATGTAGTGCGCCAGGTCACGTACGTGAGACCTACTCTGGAAGCCCTCCTGATCATGAGGCCAGCATGCCAAATAACATTGGCGCACCTCCTCAATGGTACCAATATCATGGGGTAGGCCAACGAGATGCTCGATCTTGATGTGTTTTCATCCCCAGATCTAAAGTAGTAAGCTAAAGTTGATGCCAAATCTACTCCTTTGAGTAATCTGGTACAACTCATTATAGAGTTGCACTAGTAAGGCACTCCCCTAGGATAGGATCAGGGGATGATCAATAGGACTCGCTAGGACCTCCATCATCCTAGCTAGGAGGTTCCATGGGAACCTTGCTCCAGATGTGTCAAGTAAGATGATTTGCACAATTAGATGCATGAAGATGGTCAATCAATTAGTGAAAACCCATTGTATGTACCAGTGCTCAATATGGACCCCTTTGTGGTTCGAGTGTTGTTATGTTGCCTCACTATGATAGTCAAAAATGTGACCAAAGACTGCATTCTTTGAATCAATCGACAAAGATGTGATGGCCTCGCTATCTAGTAGGATTTGAAATATATGATAGACATCCTCCAAAGTGATGGTCATCTCACCTGTAGGTAGGTGAAAGGTATTGGTCCGCACATCCCAGCATTGGGTTAATGCAATCATATAGCCCTAACCATGCCTGATATACCTGCATGCATAGGTTGCAAAGGATCTCTGATTCTCTCGCCCTAGCAGTTAGGGTCTTATAGAAAGCAAAATAATAAGGCAAAAATAAATAAAAATCAACCATAAACATCAAAAAACAAGATTGAAAACATCATTAAAAATTTTCAAAACACCAAAAACAATGGAAAAATGCACTTTAAAAATAAAAAAAAATCAATTAAATCTGAGAAAATTTGAAAAAAAATAAAAAAATTCGCTAAAGTTGTGAATTGCGGCTCAAACCTGAGGTTAGGGAGGCGGTCAAATTTTTTATCATTGAATTTTGAATCCCATCGTGACTGACAGCCATGATCCCCAATTTACCAATTGGGGACCACGCCTGCAAACCACGGCTAGGCAGGAGGACATTTTCAGGTCATTTCCCACCCCTACATTCCCCAAAAAACCAAAAAAATAATAAAAACAAAACTAAAAACCCAAAAGAAAAAATTAAAACCCCTCCCCTTAAGCTAACCTAAGCTAAACCTAACTAGGGTGAGGTTCATTATCGACGGTTTAATGAGGTTCATTTAACCCATTAATTAGTGAGGTTAATTTTAAAAGCCGATAAAATAAAAATGGTCGAGGGTTTTGTGTGCTTTAGTCGTAGCAACTCCTCCAAGTTGGGCTGCCATCAGTCTAGGTGGTAGTGAGTTCGAGTTTTCAGTAGTACTTCACTTTAGAATTGTTGAATCGCCTCTCAGAGTGCTCAAAATTTGCAATCTTTCAAATGAAAATGACATCAAAAATGATAGGAAAGTTTTTAAATATTTCTTATTTTTTGCCTCACTGCGGTTGACACCCATGGGCGTAGAACTAGGGTTTGCCGACTGTGGATGTCAACCACAACTAGTAAATTTTGAAAACTTAGTTGTTGTTGCCAAACACTGCTAGAAACCTACAATAAATGCTAAAAAATCCCATCGTGAGGAGCTAAAAAATGATGAATTAAAAATACCCACCTGACCAGAATTGTAAAAAAAATCACAAAATAACAAAAAAATCAGATAAACTAAAAGCCAAATGTGCCTCGTATCTAGTAATTTACCTTATACACTTGGGGATTGCAGTGACTTGTGCTCCATGCAATCTGGAAAGATGTGTAGATTACCATAAGGACATTTGGGGAAAATTGGTCATCGTTGAATTGATATGCTTCATTTCAATCCCTAAGAAGACCTAGACAATCGGACTGCTCTATGGGAATGAAGTAATCATATCACTTTTTCTATGACACTTTCAGTAGATCATCGAACAATATGATTCAACACATGCCTAAATGTAATTGCTATCATTTTGATTCCCTAAGAAGACCATTAAGGTTGGACCGCTCCATGGGATGGAGATGTACAATTACTCTTAATAGTTGCAATTATATCTGATTAGGCCCAATCAATTATCAAATGCTAAATCTTATTTTGTTCAAAGTCATTCATAGTGGTCAAGTGACTCGTTGCTTCATTTAATTGTCCTACCCTCATCGACTCATCGCTTGAGGGGGTAGTCATAATATCATAATAATAATCAAAGTCAATAGAAGATCCCTTGATCGTAGATCTCTTGATCTTGTCAAAATTATGTTTGTCTTACGAATCATTACCAATGACTATCATAAGCTTACCCTCTATTGGGGAAAAAATCAAATATGATAGTTTAGTTAGTAGCTCTCCTCCTTTCTGATCTATATGGCATGAAATCCTATAGTAGCCCTAAGCTACCTGATCGCTGCTAGAGCTTGCTAAAGCTTTGCAAATTTATGCCTTCCATCTAGTTGGAAGCAATGATTTTAGGATGTGTGTCCTTTTGTAGGACTTGGGCATCTAATGTTGATCATACTAATGATCATCATCCAACCTACGACATCATTTTAGGTCTAATTTTTCTCAGCGTTATTCAATCTCACAACACATCTCAAAAGGGGTATATGTAGACACCTAAAATGCGTCATGTCATGACAACTACTCATATGGGACATGCTCGATTACCATATGGAAGACCTTGGACAAATACCAAGGTATAGTAGTGGTTTTAACCACTCAATTAGGCATTTTGGCCTAATAAGTATTAACCATGGTTGACACCTGTGGTTAGCAATGCTGATCACACCTCAGATTCGTGGCTAGCATCAAAAATTAGCTGGCCTTTGACCGAATCAAATCTAGTTCCAAATAGCTAGTTGGTTGCAGATCCGAGTGGTTTGGGGGCAAAATGATCGAGAAGCTTCCTTCCAACTGGTCTAACTGCCTATTCTTGATTTTGGCTTCCCCATGAAGCTAGGACATAGCCCTCCAAGGTGCTATAATAACCTCATCCAAAATGAGAGAGAGAGAGATGCATAGGCGAATTTGAGCAGCGAAGCTCTATCGAATTCAACAAACACCTAATTGCATTGTGACATTGCTTTCTTACCCCTAATTGAGATATTAAAATGGCAATTCAATACATGGAGGTCCTAGGAGGTTAGGAGAGCCAAGAAATGCAATTACACCCATTTCACACACAATCAAAGCAATTCAACTGCCAAATATATCAGAGGACACAGAGGCAACCCTTGACCATCAATTTGGCAAGAGGATTTAGAGATTTAGCCCTTGAATTGGAGGACAAGCACACTTCAAGCTCCACTATGACTGTCAGCCATGACTAATAGTGCTCACCGCACCACAGAGTTGTGGTTAGGGTATCATCCCTCATTTCCTTTATTTTTCATCCTAGGATTTGTTAATGGCATTAGATTAAGCATAATTTAGGTTTAATTGCATTATTAGATATTTTTGATTGGTAGAATTAGCTTGTTTAGTTGTCTTGCTTTCAATATTGTAACTAGGATACTAATGAATCTTTTTCATGCTTCCATGCTTTCAAATTCATAATTAGACCATTAGATAGATGTATATGCTTTTCCTCTACATTTTTCATAGAATATTTTCATGTTTTGCATAGGTTTACTAGCTTTCTTGTATTTTCTTGATTATATGCTAGTGACATCATCTTTTCATACAATTTCATCAAAAAGACTCATCAAGAGAGGTAACCTTTATTTTTTATGCTTCTTGTTGTTTATTGCACACAGGACTAATAGGGTTTTGACATGCAAGGCAGCAAATACCTCTAATCATGGATAAGAAGGTCATCGACACCTTGGAGCAGTTCATGTCATTTTGAAAGGTATTTGGAATTGTACCTACCCTTGAGGGGATTTCAAACTATTTTAATTGTTGTATCAAATGGGTATCCCTAAGAGGGATTGCTTTGTAACTTGACTTGATTTGAAACTAATAAAAGATATTTCTATTTTATTCTTTTCATTCTTGTCAATTTGTGTATGCCTATTTGCATTGTTTTCAGCAATTTTAATATTAGGTGCAAGCCTTTTTGGATGCTACACAAATACATGTATAGAATACCATGTTTAAATTTTCAAAAAAAAATGCATATGCAGAATACCATGCTTAAATGGCTTCCAATGATGATATGGTGCAGTCCAGCAACTTGGGAGGAGAAAAGTTTTCTACAAAATCGATTTTCAACCTGCAATTTTGTCAAAAAATCTCTGACCCTATTTTTGTGTTTTCAATGGCTATTTAAAATTTTCTACCAACCCTTCATTTCCGTTTGCCTTGCTTATTTTTGTAATGCTACATTACATGCACCTTTCACCTTTGAATTCTCTTTTCAACCAATGTTTCCTAACACCTATTTCACCAAGCATTCGTAATGTCTTCCTTGGTCTTATTTCTTTGGTGGTTGAATTTTGAGGACGTTCTATAAGCCTGACAGTCCTTTCCTCCATCCATGTTTGCACTCGTGCAATAATGTATTCTCAAAATTTAATTGTTTGAATGCCTATTTTTGAACTATGCACTTACAAGTAATGATACACATTTAGTTGTGGTAGCATAACTACTGTTATAACGAGGTAAATGGCATGGTATTTAATAATTATATGCTACCACTATCCCAAGATAACAAGCCCTATCAAAACAATGGCAATAGTAATCTATCTATAATATATTTGAATATCTAGCACCGATGGATGTCATACCCAAGCACTCCTATGACCACACATGTAGGTCACATTTAATTTTAAAATAGATTTCCATAAATTTGAAGCTTGGAACATGTGAAGATGACCCTGACTGTAAATTTCTTCATATCTCCTATAATAATAAATCTTCGTGCTATTGAACGTACAGTTAAGAGTATATGATGGATAAATTATTGTGCCACCCCATAGATCCACTAGAGCTACATGAAGAGGAGACATATTTCCACTCTTCAAAGAGATGAGCATCGTGTTATTCTCTGACCATATTAAATGTAAACTAGTTGTGACAATAAGTGTGATGGTGGGATAGTGGTACACTAGAAATGTAATTGACGTACTCGATGTTGGAATTTCACAAATTACACACCATGTATTTGTAACTGCCACAATATTATCTTTACTCCATTACCAACAATGGCCACTATGATTATGTTTCCAAACTGATTATGGTGAGATCTCAATATGTGAACTCATGCCACTACAATAACATCTCTGGTAGCAATGACTAGGATATTAGTGTAATACACGGTGTTGGTCATGCTTCTCTAGATGCCTTGATCATGTTTCTGTATGAAGTAGTGTTTCTTCCTAAGGTGCCACTCCACTACACACAGAATAGTTGATGCTATGATCATTGTGTCGAAGAAAAACCCAAAAAAAATATGAACATTCACCAATTGAAGAACTAATTAATCAAAGTCATCAAATTGATTAGCTTCGAAGGTGTGAAGTGTTATGTTGATTACCTAGTTCCCATAACCAGTAGATAAAGGTCCAAACATAAATTCAACCTAGTGCTAGTGTATATTCAATAAAAAACATTGCACCAAAGGATATCATGGAATGATTTGTCATGCCAATCAACACCACATGTGCGGTCGTCTTACTCTCTTCGAACAATTTATCATGAACATAAAACTGCATATGACATTTTATGTTCTCTTCCATATTCAGTGTCTCTTCTTGGCTATTATGATCTCTTCTATATTATCCAGATTATCAAAAAAGGTACACAAAATCTACGAATATCTTGTTCATCTCTGTCCATATTTTGCATTGGCTCTTTTTCATTATTTTTTTTAGAAACACTATAATTTGTATAATCGAAACACTTTCGTGCCTTGGTGTATACTGTATCCTTTAATTTTATGGTTTTGAAATTGGTATCAACATGGCTTGTATCATGTCCAATACCTCATTCCAATTTCTCAATGCTTCCAAAATCCCCATGCAGTAGTGTTGAATAGATATCGACTACAATAAATATTAAGAAAAAATGGAGAATGTCTAGTTAGATAAATCTCAATGACTTAATTTATTTTAAACTTAATTGTGGAAACAAATAGCAAGTGGATGACCAGAACTTGAGTGTGTTTTATATATTTATATCTTCAATGGACCATAGAAAAAAAAATTATTTTAAAAAATATTGATGGACAAGTAATCCAATGAAGTTAAATAATAGGGGAGAGAAGCCAAACAGAAGGTAAATTGAATGGTAATTACTAGAACTCAAAAAGTAAAATGATAAGTGTCCCAAAAAATAAATTAAGGAAGGAAGCATCAATCCAATTTTCTAAAACAAGAAAACCAAATATCATAGAAATAAGCATCATCTAGCAATATCCAGAGAAAGTGGAGTTAACAATTTCAAATGTGGTGAAGATCTGGCAACATAAAACAAATGATACACAGGTGTTTTTCCTTTGATCATGTCAGATAACCAAGAATTTTCATTACTTTCATTCCAAAATGAGGATACCAAAGAAAATAGCCCTTTTACAATTTCAAATATTCCCTCTAATACTCTGTTTTCCCTTTTTCCCACCTAAAACAATGCATTTGAAATTTGAATTTCGGGGGTAAACTTTCTAGCATCATAAATTCGCGCTCGTTGTTCCAATCGACTATTACAGCATATTTTAGGAAAGGGCACGAGAAAAACTAAGCGGGGAAAAATTTATTTTTTGATTCAAATTCAAATTCCTCAAATTTGGTCTCTAAGACCTTCAAAATTCACCTGCAAGTTTTACTAGTTTTTCTAGCAGGAATTTTTCACTAGTTTTTGACAGGGTAGGAGACACTAAAATTTACATATCTCCCAAACCGCTTAGGATATTGGGATGATTATTTTAGTGTTGGGTCTATTTCTCCACCCTCTAAAAAACCTAAACAAACACTACAAAAAATGAATTAAATACAATTTGGGTGATGCAAAATCACTCTTACACCACTGGATGCTCCTACATCAGACACCTAGGGTAAATTTAGAAGTGACCTTCACTTCTCTACTATTGGAGGAAAACCCAGATGGTCAAAATCTATCTTCAAAAACCAATTTGAATCTTCCACAGGAGTGCCCTTTCACTTAACCAAATATTCTTCATACTGCCTATTTCTGGTACTTTTTCTGATGCGGGTATCCAGGATCTCTTCTATCTCTTTTGTCTCTGGAGTAGATGCTAAAATATTCCACAATTCTGTTACTGGTCCCTCACCATTGTCTCCTTCATGGTATTTTTTCCAAATTTGAAATGTTAAAAATAGGTGATATGTTAAGCCCACTTGGCAATTCCACTTCATATGCATTGCCTGAATCCCATTTTTCTATGATTTTGCATGGTACAAAATTCTTCATTTTTAGCTTTTTATAGGTCATAGCAGGAAACCTTTATTTTCTCAGATGGACCATAACTTCATCTCCCACTTCAAATTCCTTACATCGTCACTTTTGGTCTACCCTTGTCTTGTACTGAGTATTCATATTAGTAATATCCTTCTTCACTTCTTCATGGAAGCTCTTCAGGTGCTCTACAAATTTCTCAGCCTTAGCACTGCTCTTTTCTCATTTGTCCATATTTCTTAACTCAGAATAATTCCTTAAGCTGATTCCATACACAATCTGGAATGGGGACTTATTAGTACTCTTGTTGGAAAAATTAGTGTATGCAAATTCTGCTTGTGGCAAAGTCAAGTCCCACCCCTTGGGCTTATCTCCTACCAAACATCTCAGTAGGCTACCCAAACTCCTGTTCACCACCTCTGTTTGCCCATCAGTCTATGGGTGGTACGTAGAACTAAATTTTAGATTAGTCTTCAACTTATTCTATAAGGTTCTCCAGAAATACCCAACAAACTTGGTATCTTTTTCGGGAACTATACTCTTTGGTAGACCATGAAGTTGTACCACCTCTTTGAAAAACAACCCTACAACATTAACTGCATCATTAGTTTTATAGCAGGGAATAAAATGTGCCATATTTGAAAGTCTGTCAACCACCACAAATATGGATTCATTTCCCCTTTGTGTCCTTGGTAGACCAAGAAAAAAATCCATGTTGATGTCCTTCCATGGTCTCTTTGGTACAGGTAATGACTGATATAATCTAGTGTTTTGTCTCACACCCTTGGCCATTTGGCATACTCTGCAACTTTGCACAAATATCTTCACATATTGCTACAATTGTGGCCAATAGTAGTTCTCACTAATGAGGGCAATGGTCTTATCTCGACCAAAGTTTCCAACCAACCCTCCACTGTGCTTCTTGATGCAGAAGCATCCAGTAGCACCTGATGCAGAAGCATCCAATGGTAGGAGGGCCATTTCTAAAAAGTTGGCTAAGGAGGAAACACGTCGCAATTTTGTGACATGTCGCAAAATCACGATAGAAGAAGAAAGAGAAGTCAAGGAGAAAAATATGTTGCGATATCGCGACAAAAAAAGTGTCATGATATCGCGACACAAAGTGGATAGAGGAGCCAGTAGAGAAAACTATCGCGATATCGTGACAGAATATGTGTCGCGATATTGCGATGCAAGCGGAGAACAAAGCCAACGGGGAGAAGATATTGCGATATTGCGACAGCAAATGTGTCACGATATCGTGACACAAGTGTAGCAGAAGAGTTAGCGAGGAGAAACTGTTGTGATATCGTGACAAAAAATCTGTCGCTATATCGTGACACAAATGGAGCAAAGGAGTCAACAACGAGAAGTTGTTGCGATTTCGTAACAGGTCACAATTTCACGACCAGAAGGCGAAGAAGGAGCCAAGGAAGAAAGATGTCATGATTTCGTGACATGTCGCATTTTCACGACCAGGGGACAAGCGAAGGAGCCAGAGGAGGAAGATGTCACAATTTTGGGACATGTCACAATTTCGTGACTAGCTAGCGAGCGAAGGAGTCAGAGGACAAAAGATGTCACGATTTCGCGACATGTCGCATTTTTGTGACCTGAGGAAGAAAGAGGAAGCTAAAAGCTAAGATGTCATGATTTTGTGACCCGAAGGTAGGATGAAGAGTAGAAGAGGAAGATGTCGCGATTTCGTGACATGTCACAGTTTCACGACCCGCAAAATTAGAGAAGGCGCAGAAGAGAAGATGTCACGATTTCGTGACATGTCATGATTTTGTGATGCAAAGAAGGGAGAGAAGGCAGAATGATAAGATGTCATGATTTTGTGACATGTCATGAAATCGTGACCCGCAAGAGCAAAAGAAAGCAGGAAGAGAAGATGTCACAAAATTGTGACATGTCACGATTTCGTGACCTGAAGTGAAGAGGAAGCAAGGTAGAAAGATGTCACAATTTCGTGACCCGAAGAGAGAGAAAGTGGAAAGCAAATATGTCACGATATCATGACCTGTTGCAATTTCGTGATCGAAAAGGAAAAGTAAGGGAAAGAGAGGAAACATGTCGCGATATCACGACATGTTGGGTTTTTGCGACCCAAAGAGGAGAGAAGAGGCGATGGAGCATAAATGTTGCGATATCGTGACATGTCAGGTTTTCGTGACCCAAAGAGGAGAGAGAAGGCAAGGGAGCTAAAATGTCATGATATCGCAACATGTCACATTTTCGTGACAGGAAGAGAAGAAGACGAGGAAGGAGGAGAGGTCGTGAAATCGTGACAGGCTGCATTTTTTGGAGGCCATTACAGGATGGCACGTGGCAGCACAGAACAACACGTGGCACCAAGGTGCAGTGAAAATAGGCATAGATGAACAGTTAATGGAAGATGTTACGCCAGTTATAGAGGACGTTACGAATTGCAGTTATGGAGCAGACGAAGATGAATAGTCATGGCAAAAATGAATCGAAGGGCCACCAGATGGAAGACAAAGAGGCACACCCAAAAATTTATAAAAGGATGAAGTAGAGGCATGTACAGGGGTTGGAAAATGGTAGTTGCAGGTTGGAGAAACTGTAGTTGCGAGTTGCACAGTCGAGTTGCAGAGTCGAGGCAGAGGGCCACTCGGACCGGCTTGAGTGCTTTTCCTTCCAGAATTGTAGAGTTAGAGAACTGCAATAGAGTGTGAGAAAACTAAGTCGAGCGCTAGTTTTTGTAAAGCCTACGGGCTGTAACTGTAAATATTTGCAAGTTAATGAATGGAAAAGAGTGTTCCTGTTTCTTGTAAAGTTTGTTTTCAATTTTTTGAATGAAAATTTGGATTTGGTAGCTTGCAATTTTTTTGACCCCCATCACTTCTCCTTGACAAGATTCTCCCTCATTTAACTCCTTGGAATGCATAATTGGCTTCCTATGAACAACATTCCATATTGGATTAGAAAATCCAACCACTTAGTCCTATCTAAAGAAATAGGTGCTAAGCAAGCCCTCCAAGCCTCTACAAAATTAGGATCTTTAGCATACAAACCCTTAAGTTCTTCAAACCCTACAACTTCCACCTTCATTTCTATCAACAAACACTACCTTCTACTTAAGGCATCTGTAAATATGTTTGAATTTCCACTCCTGTGCTTCAACACAAAGGTATAACTCTGTAGAAACTCAACCCACTTCAAGTGCCTCTGATTTAGCTTCCCTTGGCTATTAATATACTGTAAGGCCTGATGATCAGTATATAGAACAAAATATTTTAGAAAAAAATAGTGCCTCCATTTCTTCAGAGCCTGAACTATAGCATAAAACTCCTAATCATATACAAAATATTTCTTCCTAGCATCATTAAGCTTCTCACTAAAATAGGCAATAGGTTTACCTTCTTGACTCAACACAGCTCCTATGGCACTACCACTAGC
Source organism: Wollemia nobilis (assembly GCA_028583015.1). NCBI lineage: Eukaryota > Viridiplantae > Streptophyta > Pinopsida > Araucariales > Araucariaceae > Wollemia > Wollemia nobilis. The sequence continues at coordinate 1,054,826 of JAQPPZ010016363.1, read as the reverse complement.
ATCATAATCTACTTGAAATACCTTATTGAAATTTGGAAGTGCTTAAATAGGTTGCTTTGTGACCTTCTTCTTCAATATATCAAAGCTCTTATCTGCTCCTAAGTTTCACTTAAATTCTTTCTTATCCCATCTCATAGTTTCTGTTAGGGGTGCACAAATATTGCTAAAAATTTTAATAAATTTCTTGTAAAAACTTGCTAACCATGAAATGATCTTACCTTAGTTATGCTCCTTGGATTAGGCCATTCAATGATAGCCCTCACCTTTTTTGGGTCCATTTTTAGACCTTCAACTGAGATGACAAATCCCATATACACTAACTCCTTCACAAAACTACACTTCTTCAAATTAATCAGCAACTACTCCTCCCTCAACTTCTCAAAAACTCTTATGATATGCATCAAGTGCTCTTCTAGGGTCTTGCTAAATATTAAAATGTCATCCAAATAGACAATGACAAATTTTCCTAAAAATCCTTCAATACCTCATTCACCAGTTGCATGAATGTGCTTGGTTCATTGGTTAGCCTAAATGGCATGACCAACCACTCATACAAACCCTCTCTAGTCTTGAAGGTTGTCTTCCACTCATCCCCTTCTCTGACATGAATCTGATGGTATCCACTCTTCAGATCAATCTTTGTGAAGTACTTGGCCCCACTCAAATAGTCCATAATGCATCCATCCTTGGTAATGAAAATCTGTATTTGATGGTGATATTGTTAATAGCTTAGGAGTCTGTACATATTCTCCACTCTCCATATTTATTTGGTGCTAGTACTGCACATGGACTCGGGATATCACGAATCAGTCCCTTTTTTAGCAACTCTTGGACTTGCCTATTTATCTCCTCACTTTCTATAGGAGTCATTCTATGGGCTACCTTATTGGGTAAACTAGCTCCCGATACCAAATCTATATTGTGACTGATCTTCCTCACTAGTGGCAAAACCTTAAGCACATTATCTGATATAATATCTGGAAATTATTCTAACAGACCTGAGACTTCTATTGTGGTATCTTTGTATTTTTCTTCCCTAAATATAGGAATTAACGCATAGAACATATGCTCATGCTTCAAACCATTTAAAAACCTTCTACCTTCAATTAAATGGATTTTGGCACTGTTATATACCTTTTTGTCCACCTCCTTTAGGGTCTTCAGCTTATGGCACACTCCATTATTTGTTAGGGAGTAAGTGTTGGCACACCCATCATGCATTGCACACCGATCAAACTGCCATGGCCTTCCCAACAACAAATGGCAAGCATCCATAGGTAGGATGTCACATAGGACCTCATCACGGTAATTCCTAATATTAAATTTTACCAAGCACTACTCACTGACCAAAGCCCTATCGTACTTTTGCAACCACACAATCTGATCTGGATGCGGCCGTCTCTTCCTCTATAACTATAGTTTGGTAACCATTCCTTCTAAAACTAGGTTATATGTGCTACCATTATCTATGATAATATTATAGACCTTACCTACACATTTACACCTTGTATGAAATAAGCTCTTCCTCTAATCTGGATCTCTCTCCTCATTCAACAAGACTCTCCTTGTGATCAACACTTCTCTTTCTACTTCTTTAGAGTGCTCAGATTCAACACCTTCATCAACAACTATAGCTTGGGCATTACCTTCAGGCCTCTTATTTGTTCTCTCTTGGTGTTGTGGACACTTGTATGCTCAATGTCCTTCTTCCCCACAATGGAAATAGGTTCCACAAAATCCTCCTCTTCCAAACCCTCTTCTAGAATTTCATCTTCCTCTCTAGTAACCATTTTTTTGATCACATGGATGGTAAGCATTATCTCTCTTTTGGTCCTGACTATTATTGGCTTCTCCATTCTTCTTTTGATCTTCATTTCATCCTCCATTTGTTCTTCCACCAGTTCTTCTACCATGACCTCTTCCTCTTTGCTTACTCTCAAACATTATGTTCAGCTTCTCTTCAACCCTCAAGGCAAACTGGTAAGCATCCTCTAAGGTGGTCATCCTAACCATACTTAACTTCTCTTGAATACTTTCTCTTAACCCATTAATATAATGGGCTACCTTCTCCTTATTGGCATTAGAATGGCCTATTCTAATAAAAATTTTGTAGAACTCCTCTATGTATTATTTGACATAGTTGCTTGACTACCTCAAATCTTGTATTTTCTTTAGTAGATCCAACTCATAGTCAGCTGGAATGAACTGCCTCTTCAACTTATCCACCATCCACTCCTATTTTGTTATCCTTTTTTTTTCTATTTTGTTTCTGTTTAGCTGCATTCCCTTCCACCATATGTTGGCATGACCATTTAGCTTGGTCTTAGCAAACTTGACCCTTTCAGGATATTCAACCTCCTCATACTCAGAGTATTCTTCCAAATCATTGATCCAGTCAATCAAATCCTCTAGATCAAAATTTCTAAAATACGTAGAAACCTCCATCTTCTATCTCTTTACAATCTAAAATATGGCTTTGTATAACTTGGCTTGTGTAGGATATACTACCTCTTCTTCTTCTTCAAACTGGTCCTCTTCTTCTTCAACTTCATATTCACTACCACCTTCTCTCCTTGGCTCAAAACCTCTACACAACTCCTCTTGTAGAGCCTAAACTTACCTCTATAAAGCTCTGAAATCTTCTTCTGGCACCACATTTCTCCCACCACCATGGTTTCTTTGTGGAGGCATTCTGCTCACTTCTATCACAAACCCTAACCACAAATCCTGGTGTAAAATGCTTCACATTTGGTGATCTATTTACATACTCAGGAACTTGATGAGGCCAGGAATTGCCTCATCTATGAACACTTTTTGATACATTTTTTACCATTTGACTTACCCTTTTTACTATGATTTTTATGTTAATTATGGAAAATGCATTATATAATGATGTTTGCAAAATTTGGAATGACAAAGTGCATATGCTCTGTTTTACTATTTTTATTGCAATTTCACCTATTTTTTAGTTAATTAATCAATAGTGTTATAGCAATTCAAAAAAAATTTGAATATCTGATGCTTGGTAATATGGTGTTCCTTTGGTTAAACTAATTCAAATGGAAAATTGCACCAAGAATTCGTCCATCGTAGTCGATCATGCAGGAAAATAGGCTATAACTGTGACAGTTCCAGCTAGTTGTACATATACAGCAGGGCTTAGAATTAGTCACTCTAGCACATGCCACCGATGCAGAAGGGTGTGAAAGGAGAGTGGAGAAGTTAACACGTTACTTCCTACATGTTTGGACCATAGATCAACAACAAATGGTCACCTGCCTGTTGTTCTGGAGCAATGCAGGAATAAGCAGCGTAGGAATAGGGAATAGTGCAAGAACAACTGAAGGTGGTCAAAAAGTGATAAATCGATGGAGGAAAGTATTGGAAATTGACCAGGAGGTTGTCCCAAATCATCTTAACGTGATTTCCTCAATAGATACAGCCCAGTAATAATTAATGGATAAAGTTTTGACAAAGTAAAATCTTATAGTCTAGGAAAACAGTTATGTAAATCCTTGCAAAGTAGGAACCAAGCATATCAGTGTTATCTTATAAATAATAAAGCTCCCATATGGTCGAGCATATATAGACACATATATATAGATAGAAGGATATAGATAGATAGGCAATAGAATACCGAAATTAACATAGAGTGAAGTTTCTTTGTAGCAAAATAGTAATTTGCAGGTTTTTCCTGTATAACTGTAATGCAGTTTCAGATTGAATAAAAATGTGCAATATTCAATTTTCAATTGGCATGTTGAGGTTTATGAGTAACAGTTAGATCTTCTTAGAATATCTCATCACCTTCTTTTGGTTCTGGAAGCAAGGGCCCACTTGCATGCCAGAGGAAGGCAGTTTCTGACAAAATTTCTTGCTGAATTCTTGCTGCAGCAGGTTAGCAAAATTCTGCCAGTTTGCATTTCTTTAGTAGTTTTTAATACAAATTTTAGTAGTGAACAACATATCTTTGTATTTACAACAATTCCTAGATATTTTGTCATTTTGTAGTTTTACAGTAATTGTTGATTCAATTTTGCATTACACAGCAATTTCCAAATATCTTGTCATTTTGCAATTTGGCAGTTTTTTTTTATTCAGTATTGCAGTAGTTGAAATTTTATTTTGACATTCTCCAGTTGATTTAATTTCATGCAAGAGTGTGTGTGTTTTAAATTCTGCACTTTACTTTTCTGTCATTTCAATTTAGCAACATTTTATTTTCTGTCATTTCTAGATTTTGCAATTTTATTTCTTGCAATTTTGTTTCTGCAAAAGTAAATAGGGGTTAATTTCAATTCTTAGGAGTTAGAGGTCACAAAAAAACCCCCCAAATGCTAACTGATCCACCAATAAAACCTGTTCTTGAATAAACTGAACCTGCAACTGTAACACCTCCTATTGTATATAGCCTCTGGACACCACCCTGGATTGACACACATAATGATTAAATGATGAATGATCAATGACCCTCATCATTTTTGGTGTCGTTGCTGGAGAACAATCGGTGTTGTTAGGAAAAGTGATACAGGTCAAGAATTGTGTTACAATTTTTGAAACATTGTATTTTAGTTTATTTACTGAATAGGCATGAATGCATAGGCCAAGAGACGAAAGAGGGCGGTTTATCAAAACTAGTTCTGAACCACCAAGGCATTCTTCATGATTAGATGAAGAATTGCCAGAGCAAGAAATACCTTCTTCACCAACTGAAGCTTTGGACAGATTAGAACAAGAACTTTTGGTAGCACTATCTGCTAAACATTCCCTTAAGACTGAACCATCCACATCAAACTCAAAGAAAATAACTATGGCAGCAGCAACAGCACCACCAGGTGGGTATCTTGATGATCCTCCTAGGACTTTTGAATATCCCATCCAGTTGGATCCAGCTCTAGATGCTCCCATGAAAACTTTTTTCTCCATCCATATTGCCAATTTTTAGGGGAACTATTTAAGAAGATCCCGATCAGTTTTTGTTTGAATTCAAAGTGTTATGTCAGACTTATGACTACATAAATGATAATTAGAAATTGAAATTGTTTCCTTCTACGCTTAAGGATGCTGCTCTCTGATGGTTTATGAGTAATCTTGAACCTAATTCAATCCATACTTGGGATGACATGGAGATCGCATTCTTACATAAATATTAGGATTACTGTCGAGTACGAAACAGAAAAGATGAGTTGTTTCGAATCAAGCAAGAAGAAGATGAGAGTTTAGAGGATTACCTTGATCGCTTTGCCTTTTTCCAAAAGAGATGTGGTCCTATAGAACCTAATTTCTTAAAACCTATCTTCTTAAGAGGATGCATAGGAACCAAATATTGAAACATAAATAATGAACACATGTATACAGACTATGGAGCTGGATACAACTATGGACGAAACTTCAATAAGCCCAGTATGTCCATTAGTTGATTATTCTAACTCTGATTCTGAGGAGCCACCAAAGTATGATTATGAAATAGTTGAGGATGATATGAATGTTTTAATGGATGTTGATTCTAAATATTATTCTGAGTCTGAGTCCAAGGAGGAAATTGATATCCACACTCAATTACATGCTACAAAGAGTGTTGTTAAAACTCAGACCCAATGGATTGAGCAAGCTAAAGAAACCATAAAACAAAAGGATCAACAAATTGATTTACTTCAGCAAAAAATTCAAGAGTTGTAGAACCAGTTGTTTCAACTAGAATATCAGTCTACAGAGGTACCAGAAGCATCACAGGATGAATGGGCCCAGATTCTCGTAGACTTAGCTGAACATTCTGAGGCAAACATAGCACCTACAAAGAGATCACCTGACAGAGAAGAAGCAGGAATGGCAGTATCTAATGATGAGAGTCCATCAAGAATTTTGTTGACAAATGATGTTGCACTTTAGCAGGAAACACAAACAGCTTTTGTAGAGGAACAAGAAGTTGCAACACAAGATCAGGTATTTACACCCTCTCCTCTCATTGTTATTACAATAGAAGGAACACAAACTAATTTGCCTGTTGTAACACCAACTGTGGAAGTTGGTGTACAAGTGAACATAGTAGCACAAATGCAACCTATTGTAAGACCCCTAGACACAGTGCCCTTAGCTAAGTACAATGAAGACCTGGCATATTGGATGACTTAGTGTCACCATTTGGAGGGTAAGATTGCCATTTTAAACTCTGAAGCAGCCAAAATAGCAGAGAAGGAAACAAAGGTGAATAGGTTAAAAATGCAGGTGCAGGATGTATGTCATATTGTAGAATATGCAATACAGTGCAGAAGACCACATAGATTTTATAGCCTCCTACTCAAGGAGAGATACCTTCGTTGGCAGATTATGAGACTTGCTTCTGAGCTGCCTCATCAATTGAACACTCCTGAAGAATTCATAGGGGCATTTATGCAGAGTCCAATAGAGCAACAAAACCTGTTATGTGAGTTATTCTTACATAATTTCTTTTTGCCCACTGAATGTATGTTTTTGCCTCACATTTATACAGGTGATTTATAGCTTACAGCTTTCATGTCCACTCTGCAAAATCAGATTTACTGGGACATAGAGAAGAAGTTCACCATAGAATTGGAATCACAGGCTATTTTTCTTATCAGACTTGCTCCCCTAAATCATAGATATTGTACAAATGATCATTATACATTCATGAGGGATGTCAGAATAAAACAACTCTATTTAGGGAACCTTCAGAAATGTATAATCTAGTTTCAATTTTTTTGTGCAAATTGCTTTGATGATGCTGTGGCAGCTTGTAAAAACAGATGGGGTGAGTTATCTATCTCTCTCCAAAAAAGAGAGCCAATTTCTCCCACCAATTTGCTATGGTCAAGAAGAGGGGCAGAAGGCATTGTCCAAATTATATCAGAGATCAAGGAGCTTTGGATAGGTCTGAGGTTTAGGATGCCCATAATTATTACTCCTATTCCCTACTTTGATACTGACCCACAGCTTGATGAGCACTTCCAACAGTGGTTTCAATCCATCAATGTAGTCAGTGGATTCTATAAAATTGGTGGCACATTACTCAAATTTCATGACAGATGTCTAGACCTGGATCTGTGTTCTACTGTCATTGTACAAAATGCATGAGGACATGCATTACCATAAGTTGGGGGGAAATGATGAGGCCAGGAATTGCCTCATCTATGAACACTTTTTGATACATTTTTGACCATTTGATTTACCCTTTTTACTATGATTTTTATGTTAATTATGGAAAAATGCATTATATAATGATGTTTGCAAAATTTGGAATGACAAAGTGCATATGCTCTGTTTCTTGTTTTTACTGCAATTTCACCTATTTTTTAGTTAATTAATCAATAGTGTTATAGCAATTCAGAACTTGTTTGAATATTTGATGCTTGGTAATATGTTGTTCCTTTGGTTAAACTAATTCAAATAGAAAAATGTGCCAAGAATTCGTCACTGTAGCTGACTGTGCAGGAAAATAGGTTGTAACTGTGATAGTTCCAACCAGCTGTACATATATAGTAGGGCTTAGAATTAGTCACTCCATAACATGCCACCGATGTAGAAGGGTGTGAAAGGATAGTGGAGAAGTCAACACGTTACTTCCTATGCATTTGGACCATAGATCAACAACAAATGGTCACCTGCCTATTGTTCCGGAGCAGTGCAAGAATAAGTGGCACATGAATAGGGAATAATGCAGGAACAACTAAAGGTGGTCAAAAAGTGATAAATCGATGGAGGAAAGTATTGGAAATTGACCAGGAGGTTTTCCCAACTCATCTTAACGTGATTTCCTCAACAGATACAGCCCAGTAATAATGAATGGATAAAGTTTTGACAAAGTAAAATCCTGCAGTCTAGGAAAATAGTTATGTAAATCCTTGCAAAGCAGGAACCAAGCATATCAGTGTTATCTTATAAATAATAAAGCTCACATATGGTCGAGCATATATAGACACATATATATAGATAGAAGGATATAGATAGATAGGCAATAGAATACTAAAATTAGCATAGAGTGAAGTTTCTTTGTAGCAGAACAGTAATTTGCAGGTTTTTCCTGCATTACTATAATGCAGTTTTAGATTGAATAAAAAGGTGTAATCTTCAGTTTTCAATTGGCATGTTGAGGTTTATAAGTAATGGTTAGATCTTCTTAGCATAGCTCATCACCTTCTTCTAGTTTTGGAAGCAAGGGCCCACTTGTAAGCCAGAGGAAGGTAATTTCTGATAGAATTTTTTGTTGAATTCTTGCTATAGCAGGTTAGCAGAATTTTGCCAGTTTGCATTTCTTTAGTAGTTTTTAATATAGATTTCAGTAGTGAACAACATTTCTTTGTATTTACAGCAATTCCTAGATATTTTGTCCATTTGTAGTTTTACAGTAATTGTTGATTCAATTTTGCATTACATAGCAATTTCCAAATATCTTATCATTTTGCAATTTGGTAGTTTTTGTTGATTCAGTATTGCAGTAGTTGAAATTCCATTTTGACATTCTCCAGTTGATTTACTTTCATGCAAGAGTGTGTGTGTTTTAAATTCTGCACTTTACTTTTCTGTCATTTCAATTTAGCAACATTTTATTTTTTATCATTTCTAGATTTTGCAATTTCATTTCTTGTAATTTTGTTTCTGCAAAAGTAAATAGGAGTTAATTTCAATTCTTAGGAGTTAGAGGTCACAACAAAACCTCCTAAATGCTAACTGATCCACCAATAAAACCTATTCTTGAATAAACTGAACCTGCAACTGTAACACCTCCTATCGTATATAGCCTTTGGACACCGCCATGGATTGACACACATAATGATTAAATGATGAATGGTCAATGACCCTCATTAGAACTCTCACTCTGATACAACTTGGTGAAGATATGGCAACACAAAACAAATGATACACAAGTGTTTTTCCTTTGATCATGTCAGAGAACCAAGCATTTTCATTACTTTCATGCCAAAATGAGGATACCAAATAAAAGAGCCCTTTTACAATTTCAAATATTCCCTTTAATACCCTATTTTATCTTTTTTCCACCTAAAACAATGCATTTGAAATTTGAATTTCGGGGGCAAACTTTCTAGGGTCATAACTTTGCGCTCGTTGCTCCAATCAACTATTACAGCATATTTCTAGAAAGGGTACGAGATGAACTAAGTGAGGAAAGTATTACCTCTTCTTTCTAAGGTCTATGTCTAATTCAAAATCCTCAAGTTTGGCCTCTAAGACCTTCAAAATTCACCTGCAAGTTTTACTAGTTTTCTTAGCAAGAAATTTTCACTAGTTTTTTATAGGGTAGGAGACGCTAAATTTACATATCTCCCAAACCGCTCAATATATTGGGATGATTCTTTTAGCGTTGGGTCTATTTATCCACCCTCTAAACAAACACTCAAAAAAAAGGAATTAAATACAATTTGGGTGATGCAAGATCACTCTTACACTGCTGGATGCTCCTGCATCAAAATGAAAACAAATGAACCATTTGCTTCTTCTCAATATGTGAATTGTGATTCATTTTGCATTCTTGAAACAATACATATTCCATAATTTTTTTGGCATTTATGCTATAGCATGTCACTCATAAATATGTGTCTTTGCATTGCTCCACTTCCAACTAGGCATCTATAGCCCCAATGGAGATTACCTTTATCTCTTCTAGACCTTTCTCTACTGCCAGTCGAGCATCTATAACCTCGATAGAGATTATCAGAATCACCTGGGTACTAGATTGATTTACATTTATTTTGTTATATAAGGATTTGATTGCTTTGCAAATATTGTATGTGCCCCTTATGTTAGAGATCATATAAGGCTAAATATGGAGTGTATTAGATTTTTTCCTTAATATGCAAACCATAATGACTTTATCCTTCAATATTTAAATAATACCATTTAATATAGTGAGGTACATGTAGAGCTTCAATGAAATGTTTCATTACTCTAAAATACACTATCTTAGTCTAAAATCTAAGAATTATTACTAAACAATATTATTTTCTTTTCCTCGATTTCACTCGATTCCAAACTAGGTAATCCATCCTACAGGACAAAGGAACAATTATCAATAAAGAAACCAGAAGTTAGTAGTTATCACCAAATCCTACCTCAATTAGAGTAACAAACCCAAAAGCACATTTGTGAAAATTAAAATCAAAAAATAAAAATAAATCAAAACCTAACCTATTGTGAACTAACATAAATGCAAAGCATACAAAAAAATCAAAACAAAGCTTTGAAATCAAACATCACAAAACAAGCAAATAAATGAAAACTACATCTAAACATTGTAAAAGAGTACATATGAAAACAAAAGACTATATGCAAGACTATTTACAAAACAAGACTTAGGACTTTCCATATATAAAATTTTCCAGGATCCCAAACATGATTACCATAAATTGAGAGATGTCCAGAATGATAGAAATGCTGATTTTGATGGGTATCATCCCATAGAAAAATTAGATCTAAAAACTCAAAGGTCTTTATTTTTCCTCTCTCACCCCACCAACTTAATTTAATTATATTTTTCATTGTCATACCTATATTTTGTTCCATAAAATTTAATGGTCCATAACTAGTCTTCAATTAACTATTTTTGACTATGCGAGATGTTTACTATTACACTTTTATCTTCAATTACAGTTTCTACCATCATGGTATGAATTCCCATTTTCAATTCAGCATTCAAAATACTATCCTCATAGTTAAGATCTGACATGAGCTCTTCCAATTTTTATCCTCTTTCTAAAAATTTTATTGTCAAAACACTACTCATAGTTTCATATCAATCATAGTTATGCAACAATTTACAATCATCTAGGATATCTAACATATGAGTATCATTATAATTTTGTATCCTAGGTTCAATATTTAATTGTTGGTGAACTTGATATAGTAACTCAAAAGCATCTACCTTTGTATTTTTCAACATAACAACCTTATTACTAGTGTGAGCAGGATTCAACTCTAATTCTTCGTTAACCATAAATGATATTTTATTATCAATAACATTTGAATCCTACATGAAAATGTCGTGATATCGTGACATGTTGCTTTTTCGTGGCCAAAGGGGAAAGGTGTCGCGATATTGTGACATGTTGCATGTTTGCGGCCTAAGGAGAAGAATAGTGTCGAGATCTCATGACAAGCTACATCAACTGTCCATGTCGACCCCCCTGCTAGCTAGTTAATGGTTCAGGAGATTTGGCTTCATTGCAAATCTTCTTCTACTATTGTAAGCTTGTGTTCTCTCTGAATTCAGCTGGGAAGAGTCTCTTCCCATATTGTAATTGATCTTTGTTTTAATACAAGTTTTTTCAATTTTTTCAAAAAACATTTGAATCCTACATACGATTATGTAAACTTTTACCTAGATTTCGAATGGTTGAACAAAAAGGTTGATATTCTACCTTTTGTACATTTTCATTTACTAGGACTTGATGAGCCTTTATAATTCTTTATTTTTTCTTAAAATCTTCATCATCATCGTCTTGTATCCTTTCATCTCCATTAGTAAACTAATTTTTAAAAACACCAAAATTAGTCACAAAATTAAAAATATGCCCCTCATTTTAAAACCATAATCTTGTTGTTCAAGGCATGTTTTATATAACACATAATTCTGATCAACTATGTGAGTCGTCTCAAATAGAGCAACATTTTCTTTTGAATCATCAACGATATCAAATCCAAACCATTCATGTTCTGGATTTTTCTCTATATGAGGTAACATAAGCATTATAGGATTATTAGGTGGGATAATACTTTCAATTTCTTATACATCAAGTGGGAAAAAAGTGAGTGATTTCCCTTCTTTTTTTTAAATAATATAATCATTATATTTCTAAAACATTTGGTGAGATTCCATCCCTTATTTCATATCATATTTTGACTCTTATTAAGATTTAATATCATTCAGACCATAACTCAAGCTATAACCTTCTTCAGATTCATCTTCCTCCATTTTTGAAGGTTCATATATTTCTAAAACTAAATCAATCTCTACATTTTGATTAACTTGATTACCACAATCCTCATTGATGGGTATTGAATTTGAAACTTTCACCTCATTTTGGATGATATCTAAGGTAGTTGTAACATCTAGATAGTCAATTTTACCATGTTGATTACTCACATTAGACATCATTTGATCCAAGGGTGCCAAATTGATAGGTTGGTACTGGTTGGGATACATATCTCTTAGAAAATAGTCCATCACGGGAGAGAATTGTGTGAAAGCCTAACTCATTTGTGGTATCTTATTGTGAGCTTTAGGTCTAAGTGATGATAATTGACCCACACTAACCCCTTGAGAAATCAATTGTTGTTCCAATGTTATTGCCTCACTATATGCTTGGGGCAAAGATGTAATTTTAAGAACTCTCCTCAAAAACATAGAATTAAAGCGGTATAATGTTCTAATATACATCTGTATATTTGCTTCTTATGAAATAATGAAAGGTGTCACAATTTCGGTATATAACTTATGGAACCTATCACTGAATAGTTTCAAGGATTCATTAGGTTCTCTATGAATAGAGATAAATTGATGGTATGTCATAACTAGGTCAACAATATTAAAATGATTGAGAAACATTGCTTCTAGTTGAGCCCAAGAAGTGATAGAGCCTGCATATACCAATCATAAGTAAACTCATCTAATGTGTATGGAAACATTCTACAAGCAATATCTTCATACATAATTTATAAATGAATTACAGTGTTTCGGTATGCCTAAATATGTTCCTCAACTGATCTCATTCCACCATGCCTATACTAGGATAAATATCTTTTCGTATTTCTAAGGATTTGATGGGGTACACCAGGAATATTTAAAGGACTACAATAACCACCTATCTAGGGTGCAATTCCTGACATTGGTGGACCGTAAAGAATATAAATTTTGGTACCAATTTTCCTAGTCAAAGAGACTAACAATTTTAAAATGTTTAATAGATAAATCATTATGTTCATCAATTATAATGCATCAATTAAACCATAACAATGAGGAATATTTTTAAATTTGTAAAAGGTTAGCATCAATGCATCATTAATTAGAGAACTTTGCAATCAATAAACGTGAAGAAAATTTAATAAAAACTTCGTAATACAAAACAAATACCTTCAACTAGGTCCTCCTTCTAGAACCAATTTTGTTGCACGTTGAGGTCTTAGAGAAAATCAGCAATTTAGAGCTCTCTAGTAGCCATGAAAAATTTAGCATTTAAAGTAACAATGAAATAAATCAAGTTAGGTCCTCCTTCTAGTTCTGATTTTGTTGTGCATTGAGGGCTTAGAGAAAATAAGTAATTTATGGCTTTCAAGTAACAATGAAAAATTTAGCATTAAAGTAAAAATAAAATGACCAATTCAGGCCCTTCTAGTGCCAATTTAGTTGCGCATTGAGGGCTTAGAGAAAATCAGTAATTTATGGCTTTCAAGTAACAATGAGCAATTTAGCACTAAAGTAAAAATAAAATGACCAATTCAGGTCCTCCTTCTAGTACCAATTCTATTGAGCGTAAAGGAGACCAATTATAATAGTCAAAAGGACTTGAAACATTCAATATAAGTAACAATGAGATAAATATTCATGCCCTAAAGAAAATCAATAGTGCATCTATCAAATTAGACTAAAGTAATGATGAATCAAACCATTCAGGCTCTCCTTCTAGAGCCAATTTTGTTGAGCGTAAAGGAGGCCAAATATAACAGTTAAAAGAACTTGAAACATTCAACAAAAGTAACAATGAGATTAAACATTCATGCCCTAGATAAAAATAAAAAATGCATCTATCAAATCATACTAAAGTATAGATGAATCAAACCATTCAGGCCCTCCTAGCACCAATTTTTTTGAGTGATAATTTTACCCAATTGCAAAATCACCATCACAATTAGGGTATTATCAAAAAACCCTCTCTTACAAAGAAATTTAAAACTTCTCCAAGGTTCTTGTTTGCTTAATTACTTAAAATATGTGTGATTCCTTGTGAAAAATATTAAAATGTGTCAAATACCTTAGATGTGCAAGTAACTGTTAACAAGGGGCCTATGGTTTTGTATTGGTTTTATTTGCAATGTTCTTTTTTGTTCATGAAATTTGTGAAATGTGACTTTATTGATCATCTATCTACTTTTAAATTTAATCCTTGAACGGTGATTTAATCCATTTTATCTTCTTTTATTAAACAAATTGTATCTTGAATTTCTAAATTTTATCTTGAATTGTTAACAAATTTTTATCTTCCTTTGTTAAGCTTTGTTTGAGCATGAAATAAAATAACTAAAATCTAACTCTGCAATGTAGGAGCTTTGGAATATCATCTTAATTATTCATTTTAATGAAATTTTATAATTTATTAAAATTTCCATTTTTCACATCGAATGAAATTAATTTTTATTGTTTGAAAAATATGCAAATTTTGAAATTTAGAATTCTCTTTAAAAATGTGAATTTGTGTGACTTGAAATTACAAAATTTCTTTTTATGTGAACTTATGTGAAACTTGAAATTGCAAAATTTCTTTTATAATGTGAACTTAGGTGAAACTTGAAATTGCAAAATTCCTTTTAAAATGTGAACTTACGTGAAACTTTAGAATTTTGAATTTCCTTTAAAATGTGTAAAATGAGAATTGAAAATGTAACTTTGTAATTGCCATGCTTCCCTTTTTTTTGGATTTTAAATTTTATTTATATATTTTTTTTGTATTTAAAGTAAACTCATCTAGTGTGTATGGAAATATTCTACAAGCAATATCTTCATGCATAATTTGTAAATGAATTACAGCGTTTCTATATGCCTAAATATATTCCTCAGTTGATCTCATTCCACCATGCCTATACTAGGGTAAATATCTTTCTATATTTCCAAGGATTTGATGGGGTACACCAGGAATATTTAAAGGACTACAATAACCACCTATCCAGGGTGTAATTCCTGACATTGGTGGACCGTAAATAATATAACTTTTGGTACCAATTTTGCTAGTCAAAGAGACTAATAATTATCAAATGTTTAATAGATAAATCATCATGTTCATCAATTATAATGCATCAATTAAACCATAACAATGAGGAAAATTTTTAAATTTGTAAAATGTTAGCATCAATGCATCATCAATTAGAGAACTTTTCAATCAATAAACCTGAACAACTTTCAAAAAAAACTTCTTAAGACAAAAAAAATACCTTCAACTAGGTCCTCCTTCTAGCACCAATTTTGTTGCACGTTGAGGGCTTAGAGAAAATCAGTAATTTAGAGCTCTCTAGTAACCATGACCAATTTAGAATTTAAAGTAACAATGAAATAAACCAAGTTAGGCCCTCCTTCTAGCACTGATTTTGTTGCGCATTAAGGGCTTAGAGAAAATTAGTAATTTATGGCTTTCCAGTAACAATGAACAATTTAGCATTAAAGTAAAAATAAAATGACCAATTCAAGCCCTCCTTCTAGCGTAAATTCTATTGGACGTTGAGGGCTTAGAGAAAATCAGTAATTTATGACTTTCAAGCAACAATGAACAATTTAGCATTAAAGTGAAAATAAAATGACCAATTCAGGCCCTCCTTTTAGCACCAATTCTATTGAGCATAAAGGACGCCAAATATAATAGTCAAAAGGACTTGAAAAATATAGTATAAGTAACAATGAGATGAAACATTCATACCCTAAAGAAAAATCAATAGTGTGTCTATCAAATCAGACTAAAGTAATGATAAATCAAACTATTCAGGCCCTCCTTCTAGAGCCAATTTTGTTGAGTGTAAAGGAGGTCAAATATAATAGTCAAAAGGACCTGAAACATTCAAAAAAAGTAACAATGAGATGAAAAATTCATGCTTTAGATAGAAATTAAAAATGTATCTATCAAATCAGACTAAGTATAGATGAATCAAACCATTTAGGCCCTCCTTCTAGCACCAATTTTTTTGAGTGATAATTTTGCCCAATTGTAAAATCTCCATCACAGTTAGGGTATTATCAAAAAACTCTCTCTTGCAAAGAAATTTTAAACTTCTCCAAGGCTCTTGTTTTCTTAATTACTTAAAATGTGCTTGATTGATTGTGAAAATATTAATATGTATCAAATACCTTAGAGGTGCAAGTAACTGTTAACAAGGGGCCTATGGTTTGGTATTGGTTTGATTTGCAATGTTCTTTATTTTTCATGAAATTTTTGAAACGTGACTTTATTGATCATCTATCTACTTTGAAATTTGATCCTTGAATAGTGATTTAATCCATTTTATCTTCTTTTGTTAAACAAATTTTATCTTGAATTGTTAATAAATTTTATCTTGAATTGTTAACAAATTTTATCTTCCTTTGTTAAGCAAATTTTAACAAATTTTATCTTCCTTTGTTAAGATTTGTTTGAGCATGAAAGAAAATGACTAAAATCTAACTTTGCAATGTAGGAGCTTTGGAATATCACCTTAATTATTTATTTTAATGAAAATTTAGAATTTATTAAAATTTCTATTTTTACATCAAATGAAATTAATTTTGATTGTTTGAAAAATATGCAAAGTTTGAAATTTAGAATTCTCTTTAAAAATGTGAATTTGTGTGAAACTTGAAATTGCAAAATTCCTTCTAAAATGTGAACTTATGTGAAACTTGAAATTGTAAAATTTCTTTTAAAATGTGAACTTATGTGAAACTTGAAATTGTCAAATTCCTTTTAAAATGTGAACTTATGTGAAACTTTAGAATTTTAAATTTCCTTTAAAGTGTGTAAAATAAGAATTGAAAATGTAACTTTGTAATTGCCATGCTTCCCTTTTTTTTGGATTTTAAATTTTATTTATATTTTTTTGTATTTTATAATTGATAGAAAAAAATGTAAAAAGGACAAGGTTAGAGATATAATAATAAAATGACACAAGTCGTCGTAACTCTAAAATTTCACATCGACCATGCAAACATCAATATCCTGCATTAATGTGACCCATATTCACGTAGTCCAACATTAACGTGGTGCAATATTCTAAGGGAAACGGTGCAAAATATTAAAAATAATAGACAAGTTTACCATCAGCATTCATAAAACTTGCTAAAAAATTCTAATATATTGACAAGAGAAAGATTTTCAAAAATAAATACATATGCAAAATACCATGCTTAAAAGGCTTCCAACGATGAAATGGTGCAGTACAGCAACTTGGAAGGTGAAACGTCTTCCACAAAACCAGTTTCCAACCTACAATTCTACCAAAAGAATCTTCGACCCTATTTTTGTGTTTTCAATGGCTATTTGGAAATTTCGACCAACCCTTTGTTTCCTTTTGCCTTGCTTAGTTTTGTAACACTACGTTACATGCACCTTCACCTTCAGATTCTCTTTTCAGCCAACGTTTCCTAATACCTATTTAACCAAGCATTCATAATGTCTTCCTTGGTCTTCTTTCTTTGATGGTTGACTTTTAAGGATGTTCAATAAGCTTGACAACCCTTTCCTCCATCCGTGTTTGCAGTAATGTATTCTCGAAATTGAATTGTTTGAACACCTATTTTTGAACTATGCACTTATAGGTAATTATATGTGTTCAGTTGTGGTAGCACGACTGCTTTTGTAATAGGATAAATGACATTGTCTTTAATTATTATATGTTATTGTTATCCCAAGATAACAAGACCCATAAAAATAATGGCAGTAGCAATCTACCTAAAGCATATTTGACTGTCTAGCATCAGTAGATGTCATACCCAAGCACTCCTACGACCACATGTGTGGGTCACATTTAATTTCAAAATGGATTTCTATAAATTCAAAGCCTGTAACATGTGATGATGCCCCTAACTATAAATTTTTTTGGATCTCCAATAATAATAAATCTCCACGCTACTAAACATATAATGAATAGTATATGGTGGATAAATTATTGTGCCACCCCATTGATCCATTGGAGCTACACGAAGAGGATACGCATTGCCACTCTTCAAGGAGACAAGCATCATGTTATTATCTGGTCATATTAAACATAAACTGGCTATAACACTAAGTGTGATGGTGGGATAGTGGTACATTGAAAACGTGATTGACGTATTCGACATCAGAATTTCACAAACTACACACCATATGTTTTTAAATGCCATAATATTATCTTTACTCCATTACCAATAATGGCCACTATGATTCTATTTTCTAACTAATTATGGTGAGAAAATTCCAATGTGTGAACTCATGCCACTACAATAATATCTCTAGTAGCAATGACTAGGATATTAGTGTAATACACGGTATTGGTCATGCTTCTCTATATGCCTTGATCATGTTTCTGTATGAAGTAGTTTTTCTTCCCAAGGTGCCACTCTACTACACACAAAACAGTTGATGCTACGATGACTATGCCGAAGAAAAACCTAAAAAAATGATGAACATTCATCAATTAGAAAACTAATTGATCAAATTCATCAAACTGATTAGTTCTGAAGGTGTGAAGTATTATGTTTGATTCTCCAATTCCCATTTCTAGTAGGTAAAGGACCAAAAATAAATCCAACCCTATGCTAGCGTATATTCAATAACAAACATTGCATCGAAGGAGATCATGGAATGATTTGTTGCATCAATCAACACCACCTGTGCAGTCGTCTTACTCTCTTCAAATAGTTTATCATGAACGTAAAACTATAGATGATGTGTTATGTTCTTTTCCAAATTTAGTGTCTCTGCTTGGCTATTATGTTATCTTCTATATTGTCTAGATTATGAAAAAAATATACACAAAATCTATGAAGATTTGTGTTCATCTCTGTCCATCTTTCGCACTGGCTCTTTTTCATTTTTCATTATTTTTTGTAAAAACACTGTAATCTGCATAATCAAAATTCCTTTATGCCTTTGTGTATATTTTATCATTTCCTTTGATGGTGTTGAAACTGGTATCAACATGACCTGTATCACATCCAATGCCTCGTTCCAATTCCTCAATGCTTCCAAAATCCCCATGCAGTGTTGAACAGACGTCGACTACAATAAATGTTAAGAAAAATGAAGAATGCCTAGTTAGATAAATATCATTGACTTAATTTCTTTTAAATTTAATTTTGGAAACAAATAGCAAGTGGATGACTAGAACTTGAGTGTGTTTTATATATTTATATCTTCAATGGACCAGACAAAGAAACTTAATTTAAAAAAAAAATGATGGACAAGTAACCCAATGAAGTTAAATAATAGGGAAGAGAAGCCAAATAAAAGGTAAATTGAATGGTAATTACTAGAACTCAAAAAGTAAAACAAGTGTCCCAGAAAATCAATCAAGTAAGGAAGCATAAATCCAATTTTCCAAATTAAGTGTATCAAATAAGCAGACTAGGAAAATGGTTTCCACCTCCCACCTAGAATTTCACATGAAACATAAAACATATCTAGAGAAAGGAAAAACACAGAGTTTGTAGATTGAAAGGGAAAAACTTACCATTTAAGAAAAAACTGGTGGTACCAATTTTTATGCCTATATATTTGGTACATACTATCTCTCCATTCACCACAATCTAATTTCCTTGAGCCTGAATGGTTTAAATTGACCGTGTTGATTATTATAGTGGCACTTGGAAATTAAACTGCTTTTCAACTTGTAAACTTTAGTTGTGAGTATACTAAATTTTCTTTGTTTCACACATTTCGTGAAGTATCTCTTATTTGAAGGAATTAAACAAATTAAATTCCCAATCACGAATTAAATCGCATCGAAAAAACTACTTCGGGTCGTGTAAAATGCTTCGGCAAGTTTTACTTCGGCGAGCGAGAGGATCTCGGAGGAGAGTACGCCCGAAGTATCTACTTCGGGGATAAACAGCCGAAGTATTTTTACTTCGGGAAGTTGGGTACTTCGGGGAGGAACTTCGGGGAAGTTTCCAGCGAGGGAAAAACTTCGGCGAGGGAGAGAGGTTCGGGAGAATTTCCAGCGAGAGGGAGTTTCGGGGAAGGAAACTTCCAAAGTAAATTTACTTCGGGGAAGATACTCCCGAAATTGGTACTTCGGGGCAAAAACCTGCCGAAATAAAATCACTTCGGGGAAGGTTGTGAGGGTTGGCAGCGCGCGGCAACTTCGCCGAAACTAAGTGCCGCAATGTGCTTCGGCACAAACAACAAACCCGACTCCTTTTCTGGATCGAACGGGTGTTTTCCCACTTCGGGCCAAACCCTAGCTCTGGACTATCTGCGGATAAAAACAATGCACAGAGACCCAAAAAATGCAGAACAAATATTTATATATTCACTATAATTCCGGTTTACAAGTGCTTCCAACTGAAGCGATTACAATCTTCTGCAAGACGAAATGTCTGCAGGATAAACTTAAGACTTAAATGGGAGACTGCTGCTCCACTCTCCGGCTAATGGCTGCTGCTGCTCTGCCCTTCTGCTGCTCTGCTTCTCTCTCTTCTCAACTTTGCACTCTTCCTCCTTATTCTACTAAATGACAAAATGGCCCCGATATTTATAGGCGGGGAAAGAGGACAAAGGGCGGGATAAACTCACCAACCCACTGACAGAAAATAAATGCCGAACTGGCCTTTCGACCACTTGCCGAACGACCCCACCTACTCGCACGCTTGGACAATCAATGTCTCGATCTGTGCGCCTAATATTTGCTTCGGCTGATTTTTGCTTCGGAGGGCAATTTGTATTTACTTCGCGGCGAACCAAATTTCGGGGGCTGTCGTTTTGTCTTTTGCACCAAATCAATTTCCGAAGGTGTTTCGGAAAGACTTTGCACCGAAGCGCTTTCGGGCGTGATGTTTGGTTTAATATTTCCAACATTGTTTTGTACAAATGGTCATTTTTCTTTAGCCAGGGTCATCAATGCCTATTAATGATCTCAAAACAACAAAATTTAATTGTTGGTAGTATTTACCATCCCTCTATATTTCACAAACTATAAAATACAAACATAAATATATATGTAATAAATTGGTAATAAACAAGAACACCCAAACTATCCTACTTATCTCAAATAATTCATTCACAAGATATTTGAAGAATGAAGAAACTTACCCCCTTTTCTGTTACTAACCCCTTATTGTAATACATAATTCTTAATGATCGAAGGATACAACATAAATACATTTCACACGAAAATTCACAAACAAAACCTCTCAAAATTAAATTGTAATTGATTATCCAATAAGAAGGTGGTAAAAAGTGGAAACACTCAATTTTTACAAAATTTTCAAAAAAAAATCAAGTGGATCCCCAAATTGGACTAAGTTGTACGACAACCACAACATAAAATATTCTTGAGTGCTTGTAATATTTACCTAATATTGTTTGCATGGGTAAAAATTTACCTAAGGCTACTTATCTAGATTTGAAGTAGTTTTTCATTGTGGTAAAATATGCGTATACATATTTTAATTTTGCTAGAGGTACATGTAATCAAGTATCTTTATTGCCTTTTCTATCTCTTCCCTTATCTATATTTTTCTCCTCTTTTTGTATCTATTTTCCATATCTTTGTGTCATCCTTAGTCTCAATCATTTCCTCATATTGTCTTCCTAAATATCTTGCCATCATTACCAGCATCTCCATATTTTAGCATTTATGTCTTTCTAGATTCTTGTAGGTTTCTTCATGTTTTCCTATACACTTCACCTCCACAATCACTTTACCACTCTATAAATATCTATAATCATCAACTTTGTCCCTCTCATAGATAAGTTGCACTCATGGCCCTATGGTACATTCCATATTTTATAGGTAAAGTGGATGGATTGTGAATAGAGGCTTATTCCAAGGCATATTTCAGAAGCCTTGTTAAGGCTATAGAATCCATTAGCCACCCTTACACTCCTTCATTTTTTACAACAATTTCTTATTCTAAAATTATTTTATTTCCTTTGATTATAATATTTGCTTACTTCTAAACTTCTACTCTTAGTCAAATTATCTTCTAGGTCCTCTAATCCTATACATTTCCAACATCTCACAAGTAAGGCTTACTAGGTTCTCAATTTTATGAGCAAAAATCCCTAAAAGTCACCAATAATGTAGGTAAATTTCACCACCTACATCCACAATCCTTGCATACAAACCAAATTGTGATTTTGTCCAAGCCTTGTTATTTTTCTCAAGAACAAATATAGGAAATTGTGTTCAACATCTTTGAAGGTAGTAAGTTGAGCACTAGATAAAATCTTGAGGTATATTATACTATAAAGAGAAGGTGAAAAGCAAGCTAAAAGTTTACAAATAGTTTATTATGCAAGTATGCATGGTTAGATGTAAAATTTTGGCTAGATAGGTAGCAGGTCAAAAAGTAGAAGAAATTCAAATTTAAAATAATCACAAGGTATTATAATTTGGTGTACAAGAGTGAAAGACAAAATTTTGCAAGTCTAGTTTATGTATCAGCTATATCTTGAGCATTGGATTCAAAATTTGGTTAAGTATGATAAATGACTAGAATTTTGAAATACTAATGCCAAAAAAAGAGTGCAAAATGTTTGGCATTTGGTGCAACATATCAAAAAATCAATTGAGCATCAAAGATATTAGGATGGACAATGGAGCTAACATCACCTTAGCTACATAAAATTCTGATGTTGTAAAGAATAAGGGTTGGAGCTAAAAAATTCTAAGTTATAGGGTCTAGTATGAAAAGGCAGATAAGTGGAAGCTCATCTGACATCTAATATAATGCTTTACAAAATATGGCTAAGTATCAAGGGGCACCAGGATTTTAAGGCAATGACATCATCATAAGGAGAACAAATATTTGGTAAATTAAAAATGAGTGCCAAGTGGAAAATAATTCTAAGGCATAAACCCTGGTAGTGAAGCACCAAGGCTCAAGAATAATATTTGGTTTTTGATACTATGCATGGGTGAAAGCGGTTATGGATAGAATGTATTTGAACTCTAAAGGTGGTGATATCATCAAAAGGAAATAAAAATTTGATGTTCGACAAAAAAGGAATGCAAAATTTGGATAACTATTGGATGATTTTTGGACCATTAATGGTGCTTAGGTCATCAACAAACTAAAGAATTTAGCATGAAGGAATAGTCATTGGATCAAAATCCATCCAAGGTAAATTGTTTGGCATGAAACAATATTACCTCACACTGCCATATTTTACAAAATAGCCTTTGGGCTCATTGTAATCAATAAGATCCTCGTATTCCAATCAACCACCCAATATGACTATTGTCAGAATACTGATGGCTAAAGGTGCCTACATTATACATTTATCATTGTTCAGTGGGATCAATATAATATATTGAAGTGGATTGTTAGTAGATGGTTAGAATCCAATGGTGCATCATAGAAACCAGTTTCACAAGAGATATTTGAGCAACATACATCAGTAAAACATGCTTGAAGTAGTTAATCATGGATGAGCTGAAAGCAACAACCATATCCTACACCTGTTTTGACAAAAATCCAAAATAGATCCTCATAATGATTTCAATCTAGTTGGATACAAATGTAAATCTATAAATACTTGAATGTAACCCATTTAAATGGTTAACTCTTTACCATTTACAATTGCATAATGTATTATGACTATACTATGCACCTTTGAATGAAGATTGAATTATTGTTTGGCCTATCTCTAAATTTTTTATAGATCATGTACATATGCTAAATTTATTATTGAGCATTTTTTATAAAGCTAGATGAATGTTTTATTTTGTTAAAGTTATTCTACTATCTATATTTCTACCTAGATTTATTGTTCATTAGTTCCTGGAGTGCTTAGTAATATATAATGTTTAATGTGATTAAATGCTCTGCAATATTTAATGAAAGTTGTTATGTTAGGCAGTTTGATTTAGTTTAGAGTGCGAGAATCTCATATATTTTCTTTTGTTTTTGAATCTCGACCACTTTAATATCTAGCTTCCAACTCTGCACATTTTTTACTTTAGTCTGCAACCCATTTTGTTAGTTTAGCTAGTAGCATAGGAACTAGCTTACTTTGAAGGATAACTTAGAGGCTATTTTAGGTCTTCCAATATTGGTCGAGGTTTTGAGGGTGCAACTCATCCACTTATGTGGATTTTAGACCAAGAATAAGATGATTTGGAAACCTAGATTCATAAATACAACAACTTCTACTAAAAGGATTGTTTCCTAAAAATTCATCTTCATCCCAAAATAATAAATGTCTCATCATAATCCTATGATAGCAGAACTATATTTACATATTTTTGCACTAGCCTATCTTCAATGTCAAACTCATAATATTATAACAACAATATTCATTTTGCAATTATACCAAATGGATTTTTCTTATTTATAATATATTTCATATCTTGTTGATTAATTACTACTATAAACATTTTTCTTAACAAGTACTTATAAAATTATTTATAACATAAATTATAGTTGAGCCTCAATTCTCCATAATAATATTATTAATTTATACACTACTATTTTGGCAAAGGTATTATTGATTTCTACTCATATTATTTGTCATGCAAGTATATTTTCTTGCTTTGCCCTTTCTTTTCTAATGTTGAGATCTTGTAGTTATTTTCATCACTCTTGTTGGGTTATTTATCATAAATCAATGATTTGTTTAAATTAGAGCATGGATTGGAAAATAAGGCACTTAGAAACACTTGAGCAACTAATTACATAAGTTAAGTAGTTTCAAAAATAACCTCATATTGGCAAGCCTTCAAAGGAAGGAACATACACCCAGGTGTTGTAGGTGAGTTGGAGAGGAGAGGGCAATCCTCCAAGGGAGATCCCATGTTCAAATCTCCACCCTACCAAAAAGTTGAATTGGGTATCCAAAATCCAATTGATAATGTTGGTGCAGACAAGGTCGGGTGCGACCCTCGGGTGACTTTGACGGTGTAGAACCCCTTGTTCGTGGTCTCTCAGACCAAGGCGGCTCCGCAAGAGGTTTTTTGCTTAAAAAAAAAGGAAGAAACATACTAAATTTGTAAAAAACCATTAAACCCCAAAATGCATTGACCTATTGAAACTCGTTGATTCACTATCAAGATCAATGACTTGTTGACAAATGATCAATTTATTGGTCAATGTCAAATCATCAATACTTGTTGATTTATCCAATGAATACATGTCAGTATGACATAGACATAGCCAATCAATCTAGATTTGGCTATGATGGTTTGAGTATCAAAGCACACTATAGTAGCAAGCATTCAAAGTATTTCACGTAGAAAAAATATTGTTGTAGTTTAGGAAACTACCACCAAAAATTTCAATGTCTTTTCTAGTAATATTAGATCTAATTTACTCCATCATCACTTATCGTCCTTTGCTAAGTATTTTGTAATATCATCCACTGATATATACACTCCTTCCATTATAATAATAGTTAGCCTTATTGATATCATATGTATATCAAAACCAACTAGCACAAGACTAGAGGGTAGATAATATCAAGTAGATATTACATGAAATTCACTCCCTCATGAGATATAACTCCAAAAATATCACCATCAATGAACAAGGGTGTGATAGAAGATACAACAATGTATGGTGATAAGTACAAATGTCATATGTGCTTAGAGATTAGAATAATTATTTCAGAAAAAAAAAAAATACCATTCAATAATGTATCAAATTAGCCACCATATAACACTATAAATTAAGAAGTAAACACCAATATAGATCAAAATCCATGTTAGTATTGATGTTCAATGGTATGCATGCCTCATATAATTGTGTTCTAAATATTGAAATAGCTCAAATTATGGTCTAGTCACAACAAAACCAATTACCTTTACAACCTACCATAAAAGACCCACCTTTGGCACCATGTTATGAAGAATCCATGAACAATACCAATATTGCTATCATAAATTTTGGATTGGGATACAAGGAGGGATAACCATTTGAGGATTATACAATTTATTTGAATCAATAGAGGATCATGAAAAACTAAAATGATAGCAATGTATGAGCAATCACAACCACTTGCAACTCAATTAGCTCATCCAAAATAGCCCAATCTAGGGAGGGATTTGATAATACTCAAAAGAGAATAGTTGATTTTCCAAATGAAGGATTATTTTTATTAGGAATATACTCATAAATAGTAACAATATTCAACCTCTACTCTTCTCTAATCTCATCAAAGTCAACCAACTCTATAAGCCAAAGGAAAAATACCACTTATATTAGAATAAGAATCTAAATTATATATCCAATGAAATAAGTATAATTTAGAATGAGAGGCCACTAAAAAGATATTTAAATACCCATGACTCACTCAAAAAGAACAAAAATGGTTTGCAAGTAGGTATTTTAAGAAATTTGTCCCCCAAGGAGAAACTAATGCTACAAATAATCAATTTAACATTCCTAAATATTTAAGAAGGACCGTTACAAGAGTGAATACTCTTTAAGTGTTATCCTCACTACTTCAATTTAATTTTTTATGGGAAGCCTTTAAGGACCAAGGAAGAGCATATAAAAAAGTGAAAATAACATAAAAAAGTGGACCCATTAATCATACAAATTAATAAAAGCAATAGAACTTAGTGGTTGAACAACTAATGGAAGTGTGGGTAAATATAGTAGGTTTAACATAAGTTTCCAAACCAAATACACTAGATACCCAACCATTTTAAATCACTCTTTGGATTGAAATATTTCTTCTACACTCTATAATTATAGATATAGAGTAGTAGTATTAATTATGACTAAGTCTATGTAGAAGATGGGACTCATTTACACCAAGACTATCAATAAGTTAATTTAGATGGATGTGACATTGGTGAATATAGTGGAAGCATTGAATGGTTTGATTATGACTTTACATTCACATCTAAATTTTATCATAATACATAAAGTAATTATATTAAAAAATTTACCATACTTTGGATTGATGTTATCCTTAAATGGATTCAAAAACTTATAGATAAATGTTATGTATCCATTGAACTTATCCAAAATAAAATAAATAAAGGTTACATATCCATGTACTACACTCATATAAAGATCTCACATGAAAACAAGATCATTTTTATGGAAGTTAAGAGAACTTACCTTTATTACATTAATCTATTAATGATTCCAATATAATACACTATAGTGGCATTTTAGAACTGAACAAAGGACCCTTTAATAAGATGACCAACTCGGTGATATTAATATGATAATCACCACCATTTAGAATGACTATGAGAATTTTTTTAGTACCATATAAAGAAATAGATCAAGAAAACTATGTAGTATTGAGTATCCTAGATAATATCTTGTCTTTAACAAAATAATAATGTTAGACTATTTGATACATATAGACCATGCTCTTTGATGAGGATCAAACTAGGAATGATGTAGGAGCCAAAATCATGCTTACCAATATTTAGGAAATAATGTGGAAGTATGATTTTTGGTTAGTTTTTATCTATATAGCAAATATTTAAAGTATGAAGTATTTTTTATCAAACTCCATAAGGATGAACAACTCAAAGTGAAATAGTTGAAGATTTTAGAAGTATTTGAACCTATTTTAAATAAGGTAATATTAATTTTTACTATCAATATTAAATATATGAAGTCATATAAGAATAGATAATGCATTTTGTTGTCAAAGAATTCCAAGTAAGCAATCATATCCCAAAAGGTCTAAACTCTACTTTTATTTCTCTAATTTCTAAGAAGCAAACCCCTAAATTTATGGCTGACTTCAAGTCAATCAGTCTGTGCAATGTTTCTTACAAGATCCTAACTAAAGCCATTGCAAATAGAATGAGATATGTTCTATCCCACATCATAGATCTGTGCCAGGGAAGCTCTATCTAGGTTAGGTCAATCTTGGATGGAGTTATCATAGTTCATGAGCTCTGCACTCTGCTCATAAGACTAACAAGTCTATTTTTACCCTCGATCTTGATATGAACAAAGCATTTGACAGGCTAAATTGGTACTTTCTGATTGTTGTCCTCCTTAAGTTTGGTTTTCAACATCAATGGGTTAATTTGATCAAAGAATGCATTTCTAAAGCATGGTTATCGATTCTAGTTAATGGAACAACTACTGGTTACTTTCAAATTCATAGAGGAATTCGGTAGGGGGACCCTATCAGCCCCATGTTATTCATCATTGTGGTAGAAGCTTTAGGTAGAACCATCAAAAATACTTACAGTTCAAGGCTAATATCAAGAATCAAGGCAACATCTCTCACTAGGGCTATTTCTCACCAACAATTCATCATTGATACCCTTCTATTGACTAAGGCATCGGTGGTTGAGGTCAAAAGAATTAAATACATCCTGCAACTCTACAAGGACGCTATTGGTCAAAAAGTTAATTTTAGTAAAAGCAAGTTATATATCTTGAACACCCCCATTCAGATGCAAGGAAGGATTACAAAAATTTTAGGGTGTGATATAGCAAACCTCCCCACTTCGTAACTTGGTCTCCCTCTTTTCATTGGTTCTCCAATAGATTCAATGTGGGATAGGGTTATTGAAAGAATTCAAAAAAAACTTGTTGCATGGAAAGGTCATCTTCTATCTCAAGCAGGAAAGTTTACCCTCACTAAGGCCTCTTTTCAGAGCATTCTAGTCTATTTACTCTTCATTTTCAAAACCCTTGTGAAGGTTCTACAAAAATTTGAGAAACTCCAAAAATAATTTTTATGGACTAGATCAGAGGAGAAAAAAAGGATACACCTTGTAGTATGGACCAAAGTGTGCAGACCTAAGGAAAATGGGGGCTTAGGTCTGAGGAGAATTGCTCATATGAATTTAGCTTTACTAGCTAAGCAGGCATGGCACCTCATTACTGGTGAAGAAAATGAATGGAAAACTATCATCAAATGAAAGTATATTCAAAATATAGAATTTCTAAGTGACTCAGTTCCAATCAGAGGTTCTGCTTTTTGGAAAGTGATTATCAATTGTAAGGAAATCATAAAAAAAAGGTTTAATAAGGGTTTTAGGCAATGGTGAGAGGATAAATTGCTAGAATGACAGGTGGCCTAAGGACGAACCACTGACGCAATATCCTAACTTAGCCCGAATAAGAGATATCACGAAAGAAATCATTGGTAGAAAAGTCTTCGATTATATGGTTGAGGACAGAAGCAGAAGGAAGTGGAAACAAATAAGTATTTAGGTATTTCAAGCGAAATAAAATGATCTTTGTAACATTCTCGGGCAACAGTTTATCCCCATGAGACCCAAGGAATATCAAATGACCTGGGCTCCTACAGAAAATGAGCAGTTCACTGTTAAATTAGCTTACAAGCTTTTGCTTGATGACAAGGATTTTTTCCTCCAAAAGGACTTAGTTAAGATAAAAAATTTAATTCCAAAAATTGTAGTCTTTTCATGGCTAGTTATCCAAGGAAGAATTCTAACCATTGATAATATGATGCGTAAAGGTATTTGTATCACTAATTATTGTTATCTGTACAAGGCTAATTGGGAGACCATTTATCACATTTTCCTTGAGTGTCATTTTTCCTTGACTGTCCTAAGTGGGGTTTTTCAGGCCTTTAATATTTATTGGGTTAAACCAACCACTATACTTTATTTGTTTATCCAGTGGCCTTGCCCCTTTTCAAACCAAATACTTAGATACATGTGGGAAATTTGTCTCAATCACTATCTTTGGTAGGTGTGGTTAGAAAGGAACCATAGAGAGTCTTTAATGAGTCTATTCATGATCATCAAACTATCATTGATAGGATCCTATCCTTTGCAAATAATAATTTGAATCTTATCCCTTTTGATAGTCGTAAACCTCATCTACAGGAGACCACGATTGCTCAATATTTAAGCTTAACCTTGTTAGATGAGTCTATGCCTAGGGTAGTCAACCCCAGAGCCAATGTTAAGTGGTCTCCACCTCCTACGGGTTGGTTTAAGCTTAATTTTTATGGAGAGACTAAGAAAATTCCTAGAAGAGTAGGCGATGGTGGCATTGTGTGAGATCATAATGGGAATATGATGCTTGCATTTTCTGAATATTTGGGAACAAGGACGAACAACGAAGCTGAAGCTAGAGCTATGTGGAGAGGCCTTCAAATGACTCAAGACTTAGAAGGCAATTTGATCATAGAAGGAGACTCTATGCATGTTATAAATCTTCTAAATAATTGGAAAAAACCTCCTTGGAGGATTAAAATAATTGTTGAAGAGACTAGGATCCTTTTCCATGGAAGACGGGATAGAAAATCCCAACATGTCTTTCAGGAAGCTAACAAAGTTTCTGATAAGCTGGCCAATTTGGGTGTCGATGGTGACAAAATTTTCAAATGGGAACATAGTGTCTCGAGTGAAGTAGAGGAGCTTATTCAATAAGAATGCCAAGAATTATAGTCAAATTTACCAACAGGGAAGGCATTGTAAGTTCGAAGGCTATGAGTATTCCTATATCTTTTTTGAAATGGACTCACAATAAAAATTATCCGAGCTATTAGTCTTGGTGGATGCTACTTGGAAATACCACAAATACTAATGGGGGCATTCACATGTCAGATAACATGACTCCTAGTCATCCTAGTAATTTGAGGTTGGTTGATAATCATAGGGCAGGAAATAAATGATAATATAAGACTTCAAACCAGAGCCACGTGGACCACCAGATAGCCACTGTCATAAATCTAGAGGTTGATTTGCCAAGACGGGATGTGGTCCTAAAGCATGTCATATACGAAAGAAAGCAATTACCAAATAATTATTAAGAGTAATTGTCAATACAAAGATTTTGGGAGTTTTTTTCAGTACTCTGCTATGTGTGTCTACAGCTTTTTGTTTCTCCATTGTTTCAAGGAAGGGAACTGTGTTTGTTTCTTTTTTTGTAATTATGATGCAGGTGTGTTTTCTCGGGGTATACCGAAAATGTTGTATGGGAAGTTTCTTTTTGATAACAGGCTATGTGCCTTACCGGATGTAATGGCTTTGGCGGTATGTATATTTTACATATATAGGATCCTTAGTAAGGACATGTTCATCAACAGCCCTAGGTTGATTTTTGTAAAAGGTTTTGGGTCAACCTGTAAAACCCGGT
Source organism: Wollemia nobilis (assembly GCA_028583015.1). Lineage (NCBI taxonomy): Eukaryota > Viridiplantae > Streptophyta > Pinopsida > Araucariales > Araucariaceae > Wollemia > Wollemia nobilis. Next base: position 1,023,877 of record JAQPPZ010016363.1, on the reverse strand, counting down.
ATTAATGCTATAGTATCTTATCTATCAAAAAAATATAATGCATTTTGCTGGAAAGTTCTAAAGCTATAAAAACAAAGTAGTCCAACATGAGCAAAACTAAGATGATAATAATATGACTACTTCAATATCTAAACTTAATCCCAAAATAGATACATAGTCTAAGCTTGACAAACCAAAAGTATTTTTTAGACTCATTATCCTAGGCAATGTTGATCATTGATAGTTTTTCCATATTGATGTGTATATTATTGATTTTCTAGTCAAGGATGTATAGTTCATTAAGGATAAAAATGAGTTTGAAGACAATTTCAGACATGGCATCACTGAAGATAAATTAGCTATTGAAAGGATTGATCTTATTTAAAAATCTTGATCCAAATTATAACATGAAGAAAGATCATTTAGGTAAAACCTTATGATTATAATCCTAGATAAAAATTTCTAATAATGAATCTTTGTTCTTAGGGAATAGTGAACAATTGAATAAATTAGTAAATTTAAGAATCTATCCACTACGTACGATGACATCATTGCTTAGAGATCCAAGGAATTGAAGGTATATAACAAAGATGTTATTAAACATATAACTAATCTAATGCTAGGAATAAGTTTTTCCTAATAGAAGAAATTACTAATCAAATAAAATATTATTATGGTATTGAGGTTCAAGGAGTTATTGAAATTTCTACAAGTGTAATAATAAACTCAACTAAGCACTTGATATGGGTAGAAAACTAGGTGCCTATGCAAAAAAAGAATGGATATATTAGAATCTATTTGGATTTCAATCATTTGAACAAAGTATCTATGAAATATAACTACTTATTATGCTCCATGGACCAAATCCTTTAGATAATAATTGGGACAAAATGGTATCATTGCTAGGTGTATTTTCATGTTATAATCAAATCTAGGTATAGGATGAATATTGGCATAAGACTACCTTCACCACTAAATGGGAAATATTTTCATATCAAAAAATATCATTTATCTTGTCAACTGCAAGTACAACTTTCCAAAGAGCAATGAATTTTGTGTTTGAAGGCTTGATTAATAATGATATCATTTTAATCTAACTTGGTGATATTCTATTGTCTAAAATAAGGAAAAGAAACATTTAGATCATCTCTATACAATGTTTCAAACATGTAGGAAACTCACCAATTCTTTGAACCCCAAGAAGTCTATCTTATATGTGTAGGAAGGGTATTTTCTAGAACACCTAGTCTCAAAAAAGGACTAGTTATCAACCCAAATTGTGTGAAGGCCATACTAGGTTTTCTTATACTTCTTCCAAGAAATGCATTCAATTTTTCCTTGGTCAAATCAATTGCATAAGAAATTCCGTTATAAAATTTTCTCAAGATATTATACTAATTACTAAAATTTTGAAGAAAGATATATCCTTTACTTGGTTGAAAGAAGGGAAAGAAATGTTTTAGAATATAAAAGACAATAATATTCAAGCCCTATCCTTTGTAAATATAAATTATATTAGAGAATTCATCTTGTGTGTATTTGAAGTTATTTTAACTTAGAAAAACCACTAGGGGAGAGAGCTTTCAATTGCTTTCATGATCTAAAATTTACACATATATGATAGGAAATATAATTTTTTAGAGAAATAGGTCTATTTCATGATGAAGACCTAATCAGGTATTTTCTATCTTGATGAAATAATATTATATTTATAGTGACCTAGATGTCTAAGCTTTTATTCTATAAGGTGAATTGGGAGAAGCAAAATGTCCAGATTTCCAAAATCCAATAATTTGACATTAAATTCAAGCTAGCCAATATGGTCTAGGGTAGAGCACTATGTGAGAATTTATCAAAATCAAATGAAGACAATCAAGTCAAATTTATTGATAAAAAAGAATAGTAAACTCAAGGTTAGTTAGGATGGACAAAGAAAATTATTGAATACATGTAAAATGACATTGTTTCAAGAGGTCTCACACCCATAAAGAACAATTCAAGAAAAACCTTCCAACTATAGATTGATAGATCAAACTATTTTTTGAGAGTGTTACAATAGAATTTTTATGACATATGTGGACAAATACAGGATGTGTAATATACTCCAAGAGTATAAAGAGGTAGGAGGTCATTATTCAACATACACCACAACTCAAAAATTTAAGAGCTAGATATTAGTAGTCCATTATCATATCTAATGCTTTTCAATGCGTGAAAATACAAGTTTTGCTACACATAAGTTGGAAAGAGAAGGAATGTGTCTCTTTAATTAAATCCCATAGTCATATATAGTCCATTTTAAAAGTAGACACTATATTTTATCTAGGAAATTAATCCAACATCAAGTGCAAGGTGTAATTGGATCTCACCAACTATAGATTATTTCACAATATGGCTAGAATCCATCTTAATAAAAAACTCCAATAAAAAAACTATAATTAAACTATTAAAGGATATCATGATGAGATGTAGAGTACCTTAAATAGTGATCATAGATAATACATTAGACTTCATAGATTCAAATTTAACTTAGTTTTCCTATTAATACAATATAATGAAGACATCATCAAACTAATATTATCAAGATAACTAACCAACTAAGTCAACAAATAAGAACATGACCTAGCTCCTTAATAGAATAATATCAAAACCATAGAGATATTGGCATACCCAAATGGAGAAGGTGCTATGGGAAGATAAGGTAACTCCAAAGTCCTTAATTTTTAGTTCTCAATACATGTTGGTGTTTAGGAAAGAAGCAATGTGTCCATCAATTTGGAGCCCCCATAATTATAGCTAGTAAAACAACTATAATTAGAACATATTGATATATACCCTATGTAAGTAAGATTTTATAAGATTATATTACTAAAAGATAAGATACATAAATCATTCAATATGTACAATGGCCACCAAGTAGCTATCAAACATTGGTTTCATTCGAAAACTACTAGGATCAATTTTGATATTTGATATTTAATGCTCAAATGGGACGAGGATTGGAAAAACCTAGGAACACATGTTGTGTTTGATTATTTATGGAGTGGTCCATACTAGATCATAAAGGTACATGACATGGACATGAATTAACAATGCTACATGGTCAATATTTATCCATTTTTATGAATGGGAAACATCTCAAGTGTTTATATTCACTTCAAATTCAAATCCTAAAGCTATACATTATGTAATTTTTTAATAATTTTTTTTCTCATTTTATTTCTTTTCTTATATTTTTTTATAAAATCTATGAAAAATGCTTGGGTGAAATTCTTAAACTAGACACCTAGGATTGTCCCTTTCCCCTTTATATCTCTAAAATATTCGAAAAATATATCTCTATATGATGACTTATGAAATTTAAGGTCCACTAAAAAATTAACTAAACCCTCCAAACCATTGATCCATCAATCATGGCATCAATTCACTAGTATAAGACCCAATTGGTCAACCCTAAAAATCTACAAATGTCAAATAAATCTATTACTTTATTAAGGATGGAGGAAAGGGATTAGTAAAGGAAGATGATATCATTATGACATTACCCTAGGTGACATGGACCAATCAAATCAATTAGTTAGTGTCTCAAATAGAAGAAAAGAAAGAAAATTCTAGAGGATTTATCTACTATATGAGGCAGCCACATACCCTAGCTAACACCATCAAAGAGCTAGTGTATAGCTTATAAGAAATATTGGATGAGAAGGTGTCAATCCATTGACCCATTGAAAACCTTGTCATTTGGCACAGTAACATCAACATAGAAAATAAATTTAAATTTAAAAATAATGTATGAATGCACATAGTCAGATGGAGATAATTGGTATGTTTGGATGCTTGGTAATGGTATTTACAATGTTTGAGAGCAAGAAGAATCTAATAATAACCTAAGTAAATTTGTAGCCTATAACTTTATAAAGGACATTGGCCCTATACGTATACATGAAAGTATAAAAATATTAAATTAAGTATATCTAAGTATCTTAAAATGGTGATTGGTATACACTAAAAACAAGATTTAGAGGATAAAGAGCATCCTAAATAGCATAGGAAATCCAAATCCATTGAAGCATCCATTTAAATAGCCATTAAATCATTGGTTGAGAATTGGTTCATTTTCCAAAATCAAAAGTAAAATTCACTTATAATCATGGGTTTGATAATTAAGCCTAATAATAGTGAAATTGATATCTTCACATCATCTCAACAAGGCATCAAAGCCTTAAAATGACTAGTTCTTAGCTATCGTAGAAGAATAGTATTGACAAAAAGTAATTATGTATAAAAGGAATATAGTAATTTGAACTTAAATTACCACTTCATTACAACCCTAAATTCGTTGGACATGGATTGGTAAAATCTTCTAAAGTATTTCGAAGACTAGAGAAGCTTGATTGACATATATATAATTATTAGGGGAAACAAAACAATGTGCAACTTAATCCTATGTTGTCCCAGTTGGCTAGAAAAATAAGAATAAAAATTTAAATTTATCCAAGTCAAAAGAAGCCTCAAATTGTTAGTGTCCACTAGCTAAATATTCATCCATCCAAAAATGAGTTGATGTCATCCTTCATGAATTACCAGTTAGCTAAAACCAAAAATAAGAGGATGAGAAAAGAGAATTCACCTTGTATCCAAAAGTTTTGATCCTTTGACACCAATATTGATTTACTAAAGTAACTTATGTTAACTAGCATCACTCATCAATCCATTCATCTAAAGAAAATATTGGGGTTAAAAACCTGATTTTCCAACTAATTAGAATATCCTTTAATCTATGACACCAATGTTTTGGACAAAGAGATGTAAAGTTACAGATACAATGCAAAGGGATCAAAGTCATTGATTTTCCTACTAGAAAATGGTAAGACAAAGGAAGGACAATCTTGTATAATGACAATCACTAAGACGCATTCACAAGGAGTACCTATAATTTCTTGTGAATGCTCTAATGAAAATCACTATGGTTGGCTCATTTGAGATAGTGGAAATTCCATCTAATATAGGAGAATCAAAAGTTAAAGTAGGATCATCTAGAGTTTTCCACTCTATTACAATCCCAAGTAAGAAGAAGAAGACTATGCTCTCTATGATAATTTCTATTGGAATAATATCAAGGGCATATTCACCCATTGCCTATATAAAGTATGATAATTTTCTAAGGGTATATTTACTTTAATTTAAGAGATATATGCTACATCAAAAAGGAAAAATTGGATGTCAAGAATAGGCCAAGTCATGGTGCATCAAGTATAAAATGGACTCAAACTCATTGGTGGATTTTTCTAGGAGTATGATTTATAAACACACAAAATTCAAGTATTTATGGATGGTAAATATTTATTTTCTACATTAACAAAAATAATAAGCATATTTTTTAGAATATCCTTCCATCGATTGGATCTTATTCATGATCCAATCACATATTGAGAATTACAAAAATAAAGTTGATTAGATCAATTTCCTTTGATAGTAACTATAAAATTTGGAAAACTTGCAAAGTTTCCAATTCCTTCTTTATCTAATAAATTTTAATATTAAACATAGGAAATCATCTTGACTCATGCACTCATTGGGGAATTAAATGATAAATATGTTCACGACTACCACCTCACCATGCTTAGTTTGGTAGAGAATTATCAGCATATGAACTTGCAAAAGTTGGATTATGTAGCATTTATTGCTTCCATGAAGTATCCTTATCTAGAAAACTAATAAAGTGGAGTTATTTTCAACTATACATATTACATGGTAGCTTATTATCCACTAGAATATTTATGGGTTGTATATAGTTAAGATTAACTAGTTGATCCCAAACATGGAAGATCCCCCAATGCTAGTTTGGACAAAAGAATCTAGAAGGCTAGAGATAATCCATACTTACAAGTTCTACTATCATATTTGTATAGAGTCATGAGGAGTTTAGTTTTCCCATGATTAATATTTTCACATACAAATTGATTTCTTCTAAAGGGAGTCCACAACATAAGATACTGATACTTGGTAAGTTACAAATTATTCACCTAACTTTAGGGTTTTACTACTTACCCACTTACATATATGACCACTTACTAGATTATAAATATGACCATCACTAGACCACATGAATAAAAAATATGGTAGAGGTCAAAACAAGGAGTTTCTTATGTAGTGGACAAGAAATACACTATAATTATATTGAAGGGAAATAAGTATTCCTAATAGTTGGAGGTAAAATTTTAAGAATTTGGCCTAGAGAAATTACAAGAGTTTTGGTTATATAACTCAAATAATGAATTTATGTAGTATCTAGTTGTATATTATATGGATATAATCTACATTCATGATAATATGCCAACTTTGAACAAGAGAAGAACCTAGATGAATAAATTGTCCTAATCATGTTAAAATTTATGCCTACTTGAAAGGATGAATATAAAAGGTAGTAGATAGAAATACCTACATATTTTAATTTCTACAAGAGAATGCATCCATGTGATCATGAGACCTAGAAGTTAAATAATTTAGTGGATCATGATAATATAGAAGAAAAATAAGTGGATTCTCAATAACATCTTTGCATGGTGTCATGTGAGGATCAATATAGACACCATGGGAGACGATATCATGAGAATCAACTCTAGATATTAAATTTCATAAATGTTAACCTAGGAAATAGTCACATCTTAGATTGTAGCAACTTAGATAGCATCATAAGCAATGAAAACAATATTGGCAATAGGATGCTTGTTATTTATAGAGAGATCCTCAAAAAGAAAGTTTCTATCAAAGGATCTAAAAATCCAAGGGTTACTCTTCATGTACCATATAGATCAAGTAATAGAGGTACAAGGGTACCCTTAAGAACTAACTTTTGGTTCTATAATAACCCCAATCTGTCCATATTGGAGATGTGGTGACCCAACACTTTAATTAGTATATAAAATAACTTTTGACCTTAGCACTAGTGAATTTGGGACTATGACCAAGGAGTTCCAATGGGTGAGAAGATAAAAGTGGATAGTGATTCCACCTAGAAAAATAAACAAAGACTAAGGTTATCTCATTAGTTCAAGAAAGATAAGAATATATCTTAATGGTAATATGGTCAATAGAATGAGAGGATGAACATGAAGTATCTAAAAAATAATATGAGTTAGATAATAGCAAGTTCTACAGGTTGAAAGCACCCCCAATATTGTATAGGCACTAAGGGTTTTGTTTCTTGTCTCCTCATTTATAGTAATGATGGCGTCAAAATTGGTCATTTTATTAGAACTTGGAAAATGATTGATGGTAGGGATTTATATTTCTTAGAAATAGCATTTTAGACTAAGAAATATCCAAAGAACACTAACTTATGAAAAAAATAGGATAGAATTGCTCAAAAAGAGAAAAATTTCCAAGCCCTTTATGGGATTGTGAAAGCAGAGTGGTCATCCTAATCAAGCATGGTTAACTATTAATACACAAGCATTACTTTGTATACTATAACCCAAAAATCATACAACAAAAGGTCCAAATAGAAAGTATTTTGTATAGATACAAAATTTCAATGTTTGTCCTTACTTCATCCCCCACAAGCACCATTTTATGCAAGCTTTTAGTGTGTAAAGTTATCTTCTTCCAAATGAACTAAGTTTTACTTAGATTATTTCCTTTCTCTCTATATATCAAGGAATGTTTTTCAAAAATATGCCTTTTTATTAACCTACATTTAATGCTTCCACCTACCCATATTTGTATACGTACATAAAATAATTCCCATATAGCCTCTTTTTCTATAAACCCTGGACAGGGTTATGCATAAGGGATAATACTAAAAAAGTATTTATCAAAATTTGACGAATCGAGGAAAATCATGTCTAAACTTGCTGGTAAATTTTCCAAATTTTTGCAAAGAATTTATCAAAATATGGCAAATTTTCTAAAATTTTGCATACAAATTATCAAAAAATTTAAATGGTGAGTGGTAAAAGGTGAGTGGTAGAAGGTGAGTGGTATAAGGCAAGTGGCAGAAGGCGATTGGTAGAAGGCAACTAGCAGAAGGCAACTAGCATAAGGTGACTGACAAAAGGTGATGATAGAAGGTGAGTGACAGAAGGCGAGTGCTAGATAGCGAGTGCCAGATTGCGAGTGGTAGATGGTGACTAGCATATGGAGACTGGAAGAAGGTGACTAAAAGAAGGTGATTGGTAGAAGGTGACTGTAAAATGGTGAGTGGCTAGAGGCGACTAGAATATAGTTATTGGTAGATGGTGAGTGGTTAGAGGCGACTGGTAGATGGTGACTAGTAGATAATGAGTTGCTAGAGGCAACTTTCAGATGGTGATTGGTGGATGGCGACTGGCATATAGCGACTGACAAATGATGACTACCAAAAATCATCAATAAGAAGCTACCACGTGCACTCTCCTCTGCCACATGTCATGCATCCATAAACTTCAACCATGCATACTTCTATAAATAGAAATGCAGGGTCATTTTTTACCTTTTCCATAGCATCTTCAGAGCATTTTCCATAACGGTTTTAGAGCCTTTTCAGATGGTTTTTAGAGCATTTTTAGAGGATTTTAGGAGTGTTTTCAAATTTTTTTTAGAGCATTTTCTAGGGCATTTCCAGAGCATTTTCAAGGGCATTTCCAGAGTATTTTCAAACTATTTTTAGAGCATTTTTCAAACCGTTTTAGTGCAAAAATGGCTATCTCTTTCTCTCGTCTACCTTCGAAAGTGTCATTCAAGAACAACTTTTTCCCAAACATTAAGAGCATTTTCAACACTCCTGGAAGAGATTCAAAATGGCTTTCCACCTTTGGAGTTGTAGTAATCAATATGCCACAATTGAACATTGATGCCTCCCTGATGCAAAGGATAGTTAGTTGCTACAATCATGACGAGTCCACTATTCGGATCAAAGTGGATAACAAGGATATTATTTTTTCTATCAAACCCTTAGATGTGCAACGACTAACAAGGCTACCATTTATGTATGGGAACTTTTTGAACAACCAATACGCCTTGACCTAAGATGAAAAATGACTGCTAGCATCCAAATTCAATGTCCATTCATACAATTTAAAAGGTATTTTTTTAGAATTTAGTTTTTATTTTTCTTCATTTTTGATGTATTGTAGTTTGAAGTTTTCGTTCTCTCATAATTTTCTCCCTATTGTAATTTATATTTTCTAAGAATGTTCTCCCTTTTTTTTGGTCAGTTCTTCTAAGTTGAAAATGGGTTTAAACATTTCCAATGTTGGAGACAAATTTCTTCATGCTTGCATTGAATTTTTCTAGGCAAGACTTATTTTGCAAGAGCGACCTACAAAAATATCATTTTGGGCATTGTCCTTATTGATTCAATGTATTGCTAGTGACATATTAAATTGTTCCATGCACATTTCCAACTACCTTAAACATGATCTTCTGAGTGTCCAAAAAATTCAATCTTCGTATGCAGTAACAACTAGCAACTTTGTTCTTTCTCTTTTTAATGAAGCATATTTCAATCTTAATAATAGCCCTCCTCCAACTGCATTGCACCCAAGATTTTTGGCTATTGGTATGATGAAGGATGAAATACAAGTAAAATTGTTTTTTAGAATAATCTCTATTTTCTTTCTTTCCAATCAATCTTGTTATTTTCTAATTTTCTTTTGAAAGCAAAAAAAATAGCTCAATCTTCTAGTAAAAGGGATGTTGCCTTTAGGATTCAAGAAGAATCTACCAATTCTGACATACAGTCCCAATAATCACTAGTAACTACCTCAAGATCCATGAAACATGTGAGGTCTCCTGATGATCAACATACACCTACAACTCCTATTACTTTTGGACGTGTTACAATCGATGTTAAAGAAGTAACCTCCAAATCACAAGGTAACCATATTATTCAAAAATACTATTTTAAATGATGCATTTTAATTATTTAAAATTATATTTAGTTTGAGGAAATATTTCAGATTTTTTTAGAGCAAGTACAAATGGTTACATCATCAACGGGTGTGGATTTTGAGTCTAGTATGTTTGGTTAAAATTAATCTCTTTTTATGGCATTGTTTTTTACACTAGTTTTAATTTATATTTTCATGTGAAATTTTTTAGATGCACTGATTACATTCAAAATACTAAAAAAAATATGAATCCATTGTATGCACACCCGTAAATGCACCAATAGCAAGTGCCACAACAAGCCCATCCACAGCAGGTACCATCGGTGATGAACCAATCTTGTATGCATGGAAAATAGTTCCTCACACCACTACCTTTAGAAATAAAAAGTCTTTCCCAAACACACACCGTATCTCAGTCTATCGTTTCATTGTTCCCAAATATTTCCTTTGGGAATTTATCAAATGTGGAGAGCACGTCTCAAATTCCCTCTAGAAATATCGATGATGATTTTCTTTATCAGGATACAAATCCTAAAAGATTTATATTCAAGGCAAGTAATGTGCTTCAGGGTCCACAAAGCCATTATGAAGCAGAAGATAATTTTGAGGTAAATACCACCATAGTTTCCTCTTCCCCTCCTATAAAATCACCACCCATCATCATATGAACGATGATGATAAATTTAATTTTCCAGAAACTATTTTATTAGCCAATAGATGTAAAGCTACACTTAATAATAATGTACTTGTAGATATTGATAGATTAAAATATTAGGAATATCGAGCCAAGGTTTTGATAAAAGAAATAAATGCCCAATAAAAAAATATCAAAGAGAAATGGGTTATTTTCAAAGGTGTAGAATGAGTCACAAAAGCTCAATGCTTTGTTACATAAATATGAATCTGGAATCGTGCAGGCCGAGTCTACATACAGTGATGAATTTTTGGACATTATGTTGTGTAGACACCTAAAATGCGTCATTTCGATGGTGACTACTTATATGGACATGCTACAAGACCATATGGAAGATCTTGGATAGACTCCAAGATAGAGCAGTGGTTCTAACCACTCAATTTGGGCTCCTTGGCCTAATCAGCCTGAACCGCAGCCCAGACTTACGATTTACAGCTGAATCATGGCTAAGACCTATGGTTTGTAGTCTGAACCGTAACTATAACCTGCGATCTTAACTAAAGTTCAGTTGGCCTCCAATCTGAGCCAAATCGGTTGGAACGGCCATTTGATCTAGAAGATGGCGGTTGAAGGACGAAAGATGCCAAAAGATTCCATTCAAACTATCCTAACCACCCCTTATTGATCTTGGCTTCTCCATGAAGCCACCCCTAGCCCTAGGGACATGCTATAAATACCCCCTTCAAATGGGGAAGAGATATACAGAGTTGATTGATCAAAATAGTAGCAAAGCCCTGTTGAATTGCATACTGAACACGTGCATTTGAGAGCTACTTTGCCAATACTCTAAATATCAATTAGTCATGGATGCCCTAGGTGCCTAGGAGAGTCAATAAGTGTATATTTTGGCAAACAAAGAACAAATAAAATGATTCAACTACTAAATCTATCGAAAGGACATCGAAGGTGACCCTTGAACATCAATTGGACAAGGAGGTGAAGCCCACTACCCTTGGAATTGAGGGTAAGCCTATCAGAGTTCTAACCATAGCTGTCAGTCGTGGTTTACAGTGTAGACCACTCATCAGAGTTGTGGTTTGCAATAGAGGTATAATTACCTTCCTATTTCTATTTTTGTCTGGTTAAATAGCTTAGATTGGTTATTTTCATGATTTTATGGCAGTTTAGCAGATTTTTGACCGTAGAATTAGGTTAATTTAGCTTCTTTATGTTTATGCTTCAATTAGGACATTAATAAGTTCTTTATGCACTTTCATGCCTTATTTCACATATTTGATCCATGCATAGAGTAGTTTTCTTTCTTTACACTATTGTATAAATCTTGATTCGATTTGCATAGTTTAGAAGCATCTTTTATACTTTCTTGATTGTGCATGTTTAAGGATGTCATTATGCAATTTACCTAAAAGGGCCTCATCATGAGAGGCTGCCTATATTTTTGGCATTCTTGTGTTGTTTATTAACCGCAGGGAACAGTTTCAAAGGAGAACCAACTATCAAGTTCCTTCTCCATCGCGAAGAAGAGGGCATATCCACCCTAGAGCAGTTCGTGTCACCCTATAAAGGCACATTGAGCATCACACCTATCTTGAAGAGGATTACAATCACAAGAAACCTTATTGTAATATTGTATCAAAGTGATTACCCCTAAGAGGGATGTAATTATAACACAAAATGGACTTCATGAATAAATAGTGTTTATCATATATCTTGTTGTCAATTATATATTTTATGCATGTTGTTTATTCATTTACTATTGTAATAATGGGATTCTTGCCTCAGGTGTGAGCCTTTCTGGTGGTTGCAGATGGCGATCACGGTGGAACTCCATAATTTATGCCCCTAATTTTTAACCCATATGTTTTTTCTGATATCAGGTACAAACTGTAGATGATAGTTTCGGTCTAATTTTTGGCCCGCAGCTACAACCCATGGTTCATACAGCAGCCCACAGACCCAACCTGCAGTTTATAGCAGACGTAGTAGACAGGAGAGGGATAAATCTCCATAATATAAGGGGCTGAGGTAGATCCAATTTTTAGTCTCTATCTTTGGTCTTACTATCTATGTTTTTCCAGAATGCATAAAATGAAATTTAATTAGGACATTTAAAGAAAAAGGAAAATGAATTAAGTCCTAGATTAGAATTTCGTTTTCACATCATTAGAAATGCGCTGCTAGGAACAGCGGATATTTGATTGCAATCCACCCTAGAATACAGTGTGCTTGATAAATATTGTGTGTCGGTTTGCATGTTTGAAGCCCGATTAGAGGCCATTCGTCATTGTAATGTGCATTGTCTAAAATAGCATCTACATTAATTTGCATTCTCTAAATTTGAAATGTTCTTTAATTTTGCATATCATGTAGAGAATGGTCATGAGTGCTACATGATGCATTTATTTTTGTATAATTAAAAAGAACCACACACACCATGAAACACTTAAATTCTAGTGAGTTGTGCTTGGCATCCAACCACTAGTAGGGTTCAACGACGGTGGACGTAACTTCCATCCGTTGGCCCAAATCCTATTAACCCTTGATATATAGACCAATACCGGATCCAAGAACCATCTGTAGCCTAGAAAATTTGCATGTACTCCTCTTCGAAGGGTATAAAATTGACAAGGTGATATTGGGTGAGGATCTGGTAGGACCTGTGCTCCTTGTTTGGGTGTGGGCTTCATTACCACACATGGGAGATTTATGTGACTTGGATTTTATAGCCAAGTTGTTGAGTTGTGAGTGTATAGGTGAAATCCATTAAACCAAAAATAAAATCCAACAAGTTTTACAAAAACATGATAAGAGTTTCTACAACTGATACAACACATATTGAAAACACATCAAACAATTTAGGACTCACTTTTAAAACTTAAAATGAGATAATCATTGTTGTATACCTTGTTTGCTTAATAATAATACATTTAGACTCTAGGTACACAATGGTGGACACACGGGATGGTCAAAAATGGTCCAAATCCAACACCAATGACCAACCCCTAACTAGTTCACAAAAATATGTGTCGAATCCTCAACCACATGAGTGAACCGAACGTCGTTCGGCTAGCATTCGAGGAGACAACTCAACATGGGGGGAGCTAGCAAAGAAAACCCCAAATAGAGGAGCTTTAGTACACTCCTCTAGATATAGAGTAGAACATGAAGCATTCCAGCATGAGGGTGTTCCACTTGAGAGTAATTATCGATACCACAATGCATGTACATCCACGGGGTCAGCTGAAGAGTTTATTATGCAGGGGACTAGGTTGGTGCCCCTACGTACTAATTATACTAGAGGATCTATGGCTCCACCTTCTGAGTATATAAGGACTAGAGTCCTGCCCATTCAGGGATAGGCAGATAGGCTCACAATCGAGCATAGAACTAGCCATACTCCCATGCGTGGTCCAACACACAAAATCACCATTGACATATCAAAGGTGGGAGATAATGGTACACCACCGAATGAGTGATGGTGGTCTAGGTAGTTAGAAGGTCTAGCTAGTGTTCTAGAGTAGCTATGCTACAAGCCTTTTGCTCCACCCACTCGAGCCCCAAGTGAGCATAGTGGGAGTGTCGTTCGCACTACTAGAGAACATGGGGAGGCTTCCAAGAACCCTCATTCATGCACCCACTATCTGCATGTGGAGGTTTGCAATATAGGACACAACAGGAGGCCAATGCCATATTTATAGATAAAGGCAAAGGCACAGCATATCAGTCTGATGGGTACAAAATCCATAAAGTTTCTCATACAGAGCAGGGGTATCAAAGGCCTCTCATGATCGACCAGATCAATATGTCACATCGACTAGTATTAGAGCAAAAATGCCAACTCCTCCAAGACCAATTGGAGGATGCTCGCCTAGAGAGGCAGCATATTGAAGATGAAAATATTCAAGCACAAAGGCTCATAAGACAAATATTATATGAGCAGCGCATGCGCGAGGAGCGTATCCTTGCTCAAAAGGAATGCGTAGAATAGGAAGATTGGTTAGCTAGGGTTGGCCTGTATCCTTAAGAAGAGCATCAAGAGCACACACATAGGAAGGGTTTCTCACAAGTCAAGATGCACCAAGAGCATAGAGATGCTCGTACTCATGTTATTGCAGAACAAAGGGAGTGGCTATCACCGCTCAATATTCAAAGGCATAGACAACATGAAGTAGTAGTAGGAGATGGATACGAATAGGAATATCCTAAAATCTCTCGAGTTGAAGAGGAGGAAGATAAAATACCTCCATCTCGCATAAGGAAGACATTACCTCCTAAGCCACCTACGTGTCAACTTAGGGAGGAGGGCTTTCTGTCTTCAGAGGCCTATAAGGCCTTGGTCGAGAAAATTAAAGTCATTGAGAGACAAGGTGCGGCTATTCAAAAGCCAACTCTAAGTAAAATCTATAACAAACCTTTGGATCCTTCAATGCCTACTCTGACCTACCCTGAGCATTTTTACATACCCAGGTTAGATAAGTTCAAGGGTGATGAAGACGCATAAGAACATGTAACGAGATTTCTAGATGTTTGCTTTCAAATAGCAAGCAACGATGCCTTATTGTTGCACATGTTCATCACAACACTTTTAGGGCCTTACCGATAGTGGTTTAACCAGCTAAAGAAGCCTAGTATAACAAGCTTTGAGAAATTAGATGATGCCTTTCTTGAACACTATTTCTTTGGCATCAAGAAATAGGCTAATATTTCTTATTTGGCTATGCTAGCTCAGTGCGATGACGAGCCCATAGAAAAATATGGAAAGAGGTGGAGAAGATTAATGGTGAAGTTACTATTCCCCATTCCTACCATGGAATTAACTCGAATGTTCATGAAGAGTTATACCAAGCACATCTTGTTACTACTACAACTGCAACAGTACGCTACATTTGAAGAGGCTTTGGCATAAGCCAAGGTGATTGAGGATATCAAGTTGCAAGAGGGAAACTTGAAGCTCAAAAATAGGAAATAGGGACAGAAGAAGAGTACCACAAAGAATCAGGGCAAGCAGGCCCATGTAAATCAAGTGGTATTAAATCCCCAACAAGAGGACAAGGGGTAGCAAAAGCAAAATTACCAGGCCCAGCATTCGCCTGCGTAGTATGATAAGCACAATAACTATAAGGGAAAAAAAAAGAGCAATGCCCACCTCTCCAGTTCACACCATTGACAGAATCACTAAGGGTGATTTTTCATCAGTTATGCGAGGCCATGGCAATTTTATTACCCAAATTCAAGATGATAGACCCCAATCAACCTAAACCAAAAGGGTTTCAAGACGATTTATTTTACATCTTTCATAGAGTGAAAGGACATGACATCAAGGTGTGTTGGTCTTTCAAACACCTAGTGCAAAATATGATCGACAAGGGTGAGCTTGTAGTGCCTCACAATCCGTAGGCACCAGACAATAAAAATATGGGGATTTACAAGAACCCCTTACCAAATCATCAAGCACATCGGAACAACGTTGGTCAATTTAACCAGGTACAAGTCAAACCACCTACCTAGGGGTTCGTAGGTATGGTCAATGTTGTTACTAGGAACGTGAGATATGAAAAATAAAATCAACCTTGTGCTCCTATCTAGATACAAGCCATGCTGAATCAGTGGCCAACACATAATATTCTAGGCCCACCAACAAGACCGGTGGTGATCCTAAGGAGCAGGTTGGTCCAAAAGCTACAGATAACTCCTGCAAAGTTGTCAATATATGAATTAATTTAGTATTCCCTACGGCACAGGGAGACTCTCATGGATATTTTAAGGTCCATTGAAGTACAGGCCCAGGATGCGTAGGCATTCACAAATTTCGTGGGACATGTACAATAGTGTCAGGAACCGATGACCCAATTTTATGATCATGACATAAGGACGGTTTCTACAAATACAGCTGACCCACCGTTGCATATAATCATGTGTGTGAATAACATGCCATTCAAAATGGTCTTAATTGATACTGGCTCATCAATCAACAAATAACGACCAAGGAACTGGGTCATTTGAAGCTACCTAAATCACACATTGTGCCAACTACATTTACATTGAGAGCATTTAACGATGCACTATGTTTGAATTGTCGGCATAATTATCCTACCCGTACAGGTGGGTTTGAAGACCATTTTAGTAATGTGTCACATGATAGAAGGGGCCATGCAATACAACATTTTACTCGGTAGGCCTTGGATTCATAAAATGCGTTGTGTCCCCTCGATACTACATCAATTCATGAAATATATTCATGAGGGACTAGTTCACATGGTGTCTTCGGATGAGGAGCCATTTAAGTTTGTGAACCTAACAAATTTTTTTGGGGGTTTCATACTCCCGTCAACGCACCTGGATGTTCGGTCGTCATTGCCAATAAGAAAACCAGGAGGTAAATCGGCAGTGCATGCTCAATCGATGCCATCTGTTTCATACAAATCAGAGTATACCACTACCACTTCCTTTAAGTCGTAAGCATCAGTCATGCATCAATATGACAGGAAATTAAAGGCAAATATGGATGAGAAAGAGAAAGATCATGAGCCTGAGACAATCATCGAAGATGTTCCCATTCCCATGGAAGTTAAGGAACCTTAAGACAAAGCCGAGGAGGCACCTCAACCTGCTTCACCTACATCTTTAGTAGGGTCATACGCACCACAGGTGACTGCACATCTCTCTAATACCATATTAGGCGAGTACCTTGTGCAAAATGTGACCTTAAAACCAATTTTGAAGACAACGTAAGAGATGGGCAGACCATTCACCCATCGTTATCCAATTGGACTGATGGTTCCATTGGGAGAACCACCTAACCAAACTAACTTTATCTATGCGAGGCCAGATCAGTTTCCAATGTGAGAGCCCATGGATGAATATGACGAGGAAAATTTTGTGGTAAACATTCACTATTTGTCTAATCCGAAGTATGCCATGCATATTTTTGAGCTATATCACTGGCATGGGTATGGCCTTGGTCTCTTTGAACAAGGATGGAGGACTCCACTAGAACCTCATTATCAGTTAGTCACTGATAGATTCATTCTAGGATTATAGATACGTGGGTAGGACAATTTACTCATAGTATCCCTAGATCGTCTGTGCCTCAGCATGGCAGACGATGTGGATTTTAATCCATATCATCTGGATCCCTCCAAATTCTAGAGGAATCACCCTATGATATCTGTCATCACCATTGAGCCACTCAAAGATCATCATGAAGGGCTCCTTGAGCAGACTAAGGTAGAAATGAACCCCAAAGATCAATTGGGACACCAAACCTGTGAGGCAGTCGATGACACAGACATGCATGGGTGCAACCCCATGACTGCATGCGATCTCGAGTTAGGATATCTTTGTAATGAATATTAAGCAGAGTCCACCTCCAATATGAGTGGACTAGGATATGATGCAGATGAGGATCCCTCAAATGATAATGGACCCGAGGACAAAGTCGAAGGTGCTTATATCAGGCCTTTGTATGCGCATCATTTATTGCCTATGGAATAGGTATAGGATATCGAAGAAATCCTTTCCAATGTTGATCATCCAGGGGAAGGTACCGAGACAGTTTTCTTGGCAATGTCATACATGAGGTATAATTATCTGACTTGTTTTAATAGAGATGACAGTATGCAAGAAGTGAGATTCATGGGGCCTCACTTAGAGGAGCACCCTCCAGGAGTGGGGGTGAATTAAGGATTCTATTATGACAATGACGAAGAAGATGAGCTAGAGAGGGCCTACCTTGATCCTCCTTATTTGTGTCACCACCATCAACCCATCGACATCGATGAGGTTTATAGGCAGCTACATGTTGGTCCGCGTCTGAGAGCAAGACGGTTAAACCTGGATCAAATCCATCGGTTGGTTAATCCCCGTCTACCGACCTACATGTAGCTTCATGAGTTGAATGATCCTATTTTGCATTCAATGCATATGGAGGATCCAGTTATTCATAGTCCTCATAGGGAAGACCCTTTTGTGCCTGTGCCATTAGAGCCAAATCATGGGTATGAGGACTGTGCAGATTTTGTAGAGGTCAGTCTGTGTGGTCCTGGATCAATTCCATTCCATAAACATGGTCTCCATTGATTTTACCACTCCACTCTACAATCCAAAAGATCCATCGAAATCATTGTATCTTAACAAATATGCTATCAACTAAGATCACACTTATTCACCCATTGATTCGAAGGATTTCTTCCCCAATGAAGAAATATTGCAACCTTTCCATTTTGTACCAGGCTGTACATATGATGTTTATCATGCCGAAAATGCTTCCAATGTGCAACCACTCAACCCAGCTGATGAAATTCATCTGATTCCTACACCTCACCAGCTAGAGGAGGGATCGCATATGTTGGTAGAGGAAACCTTTGAGGTGGATATCAGTGATGATCCCACCAGCGCAAAGAAAGTAAAATTTGGAGAGTCTCACTCCAAATGAGCAGGCCACCCTCATCTCTCTACTAAAAGAGAGACCAAATTTGTTTGCTTGGTCATATAAGGATATGCCAGGTCTAGACCCAAAATTGGTTACTCATAACCTTTCGCTATATTTGATGAAGAAGCCGATCAAGAAAAAGCTTAGTAAAATGCACCCAATAGTGGACTTAATGGTGAAATATGAGCTGCAAAAGCTGCTGTATGTGGAATTTGTGATTTCCATCGATTATCCATAATGGGTGTCCAATATGGTACCTATGGGAAAACCCGATGGAAGAATCCGTATTTGCACAGGTTTCAGAGACCTAAATAAGGCAACACCCAAAGATTCATTTTTTTTGCCCAATATTGATGCTCTCATAGATGCAACTACAGGTCATGAAATGCTCTCCTTAATGGATGGTTTTTTTGGTTACAATCAAATTCATATTAAACCCGAAGACCAGCACAAAACTGTATTTATAATGCCATGGGAAACATTTTGCTATAAAGTTATGTCATTCAGCCTCAAAAACGCTGGTGCCACATACCAGCGGGCCATGACATACATTTTTCATGACTATATGCACAAAATTATTGAAGATTATATCGATGATTTTCTAGTCAAGTCATTGCTATGAGAAGAGCATGCGTAGGTCTTAAGGAAAATCTCTAATCACCTGATAGAGCACAACATTAGGCTAAATTCTAAGAAGTGCATATTTGGCATAACTTCTAGAAAATTACTAGGGTTCATCGTCTCCAAGAGAGGCATCGAAGTAGACCCAGCAAAGGTCAAGTCCATTTTGGAAATGTGTCCTCCCACTAATATTAAGGAATTAAGAAGCCTTCAGGGCAAGGTAGCCTTGATAAAGTGATTTATCGCCCAACTATTAGATAAATGTTGACCCATGAATCGACTGCTACATAAGGGTGTCCCATTCATCTGGGACGAAGACTGCAAGGTAGCCTTCGTTGATATAAAGCAATACCTGGTGATGTTGCCAGTGCTAGCTCCACCAAGGCTAGAGGTGCATTTTCTAATATATATATCGGCAACTGACTTTGCACTGGGAACCATGTTGGCCCAAAATAACATGCAAGGCAAAGAACAAGCCATATATTACATTAGTCAAACTTTGGTGAGCTATGAGCTCGGGTATGCATATGTGGAAAAATTGTGTTTAGCAGTAGTGTTCGCTACCAAGAAATTGTGACACTTTATATTAAGTCATATGACATATGTTATATCCAAACAAAATCCTTTACAGTACATGATGAGTAAGACTTATCATAATATGCGTACTACAAAGTGGATCATGCTTTTGATAGAATTCGATCTGGAATTCATAAGTGAGAAGTCCATTAAGGGATAGGTTATAGCAGATCAATTAGCTGAGGCACCACTATCAAATAGTATGCCTATAACAATTGAGATTTCATACGATGTAGTCTTCATCGTATTTGAAGCTCATGAACCCGAAGAACCAGAGAAAAATGCTGATATGACTTTGTTCTTTGATGGTTCGAAGTGCGAACAAGGAGGTGGTGTTAGAATAGTGTTCTTTACGCAACAAGGAGCTCTAATGACCTTGTTGTTCAAGTTGGATTTTTTGTGCACCAACAACAATGTTGAATACGAAGCCCTACTACCGGGCCTCCACATAGCTGTCACCATGAATATTAAGAGATTGACCATCTTCGATGATTCCTTGCTCATAGTAAATCAAGTCAATGGGGCTTTTTCAGTGTCGGTGTCTCATACTGAAAGCCTATAAAGATCTAGTTGATACATATTTGGCCAAACTGAAATGGTATGACATCAAGGCAATCCCTCGATCGTCAAATAGGTTTGTAGATACCATGGTTTATTTGGGATCCTTAATCCCTCAGAATCCATCTGCTGATTTCACTACCATCCATGTCAAGATGCTCTCTCATCCAGTAGCAGAGTGTGTAGCCTATGATAATAGAGAATCAGTCAACATGATTAGTGTAGAACCACAAGCTGAATAGTTCTGTAAAGCTGAAGACTTTCTTAAGAAGGCACCCTGGGGGTCATTAACCTCTCAGAGTCCCATGGGGAGTGGTACTACCATTCACCATAGGGTTGTTTTTTATTCTACATTTGCAAAAGCAAATACGCAGGGGGAGCAAGTTGTCTTGGCAGTCAAAGCTGAGATTTATCAAAATTGGATGTCACAAATTAAAGACTTTCTAAAGCTTAGTATAATCCCAGAGGGATTACCGCATGCTGCGAAGCGCACATTTAAATATAAAGTGGTCAAATATGTCTTAATAGGAGACATCTTATATCGAAGAAGCTATGATGGAGTTCTTCTTTGTTGCTTAGAGCCCCAAGAGGCATCATGGGTAATTTTACAAACCCATGATGGTATGTGCATTGGCCATTTTAGCGGTATGGCCATCATCAAGTGCATCCTTCGAATGGGTTACTATTTGCCCACTATGGAGAAGGATTGCAATGTGTATGTCAATAAATGCATTAAATGCCAACATCACACTAATCTCACACACTTGCCATTGTAGGCCTTATAGCCCATTCAAGTGGTTTGGCCATTTGCTCAGTGGGGATTGGATCTTATAGGTAAGATCTCTCCTCCGTCATCAGGACAACATACATTCATAATCACAGCTACTGAGCATTTTACAAAGTGGGTGGAATCAATACCCCTAACAACGACAATCAGAGCTCGTATAGCAGAGTTTATACTGGAGCATATCATAAGTCATTTTGAGATTCCATCCAAAATAATATCGAATAATGAAACATCTTTCAAGAAAAAAACTGTGAGAGATTTGACATCTAAATATAGAATCAAACACAATTTTACGACTCCATACTATACGTAATCCAACGGGTAGGCTGAAGCTTCAAATAATACAGTGGTAGACATCTTGAAAAAGATGATACAAGAAAACCATAAATACTGGCACATCCAGCTACCCCTTGAGCTTTGGGCTTACAGGACTAGTATTCGGACGCCCATTGGGGCAACACCATTCTCACTAGTATATGGCACTGAGGCCATTATGCCCTTGGAATTAGAAATTCCAATGTTGCACGTTATATTGAAAGAGTTCATCAATGATGACACTACACGGCAAGCTTGACTGGATCAACTGACATTACATGATGAACATCGTATGAATGCCCTGGAGCATCTCTACGTTTATCAAGAGCGATTAAAATGAGCTTACAATGTCAAAGTCTACCAAAGAGACTTTGATATTGGGGATCTTGTCTTGAAATAAAACCAATAGAACTCCAATTTTTTGCTAGATATGCATGATAAATTCATGGCTAATTGGCTAGGACCTTACATCATATCTAAAAATATTGGTCCAGGTACCTATCGCCTAACGTCGATAGGGGGTGTTGAAGAGCCTGAACCGCTCAACATCATCCATCTTAAGGTGTTTTATTCTTAAAGAGCATAGTAAAAGGCTCTGAGAGTTGCTGGTAACTGCTCAGTCATCCTAAAGGCTCCAAACACTTTCATTGATGGTTTGGTAAAGTCAAAAAGCTCCAAAGGCATCTGTAAGCCCTTTGGTCAACCTCAAAAGCTCTGAGGGTTTGGTCAAAACCGCTCGATCATCCCAAAAGGCTCCAAGGGTCCTTGAAACCATTTGGTCGTGTCAATCAAAAGCTTTGAGGACTTGCTTGTAATCGCTCGGTCACCCTAAAAAGCTCTAAATGCATTTGTAAACCCTTCGGTCAAACTCAAAAAAGCACCAAGATTTTTTTGAAAAAAAACTGCTTGGTCAACCCAAAAAGCTCCAAAGGTATTTGTAAGCCCTTTTTCAACCACAAAAGCTTCGAGGGTTTGGTCAAAACTACTCAATCATCCCAAAAGGCTCCAAGGGTCCCTAAAACTGCTTGGTTGTGTCAGTCAAAAGCCTCAAGGATTTGCTTGTAATCACTCGGTCATACTAAAAATCTCCAAAGGCATCTATAAGCCTGTTGGTCAAACTCAAAAATGCACCAAGAGTTTAAAAAAAAAAAACTGCTTGGTCAACCCAAAAGCTCCAAAGGCATTTGTAAGCCCTTTGGTCAAATACAAAAGGCACTAAGAGTTTCTGAAAAACTGCTTGGTCAACCCCAAAGGCTCCAAGGATTCTCAAAATCGCTTGGTCATCCCAAAACACCCCAAAGGTACCCATAATCTCTTTGGTCAATCCTAAAAGCTCCAAGGATTCCTAAAAATCACTTGGTCAATATAAAGGCTCTAGAGGCATGTACTCGTCGTTTGGTCAATTATGAGGCTCAAAACCCATAAAAATTATAAAATCACTAAAATCCCAAAAATTGGTAAAGCATAAAATCCAAAAACATTTGCATTTGCATTTTCATTTTGCATTCACTCATGCATCCACCGCATTACTGCATTGCATATAGGTATTCATCAAATGTTGCATTCTGTAATAGAAGGCATTTGTGTTTATCAGTCTTACAAATGACACCACGTTTGTGTTTAAATCATGCATCTTTACATTTGTCATGATCCATCATTCATGTGAATAATTGTGTTTTCAACACAACCTATAATGTTGCTATGGAGATATACTAGGGTTTTTTTGTCACTCAATCATACCTAGTAGTCTTATCAAGAGTTGGTAGAAAGCTCACTTTTCTTTTGTAGCTAAGGTTCAGTTAGTATAGCCCTTAGCATATCAGAAGCCTATCACTAATCAAAAAAGTTAAACAATCCTAGCAATGACTAGGGGAAGATGAAAGCCATGAAGCAGGACCGGGTATCCTAAAGCAAAAAGAGTTATTCTTGCTTATCCCTCTATGCGAATAGTATGGGAAATGTTGGCAGTTGGAAAAAAGGACAGGTTAGTTCCCTATTCAGAATCCCTTTATTACAATAAAATGAGCAATATACCAAAGATATATCCCATATCAATCCTCATGATTGATCCCCTTGATCGATATCATAGCTTGACTCCCTAGAGTGATATCCCATATTGATATCATAAGATATATATTCTCAATCGATATACCAAAAATAGTTTTTCCAAGTAAATCTCCCTAAAGGAAAGTTTCTGAAGAAGAGTATCAAATGTAAATACCAAAAAGTAAAGATCGAGTGAAGATCAGAAAATAGGCTTAAATCAAAGTTCAAAGTGAATATTAAATTAAGATCATAAATCAAAAGTTCAAGGAGAGATCAAATGAAGATCCAAAATCTAGTTCGAAGATAGATCAAATGAAGATCCAAAGACATTTTAAAAATAAGATGGAATCGACTCCCTTGCTTCACTATATATGAACAAGTATCCCAAAAATTGAAGGATAGAAAGGAATGAGCCTGAATCCCTAGAATTGTCAGCACTACTATACCTTACGCATGATGATATATCTAATGCATTAGCACCTTGCTTATGAACAAGACCAATGTTTGAATATGGAAGAGCTAGCTTCAGGTGTCCTACATTGCTTAGTGGCTTAGTCCAACTGAAATCTAAATTTGAGATTGGATAAGACATTTGTGGAACCCATATCTTAGTAATGGGCTGAAAGAATCCCGCCTAACATCAGGTAACATGCTTGTGTCTTATCTTAAAATATTTATTTGCACATGCAGGGATAATGAACAATTAGGGTCTATCCTAGCAAAAGCCTTTTATCTCATAAGTCTAGTGTGGTTAGTATGCAACTTTTGATAAGTTTATTAGGGTGTTTGAGTATCACGAAAAACCTCAAAATCTCTCTAAAAATCAACAAATGCTACAAAAGCATAAATTAGTAAATAGTAAAACTCATTGCAAATTGTTAAATTTCAAAGTATCCAAGAAGTGATACATCATTGCATAAAGCACAATCAAGATATAGGATAGATACCGGATAAATATCAACAACGATGTTTAGACGGCCACTGACTATATCATGCATATCATTCAAAGTGTGAAAGAAAATAGAATGACATATTATCTCATTCGCATCATGCAACTTTGTACCATTACATTTCATATATGGGTGATTAATTGATTAAATTCTTATCTTAAGGATTTTCAATTATAGTCATGATTTTTACACATCTTGTGGCATCATCCATTAAATTGTCAAATACACACTCCTTCATTCCTTATGTTTTAAGTGATTAAAGCATACAGGTTCATTTACATTAGAATAACATCATGTAAATAAAGCATTTCCATAAAATAATGCATACAATGAAGCAATATCAAATATGCGTTAAAAGAAACCATAGCATCCATATGCATTTATCATCAAAATCATATTTACGCATCTAGATCATTGCATATCATTATCATAAAATAAATAGCTATCTGATGCATGACATCACCATCACATCATATAGTATCAGCATAACATAAGCATTATATCCATGTGCATCACATAAACATAATATTAAAAAAATAAATGTATACACATGTACACAGAATGAGCTGGAATAATCATATCATATAAATATCATTGGAATTTTGAATGTTGGCCATAGTTGTCAACTACGGTTCCCAATTAGTCAATTGGACACCACAACTAGTACCTGTGGTCTCCATTCAAACCTCATACGGGGCTAATTCCCCACCCAAAAAAAAAAAAATTATTAAAAAACTAAAACCTTAATCTTGCTAATCTAATCTAAGTCTGAGTTTCGTTGCCAACAGTTTAATTGGGTTCATGTATCTCATTTCCTAGTGAGGTTAATTTTACTAGTAAAAAATGTGTGTTCTAGGTGTTGAATTACCTTGCCCTCACTCCGACATCGACTGGATGAAACTCTCGTGCTGCCATTGTACGATAGGTAGAATGTCGGTATTATTAGGTATGGTTTCAGAGCAGGTTTAAAGCTACCACTGTCAGAGCTCTGAAACTGTAAGAGAATAATAAGATAAAAAGTGAAATTTTGAAATTTTATATCTTCTTACTATTCCACGCAGACCGCAGTTAAAACCTGTTGTCCAAGAATTAGGGTTTTGCGATCGTAGATCTTAGCTACGATTCCCAAAATTTACAAAATGGGAACCGCACATCATGTCTGCGGTTAGCAACTGGAAGAAAAACTAGTAAAATCCCACCATGGGAAGGTCTAAAAAGGTAAATCAATGACTCCCATTGGATCAAAATTTCAATAAAAGCAATCAATGTTGCAAATTTGGTGATGTTCAAGCACCATGATTAAATTTAGAAAAAAAATCAAATAATTTGAAATCCAAATGCACCTCGTATTCAGCTATTTACCCTATACACTTGGCGACTGCAGCGACTTGCGATCCATGCAATCTGACAAGATGAGTAAATAACCATAAGGACATTTAGAGAAAAAATGTTCATCATTGATCTAATATGCTTCTTCTCAATCCCTAAGAAAGCCTTCGTGGCTAGACTGCTCCATGGGAATGAGGCGTTTCATGTCATTTCTCCTATGACATCTTTTCAACAAATCATCGACAATTTGATTCAACACAAATCTGATTGGATTTGTACCATTTTGATTTCCTAAGATGGCTATTGCAACCTGACTGATCCATGGGATAGGAATGTGCAAATCATTATTAATAGTTGGAATCAAAACTTGAACTAGGCGTATCCAAGCATTTAATGTGCTCAAATCTAATTTTTTTTAGATCATCCATGGGTGACTACTCATATGGACATGCTACAAGACCATATGGAAGATCTTGAACAGACTCCAAGAGAGATCAGTGGTTATAACCACTCAATTTGGGCTCCTTGGCCTAATCAGTCTGAACCACATCCCAAACCTGCAGTTTATAGTTGAATCATGGCTGAGACCTACAGTTTGTAGTCTAAATCATAACTGTAACCTATGGTCTTAACTAAAGTTTAGTTGGCCTTCAATCCAATCCAAATTAGTTGGAACAACCATTTGATCTAGAAGAGGGTGGTTGAAGTACGAAAGATGCCAGAAGCTTCCATTCAAACTGTCCTAACCACCCCTTATTGATATTGGATTCTCCATGAAGCCACCCCTATCCCTAGGGACATGCTATAAATACCCCCTTCAAATGGGGAAGAGATATACAAAGTTGATTGATCAAAAGAGTAGCAAAGCCCTATCGAATTGCATACTGAACACGTGCATTTGAGAGCTACTTTGCCAATACTCTAAAGATCAATTAGTCATGGATGCCCTAGGTGCCTAAGAGAGTCAAGAAGTACAAATTTGGGCAAACAAAGGCCCAATCAAATAATTTAGCCACCAAATCTATCGAAATGACATCAAAGGTGACCCTTGAACATCAATTGGACAAGGAGGTGAAGCCCACTACCCTTGGAATTGAGGGTAAGCCTATCAGAGTGCTAACCATGGCTGTCAATTGCAGTTTATAGTGTAGATCATTCATCAGAGCTATGGTTTGCAATAGAGGTATAACCACCTTCCTATTTCCATTTTTGTCTGGTTAAATAGCTTAGATTGGTTGTTTTCATGGTTTTATGGTAGTTTAGCATATTTTTGACCGTAGAATTAGGTTAATTTAGCTTCTTTATTTTTATGCTTCAATTAGGACATTAATAAGTTCTTTATGCACTTTCATGCCTTATTTCATATATTTGATCCATGCATAGAGTATATGTTGTCTTTATTTATGCTATTGTATAAATCCTGATTCGATTTGCATAGTTTAGAAGCATCTTTTATACTTTCTTGATTGTGCATGTTTAAGGATGTCATTATGCAATTTACCTAAAATGGCCTCATCATGAGAGGCTGCCTATATTTTTGACATTCTTGTATTATTTCTTGACCACAGGGAACATTTTCAAATGAGAACCAACTATCAAGTTCCTTCCTCATCGTCTGTTTCAAATGAGAACCAACTATCAAGTTCCTTCCTCATCGTGAAGAAGAGGGCATCTCCACCCTAGAGCAGTTCGTGTCACGCTATAAAGGCACATTGAGCATCACACCTATCTTGAAGAGGATTACAATCACAAGAAACCTTATTGTAATATTGTATCAATGTGATTATCCCTAAGAGGGACGTAATTATAACACAAATTGGACTTCATGAATAAATAAAGTGTTTATCATACATCTTGTTGTTAATTTTGTCTTTTATGCATATTGCTTATTCATTTACTATTGCAATAATGGGATTCTTGCCTCGGGTGTGAGCCTTTCTGGTGGCTACATGTTGAATCGATTAGAAAACCTCAATGCCAAGGCCTAGGCATATTTCAATGAATGGGTACTAGATAAGAAAAAAGTAGTAGTTGCTACAAGACTTACCACTGATGTAATTTTTACATATAACTAAAAATAAAATTTTTCTTACATATATTTTGTTTATAAATATTAAATGTTTTCTCTTCTATTTTGTAGTCTAATTTTCAACACTTTAAAGCCATGAAAACATTGATTAAGATTACAAAAATTAGTGTGACTCATGCTATTGAAGTGAAGAAAATATTACAATACACTGTTAGAGAAAATAATTGGTTGAAGAAGTTTATCAAAGATAAGGGCCTGGATGTGGAGGTTGTATTAAAACAAAATGAGAAAGAACTGAATGCACCTTTTAGAGAATATCCAACGAAGGAAGAATATTTATTGCTATCAGGGATAAACACTATAGCTGAAAGTTTGGTAAGGGCTGATGCATTGGAAGAAAAGGATAATAAGCAAGGTGCAGCTAAAACTTTAGGCACCATATAGAAATAAAAGGAGAAGATTGTTGCTTTTTAATTTGAGAAACCAAACATGTTGCATAATGGTATCTTTTTTAAATCAATAAAAGAGATAATTTCCAAAAAATAATATTATATTTTTTATTTTTTATTCTAAATATTGTGATTTTTTGATTAGTTGTGTGGATGCAATAAATAATTTTGAATTATGTGGATGCAATAAAATGTTCTTTTATGTTTTATGAAATAATTTAAAATGACTAAAATGCAGCACATATATTTACTTTGGCATAAATGGTTTATACAATATAGATCTATTAAATAATTTGAATACCATACACTAATAATCCATTAACAAGGCTTAAATAACATGATATACAAAATATCCAATAACACATCTATGATATAAAAATAATTCAGTGCTCCATAATCAACATATCTATAATCAAATAATCCAATTTCATCTAAATATACATAATCAAATTAGAGGGCTATGATATACAGAATATCCAATAACACGTCTAATCTCATATTATATGATTAATGATATCAAAAATACATGTCTCAAATTATAATCAAATCTCAATATTCTATTGAAAACTGAATACATAATATGTGAAATCTATTCAAATGAAAGCATCCTTTCATTATAATGTTCGAAGCTGAAACAAACTCTTTTCATATTGTACAAAATATTTTTTACTCATACCCAAAAATTTTGTCATCACAATCTAATCAGTGTTACCATTATCCTCATCGTCCTGAGCATTCATGACACCTCTTCTCTCTACTAGAGATTTTCAATATACCAAAGCTCTTT
Organism: Wollemia nobilis; assembly: GCA_028583015.1. Lineage (NCBI taxonomy): Eukaryota > Viridiplantae > Streptophyta > Pinopsida > Araucariales > Araucariaceae > Wollemia > Wollemia nobilis. Next base: position 994,493 of record JAQPPZ010016363.1, on the reverse strand, counting down.
CATAAGGAAACTTCTCCACCTCATAGCTCGACACATATACTTTCAAACAATTTTTTAAATTTTTGTCCAACCTATTTCAAAATTTAGATTTTACATATGATAATGCACTAAATACCCTTTTATCTTCCACAGATCCTAAAATCATCATTTGACATAATTAATATAAATGAAAATATTCACTCATAGTATGTTGTAAGATACTACTTGGATGTAATATTTTCCACAAACGTGAAATAGAACATGTTTCATGACGGTTAGTGAGTTGTGAAACTTGAGCAGACATTGTCTTTCCAAAATAGTTTGATTGTTTTGTCAAAATATCTTTGTTGAGAATGTCATTGATTTCAATACCATTGACTACCACATGTTTAGTGAAATGGCTAGCAAGAGTGCCCATGTATTTAAGAAATAAACCATTTATAGTATGGTATTCATTACAAGGATCCCAAAACATCAGGTTAACCACACTCATAGCCTCAAGCAAATAATCTCTTTGAAAATGATCTCTTATTTATTTTTTCAATGATTTTGCTATTTGTTTCAGTTTAATTTTTGTATCGTGTACAACTACATAAAATCTGGTGTATGTTACGGGTATTTTTTCAACTTCATTTGTAGCTATATCTATTTGTTGATAAAAATAATATAATTGTGTTTCCTTTTCATGGACATTAATACATAAATGACAATTTATGTTGAACTTCAAAAATTTCTGAGGATCATTCACGTTTTTTAATGCTCTCCAACTCTCAAACATGGGATTCATAAAACTTTGACCAAACGTCTACAACCTATCAATATGTATGTAAATTTATTTTCTAACCCTAATGAAATCCACAATATAAATCGATCTTTCTTGTGCAATTTTAATCAAAGTATTCATTTCTTCCAACATTGGAAGAATATCACATAATGTGAGAAGTATTTCAAAGTCACTCATTCGAAATAGAAAATATTTAGCCTTATCAACTACCCTACGATTTGCATACATAAACCCTTCCAAGGATTGATATTATTTGAAAACTCTATATGTCGGTTGATACATCGAAATCCACCTAGTATCTACATATTTTAATAGTTTTTACCTTTAGTAACTCCTAGTGCAAATTGTTGAAACTCTAAAAATCTTTTTGGACTGCACAAAAAATAATCATGAATTTTACGGACAATCTCTTCCACTCTCACTACATTTGTAAATGTATCCACAATTTTGGATGCAATATTCATTCTATGAGCTATGCAATAAATATGGATCAAATATGGGGTAACAGATATTGTAGTCGAACAAAAAGAACATTTATTTGTCCTTGCATTGTAGTAGCACCATCAGTTCTGACACATATTAACTTAGTGGCTATTTCCATTCATTCATTCCTGCTATTTCCTTTAAACTAGTTACAACAACATTGTAAATATCTTCTACATTATAATTTTCCACAATATTGCGTACTCAAAGTAAATGAGGTTACCTTAAATGAATTTACAATATGTAAACATGCATGCAAATCCAAGATGTGTTGCCAATAGTAGTTACCTCATCAATTGAAAGTGAAATGAATTTCGCTTTTTTTAATTTCTCTTTGAGGTCATCTTTCTCAACCAATGAGAGATATTTTTCTATTTCCCAACTACTTTGATCTGACCAATGGGTGTTGGGTAGGTTATGCACATCATCTAGTTGAAATATAGATTTATAATCAATGAAATTAGACATAGGTCTACCCTTTTTAAGAATAGTGAGTACAACAACAAACTACAAAATTTTTGAAGCTAAAGTGAACTTATTCATTTTTCAAAATTGGGCTTGAATTGTTGCACCTTTCTCAACCAAATTTTGCTTTTGTTTCATTTATTTATCATATTCTTGTGCATATATGATATGTGCTCACTCTAATGCATCCTTCCACCTATAATTTTTTTGTATTGGTCCATCACTTTCTTTTGTTTTTACATAAACCTTTCCACAATATTTTTCTATTGTATCTTTATTAACTTGCAATCTATGATCCTTTACCTGTTTCCAATTACAAATTATGCATCTCAAATTTTTTATTTCCTCACTACTATTCTCTGGCAACACTGGCTCAATAAATAGAAATTTTGATACCCAATCAGGCTGAAATGATTTGTTAATTTTCCACCTAGATAACCTTGCACGTTTATTTTTTAGAAGAATTTTCTCTGAAAGTAGGGACTATATGAGAACTATTATTTTATTTTCCATTTGGCATGTTACTTTTAGGAATCTCTTAATTTTGTTGTTACATTTAATTAATAAAATTTTCATATGTGGACTTTTCATTATCGTGGATATGTGGAAGTGGAGGCATAATAGGGTCAATAGTGTTTTCTATAGAGAAATTTTTGCATATCATTATTGCATTTAAAAACATACCTTCTATTAAAAAATATAGATAAACAATGGACAAAGCCATCAATCAAAAAATACCCTTCTTAATTAATGAATACATTATATATAAAATTAACAGTGTACAAAAATTAACTGGTTAGTAAGTAAATGTGTACATACCTTCAATTTGTGTAGATGTTTATGGTTGATTGGGTTTCAAAATATTATGAAAGTATTTGAGGATACTCCTTTTATCGAAATATTGGCCTTCCTTCTTTCCACTGCCAATAGACAACATATTAATTGTATAAATAGAAGAGAAACATGAATATTATTTTTAAAAATAAAAATAACTGGTAAAAGAGAACTATTGGTCAAGATAAGTGATGTCTAACCCAAGTAGGCTTGAGATTGGTGCCCAAATAATAGGAAAACCTCCTTATTGAGTTTCTATTAACAAAATATTTAAAAAAGTAAAATTAATGGTAAAATAAATTTATCGGTAAATGGTTGTTGTTGTATGTCAATCACCTTCTACCACTTGCCTTTTTCTAGTCACCTTCTACCAGTCACCTTCTGTCAATCACCTTCTACTAGTCACCTCTACTAGTTACCTTATGCTAGTCACCTTTTGCCAGTCGCCTTATGCCAATCACCTTGTGTCAGTCACCTTCTACCACTCACCTTGTGTCAGTTGTCTTCTGCTAGTCACCTTATGCGATTCACCTTCTACAACTCACCTTATGCGAGTCACATTTTGCCACTCACCTTCTGCCAATTACCTTATGCTAGTCGCCTGATGCAAGTCACCTTCTACCACTCACCTTATGCCAATCACCTTGTGCCAATCGCCTTGTTCCAACCACCTTATGTGAGTCACATTGTGCTAGTTTCTTGATGTGATTTACCTTTTGCCACTCGCCTTGTGCCAGTCACCTTTTGTCAATCACCGTCTATTAGTTGCCTTGTGCCAGTCACCTTTTATCAATAATCTTCTATTAGTCACCTTGTGTCAGTCGCCTCATGCCAATCTATTGTGTCAATCATCTTCTTTGTATTGCTCACTATCGAAGAAAATTAATGTTTTAATTGTACGAGTGTTGCTCTCACGTTAGCTATATATAATGGGGTACAAGAGGTAAATTTTGTGGGATAAATATTTTTTTTAGAATTTTAAGGTAAAAATTAGGTGGGAAACCTTATGATAGCGGGGCAAATTGACCCTAAAAAAATTGATCCTAAAATTTTTGGGTGAATGGGCTGACCTCTAGGGTCCCCAAATTTGCAAATTAAAATTGTGAAAAATCCTAATATTCACGCTAATTTGTGAAATTCACCATTGTGCATAACCTTGAACCTTTCCTTTTTGAAATTACAATCTACTTCATGGCCAAGAGTTGACATTGTGTGATGTATTGGACATGCCTAAGGAAATTCCATTGTATAATTTATTTATTATTTTGTGATATTTTACTATATAATCCCAATGGTCCTTGGTTAACCTTTTTATGGTTAAACCTTTTTTTATTCTTTGTAATTAAATCAAATCCCACTTATTATGTCAACTTAGGTTAAAATTTATGATGTAAATGGGGTTTTGGTTGCTATAAATATCCCACACTATTTTTATTAGAATGTTGTGCAATATTATCTATAGATAGTGATTATTTATGGTGCCTATGGGTTCCCAAAATCTATTTTATCTATCTTTTGCTTTTTGTATAATATTTGAGTAAATGTTTTGCTTCCATTTATTTTGGGAAAATATTATTAATTCCAACATAGTATCTGAGTGGGTGTGGAGTAGCATTACTTAGTCACATAAGAAGGTAATTTGGTTTCTTTGATTTTTCTGTCAAAATTGGGATGATTTTATATAAATATCCTTCTTGAGATTTTATTCTTAGATTCCTTTGCTCAAAATAATGTTTAGAAACCTACTTCTTTTCTTTGAAATTGAATTTTGAAGAATAGTTTAGACTACTAGTGTTGGATCGAGAGCTTCTTCCCAAAATTTAAATTTAAAAAAATGTATTTACCTCCTAAAGGTTTTTTCTTGGCATCCTCTATCCTTGAGGTGTATTTTTTCCCTTTCATGAAGGTGGGATTCACCCTAATTCATCTAATAAGTTATTCATTGTATCCAAGTAGATGGTACTAAAGATGCTTCTCTACTAGCCTTAGTTTTTGTTCATCATATGGACACTCTTTAACTTGTTATGATAGTTTAGGCCAGTCATTAAACTTACCTCTCACTGATGGCCTCAATCATCCTCAAGTCTGTCCTAGAACCATGATCACATGGACCCCACCCCCCCTAGGGTGGATTAAGTTAAATTTTGATGGGGCATCTAGGGGCAACCCGGGTGAAGTCAGGGCTGGTGGCTTACTTAGAGACCACAAGGGTGAGGTGCTTGTAGCTTTTGCGGAACATCTTGGAGCTCAAACTAACAATGTGGCTGAAGCAAGGGCAGTTTGGAGGAGCCTCAAGGTGGTAGAGAATTATCCAGGGAAGCTGTTGGTGGAAGGTGATTCTCTTATTATTATAAATCTTCTAAAGAACACTAAGAGAGCTCCTTGGAGATTTGATGACTACATCCATGAAGCAAGGGCTCTAATTCATGACCGACCTGAGGCCATAATTTTGCATACCTTCCGAGAAGCAAACATGGCAGCTGATAGGGTCGGCAAATGAAGGCATTGTAGCGACAAATTTGATCACGTGGACTGAAAATCTTCCTCATGCAGTCTCAATGGTGATAGATAATGAAAAACTTTAGATTGGAAGGCTCAAAGTGGATCAATGACAGAAAATGGGGGCATTTTAAAAAAAAAAAAAAATTTGAACCTTATAATGGATTTTGTCATATTTGTTTTTTTTGTTCATGTGACTAGTGTTTTTTGCAGCTGGTGGGGCACTGATATAGGTTTTTTATCTACAAATTCATGCATGGGAAAAATATTCTTTGGCCTCAAGTATTTCCCAAGGTGTGTTTGGATTCGATGTCGCAAAAAGGCCCTAGCAAGAAATAACAAAGTGTTGGAGATCCCTGACAATGAGGCACCAGACCCCACCATAATAGTCTTGGAGAAGATGACAATTTCATCAGCCTCCAAGAGTATCAACCAGTTGAAGAGTCATGTCTGGCCTCATCGGTGTAGTCGTTGATTTGTGTGATTCCTTAAATCTTCCGTTTTATAGCCGGCAGTTCCGAGGGCACAAGGAGTCAAAGGCAAAATCTAAATATGATGGCAAGAACGATGATAAGAAGTTAGATGAGGACTACAAGGAAGAGCGCTTGGCCTCTTGGTCGTCCATTCTATGGGATGTTTTTTTTTTTTTTTTTTTTTTTTTTTTTTTTGACCATATTCTATTATTTTTATATGGGCACAAGCTACTCTGCATGGTGCTTGCATGATTAGTTTTTGTCTTTGTTAGTTCTTTTTTGCATCTTTCTTTTCTGATGGCCATAATATTAGGCTTCCATAGTTTAGTTTGGTTGTATTCAAATGAAAGAGTAGGGCTTGGCCATTTTTGTTGTCGATTTAAACTTTTAGGGCTTGGCCTTTGTCCAGTTGGTCAGTGGACCCTATTTTGTAAAATGGTTTTGGGTCAACCAGTTAAAACCCGGTGTTAATTATAATATTCTCTTACTTACCAAAAAAAAAAAAAACTTGTTATGATAGCATGTGTAGGTTTGATTTATTTTCTCTATAATCTAATTTGTCTATCAACATGGTATTGTAGTTCAACCTATACTCTAGATAAAGGAGGGAGTGGGATCAATTTGTGCTCCTCCCTTGTATAGTCACTCAAGCCCATGGGCATCTATGTGAGCCTAGGGATATTTTACATGGACATTCATCATTAGAAGAAGGCCAACATAATAATTTTAGAGATATGTAGGTATAATTTGATTTGTTGGTGCCAATTTTTTACTATAGTACACATAAAGGGAGGCATATTTGTGGTAGTTTCCCTCTTTTCACAATTGTGGTGGTGGAATGTTGGTTGTAGCACTATGTTTGGTATTGGAGAGACCCTATATCAAATACCTCTAATACCTAGATTTGACTCTTCAATTGCATGGGAAATCATACCTACATGTTATCCAATGTGGCCCACTTTAGCACCATGTCTATCCAATTTTTAATATTAATTCAACTCAATCAATCCTTTTAAGGTAAGAGTAATGGTCAAGTAGATTAGAGGAGTTGAGATGGAAAAATACGATTGAATTACTCTAGCACATAAAATTTCACCAAATGGTAGGTCAATATTGGTGCTTGCATCCCTAAGGTTAGAGCCTTTAATTTTTTATTATTGAGGTCCATAAGGGTAAATATTTCAAAGGCCATAAATTTTGCATACAGATGCAATTTAAGCCTTTTTTTTTATTGCATGATTTTTGAGCTCTACACACTAGTGGTATAAATTTATAGACTTGTTATGGTGTTATGGTGTTAAGGGTTGAATTATGTAAGATAAATCACAAATTCCTAGTTACTCACCTTAATGGATAAAACTATAGTATTTCGTAAACTCAAATAATTGGCTTGATATGAAGTAAAAACCTATGGTGCATCTTTCAAGAGGATATAGCAGTTGTTCTTAATGATGAATCTTGGAACCAAAAAGTATAGGATGCTCTAGTTTTATTTTCCTTTCTAATTATCTCCAATTTGCTTTTCCATATGAAATAGGAGAGTGAACCTATCAAGGTATGGTCAAAACTGAATGAACTTTCTGGAAATATTAATACTACTAAAGTGAGTTGCTTAGAATTAGAGCTTTTTTATCTTAAATTTACTAAGTTTGATAACGTTGATGACTATATTACAAGATTTAATTCTTTGAGGGAAAATATTGCATTTTTTAAAGGCACAAATAAATATGATGCATAATGTGTTAAGATTATCCTTGCTAGTATATCTTCCTCTTTTTATATGTTTCCTATGTTCTTATAATATTATATGAATCTTAATATTGATTAGTCTTTTCTCTCTTAGTATCATTTTATGTGGTAATACAAATTTATGATGGGACTCCATAGATACAAGCTCATGCAAAGGAATTAAAATCAAAGGAGGCTAAGACCTAGGGGCTCAAGGGCCAGACTAATTTTTCTAATAAAATGAAGACCATTTGGGATACTATAAGAGGGAGGGACATCCAATAAAGGAATGGTTACTAAAGATGTAATTGATTGAAGTTCATTTCTTGAAATTAGATGAACATCTTCTAGATGACGAGGGATATTTTTATGGATTTGCCTCAACTGTAGAGGCCCACTAAAACATCCACTATGGGGGAAGATATTATTTTCACTAAGGTCTTATCTCCTTGAGCCCTTAATTTAGATTATGGTGGGTGTTGAAATTATAATCTACTTCATGGTCAAGATCCAACATTGTGTGATGTATTGGATAGGCCTAAGGTCATTCTGCTTTGACAATGACCATTTACTCGAGGTCAAAAATACCATTGATTTATCATTACAAATGCAAACACCAAACTAAAAAGGCCATATTTTTTTCAAATATTTTTTTTTCACTCTTTAATTATATTTCAAATCTAGCACAAGTTTTTAACATTATTTTAACTGAACACATTTTTATTTTCTTTTCTTATTTCTAGATTTTAACTATATAAATAGATTATATCATGTTGTAATTTTTTTATTTTTAAATTATTATAATTGAACACATTTTATTCCATGAGTTTTTAATTTTATTTCAATTAAGAAAATTTTATCCCTTTTCTCATTTTTTAACTTTAAATATGAGTAAATCATATGATGATGTATTTTGAAATTATGAAGACAGTCCAAAAGCCTAATCATCCAATGGCCCAAAACCATAAAATAAAAGGAAAGGAAATGAAACTAATAATAATAATAAATACAACAATGCTTGTGTGAATATGATAATAGTCGAGCAAAGGACAAGCAAACCTCACTCTACCTACCACAAAGTTGATACATAACAATTTAAGTTATAGTTTTAGGTAATTTATAATATTATAGAAGGGGTTTGGATGCAAAAGAAATAAATTTTCTTTCCCAATATATAGTTGTTGAGACATTATCTACTTCAGTGAGGTAGGGGAAAACGGGTATTTGTACAATGTACAACACTACATGGCTTCCACCTCAAACCAATATAAAATAGAAAACATCCAACTGTAGAGCTCAAATTATCATATAAATTGTTTTGTTTTAATCAAACCTTAGCTCAATCTAATGCCCCCTCATGGTCCCCACAACATCAATAACCAAAGCATATAGTTGGAGGCACATTGGGTTCCAACCTCCCCATGAATTAAACTTGGGATTCTATTAAAAGAATCCAATACCTTTACCATTATGTTTTATGATATGGACACTCTAATATTATTGTTATTGGGTATTTCTACAAATAACTTTGTTATGAGCCTATCTTCTCATTAATAGAAACAAATCACCATTTATGTAGAAATATCAAATATGCATCCATAATTAAATTCCATAATAACAATCCACACAATGAAATATAGAGATTATACCCTTGAGGTAGGGCAACACCAATAATACTCCTTAAGGAAATAATCACTCCACAATATCTCTAGCTCCATGAACCAAGAATCTTACAAAGAATACTTGATATCACTTCCTTCTCCACTCCTACCTTTATATAGACTCTTATTTTCCCTCACCCTAGTAACTCTTACTTACAATAAAGTAATTGTTACATCATTACTAACTCATCATTACTAATAAATCCTAATAAAGTAATAATTGCATCATTACTAATAACTCCTTAAAATAAAATAATGGTTACATCACAATGAGCTATACCACTTGGCGCTCACATTCCTATCCCTAGGTATCTAACATTCCACCCTTCTTACAAAAAATATTATCCTCAAAACATAATAAGAAACTAAATAATGTGATCTAAATAATGATGATAATTGGTCCTAATTTTGATCATACATCTATTTGAGTGAAACTTTGATTGGTGGTGGTCTTCGTTGATGCCAATGTGATGATTTGTAAGTGTAAATTTCACTTTTCTCATCCATACCTACTTGCATTTACGACTTGTAGCATATCCAAATTTTTTGCTCCTTTGGTTCCTTGCATGTCCCTCATTGTTATTCTACTACCTTAAGCCCTATCTCCATTATAGTTGCCTTTTAGGGTGGTGCGGATGGTGATATGCTCCAAACTTAACTAGATGTTTTACCTTCTTTGTCATGCTTCCATATTTTGGTTCTTCTTTGATATCTACTACTACCTCCTCCTTAGACTCTATTTTTTTTGTTCTTCAATTTGTTCCCCTATAATAACTTCCTATTTTTCCTTGGATCTTGTACTATTATATTTTTTCCCTATACCAAAACTTCATGAACTTCTTTTGTACATTAATGTTAATAGTACTCAAAGAATATAATCAAGGATAACCAAGAAAAATATTTGCATCATCCATATCAATAGCATAAAAATCTAAATATAAAACATATTTATCCATAGAAAGATTTAAGTCTTACAAAAATTGACATCTCTCTCCCTAAAACTATCCATATTTGATATTCTTTATTGGAACTTGTAAACTACTAGCCAAGTCCCTACTGATGAAGTTATGTTGGTTGCTAGGGATTATGGAGAAAATAACTTTTTTCCTTTGAACATAACCATGGACCCATATAATAGAATTTTTTGAGTTAAGAAATTTTTTTACCACTATTTAGCCTATCAGACACAAAAGGTGTGGTTTCCTTGTTAGTCTTACAATGACACTGAGGGGGGGGTGAATCAGTGTAGCTCTTTAAACTTGAATTTACAGATCTTACTACAGTAGTAATTAAAACTAACTACTAGATACAACAAGTATAACACAAGAGCATCACACAACACAAGATTTAACAAGGTTCACCAATGTGGCTACTCCTCAAAAAAATGACTGCTTGGACTACCATCCAAATCCAGCCTTTGCAAAGCACCAACTTTACAATCAATTTACCAGCACCTACTGGAAGTAGCACCAACCCCTTATTTATCTGCACCAATAGAAAGGAGCACCAACCCCTTATTTATTTGCACCAACAGACAGGAGCACCAACCCCTGATTCACCAGCACCTACTGGAAGGAGCACCAACCCCTAATGCCAAGTTGCAACCTAGACTTCAATTATGAATCTATAAGAGTGACAGTAAGAGACCTTTGTTTTGCAAGATCCTGACTGGTCTTTCTTCGCCTTTGCTCTCTCTGAACACTCTACTTTCTCTACGCAATCACTTTGCACACTCTACTTCATTACAATCGACCTTCATGATCGTCTTCTCCCTATCACACACTCTGCTCTCTTCGCACTATGACCGAACTTTGCACACTTTGACTCATAGTTCAAATCTCCAAATAGCCCTCCTTTTATAACATAATTCTTGTGATGAAAACCCTAATCTTAGTTGGTTGTAAACCCTAATCTTAGTCGGCTTCCATGAAAACTATAAACCCTAAATTTAGTCGGTTGTCATTGTTCTTTGTCGGCTTCAACTCAACCACAAAAATACAGCATGTCATGATATCGCAACACTTTCACTTTCTCTCTCTTTCTCCTTGCTTTGGCCCCGAAAATACAACATGTCGCGATATCGCGACACTTTTTCTCCTTGCTCTTTCTCTTAGCTTTGGCCCACGAAAATACATGTCACGATATCGTGACACTTTTTCTCCTTGCTCTTTCTCTTAGCTTTGGCCCACGAAAATACATGTCGCGATATTGCAACACTTTCACCTCCATACACTTTCTCTATTCTTTTGTCGTGAAAATGCGACATTGCGTGATATCATGACACTTTTGTTATTCTTCCTGCCTGCCCTTCTTGAGTCGTAAAAATGCAACATGTCGCAATATCGTGACACTTTTGCTTCTCTGCCTTCCTATCCTTCTCGAGTCGTGAAAATGCGACATGTCGTGAAATCGTGACACTTTTCAAACTTGCTTTCTCTCTCCTATTTTAGTCACAAAAATGAGACATGTCACGAAATTGTGACACTTTTCTTACTTGTTCTCTTTCTTCGAACTTGTCATGAAATCGCAACACTTCTTCCTGCTTTCTCTTTTTCTTTCAACATGTCGCGAAATCATGATAGTTTTTCCACTTGCCTTTTTCTCTTCCAACATGTCGCAAAATCATGACAGTTTTTCCACTTGCCTTTTTCTCTTCCAACATGTCGCAAAATCATGACAGTTTTTCCACTTGCCTTTTTCTCTTCCAACATGTCGCGAAATTGTGACAGTTTTTCCACTTGCCTTTTTCTCTTCCAACATGTCACGAAATCGCGATAGTTTTTCTTGCTTTTTCTCTCTTCCAACATGTTGCGAAATCACGATAGTTTTTCTTGCTTTTTCTCTCTCTTCCAACATGTTGCGAAATCACGACAGTTTTTCCTACTTTTTCTCTCTTCCAACATGTCGCGAAATTGCGACAGTTTTTCTTGCTTTTTCTCTCTCTTCCAACATGTCATGAAATCACGACATTTTTTCTTGCTTTTTCTCTCTCTTCCAACATGTCATGAAATCACGACAGTTTTTCTTGCCTGTTGTATATGTCGCGATATCGCGATACTTTTCTTACATATATTTTTCTTTGATCTTTTGCATATGGGCCACTTTGGTCTTCTTGGAAAAACATTGTACATACTCTGAGTAACCTTTGAACTCCTGTCTTTTGCATCTGAAAAGCTTTTAAACTTCCTGTCCACTACATCAATAGATCTATCTGACTGTGTTGACAACAATGACAATACTGTTGTTGCACCTTGCTCAACAATCTCCCCCTTTGGAATTGTTGGCAACACATGTGCAATTTCCTGTAACTCTTCTCCCCCTTTGACAATAATACCAAAGGGCTAATGTAGACTCCCATTGAGTCCATGCACACCATTCTCAGGCACAATTTATTACATTTAGCAAAAAACATGAACATGAGCAAAAAGATAATCAAATCCTGAAACGCTCCCCCTGAGAATGTGATCCCTGTAGCTAGTCAATTGTTGGGAAGTGTGACCACTCCCAATTTATTGCGAAGATACTCAAAAACTTCCTTGGGCAATGGTTTTGTGAAGATATTTGCTACTTGCTCTGTAGTTGGAACAAAATCCAACTTAACCTCACCTTCCGCAACTTTTTCCTTCAAAAAGTGGTACCTAATGGCGATGTGTTTTGTGTGTGAATGCATAACTGGATTCTTGGATATGTTAATGGCACTAGTGTTATCACACTTAACTGATATTGGCTCACTGAAGCTAATACCAAGATCTTTCAGGGTTTGTTTCATCCATAATACCTGTGTACAACATGTTGTCGTTGCAATATATTCTACCTTTGCTGTCAATAAATAAACTGACTCTTGTTTCTTACTGTGCCATGTGACCAATCTATCTCCAAGATAGAATGCACCTCCACTTGTACTCTTTCTTTCATCTACACATCCTACCCAATTTGCATATGAATATGAAATAAGGGTGAACTCTTTACCTTTTGGATACCATAACCCATACTCCATAGTACCCTTGAGGTACCGAAGAATCCTCTTCACTTCTGTCACATGAGTCTCCTTGGGATTAGCCTAAAATCGTGCTACCATGCATACTACCTGTAAAATATATGGTCTAGTAGTTTTCAGGTATAGTAGGCTTCCAATCATAGATATGTACACGGTTTGATCAACAGGTGGAGATTTGTCATCCTTGCTTAACTTGCAGCCTGTCGTCATGGGAGTGCTAACTAGCTTGCAATCCTCCATTGTGAATTTTTTTAACATCTCTTTTACATATTTAACTTGAGAAATAAATATGCCCTTCTTACTTTGATTAACTTGCAACCCAATGAAATACGACAGTTCACCAATCATTGACATTTCAAATTCTTTCTGCATCTTATTTGCTAAATCTTTACACGACTCATCTTTGTTGCTGCAAAATATGATGTCATCTACGTATACAACAAGAACAATAAGATGCCCATTTTCTATTTTGACATACAAATTACTATCCACCATACCTTTCTTAAACCTTTGTTGAGTGAGATAGTTGTCTAGCCTTGCATACCATGCTCGGGGTGCTTGTTTTAAGCCATATAAGGCTTTCTTCAACTTGCAAACCAAGTTTGGATCATCACCAAGTTGGAAACCATCTGGTTGCTCAATATAAACCTCTTCTTCAAGTTTCCCATTCAAAAACACTGATTTCACATCCATTTGATAAACTTTGAAATTCTTGTAGACTGCTAAAGCCAGAAACATTCTAATTGCCTCTAGTCTAGCTACTAGTGCAAAAGTTTCCTCAAAGTCAATACCTTCAACTTGTGCATAACCCTTACATACCAATCTTGCTTTATTTTTGACTACCTGTTCGTCTTCATTCAATTTTTTTTGAAAAATCCATTTAGTCCCAATTATATTTTCATTTGCAGGTCTAGGTACTAACTCCCAAGTTTCGTTTTTCTCAATTTGATCTAATTCTTCATTTATTACCTTCATCCAACTTTCATCTTTGCTTGCGTCAGTAACATTTTTGGGTTCAAATATGGATAATAGAGAGTAGTTACTTACTACTCTTCTTCTTGTCTGAACACCAACTTTGGGGTCTCCAATTATTTGCTCTCTAGGATGATTTTTCTGCTAGCTGCCTGTTTTGAATTTCTTATTTTCTTCCACTTCTGAATCACAACTTAAGTCATCTAAGTCAATTTTCTGTATTTTTTCTATTTCGTTTTCCTCATCTCCTTCAATAACCTCTTCATAAATTGGGTAGTTCATTTCATAGCTAATTACTCGTTCTCTACCTTCATCAAATTTAACATCGACATTGTCCATAATTTTCTTTAGCCTCTTGTTGTAGCATTTGTAAGCTTTGATTTTTGACAAATAACCAACAAAAATACCTTCATCTGCTCTATCTTCAAACTTACCAAGATTATCTTTAGTTCTTTTGATATAGCACTTGCTGCCAAAAACTTTGAGGTATTTTGTTGTTGCCCTTTTATCAAACCACAATTCATAAGGAGTTTTGCTTTCATGTGTTCTCAGCATGTACTTATTTTGGATATACACCGTAGTATGGACTGCTTCTTTCCAAAATATGTCTGCTACTCTGCTTTTAGCCAACATAGTCCATGTCATTTCCTACATTGTCTTATTCTTTCCTTCTACCACTCCATTTTTCTGAGGTGTCCTGGCTACTAAGAACTGTCTCCTAATACCATAATTTTCATAGTACTCTACAAACTCCTCTAAAATGAATTATCCTCCTCTATCTGATCTTAAACATTTGATCCTCTTTCCTGTTTCATTCTCAACCTAGTTTTTGAAGATCTTGAATATATCAAAAGCTTCTGATTTATGCTTCAAGAAAAATATCCATGTCATTCTAGAATAGTCATCAATGCACAACATAAAATATTTGTCACCATTTATGCTTTGTGTTTTCATGGGTCCACATAAATCAGTGTGTATTATTTCCAAAGGTCTGCTTGTGTAGTATTATTTTGTTTTGAATGTGACTCTAGTTTGTTTACCCTTTTGGCATGAAGCACAAATGTTGTTTGCAGGTTTGCTGATGGTGAGAATATCTCTCACTGCCATTTTTGAGATGATTTTTACTAGATTATCAAAGCTGATGTGCCCGAGTCTCTTATGCCACAACTAGTTTTCTTCTTCCTGTCCAATAAAACAAACTCCTTTTAAATTCTCTGAGAGAGTGTACAAGTTACCAGATGTCCTTGATCCAGTTGCTATCAATTTTCCACTGTTTGTTTTTTTGACTTCACAACCTTGCTTCATAAAAACTACTTCATGACCTTTATCACAAATCTGACTTATGCTCAACAAGTTATGTTTCAAACCATCCACAAACAAGACTTCTTCTGACTTAATTTTTCTATCACTAATTTTAATTGAACCTTTTCCAACTATCTTAGCTCCATCATTATTTCCAAACTTTACTTAACCTCCTTCATATTTCTGTAACTTCTCAAATTTTTGTTTGTCACCTATCATATGACTAGAGCATCCACTATCAAGTATCCATGGCACATATTTATTATGTGCTTTGAATAATTTTTGTATGATTAAGGATTCATTTTCTTCCTTAAGTCACTCTTTTCCTTTCCACTCCATTTTGATAGTAGTTTTGGGCTCTTGTTTTGCCTTTCCCTTATCAGTAGTTTGTGCATGTTTTTCGAGAAGCTTTATATTTTGTCTCATCCTATTTGGTTGAAATTTTCTTCCCTAAAACTGATTTGATGTAATTGTACTTCTGCAGTTTCTTGCAATGTGCCCAAAATTATGACAGTTATAACATTCTACTGTATAATTCATCAGAGGAGAAAAAACATTTCTACTAGTGAAATTCCTTGGTCTTACATTATATTTGCAGTATGAGATTTTATGTCCATAGCCATTGCATTTAAAACAAAAACCAGAAAAGGGATAATTGAACCTATGTGATGGTCTTTGCCATGTTGTCGTAGGAGCCATAGGTCTTCTTCTTCTTTGATGTGTGACATTGGTGAATCCATCATTGTCAATTCTCCTTTCATGCCTGGCATTATCGCTTTCTTTTGCATGAGACATTTTTTCTTGATCAACCTGTTTCTTATCTTCATTCTTTATGGATTCTACATTTTTGGCCTTTGATCCACTTGATGATTCTCCTTCGATGAAACCCAGACCAAATTTTATGTCTGCAGGCCTTTGGTCATTTATGATCTTATCCAGCTTCATAGAAATTTCTTCACATTTGTGATAAAAACTGATTTTCTTATTCATCTCTTCTAGTTGCATTCTTAAACCAACAATCTCTTCTTCTAGCTTGCTGCAATAATCTATTTTCATGGTTATTTGCACTTCGAGATCTTCGGATATTTTCTTGGATTCTTCTATCTGTACTTTCAAACTGGTTATGATTTCATTTGCATCCTCAAGCTTTCTTGAAATTTTCTTATTCTTTTTCTTTTCTATCTTCCACTCTTCAAGTGCGGAGATCAACTCACCTTCTAGATCTACTTTAGCCTTAGGGTTTTCACCACATACTTCAGAGTTCACTCCTTTTTATGATTTTACTTCCTCAAAAGCCATGAAAAGAGCTTCACCTTTTTCCTCTTCAGACTCTTCACCGGAGCTGTCTTCTGATGGACTGACATTCTTGGAGATGAAACTTTTCTTCTTGAAGTTGCTTTTTTTGAAATTTGTTTTCTTCATCCAATCACTTCTTTCTTGGTACGATCCTTCATCATTTTTGTTCTTCTCTTTACGTGGACATTTAGTCATAAAATGTCCAACGCATCCATAGTTGAAACATTCAAATGGTAGCTTCCCTCTGTATTTTCCTTTTCCCTTCTTTAGTTTTCTAACAAAGTTTGCTTCCATTTCATCTGATGTCTCTTCTTCCTCGGACTCTTGTTTTGTGTTTTTATTTTTAAGGGCTTTAAAATACGCTTCTCTGTCTGTGGGTTTAGATCTTCCTATCCTCATATCATATGCAGTAAAATAACCATACATCTCATCTATACTGAAATAATTTATATTTTTAGCTTCTTCTATTGTTGAGACTTTGGAATCAAACCTTTGAGGAAGAGATCTTAGTACCTTTTTCATGATAGCAGAGTCTCCAATATCCTCGTCGAGCCCTCTAATCGCATTAATGATTCCATTAACTCTCAGCATATATGCCTCAATGTTTTCATCATCATTCATTTTCAATGCTTTGAATTGAGCTCGATGTGTCTGTAACTTGGCCTCCTTGATATTATCGTCTCCTTCATGAATACTCCTCAGTTTTTACCATATCTCTTTTGTCGTATTGCAGCTCATGATCTTTACTAGTTCACTATCTGCTAATCCACACATGATAGCATTCTTTGCTTTTGAGTTACTTTCAAATAGTTTCTTTTCATCAGCCTCTTTTGGAGGAGTAATGGGTATTGTGTATCCACTAACTACTGAATCCTAGATGTCGTATCCTAATGCACAGAGATATGTCTGCATCCTGATCCTCCAGAACGTGTAATTAGATCCATCAAACAATGGTGCTTTTTTTGATGAGAAACCTTCACCACCTGCCATTATGTTACTTCCAATATCACCCTAGCCAGTTGGGCTTGTACAGGAACTTAGCTCTGATACCAATTGTTAGTCTTACAATGACACTAAGGGGGGGTGAATCAGTGTAGCTCTTTAAACTTGAATTTACATCTCTTACTATAGTAGTAATTAAAACTAACTACTAGAAACAGCAAGTATAACACAAGAGCATCACACAACACAAGATTTAACGAGGTTCACCAATGTGGCTACTCCTCAAAAAAATTACTGCTTGGACTACCATCCAAATCCATATTTTGTAAAGCACCAACTTTACAATCAATTTACCAGCACCTACTTGAAGGAGCACCAACCCCTTATTTATCTACACCAATAGACAAGAGCACCAACCCCTGATTCACCAGCACCTACTGGAAGGAGCACCAACCCCTAATGCCAAGCTGCAACCTGGACTTCAATTATGAATCTATAAGAGTGACAGTAAGATACCTTTGTTTTGCAAGATCCTGATTGGTCTTTCTTCGCCTTTGCTCTCTCTACGCACTCTGCTTTCTCTGCATAATCACTTCACACACTCTACTTCGTTACAATCGACCTTCACGATCGTCTTCTCCCTTTTGTGCACTCTGTTCTCTTCGCACTATGACTGAACTTCACACACTTCGACTCACAGTTCAAATCTCCAAACAGCCCTCCTTTTATAACAGAATTCTTGTGATGAAAACCCTAATCTTAGTCGGCTGTAAACCCTAATCTTAGTCAACTTCCATGACAACTGTAAACCCTAAATTTAGTCAGATGTCATTGGTCTTCATCGGCTTCAACTCAACCATGAAAATATAGCATGTCACGATATCGTGACACTTTTGCTTTCTCTCTCTTTCTCCTTGATTTGGCCTCAAAACTACAACATGTCGCGATATCACGACACTTTTTCTCCTTGCTCTTTCTCTTTGCTTTGGACCGTGAAAATACATGTCACAATATCGCGACACTTTTTCTCCTTGCTCTTTCTCTTAGCTTTGGCCCACGAAAATACAACATGTCGTGATATCGTGACACTTTCACCTCCGTACACTTTTTCTATTCTTTTGTCGTGAAAATGCAACATTGCGCGATATCGTGACACTTTTGTTATTCTGCCTGCCTGCCCTTCTTGAGTCACAAAAATGCGACATGTCACGATATCATGACACTTTTGCTTCTCTGCCTTCCTGTCCTTCTCGAGTCACAAAAATGTGACGTCACGAAATCGTGACACTTTTCAAACTTGCTTTCTCTCTCCTATTTTAGTCGCAAAAATGTGACATGTCACAAAATCGTGACACTTTTCTTACTTGTTCTCTTTCTTCGAACATGTCATAAAATCGTGACACTTCTTCCTGCTTTCTCTTTTTCTTTCAACATGTCACGAAATCGTGACAGTTTTTCCACTTGTCTTTTTCTCTTCCAACATGTCGTGAAATCTTGACAGTTTTTCCACTTGCCTTTTTCTCTTCCAACATGTCGTGAAATCGCGACAGTTTTTCCACTTGCATTTTTCTCTTCCAACACATAGCAAAATCGCAATAGTTTTTCCACTTGCATTTTTCTCTTCCAACATGTCACGAAATCACGACAATTTTTCTTGCTTTTTCTCTCTCTTCCAACATGTCACGAAATCACGACAGTTTTTTTTGTTTTTTCTCTCTTCCAACATGTCGCAAAATCATGACAGTTTTTCCTGCTTTTTCTCTCTTCCAACATGTCGCGAAATCGTGACAGTTTTTCCTACTTTTTCTCTCTTCCAACATTTCACGAAATCATGACAATTTTTCCTGTTTTTTCTCTCTTCCAACATGTCGTGAAATCGCAACAATTTTTCTTGCCTGTTGTATATGTCACGATATCGCGACACTTTTCTTACATGTCTTTTTATTTGATCTTTTTCCTATGGGCCACTTTGGTCTTCTTGGAAAAACACTGTACATACTCTGAGTAACCTTTGAACTCCTGTCTTCTACATATGAAAAGCTTTTGAACTTCCTGTCCACTACATCAACAGATCTATCTGACTGTGTTGACAACAATGACAATACTGTTGCTGCACCTTGCTCAACATTCCTTAGCCTACATATTATTATATTTTTACTCCAATCCCTATTTGCTTAAAAATTTAGTTTCAATTTTTTCCCATGTGTGTGAATAATTATGGTCACTTCCAAATTTGGCATGCCACTTTAAAGCTTCTACTCACAAAAAAAATCCAATTCTTACATTTCCTTTCTAGCTCAGAAAAAAATAAATATTGTTTTCCACTTCATCAATGATTCCCTAGCATCACTATCATCCCTTCCATTGAATTCTAGAAAATGCATGACCTCGATCCAATAACTTTTTTTTGGCAAATAGCTAGGGTTTTAAATGTCAAAATTAAGTTTTTTGAAATCTCATCTATCCCTTTCTTCAAATAATTAAATATGTAGATTTTCCTCAAAATAAAATAAAAGTAACTAATCTGCTTACTCAGATTGGGAGATATGATTTTTTCCTTTGCATTAATTTTCCATGTATCCCAAAATCAACATCAAAATATCAACTTCCAATAGCTATAACTTCCTCAATACTTATCAAAATTTAACAAGTGAGCAGTAGTTTTTGTAGTACTCAAAATAATCTACATGTTGGTGCAAAAATCTTCAAAAAATGACTACAAAAAAGTTGATATGATTTTTTTTCTTTTGAAAAACATTTGCATGGCCAAAAATAACATAAATACCTCAATTTTAAACAGCCATAAATTTATCAATATTTAACAAATGAGCAGTCATTTTTATATCATTTGAAATGATCTACATGATGGAATTTTGAAAATAACTACTTAAAAAGAATATATAGCCCCAAAAAAATGGGATGTTTTTATAGAAAAATGTGCCCTAGCTCTACAAAAACAACCCCACTTTGCCAAAATCATTGCTTTGATTCCAAATGTTATGAACCCCTCTTCTTATAATTAAAAATAAATCACCATTTATTCAAATATATCAATAATGAATCCATAAATAAACTCCATAATAATAATCCACATAATAATATAGAAATATCCAGTAGTCATTTCAAACCTCAAGGGCATACCTAATTTAGGCAAAGGTAGTAGTCTGACCTGATTCCATTGAGTGTACACCAGCTTGATGATGGTGGTACCAACTTTGAGCCATCAAGGGTCTCCCTCACTCTAGGTCAAGTTTACCAATGTGATATAGGGGTTAAAGTGGTAGCACCATGATTTGATGCTACGATTGGAGGTAATGCAACTTGATCTTGTGACCAGTTGTTCAAAAAGGAAAGGTAGTTATTGATTCCTCTATGTATAAAAAAATAGAGAAAGATGATACCCTTGAGGTAGGGAAACACCAAGAATACTTCTTAAGGAAGAATTTATCCACAAGATCTCCAACTCCATGAACCAAGACTCTTATAAAGAACAATTGATATCACTTCCTTCTCCACTCCTACCTTTATATACTCTTATTTTCCCTCACCCTAGTAACTCTTTCTTATAATCAAGTAATAGTTACATCATTACTAACTCAGCATTACTAATAACTCCTAATAAAGTAATGATTACACCATTAATAACTCATCATTAATAATAACTTCTACTTACGAAAAAATATGGTTACATCATAATGAGTCATACCACTTGTCACCCATATTTCTATCCCTAGGTATCCAATAGACTTGGTCACTTCAATCCTATAGCCACGTAAACCCTGTATGTGTGCTTGTGTAAATGTATGGTCATTTACATAACCACACATATTATGCCATGGTTTAAACTTAAGTTTTTTAAAATAAAGTTCAAAGTTCTAGCTACTGCTCTACCCTTGTAAAAACTCTAATATTGAATCTACAATATCAAACATTCATATTTTAAAGGTTTAGGTCTTAATTTAAAATTTTGTGTGGATATCCTCATCTATCTTTATTTTTCAACTAGTTTATGGGTTTTCCTAATAAAGTTAAAGTGAAATATGAATATCTTAAGCCATTATTAGTAAAAAATGGATGCACATTCTAAATCTATTTCTTATGCTTAGAGATTCCTATAAGAGATAAAACTGAGGATAAGAGAACATTTGGAGAGGACTACATGGATTTGTAGGATATTAACTTTCACTTGTAGATGTTTTTGGATTGATATTAGAATTAGAATTTGTTTTTCACTTTTAGATGTTGTTAGGGTTGAGTTGTTGTCTTTGTGATCTTGTGACCCTCGTACATTGATTATTACATTCAATAAACTGAGATAATATTTACAACTTGATCTAAAACCTTCAAAATACATTACATCTTAGCCTCTGGAGTAATATTCTAAAGACATCAACCTTTCTAAATAAAATATTATAATGAATATAATATCAAAAAGAGAAATACTCGAAAAGAAATATTATCGTTGGCTTACATTTTGTGGATCAAGCCACTTGTGATGTTTCTTTGATGAATTATTGTGTCATACTTCTTGGTAAACCCTATCAATATGATAGGAAGGCTCAATATGATACTTATCACAATACCTACACTTTGTATCATGAGCATAAGATATTTTTCATCCACTAAATTAAAAACACTAAACTTCTACAACATACAAATCAACCACACATTATTACTCTAATTTTTAGTAGACCATACTATCAAGACACAACAACAGTAGCTACACCTCCTTCTCACAAGAAGACTATCACTACTCCACCCCCTACACCTCTTCTTATTCCTCCTGTTGCACATTCTACACTTTAATATTGCACTAATTTGTATTATTTTGCAACCAATTCCATTTTGAAAGAACACGCATAGGTATATTCCTCTATCCAACACGTGTAAACTCCTTTTTAACCATAGGTTCTAGTTGTATAGAAGACTCGATGACAACAAAAACAAACCATGGATCCTCATTGACTTTCTCCTTATTCTTCAATTAATGATAGATTTTTTATCAAGCTTTGTTTTGCAAATAAGGTATATTTTGGAATCCTTGACATAATCAGTCCTCCTATCAACCCAATACCTAATTTTTAACTTTTTTTGGATCTTGATCAAGTATTTAACATAATGACTCATTATATAACTAGGTATCTTCCACATCAGGTTAATTTTTCTTCTATTGTAGAAGCATTGGATTCTAATGATTCTATTCAGGGAGGCATTATGAGGACATCATTTAGCTAGGCTAGGATTATTTTAGCTTAAAAATTATTTAAGAAATTATCTTCTTCATATGTAAACATGAGCTTACTCACATTCATTCTTAAGAAGCTTCTTAGTTTGTTAGTATACGTATCCTCAAGTTGGTTGTTAGAAACCTCTTCTAGATAATTATTAGCATATTAGAGTTCTTGTTTGTTATCTTCTAACTTTAACACTTTGTTACATTTGGAATATATCTAGTTATGTACAATGTGATTATTTATGCTCTTGATCACAATGCTAAACTTTAGCTATATTTGGAACCACATAAGTGCTTCTCATCCAAACCAAAGAAAAATTCATAGTTATTGAAGAGATCAATTGCTTACTGAAATATGAGAAATATAAGCTTCACTTTATGGACTTCTTATATGTTATTATCATCCCCAACTCTAACACTATTCACATCGTTTCCAGATTGAGACATGACGTGAAGCCATCAAATATTCTAATCAATATATAGGTTACAAGAGTGAAGATTATTGATTTCAATATGATTCTAACAATTGACATGTTGATTGATCATGACACCTTGTCGTGTTGCAAAAATGGGCTTTTTGATATCATTCACTTCATCATGATTATGGTTTCTAATAGTTAATTTTAGATAATGAATGTCAAATTGATAGATATGTTGACTACTATTTTACAAGAATTCCACTAATGCATCCTAATATCACATAGAGATCAAAGGTATACTTGGAACTAGAGATAATGAGGGGTAGTCATGTATTCACCAATTATCAAGGGCACAGTATGCCAAAGGAGCTCCATAACTTAGCCTATGCCATTGAAAGAAATTGTTCAATATTACCATTAGCAATTAAGACCATAGTGACATCGATGGTAAGTGTTAAGCGGGTCCCTAATGTTTGGGAATCAATATTGAATAGTCTTAACACCACTAATATCCAGGTTCTTCCCACCTTGACATTAAGTTATGATGTATTACTTGATCATCTAAAGCCTTGTTTCTTATTTTTTTTACTTATCCCAAAAGTACTAGAGTGGGTTTGAATACTTAGTCTAGGTCTAAATTACTAAGGAATTTGTTTATCATTATGAAGGATCAAAAGATAAAAATAAGGAAGGGTATCAAATAATACATGATTTTATTATGATGGTCTCAAGAAAAAAAAGTTTAAATGAACCTATGACCCATGAAATTGATCAAGATAATAATAGTCACATTGATGATACACAATTACAATTGTTGCAAATGATGACAATGACAAAAAAATGCAGTCTTGCAACACATGATAAAGAGCCTCACCATGAGGATAGTGAGGATAAATATGTTAAGTTAATTGATTTAATATTTATCCTTGTGAATATTTGTGTGTTCCTATTCACAAGAGGATATTTAGTATTGTTGTAATTTCCACTAAAATTGTATTTGATGTATTAAGTGGAGGTCCATGCCATACTATGTTTGATTTTTTAAGGAATATTGTATTATTTGGTTGGTACATGCTAATGTATCCCATGGTACCTTCATGGTACAATTTTAAATATGTAATAGATTAGGGTTGAGTCTTTATTTTAGATATGTGATTTATATTTACTCTTTCATGTAAGTGTCAATGTGTAGGAAATACACAAGTGTCATGTCAGAGTGTAATGTGTAAGAAATGCACAAGTGTCATGTAAGTTAGAGTGCAAGTGTAGATTGAGAGAATATGCACAAGTATCATGTATGTAAGTGTGTAGATATGTAATGTGAGGATGTGCACAATTATTTTATATTAGAAGTGCATGTAGAAGTGTAATATTCTAGTATGCAAGTAGCATCATGATAAACCAAGTGTCATGGGACTTATCATATGGAGAGAAATAGTCAATTACTTGAAGAGTCATATTACTATGGCTATATTATGGATACAATACTCCATGATGATGAAATATGAATATCAGATTATAGAGTTGTAACAGGAAGAAAATGAATAAAGTTTGTATATAGTTTTTGAGTAATTAATATTGTAATTTTTTCTTCATGCATAGTTCATGAATGACTTAGGCCATTTACATTCATATTTTATTATATAAGTGAATTTTATTTTCTTTATTATATTGGCCTTGATATACATATTAATTTGCTCATATATTATTCTACTCATATAATTATTTTTGACCTTTAATATTGTATCTATTTTATAGTGGTACCTATGATATTTTTTGGTGGGAAGGCTTAAAAATCCAACATGATTTTAGATTGTAAAATTAAAAAAAATCTTAAGAGACCTTATACCAAAACTAGTTTCTTTCTTCTAATGCATACAACCATCATACACTACCTCGGATAATCGGATATCTTTTCATGGATACTTGTTACTTTTTGGTATTGTTGCTAGGGTACACAAGGCATTGTTAGAGAAAATTTAGTCACTCAATATTATTATATTTTTATGAAATATTGCCTTACTCAAACAATAGATAACTAAGCGCTATAATGAAAGGCAAGGGAAATATTGTACAATGGGAACAATAGTGTTGTTAAAGAGGTAGTTTATTGAGGAATATTACATTATTTGGTACATGCAAATGTACCCCCATGGTACCTTCATGGTACAAATGTAAATATGTAATAGATTAGGGTTGAGTATTTAGTTTAGGTGAGTGATTTATATTTCTCTTTTATGTAAGTGTCTATGTGCAGGATATGCACAAGTGTCAAGTAAGAGTGTAATGTGTAAGAAATACAAAATTGTCATGTAAGTAAGAGTGCAAGTGTATATTGAGAGAATGTGCACAAGTATTTTGTATGTAAATGTGTAAATATTTCATGTGAGGATGTGCACAGGTGTCTTATACTATATATGCATGTATGAGAGTAATATTCATGTATAAGTGTGCAAGTTTCATAGAGTCAAGTATACATGTAAGAAGAGAGTGAAGAGTCTAGTATACAAGTGGCAAGATGATAAGCCAAAGGTCATGGGAGTTGTCATATAGAGAGCAATAGTCAAGTATGTGAAAAGTCACATTACTATGCCTATATTATGGAGATAAAGCTCCATACAATATTACATGGATACACCATGAGAAAAAGGAGAAAATGGTTGATAATAAAGCTTGTATACAAATTTTGATCAATTTATATTGTAAGTTTTCCTTATGCTTGTACATGAATAATATTAACCATTTTACATTCATATTTGATATCATAAGTGAATTTTATTTCATTATTATATTAGCCTAGATATATATTTGATTGCTCATTTATATAATTCTACTCTTCATTAGTAATATTTTGACCTCTAATATTGTGGCTTATTTATATTGAGACCTGCAATATTTTGAGGTAGCAAGGCTTAAAATCCAACATAGTTAAGGTATCAATTTACAACACAAAAGTAAAGTCAGACATTAGGTCCTTTAAGGATTAGAATATTTTTGCTTTCAGTCATTTACAAGTAGTTTCTTCATGTTAATTAGAATGAAGTATTTTTACTCCTTCATTTGATTGGTCTAAATAACGTGCAATACCCGTCTTATCCCAAATCAACTTATGATCCCTAGAAGAGTAAGTCTTACCAAAGTAGCACATCAATTCAAGTCTCATCCTAGGTTCTCTCCATGGAAGCTTCTAGTCCTACAACCTAGAGATATGATACCAATTGTAACAACACACTAAAACCAACCCAAGGGAGAAAGTTGTTTTTCATTTTCACAAGGAATAACTCACAAATAAGTCTTAATATTTTCATATTATAAGGTATAACCACATTTTGATCTCATTATCACTACAAATGACATTCAAGTGGATAGGAGTGGCCAACATCTTGTACTTTTGGGGTTGACTTTTCTAAACCTCGCCATTTAGAAAAGATGCTAATAGTGGTATCTCCACTTTTCTTATACCCTCACCGGTATAGGACCACTTGACCATGGTGTAGAGATTATCCTTTAAGGCCCATAACACTTAAAGGGAGACACATTTTTCCAAATCCTACATAAGTCTATCTATGATGGATTATTTTAGCATAATATCGTAGTACTTAGTTATCACACCTCTACATGCTAACTAAGACCATTACCTCTCACCTGGCAATGAGAATTATCACCCAATCCTAACTATTCAAGGTGTCACTACTATACTATATTTTTAATGATTCTAAAAGCCTCATTTCTTTGGGACACCCAAGCCTCACCATTCAAGGTGTATCATTAATAATTATCTATTTATTGAATCACCACAACTCTGAAATTTGTAAACATATGGTTATTGCATCATCGCAACTCCTACTAGGATTCACATCTACCTATTTATTTCATCATTGTAACTCCTCCTAGGATTGGGTTATCTTCTTGAATCAAGGGTTCCTCTAATATGGCTTTAGATTCATGCCAAAAAAGCCCAAACTAAGCCCAAGAATCAACATACTATAATATAAACAACTTTATCCAAAAAGGAAATAAAGTGTTATATTAATTCATAAATTCAATTCAATATAACACATTGCTAAAGACTATAATTAAAATACTTTCAAATCATAATAGTAGCATATAATATTTCCAAAATTACAATGAGTGAATAACACCACATTCAAGGATTTATAAACATAAAACCATATTCTTTCCATTTTTTCTCAAGACCAAATATTCCATGAACTTACATAAAAGAATAACAACACTTAAACTTCCAAATAAATAAACAGGAATGTTATATACAACAATGATTATTCTCTCTTTATAACAAGAAGCTCATAAATATCCTCATCCTAAAATATTACATTTCAATATTTGAACATAAGTAATCATTCATCTTCATCAACAAACTTGAAGCATGTTTAAGGATCAAGACAACTCTTGAATATACATATGCTAAACTTAACATGCACTAAGCAAGAAAAAAAAAACATACAAAATATATTCCATGCAAACAATGAGAGAATCCCATACTTATCTTCAAACATATATTCCTTTATCTACTCAAGCCTCAAAAACCAATCATTAAATATAATTGAAGAGAGAATCTCATACTTCTCTCAATAATAGATTCCTTCATCTACTTAAGCCTTCGAAATCAATCATTAAATAAATATATCTATATACCATGCAAAAGTCACCATAAGCTTCTCTTTTCTTGAACCAATTTATCTCTTTTTACATTTAACTAAAACAACTCATGGAAACTTCCAATATTAATTCAATAGTTTCTAACATTTCAACTATAATAAATAAAGGTTAATAAAACATTAATAAACTAACCTTACAAAAACAAATATCCTTTCTTATAAAAGCTATAATCCATCAATACCCATAGGCTATTGGTAAGTTCTAATTATTAAAGCATAACTAGTATTCGGAAGATCTTTTAGTTTTCCAACTATGATTATTTAAAAATTATTAAAAACTTACCAAAGAATAATTAAAACATAATTTACCCTAAAGCTTTACCTAGAACACACAAACAAAATACATCCATCTAGAGCCTATCACTCAAATGGATTATGCTAGACTTCTCTACTCTCTAAACCATATTCACCTCTATAACATGCATACAAAACACAACAACAACAATAAAAGAGGATCAAATTAACAATATGAGCTTCATAACAGAGCAGAACAATGATAGAGTATGAGCAACAATGTACTCTTCCATAAAACTTTCGGCTAAGATGTAAAAAACACAAAGAACATAAAATCAAGGTGCCATTAAAGATACTAAATAGGATCTACAGTGTCATCGATACACAAAAGGAAAAATATATCCCAAATTCCTTACCACTTCTAAAGTTATACGTCCTCAAAGGTAGAGACATGCATAAACTGCCTCTAGCACATCTATGAGAAAATATAACTTTATAATTTGAAACAAGGTTCTAACACAGGGAACCATCCAAACCAAGACATCTATAGGCTTAGTAAAATAAGCTAAAAAACCCTATCTCAAATTTGAAGCAATAACCACAATAAGTTATCATACGCTTAAGTTCTAAATCGATGGACTAAATAGGTAAACGTAAACCAAAGAAGAGGCCCTTATAAAAAAAATGCCAAACATACCATAAAACATAACTATTCTACAACATTATCCAAAATTACACATGGAGTATAATAAAAGCACTCACTACTTCCAAAAGCTTTCAATGTTCTGGTAGAGTTTAGAGACTCAACGCTTCCTTTGTCCCCTGAATTCCTTGTTCGATCTTCTTCATCCTATTTTTCTTCTCATAGGTAATCCCTAAACTTGGAAAACCATCCGCAACATATAGCTTTGGTATCCTCCCAAATAACAAGAGGTTCTTCCATTTCATCCCAAACATGCTCACCACCATGATGTTCCAGCTTTGTAGCATTCCTCATCAAACGTTAACAATATTCAAAATCCAATACCCCTTTTTTTATATAATATTAACTTCCATTAATTAGCATGTTCTCCTTGTTAGAAATATTGAGAATCAATATTAAGCCAAGAAACTAGACATGCAAAGCATTACTGAAAAATATCAAGAACTGATTGATTATTCCATAGGATAAACTTTGTATAAATAGCAAATTTGATCAATGTGAGTCGTTGAATTACAACAACTCAACAAATATGAACTAGTCTAAACTGAGATTTCACTTACCTCATGGAAGAGTGGTAACTCAAGTTTAGACTATCCTAGTAGAACTTAAGAACTAAATATTTATTATAACCCCCCCCTAAGTGATACTAGGGGTGAATGTAACAACAAGATATGAGTCTCGACAACAAGGCCTGATGAGGTACTCATGTACAATGAACTTACTAATAGAAGAGATGATGAAAAAACCACATGGAAAAAAACCATATTTCAAGAATAATAAGAAGAATAGTGGTAAAAAAATAGAGGCATGTCCTCGGATGGCGAGGATTGTCCTCTTCTGAACACCAAAAAAATGAGTCCCGATAATATGGCCTTATTAGGTACTCATGTACAATGAACTTACATATAGGAGAGATGGTGAAAAAACCACATGGAAAAAAACCATATTCCAAGAAGAAAAAGAACAATAAGAAGAAGAGAGAGGTCTCATATTTTGCAAGTTTTGTTTCCTCTCTAGTTAGCCTATCACAAAACTCCTCTAAAGAGGGCATTTTAAAACTTGTACCAAGTGCATATTTTGTAGACAAAAAGATGGTTGCAAAGATTTGAAATACTCCATTTAAGTTAGAGAGAATAATATAGATGCATTCTTCTTCTATTTTATTCTTTCCATTACATTTTAATTGAGTGAGGACCTCTTTAAATTTGGTGAGAAAGTCAACAATATTGCTAAAGTCTTCAGGAGATAATGTTGTTAACTCTGCCTCTAGTTGCATTGACCTTATTTGATCCACTTTACCAAACAAGTTCTTTAGTTTCTGCCAACTCTCAAATGAAGTTTTACATTCTAAAATGTGAAACCATAGGCTTTCATTTATATTTGTGCTTATAATACCCATTTTTTCATACATCTTCCCTTTATGAACAAATATTTCATATTCCTTTTCAAATTCAGGCTGCTTATCTTCTAGCAAGTGTGTGAGCCCTTTTTGAGAAATGATATTTAATATTTTGGGTTTCCATGTATGATAGTTATGAGGGGTGAGTGGGTCAATTGTATTCATTTTGCAAAAATAATATTGCAGTGAACCAATATTCCCCCCTTAACTGCAAGAATATTTAGAGAAGACAATGATGCACCCCTCCTTGAATTAGAATATTGTGGAGCAAGAAATCCTATGGAAACAATGCAGCAGAAGCTAGACCGTTATACCAAACTCTTCAATTTACCCGCCCTTATGTGAGGGAAACTATAATTAAAATGAGGAGAGTGATACGAGGAACATAGGCAAAGTGAAGCAAGAAAATCTTGTTGAAACAATGCAGTAGAAGCCAGACCGTTATACCAAACTCTTCAATTTACCCACCCTTACATGAGGGAAACTATAAGTAAAATGAGGAGAGTGATACAAGGAACATAGGCAAAGTGAAGGAAGAATAACCTCCAGACCTCTATACCGAATCTTCTCAATGACCCACCCTGACGTGAGGGAGACTATAGATAATTGAGGAGGATGATACTTGGAACATAGGTGATTATTTCAAAATTGGTGCTTTCTTGATTATGTTTGGTTGCTTGTGAGCATTTTTTTTGAAGTGTTATTGCAACTATAACATGTAGAAAAATACTCCAGGAAAGAGGTGCAAGCATCAAACATCAAATGGCCAAGAGAGTGGGCCCATAATCATAGCAGTAATTTGTGCTAAGTATGTTCTTCAATAACTACCAAAAAGTAATGCAGCAGTAGTAAACCCTTCTCTATGCAGAAATACCCAAATATTGCAGCTATAGTAGAGACTTGAATTCATCAAATTGAGACACATGAAGAAGTTTCAATATGTTTTCTGGTAGGTTGGGCAGTTTGGTGCATTCCTCTTTCTCCCGCCCTTGGGATGTTTTAAAATTCAAGTTAGGCACCTGAAGTTTTAAAAATATTTTTAGGCAGGATTTTCTATCCTTTTCTGTCGCCTTCTCCTCTCCCACCTAGCAGGATTTTCAAATGTTGCCTTGCATGATTTTCCTTAGTGCTTTTCCTGACTAATTTCTTGAATTTGTTCCTCAAGTGCTTTCCTCAACGATTTCCTGAATCTGTTCCTCAGCGAATTCCTCAGCGCTTTCCTAAATTTTTTCCTCTTGGCTTTCCTCAAGCCTGTCCTGTTGTGAATCCTTGGATATTTCCATTTGATATAATCAAGTTTTGGTATCCTTGATAAAAACCCACTTTTAATTTAACTTACCAAAAAAAAAGAAGCCCCCCTTGTTTGAAGCCATTAAGAGTAGGTGCAAGAAGTAGCACCACCAAAAACAACCCCCCAAAAGATATTTTTATTGATGATTTGTACAAGGAGACTCCTCACTTAAAATACCTTTATAAATAGGCAGATAAATAGTGAGAGGGTCTCTTTAAAAAAGTCTTTTACAATGTTGTTCTTAGGAAATCTGTAGAAATATGTTATAGTGTTTGATGTGAGCTCATTTATAAAATATGAGCTCATTTACATCAAAGAGCACTCTATCAAAAATTCACAACATGCCCACGCTTTTGAGAATTGTTGTAGGTGCTTAAAAAAACAACATTGCCCTTGAACTTGGAAAAAATAGGCAGCTTTTTGTGGCAGTGACCCTAGAAAAAAAATTCTTCGTTGAAGTCAGCGTTCACGTGGCAGTGTCATAGTTAGCACCCTATTGAAAGAACATAGGTAGCGTGTTCGAGGCAGTGATTTTGGAGAAAGGATATCCCTTTGTCTCTCAAAACATTATCGGGCAACGTCCTTCAACTTCTTGTAATGTCCTCCATGTAGAATAGAAACCTCTGAAGCTTTTTACGTGGGTATAAGGTGGGGTCGCAAGATAGCACCACTATGTGAAATGCGAGAGACTGAGCTCTTCAACCTATAATAATTAAGTATTTTGGTGTGTAAGGTAGAATAAGCATTATAAACACATTACCAGTTGCACTAGAGAGCTTCTTATTGTAGCACAATAGCATCCAATAGCGTAAAAATAGCACGATAGCCTCACTCTTCACTGGCACTAGTTCCCTGCAAAACCATATACTTCGATCACTTTTGAATGATGAGGAGGCTTTTTTATAGCTTGGATATTGCCACTCGATTTTTGAAACTTCATCCATGACTAGAAGTGAACAAACATTAGGATGGATCCTCATTGACTTTCTCCTTATTCTTAAATTAGTGATAGATTTGTGATCAAGCTTTGTTTTGCAAAGAAGGTATATTTTGGAATCCTTGACATAATTAGTCCTCCTATCAACCCAATACCTAATTTTTAACTTTTGTTGGATCTTGATCAAGTATTTAACATAATGACTTATTATATAACTAGGGCTCTTCCACATCAGGTTAATTTTTCTTCTATTGTAGAAGCATTGGATTCTAATGCTTCTATTGAGGGAGGCATGATGAGGACATCATTTAGCTAGGCTAGGATTATTTTAGATTTAAAATTATTTAAGAAATTATCTTCTTCATATATAAACATGAGCTTACTCACATACATTCATAAGAAACTTCTTAGTTGGTTAGTATATGTATCCTCAAGTTGGTTGTTAGAAACCTCTTCTAGATAGTTATTAGCATATTAGAGTTCTTGTTTGTTATCTTCTAAATTTAACACTTTGTTACATTTGGAATATATCTAGTTATGTACAATGTGATTATTTACGCTCTTGATCACAATGCTAAACTTCAGATATATTTGGAACCACATAAGTGCTTCTTATAAAAAAATTCATAGTTATTGAAGACATCAATTGCTTACTAAAATATGAGAAATATAAGCTTCACTTATGGACTTATTATATGTGATTATCATCCCCAACTCTAACACTATTCACATCTTTTCCAAATTGAGACATGACGTGAAGCCATCAAATATTTTGATCAATGTATAGGTTACAAGAGTGAATATTATTGATTTCAATATGATTCTAACAATTGACATGTTGATTGATCATGACACCTTGTCGTGTTGCAAAAATGGTGCTTTCTTGATTATGTTTGGTTCCTTGTGAGCATTGTTTTGAAGTGTTATTGCAACTATAACATGTAGAAAAATACTCCAGGAAAGAGGTGCAAGCATCAAACATCAAATGGCCAAGAGAGTGGGCCCATAATCATAGCAGTAATTTGTGCTAAGTATGTTCTTCAATAACTGCCAAAAAAAATTAATGCAACAGTAGTAAACCCTTCTCTATGCAGAAATACTCAAATATTGCATCTGTAGTAGATATGTGAATTCATCAAATTGAGACACATGAAGAAGTTTCAATATGTTTTCTGGTAGGTTGGGCGGTTTGGTGCTTTCCTCTTTCTACTGCCCTTGGGATGTTTTAAAATTCAAGTTAGGCACCTGAAGTTTTAAAAATATTTTTAGGCAGGATTTTCTATCCTTTTCTGTCGCCTTATCCTCTCCCACATGGCAGGATTTTCAAACGTTGCCTCGCACGATTTTCCTTAGTTCTTTTCCTGACTAATTTCTTGAATTTGTTCCTCAAGTGCTTTCCTTAGTGATTTCCTGAATCTGTTCCTCAACGAGTTCCTGAATCTGTTCCTCAGTGAATTCCTCAGCACTTTCCTAAATTTTTTCCTCTTGGCTTTCCTCAAGCATGTCCTATTTTCAATCCTTGGATGTTTCCATTTTATATAATCAGGTTTTGGTATCCTTGATAAAAACCCACTTTTAATTTAACTTACCAAAAAAAAAAGAAACCCCCCTTGTTTGAAGCCATTAAGAGTAGGTGCAAGAAGTAGCACCACAAAAAACAACCCCCCCAAAATATATTTTTATTGATGATTTGTACAAGGAGACTCCTCACTTGAAATACCTTTATAAATAGGCAGAGAAATAGTGAGAGGAGCTCTTTAAAAAAATCTTTTACAATGTTGTTCTTTGGAAATCTGCAGAAATATGTTATAGTGTTTGATGTGAGCTCATTTATAAAATATGAGCTCATTTACATCAAAGAGCACTCTATCAAAAATTCACAACATGCCCACGCTTTTGAGAATTTCCACAGGTGCTTAAAAAAACAACATTGCCCTTGAACTTGGAAAAAACAGGCAGCTTTTTGTGGCAGCGACCCTGGAAAAAAAATTCTTCGTTGAAGTCAGTGTTCACGTGGCAGTGTCATAGTTAGCGCCCTATTGAAAAAATATAGGCAGCGTGTTTGAGGCAGTGATTTTGGAGAAATGATATGCCTTTGTGTCTCAAAAAATTTTGGGCAGCGTCCTTCAACTTCTTGTAATGTCCTCCATGTAGAATAGAAACCTCTGAAGCTTTTTACGTGGGCATAAGATGGGGTTGCAAGATAGCACCACTACATGAAATGCGAGAGACTGAGCTCTTCAACCTATCATAATTAATGATTTTGGTGTGTAAGTTAGAATAAGCATTATAAACACATTACCAGTTGCACCAGAGAGCTTCTTATTGTAGCACAATAGCATCCAATAGCATGAAAATAGCACGATAGCACGATAGCCTCACTCTTCACTAGCACTAGTTCCCTGCAAAACCATATACTTCGATCACTTTTGAATGATGAGGAGGCTTTTTTATATCTTGGATATTGGCGCTCAATTTTTGAAACTTCATTCACGACTAGAAGCGAACAAAAATTAGGATGTGCGCCAAGCTTGTTGGAAGGTGTGACCATTAGGAAGGGCACTGAGCTTGTTGGAAGGCGTGACCATTAGGAAGGACGTTGAGCTTGTAAAATTTGGAGTACTTATCCGATGGACTGGGACAACGAACAATAGTCTATATTTCAATAATAAACTAAGAGAATGAGCCAAATTTTTTGGACGGCGAGTTGACTTGCGCATGTGGCATCGGATAAAATTGATGCTAACTATCACAAAGCTC
The DNA here is from genome assembly GCA_028583015.1 of Wollemia nobilis. Lineage (NCBI taxonomy): Eukaryota > Viridiplantae > Streptophyta > Pinopsida > Araucariales > Araucariaceae > Wollemia > Wollemia nobilis. The sequence goes on along the minus strand of JAQPPZ010016363.1, from coordinate 959,423 downwards.
AACATGTAGAGGCGAATGAGATATAGGTGAATAGGCCCATCATTGTTGAAGTTTCATAGAATAAGACTTGAAAACTTGTGGGAAAACAACGTAAAAGGGTGCCACACTCTAACCCGAGCTGTGTTGTCCAAGGATATGCTTTGGTCTCGAATGGAGAGCGAGATGTCTTGGGTGTTTGAATGCACGTCTAAAAGAGTGACTTCATGAATGCCTGGCGCATTCCAAAAAACTTGCCTAAGTGCTATTTATATTATACCATATAGGTATTTTTACAAAATACAATAACATATGCACTATTTCATATGAGAAATATATTGCTCTGAAAAGTCAGCAACAATTTAAACAATGACATTCATGCTTGAGGATCATGCGCAGTGGGCAAATGTATCACTTTTCTTTTCAACAAGATAAAATAAGTTATTTTGTTGGAAAAAAAATCAGTGGCATATGGATAAAAAGTATGACTACTTTAACTTTAAGCAAGTTGAGTTAGTCAAAAAAACTATCCAAAGAAAGTGAACCAACTCTATGAAAACTTGAATGCAAAAAAATCTAGCCTAGCTCTGGTACCATGTTAGAAATATTGAGAATCAATATTAAGCCAAGAAACTAGACATGCAAAGCATTACTTAAAAATATCAAGAACTGATTGATTATTCCATGGGATCAACTTTGTATAAATAGCAAAGTTGATCAATGTGAGCCGTTGGATTACAACAACTCAAAAAATATGAACTAGTCTAAACTGAGACTTCACTTACCTCATGTAAGAGTGGTAACTCAATTTTAGACTATCTTAGTAGAACTTAAGAACTAAATATTTATTCTAACACTCCTTGTAACGGTTTTCTCTTTAATTAATAGTAGCCCACTATCTTTCACAAGGCCAAATAAAAATAAAACCATTCCTTTAAAACCTTATTAGAACATTATCATTTTCTAATACTAATGTTAAGTATTAATGTAATTAAATTAATTACTCACCTAATTAATTTAATTAGCATCGACTGTTAATATTGACCATTAACATCAATAAATAAGTATCCTTGGGTATCAATAATACTAACATATTTATTAATACCAACTTAACAAAATTATTAACCAAAAATTCATATGCTTAAAACACAAGCATAAATGCATCCTATCCATAAATGCTTCAAACACAAGCATAAATGCATCACGATCGATGACCCAAGTTCCCCGCTCAGGAGTTTTTACAAAGTCTTTGTGAATCACTTCAGGGAAGTGAAACCTCTCAACATCCCTGAATTTCTATTTTTATCTATGGAATATTCCATCAAGGCAACCCGCTCGAAGAAGGATGAGGCTTGGCCCTCACATTAGGGAATTTTTAAGGTAATCTACAAATATTTTTTGGAGAAGTTCCCAAAAGGCAACATTGTTACACAGGAGCAGCAAGCGGATTCCAAATAGACTACGACGAAGGATACATCCTTTACCCATCCTCAAGTGATTATGGTTCCAAGAAAAGGAAAGTAGAAGGTAGCTCTTAGGATGCTAAGCAATTAGTAAGAAATAAGGTCAATGTGGAAGATCGCCCCACCCCATCAAGAATCTCCCAACGCCTAAAAGATAAATTTGTTCAAAATCAAGAAAAAATGCATGGTTCCATTGAGTATGAGCTTGAGGATCTTGTAGTCAAGTTACTTCAGTAGTATATCATAAATACTACTACTACTACCATAGCTCATATAGAGAGTGCAGTAATCGCAAGCATGGCAGCCATTGCCCAGATGAAGTGCTTTGCATTTGCTATTTTTCTACAACAATTACTTTGAGGATCACCTAGAAAATAATACCGCAGGAGCCAACGTTGATGGTAAGGAGGATGACATGGTGGAAATTACCAAGAAATTATTCAAGGAAACTCTTAAGGATGTTGAAAAGTATGACACCAAGGATTCTATAAATGTGTAATACCCTTGCAGAGAAACATTTGTGTGGGTTTTGTCTAGTTGGAACGTTTTATTTCCTGGTTCATCCTTTGGGACTATTTCTATTTTATCTAAAATTCTTAGGCTTTGTTTGGATGTCATTATATGTTTGTGGATGGTGCATCCTTTAATTTTACTTTTGTACTAAGGCGTTAGGGTACCTTTCAAATACCCTCATCAATACAATTTTGTTAACTTACCAAAAAAAATATATGCATCCTAAAGCAATCAATAATACACACCATAGTGGATTTTCCTTAAGTAGACGACTTTAGGATAACTACAACATTATCACTCATATACTAAGGATGGCTCTTTTACTAATAGCAAACTCCTTGTCCAAGGGTGCATTCAATCAATATACACATATGCAATGCATCTATATGAAAGGTTTTCTTTTACCCTTGAGTTGTCGATGATAATTTCATCCATCATTTCCATTTTTCTCTCAACTCTGGTGGTTTTTCCCATACCAATCCACCTATGAGAGTACGTAAAATTGCAACCACAAATTTCATCAAAAGTACCATATTCTCAAAAGTAGCATAATCAAAGTATATAGTGCATCTATCAACACACTTGATAACATAAAATGATATTATGCATTATATACCCACACATCAATACATAAGTCAATTATCAAGAACAAGTCCTACCAAGGAGGTTTGTTACATACTTCCCCCTTGGACTAAACACACTCCTTTGTATTTCCTAAAAATAAAGCATATATATTTCATTCAAACAAATATTGGAATTGCTTTCTCATTTCCTCAACATCTTTCCAAGTTGCACAATTTTTAGAATAATGGTCCCACTAGTTCTTACATTATTTTAAGGTTTGTTTCCTCAAAATATTGGAATGAAACCCTAGAATCCTTATTAATCATACCTCAATGGTCGAGGGATCAGCCATCTACAATTTTGAAACATTCTAAACATGAGAAGGATAAACAACATACTTCCTAAGAAGGGATATGTGGAAAGTATCATGGATCTTTGATAGGTTGGACAACAAGGTGAGCCTATAGGCTACTAAACTAATCTTATCAATGATCTCAAAAGGCCCAACAAAATTAGGATTCAACTTAGTTGATTTGATGGTATTTTTTATGGGTCTTACCCTCAAGAAGACTATATCTTCCATAGAGAAATTGCTTGGTGATCTTTTCAAATTAGCATAGATCTTCTTGAGATCAGTTGCTTCCTTGAACATTTACCTAATAATTATGAGTTTTTCCTCCATCTCTTTGATAATGGCTGGTCATATCACTACCTGATCTTCCAGATTATCCCATGATAGAAGTGTTCTACATATTCTTCCATACAAGGCCTCAAAAGTAGCCATTCATAAGGATGCATGATATCCATTATTATATACAAATTCAACTAGATGTAAAAAGTATTCCCATTTAGACTTTTGATCCATGCATTACGTGTAAAGCATATCTTCTAGGATTTGGTTCACCCTCTCCATTTACCCATCTATTTTTGGATGGTAAGCAAAATTAATATTTAATTTAGTTCCCACTGCACGATGAAGAACCTACCAAAATTTTGATCTAAACCTAGAATCTCTATCTGATATGATCACCTCAAGAAAACCATGTAACCTAAATATTTCCTTGGCAAACCTATTTTCCACAATCGATGCATCATCCTTGATGTTCCCTAGTATAAATGTGCAACTTTAGTCAACTTGTCTACCACCACAAGTATTGCATCATGTTGGTACCTAGTCTTAGGTAAACCCATAATAAAATCCATAGATATAACCTACCACTTATGAGTAGGTATATCATGTGGGTATAATTTTCCTGCTAGATGTTGATGTTCTACCTTAATCTTCTGGCATTCCAAACATCTTGTGATTAAACTAGTAACATCATATTTCATCCCTAACTAATAGAAGATATTTTTCATGTTTTCTCTCATCTTTGCACCTCTCGGATGAGCAAAATATGGAGTACTATGCACCTCTTGCATAATTATTCTCCTTAAATGACCAACCTTGGGTATGACAACCCTATTATTGTAACATAAAATTCCATCCTTGTAACAACCTAGGTCTAACTCACCTGGTTGTCCAACCCAGTCTTGCTTACTAGATTTACAAAGTAAAACTTTTTACTGGATTCAGGTCTAGGCAAGACATAAGATGAAAATTTTGGTGTAAATAGTTTGTAGATCACCCAACTTTTTATTAGCACTAGGTATAGCAATCCTACTTTTTGGAATACTAACCATTGTAGATGATCTCCCAAGTGGACGAGATTGGCCAAATATCGTAGAAAGGTGTCTTTTTGTGAACCTATCTTCCCATACTCAGAGTGCAAGTTCACAGTTGGGGTTATTCTCTAAGGCCCATAACACCTAGAGGGTGTATGCATACTTTCCCTATCCCTTAGCTTGAAGGACTTAGGTTCCATTGACCTAATGTTTGCCTTGGATTTTTATCATGCAAGGGGTTAGCATATTATGCCTTGTGCCTAGTTGAGAGTTCTAATTATTTAGAGTCAACTAGGGTCATACCACTACTCTAGATCAAGATATGGTATCTCTTGTCATAGCATGATTAACAAGGAGTTGTCCCATACCAACTCGTTGTTGAGGTACTAGCACCGGTACCTTGCTAGCTAACTCCTAGCATCGGTATCCTGCAAGCTATCTTCTAATTGTACAATGAGCAAGGGATTCATAACCGTGCTACTCGTTTAGTGACCGAGAGGTGACATCCCATATCATCCCTCATTACCTTCTTGTCTTTACCTTACTCGTCAAGAGTACAACCACTCCTGAATCACAATGATCACCTTACTCATAATCAACAGCATTGGGTGTTAGTGTTTTACCATCCTCCTCTATGGATAATCTATCATCCTTTCTTGATGAAAATGTTTAATGTATTATTAGGTTACTGGTTCTAGGTTCCCAAGGAAGGTTTCCTTACTTCACCATATCCTTTACTTTAAACTAATTATTATAATCATATCATCATAATATAAAAACATTTCTTCTAAAATAAATCATCATTTTCAATGTATAGCATCCATAGCTTAAACACATAATAGTCTCACGATATAGTGCTTATGAGAAAAAGAATTTATAACAATCATTTCATTCACTTAGTAAATCTCCTATTATAAAGTATTTATTTTGATTTTTAAACTAATCTTTCAATGGAAGGATGATTTAATACAATCCCTTTTAATTTGCTTTAAATAATTTTAAATATGTCCTTCCTACGATTTATAAATATTTTTAAAAGGAATATATTAAAGGAACAAGTAGATCTGCTTTTTCTTTTAAAATATAGTCAGTGCTTGTAAAAAGAAACACATTAAAAGTATATGAAAAACTACTTTATTTCATGAATCAAAAATTATAAAATAACAACCTAACTAAAAAAACATATCCTAATTATTTAACATACATACCTCATTCAAATCAATAACAATAATTTCACTACTTTGTTAACTTTACAAATACATCCAAACAACCCACATTTGATTCCCAATAAAAGTCAAACTACATGGAATATTTCTAATTTTAATCAAGAGATCATACTATTTAAATATCTATTGGTTTTTATTTTAATTTCAATGAATGCAGTGTTTACATTCTCCATAAAGCAAGGTAATGTACAGGTTGATATTTTAATAAGTTTGAGGTTTTTAAGTATTAATTTATGAATCAAGCTTCTATTAAGGTTCACAAAAATTAAAGGCCATATATAGTGAAATGAGAATTATACATGCTTCACGGTGAACACAAGCGATACTTTTTACAACAATCACAAGCAATGCTTCTCAGAATTAGTTTTATTTATAAGCTATCGAAGATAGTCAACTTATTGCTTTTATTACATCGTACTCGAAGGAAGCAACAGCATACAAAGCTTAATAAAATAGCTCAATTAATCCCTAAGGACCAGATATATTAAAATGAAAAGATAAGCAATTATGATTAATTTTTATTCGTCGTAAGAAGGGTTTTGTTTTTTTTTTAAATAAGGGTCCCACTACAACATAATGATGATTTGTCGCAACTGGACACTACTAAGAGTAATCTTTTGGTTTGCCTAAGTATTAAACATGAGTTGTTTTTCCCTTAAATTTTAAAATAATCAATCTATGATTTATCTATACACGACAACTTTTGATAGTAAATATCAATGAGTATTATCATTCAATAAAATATTTAGATTATCTTTTGCTGAATAACATCATACAGTGTGCATAGAGTAAAAAGTTAAAATAATCTAAATTGGCAACTCATGTCAAAACAAAATTTCTCCAATACTAAGTTCTTTCATGCTTCTACTTTAAGAAATAGAAGCCACAATAGAATCAAAGAGCTCACCAAATATGATGGATCTACTACTACTGATATTCTAGAAATCATATAGGAAGCATTTTCTTATTTCACCAACCTTCTTGGTGAAAGCAGGTCACCCTCTGACATTTCCTTGAACTCGATGCTTTATCATATTCCGCAGTTGGTCTCAAAATCTACCAATTCTAAACTCATGGCCCCTTTTTCTGATGAGGAGATTTATCAAGCCCTATTTTCCATGTATCCTGATAAGGCCCCTGGATCGAATGGTTTCCCTCCTCGATTTTTTCAAAGTTTCTAGGATATAGTTGATCCTGACGTTTGTTCTTCAATCAGGGAATTTCAAACTTTAAAATCTATTCCTCAAGGCTTCAACTTGACCTTCATTGCTCGCATTCCTAAAAACTCATCTACCAAATTCATGACTTACTTTAGACCTATAAGTTTGTGTAATATGATTTACAAGATCCTCACTAAGGCCATTGCAACCAGAATGAGGGATATCCTCCCACCATCATTGACTCTAGACAAGAAAGCTCTATTCAAGGGAGGTCCATTAATGATGGGGTCATTATGATTCATGAAGCCCTCCACTTTGTTTAGCATGCCAAAAAATCTACCTTCGTGCTAAAGCTGGACATGAACAAGGCCTACGACAGACTCAATTGGGATTTTCTTGTTGCCATCCTTCTCAAATTTGGATTCCATCCTGAATGGGTTGAGTTAATCAAAGGGTGTATTTCCATGTCATGGTTTTATGTGCTTGTTAATGGATCTACTACAGGCTATTTTCTGAGCAGCATAGGCATTCATCAAGGAGATCCTATTTCCCCTCTATTGTTTATATTGGTTACTGAAGCTTTAGGTAGAACTATCAAGGAAACTTGTAGCCTTAACCTCATCTCAGGCATAAAATCCATTTCACACACAAAACCAGTTTCTCATCAACAATTTGTGGATGACACTATTATTTCTATAGTTGTGTCTATTTTTGAGGCCATGGTTATCAAACACATATTACTTTTGTATGAAGATGTTGTTGGGCAGAAAATCATTTTTCACAAAAGCAAGATTTATTTTTTAATACTCATGTTCAAAGGTATACCAAGATTTCCTACATCCTTGAGTGCTCAATCTCATCATTTTTTGCTAGGTATCTAGGTCTCATTTGTTTACAGGTCATCCCAATGCCTCAATTTGGAATAATGTTATTGAAATGTTGCAAAAGAAATTAGTTAGCTGGAAAGGGAATCTCCTGTCTCAAGCTGGTAAGGTCACCCTTACACAAGCTTCTCTTCAAAGCATTCCCATTTATTTTATGTCTGTTTTCAAAGTCCCTGTAGGATTTTGTCATAATATTGAACAAATCCAAAAGAAATTCTTATGGTCTGGGTCTAAAAACAAACATTGTTTCCACCTTCTTGCATGGGATAATTTTTTCTATCCAAAACATTCTGAAGGGCTTGGCCTTGGGAGAATCCACCTTCTGATTTTTTTCCTTTTAGGTAACTAGGCATGTTGACTAATTTTAGATGTGAAGTCTGATTGGACACTCATTTTCAATCGTAAATACTTGTAGGCCACAAATTTCCTCAATGTTGTTATCCCTTCTAGAGGATCCTTCTTTTGGAAATTGATTTTGCAAGTTAGATTCCTAGTGGAAAGGGGTCGCATATGGATATTAGGTGATGGTTATAAAAATGATTTCTAGCATGATAAATGGATTTTAGGAGAACCTTTAATTCACAATCCTTATTTTGTTTTCCTTAAAGGTTATACGGATATCCTTTTTGGTCAAAAAGTATCCAATTTCATCAGTTCTCATCATAATAGAAATATTTGGAAGATTATCAACAGTCCTACCCATCTTGGCGAGTCTAGAGAGCAGCAATTTCTTCTCAACTCATCAGTTATTCCTTCAAGGAGTCCACAAGATCAAAAAATTTGGGAATTCACTGATTCTAGAGAATTTTCTATCAAATCGGCTTACCAACTTCTTTTATCTCATGATGATCCGCTTATCCCTTTTAATATCTTATGGCCAAAATACCTGATTCCAAAAATTGCCATTTTTGCTTGGGTGTCTATTTAGGAAAATATTCTTATTATTGACAACCTACTCAAAAGAGGCCTTTTCATCCCTAACATGTGTTTTCTTTGCTTGTCTGATTGGGAATCCCCCCATCACATCTTTCTTGCTTGTCCTTTCTCTTCTACCATCCTCAACAATATTTTTTATTTTTTCCACATCCTTTGGGTTGAACCTTGCTCCATTGTTGAACTTTTCACCCAATGGTCGAACCCTTTTTGTAACCTTCGTCTCAAGGTGTTGTGGCAATTCTACCTCCATAATTATTTTTGGAAAGTTTGGCTTGAAAGAAATAGGAGAGCTTTTTCTAATATTTTGCTAAGCTCAGATAGTGTCCTAAATAAAATTCTCTCCTTTGCTATATAAAATGCTTCCCTCCGTCCTATTCTTTCCAATCTTGCTTCCCGATTCGAGGCTTCCCTGAGTCTATCTCTCAATTTTCCTATTGTGGATAGCCATTCAACTCCTTCACCTATCAAAAGTTAGTCCAAATGGATTCCCCATCCTTTGGGATGGTCCAAGCTGAATTTTGATGGTGCTGCCAAGGGCAAATCAGGAATCATCGAATCTAGGGGCATCCTTAGAGATTGCAATGGTAGGGTCATCCTTGCTTTTGCTAAATGTTTGGGAAATAAAACTAATAAGATTTTTGAAGCTAGAGCCTTGTGGTGTGGTATGGTCTTGACTAAATACTACTCTGATAAGCTCATAGTCGAAGGTGATTCTTTGACTATCATTAATTATTTAAAAAATTCAAAAATTCCCTCTTAAAGACTAAGGAATTGTATTGACGAAGCAAGAACTATTAGTCAAATATTCCAAGAAATATTCTTTCAACACACCTTCAGAGAATGTAACAAGTCGGCTGACAACTTGGCAAATATTAACGTCTATTCTATTAATTTGATGGCATGGACCAATAGTCTTCCGCAGGATTTGGAGGTATTCATGGAGCAAGACATTTTGTCTTCAAGTGAAACCAATGTTGACATGGAGCAAGTCAGTTTCCCTTCAAATAGGACAATTTTTCATTGACTATTCTCCTGTCGTCATTGATTCCCATGCAACCTTGGTTCATGGGTTAACCATTTTTTTTGGTTTTGACAACTTTATTTCCCGATCCATTGCCTTTCAAGGCTTGAATTTTTATGGATTTTCTTCGTTCATTATTTTCATTGTCCTTTTTTTCTACACAAGCATCCACTTGTTTGCCTTCTTCTCCCCCCTTACCTCCATGGTTTTCTTACCCATCCACCTTAGCACCGTTTTGTCCCCCATTCCCTTCAATGTTTCCCTTCAACCTCTTCCATCCTCTTTCCATGTTGGCCCTTTCATTCATACCTTGCCCTCATGTTTCTTTTCCCAGTTTGATTTTCTCATCATGGAATATTTCGGTTTGGATTCCCACATGCTCCAATTTCATTATTTTGCTTGATTTCTCTATCATGAGCTCATCAGGTCGTGCAATTTTTTTCATCCCCGACTCACTTGGCACCCTCATCAAGAAGTCAGTTTGTTTATTTCTATTTCTGAGATCTAGGCTATTTCTTTTTATTCTTTCCATGTTCTTGTTCATTTACATACCTACTTAATCCAATATCATACCTAAATTTTCTCCCCTGGTGCAGCCATGAGCTTCGCTAAGCCTTCTTCTGTTGACATGGTCTCAATTTTTGAAGCCATCCTTTCTGGCAGGGGCTTCCTCCGTTTTTTTCCAAATTTTTAAAGGGAAAAATCTTGAGATTACTAATGTTTTCTTGAGTACGTGGGATAATGGTAGAGTCACTATTCACAACAGGGTGTATGACATTGATATCAAGATTTTGGTTGAGATCACTAGTCAACAAGCCAAGGGTAGATCTATTCATAGAGAGAAACACAACTGGGATGCGAAGCTTAAAGAGATCAAGGACAAGGAGTTGTGCAAAAAATCTCAGGTTGGAATTCATCATGAGGAGCTCCTCTTTCCTTGGGGTAGTGTGTTAAAGCCTATCATGGAGTTCGTCACTATTGATGACCTTGATAAGGCTCTTTATAGTTTTCATTTTGTATTTTTCAACCATTTTTGAGAGGTGAACCCAATCAATATCCCTCAATTTTTGTTCAACTCCATCAGTTATACCATTGACCATAGTCGAAGGAAGAATGGCTCTGAGTTGCCTTCTCACCAAGGCCTCTTTAATGTTTTGTTTAATCACTAGTTAATCCACTATCCTCAAGGTGTCATCCTATCCCCTGATCATAAGGCCAAGCCCAACCCCATAAAGCCTAGCTCATCTCATACCACTCCTCAATCCTTGGGTACCCCTATGCTTTCTACTAAAAAATTAAAGGTAATTGAAAATTTTCGTAGGCTAAGAAAAAGACCCAAAAGTGAATCCCTTGAGCCTGAGCCTAAGCCAAAAAGCGTTCACTCCTCTGTCTGTCTAAAAAATTTAGCCTAAAAGAAGGATTCCCTAGTCATTGAGTCAAAATATGATGAGAAGGATTCCCTTGACCAATGAATGTAGTAGATCATCATTAAATTTATCTCTAACTGTCTGTCACAATTGAATGATCTATGCAATGCCCTAAATTTTTTATTCTTCAGGAAGGCCTTTTTTGAGGACTCTGTTAAAACTTTGGTTAAAACCCTGCTCAAGCTCTGACTGAGGACATTAAGGATGTCAAGGCTATTGTAGCTCCTGTAGATGATCACGGTGAGAACATGGAGACATCAAAGAATATGCCTCAGGAGACTGGATAAGAACCAGATGATGAAGCCCAAGATGCCTAAGGACATCCTTCTGCATAGTTTTGACTGATGTTTTTTCCTTATTTCCTAAAGCATCCTTTTTGGTTTTGTTTTTTTCTTAAGGTTATCCTTTGTTTTTGCTTTGGTCCGTGGGCTAGTTTTCAAGGATAGCCTTTGCTGCTTTTCAGTTTTGGAGGGATGAACCCTGTGTTATCATGTTCTGGATGTTCAACTTTTATAGCCTATCTGTAATCAAGTTTTGAGTCCCTACTAAAACCCTTTTTTAATGCAAATTTTTTTAACCGATCATAAAAAAATAAGGTTTTTAAACCTCTTAAATACATCAAAAAAAACTAATTTTCTCCAAGGTATGCATATAAATAGTTTAATAGATAGACTCCAGCAGGGTCATATTTTTTATTTCATCAGGTACATAGGTTTTGCACCATCCCCACTAGACTTGAGCATTGGTCAATTGGAATATTTTAGTGGCGCTACTCTACCTAAAAGGTACATGCTTCAAAAACATTGCATATTTCTCCTAAGAACTTTAAAATTGATGATCAGGAGGGTACAGAGTAGGATCAGATAGTTCCCCATAAAATGTATACAATGCATATTTCCTTATATGCTCTTTTACATGTACGCAGATGCAATATAGAAGGTATAAGTCACCATCAAATATACAATATACAAATGCAAATTGCAGAGCACAATCACAGTAATATTGACACATGTTCATTTATTCCAATTTAATATCGTAAGAGGGATTTATTTACCAACTATGGTATACAGGACATCAATACAAGTCACCATCAAAGTAATCATACAATTCTTAAAAACTTATTTTCCTCAACTCAATACATAATAAGTTTTCTCTTCTACTGACATTGAGAGTGTAGTTGCAACCCACATATTTTAATTAACAGATTTAAAAGCAATATGAAGCATTCTATCACACAAAATACATTGCATGGAGGCTTGGATCCAATATGTCATCTATGTTAACATTCTCAAGCATATTTCTTGTTAATATAAGGCACTCAATAAACCATTCCAGTCTGCTACAACTTATTATCCAAATGTGAAATTAGGAAAGCAATACAATGTAGATATCTTTAACACTATCATATAACATTGAAAATAGTAATCAATCATCCAAAAGGAAAAATGAGAACTCTGACCTTATTATTGAATTTCCAACACAGAATTTGGCTTCTGAATCCTCCTTTTCTCAATTCTCTTAGAGTATGGATGCACACACTAGTTTCATTATCGTTTATACCAAATATATTGAAAACACAAGGTGACCTCATTCAAATAGGTGGAAATTTCCATGCAAGTGCTAGATGGTACTTGGGCTCCATATTTTAGATTAAGCATTATATGCACAAATTCTAGCTAGAAACTTTACTCTTAATTTGAAAATAAGTATTATATGCATATATTCTAGCTAGAAGCTTTTACATATTATTTTTATTTTTAATTTATAAAATAATATTTATTATTTAATTTTATTTAAATTTATATTATTTTATTTATAAACTATAAATTATAAACAAGCATTAAGCATTTATTTCAAGCATGAAACATTGGTTTACTTCACACATATACCAAAACAAGACATAGAATATACATTGCACGTGTAGAAGATATTTTATGAATGCAACTACATGAATGCAATTTTGTGAGCTTCTATGTACTGACGTGTCATGGTATTTTTCACACCTCCATCATATCCCTCCTTACCTCTCACGGTTGCCCCTTATTTTACCTCCTAAAGGAAAGGTACCTGGTCCTCTTTATACACATTATCTGCTTTGAAACGAATACATGTTCCTACAATACAAATATATCAGTAGTACCTCATCCTAGAAATAAAATAAGTACAAAATATTGTTTAAATAGTAGTTGTTCTAGTGGGGTTGTTACAATCCTTTATGTTAAAATCCTTATTTTCCTCAAGATTTCTCTCAATTTTATCCTAGATTTCAATGCAATATTGATCCTATAACTGCATTTCTCTAACTTTATCCATCAAGTCTACATGACTCGAAGTCAATGTTACCATATGCCTTCTCATACTTAAGGTATCATTGATCTTGTTTTCCTTTCCTTTGATATAGTCTATACCAAAATCATATTCTGCTAGGAACTCTATCCACCTTCTTTGCCTTAGATTTAGCATAGGTTGGGTAAAAATTTACCTTAGACTTTGGTGGTTTGTCCTTAGCTCAAAGGGTTTCCCAAAAAAATAGTGCCTCTAGATCTTAAGATCATGCATAACCACTACCAACTCTAGGCCATGTGTAGCATAATTTAGCTCATGTTTCTTGAGTTTCTTGGACTCATATGTTATTGTATCTTCATTTTGGGATAATACCCCTCCCAAACCTTCTAAGGAAGCATTTGTACATACTATAAAATTCCCAAGAGGATCCGGTATCCTGATAATTGGTGTTGTAATCAGCTTATTCTTAAGAGTTTCAAAGGCATCCTCACACATATCCATCCATTTGAACTATGTTCCTTTCTTCTAAAGGTTGGTAATAGAGTAGAAATTTTTTTAATAGTTCTTCAAAAAATACCTATAATAACAAGTGATTCCCATGAAGACACTAACTTCTAACACATTAGTGGATGCAGGCCAACTCAAAATGGCTTCAATATTCTTAGGATCTATAGCAATCCCTTTAAAATATATGATATGCCCCAAATATTGAACGTGTAAGGCATAGAACTCACATTTTGACAAGTTTTCGTAAATTTGGTTCTTCCTCAACACCTCTAACACTAACCTCAAATTTTGATCATGTTCTTCTCTAGTTTTATAATATATCAACATATCATCCAAAAATATCAAAACAAACCAATCCATATATTTTCTTAACACATTGTTCATTAGGTTCATAAAAGCCACTAGCGCATTTGTCAATCCAATTGGAAACATTGTGAACTCATAGTGTCTATATCTAGTCTTGAAGTTTTTTTTTTAGTATCCTCCTCAAAAATCCTTATCTGATGATATCTTGATCTCAAACCAATATTTGAAAATATAGCAGCATCCTTTAATTGATCAAATATATCATCTATCCTTGGTAATGGATACATATTCTTTATTCTGACCTTTTTCAGCATTCTATAGTCAATGCACAACCTTAAGGAACCATCCTTCTTCTTCACAAACAATATCATAACACCCTAGGGTGACACACTAGGTTTTATCAATCCCTTCTCCAACAAATCTTGGACTTGCACCTTTAGCTCTTGCAACTTGATAGGATTCATTCTATAAGGTGTCCTTGTAATAGGTTCAACTCCAAGCATTAGTTCAATGGTGAATTCAAATTCACACTGAGGTGGGAGGCCTTAGAGATATTCTAAAAAAACATCCCTAAATTAATGTAAAATTGGATGTCTCTTAAATATATCCTCATCTCCATTATCTCATATCTTACCATTAATATTTACTACATATAGCATATCATCTATTTTGATTGCCTTCTTTATCTGCATAGCTAACAACAAAAGTGGTTGAAAATACCCTTGCCTACTTTGAACCCGTACTCTCCTCTTATACTTATTAGTATAGTCCATATGTATTTCTTTGAAGTTTATTATGGCTCCATAAACCTTTAACCAATCCATTCCTAGGATAATATCAAAGGCATGTAGCAGTGCTACATATAAGTGTCAAATAGTGGTTCCATTGGGAAAGGTAATCTCGGTCATATAAAAACATTGATTCACTAAGTCTGTCTAGACCCATACTCAACTTTCCACCCTTGTGCCAAAAATCTAGGTCTCTAACATATCCCCAATAATACTAGTGGAAATAAAACTACTTGTATCTCCACTATCAATTAAAACTTTAACATTCTTATTGAACAACTTAACATTCAATAACATAGGATTTGATTGTCCATCAAGGTTCTAACTTCCTATGGCTACATAGATTTGATTTGGTTTCTCCTCGACTTTGGCCATTGGTGATACTTGCTTACATAATGAGAACCCCCACAAACAAAACTTGTCCTAGGTGATCAATATTTTTATGCCTTCCACTATTTTACCTTGATCTTATTCTTTTATCTAAGGATAAAAACTTGAGTGTAGTGATAAATCGCTACAGTTCGTGTGACTCACATGAGCCTTACTACTTGTTGAATGGGAACTTAGAATTATTTCCTTTATCTTTGGGCACAAGGTCAAAAAATTTATAAGTCCTACAATAGAAAAATATAAGAAAGAAAATATATAAAATTAAAGAAAATTTATTGGGCTAATAGCCTATCTAATGCTT
The DNA here is from genome assembly GCA_028583015.1 of Wollemia nobilis. NCBI lineage: Eukaryota > Viridiplantae > Streptophyta > Pinopsida > Araucariales > Araucariaceae > Wollemia > Wollemia nobilis. The sequence goes on along the minus strand of JAQPPZ010016363.1, from coordinate 944,010 downwards.
GCTTTATTTATACCCATTCCTCCTCTATAATGCGTTGAATCTACTCCATTTTCTCATAAACTATTTGTTGGCTCCTTGTGTCACTATGTTATGCCTCAACTTAGGGGTTTGTGTGGGTGGGACCCTCAACTTTAATTTTTGGGCAGATTAGGACTTGGCTTGACTATTGTGATTGTGCCCTCACCACTAGTTCAATATTTTGATGTAGTGGTATATGTATGGGGTCTAACAATTTGGTATCTTTATCGAGGATGGGTTTAAGTTTCATATGTGCCTCCTTCATGCTCATATTTCATTCGTTGTGCTATGCCATAGCTCAAGAGGGTATGTTGGCACCTTGTGTTACTATGTTATACCTTGACTTGAGGGTTTTCATAGTTGGTACCCTCAACTTTGATTTTGAGGTATATATAGGCTTAAAATAGTGGTGAGGGCACAATCATTGTTGTCAATCCAATCCTAGATCTACCCTAAAATCAAATTTGAGTATCCCACCCATGAGAACCCCCAAGTTGGGGTATAGCACAATGACACGAGGTACCAGCATATCCCCTAAGCCAAGGTATAGTATAGCAAGCACAAGGTGAGCATGAAGGAGATGTGGATGAAAATTGAACCCATCCCTAACAATGACACCAAAATTTTAGATCCCATACGAACACTAGTGTACCAAAATCTTGAACTAGTGGTGAGGGCACAACCATGGTAGTCAAGCAAGGCCCAGATCTTCCCTGAAAGCAAATTTGAGGGTCTCACCCATGCGATCCCCTGAGCCGAGGCATAGCACATCGACACAAGGCACCAACACTACTCTTAAACTTTGATAGCCAAATAGGCCTAAGGATATATCTTTAGATAAATTCCATTTATTGGTATAGGGAGAATATCCCATTCAATGTTAAAAACTCAAATGAGTTCTAATATTTGCAAGCAATTATGATATATGGACCACTCTAGGTTGCATAAAATTTGGTATGATACCCTAACTTGCTCCTATCTTCATCTCATTTGAGGACCATTTCACCAAATTCAAAGTTTTGTGGAGTGGCCTTCCTTTGATTATCTCCTAATGTCCCATTAGTTGTTCCCCAATTTCTTACCTTAGTTATTCAAGCTTTAATAATTCTCACATTCTTATTATCATCGCATCATTTTCTTGTAATTCTTTTTTATGTAGCAACTAAAGTGCAGGTAATTCTATGGAAATGGATAGTTTGGATTCTTGGCATACCAAATTATATGGAGAACATCCAGTTGGATTTTTAACCAATTTGTCATATATTCTAATATTCATGATCTTGAGTAGTCTCAAATATAAGAGCAATCACTATATTAAATGGCAAAAATAATTTTCAGCTAGGTGACCAACTTATTCTGAGTAAGTTGGGCAAGATTCTAGTCTCTAAGTTGGGTATTCTTATTTTTGGTTATGTTTCCCTCTAAGTAAGGTCACATGGAGCAATCATCGGCTAGGTGACTAGCTTATTCTCAGTAAGTTGGATAGGATTCTAGTCTCTAAATTAGGTATTCCTATTTTTTGTGATGCTTCCCTCTCAACTCTTCCTAGAGTGGGGTCAAATCATAATCCCTTATGGTTGAAACTCTTGGTGAAATCATTTTTCCATCCAATACCCTTTAGGTTTGAATCCATGTGGTGTAACCACCAAGACTTGGAAGAGTTTATAAAAAATTGGTGGGTGTAAGACCTCTTGGGGGAAGGTATTATAATTTGGCCAGTAAACTCAAGAATATTAGGCTCAAACTCAAAGATTGGAACAAAATAATTTTTGGTAATATTTTTAGAACCAAGGAGAGACTGAAAACCCAACTAAATTAATTAGAAATAATAATGGATTCTAAGGGTGTTTCATTAGACTCTTATTTTAAGGAGAAATATCTGTTGGTTGAGCTTCACAATATGTTAGCTTATGAAGAGATATATTGGAAGCAAAAATTGTGGACCCTATGGTTGAAAGAAAGTGATAAGAATTCTAAATTTTTCCATTCGTTGACCCTTTGACATAGAAGCTTCAATGGGATCAGAGAAATATGCAAGCTAGAAGGAAATAGAACTAGGAATATTGAGGATTTAAGGACGAAAGCAATATCTCATTTCAACTCTTTGTTGGGATCCAAGACCCCTAGATATTTTCTAACAAAAGAGGCCCTCCTTCCATAAATTCCCTGACTAATGATAGAGGATATGAATGTCAGGTTGGACTCCCTTTTATTTGATGAAGAAATAAAAGCTACAGTGGATGAGATGGGGGCCTTGAAAGCCCCAGGCCTTGATGGGTTCCCACCCTTATTCTTTAAAAAATATTATCACGTTTATGGAAAGGATGTCTACGATGCTCTCAGATCGATCTAGTTCTCCAAATTTATTCCTCTAGGGGTCAACTCTATTTTCTTGGTGCTAGTTCATAAGTCTCAGGGGGCTTCCTACTTTAATGACTATAGACCCATTAGTCTTTGCAACACAATTTACAAAATTCTAACTAAAATCATGATAAACATATTTAAACCGCTCCTTCCTCTCCTTATTGATAAAGCTCAAAGTGATTTTGTAGTTGGGAGGTAGATTTTAAATGGTGTCATTGTTATGCACAAGCTTATCCATTATATCCATAAAAGTGGAAGTATTGGGATTTTTCTCAAAATCAATATGAACAAGGCTTATGATAAGGTCTCATGGGCCTTTCTTTTTCAAGTGTTAAAAAATTTTGGTTTTAGGAAGAACTGGATTGATCTAATTTTTGCTTGTGTGTCTTTAGCTAAATTCTCTATCTTGGTAAACGAAGTTCCAGCTAGTTTCTTTTAGAGCTACCAAGGAATTTGGAAAGGGGACCCTCTATCCCTCTATCTCTTCATCCTAATGGTGAAGGCATTGGGAAGATCCATTGCACTGAATTCCTCCATTGAAGATCTTAAACCTACTCTTTTGAGCAATTCAATCTCTCATCACCAATTTGCATATGAAACTTTATTATCCTATCCAGCTTCTGTGATTGAGGATAGGGATATTAAGAGGGTGTTGGTTTACTTTGAAAGAGTGGTAGGGCAGAAGATTAATTTCCTCAAAAGCAAATTATATTTTGTGAATCCTCCTATGGAAAGGTGAATAAAGATTCTAGATATCTTGGAATGCAGCATTGCTAGCCTTTCGACGGTCTACCTTGGTCTTCCATTATTTTATGGTCGCATGCTAGATTCCCTCTATAAATCTATTATTGAGAAGATGCAAAATAATTTGGCTACCTATAAATGGGCTCTCCTGAGCCAAGCTATAAAATCAGTCCTTGTGAGAAAATCCCTCCAAAGTATTCCAATTTATTTCATGTCCATTTTTAGGCTTCCTGGAAATATTATTTTGAAAATAGAAAGTATCCTCAAAGCCTTCCTTTAGGTTGGGTCGACTTTAAAAGGTAAATTCCTCCTAGTTTCTTATAACCAGGCCTGTAGTCATAAGAATATAGGAGGCCTTGGTCTTAAGGATGTGTGGATAATAAACAAATCCTTGATTGCTAAACAAGGTTGAAAGGTGGTTAAAAATGATTCGATGTATTGGGCTAGCATTATGAAGGTGAAATATCAATTTAAAATTTTCATCTTGGACCCATTACCTTCTGATTGGTCCTCTTTTTAGCAGATTTTATTAAATTTTAGATCCTTGCTGCATTTTGGAAGTAGGTGGCTCCTTGGTGAAGGTAAAATTATTGATTTTTGGAATGATTCATGGTTAAATGATCAACCTATGGCTTTGAACCCGAATATTGTGATAGTTGAGCCCTCATCCAGAGTTCTAGGGTATTTTAAAGTAGCAAACTTTATTCACCAAGTCAATGGACAAAAAATATCGAAGGACCTGCCCACGGTCATAAGGAATAGAGGGGTGAAAGCAGCTTGGGAGTTTATAGCTGATTTCTTTAAATATCAAGTGTTGAACCTCACAGATGTGGAAGACAAAGTCATATGGTTAGGGGAAAGTGATGGTTAATTTTCTATTAGATTGTCATATGCACTGTTGAAATTGGATTTTTAGTATTGGATCTCGAACTATAGAATTTGGATCAAGAATATTCTTCCCAAAGTCAATATTTTTTTTGGTTGGCTGCTCAAAATAAGATCCTAACTATAGAGAATATCTAAAAACATGGTATGTCTCTCCCCAACAAATTTTACTTATGTGAATCTGAGTTGGAGATGAAGAACCACTTATTCACCAACTACCCCATTTTTGATGTGCTTGCACTATTGTTTTGGAGAGATTGGGGGTTAGTTGGGTGCTTACATATTCACTAGAATATCTATGTGTATAATGGATCCCCACTTTCTCTCATAAAGACTTAAATACCTTTGTAATTTCCTCCTCCCTCATATTCTTTGGGGACTATGAAAAGAAATAAATTCTCATGCATTAAAAACTCCAAGCACAACCATCTTAGTGTTGGTCTCAAAATTCTTTGGATCTCAGTGGAGAACATTTCCTCTACATTACCCAAGTTGGGTAAAGGCCCCCTAATACCCTCTACCATTGAATTCAAATTGGATCTGACTCTAGGATTTGCCCTTATTAATCCTCCTGACCCAACTCTAAATCCAAGGCTTGTTGTTCATTGGAGCCCCCCTCCCTACGGGTGGCTAAAACTGAATTTTGACGGAGCCTCTAAAGGAAATACAGTGGTAGCGAGTGTAGGTGGAGTAGTTAGATATGATAGATGGAACATAGTGGTGGCATTCACTAAACATATTTCTTTCCAAACTTCTTTCTTTGTGGGGTTAGGGCTACTTTCCAAGGGTTTTTTATTTTGGAAGATCTAAGGGAAAGGAGGTTGATAGTGGAAGGTGATTCAATTTTTATCAATCTAATTAAGTCAGATAAAACTCCTAATTGGAATACTCAAAACATGGTAGTATAAATGAGAAGAATTCTATAAGGAAAGAAGGAAGTTCAGGTAAACCATATCTTTAGAGAGGGGAATAAATTGGTGGACTGTATGGCCAACTAAAAATTTACTCAGCAAGGTTTGTTAGTATCAAGGTCCAATTTCTTGAAAGAGCTAATCTACTTATTAAATGAAGAGAGTATTTGATCTTCTATTGTGTGACCTATTAGGGTAATCTACAGTGGGTTCCATATTCACACTAAGAGGCATATGTCTCAACCTCTCCAAAGCTTGTTATCCATCCAGCTTTTGAATTATTTTTTAAATTGAAATCTAGGTGCAAACGTTTGGCATGAATTTCACTTTCTCAGTGATGGACCCCCTCTTTGGGATTCAAAAATTTGTATTTTCTTCTTTTTTTTGCCTTGCTAGAACCACCCAAAAGGGGAGTTCCAAAATAACTACTTGGAATATGCCCACCTCATGTGTCATTCATAGTCTGGAGGAACATTGGATTGGCACTCCCAATTTTGTGGTTGGTGTGTCTCTTGTATTTTTTCAAATTTTGTGAGGTGATTTTTCCATGTTTGGGTGAAGTGGCTCTATATTATAAGGTAGCATGCACCAAGGAAAATAATTAGAATGACTCCTCAGTACCGTAGCTAGTGCCATCTTAGCATGAAAAATCCTTTGTCTCTACAAGTTTTGAGATTTGATAATCAACCTCAGGAGGAGTATAAGGTTGAATTCTTAAGCTTGAACATGATTCATTCCATGTATGGATGTCTAAAGATGTGGCCTCATCATCCTATATTGATATGGCATCATTATGATTGTTTGATGGCCTAGTCATTAGTGCAAAGACTACCCTACTCAATGGCCCTCCTCTCACCTTAAGTGGAACTTTTATATCTGTCTATCAAATAGCTACTATCAGAGCATCCTTGATCACTGACATGATCAGTTCTTGAATATTTTTCCTATTCGTGATAGTATCTATCCTTAGTGTTTTTCTACCTTGACAGGTAAGGCTAATAAATTGAACCTGAGGCCCCTCATTCTAAAATTACATTTGGAACTTACCTTTTTGAATGTTGATGAGGAAGTTAGAAGAATTCTAAAGTGGGGTGGCCTTTTAGGATGTATCCAAAAATTCTATGGTTATAATCTAATTTTATCCAATGTATGGCCTACTCATGGAATGAGGGATGGATCAAGGTTGGGGACTTGGAATTTGAAATTAATGCACATCTTATTGCCAAAGTTACAGGCCTCTCCCTTTATGGTTATAGCCATAATAGGGATAAACATTCTCTAATTGAAGAATTGATTTTCTTCCTGGATGAGAACAAGTACCTCCTAAAGGAGTAGAATGGTTTTAGTGTTAAAGCCCTTAAAACACCATGGTATCGAGTGATTATTGTCATCATAGACTATTTTATGCTAGACACATCTAAATATGTCATTAGGAGTTAATCAATTGAGAAGAGAGAGGTGGATGAACATCCCATGATTTTTGTTTCACTCGATGCAAAAGTCAATGATGGATGTGAGGAGTGAGAGAGGCCTAGACCCAATCCACCAAGGTTTGGCTTTGTTAAGTTTTGAACATATGGTTAAAGAGAGAGGGGTGGATTCTACAAAAAAATTTAAGGCTATCAAATCCTAGCCTATCCCCATGCCTACTATCTCTACTCAGGAGACTGCTCTGCCTAAATCCAGTGATTTTGGTGACTCAAGTGAGAGAGAGAACCTTGTTTCCTCTTCCAAGGAGGCCAAAAATTAAAGGGTTATGCAAGGAATCTTAGTATCCCCTAAGTTCATAAGATGTGGTAGAATTCATAGCTCCAAAAGGTCACTCTCAAAATCTTTAAAGTTTGACCAGGTGGAGGGTCCCTCAGATTCATTTAAAGTGGTAGAAATTAGTAGAAGATCAGGGGATATTTTAGTGACTTCTAGAGTAATAGGGGGGAATGTGATATTCTCAAGAAGGTTGTCTGAAAAGAAAATTGAAAATGAGGATTCATCAATTACGGTGGTCCAATATTATTCAATGGACCTGACCAAAGTAAATAAAAATATAAATTCTTCATATGTGGAGTTCCACTCTACTCCTAGCATTGAGGGCTTCTATAAGCATGTCCAGCTAATCAAACTAGTGGAATACAAGCAACGGTTGATTTTGGGAACCCTTAAGTTTATTTTGGAATTCACTAAGGAGGTGAACCATTTGGTGGATCGGATCTTGGAGGATACAGCCACAAGAAAAAATAAGTTTGTGGATGTGAAAGTAAAGCCCTAAGTTCAAGACTTTGGTTGGCTACTCGTTTATGCCTATTGGGTGGTGGATCCTTGCTAAGTAGGTTGCTGGTTGTTTTTCTCTACATGGGTGGATTTTGATCCTTTGAGTAGGATTGTAGGTTGGCTGATTTTGTTGGCTTAATTCCAATTATGTTTTTTCTCTTGGTTGGATGACCACTTTGTGATCGTTGGTTGCCTGGCTCCTCTAAGAGTTTTTTGTATAAGGTTTTGGGGTACTTTCAAAACCGTCACCTTTTTAATTAATCAAAAAAATGGCAAAAATAATGAAAATAACATTCTTAACAATAAAATAAAATGCCCAATATCATTCATGTAATGACATGAAGAAAACTTATAGTATATTGCTCAAATTGTATGCACGCTTATTTATATTATGCTTGAAATACATATATTCCTCAATGATTCATTACATGGATATTTGTCTCCATAATATAGCTTTACAAATATTACTCTTAAATACTTGACTATTTCTCTCCTCAGATATCTAGGAGATGCATCTTTTCATATTCCATGTATAATACAAATCCTTTCATGTCTTTTGGCTTCTCATCTTGCCACCTGTATACATGACTCTTGGCTCTCTATTTGTAAACTTTATTCTATGATAATTGCACACTCCTACATCTATACACATGCACACTCTATTACATGACACTTGTGCACATTCTCACTCCTCACACTTGCACACTCTATTACATGACACTTGTGCACATCCTACACATGAACACTTACATAAAGAGGAAATATAAATCACACTCCTAAACTATAGACTCACACCCTAATCTATTACATATTTACAATTTTACCATAAAGGTACCATGGTGATACATTATCATGTACTAAATAGTCTCCAACATTCCCTCGTATTACATTGTTTGGTTATTGAATACTTAGTCTTAAATCTCTGATTCTTGCTTATGTCCTTCTACTCTGGTTCTAGTACTACTAGGCAATCTTGCATTGTGCTTGATATTTTGTTTAAGATTCTTCTTCAACTTCTTTCTTTAGTTATTTTTGTCTTTGATATTTCTACTGATATTGATTTTCTTCTAAATTTATTCCTATAGAAGTTCACTTTTTCTTTTGACCATATGTGAAACAAATTTTTTTAATAAATCCATTTAGCGTTATCCTTGCAATAATTTCTTCCATCATATCTCATTTTTGCATTCTTATACATTTATAATTCAATATGTTATTTATTTTATACCAACAATGTCTTTGAGGATAATTGGCACCTCCATAAATTTTACAACAATAAATATTCCAACTTCTTTCTATCTTATGTCCATACCTACCACAATGTTCACATTTATTTTCTAAATGTATGGAGTCTTCATTATTTTGTTTTTCAAAACTATTTGCATGTATTTTGTCTTTATGAACTTGTTTCAAATCCTTCGTGTCATGTGTCACATCTACAAGTTTTTTTGTATTTGACGTGGATTCTAAATTACAAGTATTACAATCTATTTCTCTTTGAAATTTACTAGTACCATTTGTAGTCATAGCTTTTAAATCATTTGCTTCATAGGTAACATCTATACATTTGTTTTTCAAATCTTCAATTATTTTTTCTTGTCTTCTACTCTTTTTTTCAATAACTTCTTTAGATATCAATACCATATACATTATCTTTCCTATATCAATAGGTAATGAAAACATATTTAGAATATTCAGTTGATTCATCAAACTTTGAGCTTAAATAATTACCAAGCATTGAAAATTTTTCATTTTTGGCTTCCTTAAAAATTATTTGTAAAGTCCTCTTTTCTTTTATCATTGTATACTTATTTCCTATATTTTCTATCATGTGTTGTGTACAACACTTTAGTTTTTTTAGCATTTCCTTAGCTTCTTCTAGTGAAGTATTTTGAATGTGTATTTCTGCTTGGAGACATATTTTGGTTATCTTCTTAATTTGCTTTTAGCACCCCAAAGTCTTGTTTTTCAGATTTTTTAACATTTATTTTTATTTATGCTTACTTCTTCCATACCATTCTTCCTTATAACTCAATTTTTCAAAAACAAATTTTTCCAAATTTTCAAATTTTAATTTCTTTTGGAGTAGAAATCCTTATCTCTCCAAATTCAATAATCAAATTTTTCAAACCCTTTTGAATAAGAAGACATTTTGTCTCCTTAATAATTTATCAAATTTAAAAATTTTCTAGTCAATCAATCTTTCAAATTTTGATTGCAAAATCAAATATAAAATTTTCAAAATTTTCAAAGATTTATTTGAAGTTGAAATACTTTTGACTCTCTAATAATCAATAAGCAATTTTCTACTTTTCAACTTTTTCAAAAATCTATTTCAAAAGTTAAGACCTTTTCACTCCAATCATTCTTCAAAATTCAATAAAGTTAATTTCTCTTTCTAAAATTTATCAAATTCTAAATATCTCAAAACTTAAATCAAGAGCTATAATTAGGGTTTAACCTATTAATTACAATATTTAAAAAAACAATAAAATTATTTTGCTCAAATTTGAAAGTTTTATAACCCTTACCTTGGCTCACACACGGACATTAATGAATGTTGTTATGTATTTGTTAGGGTGTTATGGTAGGTTTACCTTCAAGTGAAGGGCACATCTTGACATTACACTATGCAATTCTAGGGAATGTTATTACAATCAATTATTCCTTAGGCCTTTGCTTTGACATTAATACTTCATTTACCTTCAAAAATGCATTGCACTCTCTTATTTCCTCTTGGCTTACTTTAGGCATTGTTTCATTGCATGTTGCTCATTTCCCTTAGCTTGTTGTTATTCTACTACACACTTCTTCTTTCCCTTGACTCTCTATACGAACTACTATCCTACTATGGCTGCATGATTTTCCTCTTGGTTGGCTACATGGGAAGGTCAATGTAGGCACTACTCTTTTTAGGTCTTTGTCCACATAGATATTGTTGTTCCCTTGGTTTTTTTACTCTCATAATATCATCCCTTTTTCTTTGGGATATTTTTATCTTTTTCTTTCACTCATATGTTGCTATGTTTAGGCTCTTAACTTTGGTGCTTCCACTCTTGGTTGTGATGCCAATGTCCTTTTTTTAGGCTATTTTTTAGTGCTTTCACTCATAGTAGTGAATTTAATATCCCTTCTCTTGGGCTCTTCATTGGTGCTTCCACTCATGACAGTGTATCTAATGTCCCTTCTCGTAGGATTTTATTTTTGGTGATTCTAGAAAATACTTGAGAAATATTCTATTGGAATGTCTCTTCAAATTTTGTAATCTCTTCTACACTAGGTAGGATTAAGTTGAAGATCCTCCAACCCTGACGACTTTATATTTTCTCTTTGTTGGTTCTATTTGATTGCTAATATTAAATAATATCAAGTTATAATAGAATACCCAAAATTTGGCCTAGGTTTCCTTCACATGACTCAAAAAAATTAATTTTTAAATTCACACCAAATACTTCCTTCGATGTTAAATTTAGAGACTACTCGAAGTTGCTCTAAATATAACTCTTCTAGAAAGGATAGAGTATAGTGGTTTTGATACCACTATTGGATTTTTAGCCATATTTTCAGAAGTCCCAATATCTAGGATCTTGAGTAGTCTCAAATATAAGAGCAATCACTATATTAAATGGCTAAAATAATGAGCATAACATTTATAATAATTAAATTAATTTGGCCAATATTATTCATGCAATGACATGAATAAAATTTACAACATATTGCTCAAATTGTATACAATAATTTTGTATGAAATACAAATATTTCTCAATGATACATTACATGGAGCTTTGTCTCCATAATATAGCCTTACAAATATGACTCTTCAATACTTGACTATTGCTCTCCTCACATATCTAGGAGATGCATATTTTCCTATTCCATGCATAAGATAAATCCTCTCATGTCTTTTGGCTTCTCATATTGCCACTTGTATACATGACTCTTGGCTCTCTATTTGCACACTTTATTCTATGACACTTGCACACTCCTATTTGCACACTTTACTATATGAAACATTTCACACTCCTCCATCTATACATGTGCACATTATTTTACATGAAACTTGTGCATATTCTCACTCCTTACACTTGCACACTCTATTACATTACACATGTGCACATCCTACACATGAAAACTTACATAAAGGAGAAATATAAATCACACTCCTAAACTATAGACTCACACCCTAATCTATTATATATTTACAATTATACCATAAAATACCATGGGGTACATTAACATGTACCAAATAATGTAACATTATCCAACACATCCTAAAGATTCTGTGGGATGATATGGTCTACCCATAAAGCTCTCTTCAGATAAAAGTATCACTATCACTAATTTTCCAAGCCAATTCTTTTTAGAATTCTTAGCAAATTTTGTTTATAAATTCTACCAGACCATTACCTTGTGGTTAATAATTTGGAGAGGCCTTAAAACAAATACCATGCTAAAACATAAACTGAGCAATTTTAGAACCTATGAATGCCTTGGTGTTGCCTATGATTAGTATTACAAACACTGGATCTAGTTATGATATCCTCTAAAAGCTCTATTATTACCTTCTCAGTAGATTTTTTTAAAGGGATTGGTTTGACCCATCTAGTGAAATAGTCTATAGCATTCAAAATTCATTTGTGCCCTTCACTATATGGTGGGTTAATCATTCCTATGAAATCCAATCCCCATTGAGCAAAAGGTTCATCTATAGATATGGGTCTTAAGGGCATGGGTGCATTTTTCTTTCTCCCGATAAAGAGTTTATATTTTTCACAACTCCTAACTGAATGGTGGGCATCTAAAAACATGTTGGGATAATAGTATCCTACCTTCATGATTTTATTGGTTGTTGTTTTGGACCAAGAAATGTCCATCAAAAAATCCTTGATGAAATTCTTATAATAGGGATTGTGGTTGTTCTCTTTTTATACATCAAAGTAATATTCCATCAAAGTTCCTTTGAAATAATATTCTATTAATTAATGTATAATGAACTTTCTGCAATTGGAAAGCTTTTCTTTGAGCTCTATCTAGGTTCAAGAGGTACCTGCCTATTTGCATATATTAATTTTTTTGCTCAACCTAGTCTAGTTCCTTTTCTTCATCATTAATCAAATATTTGTCTAACTCTGCTTCCTTATCATCATCATCTAAATTAGTTTCTTCTTTGAACATATCTTTAGCTAGCCTCTAAAAAAGTACTCTCCTTATAACCATCTTTGTGGGTTTGATTTCCACATCATATTCTAAAATTCTACTAATCCACCTAGATATGTTTTCACTAATTTTCCCACCCATTATGTATTCTCTAACACTTGAATGTATGACATAAGCAATGATCTTATTGTTCAAAACCATTTGCTTAAAATGTTTCAAGCCTCTAACTAGATCATATATCTATTTCTCAACAAAATTATATTTCTCTTCTTACCCTTTTAAGGTTTGACTAAAAAAAGGCTATTGGGCATTCTTGTTGGTTTTCATCCTTCTATGTCATCAAGGCAACTATGCTAAGCTCTCCCCCATATGCATAAATAATAAAATCCTTATCAAAAATTGGTTTGACCAATAGTGGAGCTTCCACAATGGCTCTTTTTATCTTTTCAAAAGCATCCCTTGCTTCTATTCATATGAATGGTCAGTCCTTTTTTAGCATAAGTGTCATAGGTTTGATAATAGTTGTTATTTATGGGATAAAAATTTTTATAAAATTTATCTAATTGAAGAAATATTGTAGTCCCTTTTTATGCCTAGGTAATGAGAGGTTAGTGATGACTTTAATTCTATTCAAATCTATGGTGATAGCATCCTTTCATACAACATGCCTTAATAATTATTTTACAGAACACAAAAGACATATTTCTTTGGATTGAGGTATGCCCCAAATTCCTAACATTACTAAAAAATATTTTCCAGGTGTTTTAAATGATCATCTTTCCTTTTAGAGAATACTATGAGATCATACAAGTAGATCAATATTATTTTATTTATTAGGTCATGGAAAGCAATATCCATAGATCTATAAAAGGTTGCTCCATCATTAGATAACCCAAAAGGTATTCTTTGATATGCAAACATTCCCTATTTTATAATCAAATTTGTCTTGTGTTGGTCCTTGTCCTGTACCCATGCTTGATTAAAACTAAAAAACCCATCCAATAATGAAAATATTTCAAAACCCACAGCTATTTTAAATATTTATTCCATGGAAGGCAAAGGATAATGGTATTTTAGAGAATATTTATTCAAATTTTTTAAATCAACACATAACCTGATCTCGTTATTTTTATTTCTTATAGGAAAAAAATTGGATACCCATGTGGTGTGTTTGATCAAACATATGATTTTTTATTCAATCAACTTGCATAGTTATTTCCAAATGAGAGGCTCAATTTTTGGATTAATCGACCTTTGTTTCTACCTCACAACCCTAGCCTTAAGATCTAACTCAATCATGTGTTGGATATTTATTATATCATTTGAGATATTCATAAGTCTAAACCATTACTTCTTTGTACTTTGGCATAGCTTAATGAGAGAATTGTTTTCCTTTTTTTTAATTTACATGGTGGAATCGGTAGCCGCCATGAATCCGAGTAGGTTGTCCGAATTGTATGGTCGCTATAGTATTCTACGTTGTCCACCCTGAAAGCCACCACACAGATCTTCATGCATTCCACCCCTATAACCACCATGTCATAATCATTTTAAACCTTTTACACCGCTGAAAGCACCAAGAAAGGGCAAATGGAATTTTCCTTTTGTATGGTTATTTTACCTATATTCAACATTTTTATTGGATATACTTCTATCTCTTGGTAATATTCCTTATCAATAGTATTTCTCCTTTTCCCCTTGAACCTATCATTTGGACTAAAGAGAGATTCCAAGGTGATTAACCCTTTTGGTAATTTGTTAGATTTTAATTGGATGATATAATCTTCATATGATTCCTTAATTTGTGGAGTCATTTATTTGGTATGCTTATCTACTTGCTGCAATAATCAAATAATGTGTTCATCACTTTCAAACACTTTCTAATTCACTTCATTATCAAGGATGATTTACCTTATTATTTTCTTTACCAATTGATAATTTCAGAGTAAATCATCAACTAGGTCAAATTGTGATTTGACCACTGCTATTCTATCAACATCCAGATTTTTATCCATTGGTGTAATCCTAATATCAATAGCATTAAAGTATTCAATCATATCCCAAATAATTTATCTATAATATTTCATTAACCTATTTTCTTCTAGGTATTGCATTCTTACTTGTTTTATAATTAGTTTCGTGTCATCGAAGATTTATAGCATCTTGATTCCTCTTTTTTTACCATATATAGACCAAGGGCCAAAGCTTCATATTTAGCCACATGGTTTGAACAAGTAATCTAAAAATGGTATGCCTATAATAATTTTGATCCCTCTGGTGAAATCAAACACACCAAAATTAGCTTTGTTTATGCTTCCAGCACCATCAAAGAATATCTTTAGTAGCTTGATGGGTTGCTCTTCCCATTTTGGTATTTGAGGTATAGTTGTGCCTTCTTCTTGAATCATGAATGCCCCTATACCAATTTTTCTATAAATTTCATTAGTTTTAGGATTGTACCTATATGTATCCCATTACCTTATCAGATTATTTGAATCATTAGGAAGAATCTTCTCATCATATGCCTTCTTCCTAGATTGAAGTTCCTCTGTGGAGTTATGTCACTCAACATTTAGTTTGATTGGTAGAATTGACTCTACATGGTGGGCATATAAAGGCTCTATAGGTATTTCATCTTAACACCACTTAAATCACTCAGTAGCATGTGCATCTAGGTATCCATTTATCTTAGTTGTGAACTCTCTTGATTAAAAAATATTGAAAGTGGCTATGAGCTCTATTACCATAAAGTCTTGCCATAAGATCATGTTTGGGAATGCTTACAGTGCTAGGGGAAGGTTTTTTATCACTTCAATAACTTGGACTAGGGTTCCATCTAAATGGACTATTCCTTGATTATCTAGCTCATAGCTTAATTCCAATGCATTGGCTATATCTTTTGGTATGACTAAAATATTCACTCCAAAATCAGTCATACAATTGTGGATCATTTCATCATCATGAATTAGGATCAATAATAAAGGTCTCAAGTTTTCTTTGATTACATTTAAGTGGAATACATTCATGACTGCAAATGCTTCACTGTTATCTAAACTTTCTTGTTCCTTTAGTGCTTCTTCCAAACACTTTATCTACTCTTGCATAGACATTATTTCCCAAAGAGGTATAACCATGGTGGAATTTTTAAGTTGCTCTATTATATTGAATAACTTTAGGAAGAGCATCTTTTGAATGGTATGTTGTGTTGATAGGGGCCAGGTTCTTCCTATTATTGATGGCTAGGGAAATCTTGCTTGAATTGGTGTGAAATCATGTTGATTTGATTTTTTTTCTAGATATACTAACACTTGTGGGATATGTGTTATTTTTTGACAAGATATTCTACTAGGATATAGTGGATTCCTCTACATGTTGCTTTTTCCTTCAATTTATTTTCTTTTGGAATTAGCTATGTGGAAATCATGTAGTTGGATCCTTGCCTTCCTTTTTCATAAAATATCATAGACATATTTGCTTCATTCCAAGATATTTATTCAAGGGCATTCCACTTGTATAAGGTTGGTGGTTTTTTTAAAAAAATTTTGAAATGTTGTTGGATAGAATGGTTAGGGTTGTTTTAACATTCCTTTGAGAACTTTTCCAAAAGGCTCTCAACTATATTTAACTCAAAATTATCATGAACATGGGGAATTGAAATAGAAAATGAGTTAGAGATAGCAAATATGGATGGTTTTTTTTGAGGGGGTATTGTTTGGCTACTCTAAAAATGATAGCTTGGGGATTTATTATTGGGGAACAGGGGTATTAAGGGCCTAGGGGGTAAATTTCCAAATTTTATAAAGTCATTTTTAGCTATTATTCCATAAGCCTCTCATAAATAATTTCCCCTGTTTACCTTGATCATCATGGATGTCTTAAAATCTAAAGCTCTTGAATAGAAAATCAATGCCATACCTGATGGAGGTTGCATATCTAGAGGTATCCTATACCAAACCTTTTGAAATTTTGTATTGAAGGCCTCCATAGCCTCCATTTAAGCTCTATTTATAGTTGACAACTATTCTAGGAGGGAAACCCCATCCACCTTCTCTCTAAATATTTCAATCAACAGTATGGTGATTTGGTCCCAATTAGCTATCGAGCCAGTTTAGAGCACAAGATACCATTCTTAATCCCTTCCTCTGAATAAGGTCACCCAAAATCTCATAACCCTATTTTTCTTTGATATATTATGAAGTGTGCATAGGCTCACCATGTTTTTCAAATGCTCAATGAGAGGTGAAGTAAAATAGATAATTGAGAGCAAATGCTCATATCTCCTCCCATACTTCATGTGAAGTAGGATGTGCCAAGGGACTTCTGTCATTCCAAGTAGGGAATGATTTGGGTGGTTGTGGAGCATCCATGATTTGGCCTCTCACTCTTCTTTTTCATAGAATGGTGTCAAGTGAAGGAAGCAACTCTTGTAGATTTTCAACAACAAAGGACCTGGTAGGAGGTTTCTCATTCATACACATCTAGGTCATTTGGTGGAAGTGAAGTCACTAGGTTAATACAACTTATTCTCTAAGATAATATAGATTAAAGTCTTCACTAGAACCTCAATATGGTATCCTTCATAGTGGGTTTTTCTATATTTTTATTCTCTATTGGAGATTTTAGGAGAGTTTTATAGTGCTTCAATGAGTAAAATAGGTAGAGACCCTCACCATATTTAAAGTCTAACTTGTTGTTTACTATGGGACCAAAGATATGTCAATGGGGTCCCTTTAGTTGTGTCATTAAACTATTATCCTCTTCGATTGTAATGGGCCATCATAAGGGGTTTGGACTAGATGGTCAAGGATATCATACCTCATGTGGAATGATATAGAAAGGCCAATATCGAGAGAGTAGGGTTTGGCTTTATTTGAGGTATTTGAGATTTTTTACAAGGCTAATTATTTTTAAGATTTGACCTTGAATACACTTGTCCTACTCTAGCCTAAATTAATAGCTTGGGAAAAAGGGTTAGAGAGAATGTAGAAAATAAAAGAAAGGGAAAATACCTAGGCTAATTAAGGTGATGTGCCAAGAATAAGATAAGATCCCCCTATAAAGCATTCCTAAGTGTAATGTGTTGACATAGTGAACACTTCCACTTAACATATGTAAGCACAAATAAACACACATGCATAAATAAAATAGGACAAGGAGAATGAAACACTTAGAACCAAATAGTCATAGACCTCTAGTATGCATATATGAATATAAAATAATTACAAGATTATGCCAAAAGCATGAGCTCAAGGACATGCTTGCAAGACCTCTCAAGAATACAAGTATTTCTATATAAGAGAAAATAAATAAAAAGCTATATGTAATGTATATATATGTAATGTATAACATGTTGATCCTTTACGAAGCTAAAACTACTACTATTTGTAGAGTACAAAACAGGAAGAGTTTCCCTCCAAAACCTATATGAAAGTCTAATAAATTTAGCTACTCCTACAAATGTGAATGAAGGAACCCTTTGCAATTATTATTGTTAGGTGCAAGACTGGAGCCACCATGTTTGTATTTTGTACTTTCTTGGACTACTAAGCTACGATGATAATGGTAGGTAATTCTTATTTTCTTAGTAATGTCATATCCATCTATCTCACTTACTTTCTTTGTGAGTTTGTGCATCATTACTTCTTCTCTATAATTTGATATGATTTTTGCTCTAAGTTGGTGGCTCTTCATGCTAAGATTTAAATTCTTTCTATATCCCTCATACAAGATTTGCTATTTGTTGGAACTTTCTCTTGATGGCTTGTATTGAGACTTTTTAAGACTTTTGCAATCAGACTAAATATCTTGTTGGAAGTATTTTGTAAAATATTCTTCTCTTGTTCTTTCATTGGATCTTTTAGTGTTTTGCTTCTTAAGAGTTCCTTTCTTACATATTCCACCTCTTGAAACCATTTACTTTTATTTTTCCATAGCTTATCAAAACTTCTAATTGTCAATATTTTTTCTTTCTTCATGTTGATTTATCCTCTCTTCTACTTTTTTCCCCTTTAAGAGAAGTCATGTGTGGAAGATTGGAACTTTTACCTTTCTTCACTGCTCAAGACTTCTAAAAAATATCAATTGTCTTTGATAGGTATTTTATACCTTCTGCCATTTTACATTTATCTCATCCTTTGGTCTAAGTCCAAAAACTTGAGTGTAGTGAGAAATCACAACAAAAGGCACTCTTCACATCCATATAATATACCTTGCATCCAAATGAGGCTACTATAGAAATAATCATCCTGATATAATTTGTCCTAGCAACTAAATTACATATCTTGGAATAATCAACTCCCTCTTATAGATAGAATCCACTATCAATAATGCGTACCTTATACTTCTCCACCTCACCATCCAAAGTGTATTTATTCTTTTATATTCATTTGTATTCAATGGCATTCTTCCCTTCTAGAATAGGAACAAGCTCAACTATATTGTTCTTCATCAAGACCTCATAATATTTTCCCACTATGGCTAGCCCTTATCCTAAGAATATGTGAGAGGATCCTAAGAATGAGCAACCTTTTAGATCAATGCTTGAGAGTCTTTTAGTGTCACTCTAGAGACAATATGCTAAGCATCCTTCAAAATAATCTTAACTTGCTTGGGTTTTAGATGAACTAAGGAAGAATCATGTGTAATCTATGATAAAGCAACATCAGAAGCCAAACCTAAAGAATCCAACTCAAAATAACCACTCACCTCATCATACAAATTTGAAGCACTTTGAATTTATGTATCCTACTCAATATATTATGAATCTAGAAAAGGTGGTGTATCTATTGTTGCCCATGAATGGATCAAACTTATAGGAAAGGGACATCCATTCAAATATGAATATGAATAAGATGCTCTAATGGGAATAGAGCTTACCAAAATCTTTTAAGAAATAGTTTTATCGATCAAAGAGTCAAGCGTAGATGGTGGATTAGAAGGAGCATTGGGAAGAACCTCGCAAAAATATTGTTGATCCTTAATGCTTGGATAATATTGCATTATGAGTGATAGATATTTATATACAATTTTCCATATATGGCATACCTATCATCCATATGAGGATAGTAACCATCTTGGACTCAAGGTCCTTATGAAGCTAATAATAGCACATTAAATTTCTTTTGAATGGTAGTTAGCAACTATCCTAATTATCACACCACCTAAACTACGATGAAATAATACCTAAAATTCTCTCCTTATTACATCATAGTTTAGAATTTATTGTAAAGAAATTTTGTGATGCCTCAAACTTTATTCGTCCTTGTGTCTTAATGAGGATGTCTACATGTTGTTCTTGGTTCTTGATTCTGACTATTTATTTTAACTCTTCCCCTTAGCTTTGTCTCTTGGTCCTTTGGTCAAGGGAAATCCCCCCTTATTTAACATGATTCAAATATGATTATGGATCAAGAATGCTTAAGCAATAGTGGAGTTGCCCTAACTTTGCTTAACCAAGGATAGGTATGCTTTCTTCTATCTATGGTTATACAACATAATTAGATACATGCTATTGTGCCCATCACTGTTAGATTTTGGTGATGTATACTAATGGAGATGCAACTACAAGATGTAAAATATGAAGGCTATGGTAAGTATATGATAATGGTACTTAAATATGTAGTAAAATAAGAGAATAAAATTCTTCAATAACTCAATAAAATACCATTAATGAAAGCTCACAAAAATAGTACAATGCAATATAATGGAGGACTTTGAACACTCCAGTATTTTACAATGAAGATCTACATTGTACCTACTCACTACTTTATAGTAACTTTGTCTCTCTCACTCACACTCTCTATCTCTATATCTCTATATCTCTCACACCATAGCTCAAGGTACATATATATAGGAATATAAGTTCCTTGGGCTTTACTCTACCTATTCCTATGACTCATGTACATGTGGACTACATGCACATTTACATCATTGCATATTCTAACACTTGTGCATTTATTACTTCTTCCCCAAGTAACTACTTAACATAAGATAAACTCCTAATCTAATAATGTACCCAAGGTGGTACATTGACATGTACCAAATAATTTAATATACTCTAACAATCATTTATGATTGAACATACAATAAATCATAGATTATCAGTCAAATTGATCCTCATTGATCTTCATATTCTTATGTAATGAATGTTTCACCTTAAATGAGGCATATGCCATCATTTTTCCACAATTTTATAAACTATCAATTGTTGGCTTTCTTTGCTTCTTCAACCATGAGTGTCCTTAATGTAACCTCCTTATCCTACTAGATTTCCTCGATAACTAGTCACCACAACCACCAGGTGTAATAGAGTAAATCACTGTTTATTAGGTTCGCTCTATTGATTTTGCATTAAGCCTTCATATTTATCATATCCTTGCATATTATTTGTTCACCTAGTCCTTACTAGATACAATTTACAAAAACAAATTATCAAGTGCAGTATTAAACATTGGGAAGAATTAATATTTCCTCCCAATATTAGTATGAACTCTACACTTGAACAATATTAAGTGTTATGTACCATCAATCACACACTCCTGGTACATTATTAATCATTACTAATTTTATATTTGAGAATAGGGACCACTAATATTCATAAAGAATCAATTCAAGAAATATTTTTCTCCTCTTCATAAGGAGTATCTTCGTTGAGTAATTTGCATATATTTATAGTTGATGAACCCTTGTGTAACAAATACATCTTGTGATGACAGTTGTAATGATTTGTTGTCATTTATTATCTTGAACATCACTTGCTATTGTGATATTGATCATCTCATGCTCTTTCTTTCATATCTTGTTATGGTGTTGTAGGTCAAATCCATGACCTCATTTGTTATTCAAAGAACTAGGTTTTTGCATTTTTTTTTTGTAAAATTGGCTAAGTATTTCCATGGCTTCATCACTACACAAAAATGTGATGCACAAAGCCAATATATTTCCTAGGGTGACATCAGCACAGTTGTGCTAGAGCCTAATATCATGTAAGATCAATGCACAAAGCCAGGATCCTCATGGTTAAAATGCACAAAACTGCATTGCATGGAAGTGGACCGCTTTTGGTACTAACATCAACATGAAGTCAAAGGCAACAGTGAGATGCTGACTGCACAAAGCCATGTTGCATGAAACTAGGCTGCACAAATCCAGGATTACATTAGCAACAACATTAGTGCAAAGTTTCCTCTACTTGGGAATGCATAAAATCAATTGCATGAAGCCACAATGCTCAAAACTGGGCTCACCATGGCCATGACGTTAGCAAACCTAAACTAAAACTTGGGATAATGCAAATAAGAGAAATGAGTGAATATGAGATGCACAAAATCAATATTTCCTTGACTATGACATTAGCATCCTCACTCCTAATATTGAATTTATGCAAAGAACATAGGACTAAAGTTTTAGATTAGGGATCTCATGGATTATTTATAACTGGTTGTAAATCTTATGCTACAATTTTTAACCCACAACCTATAAATAAGCCATGATATTTCTGATACAAGGATTGACTCTATAGTTATTGCCTAGTATTGCTATGTAATATTGCTACTAATCAATGAAGTGATAGTTGTTTGGCCTCCATTAATGTCTAATTGCATATTTTTATGCATGTATTTTTTTAATTCATTTATGTTACACTTAACACAATCTATTCTATTAAATGAATTTTGCTTTTTGGATCGCTATTGGATTTCTAATTGTTCAAGTCCTTCGAATGATTAAAATATTTATTTTAAGTTGAATAAATTTAAGGTCCGAGGTGTAGACCAATTGGTTCATCCAAACCCATAAGGGGGTGGAGGTCCAAGGTTCAAATCTCGGGCCTCACCGAATTGAACTCTTGTCCCTTTCTTGGTGCTTTCAACAGCATAAAAGGTTTAAAATGATTATGGCATGGCGGTTATAAGGGCGTACTACACAAAGATCTATGTGGTGGCTTCTGGGACAGACAACGCAGAATACTATGGCGGCCATAAAATTTGGACAGCCTGCCCGGATTCATGGCGACTACCGATTCTACCATGTAAAAAAAAAAGTTGAATAAATTTACAATTAAATCTCATAATGTCTAGTCTGTTAAGTATCATGCAATTGGTTTGGTTAGCATATTACTTAGTGAGATCCAATTTTGGTACGCTACCCATCCACTTTTTAATACCTCTTTCTAACCCTTACTCTTTTCTATCCTTTTTTCCATCAAAATTACAATCATTTAAAGGAGCCAGCCTTTTATGAAGGTTGAAATATAGAGAAATCTTGTTTCATCCAATTCTATACTTTGGCTAAAGTCCAAGGCACATCATCTATCTACAAGTATGGAAAATTTTGGTTTGACATGTGTGTCACTAATAAAAGTGGTCAAATATTGAGTTCCATATGTGGGGATTCTTGGTCATTCTCAATGGCCTCTTTTATCTTTAAATAATCTCCATTAGAGGTTATTGTCTTAGGGTCATTATATTTGGGTTACCTCTAGGTATCTGCATCTTGATTATTACCTCTAGATTACCTCTAGGTCACCTTTTCACCTCTAGAAATTACATTAAAATATATTTTTGGAATCTTCCATATTTCTTAAATCCTACGCATAACGTTCCACTATAGGTTTGGTCACTACAAGTCTTCCAAGAATTGCTTGGGTCATATTCTTCTAATATTTATTTTAATTTTCCCAAGATATTTGTCCATGGTAAAAATTACATTCTTTATACTCAACTAACTCCATCTCTTCTTTCTTTATCCTATTCTAATACATTCATCATATAAATTCATATGTATTTTGTCAGTCACTTTCTCTTTGTGCCAACATTTTCTTTTTAGAGTGATTATTATCTCCACAAATTTCACAAGAATGTAGGTTCCAACACTTGGATATCACATGTCTAGGTCTTTCGAAATGACTATAACAACTCATCCACATATAATTTATTTGTTCACAAATTTAGTCTCATGTTTTTTGCTTGACCATAAAAAAACAAGACCTTTATTTGGCCTTATACCTAGCATTATGGGCATTTTCATACCTTGCCCATATCTTCTCAAACCTATTGTCAATCCCTTTTTTGTCTTGTCAATTTTTTTTCCTCAAGATAGGTAATGGACCCATATATGACTTCACATACTTCTTTGAAATCTAACTAAATTCTAATTTTGATCTTCCAAGCAAAATAGTTATCTTCTCATAGTAGTTGGGATTTGGGCAACAGGAAATTTGGTGCAACACTAACCATAGTAAATTTTCACAAAAGTGGAAATTTTTTATTCCACTAGATTTTCTTTCAAAATACTTTTTGATGAGGATACATAAGCCTATAGTTGTGTCTTGATTGTTTCCTCAATTTGTGCTAAATAAATATCTGGTTGAGCAAAAATTATAGGTGGAGTTTCTTTCTCCTACCACAATCTTCAAGGAATATTCTTGAAAATATTCCAATTCTTCAAAATGTTATACCTACTACAATATTGAAAGTGATATCATATATAAGGATATATTGCAATGTAGTATATATGATTTATGGGCTTCCAACCATGTTTAAAAGCTTACTTTTCCAACCTACCAAATAAGATTCCATTATATCCAAAATAGAGTCTATAATCTCCTTCATCTTTCCTTTATTGGATAAGAAAATACCTAAATATGTTGATGGCCATTTTCCAATTTTAAAACCTAAAATCATCATAAGAATCTATTGTAAATCTAGGCTAAGTTAACAGGATAGATCTTGAATTTTTTACTACTAACCAATTATCCAACAACCTTCTCATAACATGATAATATTGTTTTAAAATCCATGGCCTTATTGACTAAGGCATGACATAAAAGAAAGGTGTCATTAACAAATTGGATATGAGATTTAAAGGGATCATTTGTTACAATATAAATACCTAAAAAAATTCTTTCATTTTAACCTTTTAGAAAGATCTCCCTAGTACCTCAGCAAGAATAATAAACACGTAAGGAGATGGTGGGTCACCCTATTAGAGTCCATTGGATGATTCAAAGTATCCGATAAAGGATCCACTAATCAAAATAGAATGTTTTAGAGTGCTATAACAACATCTAATCCATACATGAACATTGATCAAATACAAATTTGTTAAGAATATCATATAGAAAACTCCAAGAAACCTTATCATATGCTTTGTTTGATGAGCCCTAAAAATGCTCATTTTTGTACAAACTTTTCATATATATTATGAAATTTATTTTAATAGAAATATATGTTTATGCAAATTTTATATGTATTTAACATTAGATTATGTATGTTGTCTAATATTTATTTTTGAGTGAATAATGTGTAGATTTAGTGGATTTTATAGTATTTTAGCATGACTACGTCGAGGTCCCATTTAGACCTAGCACTTTTCATTTTTATGATGATAAAAATATCTACAATAAAACAGTGATGAAGTGCTAAGTTAGGCACCTGTCTCTCGTTCAAGCGCTCGATTCCCGTTTGGCACTTGACTATTGAGCACCCAATTCCCATTTGGTATCATGTGCCTGATTCTTATCTTCTACAGATAAAATGCATGATTCATATTGATGCAAAATTACAACGTGATACCTATTATTAGCAAAATAGAATGATGAATTTAGTGATGGATGCAGACCAAGGACAACGTTAATGATCATATGTCATCTATTTTTCAACAATCATGTAAAACTTATTGTAAATCAGGTAAAGCAAAATATCAGACGCATTTAGTTCTGATACAGAATGCGCTAAATATATTCTGAGTTAATAGTTTGCTTTATCTCTGTTATTCCTGCATATTGTTGTAACAAAAAAATCAAAAATCGATTTGCTTTTAGAAAGTAACAGGGTATGTTTGCATATCTTATAAATATGCAGGCCATCCCTAAAAAACAGATCCTAAATTTTCTCTGTAAAATTATTGTTGTAATTCCAAATATAATTTAGTTGAGTCTTTTTTATCAACTCAACTAGCATCCGGTGTATGACTTAATGCGGGCAAAATTTTCTCGAAGCTTGGGCCCACTCTCAACAGTATTCCTCCCTTCTTTTACCTATTTTTTGTCATTTTAATTTATTTTCTCGTTTTTTGTAGTTTAGTTTAATACTGCAATTTCCCCTATTTTCTGTCAATTTCCAGCAAGTGTGCAGTTTTGATTTCCGTAATGCATTTTAAATATACCTTTGATAATGTAAATTAGATTAGTGGTTTCAAATATAAACAAGAACTTCAACAAAAAAACAACACCCTCCAAACCATAGAATCTAATTGACTCGTCTGATTAAAGGGAGATTACAGGCATATATTATTCAGTGTTACTCACAAGTTTACGAGTTGTCCCAAGTTGACAAATTAAATGGAGGTAATAATTTGAACCATAGAAAACTAACCAATATTTTACCCAACATTTTGGCATCATTTTCAGGGAGTAGCCAACTATAATTTCTTGTTCATAATAAAGTATGTTACAAATAGTTTAGGTTACTTTCTACAAAACCTCTATTAAATTTTTATATGAGTCCGCCTAGAATTAGAGGATCGGACGATCATTTTATCAAGAAAA
This sequence comes from Wollemia nobilis, assembly GCA_028583015.1. Lineage (NCBI taxonomy): Eukaryota > Viridiplantae > Streptophyta > Pinopsida > Araucariales > Araucariaceae > Wollemia > Wollemia nobilis. Next base: position 918,117 of record JAQPPZ010016363.1, on the reverse strand, counting down.
CAAATGTTTTTTCTTAAAAAAAATATATTCCAGTTGTGTTAGAGCCTGATACTAAAACCTCTCCACCACCATATCCACCTATGCATTGGAGTCAACATTCATTGTTTACACAGGATTATTTTGGAACAGACCAGCAAAACCTTAGGAAAGGATCTAAGATAGGAATATAATGTTGGAGTTCTCATTAAATAAAAAATGAAATATTACAGAGCTTATATAACCCTACTAATTGTAGAGCAAGAAAATAGCGAGGCAAAGAGAAATTAAAATAAAATTCCTCTAACGTCAAACTATTACCGACAACCTTAAATCAAATGACAACCTTAAATCAAATGCTAACATTCTCCCCCTTAAAGTTGATATGGATGACAAAACAATCTCTCAAATTTATATATTGAGCTTTAGGAATGCCTTTGGTGAAGATGTTTGCCATGTTGTCCAAAGTGCTACAATGTTTAAGCTCAACAACCTGGTTCTCCACCATGTCTTGGATGAAGTGATACTTCATATCAAAGTGTTTTTATCTGCTATGGTGGATAGGATTATATGCCAATTGAATGGCACTCATGTTGTCATAGTACAATCTGGTAGGACCACTTTGTCGTTCTCCAATCTCTTCAAGGACTTTTCTCAACCATAGAGCTTGAGTACTAGCATATGTGATTGTTATATACTCAGCCTCAATAGATGACAATGCTACAACAGTCTGCTTTTTGGAACTCCATGTAATTAGTCCTGACCCTAGGCTAAAATAGTTCCCTGATGTAGATTTTCTATCATCTATATTGCTGCCCCAATCACTATCACTGAAGCCAACTAACTTTACATAATTATATTTGTGGTAATGGATTCCAAAATCTAATGTACCCTTTACATATCTCATAATTCTTTTAGTTACTTGAAAATGTAGCTCAGATGGTTCAGCCATAAACCTTGAAACAAGAGAAATAGCATACTAAATATCAGGTCTTATGTTGGTAAGAAACACCAAACTCCAAACCATGCTCCCGTAAGTGGTCATGTCAACCTTCGGTGCTCCATCATATTTGCTCAATTGGATCCCATGACCCATTGGAGTTGCAACTAATTTGCATTTCTCCATGGCAAATTTCTTGATCATATCTTGAGCATATTTGTGTTGACATATGAATATCCCTCTATCTGTTTGATGAACTTCCATGCCTAGTAATTAATGCATTAAGCCTAGATATTTCATCTCAAATTATTCATCATAGAGTGTTTGAACTCCCTATTCATCTTATCATTACTACCCATAAATATGATATCATCCACATATAAACAAACTATGAGAATGTCTTTACCTTTCTTTAGGTAGTATAGAGTGGGTTCACTTTTACTCTGAATGAATCCATATTCCTTGAAATAGCCATCAATGCGAGAGTACCATGCTCTTGGTGCTTGCTTGAGGCCATATAGGGATTTTTTAGTTTATAAAAAAGGTTATCCTTACCTTGTTATTTAAAGCCTTGATATTGTTGAACATAAACCTCCTCAATCAAGTACCCATTGAGAAAGGCACATTTTACATCCATGTGCTGAATTTTCCACCCTTTGTGGGTAGCCAAGGAAAGTACTAATCTGATTGTTTCCTATCTAGCAACAGGAGCAAAGGTCTCCTCATAATCAATGTCATATTTTTGAGTGAAGCCTTTTGCTACAAGTCTTGCCTTGTGTCTTTCAATGCTCCCATCAGCATTGAATTTGGTCTTGTAGACCCATTTACATCCAACACATTTTTTTCCCTTTGGAATCTTTACTAGCTCCCAAGTATCATTTTTTTTTATAGAGGTGATTTCCTCCTCCATGGTTTGTTGCCATACATTATGAGTGCATACTTTATCATAGCTATATGGATCTAGCTATGCACTAGATATTAAAACATAATTTACTACATCTCCCTTAGGTTCTTGGGAGTCATCATCTCCATACATATGCAAATTTTCAAGTTTTTACAAAACTGCATTCATTTCACTAGCTTGACTTCTAGTGTATCTTTTCTAGAAATTTTTATCCAACATTTGAAAATATGGATGATGTTGTAGTGTTCTTTTACCTCTTGATGGAGAATCAATATCCATAGGTGAAGAACTTACTGATATTTGTGGAGAAGGACTTGGAGTAGCTGCTGATGTACTCGAAATAGTACTCATGCTTGGGTTTGGAGGAGGTGTGCATTTGCTCTTCTTGGTCTGCACCTGTCGTACTTGAGAAGAACTTGCATAATGGGATTCATCACCAACAAAAACTTTTTTATGACCCCATTCTCCTCCTTCATAAAAAATCACATCCCTGGAAAGTACAATTTTATGCGTTTTTGGATTGTAGATCCTATATGCTTTGGTAGACTCACAATATCCTACAAAAATACATGCTTGACTCTTGGGGTCAAGTTTATTTCTTTTTTCATCAGGAATGTGGGCATATGCTAGAGAACCAAAAACCTTGAAATGTTTTACATTCGGATTTTTTCCATACCACCCTTCGTAAGGAGTGATCCCATCCAAACTAGAAGTAGGACTCTTATTTAGAATGTAAACACTGGTTCTAACAGCATTGGCCCAATACATGTTACTAAGATGCTTAGTTTGAAGCATCGATCTGGCCATTTCTACTATGGTGTGGTTCTTTCTTTCCACCACGTAATTTTGTTATGGAGTATAGGCAGTGGTGAATTACCTTTTTATCCCACATCCTTTACAATATTTTAGAAATGCCTTTGAATAGTACTCTCCTCCTCGATTTGTCCTTAGATATTTTACACTGAACTCACTTTGTTTCTCTACATTATTCTTGAAATCTATGAAGCAATCAAAAGCTTAATCTTTGGTTTTCAAGAAATAGATCCAGCACATCCTAGATAAATCATAAATAAAAGTGAGAAAGTAAGAATTATTACCTATGTTTTTTGTCTGCATTGGACCACAAATGTCCGAATGCACCAATTGAAGTGGATAGTTGGCCCTCCATGCTTTTCCTTTTGGAAACTTGGACCTGGAGTGCTTTTCAAAATCACATCCTTCACATACCTCCTTGTGTTCATAAATTTTGGGAAGTCCACACACCATAGCTTTAGAAGTTAACAATTTCAAGCTAGCAAAATTCAGGTGACCATATCTCAAGTGCCAAAGCACACTTGGATTTGTTATAAGAATACTTGCAAGTTGAGCTCCCCCTGGTTCTCCAAACTTAAGGGAATATAACCTATTCTTGGTCATAGTTACTTGTGTAATGACTCTATTATAGTTTTTCTTATCAAAAATTATACATTTGCCTTCATAAAAAACAAGTCTATAATTTTTCTCCATCATTTGTCCAACACTAAGCAAATTATGTTGGATTTTGGGGGTGTAGTAGATGTCATTTACCTTTTTGATGTCTTCTTTCATTGGAACATCCATGGCTCCAATGCCTTCAACTTGCAAAGCTTTATCATCTCCTAACTTGATTCGAGATTTATAGGTGGAATCCATTGTAGCAAAGAGCTCTTCTTTGCCACTCATATGGTTGGAACAACCAGTATCCAAAATCCAAGTGTCATTCATATTTTGATCTAATTTTCCATAAGAAAGAAATAAATTTGATGTTCCTTATTCTTCACCATAATTGCCATATTGACCGTTGCCTCCCTAAGAAGTCTTGGACCAATAGTATTGAGCAAAATTACCGGGCTTGCCACAATTAAAACAAGATTTCTTGGTTTTGTCACCTCCTCTTCCTTGATTGCCATTTTGCACTTGATTTCCATCTCTACTTTGATTGCTACCTCTGCTTTGATTTCCACCTCTGCTTGGATTTCCTCCTCTTGATTTGATTTTGCCTCTGCCTCTTCTTTATCCTCTACCTTGGCCTCTTCCTTGTCTTCTTCCTACACCGTCATTGGATAAGAAGGATTTATCATCACCTCCATAGCTTGTTGAAGGAGATCCTTGTAATCTCTCTTCATGAGACATTAATTAACCGATTAATGCATCAAAATTTAGAGTGGAAAGGTCTGTGTATTCTTCAATGATGATAGCAATATGATTCCATTTTTGAAGAAGTGTTCTCAATAGTTTCTTCACAACTACTTCAGGTTTGACTTCTTCACCAAGAGTTTACATCTTGTTGACAACTGCTTTGACTCTTACGTAGTAGTCTCCAACTTTCTCATCTTCATTCATTTTGATATTCTCAAAATATCATTTCAGGGTCTGAAGCCTTACTTGCTTCACCTAATAGCTTCCTTGGAAACCTTCTTTCAAGGCTTTCCATGCATCTTGGGCAGTTAAACAAGAGGTAATTCTAGGGAAGATACTTTTCTCCAATTTTGCTTGGAGATGATAGAGAGCAGAGGAATTGCTCTTTTGTGCTTATTTCTTTATCTTCTTATTGGTTGCACTCAACGTAGTCCAATCTATAGGTTCTATGTAACCTTCTTCTACTATGTCCCATAGTCCCTTGCCTATGAGTAAGGTCCTCATCTTGATGGACCAATACTCATAATTGAACCCATTAAATTTTGGAATTGGTAGATTATTATTGGATGTCGTAGCTATTGGAAATAAACTAGAAATACACTTTTATTTCTCAATTACAATAAAAGCACTCTACTTTTCAAAGAAAAAATTTATAGATTTAATTCAAATCTAGCTTGATCTACTCTCTCGTAGATATCATGTTCTTCCTGATGAGGTTCTCCTATCACTGGATTGACAAAGTTGTCAGCAACTGAATCATCGTCGTCACTAATAAGAATGATTTTGAGTGAATACGGTTCTGGCTCCAGTATTTCAACTGAGTCATTGTTACTTTGATGAGTATTCTCTGGCTCCTATGGTGCAACTCCTACAAATTTTGACTCTTCAAATCTGCTACCAAAGGAATTGTCTTCTGAATTAGCATCATATCCTACATCTGGTGCTCTTTGATGGGCTATTACAACATTTTGTAGTTGACTAAATACAGTATTCAATCCATACGTTTGAACTTTTTCATCAAAGGATTCAGGGTTTTATCTTACTAAAAGAGAACAAAGGGAATGATAACATTTGATTGACCTTATCATGACATAATCATTCGACCTCTTATGAAGCACTCTAGTAGCACTCAGTGACTCCTCTCAAAGATCAAATTTAAGCCCCTAAACTGGGTTCCAAGGGGCAACGAGAGTTCCAGAAGGCTTCTGCAGGAAAAAAAACACTTGTTACAAAGATTGCCTCTTAGGCAATGGTGCGAATCACTTACAAAAATTGCCTCTTAGGCAATGGTGAAATTTTACCACAAAAAAAAAAAAATCCCTTAGTGCTAGGATGTAATAAAAGGTAATTTTTATTTTATTGCATAAATAATAAAAACTTTATCAAAAGTTTAATTAATAAAATTTTAATTTTAACTAAAAAAAACATTTAAAGTAAATAAAATATTTTTTTTAATTAAATTAAAATTAAACTATTAAAAGCAATTTGATAAATTTAATTTAAACTTATGCAAAAAAATAACCTTTTTTTTGGGTGGGTCGAAGGGTTTCAAACCCTCGACCTTATGGCATTGGGCCTTACCGCTCGGCCTTCAACCGCTGTGGTAGCTCACCTACCATGAGCAAAGGTGAGACACCCTCACCTTATAACTAGCCCAAGCTTCACAAGCAACTTTTAGACATCGCTTCACCACCATTTTTTAGCACACACCACCACCTCTCAGCCCAAGCTCAACAATGAGCAGCACTTCCATTCCTTCGATTCTTCACAACTACGAGCCACCACCGCCTCGAGCAGCACTTCTCTCACCCTTCGTCTGTTGCTTCCTCCTCTGCACAACTATCTTCAAAGACTTCACGATCACTGTATAAGCAAATCATGTCTCGATCGTCTGCGGATGCAAATCGTAAATCACGTCATGATTGCTATACAAGTAATTTATTGTGATATCCAACTCTTTACACGATCTACAGCCATGCACATCACGTCTCGATCACCTTCCTCTATGATGTCCATAACATTTATCGTAGCATAACTGTATCGCTCCAAATTTTTCACACCCTTACCTTTAGGCTATAGGATCTATGCCCGGAAGGAGGATGGGAAAAGGATGGCACGGTACCTCGGACTGAGAGGCCTTGTGAAGGTCCCGCCTCTCGGGGGAGGTGTATTATGGTGATTTTTCGACGGATGGTGGGTTCACCAGGAAACATTTAGTGGCAGTTTCCACACCTAGGTTGGGAATGTGTTTGATGTGTTCATTTTTAGCCTTAAGCATTCAAGTCCTAGGTTTGGCCAAAATGCGTCTAAGCTATTCTATATGAAGATGCAGATTAAATGAATACAAAAAATAGAATTAAGACAGAAAACAAAGAAATTAAGCAATGTTAAAAGAAAATACCTGATCCGGATGTCTAATGAAGATTCTGATTCTTGAAGCAATCAGGATCATCTGGAATTCGATATAATCGTCTGAGATCTGACGAATTCATCAGACGAATTCGTCAGAGACCTGCAAACAGAGAAATAGGTGCAAAACATAGAAAATACAACAATGCTAACAGAGGGAAATAGTGTAAAATGACAGCAATAACATTAACATGATAATAATGAACAAAATACGAGTGTACTACGATGATTTAATGGCAATTGATGACTTAATTGTGCATTTAAAGCTACATGGGTGAACTCCAAAATGCAAGATAGCATAAAATATCAAATAAACTAGCTAATTACAACATAAAATAGCAGATTGAAAGATGAAGAAATGCAAACTTTAGGCACTGATTGCCTCAATGTTGACTGCAGTCGAAATCGTCTCGCATTTGTATGAAATTATCTTTGATTTGATAGGATCGCCTCCGATCTGAACAGGATCGTCTACGACGATGTAAGCTTGCTCCGATTGAAAAACACTAAGGTACCTACAACAAAAATTGTATAGAACTAATGCAAATAGAAATTTGGGATGTTTTAACGTGTGTGAAGTCAAGTTACAAGGATTATCAGCCAGGGGGGTGCTAAGGGGAGGGCTTAGGATTAAATAAGCTTATGGGGGAGGTTAGGAGGTTGGAGATCATCCATATTTGGGAGATCTCCAACAGGGAAGGGTCTCTAACGGCGCAGACACGCTTCTACCCGGATTAGAGACACCATTGAAACAAAAGCTAATTGTGAAAAATCAGTTTAGGGACAAGATCGTCTGGATGTCCTCGCCTAGACGAAATCGTTAGATCTGGGGTGATATCGTCTGATCGGCGACGATATCATCAAACGATCAAAACAAACTCTAAAAATGGTGCGGGAAAGGGGGAAACGGATTACACGACGGTTAACGGGTGGTTTGGGAGGTTAAAATTTGAATTTGAATTATTTACTAGAGTAATTGTAATTATTAAGATTTCACTGCGCCAATTTTAGGGTGCTACATTTTGCCCCCTCTTTAGCGAATTTTCTGAAGAAAATGCATTAAATATGAGTTTTTCTCGATTTATGAGAAAGCAAAAATTATTCCCATTTTTAGGCGACGATTCTTGGTCAAATCGTACGATAGCTTACTATGGTGCCCCCTCCGTGTTTTTATCCAAATCGAACGTTTGAGGTAAAAACGCAGAAAAGCAAAATTGTTTTTAATTGTTTTTGAATAAAATTAAGAAAAATAGGGTAAAATCCTAATTCATTTTTACTGTTCATTTTTTTGGTTTTTAGAGCTCTGCAAGCAAAAATGGTGGAGACGGCGCACAGATCAACAGAGGTCCGATGCGGGCTATGGGTAAGAGTCTAAACTTAGTTTAGACTGCTTTAAGTTGAATTTACATATTTTTTAGGTGAATTTTAAATGAATTTTTGAGCATCGTGACCGTTTTTGGGCCGTCGACGTCGTCGAGACGAAATCGTCCCGATTTCGACGAAATCGTCTCAAGTTTGCCGATTTCGTCGAAGGGCGAAATCGGCGAAAGGGGGACGATTTCGTCAAATTAGGGACGATTTTGGCTTGCAAAATCGGAGACGATTGTGCACAAATTTGGGGCGATATCGTCCAATAGTGGGCGATATCATCAGTTGTATAAAATTAAACTTATTTTAACTTGCATTTTTAATCACTTGAGTTGTTATTAATGATTGTTATTGTTTTGTTGTTTATGTTGCAGAGAGGTTTGCTAAAGAGTAGAGAATGGAAATATAGGGGGTTGAGAGATGCTTGGCCGCTCTAACACAGGCAAAGCGGGATCAGCTGGCACAAGTCAGCTTACAGCATGTGGCAAAAATGCCACAAGTTTCTATAGACATGGGGCTACTGACAGCCCTAGCAGAGAGGTGGTATCCGGGTTCTTCTTGTTTTCGATTACCCACAGGGGAGATGACTCCCACACTAGAGGATGTATGGAAGATTCTGAGGATCCCCATACAAGGACGGTTGATCACTCATGCGACCAATCAAGGCCATGCTATGATGCGGTTGTGTGGTGACCCGAGCTTCACCCTAGAGAAGGGCGAAGTGAACATCGAGGCGTTGCATCAAATGCCTGGGGCATCTAGACTCACACAGGTTTTGGCTAGAGTGGTGGGTGGACTTCTGCTATGCCACCAGAGCGGGTGCAGGGTACCATGGATGCTATCAGATGTGATCTACAACATGCGGTACCATGGTTACAGATTTTCTTGGGGCAGTTTTGTTCTATGTCGGTTGTATAGGATCCTACATGGGGTCATGTACAAGGGCGGTCGATGTCTAGTTATGACATCGCTCCTACAAGTTTGGTGTTGGGAGCACATTGCAGTGTGGAGGCCGGTAGGGCTTCCTTTGATAGGGATTGATGGGGAGAGGCCCCGAGTTTTCTACTGGTGGCTCTAGAGAGGGTCACAGCGGCAGATTGATCTATCGATGTCCCGAAGACTACTGGATGACCTTCTCTAGAACTAGATCACTTGGAGGCCATGGCGAGAGCACCCAGGGTGGGCCGAGGATGGACAAGAGCTGGCTCATGTCAGGCGAGTTTTTTGGCTATGGATGGAGAGGGGAGAGGTGGAGCTCCACCGCTACGATCGAGTTTTACGATAGTTCGGTCTATAGCAGGGGATCCCATCTCTCAGGGATTATGAGTTTTCTCGAACTGTCTGGAATAACACCACAGTCAGCGGGGCTCCAGATATGCAATGTTTTTGGAGTCAAGACTCGGACGATGCCTCCATTCAGCCAGTGTATGGGGACGACGCAGGGGTAGCCGATGGCTACGATGCCTGGTACATAGGCATCCACCCTCCTCGGATGATGAGGTCTCAGGGTCTAATTCACGTAGTTATGCGTCGGATAGGGAGGCGATGCCAGGCGGCTATGGAGGCGGCCCATGGTCATGATGGGAGAGAGCAGAGGAGGCCACAGGCACAGGAGATGCCGCGACAACGATAGAGGAGGGCAGAGAGACCCCCTTCTCCATAGAGAGAGAGGCCACCATCGCCCGATAAGGGCAAGGGTGTCGACACTGGGGAGAGTAGCGAGACAGTGACTCTCCAAGCAGAGATGATCCATCTCTAGGCACAGGTGCAGACCCTATAGGAGGAGGCTACACGACACCGAGCTGATGTGACACAGCTCAAAGATGAGATTGCATGCCTCAAAGCGCGGGGAGGAGGGGCGAGCACTAGGGAGCTGGCACGGGCTATTGCCCAAATCACTTTCTATCAGACATTATACTATCAAATGGTGTCAGATGAGGATAGACTACCACTTCTAGCTAACATCATAGATCTGATCAGGATCGGGTCATCGAGGACTTCATCCTGATTGATGACTAGGACTCACAGTACCACTCATACTGCGATAAGGCCACCTCGTCCACCTCAGGGCGGGGGAGGAGATGAGGCTGAGAGCTCAAGGGGTTCTCAAGGCTATACTACTGCATGGCATTGTACAACTTGATATGATAGCATTTATTATTTTTTGATAGAGGATTGAGTATGCCGAGGTATAGATTGTGGCATACCAATCCAGTTTTGGGATGATGAATATATTATTGATATACATAGATGAGATATGTTTTTTATCATATGACTTTTGTCTTATGAATTTTTATGATGTGTTTATGTTTGATTGATTGATTTGATGATTCATGTAATTATGTCGTTGGAAATATTATGATTTTGATGTCATGCTGTAAAATTTAAATGAAATAATCTGATGTAACAATTGGTTGTTTGTGATGTAATGTGATAAAAGATAAAAAGAGACTTCTAACAATAATTTCAAAGGACATTGTCGCTATTATAGATCATTTCATGGAGTCGCCACTCACTCGATCGTCAAGCTAATCCCAATATAGAAATATTGTTAAAAAGTAAAAGAGTGCTTAAGAGACTGTCTTAAGACTTTGGTGCAATGGTGCGAATGATGATGATGATGGTTTGTTTTCAGATTTTCATAAAAATAATATGTATGAAATAATGTTAAAATGATTTTTTCTAGGCATAAATTCCTAAGTGTGATAAAATTGTTGGATAATTCCCTAGGAATTATACCATCATTGCAAAAATGACATGAAACAGTGATAATGTGCATGCTTGTTTTAAAGCATAATTGTATAACATAATGATTTAAGTCATATGGTTTTGATGAATTGATTTGAAATAAATGGGGAATAAAAATTGGTACAATGGTTTGTGCTAGGCATAGAATATGTAGGTATAGACTTATACCATCATCGCAAAAATCCAAAAAAGAGAGTTTTATTGCATGGTTGATTTTTAATAAACAGAAAATATGAACATGAGGACTTGCGCTAGGCATAAAATTTCAATTTGGTTTTAGAACTATACCATCATCGCGAAAGTCGATAATATATATATATATATATATATATATATATGTTTTGATTGTATGGTTTTGAAAGAAATTTTGATGTTTCTATTATGCATGTAGTTGTCTTTAGACTAAACAATTGTACTTTAAAGAAGAAAATGAATTATTTCAAACAATTTGCAAAATATTTCAAAGTACTTAAAGACAAAAGTTAGATTTATAAGGAATCCCATGTGCATATGTGAATTCATTTCCAATCTTGGTTTATCATAATGATACACAAAATCTCTCAAATACAAATGCGTGTGCAATTGCTATGTTCATTTACCAGTTTTGAGTAAGATAATTTGATACAAGTGATTTGAATAAACCAAATAAGTTTTCATTAACCATGATGTAGATGCATATAACCATACTAGACTACTATGTAAGTCGTATTATGAAGAGCTAGCTAATCCATAAGCAGACATAGGTCTGTACAAAAGAAGGTCGTTAATGTGATAGACATATCGCCATGCTAGGAGTTACCCAAGGCCAAGCAGGTTGGGCACAAACCATCTATTATGGGGCTTACCTCACAATTTTTGAATAATTGAGAATTTCAGGGATTCAAGCTCATCAACCCTTCTTTTCTTTTCAAAGGGTAGGGAAAGGGATTTTATTGCTTTTGCTTTTTGTTTTCTTTTGTTTTTCTTTTCTTTTTCTTTTGTATTTTTGCTTGATAATTGAGATAATGCTTGAAATATTGTTGTAATGATATAAAATAACATTTATTTCTTTTTCTCTTTTTCTTGAACTTTGCCTTTTGTTCTATACTAGGGATACTTGCTCAGATTAGCTGTAGAGCAAGGGATTTTTATTCTGGGTAGGGGTGAGCTTGTCCTTTTGCCAATTCTCAAAGATTCTAGACCATGTGCATGATAGGATAGCAGGGGAAACTTTTTGCTCAAGAAACCACTTCTACTATGTAGCAAAGCATGGAAATTACAAATATAATAATTTTATTGTGAAAATATGTGCTTGGTTTAAGTAAATAACAAGATCAATTCTCTATGCTCAAACTTTATTTAATTGAATTTTGTGGACTTTGATATAAGAGAGATTAGTAATCATGCCAGATAAAATCAAGATATTTATTTTGTGAGTGTGAAAGTGAGGGATTCCAAATAAAGGCTAATTTATCCAAAATAATTTGAAACATATAACTGCAACATTTGTAAGAAGATATATATAAATACTTTTTTAGAAGTTTTGAGAATGTTGACTCTCTCTTTCTTCTTTATATTGTTTTGGTTTCGAAAGAGTCAAGAATATTGTTGTTTTTATTTTTATTATTTTTGTTTGTTTTTGAAAAAAATAACAAGTGCCATAAATAAATACAACAAATAGTTTTGAATATTTTGATGATTATGAATGTTTTTGGTGTTTTTGAATTTATAAATTGAAAGAAATACAAAATAGTGATTTTGAAATATTTTAAACAAATATATACAAGGATGAAATGACCAAATTTATACATAGTAACGTTTAAGATGCAAAATATTCATGGGTTCTTTAAGTTCTTTACCATCTAAGGTAGATAATTTGTATGCTTTCGATTCAAATTTAGGAGTGATAATGTATGGTCCAAGCCAGTTGGGCTCAAACTTACCTTTAAGGTCCTTATTTGCATTAGTATTTTTTTGATTTTCTTTTAAAACAAGGTCGTCAATCTCAAAGGATCGAAGACGAACTTTTTTAGCATATGATCTTTTAAGCTTGTTTTGGTAGGCACGGAGATGCTCCAAAGCATTGATGTGTTTTTCATCTAGGAGTTCTAGTTGATCGAGTCCGCCGACTCGATATTCATCTCCTACTTCGGTATCTTGAAGTAGTAGAGCCAAAGATGGAACTTCTAATTCAAAGGGAAAAACGGCTTCAGCGCCATAAACCAAAACAAAAGGTGAAGTTCCAGTGGGGGTTCGAACACTAGTTCGATAAGCCCACAAGGCTGGATATAACTGAATGTGCCAGTCACGACCAGTTTTATTGACCAATATTTTGAGAATTTTGATTAAGGTTTTGTTAGATGCTTCTACTTGACCATTACCTTGAGGATAATAGGGAGTGGACCAGCGATGTTGAATCTTATATTTTTGGCATAATTTTTTAATATCTTTATTTTTGAAACAAGTTCCATTATCAGAGATGAGATTTATAGGAATTTCGAACCTACTAATGATTTGATTAAAAATAAATTTAGAGACTTGTGTGCCAGTGCAGGAAGCTAAAGGCATAGCTTCAACCCACTTCGTGAAATACTCAGTGGCGGTTATGATGAATTTGTGTCCATCAGATGACACAGGATTGATTTTGCCAATAATATCTAAACCCCATTTTGAAAAGGGCCAAGGAGATGAAATAGCCTACAGTTCTTGTGCAGGCGCATGGACAAGGTCAACATGTTTCTCTCACTTGTCGCAATGGCGCACATAGTCATGTGCATCATTCGCCATGGTAGGCCAAAAGTATCCTATCCTAAGGAGCTTTTAAGCAATGACACTACCACTGAAGTGTCCTCCACAAGATCCATCATGGGCTTCGCTCAAGGCTGATTTGGATTCTTCTAAATTCAAACATCTTAATAGGATACCTTCAAAAGATCTCCTATATAAATTATTGCCAATTATTACAAATCGACTTGCTTGTCTATGTAATAACCGATGTTGGTTTCTATTAGAATTGGCAGGGAAAGTTCTATTTTGGATAAAATCAAATATATTCGTATACCAAGGTTCAGGAGTAGTTTCATTGATTAGAAACACATCCAAAGGCTCTAAGCATGACTTATTTGAAGCGGGTTCCTGGAGTCGACGAATAATGATAGTTGCATATTCATCATCTAACTCCAAGGGCAGGAGAGATGCGATTGCGACCATAGCATCATTGCACGGTTGTAAGTTCGAGGAATAGCTTCCAAGGTAACTTGATCAAATAGAGACATTAATTGTAAAACATAGGCCTTATATGGGCGTATTTTATCATCTCTGGTCTGATAAACTTCATTAATTTGGTTTATAACCAGTTGAGAATCACCAAAAACTAATAGATGTTTAATTTTTAGCGCCAAGGTAGCTCGTAATCCAAGGATTAGAGCTTCATATTTAGCGATATTGTTGGTGCAAGCAAATGTTAACTTGAAGGACAGAGGAATAAGATGTTTTTATGGGGATATTAAAATAATACCCGCACCAGCCTCACTCATGCATCAGGATCCATCAAAGTATAAGGACCATTGTTCAATATGGTCTGCCTCTAATTGAAGGCATTCATTAGGAAACTCGATGATGAGGGGATGGGTAGACTCTAAGGGTGCAGTAGCTAATTGATCTGCTATGATTTGACCCTTAACAGACTTCTGTCCTATGAATGTGAGATAAAATTCGCTTAGAGCAAGAACCCACTTGGTTGTGCAACCCGATAAATAAGGTCAACTCATGAGATACCTCAAGGGATCGTATTTAGCAATGACATAAGTTTTCTGACTAAGCATATAATGTTGTAATTTTTGCGTAGCAAAAATGACTGCTAGACATAGTTTTTCTAATTTTGTATAGCGGGTTTCATAACTGATGAAGGTTCGGCTAATATAATAATTAGCCCATTCTCTCTTTTCATCATCGAGATGAGCTAACATAGCTCCTAAGGCAGAATCTAAATCTGAAATATATAGGAGAAACGGGCGATCAAGTTTAGGCAGTGAAAGCATAGGTAGATTAAGAAGGTATTGTTTGAGAAGTTCAAAAGCTTCTCTACAATCATCATCCCAATTAAAAGGGACATCCTTCTTAAGAAGTTTAAGAAAGGACCAGTTTTGTTCGCCAGCTTATCGATGAAGCGACGGATGGCTTGAAGCTTACCTTGTAAACTTCATAACTCAGATATATTAGTAGGTGCGGGAATATCAGTGATAGCCACAATCTTGAGAGGGTCAATTTTGATACCACGTTAAGAAACTAAAACCCCTAATAGTTTACCGAACTTAACTTCGAATATGCATTTTTTTGGATTTAATCGAATAAGATATTCTCGTAATCGATTAAAAACTTTTCTCAAATCATCTAAATGATTATCTTCATTAATAGAGCGAGCTATAATATCATCTACATAATCATGTAGGATATCATGCATCATATCATGAAAAATATAAGTCATAGCTCGTTGATAGGTTGCACCTGCATTCTTTAAGCCAAATGGCATCACTTTCCAACAAAAAGTACCCCAGGGGGTAATAAAGGCTGTTTTAGCCTGATCTTTAGGAGCTATCCTGATCTGATTATAACCGAAGAATTTATCCATTAAGGACATCATCCCACTCCCGACAGTAAAGTCAATGATTTGATCTATGTTTGGAAGAGGAAAATCATCTTTAGGGCATGCAACATTAATATCTCTAAAATTTGTGCAAACCCTAACTTTGGTAGCTTCTTTCTTGGTAACTGGAACTACATTTGAGATCCATTCAGCATAATCAATAGCTTGTATAAAAACAACTCCCCTTGTATAAAAACAACATTCAAGATTTTTTCTAACTCCCCTTTGACTAGCAGGGCCACTTTGGGATGCATTTTTCTAAGTTTTTGTTTAATAGGTTTAGCATCTGGATGGACCACTAGATGATGCATGACTACAAAAGGGTCTAGACCTGGCATATCTTCATATGTCCAAGCGAAGACATCTTCATACTCTTTAAGAAATGCAATGTATTGTTCTTGTTTTTCTTGACTTAATTCTGATCCAATATTGATTATGTGAGGATTATCCTCAGTTCCAATGTTAATTTTAATGATGTTTTCTACCTCCATGTGTAGATCTCTTTCAAAATTAGGTGGGGCGGGTGAAACGCCCAATTCTTGTAATTCTTGTAAGGTTAATTTGGATAATTCATCTTGAGGATTAGCGGTCTCAAGTTGGGCTATAGTTGGTATAGAACCATAAAAATAAAATCCATTGTGTAACATCTCTTCAACGGAGACATCATGGAAGATATCTCCTTCCAACTCTTCATCAAGGTCAGCAATCATTTCAGGGTAAGATATGGATAGCATGTTACATGTAAACGATTGATTTTTTAGAGGCAAATCAACATGCCTATCCAAATAATCTTGATAACATATGAGGTGATCATCATCTACAAAAGGAAAGGGTTGACCCTTACTATGAAATAGGCCCACACCACAGCGGGCAGGCCATGGTTCTACCTCGAAAGGTTCTTTCATGCCATTTTGGAAAGGTCCCAAGCCTTTCCCTTTATATCCCATTTTAAGCATTATGGGTTTAGCTTTAATATATTCATTGGTAAAATAACACCGAGCGTATCCCTCATGATGAGTTTTAATGTTCCGAGGGATTCTTCCCCAGTCATATCCTTTATAAATGAAGGCACAACTCTTGACTTGGTAAGTACTTCCCATAGGTTGTGGGAGGCCCAAAGTACGAGGAGATGGCGGTAAGTTATTTAAAATAATTGAATCTTGCATGAAAGCATTTTTTTTTTCTGATATTAAGATTGTGGATAAATCTGGTAAAAGTTCATCGAAAAGAGCATAAGATGTAGAAGGATCATTCCCTATATCTTTAGATGTGGAAGGGATGATAGATGTTGATAATGTGGAAGTGTTAATAGATGGGTCTATAGGTTTTGAAATTATAGGGATAGGACATGAAGGATTGGTTGTAGATTGAAGATCTTTTTGAGGTTCTAGAGTGATTTTTTTAGAAGATTGTTGATCTATATAGGAGGATGAAATTAATGGAGGGAATATAGGTGAAGCTATGGGTGTGTGTTTCACAGTTTTAGATGAAAAATAAGAACTAGGATGTGTGGATGACAGATCAGGGCAAAATTGCACTCCAACAGGTTTTGCCAAAGCACACATATCAAAGGGTCTAGGGTCACCATGGATAGTGACCTACTGATTTTTAAATTCGAATTTAACACATTGGTGTAAAGTTGATGGGACAGCCTGCATTGTATTGATCCAAGGACGACCCAAGAGTATATTGTAAGATGCGGGGCAATGTACAATAAACACGATGGTATCTAGAGTTCTAGGACCAACTTGCAATGGGATGGTAATAACTCCACATGTTTCTTGTGTTTCGTCATTGAAAGCTTTGATAATCATATCAGTTTTCTTCATTTCATCACTTCTAAAGCCAAATATTTGGTAGAAGTCAAAAGTGCAAATGTTTAGAGATGAGCCATTATCAATCAGGACTCGTTTGATAGCTACATCTCCAATTATAGCAGTAATGTATAAGGGATTATCCTTATGTAAACTATGTTGTGGGATATCTTTATCCCGAAAGTCAATACAATCAACCTCTCGAGTAATGATAGTATTGGCCATGGCTTCAGGTTGAATGTTTTGAGGTACCATAATTTGGCTTAATGTAAGCATCAACTCATCCCTATGAGTAGGAGAAGATCTTAATAAATCCAAAAGGGAAATTCTGGTTGTAGTATTGGATAATTGCTCATTAATATTGTAAGGGGGTTTAGGTTGAACATGGGAAGCATGATTCCCTTTATTGGGATTTTTCAAAACAAATGGAACTGATCCATCATTCTGATTTGGTTCTTGTTGAGAATTTTGAGCCTATTGTCGGGTAACGACTCCAATGGTACCTACAATGTTATATTGAGGACGCTGAACTGGTCTCGGTCGAGCGTTTATGGCTTGTTCATTAGGGAGGAATTGATTAGAAGAGGGTCGAGTAGTAACTCTTCTAGAAAATGGTTCTTCTGGAACCATAGCATCCGTGATGGGTTGAATAGGATCTGATTCATTTTCAAAACTATTCGATTGGTTTGAAGTAATGTCTATTTCACTTTCAGTATCTGATTATACATCACTAGAATCTGGAGTTTGAATATTATGTAGGGGCCTGGTCGTAACCATGGAGAAAGTTGTGTCAAATATTTGAGGATCAGGATTAAGTAAATGTCCACTAATGGTTCCTACATATCGGGTAGGAGGAGGAACATTATGATGTTCGATTTGATTGGCCACCTCTTTACCATGTCTTGGTAAAGGGTGTTGAAATATGTCTAATTTTTTATTAGCATTTTGATTTTGATTTTGGGGAATGGTCTTTTGAGTATTATTAGGAGCATTTTGTTTAGGTTGGAAGGCTTGCACCTCCATTTCATTATTATCAATCAGATCCTGTATTTTATGTTTCAACCTTTTACAAGCATTGGTAGAGTGTCCAGGTCCTCTATGGAAATCATAGTGTAAGTCAACTCTGTATCCGGGTATAGTTGGATCAGGTTCCTGGATAGTCGGTAATTGGATCAAACCTCTTTCGAGTAATTGAGGTAAAATAGTTGATAATGGTTGATTCAATCTAGTAAATTCTCGAGGAGGCTTATCAGGAGGTTTCAATATAAATTTTTCTGTTGTCTTCGTTGCGTTGATATTAGCAACATTTTTGCTGTCAATGACTCCGTCACCTACAACTTGTTTGTTTTTATATTGATTTCTGGATGTTTTCTCATCATCCTTCTTCCTAAGTTGGCCTCTCCTAATGAGGGAATCTTCTACTCTTCGAGCTAAATCTATAGCTTGATCGAAGGTAGTTAAAGTAGCAGTTGATAGCTCATAAGATATTTGTTCTTGTAAATTATTGATAAAAATGTCCAACATTTCCCTATAAGGTAGCACAAAGTGCAGTTTTCCTATCAACTGCCTCCATCTAGCTAAGAAATCGACAAAACATTCATCCTTGTCTTGTTTTAAGTTGTATAAATCTTTAATGGTTACATGCCTCTCGATGTAGGCACTAAATTGATGGACAAATGATTCAGTTGTTTCTTCAAAGTTTCTCAAAGAATGAGTGGGCAATTGATAGTACCACTCTAATGCCATTCCACCTAAAATTTTCGAGAACATTTTTAGTAATAGCAAGTCATCATGTGATATATCATGACATGCTATCCTAAACATGTGAAGATGCTCTATGGGATCTTCGGTTCCTTTATATATAGGCAAGATGGGCATGGGAAAATGCTTAGGGTACGGTTGAGCTACAACTATGGGATCCAAAGGTTGACTACAAATCTCTCGATAATTGTACGAGGGACGATAAGGATCTATCTGGTCCATACGCGAAGCTAACTGTTTCACCATGGCTTCCAGATTACTAGTTTGCCCACCATATTGGTTCGGTAGGGCATTGATATGGGATTTGTGAGCATATGATGGAGGGACATGAAGATTAGATGCTATGTTGCTATTGTGTAAATTGTTGGTAGGAAAAGTGTTATGAAGGAATTTTGAAGTTGTATTATGCTGTATTCCAGATTGTTGAAAATTGGTGTTTGACTTCATTTTAGGTTTTTGTTTACTTGAAGCATATTGATCAATAGTTTGGCGAAGTAAAGTAGTGAAGGAAGTTTTCTTTTGTGTGGAAATTATTTTAGGTTGAATAATAGGTTCCTTAGGAGGATGGGTAACCTCTTTTTTTGACATATTTTGAATCATAGTGACCATATCTGTATTGGATGGTCCAGCCTTATCACTTTCTTGATCAATGAAAGATAAGGGATTAGTGTGTACATCAAACGTATGTTCCATGGCTGCTTGAGTGTCACTAATTTGCCCTTTATCAATACAAACTGCCACATTAAGAGTGTCAATGTTATCATTGAGAAATTTCCAGAAATTATCTACGTTGTCAAAAGCAATAGTTCCATCTGGAGCTACTCTAGGGGATGAGGATCCATCCTCTTTAACATTTTCTTCTTGTTCATTATCTTCACCTAAGTCATCTTCTGGGTGATCTAGAGTTTCTCCTTCCGGAATTGGATCTTCAGGAAGTACATTTGGGTCTCTAGTTTTATCTCCTAACCAATCTTCTTCTTCTCCTTCAGTTTGTTTACCATTCCTAAGTTTAGGCATTGTGCTTAATTTTAGATTTCAGCAAATATATATATATATATATATATGCAACAAGATTAAGAGGTATATATTAATTATATACCTACTACAATATTTAAAATGAAAGGTTTTGGTTTTTGTTATGTTTTTTAGTTTTTCTTTGTTTTTGAAATAATATTGTAAAGACAAACAACACAATAAATGCAAGAAATAATACTGAAAGTAATAATCTAGTTTTCTATAAACAATTTATAAATTTCATTAATGGGCTTGAGTTCTTCAGGAGTCATGAAGTGTTCTTCTTCAAATTGAAATTTTTCCTTCAAAAATTTAATGAAAAGAGCTATAGTGATATTATCTGTCTCAGACTTTGGTTGATAGAAGTAAAGCTCGTGGCAATACTCTTGATATAACACAGCTCGAGGAACTCTATTCCATCTTTCCCTATCCGTAAGAACAACCTCTTGGTCTTCTACAAGACCTAGGAACTGGTGTACAATGGCTGCGTTCTCGAGGTATTCCTCGAAGGTGAACAATTCTGAAGATACAAGAGCACTCCTATAAGCTAACCGTCTATGGCAGGCTCTCTGAAGTTCATGATAAAAGATGAGTTGATGAGGATCCAGGATTCTATATAGGACTAGCCTCTTGTTTTGTTTAAGTTTTTTTGACCTAGATGAAATGGCACTAAGTCTTCTATCAAGTTCGTCCCACAAAAGTTGATTTCTATCTGTTTCAGGCACACTAAGCACAAAATTGATTTCTATGGCTGCCAATTGGTTTTCAACATTTATAGTAACTACTAATATTTTCTTAGGAGCTACCATCTAATATGCAACTTATTAATTTGAAACGATTTGAAATGCATCTATGTTTTAGTTGTTTTATTATTTTTTTTGTTTTTGTTTTGTTTTCAAAAGGTTTAAAATGTTTTCATGTCGGGTTCACCAAAATGTATCACTCCAAATTTTTCACACCCTTACCTTCAGGCTATAGGATTCGTGCCCAGAAGGAGGATGGAAAAAGGAGGGCACGGTACCTCGGACTGAGAGGCCTTGTGAAGGTCCCGCCTCTCGGGGGAGGTGTATTATGGTGATTTTTTGATGGATGGTGGGTTCACCAGGAAACATTTAGTGGCAGTTTCCACGCCTAGGTTGGGAATGTGTTTGATGTGTTCATTTTTAGCCTTAAGCATTCAAGTCCTAGGTTTGGCCAAAATGCGTCTAAGCTATTCTATATGAAGATGCAGATTAAATGAATACAGAAAATAGAATTAAGATAGAAAACAAAGAAATTAAGCAATGTTAAAAGAAATATCTGATCCGAATGTCTGATGAAGATTTTGATTCTTGAAGCAGTCAGGATCATCTGGAATTTGACAGAATTTTCTGAGATCTGACAGAATCGTCTGAGATCTGACGAATTCGTCAGAGACCTACAAACAAAGAAATAGGTGCAAAACATAGAAAATACAACAATGCTAACAGAGGAAAACAGTGTAAAATGATAGCAATAACATTAACATGATAATAATGAACAAAATACGAGTGTACTACGATGATTTAATGGCAATTGATGACTTAATTGTGCATTTAAAGCTACATGGGTGAACTCCAAAATGCAAGATAGCATAAAATATCAAATAAACTAGCTAATTATAGCATAAAACAGTAGATTGAAAGATGAAGAAATGCAAACTTTAGGCATTGATTGCCTTAATGTTGACTGCAGTCGAAATCATCTCGCATTGGTATGAAATTGTCTCTGATTCTACAGGATCGCCTCCGATCTGAACAGGATCGTCTACGACGATGTAAGCTTGCTCTGACTGAAAAACACTAAGGTACCTACAACAAAAATTGTATAAAACTAATGCAAATAGAAATTTGGGATGTTTTAACGTGTGTGAAGTCAAGTTATAGGGATTATCAGCTAGGGGGGTGCTAAGGGGAGGGCTTAGGATTAAATAAGCTTAGGAGGGAGGTTAGGATGTTGGAGATCATCCCTATTTGGGAGATCTCCAACGGGGAAGGGTCTCTAACGACGTAGACACGCTTCTGCCTGGATTAGAGACGTCGTTGGAACATAAGCTAATTGTGAAAAATTAGTTTAGGGACAAGATCGTCTGGACGTCCTAGCCTAGACAAAATTGTCAGATCTGGGGTGATATCGTTTGATCGGCGACGATATCGTCAAACGGTCAAAAAAAACTCTAAAAATGGCACGGGAAAGGGGGAAACAGATTACATGACGGTTAATGGGCGGTTTGGGAGGTTAAAATTTGAATTTTAATTATTTACTAGAGTAATTGTAATTATTAAAATTTCACTGCGCCAATTTTAGGGTGCTACAATAACCTTCATAGAAACTCTCCTCTCACAACTTCTTATGTGTAGCTCCTTACGTGATTTGATTTCACATTTTTCAAACAACCTCTCCTCATAGCACAACGTAGATTACTTTCAACATGCGCCTTCACTTAGGCTTTCTCACAAGACTGAACTCATGCAGGGTGATGGGCAATCCTCAAGATTCATTCCTTATGCTCTTATACCAATTATAATTTTGGAGTTCTCATTAAATAAAAAATGAAATATTACAAAGCTATAATAACCCTACTAATTACAGAGCAATAAAATAGCGAGGCAAAGAGAAATTAAAATAAAATTCCTCTAACCTGTCGACTTCAACTTGTCATCAAACTATTGTCGACAACCTTAAATCAAATGCTAACAAGGAAGAGTTCAGTCTAAGGAATATTTATTAAACCTTCAAAATTGGAAAGTAGTTGATGAAGGGACTATTTCAACCACTAATTTAGTAATACTTCTGAAGGATAAGAGAAACAAGATAGAAGCCTTGAAAGCTACCCTGAACATAGTAGGTGTAGAAACCTTGGTAGAAAACAAGACGGCTGAAATAGTAGAAGAAGCATCTACTAGTTTAAACTTCCCTATAGAAGAGGTAAGAGGAGAACACAAGATGAAATATAGCTCCCTTGCCCACCTTCCAATTTTTAGAGGACTTCCAACTGAAGATCCTGACATGTTCCTTTTCAAATTTGATGTCTTATGTAGGTCAGTGGATTATACAACCAATGCTCATAAATTAAAGTTATTTCCCTCCACTCTTGATGATTTAGCTTTGTTTTCGTTCATCATTTTGGGGAATAACTATCCAGGAAGACATGAAAATACTTTTCCTAGATCAGTATCAAGACTTTGGTAGAGCACGGGATTCTAGAGAAGAAATCCTAGATATGACACAAAATAAAGGAGAATCATTAGAGGAGTATTGGGATAGGTTTAGATTTAATTTGCAAAGATCTCCCCATGCAATACTAAGAGACAGGTCCTTAAGGAGCATATTTTTAAAAGGACTTACAAATGAAGCTCTTGAAGCCTTAAATATGATTTTTGGAGGGGACATTTATCAACACTAAATGTTTGATATCTAGCAGTTATGTCAAAAAAATTCAAGAAGAAAGGGTAACTTAACCTCCAGGAATTTCAAACAATCAGTCATTATCACTAAAACATAAATAAAGAAAATTCTTGAAGACCTCAAGAGTGATATGTTTTCATCTCTAGAACTCCAAATGGATACCCTTCTGCTTCAGAAAAAGAAGCAGGAAAATGAGGCAACACTAGCCTATTTCTGTCCTAAATGCATGGGAAAGCACCCTAGAAATGAATGCCCAGTGAACAAAGTTAGAGTGTGCGTTGTGTGTCAAAAAGATCATAAAACTAAGTTGTATCCACAGTTATCAAAATCTAGAAAGTAATCTGAAGTAATGGAAGCATACTTCATGGGTAATAGGAGAAACTAGAAATAGTCTCCTATGGAAAACAATATACCAGTAGGAATGTCATCCTACGGGGGCAGAAATTATTAGAACTAAGGTCAATTTCAGCCACCCAACATGGGTTGGTGGGGATAACAACCTTGGAATCAATTTTCCCAAGGAGCAAATCCTTACAATCCCTACCCATGGATGCCATACCAACAACCTAGATAGTAGTGGAGAAATTAGAATGCTTGGAGCCAAACTCCATAGCATGTTGCACAAATCTCACTGCAACCAAGTCTGCCAACTCCCCTTGCTTTAATACTTAACTTTTAACATAGCCTACTTCTAATCCAAACAACAAACCACAAC
Organism: Wollemia nobilis; assembly: GCA_028583015.1. Lineage (NCBI taxonomy): Eukaryota > Viridiplantae > Streptophyta > Pinopsida > Araucariales > Araucariaceae > Wollemia > Wollemia nobilis. The sequence goes on along the minus strand of JAQPPZ010016363.1, from coordinate 894,261 downwards.
CAGCATACCATATGGAGAATGAGATGTACCCCATGTATAATATCAAAGTAGATTGTAATCCCATACAATTAAGGTCAAGTAGATAGGTAGGTATAGAAGTAGCTCCTCTGGTAGAAGAGGAAAACATAGAGTTAGAAAAAAGAGGAATCACCTCTCATAGAATAAGTAGAAGAAGAATCAACAACTGTAAATAACAGAAAAGGGTTCCACATTTTCCAAAAAGGTTGCAGGAACCCAAGAAGCCAATACAACTACAATTTGATATTTTTTCCAGTTTGAAGAACTTGACAATCATAATTCCTCTCTTTCAGGCCATCAAAGATATTCCTATCTACAACAAGACCATAAGAGAGTTTTTTCTAAAAAAACCAGGGATAAAACTAGTACATACAATCAATTTGGTAGGATAATAGATAATCTTATGCTAGGAAATACCTATAGCCAAAAATATTCAGATCCAAGAAACCCTGTATTAACTATGAAAATTGGGGGTTGTGTTTTACCCAATACATTAGTAGATCTAAGGGCTACCATTAATGTCATGCCCAATGAAACCATGTAGAAACTCAGTTTAACCAATCTAAAGCCAACCAAAACTATCCTTCAGTTTGCAGATAGGTATACAGTGCTCCCTAAGGGATTTTTGAAAGACATCACTGTTATAGTGGATACATGGGAGTACCCAGCATATTTATTAATATTACAATCCAATTCTAGGTTGGGTGGTTATCCATTCATATTAGGTAGGCCTTGGCTATCAATAGTTGATGCCTACATAAGTTGCAGAAATGGACAAATGACCATTTTTGATGGTCATAATATAAAAATATTGATCCATCCACCTGCACAGTCTGTAGATTTGTTGGGAGAATCTGAATGTGAAAACTAGAATATGAGTGGTTAAACAATAATTCAATCCATCATGGCACTTGATGATTTGGAGGATGAGAGTGATTAGGATAGGGTGATATCAAAAATTTTCCAAGGAGAAACCTCCTGTCCTCTTTCAGAGTTGCTATTAGTGGGAGGTAAAGATCACCATACTCAACAAATAGAAGTTGCTTCTAGGAGAGTATTAAACATAAATGATAGGTTGACATCTGAACAACAAATTAAACTAAGAGAAACATTAATCAAACATCAAGGTGTCTTTACTTGGTAGTATTCATTGAAACATGTACTCATCGAATATATCTAGAAGATGAAATAAAACTGGTAAGACAACCACAGCGTAGGATGAATCCAGCTATGAAGGAGGTTGTTAAAATAGAATTGAAAAAACTCCTAACGATTGGGTTTATCTACCCTATATTAGATAGTGAACGGGTGTCACCTTTGGTGGTGGTACCCAAGAAAAATGAAAAGTGGAGGATCTATGTTGATTACAGGTCATTGAATAAAGCAACCAAGAAATGCAACTTCCCCTTACCTTTCATAGATCATGTCCTTGACACCTTAGCAGGAAAGAAATAATTTCCTTTCCTAGATGGGTTCAGTGGATATAACCATATTCAGATTAGGGAAGAGGACCAATATAAAACCACATTCACTTGTCCATGGGGAACCTTCGCTTACCAATTTTTACCCTTTGGTTTGTACAATGCACATGCCACATTTCAAAGGGTATTTTTGAGCATCTTCTCTGATATGATTGGAGAAACTATGGAGGTATATGTGGACGATTTCACTGTATATGGTGAAACCTTTGAAGAATCCACAAAAAATTTAGAGAAAACACTTTAGCGGTGTGAGGAAACCAATCTATCTCTAAGCAATGAGAAATGTTATATGCTAATTCATGAGGGGATACTTTTATGATATCATATTTCTATTGATGGGATCAAGGTAGATATGAATAATATAGAAGTTATCCAAAACCTACCTACACCCAAAACTCAGAAGGATATCCATAGTTTCCTTGGATCATCTAGTTACTATAGGAGGTTTATAGCAGACTTTAGAAAAACTGCTAAACCCCTAAGCACATTGTTAGCAAAAGACACATAGTTTGTTTGGAAAAATGATTGTGAATAAGCATTTAACATTTTGAAAGATAAAAATAACTTCTACTCCAATCCTGAGGGGTCCAAATTGGACCATCCCCTTTCACATTTATGCAGATGCATCCAATAATATGATAAGATCCGTTCTGGGATAGTAATATGGTTATAATTTTTATGCCATCTATTATGTTAGTAAACATATTATAGGTGTTGAGTTCAATTATACTGTCACAAAAAAAGAATTCGTTGTAGTTATACATGCTCTTAATAAATTTTACCACAATATTACAAGATATCAGGTTTTTGTGCACACTGATCATTCAGCTATCAGATGCCTGACAAACAAATCTGGCATTAGTGGCAGAATTATCATATGGTTATTACTTTTATAGGATTTTGATGTGATAATTATAGACAAACCCGATAAGGACAATGTGGTGGTAGATTTTCTTTCTAGATTGACACCTGATCATTCAGCCATAGAAGATCAGTTTCTAGATGAGCATGTTTTTGCTCTTAATGAAAAGATACCATGGTACGCAAATATGGCTAATAATTTAACCATCGGTAAAGTATCCCCTACACTTTCACCATGTGAGAAACGAGCTTTAATTGAGAAAAGTGTAGATTTCTCATGGATTTATGGGTGCCTATTTAAAATTGGGTCTGATTAGGTCATGAGAAGATGTATTACTAATAATAAAATTGTAGAAATACTAAAATATTGTTATAATGAACCTTGTGGTGGCCATTTTGTAGGAGAAATGACTGCATTCAAAGTACTACAGGCTAGTTATTACTAGTTTTCTCTATTTAAATATGAACCAAGCACATGAGCCAATGTGACCAATGTCAGAGGATTGGCAGACCTACTCTCAGAGATGAAATTCCACTCCAACCACATGTGCACATAGAGCCATTTGATAAATGGGGGATGGACTTCATAGGACCCATTAATCCATAGTCAGCAGGTAAGAGGTATATCTTAGTTTGCACTGATTATGTGACCAAGTGGGTTGAAGTGCAAGCATTGCATAATTCTAAAGAGAAGACTTCAGTAAACTTCTTGTATTCATCTATTTTCACTAGATTTAGGGTTCCAAGGGAGATCACAACTAATCAGGGGACTTAATTTACTTCAAATTTGATTCAGGAACTCATGCAGCAATATAAAATCAAGCATAACAAAACTACTCCTTACTATCCATAGGCAAATGGGCAAGTAGAGGTAACCAACTGTGAACTGGAGAACATTCTCACAAATATGGTATAGCAGCATAGGAAGGATTGGATCACAAGATTACCAAAAATAGCGTGGTCCTATAGAACCACTTGGAAGACCACTACTGGTTTTACACCATTCCAGGTAGTATATGGTAAGAATGTTATGATGCCCATAGAATTCAAGATTAAAACTCTTAGAACTACATTAGATCTAGATTTAAATCTAAATGAGGCATAAAAGGAATGGATTCAGCAGCTTAATCAACTAGATGATTACCGTTGTGATACTCTACATCAAATAGAGGTCATCCAAAAATAGAGGGTCAAGTGGCATGATCATCACATCAGGTCAAATTAGTTAAAAGTGGGAGAGTGGGTATTATTCTATGATTCTCATTTCTAGGAAATAAAAGGTAAACTTATGCAATGTTGGATGGGGCTATATGAAGTGATTGAAATCATCAACAATGGAGCTATTAGGGTCAAAAATTTATGGTAGAAACATTACATTAACAGTAAATGGTCACCGACTCCATCCATATCATGTGTCTAAGAATTATATTATGAAGTCCAGATTAGGCATGGGGGAGACCCCAGTTGATTTTAGTTTTAAAATGAGTCAGTAATATGTGTATGTTGTTCACATGGTCCAAAAAAAATTATTATTTTAAAGTTCTACAATTTTTCTTGCTTTAGTTGTATTTCTGTTTTGCAAGAACGATGCCCTAAGTGCAACTATTAGGCAGCCTGTGAGACCTAGGTCTAACAAGCACAGGATCCATGACCCTGCGCAATCCTAGCTTTCTAGGAGATTAAATTTTAGAAGTAGCACATCCCAACTTGGAGGGGAAACCATATCTAAACAAGTGTTTGGGTGTTTGTTTTTGGTCTTCATGAAGAAAAATACCCGAATGCTAGTTCAGGTAGCAGATGTTGATTTTATCCCTATTCTTCAAACCAGAACATTGAAGCCTTGATCAACTATAAGCGTACACTAGTGGACACATCAGTAGACATTGAAATAAAGGAGGAGCACCTACTTTTTATTTTCTAAAGAGAAAGGCACTCGATTCCCATTTTTTGAGAGAATGGCATTCAACTCCCATTTTTAACGGAATATGACATCCGATTTCTAGATTTTGAGGAGACAGGGTTTGATTTCCATTTATACGATAGAAGGTGCCAGAATCTCATTATGTCAATAAAAAGGTTCTTGAGTCCAATTTTTTGATGTACCGATGTTTGATTCCTATTTTTCATAAGAAAATGGTGCTCAACTTCCATTTTTCAGGAAAGTGACACCTAATTCCCTGGACATCATAAAAAAAAAAAAAAACTATCTATTTTAATTATGGTGCCCTATTGCCAATAAAAAGGTGCCTATTTTCTATTTTTTGCTTTAATTACGATGCTCGATTGCGAAAAAAATGCACTTGCTTTCCATATTAAGAACGGTGCCCGATTGCTAACAAACAGTGTCTGCTTTCTATTCACCAAGTGCTTATGTGCCTTGATTCGAAAGAAGGCACCCAATTTCCACATAAGAAGGTGTCTGCTTTCTATTTTCATGGGCATTTGTACCTCGTATGAATAATCTTCAGCATTGGGAAGTGGCCCGAGCCACGTCAACATTTCACCCACATGCATAAGTCAAACCTCATGGATGAAATTATTTAATTTTTCCATTGGATATTTATGCACGTTCCAAGGTCATCATCGAACAATTTTTGAGGAAGGGATGCTTGTCATCCCATGAAGACATGTTTTTCTAATATTTTCTTGAAAATGTGTAGGAATTATCAAATGTATCAAAGTGCAGCAACTAAGAATCATTCAAAATGGAGAAAAAAAATCCACAAGGAAAATGCGGACATCATTTTTGTTACAACAGACATGGTCATCATAAAGCAGCCAATACTAGTACACCACGAGTGTCTGCACATTATACATGCATGAAACATAAGACGACTACGTTCGTAATTTTTTGTTTTATGTATATGTTATTTTCATAGGCTAATGTTTCTAGAAAATAATGCTAGCACAATCTCCATATAATTACTAGCCACCCATTTCTCTCCACTTGGTATTTTTCCATGTGTCAGTGCTCAAATTAGGGAAAATACTTATGGTCGTTATCCGCTTAAAATATAATACACACTTTAACAATATTTTGCATAGATAATTGTAATTAGTTCTAATTACAACAATCAGGTACCTATATTCACGGATGCAGGTGATTTAAAACCATGCATTGGCAGAACTCTATGCAAGAAAACAATATAGTACCATAGAAAAACCAGGGTGTAAGAAATTGTTGCAAGAAAAAACTCAGAGCTAAGAAAAATTTGAATTTTGCCATGGGAGGAAAATTGACCAGCCACCTATTAAAAAGAATGAGCCTATAGATTGTTCAAATATTAATGAGGATGTACATGCACAATTCGATGTCATCGAATGGTTGGAATATTGTCATCTGGTTAGCGAAAACTAGAACGTAGAAGTAGCTAAGGAATTCATGGCATCTATGCGCGATGGAGTTGTTTGGATGTGAGGACTAAAAATTCTAGTCACCGAAGATTACATTACCATGGTAAAAGGCCTTCCCCAAACAAGGGAACACATGTATAAGGAGGACAACCCCACACTCTATGCACATCGATTCTTTGGGTACCCAACACAATACTTGACATGCACTAGTTTGCCAAAGCTATACATCCCTGAGTTATGGAGGTCGGTCTTCGAGCAAATTGTTTGATTCTTTACATGTTCGAGTAGGTTTTCTAAACTAAACTCAAATCATCTCCATTTTATCAACCATTTACTCCATGGGGACAAGATCAATATCCCCCATTATCTTGCATGTGCACTCAAGGATGAGGTTAGTCGATACTAGGTAGGCACAACGTCTACCCTAGCTCACCATGACCTAATTTTAGTCTTGGTAAAATATGTCAAACCATAAAGAGATGAAATGGTTGAGGGATCAAAAGGAAATAATGTAGCTCTTGAGGTAGAGGAAGAATTGGTGGCACAAGAATAGATTGACCGATCGACTTATAATATGGTAGAGCAAATAGAGATGGTTCTTGTGTCCCAGCCTAAGGAAAATACATCGAATGCAAGACAAGCCTCATCTCCTATTTTTTTCCAATTTGATGAGAAAGTAGGATAGGCTTCATCCCCTACTGGCCCTCAATTTGAAGATGAGGCAGGGTATGATCTGCCAAGACCTACTTACATGTCGATTTCCACCAGAAACAGGAGGAGGATGAAGGTGTCCATGGTTGTTCATAGCTCATCAAATGATGATGCAGTAATTGATGAGTTGAACAAGTATGAGTTCATGGCCCATATATTGCAGGACTTATCCAATGGAAGTACTCCTCAATAGGAAATGTAGATGGAGGATCTGCAGCAGTAGTTGTAGATATTGAAATAATAGGCCTATACTTGGGAGTCCAAGTATAAGGAGGAGCAAACTCTTTTTCAAGAGTCTAGAAAAGCATCTGTAGTGAAATTGCAAGAGTTTTATCAGACCATCCATCAACTACAGGGGATAATATTGAAGTTGTAGTTACAGACCCAACAAATTGAGGTTGAACGACCAACCAAGGTAGATGCGATGGTACAAACTGATTGGGCTATGGAAGTGCCCACTACCTCTCTAGAATTTGAGAAGAAAATAGCTTCTTCTGGCCCTTTTTATCAGATGCAAGGAATACCATCAAGGAAGTTGAGGTAGGGGACCACTCAGTGGCTTCTACTAGATATAAGTCTACACAGGGGAGCTCTAATTCTTGGGAAAGGACCCCTACAATTATAATAGAAAGTGCAACTGAAGAATCCTCCCTAAAATTCCATGTAGAAGCAAAGCAGGAAACAAATGCAGCATTGGAGGTTGAACATCCCCATTCACTATATCACTTTGTAGAATAAGGGCAATATCAGGATCCTAAAGTTGATAAAATAAAGTTCCCAACATCCTCTTCCTTTGTAGATACATTGGTAAACCAAGAAGATGAAATTGAGGTCGAAAAACCTCAACTTTCAAAAAATCTATAAAGGAAGACATCAAACATGAAACTAAAATTGAGGTTGAAGAGCCTCAAATTCTAGACAAGGTTGTAGTGGAGAATCAAGAGATTGAAAAATCTCAAGAGTCCACTCATTCTGTAGGCCAAAATTCAGAAGGATATGCAGGGGCTGAGCCTGAGCAGCTTCAGGTAGAAAAGGGATTTCATTAGAATAATCACCTACTACATAAAATGTGACTGAAGAGTCACCTGAGCAAAGGCCTACAGAGCAGGCACAGGAGACTCAAAAGTCTCCAATTTTTTAATATCAAGCAACAACAATAGCAAAAATAGTAGAAGGGGGAAATTCCCCTATTTCAGATACACCTACAGGCCCTACAATACAACTCAAGAAGCTGAAATCGAAGAGGAAGGCTATAAGGGAACCTAAATGAAGACCCAGAACTAGAGCAAGGACTGTATAGCTAAAAGAATCAAACATGAATTTTGATGAAGAATGGGTAGATACTTTGAAGCTATTTGATGAGCAGAAAACTAAGTTCAAATAGCTCAAGGTAGATATCAAAGCATATAAGCAGGAGTTTAGGAAATCCTCTAAGAGAGCAGCCAAGAAAGCTAGAAAAGAGGCCAAAAAGGCATCCAATACTCCTTGTAAGAGAATTGATTCTGCCCAACCATCATTTTTTTAGGATTTGTATGGATCAATAGGTGATCAACCTTCAAATATGAAGGTATATTTCATGAATATGGGACTACTAGGTCATGTACCAACTACACCTTAAGCAAAAACAAGCAAAGTCCCTCTGGTAGAAGAAGCAAATTTTGATGATGATGCTAAACTTGAGCTAGCGATGGTCAGTTTTCCCAAAGCCAAGGTTGCTGAGAAATCCAACATTTCGTTTAGTGATGAATCTACAGTGCCAATGGGAGAAAGGTTACCTCTTCACCATGAATACTAGAAGCAGGCTGAACCAGCATTCTAGAAGAATACCTCCACTTTTATTGGCTACTACTTGAGGAATTTTTTAGTGAATATTTTACCCTATTGTAAAATAATCACCACAATCAAAGTATTAACTTGAAAACTCTCTCTTGCAAAGAAATTAAGTATAAACACAAATTTCTTCAAGGTTCCATTATACAAGCATTTTGCATATATGTTTAAAAATAATGACAATCTAAAATAATATATGCTATAATCAACTCAATAACATGCAAGTGACAGTTAACAAGGGGCCTTGATGGTCTGATTCATACATGCTTAGTGATTGCCTCCATTGGTCCTAAAATGAATATGAATTTTTCTCCAATGAAAAGTGATTTGTACTCTATCCTTGAAAACCATCTGGATTCCCTCACCTGACTTACATTAGGCTATAAAATATTGCTCTTAAGGTTCTATTTTGAATAAAAAATTTCAAAGTCTCTTTTGAGCATTATTTGTTCAAATAGAGCCCCACTGCCAGTCAGGCATCCATAGCCCCGGTGGAGATTTTTTGAACTAGGTGACTGATTTGATCAAGCTTTTCGATGCTCATTTTTTTTTATCAAGTATTGTTTAGACAAAGCCCCACTTCTAGTCAAGCGTTTATAGCCTCGATGGATTTTATCTAAACTTGGTGATAGATTTGATCAATCTTTGCATTTCTTGTATTCTCTTTTTTATAGAAAACTTTACAAAACTATATGTGACACTTGAACTTGAGCATATTACAAAAAATAGCCTTATTTTGCAAATCAATATGATTTCACCCTTCTAGACTTTCAAAAATACCCTTTAATATATTTGAGCTATATGTGGAGCTTTAGTAAAATATTTCATTACTTCACTCTCTATCATATTGATCCCCCATAACTAGGCATAATCACGAAATAACTCATCTCCCTTTTTCCAATTCACCTACTTCTAGATTAGACATTCCATCATACTAAATAAAGGAACATAAAAAATGGGTAAGATACCATCGGTTAGCAGCCGTGAAACTTTACCTCGAAACCAGGGAACATCCAACACACAAAAGAGACCGGAAGACCCAACTCTAACCTAAAACTAACCGGAAATAAAATAACACAAAAAAAACAAAGCAACACAAACAACGAAACAAATACCAAAAGTGAAACGCCAAACATATATACATATAGTACATACATACACACATTTCAAGGGTTGAAATAGTGCTTTAGATGCAGCCCATTAATAGGAAAAGATAATTCTTTTCCATCCAAGGTTTTTAATATAAAACTATTTTTACCTAGGATTTCATAAACTTGATAAGGACCTGGCCACAAACAATCGAATTTATCATGATCCTCTTTCTTTTCATGTCCTTTGTCCCACAAAAAAACTAGATTCAAAATATTGAATGTTTTAATCGTAGATCTCTTATCAAACCATATCTTTACTACATCTTGATGCTTACTAAAGTGAAGCATGGCTTCCTCTCTCTTCTCATCAAGATGCATTAGGTGGGTTAATCTATTTTCAACCTGATTATTCGTTCCAAGATACTCTTTCATAAAATGAAGATTTTGTAATCTTAAATTAGTGGGACATATAGGGTCCTTCCCATAGACTAAATCATATGGAGAGGTCCCAATTGACTCTTTTGTTCTAGTTCTATTAGCCCAAAGGGTAAACTTTAATTTACTATGCCAATATCTAGGATTCTTTTCAAGCAAATTTTTATCACACATAGCAAATTTTTATTAGAAAATTATGCCAAACCATTACCTTGTGGGTAATAATTGGAAGAGAATTTCAGGCTTACATTGTTATCATATGCCCAATTTTAAAATTGGATGGAAGAAAATGCATAACCATAATTACTTACTATTGTGTTAGGCATTCTAAAACGAGTCACAATGTAATCCTCTAAAAATTTAATAACAACATCAGTAGTAGCATGCTTTATGGGGATTACTTCAGTCCACCTAGTGCAGTAATTTGTAGCCATAAGGATATATTTATGAGAGTCATATGAGTTGGTATTGATAAGCCCAACAAAATCCAATCCCCATTATGCAAAAGGTCTCTCCTCCACTACAGACTATAATGGCATAGATGCATTTCTTTCTCTATTGGCTGCCATTTGACATGTATGGCAAGATCGCACATGAGCATGTGCATATTTGAAAATATGGTGTCGATAGTATCCTGTCCCTGTTACATTGGCTGACCCATGTCCAGTTCCATACTTACCATGGAAGTATTTGAGCACTTGGGTCACCTCTTCTTGGTTAACACAACGAAGGTAAATCCCTTCGTGGTTCCTCCTATACAAAACATAAAATTTAATTAGAAAATTTGCAAATTTCAAATGTAAAGCTCTACATTGAGTAGAAGTGAGATGTAATGGGTACTTATCATTCAAAAATAAATATATGATATCAACATACCAATCATCTTTAGTTATATCTTCCACATTGTAATGTTGGCATGATATTAATGGATCAATTTATGCGATTGACTTGACCAATCCTTGTCCACAAACTATTTTCATAGGTTGGATTTCCAAGTCAAATTCTTGGAGAGTCAAAATTCATTTTCCCCTTCTTTCACCTAGTTCATTTTGCAAAAACATAGCCTTGACAGCAGCGTTAGGGACCACAGCAAAAACCCTACTATGCACTATGTAATGTCTAATTTTTTTTTTGGTTTTGAACATCACATACATTTTTTTATAAAGGATAGAATATATCAATTTTTCATCCTTCAATGGGGCACTCTAAAAGGTGATAGGATTTTCAATGCTACCCTCACTCTTTTGAGTTAGGACACTCGCAAAGGAATGATTTGAAGCAAACGTGTAGACATAAAAGGGCTTTGAATAATTTGGACTAACTAAAATAGGGGCCCTAGAGATAGCATCTTTGATGCTTTTGAAAGCATCCCTATTTTTTATTATCCATTTAATATGAGCATCCTTTTTTAACATGTCATTCAAGGGTTTGCCAATCTCGGTGAATCCTGAAATAAAATTCCTTATGAAATTGATCTTGCCAAAGAAGGACCTTAATTCTTTATTACTATTGGGTGGAGGGATCTCATGTATAGCAGTTATTATTTTTGGATCAACAGCAATCCATTATTTTCAGATAACATGGCCCAATAGCTTACCTTTTGTTACCCCAAAGATGCATTTTCTCGAATTAAGGGAGATCCCATGTTCCCTACATCTTTGGAGAACTTTCCTCAAATCCCTAACATGATTTTCTCTTTTCTTATAAAAATGGGAATGTATTCCACATAAACAATTATACACTTACCAATGAGCCCTTTGAATGCATAATCCATAGCACGTTGAAAAGTTGCATCAGCATTCAATAATCTGAAAGGCATCATTCTATATGAAAATTTTCCCCATTTGGTGGTGAAAGTCATTTTCATTATGTCATTTGGGTGGATAAGAATTTTATTGTATCCTGAATAGCCATCTAGAAATGACGTCATTTTTGGCCCATTAACCATTTGAAGTATCTCATCAATGGAGGGCAATGGGTAATTGTCCTTTTGGGAAGCTTTATTAAAAATTTTGAAATCAATACACAATATTATCTCTCTGTTCTTCTTTCTCATCGGGACTAGATTGAAAAACCATGTGGAATGCCTAACAGGAAAGATGTTTTTTACCTCTAGCAATCTCTTCACCTCTTTCTTTATTAAGGGTTCTAATAATGGTTTGACATGTCTTTATCTTTGTCTCAAAGGCTCTGACTTTGGTTTTAATGAAATCGTGTGCATTATCACATTCTGATCATACGTTTTCAAATCCTTGTAACTCCATGCTATACAATCCACATACTCTCTTAATGCATGAGTGATATACTCCTTTTCCTGACTTGTACATGCCTTAGCAATGAACACCTCTTGTGGATTTTCTGCACTCCCTAAGTTGATTAGATCGCATGCTTCTTTAGGGGGCGGTACCTTTTTGCCTCTTTTTTTTTGGTATCTAATATCAAATACTTTTTCTAGTGAAATAATATATTTTGGTATTTCATTGATCGTTTGGGTTGTTTCACTATCCAGATCTATTTCTTCCTGCCCTCTCTTATCTTCATCTATCACCTAATTTTTGAAAATACCAAAGTTAGTGATAAAATTAAAAATGTGTCTGTCACTCTCAAATACTTGCAAATTGGTAATGTTGTCTGGTATTGAAGTACAGGACACTAGTTCAATTGAAATTTTTTTGCATTTTTATGGTCAACTGGCTTGAGCATACTTTTTGCAATGGCTAAATTATTTGCCATTTGATTGCATTTCCTAGAGATAAGGGTAATGTTGAAAGCATCAAACTCATCTATCAGATCCCTAACTCTAGTTCTGTAAAGGCTCAATCTTTTATCCTAAAAAGCATATTACCCTTTTACCTGTTTAACCACTAAATCCGAGTATCCCAAAAATTTGAGACACTTAACCTTCTTATTCAGAGCCAACTGAAGTCCAAAAGTAAGCGCTTCGTACTCTACCACATTGTTGGTAGCTAGAAATTGTAATCTATAGGTAGCCATTATAGGCTTGCTATCGAGACATGTGAGTTTGATACTAGCTCCAGCACCTTGATTCGATTTGGATCCATCAAATCTGAGGATCCAAACCAAACTATCCTCTTCAAAAGTACCATAAGAAATAATTTCCTTTTGAGGTTCTTCGATAGCTTCTTCTATGTCAAAGTTATAGATCCCTAAATCAGTTTCAGCAAAGGATTTTATTAGGCCTATTATACTCTGTAATCATCTCTTTGAGCCTTGGTTCACTATCCACCCAATTTGGTTCACTAATCCCCTCCAAGGTAACCACATGTGGGAAGAATCTGTAACAATGTAACCATTCAGGTTCTTACTCCAATCTCTTCCCATCACCATACCGTATTTGGCAGTAATATTGACCACGATTATATCTACATGATGTTGAATTATGGGCTTTGAATTGATTTTAACTAGGACATCATTCAAAATTCCAACCACATCTACAACAGATATGTCCAATTGTATCACTTTACTATTTGAAGGGATTGGTTTGAATCCTAACTTTTGGCAAATCTCGAGAGGCATGATGTTACCCAAGGCACCCGAGTCTATCAAAAAATTATGCAAATTTTTCCCTGCAATTCTGATGGTTATGAGAAAAGGAGGCACTTCTCATTTTTACTTCTATAACACTAATTTAGACTCGGAACCTTTGACCTCATGGATTTGACTTGGTGGATATAAAGCTTTCACCAAAGCTTCCCTTTGACCTGGAAATTTAGTAGCCTTGAACATCGAGACACTAGCTTTAGTATTTTTCAAGTCCTCTACTATGTCATAAGTAGACTTTTTGATATTTTGCATATTCTGCGTAGGTTTTGACAATTCAACGGCCAACGGAGGAGGTCGATTATTATCAACTTTGATATCAAGAGGAAAAAGAATATTGTTCGGCAAAGTGGAGGAATTTTTGGGATTCTTACCTCGTATAATAACCATGATTTCCTTTTCCAAAATTTCTAACAACTTGGAATTCCTCATCTATGGTTTCATCGTCATCTTCTCCTAAGATTTCAATGTCCTATTCTCCTTCCTCACTTTCTTGATAATGGACAAACTAAAGCATCTTATTTCCCTTGTAAAAAATGAGATGCTCCCTCACTTTGTGGATCTAATTCACCAAAGTCTTCAAATGCATCAGCCTGATTTGCTACAGGGTTTGGTACACGCCCATTATTGGGTTGAGTATTCCACGACGTCCCCCTCCTATGGTTAGAATTTTTATTAGACATAGAGATTTGGGAAAGTTGTTTATGTATGTGGACTATGTCATTGCCCATTTTGATATTCTTTTTCTTCAATTCCTCAATCTCAAAATTAGATCCTTGTGGTTGAGGCATTATAGTGCCAGATCCAAATGCATTTCTAGTATTGGCAACCTCTTGACTTGATGTATCGATTTGATTCTGAATGTTTTGATTCATCTAAGGATTCATGCTTTAGAGAGGTGTGATCATGGGATAATTTGTTAATGTTTGAGCGTTGGTCGCATCGAATCCTTGCATGGTCATCTAATTGTTTGCAATTATATATGTGGTGGATGGAATGATTACATTGGGATAGGTAGGAATGGATGGATAAGTAGGCATGAATGGGTATTGTTGATGGTATGGTAGGGTGTTCATTGTTGGCACTTGTGGTGCCATAACTTGATTCATCATAGCAAACTGACTGTACGAACCATACTGTCCTACCATGGGTAATTGGTGCATCCTCATACCTTGCAATGTCATTTGTTGCTTAATGGTTATGGCCTCCGCATATGCTAGGGCAAGGGTTGTAACCTAGGGGTTTCTCCTAGAAAACATGGTTGTCATGGGATCTAGAGCTCCAAAGTATAATTGAAGGGCCATAGTGGCATCAACCATGAAATGGCGAGTCACATCCGTGTAAAGCTTCTAAAACCTAGCATTGAATATCCTAATCGACTCATTGAGTAACCTTTTACAGGTCACAAATTAGTTATACATGATGGTAGGATCTAAAAGCAACCTGAACTGATTAATGAAGGCTCCCTCTAATTAGGCCCAAGAAGTGATGGACCCTGTGGGGAGACTCATATACCATTCATAAGCCATCTGATTCAAACTCATGGGGAAAAGCCTACAAGCGACATCTTCATGGTTTACTATTAGTCTAATCATATGGTCTTTGTAATTTTTGATATGCTCTTCGACTGTAATAGGATCATCGTAATTAAACTTAAGAAGCGATTTCTCGATATTCCTAGGTATTTCATGGACATCCTCGGCTATGTTCAATGGAATATTAAACACCCCATACCAAGGAGTCCGTGGTTGGGCCATGTTATTCAACAATGGTGGCCCTATGGGAGTAATATAAATCATTGAAGTAATGGGACTAGATACACTTTATGCAGCTACCATAATGGAGATAATAGTAACTGACCCACTAGCGGTACTTGATTCCAAATATAACCCTAAATCAAATATACTAGGTGGGATTTTGATCTCTTGAGTTTTGTTTGTTGGCTTCCTAGAATTGGGAGAAAGACTTTGAAATATGGTTTCCCCAATGGTTTTAGACCTAGTAGTGATGTACTCATGTTGGGCCAACTTGGGAAAATTATTTCTCTACAATATTTCTCACAAATCACTCAACAAAACCAGTAAAACCCTTTGCCTATAATCAAAACACGATGGAAAAAAATGACCCACATTAACCATCAGAAAACCAATGATCTAAATCATAAAGCTATGAAAGAAGGCCCTCCTTCTAGCGCCAAAATGTTAAGTGAATATTTTACATATTGCAAAATAATCACCATAATCAGAGTATTAATTTTAAAACTCTCTCTTGCAAAGAAATTAAGTATAAACACAAATTTCTCCAAGGTTCTGTTATATAAGCATTATGCATATATGTTTAAAAATAATGACAATCTGAAATAATATATGCTAGAATTAACTCAATAACATGTAATTGATAGATAACAAGGGGCCTTGATGTTTGATTCATACATGCTTAGTGATTGCCTTCCTTAGTCCTGAAATTAATATGAATTTTGCTCCAATGAAATGTGATTCCTTTTGATATTTTTGGCATTAATCTGTCTTACCCTGAATCCCCGTTAGTAAGACCATTTTATCTTCAGATTAAAGGTGTAAAATGACAAGATACGTGGAATAGTCCACTTCATTTTAAGCTCTATGCCTTTAATGTGAGATTCATTTTGCAGTTAGTAGATTCATTTTATCTTCATCATTAATGTTCTACTAAATGCTAAGTTATACTTTGAACATGTTAGCCAATTAGTAAGTTAGCATTCATTTGCATTATCTATCATTAATGAAAAGTAGGTGTTAGTACCCTCCCTCCTAAATTGATTTTATCTTAAATTTAGATTTAAATACTAAAATTATTTGTACAATTTGGAGGTGCAAACATTCTGGATAAGGACCAGAATGCTAACAAATGAAACTAACTATGAAAGAAGTTCTGGAAAGCGGACCAGAATGGAAACAAACCGAAAAGAAAATTACAAAAATTTTGGACAATGACCAGAATAAAAAAACTGGAAATAAATTACAAAAATTCTGGACAAGGACCAGAATAAAAGTAAACTAAAATTTTTGATACGGACCAGAATGAAAGTAGACAGAAATTCTGGACAAGGACCAGAATGAAAGCAATTAATGAAAATATTTGTTTACAAAACACAACCAAAGATTACAGAAAATAAATTTAATCTAGCTAACCAAATCTAGAAAATAATACACACAAATCCTGGCATCATACTCCCCTGCCCTGGAAAAGCAAATATTATGAGACAATTCTGAAGGTAAACCGATCTAAGAAAATCTACATGAAACACAATCAGATTAGATCAAGTGCAATACTTAAAGGAACAAATATTATCTGCTTCAATATCAATCTTCACCTAGTATAACCCCATAAGGCCATTAAATACTTAGATACAAATCAAAAAAATGTAGTGAAAGAATAAACCATTAAAACAGTAACCCTCGGAAAATAGTTTTATCTGATTTTGCTCACAAAGTGTATGTTTCCAAAAATGTATGCATCAATATTCTCAAAATGTCTTTCTTTACAAAAAATTCCAGCCTTTCTTACAAAAATTTCATAGGCTTAAATAAAAATTACATTGGACCCTTGGCCTTCCTTTTCCCATCTATTTCTTCATTTTCCTTTCACCTTAAAATATTCCCCTTTTTCCTTATAACTCCCCATGACCTATACAATCTTGAATAATAATAATAAAGCAAATGGGATAATAATATTTCCTTTTTTTTATATAAAAAAAACTCATTTGTTTTATATTCCTTATTATTTAATAAGGAATCTTACATAATTAAAAAAAACAAAACAGAACGTCCTAGTCCTTTATAAAATAAAGCATCTCATATAAAACAAAAGGCCCTAACCCTTTATATCCACGTCTTAATATTCAATAAGTTATGGGCATATTAATAAACCTTTAACCCATTGTGCTATAAATTTTAAGCCAAAACATTTGGATGCATCATATTTTATTTTTTGCACCCTGCACCATGCGAGCAAAAACTCATACCTTCGCACTCCCTGGTTGCGATTCAACCCGTGGCAGCCAGGGTTTCAATGCAGGAACTACACCATGGTGTCGACCACCTCGATCGTGCATAGGCACTGAAACATCATCTACTTCGCCCCTACATCCACTAGCTCAAAGGATACATGACTCTCTTGTGCTAGCATTGAGATACATCGCTACCAATTCTAGATGTTGTCTTCTTGTATCACTATGCAACTATTGTATGAATCTTTTCTCAATAGCCGAATGTTCGAATACTTTCCAAAATAACAAACATATTCCCTATTTGATAAATATTAAGTATGCATGAACTTGGTTTTATGTTTTGTTAACATGAGAGGTAAATGAATTCATTTCACCCACTCCTGACAACAACGCTCGTCCACTGCACTACACCCTACCAATTTTAGATTATGCCTGACAAATTCTTGAATAACTGTCATACGCCCACTGCACTGCACCTAATAATTTCTCCATGCCACGTCATAATTTGTCTACCTGGCCAACCCTATACTACTTGGTACACCATGTCACTTGTTTCCATGCTTCAATCCCATGAAACTGTTGCCAAATAAACAATCACAACAAAGTTGATTAATGTTGTTTGCGCTTGCATCACCATCCTGATCGAAAGAATGAAAGCCTTCCATTAGCCAATCACTCCCCACATCATCATTGTTTACCACCTCGGGTTGCACTATGTAATTCCTAACTCGTTGTCCAGTGTGGCTTAATTTCTACGTCTCCTTAGTGTACGTTGGTCGCATCACGTCACACGTTCCTTTCACCAATGGGTTGCTCTTCGAAAACCATGTGTGTGGGATTTATGCTTCTCAATAATTCCTCTGCCTGTCAACTCCACTCATATGTGCCATGTACCCCATCACATTGCCTTCATCAAGACTTTCATTGAATTGTCCACCCAACCCTCTTGTCGCATCCAAATATAGCGATGGAGGGGTTCCACTATACCCACTAGTCAGCATTTGCAATTCTGCCAACACCTAAGAAGACTCCATTCGTGTCCATGTCATATCAACGGCGTGAATCCTTATCTTCAAATTTCTATTGGAGGCCCTCCAAAGGAACGTGTTCCCACTATAAATGTCATCTTCGTCGACCGCACCAGCCCAAAAATTCATCAATGTTTGATTCGTTCACCTTGGATTTGCCATGTTGTCTCTAAATTTGATGTGTATGCCAACGATAGGTACCCCTTGTACATCGTATTACCGCCTACAACATTCTCCACTTGCATAATCCCCCACATCAAGTGGGGTTGTAATATATTGTGCAATGACATCTCTTCTATGCTAATTGAGCCTTGTCAATATCCGTTGTAGCACTCTTCGATCATCGAGTTAACATAGCATCAACATGGTCATCATGTTGTCCAATAAAAGCCATCCATGTCACTCATGTGATTCATCCTCTTCATCACATAACTTCCCATCAAATCCATGCGAAACAACGAGTCCATGTCATTGATTTGACCATCGGGTGCTCTATCCACACGTAGGTTCTACCAATCTTCAAAGGTCTACTCAACAACTTTCCATAGGTCGTCAAGCCTTCATCGGAGCCCTCTATCAAAAGTGACAAACCTGAATCATAAAACAAAGAAATTAGATGCTCGTCACTCTATTACATGATGAAAGATACACATAACATAGCATTATCTAATGAATCATTTTATTAAAAGACATTAAATAAAATCTCTAATCACCTTATGAATAATAATAAAAAACAGTTTGTTTCTTTTTGTTATTTTTTATTATTTTTATTATTTTTTTATTTTATTTTCATTTATAAATATATAATATATAGATATATATTATATATATTTATTTATTGGAACTAACAATTATATTCAATAAATAAAAATGTTCTTTTTGTTTATTTTTTGTTATATATATATATATATTATTTCTTTTATTTTTATTATTTTTTTCTTAAGTTTATATATATATATATATACCTAAATTTTTTTTTTTTTTTTCTTTTATAAATTAAATCAATAAGCTTCCAAGCTTCACATTATTGTAACTCCAAATAAACAAGGAGGCCACACTAAAACCAACACTTAAAACCAAAGCATCCATCGCAATCCAAGATAGCAAAGCACACCGCAATAAAACAAACAGGACACGATGCAGCTAAGGACCTTGGAATCACAAATGCAAACTTATGGATAAGGACCCATCAAAAATAGCACTCAAAGACAAGGAAAATCCTCAATACACCAAAAATATTAAGGTGGGTCCCCAATTTTGGGGTACGTTGTGGAGCAGCCACAACAGGAATGTGGCAGGAAGGAAAGTATGGACAAAGGAACAGTCAGGAAAAGGTGTAGGAATAGGACCTAGTTAACCAACTCGGTGCAGTTGGAACCAAAAAATGTAGCAACATGAGGTAGCCACACCCAAAGCACCAAAGGGGAAAAAGCCCAGAGATAAGGAAAAGGTCAAAGCCGCTAAAAAGAAGAGGAAGGAAAAAGTTAGGGCCTACTGGAAAGTTGTAAATGAGACTGGTAATTACCAGTTCAAAGTGGCATAGGGACGTGCCAACCCTTAAGCATGGGGGGATGATGAGCCCTAAAAATACTCATTTTTTGTACAAACTTTTCATATATATCGCGACATGTATTTTAATAGAAATATATTTTTATGCAAATTTTATAAGTATTTAACATTAGATTATGTATGTTGTCTAATATTTGTTTTTGAGTGAATAATGTGTAGATTTAGTGGATTTTACAATATTTTAGCATGGCTACATTAAGGTCCCATTCAGAATTGGCACTTTTCATTTTTGTGATGATAAAAATGTCTACAATAAAATAGTGATGAAGCGTAAATTTGGGCACCTGAATCCTGTTGAAGCGCCCGATTCCCATTTGATGCTTGACTATCGAGCGCCCAATTCATGTTTGGTGCTTACTATCAGGTGCTTGATTCCTGTTAGATGTTTGACTCTCGTTTGTCACCTGATTCTCGTATTCTATAGATAAAGTACCCGATTCCTGTTGATGCATAATTACATTGCGATACCCTATTGTTGGTAGAATAGAACGATGATTTTAGCGATGGATGCGGATGCGGTTTCAGCAATGGATGCAGACTAAGGACAACGTCAATGACCATATGTCATCTATTTTTAGTAATCACGTAAAACTTATTGTAAATCGGGTAAACCAAAATATCAAACATATTTTGTTTTGATACATAATACACTGAATATATTTTAAGTTAATAGTTTGTTTTATCTCTATTATATCTGTGTATTGTTGTAACAATAAATTCAAATTTTGATTTGCTTTCAGAATGTAATAGGGCATGGTCGCATATCTTATAAATATGCAGGCCACTCCTAAAAAATAGATCTTGTATTTTCTCTGTAAAATTATTGTTGTATTTCCAAATATAATTATTTTGAGTCTTTTTTATCAACTCAACTAGCATTCGATGTATGACTTAATGCGGGCAGAATCTACTTGAAGCTTGGGCTCACTCTCTATAGTATTCCTCCCTCATTTTACCCATTTCCTATCATTTTAATTTATTTTCCTATTTTTTTAGTTTAGTTTAATACTACAATTTTCCCTGTTTTCTATCAGTTTTCCACAAGAGTGCAGTTTTGATTTCAGTAATGCATTTTAGACATACCTTTGATAATGTAAATTAGATTAGTGGTTTGGAAGATAAACAAGAACTTCAATGAAACAAAAACACCCCCCAAACCATAGAATCTAAGGGACTCATCTGATTAAAGGGAGATTACAGGCATATACTATGCAGGGTTACAAGTTTACGAGTTGTCCTAGGTTGACAAATTAAATGGAGACAATGATTTGAACCGTAGAAAACTAACCAATGTTTTGCCCAAAATTGTTCATATCTAATTTTATAAGCATACTTGACTTTTTCATGGGATCAAGAAAGTGTATAGCCTTTTGTGTAATGGTTACACCATCAAGAGTTTGTTTACATGAACAAAACTACCTTATTTCTTTGAGATAATATAGTCTATAATGCGTTTCAATCTATTTTCTATAATTTTTAAAATTATCTTATAAATCATATTATATAATATTATTGGATAAAAACTATCAAGATGTTTTGCCTTATTTCTCTTAGGAACCAATGCAATAAAGGTGACATTAGCATCATTTTTTGTAGTCTTATTTTTCTTGGCCTCTTCAACTATAGAAAACATGTCACTTTTTAACAAATCCTAATTTTTTTGAAAGGAAAATTTAAGAAATTCATTGGGACCAAATGTATTGTTAGAGTGAAATGAGAAAATTGCCTCCTTAAACTCCTTCATAGATATTTTCCTTATTTATCCTTTTGTGATAATTGATGGAATATTTTATAAAAGTTTATCTTAAGCCTTTCTTCTTCTTCTTCTTTTTCTTGAGAAAAAGGGGTTGTACTCAAGTCCCCCACCCTTGATAAATCACAACTCTCTTCTGTAAAGCTTAAGAGTTTACAAACATATTCAATTCTCATCTCAATTGAGATGATGTGACTAGATACCTGCATATCGTTTCACAAAAAGTTTGGTATTTTTTATTAATTTTCTAGATCTTCTTCATTTTTTTTGTAAATACAAATATTCAGCATCCTTTTTCTTGATAATTTCCAATATTGTTCATCCATCTATCCAAGTAAAGTATTTATTAGTGATGGTCTTTAATTATGCCAATCTACCATTGTGCCAATTGAATATCCATAATTACTCTATTGGCTCCATGCTTCTGCTACTCTGCTCTAATAATGATTGGTCTTGTTGTTTCTTGGTGTTGCTACACCACTTTGAAATCTAGAAATATTATGTTTTTTCTATCAAGCACTACCATACTTGATGCCTTTTTGACTCCATGTAGATCTAACATATTGATACCTTAAGCCATACCTCCAAGATTGTTGTTGCTAAGGGTGGTGTGGGTGTCAATATGCTACAACCTTATACTAACATTTTGTTTCCTTTTATTTTTCAATAATTTATTTTTTAATTCTTCATCATAATATTCTTTCGTATACCTTTATTTTGGTGCATCCTTGTGCATTTCTGACAAGTCTTCCTTGGACTTTGTTGTTGGTTATTCCATGGATTATGTTGTTGTTGCTACTATAAATTTAACTTTTGATTTTTCTAATAATTTTTCAACTTGTTCCTTTGCCATAACTACTTCTTGCTTCTCCTTGGATCCTAGCTTCTTAAGATTTTTGTTTTGAATACAACCATGAACTTGCACACTACTATTTGTATTTTTTCCTTCTATGATATCCTCTTTATTTATTTATTTTAGTTCCCTCTAAAGCCTTTTTATTTATTCTTCATATCTTTTGATGGTGACCTTCAAACTAGCTATATTTTTATATGGGTTCCACTGACTCAAGAATGCAAGCTCCATTTCATCCTAGGTGAAATTCCTTAGGAATATTTGTCCACCAATCATAAGCTTCATTTTTTAAAGAATAGAAAAGTTTGCATATCCAAAAATGGTCACTAGAATATAGAAATATAAATTTCATCCATCATTCTTGAGCATTAATGTCATCCTTTCCAATAAAAATTGGTAACTCCATGATCTCAATCCAAAAAAAATTCAAAAGCAATTAGGGTTTTGGAAAAAAAAACTAGGGTTTTTCAAATTTTTTTAAACTCCTTTAATCCTTGCTATAACCAACAAAATAATTTAAATGTAAAATAATTGACATAAAAATGAAATCCAACCATCATTACTACTTTGCATCAATCCATTACCAAGCTTCTCCTTCAAAGGGTTCAACATTTTTGCATGGATTGTTGGTGTTGTTGTGAAGAAGAGTGGATGAATTTGATGGAAATGCGGTTCTTCTCAATGGTGATGGTGATAATGCTGGAAATTTATTTTTTTGGTACATAAGATATTGTAGTTTAAACTCAAATCACTTCTCTTTGTTGGTAATCCTCAATTTGCTTCTCTTTGCTGGTAATCTTATCAGTGATCTCCTCTTCCACAAATTTTATCTTTTGAAAATCTCTTCTTGCCCTTTATCTCCTCTTCCGTCTTCGCACCCTATTATGATCACATTATCTTGAGCCTTCTTATCTTACCCAATGTTTGACATAATATCTTCAAAAACATTAATTGCTTCATGATATATTTTCTTCCTCAATTCTTCTACCATCTAGAGTCAAAATATTTTTCATTCAACGAAATTATAAATATGTTTTGGTTATAGCATTAAAATAAATGGTATTTTATGTCCCCTTATTTAAGCCATATCACCCTAAATTTTTGTGACCAATATGACTCTTTTTTGTTCAATAAATTATGACAATTAAAAAGAAATTATTTTTCTCACACATAAGTATCTTGATCATTCCATTGATTTCTAGTATCCCTTGTAAATTCACGAGCTTAAATTTAATTCTCTTTTGTTTTTAAATATCTTACCAAAATATTTTGTACCCCAAATCTTCATTTTCTCCTTTACATATTTCACCTTTTGAACAAACTTGTACATACATTATCCTTTAAACCTTGCTTCATCCTACCATAACATAACCATCTAGAATAAATTAAGTTCTTAGATCCACTTAGTCTAAAAATAAAATGGCTTTGGATGATTATATTGAGTAGATCACATCTCAAGAGAATGAGTTTATGCTATGATCCTACTTGTAATAAAATGTTTGAAGAGATCATGAATCCTATTTGCAACCATGTCTAATATTTATACTATGTGAGCTTGACTAATGCATCTAGTTTCCATGTATATTTAAAGCTTGAAGGAATAACATCTCGAAATTCATTTAAATTTATAAATACAATAAAAATTCTTCATTAATTTAGACCATCCAAGAGAACCATTCTTAGTTTCCAAAGAAGATAGAATTGTGTTGAATTCTACACCAAAATAAATGATATATCTTAATTATGAATCATCATTAAATTTAGCATAAATAAGGTGAGCTCCTTCCAAAATATTTCATGAATAGTAATTGTTGTTAAAGAACATACATTTATAACCTTAAATTTGATATTTTCCTCCTTCCTACAAAAAATACCAACAACTTGATTACTTTTTGCTTCTAGCAATTGTCCATCCCAATATGTTTGTCTTTGGTTGTCTCTTATTGTTGCAATACCTCTTGAAGATTTGATAACAAAAACTGCTAGACAATGTTCCATATTCTAAATTTTTTTGAATGCATCCTTACAATCCTTATTATTTAATTATGTTTCTTGTAGTAAAATATATTCAAGACTAAAGTCGAATGGAATTAGCTCAACGGGTTAGATTCATCAACTTTCAAGGAGGAGACCCAGGTTCAAATCTTACCAAGTGATGCATGTATAATTTCCAAGTTGTAAAACCACTATGTGGTCTTATTATAATATGAATGCGGTATATTTCAATCCCTTATAACAATTTTTAAAAAAAATATGTTCAATATTATAACTACTTATTAATTCCTAATAACTATTTTTTAGGGATCTTAAAAACACCCCTAATAGCATCTGCTTGTTGTGGTGCAGTGGTAAATGTCCTGGGTGCTGGTAGAGGCCGATCCAGGTTCCATTCACCTTGTCTCCATCTTGTAGATATATGGTATAGTTAGGAATGTCCTATGTGCTGGTAGAGGCCGACAAGGCTCCATTCCTCCTATGCCCAACTTGTTGAAAGTGGCACCTTGAAATGGGTGTTTTCCACTATAAATTAGTTTTTATCTACTTGTTGTGGTGCAGTGGTAAATACCCTGGGTGCTGGTAGAGGCCAACCCAGGTTCCATTCCCCTTGTCTCCATCCTGCAGATATATGGTATATTTAGGAATGTCCTATGTGCTGGTAGAGGCCGACAAGGCTGCATTCCTCCTATATCCAACATGTTGAAAGTGGCACCTCGAAAGGGGTGTTTTCCACTATAAATTAGTTTTATCCGACAGGCTAACCGAAGTGGTGGTTGAATCATTGTGTAGGTTATAGTACAAGACAAGGCGCAGGTTTGAAACTCATTACTTTAAGTTGCTTTAAGGAAAAAATTTTAACCAAGGTGTTGTAGGTGAGTTGGAGAGGAGAGGGCAATCCTCCAAGGGAGGTCCTAGGTTCAAATCTCCACCCTACCAAAAATTTGAATTGGGTATCCAAAATCCAATTGATAATGTTGGTGCGGGCAGGGTTGAGTGCGACTCCGGGTGACTTTGATGGTGTAGAACCCCCTATTCATGGTCTCTCAGACCAAGGCGGCCCTGCAAGGGGTTTTTTGCTTATAAAATAAAACACCCCCAATATTCTAAGATACCATTTTCATCATCAATTTTTATTTTTATCTTGGACTTAGTCTCATTTCTTCTTTTTTTTGTTTCTAGAGAAAAAATGGTTGTACTCAGACCCCCAACTCTTGATAAATAACAACTCTCTTCTTTAGAGCTTGAGAGTTTACAAATAGATTTTCTCATCTCAATTGAGTTGTTATATCTAGATACCTACATTTATTTTCATAATAAGTTTGACTTCTTGACTTTCATTTTCTAGATCTTCTTCAATTTTTATTTATAAATACAAATATTCCAAAATTTAGCATCCATTTTCTTGATATTTTCCTATAGCAACCTTCACAATCCCAAAACTCCACCTCTACCATCTATGCACTACATCTTACTAGAGTAATATTTCAAAACTTCACACTATCATAGTTGGCTTATCAGATCTAGATTGGTAGTTTCCTTCCTAAAGCATAAGTGCAACCATAATAACTATAATAAATATTTTATATGAAAACACGTTAAAGTTATAAATTATAGCAAATATATATTTTTGAATTGGTTATATGGAATTAAAATGGGCTCCACCCGTATTACATCATCACCATATGGTGGTATTACAATAGAGCTTGGATATTATCCATGTATCTCTTGGTAAGATTCAAACCTAGGTCTCCTTCTTGAATATTGAGGAAACTGATAGGTTGAGCTAATACCATATGATAAAAATATATAACAAATATTACCAATGAAAAGCATTACAATAAATCAAAATCATTCTTTGATGTAAATAGTCAACATCTTTATGTTTTCTTTAGCTAAATTTACTACTTCCTCTAACCATGGAAAAGAGAATTTAACTTCATGATTCTTTATTAAAACCCCTCCATTGGCAAGCCTATCTGCACATTTGTCCCCTTTCCTTAACGAATGTGTAAACCTAATTTTTCAAACTCTATAGCAAGGTCTTGTATTTCCACAATGATCTATATGTTCCATGGAGCCTTTTCATTCCTTAAAATTGCATTTCTTACAATTAGTGAATTACCTTCCATCCATACTTGGTACCATTGCATTTGTTTGCATATTTTAGCCCTTCTAAATTTGGCCAAGCTTCAACTTCATTATTTATCTTAAATTCACTATTGAACACGTAATGTGATAAAATATCACCCTTATTATTTCTAATTATTCCTCCTCCTAGTAGTCCTAGATTTTATTTATATGCTCCATCAGATTTCAATTTTTTTTATTGGTTGTAAAGGGGGTTTTGAAAGGATACCGAAACCTTTGACAAAATATAAGTACAAAATGAGTCAATGAGACGATATTTGTAGGGAGATGATCTTCTGTAAGGAGATGATCTACATAGGGACCATCTCCAAAACATTCAAATTTAAAACAAAGGATTATCTTGTTTGATAATAACACAAAAAATGAGGAAACCTATCTAGTGGGAGCTCGAGAAATACATATTTAAATGTGAAATCCCACCCAATAAGGGATCGGGAAAGCAAGTTCAAACGATGAGAAAATTAAAAGCAGAATCCCACCCAAGAAGGGCCCAGGAAAGCAGATTCAAACAATAAAAAAAATGAACATGGAATCCCACCGAGGAGAGGCATAGGAAAACCAAAAATCAAATAATAAAACCTACCCAGCAAGAACAAATTGCCTAGGAGGAGAAAAATTGAAACAGTGTTTCTTTCCTAGGGGAAACCAACAAATCGAATAAACAAATCTTGCCCTGGAGGAGATCGATAAAAATGAAGTTTAAATGTAGCAGCCTACCTAGGAGGATAAAAATTGAAATGTTGTTTCCTACCCAAGAGAAACAAATAAAATGGAAAAACTGCTCAAACAAGGAAATCGTTGAGAAAGTCCTTTTGACAACCTAAAAAATGGGTCAATAGGAAATGGAGGTCTCCATAAGCCATGAGAACTCCCTGTAAACACAGTTGGAAGATGGAATAACAGCAAAGGGAGATCTCTACAGGCCATGATATCTCACTGCAAGGAGACAAAGATCACATCTGGAAAGTGGAAAAACCCATAGAATAAACAATCCATTGTGATACCTCATGGCTAAAAGGAATTGTCACACATGGGCTATCATCAAGAGATTATCATTTGTACTATGCATGCATGAATAGGGTCCCCCCAAAGACCACCAAAAAACTTACAAAATAATAAATCCATCAGAAAGACACCCATGTTAGATCACCATCCAACCCCACCAACAATCCATCCAAGAAGAGATCCATAGACACCTTCACCCGCAACTGCATAAAAAACACAGGGCCCATTAAGCAGTAGGGAAAGAAATCATGTTAAATCTAGGATAAACAAAAAATGGATCTTCTGAGTCCCAACCCAAAAATAATAGTGAGCAACTTAACTATAGATGAACAAACCAAGGCCCTTCCTTGAGACTAAGAAAAACATAGTGAGCAAATCCCGAACCTGCTTCAAAAGACCCATCCTAGCACTAGCCACAAGATTCCCTCTACTATGGATGATAAACTCATGGCCCCCATCCAAGACCCAAAAAAATGTAGAGAGAAAACTCTAGGATGTAGCATCATGGGCAAATAGGGAAGCAAAAAACCCTCTTTTGAAAGCCAAACCCTAGAGAGGAGCAGAGGAAACCCTCCAACAGATAGTAGAAATGTATGGGGTCTCCTTGAAGACCAAAAAGGTCTATCAGGATAGTCTACGCAACTCCATCTTCTGATTCTAGCCATATGAAATCCATCCATTACCGAGGGCCACTAAAGAAAGAAATTTTGGGTTAATCTTGACAAACACCTACAATATCATCAAGACAAAAAAGCACATCCTAGAAAGCCCAAGGAGGATCCTATGGAGGTCCTGGAAGAGCAATAGGGAGATCATAAATAGATCTACCCAACTAGAAATTTGTAGGATAGGAGGGGGTAGGGAATTCAAAATGGGGTCCTCCCGCCTAGAGCGGGTGACCTCCCACTTCCCCCCCATATGGAAAAGCCATCAAATTTCAATTTGACTAACTCCACTTTCAATGATTTCCACTTTTATATTCGTTGCTTTCATTTTAATTCTCATGTACATAATAATTCTAATTGATGACTTACTTCATCTATCAAGGCTCTCTACCTCAATATTAGGGGTTGAATGAGTTGATGAAGTTTATTTAGATTCCTCTATGCCTAAACAAGTCTTTCTTTTCATTACCTCTAAACTACTTTTCTTTCCTTTAAATATTCTTCTATTCCTTTCTAGCCATATAGTCCAAAGTATTGTATCTTTCAATGTATCCCAAATTATTTTTAACACCTCACTTTTAAATGTGCTCTACCGTTGCTTTAACCATTTTTCAACTTTATCATTCATCACCATGCATTTTCTAGACATATTAAGAATCCATTGCCATAGTTCCTAGACTAATGAACAGTGTCCCAAGAGATGGTTTATACTCTCGTCCTCCTTTTTACGTAGAACACATTGTGAGGGGCCATGAAAATCCCTTTCCATTAGGTTATCCTAGGATACAACCCTTTTTGGTAGAGTAGAGAAAAACAAGGTCAAAGATTTGAATAACTTAGTAATAGAATTATTTCTCTTTCATATTCCTTTAATAAGTTATTCAAATATTTGGCCTCATTTTCTTTACCCTACCAAAAAGGGTTGTATCATCTATAAATTGTTGATGGGTGATGTTGTCAATATTATTACTAGACTTAAGTTTACTTATTAGCCCAATTTTTTATGTCTTCTTCAAGTTCCTTCTAATACCTATGCCACAATAATAAATAGGTATGGTGATAGAGGATATCCTTGTATAAGACTCCTCTTGGATTTAAATGATTCTATTACTAGTCCATTGACTAGCACTTAATATGATACTGTAGAGACATAAGCTTTAATATATCTGGCCCATTTCTTTCTAAATCTAAACTATTCTAATATTGCAAAAATAAAATTACATTTAACCCTATCATAGTTTTTATTCATATCAAGTTTTAATATCATTGCTCTCTCTTTTCTACAAGTTGTTGAATGCATTACTTCATGAGCTACTATGATCCCATCTAGAATCTGTCTATTTTCACAAATCCTCCTTGCTCTTCTAAAATAATTTTTTCTAATATTGGTCTTAAGCGATTTGTCATCACTTTGGAGATTATATTATATGCCATATTACATAGGTTTATGGGTCTAAATGAATCAAACAATTCAGCATTATTATTTCTTGGAATTAGGGTAAAATAAGTTGCATTTATTTTATAAGGTATTCATTGTTTTACCCTATATTGTTTCATTACCACCTATAAAGAATCTTGCATTATTTCCTAGTTACTTAGCCCTACTTCTTGTTAACACTTGTAATATTTGATTTTATTTTTCCATATTGATATCCCTCTAAGTTTCATTTCTTCTTATTCTTGCTTTAAGGGTATTCCTCTCCCTTTTTCCTATTCCCACCAATACTTTTATCTACATCAATATTTTAGATTTGTTTAGACTATTTATAATGAGACTTATCATCTATAGGTTTATGTTGCCTTGGAGAATATAAGTGCAAGATATAACCATAAAAAATAATTATTTTCTTTATGTATCCCTAAAAACAAAAAAGTGCAAGGATTATTGTCCATAGTACTTAATTTCTTATTATCTAAAAACCCTAAATTACCATGTATATCCTTCATACTCATTTATTTAATATGATACTCTTAAAACTTTAAATTGAAGGGATAAACTCTAAACTGCCTCCATTTTTATTAAAAGTAGAAATAAAGACAATTTACCTGGATTAAACTTGATTGCTTTTGCCTCCTTTGTTTTAAAATTTACCTCCACATATTTCTTCACACATTTTGTTACTTCTAAATTTGAACTTGTACATTGTACTTCCTCATACCCTATATCCTTATTTCTTTCTTCTAATGGTTGAACAAAGTGAATAGTGATAGCCTTTGTCATTTGATGACATAAATGGAATTTCTTTGTGAATTTTTTGGGAGTGGAAAATCCTTGATCTAATCCAACTTCTACTACAATATGATATTCTAGTTTCATCTTAAAATTTACCTCATGACCAAAATTTTCCCTCTTTTCCATCATTTCACTTTATAGTCTCTTGTCATGTGTCTAATCACATAACATTTGTGCTATTAGAATGCAATATTTTCACCATATACTTGTTGATCCCATTTTATTGATTTTAATTTAATAATAATAGATTGTAGATAAGGTTATAGAATATCCATGGTAATACATATCTAGGTATATACATCATGTTTTTTCTCCTTAGTAGTTGTCCCTCCTGGATGAACTCTCTTAGAACATTGTTAATATTCTTTAAAATCTTCTTATTGGTAAGCTAATATGGAAGTCCAAAAAGCCTAGACCATACTAGAAGCCATTTGATAGTTTTTATGTCTATAGAAAATTTTTCACATCATGGTCTTAAAAGTAGGGCATCTCTCCCCCTAAACTATGAGTCACCATCCATTAATTTATCTTTGATATTGAGTTGGAGATAATGATGAGATAAAATCCTTTTGGAAGAAAATTCATGGAGTAATTTGAATTTAATCTATACTTCCACTTGATCCAAATTTGAATCGCTAAAAAAATTGGCTAGTATCCATGGAACTTACATATTAACCCTTTGCTTCTTAACCTCCATGGGACTAGTAGATATTGATTTGCAAGGTTCTAAATTCACTTGGTCCAATAGAAGTGGTGGGGGTTGATTCAATCTAGAATTGATAGGGCCCTTGCTTTAGTGATTTGGCTTACCATGGTTCAAGATTGTTCTTTGAGGACTTTATCGAGAATTGTTTCTGACCACAACCCATTATTGTTAGAATTCAAGGAGGAGAAATGCTTGAAAGGTTATCCTTTCAGATTTGAGACAATGTGGCTTTCTCATCCAGATCTTGAAGGCTTGATTAAGGCTTGGTGGAGTACAAATGTTTATGGCACTAAGATGTTCCAAGTGGCCAAGAAGTTGAAAATCATAAAAGCTAACTTGAAGAGGTGGAATCAAGAGGTTTTTGGAAAACTCTTCCATAGGAAGCAAAAAATATTTTAATATTCACAGGAAATTGAGGAAAAGGCCAAAGTGAAGGTTGATCAGAGGATTTGGCCAGCAAAGAGCAAATTACTCTTGCAGTATTCCATAATATTCTTCCAGTGAGGAGTCTTTTTGGAGATAAAAATATCGAGCTATGTGGCTTAAGGAGGGGGGTAGGAATACCAATTTTTTCCACCTCTCAACCTTGAAACATAGGAGTGCTAATAAAATAATATAAATTACATTGGACTCTGGTGAATACCTTAAAGATAAGGAAGAATTTACTACTGCCACGGTATCCTTCTTTCAATATTTGTTTTCTAAATATAGGGAGGAAGATGGGGATAACTGATATGAATAATGCTTTCAACTCCCCCTTTTCTAATGATGAGATCAAGACCAGCCTATTTAGCATGAATAAGGACAAAGCACCTGGGTCGTATGGGTTCCCTACTAGTTTTTTAGAGGTTTTGGCACCTTCTTGGTTCAGATATTTTGGAAGCCTTAAGAGAATTCCAATCTTCTTCCTCCTTGTTGCAGGCTTGGAATACTACCTTTATTGTTTTGATTTCGAAGAAACATGGTGTCTCTTCTCTAAAGGATTTTTAGACCTATCGGCTTATGCAATACCTTATATAAATTGCTTACTAAGACACTTTCTAATAGATTGAAAAGGCTTCTCCCCATCTTGATTTCTCCTCTTCAAGGTGGTTTTGTTCATGGTAGGAATATGGTGGATGGTATCATTATAGTTCATGAGATTTTATATTTTATTTCCAAAAGCAAGTTGGCTGGAATGCTTCTTAAACTTGATATGCAAAAGGCTTATGACAAGGTCTCCTAGGAGTTCCTTGACAAGGTGTTGCAAAAATTTGGCTTTGGGGATCTATGGAGGAAGTGGATTAGAGTTTGTATTTCCTCTACAAAATTTTCTATCATCATCAATGGGATACCAAGTGGTTTTTTTGGGGATCAAAGAGGTATTAGGCAAGGTGATCCCTTGTCTCCATATCTTTTCATTTTTATGGTTGAAGCTTTAGGAAGTTTGATTTTTGTTACTACCTTGTCCTCTAATATTAAGGGCATTAGACCTGTTGGTATTGCAGAGGCAGTTTCTTGTCAATAGTTTATAGACGACACTGTACTTCTTGGGGGGGCTACTTTGAGAGATGTTAAGGCATTTCTAAATATTTTGTAGTTCTATGAGAAAGCTTCCAACCAAAAAATTAATTTCCATAAAAGTCAAATATTTTTTGTAAATACTGAGGGGCAGCTTCAACATAGAATTGCATGGATTTTTGGTTGTGGCATTGCTAACCTTCCTTCTTTATATCTAGGTATGTCATTTTTTACTGGGATGAAGGAGAAGTTATGATCTCTTATGTTGGATAGGATTCAATGTAAGTTAGCTGGGTGGAAAGGTGATCTCTTGAACCAATTAGGTAAGTTGCAATTGCTTCAAGCTACCCTCCAAAACATTCTTTTCTATTACATATCTCTTTCAGAATGCCCTTCAAAGTTAGGAGGAGGATTGACCAGATATTTAGGAGATTTATATGGGCTAGGTGGAGGATAAATAGAGGGTATCCCTTGTCTCTTGGGATAGAGTTTGCTCTTCTAGGAAATAAGGTGGTCTTGGGATAAGAAATTTGTTGTTGTTCAATAAGGCATTGATTGCAAAAATATCCTGGATATTATGTGTTGAGGAGGACCATATGTGGAAAGATATTATGAGAGGTAAATATCTGGAAAATCACATTCCTTTTTTTAGAAGTGTTGCTCCTCTTAGGGGCTCTATCTGGAATGGTTTTTTGGGGGTTAGAAGTTTATTTATAGAGGGTATGTGGTGGAAGATTGGAGATGGTAAAGATGTTTTATTTTGGGAGGATATTTGGATTCTTCCTGAACCTCTCTTTCTTAGTCCCGAGTTTTATGAATTGAAGGCTCCTTTATCACTAAAATGTGGAGAAAAAGTAATTGATTACATAATCATCACTAATGGCAAGAGGACTTTAAAGCATCTGAATTTATATACAACTGATCTTCAGATCCTTCAGATTTTGGTAAGGTTGAACTTGTTTCTGCAACAATACTTTCTTCGTCAACAGAATGATAGGGACTTCCTTCTATGGACTCATTCTCCTAAAGGCCTTTTTTTATGTCAAGATTGCATATGAGGCCCAATAATTGTCCAGGGGAGGATCTTTTCTAGCAAAAAGGGTTTGGTATCCTCATTTGATCCCCAAGATTGCATTTTTTATGGTTGTGTTTGCAAAACAAAATTTCGACTATTGATAATTTATGTAAGAAAGGATTCCATCTTCCCAATATTTGTCTCTTGTGTTCTAAGGATGTTGAATCTGTGGATCATCTTTTCATCCATTGTGATTTCTCAAATAAGGTGCTCAATGCTTTATTGGATTCTTTTTCCATCAAATGGACTTTACCTCAAACTTTCAAGGAACTTTTCACTTAGTGGAAATCCCCCTTCATTAGTCATAACCTCACTAGGGTGTGGTATCTGGTTCTTCCTCATTTTTATGGGGTATATGGTGGGAGAGGAACAAAAGAATTTTCAAGGATATTATTAGGGATGAATCCTTTGTCTTTAGAAGGATTAAAGTTGCTATTGATAATAACCTGACTGTCTTTGATGTTGGAAATGGTAGGGAGGAAGTTGTGGAGAAAGAGGTTGTTGTTAGTTGGAATTTGAATCTAGAGAATTTTATTTTTGTATCCACTATTCAAAAAATATTGGCTACTAGATGGCATAAACCAACTAAAGGGTGGGTCATTCTAAACTTTGATGGGGATGCCAAAGGTAATCCCTAGAGGGTTGGTGGAGGGGGTGTTGTTAGAAATGATAATGATGAGGTCATTTAGGCTTACACTAAATATTATGATATTCAAACCAACCACCTAGTTGAAGCTAAGGCTCTTTCTTGGGTGTTCACCAGGTTTTTGAGACGGGCTTCAAAATATTTCTCATTCAAGGTGACTTCTTGAACATCATTTAGGATCTACAGGTTGGGAATACTAATAATTGTTTCATCTTAAATATTATTAAGGACACATCAAAGATTGTGGAAGGTATGTTAGAAGTTAAAATTTAGCATATTTATAGAGAAGGTAATCAGATTGCTGATGTTATGGCCAATTTGGGGGTGGATAGTGGCCAATTCAAAATTTGGGAAGACAATTTCCCTTTGAGGTTATTGATAATTGTTGCTTTGGAAGCATTTTGCCTACCTATCCAATAGGAATTTTTATTTTTTTTCTACTTGGATGAGATCTCAGTTGTGTTCTAGTGATCCTCTCTTTGGGGGGTATTTTTTGGGGGGCTGGCCCTTTTGTTCCCTAGTGGTTACCATTCTCAAGGAATATGCTTAGTGGTTTGCCTTAATCCTTGCTCTCTAAGTTTATAGTTTTGTTATTTGCATATTGATGTATTTACTTCCCTTCTAGTATTATATAAAAATAGAGCAGGATCGTTGGTGTCTCTAAAAGAAAGTTGAATAAAAATTCTCCTTTATGCCCTGTTGAGTGGTGGGCTAGTCTTTGCTTTTTTATGGTTGTTTTCGTTTAATTTCTATTTCTTTTGGCCTTGGAGGTTGGCTTGTGCTTAATTAGCATTATCTTCCTCTACCTTATCTAATGTAAAGGTTCTGGGACCTTTCAAAACCTTGTTTTTCACCACTAATAAAAAATGGTAATTTTTGACGAAAAAAATAATTTGCCAAAAATAGTATTTTTTTAGGGATTTAAGCTTTAGGATTTTATTTTAGGGTTTCCTTAGGGATATATATTCCCTTAGTATTGCATTGTAAAATGAGGTGAATCCAAGAATAATAAAATAAAGCATTTATCAATTTATTTCCATGTATTGCATTTTTTATGAGAATGGGGGTTTTACTTGTTTATTTCTATTTATCACAGTTTTTATGTGAATGGAGGTGTATCGCTCCAAATTTTTCACACCCTTACCTTCAAGCTATAGGATCCGTGCCCGAAAGGGGGATGTGAAAAGGATGGCACGGTACCTCGGACTGAGAGGCCTTGCGAAGGTCCCGCCTCTCGGGGGAGGTGTATTATGGTGATTTTTTGATGGATGGTGGGTTCACCGAGAAACGTTTGAATGGCGCTTCCACGCCTAGGTTGGGAATGTGTTTGATGTGTTCAGTTTTATCCTTAAACATTCAAGTCCTAGGTTTGGCCAAATGAATCTAAATTGCTCTATATGAAGATGCAGATTAAATGAATACAGAAGAACAAATTAGGACAGAAAAATAGAGAAAGTAAGCAAGATTAAAAAGTCATACCTGATCCGGATGTCTGATGAAGATTCTGATTCTTGAAGCAGTCAGGATCGCCTTTGATTTGACAGGATCGTCTGCTATCAGACAAGATCGTCTGAGATTTGATGAATTCGTCAGAGACCTACAATCAGAGAAGTAGACACAAAATGCAAAAAATGCAACTATTCTAACAGAGGGCAATGATGTAGAATAATAGGAATAACATTAAAATGATGATAATAAACAAAATACGAGTGTACTACAATGACTTAATGACAATTGGTGACTTAATTATGCATTTAAAGCTACATGGGTGAACTCCAAAATGCAGAATAGCAAAAAATAATAAATAAACTAGCTAATTGCAGAATAAAACAGCAGATTGAAAAGAGGAAAATGCAAACTTTGGGCACTGATTGCCCCCAATGATGATTGCAGTCGAAATCGTCTCTGATTCGACAGGATCACCTCCGATCTGAACAGGATCGTCTGCGACGATGTAAGCTTGCTCCGACTGAAAAATACTAAGGTACCTGCAACAAAATTTGGATAGAACAAGTGCAAATAGTAATTTAGGATGTCTAGTGCGTGTAGAATTCGAGTTACAGGAAATTTCAGCCAGGGGGATGCTAAGGGGAGGGCCTAGGATTAAATAGGCTTAGGAGGGAGGTTAGGAGGTTGGAGATCATCCCTATTTGGGAGATCTCCAACGGGGAGGGTCTCTAACAATGCAGACACGCTTCTGCCCGGATTAGAGATGCCGTTGGAACAGAAGCTAATTGTGAAAAATTAGTTTTGGGACAAGATCGTCTGGACGTCCTAGCCCAGACGAAATCGTCCGATCTGAGGCGATATCGTCTGATCGATGACGATATCATCAAACGGTCAAAACAAACTCTAAAAATGGCATGGGAAATGAGGAAACGGATTAAGCGGCGGTTTGGGAGCGGTTTTGGAGGTTAAAATTTGAATTTGAATTATTTACTAGAGTAATTGTAATTATTAAGGTTTTATCGCGCCAATTTTAGGGTGCTACATTTTGCCCCCTCTTTAGCGAATTTTTCGAAGAAAATGCGTTAAAGATGAGTTCTTCTCGATCTACGAGAAAGCAAAAATTATTCCCATTTTTAGGCGACGATTCTTGGTCGAATCGTACGACAACTTACTATGGTGCCCCCTCCGTGTTTTTACCCAAATCGAACGTTTGAGGTAAAAACGCGGAAAAGCAAAATTTTAAAATGTTTTTAATTGTGTTTTGAATAAAATTAAGAAAAATAGGGTAAAACCCTAATTCATTGTTACTGTTCATTTTTTGTTTTTAGAGCTCTGCAAGCAAAAATGGTCGAGACAATGCACAGATCGACAGAGGTCCGACGCGGGCTACGGGTAAGAGTCTAAACTTAGCTTAGAATGGTTTAAGTTGAATTTACATGCTTTTTAGATTGATTTTAAATAAATTTTGAGCATCGCGGCCATTTTTGGGCCGTCGACGTCGTCGGGACGAAATCGTCCCGATTTCGACGAAATCGTCTCAAGTTCGCCGATTTCGTCGAAGGGCGAAATCGACGAAAGGGGGACGATTTCATCAAATAAGGGACGATTTCGGCTTGCAAAATCAGAGACGATTTTGCTCAAATTTGGGACGATATCGTCCAATAGTGGACGATATCATCATTTGTATAAAATTGAACTGATTTTACTTGCATTATTAATCACTTGAGTTTTTATTAATGATTTTTTTATTGTGTTGTTGTTTATGTTGTAGAGAGGTTTACTAAAGAGCAGAGAATGGAAATACGATGGGTTGAGAGATGACTTGGCCGCTCTATCACAGGTAGAGCGGGATCAGCTGGCTCAAGCCGGCTTACAACATGTGGCAGAGATGCCACAAGTTTCTACAGACATGGGGCTACTGACAGCCCTGGCAGAGAGGTGGTATCCGGGTTCTTCCTATTTTTGGTTACCCATAGGGGAGATGACTCCCACATTGGAGGATGTATGGAGGATTCTGAGGATCCCCATACAAGGACGGTTGATCACTCCTACGGCCAATCAGGGCCATGCTATGATGCGGTTGTGTGGCGATCCGAGCTTCGCCCTGGAGAAGGGCGGAGTGAACATCGAGGCACTGTGTCAGATGCCTGGGGCATCCAGACTCACACAGGTTTTGGCCGGAGTGGTAGGTGGACTTCTGCTGTGCCACCAGAGCGGGTGCAGGGTACCATGGGTGCTAGCAGATGTGATCTACGACATGCGTGACCATGGTTACAGGTTCTCTTGGGGCAGCTTTGTTCTATGCCGATTGTACAGGATCCTGCATGGGGTCATGTACAAGGGCGACCGATGTCTGGTTATGACATCGCTACTACAGGTTTGGTGCTGGGAGCACATTGCAGTGCGGAGGCCGATAGGGCTTCCTTTGATAGGGATTGATGGGGAGAGGCCCCGAGCTTTCTACTGGTGGCTCCGAAGAGGGTCACAGCAGTGGATTGATCTGTCGATGTCCCGGAGACTGTTGGATGACCTTGTCCCAGATCAGATCACCTGGAGGCCTTGGAGGGATCATCCAGGGTGGGCCGAGGATGGACAGGAGCTGGCTCGCATCAGGCAAACCCGTTGGCTGAGGATGGAGAGGGGAGAGGTGGAGCTCCACCGCTACGACCGAGTTTTGCGATAGTTCGGTCTACAACAGGGGATCCCATCTCTCAGGGATTACGAGTTTTCTCGGACTATCCGGGATAACACTACGGTCAGCGGGGCTCCAGATATGCAGCGCTTCTGGAGTCAGGACGTAGATGATGCCCCCATTCAGCCAGTGGATGGGGACGATGTAGGGGTAGCCGACGGCTATGATGCCTGGTACATAGGCATCCGCCCTCCTCGAATGACGAGGGCTCAGGGTCCGATTCACGCAGTTGTGCATCGGATGGGGAGGCGGTGCCAGGCGGCCATTGAGGCGGCACAGGGTCATGGCGGGAGAGAGCAGAGGAGACCACAGGCACAGCAGAGGCCATGACAGTGGGAGAGGAGGGAGGAGAGACCCCCTTCTCCATAGAGAGAGAGGCCACCATCGCCCGATAAGGGCAAGGGTGTTGACACTAGGGAGAGCAACGAGACAGTGACTCTCCGAGCTGAGGTTGCCCGCCTGCGGGCTCAGGTGCAGACATTACAGGATGAGGCTACACGGCTTAGAGCTCGGGGCGGAGGAGCGAGCACTCGAGATTTAGCATGCGCTATTGCCCAGGTTACATTCTATCAGGCTCTATACTACCAGGCGGTGCCAGCAAAGCAGAGGGTGCCATTACCAGCTCATATTGCAGAGCCTGTCGTGATGGGGTCATCTAGGACATCATCACGATCGACATCCAGGACTCATGGCACCACACGGACTACGATGGGGCCACCTCCTCCACCTCAGGGTGGGGGAGGAGATGAGGCTGAGAGCTCGAGGGGTTCTCGAGACACTGCACAGAGGATATATGATTGAGAGGATTGAGTATGCCAAGATGTAGATTGTGGCATACCAATCTATTTTTGATATGATGTACATATATTTGATATATATATATAGATGAGATATTTTTTGATCATATGACTTGTCTTATGTATTTTTATGATGCTTTTAATGTTTTGATTGATTGATTTGATGATTCATGTAATTACGTCGTTGGAAATATTATGGTTGAAATGTCATGCTTGAAAAATTTAAATGAAATAATCTGATAGAACAAATTGGTTGTTTGTGATGTGATGATAAAAAAAATAAAAGGGGACTTTTAACAATAATTTCAAAGGACATTGTCGCTATTATAGACCATTTCATGGAGTCGCCGCTCACTCGGTCGTCAAGCTAATCCTGGTATAGAAATATTGTTAAAAAGTAAAAGAGTGCTTAAGAGACTGTCTTAAGACTTTGGTGCAATGGTGCAAATGATGATGATGATGGTTTGTTTTCAGATTTTCATAAAAATAGTATGCATGAAATAATGTTAAAATGATTTTTGCTAGGCATAAATTCCTAAGTGTGATAAAATTTTTGGATAATTCCCTAGGAATTATACCATCATTGCAAAATTGAAGGTTGACATAATGACATGAAATAGTGATAATGTGCATGCTTTTTGTTAAAAGACATAATTGTATAACAGAATGATTTAAGTCATATGGTTTTCATGATTTTTTAAATAAATGGGGAATAAAAATTGGTACAATGGTTTGCGCTAGGCATAGAATATGTAGGTATAGACTTATACCATCATCGCGAAATCCAAAAAGAGATAGTTTTATTGCATGGTTGATTTTTTAATAAATAGAAAATATGAAGATGAGGACTTGCGCTAGGCATAAAATTCCAATTTTGGTTTTGGAACTATACCATCGTCGCGAAAGTCGACAATATATATATATATATATATGTGTGTTTTTTTTTGTTTGGTGTTTTGATTGTATGGTTTTGAAAGAAATTTTGATTTTTTTGATTATGCATGTAGTTGTCTTTATA
The DNA here is from genome assembly GCA_028583015.1 of Wollemia nobilis. Taxonomy (NCBI): domain Eukaryota; kingdom Viridiplantae; phylum Streptophyta; class Pinopsida; order Araucariales; family Araucariaceae; genus Wollemia; species Wollemia nobilis. The sequence continues at coordinate 853,796 of JAQPPZ010016363.1, read as the reverse complement.
CTAAACAACCGTACTTTAAAGAAGAAAATGAATTATTCCAAACAATTTGCAAAAAAATATTTCAAAGTATCTTAAAGACAAAAGTTAGATTTATAAGGAATCCCATGTGCATATGTGAATTCATTTCCAATCTTGATTTATCATAATGATACACAAAATCTCTCAAATACAAAATGTGTGTGCAATTGCTATGTTCATTTACCAGTTTTGAGCAAGATAATATGATACAAGTGATTTGAATGAACCAAATAAGTGTTCATTAACCATGATGTAGATGCATATAACCATACTAGACTACTATGTAAGTCGGATTATCAAGAGCTAGCTAATCCATAAGCAGACATAGGTCTGTACAAAAGAAGGTCGCTAATGTGACAGACATATCGCCATGCTAGGAGTTACCCAAGGCCAAGCAGGTTGGGCACAAACCACCTGTTATGGGGCTTACCTCACAGTTTTCGAATAATTGAGAATTCCAGGGATTCAAGCTCATCAACCCTTCTTTTCTTTTCAAAGGGTAGGGAAAGGGATTTTATTGCTTTTGCTTTTGCTTTCTTTTGTATTTTTGCTTGATAATGCTTGGAACATTGTTGTAATGATATAAAATAACATTTTTCTTTTTCTCTTTTTCTTGAACTTTGCTTTTTCTTTTTGTTCTATGCTAGGGATACTTGCTCGGATTAGTCTGTAGAGCAAGGGATTTTTATTCTGGGTAGGGGTGAGCTTGTCCTTTTGCCAATTCTCAAAGATTCTAGACCATGTGCATGATAGGATAGCAGGGGAAACTTTTCGCTCAAGAAACCACTTCTACTATGTAGCATAGCATGGAAATTACAAATATAATCATTTTATTGTGAAAGGATGTGCTTGGTTTAAGTAAATAACAAGATCAATTCTCTATGCTCAAACTTTATTTAATTGAATTTTGTGGACTTTGATATAAGAGAGATTAGTAATCATGCCAGATAAAATCAAGATATTTATTTTTGTGTTTGTGAAAGTGAGGGATTCCAAATAAATGCTAATTTATCCAAAATAATTTGAAACATATAACCGCAACATTTGTAAGAAGATATATATAAATACTTTTTGAGAAGTTTTGAGAATGTTGACTCTCTCTTTCTTCTTTATGTTGTTTTGGTTTCGAAAGAGTCAAGAATATTGTTGTTTTTATTGTTATTATTATTTTTTTGTTTTTGAAAGAATTAACAAGTGCCATAAATAAATACAACAAATAGTTTTGAATATTTTGATGATTATGAATGTTTTTGGTGTTTTTGAATTTATAAATTGAAAGAAATACAAGATAGTGATTTTGAAATATTTTAAACAAATATATACAAGGATGAAATGACCAAATTTATACATAGTAACGTTTAAGATGCAAAATGTTCATGGGTTCTTTAAGTTCTTTACCATCTAAGGTAGATAATTTGTATGCTCTGATTCAAATTTAGTAGTGATAATGTATGGTCCAAGCCAGTTGGGCTCAAATTTACCTTTAAGGTCCTTAGTTGCATTAGTATTTTTTTTTTTGAAGATTTTGAGGATTTTGATTTTTTTTGTATTTTGATTTTAATTTATGAATTGAAATTGGTGGTATATACAAGATGATCTATATACACTATACAAGGTTATTTGAGTATAGCATGTCTAAGGTTGCTTCAAAATCAAAGGAGGTTTTGAAGGATAATTTGGTTGAGGTGAAGGTAAGAACAAAAGGTGATGAATAAAAGGTAGTGATAACAAAAGCTTTGTTATAATGTAGAATAATGTAGCAAAAGATTTGACTTTTATATGTGTAAAATTGATCATGTTACAAAATAAAATGTAAGAAGGATAAGAAAGTTCTTCATTCTTATCACTATCTTCCAAGTCTTGATAAGATGGAGGGAGCATATATGAAAGATATGCATGGGTGTTATTTGGTAAACAAGGATGATCATATATGGATGAAGAAAAGTGATGGATAGAAGATAATTGTGATAATAGAGAATGTATAGAACTTGATGTTTCAACCATTAAATATTCTTCAAATGGTGTTGGGTCACCATGTATGGTAACAATTTTATTTGCAATTTCAAACTTCAAACATTGGTGAAGAGTGGAAGGGACAACCCTCATCGTATGAATCCAAGGACTTTTGAGAAGTAGGTTGTAAGGTGAAGGGCAATATGCTACATAAAACAAAGTATCCAGGATCTTGGATCCAATATTAAGGGGAAAAATTATAGTACCTTGAGCTTCTTGAATTTCATTGTTAAAAGATTTTATAATAACATTTGATTCATTAAGATCTTCTTCCTTTAATTTGAGTTTTTGGAATAATTGATAAGTGCATAAATTAAGAGAGGAGCCATTATCTACCATGATAGTTTTAACAGGTGTTTCTTTACTAGATCCTATAATGTAAAGATAGGAGTCTTCTTGTGGAGTAGAGGAAGGAATCTCCTCATCATAGAATGAAATATGGTTAACCTCAAGAGGGTTTACACCATTAATTATGTTCTTAGAGAAAATATGATGAGGAACAAATTGTTGGCTAGGTATTTTGAACAAAGTTTCCTTATGAGAACTTTGTAATACTTCTAAAAGGGATATCTTTGCTTGAGGATTAATCACTTGTTGTTGGCTATCAAAGTGGATTTCAGATTGAGATTTTGATTCTAAATATGAGCTTTCTATGCTTACATTCCATTTTGTATCATTCTCTAGAGCCAAAGATAGTTTTGAAGGTTGGTCAAATGAGGAATCCATCTCTTGAATATCGGATTGAGTTGATTGAACTTGAGGTTGCTCATTTGTAGTTTCTGTTACAATATTAGTAATATCATCATGATGGGACACATTAACATGCAATATTTGATTGGTTTCTTGTTGTTGATAATTGAATAGGGGTTCTTGGGAGATCCCCATGTCTTGATTGATTATTGGTATTTGTTGTGTAGGAGTTTGATTGTTTACTGGAGATTTATAATCAGTTGTAGATTGTAATTCCTTTATATTAAAAAGACCCTTATCAATCAAATCTTGAATTGCACATCTTAAATCTTTACAATTTTGTGTCATATGTCCATCTACTCTATGATATTCACAATGTAGCTCAGGTTTAAACCAATCTATTGTGGTATCAAGTTGTCTTATGGAAGGGAGTTCAATCTTATTTGTATCAAGTAAATACTTGAGAATTATATCCATTGGTTGATTGAGCTTAGTAAATTTACGTGATGAAGGTTTTCGAGAGGTTTTTGATACGTGCCTTAGGAATTCAGTCATAAAAGGGCCTAATGGTTTCTCACCTCTACTTTCTTTATTATGGGTAGAATGATGATAGGAAGATTGCGAAGTATGAGGTGAGTGCATGGTAGAATTGGAAGAATAAGTATTTTCTTGTTGAAATGGATGTGTTGTATTGAAAGAAGAATATTGAAATGGTGGAGGAGGATTGTATGTGGATTGATAGACATAATATGGATATATGGGAGAATAGATAATATCGTTATGAAGAGGATTGGAAAAGGGATTGTCCTGTTGGGTTAAGGATGAAAAATGAGAAAAGTGTGATGGAGGTGATGTTGAATAGGGATGAGGTTGGTCATAATCAACAAATGTATTTAGCTGAATTCTTCCAACATTACTGATGGGCTCATATGGATTTGAGTAAAAACTCATGGTTTCTTTAGTACTTCTAAAAGTAATATTTAATATCTACTATTTAGAATTGAATCTAAAACATACAAACTTGAAATGATGATTTTGTTATATTTTTTTCTTGTATACATATATATATATATATATATATATATATTATTATATTTTGTTTTTTTATATTTTTGAATAGAAAGATGCCTATGTTATTCACGTCGGGTTCACCAAAATGTATCGCTCCAAATTTTTCACACCCTTACCTTCGAGGCTATAGGATCCGTGCCCGCAAGGGGGATGTGAAAAGGATGGCATGGTACCTCAGACTGAGAGGCCTTGCGAAGGTCCCGCCTCTCGGGGAGGTGTATTATGGTGATTTTTTGATGGATGGTGGGTTCACCAGGAAACGTTTGAATGGCAGTTTCCACGCCTAGGTTGGGAATGTGTTTTATGTGTTCAGTTTTATCCTTAAACATTCAAGTCCTAGGTTTGGCCAAATGAATCTAAATTGCTCTATATGAAGATGCAGATTAAATGAATACAGAAGAACAAATTAGGATAAAAAATAGAGAAAGTAAGCAAGATTAAAAAGTCATACCTGATCCGGATGTCTGATGAAGATTCTGATTCTTGAAGCAGTCAGGATCGCCTCTGATTTGACAGGATCGTCTGCTATCAGACAAGATCGTCTGAGATTTGACGAATTCAGTCAAGAGACCTGCAATCAGAGAAGTAGACACAAAATGCAGAAAATGCAACTATTCTAACAGAGGGCAATGATGTAGAATAATAGGAATAACATTAAAATGATGATAATAAACAAAATACGAGTGTACTACAATGACTTAATGACAATTGGTGACTTAATTATGCATTTAAAGCTACATGGGTGAACTCCAAAATGCAGAATAGTAGAAAATAATAAATAAACTAGCTAATTGCAGAATAAAACAACAGATTGAAAAGAGGAAAATGCAAACTCTGGGCACTGATTGCCCCCAATGATGATTGCAGTCGAAATCATCTCTGATTCGACAGGATCACCTCCGATCTGAACAGGATCGTCTACGACGATGTAAGCTTGCTCCGACTAAAAAATAACTAAGGTACCTACAACAAAATTTGGATAGAACAAGTGCAGATGGTACTATAGATTATTCTAATGCATGTGAAGGTCGATTTACAGGGAATTTCAGCCAGGGGATGCTAAGGGGAGGGCCTAGGATTAAATAGGCTTAGGAGGGAGGTTAGGAGGTTGGAGATCATCCCTATTTGGGAGATCTCCAATGGGGAGGGTCTCTAACGGCGTAGACACGCTTCTGCCCGGATTAGAGACGTCGTTGGAACAGAAGCTAATTGTGAAAAATTAGTTTTGGGACAAGATCGTCTGGACGTCCTAGCCTAGACGAAATCGTCCGATCTGAGGCGATATCGTCTGATCGGCGACGATATCGTCAAACGGTCAAAACAAACTCTAAAAATGGCACGAGAAATGAGGAAACGGATTAAGCGGCGGTTTGGGAGCGGTTTTGGAGGTTAAAATTTGAATTTGAATTATTTACTAGAGTAATTGTAATTATTAAGGTTTTATTGCACCAATTTTAGGGTGCTATAGGAGGGTTTTATCGATTATTTCTATTTATCATAATTTTTATGTGAATGGAGGGTTTTATTGCTTTATTTCTATTTATCATAGTTTTTATGTGATTGGAGGTTTTTGTTTTGACCTCTTGTAGTTGGATTTACATCATTTGGTATCATAGCAAGTTGGATCTTGCTAGGGAATAGAAGGTAATTTTGTTGATTATAATTTTTTGGCTATTCTTATTTTTTGTTTAAAAATAACATAGATTAGATTATTATAAGGAGAGGAAAATGAGGTTATGCCTAGCTTAACAAGGATGTGTAGGAGTTGTAGGCACAAGTTGCTCAGTTGACTAGAATGATGGTCTATATGAGGGAAAGACATCTAGTCGATTTTGTAGATCTAGGTTCTAATAATGAGACTATGGGAGAAGATAACATATCAGAGATTCATGTAGAGAAAGAACCAGAGGGGAAGCCAGAGGACATTGAGGATAGGCTTATTAGGGCATTAGAAGGAAAAATATATGGGATCAAGGTTGATGTCCTTGAGTATGCAGGAGGGTTGAAACCGAAAGAGTTGATAAACTGGTTGAATAACATGGAGAAGTTCTTTAAGTGAAAAAGCCTTTCTAAGGAAAATAAAGTAAATCTTTCATGCACGAAGTTGAAAGAGCATGCATTGATTTGGTGGGATCGTCTACAGAAGGAGAGGTAAAGAAAAGGAAAGAAAAAGGTTAGGGTTTTGTGTAAAATGGAAAAAAACTAAAGGAGAAATTCCTGCCCAAAGATTATACCCAAAAGTTGTTTTGTAGACTTTAGAACCTCAGAAAAAGGGATCAAAGCATTGAGGACTAAACCAATGAATTCTATAAGTTATCAATTTGAGTGGATCTTCAAGAGTTATAAGGGTTGAAACTAGAAGATTTGATAAACTAATTGAATAGCATGGAGAAGTTCTTTGAGAGGGAAAACCTTTTAGAAAAAAAGAAAGTGAAACTTGCATGCACAAAGTTGAAAGAGCATGCATTGATTTGGTGGGATCATCTACATAAGGAGAGGCAAAGAAAAGAAAAGAAAAATATTAGGGTTTGATGTAAAATGGGAAAAAAAACTAAAGGAGAAATTCTTGCCTAAAGATTATGCCCAAATGTTGTTTCGTAGACTTAAGAACCTCAGAAAAAAGGATCAAAGCATCGAGGACTACACCAATGAATTCTACAAGTTATCAATTCAAGTGGAGCTTCAAGAGTTAGAAGAACATAATGTTGTAAGGTATGTGAATGGATTAAGTTATGCCATACAAGATGAGTTGAGTATGCTTCGGATCCATAGTGTAGAAGATGCATATTAGTTTGCATTAAAAGTAGAAGAGAAACATAAGAGAAGAGGAGTGAGGAAAGGACCATTGTCACCTCTAGCCAATGGGCATGGTGGATTTAATCCCTCAAAGGAAGAATATACTAATACAGGAAAATAAGAAGATTTTGGGCAAGGTCATAGTAACCATGAGAGAGGTGAAGGATTTCAAAGAGGTAGAGGCGATGGTGGAGAATGAAATTGGGATGGCCCACAAAGGCAATAAACCTGTTATAGGTGTGGTGAGGAAGGACATAGAAATTTTGAGTGTTTGCACTATCCTACACAAGAAAAAAAATAAGGAGAACAAGTTAGAGTCAATCTGGTTGAAGTAGAAGAACAAACTGAGATAGAATTTATTGTAGACATGGAGGAAAATATCATGATAAAGAGGATGATGATCATTCCAAGGAAGGAGAAAGCACAAGACAATGATGGTGGTGATTCTTGGTTGCGTACAAATATCTTTTGAACTAGGTGCACATTTGAAGGAAAGATATGTAAGATGATTATTCATAATTGTAGTTGTAAAGATATGGTTTCAAATGAAATGATTGAGAAACTTAACTTAAATTCTGAGAAGAACTCGTATCCCTATCGCATATCATGGTTCAAGAAAGAAAATGAGGTAATTGTAGATAATAGGTGTCTGGTTAAGTTTTCAATTGGGAATACCTACAAGGATTAAGTATGGTGTGATGTAATTTTGATGGATGCATATCACTTATTATTGGGGAGGCCTTGGCAATATGATAAAAAGGCTACCTATAATAGGGGAAGGAATACTTACACTTTTTGGAAGGATGGAGTAAAAGTGGTCATTACCACATAAGGAAGAAGGGTAGAGAAAAAACCTATTAACAACTAAGGAATTTATCATAGGGATGAATGAAGTTGGTTTTTATTGTGTTAACAACACAAAAGGTGGATATTGTTATACCACCCGTAGCAACAGAGTTTCTAAAATAGTATGCATATGTCATACCAAAGGAGTTACCAAATGGACTACCCCCAAAAAGGATATTCAACATCATATTGATCTAATCTAGGATTCAAATGGTTGGAAAAAATATTGATAGCAAAAAGTTGTAGGAGTTTGATCAGAGGAACTTGTAGGAGCAAAGTTCTTTTTAACTAGAGGAGAATGATGCAAGAGCCTATCTTTTAAAGGGTGTTTTTTAGAAGTTTTTAAATAATTTTTTATTACTAAAAATGGCAATTTTGATGAAAAATAATTTACCAAAAATAGTAATTGCTAAAATGGTAATTTTTGACAAAAAAATAATTTTCCAAAAATAGTAATTATTAAAAATGGTAATTTTTGATGAAAAATAATTTTCAAAGATAGTAATTACTAAAAATGGCAATTTTTGATGAAAAATAATTTATCAAAAATAGTAATTTTTTTATTTTTAGGGCTTTAAGCTTTAGGGTTTTGTTTTAGGGTTTCTTTGGGGATATATATTCCCTTGGTATTGCATTGTAAAAGGAGGTGAATCCAAGAATGAGAAAATAAAGCATTTATCAGTTTATTTCCATGTATTGCAATTTTTATGAGAATGGGGGTTTTACCAATTATTTCTATTTATTGCGGTTTTTATGTGAATAGAGGGTTTAACCAATTATTTCTATTTATCACAATTTTTATGTGAATGGAGGGTTTTATTGCTTTTTTTATTTATCACAATTTTTATGTGATTAGAGGTTTTTGTTTTGACCTATTGCGGTTGTATTTACATCATTCAATGTAAATAAATGGCTTGAGACAAAAAGATAAAGGAGGACTACATATGAAGATAGTGAAATCTAAAGTACAGAGGAAATAGTTTTAAGAGGTTCTTAAGATCCATGTTAAAAGAAAGAGGTGGCTCATGTTAAAAGATCAAGGTAGCCCATGATAACAGAACTAGGCGACTCATGTAGAAGGAATACATGAAGAGTTACTATCAAGCATCAAACAACACTGACAGTCATTAAACCTACAATGTAACAAATAATGAGAGGTTAGAATTAGCATAATATGAGCAATAGAAAGAGGTATAAAGGAGATCTAGCAAAGGAATCAATTAGTTGAAGAATTCATGGAGTATAAGCAATTATCATAGGACTTGAAAGTGCAACATTGAAGTAGTGAATCAGTGCAGTTTAAGTAGCATCCAAAGTTATGTTGGGAGCTACAACAAACATTGAGTTGAAATCCAAGCATTCCAAGCACCAAGCAGAGCAAAATTGGAACATAACATTGGAATTTGAGTAGTCTAAGTAGAGCATTGTTGGAAGGCGAATCAATGCTAACATTGGAAAGTTGTTGAGTGTTAGGGAAGGTAAAGTGAAAGTAACACCTGAGAATTACAATAGAAATAATTAAGGATAAGATCCAAATGGAGCAGTATAACATTTTTATATTTACGTGGAATTCAATGGTAGATGACAACACCAATGGGAAGTGAGGTATGTTCACCTACCTAGGCAACTCGCCTGAGAAAGAAGTATCATAGCAAGTGAAACGATTGTTCTTCTCATGCATGCGTACATGTGGAAGAAGATAAACAACATCTAAGAATCTTGTAATGAGGTCAGACCAAGTTTGGAGCAAACATGAAGGTCATACAAAGTGAAGCAGGAAAAAATGAGACATGTGCGTAGCAATAGAGGTTTGTTGTATTATTCTTAAGGTTTTTTAATTAATTTGGAGTTTAAAGTATATAGTAGGAGAAATAAGGTTTATTTAAGTTTATTTAAGCATTTATATTTGGAGTGATAAGATTAATAGATTAAAGTTATTTAAAGTAAGGTTTAATAGGTTGTTTATTATTAAAATATTGGAGTATTAAGGAATTGTTTGAAAGTTTATTAACAAATTTGGAGTGATAATGTATATCACTAGCTTATTTATTTTTCAAAGTTTTAAAGTTTGAAGTTTTGAAGAATATTTAAATTGAGTTTATTTTATAAAATTGAAAATCCAAAATGTTTTGTGTTTTTGATTTTTTGCAAATTTATTTATTTAGGAGATTTTTTGTTAGTTTTGCAAATTCAATTTTTGCAGTTTAAAGGTTTTCTACATCAAAGTTTAGAAACATAGAAATTTCCAAATATCATATTTTTACTATCTAAAACTCGGGAGAAATAAGGATTACTACTTCATAGGAATTAAATTATAACTTTGAATCATTTAAACCTAGGATATATAAGGTTGTCTACTTTAAAGGAATCAAAATCTACAAAATTTATGGATATCAATATGGAGTCTATGATTAGAAAGGAAAAAGTAGATGTCATAAAATTTGGGATTAAGAATTTGATTGAAAAATCTAAAGGAAAGATAGATATAGTTTCAAAATTAATCTATAGTGAAGCCATAGATGAAAATTTTGAAATATTTGAATACTATTTACATGCAAGACTTATTGAAGCAATTGATGATGGAAAGGATAATATTATGATACCTCTAGATATAGGTAGCATAATGTATATGGCATTGCTTTTACTTAAGCTTCATAAAGATGAGATATTGAAACAAAACGAATTGATTGAAACCCTTAAGAAGAAGGTGGAAATAGATGAATCAATTTATAAAGGATATTTCATTCTTCATGCAGTATTGATATTCCAAGTTCATCTAACTCAGGAATTTATTATGATGCTCTAAGTGAATGTTTAGAAGTTACTATACAGGAAAAGAAAGAATCATATGATTCTAAGAACAAAGGCAAAGGAAATATTCTTATGCAAGAATATGATGACAATGAGAGAGTTCAAGAAATTTGTAATCTTGAAGCCACAAATATTGAAGAATATGAAGTTGAATACAAAGAAGCTAATGATGATGAACTCAAAGTAGAAGTCAAGCAAGAAGATGAACCTGATGAAGCTCAAGTAGAAGATCACATGCATTGCAAGGTCACTTGAAGAATGAAGACAAATATGAAGACCATGATTGAAGACTAAAGTCTTAAATAACCAAATAATGTAATATAGGGGGTGTTGGAATATATTACATTATTTAGTACATGCTAATGTACCCCCATGGTACCTTCATGGTATATTTGTAAATAATAGATTAGGGTTGAGTCATAGTTTAGAGTGTGAGTTATATTTCCCCTTTTATGTAAGTGTGAATGTGCAGGAAATGCACAAGTGTCATGTGAGTTAGTGTGCAAGTGTAAGTTGATTCTATGTGCACAAGTGTCTTGTATGTATGAGATCAAATATGTAACATAAATATGTGCACAAGTGTCTTAGGTTAGAGTGTGCAAGTTAGAGAAGTGTAAGAGTCATGTATAGGTGTGCATACATTATAGAGTCAAGTGTTCATCAAGTATGCAAGTGTCAAGTAGAGAAGCCAAGAGTCATAAGACTTGGCATATGGAAAGGAATAGTTAAGTATCCAAATAGTCATACTACTATGGCTATATTATGAAGATAATACTCCATAAGCAATAATATCATACAATCATATACAATCACAATCATTACTATCATATACTTTTGTAAGAGAAAGAGGAGTAATAAAGGTTGCATACATTTTGAGCAATTAATATTGTAAGTTGTTCTTCATGCATAGTACATGAATGATTAAGGCTATTACATTCATATTGTTGCTTATTATTGAATGTTATTTGATTTATTATAAGCCTTATTTTACATATTAATTTTCTCATATTATTCTACTCTTATCATTATCTTGACCTTATTATATTGTGGCTATATTATATTCGATCTTGTGATATTTTTGGTAGTATTAAGGCTTAAAAAGCATCATGGCAATTATAATATTACTCACAATAAGTAACTCTCTTTATTATGTGCTCTTTTGAATTCTCCTTTCAAATATTTAAATAATATCTTACTCCTTTTAATATTTCTTTGTTTCAATCTTACCAATTGAAAAAGAATATTTCTTTGTTTCAACTTTAATCTCCCCTTTTTAATATAATTTCATACTCTAATTTAATTTCAGCTTTAACCTTTGATGTTGAGTGCATGAAAGAAATAAATTAGAATTATCTTGAATACCTTTTCCCAAGATGAAACCAACACCATTCTTCTCACTTGCATGCAAGTGTTTTCATTGACTTATTCTCCCTACTAGCAATCATAATATTTCCCTATGCTTATAAAAGTGTTTTGCAGACTAAATTCTCCTTTATTTTAGGACCAACTCTATGCTATTTTATCTTGATTCCTCATAGTCTTATCTATGATGTCCAACGCCTTCACTTCCTGCTTTCTCATCTTCAACTTGTACTTCATTCTCAATTAACGTCTGTAATTTGGACCGTTTCAAGGATGGCTTCAACAATGTTCAATATTTTCTCCTCTCCCAAATGATTTCTCTCACCAAACACTCTCATGGAATTATTCTCTCCATGGATACATAATAACTAGATCAACCCCTCACTTAATGTGGCTTTCTCCTAGCTTTTTTAACTTTTCTCTCTTCACCTTAATTTTATTGTGCATAACTTTCTTAATATTGACTCCTTTTAATGTTTGTTTCTTCTTAACTTTGACTCCTCTTAGTATGTGTTTATCTTCATCATTCTCTCTTTCACCAAACACTCCTCATATGGCTACTAATAAGCTTAACACCTCTCAACCCTGGACTTCTCTCAGATGTGGCTTTGATACCACTATTAGCAACTCAATACTTTCCTCATAAGATCTCACAATATATCAAGACAAAATATTCACATAATATATTCAATCCATGATAATAATAATGAATAACTCATTGTAAATATTATTAAGAAATATATCTACTTAAGCAATGCAAATTACATTGCAAATATTATTCTTACACTCCATTACAATACTTTATCTTCAATATATACACATGGATATGAGACTCTTCACATTCACAACCCTTGACCTTTTTTATTTACACAAACTTTTCATATCTCACACACACAGGAGATCTAACACTTCATATTTCTCATAAGAGAAAATCATATAAAATAAATTTCTTATTGACTCCATATATATACATAAGGACAAAGACTCCAATGATTGCACATCTTAAATGATAAACTCTTACATAACTCCTCACATAACTCCATACTTACTTGCGTGAAACCTACTATATACTCAAATAATAATCATAGTCTAAATTAAACTACTTACATGGTATTTTCAATATTATTGTGAGGTACCAAATAATGTAATACTTTCAACATGAGTGTGTTGCATCTATCATTGACTTTGATGAGAATTTTTCCTATTTTTTCTCTTCTTAGTTCTTCAAAAGGCTCCACTAGTGAGTTCACTTTTAGAGTGTCCTCATATGCAATATTGATGTCCTTGTAGGCTTCACATTCCATGACAAAATATTTTTCAATCTCCAATACTCTTGTTGTGCAAAGGATACATATTCATTCTAACCATACCTCTTAAGGTATTGTCAATTTCCCAATTTTGCATATGAGATGGTGTAAGATCTTATTAGGGATATAAGAATTTCCTTCCATTCGATCTTTGCTTTTATGTACTTATTTTGGTTGTGTTCACAATTTGGGTTGAACTCATTGATGTATAACAATTTTTTCCTTCCTAAATCTTCAATCTACATGATAAGTCAATTTTTTTCCCTCACATATTGTTTAATTTCTTTATTGGAGTTAGGACCTCATGAAATTTAATGCTCCATTTTCCCATACATTTGTTATTTTATTTTTTTCATGTGTCTTTTATTCTATTCATTTTTTCTTCAATTACTTGTTTTGAAAACCTTCTATATTTCATTATTTCTATTTTTTATAGGTATCCTATTAGCCTTATCGTAGCTTCTACTTTTTGTGAAAAATTCCTTGTTCCAACAAGTAAAAACTCATATGTGACTGATGCTTTAATTTTAAAATTATTTGTAATCAATCCCTTTTGAATTATTTCTATTTGACTCCATTTAAAATTTCATGTATTGCTAGCCTACACCTCACACCCATATAACACCACTAGAATAACTAATAAACCAAAAAGGGCCCTAACGGTTTTCTAATCCTATAGGCCTATTATTTTGCCCCTATATAGCAATGAGTAGAGTGTCCTCCATCCTACTTGTATTTTTTTTTTCCTACATATTCTCCAATTGAGTTTACTTTGAAAGTCTAACCCAAGGTATTTTTATTATGTTACTACCTCTCAAGGATTTCCTTTAAATAAAATATATAATTTTTTTTGCTCTCTCCAAGTAGGGAAGACTATAATTTTAGTCTTATTAGTGTTTACTTGCATCTCAACTTCTTATAAAAAAGGCTCTAAAGCTATTATATGTTCTTTTAAACTTTTGAGTGTCTTGCCAAAGAAGATGACATCATTAGATTGAGCGCAATTCGAGAGTGGGTGCAGCTAGAAGTGAATACGAGCACAATCCATGAGGGATTATAGCCAAAAGCGAGTAAGTACAATCAAAAGTGAGTATGAGCACAATATAAGAGTGAGTGCAGCGAAAAGCGAGTGTGATCATGAGCTGGGAGTGAGTATAGTTGGAAGCGAGTGCGACTGTGATTCAGGAGCGAGGCGAAAGTGTGAGTAGGAAGTAGGAAGTAGAAAGTAAAGTGTGATCAAGGAACAAGTGCCACTTCTTGTTCCAAATTTTAGGAGAATTTAAAGGATTCAATTGAAGAAAATCTAGGAGAGAGTGCAAGTCAGGAGTGAATGCAAGCCAAGAGGGAGTATGAACCAAGAGGGAGTGTGAACCAAGATTTAGTCATGGAGGAAGAATGGTAAGTTCATCTAAAGTGCATCAATGCTTTAAACTCTTACCACAAATACATGGAACATTATTTAAAAAAAAAAATGAAGTGAAGGAATACTGGAAAAAGAAGAGACAGGGGCAATTGTGAGCTAGGAGGGAGTTCAAGGTAGGAGTGAGTGTGAGCTAGGAGAGAGTATAAGATGAGATCAAGTGCAATATGAGAGGGAGTGCAAACTAAGATGGAGTGTGAGCTAGGATTCAATCATGGTAGAAGAGCAATAGGTTCATCCAAAGTGCATCAATGCTTCAAACCCTTACCATGAATGCATAGAACATTATTTCCAAAAAATTATTGAACTGAAGGAATATTAGGAAAAAGAAGAGACAAAGGCAATTGTGGTCCAGAAGGAAGTGCAATTTGGGACTGAGTGCGAGGTAGGACAGAGTGCAAGCTAGGAGTGAGTGCAATCCAAGAGTTTGTACCATTATCTATTATGGAAGGAAAGTCATATTTGAAAGCCCTAATGGGAAGTTAGAATGTCTTAGCTAGAAATAAAGATGCCCTAGTTGGAAGTATGGAGGCCCAAGTTGGAGATAAGCAAAAGATCGAATACAAGGCAAGTTCGATCTAGGTAGCAAATGTTACAACATAAGTAATTATCAGGGATGAGATGATTGAGGATGATATAATGGTTCGTAAAAGTAGAGGGTTAATATGTAAGTTTCATAGATCATGGCCAAGGTTCCTAGAAAATCAAAATTGGATCAAGTGGAAGTGGGGATTGAATTTAAATTATTATGTGACTTTTCTCCCTAAAATTTTTTTCCTCGTCATCTTTTCCAATTCAGATATTAGAGATAAAATAATGGTGGGTGGCCCATGGTTTAGGATAAGAGATTCACTTTATTTGAGACCATGGAATATTTTTTTTTGTTGATACATAAACTAATAAGAAGCTTCCAATATGGGTTAGGCTTTTTGAACTTCCATATCAGCTTCTATATAAGGATGTTTTGAATAATATTAGGAATACCCTAGAAGAATTCATCATGGGATGACCAACTACTAAGGAGTGAAAACATGTTATATATACTCGAGATAAAGCAAGAGATAAAATATTCTAGCCATAGGATACCCCTGCCTCTTTGGGTCTTACCCGAAAGTGGCATCCCTTTTGGGATGTTTTCCACAAATAAAAATAAATAAATAAATATTCTAGCCATAAGATAAACTTCAAGACAAAGCAAGGAAATCATACAATAATAGAAGCTAGATTAGATCAAGGATATTCCACTCCAAAATAAGAGGCAAATAAATCCTATCTATAGTATCATTTGGCAAGTTCAAAAGGTGCAAAAAAATATGTGGAGATAAATACTAAAACAAATATGACAAAAGAGGTCAAGTTTATTTTAGGTAAATCATCTTCATTTTTCTCAAGTAGTATAGAATCCTCTCCAGGTAATAAAAATGAAAGTGATGAAGATGTTATCCCTTGCTCTTTAAGGTTTCAAAAGCAAAATAATAAAGAAATGAGGTTGGAAAAAACCCATAACAATTTAGGGTTTTTAGGGCATAATAAGAAGGTAATTGCTACGGAAGAACATCCTTGCACTTTAGGGTTTCTAGGGCAACATAAAGAAGATTGTTCTTTTGAGGTTATTCCTTGCACTTTAGATCCTTTAGAACAAGGTAAACCTAAATATGATAAGTCTTACTATGAGCAATGTGAGAAAATTGAAGAGATTGATGAAGATGAAAGTATTGCTAGGAATGAAAAAAAATAGAAGAAGACATAAGAAGAAGAAATAAAGAGAAAAATAAATCCAAAGGGATATTGATATGAGAAAACAAAAGCAAACATCACAAGTGTTAACAAGAAGTGGGGCTAAACATACAAATGAAAACAAAAAATAACAACGAAAATAATATCTTGGAATACTAGGGGAATGAATAAGAACCCTAAAAAATGGTATTAATAAATTATGAGGTTGTTATAGATAAGATATTTATAGATATAGAAGTTGGGCAAAAAAAAATTTAGCCATTTGTGGTGTTGAATTTCATATTAACAAATTTTTAATTTTGGAAGGCATCTGATATAAAAGAGGTTGATTGTGAAAAATTAACAGTTCCAGGAAGGTGGAGAATATCTTTGTTAAAAAGTCAAATGAAGAATACATTTGATAGAAAGGTAAATTTGGAGCCATGTAGAAGTGTAAGAGTCATGTAGATATGTGCAAGCATTATAGAGTAAAGTGTCCATCTAGTATGCAAGTGGAAAGATGATAAGCGAAGATTCATGAAACTTGGCATATGGAGAGCAATAGTCAAGTGCATGAAGAGTCACATTACTATGGATATATTATGGAGACAATACTCCCTAAGAAAATAATCTAAGTTACAATTCAAGTTACAATCCAAGTGAGGTTACAAGGAGAAAAGGAATAAAGCTTGTATACATAATTTTTGAGCAATTAATATTGTAATTTTTCTTCATGCATAGTTCATGAATTATTTAGGCTATTTACATTCATATTTTAGTATATAAATGAATATTATTTGTTTTATTATATAGGCCTTGATATACATATTAATTTGCTCATATATTATTCTACTCATTATAATATTATTTTAACCTTTAATATTGTGGTTATTTTATATTGGGACCTATGATATTTTGTGGTAGTAAGGCTTAAAAAGCCAACAGTGGTATTAGAGTTTACTTTATATAGCTTCAAGTAATTAAGAGAATAGAACCAGCATTGAAGTAAAATGGCAGAATAGCATAAATAATTAAGATAACAACATAACATTGAGAGAAACAACATTGAAAGGAATAAGCAACAAGGTACAAGCATTATAAAGACAAATAGAAGAATAAGAATTTGAAAGAAGATTGTGGCCAATAAAATCCAACATTGAAAGAAAGTGGTCAATAGAGGCCAACATCGTAAATATCATTGTTTGTAGCAAATAGTGGCCAACCAACACAAAGGTCTAAGAAGCTAGCTAAGCATGCATACATAAGAGCAAAAGAGATATCCAGTTACTAAAAAGAGTAGTCCATAAAAAGAGAGACAACTCAACCTTATCCAAGAGAAGACCAAAATAAGACGACTTGATCTTCTCCAAGAAGACCAGAAGGAGACAACTCAACCCTCTTCAAGCATAGTCTAGAAGGTGACACTTGGCCTCCACCAAGACAATACTAGAAAGAGACACTTGGTTCCATCCAAGCGTAGTTGAGAAAGAGACACTTAGTCTCATCCAAGCATAGTCCAAAAGATATGTTTGGCCTCATTCAAGCATAGAATAGAAGAGATGTCTGGCCTCCTCCAAGCATAGAACAAAAAGATATGCTTAGCTTCCTCCAAGCATATAGTAGAAGGAGATATTCAGCCTCCACAAAGTATAGCCAACGAAGAAGACATACTATATCCTCTATCAACATAGCTAACGAAGGAGGCATATAATCTCCTCCATCAAAAATAGACAATAAAGAAGACACGTAATCTCTTGCATAGCCAACAACAACAACAAGGAGACACTTAATCTCCAAGCGTCAACAACAAAAAAAGGAAAGGAAACCAACTCAAAAGCCATTCAATTCTCTCTGTCTTCATCAAAAGAAGACCAAAATTCTATGAGCCATGGTAGAATAGCATATAACAAGTAGTTCTAGCCTTCGACAAGCCATGAGAAGTCTAGCATTAGGCAGAAGACAATCATTTTGCAACAGTGGAAAGGCGTTTGTGAAGTGCAACGTTTGAAATAGAAACATGCAGTGTTAGCAATAGTGAAATCATCGTTGACTAGAAGGTAATGTCATTCAACATTACATATTATTTTTGCAATGCTTAATAAAGTTGAGGGAAATAAAAGCACATTTGATTTTTTGAAAAACTAGGTGGAGTAATAAGGGTTAGAAATGATTAATTAGGTTTTTCAAAAAATTAATTATGATTTGAATTTGAATGGAGTGATAAGGTTTGAAGAGTTTAATATTTTTAAGGTTAAAGATTAGAAATTAGATTAATTGGAGTGAAAAGGGTTATTAAGTTTTTTTAATTTTTTAAGAGTGAAGTATTTTGAAAATTTTGAAGATTGTTTGAGTTTGTTAATGGAGTGAAGTTTTTTAGAGGTTTTTTGAATTTAGAAAAAAAAAATTGATTTAAATTTTTTTAAAGGAATTGAAATTTTGCAAATTTAATATTTTGGAGATAAAAGGTTTTCTACATCAAAGGATTAGAAAATTAAAATTTACAAAATTTATATTTGAGTTATTTTTTAATTTGGGAGATATAAGGTTTACTACCTCAAAGGAAATAAATCATAAAATTGAATTGCATATCATGGAAGAAATTATTAGAAATGCATTCAATGAAGATAGTGAAGAAATAGTGAACAAGTTAAAGCTTTATTTTCAAAATTTGATAGATGATCTTGATAAAAAGAAGAAAATAACAAGATCACTAAATACTCTTGAGAACTCAAAATTAGATCTTGTTACTACTAAATCTCAATCTAGTAGTTCATCAAACATAGATTCTATCACAAAATCTATATCTACTTAGAATGTCATAGATTATCAAATCTTGCAACTTATTTATAAGGAAAATAAAGAAAGAGTAGCCTTAGTTGTGCATAAATGGTTATGTTGTTTTCTTAAGGAAACAAAAGAAATTGAAGCACTAACAAGGAAGCATAAAACAAAGAAAAGACATTACATTCAATTGAAGTGCAACTATTGTAATAGAATTGGTCATGAAAAAGTGAATTGCTGAAATATTTATCCCTGTAAATATTGTGGAAGAAATCTCATTCTCTAGCATTTTATTGATCCAAAGATAAATATTATGGAAGATTTGAAAGGGCACTATTTTTCAGATTAGGCAATATTTTTTGAAAACTTATTTCTAAAGCAACTTCTAACAATAGAGCAAAGTGTTCGATTTCTAAAATACAGAAGGGAAAACATTTCATAAAAAAATATTTATAAAACAAGGAAAAGAAATATGGATCAATTATGGTCCAAACTTATCTTACAAAGTAATCAAGAATGAGCCATATATATCAAATATTGAAGAAGGAATTCAAGTTAATCATACGCATGAACCTAAAGATAAAGAATAAGAAATTCAAGAAATTTGTGATCTAGATGAAGATCCAAAGCCTAAATAATCAAAGAGTCAAGATGAACTTGAAACTGAATTCAAAGAAGTTGAAGACAAATCTCAAACAGAGACTCATGAATAGTGCAAGATCACTTGAATATTGAAGACAAATATGAAGACCAAGATTGAAGACTAAAGTTTTCAATAACCAAATAATGTAATACAAGGGGGTTTTGAGGTATGTTACATTATTTGGTATATGCTAATGTATGCCCATGGTACCTTTATGGTACATTTGTAAATATGTAATAGATTAGGGTTGAGTCAATAGTATAGATTTTGATTAATATTTCGCCTTTTATGTAAGTGTCATTGTGCAAGAAATGCACTAGTGTCATGTAAGATAAAATGTGCACATGTTTCTTGTATGTAAGATTGCAAATATGTAATGTGAGGATGTGCACAAGTGTCCTATATTAGAAGTGCATGTAGAGGTATAAGAGTCACGTAGGTGTGTGTAAGTTTTGTAGAGTCAAGTGTCCATCTAGTATGCAAGTGGCAAAATGATAAGCCAAGAGTCATGAGACTTGGCATGTGGAGAGCAATAGTCAAGTACATGAAGAGTCATATTAATGTGGCTATATTATGGAGAGAATACTCCATGACAAAACAACCCAAGTTACAATTCAAGTTACAATCCAAGTGAGGTTACAAGGAGAAAAGGAATAAAGTTTGTATATAGAATTTTTGAGCAATTAATATTGTAAGTTTTCTTCATGCATAGTTCATGAATGATGCAGGCTATTTACATTCATATTTCAGTATTTTTTTTGCTAGATAATAAGGGGTTGTACTCGGGTCCCCTAACTTTGATAAATTACAACTCTCTTATTTAGAGCTTGAGAGTTTACAAATAAATACACTTCTCATATCAATTGAGATGCTATAGCTAGAAACCTATATCATTTTACATAAAATGTCCGAATTCTTGATTTTTATTTTTTGGATCTTTTCAATATTTTGTATGAATACAAATATTCCAAAATTTAGCATCCTTTTTGACATTTTTCTATAGTAGCCTTCACAATACCAAAACTTCACCTCTACTATCTATGCATTGCATCTTAGTAGAGTAATATTTCCAAAACATCGCACTATCATAGTCCACTTTACCAAATCTAGATTGCTAGTCTCCTTCCTAAAATGCAAGTGCAACCACAAAAATTATAATAAACATTTCATATGAAAACACATTATTGTTACAAAATAAAGTAGATATTACCAATGGAAAATGTTAAAGTAAATCTTAATCACTAATTGATTCAGGCAGTCAACATTTTATTGTCAGCTTCAGCTAAACTTACTACTTCCTCTAACAATGGAAAGGCGAATTTAACTTCATGATCCTCAATCAAAACCCCTCTATTGGCTAGCCTATTTGCACATTTTTTTCATTTCCTTAATATATGTGTTAACCTGATTTCTTCAAACTCTAGAAAGATCTTGAATTTCCATAATTATCTCTTGTATGTTCCATGGAGGCTTTGCTTTTCTCAAATTTACCTTTATTACTATGAGAGAATCACCTTCCATCCATACTCTGTTCCATTTCATTTATTTGCATATTTTTAACCCTTCTAAATTTACCCAAGTTTCAGCTTCATTATGAAATCCACTATTGAAAGCACAATGAGACAAATATCTCCTCTATAATTTCTAATTATTCCTCCTCCTGCTAGTCCTAGAATTCCTTTAGATGCTCCATCAAATTTCAATTTAACCAACTCTACATCTGGTGGTTTCCACTTTATATTCTTTGCCTTAATTTTTATTTTCTTATACCCAACATCATCATTCCATTTAATGACTCGAATCCATCTATCAAGGTTCTTTGCATTCATATTAGGTACTAGGTGAGTTGATAGGGTTGGTTTAGACTCCTCTATGGCTAAACATATATTATGTTTCATTACCTTTAAACTGCTTTCCTTTCCTTTAAATATTATTCTATTCCTATCTAGCCATATAGTCCAAAGTATTGTATCTTTTGATATATTCCATATTATCTATAAAGCCTCACTTTTAAAAGTGCTCTACCATTTCTTTAACCAATCTTCAATTCTGTAATTCATCACCATGCATTTACCAAACATATTAAGAATCCATTGACATAGTTTTCAAACTATTGAGTAATGTTCCAAGAGATGGTCTATACTATCCTCATTTTTACAAAGAACGCATTGAGAGGGGCCGTGAAAACCCGTTTTCATAAGGTTATGCTAGGATAAAATTCTACTAGTAAAATAAATATTTTAACTTTAGGAATGATTAGGTTATCCCAAATATCTCTCCATATTCTAGTGGTATTACTATTTTGTTGGTGCTTTACATTATATCCACTTCTTGTTGTGTATTCTCCTAAGCTATTCAACTCCCAAATTAATTTATCCTTGGCTTCCCTTGGAATAATCACAGTTGTTATCTTTCTACTCAATTGCCTCCTAGCATCAATGTCTTGTATACTTGTAAAAATATTTTCTTTCCATTTGTATCTTCCTTCTTGATCCTTGTACAAAATGTTTGAAACCCTATCACCATATTTATCTTGAAGCAATCTCATCCAAGGTTTCAAAATTGGATCTAAATTGAGTGGTTTTTTATCACACCAAGTATCCATCCAAATATAATTTTTTTCTAGTTCACACCACCCATCTTAAACCTTGTAATTATTAGATCAATAGATTTGTTTAAACCATTCCAAAGAGCAAAACCATTTGGTAGAGAGAATGCAGTAAATATTAAACTTGGGTCATTGGGCTCAACATACTTACTAAGAAGAATTCTTGCCCATTGTCTTTGACTCTCATTCATATTTCAATAAATAAATGAATGTTATTTGCTTTATTATATAGGCCTTGATATAAATATTAATTTGTTCATATACTATTCTACTCATTATAAGATTATATTGACCTTTAATATTATGGCTATTTTAGATTGGGACCTATGATAATTTGAGGTAGTAAGACTTAAAAAGCCAACAATGGGAGTGACCCCCAATAGAAGCCACACATAGATTATTAATTTTAAAAAATATGACATCATCAACATAGAGGAGAAATTCCATTACATAATTAGCCAATTGTATTCCCCCTCCTCCTATGCTTTCTACCCATTCCTCCAATTTGTCAATATAAATTTTAAATACAATAGGTGACAATGGACAACCCTATTGCACCCCAATAACACTCCCAAAATACTTTTCTACTCTTTTTAAAGTTCTAATTCTTGCTACCACCTACTCATGAAGTCTATGTGTAATTGCTCTATAGTTGGTTGGTACACCAATTTCTTCCATTATATTTTCTAATTTACCTCTAGGTATTGTGTCAAAATCCTTTTTAAAATCCACAAAACAACAATAAACTTCTTTTTCATCCCATATCCTTTGAATTAGGTGATTTAAAGTAATGTAATGAACTATTGTTGAGTACTTTGGTCTAAACCTTGCTTGCCTATTACCCTCTTTTCCTTGATTTTCCACCCAATGTCTAATTTTGATTTCTATTATGTTGCTAAATAACTTTGCAAAAAGAGGATTAATCATGATGGTGCAATGATTTGAAGGTTTGTTAGTATCTCCATTTTTATGCAATGGTATGACTACGTTGGTTATCCAATACAATGGAAAACCTCCTTTAATGTATAATTTGATAAAATCAAGTTTATATTAACAATGGAAAACCTCCTGTCTAATTTTCCACCCAATGTCTAATTTTGCTTTCTATTATGTTGCTAAATAACTTTGCAAAAAGAGGATTAATCATGATGGTGCAATGATTTGAAGGTTTGTTAGTATCTCCATTTTTATGCAATGGTATGACTACGTTGGTTATCCAATACAATGGAAAACCTCCTTTATATTAACAATATTAAAAAAAAATATATATATATATATATATATATATATATATATATATATATATATATATATATATATATATATATATTTATTTATTTATTTATATATGTATGTATATATGTATATGTATATATATATACATATACATATATGTATATATATGCATGGTATATATATACATACACATATATGTATATATACATACACATATATGTATATATATGTATATATATACATACACATATATGTATATATGTGTATGTATATGTGTATGTATATTATATATGTGTATGTATATATATACTTTGGCTGCACCTTGCTGTTCAATAAACTCTTGTCCATTGCATCAATAAATCTGTTTGACTATGTTGACAACAATGACAATACTATTTGTTGCACTTTGCTCAACAATCTCCCCCTTTGGAATTGTTGGCAACACATGTGCAATTTTCCTGTAAATCTTCTCCCCCTTTGACAATAATACCAAAGGGCTGCTGCAGACTCCCCCTGAGTCTATGCACAATATTCTTAGACACAAATTATTACAATTAGCAAATATTCCAAGCATGAACAAGAAGAAAAACAAGTACACAAATGCTCCCCCTGAGTCCAAGACCACTTCATTTCACTGATTGACAACATCATGATAAGCATAATAGGCATCAATAAAATCAACAATGTGAATAAGCAATAACCAATGAATGACACCATCACCGTCAACTTCACCAATATAACATGTGTAAGAACATGACTCGAACCACCGTCTTCTATGCAACTACCCTCTGTTGCTTTGCAAACTCAAACTTGTCCACCGTTAGTGAAGGCATACAATAATCTTATATAGCCGACTTTTTGTTTTGCAATGCCGACAACATCTGCATACAACTTCACCATGCATCTTGGATATATTCTCAACAAGCTTGAACCTAATGACAACTGTTTGTCTCTCTCTGCAGTGAGAATCCAGCAGGCTACCTCAATCCACTTTCAACTCTATGAAAGTACCAAACACTATACCACAACACAACCAACATCTTTTTTTTTTTTTTTTTTCAACCAATTAGGGCTTTAGCAACAATGCTTATAGACAAGGTTTAACCAACATCATTCAACTCAAGATTAACCTTGAAGCATTCAACTAATCACTACATGAAAAGGAAACTAGTAGACATCCTTTTCCTTCCAAAGGTATTTGAACAAGACAGCCACCAACATAAATCACCAAGGCAAAGAATAACTTGCTCAAATCAAACTCAATGGAGTAAGCCCAAATCATGTATCAAGAAAAGCATTAACTTGATCAAAACAACCACTATGAAAGCAACTCAACTATTCATCACCAGGCTAGAAATCATCTGGCTACTCATTAAAAAACTTTTTCTTCAATCTTCCCATTCAACATGCCGATTTCACTTTTGTCAACAGAATTGACAAGTGACTCACATCTGTACCAATTTTTGTCTAGCACTGCAATTTTACTGCCAACTCTTACTTTCAACTATGCATGTCGGAAGAAGACATTTTGTCAAACACTTTATGGCCAACCGTAGTGCACCTTACTCAACCTCAAGCTTCTTATCCTTGGACCGGCATTAAATCAATAGTTAAAACAAAACCGTCTGTGAATTAAATATATTCACCAAGGTGTCATGAAAGATCTGGCAATCTTCACATCAAAGAGTAAAAACAAATACATGCTGCTCGAAACACAAATACATAGCTAGGGCAAACATTCTTTTGTTGAGCAAATTATCTAGACTATTATGATTCGTAATTTTGAACAGTGGTATTAAGAATCATAAACAGTACAACAGTGACATATCTCAAAACTACCAATGGTGATAGCTCTCAAATTAAACACCACACTTCATGACATTTCCACAAACCACTATATAAACTGAAAAACACACTTTAACAACTATACAACATTAACTCGACTGCTTACCTTTCATCCTCGGATACCTAGACAAATACGTAGGAGCATTAAAATAAAACTTTAATATTGCTCCTCCCGAGGATGTGCCCCCGGAGTTGCTTAGAGCAATGGCGGAGTAGCCTCCTTCACCCAAGGAGACACAATTTCCTTTCTTCCTGTCTTTCTCCGGACTTTTCCGAACTTGGGCTTGGGTTTTTCAACAACATCCCTATTTTGCTCCTGTTCGTGAACTTGAACATTTCTCTTGTGGGGTTGTCTCTTGTGCATTCTTGATGGATGATTATTTTCTTTTCTTTTATGCACATGATATGTTCCTTGTCTATGTTGTGTTCTTTGCGTCTTATGAAATCTACTGTTTTGCCTTAGATTTGATACATAAGTGCTTGGACAAAACCTTGCTATGTGCCCATGACCATTGCATTGAAAACATTGTACAAAGTGTTCACTCAGATATGCAGATGTATTTTGACTAGCATAACTCTTTGATTTATTATTTAATCCACAATAAGTTGCCTTGTGACCATACTGGTTACATCTGAAACAATAGCCATTAAAAGTGTTAGCATGAAAAAAATGAGAGTGGTAGAACCTCTTTTGTTGTGGCTGCTTGTCAGTAAATCTCCTTTGATATTTTCTTTCTTTTGAAGATACAGCTTTAATATTTTCTTGCTCCAACCCTTCAATAGTAAAATTTTTCTTCTCTGTAGAGTTGGATGATGAAGGTTGTTCAGCTTCAGACTTTTTATGCTTTGATCCTTCAACGGTGAGCTCCTTTTTCTCTGCATATTTGGACGATGGGGGTTTTTCAGCTTCATACCTGTTGGCATTTTTGCCACATTGATTCTCATTGATTAATGCATTAGTGTATTGTTGGAAATCTGACATTTGATATCAGCTTTGATGCAACTTGGGCGAAAAAAGGAGAAAAATTGAGCAAAAAATGGTTAAGTCAAAAAACTGCAGCGACGCGCTGACATGTTGCAGAATCGCGGTCAACGCAGGCAGGTTGGGCGGAACCGTCGCGATATCGTGACGTGTTCCGGAATCGCGGGTCGGTAGACGTCAAAGGCATTAAGTCAAAACTTGCAGCGATTTGCTAACATGTCAGCGAATCGCGACGGAAAATGGTGATTGGTACGGCGAGAAGAAACATGTTCCGTTTTCGCGGGGCAGAGCGCAGGGAGGAGCCAACGACGGAAACATGTAGCGAAATCGCTACATGTTTCGTTTTCGTGGGGCAAAGCGCAGGGAAGGACCAAGAAGCCGAAGACGTAGCGATATCGCTACATGTGCCATTTTCACGGGTCTTCAGCAGCGAAGCGTACGGCATAAAAATATGTCGCGATTTCGTGACCCGTCGCGTTTTCGCGACCTGCGCAGTTTCCCTCCAAAACACAAGTATGAACGGCCGAGAGGGTTTTTTGGATTTTCGATGATTTAATGCTGACCCGAATTAAATATTTTGCAGATTTTCGAGGCGGTTAAAGTCGAAGAAGCGCCCAGGCCACCAAAATTGAAGGATTTATTGGTTCAAAGTTGTTGTTCATGGATTGGCGTAACGGTTTCATGCATATTGTCAAAAACGAATTTAATTAAGAACCGCGAACGTTTCATTGCCTTTAATTTTTGCTTCCTCGAGGCCGCGATTAAGGGGATCGTGTTTCTGATTTCCAAGATATAATTATGGATCACAAGAAAGTTGGTTTTAATTATTTAATGCTGCAAAGAGGACGGACCTCTATAAAAACCAATGTAATTCTCATTTACAAGGGGTTGGAAAAACTTGCTGCTAGAAACTGGAATTGTATCTGTGGGAATAAAAGGATCAATTTCTAATTTTTCAAGCGTTGCATGGATGAATTTCTTTTCTATTTTTTGCATTTCTAATAGCATTCGTACTCCTGCATTGCTATTACATTTAAATTCTGCATACTGGATTTAAATATTGCGGTCAGAGTACGATTCTTGGAATGTGGGTTTGGAGGGATTTGCGGCATGTGATTGTGCGAAGATTAAGCTGATTTCTTATGTTACTTGTTGTTGTTGCGTTTGTAGTTTCCTGCTGTTGTTTTTCCGATCCCATCACTTCGGCCTGTGGCCATATTTCTTATTTCTTTCTACAACCTTTTAAAATCTCTTTCCAAAGAACCCTATCTTAAACCCATTTTTAGAGTAGTGAAGGGAACCACCCACTGAGATTGGTCCGGGAGCCATTTCTTGCTTCCACCTTTCAATGTTGGCCGGGTCTAGGGCGCAATTGAAAAAATCCTTTCCTCGTGGCGGATTCGTGACCAACAGCTTTTGGCACGACGGTGGGACAGACTGTTTCTGTCTCCAAGAATTCATAATTGGCGGGATACGCATAATTTTCCAAAGTGATAACCCCACCAGTGCCAACAGTTTTGGCACGCTTTTAACACCCGAAGGTCTCAAGATTTGATGAGCTGTCTTGGCCTCATAGCGGAGATTTGGAAGTTCATCTGGCGACTTTGCTGAGTTGAAGATCTGTTCGTGGACGCCTGTTTTTGTTTAAAAAAAAAAAAAAAAATTTCAAAGAATGTTTTTTCTGGCGACTCTGACTTAATGGCGATGGCCGTGATTCCGCAGACCACTGCCACAAAGGCGAGGGTTTTTCCTAGATGGGATGATCCTGGCCCTTTGAATCTCCAAGTTCGGCATAAAATTCTCGAAGGTGCCCTGAAGAACCTGGCAAAATATGATGGTACCGTAGGCATGGCTCTGGCACATGTTGAAGACATTGCTATTCTGTCCATGATCCATGTCATAGAATACGAAGATATCATGATCCGACTTCTGGTTCAGTCTTTGGAAGGAAGAGCGTTGCAGTGGTACAGATTGCTCAAGCGTCAAAGCATCAGCTCATGGGATGATCTAGCGGGGGAACTGATCAAAATATTTGACGAAGATCCTTTCTACAGTTCTTTGGATCTCTATCAATTTTTCATGTACATCAAGAGAGCACCTCAAGAAAGCATCACGGACTTCAATGTCCGATTCTTGATAAGTTGGAAGAGAATTCCAGAGAAGATCCGTCCATCACCCACCCAAGCCCACCTCTTTTATGTTCGAGCTTTTAATTCCGACATAGGTCTCTTTTTGCTGCAGTCAAGTGAACAACGGTTCCCACAAATCTTTGAGGAAGCAATGCGAGCGGAACAGCTTTTGCTCTTATCGAGAAAATTACCGTGGGGAGAAACTCCATTACCTTCTCCGATGGTTGCTGCTCCTGTTGACCCTGCACAGTACTTTTCATGCCAGATCCCTTATACTGAGCATAAACCTGAGATGCAGTCATGTGGAGTTCAAGGGACAGATCTCGTCCAAAGTCAAGGATTGGAACATGCAAGCACTTTTCCAACAATGAACAATATGATTGCTTATAGTTTTCATCAAGAGATGGGCCAAGTAGAAGAACAAGTTCAAATTCCAGAACCTGAGGAGATCCCAGAATCAAATTTCTCACTTGAAGAGCCCTGTGATCACATCAAGGAGTTAGAGGAGCCTGTACTCAGCCCATAGCCAGTAAAGTCTGCAAAGTGGTGGTGTTGGTTCCAGCCACTACATCCAGCACTTGAAGAAGTCCTCCATATGGGTACTAGTAAGAAGGATAATCTGCTGCATTGCATCTTATTCGCACCATGGAGAACTTCAAGAAGGAGCCAGCCCAATTTCAAGGACCGACTTAAGTATGATCAGATCTGGTCGGACATTGCAGATTTACCGGATAACATTCTGAGATTGGATGTCTGGTGGCGACATGCCAATCATGTCGTGAATTATTGTATATAGTATTTTGAAAAAACAAAAAAAAAATAGAAAAAAGAAAAAAAAAAGAAGAAAAAAAAAAAGTGGTATTGTTTTTATTTGTTCATCTCGGCTCTTGTTGCTTGCGAGCCGTAGATGCTTGTTTTTCCTTTGTTTTTCTCCTCCCAACAGTTTGGTGGCTTTCTAGAACTTTCTTCTTTTCCCTTCCCCGTTTCCTCTCTTTCCTTTCTTCATCTTCTTCCTTCTTTTTCTTCTGCATTAAAACAAAATAAGCCACAACTGTTGTTTCTTTTTCCCTTTTCTGTTTTTCCCCGTCCCTTCTTATCCCTTTCCTCTAAGTTCAGTCTTTTATGCATTTATTTCATAGTCTAGTTCATTTCATTTCACAGCTTTCCTAGTTCCATTCCCACTCCATAACTTCGTTCATTTTCATATCACTCCATTGCAGTCACCACTTGCGCAACCGCAAGAGCTCATTCCATTTCCATTCCATTTGTTTCATTTCACAACAAGTTGCAGGTCCTTCCAGTTTCAATTTTTCGCAGTAACATGTATTGCAGCAGCCCGCCTTCTGTTCGGATATGACTTTGTGCCCAATGGACTAAGGCTTGGATTCTTGCATACAGCGAGCTGTATACCCCGCGAGCCGCCAAGAATGTTGGCATTTTTGCCACATTGATTCTCATTGATTAATGCATTAGTGTTTTGTTGAAAATCTGACCTTTGATATCGGCTCTGATGCAGCTTGGGCGAAAAAAGGAGGAAAATTGAGCAAAAAATGGTTAAGTCAAAAAACTGCAGCGACGCGCTGACATGTTGCAGAATCGCGGTCAACGCAGGCAGGTTGGGCGGAACCGTCGCGATATCGCGACGTGTTCCGGAATCGCGGGTCGGTCGGCGTCAAAGGCATTAAGTCAAAACTTGCAGCGATTCGCTAACATGTCAGCGAATCGCGACGGAAAATGGCGATTGGTACGACGAGAAGAAACATGTAGCAAAATCGCTACATGTTCCGTTTTCGCGGGGCAGAGCGCAGGGAGGAGCCAACGACGAAAACATGTAGCGAAATCGCTACATGTTCCGTTTTTGCGGGGCAAAGCGCAGGGAAGGACCAAGAAGCCGAAGACGTAGCGATATCGCTACATGTGCCATTTTTGCGGGTCTTCAGCAGCGAAGTGTACGGCATAAAAATATGTCACGATTTTGCGACCCGTCGCGTTTTCGCGACCTGCGCAGTTTCTCGCCAAAACACAAGTATGAACGGCCGAGAGGGTTTTTTGGATTTTCGATGATTTAATGCTGACCCGAATTAAATATTTTGCGGATTTTCGAGGCGGTTAAAGTCGAAGAAGCGCCCAGGCCACCAAAATTGAAGGATTTATTGGTTCAAAGTTGTTGTTCGTGGATTGGCGTAATGGTTTCATGCATATTGTCAAAAACGAATTTAATTAAGAACCGCGAACGTTTCATTGCCTTTAATTTTTGCTTCCTCGAGGCCGCGATTAAGGGGATCGTGTTTCTGATTTCCAAGATATAATTGTGGATCACAAGAAAGTTGGTTTTAATTATTTAATGCTGCAAAGAGGACGGACCTCTATAAAAACCAATGTAATTCTCATTTACAAGGGGTTGGAAAAACTTGCTGCTAGAAACTGGAATTGTATCTACGAGAATAAAAGGATCAATTTCTAATTTTTCAAGCGTTGCATGGATGAATTTCTTTTTTGTTTTTGCATTTCTAATAGCATTCGTACTCCTGCATTGCTATTACATTTAAATTTTGCATACTGGATTTAAATATTGCGGTCAGAGTACGATTCCTGGAATGTGGGTTTGAAGGGATTTGCGGCATGTGATTGTGCGAAGATTAAGCTGATTTCTTATGTTACTTGCTATTGTTGCGTTTGTAGTTTCCTGCTGTTGTTTTTCTGATCCCATCACTTCGGCTCGTGGCCATATTTCCTATTTCTTTCGCAACCTTTTAAAATCTCTTTCCAAAGAACCCTATCTTAAACCCATTTTTAGAGTAGTGAAGGGAACCAGCCCACTCTGGAGATTGGTCTGGGAGCCATTTCTTGCTTCCAACCTTTCAATTTTGGCCGGGTCTAGGGCACAATTGTAAAAATCCTTTCCTGTGGAAGATTCGTGACCAACAATACCCAAGACCATGCTTATCCGTGGAGCTTCTATGATAATTTATCATTTTATCTAGAAATTCTGTGCTCTTCTCGAATTTAAGATTTGTATTGGCCTCTTCCAATTGTTTCTTCAAAGAGATAATCTTTTCTTCTTTTTTTTTGCAGCAAATAGTCTCTTTCTCATTGATCTGAGACCTAAGAGTTTCTTCAATCCTTTTGAACTCTTCTATTTGCAGCTTCTGATTGCTAACTATTTTGTTGAAATCTTCTTCATGTTTGCTACATACATTAACTTTCTTATTCATCTCTTCTCGTCTCGTATTCTTAGACCGTCTATCTCTTCTTCTAGCTTACTGCAATACTCTGATTTCATGGTTAACTGTATTTCGAGATTTTTAGAAATTTTCTTGTAATCTTCTATCTGTACTTTCAAACTGGTGATTATATCTTCTGCATCCTCAACCTTTTTAACCAGAGCTGAAATTAGTTTTTGTTCCCAATTTGCTTCTGCATCACTTTCTTCTTCATCATATTCTTGTTCTAAATCTGTTTCTTTACCAATTTTGAATGGATCATCTTCAACTTCACTGCTATTAGAACCATGGCACTGACATTCATTATGACCGAGTTGACCGCAAATAAAAATTTTTGTACCTAGAGAACCTGCATCATGATCGAGTTGTCTCTTGGCCTTTTCTCCACTGTTTGATTTATCTTCATTTTCTTTCATGACCCTGTGTGTTCTTTTCTTCTTGTGTCTCATGGTTCCACTTTTGCCTTTCTTTGTCATTTGTGTAATAATCCAAGATCAACCCAGACTGATTAAGCCTGAACTGAGAACTTGGCTCTGATACCAATTGTTGTAATCATAATGACACTGAGAGGGGGGGTGAATCAGTGTGTTCTTTAAAAACTTCTAAAACAATTAGATTATAAAACCAACAGTAGTTTAAAGCAGATAAAAGAGATACTAAATGCATCAAGAAAGCATCACACATAACACAACATTTTAACGAGGTTCACCAATGTGGCTACTCCTCAAAAGGACTGCTTGGACTACCATCCAAATCCAATCAATGCAAAGCTACAACTTTACATAATCCTTTACCAAGCACCAACTCGGAAGGAGAACCAACCCCTTAACTTTATCTCGCTTCAACGAATGGAGCACCAACTCCTATTTTACCAGCACCTACTGGAAAGAGGCACCAACCCCTTAATTTGCCAAAGACTCAATCGGACAAATTGTTTACCAAAGACCAACCGAAAAGAGGCACCAACCCCTTAATTTGCCAGCACCAACTGGACTTCAATATTGAATAAAAAAATGTTTGACATATACCTTTGTTATTGCAAGACTCTAACTGGTCTACATCACCTTTGCAATCTCTGTGCACTCTGCTCTCTCTTGCACAATCACTTCACACAGTTTGCTGCACTGCTACAGCCTGAATTTGCAATCAACTTTGCCCTTCGTGCTTCTCTACACACTCTGCTTTCTCTGCACACGCTTCGCACACTCTGTGTCGTTTCACATTCTGCTCTCTGCTCAACACGAACTTCACTTTCACAAACACTATGCTTGCATTCACACTTTATCTTTACACCCACATTTCAAACTCAAAGTACCCTTGCTTTTATAGAAGAAGTTTTAGGAACAAACCCTAAAAGAACGTCGGTTGAGAAACCCTAGAATTTGTCAGCTGCCAAACCCTAAAATCCGTCGGCCCAGATTTAACTTTGTCGACATCAAACACTTCTTCCACCTTCGTCACTTTCCTGTAGCTTATTACCGTGAAATAGTAACATGTCGGCCCTTTTAATTTAATTTAATATTTTAATTTAAATTTTAAATAAAATAAAATTTAAACTAAATATTTAAAATTAAATATCTTCATCACTGGGCATCTTTTTCAACGAAACGAAGAGCCAACTTGGGTTTTAAGAAAAACCCATTTCAAATATGTTATCCATGGTTTTAAATAAAACTTTTTATTTTGACTGCCTTGGTTTTCACAAAAAAACCTTTAAAATTTAAACTAAATATTTAAAATTAAATATCTTTATCATCAAGGCATCTTTTTCAACGAAACGAAGAGCCAAATTGGGTTTTAAGAAAAACCCATTTTAAATCTATTATCCATGGTTTTAAATAAAACTTTTTATTCTGACTGCCTTGGTTTTCACAAAAAACCTTTTCGCTTCTTGACATCTCGAGTTCGAAGACTTCTTCTCATTCCGAATTATGTTTTCTGTTTCGTGCATCTATCATTTAAGGACTCATGATCCGACTAACTTCCGAACTTTATCCTCTCGCATCCGAGTGACTTCGAACCGCTCGTCCATTGCATCATTAAATCTAACCGACTGTATTGACAACAATGACAATCCTCCTGCAACACCTTGCTCAACACTAAACTCCTATCCATTGTACTTTGGTTGCACCTTGCTGTTCAATAAACTCTTGTCCATTGCATCAATAAATCTGTTTGACTCGTGTTGACAACAATGACAATACTATTTGTCGCACTTTGCTCAACAATACATATATGTATATATGTATATATATACATATATACATATATGTATATATATATATATATACATATATACATATATGTATATATATATATATACATATATACATATATATGCATATATATACATATATATACATCTATATGCATATATATACATATATACACATATATATACATGCATATATATACATATACATATGCATATGTATACATATGCATATATACATATATACATATATGTATATGTATATATATATATATATATATATATATATATATACATACACATATATATATGTGTATGTATATATATATATATATATATATATATATATACATATACATATATGTATATATGTATATATATATAGATAGATATATATATATATATACATATACATATATGTATATATATATATATATCTATCTATATATATATAGATATATACATATATGTATATGTATATATATATCTATATATATATACATATATACATATATGTATATGTATATATATACATATATATGTATATGTATATATATATATACTATACATATATATATGTATATGTATATATATACATATATATGTATATATATATATATATATATATATATATATATATATATATATATATATATATTTGAATAGGTTGAAAAGTTGGGGGCATATGGAGGCCACCTTTCCCATGAATTGAACTTGGATTTCCATTAGGAAAGCCAAATACCTTTTGCCATTGTGGTGTCCCTGTTGAGATAAATTTAAATATTATCTATAAATTAATAATTTAATAATATTTTAATACTAAATAAAACTACATTCATAAATATTTATAAATTGCACTAGAGAGCTTGAAAATCTCTCTCAATTATGTTCATATTTAGTTTAAAATCATGTTACCTTTTTTCTTTCAATTTTATGAATATATCAATAAGACAATAATTAATATTCTAAGAGATGATGCTCATAAGGTAGTAAACTTGAGTGAAATTATGACAAAGCTAGGGTATTTGTTTTTTAATGAACAATCTTTTAGGAGCCATATATTTGTGTAGAGTTGTTTGATTCATACAATTATTGTGTCATTTTGTGCAAATTTTGAAAAGCTTTGAAATGAGTGGTCATTTAAAATATTCCAAGTAGTATTGAGGGAGATATGACCATGTGAAGAAAACCATTCAAAACTAGGGCAACGTGAGATCAACTTTTTTTAAAATATCTCATATTTTAGGAGTCATCTTCATGAATGGTTGTCTGATTGAATTGATTCTTGGACCAATTCATGTAGAATTTGAAGAGCATTAAAATGGATGGCCATATGAAAGAATACAAACAATCTTGAGGGATATGAGACCCTATGAAGTCAACCATATGAAATAAGGATAGTGACAATTTTTCAAGCTGCAAAAAAAAAAATTGTACAAATTCGTTAGCCAAGGTTCAAATTATGGGAGGAGTGGAGGGCTAGGGATTCAATGAAGCAAGAAATTTTATCTAGGCATAGGATTTTTCAACTAAATTTCTTTTTCCCCTTCTTTATCCTAGAATTTTGCATCCAAATTATTATTGATTTTTTTATCAAATATTATAATTGCTATAAGATATTTTGGTAAATTTTAATATATTTTGATGTTTAATTTCCTTCCCATGGATTTATTTATAGCTAAATCCCCATTGCTCAAAGATAGGGTAGTTTTAGACCTTGAGAAAATGGATTGATAGGAGTTGGAAGTCTCCAGATGTGAGTCGCTCCTTTCTTCCGAAATATTTCTTTCTAGCCATTTTTTGTTCCAAGGAGGAAGAAATAGAATCTTAAAAGGGGATTTTTGGTTTATGGGAAGAGCAAGACTCTTCCTTACTTATTGGTATAAAAGCTTTGCACCTAAAAATGTAAATCTATCCCTAGTACCAGTTTGGGTTAGGATGTATGGGTTACCCATTTAATTTTGGGAAGTAGACATCTTTAAGGCAATAGTCAAAATTTTGGGGGAATTACTTAATATTTTAGAAAGTACAAAAGATGGATTCTTGGCTATTTATGCTCAGATATTGGTCATGATTGATATAATAAAACCTTTATCAAAATCAATCATTCTTAATAATGAGCATAAGTTGTGGACCTAAACCATAGATTATGAAAACTTATCTTTTAGATGTAGAAGATGTCATGAGGTGGGGCATATTGAGAGATCATGCCCTAAGAAGATTCCAACAAAAACATATGTAAAAAACTACAAGCGAAACTTTAAAATGGATATGGATGAGGATGGTTTTCAGCTTCCAAAAAATAGATCTAGACAAATAAAATTAAATAAACAATGTAGACTAGTAAGAAAGGACATTATATTCTTTTGAGGCATTAGCCCATAAAGAAAAAATAGATATGAACTTAGAGGACACAATACAATAGGTTCAGAATATTAACAAGGAACCATTTATTCAGTATGATCTTGATTTAGGGATGAACATTCTTAATGAACCTAAGGAATGTGTCTCATAAAAAATTGAAGACTCTCTTGAAGTACCATGCACCATTCAAGAGAAGAAATATGGTGAAGAAAATGCAATGTTAGATGTTAATACCTCTAACATTAAAAAGGAAATACTAGAAAAGGAGTCAAACAAGTAAAAAGCTTCTATAGTAGAGCCAAAAGAGGATAAATATAATGAAAAAGAAAGTTGTGAAAGAATATTAAGGAATAGAATAATAAGACCTACTTCAGATACAAGCAAGACAAAAAGAGGAAAACCCTTAAATTATCAAGCGAGATCTAGGGAAGCAAGAGCAAACATAGAGAAAAGAATACAAACTAAGTTGGTTTAAATTCTCTTTACTAAACAACAAAATGATATTGGTAATTCACATACAAGGCGATTAGTCCCTAATGATACATGATTACTATTTCAAGGAATATATAAGGGGTGCTAATGCCCCCTCAAAGCATAGGTCTATCAGGGACCTCTAGTAATAAGCTTAATATTCTTTATATCCAAGAAACTAAAATGACAAAGGAAGAAGTTTCCCAAACTATGAAAGCAATATAGGCGAGATGTGAATGGGATGTTATGGATTCTAAAAGAGTAGTAGGGGAATTCTAACTTGTTGGATTCCTATAATAAAATCCCATGTAATCATCCATAAAACTAGTCATTGGATAGCCTCTCTAGTCGTATGCTACTTCGTAGATATTTGTTTCATCCTTATCAATATTTATGGACCAACAACTTAGTCAAGTAGATTAGAATTATGGATTGGGATTGAATCATTTATGAGAAGTAAAGACCAAGAAACCTAATTCATGATCATAGGAGATTTTAATGCCACAACCAAGTTTGATGAAAATTTTGGGGGAATTAGGAAATTAACCCAAAGTATGAAAGATTTCTCAACTTTTATTCAAAATAAAAATCTATGGGAGATTGAGTTTGAAGAGGAAAACTATACATGGACCAACTACAGGAGAGGCCAAAACCTAATAGCATAAAAATTAGATAGATGTATACTCTTAGATCATTGGCTAGATGGGACTTGTGCTATAATTAATACCTTGACAAGGATTAGTTCAGATCACTAGCAAATAAGAGTTATAATGGTGGTAAGTGAATTAAAAAAGATGACATTTTAAATATGAATATATGTGGGAAGATCATCCATAATTTGTTGATATGATAGTACAAACATGGAATTATTCAGGAAATAGTGGGTTGTATACACTTCTAAAATAATTAAAATCAACTACATCTAGATTAAAAGAATGGAACAAGAGACGTAGGTGTTGTAGGTGAGTTGGAGAGGAGAGGGCAACCCTCCAAGGGAGGTCTTAGGTTTGAATCTCCACCCTACCAAAAAGTTGAATTATGTACCCAAAATCCAATTGATAATATTGGTGTGGGCAGGGTCGGGCATGACTCCTGGGTGACTTTGATGGTGTAGAACCCCCTGGTCATGGTCTCTCAGACCAAGGCGGCCTCGCAAGGGGTTTTTCTCTTAAAAAAAGAATGGAACAAGAACAATTTTGGAAATATTTTTGAGAAGAAATAAGCACTAAAAGATAAACTTTCAAAATTCCAAAAAGGTGATCATATTAATTCAAACTCAAAGGAAAGGGAGTTGCTTAGTGAATATCATATTATTTTGAGTAAGGAAGAGAAATTTTGGAGATTAAAATTGAGATAAACTTGGTTAAAAGGAGATAAAAATACAAAGTTTTTCATAGGATGGTAATAGTACAAATATCAACATCTAGAATTAGTAGAATTAAATCTGTAGAAGGGGTTTGGATTGAATACTAGAGTGAAATCAGAAAGGAGGTAAGGTTTTTTAGCAGAATATTCTAGGATTAGAGGAGTTTGAAGATGTTAATGATAAACTACTATAAGAAGTACCTTCAATTATAATAGATGAAGACAATAGGAAATATATGGAGCCTATTGCTCTAGAGGAAGTTCATTTATCTATTTTCTCTTTTTATAAGGAAAATCCCTTGGTCTAGATGGGCTCTCTACAACATTCTATCATCGTAATTGGGATATAGTGAAGGATTCTTTATTAGTGGTAATGGAACAGTTTGGGGTAAAACAATGCATACCCTATACAAAAAATGCAACATATCTTACCCTATTTTCAAATAAAAAGGATGTAGAATTGTTTGATTCATTTAGGCCCATAAGTGTATGTAATATGGCATATAAGATTCTCCAAAATGATGGCAAATTGGTTAAGGCCATTTTTAGCCATAATTATTTCAAAAAAATAAGGAGGATTTGTGAAAGAGAGACAAGTTTTGGACGGGATCATAGTAGCTCATGAAGTTATGCATTCATCAATTTCAAGAAAAGAGAGAGAAATGATCTTAAAACTTGATATAAGTAAAGCCTGTGATAGGTTAAATTGGACTTTCTTTTTACAGTATTAGAAAAGTTTGGATTTGGGAAGAAATGAGTAGGATGGATTAAAGCTTGTGTCTCTATAATTTCATATTCAATGTTGGTCAATGGGTTAGTAACAAAATATTTTAAATCCAAGAGAGGTCTTAGACAAGAAGATCCTCTATCATCATATTTGTTCATTATTATGATAGAGGTTTTGGGTAGGAACTTCAAGAAGGCTAACAAATATGGGCTTATAAGTGGATTTAAGGATAGTAATAACATCGACAACATCACCCATAGATAATACAAGCCTTTTAGGAAGGGCAAGGATAAATGAGGCCAGAGCTTTGAATAACTTATTAAAGGAATATGAAAGAGCATTAGGGTAGAAAGTTAATAGGATTAAATCTAAAATTTACTTCATAAACATCCAAGCTATAATCAAAGTAGGGATATGCAGGTTACTTCAAATTGAGGAGGTAAATTTACAAGCAACTTATCTAGGAATGCTTTTATTTGAGGGAAAAATGAGGATAGAATTATTTAAGTAAAGTTCAAAATTTACTTTTGATATGGAAAGATAGATGGTTATCATTAGCAGAAAGAGTGCAACTAATTAAATTAGTCTTACAAGCCATTCCAACATATTATATGTCCTTATATACCATGCCAAAATTGATATAAAAGAGTTTAATCTATATTATGCGATCATTTTTATGGTCATGAATACATGATAAAAGGAAATTTTCTTTGGTGAAATGGAACAAGGTGTGTGATGATAAAACCATGGGAGGTCTTGGTTTAAGAGTTCTTACGGATGCAAAATTAGCTCTTAGGGGAAGTAATTTGGAGATTGTACAAAGAGAGTTAAAGACAAGGGGTAAGAATTCTTCTAAATATGTTGAGTCCAATGACCCAAACTTAATATTTACTGTATTTTCACTACCAAATGGTTTAGCACTAGTGATTAAAGACCTAATATGGGTGGTGAGAACTGGAGAAAAGGATTATATTTGGATGGATACTTGGTGTGATAAAAAACCACTCATTCTAGATCCAATTTTGATACCATGGATGATATTACTTCAATCCAAATATGGTGATAGGGTTTCAAACATTTTGTACAAGGATCAAGAAGGAAGACTCAAAAAACATTTATGCTAGGAGGCACTTAAGTAGAAAAATAACAACAACAACAACTATTCCAAGGGGATACAGGGATAAGCTGGTTTGGGAGTTGAATATCTCAGGAGAATACACAACAAAAAGTGAATATAATGGAAAGCACCAACAAAATATGAATATCGTAAGACTATGAAGAGATATATGGGATATCCCAAGCATTCCTAAAGTCAAAATGTTTTTTTGGCTAGAAGGTCATAAAAGGATTTTTCTTGGGATAACCTTATGAAAAGGGGTTTCATGGCCCCTCACAATGTGTTCTTTGTAAAAAGAAGGAGGAAAGTATAAACCATCTCTTGGGATGTTGCTTAATAGTCTAAAAACTATGGTAATGGATTATTACTATGTTTGGTAAATGCATGGTGATGAATGACAAAATTGAAGAATAGTTAAAGTAATGGCAAAACACTTTTAAAAGTGAGGTTTTATAGTCAATCTAGGATATATCAAAAGATATAATACTTTGGATTGTATAGCTTGTTAGCTTTTGATGTTAAATGCTTAATGAAATACAACCATGAGAACTAAAATAAGAATACTATATCAAATATAAGATAATAGCAATATTTAAAGCATATAAAACTCATGAAAGACTTCTGCAATAACTCA
Organism: Wollemia nobilis; assembly: GCA_028583015.1. Classification (NCBI taxonomy): domain Eukaryota; kingdom Viridiplantae; phylum Streptophyta; class Pinopsida; order Araucariales; family Araucariaceae; genus Wollemia; species Wollemia nobilis. The sequence goes on along the minus strand of JAQPPZ010016363.1, from coordinate 813,408 downwards.
TAAAACTACCATTAACAAAGCTTACAAAAATGGTATTTTGATATATAATGAAGATACCAAATACCCCATGCATTCTTGCTCTACATTGCAACTCTATCTTGTCTACTACTTCTCCTCTACATTGTGTTATGTTGTATGCTCACACAAAGGCCAATATATAGTGGAATGCGATTCTTGACCTTCTATCTTCCTTTGACTCTTCACTTTCCTATTCTATGGACTCATGTGCACATGGACTATTATGCATATTTACATTATTGAATACTTTTCACACTCTAATAATACTTGTGCATTTATTACATTGTGTAAAGTAAATACTCACACCTTAATCTAAGCACTCTCATAATATAAAGATGTACCGACGGTGGTACATTAGCATGTACTAAATAATGTAATATATTCCAACATAGCTAGAAATGAACAAAAAAATATTTAAAGAAAAAGAGAGTGGTTTAGAGGTAATGAAAATGAAGATTTTTTTAGCCATTAAGGAGTCTAAACGAACCTTATCAACTCACCAAATCCCTAATCTAGAAGCAGAGAGCCTTGATAGCTGAAGTCAAGTCATCAAACAAAATTGTGATGTTGGGTACAGGAGAAACAAAAAGAAGGCTAAGAATATAAAGTGGAAACCACTAGATGTATCATTAAGGAGGTTAAATTTGGAGATGATAATTGAATCTATTTTTTAACTCTCAAACTATAAAGGAGAGAGTTGTGATTTGTCAAGGATAGGGTACCTGAGTACAACCCCTTGTTCTCCAACAAAAACAAATATGCTAGCCACATGTTCCTCATAAAACAAAACCTTAAACTTTTAGTGGCCTAGTTTACCATTACATTCGAGTTTATTATTTTAATGGGTGCTTACATTCAATCTTCATTGATTTTTTCCATTCCATATTGCAGATGTATCATTAAGGAGGTTAAAGTTAGAGAAAGTAAAGTGGAAATCCATTCTAATTTTTTTAACTATATGTAAATGACAAATTTTATTAAGGCCAATGGTATGTTTGTTTGTAATTATATGATACTCTAATTTGATGTAATAAATACTTATATGCTGATGATATCTAAAAATATTTATTTCTCAATAAAAATGATTAATAAATTAATTTAGTTGAAAATCAGATTACATCTCGTCTTTCTACGACTAAAGGTTGTTAAGCCAAGTTTTAATAGAGGACGTGTGACTATTCTCCCTCACATCTAATCTGCTATAACTATCTTTGCAAAAAAAGAGTAACTATGTAAAGCAAGGATATACAAATCTAGATATAAGTAGTATTGTCATCAATGGTAAGAATAAAAAAAGTAGCTTCCTTGGTCAACTAAGGCCACCATCTGGGAGGATTTCCATAGCAAGTGAGGTCTCCTCGATCAAGAGCCCACTTAGATATTACATATACCACCCTATTTTGCTATCTAAAGATATGTATGAACTCCACTGTCTCAAAGAGCTATTAGATCATCTGTATTTGCTAAAGTATTCTCTATATTCTCTAGTCTATATTTTTTGCTTGTCTAGTCCTTTTAAGTCGTTAATCATAATTTGGGAGTGTGATTCCACCTGAATTTGCCTCTTCCCACCTTCAAAGCCTCTTGTAATACCCTTAAGATATAATATCCCTTTTTCAAGTTATTTGATAAGATACATAAATTTTTTTTCTAAATCAATGATACATTTCAATTTAACAAGCTAAATACTCATTTTTTTTATTGGTTATATGAGATTGAAATGAGCTTCATCCATATTACATCATTGATCACACGGTAGCATTGCTCATTTATCACTAGGCAAGAATAGAACCTACCATAAAAGTCAAGGAATTTTAACTCATGTCATTTTATAAGATAAAAACCCTTTAATTGTAAAATTTAAAATAATGTATTTTAAGATGAATGGTGTATTAACTTACTCTTTTGTATTGCTTTGGTTTGATGAAATAGAGATCTTTTCATCAATGCTATCTAAATTAGAGAGAATATTGGAGTTTAATCATGCTTTAATTTGCTAATATTGTTATAAATGAAGAGTTATCTCTTACTAGCCATTAGTGGTATAACTCAAATGTTTATTTATTTATTTTATCTTTGTAACAAGCTCATTCACGCACACACAACCCATTGTGGTTTGAACGTAGATCTCTCGCAAGAGAGCCTAAAGCCTAAACCACTATGATATCTCATGATGTTTATTTAGATAAAAATTATTTAGTTGCTATAGTGACAAAAAATACTATAATCTTAACACTAATGATAATCAATAAATATGTTAGAGATCTAGTGCCAATAATAAGTGATAAATATATTTATTATTAAAAATCCATGAATCGTTTAGCATTAATAACTAGTGATATATATATATATATATTTGATACATAGGAGAGTTGGTTACATCCACACTATTTTTAGTAACTACCAAGTGTAGGGTTCAAACCACATGGGATGCTCCCAACAAGCCTATACCACCTCGTTATTGTTGAACCAACGTGAGGGGACCATCGGTTGATTAGGATTCATACCATCATTATCATTTTGGCACATACTTAGAGGATTCATATCAAACTACTACCTTTGCAATAGTTATGCCCTTGAGGTTTGAATCTAGGTCTCTTTTTGGTAAGTGTCTGGCATCCACCTAGCTCTTGGGGGCCTCAAATTAGTTTTTATTTTTTATTTTTTATTTTTCAATGAGTTTACACAGGTTTTTATGAGGGGTCCTGATCCTCGACAAATATTTTTTATTTTATTTTTGGTATTGATAAAAAATAGGGGTTGAAGGATCCCGACCCTTTACAAAAAGCTTGAAATACGTACAAAAAAAAAACAAGAGAAGATCAAACAAATGCAAGATAACCCTATATTAATAAAATAAACAATCTTGGGCTAAACCTGCTGGCAAGAAGTCGAAATAATATCCATTCCACTAACCTCCTATTTAACAAGGCTTATGTAGTGCTCAATGCTTCACATAACCGATAAAGAAACCGCTAACAATGGTACATATTTTTTATTTCATGGTATGTATTTTTCATTTTAATAAAATAAATAATCTTTTGATGTGAAATTTTGTTTTATTTGTGGAAAACACCCATTTCAGGGTGCCACTTTTAGGTAAGTCCCAAGGAGGCAAGGATATTTATTCTAGTAAAATTTCCTAGGGATCGCACCTGGCTTACCCCCTTCGACACACTCAAAGAGCATGCAGATCGCACCTGGCTTACTCCCTTCAACACACTCAAAGAGCATGCTTAGCCCAAAGTAAATCAACCAACAAGCCACACATGTATCAACTATAAAGGTTGACAAAAAACTAATTACTCAAGGCTCATGCAAATTGTAGAAGTCATAATCACCATGACTAGCACTAGCAACACCTTCATTATATTTATTGATCAGTGAAATAATTCTATGCTTGATGCCCTTAGAGCATCCATGTCAGCAAACTGGTTGATCTAGGTTATCTCTCTTAGACCTCTATCCATTCCCTAGTTAGCAATAACATCAACCACTTTGTTTGTAGATCTCTGCACATGAAAGTACACCAAGGACTTGAAACAAGTGATGAAGTTATTTTACAGTTTGAATAATATTCTCCATCCTCCAGTTAGAGAGTGAGGAAGACCATTTTTGATCTTTTAATTAGTTGATGATCACTTAGGAATCCCCTTCAACATAAATATTCTACCAATTTTGTTTAAGGGCCCACATCAACCCTTCAAGGAGGGCATGTGCCTTAACATGATTGGTAGTGGTATCTTCAAGGCTAAAGAAAAAACAACCTCTCATATTCCCTTGGTCATCATGAAAAATGCCACCCCACCGAATTTACTTGGGTTCCCTCAGGATGCACCATCAAAGTAAAATCTGATAAACCCTTTATGGAGAGGTTGCCAGATAATTTTTGTATGATTCTTGGAGTTTTTATTTTTCTTGATTGGGCACCAAATGCTTTTGTCATCTAAGTGCTGGCCCAACCATTGAAACTTGATATCTTTAAGATTGTTATCCAAAGGTTTATCCCAATCCTCCCATTGCTTAACCAAAATGGATTCAACTACCACCCTCTAAACAAAAAGCTAGGTTTGGAATTGGGGGATTCTTTCCTCCTTGAAAATTATTTTATTTCTCTGTAAACAAATTGCCCAAATAATATAAGTAGGGATCCCCTTCCAATTGGCTCTAATAAAGTCAGGATCAAAGTTTACTCCAAAATCAAATCTCTTATTATTTAAAAATTATGGAGGGACTCTCTCCAAAAGTTTGCAAAGTCCCCCTAGAGGGACTGAGCAAAGGGGTAAGAGATGAAGAGATGGTTGATGGTTTCAGTATTAGCTTCACAATTAGGGCATCTGAAGAGGTAATAATAGCCTTTCTTCATCAAGTTATTACTAGTTAATATTTTGTCTTGCATCACTAGCTAGACAAAAATTGAGATCTTGGGCCAAATACATTTCCTCTATATTCTCTGCCAGATTCGATTCCTATCCCCATTAAAGTTTAACTCCATAAGAAAATTATAAGCTTTCTTGGTAATAAAGTTCTTGTCTCCGCTTCTCCCCCAACTTAACAAGTCTAGGCCCTTGTAGTAGGAAATATTCTTGTTAAAGATGATTCCTCAAAATTTCGTTTATGAGCTTTCCTAATTTAATATGAAGTTGATAGTACATTATTTTATTGTTTTTTCAATAAATTTATATAAGTTTTTATAAGGGATCTTGGTCCCCTCATACTAAACTAGGTTTGAACCTTAGACCTCTTAGAGAGAGGTCAAAGCCCTTACCACTTCAAGGGCTTGCAACTATGCACTACTTTGTTGTTACATATCACTCTTAAGTGATTTAAAAAAATCTAAAAAACATTTGAATCTTAAAAAATTCTTGAGGTAAACTATGCACTAGTTTATTATTGTGTATTGCTCCAAATTGATGAAATAAATATCTTTTGATTAAAAACATTTAAATTACAATTTCTTCTTAAAAATTATTGACATGATTTATTGTTGTCTTTTTAATTAAAATAAAACCTCCAAAAGAATTTTTTGAATGATGCATTGGTCCATATTTTTATGTTATCCTTAAAATGATATAATTTAAACACTTAAAACAAGGACTCAAATGTCTTAGGGGGCAACAACGGTTTAGGCTTTGGCTCTTCTTTAAGAGGTCCAAGGTTCAAACCACGACGTGGGTGAGTGTGTGAGGCGTGGGTGTGTGTTAAATTCCCTATTGATAAACATAGCTCTTGGTTTTACAGGGAGTCATGGTTGAGGAAGATTGCTCAACCCTGTACATTGATCATGGTTGAGGAAGATTGCTCAACCCTGTACATTGATCATGGTTGAGGAAGATTGCTCAACCCTGTACATTGATCGTAGATTTTCTCACACTAACCAAATAAAATAACAATGATTCAAATTATTTTTCAAAAATTTATAATAAATATTTAATTTAATCGGGAGGTCCAAGGTTCAAACCGCGGCATGGGCGATTGTGTAAGGGAGTGGGTGTGTAGTGGCTGTGTGTTAAATTTCCTATTGATAAGCATACCTCTCAACTTTACAAGGGTCATGGTTAAGAGGAGACTGCGCAACCCTATACCTTGGTCATAAAGGTTTCTCATAAAAGTTTGTATACTTCCCAACATTTTGCGCCTGTGATCACACCCCAATTTGCACCTGTTCTTAATGATGGTTGCGGGCTTCGGACAACTACGAGCATAATTCTGGTTGGTCCTGTTCTTCTTCTCCAATTACTCATGCTTTAGGCTGGGGTGAGGAGCGCTGTGATGGGTGGGGGGAACCACCCACTTCAAATGGATAAGGCTCTGTCTACCACGAGCCCTCTTCATTAAAACCTTTATGACTTAGAATGTTTCTAGTTTGATGTTGATGGCCGTGGTAACTGTGTGATGCAATTTATTTTTCTTCTATTAAAATAAGTTAGTGGCTTCCAGGGTGTGATTTTTTCTTCACCCACATTTTTTTTTTTTGACTGTAAAAAACTTTTATTCTTATAATTAAAATGGCCTTTCATATTAAAAAAAAAAAAAAAAATACTAAAAAATCTTACACTAACCAAATAAAAAAAAATATTTGATTCAATATTTTTCTTTTATATAATTTAAATATTTTTTTATTGAATAAATACTTCTTATACTTATACATAATTTAAATATTTTTTTTTATAAATATTTTATTAAATTTTTTCCTTCTTATACATTATGATCTAAGGTCATTGTATATTTCAGAAAAAAAGTTTTATTTAAGGTAATGGACCACAACAGATTTTAATTTTAAGAGAAATTGCTTAGAGTTAAGCAACGGCCCATAACACACATTAATTAGGTCCCACTCCTTCACATTAGGCCCTCATATTTGCCAAGTGTTAAACCTAAATCACTAAACCCTTATTTTTCCTAGTGTTAACCTAAATCTTCTTTATATAAGACGATTGTTTCAAACAGGTTGATTTCCATTTTTTTATATTTTCTTTTAGTATAAGGAAAATTTAAGAATGATATTAAGGTTTGACATCCTTATTTTAATAATGATTTTTGATAAAGTGAGAGTTGAGCTTATCAATAGAGATCAAACACCCATCCTCACACATCCGGCCATAATAATTATATAATATTTTTAAAGTTGCTTATCAATAAAAACCAAACACATAATCATACACCCATCCCCTCACACACTCACCCATACCACAATAACTATAAAATATTTTTAAAGTTTAATAAAGACATATTTTTAATAGAGACATCTTAGTATTATATAGTTGTGTTTTTATTTAAAGGTGTTTATTATACCCTTAATAATAAATAAATAAATAAATGGCTTCAGCTATACCATCCATTGTACTTAGTTTATTTAAAAAAATAAAAAATAATAATTTTTTTTAATTATAATTATTGAAATTATTATTAAAATTAAGGTTGAATTTTTTTTAAAGAGTGAAATACGGGTAAAAACACAAGTTTGTATGAGAGGTCTCAATCCCCTCATACCAAAATTTGAAGTCAAATCTCAATAAAAATTCATAAACATAATATTAACTTAAATAACTTTTTACAAAGTATTCTTTCTCCATTTTTTCCTTCTTCCAATTTTCAAAATTAAAAGTAATCTAACAATACTCTACTTAATTTATATAACCTTTTCTAAAATATTCATTCTTTATATTTTTCTTCCACTCTTTAAAATTAAAAGTAATTTCTCTTATATTTTTTATTGCATATAATTATTAATTCTAATAAAAAATTTAAAAGTAATCTAACACTATTCCATCTAATTTAACAATAATACACAACTTTACCCTTTATAAATTTTTTTTAAAGTAATCTAACACTATTCCATCTAATTTAACAATAATACACAACTTTACCCTTTATTTTTCTCTTTTACAATAATATATAAATTTACCCTCTTATTTTATTTTCCTCTTCAACTTCCTTATCTAAATTAAAAGTAATCTAATATAGAACTCTACCCTTGTTGTTTAGTGCCTCAAAGCCTTTTATTAGGAGTAATCTAAATTACCTATTGGATGTTTTATAGAACTCTACCCTTGTTGTTTAGTGCCTTAAAACCTTTTATTAGGAGTAATCTAAATTACCTATTGAATGTTTTAAAAACTTACGGACGGCTGCACCATCTAACAAATTCAATGATTTTACACTACACCCCCGCATTCTCAGCTCAGCGCGAAGAGAGAACCATACTAGTTCTTTTCACCTGAGGTGTAATTTGGTAGAATTTCTAATGTCATTCATTAATTAAATGCTCGCTATTCGTTTTCCACTGGAAATTTAATAAAAGCTGTGATTCTGCCAGGGTTTGAAGGAGCCAAAGCAAGAAGGCAAAGAAGGTCGCGCCATTTTCTCTCACAATTCCCTTTAGTAAAAAGCAAGAACGCGAAGGAACTCGTGGTATTCTCTTATAATTCTATTTAATAAAACCTGGAAGGGGAAAAGCTTTGATTTGTGCGAATTTTCCAGGTTTTGATCAGGTTTCTTCTTCATTTTGACCTTCAGTGAGAACTTGTTGTGTCATGTGGTCCTAATTTTTTCCTGGACCGTTATGTCTTCCCACTGGTAGGTGTCCAAAAGTGGGAAGAATTTAGATTTTTTTCCGTGCTTTTGAATCTGATGTGCAGAGAACATTGGCACAAGGGTGAAGTTTTCACAAGGGTCATCCTTTCTGTGTAAACAGTCTTCGTAAGATCTAATTTGTGGAACATATTCTTATGATTCATTTGTTATGATCCCTTATAGAATTTTAGTTTGTTTAATATGCTAATGTTTGTTTGAATGTATTGGATATATTCTGTATATATGTACCCTGATTCTGGACGCAGGATTGACATCCTCATGTCCATACCCTTACGACTATGTGATTTCCATAACTGTTTATTGACCAGTGCTGTTTATTGTCTGGCATTGTGGGATCACTGGTAGCAACCATCTGAGTTTCTTTTTAAAAGACATACCAGGGAATTAAGAATTTTTTTCTTCGGTGAAGAATTTGTAGGTTTTGAATGTAGAAAGAAAGGAAATTTTTCAATAAGTATAGAAAACAGTGGTTTTAAAATCTGAGAATCCAAAATAAAGGATTTCTAAACCAAAGGAAGAAAGATGATACAAATTATGACTAAACAAGACTAACCTAAAGCATGGCAATAAAGGGTGACAATAGAAGATTCCAGCTAAGCAAGCGAACCCAACAATGGGCACACACAATGCTGACACACAATGCTTACACACCTTAAACATTTCAGGTGTGTAAGCATTGTGTGTCAGCAAAAAACGAAACAACTATGCTGAAGAAGAATCCATGGTCAAGGAAGGACCACAATTTATATGAAACAGCTATTCTAGTCTCTAGCGGAATATTAAGTTGTATGAAGGCCTTTTTCATCATCACCTATCCTGAAATAGATAGAAATTATGGAGGAGTGGCCATGGCTGACCGGGCCTGGCTGGATAATCTTGGGTGATCATAGAGACTGTCTACCCCAAAACACATGCCCACTTAGAAACAATTTTGTTTCCCTTTTGGTTTACATGGCTTTTGAACCTGTCGCTAGGCATGTCTTCAATTTAAGGAATAGATTTAATTTTTTGATAAGGTTTCCTTCTCTTGCAGTAGAAAGATCCATGTCTTCACATTCAGCAATCTTACATAGGTTTTTTTGCATTTGAGGGCATTCTGAACAATTTGAAGTTCCACTGCAGTTCCCTGGCAATTATTTGTCAGCCCCATGAAAATTCTTCAGACGACCACAAACTGTGGAAGTTCAGACAGGCTTTCTCCTCTAATCAATGGACAAATCCCAAAAGTCTGTGAGTATTAGTCTCCAGCTGGTGCTTACTATGATTATCAAGTTGCATCTTCACATACCATGCTAAGCATCTTTTTTGCAACCAATTCTGCCGCTTGAGCCCAAACATTAGCAAGGCCAAGACTTTTGGAAGGTTAGAAGCATTAGAGGTAGGACTTTTTCTAAATCTCCTATTCTCCCAGTATTTCCAACTTTTTGTACTTGGCCAAGGTAGGGAAGAGGCAAGGAGTATGAAATATTGCCAAGAATGAGTATTTTGTTTATAATAGTGAGCTTTTCAGCTAATGGGAGGTCATTGTGGGATTCTACTGTTTTGGAACATCACAAATACAACACAGACAAGACCTAGTGGATTAATGTAGCAACAATGTTTAAGTGAATTATAGCCGAGTTTCAGCAAAAAAGAAGAAGCTTAGTTATGCAATGTATTTTTGTCTTTTCTTTTCCATCCTAAAGATCCTACAGTTCCTCTTATGGACGAAATGAGACATATTTCGTTTATTCATTTATGCATACTATTGCATTGGTGGACTATTGAATATCTTTTTCAACTCTTTACATTAAAACTCAAACTGTCAAAGCGTTTGCTAAAGGGTGGGATTCTTACATGTTTTGTAGCTTGTAAGCTGAAGATGATGGCTGCTAGAGCTCTGAACAGTCTTTGTTTCATTATGATATGCTCTTTTAGTTTATTCTGGGTTTAAAATATTTCTTTCGTTCTCATTATCATTTTTAAATCCTTTCAGAATTATTGTTACTCTTTGAGGCACAAGAGGGGTAGTGCAGTCATGTCTGGGGATCTTGTTCTTAAATCATCATGCAGTGGCTGTGGGACAACATCAGACTTGTATGGAAGCAACTGCAAGCATATGACTTTGTGCCTGACTTGTGGAAAATCTATGGCAGAATCTAAAACAGCTTGCTCTGAGTGTGGAGTTCCTGTAACACGCTTGATTCGTGTAAGTTACATATCTTTATGGAGGTAGTTTTGTTAGAGCTCAACACAACTAGCTTCTTCAGGCAAGGGTTTCAACAGTAGTACCTTATGCAGTTTTTACTTTGTTAAGCATTTTATTTGGTATCATTTTTTTCCAATCCAAGTTAGAAAGGGGTTGAAAGCTATTTTGTAATATAGTTTCATGAAAAATAAATTTTCCTATAGTTGTCACTCATTAGTAAGTTAGTAACCTCTTTTTGCACCCTTAGAGATAAAGATGTACTGCAAGAATTGAAATTGGGTTTTGTGAGTTGTTGATTCAATAATATGGACAATATTTGATACATAATATATTGAATCCATGTTTGTTGTATGCAGGAATATAATGTGCGAGCAAGTAACATTACTGATAAAAATTATTCTATTGGAAGATTTGTACAAGGTTTACCAACATTTTCCAAGAAAAAAGGCTCTGAAGCAAAGTGGTTTCTACATAAAGAAGGTCTTAAAGGCCGCCAATTGACAGATGCTTTGCGGGTGTGGCTTCTTGCCTTGATAGAAAAAGGCATTTGAATAAAATCTTTGAATGGTCAATGTCTATGGGAAAAGTTTATTCCTCTAGCTGATGCAGTTCCCATATACTTGGCCCTCGTGCTTTTTAACCGGTTCATGTGATGCTGTTCCCATACAAGTTGTTTATTTCCAGTGGCATATTCCTAAGTTGGAATTTCGTTCCACTTTAATACCTCTTCTTCTAGCAATTTAAATATAGAAAAATGCTTTCCCCACTTTCTTGCTTTATCTGCTTTAGACTTTTTAATTTGTTGCTATTAGTTTTTGCTCCCCTCATTTGTTATTGGAATGTGATGTTCTTTTGTGTCCTATTGGCCAATTATGGTCATTCATGGGCATTAACATAATTTCATTCTTAGTACATATGTGTTTTAGTGTATTTAAGGGGTGCTCATGGTTGAATGTTTATGCTCAGGACAAATACAAAAATAAGCCATGGATATTGGAAGACGAAATAGGCCAGCATCAATTCCAAGGTCAACTTGAGGGTGCACAACATGCGACTTACTACCTATTGATGATGCATGGAAAGGAGTTTCTTGCTATCCCTGCTGGTGCATGGTATAAATTGGTTTTCTAGTCTTTTCATACTCACTCTCTGTTTGTTTTTCAAGTACAACCTTTCGACAGTCTTCAAATGAGAACTGGTTGTAGGTTGTCTACTTTATATTTTTAATGCTTTATTGCATAGTAGCAAAACTCAGCAAAACTCGCCGAGTCCAAGTCCGAGTTTGAGTTGGCCTTGCCGAGTCACTTGGGCTTTGACTCGACAAGTTTTTTTTTTGCCAAGTTTTTTTTTTTTTTTTCGGCTGAGTTTTTGCCAAGTTTTTTTGCCGAGTCCGAGTCCAAGTCAAAAATTGGCCTTGCCGAGTCCGTGCCAAGTCCGAGTTTCTCTACTATGATTTATTGTGTAATAGAAAAGCAAATGATTTTGATTATTTAACATGGGTACAACTTTATTTCAAAATGCCATTTTTCATTGGGCCATCCAGAAGAGTGTCATTTTATATTTGATGATAGTTGAAATTAATTCTTTGACAGGTATAACTTTAACAAAGTGGCTCAGTATAAGCAACTTACTTTGGAAGAAGCAGAGGAGAAAATGAAAAGCCGAAGAAGAACTGCTGATGGATTTCAAAGATGGATGATGAAAGCAGCAAACAATGGTGCTGCTGCATTTGGTGAAGTGGAGAAGCTTGAAGGAGGCGGCAACGGCGGCGGCGGCGGCGGCGGTGGTGGTGGTCGGCGCAAAAAGGTCGATGATGAAGAAGATGACCCAGTTCTTTCCGATAAAGGAGAAGAAGATGAGGATGAAGAGGAGGCAAGAAAAAGTAGGCTTGGGTTAAACAAAAAAGGTGATGATGACGAGGAAGATGCACGAGGAGCTGATCTTGACGGGGATGATGATGACATAGAGAAAGGCAAGTTCTACTCTATTTATCCTCATAAAGTTCTTTTTTCTTTTTTCACTTCCCTGTTGAACAAATATACTAGAAAAAAATAGCTTGTTGCTTAAATGAAATCTGCTTGTGACTAGGAATTGTTTTATCCTTTCTTGCTTGTGTGTTTGTTTCTTCCAAGTCTGAGGTTCTTCTTATTCTGCAAGAGAGAATTCATTTTACTGATCCTGAGATAGAGTAAAATGCTATAAAGAAGAGAGGATTGCCAATTGTGTTATGCAAGTTTTATACAAATTATCCAAACTAGTAACAAGTAGCAAATTATTAAGGTAAAAAAAATTCTAGGATCTGGAAAGGAATCTGAACATTAAAAACACTTGGATAATGTTACTATTAAAACATAACTAGAGTAGGACATAAAGGGGGTAGGTATGAACCATATGATGCAAGGCCAAGTACAACTAGCCATCTATGGGGCGTAGCCCTCAAGAAAACAAGGGACTGATGATGAACAAAGCAAAAGACCACAGGTGGAAATCAGCACTGTCAGACATTTGTTTTTAAGGCTTCAAGCTAAAGAACAACCGATGACTTCACTCTTCACTATTATGATAAGTCCATAAAAGAATATTTATGGATCAGGGGCTTAGGTTGGAATCTGAGGAAAGAATTAGAGTACACACCCTACTCCTAAAATCTGAAGCCGATGAACCTCAATAGGTGGAAAGACAATCAGAAATGTGCTCCTAATCTTGTGGCTCGGGTTGTGGGTAAATAGAACTAGACAGCCAATCCATATATCTCATATGAAAGTAGAGTGAGGAATAGAGAAGGATGGCATCTAATTGTCCTTCTCCCGTTTGTGTGGTTTTGCAACATCCAAAGTGTGGCTTAATAGCTCCAATGTCCATGATAGGTGCAAAAAGAGTGTAATTGGCTTGGCAACTCTAGGGTTGTAAAGCCCTGACAACATCTCAAAGGAAAAGGGCCAAGGGCTTTTGATCATGATAGTAGACAAAGGTGGAAAGCAAACCCCTTGAATCTTTGTATCAGTAATGATACCCTCCCAGGATCTTATAGTAGGCAGGGCTCTTGGAATTAAAGTGATTGTTCTCCACCTCTTGGAGACAACAAAGCTGACAGTTCTTATCACTAGAGGAATATGAAACTCTGTCACAATTTGTAACTGGTGGGAACAAACCCTTAGTTGGCCAAGGGGAACCATGTGACCAATGATGTTGGAGGTAGTGAGGGTGGATGAAAACCATCTTAGGGCTGAGAAGTTGGGGGAAGAGATTCAAGTGGCTTGAATGTGCGGTTGATATATGTTGTGTTTGAAATTTCATTCATTACATATTTCATGGAAAGAAGTTAAGGAATGGGGTGTCCAGGAGTACCTGAATGGAGAAAACCAATTGATAGAGGCATTGATAGATTTAATAAGAAGAATGATCCTGAGATATCAACAATGTTGATGTCTAGTGAGACCCAGACTATGAAGAAAATAGTGCAAAATATGCGTGAGGTTGCATCTCCTAGGGACATAATTCTCTGAAGATAGAAAATGTAATATTCCAGCCAAAAATAACACAAAAAATTGCAGTTTTACAGAAAATTACAGCAATCACACAGTTCTGATCACACACAGAAAACTCAGCGAAACTGATGTTTATTTGTAGCCAAACATGCATAGCAGATCTAATCTCTCCAACTGATTGGTTCAATGAAGCACCAATGCAAAGCCTGTGTGACTTTGCCCTAAGGAATATGTGAGCTTTGGGGTTTCAATGGAATTGAAATCACAAAGCCTCTAAGAGGTTGGAGTGCTCTTAGGGTTCCTTCTCCTGAAGCTTGTCCACTCTTCAAGAGCCAAATACAAATTGCTAGCCACAACAAATTGTCTAGAAATATCAAAATGAGAATAATAATCAAGTCTGTTTCACAAATGAGATGTCTCATCCTTATATAGGCTTCCCTTCTCAATGGATGATTAAATCGTGACCCTTAGATCCAATATGAAATAATGAATGGTGGGGATTTCATCTTGGAAACAATGAAATTCGGGTGTAATGTAGTTAATGCCAAAATAGGCACTCAAACCACCTAACTTCTAGCTGAAATGGTCCCAAATGGCCTCACAACGCCCAATGTTGGCTTGGGATCTCTTCTAAGTCCAGCCATGCCCTTTAAGAATGCCTCTAACTTACTTTAATAGTCCAAACCTCATCCTTATATTCAAATTAGTCTTGGAACTCACACAATATGAACCTCATCCTTATCTTCAAATTAGTCTTGGAACTCACAAAATATGACTAGGATCAAAGACTTTGACTTACAACTGCCAAATAGCATTAAATAATGCTTGGTCTTATCCACACATCACACCTTATCCTCAAAACAGTCTTGGGAGTTGTAATTTTCGGATATACACTTGCCAAGGCAATAAATGCACTTGGTCTTTTTCCCAAAACATAACTAAACACCAAAATAACAATACTAAGACAAGTATTTACATCATACTTAGCAATTCTTGCTAAAGAAAAACCTAAAATACTCTAAAACATGAAAAATAAAATATATACAATGCTGGAAAATATTTGGGACATCACAAGTCCTCCCCTCCCGAATTGCTTGCCCTCAAGCAATCCAAGAAAGCTGGGTGTTGAAGGATAGCAGGTCCTTCCCAAGTAGCATCCTCAATAGGCAAGTCTTTCCACTTAATCAAGTACTCACTAAGGACCTTGTTCCTTAGCTTCTTCTCCCTTGTACCCAAAATGGTTTCAGGTACTAAAACAAGTTTTCCTTTCTCATCAAGGGGTGGTAAATCTGTAGATGGTACAATATGCTGTCCCAAAGCTTTCTTCAAACAGGAAACATGAAAAACATTGTGAATCTTATTGTTTGGTGGCAGTTCCAGCTCATAAGCAACCTCCCCAATACGCTTCAACACCTTATATGGTCCATAAAAACGTGGCTGAAGCTTCTCAGCTCCACTTCTTTTCAATGTGGACTGCCTATAGGGCTGTATGCGCAAATATACCAAATCATTTACCTCAAAACTGCGTTATGTTCTGAGTTGATCAGCATACTTCTTTTGCTGATTTTGGGCCTGTTGTATGTTGTCTTTCAATGCTTTCAGAATGTCATGATGTTGCTGTACAAAATCAGTTGCAGTAGGGACCTTGCTGTCCTCAAACAGAAAATCTGCAAACTGTGGTGGTTCATAACCATATAATGCCATGAATGGAGACATTTTAATGGACATATGGTATGAATTATTGTAACAAAACTCACCTAAGTACAACCACTTTATCCAAGTATGCTGCTGTCCCAAAACATAGTTTCTCAAGTAGTTTTCCACCCATTTATTTACTATCTCAGTTTGGCCATCAGTTTGGGGGTGGTAACTAGTACTTGGAGTCAAGTTAGTACCACATAACCTGAACAACTCTTGTCAAAACAGACTTAGAAACTTGCTGTCCCTATCACTAACAATGGTTTTTGGCAACCCATGGAGCCTAAAAACCTCCTTGAAAAATAAATCAGCAAGTTGTGGGGCTGTTGTAGTGACTGAAATTGCAAAGAAATGAGCATATTTTGATGGTCTATCAACTACAACATATATGCAGTCCTTACCTTGGACTTTAGGCAAGCTTGTGATAAAGTCCATAGAGATACTTTCCCATTTTTGATGAGGAATGGGCAATGGTTGTAACAAACCAGCAGGAAGAGTATGTTCAGCCTTGTTTTGTTGGCATATGGTACACTCCCTCACATGCCTCAAAATGTCTTCTTTCAGCCCTTTCCATGTAAACCTTTCTTTCAACAACCTGTATGTCTTGTAAAAGCCCGGATGGCCTGCCATGGGTGCATCATGCAAGGCTGCCAACAATTTGTCTTTCATTTTTGATTCTGGCACAAGAAAAACCCTGTTTTTGTACAAAATCAGTCCATCCCTGATTTTATACCTGTCATCCACATGTTGCCCATCAAGTATGTTAGCAGCAAAAACATTCTTAACATACTCAGCCATGATTTGGGCTTTCCAATCAGCTGAAATAACAGAAATAATATGAAAAGGGTTTCTAGAAAGTGTATCAGCTGCTGTATTTTTCTTCCCTTTCACAAATTCTATCTCAAAATCATAAGCTTGCAGTTTTGTAACCCATTTTTGTTGCCTATCATTGAGATCACGCTGCCCAAGGAAATGTTTAATACTGTTATGATCAGTTTTGACCATAGTAGTCAGACTCTTTTGGACTCCCGAGTACTCGGTCGAGTCCGAGTCCGAGTGGGCTCAGTCGAGCCGAGCCCACTCCTACTTTTTTTTCTGGACTCCTCCGAGTCCGGCCAAGTCCTGGGCCGAATCCGAGTCCGACTCGGACTCCCGAGTCCCGACGTCGGAACTCGGCTGGCCCAAAAAAAATGGTAGTTCAAAAAAAAAGAAAAATTACGTCTAGGGAGGTTAAGTGTTGATGATGCTCCATGACTTAAGCATCCACGTAGGCCAGTGCGCAATCACAAACAAGACGCTGAAATATTTGTTTATTATATTAACGAGAGAATGTGCAATTTTGCTTCTCAAACCTTCAGAATGCTTATCCCTCAATTATAATTTATTTTAATACAAATATATCTTTCTCCGATGGATACATCATCCGCGTCTTGTTTGGGAATGAGAACCGCTTCAGAATGCACGTATGCATGTCCTGTGGGGTGTGGCGGTTCGGGCGGAGAATGGCATGAGTTTTGGAGGCGTTCGATCAAGGAAGGCTTGAGGCCGCCAGTGCTGAGACCTCTTCTAGAAAGTTCATCGTGCAGTTCTTGCACCTTCATTTTCTTCCATTCTTTTCTCTCCTTTAATGCACCCTCTCCCATCGCCGTCACTGCCACCGTTGCTATTGCAGCCAATACACACCACCACGCAGCAATGGAAAAATAAAAAAACGATAATTTATTTCGCTCTGAAACCCTCGACTGCCAACAAAACAATTGCTACACACGAAGCTCCCCCAGAATAATGAATGTCGCTTCTACCTTGAATTTTGGTAAGCAGTTTTAAAAAACAGCTTCCCATTCTAAAACCGGAAAATGGCTATGATTAAATATTTTTTTTTTTGTAAATTTTGAAAAAAAACTTGTATTAAGACATAGATCAATTACAATGTGGGAAGAGCCTCTTCCCAGCCGAGGTCCGAGAGGACACAGTCATACAATAGTAAAGGAAGAACTGCACCGGAGCCAATTTTCGTGAACCAAAAACTAGCTGCCATGGGGTCCCCCATCGTACTTTGTTTTTTCGAAGGTCATTAGCTCAAGGACCTTTCAAGACCCTGTCTAATCACCTCATCCTCAATATCCATGTCACTGTGCAACTGAACTCCAACCTCCTTTTCCGCACCCATCTTAGCCAGAAAGTCAGTCGCTTTGTTCGGATCTCTACTCGCATAAACTGGGATCACGTCCTCCAATTACTTCCATAATTCTTTAATTTGGGTAACAAGAGCCCTCAACCTCCAAGCTTTTAGATCAAAGTTCCTCATGCAGTCTAGAGCTCCAACCATTATTTGCGAGTCTGATTCAAGAATAATCCTGCGGTGGCCATGTTTCATCGCCCAAATAGAAGCAGACTTGATGGCAATGGCTTCGGCTTCATTGTTAGTGGTTCTTCCCGGGCCTTGCAATTCCCAATAGAGCACGGTCCCAGCATGGTTCCGACACACCACTCCAATTCCGGTTCTACCCGGATTGCCTTTTGCGACTCCATCAGTATTGATTTTAATCCAACCTTCAGGGGGAGGTTTCCAACAATTTCTGTCCTGTCCCTCTTGCAGTTCAACGCGTTCTTCCATAGCTCCAATGTCAATTTGAGCTTCCTCCTCAGCATGAACAGCCACAGTTTCGGTAACCTTGCTTCAAATGGTCTGCCAAACCCCGTCTAGAGCAGTAAAAGTTTCTCTAAAAATTCTGGCATTTCTTTCCAGCCATACTTGCTACCGAGATAAAGCTTAAACCGAGCTCCCGACCAATACGAAGAGCTTTAGGTTTGAATCTACCTTTTCGCCATTTTGCCCGGATATTCATCCGGTTCAGGTCACCACTTACTTGAATTTTAAAGTATGCAAACCATCGCAGCCAAATGCGTCGGGTGAAAGGGCAACCAAACAAACAAATGGTCAGCAGTTTCCTCGCTCTTGTAGCATAGTACACATTGAGAAGGGCCGATGATACCTTTTGATCTGAGATTATCAAAAGTGAGGATTCCATTGTGCATGCACTGCCAGGCAAAAAAGTTAACTTTTGGCCAGCCTTTAGAGTGCCAGATTTTCCTCCGAGTCCTCAACCCTGAAAAGTATGAGGGGGGGGCTCTGGGAGAATGCTGTCATATCCGTCCTTTACTGTATAGACGCCAAGACTCCCAAAGCCCCAAGCTAATTCATCCTCCACGTCTCCCCCTGTAAGAAATCTTTTTGTTAGAATTTTAGTCATGATGGGAGTCAAATCCGGAGGGATTGAAATGGGCCACTCATCCAACTTCTTGAACTGCTTAAACTTACACTCCCCCAGCTGAGTAGTTGTGAAATAACTTTCAATACGGATCCATCCCTTGGCTTCAATGGCTGCTTTTATTGGCTGTAATTCTGGAAATTCAGCAATGATGGGTGGGAACTGATCCCAAGAATTTGTCCAGAAACGAGCCTTCTCCCCTCTTCCCACTTTCCAAAATAAGCGGTCTTTAACAACCTGAGACCCTAACTTGAGAGCCCGCCAAACTAGGGACCCAGTACCATCCAAGGGGATGCGAGCTACATCGTTTGGGTTGGCTCTGTCCCGGTATTTGCTAGTTAGGATTCTACCGAAAAGGGAGGTGGGTTGGGAGATCCATCTCCAAGATCTGACTTTCCAGCCAAAGCTTTATTATTCAGCTTAGATTTTCTCAAACCCAGACCTCCTTTAACCTTGGGCTGGGTAACTTTGTCCCAGCCCACTAAGGCCCACTTTCTCTCTCCCTTTGCTCCTTCCCATAAAAACTTTCTAGCCATCCTGTCCAACTCTTTCCATATTGTAATCGGGGCAGCCAGGATAGAGAATTTGTAAATTGGCATGGCTTGAATGACTGATCGTAAGAACGTTAATCTGCCACCATAACTTAACCACTTGTGAGACCAGTGATTAATTCTGTCCTTGATACACTCCAACAGATTCCTCCATGTGTCTAATTTCAGCTTCTTAAAGTGCAATGGGACCCCCAAGTAAACCACCGGGAGAGAAGTCCTTGTGAATCCTAGGATTTCTAAAATTATGTTCTTAAGCCTTTGCTCCAGATTAAAAAAAACCACTTTGGATTTCTTGTCATTAATGACCCGTTGAGTAGCCCTGAGATAGACATTAAGAGTATCCCTAATCATTCTTGCTTCCCTAAAGCTGGCCACTCCCACCAAACCAAGTGTCATCCACAAATTGCAGGTGCGTTAAAACTTCGTCACCCACCCTGATACCCAATAATCTACCTTGCTTGTCTTCTCCTCAAGAAAAGTCTGCCAAGACCTTCAACCAAAATGAGAAAAAGATAAGGAGAACATGGATCCCCCTGGCGCAATCCCCGAGTAGCTCCAAATGGTTGCGAAGGAAGGCCCTTGATTAGCACAGAGTAAGTCGGGGTAGAGACACAACTCATGAGCCACTCTATCCAGTCCTGAGAGAAACCAAAGGCTGCCATCATTTTAGCCAGGAAACTCCATTCAACCCTGTCATAAGCCTTTGACATGTCCAGTTTTATGAACGTCCCTTTATTACCAGAAGTGTGCATTGAATGGATTGCTTCCTGGGCCACAACCACCCCATCCAGAATCTGCCGTCCCTCAACAAAACCCCCTTGCTCAGAGGAGACAATGTTGTACCTTTGTGATTATTTTGTACAGCACATTACATAAGGCAATAGGCCTATAATCTGAAATATGAACCCCCTCCTCCCCTTTTGGAATTAAGGTAATGAAAGTGTGGTTTATAGCTTTAAGCATTCTCTTATTTTCTCTGGACTCTTCTACAACAACCATTACATCTTCCTCTAAGTAGTCCCAAAAGCTCGAAAAAACTCAATTGGGAAGCCGTCCGGACTCGGAGTTTTACCGGTGCTTATTCCAAAGACCACGGTTTTCAATTCATCTCTATCAATGGGTTTGAGGAGGGCCTGATTTTCATCCTCCGAAATAACAGCAGGTATGACAGAAATAACTTCATTTTGGGCCTCTACATCTTGTACCACACTTTCCTTAAAAAGCTTAGAAAAATAATCCATAGCATGGGAATGCATACACGGAAGTGTATAAAAGGAATGACCGTTCTCATCTTGAAGGGCCTCCATCTTATTCATCCGTCTTCGAGCACAAGCAGATCCGATGAAAGAATTTTGTATTTCGTCCCCTTCTAATAACCAGGTGGTTCTTGCTCTCTGCTTCCAATAGGTCTCCTCCTGGTTGTCAATGTCCTCAACCGTCGTACGCGAGGCATCATCCTCGGCTTTGAGCTGGTCTGTAATTACTCCTTCTCTGAACTGTTTTTGGACCTCATCCCATCTGGCCACCAATGGAGCTCTTTGGTCCTGGAATTCTGTTTTATTAGCACGCCTCCAATACTTCAACTGAGTTTTGACATATTGTAGTTGTTTGTGGATTTTGAACATTGCTCTCCCATAAGTTGGGCGGCCTTCTTCCCACCATTGTGGAATTTTCTCCTGAAGTTCTTCTTTTCGAAGCCAAAAATTCTCAAATCTGAAAGGTTTGTGATGCTGCCCCATCCTAGTCCCGCCTTCCAACAGAATGGGACAGTGATCTGAAACTGGGCCATCTAAAATCTGAAAATTTATATTCCATTTTACAAACGCCTCCTCTGAAACCAGAAAACGATCTAGCTTAACCTTCTTGCTATGTGGCTCCCGCCTTTTATTAGTCCAAGTGTATATAATGCCAGGACATTTAATGTCCACTAAGTGCAAAGCCTGGACTTGGGCAATCATGAAACGGTCCCCTGGGTCCAAAAATGGTGTTCCCCCTTCCTGATCTCTAGAAGATAATTTAGCGTTAAAGTCCCCCGCTATAATCCAGTCTAGATCTTCCCTTGAGGTTTGCATGTTATGCACGACCTTCCACTTGCCGCCTCGACCATCTAGGTTTTGAGACCCATAAAAGTTTGTGATTAGAACATGTTCCACGGTGACATTATTCCTAAAAAGAGAAGTGAGAACACCCCTCCGGGCAAGATGTTCTATTGCAGACCATTCAAGAGAGTTCCACAGAGTAACAATCCCCCTTGAGGCACCTTGGGCAGCCACATCCATATGACCAGCACCCCTCCAAATTCTGTTGACTGTTTTGGACATAAGATCTAATGACATCTTAGTCTCCTGTAAAAGAAAAAAATCAGTATTACGATTCTCTAAAAGTCTTCGAACAACAGATTGATGGGTTCTGCTATTTAAACCCCTCACATTCCATGATTGTATAATCATTGGTTACCCCTGGGAGCAATAAGAGTCTATTGGCCTCACCGATCCTCCCGTGATCAGTTTGTCTCCTTGGACTGCTAGCAACTCCTTATTGGATCTTCTACCTACTCCTTGAGAATTGCTGTTTTTTGATCTTTTTTCTACCTGGGTTATCCCCAAAGTTGGCCTTTCCCTGTTCTTCTCTGCTATTCCCATGCTGACATCCTGAGATACTGTCTGCTCCTGGTTATGCACTACTAAAGCCCCTGAACACACTGGCTGTGATACCTCACAGAGTTCAACTACTGGTTGTATGACGGGAGGAGATGAAAGGAGGAGTTGCACGGGAATATTAGAATTTTCCTTATTACCCTCCATGCCCTCCATAAATTGTTCCTTTTCGTCAACTAGAGACTTAAATATCTCATACCTATTGGCAGGTTTGAGATGGGATTGCTCCTTTCCCTTTTTTTTCTTTGTTCGTCTTTTTCTTCTGGGCTGTTCAAAACCCTCTCTTTGAGCTTCCTGGCCCTGAACGGTGCTATTAGAATCTTTATTAAGTGTTGCCTTATCCTCTTTAGGCAGGTTTGGCATTCCTAAAGGGGCCTCCATTTTAGCATTCATATTATTAGGGTAGAAACGGGCCAAATGTCCATGTTTGTGACAAACCCTACATCTAAAGGGTAGGGCCTCATAATCCAGTTGTTGAATCCAGGAGAGTCCTGCCAATTCAATTTCCATCTCTCGCTAGGCAAAGGTTGGTCGAGATCCATCTCCACACATATTCTTGCATACATCGCCATGCTCCCTTCAATTGTGTCTCTGCAACACCCGGATGTCTTCCAATAGAATTTCCAATCCTTGCCAACACCTGCTCACTCCAGAATTCCATTGGAAGAGCATATAATCGGATCCATACTGGGACAGGAGTAGGTTCAACTCGGGGATCGAATCCCACTCTCCATGGTTGAACAAATAGCCCTGCCGGGCCATGATTTTTCTTCTCTGACTCGAAAGCCCTATTTCTATCGGCCAAAGACGAAAAGCTAACAATAAAATATCCATTGCTAATAAACCACAATGAATACTCACCGTGAGGCTCCTAGTTTTGGCGGATCCAAGAGTGCAGAAAATTCAGGGAAGGATGTATACCCATGAACTTGCAGATTAAATCGTGATTAGCTCCGTAAATGACTGATTCTTCAACCATACTTGGCTCGATGACAATTTTTGGCTCTGGTTTCAGCCTGCGGCAAACATCCATTCACACGATGTGCTGTCGACCTATTCCCAGCAGCCGTGAAGAGCATTTTATATGCCGTTTTTTGAGCTTCGTCGTTCTTTGGAGGAGATTTTTCTTTAAACAAATCTACGTATGAGCTGCTACTCCCTGGAAAAGGAGCCGGAGAAGTCCCCATTGGACCCTCCTGGGGCACCAATCTAGCCTTCAGATCCACCGTACCCCGAAAGCACTTCTGCAATCCAGCTGATGCCCTAGATTTTTCGAAGTTCCAGAAACCCTAGTTCCTGATTAAATATTAGCTTTATTAATATAAGAAGAATTTTATTTTCAATTTTTTTTCTTAGGAACCTTTTAATAAAAGTAAAGTTAATAGATCCCAATCAACCATCTAGGAAATCGAATCTGGATTACCCACCGATTATAATTAACCATGGTATTTGAATATTTTATTTATTAAACATGATGGACTAAGTTAGGGTGATTCCGTCCCATGGTTTCTCTAATGAACATGGTATTTGAAATTTTTATTTATTAAACATGGTGGACTAAGTTAGGGTGATTTCGTCACATAGTAAAGTTTATTATTATTTAATGTTTTGTAAAATGTTAATAATGTTTTTGAACTTTATATATTAAGTTTATTTTATCATTATATTATTTATTTATAATTTTATAAACCAAAGTGGTCATGCCTGCAAAGGTCATAGCCTGTTCCGAATCCTTTGAGTGCACGCCATACCGACAACAATGGTATGAATCTCGAGTGACCGGTGGTCCTCTTCATGCCGGGTTATGAAATAATGAGGTGGTATAGGCTTGTTGGGGGCAGTTATTAAAAATAGTGTGGATGTAACCAACTCCCTATGTATCCAAAAAAAAAAAATTATAAAACAAAATTATTAGCTTGCTATTAGAATATGCTCCTTCCTCTTGTTAATTTCTTATTTGTACAATGTTGAATGTTGAGTAAGTGTGTTAGAATATACTAATAAGTAATATTCATGAAAAAACTTATTTTTTCAATAAAATTTTCATTTTTTTTCATTTTTTTTTCCCGAGTTTTTACCGAGTCTTGCCAAGTTTTTTGCCGAGTCCCGAGACCGACTCCCGAGTCGAACTTTCCGAGTCCGAGTCGAGTCCGGGTTTTGCTACTATGGTTTTGACTACAAACCTGCTGCAAACTAAGTATTGTCTAAATTTAGACAATGCATGCATTACAGCCAACATTTCCTTATCATAAATGCTGAATGTCCTTTCAATAGGACTGAGTTTCCTACTCTCAAATGCTATGGGCTGTCCTTTTTGCATCAAAACTGCACCAATACCCAAACCAGAAGCATCACATTCAACTATAAATGGCTGTGAAAAATCAGGAATTACCAAAACAGGACAAGAACACGACTGTTTTTAATTTCTGAAAGGCTTGTTCTGCTGTTTCACTCCATACAAATGCCCCCTTTTTAGTCAATTCAGTCATTGGGGCTGCCAACTGTGAAAACCCTCTTATGAATCTTCTGTAATAACTACACAGCCCTAAAAATCCCTTTAATTCAGTCAAGGTGTTTGGTTTAGGCCAATTCTTGATTGCTGTAATGGTGATCATAATGGGTTTAGAACCTGGTTCTAACTCAATTATATGCTGAAATCCCCTATCAGGAGGTAAACCCTTAGGCAAGTCTCCAAAAACAGCACTATGCCTATCTAATATTGCTTGAATTTGTGGATGAAAAGTAACATTTTCCTTCTTGGAAGGGGTAGGCATACCTTTTAGCATGAAGAATGTGGCTCCCCATTTGATGTCCTTCTTCTTGAACAATCTTTCCATCCCATTGGCTGAAATCTGCTGTGGGAAATACTCCTTCATTCCTCTCAAAACAACCATCTTCCCATTGGATCTGAACTTGATTTCCAAGGTTTTATAGTTGCAGTAAATTTCCCCTGAAGAGTGCAACCATTGTACACCCAAAACAGCTTGGGGAATTCCTCCCATTGGAAAAACATAAAAATCATCAACCACATCATAACGTCCAAAACTGATTTTTGCTTTTCTAACCACTTGGTCACACATAGATACTACACCATTAGCATTTTTCACACTAAAACCAGAAAATGTTTCTGTTTTCAGTCCTTTCCTACTAACAAAATCAACATCTATGAAATTATGTGTAGCTCCTCCATCAACCAAAACAACTACACTATTATTACCAATTTTACCTTGCATCTTTATGGTCATGAATTTGGACTCTCCTGACATGGTAGCCAAAGCTCCTCCTTCACCATCATTTTCTTCTTCTTGAGGTGGCTGTAGTGGTGGTTGATCCATCTCAAACTCAGCAAAATCAGCCTCATCAATTTCTGGTTCATCATAAAACTGTTCTTCAAACTCAAAATCATCAACTTGTTCAAGGTTTTTATGCTGTCCACACTCATGGGTTCCACTCGAAGGCTGTTGACACTTCAAACACAGTCCTCTTTTCATTAAATCTCTTTTTGTGGCCTCATCCAAGACTGGTCTTTGCTGGTTCTGATTTCTCCAAGGCTGAGATATCTGATTTTGACTGTAATTTTGCTGATTTGGAGGCTGAAACTTTTGATTTTGGGGCTGATTTGGCTTTCCCCATGACTGTCCACTTGGTTGGTGTGCTCTAGATGGCCAAGATCTATTTTGTGCACCAAATTTTGATGGCTGCCCCCATGTGGAAAATCTGGATCTGCTGCTGTTCAAGGTGGGTTCTAGATCTAATGCCCTATCTACAACATCATTGAGGGTATGGGGTTTGAAAGCCCTCACATGCCCTCTCAAGGGATCCATGAAACCATTTATAAAAAGATAAACAACCCTATCTTCAGCCATATCAGGAACCATTATAGAAAGCTTCTGAAATTCATCAATGTAATTTGCTACAATATTTTTCTGTTTAAGGGCAGCCAACTCACCAAAATAATCATTATCTCCTTTCCTATCAATCCAAAAGCCTTTGTGCAAACACATCAAATTTAGTAATGGTGCTATGCCCTTGAGTAACAAGGCCATGCTGCCACCAATCATAAGCTACACCATCTAAATGCAAAGATGCAAATTGAACTGCTTCCTCTTCTACCATAGGACTAAGACAAAGATATGTTTGTACCTTAAGCAACCATGCCCTAGCAGAAATTTTATCATCACCACCAAAGTAAGGGAGTTGCATCTTACTCAATTTATGTTGCAAATCTCTCTTGTTGTCACCTCCACGGTTGCCACCATGAGATCTAGCTCCATTTTGCTTCTTTCCCCTAATTTCCAAATACCCATCAAATGAGACTGCATCTTTGAATGCTTGGGATTTGGCTGCATATTGCTGAAAAAGAACATCAACTTCTTGATCTGTCACTTCAGGTACAACAACTTCAGTTTGAGGCTGAATGAACATGGATCTAGGGGGTTTCCATAACTTAAAAACCCTAGCCATGAAACTCCCATGGAAATTTCTTCCATAATTGTTCCCTCAATGTGAAGAATTCTCTCTTTGAGAGACATTAGGATTAGGAACTGTATTGGCACTTTGTTGTTGGGGCTGAATTATGTGATGGGGCTCTTGTTGTTGCTTGTCAAGCCTCTCTTGCCTCTCATTCATGGAATGAAGGGATCTCTCCATTCTTGCCAAAATAGTTGACAAAGGACTTTTCTCCAATGCCACAACCAAAGAATCTTCCATAACCTTGGCAAGCTTTTCCTCTTCAGAGGGTTCTTGTTGCTGTTCAACCCGTTGCTCAGGGATTCTTATACGCTGTTCTTCATTTCCATCTAAACCAGAGTGTGGTCCTCCACCTTCCATTGGCTTAGGGTTTTGCTTTCCCTTATTCTTCTTACTTCTGGTATCGTAATGATGAGAACCACTCATCCAAAATGATCACAGGATGGCAGGAATTTGGCTCTGATACCACTTGTAATATTCCAGCCAAAAATAACACAAAAAATTGCAGTTTTACAGAAAATTACAGCAATCACACAGTTCTGATCACACACAGAAAACTCAGCGAAACTGATGTTTATTTGTAGCCAAACATGCATAGCAGATCTAATCTCTCCAACTGATTGGTTCAATGAAGCACCAATGCAAAGCCTGTGTGACTTTGCCCTAAGGAATATGTGAGCTTTGGGGTTTCAATGGAATTGAAATCACAAAGCCTCTAAGAGGTTGGAGTGCTCTTAGGGTTCCTTCTCCTGAAGCTTGTCCACTCTTCAAGAGCCAAATACAAATTGCTAGCCACAGCAAATTGTCCAGAAATATCAAAATGAGAATAATAATCAAGTCTGTTTCACAAATGAGATGTCTCATCCTTATATAGGCTTCCCTTCTCAATGGATGATTAAATCGTGACCCTTAGATCCAATATGAAATAATGAATGGTGGGGATTTCATCTTGGAAACAATGAAATTTGGGTGTAATGTATTTAATGCCAAAATAGGCACTCAAACCACCCAACTTCTAGCTGAAATGGTCCCAAATGGCCTCACAACGCCCAATGTTGGCTTGGGATCTCTTCTAAGTCCAGCCACGCCCTTTTAGAATGCCTCTAACTTACTTTAATAGTCCAAACCTCATCCTTATCTTCAAATTAGTCTTGGAACTCACACAATATGAACCTCATCCTTATCTTCAAATTAGTCTTGGAACTCACAAAATATGACTAGGATTAAAGACTTTGACTTACAACTGCCAAATAGCATTAAATAATGCTTGGTCTTATCCACACATCACACCTTATCCTCAAAACAGTCTTGGGAGTTGTAATTTTCGGATATACACTTGCCAAGGCAATAAATGCACTTGGTCTTTATCCCAAAACATAACTAAACACCAAAATAACAATACTAAGACAAGTATTTACATCATACTACTCTAAAACATGAAAAATAAAATATATACAATGCTGGAAAATATTTGGGACATCACAGAAAATGAGCCTGAAGATATTATCAAGACAAAGGGTAAATAAGGGTAAAGTAGTTTTTAACGTCTGCAAGGTCATAGGCCATATGAGATGACCCTCATAGAGGATGTTGTTTTACCCAATATATGGCTATCCAACGATACTCCAGTTATTGAAGCATGGTGTACAACCCTACTGCCCACAAGATTCGAACCTTGGACCTCTATTTAGAGTTCCAAAGTCTCCACTGTTAGGACACTAAGGTTGTATTAGGTTGAATGAGCAATAAAATCATTTTGGACTATGGTTTGAAGAACCATCTGTTTTGAATCGATCATATTATCAAGACAAAAGGGCTGAGCACTACAATCAACTTGGACAATACTTTGAGGAACCATATGTTTTTAATGGATCATACCATAGTAGAGAAACTCAGACTCGGCGTGGACTCGGCAAGGCCAGTTTATGACTTGGACTCGGACTTGGCCAAAAACAAAAATGAAGAAAATGAAAAAAAGAAAAAAAAAAACTTGGCAAAAACTCAGCAAAAAGAAAAAAACAAAGAAAATGAAAAAAAAAGGACAAGGACTTGCCGAGTTTTGCCGAGTTTTGCTATTATGGATCATACATTAAGGTACAACAGTCTGAACCGTATCTGTACGTGCCTAGTTAACAGACCCTAAATTGGGGCCCCAAACTTCTTGCCCATAAAGAACTGTGTGTACTGTGAAGGAGGCACATTTTCATAGGGATGTACTGGAAATGCATTTGGAAACACTGGGACTTCAAGATAGAAGGTGTTACACATCCCCTGCAAAGTTGTGACAATTGCAGGCTTCAGATTGAGAGATGTGCCTATAAACCAAACTGCTTTGATCTATAAAGGAACTTTTAAAAAAAAGAGATTACAAAGTTGTCTGAATGATGCCTATATAGTTGGAGCTTTTAATTAATAGAGACCGAACACAGAGATTAATGGGCAGCGCTGCTGGACCATTGTCATACTCCTTACGTAATAAGCATTCTAGGGTAGAAAAAGGCTTAGGGCATTCTGCATCAAGGGAGCCAATCTAGTCATATGAGTTAGTAGTAATCAGAGGGAGCTAGCTGAGGGGCCAAGGGGGAGGACGTGCATCTTAAATGAACAATATAATTTATCAGTTACTTTATTCCTATAAATTTCAGAATCTGTTTGAACCGTTTGCCTAGTCTACTCTTTCTCTTCTTCACACATTTTCTGTCTAATTATAGCTCTCCCATGCTATTGAATTGATCTTGCAGCTCATGTAGGAATCTCATAGTCATATTTGTACTTTCTAAATTGTTGTTTTTGTGCCTCTCATTTTGACAAGAATGCATTTGAAGATTAGCCTTGCATCTTGGTGTAAGACATAGCTGTTAATCTCTGCTGCGGTTTGAGTCTCTGCAAAAAAATACCTTTCTTTCCCTTTAAATTTGCAATTACAGAGTGCCTGAAGGGTTTAATTGGGCATTTGATCTTGCTGCTCATCCAGGAATCTTGTAGTCATATTTGTACTTTCTAAATTGCTGTTTTTGTGCCTCTCTTTTTGACAAGAATGCATTTGAAGATTAGACTTGCATTCTGCTGTATGAGGTAGCTGTGAATCTCTGCTGTGGTTTGAGTTTCCACAAAAAAATACCTTTCTTTCCCTTTAAGCTTGCAATTACAGAGTGCCTGAAAGGTTTAATTGGGCATAATGGTGGAAAGTTCAACCAGACGGTTGACAGAAAACTCTATCTGTGACTGTTACTTGTAGACTTTCTTAATATATGAAGAACTTTAATAAGGGTATTCACATCTTTCTTTCTGCATGACCTTTTGATCAGAGAAATTACAAGGGATCATCTCTCCTAGTTCATTTCTCTGCAGGAAAGCGATAGTTAATTGAGATATAGAATGCATAGTGGCATAAACATAGATATTGCAGTTATTTTATACCTTTTTTTTTTGGGGGGGGGGAGCAAAATTTTGAGCAGTGAAGCTGAACACCGAGGATTTGAATTCATGCACATGATTTCAGTTATACAAGGTCTCTAATTACATAAGGAGCTTATTTTGTCACAGAGAGAATTGTTTTTGATTTTTTTCTTAATATTGAGAAAGATTTAGACTATGAAACAAGCAAATATTGTATAAATTATGAAGAACGCAAATGGATACTGAAGAGGGGGAAAAAAAAAAATTGTTGTCATGGACTCCAAAATTCTAAAAATAGTTTAAGGACAACATATACAAATTCCTTTGAAGTTGAGACTTTCAAAGAACAGTCAGTTGTTCAAGTATATGCTGTAAACTCTTTGGATGTATCTTTTAACTAGAAAATTTGTTAGATACTGCTTGGTTTTCTCTGAGGATATTCATTTGGTTTTTAGGTGATGATTGGGAGCATGAAGAAATTTTTACAGATGATGATGAAACAGTTGGAAATGATCCTGAAGAGAGAGAAGATTTAGCTCCTGAAGTTCCAGCCCCACCAGAAATCAAGCAGGTTTTACCATAATCAAAAAGTCCCTCACTTCAGTCCTTAGGACATGATTGATTCTGTTGATGCAACCACTTTTGCTTGATTTTATATTTGTATGATATAGCATCTTAGATTTATGCCTATTGGTGAAATTTTTTTGGGATGAAATATAGAATACAAATTCATTATTTGAGCAGTTATAGCATAAGATTTCAGAAATGAAATGAAATTTGATTAGTGTTCTCAGATGGCCAAAAATGGTCAGCAAGTCCGTATGGCTTGCCAAATAAAAAAATAAATCAGAGGGACCAGCAAAACTAGGTCAGGAACTAGAGAGCAAAGATTGACATAGCGCATGTTCCCCCAAATACAGAGATAACATTAAGTAAAACTCAGAACAACAAAGGTGAACAAATATCAACTAGCCCTGATGTCAACAGTCTACCCTCCTATGTTTTAAGTTTGAAAAAAAATGTTTTTTTTTTTCTTTCCAAGTCTTTTATGGATTTAAGGTAAATGATCATGCTAATTATCAGGGAGCATGCCTTACCTCCCCAGCATTATATTCCTCAGGTGGGAGCCAAATAGCTTTTCATATCCATTAGATTGCTGAGTCACAGAAACCAAAACCTATGCTTTTTATGCATGACTGCATCACCACGGATAACCATGCCTGCCTGGTTTGAACCTACATTATTCTGGTGATAACTACTATACCTTAGACCACTGCCCGATGGCCAGGTCGAGAAGAAGTTGATGTCTTCTGTTGGACTGATTTAGAGGAGTGTTGTGTCAATAGGGCCCTTTTCCTACCTAAACTTTCCTGGGGTTGAAAATAGGATGCATTAAACTTCAAGTGGTAAATATAACTAATTCTATTGTTAAGGAGCTTATGAATATAGGAGGTTTCTCTTTCCTCATGGTACATGGAAGTCTTTCAAAGTCTGAAGTGACGCATGAGAGCCCATAACAATGGTATTGCCTTTTATCTTGTAATGGAGTTTGCCTCAAAAGGTGAAAGGCTTTTTCGATCATAATTCCAAGTTACATAGTATCTAAATGTGAGTCTCATTTCAAGGATTGTGATCTTTTATCTTATATATTTGATTCGACCAAATTCATATTGGGCCAAAAAAAACATCTTGAACAATACAATGTATACACACTTGCATATATTGTAGTAACAAAGCATCAACTCTGTGAAATTGAAATTATCACAGAAAAGTTTTGACTTGTGGTTATCTTGTTGGCTGATCATATTTTCATTATTTACGTTCAAATTGATCAACAAATGAATCCACTCAAGATCTTCCAACTACATAAATATTAATGGGAGCATGATTCTTGTTTTTATTGAGACTGACAGTACTTTATCCCTGTATCACAAGATAAAATGACTAGTTTAAACTTTGAAGGACTGGTCCCAAGATTAACAAACAGGATTCCATTACATTTCTGAAATAATCTAATTTTGGAAGTTGGGAGATTATATATAACCACTATCCTTCACCTCATAGGGTGCATTTTGGCTGTGCCACTTGGGTTTTGTCTCAGCAGCACCTGTGACAAGCTGGATTGCATTTGTGTCTTGTATCCATCTATTGGGCATTGGTAAATACGAGTTGTAGCTATTTCTCAGCAGCATCCACACCCAATGAACATAGCTCAAAACTAGGAATTAAGAAATTAGGACAAAATATAAACCAATCCATAACAACCATTCCAAAGCTTACTAGAGACTCGCTGATTACGAGTATTCATAGGAGAATAGAATCCACTAAGTGAATCCCAACACAGGATTCATTGAATGATGTTTGTAAACCACTAGCTTGGATTGGGAGGGGTCAGGGCAGTAATCCTTGATTCCTTGTTTTCTCCAACTTTCTGAGACTAAGATCTCTTGGAGGAGGTAAATCTGGTGATATATTGTAAGAATTTTAGTACATTGCCTAACTGATCTTAACGATATTGATGTTGGCTGAAGCTACATGGATTTGGTACCTCCACAGATAGGAGATTGGATGATAGAAAAATGCAATTATACTAGTAGGCTTACAAGACCTTAGCAGCAAAGACTGACATGTGAAGGGGATTGCCTCAAAGAGAAAATGAGGTGGTCATATTGCTATAAGAAATTGAGAGAGGTTTCCCTTGAGTTTTACCTCCTCTTGATCTCATAGTGAATTGAACAATTTAAAAAGAAATGCCCCTCCTTTCTCATCCCTTCAGAAGTGTAGAGCCAGCCAGTCCTTTTATCTTGGTGAATATGGAGATCTGTCTAGCTATGGAGCTGATGTGACTGCATTCTTGTCTGGCCAAGAGGAAATCTACAACTCTGTTAGGAAATTATTATATTGCATAGCATAATGTCTCTGAGGTGCTTTTATAGAAATTATTTCTTGTCATATGTGAATTTTCAAAACCAAAGCTTTGTGATTTTAATAATTTGAATGCACTTATGCTTTCAATTTTCAACATCTCTTGTAAGCAATTATACATTATACCAATGATTTGGATGCTCTAACATATAATTCAAGGGATTCTGACTATTTTCAGATGATTATTCCTTCAGTTGTCTTATATCAATATATCAAACTGCTAAAAGCTTTTATTTTCCAGAAAAGAACAATTGGTTCATAAATTGTTTTTTGCACAAAATGATTAACAAGGGGATCAAAATGACTAAGTGCATTGAGAGTTGGACACTAGATCAGAAATGTTGACAGGACTCGATCATTTTATGAGAATTACTGGATGCAGCAGGATTTTGGTATGTTGCCAATGCAGAAATGCAGGTTTGGCCTGCATCAATATCTGTAAAGAAACCCATTGAGGAGCTAGACTGTCTTTGGATCATTTCAATGTATAAATCTCTATGTAAAATGAAATATTTGTTAGAAATGGGTAATGGTATTAACTAAATGTTTCACAGTGGACACACTTCGAATTACACATTCAGAAAGATATATAGGAAAATTACATACTGTAAATAAGTTACTGCCAATAAGATCAAATCAGACCAAACCTAATCAGCAGTAACAACTTAGACAATAATAGGTATGTCAATATGTGTATCATATCAAATATACCAGATCCTATCATACCAGAGATATTAGATTTATTTCTAACACCCCCTCCTTAATGACTAAACCAATTACACCATAAAGTTTAGTCATTAATCCACACACAAGCACGCCTGTGTAAGGTTGACTGCCTACTGTATGCCACAATGGGGCTTACGATAACCATGTATATTCTAGAGTGTCACTATGGTCATCATTGCACCTCATCGAACTTCATGGATAACCAGCCTTTGCAGTTGCTGAGTCAACTAGGTAATGATGCTGAATACTGGGTTCATTGTAGATGTAAACACATCCTGACACATGGTAAGGATTATCCATTCCTACCATAATCGCCCCTTTCTAAGTTGACACCATCCTTGGTGCCTTTGAGAACACAACTTAGATGGGCTGCTGAACTGCACCTCCTTGAGATGCCTTATGGGCAACACTTGTCAAACTGCACCCACTCTCCAAGTTAAACCTGCTTCCCTATTTGCCTACGATCTGACCTAGTGTGACCTCCAAACACAACTCAGCATCGTTTCTAATTGGTGCTAAGCTTTTCGGGACAACCTGTCAAACCTGCTGCTGCCTGAACCTCTGCCCTGACGATGGCAAGAGATGCTTCTTTTCTTGAGATACTCAAAACCTTGCAAAATGACTGAACACGGAATGTGGTAAGTCAAGCTGGACCAAACTCATAGGACTCTACAATTCCTAAGAACCGAACTAGGAACTGTCCATGCGACGAACTTCACCTAAGCTGAGAACTTGGGCAAGCTCAACCAGAGTCTTCACTGAACTTTGAAATGTGTAAGCCACAAGATGAACCGATGGATTCTACAACGCCTAAGCCAAACTTTGAAATGTCCAAGTGACAAGCTTCACCCAAGTCTAGAACTTGGGCAAGCTTAATAAGAGTCTTGACTGGCCATTGAAATTCCAAATGTCGATCTCGCTCCAAAGGACCAACTTCTTATCTGGCATTTTGACAATGATGTTTGCATTCTAATTTGTCTTCAATGTCTCCTCCGTCATATCCTGCATCAAATTGTCACCTAAAGTGATGGGCATGACAACGGCCTTAATAGATCAAGTGTTCAAGGCAACCTTGAGATAATAGGTGTTTGAAGGTCATCTGACCTATCTCACGTAGGGTCTCCTGAAGGACATAGAAGAATCCATATGCCTCTATATTTGTTGAAGACATAGGCTGAGACATTTGCCCTTTGTTAGGATGTTCCTTTCAGCAAATAAGGCACTTATCCAAGATTCTCCAGTAGGACAACTTGATGATGATAACATCATATTCATTGAAGACAAAACATGATGGTACATCGACTTGACCACAACACTACCAACATCACTTGCCTTTGCAAAATAGTGGTATAATAGACGGCTTCCAGTGACGTCTGAAATAGTTCTTTTAATTTAAATGACAATTCGATGGGAATCAATTCTCTTCGTGGATGACAAACTCCAACGTGGCAATTTGTATGCACTTTTTTTGTCTACAGAGCAGCTGACATCAAACTCCCGAGTGTGCGATAAGTGTTGGACTCCCCTTCCGTCAGTTAGGTAAGTCTAACACATTGTCCCCTTTTCATGGACAAGTGACTCTAATGCCAGATGGCTTCGTTGCCCCAGCTTGTGCAAATCAGGGGCAAAGTCAACGTCTTTGACTGCACCCATTTTAGATGGACGACTCCCATATCTCCGTCCTGTCTTCGTACTTGACGAGTATGGAGAACCAGCAATCGGTCAAATCCTTTTTCATTGCTACTTCAATGCTGGATTCCTCTTTTGTATGGTGCAAACGTTTCTCGAAGGATGGAGACCAGAATCTTGTGGAAGATGTCTCTACGGCTCTACAAACTATGGTTTGGGTACCGATGTGGTCTCAAGCCTCCGTCAACACTGCGTACTTTAACGCAGACGTCCTCCATTCATTTAAGACCATTTCAATGTGTATATTAGGTAGTCACAACGTTGTGTGGCTCTCTTCTGATCATCCACTTGTTGTTATGCTTTGTAGGGGTGTGAAGGATGGCGTAATCTTTGTCGATGTGAAAGTGCAATGCTCCACGTGAGGGCTCAGCTGGGTGCACCACTGCAGCCAGGACAACTTGTCAGATCACCCAAGAAACCCCTTGTGGATGAGGGATCAGCTCTTGGCACCTTATTTCTGCACATGATTTAATTTGTTTCAAATCTCAATCGTGCATCCATCAGTGAGGCCTTCATCATGCCCAGCATCGTCACTACGAGGCACCACATTCAATTGCTCCTTTGATATCTTGAATGCACCACACCAACTTGCACCAATCTGCATGAAATTCAATGAGATTTTATGCAAACATGAAATTTGGCTTAAAATGCCTGCAATCAAACTGTGGATCTGTAGGTGCTTCTACAGCTCATCTGCAGTGAGAAAGATTCAACCTTCTACATGGACGTCTATTATGGTCTATATCTACCAAATGCAATGATATTGTTACATTCTATGCCAATCTGCACAGCTGTAGGAACATGCATTGGTAAATCTCATGTCTTACCTGTGATGGCAGTGAAGTAAACTGTAAAAGTATCTCACAACTGCTGTATCCGTAATTCATTTATTTTTTTGGTTCACTCTGCACTGCTAAGAAATGCCCAGACTTGCTTTATTTGACTTGCCATGCAATCTTTAGGGATGGCAGTGTCTCATCTCAGCTGTTGGGTAAATGTTTCTATCAGTCCCTGGCTGATTATGCTCTAATGAAGTACTCTGGATTTCCTCCATTTTGAATCTTTGGATGGATCAAGGAGAGTTGGACCTACCTTCATGATAGCTTTGAATTAAAAGTTTCACACTGGGCACACTTCATATTACATATTCAGAAAGATATGAAGGAAAATTACATACTGTAAATAGGTTACTGCTGATAAATCATGCGAAACCTAACTAGCAGTAACAACTTAGACAAGACAATAACAGATATGTCGATATGTGTATCATATCAAATATACCAGATCCTATCATACCAGACATACCAGATTTATTCTAAAATTAATATATTCTTTATTTATTTGTTCTAGGAACTGCTAGGTACACCACATTTGGACTTTTTGATCTTGCAAACTTTTGAGTTGGACTTCGTATCTTCTCTTAATGAGATAATTATATTGTGATGTTGCCCAGAGGAAAGAGAACGCTATTGATATTTATGTATGAATAGTCTTCAATCAATCAATGAACAATTCTAAAACCTATTTCTTCCCATAGGATTCCTCAGCAGTAAAGAATATTGGCAGTGCTTAAAACTTTTTCCCAACACTTTGTAGATATGTGAATAATATTTTAGTGTTAATCGCTATTTACTGATTTGGCATGTTTGCCTTAATCATCAATGTTTTTATCACTTGTGTTCTTCAAAAAAAAGCTGAGATCAATGCATCCCTCATTCTGAATTTCATGGAGGACATGCCAGACAGATTAGCATCTCTTAGGTCCTGAAGCATACAATTGAACGCATTTCTCTACCGTAAAGACAAAAATTCTTAAAAAAAATGTATATGGAGAAATGGAATGTTCATATTTTTTTCAAATGGTTATATGGGATTGAAACAGGTCCTACCCGTATTACATCATCACCAGGTAGTGGTATTTCAACAGCTTGGATTATGCATGTATCGCTTGACAAGATTTGAACCTGGGTCTCCTCCTTGAATGTTGAGGAATCTAACCGTTTGAGCTAATGCCATATGATAAATGGAATGTTCATATTGCATATAAGGTTGCTTTCAGATTGGATAAAATGTAAAACATAAAACTGCTATTTAGAATTCTAGGATCTGACTGGAGCAACCGTGAATGAATCGGAAGGTTTAAGTGTTAATATATGCTTCTAGACATTGAGTATTACAGGTGCTTTATCAAGAATCTTGTCTGAATTTTGTTTGTGGCCATTGAGATATCCTAGAGAATGTTGCTTTTAGGCTCAATCTGCAAAATTTTTAGTGATATATGTGTCCGTTTCCTTCGTGTTACATGAATGATAGTCATTAAGGTATATCTCAAGTTCTTATGGTGCATGTTTCCAATCTCTTTGATGGCTAGCAGATAACTGATTATGATTTTTGTTTATTTTTGTTATTTGCGAAATTACTATTGAAATGACATTGTTTAGAATGTTTCAGGATGAAGACGATGAGGACGGTGAAGGTAATGAAGAGGAAGGTGAAGGTCTAAGCAAATCTGGTAAAGAATTGAAAAAGTTGTTAGGAAGACAATCTGGCTTAAATGAATCAGATGGAGAAGATGATGACGATGATGAAGATGTAAGTATTTAGCCTTCTCCTTCATGGTATTATAATTATTTTTCTTAAATTTTAATCTGTAACGTTGCACATTTTATTTTACATTTTTTTATGGAGATGTGTGATGTGATTCATTATTGGTCATTTGCCAACGAACCTTTTTTTTCTTTTATAAGATTCTTAAAAGATAGAGAGAAGTCCTTTTCTTGCCAGAAAACTTTTGTTTGTTACTATTACAAATCACTCACCATATGCATTTATTTAGTGGGACTGAATTTTCTGGTTGACTTGGTTTATTCAGGTTAATGTTTTGCATGTAATGTCTGAATCCAGGTATCATTACATTCACCATGTGTATTTATTTAGTGAAACTGAATTTTCTGGTTGACTTGGTTTATTCAGGTTAATGTTTTGCATGTAATGTCTGAATCCAGGTATCGTTACATTGTCATGCTATCCAGATTGATTCATGTTTTCTTATATATTTGCATTGTTTGTATCTGCAATAATTTCTTTGCTATCTACAATAAAAATACCCTGCCCAAAATCAAGAATTTACATGATCAGTTGCATCATTATTGGCTTGGTGCTTTGGAACCCTTTAGTTGGTTGTATGTGATTCCTCGATATTTAAAAAATTAATGTGGTAAAACAGTGGCGATAAAAGTAATTTATGTGCCAAACAAGGATAAATAGTCCAAAGATACAGGAACTACAGATTCCCTTTGTTTTTCTTTGGTTAGTTTGCTTTTGCTTGCTTGAGCAACCTAAATCCAGAAGTGGATTGTCTGACCAGCAACCCAAATTGTGAATTCAATAACTTGAAATTGTAGGGTGGAAAACACAGAAGTTTGAGACATTCAGATCTTCAATGTTGTGGTTCACCTTTCCTCTGATAACCTGTATGCAAAGCTATTTTCTCATTATATCCCACTTGTTAGTATTTTATTCTCACCAAATTTTTTTCTTATGACAGGCAGATGACGAGATTGGCCTTTCACCAGTCTTAGCCCCCAAGCAAAAAGATACTCCAAAGGAGGAACCTGTAGAGACCACTCCAGTTAAAGAGAAGACTCAAGTATCTGCTAAATCTACGCCATCAACAACAAAATCTAATAAAGGAAAAAGGAAGTCAGGAAATGAAGATGTAAAGCCAAGTGCTGCAGGATCTACCAAAAAAGCAAAAACAGAGGTGGGCCACCATTTTGCCAAGATAAATGAATCAATGCATCTTAGTTTGTCTCTTCAGATCCATTTCAAGATCTTAGCATGCATATTAATTTTTGCTAGATTGCCATCTCTATAGAGATCTGAATTTTGTATTTGTCACAGGATTCAAAATCCACGACACAAGCCACTGTAAAGGATGAAAGTACACCGTCATCAAAAAGTGTTGCACCTTCTGGAAAGCAAGCACCAGCAGCTTCTAGCAAGTCTGGTGCTGCACAAGCAACGGGACCAGTCACAGAGGAGGAAGTGCGAACTGCTTTACGGCAGATGGCCCCAGTCACCACCCAAGAACTTGTAGCCAAATTTAAGGCCAGGCTCAAGACACCAGAGGTATGTGTTGCATATTTTATGTCAGCCATTGTGAACTATCTTAATTTGGAGCAAAAGAAAAATGCCCAAAATAAGGTTCATCTCATTTTAAGTACCCTTTATGCTTTCCATTATTAACACACCGCAAAATTCTGCATGGAAAAATTACATTATGTTTATTTGAACAGTGTCTCTATTGGTTTCAATCCTAAAGTTTCATTATACATTTGAAGTATTTTTGGCATGCCTTCTGCAGAACGATTAGATTTGACATTCTTTCTGTGTTCCATCTGTGATACAGGACAAGTCATCGTTTGCTACAATCTTGAAGAAAATATCTCGCATTCAGAAAACAAATGGTGCTAACTTTGTTGTATTACGAGATAAATGAAGCTTATAGAGAATATGGCTCATTGCTTCCATGTGGCATGCATATGAGCAAGTTCTGATATTCTTGTTTGTACTCCAATATTATCTACGGTTGAAATGCAATATGATATTGAGTTTTTAGAGTGCTAGTTTCTTAGAGTTGTAACATTTACAAATTGCTTGACTATTTGTTTGAAAATTTGCAATGCTTCAGAATAAAAGTATATCTTTTAAATTTTATAGCTCTGTCCGTATACCTTTTGTTTCAACTTAATGAAGTTTGAGACATTACTGCTTGTAACCTTGGGAGCAAGAATTCAAGCTCCTGTGTTGGCAGTCTTTGCTAACTATTTTAACTTTTGTTTGGCTTGTGAATTATGAGCAAAACAACTATCTTTAAAAGCTACGTTTAGGGGGTCATGTTTGACAGAGGGACCTAACCAAGTTCATAAGAATTAAAAAACTGAATTTGGGTTCTTTGAAATGACTTTTGAAAGTAATCCCTAGCTTGCAACGTAGTCTGCTTGTGCAATTTACTGTGGGAGATTTTCCACTGGTCAATTCTCTTGCCTGAGGCGTTTTATGTTATTGGTAAATTTGAAGGTGTGGCATGTAGTGTGTTGACGTTTAACTGTTTCATTTTTGACTAGTGTTTCTATGTGCTGTTCGCGAACAATACTTCTGTCCTCCTGCAATGCCAGTGAATGGACAGCTATTCTTGGCAAGGGTGTGCAACCTTCAAATTTATATAAATGTCATGTGGACTTTCTTGCACTCTTGATAGTATGATGCAATTGTAAGAAAAGAAGGAAAACAGTTGTGCCATGTGCAAATACCATGCTGTAAATTCTCAGTAACATACTTTAAAAAAAAGCATGATTCAAATTTCATTGATATGAAGGGGTGTTGCCAAAACACAAGCGGTGTTGAGATACCCCATGGATGGACATTATTGCCTTAATGAAACCTTCTTGGCCATGCTCCAAAGCATCTAAGTGACGTTGAGTTTCAGTTATCATGGTGAAAAACTGTCCCCTTGTCTGTTTCCTTTACTCTTCCTCGTTGTGCCTGACAAGTACAATAGCCCTGTGGTGATCTTTTTAATATTGCTGAAACTGTAGTGATAAAACTTTTATTTGTTGAATGGCTATATTTTTCTTAGGACTCATTATTTCTTGAGCTGGTGCATTGCCTTTGGCTCATGCTGCCACTCTGACTCTTGTCAACTTCCCCTACTTCATGCCCGACCTTTGTTGATGATGATGATCCTTTGCAGGAGAAAGGAATATTGTAGAAAAATTGTAAAACTACTCCCCTGGAAAATAAAAGAGCGCTTTGCCCTTTTCATTTAAAAGGTAATTGAGCCTCTACAATGCCTCCTTCCGTGGCGACGGAGAAGTTTTAACTGTCTCTGTAAGCAGCATGAGACAAGTCCCTGGCTGTTTCACAGCAACATTAGATTCCCTTCCGAAATTCTTGTTGTCAAATGCATAATTGCTTGCATTTTTCATGAGATTTTCAGTGTACAGCTTATCCAATACAGAACTGAATCCTCTATGTCCAGGTTTGCATTGCCAGAATCAGGAGTCTTGAAATTTTGTTCTGTACACTGTGACATGCCCAGAATTGTTTTTATCATTGGCTTCTTCAGATATGAGACTGCTGAAGCTCTCATGTGCAATGCCTGTCATGTTGTGGTCCAGATTCGGAAGTATTCTGGCAGCCATGGCCGGCAGAAATGTGCTCTGAGAGCTGTCCAAAATTGATATTTTAAAAAGGATTAAAAGATGGACATTACTGCATTGTCACAACCTAACATATTGCTTTGGTTTTCTTGAACATAATTCTAGACTTGGATGAATATTTAAGTCTACACTAGTGAAAATTATAATAACTGTGATCTTATTACCTATAATTTTGTGATCTTATTACCATATGGTGCAAGTGCTTGGGTTTGGAAATTTTGAGAATTGAATATAGGTTTTCTTAACTGTATTTGTGAGTCATTTTTACTATTTATGGCTTGTATTGAACAAATTATGTTTACTATTTAATGCTTGTCTTGAACAAGTCTGATACATAATAAGCCTATGATCTGGTTTCATACTATCGTTAAATGGAGCTCAACAATTTTGGTCAACAGTTTGTAGTGTTAGAACCCTACAATGACGTACATTGGTTTTAGTTAGGAAAGCTTAAGCTTTGTGTCAAATATAAAAAGCATGTACATTTGCCAAGGAATATAGAATAGATATCACACATTGCACGATAGATTTTGTGGTATGATGAATTTTGTGAACAAAGTCCTGTAAAATGAATATTTTTTAATAATAATTGGTTTAAAAAGGAATAGATATGTACATCAAAGTACTGCAATCTACAACTAGGTTTATTGGTAAATAGTAACATTGCATTTTTTTTGAAGTAATGCGAAGTATAATGGGTGGTACAATTGGGGTCACACTTTCAGGAGCTTAGCAACAGGGGGTTTCCTTCCTAGTGATTTGAACTAAAGTCATTAAGATAAAATACCAAAGATGTTAAAGATATACTGTTAGGGTGTCCAAAGGAGTATATCTTACATTTTATCCTATAAAAGAGTATATCTTACATTTTATCTTCTATTATCAACCCTATATTTGTTGTCAAGAGTATTCCTTTTACAAAGTAGATACTACCATTAGTTTATTAGCGTTGGAATATGTGGCTTTGCCATTGCTTTAAATTGCGTAGCAATAGGTTGAAGGTACTTATCAATATGCTAGTTCACAAAGTAGATATATATATTTTTTCGATACATAGGAAAATTGGTACTTCCCTTCATTTTCTACTATCAGATTTGGGTTCAAATCTTTGGAGCTGTTTCTATAACCCCTACCTCACCTTGTTATTAGCGACCCAATGTGAGGGAGAGCACCGGTGGTTGGGGATTGGAACCGTCATCGTCGGGTTGGTGCGTACTTAGTGGAGTCAGGACAGTCTATTATTTTTGTTTCAAGAAAGACTTATCTTTAAAGTTTAAATCTGAATCTTCTTTTGATAAATGTCATAACTTATCAATCTACTAAATTTTTGGAGCTAAAAGACTGAGTAAATACTACTAGTTTATTATCGTTGGGATATGTGGCTTCGCCATTGCTTTAAATTGCATAGCAATGGGTTGAAGAACTTATCAATATGCTAGCTCACTAAGAGCATCCATAGTATTTAAACTTCGTCAGGACGATGTACTAAAAATAATAAAAAATTTACTGATGCAAAATAATTTACTGTTGATACGTTGCATTGTATCCTTAATGGAATTGAATTGAATTCCCAATTGAAGAGAGATAGATTACAAGAACAGATATGAAGGGATATGTATCCACAAAGAGGTCCCCCAATAAACATAACTTGTATAATAATAATTAAAAAAACAAAAAAAATCTTTAGACAAGTGTGTTGCAGCGATGAACTATACACAGCATGTCTTTCGCTCTAAATATTATGTTGTTTTTTTTATTTATTTATTTTCCCTTCTGTATATGCATTTTTTAATATATAAAAGAATAGGTAATATTATTAGGTATTGTTATTATAAACCTTAGTTTGTTAAGCTAGACAAAGTTAATGGGATCCCTTGATAACAGCCAACCGACAAACACTTGGCTGTTACCATCCTTTGATCTCGGAGGCATCGAACTGGAACAGCCAACAGTCAAACACTTGACCAATACCGTCCAGTCTATCCCCGTTTGGTTTGGGTATACCATGGTTTGAACCAAAGCCCTAATCATTATAAATTAAATATTATGTATAATATTTATTAAAAATGTTTTAATAATATATATGATGTAACCCTAACCATTATATTATTAAAAAACAACACCTTCCCTAGCTTTTCCAACTATTACTTCTAAAACACTATCAAAATTAAGTTTGATTTGATGAAACTGACTTTTGTACATTTTTATTTTGCGGTTGGATTAACATAGATTATTTGTTCTAATTCTACTATCACAAATCATTTTCACATGTATATTCAAATCATATAATCAAAAGGTTAGCAATCTTTTTCCACACAATTTTTGAAGAGATTAACACATCTTTTTCCCTATAATTTTTTTGATAATTAATATCATTCAGGTAAAACTTTAGTTGAATTCAACTAATCCTCATACCTTCCTTAGCTTTCCCAACTATTACTTTGAAAACACTATCAAAATTAAGTTCAATGAAAATGACTTTTGTACATTTTTATTTGCATTGGATTAACATAGATTCTTTGTTCTAATTCTACTATCACAAATCATTTTCACATGTTTATTCAAATCATATAATCAAAAGGTTAGCACATCTTTTTCCATAAAATTTTCGAAAAGACTAACACATCTTTTTTTCTATAA
The DNA here is from genome assembly GCA_028583015.1 of Wollemia nobilis. Classification (NCBI taxonomy): domain Eukaryota; kingdom Viridiplantae; phylum Streptophyta; class Pinopsida; order Araucariales; family Araucariaceae; genus Wollemia; species Wollemia nobilis. Next base: position 769,366 of record JAQPPZ010016363.1, on the reverse strand, counting down.
AATTTTCGATAATTAAAATCATTCATGTAAAACTTTAGTTGAATCAACTAATCCTCATGTTCTTGTGAGGCACTGCTGTTATAAGTAACCACTTTTTAAAAGAATTCGACCTAGCCTGGCAATCGCAAGACTCAATCTTGGCACATCCTCTACACCATCCTAGAATCAAGAATGCTTACCACTAAGTTGAAATGCTTGTTTTGAGTTTTTTGCAACTAAAGGTAGGAGTTTATAGCAACTAAAGATAGTTGTGGAATGTTTTGAAAATAACCATTAGTTTCTTGTTTTAATATTGGAAAATATTAGTTGAATATTTTATAGCCGCATTTTCTTTGTTGCCCAAAATTAATTAGGCTTCATGTAAGGATTAGATAAATATAATGTAAACATTTCATGAGAGAGGTAATAATAAAAATTTAAATTTAGATATAATAATATGATTTATATTCTAAGAATTATTTCTTGCAGGCTACATATCCAACAAAGAACGATAGGATCAATCTTTCATAGAATATTTAAAGCTTTAGTTTTAAATCAACTAATCGACTATTTCATCAACTCTTTTAATGTTGATGGAACAACTTGACGTATACATTTTTTATTTCTTTCTAAAAAGCAACCTCAACTAGTGGAAGCAAAAGGATAATGAAGTGAATTTGAAGTTCCTATCTTCTTACACAAAGCATAGATATATTGTTTGTTACATCCTCTTAGTAAACTCATGAGAATTTGCTTTCAATATAAATGACTTTCAAAGCTCTACAAGCCAAAAATATTGAAGCCATTGGTTTCCATTTTGGATAAAAATGAGAGGATAATGCTTTAATACATTAGGCCAAAATATTGACCACATGATATGTTTCTTGGGAAAGTTCTATGTTGTTAATTTTGTAGGTTTCATGCCCCTAAGGGTTAGGTGGATTGATAATTGTTTGTCTGGCCAGACACTTACCGAGAAGAGACCTAGGTTCAAACCTTAGGGACATGCCTGTTGCAAAGATAGTAGTCCATTTTGAATCCTTTAAGTGTGCATTAGAACTACAACAACAATACGAATCTTGAGCGACTGGTGGTCCCTCTCACATCGGGTCAACAATAATGAGGTGGTATAGGCTTGTTGGGAGTAGTCCTTGTGGTTTGAACCCTACAGATGGTAGTTACTAAAAACAATGTGGATGTAACCAACTCCCCTATGTATCATTTTGTTTTTTAGTAGGTTTCATTAACAATTATTTTTTAAAATTACTTATATAGGATTGAAATAGACCCCACCTATATTACATCATCACCACATAGTGTTATTATAATAGCTCGACTATAATGCATGTATCGCTTGGCAAGATTCATTAACCCATTGAGCTAATGTCAATTGATTCCTTAAAATTTTTATTACATGCATAAAGTCTAATATATTTTTGAAGTTTTGTCTCTAATAGGCATACCATAAATTTGCAAGTTTGAAAGCTTGCCCCTCCAATATTATTTGATCTCCAAACCTTATCCCATTTATAATTTATGACCTTTCAAAAGGAAATCTTGTTGAATTTGTAAAATTCAAAGGCTGTACCTATTGATAAACTTGAAAGTGCCATTACATATATCTACAAATAGATTGTCAAGCAATCCTTATAACTTGTAGCCTTCCAACCATGGTTAAGAACATATATTTTCAACTAGCCAAAAAATATCTTATCGTGTCTAAAATTTAATCTCAATGTCCATTTTTTTAACCCCACAAGGGAATATCTAGATATATAAATGGCAATTTTCCAACTTTAAATCCTAAAATATTTGTGATATTTTTTTGTATATTAAGGGTACTGTTTTTTTTTTCTTTTGAGAAAAAGGATTGCACTTGGGTCCCTCACCCTTGACAAAACATAGCATTGAAAAAGACCCCACCTATATTACATCATCACCATATAGTGTTATTATAATAGCCCAACTATAATGCATGTATCACTTGACAAGATTCGAACTTGGGTCTCCTTGAAAGCTAAGGAATTGAACCCATTTAGCTAATGTCATTTGATTCCTTAACAATTTTATTACATCCATAAAGTCTATTATATTTTTGAAGTAAACTTTTTATCAACTATTTCCTTGATCATTGAATAATATTCAACAAGTTTTACCTCTAATATCGAACTCATAAATCTGCAAGTTTGAAAGCTTTCCCCTCCAATATTATTTTGTCTCCAAACCTTATCCCATTTATAATTTGTCCTTTCAAAAGGAAATCTTGTTGAATTTGTAAATTTCAAAGGTTGTACCTATTGATAAACTTGAAAGTGCCATTACATATATCTACAAATAGATTGTTTAACAATCCTTATAACTTGTAGTCTTCCAACTATGGTTAAGAATGTATCTTTTCAACTAGCCAAAAAAGATCTTTTTATGTCCAAAATTTAATCCCAAAGTCCCTTTTTTTAACCACACAAGGGAATATCTAGATATACAAATGGCAATTGCACAACTTTAAACCCTAAAATATCTGTGATATATTTTTTTATATCAAGGGCATTGTTTTTTTTTTTTTTGAGAAAAAGGGGTTGTACTTGGGTCCCCCACCCTTGACAAAACACAACTCTTCTTTAGAGCTTGAGAGTTTACAAACAGATACAATTTTCATCTCAATTGAGTTGTTATAGCTAGAGACCTACATATTTTCATAGAGTTTGAATTCTTGATTTTCTTTTTCTTTTTTTTAATTGGTTAATTGGTTATATAGGGTTGAAATAGGCCCCATCCATATTACATCATCACTATGTAGTGGTATTACAACAGTTTGGATATTATCCATGTATCACTTGGCAAGATTCGAACCTGGGTCTCCTTGAATGTTGAGGAATCTAACCACTTGAGCTAATTTCGTTTGATGTTTCATCTTTTGGATCTTCAATTTTTTTTGTAAATACAAATATTTAGAATTCAACATTCTTCTTGACATTTTCATGCAACAACCTTCACAATATCAAAACTCCACCTCTACCATCTACATATTGCATCTTAGTAGAGTAATATTTCCTAAAATTTGCATTATCATAGTTTGCTTTACCAGATTTGGACTAATATTTTCCTTCTTGATGCATAAGTGCAACCACAAGACTTGTAATAAATAGCTTAATAGTCTCAAAAGTTAAAATTTCATGTTTAAATATTATCAAGAGATATATGCATAATAACTAAACTATGGGTTATTATTCTTGATCTTTCAATAGACATAGGTATGAAATATGTACCTTAGACCAGAGTCAAGATTGGATGATCTAGCTTTCAAATCAACCTTCGAAGAAGGTCGAATCCTTGGAAATGATTTAAAAGTAAAAATAAAATGGAAAGAGAAACATGGGGAAAGAGGTAGAAAGGAGATGAAAAGTGGATGAAGTTCAACTAACCACATTATTTTTAGTTGTATAAGCATAAACCACTCAGTACAAATGAAAGCCTAACAAACTATACAATTACAACTGTAGGAAAAGCAACTTAAGCACACATGCTACAACAATCCCTAGATACTTTGATTAAAAGAAGCCAAATAGTCCTAAGCCTAACATAATTCACTTCAATTTCAATGATTAATTTAAATGATCCAAGTAACTTTAAAACCTAATAGAAATTCCTCCAATCACAACATAGCCAGACCCATTGAAAGCATTATAGCATCCAACATTGCATACATATTATTATACTTTTATAATTATTTTGATCTTATTATATTGTGGCTATATTATATTTAATCTTGTGAGATATAACTTGTGATATTTGTGGTTGTGTTAAGGATTAAAAAGCCATCAGGATTTATGGCCAAAATGTCTTAAAAACAAATTCACCACTTATAGCCTCCAACGAAGGGGGGTAATTAAAAACAAAGGAGGAAGAAAAGTCCTCTTCCTCTAGTGTAAAAGGATAGTATAAGAATGAACATGTTGTGGGTGATGAGATAATTGATTTATGTCCAACTAACTACATAAATACTATAGAAATCCTCTTAAATATTTTCCTAGAAAAGCAAAAAGAGCCCACGTGCAACTTCACTCAATTGGATCAACCATCTATTGTTATTTTAGAGCAACTTATTCAAGCTAAAATAATAGAGCTTCCACCTGTCAATCCTATAGATCTTGAGAGGAGAAAACTCTTTCCTTTCACCCTAATGATTATTGTGCTTTCCATCATGTTTGAGGCCACTCAACCAATAGATGTAAAACCATTATAAACTTGATCCAAGACATCATAGAGAGAGGAAAACATGTCTGTAGTGACTTTAGGCCTTAGTCCTAAGGATTTATCAAGATATGAGCTAACCATTAGCCAACCAATTCCAATTTAGAAACGGTTTACCTGCAAATTAAGGTGGGAGGAACATTATATCCTCTTCATCAATCTTCCCATTCTAGCAACATCAAAATCCTTCTTTCTTGATCCATATTTTCAACTCTAGTATCAACCTAATGTTAGAGGACAAAGAATCATCATGCATATTAACATATTTTGCATTTGTGTGTGCATTAACCACTTGTTCGTGCCTAATTGTGTGGTTGATTATATGTTTTTGGAGGATATTAAACTATTTCGTAGATGTTAAAGTACCCCCATGGTACATTTATAAATATAATATTAGGATGAGGGAGTATGATTTATATTTTTTCTAAAGTATGTGTCAATGTGTGAAAAAGGTCCAAGTATCATGTAAAAAAGTGTGCAAGTGTGTAGAGTGTGCAAAGTTTCATGTAATAAAGTGTGCAAGTGTGTAATATGTGAGAGTGTGCAATGTGTCATGTTAGTAAGTCAAGAGTAATGTGTGTAGGTTCAAGTATACAAGTGAAGATGTAAAGTTAAGAGACATGAGAGGTTTTTCATATGTGTGGAATAAAAAAGGATGCATCTCTTGGATATGTGAGGAGAACAATAGTCAAGTATTAAAGAGTCACCTTCTAAGGTTATATTATGGAGGTAAAGCTCCATACAATGTAATACAATTTGATCTCATGTAACTCAATCTTGTATATGAATAATATATGAGTGATTTATTATTGAATTATTGTTATTATTTCATGAATGTGATATTCATTGATATTGGCTAGAGATATTGAATACTCTAATATTGAATTTGTTTAAGATCTTGGATATTCTATCATGTGATTAATTTAGATAAAAAAGCCATCATGTGCATGACTTCCTGTAAAATATTTTTTGTTTGCTCTCATGTGCCTGATTGCATGATTTCTTAAGTTTTCTTGTTCATCCCATAACATTATGAGGCGGTCCTACAATGATACAATGATGATCCTAGCTAGAAAATAGAGTCACTTGTATTGCATTTACAATAGGTGATTGAGCTAGCAGACGTCCTCAATGATATGATATGCATTGCTTGCTTGATATATTCTTGCACACACATCTTATTTCATCAACAATCTCATCATCCCCAAATTGTGATCACCCATCATCATTTGCTACATGAAAAATCCTATGATATTTACAAACACTAATGGAATATCCTTCCAGAGAGGTGAAATGTCCTCCTATGATAAACCTATCAATCACGTGCCTTTCAATAAGCCAATCAAAACATAAATAGGCCAGTCAATCAATCATGTGCTTTCAAATAAGCCAAACAATCATGTGCTTTTAAATAAGTCATCTAAGTATGTGATTTTAAATAAGCCAAGAAAATATATGCTTTTAAATAAGCCAAACAATTATGCACTTTTAAATAAGCCAATCTATCATGTACTTTTAAATAAGCCAATATATTATATGCTTTTAAATAAGCCAATCAATTTATGAAATTTTAAACAAACCAAGGAATTATATGCTTTTAAATAAGTCAACTAAGTATTTGCTTTTCAATAAGCCAAGAAATTATGTGCTTTTAAATAAGCCAACTAAGTATGTGCTTTTAAATAAGCCAAGAAATTATGTGCTTTTAAATAAGCCAAACAATTATATGATTTTAAATAAGCCAATATATTATGTGCTTTTAAATAAGCCAATCTATTATGCACTTTTAAATAAGTAAATCAATTATGTGCTTTTAAATAAACTAAGCAATTATGTGTTTTTAAATAATCCAACTAAGTATGTGAATTTATATAAGCCAAGCAATTATGTGCTTTTAAATAAGCCAACTATGTGATTTTATATAAGCCAAACAATTATGTGCTTTTAAATAATCCAACTAAGTATGTGCTTTTAAATAAGCCAAGCAATTATGTGCTTTTAAATAAGCCAACTAAGTATGTGCTTTTAAATAAGCCAAGCAATTATGTGCTTTTAAATAATCCAACTAAGTATGTGCTTTTAAATAAGCCAAGCAATTATGTGCTTTTAAATAAGCCAATCTATTATGTTCCTTTAAATAGGTCAATCAATTATGTGCCTTTAAATAGGATAATCAATTATGTCCATTTAAATAGGCCAATTAATTATGTTCTTTTAAATAAGCCAATCTATTGCATTTTTTTCAATAAACCAAGCAATTATGTGCTTTTAAATAAGCTAATCTATTATGTGCCTTTAAATAGGCTAGGTTCAATTATGTGCCTTTAAATAGGTCTATCAGTTGACAAACCAATCACACCCTATAGCTTGAAATAGACCTATCAATTTAAACATATCAAATAATCTGCTTTGGGCATTGGGCTTAATGGATGACCAATCAAAGCAATATCCTTTAAGCACCTCGCTTAAAGATACTTCACACATAAAAGGTAATATTACCTAAAGAAAGACCCTCTTGACTAGGGGCATCAAGTTTGCTCCAACACAATCAAAACTAATAAATAATGTGTAATTAAATGGTCCAATATATATATATATATATATATATATATATATATATATACTTTGTCAAGATGTCTTTACATATACTAATCAAACATGTCCCTTTCATCTTCTCTTTTTATCTTTCCCCATTATATATTCCCTCATTTCACTTACCAACCCAATCATCAAACAACCAAACTCATATTTCCTAATCTTTATTAACTCACCATGCCATCTTCACCAATATGTTTCCATAATCCCCATGTGAATCAAGTTTTCTTATTTCAATATAGTGCTCACCTCAACAAATTGAGGGGGCATATCAAGGCATAGCCTCATTTAATACCCCACTTAATGTATCTAATTTAGCCTTAAAAAACTAGTACCCCTTTTGAAAAATTAGAATGTCTATGGTATCTTTTGAAGTATTCATTTCACAACAATACTCCAAAAGGGGGCAAATGTAGACACCCAATTTTACACATTAGACATGTAACTAATCACCCGTTTTGATTGATTTGACCAAATCACCCTTTTTTACCCAAATTTGGGGCAAAACAATCCCATCAACTTTGTCCTTCCTAGAACTTGACCAAACAACCTCTAAATTTTATAAAATTGTCACTGTTGAGAACAAGCTTTTCAAAAGTATAACCATGACCATATTTGACCCCAAATTTATGGCCAAAATGTCTTGAAAATAATTCACCACTTATACCCTCTAATGGAAGGGCAATTAAAAATAAAGGAGGAAGAAAAATCTTCTTCCTATATTGCAAAATCATAATACAAGAATGAGCATGTTGTGGACGATGAGATAATTGATTCATGCCCAAATTACAACATAAATACTATAACAATCCTCCAAAATATTGTCCTAGAAAACCAAAAATATACCAAGTGCAACTTCACTTAATTGGAGTAGCCACATATTGCTATTTTAGAGCAACTTATTCAAGATAAAATGATAGATCTTCCAACCATCAAGCCTATATATCTTGAGAGGAAGAAATCTCTTTCCTTTCACCCTAACAATTATTGTGCCTTCCATCGTGTTTGAGGCAACTCAACCGATAAATGTAAAACCCTTAGAAACTTGATCCAAGACATTATAGAGAGAGGATAACTTGTCTCTAGTGACTCTAGGTATTAGTCCTCAGGATTTCTCAAGATCTAAGGTAACCATTAGCCAACCAGTTTCAATTCAATTTTTTTTTACCTCCAAAGTAAGGTGGTAGGAACATTATATCCTCTTCATCAATCTTCCCCATGTAGCAACATCAAAATCCTCATTTTATGATTTACCTTTTCAACCCCAGTATTAACTTGATTTCAGAGGACAAAAAATCATCATACATTTTAAAATATATTACATTTTGTGTGTGCATTGATTGCTTGCTCATCTTCCTGATTGCATGTTGTTGGAGAATATTATATTATTTGGTAGATGTTAAAGTACCTCCATGGTACATTTATACATTTGTAAACATTATTTTTAGGTTGAGTTATTATATTAAGGAGTGTGATTTATATTTCCCCTAAAGTATGTTCCAATATGTGAAAAAAGTCCAAACATCATATAACAAGTGTGCAAGTGGGTAGAGTGTAAGAGTGTGCAAAGCATCATGTAATAAAGTATTCAAGTGTGTAATATGTGAGAGTGTGTAATGTGTCATGTAATTCAAGAGTCGTGTGTAGGTGTCAAGTATACAAGTGAAGATGTAAAGTCAAGAGACATGAGAGGTTTGTCATATATGTAGAATATGAAAGGATGCATCTCCTGAATACGTGAGGAGAGTAATAGTCAAGCATTGAAGAGTCATATTCTAAGGTTATATTATGGAGAAAAAGCTCTATACAATATAATACAATTTGATCTTGTATATGAATAATATGAGTGATTTATTATTGAATTATTGTTATTACTTCATGAATGTGATATTCATTAATATTGGTTAGATATATTGAATACTCTAATATTGAGTTTGTAGAAGATATTGGTTATTGGGACCTATTATTAATTTGGATAAAAAGCTATTAGTGGTATCAAAGTCAAACTATGGACATTTAAATTTGAGTTTGTGAAAGATAGGTTTGAGGTTGCCTGATTTGCAGATTGAAGAAGCTAGCATTAGAGCTGTACTCAGGTGTGAAATTTAAAAGAATATTAGAGAATATAGAATAAAGGGTTGATTTCACCCTAAATTTGAGAAAATCAGGTTGATAATAGCACCCAAGAATTGAGAGAAGAAATTATAGACTATTGAAGTCATAGTCATTGAGAAGAGAAAGATACGCTAGTGAAGGTAAAGCCAAGCTAATGAAACTAATGAAAGAATGGGGAATCTAGACAATAAGAACTAGTCCATGGACTACTCTAGAATATGAAAAATAAAGTAAAGCGCTTATGAAATAGCAAAAGAGAAGTGTTAAGGCGATAGTAGTGAGTGCCTGCATAAGTAGAAGAATCATTGAGAATCAACATATTTGAAGCTGAGATGAATCTGTAGGATGTCAAAGTGTCAAGCAAGAAGAATACAAAGCATATGAGAGTAAGAAACCACATGAGAGCAGAAGTGATAACATCACTAAAGAGAAGAAGTCTCATATTATATTGCGAAGGAGAAAAGCTTACATGTGAAACATTTATGAATGAACTTTATTTACCTAAAGTAATCAAGTGCCATAATACGTCTAAAGTGCCCTAACACATCTAAAGCGCCTTGGCATATCTGATGACTTTGAATAATATTAAGTACAAAGTTAAAATAAGGTAAGGTTTATGATTTTAAATGAGCCAATCAATCATGTGATTTTAAATAATCCAAGCAATAATGTGATTTTAAATAATCCAAGCAATTATGTTCTTTTAAATAATCCAAGCAATTATGTGCTTTTAAATAAGCCAACTAAGTATGTGCTTTTAAATAATTCAAGCAATCATGTGCTTTTAAATAAGCCAACTAATTATGTGCTTATCAATAATCCAAATAAGTATGTGCTTTTAAATAAGCCAGTCTTTTATGTGTCTTTAAATAGGCCAACCAATTACGTGTTTTAAAATAAGCTAATCTATTATGTGTCTTTGAATAGGCCAATCAATTATATGCTTTTAAATAAGCCAATCTATTATTTGCTTTTAAATAAGCCAACCTATTGTGTGTTTTCAATAAACCAAATAATTATGTGCTTTTAAATAATCCAATCTCTTATGTGACTTTAAATAGGCCTATTAGTTGATAAACCAATCTCATCCTATACCTTTAAATAGGCTTATCCATTTAAACATATCAAATAATCCCCTTTGGGCACTAGGCCTAATGAATGACCAAGCAAAGCAATGTCTTTTATGCACCTCACTTAAAGGTACCTAATACGTAAAAGGTAATCTTATATAAAGAAAGACCCTCTTGATTGGGGGTATAAAGTTTGCTCCAACATAATCAAAACTAATAGATCATGTGTCCTTAAATGGACCAAACAAAATTATGTGCCTTTAGATAGGCCAATTGAATTATGTGTCCTTAAATGGAACAATATATATATAAATGAAATCAAGATATGTCTTTACATAGAATCATTAGACATGTTCCTTTCATCTTTCCTCATTATGTCTTTCCTCCTTTCCCTTACCAACCTAATTATCAACCAATCAAACTCATCATTCCTAATCTTTATTAACTGACAATGCCATATTCACCAATATGTTCCATCATCTCCATGTGAATCAAGTTTCCTCATTTCATTATAGTTCTCACCTCAAAAAATCAAGGAGGTATATCAAGGCATAACCACATTTAATACCCCACTTAATGCATCAAATTCAACCTTAAAAAACTAGTACTCCTATTTCAAAATTGGGATGTCTACGGTAAATTTTAAAGCATTCAATTCACAATAAATGCTCCAAAAGGGGGTAAATATATACACCCAATTTTTCACATTAGATATGTCACTAATCACCTAATTTGACCGATTTGATCAAATTGCCATTTTGTACCCAAATTTGGGGTAAAAAGACCCCATTAAGTTTGTCCTTCCTAAAACTTGCCCAAATGACCTCCAAATTTTATAAAATTGGTACCATTGGAAAGCTCTCAAAAAAATATTTTTTGGAAGTATAACCATGACCATATTTAACCTCATATTTATGGCTAAAATAGCTTGAAAACAAATTCACCCCTTATACCCAATTTAGGTGGCAAATTTGCCTTAGGTGGCAGATTCAAATCCACCACCTCAAGTGGTAAATTTGCACCGACTCCTTTTTCTACACAATTTTACCTTTCCCTACAATATTTTACCTTCAACAATCATATTTATATTTTTTTTGGCTAGCAAACTCATCAATCATGAATTCATACACAAGGAATTCATGTCATGCATGTAACCAATGTTTCAACCTACCTACAACTACTTGTCACAAGTAGTTAGCCCTCTTGCATCACTACCAATCATCTTTAGTGACTATCTGCCTAAGTAGCTTACTCATTAATAAAATTTCAATCTTCTAACTAGAAATCAAATTCTATCCACCTCCTTGAATTCCAATCAACCCCTTACCAATCAAGGTAGTTAACAGGAAATAAACTAGCCTAACTCTTGGCTTGACACCTCACCCCTATGATAGGTGGTTGTCATTTTCTATATTATGGTCTGCTAGAGTGGTATTTGAATCAACACCTTTCAAGTAACAAAGTGTTGCTAAATTTTACGATATCTAAAGAATAACTTATATTGGGTGAATTTGATTTATTGTATTCTTAATATTGCTTCATTTTAGTCTTTTCATTAGTATTTTGTTTAGTTTGTATTATATGCACTCATCTTCTTGTGTTACTAATCCTTTAGAATCTAGTATTTCTCTACTTGTAGGCTATCTTAGGGTATCTATAGGAAGTAGGACCCTGGTAGGACCTTCCAAGAACCCCCGACATCAATCTACCTTAATATTTAGTTGGCCCCTCTTGTATTTTAGCTAAAAAACTAAAACTCACCAACTATGTCTCCTTTAGGTGGCAACTTCACTCTAGGTTATTGCAATGCTAGGCTCTAGGTCAAAAACCTATCTTCTATCCTACTTAGCATCCATGATACTTCCCTCCATTATTATTTTATGCCTATATCCCACACCAACCTTCATTTCATAGGTTTCCTTCATCCAAGTCAAATTTACCACTTGCACCCCATACAAGCAGTGGATTCACCCTCATCAACCTTTTTTATAAAACCACAGATTAGTCTTGACTACTTTCTGTTTGATAAGCTACTATCACTTATCTATCCTCAGTTATTTTATACTTGCATACCATTTTCAAGCCTCTACTCTTGTTGGCCAATCATAAAGAATGAATTTTCCATTTGCATTTCGTTTACTTGGTAAATTGACTAACAAAACATCTTGTCTTAGGTTCTTTACCTAGGGTAATCCCCTTTTCTGCATAATAATGATCATAAGTGTCTCCATAATTTTTTGCAATCTCTATAGTCTATTTTTGGCCCTCGATTGTCTCTCCTTGATTGCAAAAAGTAAAAATTTTCTAGCCATTACATTTTCAAGTGGTGAATTCTCAATAGGTGAATGTTGCATCCATTTAAGGTTTGATTTTGATTTTGTGCATACGAATTGGGGGCTTAACTATGCCTAGAAAATAGTTGGATGCCTCCCACTATTTAGAAGGCCTCCAAAATAAAACTCCTTTTTGCTTGTTTTGTTTTATAGGTTTTGGCAAAATTTGCCATCTAGAAGAGTTGTAGGTAGTAATTTTGCACATGAAACATATTCGGCTATCGATGATAATTTTATCTCAACCACCAGATCAGGTGGGTTCCATTCTATTTTCTATTTTACCTATTGTTTTTTTTTTCTATCATCCAAAGACATTAAGAGGGTCTTAATTAAATAACTTAGAATTTTTATTAAAAATTCAAGGAAATACATCCTATCTAATTTAGGCTTCAAATTTGAAAGAGCATTTAGCTTCGTATATAGGCTACTCTTGTTTTCTTATACCCATCTTTGTTGAGGATACTGAGGATACAATTTTTGCACAAAAATTCAAAATTTTTCGGCTGTTGGAGGGCGGGAACTTTTCAAATTTCCAAAATTTTGAAATTTTAAATTCATAAATTGGCACCAAAACTAGAAAGTGATAGTAGCAAGGTGAAATTTCATCCTTTTTGTAAATTTTTACATTTTTTCTTAGCAATATTACAAAATTGATCATTTATTTTACCTCCATAAGTCAAATTTCTGCATTTTGAAGGGCTAAATTTTGCAATTTTAGTGCTATTTTTGTAATTACAAATTGATTTTTGTAAAAGCACTTTAATTAGCCCATTTTTGTAAAAATTTTGGAAGGCAAATTGTTGTAAATCTAGGCAAAATTTTTTGCATTAGGAAACTGAAAAATTATTCCTAATAGCCTAGATTAGTTCTTGCAAAGACCATTTTGTAATCCTCCTAGTTTGACATATACATGAAACCAAATGGCTCAAGATCTCAAAATAAACATGGAGAACCTTACAATAGCAATAGACATTTTTACAGATAAGGTAAAATACATTGTGGTGCAATTAACTCCTAGTGATATCAAAATTCATCACAATTATGCCAGTAAAGCTAAATGTGAGGTCAAATTGTATGATGGATCTAGGGATCCTGATGTCTTGTCTACATGGATTTTGGATATGCAAACTTGGTTTGCTTATGCTGAAATTCCTAAAGACGAACAAGTTGCATTTGCTACAGTCAAACTCACATGCTTAGCAAAATTTTTAATTGTAGAAAGACAAAGCCATAATGCCACCATGACTTGGAAATAATTAATCCAAATTCTAAAAAACACATTATTTCCACCAAACTACCAAAGTGACCTCACTACCAAGTGGTATAGATTGAGGTAAGCCTATAGTATGTCTGTTTTTTACTACATTTTCCAATTCAATAGGCTAAGGGTACTTCTTGGTGTGAAATATTTAGAAGAGAATTTGATTAATAAGTTCACTCGTGGCTTGCAAGATCAAATTTTCAAGGAAATAAAGTTCAATGTTTTCCTCACCTTGGATGTGGCATTCAACCATGAAATTCTTGCAGAGGAGAAAGTTGGTGCATATCACAAATCTCGTTCATCACAGGAGAGCTCTTCCAGAGGTGGGAATTAGCATCAACAAAAGGTGAAGAACACTTCTCATTATTCCCCTAATTATTCTTCTCCTCCCATTTCTCCTAAAGCACATTCTTCTTCTTCCCATCCTAAAGATCCTTGTTCTTCAATGTATTGTGAATTTTGTAAAAAGCATGGTCATGTAAAATCCAAATGCTTTACTTTTAAAAAATTCAAGAAGAAGAAATCCCTATTTTTATAGCCTACACATGAGGAACCACATGATGGTCCCATTGTGGCTACAAGGACAAAAGAAGAGTATCCTGCTTTAAAGGGTAAACTAAACAAAGTTACCCTTATGTCAAACATATTTTCTCAAGGAGGTTGTGACCATTTGTATGTCATTAGAGCCCACCTTACACATGATTTATATGTTAATTGCATCATAGATAACATATCACAAAAGAATCTCATTACTAAGTACATTGTGGAGAATTTGAAGCTTCCCATAAAGCCACATCACCAACCATATGCATTTGGGTGGAAAGATGTAGACTCCACATCTAGCATCACCCACACTTGCACCTTGAATTTTTCTTTTGGTGATATTTTTGTGGATAAAGTTAGATGTGATGTCACAAAGATGGATTGTTTTGGACTATTGCTAGGTAAACCCTATCAATTTGATAGGAATGCTATTTATCATGCTAAAAAGAACACCTACACATTGGAGTTCCATGATAAAACCTACTTGATACAAAGCACTACACCCACATTAAATTTGATGCTAAGTTATAGGCAAGTTTGTAAGCCACTAAGTCAAGCAATAATTTTGGCTCTTACTTGCATAAGTTCCACACAAAGTGAAGAACAAGCACCATCTAAGGTACATGAGAATGAAGAAGTTTCTCTCCCACAAAATGAAAAATCACAAGAGCAAATGGTTAAGGAACCCATCACTCCCACTCATGAGAAAGATGCCATTCATTCTATTGGTATAATTTCGAGTACACCTCTAGCTACACAACCACTTTTTCCAAAAAAATTACCTTTGGCTTTACCCATTCCTACCATTGCACACATGGAGGAGCAAGCTAATGTCACTTCCTTCATTGAGCACCGACAAAGCCTTCTAGGCAAGATATCACAAGACTTGCTAGAGACTCCACAGGAACAACAAAGAGTGGTGTGTAAGCATCACAATCCTCACTCATCACAGGTTGGAGACAAAATTTGGATTTCTTTGGATAAGTGCCACTTTCCAAAGACACCATTTTAGGATCCTCTTTTGGTACCTGATCCTATTTTCAGCCCTACAATAGCAGTGGCACCTGATCATCAGATTCCACTCATTTTAGATAGAGTTTTCGAGATGAATACTCATCACACTAGACAAGGATCTTCCACTTCTTACCTTGTCGCACAATGCGATCACTTTCCACACATGGCTCACTAGATTCCTCACCATGAGATGGCCCATGACTTTCCACATTTTTGAGAGCATTGGGGTCCAATGCTTCTATGGTTGGGAGGAGTGTTGAGGATACTTAGGCTTAGCCACTTAAGCCTAAGTTATTATTTTATTATTTATTATTATTTTATTAATTTCCTATTTCATGCACTTTGTATTCACATGAGGCATAGTATACCCATGTTAGAAATAGGTTGTTAAGTGGTTGGATGTTTAGTTAACTGTTAGGATTTGTCTTATCTTCTAGCAGTTAGTTGTCATCCTTGTTTAGCATATAGTTATTTGTTAGTTAAGTGGTTGGCCATGTTTGGAAAATTATTGCAACCACTTAACCTACGTGAGATTCCATTGTAGCATTATATATTTGCACCATTTCATGAATAAAATCAGCTTCATGTTGAGTTCCTACGTCACTCTTCTTAACTTGCTTAAAAAATAAATATAAAGTTTTATTTCCTTGATTGCTTTAGGATTAGTTTTCATCAAAAGTGAAAAAGCATGCTTAGGGTAACATTTGTATTATTGATTATTGCATTATTTTCTTGATGCATCCTACTTTGTAATAGTTATAGCACTATTTTAATAGGAACATAAAACTTAAAAAAAAATATTAAGGAAATTTATTTTGAACTGGCATTAGTTGTTTGATTTTACACTTAGGCATTGGAATTAAAATTTGCATGTAGTATTTTGCATTAGGCTAGCTTGTCTTCCTGCATATCTTTGACATCTTTCTTTGAAGTAAAGTAAAGAAGAGATTTTATTTTGAGAAGAAAAATCCTAGAACTAGTATCAAGAACCAAAATCATATTTATGAATTTTGTTCTTTGCATTATTTTATTCACTTGAGTTGCATTGTCATCCTTGCATTTAGACATTAGGCTAGTCAAAAAATTAGGTGTTTGCAAAAATCAATTTATAAAACTAGATTTAGGGAAACAAAAGAAATATTTTTGGTGACCCCATAATTCCCCTCTAACCAAAGATGAGAGCTCAAAAAATGCATAAATAATGGGTTGTAGTAGTACCCTCCCATCCAAGTGTGGGCTTGCCCTAGAGGAAAAAGGACCTATCGAGGCCAGTGCCTCCCCAGGATTCCTTTTTTGGAACCCACACATGCATTTTGGTCTTACAAATATCCCTTTCACTTTCTAAAGTTTTATAAAGTTTATCTTCGATCTTGTCCCTCACAAATTTGTATTGGTATTTTTTAATGACATCTTGGTCTACAAAAAGTCTTGGGTAGTCCATTTGCATTATGTCAAATAGTGTTCCAACTTTTAGATTAGGAATAGTTATATGTCGAAAGTTTCAAATGTTCTTTTTTTGAATCTAATATAGAGTATCTTGTTCACATAGTATCTCATGAAGATTTCCAGGTGGACCCTAATAGGATCAAGACCATGAATTATTGGCTAGTGCCTAAATCCCTTAATAATTTTAGGGGTTTTATGTTTTACTAGATACTATAGAATTTTTTTTTAAGAATTATAGAAAGATTATAGCTCTCCTTGTGGATCTCACCAAGATAATTCCTTTTTTTGGTTTGATGAGGCTATTAAAGTATTTAATGCCTTGAAGTAGTTTGTGTGCACCACTCTTGTTTTAGCTACTTTGGACTTTGAAAAGACTTTTTTCATTGAACGTGATGAATCTAGCATGAGTATTGATATAATTGTGATACAAGAAGGTCATCCTCTAGGTTTTGGGAGCAAATAACTCTCCAACAAGAATTTAGGGAATTCTACTTATGATAAGAAGATGTTATACATGCTGCATGCAATGGATAAATGGAATCCATACTTGTTGGGTGTGAATTTTATTATTAAAATTGATCATAATATTCTCAAGCACTTGTTGGAATAACATATATCTTATTCAAAACAAAATCAATGCATGAACAAGGTTTTGGGTTATAAACTATATAATTTAGTATAAAAGGGAAGGAGAGTGTTATCTAATGTCATTTCTTGCAAGTATGAATATTTTATAGTTGTCCATGCTATATCCAACCATATTTCCCTTTTGATAACATATATTAAATACATATGATATTTGGATCCTATGATTATTTGTTTGATTCATGATGTTGAGGTTGGTAACCTACACAATCCATTGTGCCCTTGGTCTAATGGATATTCTAATGATGAAGGATTAGATTTATCTCATTTAGTCTTCCTAGGTGAAAAAAATGATGTTTTAAGAATCACATGCATCTTAATTGGAAAGACATTCTAGATTTCATAAAATCACTTAGCAAGTTATGTAGTTTTTTTCTTGGAAAATAATGGAAGTTGATTCCAAATAGTTGATGGTAGAATATGAAGTGTGCCAAATTAATAAAAGGAAACTAATTAAGCCTTTAGGATTATCGCAACCCCTTCCTATTCCAAATCACCAATGGGAATACATATCCATGACCTTCATTAAATTTCTTCCCATTTAGAGTGAAAATAATGATTTTGTGGCACTGGATCACGTTTCTAAGTATACCCATTTCTATGATTTGTAACATCCATTTACCTCTAGCAAGGTGACCAAGGTATTCCTTGATTCTATTTTCAAAGTGCATGATATGCTCAAGTCTATTATCTATGGCTGTGGTCCTATTTTTACTAGCAACTTGTGTAAGGACTTATGCACTCTCAATGACACTTGGATTAATATGATATCTTCCTATCACCCTTAGTTGAACAAACAAACACAAATTATGAAGTGCCTAGTTATGAATTTGAGATGTTTTACCATTGATACATAGTATTAATAGGTTAAAGAGATTTTACTAGAAAATATCGGTACATAATCATAATGTTTCCACTAAGATGTCCTCATCTAAGGCATTATAAGTGTAGAAACTTCGATCATTAAAAAAATATCTTTTGGATTTCTTTTGTGTGGCTTAGGTGTATGATTTCCTCTAGCAATTTTCAACTATCCTCCAGTTCTTCAAGGATAATCTTCATCATAATTAAAATAATATGAACCATAAAAAAAATTTACATCATTTTAAGTGGAACATTAAATGGGATGATATGGTCTTTGTGCATTCCATCATATACATTGTTTTCTCTAAAGATAAAATCTATCTAAAATATTGCACCCAAATTCTATTGTCCAAATAAGGTGATATATTGAAGAGGGGATGTGGAATATAAATTGGAAACTTCTCATACCTATAAAATACACTATATTTTCATGCTTCTTATTTTAAACATGTACTTGGTTTTAAGGTGCAAACTTGGATGAAACTTCAATAGTTGGATGAATAAGGTTGGGTTACCATAAAGTTAGAAGCTATGTTAAAATCATTGGTTTGTAATATATGGTCTATCAAATTATAGTAGCTACTTATCAAGTGGTAGGATCTTCTTTAATAGGATGAGATATGGGAACCAATGACCACTATTCATAAGTTTTCAACTTTAAGGACAAATATTTTTGAGTGGGGTTTCATGTATAGACCTTAACATAGCCACATTGGATATCGTATTTTGATGGCCAAGGCTCTTAGGTTAAAATAGTTGGCCCTTGAGAGTTAGGATTAGGTTTTTTTACTTTGTTAGATAATAAATAATACATATGTGATTTAACTGAATTATTATTTCATTAATCAAACTTCCATCACCTATGATTCCATAAGAGACTTTATTATCTCTAAGTGCCTATGATACTTTTCCCTCTCTAATCGGATTGGATTATTTTAAGACTTAAAATTTGGGATTGTGATAATTTATAGGATTTACTACTCTAGAATTTAAGACTTAAAATTTGGGATTGTGATAATTTATAGGATTTACTACTCTAGAATATAATTTTGTTGCAAATATTATAATGCATGTTGTTTTTATTGTTATTCTAATATTTAGGGTTAAATTTTTTGTTATTTCTAAAAGTTAACCATCAAGTGATTATCCAATGTAATAGTTTGATTTGGTAAGCCCAAGAGTAATATTAAAGTAAAATAATTTGTATGAGAATTTATCTTGTTAGGAAAAGTAGGAGCTTTTATCTTATTTTCATCTATTTTTGAATATGATCCACTTGTATGATTGGAAATGTGTTTTCCATATTTAGGGCATCACTTAGAATGGTGAATAGGAGTAGGATATCATGAACTATGATTGGATATAACATATTTAGTTGATTGTTTAAGATTATGTATGTGTCAATGAGAATAAGTATGCCAAGAATTACGGGTTGAGATTTTCTAATATGGAAATTAGATGGTCTCCTCTAGTGGGATACAAGTAAATAAGTCATATAGGGATGGTATTTGGGATTAGATAATAAGGAATGATTAACACGTTTAATTTTTCTAGTATATGGGTGAAAAAGAGATTTATAAATAGAAGAACAAAAACCAACCAGCAACACTTAGATGTTAGAACCTACTAAGAAAATTGAAGAATTGGAATCTATGTATTAATATTTAAACTTATTAGACTCTTCATAGTTCTCACTAAGGCTATCACTAGAACTATATTTTCATCAAGGAGAAGAATATGTTTTATTCTCTAAAACATATATTTGATATACTATAACATACTTAGATCTTTGCATACTTAGGTTATCATAAGTTTCCTTTTCATGTTCATAATTAGCCTGGTTTATTTAGTTTTTCTAGAAATCTAGGTAATTTTCATCATTTATAGGCAACAAATAAGTATATTTCCTTTTGTTCAATATATTAGGATACTTTACAGTCCAAGGTGTAGACCAATTGGTGTGGCAAAACCTGTAAGGGGGAAGGATGCCTAGGGTTCAAATATTGGGCCTCGTCAGATTGAACATTTATCCCTTTCTTGGAGTACTATGTGGCAACTTCTAGGGTGGACATCATGGAATACTGTGGCAGCCATAAATATGGACATAATGCTTGGATCATCATGGTAGCTATCGATTCCACAAAAAAAACATTAGGATACTTTTGTGGGATAACCTGTAGAGGAGTTTTATTAATTGTATGAACACCATGACTTAATTTTGTGAACAATAGGTGGATAACTTAACCATACATCCAATTAATTATCTATCCTTATAATTAAGTGATATTATTATTTTCAAAATATTTTTTTCAGACATATTAATGGTTTGGAAAGAGATTTTATAAATTTAAAGCTTTTGATTTGTGGTATGTGGTAGTTGACACTCTTAACAACATAGTTTATAACTAAATAATCATACTTAGTTTTTCTTATAACACTCACTAAAGACAATAAAATATAGAAATTTCTTGAAATATATAATTTTTTAAGATCATCTCTAGCAATTTCATGCCAAAATTATATTGAACCTTCTTTAAACCATTATGGTATTTTGTTTTCTTAGTAAATACAAGTTGCTTATCTTTTTGTTTAATCATAGTTTGTCTAAGTTGAGATACATAGTTATAGGTAGTACCCTATCAAAATTTGTAATTGGATCATGGTTTTTACCATTGCTCTTCTTGAGATTTCATCATGAAATAATTAGGATGGTCTTGTGTTTATTGGTCAACATTAGTAACATTTACACTATGCAGGAGTTAATATTTGTAACATCATCTCATGTAACCCCTCTATTATTTTTTGAGGTTTATGATTTAGAGTACTATATTCTTCATCCATCCTTCCAAAATTTCTAGCATATGCTATACAATATTCTATAGTTGCATGATTATGTTATCACTTAATCCCATTTCTAATTGGAGGTAAAAGGGTTTTAGTAAATATTTCTTTAAGACTATTTTTTCAATATGATTTGTTTGGTAACTGTAGACACAAAAATTTAGCCACTTTTCATCCATTCATATCCTCAAATCATAGTAATACATTATATATATATATATGCTTATTTAATATATACATAAATATTAATATCTTCTACTTATATCTATATATATTTAATAAATATATATGTATTTATGTAAATAAATCCTAGCCATTTGCCATGACTTAATCTCAGCCATTCATCCACCTTAATCCATGTCACATAATCAAGTTCAATCTCAACCCTTCCTCATGTTTTAATCTCGACCATCCATTGGTTTCTTCGAAACCCTAACATGTTCAAGGGTAGATTATAAAAGATGATTCATTTTGATGAATCAAGGTCCACAAAATATTTTCAAGGTCCTTATTATTGATATTACACATGCCCTACCATTTTTTCCATTCAAAAATCCTATCCACTTCACCATCGTCTTTTTCCCTCGCTTCCACCATTGCACCCCCCTGTTTCCATCGTTGCAAAATCCTCGTGAACTAGATATGGTTTTGCATCACTCCTATACACCCCTGAACATTGCCTAGAGTTGGTAGAATGCTTCTGAGCATTTATAGATTGCTTATGAGCATTTATAGAATGATACTAAGCATTTATAACCATCATCAAATACCTCCAAGTGTTTCTCATAGTATATTTGTATTCTCGAATGCTTTCGAGCATTCATGCGACCTCTCAAACACATAAGCATGAATATAAATTAGTATTTACAAGATAAGGTATTTTTTGCATTTATTTTTTATGTTTTTGTACTTTTTTTAGTAAATATTTTAGTATTTAGGGTTTTATAAGTTTTATCATTCATAGGGCCTCATGCAGTGGAGCCCTTGCAGGTGCTTTTAACCTCTTTTATGTTGTTTATTGTTTGTAGGTGTAGGAGCCAAGTTTTTGGAAGTTGTTGCAACTAGGGTGGTCCTGTAGGGATACACAAGCCCACTCGCACACTTGTTTGGATCAAGATAAACCAAAATATAATAGTTGTTCATTAAAATAGGGTTTTTAAACCCTATTATCTATAATCATTGTATCAAAAGAATTTGTAACCCCATATTGGGGCACATTCATTATACAACTCAGAGATCTACCTACATTAATAAATATTATTTATTTTGTGCATTCCATGTTA
Organism: Wollemia nobilis; assembly: GCA_028583015.1. Taxonomy (NCBI): domain Eukaryota; kingdom Viridiplantae; phylum Streptophyta; class Pinopsida; order Araucariales; family Araucariaceae; genus Wollemia; species Wollemia nobilis. Next base: position 747,126 of record JAQPPZ010016363.1, on the reverse strand, counting down.
TTGTGCTTTATATTTGTATTGGTGTTGTTTATTTTTTTGCACCTTCCCATCACTTGTCTCTTCCACAACAATCATGTAGCCAAAGCATTCCCATACCATATTCATATACCACCACCTATGGCAATCCATTGTATGAAGCACATGTTAATGTTGCTTCATAAATGCTAGCTTCCACTACATCCAATGTCTCCCATTCAATTTCAATTCTTGTTGTAACCTATCCTCCACCCACTTCATCCATTTCCACCACACCTAAACCACATTCCTCAGATATTACCACACAATAATTATGGCAACACCTCAATAAATTTCTTATGGCTAAGAAAAATGCTCATTATTCTCCCAATAGCAAATACAGGTGGGAGATCTTAAATAACAATCTATTCCAACCCAACCTACCTTATTTACTCCAAATCCATCATAGGTATCACAATATTTTGTGGTTTCCATTACCACACCTCCATTAACCCACACCCAGTTCATTACCGCAAGTCAAAACATTCATAGTCCTCAAACCTCATATCCATTCCATCATCCGTAATAATTCCTTCATCAAGCCCAACATCATAAAATTTAGTTCAATCCATCAAATCATCAAAATCTCATCACACCCTAGCATTTAACCACTTCATATTCACACAACCATAAAGTAATTCAGGGATTCCATATACCTGGGGAAGACCCTAGAATTTAGGTATTACAATAATAGATTGATAGCTTGATACAACACACTCTTGGTATGATGAATCGAAAGCCTACTTTAAGAAAACTAATAAATCAACCCATTCAATTTTTGGTACCATCATCGCTATATCCAACATATTTTACGGTACCAAAATTTGATAAGTTTAAAGGGACTGAGGACCTTGGAGAGCATGTAAGCACATTCATTCACTCATGCTTCAGAATTTAAAATCAAGATGCCTTAATGCCTAGAATATTTTATTAGACATTGGGAGGAGATAGAGTGGTATAACCATCTACCTCATCATAGTATTTATACATTTGAATAGTTGGTAAACCAATTACTTGAGTAATTTTCCCTCAATATTTGTAAACAAAATCACATTGTTTGACTTATACAATCTTAAGCAATTTGACGATAAGTCAGTCTATAATTTTAGCAATTGTTGGAGGGCTATTATCACAAAATTGCCATTCTCCCTACCAATGGAAGAGTTAACTCGATTTTTCACCAAGAGTTGCTTAAAACCCATCTCATGGTTATTACAATTTTAACAATACAACTCATTCGAAGAAGCTCTTGCCCAGACTAGCATAATTGAGGAGATAAAAATCCAAGAAGGTGTGCTAAATCTTAAAAATAAATAATGGCAAAACAAGGGCCAATCCAAAGAAAGTTATTCTGGCCAAGCCAAGCCAAATTTGGCTAATCAAGCAAATCAAGTGAATCAAGTGGTCATGAGCTAGCTAGTAGTGGATCAACAATAACAACCAATGCAACAACAACTACAAAAAATTGCATATAAAGCGGTTCCCCCACCACAAAAAGTTCAAAACACAACATCAATTATGGAAAATCTCCAACATCGATAATCTATTTGACAAAATCACCACTATACACCCTTATTTGAGTCATATTATTTCATAGGTTGTATGACATAAATCAACTTGCATTTCCTGAGATTAAATTAGATGACCCTACAAAGCATAGCAAAAGCTATAGGGAACATTTGTTTTGCCCTTATCATTGACATAATGGGCATGATATTAAAAAATTCTACACATTCAAAGATATAGTTCAAGACCTAATTGAATTAGGGTCCATCAAGGTTGATTGTCCCCTATCTCAACATAATTAGAACCTTGGTATCTATCAAACATCACTTCCTCATCATGAAGAAGTGCAACCAAAAATAGGAGGATCAAACATCAAGATTCCTAATCAAGTGAACCATGTTCAACAATAGCAAGGTTTTGTGGGTGCTATTCATGTAGTCACCTAAGGTCAACAATGCACAAATAAATAGAATACACAACAAAAAACTATCCAGTATCCCATAACACCTTAGTCAAGTGTGTCTCCTCAACCTGCCAATTCCTCATCTCCCATTAAGTTCTTTGTCAATTATTTCCAACCAATTCACATTCCAAGCTATCCATATCCACCCACTCATCTTTACAATAATCCACCAAGGCCAATCATCTCTCTAAGTAGTTGACTAACCACTAGCATTAAAATAGCTTCTAGAAAAACTATCCATTTATGAGCTAATTCAAATATCTACCCCACATCACGAGACATTAATGGAGATTCTAAAGTCCATTGAAATCCAATATCAGGATTTTAAAACCTTTAGAAATTTTGTAAGGAATATCTGAACATGTGTAGAACCTTCCATTACATTCTATGATTTTAAAATCAAACCAATGTTAGAATCGGTAAATCATCCTCTACACATTATGGCTCAAATTGATAGGAAACCATTCAAACAATTTTTTATTGATACCGGCTCCTCCATCAATATCATCACCATATCCACTCTTCAACATATTAATATTCCACCATATCACATAACAAAATCCACTGTCACCTTGAAAGCATTCAATGATGCTCTCTGTTCCATAGTTGGCACTGTAGTTTTACCCATCGAAGTGGGGGTAAAAAAATTGCACACAATTTTCCACATCTTGGAAGGGTCCATGGCATACAATGTACTCCTTAGATACCCTTGGATTAGGGAAATAAGATTTTTCCCATTTATACTCCATCAATGTATAAAATATATACATGAGGGACAAATTCATTACATACCAATAGACATCAAACCATTTAAGTATTGCAATTTTATTTCAAATCCCTACGAATCCACTCTTCCATCCATTCACCTTTTCTTGATCCCATCAACCACATCATCCACCACACCATCCACATCTTCATCTAAAGTTCCCATTCCTAATGAACTCCCCATCACTACACCACATCAAGCTTCCACCTCTAGGCCCCCATATTCATCACCATCGACTACATGTACATGTAGTCAAGTCCAATCCAAATTATCCACATCATCAACATCAACATCCCCCATAATTATTCCTTCCACATCACCACCCATTCATCAAAAAACTTAGCCAAATCCACATTTATCCATATTAACGAATATCTCATAAGTCAAATTAATGGATTGTGAGCCATTCTAGTCCACACCTCTCCCATTATCAGAGCCACAAGTCAACCATGAATCTTCCACATCCACTTCCACATCGACCTCCACATCATCCCAAGTTATGATCCACATCACTATTCCTAGCATTGGTGAATACATGGTCCAATACATTACTATCACACCGCTTAGCATATAAACTACTAGGGACTACGGTCACCCATGTGATCCACCATTATCCATATGAGTGGTGTATAACATGTGTTCAATGCATAACAACATTAATTTTTTGTATGAGGGGATTGATTCATCGTCCAATCATTCTTACCTTGATGAAAACAAACAACCAACACTTGCCAACATACAATACATGTCAAGTTTTCCATCCCGATACTTTCATTGATTCACTTGGTAAGGATATGGTCTAGGACGACATGAACAAGGAATGTATGAACTCATTGATACTCCATATTGAGAATCACATGACCGTTCAGGTTTAGGCTATCATTCTCATTCTTCCAATTTTTATTTTGAACAAGATTTTCAAAATATTCATTTAAATTCAAAAGAAGAAACCCATCACACCAATGAATTTGAAGAAGAAATCTATGAAGAATACAACGTTATGTCGATAGCTTTTGATGAATATGATGAGGAATCAACACCCATAATTCCATTCACTAAACAAGATGAGTATTGTGCTCCATCCATCAGCCCATATTTTGTTTGCTCCTCCCTAGGAAGTGAGCTGAACCAACCGATGAACCACCTCCCCTTCATTGATCCATCTCACCAAACAATTTTGTAATATATGTATATAAACAAATTAAAAAAAATCATTGCATTGCATATACATGGTTTTTTACCCATTGCATTTATTTATGTTGCTCATTGTTGTTCAGGTTCCTTGAGTGCTTGTAAAAATCCAAAACTCGACAAAATATTATGTGGATGATCTCCTAGAAAAATCCAAAACTCGACAAAAGCACATTGGTGTCTTGGAAAAATTCTTTGATCGACTTCTAGAGCATAATGTAAGGTTGAATCCCAAAAAGTGTCTTTGGTGTTACCTCAGACAAACTACTATGATTAATTATCTCCAAAAGAGGCATTAAGATGGAACCAAACAAATTCAAGGCCATCATGGATATGCCTCTCCCAAAAAATTTGAATGAATTGCGTAGTTTACAAGGAAAGATCCAATCGATCCATAATTTTATTGCACAACTTTCTAATAAATGTAGGTCATTCAATCACCTGATACAAAAGGGGGTGATATTTTCATGGATAGATGAGTGCCAAAAATATTTTTATGACATCAAGAAATACATATCTTCTCCACCAGTCTTAACTCCTCGTTTGATGGTTCCTTTCCATCTTTATGTTTCAACAACATACTTTGCATTAGGGACAATGCTTGCACAAAATAATGAAAACAATTGAGAGCAAGTTGTCTACTCTTGTAGACATGGAAAATTGACCCACTTTAGTGGGAAATATTCCATGAGCCCTCTAGGGAACTCCTTAGTTTACCTAGAGCAAGGGTAAGGCTTCTTTTCCCCTCTTTTGCCCTTTTTTCCTCTCTATACAAAATTACGTCTGATCCTTGACAGGGCGCAAATTTGCATAGTGAAATCGTAGTCGACCCTAACGAGACGTGATTTTGCATTTTTAGGATTTTTCTTATAGAAACCCTAATTATTTGAGTTTGATGTGTTTTACATTGGCCCTCCTTGGTTTTCCTACTTTTTCACCTTCAAATCTGCTATATAAGGAGGGTTTGAATTTACTTTCACACAATCAAGACACAAGTTACACACGATACAATACGAAATTATTTCTCATTAACATTTGATGATCTTATTATTTTTTACAAAGTGTTTTGTTTGGTTTGCATCCTTCTTATTACTTCACAAGCAATTAAATTTGGAGTGCGAAGTGTGATTGATTGTCTATTGCATTGGATTGATTGATTGTTGTTGCTCACCCTTGGTGGATTGTTGTCAAATCCCTAAGGAAAGATCGACTACCGTGGGAGGTCTTGAATATTTTTGCTTGCTTCCTCACTCTTTTCTAGGTGAAAAAACTCTATTGCATGTTTGATTTATTTTGCTGCATTTAGTTTTATTACTTTGCTTCGATCTGAGATGTTTCGTCTCACTTCTGAGAAATCACGTCCGATCTTCTATGGGACATGATTTCACCTTGCATTATCATGGTCACCTATTACGGGGTGCAATTTTGCCTAAGCTAAATCTAGGGGTAATATGCTATATTTCATCATTGCATTCTAGAATGCATTTAGAGCATAGTGGTACATTCTGTTATGTGATTTCATCATTCTATTTTGTTGTATTGTATTATGTTTGTTTTCCTCCAAAGGTCAATTTTTGCTTTTAATTATCAAAGGTATTATAAAAGGACCTAGGAGGCTTGACTATTGCACCTACACGAATTTCTCTACAGTGGCCTAAGGAAAGCCCCCTAACACTAATCATATTTTTCAAGTATTTCTTAAGTTATCTTGCAGGAACATGAATTGTTGATAGCATTGGATAAAGGGATAAAAGCAAGGATCAATCATTGGATAAGCTAAGAGTTCTATTTAGTCTATAGGCTATTTTGTGAGTGTTTTTATTTATATTATATACCCTAGATCTGATTTTATATAATATATTTAATTAATTTCTAGGCATTTGAAAGACAAACAACATATAGTGTGCACTTAGGGTTAATTTTGTTAGTGCATCTCTTCTTGAGCCCTTGTTTAAAGGTTTTACATTTAAAACCCTAGGTTAGAAAGTATTCAAAGAAAGAGTCATTCTAGGGATAGCTCTTGTATTCTTGCATTCTTTTTTGCATTGTCCTTTATCTGTTATAGCATAGATCTAGAAAGGCCAAATCTAGGTGTTTGTCTTTAAACAAATACATAAATTTTTTTTGAAATTCCTATGGACTTGGAGCAAGTCCTTAAATCCATTCATGATGAACCCTTATCCCTTATCACCAAGTGTAGAGACCAACGTAGCCCTCATGGTTCATCCCATAAGGATTTCTTCTACCTTTGTGAATCCAACCTTGTTTGGGAATCATACATGGTAGGGTGATTTTCCCCCTCTACAACTACATTAGTCGAACATTGGTAAGCTATGAAATCAAATATGCTTATGTGGAAAAATTGTTCTTAGTAGTGGTTTTTGCCACTAAGAAACTTATACATTACATGCTTAGTCACACCACATATGTCATAGCTCATGAAAATCCTCTATGTTACATGATGTATCACACTTACAATAACACCTACATCACAAAATGGATAATGCTTCTCACCGAATTCAATCTTGAGTTCATCAGCAAAAAATCCATTAAAGGTTAGGTCATAGCCAATCAAATTTCAAAAAATCCACTTCCTAGTGATCAAACCTTGAATATTGAGCTCCCATATGATTCAGTATTCACTATCACTGAATAAGAAGATGTCATTATGAAGGAAGATGTCAATATCACACTATTATTTGATGGTTCTAAGTGCAAAAAAGGTCAAGGTGCTAGAGCTATGTTTCATACACCACAGGGGGTACCTATTCCCCTATATTTCAAACTTGACTTCCAATGCACAAACAACAATGCAGAGTATGAATCCTTAATCGTAGGTCTTCAAGCAACCATAGATATGAGCATAAAGCATATCAAGATATTTGGTGATTCTCAACTTGTCATTCATAAAATAAATAAAGAATACCAATGCAAAGAACCTACCATAAAGCTTTGCCATGAAGTAGTAATGATATTTTTTTGCTAAATTTAACTGGTATTAAATTGATAGTTTTCCACGTTTGACTAATATATTTGCATATACGATGGCCTCTCTAGGATCATTGATTCCAAAGAACTTCGTAGGAAAGGTACAACCACTCATTGTCACAACAATCTGTAAATCTACAATTGTTCATCCTGAATATAAGGATGAAAAGGATGTTTGCTTTATCCATTTAGAGTCGTATGAGCCTTGGTCCAACCAAGTAATGTCCTTTCTCAAGTTTGGAATACTCTCATCAGGCATGTCACATATTTCTAAACACACTTTCAAGCAAAAAATAGCTTGTTTTACTCTCTTGGGGGATGTGTTGTATAAACATAATTATAATGGAGTTCTCCTTCATTGTCTCGAGTCTACAGAGGCAAAAATATCCATAGTTGAAGCTCATGATGGTACTTATGGTGGTCATTTTAGTGGAATGGCCATTGCAAAGTGCATTTTATGCATGGGTTACTATTAGCCCACCATGGAATGAGACTGTTGCACCTAGGTCAAGCATTGTTAGAAATATCAACAACATGCTAATTTAACTCATGTGCCATCACAAGCATTCTAGCCTATTCAAAGAATTTAGCCATTTTCACAATGGGGTATTAATTTAATTGGTAAAATCTTACTTGCTTCCTCGAGATAACATACATTCATCATCACAGCCACTGAATACTTCATAAAGTGGGTTGAGGCAATTCCTCTAACTAGTACGATAGGAACTAAAATCATGGAGTTTATACTTCATCATATCATTTGTCATTTTGGTAGTCCCTTGAAAATCATCTCTGACAATAGTAAGTCTTTCAAAAACAAGGATGTTCGAGCACTTTGCAAGAAATATAATATCCAACACAATTTATCAACTCCTTACTACCCATAGGCAAATGGACAAGCTAAGGCTACCAACAAGACCTTAATTGTCAGATTGACATACTCAAATCCCCTTGGCATTATGGGCTTATCGAACAAGCATTTGCACGCCTATTGGGGAAACACCATTTTAATTGGTCTATGGAGCTGAAGTAATTATACCTCTTGAAATTGAGATCCCCTCATTGCAAATTTTATTGTAGGAATTCATATATGATGATACTGCTAGACAAGCAAATTATGATCAACTCACACTTTTTGATGAAAGGTGGGACAATTATTTAGAGCATTTATGAGTTTATAAAGACCACATAAAGTGTGCTTACAATACCAAAGTTCATCTATGTGAATTCCAATTAGGAGATCTTGTTATTAAGGAGAATAAAAAAAACACCAATGCATTGTTGTGCCTTCATGATAAATTCATGGCTAATTGGCTAGGTCCATACATTGTCACTCAAAAAGTGGGTAAAGGAACTTATAGGCTTGCTAGTATAGAGGGAGACAAAGAGCTAGAACCACCTAGCATCATCTACTTGAGAGAATTCTATGTTTAATGTGATTTATATATGTATATATACATGGCTAATACACAAAACAATATTGCATTTCACACATTACATTTTACACTTTGCATTTCACACATTGCATTGCACACATTACATTTCACAAATTACATTCAAAATCATTTTCACACATTCCATTTCATATTAGGAGGTCATCTATTCAGTTTAGACAATAATTGATCCAATAAAGTCATGTTGCCTTAATTAGGGGCACCCTCAAAATCATCATCCATTTTATTGCACCATTCCATAAAGTCAGATTGTCATTTGCAGACCACATTTCCATAACCCCTAGGTATTTTCAATCACTCAACCATTCCTTAGTATTTCTAGCAACTTCCAATACATCTCAAGTTTTCTTTAAGACCAAGACACATTTTCACTAAGAAAATATTGAGTTCTAGGAATTGACTCTAGCATTCTTGAACCAAACACAATCACACATCTTAAAAAAATCTTGTGTCAAAGAGGGATAATACCATAAATGGGTTGAACATCGAAGAAAAAAAGGTATCCCATGCTTGTCCCATTATGCACATAGTTCAAAAATAAAAAATAGTGTTTTTCACCACTATCACAATTAAATTCCAAACAAAAAGAAAGAGTAGTAAGGATAGGATAAACTTCTCATCACACTTCGATTGAGAATTTTATTCCCCAAAATTCTAAATATTTTACAGATAACACACCACATATTCTCAAGTTGTAAGGATAGAACTACATTTCCAATAATATGGTTAGGTAGTCAAATTCTACAAATCTTAGAGATAAAATTCTTGGACTATGAAGCTAATATCCATTGGGGTTGTAGATGCTCGACTGGCAATGGAGTATGCTCATGCATGGCGACACGTCTCTCTTGAAGAGACCTTTGACTACACATATGGACAAGCTAGCTTCTTAGTCTTCTCCATGATATATTTCATATGAAATTACTCAAGATGGGTTAATAAACTCACTTGCACACACATTGGTTCTTGATTACCTCGAGTCATCACCATACTCATGATTTGGTAAATGAATTCACTGCACACATATTTGGTCTTATAGAAATTAGACAAAATTTAGTGAGTTTTTTTGATATCACTAGTATATCTGAGTCTTTGAAAAATAATCAATTTTACATATCAAAATCCATATCAGTTTTCCATATCAATATCCATATCATTTACATGAGTCTTCTATTTCACATGCCACCATTTTGGTGCCCCTAATTAAACAACAATGATATAAATAGTCAATAAAAATCTAAACTATGAATGATCATTAGAGCATTAATTAATTTAAATTAATACACATTATCATTGTATTATCATCCACCACACATATACACATGTATTCAAACAAAAGTATTCACACAAAAGCATAACACAAGAATAAAAGCCATGTATATATATATATCACATGTACAATGAATACCCAAAGGCTATATACAATGGAACACCAAGGCTCATAGACAAAAAGTTCATCTCAACACTACCTATCGCCTCTAAGAGGACCCTTGTGATCTTGATGGATCCCTAGACCTAGAGCCACTATGCCTAGACTCACTATGCCTAACAGACCCAGATATGGAGGAGGGTCGATCTGGTAGCCTAATGTGGTGCTGCATTAATAGATTCTCCAAATCCTAGATACATCCATCTCAAGATATAAGGTGTAGTACATCTTACCTCTAACGATGGTCCCTTTATGCTAGCTCTACTTGGAGCCTCATGATCCTATCCTAACCTCTACTTGCAACCATCTGTACCTCTAGATTCACCCACAATCAAGCTATATTTGCATATCATATTGCTATCTCTACATATCAATCCACCACCATTTTCTTGAGCCTCGTCGAATCCTCCTCACTCTAACCTGGAGGGCTCTTTGGAACCTCCTCTATATCATCATCACCATCACCATCCCTTCCAATATCTAGAGGCTGCTCTACTGCATCTCTCACTTGCCTCTCTCGACTACTAGATCATCGATATCTCCAAAATCTAGGAGCCTCATCTACCTCCTTCACCTTGGCCTTTACCTCACCATCATCCTCATTGTCCTCACCCATCACTTGACTCGATACCCATGGTGGCTATGCAGTAAACCATATATCATACTCCACTGTAGTCCCTACATAATCCACATCGAGGATATCTATCTCCTCATCATCATCATAGATCACCCACCATACCTCCACACAGGGTAGAATTATCTCATCCTAGTGGCACTTGTACAACACCGGTAACTTAAGAATCCCCTATCATACCCCAAACTACCTTAGCACTCATGAGATTTGGTTGAGCTCCATATCACTCATGTGCCATCCAACCATCCATATAGCCTACCAAAATATCTGTATTTGCTCCCTATCACTAGTCCAAGTGGAACCTCACCATGGTCTCCAATGCACCTTATCAGGTATTAGTAAAGCCCATAGATATATGTACTCTTGGCTAGTATGGATAGGACAACTCAGTTGCACCTTCACAAACACCTACCATATTATAGCATAGGGTTTTTTCCCATCCCATGCCTTACTAGGCAGTCCCACAGGCTAAGCCACACTAAAGTTCTCCCAATACCAACACTGCAACAATACACTACAACCTAGAATACACCTGAGGCTCATCGATCATATTGTATACCAACCTGATCATGATCCATGGGAACCAATAGCCAGTGCTATTAAACACCACTATGTTGGCCAAACATGACCAAGGTGGGAAATACCTCCAACATCTTCTTGGCATACATCACCAAGTATATGATCCCTCCACCCTTCAAACTCACATCCTACCATTGGTCTCCAAATATTTAGCTCATATCATGTTCCCTATTGTGTCTAACCTTAAAACGTAGTCCCTCCACTGGTACTTGAAGAATGTGATATAAATACTCGAGTGTCACTGTCACCTCACTAGTAGAGAGCTGGAAGGTCCCCTATCTGGGTCTCATCTCTCTACCAAGGTAGAGAGATACCCCTCATATTCCCTCACCACATCAATATGAGCTGCCCCAACCAACCCCATAGCCCCACAACCTCCAACCAATACCAATGCTTCTTCCACAATACATTTCTCACCCTTGGTATGAGAGGTGAGAACCGATGCCAGACCTCCAAGATCCTCAACTGCAACAAAACACATACACAATGCAATCACATTAATGCCACATTCATTTACATAATTTAATTTTTTTTGTATAGGTCCAAATAAGAGTACCAAGGGTACTTACCTCAACCATCTGTGCTACCACTCCTACTACTGCATCCACACCCTCCATTGCCATAGCCTTCACTCCACCCCACTTATTCACTCACTCACTCTCCTTCACACGCAACTTCTAAAACTTGTGAACGCAAGAATGAATTTGATTTTGATCTACATACTATTTATAGTTGTTTTTGGCACACTTAAACATTCATGGACATTTACATGATGTATTGAAATGCTCACCAACATTTTTAGAGTGGCAAACAGTTGTCGATGTTTGTGCATGATGCAGATGTTAGCCGATGTTTGACTTCAAAATTTTATAGGAAGACCAAATTTCTTTAAAACATAGCTTACCCCCAAAAAATCACTCCACATTGCATCAATGCATTTATTCAATCATCATATCATGTTTTGTGAAACCAAAAATCTATTTGGATGCTAAATTTTATGCGTGTGACCAAAAGTCACAAAATCACCTTATAAAATTAAAAACATCTCAAAATGGTTTGAAATTTCACAAAATGATAACGTTCAGCATTCTAATAATCCATACCATAATTTCACCATTCTTTGTGATAACATGGATTTATTTGGGTGGTTAACTTTTGTTTATGATAAAAAAGGTTGCAAAATGGTTCAAAATTGCTTCAAAAAACCTCCAAAACAATGCAAAATTTCACAAGATCATGCAATCCAATAATCAATGTATTTTTCATTGTCACATATTCATTCCAACACCATATTACTCCATCAAATATTGCACTTGTATTTTTCTAAATTCACCTACAATATTCAAGTGAACCTCATATCTAGTGGTTTATTCTATCTCCTTGGTGATTGCAACGATTGGCTATCCATGTAATTTGGTAAGATGGATAAATCACCATAAGTATTCTTGGCCATATTCATCATCCAATATATTCTTGTTCAAAAACAAAATCATTTTTGGTCGCTCATCATTTGAGTGAGACTATGCCACGACCAATTTGCTCAACAATTGTCATTAATGCCCTTTTACATTACGTGTTGTTATTGTGCTTTTGTGCTTTATATTTGTATTGGTGTTGTTCGTTTTTGGTTTACAATAACCAAGGCATTTCCACCTTCCAATAAAAATTTCAATACTTTTTTACCTTATGATTTATTGGTTATTATAAGTTTTTGAATAGCATTATATTGTGTTTTCCTATCACCATACTCACATATAAGAAGATTGATAAATTGGTCAAATATTATAATAGATATTTTAGGTAGGATATCATATCAATCCAACATGGGCTCTTTAGATGACCTAGCTAATAATTTGGTTGTAGAATTTATATTTGTGTCTAGTCAATCTTTTTATATATTAAGAAATCCATTTAGGACTATCTTAGCATCTTGATTCCCATCATATGAAATATATGGTAATGAAAGCCATGTAATGCTTGAAATTTGAGAAGCCAAAGGTTCGTTGAGTTATTTTATTAATTGTAAATTACTTAATTAGTGATATTAGGTGTATGCTTATTTGGTCCTAGTGGTGGCATAATTGTTGATTTCTACCCCTGGTAGAAAGGTTACCTCAAGAACATAGCTTGTCATGAGTCATTTCTAGGATGAATTTTTATTCTACATCATCTGAATATTTATTGTTTTCATATCAAGACTCAAGCTCTTTGATCTCATCATTGACCCCATTTCAAGGAGGTGGTGGAGGAATATTTAAGGTTTGCAAATAAACTTATATGCTAAAGTTGATATACTTTTGGCATATTTCCTTGTAATCTAAATAATACTTATTTTTATTATTCCTTTATAAGAAGTAAAAATGTTAGATTTTGTTATACTATATCTTTCATAGTCATGGGAAATATATCCATATGATTTTTACCTTGTAAATTATGGACTAATGCTTCTCGTTCTTCTTTAAGAAGATGGAAAAGGGTAGAATTGATTTTTGAAAATTCTTCCATGATTATAGGAACTAAGATTTTTTGAATAGCATTTGTTTTACTTGAAATTGGGATTATGAAATTTCATTGTAAAAAGAAGATTGCTCCAAGCTATAATAGGTGGAAGAAGAGTTTGAAAATTAGTATTTTTCCTACTATAAAGTTATATTTCCATACCCATTTGGTTTAAGGTTAAAACATGATGTGATTCCAAATTTACGTTTCTATTAATTTTTTTATAAATTTTTGGGGAATCTCAATACTATTATTATATTTCAAATGGATAGGAGAGAGTCATATTTCTTCTCAATACCTATTTATCCTTAACACTATCATAGACTTCTTGATTCTCCATATATATTAAATGCTTCTTGTCATTAATTTTTTGTTTATTTTATTATTTTTCATGCAAGTTTATTCCATTCAAAAAATCTACGATGTGATTTATAGATATGGCATAGATCCACTTAGAAGGAGCAGTTCATGTTGCATTAACCAAGATGTTTTACCTATTTTTGGATGATCCTAGGTGGACATTAGACCCCACAAATTAAAACAACACTAACACTAACTCTAATTCAAATTAAGTAAAATCCTAAAAAAGCAGGCATAAAGTTGGGAAGGTAGGTTGGACACTTGGACATATGTAGATTTAAGGGTTGCGATAGGTTTGCAAACATGATCTAGCTAGTGGAATCAATATAAAGCAAGTATTTGAATGCAATGAGATAAAGCAAATCATAATATATATAAAATACTAACCTTGAAGGAGAATGTACTTTGACAAAAAAATATTTTCCTTGGTTAAACATCCTTTGATCCTTGGATGCTTAGGTGTCCTTGATGCTTCTTTGATTGGTCCATTGGGAGGCTCCCATAAGGAGCATTGATTAAAACACATTTATTATTTATGGAACCCTACCTTGAACTTGAGGTAAGGTTATCCATAGAAGGAGAAGACTAATGATTGAAGATTAGTTTGTATTAACTCTTGTAGGAGGGATATTTTATAGAAAATTAGACAATTAGCCTTGCATGAGGATTCTAGAGGGATTTTGAAAGCAAAATACTCTTTATCTATGTTTTGCTTACTTCACTTAGATTTTTAAGATCATGTATGATTGGTAAGATTCTAAATTACCAAGATATCCTATTTATGCAAATTGATTGCTTTGATCTAATTCATTAAGAAAATTGATTAAATATAGGAACTCACATCAAACAAGGAATATTGAATGCCAATAATCATTGAAATGGCTAAATAGGACCAGAGGGAGAAAATTTAATTAATTGAGTTTTCAAGGTGTTATGATCAAGAGTGTCTCCCATCAATGCTCTTAATGAAACTAGATCTATAAGGTAGCACTATCACAATGATAGAGTAATAGTGTTTCGAAAAATATACACTCTAGATAGTAAAGTGTTAAAAGATAAAATTAATAGAATGAGGATATCTTAAGGTAGTCTAGTGAACCTAAAAGGATTTCCAAGTATATATTTAACAATAATATTGTTCTAGAGGATGTATTGGACAAAGAAATGGCATCTACATGGCTAAATAAAGATTATAAACCTCAAGACTACCCTCCATTTCTTGAGAGCTATAAACCAAAAAGAGAAAAATATTATATAACCCTGATATTTGATTTTAGAATTTGATTTGGTATTTTTCTCTATACACAAAGGGTGTAATTATGTTCATGTTTTAAGGATTAATAGACTCAAATTTCTATAGGCCATAACTTTTATATATGAAAGCATTTTGGGCCCATATTTTAGATTAGATATATTTTAATATTTTCACATCCATGAGATCACTTCAAGTATCTAATGTAGTGTTGAAGTTTTCTTTGGGTGAAGTAGATCCATTATCTTATGCTATCCAAATTAATTGGTATAATTATAGTATCTAATAAAATCCAATTATTTATCTATTGAGAGGTAATAATCTTGGATGCATATTTAAGGAAGAAACTATGAAATTCCTTCTTGAGAAGATTTGTAATAATAAAATGAAGGAGGATTTAGGTCTATATTTTATGTTGAATGAGGATGTCATACTTTTTCACATTAAATATAAGAGTGATGCCACCAAATGTATGAAATAAAGTGTAAGATTTATTTAAAAATATCAATGTCACATAGGTTAATAAAGTGCAAGATTTTCTTTCTTTAAGATAGTGGGTTTTAGTAACATTGAGGATTATATTTTAAGATTTAAAGGTAGATATTGAATCTTAAAGAGGCAATAAGAAGGATGATGCAAAATGTGTCAAGTTTTTCATTTATAAACTTTCTTCTTTATTTTATATTGTTGGACTAGTGATTCATGTGGCTTCCAATATTTAAAGGATCAAGTAATATTAGCTTTTGATTATTATTTTTTTTATTACTGTTAACTTATATATAGCTATGTGAATTTGCACTACTCCTTCTCAATTACAAATTCATTTAATGTATTTAAAACTTACAAGGCTAAGACTCAATAGACCAATGGCATGTCAATGTATTTTTTTTGGTATTGATATAAAAGGGAGTTGAAGGGCCTCAACATTTTATACAAAGCTCAAAATATATATAGGAAAAAAATAAGAGGAGATCATACAAATACAATATATCCCTATATTAGTAAAATAAACAGACCTGGGCTAAACTTGCTGATGGAGAAGCTAAAATAATATTCCTACCGCTATCCTTCTATTTAACATGGCTTATGCAGTGCTCAATGCTTTACATAATTGATAAATAAACTACTAAAAATAATGTAATTTAGTGTGCTCAAATCCTTCTTCGCATGATCCCAATAAGTATTCTGCTTTGCTCTACCCTCTTTATCTACTAGCTTCATTATCAATTATTATAATCTCTTCCAACTCCATGGGGGCATGTCAATGTATTCAAAACCTCTTATAAATATTGTAAAATAAAAATTCATCCTACTATGAACTATGTTATGAGACTACAAAAAATTAAAGTATATTATAAGGTAGGAAGTAACATTCAATATAATGATGGATATTTCGATAGATCTTCATGTAGTGAATTGGCCCATTAAAGGTCCATTAATAGGGAGAATATTATTATTATTATTTTAAAGTTAAAAATACCTTGCAGGAATTGAATCAAAACAAGTGTAAAACTGGGATAATGCCATGATGACGATGATCGAAGGTCCATGAAGTAGCAAGCAAAGTCTGCCTCCTGGCTGCTTTCAGCCTTTTTTGCGGGGTTTGGTGTTCGACCATCCATTTCCCTCCTTTTTCAATTTTTGATTTCGCATTTTTTCTTGGTGGATTATTTCCTGCCCTCCGCCCATCCTCCTGTCACTTCCTAGGGCTAGTCGAACACCTTCCCCGACTCCCAAAACTGGGTTGCACCAGTGAAATGATTCTCACAAGAATTCCCCATGGCGACGCACTTAGATCCCGATCATTGTAGTAGAGACGTCGAGGGCTCCGTCAGGCCTGACACCATGGCCAAGCAAGGGCCCCATATACCAGGTGAGGTTCCAACACCAAGCGGTAAGCCATATTTTGCTGATTTGCTCCAAAAAAATGAATTCTTATGTCGTCTATGGCCAGTGAATTCATCATGCAAGGGAATAATGTTCTATGCCCTAAATACCTCATGGAAAAATATGAATCCTGGGATACCAACTCCTTGGTAGGCAAATTCATCGGTGATCGACCTGACTTAGATGCTATTGATATATGGGTGGCTTTAAAATGGAAAATCCTAGGCAACTTGGAGATCTCAAAAATGATAAGGGGTTTTTCCTTGATTCAAATCAATTCCCATGAAGACGCAAAGAACATCTTATCCGAAGGGCCCTGGTTATATGGAAGGCAAAGTATATTCCTAAAAAAATGGTAACTAGACTTCAACCCTAGCTCCCAGAACATCAATTTCACCCCCATCTGGGTTAGACTTCTATATCTCCCAACCCACTTATTATATGAAGATGCATTGCTTGGTCTTTCTAAGGTGATCGATGAGCTCGTGGCTATCGACCCGGCCACCCGGGCAAGAACCTGGCTAATCCAAGCCCGCATTTGCATGAATGTGAACCTGGAAAGTCAAATTCCAGACCACCTAAACCTCATCTATGGTGAATTCAACTGGAAGCATCCACTCTTCTATGAAAAAAAGCCAACTTTTTGCCCTGAGTGCCAATTCTAGGGTCACCTTCAGTCGTAGTGCCCCAAAATCTGAATCTCACCACAGTCAAATCCTGCCAGGGACCAGTCAAAGAAGATGTAACATCAACCATCGCCTATCTTATTGGTGGCCAGCAAAGCTATTTATAGACCCCCTTCGGGCCCACTCAATCATAAGGCAAGTACCTTTTTTACTATAATCAATAAATTCAATCCTTTGCATAGTTCTGTTATCAGTGAGGATTGTGAGGAAGGTGATATTCCAACCACCTCTGAACCAATGACCATCCTATCACACCCTCGACCTCCCATAGTATACCCCCCTACTACCCCCATCCATAATCCTCCCCCCATGGTGCCCCCACTTCCTCGAGAATCCATCAAGGCTCTCCTGCCCTATCTCCTCCTTCATCCCCTGCCCGAGTCCTAAAGACATAGCATCTCCTATGTACTCAGACTCTATCTCTACTGATGATGAAGCTGAGGACCAGTCATCTCCTGAGCAAAGTAGTCCTAGGATAACTCGAAGCTCCAAAAAATCCATGATGTATGTAGGAGGGAAAAAAAGACAGGAAGACCCACTGATTCAGACATAAGGAAAAAAATGTGGCTGAAGATATAGCCAATGGAACCCAGAGAACGCTATTTCAGGAAATAGCAAAAAATTCCAAAGATGAAAGTCAAAGATCCAAATCCATGCTCAACAAGGAAAATGGGCCAAGATAATTTGCAAGATATTGAAATGAAAGTCCTCTCCTGGAATGTGAGAGGCCTAAATGGGGCAACCAAACAAAGACTGGCTACAGCCATGAGGAGAGAACATAATCCAACCATTTTTCTCATTCAAGAAACAAAATTGGGTGATCAATGGTCCCCTAACATTGCTAGAAAAATTTGGTGAAACTACGATTTCATTCATTCCCCAGCTTCTAGGACATTGGGAGGGCTCCTATGTCTCTAGAATCCTGCCAAGCTCTATGGAAACCTTATTTTGGTCCACGATAGGGTAAGTAACATCCTATTATAGGATAATGAATCCCAAAAATTTTGGGTGATGTCAAATTTCTATGCCTTGAACACCTCTGTGGGTAGAGAAGCTTTGCGGAAAATGCTCACTTCAATGAGGCAGGTCTTCGAAGGAACTCCCTGGATCCTTGCAGGGGATTTCAATTCTCCTTTGCACCTCAAGAACAAAAAGGGATGGTACAACATCACTCACAGAGATACCGCAAACATAATAAAATTCATTAATTCAACGCTCTCATGGATGTCCAGCTTCAGGGGTCCCTATTCACTTGGAGCATTAGAAGGAATGACACTAATATGATCCAATAGCACCTAGACATATTTTTGCTTTCCCAAGAAGCCCTCCCCTACTTTGGGGATGCCAGTTTGTGAGCCCTTCCAAAGATAGGCTCTGATCATAGTCCCCTCATCCTAGAATTAGATTCTAGACCACAGTTCAAGATCCCTTTCAGGTTTGAAGCAATGTGGATTCACCACAAGGATCTCAAGGGCTTGATATAGTCATGGTGGAGTCAAAAATTCTCGGGGTCTGCTATTAACATGTAACCCGGAAACTCAGGTTCATCAAAGGGAACTTGAAAAAGTGGAATAAGGAATCCTTTAGGAACATCTTCAAAGACAAATAGTAGTTCAAATCATGAATCATCTAGATTGAGGAGTCCTTTTAGAAATGCGAAGGCAGTGACAGTCTTAGGGATGAGGAGAGAGCTTTGTTGTCTGAGTACCACAACATCTTCACCAAGGAGGAAACTTTCTGACACCATAAGTCAAGACAACTTTAGCTCAAGGAAGGTGATGCCAATACCAAGTTATTCCACATATCAACCTTGAGGTATAGGAGTGCCAATACGATCAAAAGCCTTGTCTTGTAGGATGGGGCAACCATTTTGGATATCCATGCAATCAGAGAAGAATCCATCAATCATTTTAGAAGCCTATTAGATTCCAGACCGCCCCAAGCCCCCGAGGCCATGGAATCCCTCCTGGCCATCATACCCACCATCATATCCTAGGAATAAAATTATTTTCTCCTCAGCCCCATCTCCCAGGATGAAGTTCACTAGACCCTCTTTTCCATGAAGCCCAAAAAAGCCCCTGGGCTGGACGAGTTCTCACCCAAGTTTTTCTAGACCTTTTGGGACATCATGGGGTAGGATTTATCTAACACCATTAGGGAAATGCAAATCTCTAGGTCCATTCCTAGAGATGAGAATTCCACCTTCTTGGCTCTCATCCCCAATGGGTCCAATTCCTGATCCCTCTCTGATTACCGACCCATCAACCTATGCAATATCATTTACAAAATCCTCACCAAAGCCCTAGAGTCCAGGCTATCCAAAATTCTTCCATCCATAATTGACCTGTGTCAAGGAGCATAGTCAAAGGATGCAATATTCTTGATGGCATCATCATCATCCATGAATTGATCCATTCAGCCCAGGTTTCAAACACGACTACCTTCTTCCTCAAGCTGGACATGAATAATGCCTTTGATAGAGTAAACAGGGAACTCCTCAGCCAAATCCTTCTCAAGTTTGGGTTCCATGAGTCCTGGGTAAACCTGATCTACAACTGCATTTCCTATTCTTGGTTATCTGTCATGGTAAATGGTTTTTTTGTGGGTTACTTCCCGAGTTCTCAGGGCCTGAGGTAGGGTGACCCTTTGTCCTCCATTTTGTTCATCATCCTAGTAGAGAGTTTGGGGAGAACTATCAAGGAGGCCTGCTCTTGTAGTTAACTTTTTGGGATCAGGGCAGTGTCCTGGATTCTCCCACCACTCACCAATAGTTTGTAGATGACACGTTGATGGATACTAAGAATTCGATAGCAGATGCCAAGGTGATCAAGGATATTCTCAACCGATTCGAGGAAGCTGCTTACCAAAAAATCAATTACACTAAAAGCAAGTTGTTCTTCATCCATACTCCAACCACAAGATAGCACAAGATTGCTAGAATCCTAGGATGTTCCATTTCTGAGTTCCTAACCACTTACCTTGGGCTCCCCATGTTCCATTGCAAGGCCCGACCAACCATGTGGGAAAACATGGTGGACAAGATCCATAACAAGTTAGCTAGGTGGAAAGGGACCCTACTCACCAGTGTAAGGAAGGCAAATTTGGTCAAATACGTCTTGCAGAGCATCCCTAGATATTTCATGTCTATGTTCAAAATCCTGGTCTCGATGGGAGAAGCCAGTGAAAAATTCAAAAGCAGTTCCTTTGGTTTGGATCAGAGGCCTCAAGAAAGCTCCACCTAGTAGCTTGGGATAAAGTTTACTCCCACAAATATCAAGGACGTCTTGGTCTGTGCAAAATCTCAGTTGGCAACCTAGATCTCCTAGCCAAGTAGGCTTTGAGAGTAGTGACTAAGGCCAATATTGAATGGGTAAACATCGTGAAAAGAAAGTACCTTCAGCACCAAGACTTCCTCCAAGCACCTTGCCCGTGCAACGGTTCCCATTTTTGGAAATCCATCACTCATACCTAGAACATCATCCTCGAAGGGTCTTCCTGGAAGATGGGGAATGGGGCCAACATCAACTTCTGGGAAGATACATGGGTCAAGAATTCCCCCCTCATTAGCAATCCGGTTTTGATCCCTACCAGGCATTTGACTAATATTATATTTGGACTCAGGGTTGCATATTTTATTTCCTCAAGCATGAAAGCCCATGAGTAGAAGAATATCAATTTTAGAATAAGAAATGAACCCATCAGAGAAGCCGTGAAAGAAATTCATGAGATCTAGTGATCAACTTTCCTCCCCCGTGTCAACAGGAGAGATGAGCGGTGTTGGAAAGGCACCAATGACAGGAATTTCTCTATCAAGACCATGGCCTAGCTTATTGAGTGGGTTCCTAGGGCACTCCTAGCTATGAGAAGGTGGTCGCTAACAAGGTGTGGATCAAATCTCTTATTCCCAAAATTGCACACTTCTGTTGGATGGCCATCCATAACAAAATCCTTACTAGGGATAATCACATGCGATGAGGGATCATGGTGTTGAATAGATGTTTCCTATGCCTCCAAGCCTAGGAATTTGTTCACCACATCTTGATGGATTGCACCTAATATAGAAGTGTTTTCTCCCTAGCCACCCAAAGATTTCAAGTTAGCTGGACCTGGCTAAACTCTATCAAAGAGTTCATTTGCCAATGGCACAAGTTCTTCAAGCATACCAAGCTAATATTTTTGTGGAAAGTCCTCATCCATCACATCTTCTTGCTGCTCTAGTTGGAGCGTAATAGGCAAGTTTTCAACAAAGGCCCCAGAACCTAGAAAGTCATAGCTACCAGAGCCCTTGCTTACGCCACTAGAAATTTTGGACTCATCCCTTGTTAGGCTAGCCTTACTCCAGGGATTGAATAATTGCTCTGTTCCAACCTCAAGACTCCCTAGGATCATAGTAAGTCTCAAAAACCCAGAAAAGATAGATCTCAGGTCACTTGGGTCCCTCTTCCCCAAGGTTGGCTCAAGGCAAACTTCGATGGTGCCTCCAAAGGGAACCCAGGAAAAGAGGGAGTAGGAGGGGTCTTTAGAGATCATAGTGGCAAAATCCTTAAGGCATTTGTTGAAAATATGGGGTCCTAGACCGAAAACTTTGCGAAAGCCAGGGCCCTCTAGAGATGTATTGACATTTCCAAAAACCTGGCAGTACCTGTCATCTACGAAGGGGACTCGAAGATCATTGTAAAAATCATCCAAAGAAATAGCAATGTTGGGAAAAATATAGAGAACATTATCCAGGAATGCTAGCTAGGCCTTTGCAACATCGAGAGATCCCAGATCAAGCATGTGTTCATGGAGGCCAATCAAGTGGCCGACACATTGGCAAATAGAGCAATCAAAGAGAGCTCCCTCAACATTTGGGAAGACAACTTTCCCACGAAATTCATCGAGAAAGTCAACTTGGATAATGAAAAAATATCAAACACTTAGCTCTACTGAAGTAGGACGGTGCCTCTTCTCTAACGTTGTTAGAATATTCGCAAAGGCCAATCATCAGTGACCAAATTTTACCGGTGGTTCTAACCACCTAAAAGGTGTCTCTTCGACACCATCGGTCAGTTTGTTTTGGTTTAGCATGGTTGTTAGTTTTTGTTTGTTTTTGACTGTGGTGCTGGTGTTTTTACCCTACATTACGAATGCAGATGAACTATTGTAAATTGGTATTTTTGGCCTACATTTCGAATGTAGATGATCTTCTTGTAAATAGGGGTGGGTCCCTTCAAACCGTAAGTAAATAAATTTTACTTTACCTACCAAAAAAAAAAATCCTTTGCAAGGCCGCCTTGGTCTGAGAGACCACGACCAGGGGGTTCTACACCATCAAAATCACCTGGGAGTCACGCTCGACCCTACCAGCACCAACATTATCAATTGGATTTTGGGTACCCAATTCAACTTTTTGGTAGGATGGAGATTTGAACCTGGGACCTCCCTTGGAGGATTTCCCTCTCATCTTCAACTCACATACAACACTTGGGTAAGAATATTATTATCACTCATGTCTTATCTCCTTTGCCATTTAATTTAGATTATGTGGGTTGTTGAAAATATTTTGTTTAACCTTTATTTTATCAAAAGCATTAGTATATGATGTACTCATGTGTAAACCTATCAAAAATAATCATTTGGTGCTTAATAAGAATTTATGTATTTAACCTACACTATCATGGTTTAATCTTATGATGGTTAATCGTACTAAATTGTTACCCTAATGTTGTTTTAACCAAATTTTATGTAATTTATAGTTAATTAGTGAGATATTTATATATCCCATCCACTCGATCCATCGTATCAATGTGATATCATCTTGATAATTTGTGTAGGTGTCTAAAGGCATCTTTTATCTCTTTTATGTTATTAATATTTCTTCTTGATTTCTATTTTTTATTGTTTTCTGATTTGAGTGTATGAATTGATTTTATTCATTTTGTCCGAAGCTAAAGTATTTTGGCTTAGACATGGGCTATAACCTAGATTGACACTTCCAAACAACTCATTTCATAGTGTCATACATCCATAAAAAGAAGCATAGAATGTAATATTTTGATAAATAGAACCAACTCTTCCTCCATGTTGGTTTTAATAAATGTTAACAATAAATTACAAAAAAGAAAAAATATAGATATACTCAGATTGTAAACCCTTCTAAAAATTAAATAATGAAGGATGAATAACCCATGATTCCAATCAACTATGCTTAAAATAATTAATATTGTGCATATATATATATATACTTCTTTTAAAGGTTTAAAAAGCTACGATACAAGATTTACCATAACAATCCAACAAATACCAAAACTTGCAACTAAATTTGTTATCATAAAACTTTTCAAGAATTTCATTTCTAAAAGGAACATATATAGTATTTTAACGCTATTTAAGTTCTAGGGGAATAAATAAATTAATTTTCTCTATGTGAATATGTTTCACATTCTAATAAATTTCTACATTTTATAGGAAAGTAGAATGTTATAATAAATTATAAAAGAAAGTATTTTATTATCCTTTTATTTTACATTCACAATATATTTTATACATTAAATTTTTACACAAAAAATTAATAATATTTTCTTATAATTTGTTTTGGCTGAATTATTTTGCTGGATTTTTTTGGATGAATGATAGCCATAGATATTCTATTGAAATATAATTTGTTTATCAACATAATGCTACACATAATTTTGATCTTCACAAATTTATTATATTTGAAATATTAGTTCACAATTTGATGGAAAAACCAAGTAAATGAGGGATCGACCAACCAACCATTGTTCAAACCTTCCAATTTAGGTTAATCAAACATTATCATGCTACTTTGTATTTTATAAAAAATAATTTCTTACTTATTCATAAATTTTATGTTGCACTTAAGGATTTTAATTTCTTATAAGATAAAGTATTTTTAACTCAAAAAAATATTACTTCACTCCAAACATAAGATTTTTGAAAAAGTATTATCCCAACTGAAACCCATAGCCTTACAGAAGCCTTGCTTTATTCTAGAATAAAATTTCAAAAAAGGGGACCTCGTACTTCCTTGCATCTCAACCCCCACCCAAGAAACCTGAGTCACTATTTCAATTACCATTCATTCATTCATATGGTTATATTTCTCTTATGTTCATAAATATAATTAAATATTTATTTTAATTCCAACCTTCGTAATAATGCAAAAAAAGAGCTTAAATTGATTTATATTAAATCTAAGTTATTAATTTGGTTTTGTCACTTACCTTGAGTTGGAGTAGATTATTCCTCTTTGATACATGATTTCTAATAAATTTCTATAATGTTTTTCCTTTTCCTCTCATATCATCCATTTGCCTTTCATATTCACTTCTTCTTCTCTATGTATGTTTTTCTCCCCTTTCTTCTTCTTTTCCTCCCTATATTTTATCATCTCCTTTTTCTTATTTTTCTACCTTATCTCCCTCAATTTCCCATTCTATCCACCTTCTCTCATCATCCTTCATCCAATTTACTTATTAGAATATGAATGATTTAATAATCTAAATGTATTTTATTTATTATTGATTTTTATCAATTTAATAATCTAAATATATTTTATTTATTATTGATTTTTATCAATTTAATAATAATTTTATTTGGTAGTTATTTACAATTTTTTTTATTAATTCATTCACTTAATACTCTATAACATACAAAATCTTCATTGCAATGGCATAATATTTGTAAATTTTAGACTAGACATATCAAAACTCCTTTGTGATTACGATTCAAGATTGTTGGTAGTTTCTTTAAAATACCCATCTTTGCAAATACGTGATATAAACCATATGGCCTCGTTGAAAGCTACCATGATATTATGGTTTTTTCACTTACCTTGAGTTGGAGTAGATTCTTCCTCTTTGATGAACAATTTTTAAGAATTCCCTATAATTTCTTCCCTTTTCTTCTCATATCATCCGTTTTCCTTTCATATTTCTTTTTTCTTTTCCTTCTTCATGTAAGTTTTTCTCCTCTTTCTTTTCTTCTTTTCCTCCCTATATACTATCATATTTTATTTTTCTATTTTTCTACCTTCTCTCCCTCTTTTTTCCATTCTATCCACCTTTTTCATCATCCTCCATCCAATTTACTTAATCAAATATGAACAACTGATTAATTTAAATATATTTTTATTTATTATTAATAATTATCAATTCAATAATAATTTATTTGGAATTCTATTTACAAATTTTGTTATTAATTCATACACTTAATACTTTAGAATATACAAAATCTTCATTTTGATGGTATAATATTTGTAAAGTTTAGACTAAGACTTGTCAAAATTCCTTTGTGATTACAATTCAAGATTGCTGGTTGTTTATTTGAAATACCCATATTTATCAATATGTGATATAACCATATGATCTCTTTGAAAGCTCCCACTATAGTATGATATTATTCCTTGATAGAAGATTGAGCAACAAAATATTGCTTCTTGATTCTCCATGGTATCATATTGGATACTAAAAAGAATGTATATCTAAAAGTGAACCTTCTATTATTCATGGATTCTACATAGTCCATATCCATGTATCTTGTCAAAAAGAACTAACTATTTTTTTATACTTCAAATTGAACTCAGTAGTACCAAAAATATTGAGTAACAACTTTGCTAGTTTCTAGTGTTATCTCCTTGTATCCTCCATGAATCATGAAATAGAATTGATATTATAATATAGATCTAGTCTAATATAAGTAAAATAAGTGAAAATTCCTAATCAATTGGCAATCAAGAGTTACATTTACTTGTGGTGAAGGATTGTTTTGGGATAGCTATAGACCTATCTCCATAGGATTTGACATAACTTATAGTAAATAATCTATAAATTCTTGAGCAATGTCTCTACATATTTTTATCTATGTTATGAAGATGCAATTCTTTATCTACTACACCTCAAAGCCATAAAATTAGTGTATGAGCTTGATATTGTCATGTTGAACAACTTCTTCAAATAATTATTAGTTGCATCAGTCTTCCTCTCAAAACTACATGTGATGGCTAATTCATAAACATTTAAACTTATGATCATGACCTCCCCTTGCTTGATGTTTGAGGTATAGGTTCAAGTCATATGGACTATAACCAAATCCATGTTACAAAAGATGCTCATTAATCTTGAAAAACTAGGATAAGGAATTTTTCTTGAGGTTAGATATATTTGACAAGTTGGCATTCCTTCTTCTTCTAAATAGGTATAATACATCTCTCTACCTATGCCATGCACTCTTCTTATTTTTGTCCTCATTGAGAAAAATACTTTCCACACCCATTTAATTCAACAACTAGCCAAATTTTGTCAATGTTATATATATCATTCAAGTGGTTTTGATCTTGGTTGTAGAAGAAAATATCACCTCATAATCAATGTCTTCCTATAAAGGACAATCAAAATTTCAATTAAAATCTAAAATGAGTTCACTAGATACAAAGCTTATAAAAGAAAGGATTATGACATTAGATAAGCACAATGTCCATACCTAGACTACATTTTCTAATTCTATTAAATGGAATTATTACATAAAATCATGATACTTGTATTTTTTTGATTTATTGGAGGAGTGGGTTTTGAAAGGGTTCCAAATGTTTTTACAAAAATGGTTACAATATGGTCCAAGGAGCTAGTCTCTGTAAGGAGGAATTCACAAAGAGATAATCCACACAAGAAGACAGTCTGAAAGGGACCATATTTAAATCCATTAAATAGAACCATAGGATCATCTTGCACGGTAATAAGATAAAAATGAGAAACTTGTCTAGTGGAAGCTCAAGATAAAAGGAAAAAAGTGAAAACCTCCCCAGGAGGGGCACAAGAAGCAAATCAAACAAAAATATATTTAAATGAAAAATCCCACCCAAGAGAGGCCCATGATAGCAAGTACAAGTGGCAAACAATTAAAACAAGGAATCCCACCCAAGAGAGGCTCACAACAAGTATGATCAACAAAAATTCAAAATATGGAATCATACCTAGGAGGGGCTTGGAAAACTAGAATCAGGCATTGAATCCCACCAACAAGAAGAACTAGAATGTAGTTTCCCATTCAAGAGAAACAGACAGGTTGGAGACCCACTCTCATAGAGAAAATACTTCCAATAAAAATAGCTGTAAAGTGGATTAGGAGCATGGAGGGATCAAAAAAAGCAATGAGATATTGCTACAAAGGAGATGCGATGCACAAACAAAGGACAAGACAGCCCATAGAAGCATCTAACCACCACGAAACCTCAAGACTAAAGGGGAAAATCACATACAAGGATAACCATCAGGGATAAACTTCTACAATAGACAGGCATGCACAAGTCCCCCTCCAAAGACAAAAGAAACTATAGAAGATGCTCATAATAAAGTCACCCATACCATAATACCATTAGTCCCACCAATAGTCCATCTAGGGAGAAACCAGAATACACCATCAACTACAACTACACGAGAAAGCGCAGGCCCACCCCAAATAACATAAAGGAGCTATAGATAATAGATCCAGTGGTAATCCCTGAAGTAGCTAATTAATGGATATTATAAGGACAAAATATCCCAAACCTGCTCCTAAAAGTTCATCTCAAAAATGGCCACAAGAGTCATCCAAATACAATAAAAAAAACTATGGTCCCATCCCAAGATCAGAAAAGGTGCAAAAGAAGACCCAAGGTTGTAAACAAGACAGACAAACAAGAGGTGATCCCTATTTTAAAAGCCTAGCTTTGGAGTACAATGTAGGAAACCTTCCATATAGACAAAAAAAAGTACAGGCCCCCCAAAACTAGAAAGGTCTATCAAAAAAGGCTTCACATCTCCTGCTCCTGAGCCAAGCCTCCCAAAAACCAACCTCCATTAGATATCGTAAGGGAAGAAACTTTAGGATAAACCATCCAAGTCACAACAAACACATCAATATGGGACAACACATCCTAGGAAGCATAGGAGGGTCCCATGGAGATCTTGGAAATGAGTAGGGTGATCCGAGTGAGATCTACCTAGTAGAGATCAATAGGACTAGAGGAGAGAGACTGCAAGAAATTTGAAACAGGGTCCTCCCGCCTAGAGAGAGGGACCTCTCGTACTCTTGTGATACTTGTATTTTTATTGTTAAACAAAGATAATATTAACACTCATAAATTTTAAACTTATAATAAATTAAACCAATATGTCCCTTATTTCCTCTTGATGATGAAACCATAGTATTCAAACAAGATTTTAGGTGGTATTTCAATGACTTTGTTTAGTAAAAATTGGACTCAAGTCTCCTTACGTCTATTCCAATTGGGTTTAATTTAGCTTTATTCACATGTAAGAAACCTAATTATAGCTCCCACCTCCTATATGACATCAATGTATTAATTTCCTTCTTCATCCTATCTAGGAAATGATATGGGATGAGTGTCAATGAAATCCTTGCTAGGGAAGGTAAGCTAAGGTGTGTATGTTTAAAAAACAACAATCGAAAATCACCCAAGATTTATCTTATTAATGTCATATGGATAATATATGCTACTATGAATTCATTTTGCAATTATTTATGGGAGGGGTTTGCACAATGCTTGTATGGACTTGGATGAATTTCCCTTTAACAAGATCTCCAAAAACAAGGATTTAGCACATATCACTTGTTGCATGCATTTGTAATGTGCAACACCACTCACTTGGCAAAAAGGGTTTAGATTGACCTATCAATTAGGTTAGATCATAAGTAGGCAATAAACATAAAGATTAATATGAGGATTAAACATTTGATAGGGTGAGTGTGTATATATGCTTATATATATATATATATATATATATAAATATAAAAAGAGAGAGTATTTACATAGCAATAAGGTAAATTTAGATGGAAGGATAAGGCATTGAAAATAGTTAAGGTAAAATTAAGATAATATAGGCATGGGAAAGAATATGCTCTATTGTAGATTTTTTAGAATTTAGTTTAGGACTTAAGCCATAAATTATATGGTAGCATAGGTAAGAAATTTATATAATAGGACTTTAATTTTTGTAGCACATCTAATAAATTAATTAGATAGTAAATCTAATATAAATTGTCCCGTGGGGACAGTGCAATAGTTCAAAATTTGATTCTTCTTTGGTAGGTCCAAGGTTTAAACCGCGGTGTGGGCGAGTGTGTGAGGGGGTGGGTGTGTTAAATTCCCTATTGATAAGCATAGCTCTCAACTTTACAGGGGTCATGGTTGGGAGGAGACTGCCTAGCCCTATGCGTTGGTCATAGGGGTTTCTCACACTAACCAAATCAAAAATAAAAAGAAGAAAACTAAAATAATAATTATTATCATAATCAAATTAAATAATATATCAATGTTTATTGTAAAATTTGGATGAGAATACTAAAAATTATAATAAAAGTATTTAATTTTTTTAAAATATATGTTGTATCTATATAAATTATAATTGTTTTTAATAAGTTGTATATGTTTACACATGTTTTTATGAGGTGTCCCAACACCCTCATATTGAGTGGGGTTTGAACCTTGGACCTTTCAAAGAGAGGCCTACGCTCTTACCACTGGGGTAAGCTTGCAACTTATATAAATTATAATTGTTTTTATTTTTATTTTTTAGTATTTGGGTAATGTGAGAAACTTGTATGACCAAGGCTTATGATTAAACATTCCCATCCCAGATCCCTCATAAGACAAAAATATAAACTTATAAATAGGGGATTAACACACAACCATACACACACACACCACAATTTGAACCTTAGACCCTAGAAGAAGACCCAAAGCCTGAACCGTTATGCTACCTCGGGACATAAATTATAATTGTTAAGATGGTTTAACTTTTATAATTATTTCATTATAAAAATCATAAAAGGTCATAGGAATCATTTTTTTTTTTTTTAGATAAGATACTATAGCATTAATACTGGGTTTTACAGGTTGACCCAAAACCTTTTACAAAAATAAGCCCAGGGTTTTTGATGAACATATCCTTACTAAAGATCCTATATATGTAAAATCTACATGACGCCAAAGCCATTACATCCGGTAAGGCACATAGCCTGTTATCAAAAAGAAACTTCCCATACAACATTTTGGGTATACCCCGAGAAAACACACATGCATCATAATTACAAAAAAGAAACAGAAACATATCCCTTCCTTGAGACAATGGAAAAACAAAAAGCTGCAGACACACATAGCAGAGTACTGAAAAAAACTCCCATAAACTCTGTATTGAAAGTTACTCTTAATAATTCTTTGGTAATTGCTTTCTTTCGTATATGACATGCTTTGGTACCACATACTATCTTGGCCAATCAACCTTGGAGAAGTGAACCTACTGGCTAGATTTATGGCGGTGGCTATCTGGTGGTCCATGTGGCTTTGGTTTGAAGTCTTATATTGTCGTTTCTTTCCTTCCCTATTATTATCAACCAATCTCAAATTGCTAAGATGACTAGGAGCCATGTTATCTGACATGTGACTATCCCCATTAGTCTTTATGGTATTTCCAAGCAGCATCCACGAAGACTAACAACTCAGATAATTTTTATTGTGAGTCCAATTAAAAAAAGATACGGGAATACTCCTAGCCTCGAACTTACAGTGCCTTCCCTATTGGTAAATTTGACTATCATTCTTGGTATTCTTGTTGAATAAGCTCCTCTACTTCACTCGAGACACTGTGTTACCATTTGAAAAGTTTGTCACCATCGACACCCAAATTGGCCAGCTTATCAGTAATTTTGTTAGCTTCCCGAAAGACATGTTGGGCTTTTCTGTCCTATCTTCCCTAGAAAAGGATCCTAGCCTCTTCAACAATTATTTTAATCCTCCAAGGAGGTGTTTTCCAATTATTGAGTAGATTTATAACATGCATAGAGTCTCCTTCTACGATCAAGTTGCCTTCTAAGTCTTGAGTCATTTTAAGGCCTCTCCACATAGCTCTAGCTTCAGCTTCGTTGTTTTTCCTTGTTCCCAAATATTCAAAAAATACAATAATCATATTCCCATTATGATCTTGCACAATGCCACCAGTATCTACTCTGCCAAGATTGTCCTTAGCTGCTCCATACAAATTAAGCTTAAACCAACCCGTAGGAGGTGGAGACCACTTAACATTGGCTCTAGGGTTGACTACCCTAGGCAAAAGTCATAGGAATCATGACAATTAAGCCACCATTTATATTTCGAAACAATTCATCCTTGCATACCATAACTACTATTCATATGATTTAAAAAAAAAGCATGAACACATCAAGACAGAACCTTTCCAAAGCAAGAGTAAAATGATCTATACCATATATGATTTAGGATATTTGGCTCCAATGCAGATATTCTTTTACTATTGTAAACAAGTGTTCTTGTCAGCTAATGTGGGGAGAGTCTTATCCCAACTTGTAAATGATATTTGTTTTAATATAAAATTTTCAATTTTTTTTCAAAAAAAAACTATCCCATAAATAATAATAAAAAATAGAAATGGTCAAAAATTCCATTAAGGATTATTGTTGCACTTATTGCTTTCATTGATAGTCTAATTTTATTCTATTTTATTGTTACAAGGTACAAGAGAGGAAGCAAGCTACCTAGTTACCATTAATAATTATAAATATACTCAATTGGTTGAAAATTTTTTAGATTATGATTTACATAAACACAATAAAATTATCATAAGGATACATAAACATATACCACAATACATATCCTTTATTAGCTCTACAACTATTGCAACAAGAGCATTAGAATTACATTGTTACTAAATTAATTGGGTTATGGGACATAAATAATTTAAATGATCAAATTTATAAAATATATTGAAACATATGGCTATGGATTTCACACATTCAATTGCTTTAACCCACATAAGGACTCCATTAGGTCACATTTGACAACAATGTCAATCTCTACCTATAAATTTTATTAGCACCTCTAGCAACAACACCAACTTTGAGGGAGGAGCTTGTGTCATTCATATTCCCACCAAATTCTATTATCACTTCTAGCAAAAACACCAAATTTGAGGGAGGATCTTGTTTCATTCATATTACCACCAAGATCTCCCTAACACCATGATGGTCTAACAAGTTGAAAGAATATGAAGGATAGCCACTAGTTCATAAAAATTAATTTTAGTAAGTTCTTATAAATGTTTATCTTCATAGCAAATTTTTGGGCGCTTGTTTATGTCTAAGAGATTTAAAAGAATTTGGGTGTTTGTGGTTATAATATATTTATTAGTGCAATCTATAAGAGTGAATAAATGCTTTACAATAGGACACAAAAATATTCAATCAGGAAAATGTAGAGATAAATTTGATGTAAATAACAACAAAGCTATTTATAAATTGTGTAAACTGCATAGAGGATGCAGAATAACTAGAAGCCACTACCTCTAGAATATTACAAAAGAATTCATAGGATTCAATTGTACATAGAAATGGTCTAATATAGTTTCCAAATACACTATTACAATCTAGTCTATTAAGGAATTCTTCATTTTAGTTTTGAAATGCACTAGGCTACACCTTGACCCATTGTGTGATTTTTGAATCATATGCTTCGTAAATGTTGTAAAGAAAACCACTTGGGTAGAGGATATGACAGTTGATCAATCCCTTCATTATGAATTTTGGTAATGAAATATTCTTGTCACAACCTTCCCCTAACTGAACCCTTTTATTTGATGAATAAGGACCTAATATTTGGTTTTAAAAAACTTGGTGATTTATTTAATGATTTTTGTAAAAATATATTCTAGGGATATATATTTGAAAAAACAAATCACTTATGAAATAATCAATTGCATGATTTGCTTCATAATGACAAGCTAAATTGTAAGAGAAGAAAGAAGCAAGCCATGTTCTAGAAGAAGGAAAAATGTGACTTGGGTTCTAGAAGGAAAGAAATTTTGGGCCTAAAAGGTACTAGGAGGAATTAAAAAATAAAGTCATGGACATTAAATTCTTCATATGGTAGAACTTTGTTTCTTTTGGAACTTCCTTCTATCTCCCCTAGTATGAATTCTTGCTCGAAGGCCATTCCTTAACTCTATAAATACCTCTATGAGAAAACAAAATAGGGAGGAACAAAAAGAGAAAAAAAACATCTTGGATGCACGAAGGAGGAGCTTGGAAGGATTAAGAAACCAAGAAAGAGGGATTTAATTTTGTAAAATTTACACGTCAGATGTGTCTTCCTTACCTTGATCGTTCTTTGAGTGTGAAATATATTGATATTTTATAAAGCTGATTTTTACTCTATAAAGTAATTGATTGAATGATACTTGAGGTATAGTTGATTGCATTATTGGATAAATGTTATATTGTTAGATGTCATTTTGCTAAAAAAATTATAGGTGTTATCATAGGCTTTCGAAATGGACATATAATCGATCCAAGTGAGTTTGTTTCATGTCACCCCTTGTTGGACTAATGTAACAAATTAAATATACTTATGATGCTCAAATATTGATGCTGACCCTATGCATATTTTAGTGTAATGGATACGTAAGTCGATACAACTATCACAAATGTCTTGTTTTATCATTAACTTGTTGGCACATTGAGACTTCTATGCCTTTGTATAAATAATTTTAGTATATTTTCCATATAAGTTGATTTTTGGGATGTTTGCAGTAATAAACTCTATGAAATAAATCCTGTAACAAGTTTTTCTACTATTGTTCTGACCACTAATCTTTGTTTTGATTGTCGCACCAGGGAAGGAGCAAATCCTAATAAAACCTTGTTTTGTCTCCTAGGCCAATTGATTAAGGCCTAAATGGAAGACTGAGTAGGTTTGTTAACATTATACTCTTCCCATGCATTTGTTACATATCATCCTACATTCAAAATCACGTAGGAGATAGTTATGAGAAGGTATCCCTAGCTTTAGTCCCACATAGGATGTCCTAAATCCTTAACACTATTTAAATGGAGAAGAAATCCCTTAAATACTCGACGACCAAGTGATGGTCAAGGACCGTACCACTTGGTGGTTGACTAGTTCCAATTGGATATATGTATGGATTGTGTGTTAATGTCTCTCACTATAATCACATGTTTGTTGATGGTTGATTAGCCTCTTGGTTTGTGTACTTTATTTCATGGTTTAATTTGGCTAAAAAAAATTCCTTGTTTAAATTGTGGGTTATTATCCCACATGCTCTCGACTGGGGAATGTGGCGATCTTAATAAATAAGGAGTAACCCCTCAATACTCAATCATAGGTGGTGGTCGAGGCTAGCATATGCTAGCCACCTAATTGTGGAGACTAGGGTGCTAGCGGTTGGTTGCTAGTAGGTTTGACCCTGGTTAGCCTGATTGTATTGTTTGATCCTTGAATAGATAGATTACTGAGGAATATTGACTATTGCTATGATTTGGTACTTATGTATAAACATTTTTTTTAAAATTGCTTAGTCATAATTAATTCCTTTTATTGAACCATCTAAACATTTGATTTTGGAATAATGGTTTCGAAAAGGAATATGAGGAACATAATTAATTTCTTTTAGCTATCTAAACCTTTGTTTATAGAATAATGGTTTTGGAAAAAGGAATATGAGGAAAACAAGCAAATACATGAATTAAGAAAACTATAGTACAATCTTGTTGATAGATTATGAGGTAAATTTGTGAAAGCTATAGTGTAATATTTTTGATAGCTTGTGAGACAAATTTTGTGGTAAATTTTGTGAAAAATATTGTGAGACAAATTGTAAAATTTGTGAAACCTATGGCATAATATTGTTGATAGATTATAAGAAAAATTTGAGGTAAAATGTGTGAAAGCTATAGTGTAATCTTGTTGATAGCTTGTAAGACAAATTTTGTGGTAAAATTTGTGAAAAATACTGTGAGACAAATTGTAAAATTTGTGAAAAATATGGCATAATCTTGTTGATAGATTATAAGAAAAAATTGAGGTAAAATTTGTGAAAGCTACAATGTAATCTTGTTGATAGCTTGTGAGATAAATTTTATCGTAAAATTTGTGAAAACTATTGTGAGATAAATTGTAAAATTTGTGAAAAATATGGCAAAATATTGTTGATAGATTATAAGACAAATTAGAGATAAAATTTGTGAAAGCTATAGTGTAATCTTGTTGATAGCTTGTGAGATAAATTTTGTGGTAAAATTTGTGAAACCTATTGCGAGGCAAATTGTAAAATTTGAGAAAACTATGGCATAATATTGTTGATAGATGATAAGACAAATTTGAGGTAAAATTTGTGAAAACTATAGTGTAATCTTGTTTGATAGATTATGAGATAAATTTGTGTTAAAATTTGTGAAAACTATAGTATAATCTTGTTTGATAGATTATGAGATAAATTTGTGGCAAAATTTGTGAAAACTATAGTTTAATATTGTTTGATAGATTATGAGATAAATTTGTGTCAAAATTTGGGATAACTATAGTATAATATTGCTTGATAGATTACAAGATAAATTTGTGGTAAATTTTTTGAAAACTATAGTGAAATCTTGTGAGTGGATTATGATACTAATTTGTGGTAAATTAGTGAAAACTATAGTGAAATATTGAAAGGAGATTATAGTACAAATTTTTGGATAAATTTGTAAGAGCTATAGTGAAATATTATGGAAATATTTTGGTGCATTTTTGTGGAAACAATGAATGCTTTGCTTACAAATAAATTTTTAGAATGGAATGGTTTGATCCATTTGTTTAAATGCTATTTATTTGTGAATGAAATAGGAATTGTTTTGGGAAAATATCTTCTAATTATGCATGAGAAGAATGGATAGGGGATACATTCTTGAGGGAATTATGGGGTTCTCTCTTACGATGATTGCATATAATAATATTTAATAAAAGGAATATATTTTGTGGAAAAGGATATGAAATGGAAATAGGTATGGATATCATTCTTAGGAAAGTTATGGGATTTCCTCCCTTTAATTGATGGAATGCTTTAATACAAATTACAAAATGGTGAATGTATTGTGCATGGGTGCATTCAATTGAAAAGTTGCATATAGAATGCATAATCATATACATGTAATGGGTTGTCCTTATCCCTTACTATCATCATCATAGTACTGGTGGTTCGAGATGTATTGAGTGAAGACTAGACTTATTCAGACTTAACTGTTACATATTATTATAAGGCTTCCATGATGGAAGACCCATTTATTGTAAAGACATCTCTACTTAAGAATTGCTTTGTAAATTGAAATAGAATGTATATATCTGTACTTGAGAATTGCTTTGTAAATTGAAATAGAATGTATTGTTTCACTCCCTAAGGGGATATGTAAATGATGTAATCTTCAATTACAAGCAATATGGAAAAATATAGTCAGGTTACATTTTGATTTATATTGTTAGGGTTCAAATTTTTAGTTGATATTTAAATATGATGTTTAATGGAAAAATAAAACCCTTATAAAGAGAGAAAGAAACGATTTATGCGTAAATTAGAGGGTTTCATGATAATACCTAAATATGGATCTCTAGTGTAACCTTAAGAAGGACAAATGTAATATTGATCAAGTGGAAGGCTTGGATTCTATCTCCCATCATGGAGGTTAATGGTGAATTGAGAAAGGTAAGTGATAGACATTGGATGTCTATGTGGATCTGTGTGATGACCACCTTAACTAGCCACTGTGGTTATGGGGATAGTTAAGCATTGTAAAATATTGATATTCTATCTTGGTGGAAGAATATATAATCTACAAGGCATACACCTAATATTGGGGCCTACTTGTACCCAAGAGAAAATTATATTAAGTTGGACTTAAGTTAGTAAGGAAAATTGACAAAATTCCAAGTGTTGTGGTCAAGAGTTTCTACATTAGGGGAATGGTATAAACTAAGGGTGACCACATGAAGGTATCATTATACCTTGGAGGTATGAAGGTAAACCTACTGGTTTTATTATATGAGTATTAGCCATTACTATCCACAAGATAGACATTGACCATGTCAAATCTTATGAAGTGCAACCTTGGACTTACTTGGAAACTCATCATTAAGAGAACCACATGGAGATTCTTCTTAAGTAACCTCTTGATCATAAAATTAGCTTTATGTGTTTAAAAAAATCTCTAGGATTGGTTGGTAATTGGGGAATGTTACAGTTGGTATCAGAGCGTAGTCGTAGGACTAAAATCTTCCATGAAATAATTTTAGGTTGTGAGACTATAACCTTCATAGATGAACTCTAAATTAATACATGCTTTGTAAGAAAATAGTAAGTGCTTAAAGGTTATTGATGTTCAAGTCTTTGTCTCCCATGTTTGAACCACTGGTGAATCAGAATGGAAGAGTTAAGCAAACCATCCACAACTTATGGGTTTTAAGTGGTGTACCTGAGACTCTTTTGAGAACTGTACTTGGCATATGTAGCCTTAAGCTAAGTCTATTACGTACTTAAGTAATGTATGATTAGAAACAAGAGTTACTAGAATGAGTTATGGAATAAACCTAGAATTAACAAACTTTATGCTTAGGGCTCTCAAATTTAGAAGAAACGATAAAAGAATATTTTCTTTTCTTTATATTGTTGATTTATGTTACAATTAAAACTTGGTTTTTGGCTAGATATAGAAATTGGAAAAAATATTAACCAGGAATTGTGATATCTTGGAACATACCCCAATAATAAATGCAAAAATAACTTTTATCATGGCTAAAACACCAAAAATAATCATCAAAATAATACCACCCGACCATCAGGTGGTGGTCGACTTCAATTACATGTTTCTCACTATTTGAATGTTAGATAGTATCTCAACATAGTGCATGTGGTATTAATGGTATTAGATGATATAAAAAATGTATTATATATATATATATATATATATATATTGATTTAAGTTGGAAACTAGAAATTCAACTTGAGGAAATATTGTAATCTCACATCACCCTTTATGCTAGAAAAAATAGCCAGCAGAAAGAGTGCAATCTTTTGAGGAGTGAGACAAACTAGGCCTCTTGAAAGAAAGTTAAGAATATTAAACAGAGTGGTAGAGTACCTCTTTGCAATTATTTTTTATTTGCAAGAGAAAATAGAGCATCAGAGGGATATATTTGTGGTTAAAAGATATTTATTAGTGTAATCTATAAGAGTGAATAAATTCTTCAAAATAGGAAATCAAAATATTCAATCAGGAAAATGTAGAGATAAATTTGATGTAAATAAGAACAAAGACATTTATAAATTGTGTAAACTGCCTACAGGATGTAGAATAACTAGAAGCCACTACCTCTAGCATATTACAAAAGAATTCATAGGATTTAATTGTACATAAAAATAGTCTAATACAATTTCCAAATACACTATTATAATATAGTCTATTAAGGAATTCTTCATTTCAGTTTGGAAATGCACTAGGCTACACCCTGATCCATTATGTGATTTTTGAATTATATGCTTCGTAAATGTTGTAAAGGAAAACCATGTGGGTAGAGGATATGACAATTGATCAATTCCTTGATTGTGAATGTTGGTAATGAACTTTTCTTGTCATAGCCTGCACCTAACCAAACCCTTTTATTGATGAATAAGGACCTAATGTTTGGTTTTGAAAAACTTGGTGATATATTTAATTATTTTTGTAAAAATATATTCTAGGGAAATATATTTGAAAAAAAAATCACTTATGAAATAATTAATTGCATGATTTTATTAATAATGACAAGCTAAATTGTTGGAGAAGAAAAAACAAGCCATGTTCTATAAGAAGAATGAAAAATGTGACTTAGGTTCTAGAAGGAAATAAATTTTGAGCCTAAAATTTACTAGGATGAATTTAAAAATAAAGTCATGGCCATTAAATTATTCATATGGCAGAAGTTTGTTTCTTTTGGAAACTTCCTTCTATCTCCCCTGGTATGAATTTTTCTTGCTCAAAGGCCATTCCTTAACTCTATAAATAACTCCATGAGAAAACAAAATGGGGAGGCACAAAAGGAGGAAAAAGACATCTTGGATGCATGAAGGAGGAGCTTGGAAGTATTTCATTTTGTGAAAGTTACATGTCGGAGGTGTCTTCCTTATATTGATCATTCTTTGAGTGTGAAATATATTGATGTTTTATAAAGCTCGTTTTTATTGTAATAAAGTAATTGATAGGATGATACTTGATGTATCATTGATTGCATTATTGTATTAATATTATATTGTTAGATGCCCTTTTGCTACAAAAATTATAGGTGTTATTATAGGCTTCCAAAATGGACATATAATTGATCCAAGTGAGTTTGTTTCATGTCATCCCTTGTCATACTAATATCACAGATTAAATATCCTTATGATGCTCAAATATTGATGTTGACCCTATGAACATTTTAGTGTAATGGGTGCCTGAGTCAAGATGACTATCATAGGCATCTCATTTTTCATTAGCTTGTTGTTGGCACGTCGAGGCTTCTATGTCTTCGTATAAAGTATTTTAGTATATTTTCCATATAAGTTGATTTTTGGGATGTTTGCAGTAATAAACCCTATGAAATAAATATTGTAACAAGTTTTTCTACTACTATTATGATTATCGATCTTTATTTTTACTGTTACACTGGGGAAGGAGAAAATCCTGATAAAACCTTATTTTGTCTCCTAGGCTAATTTATTAAGGTCTAATTGGAATATTGAGTAGGTTCATCAACCTATACTCTTCCTGCACATCCATTACATGTCATCCTACATTCAACATCATGCAAGAGATAGTTTAGGGCCCCAACATGCCCTAAAACTATTTAAAAGGAGAACTCCCTTAGCTAACCGACCACCAAGTGGTGGTTGAGAGCCTCACCACATGGTGGTTAGCTAGTTCCAATTGGAGACACACATGGATTGTGTGTTAATATCCCTCATTATCGCCATGTGTTCATTGATGATTTATTAACCTCTTCGTTTGTGCACTGGATTTCATGGTTTAACTTGGCTAAAATATTTTTCTTGTTTAACTTGTGGGTTATTATCTTGCATGCTCCTAATGGGGGCATGTGGTGATCTTAATAAAGGAGGTGTTGCCCCTCAATACTTGACCATAGGTGGTGGTTGGGGTTAGCATACGCTAGATGCCTAGTCATGGAGACTAGGGTGCTAGTGGTTGGTTGCTAGTAGGTTTGACCTCGATTAGCTTGAATGTGTTGTTTGACCCTTGATCGAATAGATTACTGAATTAACTGTTGCTATGATTTGGTTTGTGTGTATAACCATTTGTTTATAAATTGCTTACTCATAATTATTTCCTTTTATTTAGCCATCTAAACCTTTGATTTTGGAATAATGGTTTTGAAAAGGAATATGAGGAACATAATTAATTCCTTTTAGCTATATAAACCTTTGATTATGGAATAATGGTTTTGGAAAAAGGAATATGAGCAAAACAAGCAAATACATGGAAAACTATAGTACAATATTGTTGATAGATTATGAGGCAAATTTGGAGTAAAATTTGTGAATAATGTAATCTTGTTGATAGCTTCTAAGATAAATTTTGTAGTAAAATTTGTGAAAAATATTGTGAGACAATTTGTAAAATTTGTGAAAACTATCTTGTTGAAAAATTATAAGATAAATTTGAGGTATAGTGTAATCTTGTTGATAGTTTGAAAGAAAAATTTTGTGGTAAAATTTGTGAAAACTATGGCATAATCTTGTTGATATATTATAAGACAAATTAGATATAAAATTTGTGAAAGCTATAGTGTAATATTGTTGATAGCTTGTGAGATAAATTTTGTGCTAAAATTTGTGAAAACTATTGTTAGACAAATTGTAAAATTTGTGAAAACTATGGCATAACCTTGTTGATAGATTATATGATAAATTAGAGGTAAAATTTGTGAAAGCTATAGTGTAATCTTGTTGATAGCTTGTGAGACAAATTTTGTGGTAAAATTATTGAAAACTATTGTGAGACAAATTGTAAAATTTGTGAACACTATGGCATAATCTTGTTGATAGATGATAAGACAAATTTGAGGTAAAATTTGTGAAAACTATAGTGTAATCTTGTTTGATAGATTATGAGATAAATTTGTGTCAAAATTTGTGAAAACTATAGTGTAATATTGTTTGATAGATTATGAGACAAATTTGTGCCAGAATTTGAGAAAAATATAGTGTAATCTTGTTTGATAGACTATGAGACAAATTTGTGTCAAGATTTGGCAGACTATAGTGTAATATTGTTTGATAGATTACGAGACAAATTTGTGGCAATTTTTTTTAATACTACAGAGTAATATTTTTTGATATATTACAAGACAAATTTGTGGTAAAAATTGTGAAAAATATAGTGTAATCTTGTTTGATAGATTATGAGACAAATTTGTGTCAAAATTGGGAGAACTATAGTGTAATATTGTTTGATAGATTATGAGACAAATTTGTGGTAAAATTTATGAAAACTATAGTGAAATATTGTGAGTGGAACATGATACTAACTTGTGGTAAATTAGTGAAAACTATAGTGAAATATTGAAAGGATATTATAGTACAAATGTTTGGATAAATTTGTAAGAGCTATAGTAAAATCCTATGGAAATATTTTGGTGCATTTTTTTGAAAACAGTGAATGCTTTGCTTACAATTAAATTTTGAGAATGGAATGGTTTGATCCATTTTTTTAAATTCTATTTATTTGTGAATGAAATAGGAATTATTTTGGGAAAACATCTTCTAACTATGCATGAGAAGAATGGATAGGGGATCCGTTCTTGAGGGAATTATGGGGTTATCTCTTGAGTTGATTGCATATAATAATATTTGATCAAAGGAATATATTTTGTGGAAAATGATATGGAATGGAAATAGGTATGGATTTCATTCTTAGGAAAGTTATGGGATTTCCTTCCTTTGATTGATGGAATGCTTTAATGCAAATTACATTATGGTGAATGTATTGTGCATGGGTGCATTCAATTGAAAAGTTGCATATAGAATGCATAATCATATACATGTAATGGGTTGTCTTGATTCCTTACTACCATCATCCTAGCATTGGTGGTTCGAGATGTATCGAGTGAAGACTAGACTTATTCAGACTTAACTATTACATATTATTATAAGCCTTCCATGATGGAAGGACCATTTATTGTAAATACATCTCGACTTGATAATTGCTTTGTAAATTGAAATAGAATGTATATATTTCTACTTGAGAATTGCTTTGTAAATTGAAACATGATGTATTGTTTCACTCCCTAAGGGGATATGTAAATGATGTAATCTTCAATTATAAGTACAATGTAGTTCTGTAGCATATTGCATGGAGTGTCCATTTCCTCCATAGCAATATTGTATTTATTCCCATAATTTCTATTTATAGCATATTTTTGCAACATCATAAATTTAATTTCTCTTATATTTCTACATCTTGTGATTGCCATATCTCGTTGCAATCTACCATAAAAGCTAACAGTGGTATTAGAGACATGATATATCTAGTCATAGTAGAACTAGCTACTGTAGATTGAGAGGAGAACCACCATTATTATTGAGCCTAAATTTTCGTGAACATGATTTACCACAATGCACAAGATCTTGCAAAAATATTTAGAAGAATAAAGGTAGTAGGGAGAGCTTCAAGAAATTACTATTATTAAAATAGGACTAATCACCATAGCTTCAATTTTACAAATCGAATGTTCCATTGAACCCGTTGCATATGAATTTCATTACCTTAAGATTATTTGGTAGAATAAACTGGAAAGAAAAATTGTGAAATTCATTTGGCTTAGAGTCTTCCCATAGAGTTATAGAAAAACTCATGAAGAGAAGGACTCAACATTTGATCCACTAGTTTGATGAATAAAATGGTGAAGCTCATCTAAGAGATTTGAAAAGTTTACTATTGCCTAAAGTTTCTTTTATTGTAGAGAACCAACTCTCATATGATTATGACACCTCCTACAATAGAAATATATGAGATTTCAACTTCATTACCCAAAATTTGGAGTGCCTTCATAGTGCAAAGATTAATTATTGCAAGAGAAGAATAGTACAAGAGACTGTAGGATAAAGAGTCATAGTGAAGTGTAGATATTGAAGATATCTATCGATAAAGTCAACTTCACAATATAAAAGGCCATAAAAGCCTTAATCCTAAAAAGGCCATAGAAGCCTTGATCTAAGAAAATTCCATAGAAGCCTTAATCCTAAAAATGCCATAGAAGCCTTGATCTAAGAAAAGACCATAGAATCCTTGATCCTAAAAAGGCCATAGAAGCCTTGATCTAAGAAAAGGCCACAAAAATCTTGATATAAAAAAAGCCATAAAAGTCTTGATCCTGAAGAAAAATCCAAAAGAGAGTACCTAATTCAGAAGTATAT
Organism: Wollemia nobilis; assembly: GCA_028583015.1. NCBI lineage: Eukaryota > Viridiplantae > Streptophyta > Pinopsida > Araucariales > Araucariaceae > Wollemia > Wollemia nobilis. The sequence continues at coordinate 703,132 of JAQPPZ010016363.1, read as the reverse complement.
TTAGATTTTTGTACTAATAATTTGCTGCAGGGAAAGGAGATTCGGTGAGTTGGGAAACTTCCTACAAGAAAGGAAGAGTATTTTCTTCAAAATCAATCCAACACTTGAAGGTGAAGAGATTAGGTGAAGATATCATTGAAGAAACTTCCATTCTTGGAAGGACGAGAAGGACTAGGAGAGTCTTGTTCAAATACAAAAGTAGTAGAATCAAGAGATCTAGGAAGGAGATCTCAATTCCAAAAGTTGAAGAATAAGGTCTCAAGGAAGACCAAAGTAGTTGCAAAATCGAAGACCTAGTAGAGGTCTCAAGGAAAAAGGTTTGGAAATCCTTTTTGCTGAAGCAAGATCATCAAAAGAGTTCATAGAAGAACCCATTGGAGAAATTATTTATCAAGGAATTTTTTTTTGATAAGAGAAATATTTGGGACAGTTATTGCCATCCGACAACAAGCCCAATCAAGAGAAGAATAATTGGCAAGGAGTTCCAAAGAATATACAGAAGACCTCAAGATATTCAGTCTTGAGAAGAATATCCTTCTTGAAGTTAAAATTCGATAAGAAGACCTGAAGACAAAAGAAGCTTGTCAAAATAGAGAGATTTGAATATTACATTTCAAGAAGGAATAAAAATTCCTCAAAACCCACAACAAAAAGGAGAATATTACTAGAGAAGAAAAAACCATCAAACCCCAGGATCATCAAAGAAAGTTTGAGACCTCCTTTTGGTGAAGGAGGAGATTTTTAAAAAAGCTAAAAAAAATTGCAGAAATCCAAAGAAACAAGATTGATCTACATCCTCTACAAAAGTTGTCAAAAAAGTTAAGCAACTATTGGTGCAAGTAAATTCATTAATTAGATTATTTATCATATTTGTTAAAGCACCTTATATTATATAAGAAGTTGCAAAGAGAAAAATTGAATTACAGTCTTCAAAAGTGCAAAAGAGAAAAATTCCTTTTAAGGTTCATTTGCACATTAGGAGTTGATTAGATTTCAGAAGTTACAATCAACTACCTATCTTATATCTTGAAAAAGAAGACTAGATCCTACAACTATGTTTGTAGTGAAATTTATAAGAATTTATTCTAGATTATGCTTGAAAGGTTGCAGTGGAATTGTTAAGAGCATTTTTGAGAAATTAGTGGAGAAATAAGGTGAAATTATTGTTACCATTTAAAGTGCATCTATTAAGCGTCAGTCTAGTTTATTTTTTAACTAGTTGCTCTCAATTAGTTTGTGTTGTTAAAAAGCACAAAGACTATAAAAAATTTGTAGCACTTTCGTGGCCAAAAGAAGCCACCATTACAAAAAAAATGGTGGATTAGAAAACCACCATTGAAGTCCTTGAAGGAAGCCTCAAATCGAGACCTTGGAAGACTCAAGATTCAATGATAATACAAGGGTTATTTTTTCAGTACAGAGTGTAGGAATCCTTATTCAAAACAACATTTCATTAGCTTGGATTGACTATCATCCAAAGAAGAAGAAGCAAGAAGGATTAAAAAAAAATTCTTCATTTTGGTGCAAGATATACTTATTACAAAAGGCACCTCTTTTGTTCCTTGGAAGAACAAAAGTATTACTATTTACAAGGGGGCAGTAAGGACATATTTATCCAGTAGATTTGTGAAAAAAGGAAGGAGCCACTAAATAGCTCACATGATTAGCAAATTTGCAATCAGAGGAAGGAGTCATCGAAGAGCTCACACGTCCAAGAGTTGAGGTGTTTAAAAACACCAATTTCCTCCATAAAATTTGAACATGTAAGCAACATGTCATCTACAACAGTGAAGCCATTGAAAGAATGTATTATCACTCATGCTTACATAGAAAAAATGGTAGCATTCAGTGATAGGTTATATGTAAAATATAAAGCAAAAAGACTACCTATTGGCTATTATAACCAACACTAAAGAAGGGCACAAATAAACATTGGAAAAAAGCTACGAAACCTGCAAATAGGTACAAAGATAAGATCTATACCTAAGGTATCCATTGAAGAGAACATCCACCAAAAGGAAAGCTCAAAAGTGTGCCATAGAATTGTGAAGTAATATAGCTATAGCCATTCGTCATCCTCACCAAGACGACATGCAAAAGGAAGCTTGCATATCAAGAAACATAGCAAACTCACATAGGGTGCAAAGATAAAGGTAAAATTAGGGTTGCAAGATCATATTTGGAGTGTTAGAAAGGAGGCTTGCATGCACAAGCCTTGAGTGCCACTTGGCACAAATTCTCTAAGCTTCCCAATGTTCATGAAGACCCAAGCGCTCACCTAAAAGGAGTTACATTCATTTGGAGGGAGTTAATAATCTTTGGAGGTTACCACCAAACTCATCATTTTTGAGGTACATTGAAGACACCTACCTTGTAACACTTCTTGTGACACTTGTCACGAAGCCAATCTTACTTAATATGTCGATATTGAAGAACAAAGCAGAATACAATAGTGTGAAGAAGAATGCAACAAAACAAAGCAAGAGAGAATTCAAATAGAGTTAAGCATTGAGGCTTACTTGAAGAAAATGGCTATTTCAAACCATACACCATTCAACGATGTAAGGAAATCATTTAAGACGTCATAAAACCAGAAAATAACACTTGCATTCGAAGAAGCCCTATAAAGCATATTACAACGTATCTTTCAACATTAGTTGCAGAAGAGAAGGATCACCAACCAAGGAGTGAATTAGCGCTAATGAAAGAGGATTTTGACTACCCATGAGCGCTACATAGCACATAGCTATGAATCTGCTGATGCACAGCATTGAAGGACTATTAAGGTAAAGGTTATTTTTTAGCTTACTTTTAATATAAGGTTTTTGGAGTTATAAAGGAACATTTTATCTTCTCTTGCAATATTCAACATTAGATATTTATTAAGCAAGCATATTTCAGATTTGTTAATATTTGCAAAAGGTTATCAAGGAGAAATAAGGGTTATCATTGAAATTTAAATTACTTGTAAATATTATTTTCTATTTTTTCCAAAATTGGGAGTTATAAGGAATACAAGATCAAACTTAGGAATTGGAAATTAGAAAACATTAAAATCAACCAAAATGGGTATTTAAAGAGGATTATTAAATTTTTCAAAGGTTGGAATTTTTAAAATAGTGTTGTCTCAAAACACTTAAAGGAGGAAAAATAAATCCAACTTCAAAACCTCTTCAAAAATTGAAAATAGTGCTTAGTTCAATAGGAGTAATAAGGAGATAAAAATTTGATTTTTGGTGTTTACAAAATTTCACAAAATCAACTCAAAATTGAACTACAATATCTCCATGAGTGTGATCTACTGGAAAGGATGCCACTTGCATTATCGATGATGTGACCCGAGGTTCAATCCCCATGGTGGATGTGTATACGTAGTTACTCAAAAACAAAAATTGAACTACAATTTACAAAAGCACTATATTAATTATATATCCTGTCCAAAACATCCTAGGGAGTCATAAGGTATTCTACAAAACTTGGTAATATTAGCATCCATAAAAAATTAAGTTCTAAATTCATTGGATAGATGTAAGCTTCCTACAAAAACTAAAATATTATTAGGTTTGCAAACTTTCATCATTAGGGAGACATAAGGAAGTATACAAAATCTAAAGAGTTAATAAAGGGAATTCAATAGCATCCAATAAATTCTTCCTATCTGAACCCCAACTACTCAAAGATCCAAATTATTTCTCTTGGAATAATAAAGTAAAAGAAATCTTGGTATATGAAAAAAATTGGGATATTTTCCAAGGGAAAACAAAGAAACCTGCCATAGGTGATACTGAGATTCTAAAATTTGAGGAAAATGATACAAAATATCTAACACTCATAACATTTGCTATCACTGATTAAATACAACCTTATATCAGTTCAAAAAAACCATCTTCTGAAGCTTACAAAAGCTTAGAAAAAATATTTTAAGGAAAGAATAAAGCCACCATTCTTCATCTACAAACTCAACTACATTCCTTGAAAATGAGCAGTGGAGAAAGCACAAAAAATTTTCTAAGGAAGGTAGCAGATATTAAAGGAAAATTCTCTTGGACATGAGCCTAAAGATGAACTTCTTACTCAAGTAACCATAAGAGAACTTTTAGAAAACTATAAGCATGTGGTCACATATCTACAAATCCTAAGTAAAGATACTTCTTCTGATGACTTAGTCAATATCCTTAAGGATTATGAGGTGGAACACACTGTGAAAGATGATATGACTAACACTGCACTAATATCAAAATATAATCCACAAGAAAATATTGTTTTATCAGTAAAAGGACGGGGAACATGGTATTGTGAGATATGCAAAAAGAAAGGTCATAGTACTAGTTATTGCAGGTTCAATCCTAAAAACCAAAATCAAGAAAATCAGATAAATAATGGGAACCAATTTCAACCAAGATAGCATCAAAGGAATTCTTGCCAACAATAATTTCAATGACCAAGCAATTATCCTCAATTGGAGTACCGAAAGGGAAATCAAAAAGGACACTTGGTTCAAAGGATAGAATAAATTGATGAACTCGATGAACACTCAGAATATTACGAGGATAACTATTTATCAATAAATGTAACACTTTACAGAGACACCAACCATTTTATTGAACAAGTTACAAAGAATCTAGAGAAAGAATACAAAGTTCAAGATGGTGAAGAAGAAGATCCATATTGAAGACTAATGTATTCAATACCCAAATAATGTGATACATGGGGTTGTTAGAGTTAAATTCTATTACATGATTTGGATCATGTAAACATACCTTCCTAGGTACATACTTAGAACATTAGATTAATTTAGGGGGAAATTATCTAGTTACTTTATGGAATGTAATAAATATACAAGTGTCAATGTGCAAGTACTAAATGTGCAAGGTGTCCCTTGTACAACTAGGTAGAGTGTTGGCCAATATATCTATCTTCCATTATAAAAGGGCCTCATTGTAAGAGATCGACAAGAAAGTAGATAACAGTAGTATTACTGACTGACTCCATTAGTGATGGAGTACAATGTAGCTCTGTAGTGTCAGTAGTGTCCATTTAATCCATAGCAATATTGCATTCATTTTCATCATTTTTGTTTATATCATATTTTTGCAATCTCATAAATTTACTTTCTCTTATATTTTTGCATCCTATGATTGCCATCTCCCATTGCAATCTACCTCAAAATCCAACATAAGAGGAAACTAGCTTCAGTTGGACTTAAGTTAGTAAGGGAAATTGGCAAACTCCCAAGCACTGTGGTCAAGAGTTTCTACATTCGAGGAATGGTAGAAACTAAGGGTGACCACATGAAGACATCCTTATACCTTGGAGGTATGAAGGTGTTGGTCTTATTATAGGAGGGTTGGCCACTCCTATCCACAAGATAGACATTGACCACATTGACTCTTGTGAAGTGCAACCTTGGACTTAGTTGGAAAATCATCATAAAGAGAACCACATGGAGATTCTTCTTAAGTAACCCCTTGATCACAAACTTAGCTTTATGTTTTTAAAAAATAATCTCTAGTATTGATTGGTAATTGAGGAATGTTATAGCTCTTGATCATCAAAGTCAGGAGTTTCCTATTCTTAAATGATGACCACTTTGACTAAACAAAAGTGGAATAATTTTTTTTTAGAGATTAGTAGATTCAAGGTCCTCTTAGTGCTAAATACAGTTGGGTTCAATTGCAACAAAGTTTTCATAAAGAAGATGTTGCAACCACAAAGGTCATGTTGCTTTATACACATTTGATTTCATATTTTTGCTAATCAATATTAAGCTATTGGTCAAGGTTAAAAGTGCAAAGGGCTATCACATATGAGAACTTGTAGTTCTTATATCCATAATTCTCACTTGTGTTTAGTTTTTTGATTTGGCATTAGCTGTTGATTTCTTCTTTTACCCTTACAGAAATAACATATATTTCTATATGATTTTTCCAAAACATATGCAAAATAAAAGCTTCCTATTTCAAACCACAAAAGGCTTGATTTTCCAAATGCAATATACAATCCAACCTTGTCTTTGAAGAAAACTCCATGAACATTGCATGACTTTTTCAAAACATATATGTAATAAAATATTTTTATTTCCATAAAATAGTATTAGTTTAAGTGCTTAAATTCTTTCGCTTTCAATGAGACCTAAATTTTGATCTTAAAATTATATGATCACGTTATAATATGAATAAAGTTATGCTTTTTAAAATATTTTGTTTTGCCATAGAGAAGTCTAGACCAACCCTATCAACTCATCTAATCCCTAATCTTGAAGTAGATTCTTGATAGATGGAATCAAGTCACCAAATAGAATTATGATGTTGAGATAAACAAATGGAAGACAAATACTATAAAGTGGAAACCATCTAACATCTAAAGGAAATATAAGACCAGGAGGAGGAAGAATAATTCAAAATAATAGTGGTGAGATTTTGTCACATTAGGGTTTTCAATAGTAGAGTTAGGATAAACAATAAAGCTAGGACGACTTTAGAAAGGTTAGAGGTATGCAAAGAATAAAATGGAATAAATTATGGATGTAAGACAAATAACTCATAGTAATAAATGCAATTTTAAGGAATGCAAAGGCTCCATAGAACATACAAGACCTTGTACAAAGTTTGAAAAAATCAGGTTTACACATACATTAAGGGAAGGGAACAAATGTGTAGATAGGCTAGCAAATAAAGGGGTTTTAATAAAGGATCATGAAGTTAAATTCTATTTTCTTTGGTTAAAGGAAGTAGTAAGTTTAGCTTAAGCTAACAAGAAAATGTTGTCTATGTAACTCAAATAATGATTAAGATTTACTTTAATGTTTTCAATGAATAATATTTATTGTATTTTATAAAATTAATGTGTTTTCATATAAACTATTTATTACAATTCTTATGGCTGCACTTATGCTTCATGAAGGAAACTAGCAATCCATATTTGGTAAAACGAACTATGATAACACAAAGTTTTGAAAATATTACTCTACTAAGATGCAATGCATAGACAATAGAGGTGGAGTTTTGGTATTGTGAAGAATGTTGTAAGAAAATGCCAAGAAGAAGGATGATATAGCTTGATATTACTCTACTAACATGAAATGAATAGATATTAGAGGTAGAGTTTTGGTATTGTGAAGGATGTTGTAGGGAAATGTCAAGAAGATACTTAATTTTGGAATATTTGTATTTACAAATAAAATTGAATAAGATCCAAAATATAAAAATAAAGAATTCAAAATTTGTTTATGAAAAAAGATATAAGTATCTAGCTATAGCAACTCAATTGAAATGAGAATTGGATTTGTTTTTAAGCTATCAATCTCTATAGGAGAAAGTTGTAACTTGTCAAAAAAAGGGGACCAAAATACAACCCCATTTTCTCTAGCAAAATAAAAGTTATACTTTTTAAATGCAATAAAATCCTTTTCCTTGAAGGAATCCTATAGGGGTGAAAAGGTGAAATATTAATATTGACCTCATTTGTACCCAATAAGGCCCTTGTCCCTAAGAGTTGATAGAAAAAACACCTCACCCAAGATTTTTCTTCTGATATGTGACATAACCAGGTATCCATTAGAGCTTTTACTTATGTCAATAAAAAAAATACACAAAAACAAGAAAACCCAAAAAATATTCATCCCCTTGAGAAGATGTAATATTCCCTTCTTAACATATCCATATGTGGGTCCACTCTACCTAGCTGTGGTAGAAAAGAGTGTAATAGAAATTGAACTAATAAGATAGTTGCTAGTTGGAAGTAGTTCAACTAAAGCGAAAGAATACATATTAAAATATGAAGTTAATAAGGCAAATTTGCTAGTAATGAACTAATAAGACAATTTCTAGTTGACATCAATCGGTTAGAGTGAAAGAATAAATCTTAAAATAGAAAGTTGTTAATAAGTTAGATTTGCTAGTTGGTTCTAGTTAATGATGCAGTAGCAATTATTTGGCCCTAATTAGGGATATATCAGATAAAGGTTATAAAAAAGGGCTACTAGGAAATAGGGGAATTATTCTTGTTATGTCAAGTCATTGAGCCCTTTCTCCAAGGCATTTGTGGATAGAAACCCCAAGTGTCAATTGCAAGCCATTGAGGATGAAAACCCTCATCTGGCTAGAATTGTATAAAAGTTCTATGTTCATTTGCAAATCTAAAATTTGTAATTATTTTATCATTTTATTTATTATTGTGTTTCTTTCATAAACATAAAATACAAAAAATTAGTTTGTTGTAGCCTACTTTTATGTGTTTTTTATTTTGCTTCTTAGGTAGGTTCTTTATAGTGGTATCATAGCTTAGATCTGGCCAACCTAAGGGAGATATAAGAGGAAAAGCCATTGCATGCCATACAACATTAGAACACGAAGACTAAGGTAGAGGGAACAAAAGAAGCTATAGTGGTATCAAAAGGAACAAGAAAAATTACAAGAAATATCCAATAGAGAGAAAAGAGTACTCTAGCACACTAAAGTCATTGTAGGATGGGCAATAAGAGTTAATCAATATTTTTACTCAGCTAGTATAGTTTCCAAACCTTTTCACTATTCCTTTAGGACATGCTGAGCAAGGGGAGACCTCAAATTTTGGAGCAAACCATAACACACAATTTAAATCAACAACTAGTTTCAAGTTATAGAGAGTCATTTTTTTGTAGAGGGAAGACATGCAATAAGGAGAGGATGGGGTGGACGAGCAAGAAGATGACTTGGACACCCTCCATGTTGAATATGCTGAGAAGAGTGAAGAGTTTCAAAGGGAAATCTCCTTCATGGATTTCTACAACTTGAAGTCTAAACCAAATGCTTGAAATGGACAAAGAACCACCCATAACTAGCCTCATAGGGATATACAACACAAATTGGGGAAGCTCACTATCCCCTCATTTGATGGGTCAAATGAAATTTTAGCCTAAGCATGGATCCAAAAACTGAATACATATTTCTTATTGAGCCCTATGTACGAGGAAGAAGTCATAAAATTTGCAACCCTTTGTTAGAACCAAAATAGATGATTTGATAATTATTCATGAATGAGTACATATAGGGAGAGATTAGGGTTTGGAAGAGATTAGGATTTTTAGAAAGGAAACCCTAACCCTAACCCTAATCATAGGCAAGTGCACATTAAACACATTAATATTTTAACATCCCCTTTTAATGTGCACTTTCCTAAGTACAAAATACTCATTAATATTATAATATCCCCATTAATGACAAAGCTCATTTGGAAGTTGTCAGTCTGTGCTGAAAATGCAGCTTTATACAATAATGTTGAGCCATCCAAAAGTTGTGTTGAAATATGCAACATCCTCATGCTCTCCTTCAACTCAACACATAAATTTGTGGAGGAGGAGAGGAGGGGAATGCAATGCTTGATCAACATCCTCATGCTCTCCTTCAACTCAACACATAAATTTGTGGAGGAGAGGAGGGGAATGCAATGCTTGATGTGGATTGATGGAGTGTTGGGTTCAACCAAAATGCACTCCATGTTACAATATTTGAGACCCAAAAAAGCATACGAAACAACCTCAAAACTAAAAATAGACACCACCATTGTGTTTGGCTCGAAAAAATATTTCCAACAACTACAAACATGACTATCTTTTGATTTGAATGGAGCCTTGAAAACTAAGAAAAAAAACCACTCTCTAACAACAAAATAAAGGAAGTGTTTTTCCTCCAATGGAATCAATTTGGAATTTTTTGCAGCATTTGATTTTCCCTCCAAAAATATATTTTGAAAATATTCTTCAAAATAATACATGGTTTTAAAACATTGCATGTGGACCCACCTTGATTTTTGACTATATTGAATATATTGAAAAAGCAAAACTTAAATGCTATGTTAACCTCCCCACTCTTCACGTGGGACCATGGAGGATTTAAAAAAATCCATTTTAAAATACACAATGTGGCCATATTGTCGACTATGATGGGAATAACTACATGCCTAATATGTGGTAGTCGAGGCACTCCACTGTATGCCTAATCGACATGCCCATGCATGCTTGTGGCCAGGTGGTGTTGCATGCATGTGTGCCTTGTGTGCATGCACCTGTTCTACATGCTTATGTTGTGCGTGCTAGGTGGTGTGCCTTGTATGTGTTGCCTGTGTGCTATGGGGTGCACACTGATATGCGTGCATGTGCACCTATGGTGTACATGCAGTGGGGGCACGCCTTGCATGCCATGTGATGCTTGAATGCCTCTTATGCTAAGGCATCGTACACTGCCTATGTGTATATTTGTTTTTGATGCATTTCTTCCTGCGCACCTCTTGTGCACGTTAATGACATCTCCATGCACACCATTTTTTTAGATGTGGCTATGATGGCCAAAAAATAAGAAACCTACATGAAAGCCTGGGCATGCGACCATAACCTTTATTTTTTGGGTCAATTCTCCCTGGCGCGATCCTTCGATGTGTGGCAAAATAGGAGATCTCCCACCAAATGCATCTACCACTGCCACCTGGTAGTCTATAAACCCAACAAAACATAGGATGGATATATCCAAATCAGTGTCTATGTTCGACAAGAACTAATCTCACCAAACACAACTGTAAAAACCATCAAAATATTTGCTATATCCTTGGTGTTACTGTTGTGTGGTAGAATGTTCTTGTCTGGATTGCTAGAAAACTTCTAGTGAATGTTTTGAAGAAAGATTCATAATAATCCATGCCATCTTGGAAGCTCCTTATGAGGGGGTGATTTCCATGAGAGAAATCCCCCCTTATAGGTAAATCACAGGTAGATCTTAATGCTCTGATATCACTTGTTAGAACCAAAATAGATGATTTGATAATTATTCATTCCCCCATTATAGAAAAATCATAGGAATATCTTAATGCTCCGATACCACTTGTTAGAACCAAAATAGATGATTTGATAATTATTCATGAATGAGTACATATAGGGAGAGATTAGGATTTGGAAGAGATTAGGGTTTTTAGAAAGGAAACCCTAAACCTAACCCTAATCATAGGCAAGTGTACATTAAACACAATATTTTAACACCCTTCACCTAGAAGGAGTGACACATTAGTGGTGGTATTACAGGCTAGTCAATCAAGGGCATAGTCTTATCACCACCTATGAAGAGTTTTGTAGTAGGTTGATTGACAGATTTGAGAGGCAAGATATAGAGGAACACTTTACATAATTGACACAACTACAACATCATGGCTCGATTGATACATATGTGGTTGATTTTCAAAGGTTAGTCATAATGAAACTAGACATATCTAAGGGGTGATTGACATATCTTTTCATTGAAGGGTTGAGAGAACCCCTTAAAGGCCTAATCAAGGCCTTTGATCCAGAGTCTTACAAGTAGACATCAAAAGGGCTTTGAAACTAGAGACTTTGCACCCAATATATCCTTTCAAGGATCTACCACTAGAAATGTGAGTATAAGAATGTCACAACAACAATTGAAGATTCCTCACAAATTCTTTCCACAAAAATTGGGAGCTACACCCTCTTGAATTATGGGTAAATAGGGATTAGGACAACTATTTAGGAGCCAACAACAACTAAAATGACTCGCAATGAAATGCAAAGGAAACAATTATGTTTCAATTGCAAGGAACCTTGGGATCCATCACATAGGTGTTTGGGAATGGATCGAATACACTTGATTGAGGTATACTCATATGATGAGGAAGAGCCAGAGCCATGCACAAAGACACATAGGATAGTAGAGGAGGAGGTAGCACTAGTAGGCATGATCACATATGGTCTTCCATCTCTAGAGGGAGGAGAACAATCATCTACTATTGCCTCTATGTCAGGAGCTCCAAGATACCACTCCTTTCGAGTCAAAGGGAGGATTGGTGGGCAGCACATAGTAGCTCTCATCGATGGGGGAGCGACCCACAATTTCATCGACCAAGCAATAGTAGCCCGTTTTAGGTTGAAGGCAGAGGAGTTTGCGGGCTTTGAGGTAGCAGTGGCGGATGGGTATTCATTGGCTTGTAAGCAAGTCATTCATTAGCTCTAGGTGGTGCTCATATGGTATTGGGCATCCAATGGTTGCATTCACTTGGTGAGTTCACACAAAACTACCAAATAATGACCCTTAGGTTCAAAAACCAAGGACAAGAGAGGACTATTAGAGGTATGACTAATGAGTCAGTACAACAGGTTTCAACACATCAGATAGAAAGGCTCTTGAGACGAGACCAGGTTAGTTGGATTGCAATATGTGAGGGATCACCACAAGGCACCCCAGATTTAGGAGAGGACAAATATCACCCAGATATTCAAGCCTTGCTAGACAAATATGCTTTTGTATTTGGAGACATGCTTGTTGGACTCCCACCAAACAGGGGATTTCAACATACTATTGAGTTGGAGTCAGGGTCAAAGCCCATTATTGTGACTCCCTATCATCATCCACGAGCCTTCAAGGATGATGATACAAGAAATGTTGAGTTTGGGACATATCATTAGTGAGGCAAGAGTTGAGATGGACTAGACTAAGGACCAATCCATTCAAGAGTGGCCCACCCTGAGGACCTTGACTCAACTATGAAGATTCTTGGGTTTATGAAAGAGGTTCATATGAGGATTCTCACAACTTGCAACACCATTGACTAAATTAACTAAGAAAGAAGCTTTCCATTGGTCAATAGTGCCACAAGAGGATGCCACTTGGGAGTCAGTTGAGATACTTGATGACCCAACTTTGTCTTGATTGTGAGGATAAACAAATTTGGGGAAGGGAGGATTTGTAATATCCACTTCTTGACATATCCATATGTAGGATCCACTCTACCCAGCTGTGTTAGAAAAGAGTGTAATAGAAAGTGAACTAATAAGAAAGTTGCCAATCAGTAGTTCAGCTAGAACGGAAGAATAAATCTTAAAATAGGAAGTTGTTAATAAGACAAATTTGCTAATGAACTAATAATATAGTCGCCAGTTGCTAACAATAAGTTAAAGCAGAAGAAAATAAATCTTAAAATAAGTTGTTAATAAAGCAGTTTTGCTAGCTATAATAGTTAGTGATGCAGTAGCAATTACTTCTCCCTAATTAGGGATACAACAGAAGAGGAAGTCATTAATCCCTTTCTTCAAGGTATTTGTAGATGGAAACCCGAAGTGTTGAGTGTAGACCATTGAGAACGAAAACCCACCCCCAAAAAGAGCCATCCTCTTAAAAAAAACCCAAAAAAAGATTCTGGTCTTTCCAAGTCATTCATGTCACCAAGAAAGCCTGTATGCATCGTAACAGTGTTTTATCTGCTTGGCCACAACAGCGGACGAGGCTGGTCGTACAGAAAGAGGGTAGTTTCGAAAGAGCAAATACAACACGAAGAAATATAGGTAACATACGAGATATCAAACAATACCAACTAGCTCAAAGTTGATTGTAGGGAATGGCCATGAATACATCTCATAAGTTTGCGAAAAATCATGACAGTCAAGTACTATCCAACTTCCAACAATGTGAAACAGTATGATCACATCCAAACAAATTTCTGTGGATTTGCCTACAAAATATATATATTCCCTCCCAGGGAGTAAAATATATATATATATATATATATATAAAATACACCGAGGAGGAAGTAGGGACAAATTTCCCTCCCAGATCTGCTTAGGGAATAAAAATATAACAAGAAAAGAGGAACATTTTACTGCATGAAAATGGTCCATCGCAAAGGAATTCTCTGCTGTGCACCATAAAGCACCATTCCTCCTGTGCTATCATTTCAAATAACAATAACAACTACTACTCCTATAATTCAGAAACATTTTAATTGGAAATTTCACCTGATAAAGTTTGTCATTCGACAATAAATAAGTTGGGCACCTTCAGAGTTCGGATCCTCTTCAATTTTCTACCGAGTTTTTATCCGTAAGTCTGCAATAATTTCATATCATACAAACAAACCCTAGAGCAAAGAAGAGGAAAAAGAAATAATCGAAGACAATAATCTGCGGATCTCCTCAGCAACGAATTATTTTGCCACAAATCGGTATATACTGTTGTGTTCCATCCACCTGATCATATCCCTTTTTAGTCAATAAAATCAACATCTTTTGTGCATCATCTAACCAGAAAAAAATCCCAACCATTTTCATCTAGGTCTTCATTTGGAAGATTTAAGTTTTATATATAGCATTAACATTTTTAAATATAAATATATAATTTTAATATCATATAACTAAATCTAATATCTATAAAATTAAGATCAAATTCGATCTATCCGTTCACCCTTTTTTTTAACACAATCACAGGGAGATCCCAAAAAGATTCCATCCAAGCCCGTCCATGGGTGACAGGGCAGCTTCAGAGCTTGGCAGCAGGAGGTGGGAAAAGGAGATAGGGATCCCGCTGGGCCTCCAGCTCATCGATGACGCCGGGGAAGGCCCCCATGCGGAGCCCGCAATAAACGTCCCTCCTCCACCCGCGGGCGGCGAGCCGCTCAGCCGCCGCGACCGCTGTCTCCAGTGTGGCGTCGGCGTCGGCGCAGACGCCACCGACAATCCCCCTCTCGAGCGCGGCGTCGGCGCGGAGCTTGGCGGCGCCAAGGACGACGTCGCGGAGGGCCGGGGGCGAGAGCTTGGCGCGGATGACGGCCATGAGGCTGCGCGGGAGGTGCATGCCGTGGTCGAGCTCGCTCATGTAGAGCACGGAGCGCCCCGCCACCATGAAGCGGTAGTCGTGCGCCAGGGCCATGATGAACCCGCCCGCCGCCGCGTGGCCGCAGACGGCCGCCACCGTGGGGATGCCCAGTCGCATGAACGCCGCCAGCACGCCCTCGAACTTGTCGCGGATGACGGCCAGGCGTACCGCGGGGTCCTCGCCGATCCAGCGCAGGTCGAGGCCGTTGGAGAAGTAGCGGCCCTCGTTGGTGGTCACCAGCGCCGCCGCATCAGGGGAGTCCTCGACCGTTTTGAGGGCGGCAGCGATGGCGTCGAGAGTGGTGGCGTTGAAGCGGTGGTCGTCCTCCCCGTGGAGTTTGAGGATGTAGAGCTTGCCTCTCTTCTCCAGGCTGCACATCGTCGCTGAGATCGCTGTATCCCTGATCTTCCGTATTGGCACCGTTAGCTACGCAAATAAGAACAGGGGGCCCTGCTTCTTTTGTATGGCCATATCCAATAAAGAAAGCCGGCAAAGCATCATGGGTCAATCATTTGCGTATAAACTTATTCAAAGTACCGTATAAACTTGATCTTCCGTATTGCCACCGTTCGCTACACAAAAAAATGACAGTGGGACCTGCTTTTTTTTTACCAATTCCAAGCATTAGTGGATTGGTAAGACTTTGGACAATTATCAAGAGGATAAGGAAAGTGGGACCTGCTTCTTTTGGTAAGTCTATGACCAATTCCAAGGGCTAGTGGATTGGTAAGATTTGAGCACTTACCAAAAAGACACCGAGGTTCAAACCTTGGGACATGCCTAATAAAGGTAAAGATGGTAAAGGTAGTAGTTTGTGTTGAGTCTGGGGAGTGCCTGCCAACTTGGGCTAGTGGATTGGTAAGATTCTGGGCACTTACCAAAAGGAGACCTAGGTTCAAACCTTGGGACATGCCCAATAAAGGTAAATGTGGTAAAGATAATAGTTTTTGTTTTGAGTGTGCTGAGTACGCGCCAACTTGACATCGATGGTACCAACTCTGAACACAGACATGTTCAGACATCTCAGAAAAAAAACCCCAGAAAAAATATCTAGCCTGTCCAATTATTATCCAAAAAAATATTATCCGTATCAAAACAAAACAAAAATAAAATAAAAAATATACCTACAAACACTTGTCAATAACGAACGAACAATCAATATTTATGCCAAAAGAGGTGATACGTATCTTGAGCGTTAAAGTGAGCTAAACCGTATAGTGTGTGCGTTTGACTATGAATCCTTTGGACAGTAGCATATTCCTTGTTGCCCTCACCACAGAAGTATGGTCCTCGCTCGATCGGCTTTTGATTTTTTATTATTATTTAATTTTTAAGATAAAGAAAAAGTAAAAAGAATTCTAACCATTTAAAGAATAGAACATGTGTAACTCGATTATTTGATTATTTTTTTAAATTTAATTATTGTGAAAACCCTAGAGCAATAAAATGAGCTTAGCACTATCTAGTGTGTGTGCGTTTGACTATGAATCCTTTGGACAATAGCATATTCCTTGTTACCCTCACCACAGAAGTATAGTCCTCGCTCGATCGGCTTTGGATTTTTTTATTATTATTTTGTTTTTAATTTTTAAGGTAAAGAAAAAGTAAAAAGAATTTTAATTATTTAAAGAATATAACATGTGTAATTTAACTATTTGATTATTTTTTTATTTTTTTTTAGATTTGGTTATTGTGAGAAAGCTTATGACCGAGGTATAGGGCTGGGCAGTCTCCTCTCAATCATGACCCTTCATAAAGTCGAGAGCTATACTTATCAATAGTGAATTTAACACAAAGCCACCACATGCCCACCTCTTCACACTCTCGCTCACGCTACGGTTTGAACCTTAGACCTCTCGAAGAAGAGCCAAAGCCCGTACCGTTGCGAACTCAACTATTTGATTATTATTAACCGATTTTTTTATAATTAGTTCTAGATTTTATTTTAAGATATGTATAAATATTTTTTATTTCAGATTATATATATATATATAATTGATAATATTATTGAATGTTGTCTCTATAAACTAGTTTATTGGGTAAGACGAAGTCAACGAAACCCTAACCCTTCACGACATCAAACTGGAACAATCAATCGACAAACACTTGGTCACTAACATCCAACTTATCCCCTTCATGATATGTCATTGTTTGAACCTTAGAACTCAGTCTAGGGCAACCTTAGCCTGCTAGGTAAGATGAAGTTAATAAGACTTATGGTTTGAACCTCATAGCTCCCTCTAGGGTAACCTTAGCCTGTTAGGTAATACGAAGTGAAAATGGTACCCAACCCTTTAAGGCATTGTGCTAGACTTGACAATCCTAACCTATTGGTAAGACAAAGTCAATGGGACCCTGACCCTTTAGGGCATTGAGCTAGGACAAGGTACACCATGGTTTAAACTGTGGACATCCCTTTAGGACAACCTTGGCCTACTGAATAAGACAAAATCAACGAGACTCCAACCCTAGGGGCATCGAGATACACCCATTAGGACCTAGTCCTTTAAGGCATTGTGCTAGACTTGGTAATCCTAACATATTGGTAAGACAAAGTCAATGGGACCCTAACCCTCTAGGGCATTGAGCTAAGGCAAGGTACATCGTGGTTTAAAATTTGGACCTTCCTCTAGAACAACCTTGGCCTACTAGGTAAGACAAAATCAACGAGACTCCAACCCTAAGGGCATCGGGCTACACTCGTAGCACGTCGTAGCCCATTAGGTAAAACAAAGTCAATGAAACCCTCAATCTTTCAAGGCATTCAATTAAGACAACCTTAACCCTGGGTAAGACAATCAATGAAACCTTGACCTTTGGGGGCATGGAGATGGATCGTGACAACACTAGACCACTAAATAAGATAAAGTCAATAAAACCCCAACCTTCTAGGACATCAAATACATTAAACTGGAGGACCAACCAACAAACATTTGGACCACTATCATCCAATCTATTTCCTAAGAGTAAGTTGTGGTTTAAACCTTAAACCTTCGTAAAAAAATTAAAACTCTAACCACTCAAATATCCTAGATAGACAACAAATAAGTCTATATTTTTTATAATAAAATAAAATAATTAAAGGTCCGACATTATACCTTAAAAAATTATTATTAATTATTTTTATTTTTTTTACCTTGTTGTCCGGAGGAAGAAGAAGAAAAAAAAAACTACGAAGGTTTTAAAATTTTGGAAAGGTCTTTTAATGTTTGAATTCGAAGGAACGTAAGGTTAGACATATTGTGAAGCCAAATAAACATATTTTAAAGGAATATTATAAATCATATATTAGTAAATTTTGGAAAGGTCTTTTAATGGTTTAATGTTTGAATTCGAAGGAACGTAAGGTTAGACATTTAATGTTTGAATTCGAAGGAACGTAAGGTTAGACATATTGTGGAACCAAATAAACATATTTTAAGGAAAGATTATAAATCATAATTTAACATCATCTTTTTTTAAATTATATTTTAATTATATAAATGATAAAAGTGTTGACGGAATATTATTTTGAATTTATAATTTTGTGATTTTTTATGGATAATTTTTTTTTATGAGTTTACATAAAAGAAGTTGGAGAATTGCTAACCCAAATTAGCAGGAGAAGGAACAACCTTCTCAAAGATATTAAAGATCATATGATATGATTTGAGTAATTGTACTTCCATATTTGAGGTCCCATAGACCATATTTGGGTCTCGTGGACGTAATTAAAATATTTCATTTCATTTCATAGGTTTTTAAGAGGAGTCTTGGGCCCTTCATACTGAGTGGGGTTTAAATCTTAAACCTTTCAAAAAAAGGTTAAAGTCCTTATCATTGTATTTTTTTTTAAATTTTTTCATTGAATTTACACAAGTTTTTATGAGGGGTTTTGGTTCCATCATACTGAGTGGGATTTGAACTTTCGACCTCCTCAAAGAGACCAAAACTTTTATCACTACAATAAAATTGTAGCCATGGATGTTGTATTCTTAGATCAAGAAAAACTTATATTTTTTAATATTATAGTTGCTTTGTAAAGATGAGGTAATTTTTTTTTAAATGGTTTTGCAAAAGTTTATGCACCACATGGGTTAGCAAGTATTTGAAACTAAAGATGGAGCGTGTTTGATTTTTGCCTTAATTTATACATTAGAATGACTTAATAATTCAAGATTTCAAAGCATGCCCCTTTATATGATGTGTTCATGCGTAGCATTAGCAAAATTATTAAGTATTCCAAAGTTCACTATCTTAGTCCCAAAATCTAGGAGTGATTACTAAACAACTTCATCCCATTTTCCTTGATCCACATGATAGGCAATTCACCCTTCATGAAAAAGGAACACAAAAATGATCAAGAGGCCATAAATTAGTAGCTACCACAAAACATCACCTCAAACGGAGGGACCAACCCCAAAACACAAAACTCAAAACTCAAACTTGGAGATAAACCCAAAACTTAACCTAATGCAAACTGACAAGAAAGCAAACACAAAACTTGTCAAACCAAAAATTAAGGATAAAGCACAAAAACAGAAAGCTAAAACAAAAACATGAAAACCAAAACTATATACAATAATATACAATATGGTACAAGATGATGCAAAAATTTAGACTATCATTTCCCTAGATCCCAAACACGATTAGCACATTTTAAAAGACATAACTTGATATGGATTCCAAACTTTACATAAATCCAACCAAAGTAATATTAGGCCAAACAATATAACAACCCTCATTTACCTCTCTCACCCCACCAATTTGATTCAAGGTTATTGGCAATCCCATGCTGAACTTTTGATTCATCAAATTTACAAGTAAATGCATGGTTTTTAATTATATTTTCTTTATTCAGTGAGATGTAGCTTTTAAAACATGATTCTTTAGTTCACTTGAGTTCTCATTTTCACAAACATATAGACTTTCCTTCAAATAGGAGGCTATTTCTAAAATTTTTGAAGCCAAGTCATCATCCATGTATTTAGGCCAATCATGACTCTATAGCCTTTTGCAAGCATATAGGATATCTAATATGTGAGAATCATTATAACTTTTTATCCTAGATTCCATTGTCAATTGTTCATGAATTTGATTTATTAACTCCAAAGCATCTACCTCTGTTTTGTTTAACATAGCAAGCTTATTATTGGTGTATGGAGAAATTAACTCAAATTCTTTGTCCACCACAAATGACATTTGATCATTAATCACATCCGAATCCAACATACCATTATGCAAACTCTTACCTAAATTTCGAATGGTTGAATAGAAAGGTTGAGATTCTACCTTTTATACATTTTTATTTACCAAAGCTTGGTGAGCCTTTGTAACTTCTTATTTTTCTTCATGGGCTTCATCATCATTGTCTTGTAGCCCTTCATCTTCATCCATGATCTGTTTATCAAAAACACCAAAATTAGACACCCAATCAAAAACATTTCCATCTTTTTCAAACCATAAATCCTGTCGATTAGGGAATGTGCTAAATAAAACATCTCATTGATCAACTATTTGAGTCTTATTTAATGATGCAACATTTTTATTTGGATCATAAATAACATCAAAGCCAAACCATTCAGATTCTGGAATTTCCTCTATTTGAGGTAGCCTAGGTATTATAGGATCCTTAGGTGCAACAAGGCCTTCAATTTCTTACCCCTCACATGGCAACAAAGTGAGTGATTCCATTTATTCATTCAAAAAAATAGATCACACGAAGAATTTATCATTTCTTCATTTTCTCTTCTAGTAAGGTGTTCAATAAACTCATCTTCAAAATGATTGAATCTTGGAACCTTCTCTATTTCGGCAAGTGGCATGCCATCTTCTGGTTGTACAGGCATTTCAAGGTCTTCATGTGAGATAGAGGTTTCAACATCCTACATATCAAATGAAATAAAAATTTCATTAATAAGAGTGTGGGAAACCAATTATTCCTCATATCTTCCTTGATCATTATTTTGAGGATGTTGAAGATTTTGATCAACTTTAATAATCTCATCCAAATTTATGGAAGATCCTAATTTGTCATTTGTTTCAAAACTAGTCCACTCTAGGACCCCTCCACTATCTAAAAGAATATCACTTTTAGTAACTTGGACCTTTGTCTCATGAGGATTATTTGTAGGATGATATGTATCTTGAGGCATTTATTCATGTACTTGAGCGGTGTTTCTTTTAAGTTGTAGAACTAGCCTTTGCAACTTGTCTTGCATATCACGTGAAGTGAGTGATTCATTAGAAAGAGCAGTAAAGTCCTCCCATTTATTCCACTAATAATACTCATCTTCTAAAAATAGGGTGTGATATTCAACCACTTCTTCACAATATTTGAATTCAACAATAGGTTACTTTTCAAACTCACCTTCATCCACTTTTGAGGGCTCAATTATTTCTAAGAGTGGATCATTTAGTTTTATATTATTATCCCAATCCTTACTTGTAAATAAGGACTGTAAGCCTCTTATTTCTAGCTTGTCACAAATTGGATCATGTTGGCTTTATTGATCCTTATAATGATTATCTTATAAAAATAAGTGATGAAATTCTATCGTGTCTTTTGGCGTCTCTTCAGATTCATCTATTAATTCCCTCTCAAATTCAATTTTAACCACTTCTGGTGGGTCAAGGGTTTCTTTAGTGGGATTAATTCTTGTATTGAGCTTTCTATGATTGTCCCAATATTTCTCTGTTAATAATAACTCTAAACCACTCACTTCTATATGGTCATTATTTGTATCATGTTGGCTTTCTTGATCATCCTCATTGGTGAATATTGACTTTGCAACTTGCACCTTCTCTTGGATGATATCTAATGTGGTTGTAAAATTTGGATATTACACTTCATCCCATTAATTGCTCACATTAGACATCATATGATTCAAGGGTGCTAGATTGGATGGTTGGTATTGGTTGGAATCCATAACTCCTGAAAAAGAATTCCTCATGGGAGAAGGTTGTGCCTCAACCTGAATCATGGGTGGCATCTGATTTTGATCCTTAAGGTTAAGTAATGATAATTGACCCACATCAACCCCTTTTGAAATCCATAATTTTTCTACTATTATTGTCTCACTATAGGCTCTAGGCAAGGATGGATCTTTAAGAACTCTGCCTAAAAATGTAGAATTTAAGGGGTCTAAGGCTCCCATGTAGACTTAAATAACCTCTTCTTCTAACATGCTATAATGCTGAACCACTTGGATATACAACCTATGGAACCTATCATTGAATTGACTCAGGGATTCATTAGGTTGTTTACAGATAGAGATAAGCTGATTTAGTATCATAATTGTGTCAACTAGTTTTCTAAAATGACTAAGAAATGTTGCTTCTAGTTGAACCTAAGAAGTGATAGAAATTAAAGGTAAGTAGATGTACCAATAAAATGCAACATCATCCAATGTGTATGAAAACAACCTACAAGTGACATCTTCGTACATAATTTTCAAATAAATTAACATGTTCTTATATCTCTAAATATGCTCCTTAGTCAAGGCCACATTATGCCTAAACTGAGGTAAATAGTCTTCTGCACCTTTAGAAATTTGATGGGTAGGAATGTTTAAATGACAATAATAACCACCTATCAAGGATGCCATTCCTTTTGGAGTGAGCATTGCCATTAGTGGACCTTAAAGAACACAATTTTAATACCAATTTTGTTAGTCAAAGAAATATCTTGCAAAGAAGCATGAAATGACTAACAATCCTCAAATGTTTCACATATAAATCATCATGTTTATCAACCAAAAGATATACATCAAGTAAACCATAGCAATAAAGAACATCCTTCGATTTGCAAAAAGTTAGCATTAATGCATTATCAATTAGAGGACTTTTCAAATCAATGAATGTGATCAACAAAACCTCATTAGTTAAGACCAATGCCTTCAAATAACTCTTTCAAGTAACATGAACAAGTTAGCATTTCAGTAGCAATAAAGTAAACCAATTCAGGCCCTCCTTCTAGCACCAATTATGTGGGACATTTTGAGTCCATAGAGTTGTCATTGATGTCAAGGCATGAAGTTGTCATCGATGTCAAGGAGTGAACCATCGTTGATGCCAATAGGTTAAAATGAGCAATGCAAGAGGTTGAAAAAATAATATTATGTGAAGCAAAATGAAAGGTTTTTTTTTTTTTTTGGTTACATATGAATTGGTTACAATCACAAATTTTTAGTAACTGTCAGTGCAGCTGACAGGGTTCAAACTATCAACAAAGGCTTCCAACACAACCACCGTCTCGTTAATGGTAACCCGACGTGATATGGGGACCATCGGACGCACAGGGTTCGCACCGTCTTCATCAGTCTGGTTCAAACACATGGCATGAAGGTAGAGGGACCGTCGCACAAGTAGGAAACAAATCGCTGTCTTCAAACAAGTGCAACACACAGAGGAGTCGGATCGGGCTACTGGCTATGCATGGGCATGCCCGTGGGATTGGAACCTAGAAATGAAAGGTTTTTTATTAAAACCATGGTGGCATAAAAGGTTTTTATTAAAACCATGGTGGCACAAAAGGTTTTTATTAAAAACCACGATGGCATAAAAGGTTTTTATTAAAACCATGTGGGCAAAAATAAAGGTGTTTATAAAGACCCAAGGAGGCTTTTTTAATTCCAATTTAAAAATCCAAGGAAGAAGAATTAAATATTTAATTTATAAATATTTAAATTCAAATGAATTTAAATTTTATAAATAAATAATAATTTATTTACTTAGGGCTCAACCCTAAAGTCATAGCGTCGAACAGAAGGTAATATAAATAAAAATATTAGAGGAAACCAAAGGCAATATAAATATTACCTCACCCAAGGTAAAACAAAAGGTAATTCGAATATCCGCAATCGAGAGATATTCATAGTTTCGTGGAAGGAGGAAGGGGAGATCGTGCGCTGATGTCATCTTGAAATTTGGGTGGTTTCAAGAAGACAAGGCAATCACCATTACTCACCATACGACAACTAGCGTAGTTGGCAGTTTTGGTCTTAGTGGTAGAGAAGTCACGAGTTCAAAACCCGATGATAGCAGACAGATAACTTTTTTGCATTCACTTTTGTGATGCCAGCAGGAGGTTATTAAGCACACAGGTGCTTAAGCTCCCACATGAGCACTTAGATCACATGGTAGCCAAGGCCACGGTTAAGGCGCTAAGGAGAGGAGGCATCTTGGGTTCGAATCCCACAAAGGGGCAAGGTATTAATTTTTTATTAATTTGAATTGCCTAAGGTTGTGTGAGAATATTAGGAGGGATAAGGTGATGATTAAAAGTGGATTATTTACTTTTAAGCTAAAGTGATTTTTGGGTATGATAAAAGGTAGTTTTTGATAAAGTAAAACTAAGGTAATTAATTTTTATCTTAAAATAATAAATTGCATTATTTTATAAAGTATTTTATTTGATAACCATTTCTAAAGGTATAACCATTTCTAGGTCAAGGATAACAATTAGCATAAGATAATTTTTACTACTAAATGGAAACATTTGCTTACTAGAGGATGCTATTTAGGTTATCAAATGCAAGAGTGAATATGGAAATTGTCAGGGTTATGCATACTGGCTATTTATCACCAAACTGGCTAAAAATAGGATTTTTAAAATTTGGAATTGGCTAATATTTGGGACCCTTGACCGGGGCCCATTAGCCAATAAATTTTGGGTGCAAAATTTGTTTTGGGTCGATTCACCCCAATTTTGTAAAAAATTGACCATTTTAAGTTTAAATTTCCAATATTACCCCTTTCTACATGCGTTTGGACACTATTCATCTAAATTTTAAAACTGATTTGCCAATTTTTTTATAAATACATTTTGGGGCTGACCCTTTACGCATAACCCTAGACATTACATTCATAGGACTAGTTGGTGAGATCATTCTCATATACCTTTATGATTTGACTATGTACTAAAAAGATAAGATTACACAACATGGAACACCTAGAGTTAGTTTTTTATGAAGTATAGAGAATTTGATATCTCACTCAATCCCAAGAAGTCCATATATATGGTTTAATAAGGTAAACTATTAGGTCGTTTGGTGTCGAAATATGGTTTACCCATATATCCTAATAGGATAAAATCTATTTAAGACTTCCCCCTATCCATGTTAGTCAAAGGAATCTGATATTTCTTAGGTCAAATATAATTTATCACTAAATTCATAACCAAATTTGCCTAACTAGTTTGACCAATTACCAAGATGCTGAAGAAAGAAGTCACCTAGCCTAGATTGATGAAGGTAAGAAAGTCTTCTAAGATATCAAAGATGTGATTACTAGAGCCCCAAACCTAGTCAATCATGATTTCTCCAAATATATTAGGCCTTGTATAATAGGATAAATGACATTATTGTTGTATCCTCACTCAAATAATGATAAAAATGAGGAATATTTCATCTCATTCATGAGTCAAGTACTCCATAACTATGAAGAAAAATATATCTTCAATAAAAAATATGTGTTCACTATCATGAAGACTCTTAGAAAGTACAAGTACTACCCATCATAGAGGAAAACCTCTATCTTTGTAATCAATCCTAATGTTTGATATTCTATACTACATGGTGAATTAGGGAAAAAGAGAGTTGGATGGATAAACAAAATTTAAGAACTTGATATTGAGATCAAATATACCAAGCTCATCAAGGGTAAGGACTTGTATGACAACTTGGCAATGTTTGTTCCAAAATACCAGGTTTCCCTCATTGAAGAGATGGTTCTTGATGACCTAATAGGATGGATGAGGGTATTTGTAGGCACATGACCACCAAATAGGTATTGAAAGTATTGAATTAAAAATAAAGTGACAACACACTATACATGTCTTGATGGTGTCCTATTTAGGAAATGGTATGATGGTGCATTATTATTGATGTGTAAAAGAAAAAAATATAGAAGCCTTATTAATGTGATAAAGGAGGACATTATTCTGTTCCAACCATAAACCACAAAATCCTAAGGGAATAATATTATTGGCTTACCATTTTTTGTGATAATTTGTAATGGATTAAGAACTACAAATTTTGTTGTATGTTCATGAGAAAGAGGAGAAAAGTGAAAATACCCCTAAAGCCTATCATAGTTACAAATCATTTTCAATAATAGGGTATATACTTCATCAACAAGATTAGTCTCATGTCTAGTATCAAGAATGAGTGGATCCTCATCGCTATAGACCACTTTACAAGGTGGGTTGAATTTGTGCTAGTCAAATCAACTACTCAAGGGGCAATGGTCCAATTGCAAGAGGATATCATCACTAATTTGAAAACTCCATACACCACAGTCACTAACAATGCTACCTAATTTAAAGGGACTAAAGTGATAAGATTTTCTTTGGAATATGAGTTCTTTATCAAGATGTCCTCTAATTATTATCATAGGGCAATGGACTAATAGATCCAACAAAAAATATAATAAAGATCCTAAAAAAACTATCATCTAATTACAGAAGGAATGGCATACCAAGTTGCAAAATGTACTATAGGTAAATTGAGTGACATCAAAGGTCTCTATTGAGTCATATCCCCACAAGTTGATCTCTATAAAAGAGGTACTATCAATCAATTTTAAAGTACCTTCAAAATGTTACAACAATTAGAGATAGATGACACAAACATCAAGCCAATTCAACGAGGTTGAATTCTTTAATGACCTGATGAAGAAAAGAGAGAAGGTATTTAAGAGGACAATGCAACATTAAGAAACAATCAAAATGTATTTCAATAAAAAATCCACCAAGATGAATTATAAATAAGGTGAAATGATGTTTAAATGGGATGAAGACCAAGATAAACTAGGTGGTCATTAGAATTTTGACTCCTTGTGGAGAGGGCCCTATCCATTTATTTACATGTGTGGGTCTAAATGCTTACAAAGTACATAGGTGGAAGAAAACTATTGATCTCCATGACTGGGTAACATATCCTACCCATTTGGTAGAAATTATGACCAAAATAAAATATAAATAAGTACATATATAATATATATTTTTTCTATTAATTTTTGGGTGGTATTTCCCCCATTCATCTTTTATTTTCTATCAAGTCTTATTCATTCTTCCCATTTCCTTCCAACATTCTCACTTATTGTCTTCCTCTTTCACCCTCTTCCCTTGATAAGAGTCATCATCCTTATTAGGATATTGATTTTGTCATTGTTTTATTAATTAATTGTATATTAAAAAAAGTCAAGGCTTGATACAAATGAGTTGCTTGCTTCATGACCTATCCTACACCAACTAGCCGGACAAGTGAATTGGCCTCAAATAAATTCACCTACTTATTTGAATGGGCCCACACCAACTGCAAGTAAGCACAAGCAACCTGATGGGGTTATATAAACCCTTAGGCCCTTCCAATCCCCTTCTAATTCATATTCTTGTCATTCACTCCAATCCATTATCACTTTATAAGCCATATCTGAGCCTTTTGCACAACTTGCATCCCATCAAGAAACAAATCACTTGGTCTACATACCATCCAAAATGTAAGTTATTGTCTTATAAATAAATCCACACAAGGTAGATCCTAAATAGTCTCCATTAGAAGGTCAAATAGGTCATGGATGTTTGGTTTATTTGAGATCCTTGCATGAGGTATCACAATATAGTGCAAAGATAGAATTAATTAGGGTTTACATGGTGATACCCACTAAATTAAAAGAAATTTTTGTATTGCTTTAGCAATCCTACTACCTGAGTCACCTTTAACAAGAGATTCACTAGCATAGTTTGATGTCTCACTTAATACCATTAGGCATGAGAATACCAAATTCAAAATAGGCTAGAAAATAAAATACACAAGCAAGTGATTTGCTCACATCCATATTCAAGGAAATCACACATCCTAATTAGAAAACCCAAGTGCTCAAAATAAGAAAATCTCTCCCTTTGTGAATTCAATCAATAATAGTTAAAATATTTATAAGGTCTAATATAAGTAGCAAATAAATTTGAGAAGCATTAAAATCACTTGATATTTGAGTAAATTGCTTGCTAAAGCAAGAACACAAACACAAAAGTATCACCTAAGGCAAAAACTTGCTCTAGTTTTTGAGTGAATAAATTGTCTAATTGAGCAAATTGTTCCTAGAAGTAAAACTTAATAAAACATCACATATTTAAAATTTGATCTATCACCTTTCCAACACCATTGACAATTATTTAGCCTCTTAAAACCTACCATTGTCAAAATATAAACTAGCATTACCTCATTCAACTACTGTCACCCCATCCACCTTCACTCCACCATTATCCATACTAGTGTTTCCTCAAAAAGTTGAGTTGTCAAAGGGAAAAGGAAAGAAGAAAAGAGGAAAGAGAAAGAGTCCATCCTCCATCCTTAAATAACATAGGAAATTTTTTATGACCCATAAGGAGGGTGGATGAAGGAAAGTATAAGCACTCCATCAACCATGAGAAAGGAAGAATTAAGAAGATACAACCTAGGCCCCCAAAATGACACTTGAAGTATCAATATAATATGGATGTTAGATTTGGAAATAAATTTAGTCCTACAAGCGTATTACACAAACCTAGTAGAAGTGTGTGGTAAAAGATATGATCCTTCAGGTAAGATCATCTGACCCCAAAAATAGAATGAAAAGTCCTTGTACATCCGTGAAGGATCATCAAGAAAATGTTGAAGGCTAAAAATAATCTTACCATTTGGGTGTCCTACAACCCAAAAAATCAAAAGGAATTCTACTACAGATACGTCAATAATTATTGGAGGGACTTCTTGGTTTTTTACATGAAAAAACCTAGTCTAACAACCAACTTCAACATCTTGTTGGAGTTAGATTTTTTTAAGGAAGATGTTAAAATAGTTATTTTTAGGATAGTTGTGTTTGGCAAGAAAATAGATGCAAAAATCTATAAAGAACACATTATCTTACTACATTTGGTTCACACTTACCAAGGGCACTTATAAATAATTGATTGCACCAAGTACATTATAGAATGAATGGTTAGTTAAAGGCCTAGAAAAGAGAAAGTTCACATACACTTCCTACTTGATTTATCTCATCATTTTTCAAAATAAATAATGGTTTCAAACATTGTATCTAGATCATTAGGGAAAGATAAAGAACCCTTCTTCATGGTAGAATGCACCAAAATACCCTATTGAGGAGTATGAGTTAATTATAGATAAGTTTAGAGGAAAGGTACCCAAAAAACTAGACAAGACTTGATAGTTAATAAGACTTCAAGAATGGTTGAAAGAAGAATTTTGTTTGCAAAATAAAAATTCATTGATCCAATGTTATGGCTCTAGCCATGCCCTTCGAGTTGTCCGTATTCATACTTGATTACATGTTTAGTATTGAATATGTGAAGTAGTTCAACTATGTGGACCTAAAATATTTCAAAGAGTAGAAGAAAACTATCTTATACGCACTTAAGAAACCCATCGTGAATATCACTTCAAAGCTACAAGGGTTCCACCAAGTCATGGAGGGAAAAATAAGGGATTGTTAGGTACCTAATGGATATACTATTATATTGTATATGGGTACTATGGCATGGACCGAATATAACCCAAGGTTTGTTATATTATAATATTGAGTGGGATATGGGTTTAAGAAAGTGAGTATATAAATAAGGGATATGGTCATTACAATCAATCAATTCATATAAAGTATTATTTATAACAATCTTGGGTTGTAGAGCGGATTTGGAGTGCTTTCCTTCCTTAAGGAATATTATTATTGTTTTTCTACCACAAGGGTATTATCTATATTTGTATCTATTTCTATGGATTGTTATTCTATGTAATTATTCATGGATGAATGTTTCAATATTTTTGCATAAATGGTGAATATTTTTCGTCAATAAGAATTGAGGTTCATAACAAGTGGTATTAGAGCAGTGGTTCTGGCAAAGTGGGGCCGAGTTTTTTTCATGGATTACAAACTTAGGGTATTTTTTTTCAAAATATGTCTCACCTTTTGATAGGCATATTTTCAATAAGTTGTTTAATTCAAAATATTTTTGTGCGATTCTATTCAAAAATTTAATAGCTTTAAAATGAGTAGTCATATGAAAGAATTTGAGTACTATCGATGGAGATACAAACTTATGAAGTTAATTGTCTAGAACAAGGGCAACATTAGGCAATATTTTCTAGAAAAAAGTTTAATTTTGTAGAAGCCATAAATTGGTGAAGATTTTTCTAATTCAAATAATGCTTATGCCATTTTGTGCAAAATATAAATAGCTTTAAAATGAGTGGTCATATGAGGAATCTTAGAAATATTGAGAAAAATGCAACCCTGTGTAATTAGTCATCTGGAATAAAGGTAGTGATGACTTTTTAGATTGTGAAAAATTGAAATTATAGATATCTATCAGTCAAGGTAAGAAAATAAGTTACAACTTAAATTGTTTTAAAAAATATAAATAATTAATTGTTTATAGCACGGATTAGAGGGGATTTGAGAAATTTCTATGCTTTGGGAATTTTTTTCAAGGTTGAGATCATGGAGTTAGAAGTATTTTCTAAAGAGGAAGAAGCCCAGTTAGAGAAATTAAGTTAACAAATGGGAAACTTGTTATAGAACAACATAACTTTGCAAAAGTACATAGGCACACTAAAAATTGTGTAGAAGGTATTCACATGTAGATAATTGGCAAGGATTTGGCATAAGAAAAAGGGAAAGATAATAATATGCAGGTGGATGGAAGCACATATTTGGTATTAGATAAGCTAGGTAGCAATTAGGAATAATATCTTGAGTCTAAAAAATCTATTTTGCATGTTTATAGCTACATAAGAAGGGAAAAGGCCATTATTTCTATAAACCCTAGTAGTAGATATAACTTCAATAATATTACTTTGGCTAAGAGGTTGTAGGTTCAGGAAAATAGAATCAAAGACATAAATTTTAAGGGTAAGAATGTTCATATTTTTCAAGTTTTGAATATTACCATGGATAAATATGTTTTACGTTCATATTTCTATGTCATTGAGAGGGATGATATGGATATTGTTCTTGGTTATCCTTGGGTGAATTATTTGGGTATAGTTAACATTAATGTGCAAAATAAGTTCATGAAAGTATAGTACCAAACAAATATGATAATGATACAATATATTTCTTAGTGTAAGAGGCAAGGATATAGGAAAAAATAGAAATCTATTGAAGGGCAACAAAGTGAAGAACAAGTAGAAGAACTTGAAATAAAATTTGAGGAGGTAGTAGTAAAGATCAAAGAAGAAGTTGAAGCCAAGTTTAAGAATAAACCAAAAGAGTGATGTATGCAAGAACAACATGCAAAGGAATTTAAAATAAATAAGCAAAATTTTGAATAGAAAAAAAATTAGAACATTATGTTAAGGTTGAAGAATATCACCACCAACACCACCAAGAATGATAATAATCTTGGAGGTAAGGCTTAGGGCATCAAAATTATTATGGATCAACATGGATTTAGAGAGGCATCAAGTATGGTAGTGTTTAGTTGAAGACGCATACCAATTCTAAATTTTAGAGTGGTGCAAAAACATCAAGGAACAAATAGACCTATCTCATATGGGATACCATAGTGGTATGTCTTTGGGTTTTTATTTATGATATCCAAGTTTAAACCCTAGAACAAGGGGATAGGGAACTCTCATAAAAACCCATGTTATGAACTTAAGGAGATACCCATAAGGATACCATAGTGGCAAGTCCTTGGGTTTTCATCTAGGAGACCCAAGTTCAAACCTTAGTATGAGGGGCTGGGACCCCTCATAAATACCTATGTTTATATACCCTCGAATGGCATTAGCTCAATAGGTTAGATTACTCAACATTCAAGGAGGAGACCAATTTTTAAATCTTTCCAATTGATACATGGATAATATCCAAGCTTTTTTGTAATACTAATATATGATGATGATGTAATACGAGTGGGACCCATTCAAATCCTATATAACTAATTGAAAAAAGGAAAAAATTGGCGCATCATTTAAATTATCAAAATAGAGCAACATAAGTGTGAAATAAATGACACAGTTATGGATGTTCATGTGCACAAGGGTAGCTTGGCATCACTGTAGACCACCACTAATCAAGATTTAACTTAGATGGAGGGATGATCAAGATTGGTACCAATTGCTAACATTGCATAGAAAATCACATTATCTAATTTCTTCATATATTTCAAGGATGGAATATTTTGTAAGGGGGGTGGAGTGTTAAGTACCTAAGAGAATATAATATACTATTATACGTGTGTATTATGGCATGTGCCATATATAACCCAAGGTTGGTTATATTTTATTTTTGATTAGGATAAGGGTTTAAGAAAGTGGATATATAATGAAAGGATATGGTCATTGTAATCCAACAAGTCATAATTCTTTGTAATAGTCTTGGTTCACGGAGTATATCTAGAGTGATTTCCTTCCTTAAGGAATATTATTGGCATTTTACTACCTCAAGGTTATTATCTATATCTATGTGTATTATTTTGGATTGTTATTGTATGTATTAATTTTGGATGCATGTTTTAATATTTCTACATAAATGATGAATAACTTAAGTTAATAAGAATTTAGGTTCATAATAGGAACATGGGGGTTGAGAAAATTAGAGATAGGTGGTACTATGACCAAATAAGGTATTTTAGAAGCATACTTAATACCAAGATGCTAGACACCTTCCTTGTCCATGGAAAAAGTTACAAAATTTAGAAAGAGATCAACCCAAGTGAAAGAGTTATTCCTTGCTACCCTAGGGTGCATGCATCACTATAAAGATGAAATCCAAAGGTAATACAACAACTTATCAAAGTGGAAATTCTACACTAATTTCAAAGATGATTTTGATCTAGAATTCAAGATGAATCATTAAGAGTTTTGGGCCTTAAGTAAACTAAGGTACTTAGAAATATCCTAGATTTGTAAAAGATGTGCTATAGGACAAGCCCATCAATAAGATCAACAAGAGCTGACATATTTGATGAGAAATTATCTTCCATATTGGATTATAACCATGTCATGAGTGCTAAAAAGTAAGAATAATGGACAAAGCTATAACAAGGCCATCTAGTCTATCAAGGCCATCACATGCACCTATGCCAAATATTATTATCTCCATAACACCAACAATTCTAGCAATGGTCAACTCAATAGTGTGACGAAAAATAATTAAAGGGTAATTAACATTTGATAAGTATGAATTAATTTTGAGAAGGTAGCAGTGGCATAGGAAGAGTAGCAATAGATACCTCAACTTTAGGAGATGATAATCCCTCAAGGAGGATCCCCTATTGACTTGGGAATAACTAGGATTGTGGCCACAATTGTATCCACCTTCACTTCCATTCCAACCTCGACCACTCCCTCTTATTTTTCTACCATTTATTTTTATATTTTTACTTATTAATATTCTCCCACCCCTCCTTTTATTGCACTTCTCTCACCCTCTACTTATGCATCATATGATTATCTTAGAGGTACTCTTCCACCAACCATCATTGTCATGCTTGGAACCACATCCATCACTTATTTTCCATAAACACCTATCCAAACATCCACCACTCAATCATTATTTTGATATGCATTGTCCTCATCACCTTCATCCACCTCTTTGCCAATGATTTCCTTGCTAATATAAAAATTAGTACAACTCATGTCATGAACAACACCTTCCATGCCCACCACATTCACTACCATATCCACCCAATTTTCCCTACTAACCATCCCAACATGACCACATTATCCACCATTCCACGCTAAGTAACTCTCTTGTAGGTAATGATGTCACCCATCCTAGCTAAGCTAAGTCTATAGAAGTACCATATGAGGTTAATTTAGTAGCAATACTAATCTAGGCCTTTAAGTGGAACATAGTCTATGAACCTGAAGAGACATACACCCAAAATGCATTTGATGTCCTCACCATGAAAGATAAGAATTTGAAGAAACAATACAAGTGATTAAATGATATAACCTCTAAGGCTCCAATGTTGATGTGGTTATAGCTAGTATGTAAGGGGGATACAATGTACATAATATAAGCTAAAAAAAGTGACTCATTCAAGGTCATAACTTCCTCTATTGTCTTTAATACCAAACATTTTGAGTTGGATCTTAGTAAAACAACCCTATATCATATGACCTAACATATGAATCAACACTCGATTGGTGAGGCCATGAAATTTGACTAGTTGGAAGTAGAGGATGAAGGATAAAGTAGAGGTGGCACAACTCAAATCATAAAAGGAGCAACTCTAATAAGAGGTGAGGAACTGAAGGACATCTCAAAAATATATCTATTAAAAAGTAGATTAAGGACCACAAATCACATCTCATTATGGCTAAAAAGAATACAAAACATCTCAAGGATCCCTCACAACTTGCACAAGGGCAAAATCAAATTGAATAACTTCAACAAGCCTTGCAAGAGAGATCAAAATATTGATCAACTCCAAGAAGAATTAGTGGCCTTAAAATAAACAAAGAGCATTGTAGAGCCTAAGAAGGCTTTTGAAATTCAATAGGTCAATACCATTTGAGACAAAATAAAGGTAAAAGTGATAAACACACATAGATAGTTCCATTTTGTAGCCTCTATAGAGCATAACCTAAACCAAGTAGAAAAAACCATTAGGTTGGTTGAAAAACAATTAGTTGCAAAACAAAGGTTTCAAGAAGAACTAAAGCTTTTGTCCACCATGTTGGTATCACAAAACCAACAACTCAATATCAAAATAAAGGACCTTGTGAAGATACTTAAGAAAATATCAGATGCATAGAGAGACCTACAAGTCTATAGAGACACTTTAACCTCTAAAAAAAAGCCCCAATGTAATAAATTATTAAGAAAATTTAAGGGCTAGTTGCTATTGGAATATTGGATATACTTGACCAAAAAATGAAGCTTCTCGATGATGAAATTATCGATGATATATTCAAAGAGGAGAAGAATCCTACCAACGTAGGGGATGTAGTTGAAACTTGCAAGAAGTTGGAGACCATTTATACTAAGCTATAAGAGCTTAAGGGGAAGTATGACAAGTTATCTGAGAACCCTTATGATTATATTGTAGGAAAATTTTAAACTTGGCTTCCTTTCAATTCCTAGGCAACAAAAAGTGGTAGAAACTACTAGAACTACTACTATAGAAGATAGAATAGGAGAATCTTGATAGTTTTGTAGCAAGGATCCCAATTTTGCATACCTTTTTCCCTAGGGTAAAGCTAATATATGAGATCTCTTGCCAATCAAATTTGGTACCCTATTAAGTCTCCAAACATATAGTGTCTAGTCACTACCTTAAAATTCATCATTTTGGAAGAGTACAAAACAATTCAATCAGACTACCTATGCCTTCCAAATGCCCTTCAAAATTTTAATTTATTGTAGCTTAGGTTTTAATTTTCTCAATAAGTGTCAAACGTTTCAAGAGCAATATACTTGCAAAGTGGCTTGATTAGCTCATGGGAGCAAAGACCTTAGGGAAAACTAGCAATTCACTAGCAAAGTCAAGTGATTTGCTCTAGCCTATAGAAGTATAAAAATAAAGAAATAGATCTTGAGAAAACTATTTTGAGAATGACATATTGGTATGTAGTGGCACACTAACACTTTTTTAAAGCCTTCTAAGACTATTTGAGAAATGTAACATTTGGAGGTGCATCATTTTGTTAGAGATGCCCCCAAATTTTTACTTTTACTAGGAGCAATAGTTTCTCACCCCAGGTAGTGTAGGGGTATACTCTTACTCTAAATAAGAGTCATGTTCTCCATTGTAAATATATTTTGGCCATGAGAATATAAAGCTACACTCTATGAAACCCACATTGTATTTTGTACCTTATGAACTTGGTGAGAAATTGATAAGTCTTTTGCATGCCATTAGTGGTACTCCCTCTTTGATGACAAAGTGTGTGGTGATTGAGGCATAGTGTTTTTACCCATATTTTCATTCATTTAACAATTTCATACTTGTTGGATGGGAAATTTTTTTTTCTTAAAAATATAATTTATTGATTGATCATATGCTTTCTTGCTACAGTTATGGCCATATTTTACTTTTAGTGCCTCACACCCTTAAAATTCAAAACTTACTTTCAATACAAATTATTTTGTATTTTATTTTCATGCAATTAGAATAGCTAACCTAATTCTAGAGGTTAAATAGAGCCACTAATCCTTCCTTCCAATGAAATTTTGAAAGGCTAGATTTGGGACACAACATTAATTAAATTAGAAGCCAATATCATTCCTTGATTCAACTGTTACACATATGCTAGTCACTTTATAACTGCAATGATTGTTGGAATCCCTTATTTTTGACAAGGTTAGTAAGCTATACGAGTAGAAATATAGCACCACACCACCATTAACTCCATTATAAGTGGTAAAAATAAATAAACCTTATTCTCAAATTGTTTACATAGCAAAATCTGGTTCACTTCTTCTAATATTTATCTCTCGAGGCATAAATTTATACTACACATTTTTATGATTTGTATCACCTAATATACAACTTGAGTAGACATAATGGTAAGACTTTAAAAATCCAAATAGGAGGTCCAAGGTTTGAATCCAACGGAAGTAGTTTTCTACACCATGCTCACTAATCGAAATCTAATTAGATAAGCATATATTAGATAAACATTCTCTATAGGGATCATATTATATGACCTATATGCTTGTGGATGTTAAAAAAATATTGTCCTTACAACATCCAACCTAAACTACATTGCTTTACTTTTATAAGTTAAAGGTTATTTTTACCTCATGAATGTTAAAAACTACTTCTCTTATGATATACATTACTTTTGTAAGTTAAAAATACATTTTTACATCTCGAATTTTAAAAACTACTTTCCTTATGACATCCAACGTTATGAAGCTTAAAGAAGTATTGTAATTTACTTTTACAACATTCAACCTCCTTTTAATAGTGTTTTTTCTTGATAATTCAAATATAATCTCATCTAATTGACCTTTTTCACTCATACACAATCATTCGCATGATTTATTGATGATATTATATAAGATAACATGAAGGAAAGTAAATAGACAGGATTGGATGCCCAAATACCCAAAATTTGTTTATTTTTTATTTTTATCTCATGTTTGTAGCACTATCATCTTGATAAAAAAAATTATTCTAAAAAAGTGGAACTTGTTTATCAATTTGACCCTTGTCTATACTTATTTCCATATGGATGCTATGGTCTAATTTGCAATATTTTATAAATAAAATTTGAAAGCATATGGAGGATATAATTAATTTCATGTTTCTGTTCATAACAAATTTTTGGACACCTATTTTTTTTGTCCAGATAAGAAGAGGTTTGTGGTTAAAATACATTTCTTAGTGCAATCTATAAGAGTGAGTATATGCTTCAGAATAGGAAACTGAATCATTCAACTAAGAAAATGTTGAGATAAATTTTATGTAAATAGAAAAAAGGCTACTTTACAAATTCTATAAACTGCATAGAGGATGCAAAATACCACTACCTCTGGCATATTAAAAAAAATCCATAGGATCCAATTCTACTTAGAAATGGTCTAATGCGGATTCCAAATACACTATTACAATCTAGTCTATTAAAGAATTCTTTATTTCAATTTGAAAATGCAATAGCCTACACCCTAACCCATTGTGTGATTTTTGAATCATATACTTCACAAATGCTATAAAGGAAAACCATTTGTAATAAGGATATTACAATTGCGTAGTCCCCTGATTGTTATTATTGGTAATTAACTACTATTAACCATTAATGTCAGGAGTTTACTATTCTCAAATGGTGCCCACTTTGACCCCAAAAAAGTGTACTAATGATTTTGGTTAGGGATAAGTAGATTCAAGGTCCTAATCTCATTATTATGCTCTACAAATATTGAACTTTTGTGTTTACATAGAACAAGGAACCAACCTCTACTCCCTTATCGCTAAACACAGTTGGGTTCAACTGCACCAAAGGTTTTATGCTTTGAACACAAAGGTCCTGCTACTTTCTACAATTTTGATTCACCTCTTTACTCTGAATAAAGACAACAAGGAACCGATCTTAAGCTATTGGTCAAGGTTAAAAGGGTAGAGGGTTGTTACATACCAGAACTTGGTCGCTCTTACAATAATTATTTTTTCACTTGTGCTTGGTTTTTTTGATTTTGCATTAGCTATTGATTTCTTATTTTACCTTTATATAAATAGAATATATTTCTGCATGGTTGTTTCAAAACATATATAAAATAAAATCTAGTACTTCAAACCATAAAAGTTTGCATTTTATAAATTCAATACTGTCCAGCCTTACAGATCTTAAATTTATAAAACTCATATAAAATTTGATATTAAATTTATTTTGGCATATTGTTATTTTCCATTCTTTTTATTTTCTTTAGGTGACCCAAAATCCTGATTATATCTTCCATTTCTAACATAAAAGTCTTTATTTCAACAACTAAATATCATATGGTATTGATGCTCTCATTTTAAAATTATTTGTAATTAGTCACTTTGGAATTCTTTCTATTAGTCTATATTTAAAATTTGACATATTTCTAGCCCACACCTCACACTCATATAGCACCACTAGAATAAAAAATAACCAAAAAAATAATCTAATGGTTTTCCAATCCCATAGCTCTACTTTCTTTGCTCTTATTTAGCAATGAGTAGAATACCCTTTATCATACTTGTATTCATTTCATCCTACATATTACCCAATTGAGTTTGCTTTGAAAATATAACCAAAGGTATTTGTATTTTGTTACTACCTCTAAAGAATTTTCTTCAAATAAAATATTTGGCTGCTTTTGCTCTCTTCAAGTAGAGAAGACCATAATTTATTTTGTTAGTGTTTACCTACATCCCAAATTCTTTACAAAAATGCTCTAAAGTTTTTAGATGTTCCTTAAAATTTCAAGTGTCTTGCCAATAAAGATGAGGTCATTGGCATAGAGAAGAAGTTTTAATATATAATTAGCCAATTGTATTCCCTCTCCTCTCATATTTTCTACTCTTTCATCCAATTTGTCAATGTAAAGGTTAAATAAAGTGTTAGCTTTTGAAGCTATATAATTAAGATAAATTAACTACAAGATGTTAAATAAAGTCACAATCACATATATATGATAATGGAAATCTTCTAAATATATAAAAATCAGAAATAACTATAACAACTACTCATAAACATGGAATAAACAAATGCTCACGAAAATGGTGCCATAGCTCTAAAAGTATCAAGTAGTGTCATATCAAATCACACCACTTTACATATTCACATTACTCTACATATATAATATAATGTGACTCTTCATATGGAGCACTCTTGGCCTTCACACTTATAGACTCTTCAACTTCCTATTCTATGGACTCATGTGCACATGAACAACTATACACATTTACAGTACCAAAAATACTTTTTACACTTGTGCATTTATTACATTAAACAATAAATCTAATTTTAAGATACACTTTCCTAATCTAAGGATGTACCAAGGATGGTACATTAGCATGAACCAAATAATGTAATATATTCCAACACC
This sequence comes from Wollemia nobilis, assembly GCA_028583015.1. NCBI lineage: Eukaryota > Viridiplantae > Streptophyta > Pinopsida > Araucariales > Araucariaceae > Wollemia > Wollemia nobilis. The sequence continues at coordinate 664,001 of JAQPPZ010016363.1, read as the reverse complement.
CCCTTGTATTTCATTATTTGGTTATTGAAGACTTTAGTCTTCAACATAGTCTTCATCTTGATTCTTCAATATGATATTGATTCCTGAACTTTCACAAAGTAATTCATGTTTTACCTTTCTATGGTAACCTCTTCTATTTCCCCTCTTCCTTTTATTTGTATCTTATCTAATGCCATATCCTATTTCTTGACCTAGATTTTCTTTTCTTGGTCCTACATTGACGTTAAATATTCTCCTTCAACATGATAAGTTTGTAAATCGTAGAAATATTGACTTGTTTTTTTTTTGTTGGTAAATGTTTATTGAATTAATAAACCTTACAAGAAAAATAGAATATCATAACAATAACTCTTACAAGGTCCAGAGGAAAGAGACCCCTAATACCATCGAACACCCAACCAAAATACATCCAACAAAAAACAACCTCAATAAGGCATATCCAAAAGACATCCAATAAACAACAACCTCAATCAGGAATATCTATAGTAATCAAATTAGCAAGATGACAAGGATAATCTAATGGAAGCTAATCCCATTCCCTAACATTCCAGTCTCCTTGAAACTCAGAAGCCCATTTTGCCAAGCAATCAATGACACCATTCCATTCCCTAGGAATATAATCAAATGAAATAAACTCTAGATGTTGATAAATTTGAAAGATCTTATCGAGCCACTAATTCCAGCTACCAATGAACATTAGAAATATTATAAGTCTTTAATAAATTAATAATAATCTGAGAGTCTGACTCACAGATTATCTTCTGCCATCCTAGAGCATAACATTTTTCCAAAGCAAAACAAATAGCCAGGGCATCCATATAAATATTAGTCTGCTTCCCATTATAACAAGAGAAAATTAAAAGAGCTACACCAATACTATCTCTCCCAACACCCGCAATACCTACATGCCCAGGATTCGCTTTGGAAGAGCCATCAATATTAATATTAAACACCCCCCAAGGTAGAGGATTCCATATTCTATCTCTCTACACTTTTTTTATTAAGGCATATCCTCCCAACTGATAAATAAGGATGAGGGCTATTCTCCACTAAACCCAGGTCCTGCATAATCAACATCTCAAACTGCTCCAAAGGCAGACTAATATGACATTTCTAAGAATTTTTTTTTGATCATACTAATAATCCTTTGCCAAGTCTGATAAACAATTAACTTCCTACCTTGAAAAATTCTTCAATTTTTTTCAAGCCAAATTTGCCATATAATACATGAGGATCCAATACTTCATGCAACTTGAAGAAAGGAAGCCGTAGCAGGAGGTCTTCCAAAAATCCTCCAAAAATCAATAAGATAAGAGGTATAAGAACATGAATGATTCCACACCCTCCACCAAAGATGCCAAATTTTTGGTTCAAACGAATATTGTAAGAGAAAATACCCTACAAATTCATCACTATTCTCACAAAGGAAACAAAATGAAGGAACCTAAAATCCTCTCTTTGGAAGATTATCTCAGGGAGAAAATCTTTTCAGAGTAGTCAGCCACAAATAGAAATTATATTTGGGCCATGAATCCTTATTCCAAACCTATTTCCACAAAGGAACCTCCGTATCCCCTAAATGCTGCCTATCAAACACGATAACCAGAAGACACCGAGAAAACCCCTCTAGGATCTGGATCCCAAGCCAAGATATCATCATCTTGTAAAGAAAAGCACCCCCTAGTAGCCAAAATATGAGTCAACTCTTCTCTATCCTGAACAGAACCACCTGTCAGCCAATCTCTAGGATATTTCCACTAAACTACCTTCACCTGCACAACTGTTTTGGCAACTTTATAATCCATCACCTTGCACCAACCAGTTCCAAGAAATAATTACATAGCTCCCAAATATGAGGAAACATAGATAAAATTGTAGGGAAACCATCCCAAGAATCATGCCAGAAAAGAGCCTTCGAGCCTTTGAGACAAATCCAAAACAAACCTTGCTTAACAAGAGATGCCCCCCTCTTAAGGGTGTTCCAGATCAAATAAAATTTACCAAATAAACTATATCTAGGTATCTCAAAGTCTGAAACCCCATTAAGATACTTAAAAGAAATAATTTTATCCCAAGCATGGTCCTAAGAAATGCACCATCTCCAATAAAGCTTGGCCGCTAATGCCTGACCAGAAAGAGAAGTCAAACGAAGACCCAAACCACCATCCTATTTTGGTCTACAAAAAATTTCCCACTTAACCAGACTCTATTTTGAAGACTTCAAATTTACAACCCATATAAATCTTCTTGATATAGATTCAAGCCCATGAATAAAACTAGTAGGAGTGACCTAAATCATGCATCGATAAATATATGAAGCTTGAACCATCGACTTAAGAATCAACACTCTGTCAGCAAAAGAAAGCCACTTAACAGTCCAATACGAGAATTTAGCCCTAAATTTATCCAAAATATTATTCCATATACCTCGAGGTATAGAGCACACAGAAAGAGGAATTCCCAAATAAGTTAAATGGAGAGCTTCAATTCGAAACCGAAGAATCTGAGAAATTATGACTTGTATAATGGAATTGGTATTGAAAAATAATATGGAGGATTTCCCCTCATTTATATTCTTCCCCGAAGTAGCCAAATAAATATCCAGATATCTTCAAAAATTAGTTGCTTCCCTAATAGAGGAAATACCCATAAGAGTAGTATCATCCACAAATTGAAGATGAGAAGACGTAGGTAAACTATTACTCCACCTCCAACCCTAAATCAACCCATGACTGGCATATGATTTGAGAAGTCTACCCAAGCCCTCAACCATAATAATAAACAAATAAGGAGACAAAAGAGGGTTTCATTATAATACCTTAAGGAGGGTCTCATATAATGATAAACTAGCGATATTTTATTTCCTTAATCATAAGAATATAACTCCTTTCAATTCTAAATTTCTTAATCCTATGTTGATGTTGAATACCTTATACCTCCAAACTTAGAAATTTAGAAATTCTATAAAATATATTTGCAAATTTATAAATCTAATTTGATGTAGAAACCCTTATTACTCCAATCTAATTGAATTGCAAATATTTCAAAAATGTTTTGTAACTTCAAATAATTAAATTACAAAACCTTAAGTTTATTCCTTTAATTTCTTCAATTCAAATTTCAATCCTTCAAATGAATTTCAAATAACTTTAATATTATATCTAAGGTTTTAAATTTTCTCTCTCCAAAATAATTCCACCTTAAACCTTAGAGAATAATAATTATATCCAATCATATTCCTCCTAGCTTAAGCTTATAAATAATTGTGCATAAAATAAATTATCTTAAACCTTGAAAAAGCGGTAATATCTTGATCAAATTTTGATTGGTGCTCTTCCAATGTACATCCTCAACTCCATTCTTTAATGTATGTATGAAATTACATTGTTCTTCAACATTTTTGCTTGGCTTCCATGATGCACTCTAATATCATTGTTGTAGCGAACTTTGATGCTTGACTTCTCTACTGTCCACACCTAGCATACACTACCAAATGTAATATACCTCTCTTACACTCACTCTGCCTTGTATTCAATGATCCTATCAGCCTATTCTTTATTCACCAAATCTTCTTTGTAAAACCTCATGTTACACTACTATATCTTTAGCTCTTTAGTATATACTCTTCTTGATATGGACGTTTGATATAATCCAATCTATTTACCTTCCACTATGCACATTCCAAATAGCACTCGAATGTATATAATGCTAAATTTTTTTCTCTTACTCTTTTCACGTTCTTACAATGTGGCTTCGAGTTGGTTAAAATTACACTGTGAACTTTACAACTTGTGTGGGTTAACATCTGTTCCTACCCCTGGTGCAATGTGTCACCTAGATGATTAACATTTGTCCATTGCATGTGGTATTTTCCTTCAACCTTCAAGTCTTGAAATCTACCCTGATTTTCAGTCACTTCAACTCCTATATGTATGCTCTTTCACCTTATTTTGCAGGGATGAATTCACTTGAGCTACTTGGACAAGATGGGCAATGATCCTTCAACCTGTTGAGTGGTAATTTTACCCAATTGTAAAACCACACTCACAGTTAGCATTTTGATTAGAAAACCCCATCTTGCAAAGAAATAAACATTTCTCCAAGGTTTATTTTAATTTAATGTGTGCATGTATGCTTGTCAAATGAGTGCCTGGAATACCTTAGGGCTCTACAAAATAATTGTTAACAAGAGACCTGTGTTGGTGTTACTTTATTATGATATAGTTTATTATGATATGCTATTATTGCTCCTGAAACTTGTAAGGAAAATAAATGTGATTGACCTTCATATGGCCATGATGTAGAGGTGAAATTCTTTTTATCTTGAAATATTTTAGATGAATTTTATCTTTCTTTGTTAAAAAATTTAACCAATTTTAACCTTTATCAAACCTTACTTTGATCATGGAATAAAATATTAAAATCTACGTCTAAAACATGAATATGAAAACTATTAGTGGATTCATTTTATGTTACTTTGAGCATGAAAGAAGGTGAATGTGCATGAGTGAATTTTCAAATGTGTTGGCCTTTGAAATGCCATGCAAATTATTCTCCCCTTTCATGAAATTGAGATTTTCATAAAGGGAAGATAACTCAATGCTTTAAAGAAAACAACCCTTTAAAATGCCTTATAAATTGTCCTCTAAATGAAATTATAATTTTTTCACAAAGGGAAACCAATTTATTTTTTGCAAGCAAAAATGTAAAGCTAGAATTTAAATCTCCTTCAAAATACTAAATCATGCAAAGCTGGAACTACAAAATTCCTATTAACGATATGAACTTTAAATAATTTTGGAGTAATTTTGGAATTTTTCCTTTGCCTATGAAACAAAACGGAAATTTCTTTAAATTAAATTTTAAAGCTTATTCCTTAAATCTATGTCTCTGTTTGAAATTTTATATTTTTTAGATTTTATTTTATTTTATTTTGAAAACATAAAAAAATGTAAAAGTCAAGTTTAAGAAAATAAAATAAAGATAACAGCTTTAGGTTTGCAAACCTTGTTCCAACCTACTAAATGGATCCTTTTATTATCCTCAGTCCCAGACTAGAGAAATTTTTTTTGAAGCTGCTCAATTTTGTGATACACCTTCTTTGGGAGCTCTGAAGACTGATAGGAAGTAAACGAGTATACTTTGAAGTGAAGCCATAGTTAAAACTGCTTTGCCTGCTTGAGATAATAGATGTCCTTTCCAACCTGCTAGATTTTTTTGATCCTCTCTAGAACTATGTTCCACATTGATCCTTCAAGTTTCCCCATAAATAGGGGAAGACCTAAATAGGAGGTGGGAAGCGATGCAATATGACATTCCATGATCCCTGCTATGTTGTTTTTCCTAGGAATGGGGGTATTGATGAAATAAAGTTTGCTCTTATCAAAATTCACTTTCTTTCTAGCCGCTTCTTCATACATTATGAGAATATTTTTAATCCTTCTTGCCTCAACCATAGAATCCAAAGTCAGTAGCAATGTATCATCAAAAAATTGTTGATGTGTCACCGGGGTAGTTAGCGATGTGGCCTTGATACCTGATATGAGTCCAGCTACCGCTGCTGCCTTAATGGTTCTTCCCAAGGCCTCGGCTACAATTATGAACAACATAGGACTTATGGGATCTCCTTGTCTTAGACCACATTTGCTTTGAAAAAACCTTGCAGTAGACCCATTAACAAAAACTAAAAAATAAGGCTTAGAAATACACTCTCTTATTAACTTGACCCATTTCATGTTGAAGCCAAATTTTAATAAAACTGCCTCTAGGAATTCCCAATTTATCCTGTCATAAGCTTTGTTCATGTCTAACTTTAAAACCATGACTAATTTTTTGGTCTAAGTGGCTGTATGAAGAGCCTCATGAACAGTAATAACCCCATCTAATATTGATCTTCCTTGTACAGAAGTTCCTTGAATTGGATCAATGATAATCGGTAGAACTTTCTTCAAATGGTTGGCTAACACTTTGGACAGAATTTTACATGATAATTTATACTGAATTAATAACTACAAGTCTTGTTGTATGTTCATGACAAAGAGGATAAAAGTGATAATTTCCCTAGAGCCTATCATAGTTACAAATCCTTTTCAATAATGGGTATAGACTTCATCAACAAGATTAGTCCCATCTCTAGTATCAAGAATGGGTGGATCTTCATCGCTATGGACCACTTTACAAGGTGGGTTGAAGTTGTGCTAGTCAAATCAACTACTCAAGAGGCAATGGTTTAATTGCTATAGGATATCATCACTCTCTACACCAAAAAATATCTTTAAGGGTAGTTATTCATTCGTCATCTATGAGGGCATCGTAAAACTTTTGCACCATACAACAACAGTTAAAAACCGTCTCAAAAACCGCCCTCTTAGGGGATTTTATAAGAGGGCAATTTAAAATCGCCCTCTTATTATTAATATTTTAAATATATATAACATCTTACCCTAAAACATCATCAAGAATGAGGTCTATCTGATAATGTTTGTTACTTCATAAGAGTAGGCAATGCTAATTTTGAAATCAAGCTACTAACTAAAATAATGTATACAAACATGCATAACCATGTAAAGGAAGAAATATTAAAATAGAGATGTTATTTGTCTACTTACAATCACAGTGGATGACCTTTTGCACACTATGCTACCTCTAGATCTGCAAATATTTCAAAAATATATTATACACTTTACAACCAAACCTAATGTCATTTTTTTTTAAATAAAAAAATGAAGAAAATAAAGAATGGGAGTTATGAAAATAGACTCTTGTTTAATAGATAAGAGCCACACAAATTTCAACTTCATACTATTACTCTAAATTTTTTGTAGAGCAGTGTGCACAAAAAGTGGACCTAGGAAGCTGCCCCCAATACCTACTGATACGACATCTTCAAGTGGCTTCCCTGTTGCATCTACTTGCCCACTTCTAATTATTACTAAAATAGTTGAAAAAAACCTGAAGCTATATCATTGCCAAATAATTTGATTTAACACAAAACCTACCAAAAATATCACTTGTAAATTTTACTTTATCCTTACCCAAGCACCACTTTGGATCCTCTCAAAAAATTCATTAATTTTATCAAGAAATTTCCATACATAATCAACTACATTCTTCCCATCATAGTTGATAATTGTATCCCTAGTAGCCCTTAGAGCAACATGAAGCATAGCACGATTATTTTTATTGTTTATCTACCATAGTTTCAAAATATGTGATTAAAAAGCCATTAATCCTAAGAGGAATCCAAAAAAAAAAAATTATGATAAACTAGTAAACCCTTAAATAGAGAGTATTAGCTTCACTTTCCAGGTCTGCTCATAAGGATCCCATCAAGATTTGCAATAGCAAGTAATCTAGATTTTCTTTAGTAGAGTTTGAAAATCTATGAGATTTCAAAATATTTAAGTGTGTTTTTCTATTTGAATTACCTCTTCTATTGTAGTACTAGTCTTAAACACAAACATAACATTCATTTTAGCAATCATATTATTTGTAGAGCTAGAATGTGATAGAATGAGTAGTCATATATATTAGAATGGCAAAAGTGCCTGGAAAAAATAATATCAAGGCACATTAAAATTTATTAAGTTTCCAAAACAAAAGCCAAACAAAGAAACATTAAACCCCTTATGAATTCCCATTTACTTTATCAAATTTATTTCACAAGTGACAAGATATAAATTTTAAAAATATCTCAAATTTTACACTAAGACTCTTTCATATGTTCAATTCAATAATTTATTTGAATATGACCAAGAGAAACAACTTGCGTACATGCTCTCCATTGTACATTCTATCAATCTTCTCCTTTAGATGTACCACCTAGTTTCATTAACAATTAAGATCATCAGGTTTCCTCTACTTCAGATTTTAGTGCTCACACTGGATAATCTAAGCCAAAATATAACCAAAAATTGTATATGTAAGTAAGAATAGCTCCCAGTTCCTAAGTATTATCAAATAAAACAATGTCACATCCCACCTCTGCAAGTTTAAAAAGTCTCTCCAATATAATCCCATCAAACTCTCTAGAAATCTAAATACATGCTTACAATAATTTAATTATTTAAAACAAGATGTTCTAACAAAAATATCCAAGACATTCTTTGAGTGTATCAAATACAACTAGAAGCGACTAATAGCAAAATGGAGAAAAGAAACACAAAAATTTCACTAATCACATATCTACAAAGTTTTATCTCAAATAAAAATAATTTCCTACATATTCATTGATCCACAACATGCTTTATCCTTCAATGAATCTCGCAAGTGTATATTTTAGATATCTATGTGTTCCTGAAAAATAAAATTTGAATTAAAAAAAAAAATACTGAGGTTAAATGCAATACAAGTGAGGCACCACTATCCATATCTAGACCCAAAGCACAAAGGAAATCTATAGTTAAGAAAGAACTAGGTTTGAGGATTGTCATGCATCAGTTCCACTAATAAGTTTTTTTTTGCCATCGAAATGCTTTTAGCGTACACACATAGAATTGTCATATAATTATCACTATTCATTTTCCATATGCAATTTATATTGTAGCCACTGGTATACTAGACTTATAAATTATCAAACCAATAAACCTAGAGAACAAAGAGCACTTGATTCTATATAAAAGCACACCCAAGTCAGTTTTAAAGCCCCCAATACAATTAAAATTCTTTTTAATCACTATGTTTAGTAGCTACATTAACACACAAATATACAACATATAACAAATTCCTCATTTTTGCATGTGTGTACATTCTAGATCATCAGAAAACAACTTCTACACATGTGGTTTGGAAACTCAGTTAAAATGACTACAAATGACTACAAATGTAGAAATTTAGTCTCTAAACATCATCAGTATAATCTCAAGTAATGCAGAAGATATCGTACACCATGTCTAAGCAGACAAAGACATTTTGGTTTACCACATACACGAATGTTATTATGTTCCTAAACTTGTAGAGTGTTTTTCCTCACAAATTTTGACCAAATGACTCAACACCATCCAAAGAGATAACGACCTTATATATTAATAGAATAGAAGGTTTTAACCTCCATGAGGCCAAAAGCATCGTATAGAAAAAATAAGAACATAGGAAACAGTAGTAGGACAACACATAAAGAACTAACTTTGTGCAAGACAAAACACTAATAATATAGTAAATATATTGTAAAATCATTGAGCTAGCGCCAAAGCCATATTTAAACTAAGATCGTGAAGTAATAAACTCTATAAATACCTTTACCCAAAATTTTAATGCATGAAAATTAAAAAATCCCACCCGCAAATCTAAATAATAAAAATTCTTGCCCAAATATTTCATTATTTATTTTCTAGGGTGATTGTTAAGGGCTAAGAGGGCGGTTTTAAACTACCCTCTTAGACCCACTTTCCTCTTAGGGTTTAATATGGTGCTTTTAAATTGCCCTCTTAGGGTCTAATAGGGTTGTTTATAACCACCCTCTTAGTATGGGTCTAAGAGGGCAATTTAAAACCGCCCTCTTAGACCTTAAGAGGACGGATTATAAGAAGGTGATTTAAAACCACCCTCTTAGGTCTATTAGGGTGGTTTTTTACCACCATAAAAAACCATCATCTTTTAGGCATCATTAAAAGCTTTTTTTTATGAGGGTGGTTTAAAACCGCCCTCTTAGGGTCTATTAGGGATTTTTTATTGTCGTAAAAAACCACCATATTTTAGCCACTCTTAAAATCCTTTTTTGATGTAGTGACTAATTTTAAAACTTTATACACCACAATCATTAACAATGCCACCTACTTCAAAGGGGCTAAAGTGATAATATTTTCCTTGGAATATGAGTTCTTGATTAAGATGTCCTCTAATTATTATCGTAGGGCAATGGAATAATAGATACAACAAAGAAAAACATAATAAAGATCCTAAAGAAACCCATCATAAAATTATAGAAGAAAGAGCATACCAAGTTGCAAAATGCACTATAGGCAAATTGAGTGATATCAAAGGCCTCTATCATGTCGTATCCATAAAGAAAATATTGATGGGGTAAATCAATAACAAGTGAGAACTAAACCATATGGAAATGAGCCATCAAAGAGAGAATAAAGAAAAAAAAAAAAAAAATGGAAAAATTACTTCAATAGATGCAACCACCAATAATGCATAGGTACCCTATACACATAAATAAAAATCTATGAGGGTGAACAACGAACCTAGAAAAAAAGATGAAGGTGAACACAAATAAGGTGGGAAGAAAGTCCAACCAGCATCACATGGAGAAGGAAGATCAAAAATTAATTGAGGAAGGTAAGGTTATGAAAATTACCCATATTTTTAACCCTTTTTATTGATGAAAGTCATTACATAGAATATTAGAGGACTGGAATAAAATTATTCTAAACAAAATGGCATTAAAAGAATGATTCAAATAAACCAGCCACAAATGGTCTTCCTCCAAGAGATGAAGGTATATTTTGAGGAAATGGATATAATAAAAATAAGGATATGGAAACTCAATAAAATATTATCCTTGAGTGTCCAAGGAGCTTTAGGAGGAGTTACATGCTTGTAGGACCCCAAAGAACTAGTGGTACACTATACAGTTGGCAACAAAGAATTGATTGGTGTGGTAGAAAAAATAGACAATATGACCAAAAAATACTCCATATTAATGTATATGCCCCAATAACCATTAAATAAAATAGAAAATTATGGAGCGACAAAGACTATATCTCTTCACAAATTTTTAGAGCATGGATATTGTTGGTGGTATTTCAACACCATTTACTCTCTATAAGAGAAGGTGGGAGGAAACCAGGCTCTAGATAGAGGTATGGATATCATGAGTGAGTACATGGGACACCTGCACCTCGTAGATATCAAACTTAATAATGATTTTATGACTTGGTCCAACAAGAGACTAGGCCCAACATGCATTTTGGAAATACTAGACAAGTTATTGGTATCATGAAAATATCTTGATATAGGGACATATCCTTAAGGTCAAAATATTAAATAATGCAAGGTTGGATCATTGGAGTATAGTGATAGAAGTCTGGAAAACTAATCCAAAACAAGCACCCTTCTAGTTCTAACTTGTGTGGCTCAAAGGTAAATCATTTAGATCATGAATACAATAATGGTGGTAGAAAGGAAAACTGTGACATGACACACAAATGTTCTATTTTTCCAAATGACTACAATATATCAAAAATACGATTAAGAGCTAGAATTTGGAGGAATTTGGGGATGTCAAAAAAAGAAAAAGATTTTTTTGAACAATTGGAGCATTTGAATGATCATATAATAAAGGAAGGGATCATGGAAACTAGAATCAAAATAAAAATGGGTCTCAGAAGCCAAAAGGAGGAATGGGAAATAAGGGAGGAGGTATTGTGGAAACAAAAATAAAAAATAAAATGACTAAGAGAAGAAAATAAAAACACAAGATTCTTTCACAAGTCCCTTTTATCCCAAAGGGCATATAACTTCCTTTCTTCAATGAAAATGAAGGAGTGATGATTCACACATGGTAGGGCATGAACTTGATAGCAAAGAACTATTTTGTAAATTTATTCGTGATTGAGACCCTAGATACAAAAGCTTAAAAAATGCTATAGGAGATACCCACACTCATTATAGGAGAAAAATTGTAGGAATTGTAGGAGGTAGTGTTCAAAATACAAAAAGGAAAAACTCTAGGTCTAGACGAATTCCTTATTGAATTCTACTAAGAATATTGGGACATTATGCAGGAATACCTTTTGGAGGTGGTAGAAAAGGCAAGAAAATCCAAGGAAATATTGAAGGAAATAAACAAAAATTACATAGCACTAAAACCAAAGGTAAGGGACGTAGAAAGTATAAGTGGATACTGACCAATAGCATTATATAATGTTTTATTAAATATTATCACCAAGATCATGGTTGAGAGGATGAAACTACTTATGCACAAAATAATATCCCTTGAGTAAGGTGGATTCATAGAGGGTGTATAAATAGTGGATGAGATAGTGCTTTCCCAAGAAGCAATACATTCTATGGAAGCACATAAATCCCCCACTATGTTCATCTGAATGGACCTATAAAAAGCCTACGAAAAAGTGGATTGACACTTCTTAATTTGGATTATGAGAAAATTTGGGTTCTTTAAGGAGTGGACAAATTTGTTCAAAGGCTACATATCATCAATATTATACTTAATCATCATTAATGGATATATCTAAAAGTTATTCCTAGCATCAGAAGGTATTAGACAAGGGGATCCCCTATGCCCGTACCTATTAATTATTCTAGATGAATATCTAGGGAGAACATTGGCTAAGAATATAGATAATAAGAGACTAGAGGGATTTTTAGTTCCTTATAGAGCTAGCCTAATCACCCATTTACAATTTTTTGATGATTCCACATTGTTAGAAAAAGCAATAATTAAAGAAGCAACTAGAATAAAGTAAATTCTGAATTGCTTTACCAAGGAAACATGCCATATGATGAATAATGATAAATCTAAAGTAATCTTCTTTCATTGTTCAACTCAACAAGAGACCCTAGTACTAGGTAGACTTGGTTTCTAGAAAACATTGATCCTAGTTACGTATTTGTGGGTCCCAATCACAACTGATAGACAAAAGGATGATTGGGCATGGATGATAGATAAAATAAAGGGTAAAATTGGAAAATGGACAAATAGATGGATTTCATAAGGAATATTACCTTAATCAAGTCAGTGTTACAATCTATCCCCATTTATGTGTCATTAGTTCTAGATATCTCAAAGGTGGTGCTTCGAGAGCTTCATCATATAAGTCATAGGTTCTTTTGGATGGGTTTTGAGGAGGAAAGGAAATGGACCCTAGTAAAGTAGGAAAATACATATTTTCAAAAATAGGAATGGGGACTAGGTTTTAGATCTATAGTAAAAACTAATAAGGCACTACCTACAAAATTGTACCGAAGAATGATAAATAGTCGTAATGCATTATGGGCAAAAAATATACAAGCGATGTATATAGAGAACAAGACCCCATCAAATATTTTTCTATATTAGTTCTCCAATAGAGGTTTCCCTATTTTACTGGTACTCAAAATAGAAGAGAAAATAATCAAAGAAAGGTTATTTTGGATAGTTAATAATGGAAAATATATACAATTTTTTGTTAGACTCATGGGATGGACATCAACCTTTGGTGATTCAATATCTAGAGTGGATCCTAGTAATGGAGGAGCTACACAGAAATAAATTGATAAAATTAGAAAAATAGTTCAAGGACTTAACATGAGGACCAAAAGTTGGAAGATATTAGATTCAATCAGAAGAATGACCAATTCAAATTCCAAAAAAATTAACAAAAGAGATTAACCAAACCATACAAATGAGATCATTATCATGGTCCTATGAGGAGGATCGATTTAGATGGAACAATAGAACTAAGGGGGTGTATATAGTAGCATAGGGATACAAAGCATTATGCACTGGCACTACTCATCCAAATCAAGATCTATTCACACAAATTTGGATATAAAATTTATGGCCAAAAGTTAGGTTCTTTAACTAGTTACTCCTACAAAAAATGTACTCATAGGGAAAAACTTAATGAAGAGGGGAGTCTATGGATATTTCATATGTACATTATGTTGGAGGAGAATTTATAGAATTACCCACAATGAAGTTGTGAAAAATGTTGGCATCTTTGCTAGGTTTGCATTGGACCAATAGTCATTCTGTAGAAGATATTTGGAGAGGAGGGAAGAATAAACACAGAGTAGATGATTATTTGTGGTAAATAGTGTGGAAAAGGATGACGATCCTACCTTGGAACATATGGAATGAGCAAAATAAAAGGATATTAAAACAAGATATTAGAGATATTCATTGTATGTTGGTGAAGACCATATCCAATGTAACAAATACTATCCAATTTGTGTTGAAGCAACCACAAAAATCTCATCAATTATGGAAGAAAATAGTGGCAAGACTCAAGATTAGTCTTCAGATGGACGAAGCTAGAAGATTCAAACCATGGGATAAAAGGATGTATAGAATCCAAAAATGGTAGCGACCACCACTAGGATTTTAAAAGGTAAATATAGATGGGGTATCAAGGGATAATATGGAAAGGGCTAGTGCAGGGAGAATAGATAGACTATTGGACATTACCCTAAAATTCATATTTGCAGTAAAATTAGGTATACTTTATAAAAATATTGTTGAGAGATATGGTATTTTGAGAGGGATGTAGAAGGCTCTCAAGGCTAGATGGAATAGAGTGATAGTGGAATCAAAATATTAGTTATTTATCAACTATCTTAAATCCCCATTAAGAATTAGGAATTCCAGTTGGAGAATTCAAAGGAATTTAGAGATAATTAGATAAATACAAAGTAGCTTTTTAGAGGTGATATAATATAAGTTGGTCTTTAGACAAGGGAGACCACATTCACTATGAGCACCCTCCTATGTGGTGGGAATAGGAAATAAAATAAGAGCTTCTGCATATTCAATATATTGATGATAAAATTCCTAGTAATGTGTAGAGATTTGATGTTTTGTGACACCTTTTATTGATTGAAATTTTTGTTCATAGTACAATGGTTGAGATAGATAAAATTGATGCATCAAATGTCAAAACATGGGCAAAAATCCTAATGGCCTATGGATTCCACTAACCAAAAATGTTAGTGACAACAAACAAAATGGTAGAATAGAGAAATGAGAAGGATGCAAAAAAAGTAAAAACACAAATGGGAAGGCAACCTGGGAGCTATCACACGATAATGTTAGGATGAAAATCCCAATCCATGGGACACCCCCAAATATTGCACTCCCTTAAACATACCCCATTATGGCCCAAATATATTCCAAGAGCAAACCAAATACCAATGATTGTTGTCTATCTTGTCACCATTTTTTTTTCTAACACAGTACAACAAGGCCTCAGCTTGCCCATCACCATTTCTCCAAAGGATACTCAACTATAGTAGCACTTTTGAATTTATTTTTCCAACATTGTGCTATTGCTATGCATGAGGTTATGTTTATAGAGTAATTCCTCCTCCTAGTCGAAGAATTAGTTAGTCTTAAAAATTTGGCTTGACACATATCATCTAGATGAGTCTTGACACATTTGAATCATGCACTGTCATGCCATGCTCACTTCACATTGTGATAAGCTTTTAGGGAACTACGCCAAAGACTTTTATCCTTGTTGTCTTCATCCATTGGGCTATGGGGTCACAACATAAACATAAAAAATGAAAAACTGGAAGAATAAGGAAGCAAGGGACTTCTAGAAACTTTGTTGAAATTCATACTTTCAACATGGTTAGTTGATGATGAATCATCAGGACCAACTTACCAGTCACCCTTATGATAGATGATGCCAACTAACTATTTGACCACATGCCTACTACACCTTTATTTACTTGTTGAATATTTACACAAAATTATGGTATGCCAAGCATTTTTAAATTTGGGATCCTTTGTGAATCATCTCATAAAATTGCAATGATCGAACCAAAATACATTAAACTTGAGTCATTTTTTATATTATTCTTGGTACTAACCATTAAAATCTATAGTTGGGGTGAGGCACAATTAAATCTCTTATTTTTTCTAAGTCTCTTGATATTCAGGTTATCAATAATCAGTGTGGCAACCAATTTTTCCACATCACTCTCCCTCATGGGTGTTGATCTATCGAGGAACAAATTCCAATGTGGCCCCTTTTTGAGATTCACCTGGTCCCACTACACACTCCTCCACCATCACTAGATCTCGTGCCTTCTTCTATCGAAGCTGACATCCCATAGATTTGATTCAAATCCAATTGTTGAATTTATGTTGGGCATACAACTGATAGTGGTGTGGCTAATATTTTCTAGGAATGACCCAACTATTTGGTGGCACACACTTCTCATATTATGACCTAGCTCCTGTGGTATGGGCACATGGGGATGACCACATAAGTCATCCTGCAATACTTGATACGGGATGCTTTATGCAACTGTGAAGGGCTACAATAGATGAGTAACCTCTCTAAAAGGTAGCTTCCCTATTGGACTGAGGATTTTCTTAGCCTATAAATCCTCCTTAAAGATTTAGGGAAATTTATTTTTCCTAGACTAATGAAGGATGAGGCTTACATCAAGGATAAAGACCCTGATATAGTACATGTATGATTGGGTAGGAGACAATAGGTACTCAAGGTGAATTATTCTCTAGTTTGTATCAAATCAAATATTGAATTTCATAATACTTTTAATAAGGGACCTATTGATAAATGAGAACTAGGTGAGAAAGGATAAGGGGTATCTAGAGTCATTGAATGTGTCAATAAGAGATTTTTCCAAGTCATCCTAGGTGCAGATACTTCATTGCTATAGAATTCTATACCATAGTAACACCTTCTCCTCTAGGGATAGAACAAGTAACATAATAATCACATACTCATGTGTAATATTATGGAGGGTATCTATAGAAGCTACATATTCCAGGTGTTCAAATGTAGCTCCTTTTGTGTTATCATACCTTGGTAGGGTATTCAAAGCGACCTTGGGAATATCATGTCAATGTTCAATGTTGAGGAGGCCAAAATTATTCCACTAAGGAAAGTATTGTTGGGCCATTGAGGTATTGATCCTTTAGATATTTTTGGTTCTTCCCTCAGGTTGGAGTCACCAAATGAGTATACTTTCTCCATCAATGAGGTCAAGGCTAATCATGAAACCTTGAGTTCTCTGGGATATTTTATTCTATTACAGCATAGAAAATGTAACTGCTCAAAAAATATTGATTCTTTCACTAGGGCATCACCAAGTGATAAAGCAAGATTTAAGTAAACCAGAGCATCATCGAACTATAAAATTCTTAAATGTGAGACTCTTCAAGTCCCATTGGATGTGCCAAAAATAATTGTTGTGGGATTCGGTCTAATGGAAATGTTTACAAGCCCACAAACCTTGACCAACACTAAATAACCGTGACAGTGGAGGTTTCACGATCGATCTTTGGAGAAGGTCGATTCTTGGGGTCCTAGATACCTATGCCTGAGGGAGAAAAAGGGAAATGGAAAGAAAGGAAAGGAGGCCATATCCATAACTCACAAGGATGGATTTAGCCGCATCAATATATATGCACAGTAAACTTACACCATCATAAAAATATAAGTAGACTACCTAATAGATCAGGAAACCTTACTCTTATTTATCATTCATCACATCCTATTGAAATTAAATTTTAAAAATACTGAATGAAATACATAAATCCAGATAGCAGAATTACAACATACCCATTCAATTAGTTTTAGCAGCAATAAACCCTCAATATTCACACACATATATAAAAGTCAAATTGGAGACCAAATAGTAATACACTTGTATTTCTAGAATAAAATAAGCTTTACATATGAATTTTAATGGCTAAAGAGCCTCCATTTGGAATGACTTGTATTCTAGTATTTATAATGATTTTACAATAAATTTAAATACAAGAATTCATGGCATTAGGTGAAGAGACATGGTTGTAACAGATGAGCAGTCAACTGGTACACTATCTTTCTGAAGAATTCAACTAAAGGTGGTTGTTCGAAGGAGGTAGGTTATTCTACATAGATTTGATCCTTTGGTCATGTTAACAACCTTGAAAAGTAATAAAACCCCACCTACCTGCATATTGCGAGCAAGCTGATATTAAATGAGTGAGCTGATGGTGAAGTTGATATCTTTCATGGGCTCATAATTCAAGATATTTCCCATTGGATGTTAGTCATCCACCTGTACCTCGATAGTGAGGTACATTTGAATTTCATCCCTAAAGACAAATAGGACTCCTTGTGGTAGGTCACAATTTCTATATTGGGTAAACATTTAAGAGCAACCTTCCACCTATTGACGATCCAAAATACCTCTTGACACTTTAACTTCAGTGGGACGAGCTTTCAGGATTTGCCTACTCCTTGCTACTATCTCAATATTCTACCTATGCTCAGGTTGGGATTTTGAGTGCCATCAAAAATATGGTAGGTACTCATTTCTCCATAGAGCCTTGTATACGGGTGGCATTTAACTTTTCTCCTAGGCAGTAATTTGGGAGTCATCCTTGATTGGTCATCATCCCATTTCCCCCACCTGCTGTATAAGGTGGGCTCTTGGGATCTCACTTCTCCACCCTTTATTTGGGTGAGGATTTGGGATACACCTAAATTTATCGTATACCTAATTCTTTGCCTTGCGCCATAGCCAATTTATGCATTCTTTTTGGGTAGATTTTTGGGTATTGTCGCTAGGGTAGTAGTATCTTGATTTTTCGCCCGTCATCCTTTTTTCTTTCTCTAGAGGTGGCCTTTAAGAATAGTCTTATATTTCAATGACCAATTCTTACACCATTACTTGGTAATACCTAGTTTTTATCGCCTTCATTGCTAATAAGTTTAGCACCATCCTATCACATCTGAAATACCTACTCCATGTAATCAATGCCACACACTCAAAAGTTTGGATTCCAAAATTTAGCCATTTTTAAGGATCACCATCTTGCATACAAAAAAAAATAAAGAGTGGGTGAGTGGGTACAAAATTTCATCCGCAGAACCTTGGTTTCTTTCTTTGAATGTTGAGGAATCTAACTAGTTGAGCTAATACCACTTGATAAAGGATTTATATATTTTTAGTGTTAAAATAATTAATATGTATTATTTTTAAAGGAAAAATAGTTTTTATATTTATATTTATATTTTTAAGGAACAAATAGTTTTTTTTGGCCAATAGCCTTTTTTAAAATGTAAAATAAAAGAATAGTTAATAATGTATAGAGAAGAAGATAACTGTTTTTGATACATAGAGGAATTGGTAACTACCTTTCCTTTTTAACAATTGGTCACAGGGTCAAGTCACATTGCCTTGGATTGTAGCATCAAATTGTGGTGCTACAATTATAACCCCTATCTTGCGTCGATAAACATGACCTAGAGTGAGGGAGACCCCCGATGGCTCAGGGTGGGTACCACTGTCATCAAGCTAGTGCACACCTAGTAGACTCGAGTTAGACTACTAACTTTGCCCAGATTGGGCATGCCCTCAAGGTTTGAACCTAGGGCTCCTCTTGGTAAGTGCCCAATATCTTACCAATCCATCTAGTATATATGGATTAAATTATGTTAATTATAGAAACTATCATTGAATCTTGTAGCTTGAGGTTGAAATTTTTCCATAACAAACATAGAATATAGGAGGAAATAAGATAAAAAATATTGTAGATGGAATGTTACATAATTAGATGAAAAGGAGCACTAAAATGAACCATATTATTCATGTATTTGAGATACTTAAATTTGGCAATGGATGTATTTAGCTGAAATTGTGATTACACACATTTTCATTGAATTGTATTAATTATATAAACAAGTTATTACTAGTAATTTCAACATATATTGGATGCACTAGAATATGTAGATTAGATGGAGACTATGATATTCAAATTTAAAATGTTCAAAGGTATAGTATTCTAGAGAATAGGAAAAATTTGAACACAATGGTTTGAATCAAATTCTCTAGATTATTTATATATACTATATAACATGAATTCAACTAGATTTTGAATGATTTGCATTACACCCTTTTCCATTAATGCTTTTTCATATTTTAATATATAATCATCGATAATTCTCATAATGTTTTTTTGGGGGAGGTAATAACTTTTTAGAAATTACTATTTGTTTTTTTTGTTACATAGGAGAGTTGGTTACAACCACTATTTTTAGGAATTGGCAAGCACAGGGTTCAAACCATAGGGACTTCTTCCAACAAACCTATTCGTCTTGTTCTTGTTGACTGAGCATGATATGGGTACCATTGGTCACTCGAGGTTTGTACCGTCATCATCGGTCTGGTGCATACTCAGAGGATATGGAGTAGACTACTACCTTTGCAAAGGGTTGGCTTCCCCCTAAGTTTTGAAACTAGGCCTCTTCTTGGTAAG
This sequence comes from Wollemia nobilis, assembly GCA_028583015.1. Lineage (NCBI taxonomy): Eukaryota > Viridiplantae > Streptophyta > Pinopsida > Araucariales > Araucariaceae > Wollemia > Wollemia nobilis. The sequence goes on along the minus strand of JAQPPZ010016363.1, from coordinate 644,050 downwards.
TACCCAACCACACCTGCACTTACCAATCCACCTAGACCTTGGGGTACAAATTACTATTTGTTAATATATTTATGATTTTTAAATTTGATTGGACAAGATTGAAGGATTATATTTTTTAGTATTAAAATAATAATATTTATTTCTTTTATACACTAAAAACAACTCAAAATTAAAAAAAAATATCACATAAACCATAAAATAATGACAAAATGAAAAAAATTGGTCTTATCACTAAAACAACACTCAAAAATTTAAATAATAATATTTTTTACAAAAATAAAAACCAAGTCATAGAAGCCTAATATAGAGAACAAATGTGATGAACTAAGAATGTCACTAAGTGCTCTTATTGACAAAATGTTGTGCCTATTTGAAGAATATAGAATTTAATAAGATTCAATGTGTGATGAGTCCAGAGAAATAAAAGAGATATATAGTGATAATTATAAACAAATAGGAGATCAATAAAAGAATATCCCACAAATTTGAAGAACACTTGACAAATGTACATGACATAGAAGGAGACTTCCAACAAGAGGAGAAACTGGTATTACACTTTGGCACCTCGACCAAAGCAATTAAAAATCTTAAATTAAGAATGTTATATGACATAGACCAGTTATGTCGTGCCATAAATATTGGTTATGGGGCATATTGTATGAGAATTTCAGAGTTATGATGAGTCAATTATAGTAGAGGTTTTAAGAAATAGAGAATCAAAGACCCATACAAGAGGGTAATATAAATCAAATTGCAATGGAATTTTAGAAGGTGGAGAATGTAGTTATGAATGCATTACAATTTGTACAAACATTGATATTGACCTAGTTAGAGGCTTCTACATCTAATGTCGTTATTTTTTCTTGTGAATGTTATTAAAAATAGAATTTTTTACTTGGCTAATGACAAAAAAGAGTAAAGATACAGACTAGATAATGAACTATGTCATATAGATATGTAAGGTTTCCATATTAATTACAATTTCAATCCAAAGCATGGGGATTCTATCTAGATAAAAAAGCAAAAATGTATAAGAATGGATTCCATCTAGGCAACAAAGTAATTTATTTACATGATAAATGATAATAGAATAATTAAGGAAATGATGACTATGAAAGGATCTATAAGAGGATATTAAAACTATTGTAATATTGGTAGTTTGACCTTATTACACAAGGATAGAATTGGATGATACATTCCTATGGAAAATATTCATCTAAGCTTATGAGTAATAACTATATAATGTGCTTTATGGAAAGTATTCATCTAAGATTATGAGTAATCTAAGGTATTAGGTGGAGTCTGTCTCCTCCAGGATGGCTAAAAATCAACTTTGATGGGGTAGCGAAGGGTAAACCAGGAGCCGCAGGTGGGGGAGACATCCTAAGAAATCACCTGGGCAAAATCAAGTTGGCCTTTGTAGATAATTTGGAAGTACAAACAAATAATATGGCTGAAGCCAAAGTGTTATACCAGAGCCTCCTCCTCATTGAAGATATGGATATCCAACAACTTATTATCAAGGGTGACTCCATATCATTAACTGCCTCAAGAGCATGACTTCTCCTCCATGGTATTTGACTTTGTTAATTCAAGAATGCATATCCCTCACAAATAAGTATGTCCACCTTATGATTCAACATCAGTACATAGAGGAGAATAAAGCGGCTGACTGGCTGGCCAACAAAGGAGTATCAAAAACAAATATTCAAGTTTGGAGGAACTCATTCCCTATCAGCATTAGAATAAAAACCACAAACTCAAATGTGTGTACAATGTAATATAGGTAGGCTCCCACCTATTATTTAGGGTGATGGATCCGTTGCCTTAAAATGCCTAACAAAGCTCCACCTAAGCATCACTGGCTCATCTGTCGACCTCCACAGTGAATCTACCCATAATCCTAATTTTTGGCATCAAGTATTCATCAGCCACATGTTTCAAAAGTCTCGGGAGGCCACTTTTCTCAGTCATAGGTGGGACACATTGGTTAACCCATTCGACAGCCAACACATCAAGGCCAACCGACTTTACATGACTGAGGTCTTCATGATTAAGGCTTATAGCATCATCAACAGTCACCAGGAATGAGGGACCCTCATGGGCTGTAGTAATAGGTCCAATCACAGTCACAAGACCAATAATAGGTGGCATAGTCCTTGGGACCTTCACTCTATGGGTAAGGTAAGCTTTTAACGCAAGAGGACTCATGGCAAATCCTACATGCTCGTCCTCCACCGTTCCCTCCTTGTCATCACTGCTGACAGGCTAGGTGGGACTCACCAGGTGAGAAAAGCCAAGATAAGCCCAAACCATTGTACCCAACTTATTTTTTGCAAAAGCACTCATTCTAAGAAGGAAAGGTGGATTAATAATCTTCTCCCTAGCAAACCCGTGTACACTTGTAACAAGCCTACCTTAAGTAAAGCCTATCCCATTGGGTGTTGGGACTCAGCCTTTCTAGGAAAACCATATTTTAGAGGACACCTCAGTTCGTGTTGTCCCATCTCCTGTTGTTCCAACCTGTCCAAATTCATCCTTTTCATTTCTCCAAGTAAGCTTTGGGACATGGAAACCCGACCATGTTATCTGGGCACTAAGGCTTTTTATGAGCGCATCACCCTTTTGCCCTGCTCCATCGCTCTGCCCGAGATCAGGTTTAGAGAGCCTATTCCTGCCTCCAAACATACCCCTATGCCTTCTACCACCTTCATTGTTTTGCTCACTCCCATGGCCATCATCGAACCCAAAATCCTTAATCTCCAAGATGATATCAAATCCCTGCTCAGTAACTATGGATTTATTCCCTTCTTGTCTAAGTTTCAAGGTTTTTACCCTACCATCATGAATGATTTCATGTCATCCTGGGCCGATGGCCACATCCTAGTCAGAGGTATGAGTTTTGATGTCACAGTCGCTCTGTTGTCCAAAATTATCGAGCTCCCCAATGTCGACTTTAGACTTCACAAAGATAATCACTCTATTCAAGAGGAGCTAAAGCATTTTGTTGACAAAGGGAAGAAGCTCGCCAGAGATGAGAAAGGAGGGATTATTAGAGAGAAACTCCCTGACCCATGGAATAGAGCTCTCATTCCGGTAATGCAATACATCATGGTGGACAATCCGAATGAGACTGTGAGAAGTTTTTGACTTACTTTCTTGAATATATTGCACTATGTGAAGGAGGTGAACGTCCCTGAGTACCTTTGGCGCTTGATGGAAGTTTCCATTGAAAATGTTCACAAAAAGGTGTCCACCCACGTTAGGCACCAGGGCTTATTCCTGGTCATTTACGACCATATGATGCAAAAATTAGGTAGCAAGGTGGATGTTTACCCTCTCCTCTTCATCGAGGAAGACCTGAATGCGGCCCTAGACAACCAGGTTACCAAAAGTCGTAGATCCACTCGAAAGGATACAAAGAGAAGAACCAGATAGCAAAGCAATGCTGATCCTAATCCGACAACTGACCAAGCCAAAATTGACGCCCAAAGGATGACAAAGGTAAAACGTGACCCCTATGAAATTCTCACTGAAATGCTATAGAACATCTTCCAGAACCAGTCCAAAGCATTCACAGGGCTTGAGCAGGAAATCTGGGTATGCAAAGCTATCAATGCCATTAACTCGAAAGCTGTCAAAGCCACACTCCCTGAACAAATCATCGACACAGAGGATACCTCTTTGGAGTAAGTTGTATCTGTGTGGTTTTTTTGATGTTTGGTCTTTCTGTTTCCTGGTGGTTTCTATTCTCCCCTTGGGAGTATTCGGTTTGGTCTCTCAAGGTGGTAACCTTCTCTGCTGGTCTCTGTTGTCTCTGTTGGGAGGGGCTTTTCCAGCTGCCTCCCGGGTCTCTCCTTTCTAGTTGTTCCCCTTTCGCCCCCTTCAGGGCCTTTTCTAGCTAGTCTGTTTTCTTTGTTGTACAAGGTTTAGGGACCCTTTCAAAACCCTTTCAACCAATAAAAAAAAAAATTATATAATGTGCTTTTCTATGATTTGATGTATTCATCTCTAATAGTATTGGTTAAGCCAATATCATGGTTAACCTTGTAACTTGTATTTAACCCCAAATCCATTACATTATGATGGCATAAATGATGTAATTATTTGTGTTGAGTATTTTGTATAAACACACCTCAACTAATCAATTTATGGCTTTAATATGACATCAACATGATCTATCATTGGGTGCCCAAGGAATCTCCACTCTTTTTTCATCTATTGATATTTTATTTTGATTCTTCCTATTCACTTGCAAAAGGCTTGCGGTGAATAATATGCTACTATTATTTTCTAGAAAAAATTATGAATTCTAGCATAGTACTAGAGAAGATAAGGAATGACATCACTCAAGCATAAAAAAAATAGTGTTTCAATCATTTATTCCTTATTTGATTACATAAAATCATGTTTTATTGAGTTTTTTCTTGAAGGAATTTTCTTCTTTGAAAAATTGAGGGAAAATTTTGAATTTTTAAAATTTAAATTTCAAAAGTATCAATTTTTCATGCACTTATTTAGAATGATGTATGTTAGTCATGTGAGAAGTCCTCTTAAATTTAGAAAAACATTTCATTCCCTTCTTGTCACATGGTTTAATTAATTTGGTAAAGCATTGTGCATTGGTTTCAAATGTTGTTGGTTCAAACCGCGATCATGACATTTCTTTTAAAAAATAAAAGGATACAATATTTTAAATGACTAGGGGAGGTTGATATCCTTCTATATATTTTATTTTATGTGTAGTATTATCATGTCATTATTAAAGTAGAATGTGTTCAATTTATTAATAGGAGGTTTGATTTTGGTTAGGGTATTAAATTCTAGATCTTTGCAATCTATGAACCCTTCATTTTATTTCTTTGCCACCATGTTTCATCATCAAATTCATGAAGCAAAATGTTAAATATGTTTACCAAGTTGTGGAACATGTCATGGTGGATAAAATACTATCATAGTTTCAAATTTATTTGCATCCATTTTACAACTCTTAAGTTTTAGCCTAATGTTAGGTGAGAATATTTCTTTAAACTCAATGGGTCACTTACATATTGTTTCCATGACATGACACTTAACTTTAAGATGATGAAGGTTTTAACCTAATGTTTTTTTTGAAAAAAATGAAAAAACTTGTATTAAAACAAAGATCAATTACAATTTGGGAAGAGACACTTCCCAGCCAAAAATCAGAGAGAACACATGCTTACAATAGTAAAAGAAGATTTGCAATGGAGCCAAATCTCTTGAACCATTAACTAGCTAACAGGGGGATCAGTTTGGTCTGTTGATGCAACTTGTTGTGATATCGTGACACTCTTTCCTTGTTCTTCTTTGGCCACGAAAATGCAACATGTCGCGATATCACGACACTTTTCTCCTTTGGCCACGAAAATGCAAAATGTCGCGATATCGCGACACTTTTCTCCTTTTTCCGTGAAAATGCAACATGTCGCGATATCGTGACACTTTTTCCTCTTCTGGCCGTGACGTTGCAACCTATCGCGATATCGCGACACTTTTTCCTCCTTTAGCCACGACAAAGCAACATGTCGCGATATCGCGACACTTTTTCTCCTTGGACAGTGGCGTTGCAACATGTCGCGAAATCGCGACACCTTTTCCTCCTTTGGCCGTGACAAAGCAACATGTCGCGATATCGCGACACTTTTTCTCACTTGGCTGTGATGTTGCAACATGTCGTGAAATCGTGACACTTTTTCTCTTTCGGTCGCGACGAAGCAACATGTCACGAAATCGCGACACTTTTCTCCTTTGGCCGCGACGATGCAACATGTCGCGATATCGTGACACTTTTTCTCCTTTGGCCGCAACGATGCAACATGTCACGATATCGCGACACCTTTCCTCCCTTGGCCGCGACGAAGCAACATGTCGCGATATCGCGACACCTTTCCTCCCTTGGCCGCGACGAAGCAACATGTCGCGATATCGCGACACCTTTCCTCCCTTGGCCGCGACGAAGCAACATGTCGCGATATCGCGACACCTTTCCTCCCTTGGCCGCGACGAAGCAACATGTCGCGATATCGCGACACCTTTCCTCCCTTGGCCGCGGGTTTTAACCTAATGTTGGCTAATAATATTTTTTTACATTCAAGAGGACACTTACCTATTGTCTCCTTGATAGGACACTTACCCTTAAGATGATGAAGCATGACACAATGTTTCTTATATAAAGTTAATGTGCAAAATCCATTAATATTGATTATGTTTTTAAAAATTTAAATATAGATTAAATAAAATTAAGGATTGATTTCAAATTAAGAAGTATTTTTCTTTCTAAAAAATACTTCTTATCATCTTATCTAAAAAAAAAAAAAAAAAATTAATTGCACATTATTTAGAAAAAGAATCAATTTTTAAGAATTTTTATGTAAAAATGAAAAATCTTCAGAAATTTCTTCTATGGGTTAGGATTTTTAGAATATGTAATATCCTAATATAATTAGCCAAAGCAAAACCACGACACGGCTCTAGTCAAACAATCACCCAAAAGAAAAGTAAACACAGGAAAAGGCGAGACATTATTTCGAATAACCCAAAATTTGAATGCAGAATTCCATCCATCAGTGTGCAATTGTCCAAGTCGGTGAGTATATATGGACGACTGTGTATGTTGAAAAAAAAAGAATAGAGAGATTTTTCTCCCTTTGATCACGGTCAGCTAAATGGCGACAACATTTATTTGTATTGATGTTCCTCAAAGTGACTTTAATTCAATCCGTCCTCCATTGAAAATGACATGCCTACCTCTGCTTGTAAACCAACAAAGCAAGTATGTTTATTAGTCTTTGAACTGGCCTTTCAAAGTAGGTGGAGAAGGCAAAAACAGTAACACATTCACATCATATGCCCAAAAGATAATTTTCACGTACCAGCGTTCAAAATGGGTCCGCCAATCACATAATTTGGCGGCACAACTCTCATGGTTATCCTTTGGTTAAATTTTTGAAATTGGGGATTTTAATTTTTTATAATTAGTTATTTGTTGTTTTGATTGAGATTATTTTTAGTAAAAGATATAATATTATATTATTATTATTTTTTATTAGGTAAAGAAAGGGTTTTGAAAGGATATTATTTATATTGTTATTAGTTTAATTAAATCATATTTAACTTGTTTTCTTTTTGTTAAAGATGTTTTTCATTTACTTATATTTTTATTAAAAATATATGTGATCTTTTTTAAATCCCTAAGTTTTCATATTCAATTTTTTGATATAATTTTTATTAAGAAATAAAATCTTACTCATATAGTTGCCTTTTAAAATTTAAATTTTGTCAAGGAAATTTAAAATTACAAATAGTTCAAATATTTATTATTTAATTTTCATATCTATAAATATGTTTTGCTAGGATTTTTCTTGCGACTTTGTTTGTCTCATGCTCTTAGGGAGGTTGATATTTATCTTGTAACCTTGGGAAGCTTAATTCTGTAAGAGGGTTGGGGCCCTTCAAAACCCTCTTTTTTTCACCATCACAAAAAAAAAACATATTTTCTCTAATAACCTCTCAATTTCTGAAAACCTTTTTTTAAGGGTCTTATTCATGTCGCTAATATTCTAAGATATTATTTTGGTCATCACTTGTTTGTTTTTATTTGGTGGGTTTAGCCTCACTTCCTGTATATTATTTTGGTCATCACTTGTTTGTTTTTATTTTGTGGGTTTATCCTCACTTCTTGTAAACATTTGTGATATTTGCTTTTGTTTCCCATGTCAATATGCCTTTGTGATATTTGTTTTTTTTTCCCATATCAATATCCCTTTGTGATATTTGCTTTTGTTTTTCCATATCAATATCCCTTTGAGTTTGGTTTTTTCTTTGTTTTTGTTTCTTGGGTCTTCTTCTTTTTTCAACTACCACCAACACTTTCATCTTCATTAATCTCTTCAAAAATTTTATATTACTCATAGTAAGACTTGTCATCTATAGGTTTGTCTTTGCTCTGAAAGATTTCAAAGTGCAAGAAATGATCTCAAAAGCACTTTCTTCTTTATGTTGTCTTAGAAACCCTAAAGTGTAAGGAAAATCCTTCATAGAAACTACCTTCTTATCATACCCTACAAATCCTAAAGTGAAATGGATAGTCTCTACACTAATTTCATTTTTATTGTCAAGAAATGATTGTGTACTATATGAGGTAAATGAATATGATTTACCTAGAATAAAATTGACCTCTTATGCACTCTTAGTTTTAAATATTTTCTCCACATTGTCCTTTGTACCTTTAATCCTTCTGAATTTGAACTTGCACATTGTACTTTCTCATCCCTTGTATCCTTCTTTGTTTCTTTTAATAGTCTATTCGAGTGAAGGATTTACCATATGGTTTTTTAGATAGGATTTATTTACCTCTTATTTTGGAGTGGAATATCCTTGATCTAATATAACTTCTATTATAGTATGATTCTCTTGTCGCATCTTGAAGTTCATCTCATGACAAAATTTTCTATCTCTTTCTTCATATTTTTTACTTGGTAATCTCCTGCCATGTATCTAGTCTCATAACAATTGTGGCATCACATTGCAATGTTTTCATAATCCACTTTTTGATCCCATTATTTTTATTCAATTTTAATTTTAATAGATTGTAGGAAAGATTTCTAAATATCCCTAACACATATTTGGGTATATATAGCATACCGTTTCTCCTTAGCAGTTAGTCCCTCCTTAATGAATTCCCCAAGGATATTTCCAATATTGTTCAAAACATCCTTATTGATAAGTTGATATAGAAGTCCAAAAATCCTAACCCGTACCTGAAGCTTTTTAGTAGGTTCTTCCTCAATAGAAAAATTCTAACTTCATGGTCTAAAATGAAGAGCATTTCTACCTCTAAACAATGATCCATCACCCATTATTTTATCCCTAATTTTTTAACTAAAAAAAATGATGAGGAAAATTTTTAGGAAGAAATGTCATAGAGTAACTTGAATTCAATCCTCACTTCCACTTATCCATTTTTTAGGAACATATATTTTAACCCTCTACTTTTAAGAACCATTATAGCACACTTGATCATCTCATCCTTGATAATCACTTTTAGAGTAGCTCTATCTAAATTGGGCATCCATACTTTTAATTTTAGTTATGGTATTTGACTTCCCATTAGGGTTTTGAAATATTATTTTTATTCCATTCTACATAGTAGGGCTCAGTAGAATTCACTCTCTAAAGCTCTTCTAATTTTATTTTACTTGTATTTTATATATAAATATTTTTCAAATTTCAAATAATTAGGTAAAATAGTCAAAAATTCCATTTAAAAAAATCAATCTAAAGTTTTACTTAAAAAATTAATAATTTAATTATAGAAGGATATAACACTCAAAGATTCAAAGGCAAGGTATATAACAATAGAAACTTCTTGCATGCCTTGTTTTGATAACTTCAATGTGGTATACCCAAACATGTCATTATATGGATACAACATGTAATTACAATTTATTTAATGCTACATATGGTAATGATAAATGAATAAAATTATTTTAATCCATATAATTAATTTTAAAAACATATATATAATATAATAATAAAATGAAATGAAACATACATGATAATATCCTATTAGTTCATCCCTTATTAAATCCAAAGCGTAAGGCTCATGCATTTAGTGGTAGCATGATTATTAACATGGTGGAAGATAGATTGCTCATTAGATAAAACCAAGAAGATTTTTCTCTTTCAATATCTAAAGGTTTGAAATACTGAAAATCCATCATTTTGGATTTTAGGAGTTGATCTAAGATGACTGAATGAGGTTCATCCAATTAGGAGTACTTCCTTCTAGGTTTTGGTTGTTGTGGACTCCCTAAGAAAAGCTTTTGAATGGTCATTATAACATTCATATGGCTAGTTTGGCATGCGTCTATAACTCCATCATCTACAATGTGTTTGTTTGTGTTATTCCCCTTTGTGTTAGAGAAAGACTTATCTTCCTCCTTATGAGATTTGGATTTCAATTGTTCTCACTTGTGGAGGGAGTATCTACTCTCTTGGCTATGCCAATGGCATATTTAAAAAAAGATACATTATTTGTCTCTAGATAGAAGCCCAATTTCTCATTAATATTACCTATAAAGATTCTTAAAAGGTATCTTGATGGAAGGACATATTGGAATCTCCCCATGAAGGCTCATCATATTGTCAAGATGTTAGAAAAGTTCTAGTTTTTTTATTGTTTGAGATGATATATAGGTCACTAGTCACAACCTTCTCCTCAATATAGATAAAGAATTGTTTAAAATACATCTTGATAAGATCCCTAAAGTTCTTAAGGGAATGTCTCGATATTTGGCAGTATCATTCTAATTCAAGACCACTAAGGTTCTTGGTAAAGATTTTGAGTAGCAATTCTTAATCATAATAAATATTGTTATAGGTAATTCTAAAAAAAATTGAGATAGTTGATATGATTTTCCTTCCCTTTGTACATTTGAAATTTAGGAGTTTCAATGTTGGGAAGGAAGGGATGACTAGCCACAAAAGGATCTAAATGTTGGTTGCATAAGTTATTATAAGATTACTTGTGACTAGAGGAAGGGCCTTATATTGTGGTCATATTTTGTTTCAACAACTCTAGTAGAGAAGTGAGAGTTTCAATATAAAAAAAATCAGATTTGATTGCACAAAAGACATGTGCTAAGAGAAAGAAGAAATTTGATAATTGACTTAAGGATAATATTGATGCACTTGGGTGTATGATATTAAGATTGGTATCATATGATTTATTCCCAAGATGTTTGAAGTGAAAGGATTGAATGCTAAAATATGAGATATTATAGTATTATGGTTTTGAATGAAACCCATACAAATGCTTGTGAGATTAGATTGAAGTTTTTTGAAATGAATATTAGAAAGTGGGACACTTGATGGTACATTCATGTTAGGGACATAATTTGTGCTTGCTTATTGAGATATAGGACCAACTCACATAGCCTTGTAGTAGTTTCTTAAGATAAAGCAAAGATAAATGATGTCCTAAGGAAGATGAGATATTTTGAATATGAACATCCACTGATATTAAAATCAATAAAATTAGAATTTGATACGTTAAGGCTTACATTTAATGGGTTTGAGCTAGGTTGTTGGAGATGGTCCAAGAGTGAACTCTCCCCTGTAGAAACACCTAGGATGTTGTAACCTTCTCTTAGGAGGAACTCCATAATTTCCCTATGTTTATGTAAAAGAAAACCATGGGACTCACAAATTTAAAAACCAATCTTCCTTGAACATCATGGATGGGAGTTAGAGAACTCGAGGGGGAGTGTCCTCATCTTCTTCAAAGTTTAGGTTCTCAAATGTGGTTCGGTTCTCAGGACCATATATTGAAGGGTTAGGGTTGATGGTCAACTAATGAGCAACACTATATATTAGGTAGCATCTCTCAGCTATAGATTGAAAGAAAAAGGAGGGTTTAATTATTTAAGCAAAAACAATGTAAAATTCATTGTAAAAAGAGAAGAAGATATTTTTGCAACCTTATATCCCCTTCCCTTAATATACTAAATTTGACCTACATACCTCAAGCACCTCCCTATACATTGAAGGTACATATATACTGAATTCTCTCTATATACCCCTCAATATGTGAGAAAAATTTGATACATGGGTTCTCAACAATACATAGAAGTGAATGTTTGGATACATGACCAAGATGGTACGTGTGCGGTAATAATGTACCTCCTAATGACTCCAACTAGCCCATTGCAATATACTTCTTATTAGACATAAGTATGTGGGAGACCCTATATAGACGGTTTGTGTCTCGAGCTTGCTATATAACTAATATAACCAAGTACCTCATACGAAACCTACTCAAAGTATCATAAATATTTATGTTTTTATTATCTAGATTTAATATGATTTACTCTAAACAAACATGATTAAATGATCTTAATTAAATTTTAAATAAGTTTTAATTTGATTAAGACTTACCTTGAACAAAAAAAAATCTTAAAAATCATAATAATGTCCACATTGAATTTACTAAAATATAAATTATTACTTAATAACAATTTTAAAATAAAATATTTATAAACAATAAACAAATACTAGTTTAACATTTCTCTTATTAGTACTTGTAAATAAATAAACTTTAACTAAATATACTAGTTAATATAATACTATAACAAGTTATATAGTTATTATAAACGTATTAAATATTTGCGGATATTTTGCAGTCTACATAATCTTTTTTATCGGTAAAGCTTTCATTTTATTTATTTATTATTTTTTTAAAAGGCTTGAATGAAAATATAATAATGATGTAAATTTAATAATATTATAATAATTATAAATTAACCGTTGGATAGACACTTATTAAAGTCGTTAACCTACGCGAGGAAGATCATTTCGCCTGGGCAGGTTCTCCATGCAATAGTGAGCACTTTAATATGTGTCAATTCCATAAAATGACTTAAGTTACTTCACGTCATGTCGATTAATCGTTAATCTGATCTTCTATCGGATAATTATTTTTGTACTGGAAGCGTAGATGGATGTTTTCTACAAAGATACTGCATTACTTTCTCAAATATCCCAAAAGTTTTAGGCAAAGCACAACCACAACACGTCTCTAGTCGAACAATCGCACCAAAAGAAAAGCAAACACAGGACAAGGCCAGACATATATTTCGAATGACCCAAAATTTGAATGCAGAATTCCATCCATGACTGCAGTGTGCAATGTCCAAGTCAGTGAGTAGATAGGGACGATTGTGGATGTTGAAAAAACAGAATGGAGAGAGATTTTTCTCCCTTTGATCACGGTGAGATAATGGCGACAACATTTATTTGTATTGATGGTCCTCAAAGTGACTTCAATTCAATCCGTCCTCCACTGAAAATGACATGCCTGCATCTGCCTGTAAGCCAACAAAAGCAAGTACGTTTATTAGTTTTTGAACAGGCCTTTCAAAGTATGTGGAGAAGGCAAAAGCAGCAACACATTCCCATCCCAAAAAGTCTCATTAAATATAGTGATGGTTTATATGTACTAGCGTTCAAAATGGGTCCGCCAATCACAAATAATAAAATATTATATTATTGTTATGAGTTTAATTAAATGATATATATATATAAATAAATAAAAGACACTATTTATTTATTAAAAATATTTATAATTTTTATTAAATTTTCACATTTTTTTTTTTTATATATGGATTTAGTTAGTATGAGAAACATTTATCAGCAACCTAAGGATGGGCATCCCCATCCCACCATGACCTCTCATAAGGGGGAGAGCTGAGCTTATTAATAGGGGATTTAACATACAGCCCCACACATGTGGTTAAATTTATGAGGTTGGCTGGTAATGTTAGATGTCGTCCCATCCCGCTATACCACTACCTAAATGGAAGCCACACTAGGTGTTTTTTTTCCTTTGTTTTTGTTTCTTAGTTTTTCGTTTTTTTTCAACTTCTACTAACACTTTCATTTTCATCAATTTCTTCAAAATTTTCACATTATTCATAGTAAGACCTATCATCTATAGATTTGTCTTGCTCTAGATGTTTCAAAGTGTGAGAAATAACCTCAAAAGCACTTTCTTCTTTTTGTTGCCTTAAAAACCTAAAGTGTAAGGACACTCCTCCATAGCAACTACCTTCTTATGCTACCCTAAAAACCCAAAATTGCTAAGGATTTTATCTATCCTCGTTTATTTATTATGTTGCTCTTAAAACCCTAAAGTACAATGGATAACCTGTACATTACTTTCATTTGTATTGCCAAGAAATAATTGTATACTACTTGAGGTAAATGAGGACAATTTACCTGGAATAAACTTGACCTTTATATAATATTTATGTTAAAATTTTCCTCCATATTTTCCTTTGTACCTTTAATTCCTTCTAAATTGAAACTTCACATCCTAGTTTCTTATCCCTTGTATCCTTCTTTGTTTTTTCTCTTGGTTGATTTGAATAAACAATGGTGGATTTTATGCCATGATGTTGTAGATAGGATTTCTTTGACTCTTCTTTTAGAGTGGAATATACTTGATTTAATCTAGATTCTATTTCAGTATGATTTCCTTGCTTCATCTTGAAGTTTAACTCATGACCAAATTTTTTGTCTCTTTCTTCATAGTTTTCACTTTGTAATATCTTGTCATGTGTCTAGTCTCATAACAATTATGGCATCCCAATGCAATGTTTTCATAATCCACTTTTTGGTCTCGTTATCTTGATTTAAATTTAATCTTAATGAATTATGGCAATGATTTTAAGATATCCATAACAACACATATTTGGATATATATAGCATGCTTTTACTCCTTAGTATAGTAGTTGGTTCCTCCTTGATGAATTTCCCAAGGGTATTTCCAATATTCTTCGAAAAATATTTATTGATAAGTTAATATAGAAGTACAAATACCTAACCCATGCTAATTTTTTTTTAATAGGTTCTTTTTCAATAGAAAAATTCTAACTCCATGGACTTAAATAAAGGGTACTTATCCCTCTAAACCATACACCATTATCAATTATTTTATCCTTTATTTGAACTTGAAAAGATGATGAAAAAAATTTAGAAAGAAAAGTCACAAAATAAGTTGAATTCGATCCCCACTTCCACTTGATCCAATTTTAAATATTTGGAAATCTTGACCCATCAAAATTATATATTAACCCTTTAATTTTAAGAACCATTATATCACACTCATTGATCTCATCTTTGATAATCACTTTTGGTGTAGCATTTACTCCCTCGTTAAACTTTAAAGTTTTCAAATATAACTTTATTTCCATTCTACATAGTAGGGCTTACTCACTCACATTTATTCCTTAAAATTCTTTTAATTTTGTTTTACTTATCTTTTATATATAAAAATAAAATTTCATTTGAAAAACTAATCTAAATTTTTGCTTCTAAAATTAATATAATGAAACTAACATTCCTTATACACAATTGTTTTAAACTGTTTAATAATTTGATTATAATAAGATAATTTAATTATAAAAGGTGTATAACTTAGAGCACCAAACAAAGGTAAATAAAACAGGAAAGAGAAAATTCTTAAATACCTTAATTTCATTAATTTTAAGATGGTATACCCAAACATGCTATCACATAGATACATCATTATGTAATTACAATTTACTAAATAATACATAATAATAATATAAATAAAACAATTTTAATTCACGATGGCTAGTGTATTGAGTCCATGGCCTGCGACCAAATTAGTTCGCTCTTAGGAGGAGATGGGAATCTCCATGCGGCCCTCCAACTCTCTGAGGGCAGAATCCTTAGCGAGAAAGCATCCTTTGCCGATATTTTGTAGAAAAATTGGTTCCCTCCCTCATCCGTGGCAAACGAATTCATCACCCATGGAAGCGATGTTTTGTGCCCTAAAAGCCTTATGGAGTGCTATGAGTCCCGGGACACCCACTCCCTGGTGGGAAAATTTATCGGAGGCTGCCCTAATATGGACGTCATCCGCAGATGGGTTGCATCCAAGTGGAAAAACCTGGGGAATATGGAGATCTCAGAAATGACTCGAGGGTTTTTCATGATACAACTCAAAACCTAGGAAGACGTCGAGCGCATATTATCCAAAGGCCCATGGTTCTTCGGAAGGTAAAGTCTATTTCTAAAAAATGGTAAGCAAACTTTGATCCCAATTCTCAGAATATCAACTTTACCCCCATCTGGTTCAGGTTTCCAAATCTCCTAGCCCACTTCTTCTACGAAGATGCCCTCCAAGGTCTTTCCAAGGCCATTGGCAAACTTGTGGCCATTGACTTGACCACCCGTGCAAGGACCCATCTAACCTAGGTGCACGTGTGTGTAAATGTGAATCTAGAGAACCAGCTGCCAGATCACCAAAACCTAATTTACGGGTACTTCAAGTGGAAACATATGCTCATCTATGAAAAACTGGCTTTTTGCCCTAAATGTAAATCCTAGGGTCATCTCCAATTGCAGTGTCCCAAGATACGATTCTCACCCCAAATGGCCCACTTTGAGGATCAACCGAGAATGATGCACCGCTACTATTATTCCATTCCTCCAATGCAGAACAAAACCACTGCCAGACCCCCATCAGGACAACTCTCTCGTAAGGCAAGTACCTCTATTCCCATGGTCAATAAATTCAATGCTTTGCAAAATTTTATTTCTATCAAGGACATTGAGGAAGGGGAGATCTCAAGGAGCTCTGAGCCGATGGCCATCCCCTCGATCCTCCAAACCCTTCCTGTCATCCCTCCCCACCCTTCCCAGACCATTCCCCTGGCCAAGAAAACTCCCATACCCCTCCCTCCTCAAGCCCTAGCTTCCCTGGGAACCCTTCAAAGCCTCCCTCCAGCGCACCCCATATTTCTCCCCACCCGATTCATGAAACCCCATCCTCACTAGCCCCCTCCGAACCTGTCACCTCTGACTATGAGGATGAGGATCTGTCGTCCCCCAAGATTTTTTGCCCCATATAGACTCAAAGTTACAAAAAATCCTAGATGGATGTGGGGAAAGAAAAAAAGAAAGGCAGGCCAACATATTCAGATAGGAGGAACATAGACATAGCGGAAGACATAGCCAATGGGACCCAAATAACGCTCTTTCAAGAAGGGGCAAACAGGTCAAAGAATGTAGGCCAAAAAATCAAACCCGTTGCTCAGCAAGGAAAAGGGCGCAGGAAAACCTCCAAGAGTTCTAAATGAAATTCGTCTCCTAGAACACGAGAGGACTAAATGGGGTAGCCAAACAAAGACTGACTACAGTCATGAGAAGAGAGCATGACAAGTCCCAGTGGAAAATAACAATGACAGTTCTAGTGGTTTTAGAGGGGGGTTTCCTTTCTTTTTCTATGTTGCTCGATTACATTTATTTTTGGTTTTGGGATACCCGGGTTAGAGGGCTTATTCCTTTTTGGATTGTTTTCAGCCTTGTGGCATGGCATGTTTGTGTTTGTATTGTCTACAAATTTTGTGTAGCTATTCCATATGTAAATAAGGTTGGACCCCTTCAACCCGTAAAGTAAATAAAATTTACTTTTACCTACCAAAAAACAATTTTAATTCATATAATTAAATGCAATGCACATAATAATCCCTATTAGTGCATCTCTTATTAAATCCACATTGTAATATAATTAGAGGATTGTTTTATTTTGGGAATAATTTAAAGTATAGGAATTTTTTTACTAATATTGTCTTGCAAGCTATTTTATTCAAAATCTAATACTCAATTGTTTTATTTTCTTATATGGAGAAGGTTTTATTTTCATAATAAATACAATGGTAAAAATTAATTGTATATTTTTATGTTAATAATAATAATAATAATAATATATATATTTAAGCGAAAAACCTCCTGTGGGGTCACCTTGGTTTGAGAGACCACAAACAGGGGGTTCTATACCGTCAAAGTCACTCGAGAGTCGCACCCGACCTTGCCCGCATCAACATTATCAATTGGATTTTGGATACCCAATTCAGCATTTTGGTAGGGTGAAGATTCGAACCTGGGACCTCCCTTGGAGGATTGCCCTCTCCTCTCCAACTCACCTACAACACCTGGGTAATAATAATAATAATAATTATTATTATATTAGTAAAAACATAATATATATTTTTATTAAAAAATGAAAGAAAAAATTAGTTTTAATAAATTATAGTTGTTTAATTAAATTAAATAATAAAAGAAAAATATCATAAATTAAATTTATCAATTAATTTTTTCCCTAAATATTTTAAATGAAATGTTATTATTTTACTTTTTCCTAAAATATTTTAAATACATATTATACTCACACATAATAACGTCATCTCAAAGTCATTAACTTTGTAAATATAAAATATAATACTCTTCAATGAAACTAATAAATATAAACTCATTAACTTTGTAAATATAAGATATATTAGTCTTTAATGAAACTAATAAATATAGAAGAAACAAAACCTTTATATAATTTAGGGATTTTAGTATGCATTAATTTTATTAAGAACAATCGTAAATCTTCCTATGGAGCTAGAATAATGAATAAATTTCATAAAATCTATTGATAGATAAATATTAATATGTACATTTAAAATATATAAATTATATTGGTTATATATATAATTAAAAGTATATTTACGTAAGGGAAAAGCATTATAAAAAATTAAAAGACATATATATATATATATATATATATATATATATATATATATATATATATAGTTTACAAGTATATTACAAGTTGGGATGATACTTTTCCCAGCCTTATCCAAAGAGAACACATGTTTACAATACTTAAAGAAGATTTGCATTGGAGCCAAATCTCTTAAACCATATTTCTACAATGACTGTTCACATGTTTACAACTATAAAATAAGATCTATATTGAAGCACAAATCTCCTAAACAATATTTCTGGAATGGTTATCCAAATTAGCTAAGCAATGGATTTGCTCACCAACCTACCTAATCATATCATCCTCAATAGCCATGTCACTGTGCCACTAAACCCCTACCTCCTTCTCAGTACCCATATTATCCAGGAAGTCTACCACTTTATTTAGATCTCTACTCACATAAACTAGAATCACATCATCTAATTCCCTCCATAATTCCTTAATTTGAGTGACAAGAATCCTCAACCTCCATGTTTTCAAAGCAAACTTTCTCATGCAATCTAGAGCTCCAACCATTATTTGAGAATCTAATTCTAGGATTATCCTCCTGTGACCTTGTTTTACTACCCAAATAGAAGCATATTTGATAGCTAAGGCTTTTGATTCATTGTTTGTGGCTCTTCCCAAGCCTTGCAGTTCCCAATAGAGCATTGTTTCAACATTATTATGGCAAACCACTCCAATTCCAGCTCTATCCGGATTGCCTTTTGTAGCTCCATCAATATTAATTTTAATCTAACCTTCTGGGGGTGGTTTCCAACTAGCTTTGTCCTATCCGTATTGCAATTCAACTTCCTTTTCCATTGCCCCAATAACAACCTAAGTTTCCTCTTTAGCATAGACCACCACAGTTTCTGTGACTTTGCTCCAAATGACCTGCCAAACTCCATCTAAAGAACAAAAATATTATCTAAAATTTTTGGTATTTCTCTCCAACCACACTTGCCACCAAATGAAGTTTAATCCAAGCTCCCAACCAATACAAAGAGATTTATATTTAAATATACCCCTCTTCCATATTTCCCAAATATTAATCTGATTCAAATCACCATTAACTTGAATTTAATAATATAAAAACCATCTCTCCAAAATCTGGCGTGTGAATGGGCACTCAAACATCAAGTGATCAGTTTTTTCATCACTCTTGTAGCATAAAAAACATTGAGATGGTCTAATGATTCCCATACATATGAGATTATCAAAATTAAGAAATCTATTATGCATGAACTACCAGGAAAAAAAGTTTACTTTCGGCCAACCCTTGGACTACCAAATATTTATCCAATTCTCAACCTGATATGTATGAGGAGGAGGATCTGGAAGGATCTTATCACATCCATCCTTCACTGCGTAGACACCAAGGCTCCCATAGCCCCAAGATAATTTATCCTCCTCATCTCTACCTGTGAGAAATATTTTTGCCAAGATTTTAGTCATGATGGGTGTCAAATCCGGAGGGATTGAAATTGGCCACTCATCCAACTTCTTAAACTGCTTAAACTTATAATCTCCCAGATGACCAATGTTGAAATAACTTTCAATTTGGATCCACCACCTGGTTTCTATGGCTATTTTTATTGGTTGTAGTTCAGGAAATTCAACAATGATAGGTGGGTATTGATCCCATGAATCTGTCCAAAATCGTGTCTTCTCCCCTCTCCCCACTTTCCAAAATAATCCATATTTTACTACCTGAGATCCTAACTTGAGAGCCTACCACACTAAGGATCCATTACCATCCAAAAGGAAATGACCCACCTCATTTGGGTTTACCTGTCCCAAATATTTACTAGTTAAGATTCTTTCGAATAAATAATTTGGTTGGGAAATCCACCTCTAGTAAAGATTTCCATCCAAAGCTTTATTATTTAAATTTGATATTCTCAGTCCCAAACCTCCTTTTACCTTGGGTTGGCTTACTTTCTCCCAACCTACTAAGACCCATTTCATCTCTCCTTTTACTTCTTCCCATAAAAATTTTCTAGTCATCTTGTCCAACTCTTTCCATATGGTATGTGGGGCAACAAGGATAGAAAATTTATAAATTGACATGGCCTGAATGACTGACTATAAAAAAGTTAATCTACCCCCATAGCTTAACCATTTGTGAGACCAATGATTAATTTTGTCCTTGATACGATCCAAAATATTCCTCCGGATATCTATTTTTAGTTTTTTAAAATGCAAAGGGACCCCCAAGTATACCACTGGGAGATAAGTCCTTGTGAATCCCAAGACCTCTAAAATTCTATCCTAAAGCCTTTGATCAAGATTGAAAAATACCACTTTGGATTTTTTATCATTGATGACTTGGTTTGTAGCCCTAAGGTAGACATTAAGTGTATCTCTAATCATTATTGCTTCCCTAAAGCTGGCCACTCCCACCAATCCTGTGTCATCCACAAAATTTAGGTGATTCAAAACTTCCTCACCCACCCTGATACCTGTTAGCAAACCTTATTGTGTTCTCCTCAATATGAGTCTACCCAATCCTTCAGCCAATATGAGAAAAATATAGGGAGAGCAAGGATCTCCTTGACGAAGGCCTCGAGTAGCTCCAAATGGTTGCAAGGGAAAACCCTTGATTAACAATGAGTATGTCGAAGTAGAAACACGACTCATGACCCATTCTATCCAATCCTGAGAGAAACCAAAGGTTGCCATCATATTTGACAAGAAGCTCCACTCCACCCTATCATAAACCTTTGACATATATAATTTTATGAACATTCCTCTATTACCAAATTTTTGCATTGAATGGATTGCCTCTTGAGCTAGAACCACACCATCCAAGATATGCCTACCCTCTACAAAACCCCCTTGCTCTGATGAGATAATGCTATGCAGAAGAGGTTTTAGCCGCTCAACCATTACCTTTGTGATTATTTTATATATGAAATTGCATAAGGTAAGAGGTCTATAATCTTAAATATGTACCCCCTCCTCCACTTTTGGAATTAAGGTAATGAAAGTATGATATAATGCTTTAAGCATTCTTTTACTACCTTTGGAATCCTCTATAACAACCATTACATCCTACTCCAAGTTATCCCAGAAGGCCTGAAAAACTCAATTGGAAAGCCATCTGGACCTGGTGTTTTTCTGGTGCTCATTCCAAAGACTACATTATTCAGTTCCACTCTATCAATGGGTTTAATTAGGGTCTAATTTTCTTCTTCAGAGATAATAGAGGGTATGACAACAATAACTTATTTTTGATCCTCTTCATATTGCACCATACTTTCCTTAAATATTTTAGAAAAATAATCCATTGAATGGAAATGCATACCTGGAATTGTATCAAAGGAGTGTCCGTTATCATATTGAAAAGCTTCCATGTTTTTCATCTATCTCCTAGCATAAGCAGTCCAATGGAAAAATTTGGTTTTTTTATCACCTTCTAATAACCAATTGGTTCTTGCTCTTTGTTTCCAGTAGGTCTCCTCTTGGTTGTCAATGTCCTAAACTGCTTTACGCAATGCATCATCCTCTTCTTTGATCTACTCCATAATTGTTCCTTCCCTAAAGTGTTTTTGAACCTCATCCCATCTGGCCACCAATGGAGCTCTTTGGACCTGGAAGTCTCTCTTTTTAGCTTGCCTCCATTGTTTCAGTTGATTTTTGACATAATGAAGTTGTTTGTGGAATCTAAACATTGTTTTCCCATATGTTGGGCGACCTTCTTCCCACCACTATGGAATTTTATTTTGAAGTTCCTCTTTTTGTAACCAAAATTTTCAAATTTAAATGGTTTCTGATGCTGCACTATCTTGATCCCTCCTTCCAACAAAATGGAAAATTGATCTAAAACTGGACCCTCCAAAATCTGAAATTTTATATTCCATTTTACAAATGCCTCCTCTGAAACCAAAAAATGGTCTAATTTCACCTTCCTGCTATGTGGATCCCTCCTCTTATTAGTCCAAGTATAGTTGGTTCCAGGGCATTTAATATTCACCAAGTGTAATTCTTGGACTTGGGCAATCATAAGTCGATCCCCTACATCCAAAATTTGGGTTCCCCCTTCCTGATATCTAGAGGATAATTTAGCATTAAAATCTCCAAAAATAATCTAGTTTAACTCTTCCCTTGAGACTCTCATGTTATGCACAAATTTCCATTGATGCATCTGACCATCTAGGTTTTGAGCCCCATTAAAATTTGTGATTAAAACATGTTTAGCTGTGACATTATTTCTAAAATGTGATGTGAGAAAACCCCTCCAAGCTATATGTTCTATTGCAGTCCATTCAAGAGAGTTCCAAAGAGTAACTATCCCACCTGAGGCCCCTTGGGCAACCACTTCCATATGACCAGCACCCCTCCAAAGTCTGTTAACTGTTTTACACATAAGATCCAACGATATTTTTGTCTCCTAGATAAAAAAAAAATTGTTTATAATTTTTCTAAGAGTATTCGAACAACAGATTGATGGGTTCTACTTTTTAAACCCCTAGCATTCCATGATTGTATAATCATTGGTTACCTTAAGAGCAGTAAAAATATATTGGCCTCACCGATCCTCCAGTAATCAGTTTATCTCCTTGAACTGCTATCAATTTCTTATTTGATTTTCTACCCACTCCTTGAAAGCTACTATTTTTTTATCTCTTTTCCACCTAAGTTATCCCTAGAGTTGGCCTTTCTCTGTTATTTTTTGCTATTCCCATGCTGACATTCTTAATTATTGGTTTCTCTTGGTTATGCACTGTTAATGCCCCTGCACTCTTTGACTGCGATAACTCACTATACTCAATTACCTGCTCTATGATGGGAGGAGATGAAAGAGGAGCTTGAACATAGTTGTTATTATTTTCATTATTCCCATCCACTTCTTCCATGAATTGTTCTTCTTGGTCCATTAGTGTCTTAAATATCTCATACCTATTGGAGGGCTTGAGTTGGGTTTGCTCTTTACCATATTTTTTCTTTTGCCTTATCCTTCTTTTGGGTTGTTCAAAACCATCTCCCTATGCTTCTTTACCCTGAGAAATATTGGTTGGTTCTTTTTTTATTGTTGACTTACCCTCCTTAGGAAGATTTGAAATTCCTAGAGGAGCCTCCATTTTTATGTTCATATTATTTGGGCAATATAGGGCGAAATGCCCATATTTGTGGTAAACTCTGCATCTGAAGGGCAATGCCTCATAATCTAGTTGTTGAATCCAAGATAGTCCTGAAAGTTCAATTTCTACCTCTACTAGTAGAGGCTAGCTAAGATCCATTTCCACACATAATCTTGCATAAACAACTATGTTTCCTTATATTGTGTCTTTGGAAACACCCAAAGGTCTTCCAAGGGAATTACCGATAATTTCCAATACCTGCTCACTCCAAAACTCCATTGGAAGTGCATACAAACGGATCCAAACCGGGACAACAGTGGGTGTTAGGGTAAAATAGGTAGTATATTGCATTATACTACATAGGTTATTACATCTACTTTTTACCATAGGAGATATTTACTGTTCTATAAAATATCTCCTAAGTTAACTAAGGTTAGTAACTAAAATATCATAGGATATTTTAGTTAGGTTGTTAGCATAATCTATTTTCAAACACCGTTAGCGCTTCCTAAGCTAATTGGTTAGTAAGCCTATTTTGTAATCTACATAAGCTTATTATTTTCTAAAGCTAATGCTAATGTTGAATTCATAATCCTTTGATTATTATTATTTGGTGCATGTTTTTACTTCATTGGCATCAGAGCCATTTTTTTTGGCTCACCCGGAGGACGAGCTGGTGACAATTGGCCACCACCAAACCCACCTCAATAGGCGAGCTCAATGGTGGGCCGAGGCCCATTACTCAGTTGACCTGGCTAGGGTCTCGATGACTTGGGGTCGATCTACCATGACCCAAGGCTAGGAGAGCCTCGAGAGTGGTGATCGATCGCCCTCACCAAGCCCATCGATCGACAACATTTTGTTGTCGATCGGGCTACGTGGTCGATCGACCCCCTTGACACCCGAGGAGAGCAGGAGCCCTACCTTGGCTCCCACTCATAGGACACCGGGCCCACAAAGCCACATGGCCTCCATAGTCTGGGAGAGTCGAGAGGGCAGGAGCGCCCTCCCCTCCCAGCTGGATGCACACGGGGCCCCATCATCGAGATATGAGAGGGTAGGAGCACCCTTCGATCCTAGACCACCTCGGACTCTATGCATCATCAGGATCTGAGAGGGTAGGTGCACCCTTCGATCCCTGACCACCTTGGGATCTACCTAGATCTATGACACATGGTGAGATCCAGAGTTCCCTAGACCATTGATCTATACTGCATGTACCTCGATGTGCTGACCTGCATGCTGACTAGGAAACACATGGCACACTGGCCATGCACCACCTGGATGTTGACTAGACAGATGATAGACTCGACAGACAACCCTTTGGCGCCACGTGGCGACATCCAAAAGGGTGAAGGGACCGACACAGATTACCCATAGGCAATCACTTCCCATGGGACTGTTGAGGCTTTTCAAGCCTCCTGCATCCCCCTGTGGGATGCATGTGGGATAAATCCCATAGATCCCTCATCGAAGCCCATTGGCTTCTTCAATATCAAGCGTCGGGGCTTCAGTTCCAAGCCCGTCGGTAGCTTGGTTGGCCAAGGCGGACGCCTTGGGCCAAGCGGGTCACGTGTTCGAGTCCGCACGCCACCAATACAAGGTTTTTTCAATTAATTTGGTTTTTTATTTATACTTTTAATTTTTCTATAGTTTTAAAGCTGCTTAAAATATTTTTTTTGATATTTTTTTTATAATTTAGTAAAAATTGCTAAATAAAAGTCAAATTTTCACAATTTTAATTGATTTTTTTTACAATTTTGCTTCATTATAAGGAATTTTCATATCTCAAAACTATTTTTTAGCTTTTTTGAACTTAGAAATATTTAAAATTAAACCAAATTCTTTTGCACTAAAATTTCCATACCAATTTTGTGTTTTCTCCAATTTGGAGATAAAAAGACATAGGAACATTTTTTTTGCAAAATCTAAAAGCCTTCTTCAACTTTTTTTTTGCAATAAATCCACAAAGTTCTATAATTTTCTTCCCACATTTTTGGAGATAAAAAAAGACATAGAAACTCAAACTTCTATTGCAAAACAAAGAGATTTACTACATTGAGGAAGCACATAGGTCATTTTCTTTGCAACAAAATTCAAAATTTGCTTTTGTTTTCTCCTTCACACAGGAGATATAAGACATAAAATTGCAATTTTTTGTTGTAAACTTGAGAAATATTGTTGAACCTATTTTTTGCTCCTCATGCTTAAGTGTTGAAGAAGAATACCAAAGTCGTGTGTCGACTGGTCTGGAAGCCTTTCAAACGCGGGTCGTGTGTCGACTTGTCTTGAAAGGAGTGCTCAAATTTTTTCAATTTTGTAAAAATTAAGGGGGGATAGAAGTCATATTTTGTGATTCTATTTTTTGCAAAATTGTAAAGAGAAAGGGGGGATATTTCAAAGTAAGAAAGGTGCATTCTCGATTGTACTCGACACCTTTTTCTTAAAAATTGACTACACTAGGTGCATTTTTGGTTGCATCCGACACCTATAGTGATAATATTTTGGGTTGCTCTCATTTTTTATTATTGCACTAACCATCATGTTTTTTGTGTGCAATTAAACAATCATAAGAACATTGAAGAGCATTTCAGAAACCCAAATTTCACTAAAATCGTGCTACACCTTGCACAGGTTAAACAAGTCAATTTTTTACTCCCCATCAAAGGTCAAAAATCAAAACACCTTGATTCACTCTCTTTTTTTGGCTTAATTTCCTCAAAATTTCCATCCTTCTTGAAGGGTGTTAAGGCAGGTGCCATTAAATATCCTAGAGAGCAAAATCAGAAGTCTTCCAAAACCTACCCCTTTAATTTTCTCTATTTGTTTGGCTTAAAAATCCTCAAAATTTTCATCCCTTGTTAAGGGTGTTAAGGCAGGTGCCATTAAATATCTTAAAGAGCAAATTAAAATCTTAGCATATACTTTTTTGAGGGTATACTGCAAGATATAGTCATCTTAGTCACATCAATTTGAAACCTTCACCATGGCCATGATAAACAAGTATCTCAATGAGAGCCAACTGCTTAAAGGTTCAAATTATTCTACCTAGAAAACTAAGATGAAAGCTATTTTAACTGTAGAGGAGATGTGGGGAATAGTGGATGGCACTGATTCTAGACCCACATCACCAGGAGCAGATCGAGATAGCATATGATAAAAAGGATAAAAGACTTTCCTTATTGATCTTGCTAGCTATTACTGATGACATACAACCTCATATAAGTGAAGCTAAAAATGGTAAGGAGGCATGGGATGCCTTAGCAACCATTTTTGAAGGAAAGAATCAATCAACAATTCTTAACCTTCAAACACAACTTCATACTCTTCATATGAAATCTGGAGAGACAATAGAGCTATTCCTCTGCAGAGTGGCGAGATATAAAAACAAAACTGCAAGCCTTAGGAGAAAAAGTGGAAGACAAAATCCTGACCTCTATCATTTTGAGGGCTCTTCCAGACTCCTACAGAATGTTGATCACTTCACTACAAGTCTCTGGGAGGACAGTGACTTTTGTAGAGTTGGTAAATATGCTTCAAACTGAGGAAGCTAATCAACTCCAAAGAGATGAGGCATCTAACAATGCACTTTTCTCAAACAGGCAAGGTGGAAAGAAAAAGTGGAATCAACAGAAAGGATCTTCTTCTAACAAAGACAAGGGTAAAGGCAAAGAGACTCAGAAGAAGAAGCAATATTGTAAAATTTGTGATAAAGACACTCATGAAACCAAAAGATGTTGGTTTAAGAACAAACCGCCCAATGAACAAGGACAAAAGAAGGGCAAAGGCAAACCAAAGAACAAGAACAAACAACAACAAGGACATGTTGTTGTCACTGAAGATTCTAGTTCAGACTCTGAACGAGCACACAAAGTGCTCATGACACATACAGACTCCCCTCACAAGGATATTGTTTGGTACATAGATTCAAGCGCTAGTAAACATATGACTGGCGATAAGTCCTAGTTTGAGACATTTGAGGCTCGAGAAGGTAGACCGGTAACCATTGCTGATGATCAGACCTATCGAGTTCAGGGAGAAGGAAGTGTTTCTGTCTCCCTTCCAGATGGAGAATGTAAGATTCAAAAAGTTCTTTATGTACCAGGATTGAAAAATAATCTCTTGTCAGTTCCACAAATCCTGGACAATAACATGAATGTCAATTTCAAAGTGGACAAAGAAAAGAAACGTTGCTTTATCACTCATAAAGGAAAATAGATAGCAATAGGTTCATACAAACATGGTTTGTTTATCTTAGATGCAATTAACTCTACACATACTACAATGGCAGTAACCACAAAAGAGGCCACTTCTCTATGGCATAAGATATTTGGGCATCTAAGCTCAGGGTATTTACTAGAACTCAGTAAATATCAAATGGTGAAAGGACTGCCTACTCTTTCATCTACTTTGCCAGTGTGCTCAGATTGCTTGTCAGGAAAGCAACATAGAGTACCGTTTGAACCTAGCTCTTTTCGAGCTAAAGTACCTTTGGAGTTAGTTCACACAGATTTGTGTGGTCCTATGTCTACTAGTTGTGGAGGAAAAAGGTATTTTCAATTGTTTGTAGATGATCACTCACGGAAAATGTGGGTCTTCTTCTTGCAGTTGAAGTCTGAAGCATTTGACTATTTTCAGCAGTTCAAGAAGCTTGTTGAGAAAGAAACAGGATGTTTCATAAAGACCCTCCATTCAGATCGAGGGGGGAATACACATCAAAATAATTTTCCTCATTTTTGCAGAAACATGGGATAAAAATATAGTTAACAACAACCTATTCTCCTCAGTCAAATGGAGTTGTTGAGAGAAGAAATCGTTCCATTATGGAAATGGTTCGATGTATGCTTAAGGGAGCCAATATTGAGCACATTTACTGGGCTGAAGCTGTAACAACTACAGTATATCTTCTAAATAGGGCTCCCACATGGGCTCTTGAAGGTATGACTCCTCAGGAAGCATGGAGTGGAAGGAAACCCTCCATATCTCATCTACGAGTATTTGGGTGTAAGGCTTTTATGCATATACCTAAGGAGAAAAGAAAGAAGTTAGATGAGAAGACCCTACAATGTGTTTTTCTTGGATATGATGAATTCTCAAAAGGCTATCGGTTGATAGATCCATTCACCAAGAAAATACATATTAGTAGAGATGTAGTGTTTGATGAAGCTTTCACATCTAACACTACATCAGTATACCTAGATGATGAGGAGCAACAACCACTTCCTCCTCCACAATATAAAAAGCCTCCAAAATGGTATACAAGTACTATGAAATATTCTAAACTCACTTCACCACCTGATCTCACTCTCAATCACCCATAGACACGAAGCATGTCTCGATAGAGAAAGGCAAAAGCATCTACTTCAGTTGATGATCTTTGTGCAGATTTTCAAGAGCTTTCTATTGATAGAGATTTAGAAAGTGGAGATGATATGGAAATTGATGAGGAGAGGGTTTACATGTCATCATATGATGAAAATGAACCTTCTACAGTTGATGAAGCACTTAGACTGCCTCAGTGGAAGGCAGCTATGGATGCTGAACATAATTCCCTCATAAAGAATAAAACATGGAAGCTGGTGGATTTGCCTAAAGGAAAGAAACCCATAGGCTGCAAATGGGTTTACAAAGTCAAATATAAGGCATATGGCACCATAGACAAGCATAAGTCCCATCTTGTGGTGAAGGGATATGCTCAAAAGGAAGGCCTTGATTATGAGGAAACCTTTGCACCCATTGCAAGGATGACCACCATTCGAGTTCTTTGTGCTATGGCAGCACAGTTCGGATGGAAATTACATCAGATGGATGTAAAAAGTGCCTTTCTAAATGGTGACTTAAAAGAAGAGGTATACATGACTCAACCTCCAGGATTTTTTGAGGAAGGCCATGAGAAAAAGGTTTGCAAATTGGTCAAATCATTATACGGGCTAAAACAAGCCCCAAGAGCATGGTACATCAAAATGGATAGTCACCTACTACAACATGGATTCAAGAGAAGTCCATCAGATGCAAATCTCTATATCAAGAACACAGGTTCTGAAATAGTGATTCTTGTACTATATGTAGATGATCTGATCATCATTGGCAATTTAGAGAAATTGATTAACACCATGAAGGATGACTTGAAAGAGTCATTTGATATGATAGATCTTGGACTTCTCCACTACTGTCTTGGCCTTGAGATAGAACAGAAGAAAAATCATCTTAGGGTGACTCAGAAAAAGTATGCCAAGACTTTAGTAGAAAAATATCGTATGACTGATTGTAAGCCCAAAGCAACACCGATGGAATCAGGGCTTCAGTTATCACGGTATGATGACTCACCATAGGTAGATGGCATGCTATATCGATAGATGATTGGAAGCCTCATCTATCTGACCAATACTAGACCAGACATTACTTATGTTGTAAACTATCTTTCTCGGTTCATGCAGGAACCAAAGGTCTCTCACTGGAAAGTAGCTAAGCGTGTTCTTCACTACATTCAGGGTAGTGTAGAATATGGTCTAGAGTATAAGAAGAATAACTCATTCTTCTTACAGAGTTACACTGACTCTGACTATGCTGGATCCCTAGATGACAGAAAATCAACATCAGGATATGTATTTCATCTTGGATCTGGTCCTGTCTCATGGCATAGTAAAAAGCAACAGGTGGTTGCTTTATCTTCAACAGAGGCAGAATATCACGCTGCACGTGGAGCTGTGTGTGAAGCGATATGGTTAAGTCACATCTTGGCTACCATGGGCCTACCAAAGAAACTTCCTATTCACATGTTTTGCGACAACTCAAGTGTTTTGAACTTGGTCAAGAATCTAGTCCATCATGAACGCACAAAGCATATTGACACAGATTGTCATTTCATTCGTGATGAAGTTCCTAAACACAGGATCAAGCTCCAATACATTCCCACCGATGAACAGGTTGTTGACATCTTCACAAAGGCACTTGGACGTGTCAAATTTGAGTTGTTCCTAAGTAGACTTTGTATATCAAAGTAATGTAATAAAGGGGGATGTTAGGGTAAAATAGGTAGTATATTGCATTATACTACATAGGTTATTACATCTACTTTTTACCATAGGAGATATTTACTGTTCTATAAAATATCTCCTAAGTTAACTAAGGTTAGTAACTAAAATATCATAGGATATTTTAGTTAGGTTGTTAGCATAATCTATTTTCAAACACCGTTAGCGCTTCCTAAGCTAATTGGTTAGTAAGCCTATTTTGTAATCTACATAAGCTTATTATTTTCTAAAGCTAATGCTAATGTTGAATTCATAATCCTTTGATTATTATTATTTGGTGCATGTTTTTACTTCAGTGGGTTCAATTCGAGGATCAAATCACACTCTCCAGGGTTGAACAAATAATCCTATTGGACCATGATTCCTATTTTCTGATTCGAAAGCCCTATTTCTATCGACAAGTGAAGAAAAAGTAATAATAAAATATCCATTGCTAATAAACCACAAAGAATAATCACCAAGAGGCTCCCAGTTTTGCCGGACCCAAATGCAAAAAATTTAGGGTAGGGTGAATACCCATGAATTTACAAATCAAATCATGATTGGCTCTATATAAAAAAATTTCTTCAACCATCCTTTGCTCAATGACAATATTTGGCCTTGATTCTGACTGTGGCAAGCATCCATTAACTCATTGAGATGTTGATCTATTTCCAGCAACCATAAAGAGCATTTTTAATGCAGTTTTTTGTGCTTCTTTAGTCTTTTATGGAGATTTATCCTTTAAAAAATCCGTAAAAGAACTATGTCTCTCTATAAGAGGATCCAGAGGTGTCCCCATTGGGCCCTCCCAAGGAAGAAATATTGTCATCAAATCCACCGTAAGTAGAAATCTCTTCGGCTACCCAATTGATGCCCTAGTTTTCTCTTGTAGAGCTCTGCCCAATCATTTGGTTCAGGAATTTGGTTTTCAAGATATTTTTATTTTAGTTTTGGTTTTTATTTTAATTTTATGTAAAAAAATTATATTTTTATTGCTATTTGGTTCCTTATTATTAAATAAAAAATAATTTATCAAACAATTATACTAAAATTAATAATAATTAAAATATTAGTAAAAAATATTGATTTGGTATAAGAAGGGGTTTATAGCAAGGGTCCCTAAACCTTTTACATAGAGGTTTTATGAGGGTTCCCAAACCTTTAAAAACCATAAAGATATTAAAAACACACTAAAGAAGATCACAAATGGGAGTGCAATATCAAGGGGAAACTTATTTAGTATCCAACAAAGATTGATTTAGGATCCAATATAATTAGATCATGCATATAAAAAATAAAGAGTGTTCCTACCTAAATTTCAAATTTTAAAATCAAAGTTGGAAAGGAACTTCCTACCCAAGTCACCGCAAGAGAAGTAAATCTATAAAATGGGACAACCATCCATGTCATCTGATGAAAATTTAATTTTCAAATTCTACCGAGATCTAGAGGACAAAATCATTGAAAAAACCAAAATAAAAACATCAGGCCTTCTCGCCAAGGACAAGAATCCTAATTTTGGAAACTCAAGTCTCCACCAGTAGGTATCCAACACCTTCAGTAATCACTCCAGCAAAAATAAACTAGAATCCTACCCAAATGTGAGGTTTTGAAATGTTCTCCAAACCTTAAACAAAGGGTTTTTGAAAGGATCCCCTAACATTAAACAAGGGGATTTTGGAAGGATCCCCAAACCTCTTCAAGTAGGATTTTGAAAGGTTCCAAAAACCTTAAAAAAATTAAATCCTTAAGAAGAGGACCAAAGGGTTTTGAAAGGCTCCTCAAATATCATAGGGGAGTTTTGAAAGGGTCCCCAAACCATTGCAAACATGGTTTTGAAAGGATCAAAGAATATTTTACAAGTCGATCAGGCCTAAAGCAAAGAACCACTAGGTTTTGATAGGCTCCTTGAGCACAAAAAAACACAAGGATGGAAATAACAACCATTTCCTATCCAAAAAAAGCAAAGAGGAATAACATGATTTGAAAATCAAATTCTCACTCAATACTAAAAGTGAAATGAAAATCAAAGCTCCTAGAACATTCTATAAATGGATTAGACCTCTATTAGAGGACCATATGGTTTTGGAAGGCTCCCTAAACCTAAAACATGTTAGGATCCTAGAGATTTAAAAGAACCAAAAGGTCCACATCTCAAGGAAAATAGGACACATTCCCATTGAACATTAGATTTAAAATTTGGAAACTCCCTCCTAGTCCAAATAGGAAAAAACTGCAAATAGAACAAAAAAGAAACAACCACTTCTTGCTTAGATTTGAAACTAGAAAAAAATTTCGCTCTTGATTAGGCAATGACCCAATAGACCACAAAAAAAACCAAAATTCTCCAAGAAAATCTACCAAGGCCATGCAAAGGAAAAAAGACAACTGGATGATACTCAACATCACCCACATATTCTTCAAAATAGATCTAGGAATAAATTGTGCCCTAGCAGTGAAAGCTTCAAATGAAAACAAATCTGGAATCTAAGATCCATCCAAGAAATGAGAACAAACCCCTAAAATAGGGTATGAGGAAAGAGGCAAGGCCTCCTAATAGAAAATTTTTAGCATTAGGGCCAACACCCATCCACCAAGTCAGAAAAGTAGAACCACGTCCCACTATCTAGCAAACTGTGCACCACTGCATGAAAGAAAAAAATCATCCCAACATCTACATCCAACAACTAGAAAATATCAGGGTTCAAATCTCCCTGCTCCCTGCTCCCCTAGGGAACTAGGGTTTCTCCATCTAGGACCTAAAATATTAGGAAAGTTTATGAAAAATATAAATTTTCCTTAAGCCTATTTTTGTAGAATAAATAATCATAATTTTTTTGTTCAAATCATTCATGGTATATGAAATTAATAAACATAGTATCTATAAAAACACATTATATTATATATATATATATATATATATATATATATATATATATATATATTTTTCAAAAACTTTCATTTTATTTTACAAATTATATATGCGTGCGCATGCACACCGTCAAAAGTAAAAATTATAATCCTATTTTACATTTCATTTATAACATTTTTTTTAACTCTCAACCAAATAATAGCTTATTCTATAATAAAATTATATTATTAAAAAACCCATAACATAAATAGGCAAAAAACCATGTCATAATTCCATAACCTATATATAAATCCTTATTGAAGTATATGTGGGTTCACTTTAGATTGCTAAAAAAAAATTATTTAGAAGGCGTATTAAATTTCTTAATATATGAAAGTTCATACAATAACACATTAATATAATGTAGATCATAAAATGTGGACATACTTTACAAATGGAAAATAATACATGAAACCAACAAAAGATTAATGCAATTTATTATGGACCATACACAATTGAGATAGGGCACACAAGAGCCATGAGCAAGTGCAAGATGAGAGCAAGTGTGAGGCAAAAACAAGCCTCACATTTGTGCAAGCAAGAAACAAAGTGTACACAAGAAGTGAGCGTCACTTTATCTTGTTCCATATCACTAGAGAAACTCAAAAAATAAAACATTCTTGTCAAGAAAATCTAGGTAAAATAAGACGAAATTCATTTTTTTTAAATTTTGATTAGAAGTTTAGATGTGCCTAGTTAGGGATAAGAGGAAGAGTGAATCTATGAAAAACTTATCCAAGTAGAATATACTACATCAAAAATTATTATCAAGGATGAGATAATTAAGCATTATTAATGGTTCTTAAGAGTAGAGGATTAAAATGCATGTTCCATGGACACTAACCAATTTTTTATACATTTAAAATGGATCAATTGGAATTAGAGATTGAATTCAGATACTCTACATATTTTCTTTCAGAAGTATTTTCCCTTACCATTTTCTCCATATTATAAATTATGGATAATATAATGGATGGTGGCCCTTTGTTTAGGGGCAAAGGTGCATTATATTTAAGTTCATGAAGTGAGAATTTTCTATCAAAAATTCTTACTAATTTTTAGAAACATTCTAAAACATGAATTCACCACAATCATATCTAGAAAATATGCAAAAGCATATTAAATATAGAATTCATAAGCAAAGGAGAAATGAAAAATATGGAGATAAAAGACATGATTTCAGAAAAGGAATAAAGGGTGGGTGTTGTAGGGACACCACATTATTTTTATAAACCACACACTCTAATACAATGGATTAGTCATTGGGGGTATTCATAGTGATATTGTAGTGATTTCCACTATACTTATAAGTTTTGACTTAGGAAATTTTAAAGGAATGATGTGGCAAGAGTAGAGACAACAATATACTACTAAAGGCAAATAAATTCCAATCAAAATACTGGTGCTAGTTTGCAAGAGTCTTGACCAAAGAATTTTTTTTTGACAAACTATGTTTTTGGTCGAATATCCGAAAGATGAAAAGGGGATATTGAAATTTCTCAAAATTTTGATGACTAGCTTGGCCTAAAATCTTCAAAATAAAGGCAATGAAAAAGTTTCAAAAAGTTCATAAAAGAAAAATACCCAAATATCGAAGGTTTTGATTAATCCAAAGGTAGAGGAAACCAAAAAAATTGAGAATCAGACCAACCAAAATGTTCCAACAACAAGAGAGAATCCTTCAATAGAAAACTTCTGATTAAGCCTAACCTTCAAAATTTATAGAAACTCAAACACGAAGAAATATGCAAATTTTTTGACAATTTCCATTTGAATAAAAAGTAGCATGCACTACCTTAGGAGATAAAATATAGATGGGATATGAGCATAAATGCTTTGGGAATTGGAGTATAATGCATAAGTAGTAAAGCAAAGGATGAAGGATCCAATGGGGATACAATAGATTGGTACCAAAGCACAAGATCCATAGAAGGGTAGATGAGTTGAATTAATGAGTCATCAATAAGAAGAATTTAAGAGTACCTATTAGTATCACTTGGGATTGATAATTCAAGAAAAGTGGGTGGGTATTATATATATAAGCATGGTAGCTATAATAGCAGCAATATCAAACTTGACAAATACTAACTACATAAGTTATCTTCATTTAGTTTTTCAAGATCCCTAGGGAGAGCAAATGAGATTGTCGAAAAAATTCTGCATAGGTTTAGAGGAAAAGTCCCATTAGTTATATCTATAAATAGTAGTTATTTTAGAATTATAAAGGATTGGCAATTTGTATAACTTTCCCTTCATTTTCTCTATATAGTAGCACCTGAACCTTGGTCATTTTATGGATATATTTTCAAACCCTCACTTTTGGCATGATCTATAACTTGCATATATATATATATATATATATATATATATATATATATATATATATATATATATATATATATATATATATATATGTATATATGTATAGATAGGAGGTTGTGACTATTGGGTTTTTATGTTTATGTATGATTATGTGCATGTGTAAGAGGTCATGACTACTTCATTTTTGTCCCAATTATTATATTTGTAAGCTATACCTAATTAACATTTCGAGAAGAGAAAGTGTTCCTTGAGAATTATCTATGATAATTTAAGTGTTCGTGTGTATTTTTGTTATGCAGATGAATGTTATGATATTTTCGGATCACTCCCTATTAAATTAGGTTAGCATAGGACCTTATTTTGTTTTTGCTATTTTTGTTTTCTCTTTCAATTTTTTCCTTAAAGCTAATTAGAGTAAGAAGAGAATTGAAGATCATATATTAAAAGGAGTCAGTCTTGTAAAAACCTTGAAGGTACCTAATTGATTGAAACCTCGTGCTCTCAAAGTTGGCTTGTTGTGTCACTTTGTGCAAAGAACGATAGTATTGACCATCTGGTCTTTGCATCTAGTGATCATGAAAATCAAAGAGGACAACAATTTAATGGCAAGCCCAATGGGATACAATTTATCTATTTGTATTTGTCCCACAATAAAAAGAACTACTAGATTTGAGACTTTTGTGAGGGTCTCTACCTAGCGACTTGTATGAAGCATCTAAAAATATCACATAGTAACTCCACTCAAGATGAATATCTATATGTAGTCATATTAAAGGACATCAAATTGGGATTTTGATGAAGATCTTAGTATACCAGCTTGAAGACCAAATGTTGTCTTCACTTGGAGACTCTAATCAAAGAAAAGGACCAAAAATTATATGAGCATAAGAACTATGATTAAATCCTTTGTTGTTGCTAAATTGCACATGCTAGTAGCTCCACTCAAAACCATTCCCCAAATATTAAGAGCTTGAGGTCAAAACATTGTTGATCCACCACCCAAAAGTTTCCTAGCATGGAACAATAGAGGTCCCTTATGACCTTCAATAATATTGGTTGTATGGGATGATATTTTGACATACACACAAAATTTCCTTCCATACTATACTAGTGAATATCTAACCACTTTGTTGGAGCATCTATAGAACATGGTCAACCTATGTGTTTTGCATAATATAACAAAGTAAAATGTGGCTCTAAGATTTTTGGTGGCTTCATTTATAAATAAAGCTAGATATTGGTAGATCTCCCTTCCCCTCATTCAACAAAGTAAAATGTGGCTCTAATATTGTTGGTGGCTTCATTTATAAATAAAGCTAGATATTGGTAGATCTCCCTTCCCCTCATTCAATCATTGATTAGGACTAGCTTTTTGTTCTATTTGTAAAAATATTTAAAGATAAGACAGATGGAGTGTCTCTATTAGAGCAATACTCAACCATAAAGAGGACACCAATGGAGACTATAAACAACTTCAAAGTCTAATTTTACAAGGCATGATATAGAAAACCTGAATAGATTCATCCTCTCTCAGGTATGGTATTTATTCACTATATAAAGGCCTTAGATTCTGAAATCTCCATGATGATAAAGTTCAAAAGATGAAACTCTCTTCTATATGCCTATAGGATAGCCATCCAAGTTAAAAATAATATGATTCAAATTGGAAGGATCATTTCTAGGTCATCAATACCTTTATGCCCAAGTGTTTAGTCTCCATATCAACCTTTACTAGTCATACAAACAATAAATTTCTAGCTAACTACAGTATTACTCATAGTCTCTACCCCATCACCTGCTCTAGTTCCCCCTCCTTTAGATAGCTCAGAGTTTGAGTCAATGAAAATCCTGCATAAGCTAGTCACTAATGAGGTGCTGAAAATGAGGATATAAAATGCATAAAGGTATCAATATAAAAATAACCCAAGACCTCATATCCTACAAGGGAACCACATAAATAGACTCCCTTATAATGGCTATCCCATACCCTAATTTTAGACCAATAACTAATAATAGAACCAAAATCAACAAATATTATCGGTACTAATCCTATTGTGGTAGGAACCCCCTAACCATTCTAGGGAGATAGCTACAATACAAAATAATTGTGGAGGAATCTCCAAATCCATATACTTTCTCTACTCAGATTAATCTTAGGAAAATATTTCAGCTCACCATAGTTATGTTAAGTGAAATATTGCCTGCTTAGGCATCTACTTATTATTCAAGGATCAAAATCTATATGGAAAGTCACTCTACCCCTACTTCCTCCTCTCTTGAGTCAAATTATTCTCTCCAAGAGTAGATATTTGTAACTTGAGATGAGTAGGAGGTCTACGTGATATTTGAGGGAGTGAGCAATCTAACAACTAACAAATCTTAAAACAGGTCGAACTATATAATGAGGGCTAAAATTGGATGGAGTAGTAGTACAAAAGTAAGTTGACTACCCCAAGCAACTAGAATAAGCTACTTGAATCAAGTCAATAACCTCCTACCATGGCACCTCCAAAGGTAAGTATGCTTGTGCCTCCTTCTAGCATCAAATGAAATAACTAGGTAGTCGCAAGTAGTTAGAAAAAAATAACTTAGTCCAACCTAAATACTCCAAAACATATATCAAGAGTACCTAAACCATCAATGGTTGTCAAGCAAAACATCTCAAAAGTCTCAAAGCAACAAACACCTCAGACAAAACTAGCCAAGATCCCTCAACCAACTAGATGTAAGTCAATGCTTCCACTACTAACACATCCTACCCTAAAAACAATCATCCTTGGGTCATTCAATGTTATTTACCATCTGAATAAGTGTAGAGTAGTGGTACCTATCTTGGATATCATATGTATCCCTGGAAAAGAGGAGCATCTAAATAATTTCCTAAAGGAAGAAGAGAAATATTTGGCATAGTGAATGACACTTGCAGTCTTACAAATATATTCCTTGGGAGTAAGCAAATATAAACCATCCCCTTTATAAAGATAAATTAATCTAAAATTGCATGATAAGTTTTAGGGCAAGCATTTTAGTCATGCCAAAAGGGGTGGTAGATACATTGGACCCAGACTACCAACCCATGGATAAAAGGACGGTGCAATTACATGGAAAATAGTCTAAATATTGAGTCATTGAGAGCATTTATCTTGCTTTACATGCATGTCCAAATCAAACAATATCGTATAATATAGTAGCAATTAATATTCCTACATCATTTAATGTTTGATTATTAATGGAATTCAATACTATGATCAAAAGATATTTCTAGATGAACTATCAATTGATATTAAAGTCTCAATATAGAACCAATATAACAATCCCACCAAATCCCCTTCACATGCATCATATCAAACACCTTCTTGTAGTAGGTACGAACATCGATTAAGCCTTTGTAGTGGAGGAAGAATGGGTGGCCAAAGCTTAAGATCTCAATATCCATCAAATATTTGAACCAATAGGTATGGTAAGAATTAGGACCCATTTCATTTGGTTAAAAAATAAAATAAAAATAGATAAAAATTAACCCTAAGACCACCAACAACATTTACAACTATAAGATTATCGTGTATAGCAAGTTTTATAGCAATTGGCTCATCGTGTCAAAAGAGGTAAGACTTGAGCTGTCAAATCAAGCACAAATGGATAGAAAAATGAGACATCAGTAACATGGTGATTAGTGATCAATATTTGAGTGAAAATTTTGGAATCATCCAGTCACAAGGATGAGGTACATAAACGAAGATATTTTTCTAGTTAAAAAAATATTACGACTATTCCTTGTAGCCAAACATGCTAAGGCCTAGAAAGCACATTAATGGCAAGATATGGAGTATCAATCCTATTCATATACCTTCTTAATCACAAAAATATTTCCATTTGGAAACCAATGGAGGCATATAAGGATTTCTAGTGTAAGAAGCATAAATAGAACTCTAGAATCTAGAAGTCATCAACAAGCTAGTGATAACCATGGAGTCCAAGAAGAAGACCAAAATTTCCTCCACACAATAAAAACTTATTATAAAGAGGGTAACCTTTACCTAAGTTACAATTACCAAGCCCCTAAAATATATAGAGAATATAGTTGAAGGGATGATGGACCCTAAACTATCAAGAGATGCAAGGACGTTAAGGGAAGAAGCATACCAAAGTTACCTAAAATCTGAAGAAGAGTCTTTTGCAATGAAAGTTTGGATCAGTTTCCTTGCCCAATATCTTGTCCCTCAAGTTTACCCTATTATGAACTAGTAGAGGTATTCATATTACACTATGAATCTTGCCTAAATATGGTTATTATACATTGTGATGACATATTTTAGGTAATAGTGTCCAGAGAATCTATACGATAGATGTTGCTACTACCAATGGGTTTAAGATGAATCTCAAGACTACAAATTGTTATTGTTTCAAGGTTAAGGATAAAATAAAACACATAAATCAAGAGCTCCTTAAGCATGAAGTAGCTATGCTAAAATTTTCCCTAGAACAAGCAATCTTCAATGAAGAGGCCAAATATGTCTTAAGTATGACAACATTCATCTTCAGTGTTGATGATGATAAAAAAATAGCATAGGAGGATTTGGATGTCATTCAAATGCTATGAGGAAATTTTAATGACTTCATGGTGCAACAGATCCATGAGGTGCTGGCTAATTTTAGGGAGAATTAAATTTTCAAGTACTTCTCATTTCTAGCTTATTTAGCATTGCACCAAAACAGTTGGTTGTTTAAGCATCTAAATAAGAAGATAGATGATGAATAAGGATAGGCAAGGCTTACCCCATCTATACTAAAACCCTATGCCAAATATCCTCCTATTATCACTTCTAGAATGAATTTCTAGTACCAATAATATGTCACTTCTAGAATGAATTTTTAGTACCAACAATAAGTGCAATCAAACAAGAAAATATTGACATATACCAATGGATACTATCAAAATCCTACAACTACAGATAAAAGGAGACTGGTATTTCCTATAAAATGCCATTGTTTTACATATTTTTGGTTCCAATAAGCTTGTATATATGTTTTCAAAGTATGTAATGAAGAGAGTGGCATATATTGAGATATTGAGGCAAGTTGATTTAGTGGATTCCACCTACACAAGTGGGTAGAGAAAATGACATTTTATAATACCCCTATTCAGTTGAGGACTATAACTCAAGATAAAAGAAATGCAACTGATCAAATAAAGGCTAAGTTGAAGGAGTTAAGGATAGAAATTTTGGAAGATACCTAGAGTTATGACCTAGATAAAAAAATTGTTGCATGGCTTAAAAGCTCCAAGATTTCTAGAAAGTTCAACCATGAACCTAGGCCCAATATTGAAATGTTTTGAAGTGTGCAGGAGGAACCTTTTATGTCTCTACAAAAAGAGCAATTTTTGCTTTGAGAGCCCTATAAGAGACTATATGAATTTTTCTATACAAAAGAAAAGGAGTTAGGTCCTACACTTGCAATCAACACAACTTTAAAGAAATTTCTCCAAAAGTAGAAATGGACCAGTAGCAAGTTCAAAGTATGGTGAAAATTTTGTTAGGAAATTGGTGAGACTAATGCATCTTTTGGAAATTTGGATTCAAATTAAGATGAGATATTTGTACAATATTATGATATGGAGCACTTGGAAGGGTCACCATCAAGACACAAGACAAGAGAAATAAACCCACAAAGAAAGTTTATCTTCAGCCATAAAATTTCTTCTCCACTCGACCCACTAGAAGAATCTGTATCAAAGTTGACCTTACCAAGGATTTGCAGGAGTTTATTGATATCAATATCGAGGACCAATACTTTAGGCAAAGAGTTGTCTATACCAATTTACCCAATATCTATTACCAATGTCAATTTGTAGCTCACAAAATTTGGGAGTGCCCTTTGATGGAGTGGAAATATAAGGTAAATCCCTTGCCCACTTTCACAGCTCCAACTAATGGCTTGTATGGAAACATTGAAGAATGATTTACTATTTATATAAAGAAAACCCATGGAGCTAAGCAGCAAGAAGCTTCAGTTTCTGCTATGCAACTTGCCCCTACTCCTTCTTGGGATATGCAAGATTCTATTGAAGATGTTAATACTTCTATTGATACGACCCCTCTAGATGTTGGCATGCAACCCTGAGTTTCGTCAATGTCTCAATATATTTGATCAGAACCTTCTTTTGTCTCAGTGGTAGTAGCTCTAGATAATTCTTCAGTGGAGGAGGGTCAAGCCTTTAAGGTCCATCGCTCTTGTAGCCCTATTCAAAATGACAAACGTCGATAGCTAAACAATAATACTTTCCATGCAACCTCCAACTCTTATGGCTTGCTTGAAGGTTTGGGTGATGCATAGGATGTCATGGAGATCATGCATCCTAACAAATCCCAATATTCTTCTAATGGAATGTCTAAGGATTGATGAACCCGATCAAAAAATATTTGGTCCAAAATGAGATGTCAAATGTTTCTCGAGTGCATGGCAGCCTCAATTATTTTATGTCTGCAAGAAGTTAAGATTTTTGAATTCAATCTATGGTGTGCATGTGAATTTTTGTGGCCACAAAGTGCCTCTTTTTACATGAAGCATTCCTCGATAAAAGGGGGATCCATCACTATCCTTGCACCTCGATTATAGAAGAATGTTGTGACCTGTGGTGTTGACCCATCCAATAAAACTATCTAGATTTTGCTTGAGATCTATGAAAAA
Source organism: Wollemia nobilis (assembly GCA_028583015.1). Taxonomy (NCBI): domain Eukaryota; kingdom Viridiplantae; phylum Streptophyta; class Pinopsida; order Araucariales; family Araucariaceae; genus Wollemia; species Wollemia nobilis. The sequence goes on along the minus strand of JAQPPZ010016363.1, from coordinate 601,900 downwards.
CCATTTGGGGTGGTTAATGTGTATGCCTTGAACATCACTTTTGATCAATGTGAGCTATGGAGATGGCTTGCCATGAATCTGCCATTTACCACTTGGGTGCTTTGTGGAGATTTTAATATGGTGGAGAAAGCTTCTGATAAGGTTAGTCATGCCTTGATGCAATGGTGCTTAGGTGAAAGGGAAGCTTGGTTCTTAATGAAAAATAAGCTTCACATTTATAACCCTAATTCTCGCTTATCACCTTCTAAATTCCCTTAGTCTCTTTGGTACACTTGGTCCAATTTCTTGGCTACTTATGCCAGGGTTTTGGAAATATTGGATAGATCCATGATTTCTGAGTGTGACAAATTTTAGTTCTTCCATATTTTTCCTTCTTTGTCATATGTGCTGACTTTCCCTGGTACTATACTATCTGATCATTCACCTATTTTATTCTTAGTGGTAAAGTTAAACTTTCAACCCAGAGTGCATTCTTCATAGTTTTACTTGAATGTTTCTTTTTTGCATAGCTTTAGCATGAAAGCTCATATATACCACATTTGGAATTTGATTCCTAGACCTGATGGTCTTTTTGGAAGGATTGAGTGGTGGAATGTTACCATTTAACGAACCACTAAGGTGTAATGAACTCTGGGTGTTGAAGTTACAAAGCCATAGAAACAGACTAAGTTTACCTTACAGAGTGAGCTACCCAAAGTCTGTCTTAGGCTTGAAGCCTCTCCTTTCAAATCTCTTGCTCAGTCCCAAGTTTCTTCCATTTGGAATGAGCTAAAAAAATTTGATTTTTATGAAGCCAAGGGTGCTCAATTACATGCTCGAATGCATTGGCTCAAAGTAGGGGACATAGTGACCAAAGATGTTTTTTCAACACCTGAGACCTCCTATCCAGTATTCCTAGTTTCAAGCCATTCAAGTTGATGGGCAGAGATTCACAGACCTTTTAGACATTTTCAAAGCCTTTGTTTCACATTATCAAGGTATTTTTGCTTCTCAACCCCTTGATGATTCTAGAAGGCAAGCTCTTGCTAATTGTACCACTGTTGTCCCCAACAAGCTTTCTCTTGAGAAAATGATATTCTATGACACTCCTCTTTCTTTGGAAGATCTAAAAAATTCCTTGTCACTTATGGAAAATGATAAGGCACTTGGTCTTGATGGCTTTCCATATGAATTCTACAAAGAATTCTAGGATATGCTTGGTTCTGATCTCCATAGAGTTTATCTTGAAGCCCTGCAATGTGGTTCACTAGATTCCATGATTAACAAAGATAATGTTAAACTTATTCCTAATTCTAGAAACCTAGATCTCATCACTAGTTGGAGGTTGATCACCCTACTTAATCTAAGCTATAATATAATTTCCAAAGCCCTTGCACTCAAGCTTAAATATCTCCTACTTTTGATTGTCAGACCTGAACAAACTAGCTTTGTTTAGGGAAAATACATTCTTGATAATTTTATTACTATTTGGGAAGTCATGGAGTGGGAAAAAAATTCTACACAAGATGCTTTATTCATTAAGATTGAATTTGAGAAATCTTATGATAATATGAAGTGGTACTTCATCACTACCATGCTTCAGGATTTGTCTTTAGGCCACTGTTTATGAGCACCATTCATATGTTATTTCAAGATGCTTCAGCTATTCTTACTTTGAATAATAGTCAATATTAGTCAATTTCTCTTGGTTGTTCTATAGGTCAAGGGTGTCCTCTTTCTCCGTATATTTTCATTCTTACTGTAGAGTCTTTTGGCTATTTGTTGTCCCATAAGGTGGATCAAGGATTAATAGAGGTATTTCTCTCCCCAATTCTAACCGTTAGTTGGTCAATGATCATTTTACTAATGATTCTTTTTGAACACTTTGAGAAGATTAGCAATCTATTTCCTTGGCTATTAGTTGCTTAGAGGTGTTCTGTTTAGCCTCTAGTTCTTCTATTCAATGGAGAAATACTCCTATTTTTAGCAATCTCAATCCCAACTACCATGTTGGCTACATAATTTCCAATGGACTTGGATTTAGCCAGGTGAGGTGTTTAAATTTCTTGGAATTCCTTTTGCATTTCATGGTTCCTCTGCTCAATTGTGCCAGTATGATATTGAGAAAGTGGACAAGAAGCTTTCTTACTACACTAGTAAGAAACTTTATCTAGCAAGAAAATTTTAGATTTGTTTTAAGGTTTTAGCCACTACCCATGTCTATTATTTATCTTGTTGGGTTCCATCCAAATCTTGTTATAAAAAGTTGTATAAGATTCTAAGAGATTTCTTGTGGGCCAAAGACTTTGTCAAACAAGTTTTTCATCAGGTAGCCTGGTTTTTTGTCCAAGGAATGTGGAGGCATGGATTTGTTTGATTTTCACTGACAAGGTTTTGTCCTTTGTGCTAAATGGATCACCTAATCTTTAATTGGGGATGAATCTTGGAAAGTGTTATTCAGGCATTGCATTTCTTTTGGTTTGCTTTGGGGAAAGAAAATTTGGAAAGGAGTGGGATTACAATCCATTCTTACTGCCCCTATCCTTGTTAAAGTTAAAGGTGATTTTTTCATTCAGAGTGTTTGGAAAGCTTGGGAGGTCTTCAAACCCTAGCTTAGTTGGAAAGGCAATTTTTGCAAATCAGGTGCCTCTTTGCCTTCCATGAATATTTGGTGCTCTCTTATTATCACTTGACAGGGCTCTCCCCTGGCTCTATTGTAGTGGGTCAGAATGCAGAGGTTCTATAAGCATGGTATTCAAGGTTATGTATAAGGATTTGGAATCAAAATTTACTTGTAAAAAAATGGTGAATCCTAATCAAAATCAAGGTGAATCATGGAGAATCCTAAGAAAATCAAATCGAGCATCTCCATACAAAAATTTGGGGTATTTAAAGCCCTAAAATGTAAGGTCATATTCAAGGCTACTTTTAACCTATTAAATCATCTTATAACTTCATAAAAACACCACCGTTAGAGCAGACTTGAAAATATATTTCCAACGAGTATAAATATACCTATGTTTGGAAATTTATTATGGTGAATTGACCCTAAGAAAAAAATGATAAAAATTTAGGCAAATGGGCCAATGTCGAGGGTCCTCATTTTCACCAATTTCAAATTTTGAAAATCCTAATATTCACCCAATTTGTGAATATTTGCCACTATGCATAACCCTAGTGGTATTTCTTCCATTTTTTATTTCTTCTCCCATCATACCAGGAGTTGGATACCCTAGGAAAGTTTTCATCAAATTCACAATTTAAATATCGGTGATAAAGATACTATGAGGTGGTTATTGATAGTATTCCATTTTCTATTTGGTGTAAACTACATAAGAATTTTCAAAAACCCTGGTAGTCATATTGGTGTTGACCTGGGGAGCTTCCTTTTTTACACTATAAAGCTCATCTAGGTTACAAATGGCTCACCCTACAATTTCCAATGGTTGATAAGCTCACTATGAGAGGGGACTTAATCTCTCTTCTGTCCCGATGGAATAAGTTGTTTCAGATTACTTGGACTACTTATATTGAATCTAAACAAAGTTTTTTTTCTTGGAGCCTCTTGCACCAAGAGTTGCCTATTGGAAATAGGCTCAAGCATATAGTTTTTCATAATCCCATTTTATATATTTGCAGATAGGTGGAAGATTTACCACATGTTTTTTGGTTTTGTGATCAAGATCAGTTGGCCTAGGAGTGGCTTCTTAAATTTTTTAGATGTTTTATGCAAGAGGATTTTACTTGGGTGCATGCTATTTTGGGTGATCCTATTGCTTTTTCCTTCAACTTGGGTGTTTTTTGAAATATTTCTAGAATCGGTACCCTATTTTATCTTTGGAAGTCCCAGAATAGAGATATTATTTCTTAGCAAGATGTCAGACGTGTCTTCTCTATTGTTGATAGATATACTATATTATTTGATTGTTGGTTATAGATTCAAGTACAAGTTGAAAAAGTACATGTGGAGTTGTAGTACTTACATACCCTCATGGAGCATTGGGGGAAATCACCCTGTGTTATGAGTTGTGTGCCTCTTACTTCCCCTTCCATGTCTCGATTGTTGACTTACCAGGGGACCCATAGTTGGCCATAGCCCTCTGCTACTAGACATTGGTCCCAACCCCATTATAGCACAAATGTGGAGAATCTAGAGTTGGAGACTTGTCTCACTCAGCCTCTGGTTGGGATGTTCAGCCTCCTAAGTAAGATGATGCCCCTAGTTAGGGTGAAATTGTACCAAATTCATAGACTTGTACTATTAGTGGTACTACTATTGATGGTTGGGGGGCTATGGTTTCTTCAACCGTTGGATGGACTTATGAAATTACAGAGGAAAACTTCAAGCCTTCCACTTGACACTGATTTCTCAGTTACTTTCTTTCTGAATGCATATTTGACACTATTTTGGTGGTTGTTATCTAGCTTTTTGTGGACTGTTTCTGACACTCTTGTGTACTCCTAACCATGGTGGTTAGTGTGTTGGTTTATGGGGTGTGCTAATACCACCCACCCTTTTTTGTATGATTAGATATTATTTTATTAATATAATTACTTTCTCATCAAAAAAAAAACTTCATGTTATAACATATTTCTTCATATTTTCTTGCCACATCCTTCACAATACCAAAACTTCACCTTCACAAGCTAGGCATTGCACCCGCTTCAAAAAATATAGACTGCTAATTTTCCTTGTGAAGCATATGTGCAACCACAAAAATGATAATAAATATTTTATATGAAAACACATTAATTTTATAAAATACAACAAATATTATCATTGGAAAACATTGAAGTAAATATTAATCAATATTTGATTTAGGTAGTCAAAATTTTCTTGTTAGATTTCTCTAACCATCGAAAATATAATTTAATTTCATGATCCTCTATTAAGACCCCTCTATTGGCTAGCCTATATGCACATTTTTTCCCTTCCCTTAATCTATGTGTAAACCTGATTTTTTCAAACTCTATAGCAAGGTCTTGTATTTCCATAATGATCTTTTGTATGTTCCATGGAGCCCTTACTTTCTTTAAAATTGTATTTATTACTATTAGTGAATCGCATTCCATCCATACTATGTTCCATTTCATTTGTCTACATGTTTTTAACCCTTCCAAATCTGCCCAAACTTCAACTTTATCATTTGTCTTAAATCCACTTTTGAAAGCATAATGTGATAAAATATAACCCCTATTATTTCTATTTTTTTTTTAATTTGAAAAAAATATATTAAAACAATATTATTTACATGTTGGGATGAGACTCCTCCCAGCCTTAGTTAGCAAGAATACATGTTTATAATAGCAAAATAAGATCTACATTGGAGCTAATTTTCCTAAATCATATGTCTAAATTGTAGTCCAAATTAGCTAAACACTAGATTTGCTCACCAACCTACCTAATCCTCTCATCCTTAATAGCCATGCCACTATGCCACTAAAACCCTACCTCCTTCTTAGTACCCATATTAGCTAGGAATTTTACCACTTTATTCATAGCTCTAGCCACATAAGTCAAAACCACATCATCTAATTCCCTCCACAATTCCTTAATTTTGGTGATAAGAATCCTTAACCTCCATGTATCCAAATCAAAGTTCCTCATGCAATATAAAGCTCCTAGAAATATTTTAGAATATGATTCTATTATTATCCTCCTACAACCTTGTCTTACTTCCCAAATAGAAGATAATTTGATAGCTAAGGATTTTGCTTTATTGTTTGTGGCCTTGCTTAAACCCTATAGCTCCTAATAGAGCATTGTCCCAACACGATTCCTATATACCACTCCAATTACAACTCTACCTAGATTGCCTTTTGTAGCTTTGTTTGTATTAATTTTAATCCAACCTTATGGGGGTGGTTTCCAAATAGCTCTGCCCGACCCCTCTTGCACTTCACATTCCTTATCCATCATCCCTATATAAACCTAAGTTTAGTATTTAGCATACACTACCATAGTTTCTATGACTTTGCTCCAAATGACCTACCAGATGCCATCCAAGGATGAAAAGTTTTTTAAAAAAATTGTCATTTCTCTCTAACCACACTTGCCACCAAATAAAGTTTAATCCAAGCTTCCACCTGATATGAAGAGCTTCAGATTTAAATCTACCCCTCTTCCATATTTCATAAATTTAATATAATTCAAATCATCATTGTCTCAAATTTTATAAGCTAAAAACCATTGTTTCCATATTTAGTGTGTGAATGGATACTCAAACATCAAGTGATCATATGTATCCTCACTTCTATAACATAAAACACATTGGGATGAACCAATGATTCTCCCTTGTCTCAAATGATCAAAAGTAAGAATTTCATTATGCATGAACTTCTAGACAAAGAAATTTACTTTTGGCCAACCTTTTGACTGCCAAATCTTTCTCCAATCCTCAACCTAATATGCATTAGGAGGAGGTTCTGGAAGGATATTTTCATATCCATACTTCATTGTGTATAATCTAAGGCTTCCATAGCCCCAAGCTAATTCATCCTCCTCATCTCTACCTATGAGAAATATTTCTATGAATATTTTTGTCATGATGGGTGTCAATTTTGGAGGGATTGGAATTGGCCACTCATACAACTTCCTAAACTTCTTAAACCTATAATACCCTAGTTGAATAGTATTGAAATAACTTTTAATCTAGATCCAACCCCTAATTTCCATGGTTGTTTTTATTAGTTGCAGTTCTAGGAATTCAACAATGATAGGTGGATATTGATCCCATGAATATGTCCAAAATCATACCTTCTCCCCTCTCCCAAATTTCCAAAATAATCCATATTTCATTACTTGAGATCTTAACTTTAGATCCTACCACACTAAGGAACCATTACCATCCAAAGAGAAATGACTCACCTCATTTGGGTTCATTTGTCCCAAATATTTACTAGTTAAAACTCTACTAAATAAAGAAGCTGTTTGGGAGGTTGACCTCTAGTAAGACAAGGTTCACTTGTTCTAAATATTTCTAATTATTCTTGCTCTTCTTATTGGTCCTAAATTTCCTTTAGATGCTCCATAAAAATTCAATTTGACCAACTCCACTTCTAATGGTTTTCGCTTCATATTCTTGCCTTTCTTTTTTTTTCTCCTATATCCAACATCATAATTCCATTTGATAACTTGAATTCACCTATCAACGCTCTCTGCTTCAAGATTGAAAATTGAGTGATTTGATAGTGTTGGTTTAGACTCCTATGTGGTTTGGCATATCTTTTTAAAACCATAACTTTATTCATATTATATTATATGATCATATAGTAATATATGGTAAGATTAAACTTTAGGTATCCTCTTTAAAAGTGAAAGAATTTAATAGATGAACTAATAATGTTTGATGGAAATAAAAATATTTTATTTTATTTATGTTTTGAAAAATCCATGCAACATGTATGGGGTTTTATTCAAGGACAATGTTGGATTGTATATTACATTTAGAAAAATGAGCTTTTTCTTGGTTCAAAATAGAAAGTTTTTATTTTGTATATGTTTGGGAAAAATCATGCAAAAATATATGCTATTTCTGTAAAAGAAGAATTCAATAGCTAATACAAAATCAGAAAAACTAGATACAAGTGGAAAAAAATAATGATTATAAGAGCTATCAAGTTCTCATATGTGATAGCTATCTAAAATTTTAACCTTGACAAACAACTTAAATATTGATTCCTTACTATCTTTATTTAGCGCAAAGAGATGGAATCAATTTTTTACAAAGAAACATGACCTTTGTGTCAGAATCATATTATTTATAAAAACCTTTGATGTATTCAATTTAACCCTTAGCACTAAGAGGACCTTGAATCTACTAATATCTAATGAAAATTTAGTCCACTTTGGTTTGGTCAAAGTGGTCACCATTAGAGGATAGGAATCACTTTCATTTGGTCAAAGTGGTCACCATTAGAGAATGGGAAACTCCTAATTATGATGATCAAGAATAGTTCATTACCAACAGTCACAATCAAGGGATTGATCAATTGTCATATCCTCAACACTGGTGGATTTCCTTTATAGTATTTACGATGTATATGATTCAAAAATCACACAATGGGTTGAGGTGTAGCTTAGTACATTTCCAAACTGAAATGAAGAGTTATTTAATAGACTAGATTGTAATAACGTATTTGGAAATATCAAGGCCAGAAATTGCCTCATTCATATACCATTTTTGAAAATTTCATAAACTATTTGATAAACCCTATGCTATGTTTTTATGCTAATTTTGATGATGTAATGCATTATCTATTACTATTTACATGTTTAAATATTCAGGAGCATCGTACTATGTTTTGACCATTTTCTACATTTTTTGCACTATTTTAGCCGATTTACCTAACAAATAAACATTTATTTGAATATGTAATAATGTATGCTGACATGTTTTCCATTATGGGATCATGTTGTTTATTTTACTTGACTTATAACCTATTCAAATTGCAAAAAAACACCAAAACTTGTTCAAACTGGTATGACTGTGCAGAAAATAGAATTTGACCATACAAATTCTAGTCAGTTGTGCATAAACAACATGGCTTGGAATTTGTCAATGCCAACATGTAAAAATTATGGAATTAGTCTTCTGAGGGCTTAAGAAGACTACCTAGTTGGTCAAACTCATCATCCTGAGCAATTGATACATGGATAGGCGTCAAAACTATTACATTACCTGATATTCTGGAGCAGCTCCGAAATGAGCAGAGTAGGACCAGTTTGGTCAAAACTATCAACAAAGCAGTCAAAAAGATGAAAAATGGTGAGATAAATGTGGATACAACTGTATGAGGGGTTTTATCACCTCTTCCAACATACTTCTCCCAATGTATGATGCCCATAAATGAAAATGGATATGCTCTACCAGAATAGTTTCCTGCATTTTAGGAAGATAGCTCCAGAACAGTTGTTGAATCCCTAAAATGCAACAACAAAAAAAATTAGCATATGGAATAGAATAGTATAAATAACCAAGCTCCCATATTGGTTGAGCATATGGGAAATATGTATAAAGGAATATCAAGATAGATAGATGTTTTCATAGTTGTTTCAGCTATAACAAAGCAATAATTCTATAGGATTTCTCCTGCATCATTGTAATGTCATGTCATAATCAATAAAAGGTGCAATTTCTCCTATTAATTTAATTTTATTGAGTGGATGTATGAGCATTAGTTAGTTTAGATCTGTATTATTGCCTTCTTTTGGACCAGGGATCAAGGGCCCACTTCTAGGCTCAGGAGAAGGATCAACTTTTGACAGGTTTTCTATTCATTTCTTGTTGCAACAAGTTAGCAAAAACCTGACAATTTCCATTTCATGTGCTAATTTTGTTGTGTTTATAGTTGCATGTAGTATTAGTGCTATAGATGTCTATGCATGGTAGTTGATCACCTAGTATAGGTTTTTAAATCTTATAGTACTTTTGATATTCCTCTCTTTTCAGCAATTGTTCACAATTTTTGACATTTCCATTTGTGTTAATTGATTTTCAGCTTTGTCATTTCTACAACATTTTATTCCATCCTTTTTGATTCTGTTAAAATATTTACTTTCTATAAAATTGTTATTTTTGTCATTTCCATTTTGCAAGCATAAACAAGTTTCATTTTTGTTATTTCTGATTCTGTATAAGTAATTAGTTTCAATCTTCTGCAATCTTTCCATTTCTACAATTTTGTTTCAGCAAATGTAATTAGAATTTCAATTCATCTCATAGTATTAGAAGTGACATCAGAACCCCTCAAAACTGAACGATTTTATCAATAAAGCCATTTCTTGAGTAAAATGACCTCTAATATGCTTACCTCTGCTATTGTATATAGCCATTGGACACCGCCCTAGACTGACTGATTAAATGATGTGATTGACGACACTCATCAAAAAACTATATTAGATCATATTTATGTACAATTGAATCCTATGAATTCTTTTGCGATATGTCATAGGTAGTGGATTTCAGTTATTCTACATCTTCTATGCAGTTTACACAATTTATAAATAGCTTTGTTGATATTTACATTAAATTTATCTTTACGTTATCTTAATTGAATATTTGGGTTTTTTATTTTGAAGCATTTTTTTAATGGTTATGTGAGATTGAAATATGACCTATTCATATTATATCATCATTTACATAGTGGCATTACAAAAAAACTTGAGTAGTATCCATGTATCATTTGGCAAGATTCGAACTTAAATATCCATCTTTAATATTATCCAAGTCTCATTTAGCAATATTGAAAATCTAACAAATTAAACTAATACCACTTCATATTCTAAGTATTTATTCATTTTTATAAATTACTCTAATAAATATATTTTAACCCGAATTATATCTAAATCCTTAAACCTCTTATTTGGACATAAATAGGCACCCAAAAATTTGCTATGAAGAAAAATATAAGAAATAAAAAAAAATATTTATAAAACCTCTTATTTGGACATAAAGAGGCACCCAAACATTTTCTATGAAGAAAAACATTTATAAGAACTTAATAAAATTTATTTATATGCACTAGTGGCTATCTTCCATACGCCTTCAACTTGTTAAACCATCTTGATGTTAGGAAGGGTTTGGTGGCAATATGAATGGCACGTGTTCCTCCTTCAAAGTTGGTGTTGTTGGTAGAGGTGATAATAGAATTTATATATAAAATTTATCATGACCTAATGGAGTCATCATGTGCATTAAAGCAATTGAATGTGTAAAATCCACAACCATATGTTTCAAGATATTTTACAAAGTTGATAATTTAAATTATTTATGTTCCATATGAAAATTAATTTTTTGGCCATGTAATTATAATGCACTTGTTGCAATAGTATTAGAGGGGCTAAGGGATGTGTATTGTCGTATATACTTATGAAGCTTATGTCTCTTTGCGATGACATTAATGTGTTTATTTGAATCATAATCTACAAATGTTTCAATTAATTGAATATATTGTTACATTTATTTATAATTATTAATGCTAACTAGATAGATTGCTTTGTTTAAGAATAAACTAGAATAAATTAGACTATTAATGAAAGAGTAGCAAAAGTGAGAACAATAGATCAACACAAATTTCTTGGTGGAATTACCTTTAAATTATGGATTTGATAATTTTTGTTTTTATTTAATTTTTGGATTGACATTAGCGTTGGGCATCCTTATCCCAACCATGACCTCTGATACGAGAGGTAAGCTTATCAATAGGGGCCACACACATACACACCCACCCCCTCACATACTCACCCATGTTGTGGTTTAAACCTTGCAACTCCCGAAGAAGGCCCAAAGATCGAACCGTTGTGTTGTCCCCTTCGAAATAAAATTTATGCTTTTATTAATATGATGATTTATATGGGATAGATCATTCTACTTTTTCTTTGAAAAGGTTCTATCTTGATGTACTCATGCTTTTATTTAGAATCATATGAATGGTAGTTACCATATGAAAGGATGAATTATTTGGAACTATAAATGGGGGCTTGATTGTCATATTATTTCATGATTCCTATGACTTTTCATGATTTATATAATAAAATAATTATAAAAGTTAAATCATTGTAATAACTATAATTATATCTCCTCCTAAGGATTTTGGAAAAGTCAATACTGATGGAGCCTCTAGAGAGAACCCTGGAAAAAATAGTGTGGGAGGAAATGGTAGACTTTCAGATGGCTCCCTAGTTTTTTACTTTTGCTAAGAATTTGGGTATTCTTTCCAATAACCTTGCTGAGGGGTATGGTATCCTCAGATGCCTTTAGGAGTCTACTAAGATTGGATGGGAAAATGTGCTAGTTGAGTCCGACTCTCAACTTCTGATTAATCTCTTGAAGAATCCTTCTAAGAATCATAAGGTGGATTGGAGAATAAAAAGAATTATTGAGAAGATTTAGTTAATCTAGATGGGATTTTTGAAAGTTGATTACAATCATGTCGTTAGATATCAAAATAAGAGTTTTGATGCTTTAGCTAATTGGGCTTTGGAAAAAGGTGATATTACTTGTTATGGCCACCCTCCTATATGGTGGACTTCTCAAATTAAGGAAGCTCTTCTTTCTATCATTTCTTTGGATGGCTCCAGTTCTAAACGTACCTAGTTTCTTCTAATTTTTTTTTGCTTCTCTTTGGTTCATTCAATTTTTTTTAGTTCCGTAGCTCATTATATTCTTTATTTTGTTTCCTCTGTTGATTCTTGCCTTAATAGTCTTTTGGTCTAGATAGGTCATTGTTTTTTTCATTTTTTATTTCTTTTTTCTTTTTTGTTTTTTTTGTTTAGTTTTTTAAGGTGGGTGGGTTTTTTTATTTTGTTTTGTTTTTGTGTTCTTTGTGTTTTTTTTTGTTGTTTTTTGTTGTTCTTGTGTTTTTGTTGTTTTGTTTTTTTTATTTTTATGTTTTTTGTTATTGTTCTTGTGTTTTTCATTCTTGTTCTTGGGTTTCTCTTTGTTTGTGTTATTTCGTGTTTTATGTGTGAGTGTTTTCTATGTTTTTTGTTTTTTTTTATTGTCTATTGTTGGTTGTTTTTTATTTTTATTTTTATTTTATTTTTTAATTTTTTAGGTTTTGGTTGTGTTTATTTTTCATGTTTTTTTTTGGGTTATGTCTTTGTAGTGTTCTGTTGTTTTTGTCTTGTTTGTGTTTTGTTATGTGGTTTGTGTTGTGGTTTCTTTTATCTTATTGTGCATGTTTGGTTGTGCTTTTGTTTTTGACACACTCAAGGAGCATGTTTTTTATTTTATTTTATTGTTTTTGTTGTTATTTACTTATTTTTAAATTGGTTTTGTGTGTTTGTTTTCTCCTTGAGTATGTCAAAGGTGGTAGGCCAGGTCCGAGTCCTGGGTGTTTTTGATGGAATGGATACCCCTACCTCCTTGGGTCTTACTCGAAAGTGGCATCCCTTTTGGGATGTTTTCCACAAATAATAATAATAATAACTATAATTATATAGATACAATATATTTCTTAAAAATTAAATAAATTTATTATAATTTATTAGTATTCCTCATATAAATTTTACAATAAAAATTGATATATAAATTATTTTGATTATAATATGAAAGCTTTATTATTCAATTTATTTACTTTTCTTGTTATTAAAAAATATAGTAATTATTATCGGGTTTCTTCCCCACATAAATCATTAATATGGTGGGGTCTATGAATTGATATTGTTGATTCTTTTCCTAAATTGGTTGACTCTACACTTCCATCACCTTATGAGGTATCTCTTCCACCATCACTTTTTTTAGTGATGGGATAGATTCCAACAGGTTAGCCATTTTGATCTCTACTGTGGTGTCCAAACTTGTGCTGCTAGACTCTACACAATTAACTTATCTTCTCATGGCCTTTTCAGTTCCTTATCTTTTGCTAACTTTACTTGTTTAGATTTTTGTGCTTCATCTTGTAGTATTTTCTATGCTACTTTCCAGTGTTGCTTTTCATTTGTTGGATCCGATACTTATCATTTTTAGCTTGATTCCTTTTCATGGCTAAAACTTCCTGGGTTTCCTCTTTAACTTGAGGAACCTAAATATCTAAATAATTTACATTTTATGGGTTACTTAAACTCGTCTACTTGGGGAAATTTGCTTCCTTGTGGTTACTTGGACCACACCACTTACACATGTGTGTAGTGTTTGTTTGTTGTGTGTCTTATATTTGAGGTGAAGGACATTTTTTTACGAAATGACCTCACTCTTGGTAATTACGATATTATATGATCGGCCTCCCTTCCGAATCATACTACAAATGACTCTATCCTCCTTGTCAATTGCCCCGGTTTGGTCTTCCACCTTGTTGGATATTTTTGTAACTACCACTTGTTGCTTGTTTCCATCTTCGAAGGGGATTTGGTTTCTCTTCTTGCTCTTGGATTGTTAGGACTTGTGGACATACTCTTGCATTATACAAAAATAACATCACCTTTGTCCCATAATGTTGCATATATGACAGTAATTATTTTAGTGGATACTTCACATTTATATGACCCTTAGTTTTACATTTTGTGCACCAAATGTCATTAGGCTTGTTTCTTTGTTCTTTCATGATACTATCAAATTCTTGATAGAATGATGCTACAATCCTTTGTATAGTGTCATATTATCCACTATATGAATCATTGGACTTGGGATAAGATAATATTCCTGTATACATCTATTTTGATTCACTTTAAAAAAAAATTGCATGCTTTAAAGCTTCCTCATATATTTTTGATGGTACTACCTTTATCATTTAATTATATTTTGATAGTAATCCATCTACAAACCATCACTTTACCAATAAATATACCAAAGGCATTTTCATCTTATCTACTAACTACTTTAGTCTATGATTGTATGATTTTACATCTTCATCAGGCTTTTGGTTCATCATGCAAAATTCTGTGACAATATCTCCATCATACTTCAAAGAGAAAATTTCTTCAATGAATTTCTCCTTCACTTGATTCCAAATTCAAAAATCTAATGCATTTTCCATTTTCAGATACCAATCAATCACCAATCCTCTCAAGGTAGTAGGAAATAAAGTAAACCAGTCCTCTGGATGGTCTACGCCATTTGCCCTCCAAATGGTTATACAAGTTTTAATATGTCTTGTGGGGTCTTCTTTACCCTCGCCTATAAAATGTGGACATCTCTTCTTGGCTACCTTGTTATCCATATTTGGAGACTCGTCCTCGTCACTTGAGGTGTCCCGTGAAATATCTGGCTTATTTCTATTTGGAGGTGTTTTACTACATGTGTTGTTAGAAGTTTTTATCTAAGGTATATTATTCTACCCCACTATTCATTGACCAAACTCACGTGCATATTCACTCTATGAATTCCTTCACTAATGTGAAGGAGATGGTATTGGTCCTTCTTTCTAAGACCCCACATTTTGTTGCCCTAGTGCCTAACTTCCATCCTCTGCACTCCCTTGCAACCCTTTAATTAATTTCTTAGGTGTTTCCATCCACTCTCCTTCCTCATGCACTACTTCTATGTCAACTTGCTCATCTAAATTAGGTGGTTCTAGTACCTCCTCTTATGTCCCTATCAATAGTGCCTCAAAATATCCTTATTTAGATGCCCAAACATGCTTTATTTTTGGTTCATGTGTACTATGGTATGAATTACTTGTGTTATTTCTTTCAACATGTGCTCCTTATTACTATAATTTTTTTATCATACTTCCCATATCCTACGTCTTTACACACTGGTGTCTATCATTCACCTCTAGTTTTGTAATATCTTTACTTGTTAATTTGACATGTTTTAACAAAAATTCCAAGTTTGATAAGGCAATGGTACTAAATGTAGCATAGTAGTGCAGTATTCCTAGTGGGGATATGGTTTTAAAGAAATTAGAATTATTAATTTACTATTTCCAATGAATGGACCAAATTGTATTCTCGTACAGTCTTCATAACTATCAATTTACGATAATAAAGCAGCTTGTACAGATCCCAAATCGTACCACTATACGATCCCAAATTGTACAATGATAGGACTTGCAAGATTTTAAACCCAAAAAATCCTTCAAATTCGGTTTTACAAGATTTTGTACATAGTTTTGTAACTAAATTATCTGATTTCCCAATACTGCAAAATTGGGTAAGTTTTCCTCAATCGCATAAATTGCCAAATCGGGTTAGTTTATTTTGTACAATTTGTATGAGCTCTGGTGTATGATTTTTATGAAAAAAAAGTGTAACAGGGTACCAAATTGGATACTCTTATGTGCCAATCTCTCTAAGCTAAGTTTATAAAGATCTAAAATGAAAATTAATCCATTTATACCAACATGAAAGTTCCATCATCAGGGTTTGAGAGAGTTCTCTCAAATGGCAATATCCAAAAGTCATACAAAAACCTTCAATACATATTTCTTGATATCATCGTCATAACATATAATTCATGAGGTTCATACCAGTGTTGGGTTAATCCAATTCTTACATAGCAATGCATTAAGTATCAACAACCATAAATAAGTACATGCAATAAAGATAAACTATAAAACATTATTCCACCATTCCAAGATTGTACCATACGTAAGATCAAAATATGAGTTGATATTATTATTCATTACTTGTCAATACTACCTTACAATCACTAAAAGGTAATCAAAAATCATAGGTATGTATCAATACTTCATACTATTCAGACCAGAACATAGCTAAAACTAACAAGCATTAACAAGAACACAACCAGATCATAACTAGAGTATCAAAAATGAAAAGGGGGTATTATATAATATTGACAAAATTGTTCCCAAGTGGTTCCTAAGGAAATTCATTATTCACAACTGCCCATGCATAATAGAATGCATAATTATACGTTTTACTAATTCTAAATACATCATTTATCAAATTCATGCGCAATTACAACTCAAATTACATTTTGAATTTTATTGCATTTCATTGCACATTGTATGGTTTGACCTTAAACTTGTATGGTTTACCTCCTGCTTGTATGTTTTTTCTCTTACTTGTATGGTTTACAAAAACTTATCAAAATTTTCAAAACTGGCAAATCCTCTTGTCACTTCTTCTTCTGGGAGGTGGATTTGCTACCTACATTGAGCTTGACTCTACATTTTGTTTCGTTTGAATTTCTTCAAATCAAGTCCAATATTTATAACTAAAGGTATTTATGCTTTGATAATATCATCCACAATTTTTGTGCTTTTCTCAAACTGATGTAGCTTATCATTGGATTCTTGCACTTCCTCAGAGAGACAATCTCAAGTTCCAGGTTTTCACATTCTAGATCCTTTGCGTTTAACTGCTTAGTCATATCTTCTTCAATTCACTTTGCTTATTCATTTTTTTACTTTTAAGTTGGTGAGTTCTTACGAAAGCTTTATCTTTGTCTCCTCATCCTCTTGTACTTGAAACTTCAATCTTGAGTTTTTCTTTCTAAGACTTTTCAACTCTTCAAGAGCAACAAAAATTTCCTCTTCTATGTCAACTATGGCTTCCTCTTCATTTTTTTAATCTCTATATTTTTCTTGGTTTTCTTCAATAAGAGCGTCTTCTTTCTCCTCTATAGCCAAAAATATGTTTCTTCTCTTTTACTATTGGAGAGGCTTTCATTAATATTGGAAGAACTAATTGCTTCCTCAAAATAAAGACTCTTCTTGTGCCTTTGAAATATCTTATTTTCATGCTTGCTTTGATCGTGCCTATTTTTCTTTTCATGATAATTTTTTTTTCTTTCTTTTTATTGTATTCCTTTTCTTCTTCACTGCTACTACTTCTAGCTTGTGGGAAATTATATGCATAGTGACCAATGTTACCACAATTAAAACATTTCACAGTATGCATACCTTTGTGTTTTATTAGATTCTTCTTATTTATTTGCATAAATTTAGCTTTTTCTTCACTGCTTGATTCTTCACTTGACTTTATTTTTTTATTCTTTATCTTATTTAAAGCTTTAAATATGACCTTCCATTTGGATTTTTGATCTTTTTCAGTCCTCATCTAATAGACTGTAAGAATTTTGTGTAGCTCATCCATGTTTAAGGTTTTAAGATCCTTCATTTTTTTCAATTGTTGAGACCTTTGCATCAAACCTCATGGGGAGTGACCTTAAGATTTTTTGAACAATCTTAGAGTCTTAAATACTTTATCCAAGCCCATACATGGTGTTTATAACTTCATCAATACGGAGTAGATACTTGGAAATATCTTCCTCATATTTTATATTGAAGTATTCAAACTTCCTCCTATGGGTTTGAAGTTTTTCCATTTTAACCTTCTCATATCCTTCATATGTTATTTGTAACTTGTCCAATATTTCTTTTGTTGAGGTGCATTGCATGAATTTCACAAAATTTGATTCACATAACCCACTTAGTATTACATTCATTACCTTGGTATTATGTTCAAATGGTTTCTTACCATTTTGATCCGTGGGAGGAGTATTAGGTGGTTTGAACCCATCCACAACAGATTGCCATTTATCATAGCCATGTGCCATCAAATAAGTTTACATCCTTATGCTCTAGAAGGTATAGTTATTCCCATAAAATAATGGAGCCCTATTTGATTAAAAATCTTCTTGGTAAGCCATGTGTGTTCTTATAATATTTTCCTTCAAGCTATTAGGCTTTCATTAAGGAACTTGATCTGATACCAACTGAAGAACATGAGCTTATACTGATAGAGGGGGTCAATAGTATAAGATAAAAATTTTCCTTTCAAAACAATAACTGCAATAATGTGAATGCAATAATAAATCAATGCACAATTTACATACACAAAAGAGATAATTCATTTACGTGGAAACACCCTTTCTAAAGAAAACCACAACAAAATATTGCTTATATTTTTTTTCAATAAATTTCTTGGGCATCAACCCATAGGAGACACCAATCCCCTAATACAAGTTTATGGGCACCAATCCACAAGATATACCAATCCCCTATACAATTTTTTGGAAACAAGTCCACAGGAGACACTAATCCCCTAGTACAATTTCATGGGCACCAACCCACAGGAGAAACCAATACCCCATACAAGTTTATGAACACCAATACACAGGAGACACCAATCCCCTTCTGCAAGTTCATGGGCACCAACCGACATGAGACAATAATCCCCTTCTGCAAGTTCATGGACACCAATCCATAGGAGATACCAATATCCTTCTATAATTTCGTGGGCACCAACCCACAGGAGACACAAATCCCATTTTATAAGTTCATGGAAACAAATCCATAGCTCACAAATCTGGTCCAAAATTTGCTCAAGTTTGCTCCCAAATTTTATCTCAAACATTGCTTAAATCTTCTCTCAAAACTGATCACAAACACTGCTCCAATGTGCTCAATAATCTCATCAAAAATCCCTCTCAAGTGTGCTCATAAATCTGATCCAAAAATCTACTCAAGTGTGCTCATCAATCTGATCCAAAACTCTGCTCAAGTATGCTCATCAATATAATCCAAAAATCTACTTTTACTCTTTAAATTCCTCCCTTGTATTGAGTTTGCTTTCTTCAAATCAAAATGTATTCTACCCACAATTCATTTAACCTCCTAAAAATATAGAGGATGACATACTTATATTTGAAGATTCAAATGACCAAGCTATTCTTTACATTCATTAATTCTGTCACTTCCACATGTTTAACATTTTTTACATTCTAAAGGTATCTCTAGTCTAGCACTTGACAACTGACCTTGTAAATTCTGATTTGTAACTATCTTGTTGACCTTTTCTTATTCTTGTAGATAGATGAAATGTCCTTCTTTTTCAATTGGATTCTAGGGTGAAGATGTGCATTAATCCTTTCACACTATCCTTGCACTATGTGACACTTAGACTTGTTTTAAAACAATCCTTCTATTTGTGTGAGACTATACTCTTTTACTTATTCCCACATGTACTTCAAAACAACAAACTCTTTTCTAACTCAATTCAATATTATGTATCTAATAATTCCATATACCTCTCTCTTATAAAAATAAAAAATATAGTTCTCAAATAATTAAAACCACCTTGAGAAAGAAATAAATTCACTATACCTCCAAATATGCCTCAACAAAAATGATGATCTTTCTTTTGTATGTGCCTTTCAAATCTACCTCAAAAAAAATGATGATCTTCGTTTTGTACACACCTTTCAAATCTGCCTCAATAAAATGATTCTAACTTCCTACGAGCGTAGTCAACTCACGGTAGCTCAACGGGAGACTGTGCAAGTTTTATCCCAATTAATTTGAAACTCAATGGTCACTGTAGGGTCCTTTCATTTTCTACCAAGTAGTACACAATGTGCCAATGCCCTCTAAATGGATGTGCCCACATGCAGGAAAGCATCGTGGGCACTATGATGTTCTTACAATCAATATATTGTCTAAAAACTATTTTATCTTCCTTCACGCCCTTAGCAAGGTAGATGTGGAATTTAAATCCCTAAGACAAATACAAATCAAAACCTTCCATCGAAGAGATATATGACATCGTTGTTCTATCAATCTTAGAAAAATTAATATAGTAAATTTAATATATTTCTTTCTAGTTTTTGCACTCGGTGGTAGTCTTTGATGAGTCATGTGTTCAAAGGCTCTAAAAACGTTTGACTTAAAAAAATCCTTCTGTGATGGCTTCACCCAGATGGTAGATTCTCAACATCTATCTCTATGGATGTTTATCACAATTTCTACCATGTGGGTCCCACAGTCATGTTGTGAAATTCCATCACCATATTCCAGCAATTGCACTATGGTGTTACTCCTTTTAAATCTCTGCTAATGCTTATGCGACCGCCTGTTATCCTTATCCTTAAAACTATCATCCACTTTGTAATATTTACTTTATCATCTGAATATATGTAGTAGTGTATTTATTTGATTATTACAAATGCTTATACCCCCAAATTCCTAGAATGGAGAAGAAGAGTTTGGGATGGGTTGTTGGACCTTAAGAGGATTTTACTAATAGCATAGAGAATTTTCCAAATGTAATTATTAATTGTGTTATAATTTTTTTTGTAGGGCAAACAAATCCATCCATAAGGGGCCTCAAATTTTCATCTATTACCAACAAATTCCTCTATGCATTCATTGAGTTCTTTCAAGCATGTATTATTTTGCAAGGAAGAACATTAGACATTCCTTCCTGGGATTTAACATATATTGTGCATTGTCTTGGAAAAAATAAATTTGATTGGTCCTCATGTTTTTTGAGTAGAATCACAAATTATCTTCAACACGCACACACGAATACTATTACCACTATTGCCATTGTTTCTACTACAAATTATTTGAATTTTTTTATGAAGAATTATAATGTAAACAATACCCTGCTCTCCACATCATTCCATCCAAAATTGAATATAGTTGGCTTATACGCTAAAGAGGTGCAGGTAAAATTCATTATTTAATTTCAAATTTACAATAAATTTAATTTTTTTATATTTTAGTGTTTGTTTTTAATTTTTAAATTTACACTTGAATGTAGAAAAGAGCCACCTCATCTTCTAGCAGAAGAGAGGCTACAATTAGAGGAATGATCCCAGAGGCTAGTGGATATTCTAAGATAAAGTCACTTCAACCTCTACTAATAAGATCTGCAAAACAAATTAGATCTTTTGCATCTCCTCTTGTTCATGTAGTTTTCTCTTTAGTTGTATGTCAAGACCTTAGTGATGTTTAGGAAATTATCCAATCCATTAGAGGTAATGTTACTCTTTCTGCAGTTGTGTAATTTATTTGTTTTTACTTAATTTTAGTTTCCTTTATCTAATGTTTTTTAAATGTATTCAAGGCAACATCTCAAACATACTTTAGAAGCATCCCATTCATAATATTAGGCCACAATAGCATCTAGTATGGGCAATTATAGTTAATTAATCACTAAAGTCCTTAATGACATCATCAAATATTTTCTTATTTTTTTTCAAAAATTTCTAGGGTCAACACAACGATACGATCAAATATAGTGAATGATGCCACCTTCACCATTGCCTCAATATCATATACAATTCACACAACATTTTTAACAACCGAATGAATCAGAACAAGAGATTTCATCAACATACGGTATGTGTAATGAAATTTCTCTATTTTTCAATCTTTTTATTACAATATTTTCATAAAATATTTATTCAATTTTTTTATTGGGTCTTAGGTCTATCACAAGGATTGGTACATTAAATTACACCACCATCACCTCCACCACGATAGCACTTTATGAGGGGTCAACAACATATGTGTGTAAAATAATTAATTGTTACAAGGAGTTCAAGAGGTGGCCATACACAAACCCTTTCACAATTTCTAACCTTTTCTATCGAAAATATTTCCACCATTATGTGTAATTTTTGTGAGCTAGATAATTCTCCCTTGGATGAGGATTATCTTTTACAAAGAAATCTTCTTGAGAGTTTTAAATATTTTGATGTGCTTCAAACTAAAGCATTGTAAACTGGAGGAACAACAACCATTGCTCACAACTCCTCTCCCCCCATCAAATTGGTCAACCTACTCCTCTTAGCGAGGATGAAAAATTAAACTTTCCAAAATCTATTTTATTAGCTGATAATTTGGAAGCCACAATAAAATATAGTGTGCTTTTAGATATTATAAAATTGAAAGAGTGGGAGTATCGGGCAAAAATTCTACTCAAAGAAATTAGTGCCTAATACAAAAAAATTTCAAGAAGAGAGAATATGTTTTCTTTGGTTCAGCAACACCCTAAAAATCTTGATGCTTTATTACATCAAGCAACATCAAGAAATGTAAAGGCCACTAATGTTTACAATGATGAAATATTAGATATCCTTTTGAATAGGCTTGAGAATCTAAATGTTGAAGCCCAGGCGTATTTCAATAAATGGGCAATTGATAAGAAAAAAGTAAAAGTGGCAAAGGCTTCCAAAGTAGTTGTTGAGGTAAGTCATTCATTTTTTTAAATTAATTGATTTTTTAACACATTTAGACCTTTATTGACTAACATATTTTAAATTTTCTGCTATGCAGTCCAATTTTGAGAATGTGAAGAATCAAGTGGAAATCCTGAAGGTGTTTTTGGCCATGGAAAAGCAGAGTCTACAAAATGCTATCGAATTTAAAGAAAAACTATATAAAACCATTAGAGAGAATAATATCCTTAGGAGAATAATCATTAAATATAATATGGATTTGGATATTTTTCTCAAGGAACATGAGAGAAATTTTTGTGAAAGAAGATCCAGCTATAGAGGAGAAGGCATTGATAGATAGTTTGGTGACTGTTGAAGAAAACTGAGGAGAGTTGGAACCCTACAAGGATAAAATTCTAGAACAAGGTGGTATGAAGGGCATGAGGTAGCATCTATGAAAGGGGATGAGGGAAAGCAATCAGATCTTACAATAGAGAAAACACCTGAATTGGACCCTAGAACCGAATATTATCAATGTAGATGCAGTTCACTAGTTTTGTAAAATTGTAAACCAATAGTATCAAAGTTGACTCTCAATTCACTAGTTTTGTAATTCCAAATAATAATAAAATAAAATTCTCAATATGTGTGATACTTTTGTATCATTTTTTATTAATTCTTTATAGAGATTCACATTTGTTTTCTATTGCAACTATGGTAATAGTTGTTGAGACTAAAATCATTCATTTACTTGCTATTTTATTTTATTATCAATAAACCATCCAATGTTTAAATACTCAACAAAGAAAAAAAAACCTATCTTATAAAACATATAATTTATGAACAACGCGTATGATGATACAAAGCACAATTCATAATCCTGAACAACGTACATTTATGATATTATTTGAAAAACTCATCAATCCAAAAAAAAATCATAATCCTGATTCCCAACGTTAGGATTAAAAAATTAATAATATTTTAAATTCACCTATGCAATATGCTTAAAATTCATCTATCCAAAAAAAATCATAATCCTCAAGACATGTAAAAATAATGCAAATATTACATTGGTGGAAGTTGAAACAAACACTTCCCATATTGTCCTAAATCACTTGTACACATAGCTGATATCTGTCTTAAATATTCAATAATTGCAATTATCATTTTCCTTGTTATCTTCAATATTAGTGATAGATATTCTATCTGCTATAGATTTTCAATATGCTAGAACTCTCTCATAAGTAAACTTGTCCACCTCATACGATGAGACATATTCTCCAGCAATTTTCTAAATTTTTATCGAGTTTATAACAAAATTTAGATTTAAAAAAAAATGCACTAAAAACCCTTTCATATTCCACTAATCCCAAAACCATTATTTGAGACAATTCATATAAGTAGAAATATTCACTCATTGTATCTTGTAAAACACTAGTAGGGTACAAATTTTTCCACAAGCATATAATAGAACCTGGTTCACTAAGATTAGTTGAATGTGAAATTTTATCAACCATTGTCATTCCAAAATATCAATATTTATTTGTCAAAATTTATTTATTTAGAATACCATTGATCTCAATACCATTCAATTCCACATGTCTAGAAAAATATTGGATAAGTGTAACCATATATTTTATAAACAAGTCATTTTTGCTCTTATGTTCTATTCCTGAATCTTAAAACATGGGGTTAACCACATCCATAACTTCAAGAAACTCGTATATTTTAAAATGGTCTATGATTTTTTTCTCAATGTTGTTGCTATTTTTCTAAATTTAATCCTTGTATTCAGTAAAAATTCATCAAATATGTTGTATGTGATTGCCATATGTTCAACATATTCAGTAACTATATCCAATCGCTTATCAAAATAATATAAAGGTATCTCTTTTCTATGAACATTAATACAAAGATGATCGTTGATGTTGAACTTCAACAAACTATTTTGTTCATTGACATTTGTTAAAGTTCTCCAATCATCAAATAAAGGATCCATAAAAATTTTACTTGAAAAGTATAGCATATCAATATGAATGCAAATTTATTTTCTAAGTCTGATGAATTGAACAATATAAATGGATCTTTGTTGCGCAAGTTTAATCAAAGTATTCATTTCATGCAACATTGGAAGAATACCACATAAAGTGAGTAGTGTTTCTAGGTCTATCATATGATATAGAAAATATTTTACTTTATCAACTACCCTCTGATTATCATACATAAAGCCTACGAAGGATTTATATTCTTTGAAAATTATTACTACAGGTTAAAATAATGAAATCCACATAGTATATACATATTTCAACAATTTTTTACCTTCTATAAATCCTAGGGCAAATAGTTGAAACTCTACAAACCTTTTTGGACTACACAAAAAATAATCATGTAGTTCATGGACAAGTTCTTCAACTCTTGCAATATTTTCAAATGTGATCACAATTTTGTATGCAATATTCATTATATGAGCAATGTAGTGAATTGGGATCAAATATGGGGTATGTTTGAAGTTGAATACAAAGACCATTTTAGTTACCTTACATTATAGCAGCACCATCAACTCCAAAACATATTAATTTACTAGCTATTGATGCATCAATATTTGTTAATCTAGTAACAACAACATTGAAAATGTTTTTTGCATTATAGTTTTTTACCATCTTATGTATTGCTAGAAAATGAGTTTTCCTTACATGATTTTGAAAGGTGTAAACATGCATGCAAATCCAATATGTGTTTTTACAGTAGTTACCTTATCAATAGAGAGTAAAATGAATTTATAATTTTTAAATTTATCTTTCATGTCCTTCTTCTCAACCAAAGAGAGACATTTTATCATTTCCTAACCACTTCCATATTACTAATGGGAACTAGGAAGATTATGTAAATAAACTAGTTGAAAGAGATGTTTAAAATCAATTAAGTCTGACATAGGTCTACCCTTTTTAAGAATAGTAAATACGACAACAAATTGCAAGCTTTTTGAAACTAAAGTGGTTTTATGAATTTTTTGAAACTATGCTAGAATCATTCCACCATTTTGAGCTAGTAATTTTTTTGTTTCATATCTTTGTCATAGTCTTCTACATATATAACATGTATGCGTTATGATGTATTATTCCACCTAATTATTTTCTTAGTTGTTCTATCACATTATTTTGTTGTCACATAAACTTTCCCACAATGTTTTTCTATTGTGACCAACTTAAGTTGCATATTATGATCTTTCCTTAGTTTCCAACTACAAATAATGCTTCTACATTCTGTTGGTGTATCATTACTATTTTTGGATGCATTGGTTCAATAAATGGATATTTTCAAGACCATTCAAGCTGAAATGACCTTCCAATAGTCCACCTTGTTAATTTTCTATATTTAGATTTCTTAGTAGAAGATTCCCTAGAAGTGTGCATTTGGTTAGAATGATCATTTTTATTTTTTGTTTGTGTGCTAGTTTTAGGATTCTATTCAATTTGTTGCATGTCATTGTTGATCAATTTTTCATGATTTATTTCATCCTTGAGAATATCTTCAAGTGGAAGTATATTAGGATCAATTGTGCATTACAATATGTTCTATATCATTTTTTAAATTACTTAATAAAATTACTATTAAGTAGGTAAAACGGGTGTGTACCTTGCATCTTTGTAGATTTTGGTGCCTCATTGGATTTCAACGCCTCACTAGATTTTAATGTCTCATTATATTTTAAGATATTCTAAAATATTTTAGTATACTCTTATTTCTAGAATATTTTTCTCCATTGTTTCCATTGGGATTTAGAGCTATTGTACCTATAAAGGAAAATGTTAGAAAAAATGTGAGATTGAAAAACATTTTGACAATTCTACAATTAAAAGGGACATTGTGGTCTACTTGTCATTGGTCCTAATCTTCGTTATGCCATCGGTAATATTTGTTATGCTATTGGTCATATTTGTTATTCCATTGGTCATATTTGTTATGCCACTGATCATATTCAACTATGCTACCATCATCATCATGTCACCTTCTATCTACCATTGGTCATCTTTATTATACCATCGATCATATTTATTATACTATCAGTTGTCTTCGACTATGTTACTATCATCATGTCACCTTTTGTACACCACTAGTCATCTTTTTTATGCCATAAATCACCTTCATTATGCCATCGATCATCTTTGATATACCTCCATTCATCTTCAGTTAAGCTACCGTTTCATGTCACATCTCATTTGTGAGTGTAGACACCAAAACAACACCAATCCGATTATGTGACTACAAACACTGATCACATTAACACACACAGCCCCCAGGGTAGCCCCCAGAGGTTAAACAGTGGTTCTAACCACTTACACAGCAGTTTTGCAAGTCAAAAATCAATTTGGCACCTTTTAGACACTTTATTTCTTATTCGTCCCACCCAGGGACGAGTGCGAATTTGTACTCGTCCTACCCAGGGACGAGTATGGATTTATACTCGTTTCACCCAGGGACGATTATTAGCGCTCGCTTCTGGGTGGGACGAATGCCAGGTTTGACCAACAAAAAGTCAGACCTCGGCGCATGACAACTCAGAACTGCCACTTAGCTTTCCTTGCATGACATAGGAGTGCGAGTGAGTTCTTTTGACAACTCATATCTACCAATTGACTTTCCCTTCATTGCATGGGAATGAGAGTAAGCTTTTTAAGACAACTCAGATTTGCCACTTAGCTATCCCTTCATTGCATGGGAGTGCAAGTG
This sequence comes from Wollemia nobilis, assembly GCA_028583015.1. Lineage (NCBI taxonomy): Eukaryota > Viridiplantae > Streptophyta > Pinopsida > Araucariales > Araucariaceae > Wollemia > Wollemia nobilis. The sequence goes on along the minus strand of JAQPPZ010016363.1, from coordinate 574,835 downwards.
AGCTTTTCTAAAACATACAAAGACATGCACAGAGGGAGTTAAGAAGCCCTTGATCAAGAAGAAGTCTTCTCTTCACAAACAAAAGCATTCATGCAAAGAAACACTTTTGCATGTTAATTCAAAGAGACCCCTTGGGTCTATAAAATGGTGAGTTTCCTCACCCAAAAGGGACCGAGAAGGAGCATTTTGAGCGACGAAGTGCTGCTAGTTCACTTACTTGCGATTTGTGCTTTCATAATCATGGTATTTCTTTTAGTTTCATGTTTATGCTTTTGTCAAGTTTTTCATTTCATTTAGATTCATTTCAACCATCGTTAGATTCATCTTTTATTTTTCATACATAGGTGCTACTGACTTTCTTGTTTGTTTCTTTGAGTGCGAGTTGCGAGCATTAGAGGAGCGGCGAGGAGTCTACCTTACCAACGCAAGCGGCGGCAACATTTGGCCCGCCCATTCCAAACGTGGGCATGCGGAAGGAGGAAGACTAAGTCACAAATTGTAACAAAGACCAATTTAACGCTCCTAGCCCCTAAAAAGGGAGGAGACGTCTATGTAACCGAGGATAAGAAATTTGAATAAAGAGGGCTGTGATTTCCTTACATCTTTTCTTTCGTCTCCAATTTATCTCCTTTCCTTGTTTTTGTGCATAGGATTAAAGCGTTACATTTCGTCTTATATTGCATAGTTATAGTTTTCCTTTTGCTTCCGGAATCTCGTGCTTTCAATGGCGATCACGGTGGGACCTCTGTCCTCTATTTTTTTTTTAGGTTAAATTACTGATCTAAAATTGCTTTTTTTTTTTTACAGGTACCTATTTTTCAACAATCGAACCGTTATTCGTCTCTGCAAGTGACGATTACAGAATTGGTACTCGTCTCACCTCGGGACGAATAAACTATTCGTCTCACCCTGGGACGATTACGATTCTGTTATTCGCCTCACCCAGGGACGATTATAGATCTGTGCAAATTTTCAGAGCAAATCAGAAATTTTCGATTAGGCAGAGAAGAGGTAGGGGTTGTTTTTTTACAGCTTCTGTTAAATTTCTATTTTTTTGTTTTTGGTTTTCAGTTTGAATGGCTTAGGGAAAGATTTCTTTTCGTTTGCTTGTTTCAATTTTGCAAAATTAAAACGAACCCCACACATCACGTTACATTTTAAACCAAGGCGTTGGTCGTAAGACCCCAACCCTTGAGCAAGACCAACGGTGGGTTCATCACCACCTTGGCTTAGCTTTGCATCCATTCCCCGATTGTCCACTATTGTTAGGCGTAAATCCTGACGAAAGCTGACCGAGTGTCGCTGGGGTGATTCCCATGCGCGCGAGGATAAGTCTTCTATGGTAGGTGCCATTAACAGGACAATCCCCCTTTCGTACCGCCTACGTACCACGTACCATCTGCTCTCACGTACCTATAGTCTCCCTCTCGTAAGGGCGGGTATATAGAGAGGTTGGTATATCGGCCTGGCTGGTATATTGAAGGGGCGACCATTTTGGGAGTTATATGAGCCGTCATAATGCATTTAAACGTTCTTCAAAACCTACAAAAACAAAACAAAACAACAAAAACACACTAAACCAGATTTAGGGCACACTATTAATCTTTAAAAGAGATAAACATTGCTTGTGTGTGTATGCTATTTTCTGTTTAGACAAAAAAAATCAAAAATCAAAAAAATCATAAACAAAGATAAAAATCTACGCATTTTGTCACTCACTCCAAAAAAAAAAAGCTCCAAGGATTCCCGCAATCGCTTGGTCACTCCAAAATGCCCCAAAGGTGTCCATGAACCCTTTGGTCAACCCAAAAGCACCCTGAAGGTGCCCATAAGTGATGCAGGACCATCCAACAAAATATGGGAAATCTTGTATTTTTCCCTAAATTTTAGTGCATCTTGTCGGGGCCATAACTTCTCAACCGTAGCTCCGATTGACGTGAAATTTTACGGGGGGGGGGGGGGGGGGAAGTTTAAAAAAAAAAAACTCCTGAGGGTTTTTTTTCCCTATAAAACTCGTTTCGGGGCCAAATTCCATCATCTAGGGCCTCAAAATTAGGTTTTAAAATTGCTTACCTAATTTTTTGCGCTTTTTGAGCTGTTCGAAGGTTAATATCTCCTAATGTATTTAGAGTTAGGACTTGAAACTTCATTTTTGGCTTATCTACTGTAAGAGGGATGCGCACACCAATTTTGGGCCCCATCTGACTCATTTTCAATTTTAGGGTTTTTAGAGAGACATCGTCATGGTGCTCACCTGCAGCCAAGCCCAATCACGGGAGAATGTTGTGGGGAATATCCAAGGAGGCACAAGTCACCTCCGGTATAGTCCCCAAGATTTGGTCATACCACCTTGGCGACCTAACATACAAGGCAGTCCCCTACACACCTTAACGAAAAGGGACTATAGGGGCACCTCTTCTAGGGGCACTCCTGTTCAGCATAGCACCCAACACACACCCTCCCATGAGAGGTATATCCATAGGAGAGCTCCCTTAGATGCTCGCTATGAGTGGTCATCGCGTGATGAAGTGCTAGGTCAACATAGGGTTCGACGGGAGGAACCACATGATTACACTATCCCTCCTTCACCCCCTCTAGTTGTCAGGACTACAAGGACAAATCCAGAGCACAAGGCTCCTCAGGCGGGGCGAGCCAACTCTTCCCATTCCTCTTTCACTTACAAAAGAGGGCACGAGGAAAATCCTTATCTTCCTCAAGAACAATATACATCGCGGGAGCAATACGCCTCCGCAATTGCTAGCTTTCAGGATTACCTATTGAGGCCAAAGCCTCGGGGGAATGCCGCTACCCCCAATAGAGGGAGGCGACCTATAGAGATCTCGGATCACCATGACCGAGATAGATATCTAGGAGAGGCATCTAGGCCTTCTAGACATGAGACGACAGGACCAACTATCTTAGAATCTACCAAGCATATTGCACGTCGGATGCAACTCACGCTACTTGAGCTAGAACAACAACAGTTAGAGCAACAATATCTTTTAAATCAAGAGTGCCTTCAGCGCCAGGAGGATGAGTTGTTACAACACACTATGCAGGTGAAGACTCCAACCCCTCACATGCATAAGACTAAACATTATGAGAGACACAACTGGGTGCAAGACAGGTCTCTACGACCTTATCAAACATTGCCCTCGATGCCTCCTAGACTTGAGCGGGAGGCCAATCCTAAGACCAATGACGGGTGCCTTCTTCAGGCGCCCACCCAGGTTCATGGGCCACCCCCAAAAATTCTTCAAGAAGCCTCTGAGGAACCTGAGCGTGAAGAAGAGCGGGATGAAATGCCCTACCAAGGCATGGGGGGTGCTATTCGGCCACCCCTCCCAAGGCCCCAAGTTCCCCACAACCTGCAACGGGAACAAATCAAAGTGGAGGAGCTCAAATCCCCCGATACAAGCAATGTGCTGCCCGATAACTTAGAGTTGGTAGAGACCAAGATTTTGGGGCCCCAAAAGCCCAACTCACGTGAAACTCCTCTCAAAGAGGATCAACCCCTGGTTGTAGAGCTACCTGATGATGAGGTCTTCCATATCTTAGAATCACCAGATTCTGATGAGCTTGACTCTCTCGCCAAAGACGAGTCAGCATATGCAATAGCGCCATGGGACCCATTCGATTCCGACAGCATTAATTCACAGGTGGTCCCCATGGATGAGCATCACAAAATTCTCCTAACATTACTCCCTTTGGAGGCTCCCATCGAGCCCGTGCCATTGCCAAAAAATTAGGTCCCCTCGCAAAGCGCGAAACAACTCCATGAGGACCACATCAATCTGCTCGAACAAGAAGAGCTTAACATGTCGCAGACAGCTATCGAGGCCAACGAGGGCCTTTGGATCATCGACAATGATTACGAAGATGAAACTAAGATGGCTTATCTCAATCATGCACGATGGCACAATCACCCTGTCACCCATGACGAACTAATGGCCCAACTAGGCATAAGACTAGGGCATGAGTGGCGCATAGACCCAGCCCACTGGCATCACATGTTGATCCCACTCCTTTGGGAAGATCGCGAGCACCTTCCACCCAGAGATATCATAGCACCATCAGTGCCGAAGGCAGACCTTGCCCTCCTATCCGTGCATAAGGCCGATCCATTCGTGCCAATTCCTACAGAGCCAGATCCGGTGCACAAAGATCATCACACTAGGGGTACCTCTATTCCCTGAAGAGCCAGTGGGTTACACCAAATGCTCCAAAGGTGTCCATAAACCCTTTGGTCAAACCAAACGCTCCAAAGGTGTCCATAAACCCTTTGGTCAAACCAAAAGCTCCAAGGATTATCGCAATCTCTTGGTCATCCCAAAAGCTCCAAGGATTATCGCAATCTCTTGGTCATCCCAAAAGCTCCAAGGATTATCGCAATCACTTGGTCACCCCAAAAGCTCCAAGGATTATCGCAATCGCTTGGTCACCCCAAAAGGCTCCAAGGATTATCGCAATCGCTTGGTCATCCCAAAAGGCTCCAAGGATTATCGCAATCGCTTGGTCATCCCAAAAGGCTCCAAGGATTATCGCAATCGCTTGGTCATCCCAAAAAGCTCCAAGGATTATCGCAATCTCTTGGTCATCCCAAAAAGCTCCAAGGATTATCCGCTTGGTCATCCCAAAAGCTCAATTTCCTTTCCCAACTCATTTTTTCTCCAGATCCTTCCAAAGCTCCAAGGATTATCGCAATCTCTTGGTCATCCCAAAAGCTCCAAGGATTATCGCAATCGCTTGGTCATCCCAAAAAGCTCCAAGGATTATCGCAATCTCTTGGTCATCCCCAAAAGCTCCAAGGATTATCGTAATCGCTTGGTCATCCCAAAAAGCTCCAAGGATTATCGCAATCGCTTGGTCATCCCAAAAAGCTCCAAGGATTATCGCAATCGCTTGGTCATCCCAAAAAAGCTCCAAGGATTATCACAATCACTTGGTCACCCTAAAAGCTCCAGGGATTTTCATAATCGCTTGGTCAAACCCTAAATGCCCCAAAGGTATCTATAAACCCTTTGGTCAAGACAAAAGCTCCAAGGATTACCACAATCGCTTGGTCAACCCAAAAGCTCCAAGAGTTACCATAACTGCTTGGTCAACATAAGTATTCAAAAATCAACAAAAACAACACAAAAATCAAAATCACAAAAACATTTGCATTTCAATTCCATGCATTCTCATAACACATCAAAATTACAAAAACAATTGCATTTCAATTCCATGCATACTCATAAAAAAAAAAAAAAAACAAAAATCAAAATCACAAAAACAATTGCATTTCAATTACATGCATTCTCATAAAAAAACAAAATCACAAAAACATTTGCATTTTCCATACATTCTCATAAAAAAAAAAAAAAAAAAATCACCAAAACATTTGCATGCATTTTCATAAAAATCAAAATACAAAAATATAGGTTGCATTAAACATTGCATCCATCCCTTGCATACTTCGATAGGTCATACAAGTCAAAAGCACCATAGGCTGTCATTACTTGGCAATTCCATCATTTCCACCTCAAATCCATTTCCATAAACGCATACATCCAACATATCACCTTTTTATTTTAGCATAGTCAATTGTTTCCTAATGTATATAGGGTTTTCGTCATTCGAATTGTCTTTAAATTTCTAGCCAAAAGCTGTACATAGTTAAACAGATTTTACACGGGAAAGTTTTACTTGGATCACACCTTGTTACGTCACGTCCCAACACAAATTAACACACATATAATAATTCCTAAGTTGTGTGAACGAAAGATGAAACCTGCACCGTAATCCCGGTCACCATAAGCGAAACGGCTATCTTGCTTATCCCCCTGTGCGAATGACCCTAGGAATGCTGAGAGTTGGCAAAAGGACAAGCATCCTCCCTACCCAATTCCCCATGAATCCCAAGTTCTCAAAAGTTGCAAAACATCAAAAATTTGCAAAACGTCAAAACATTCAAAATTGACATCCTACAGTGCACACATCAAAAGGCACGTACAATAGTGATTCTCGTCACTCCCTATCCCTTGCTCAAAAAAAAAAAAAAAAAAACATCAATAAAACAAAATAAACAGTGATCTTATCACTATAAAGAGCAAGTATCCCAATACAATTGAAGAAAAGCAAGGAGTCGAACTTGAATCCCTGGAATTCTCAGCATTTCGACAGGTCATGAGGCAAGCTTCAGTACCGGTTTGGTTGATAGCCTATCAGTCACTGATAGTAAACCTCCCGCATGACGATATATCTGTCACATTAACTTGTGTATAGATCAATGTTTGCATGTGGATGAGCTAGCTTATGGTATCCTAGATAGCATCGCAGATTAATCTAACCAAACACAATCAAGGAGTTAGTGGAGCTAATTAGGTGATCCTCAGTACAGGTTCGGTTGAAAGCCCATCTGGCACTGGCGGTATCCTGATGAATAACACATAAACGAACTCAATTGCACACACAGGGATGTGAAATAACTTGGTTAAATTCAAGTCGAATTTATACCTTGTTCAAAAGTCTTGCGAGATAAATGTACAAGTCTTGGCTAGTTAGTTAAAATATCTGAATCTAAGAAAAGCTTAACTACATTTTAAAAACAAGCTGTCACATTTTATTCCGTACATCACCATCAAAATATATGCAAAATACAAAAACAAAGTTTTCACATGCAAAGTCATTTCACAAAGTCATCCCATTAGTATAGCAAGTCAGTCAAATCTTGTAGAGTCTATGGTGCATCGACACATCATCAACACCTCATTTCATTCATTCCCTATCCATACATCATACAAATTAAAAACATCACATTCATAATCGCCTCTGCATACATCAAACACATACATAAAAACACGCAAAACAACCAAAATATAAAAAAAAACAAACAAACACAACAAAACAACCAAAATATAAAAATGACAAATGCCAACAAAAACACTAAAAATTGCCGGACAAAAGTGCTCTTGCACTTAACCTCTTGGCATAAGAAAATTGATGTCGGGGTCTACCTTGTCGTTATCCTACTCCCCAAGAAGGCTACCATAGCCGGACCGCTCCACGGGAAGACGGATTTTCGCCAATGTTAACCCCAAATGGCATCCCAAAATGGGTTCACACCCACCAAAAATAGGTCCAAAAGTTAGAAAACTGCTTGCACATTCAACGGACAAACATCTAAAGGCACCCTCACTTAAGTCATCTTGGGTCAAGCGACTCGTCGCTTTTCTCATGTCGGTCATTCCTTCATCGATTCGTCGCTTGAGGGGGTAGTCACACTTAAGTCACCAATCAACAAACACACACCCAATCACGGCAATAGCATGCATTCAAAGAATCATTGACAAAGACAATCACGCTCCTGCTTGGGGCAGCAAACAAGCAATAATCACAAAATTGATCAAACACTTGGCATTCCCGAAGCATGAACACAAGGTTCCCCCATGGATAAAAGGTTGCGCCCTTTGCCTATTCATGATTGATCAATGTCCAAGCTCAAGTCACACCTCACCAAAATAGGTTAATACTTGAAATCAAATTCCTTAGCTCGTCAGAAGCAAGGATTCAAGAATGCATGCCCTTTCCATACTTGGGGCATCAAGAGTTGGTTAGGTTACTAAGAAACCCTAATCATTAGTGCTTTGGTTATCTATTTTTGCTCGGCGCTGTGCCTTGCACAACGCTTCCCAAAAAGGGGCATCTATAGACACCAAAACAGCACCAATCCGATTATGTGACTACAAACACTGATCACATTAACACACACAGCCCCCAGGGTAGCCCCCAGAGGTTAAACAGTGGTTCTAACCACTTACACAGCAGTTTTGCAAGTCAAAAATCAATTTGGCACCTTTTAGACACTTTATTTCTTATTCGTCCCACCCAGGGACGAGTGCGAATTTGTACTCGTCCTACCCAGGGACGAGTATGGATTTATACTCGTTTCACCCAGGGACGATTATTAGCGCTCGCTTTTGGGTGGGACGAATGCCAGGTTTGACCAGCAAAAAGTCAGACCTCGGTGCATGACAACTCAGAACTGCCACTTAGCTTTTCCTGCATGACATAGGAGTGCGAGTGAGTTCTTTTGACAACTCATATCTGCCAATTGACTTTCCCTTCACTGCATGGGAATGAGAGTAAGCTTTTTAAGACAACTCAGATTTGCCACTTAGCTATCCCTTCATTGCATGGGAGTGCAAGTGAGCTTTTCTAAAACATACAAAGACATGCACAGAGGCAGTTAAGAAGCCCTTGATCAAGAAGAAGTCTTCTCTTCACAAACAAAAGCATTCATGCAAAGAAACACTTTTGCATGTTAATTCAAAGAGACCCCTTGGGTCTATAAAATGGTGAGTTTCCTCACCCAAAAGATAGACCGAGAAGGAGCATTTTGAGCGACGAAGTGCTGCTAGTTCACTTACTGGCGATTTGTGCTTTCATAATCGTGGTATTTCTTTTAGTTTCATGTTTATGCTTTTGTCAAGTTTTTCATTTCATTTAGATTCATTTCAACCATCGTTAGATTCATCTTTTATTTTTCATACACAGGTGCTACTGACTTTCTTGTTTGTTTCTTTGAGTGCAGAGTTGCAGCATTAGAGGAGCGGCGAGGAGTCTACCTTACCAACGCAAGCGGCGGCAACATTTGGCCCGCCCATTCCAAACGTGGGCATGCGGAAGGAGGAAGACTAAGTCACAAATTGTAACAAAGACCAATTTAACGCTCCTAGCCCCTAAAAAGGGAGGAGACGTCTATGTAACCGAGGATAAGAAATTTGAATAAAGAGGGTTGTGATTTCCTTACATCTTTTCTTTCGTCTCCAATTTATCTCCTTTCCTTGTTTTTGTGCATAGGATTAAAGCGTTACATTTCGTCTTATATTGCATAGTTATAGTTTTCCTTTTGCTTCCGGAATCTCGTGCTTTCAGTGAGCAAGAATAATTCATTTGTAGTATTTCTATGTAGTAGCGCATATTTATTTTGTAGTATTTTCTATGCGATCACGCATCATTTATGTGTAGTTTTTCTCTATTTATTTTGTTCTTTGTTTCCACTCATTTTTTGTCATCTTTTTTGTAGATTGAGGAGAACTAAAGTTTAACGTGTATGATTGTCGTTGTCACATTAGGTATATATACTAAGGGTATAATAGGTGAATCTTTGATGTTAATAAAATTATATTTAATTTTAAGGCAAAAAGTTCCAAAATCTAGGTGGGCAGGCTAACGATTTAAAATTTAAACCATAAAAGTATTATAATTTTGGGGTGAACCAACCCTAAAAAAAAATTGTCCCCCAAAATTTTGGATGAATGGACCAACATACAGGGTTCCCATATTAGCCAATTTTAAATTTTAAAATTCCTAATATTCGATATAATTTATAGCTATACATAATCCTGCTTATGTCTATTCCAATTGGTTTTTATTTTGCTTTTTTATATGTAAGAAACCTAATTTTAGCCCTCACCCCCTAGATGACATTAGTGGACTAGTTGCCTTATTTATCCTATCTAGGAAATAACATGGCATGAATTTAATTTTGGATTATATTACATTATTTGGTACATGCTAATGTACCCCTATGGTAACTTCATGGTATATATTGTAAATAATAGATTAGGATTGATTCATAGTTTAGAGTGTGAGTATTATTTCCCTTTATGTAAGTGTAAATATGTAGGAAATGCACAAGTGTCATTTAAATTTGTAATGTGCAGGAAATTCACAAGTGTCGTGTGAGTGAGTGTACAAATGTAAGTTGAGTCTATGTACACAAGTATCTTATATATAATAGTGCAAATATGTAATGTAAAAATGTGCACAAGTATATTACATTAGAGTGTGCATGTTATGGGAGTGCATGATTCATGTATAGGTGTGCATACATTATAAAGTCATGTCTTCATCAAGTATGCAAGTGTCAAATAGATAAGCCAGGGGTCATGAGACTTGGAATATCGAAAGGAATAGTCAAGCATCTAAAGAGTCACACTACTATGGCTATATAGTATTCCACACATTATATCATATCAAGTAATATCAAGATGTATCACATTATAGAAAAGAGCAAGTTATTATCATATATGCAAGAGAAAAAAGAGTAATAAAGTTTTCATACATTTTGAGCAATTAATATTGTAAGTTGTTCTACATGCTTAGTACATGTATGATTTAAGCTATTTACATTCATCTCATTGTTTATTATTGAATGTTATTTGATATATCATTAGCTTTGATTTACATATTAATTTTCTTATATTATTCTATTCATATCATTATCTTGACCTTATTATATTGTGGCTATGTTATATGTGATCTTAACCTATGAGATTTCTAGTATTATTAAGGCTTAAAAATCTATCATGTCAATGAAATCCTTGGTGGGGAAGGTAAACTAAGGTGTATATGTTTTAAAAAAATTAAAATTTGAAAATCACCCAAGATTGGTCTTATTAATGTCATGTGGATAATATATGCTACTATGGCATCATTTTACAATTATTTATGGGAGGGGTTTAAAAAATGCTTGCATGGACTTGGGTGAATTTCCCTTTAACAAGATCTCTAGCAGTAAGGATTTAGCGCATATCACTTTTTGCATACATTTGTAATGTGCAACACCACTAAATTGGAGAAAAGGTTTTAGATTGACCTCTAAATTAAGTTAGATTATAAGTAGGCATTAAACATGGAGATTACTATGGAGATTAAACATTTTGTAGGGTGAGTGTGTGTGTGTATATATGTTCAAATTTTTATAATGTTATATATAGAGGACATCGTTACATAGCAATAAGGTAATTTTAGATGGAAGGATAAGACATTGAAAATAGTTATGGTCAAGTTAAGATAATATTGGCCTAGGAAAGAAACTGCTCTATCCTAGATTTCCAAGAATTTAGTTTAGGACTTAAGTCATAAATTATATGGTAGCATAGGTAAGAACTTTACATAATAGGACTTTAAATGTTGTAACACAATTAATAAAAGTAATTAGATAGTTAAAATATAATCTAAATGAAAATCCTAAAATAATTATTATATTGATTTTTTATTTTTATTTTTAATAACAATGAAAGTAAATAAATTGAATAATAAAGCTTTAATATCATAATCAAATTAATTAATATATAAATGTTTATTGTAAAATTTGAATGAGGAGAACTAATAAATTATAATAATTTTTTTAATTTTTTTAAATATATGTTATATCTATATAGATTATAATTGTTGAGATGATTTAAATTTTATAAGTATTTCATTTTAAAAATCATGAAAGGTCATAGGAATCATGGAAAAATATGATAATCAAGCCCTCATTTATAGTTCCAAATAATTCATCCTTGCATATGGTAACTACTATTCATATAATTCTAAAGAAAAGCATGAATACATCAAGATAGAACCTTTTCAAAGCAAGAGTAAAATGATCTATCTTATAAATAATAATAATAATTTGAAAAAATATAAATGATCAAAACCATAAATTAACGGCAATTCCATCAAGGATTTATTGTTGCACTTTTTGCTTTCATTTTTGTTTCTCTTTCATTAATAGTCTAATTTTATTCTACTTTATTGCTAAAGGTAAAAAAAGAGGAAGCAAGCTACCTAGTCACCATTAATAATTATAAATAATGACAACAATACACTCAATTGGTTGAAACATTTGTATATTATGATCTAAATAAACACAATAACATCATTATAAGGAAACATAAACATATACCACAATACATATCCCTTAAAACCTCTACAACTATTGCAACAAGAACATTATAATTACATTTTTACTAAATTAATTGGGTTATGGGACATAAATAATTTAAATTATCAACTTTGTAAAATATCTTAAAACATATGGTTGTGGATTTCACATATTCAATTGTTTTAACCCACATAAGGACTTACTTATCTCATTTTTGACAACAACATCAACTTCTACCCATAAATTTTATTATCACCTCTAACAACAACATAAACTTTGAAGGAAGGGCTTGTGTCATTCATCTTCACACGAAATTATTTAATCACCTCTAGCAACAACACCAACTTTGAAAGAGGATCCTATGTCATTTATATTCCCACCAAGCCCTCCCTAACACCAAGATGATTTTTAGAGAGGAGCTTGAGTCATTCATATTGCCACCAAGCCCTCCCTATTATCAAAGTTAGGAGTTTCCTATTCTCTAATGATGATCACATTGAACCAATGAAAGTGGACTAACTTTTTGTTAGATATTAGTAAACTCAAAGTCCTCTTAGTGCTAAATACAATTGGGTTCAATCAATTGCATCAATTATTTTCATAAATAAGATGCTTCAAACGCAAAGGTCATGTTGCTTTATACGCATTTGATTCCACCTCTTTGCTCTTAATAAAGACAACAAGGAATCAATCTTAAGCTATTGGTCAAGGTTAAAATTGAAGAGGGCTATCACATACAAGAAATTGATAGCTATTATAACCATTTTCCATCTATATCTAGTTTTCCTAATTTTGTATTAGTTGTTGATTTCTTATTTTACCCTTATAGAAATAGTATATATTTTGCATAATTTTTCCAAAACATATACAAAATAGAACTTCCTATTTTGAACCACAAAAAAGCTCTGCTTTCTAAATGTAATATACAATCCAATCTTGTCCTTGAACAAAACCCCATATAAATTGCATGATTTTTTCTAAACATGTATAAAATAAAATCTTTTTATTTCCATTAAATGTTATTAGTTCATCTATTAAATTTTTTTATTTTTAATGAGACCTAAATTTCAATCTTACCTATACTACTATATAATCACTCATATAATATGAATAAAGTTATATGTCTTTTAAAAGATATGTTTAGCCATATAGGAGTATAAACCAACACTATCAACTCACCCAATTTTTAATCTTGGCGTAGAGAACCTTAGGTGGAGTCAAGTTATCAAATAAAATTATGATGTTGATACATGAGAAAAACAAAAGGAAAACGAAGACAAAGAATATAAAGTGATAACCACTCAAGGTGGAGTTGATCAAATTGAATTTTGATAGAGCATCTAAAGAAATTTAAGAAATTTAGAACCAAAAAGAGGAAGAATAATTAGAAATAATAGGGGTAAGATTTTATCACATTATGCTTTCAATAGTGGATTTAAGACCAATAATGAAGTTAAAGCTTAGGTAACTATGGAAGGGTTAAAATATGTAGACAAATTAAATGGAACATAGTATGCATGAAAGGGGATTCATTGATAGTCATAAATGCAATTTAAAAAAAATAAAGACTACATAGAACATACAAAAGATCGTGGAAATACAAGACCTTGTTTTAAAGTTTAAATAAATCAGTTTTACACATGCATTAATGGAAGGGAACAAATTTTCATATAAGCTAGCCAATAGAGGGGTTTTAATAGAGGATCATAAAATTAAAATCTCTTTTTCATGGTTAAATAAATTAGTAAGTTTAGCTAAAGCTAAAAAGAAAATGTTGACTACCTGAATCAAATAATGCTTAAGATTTACTTTAATGCTTTCCATTAGTAATATTTATTTTATTTTATAATATTAATGTGTTTTCATATAAATTAATTATTAAAAAAAATGGATTACACTTATGCTTGACAAGGGAAACTAATAGTCTAGATATGGTAAAGTGAATGCAATGCATAGACAATAGATTCACTAATAGTAATAAATGTAATTTAGAAAAAAATAAAGGCTCCATTGAACATACAAAAGATCATTGTAGAAATACAAGACCTTGTTATAGATTTTGAATAAATCAAGGTTTACACATAGGTTAAGGGAAGGGAACAAATGTGCATATAAGCTAGCCAACATATAGGTTTTTATAGAGGATCAAAAAATTAAATTGTTAAGAAAAAAGAATAAATGTAATGGCATTTGGTGTAATGGAAGTTGCCTAGTTATTATCATCCATGTGGTTTTGAGGTCGATTCCTCTTGTGTTTGCTCGTTGATATTTGTAAATATTTGTAAACGATGTTCAATATAAAAAAATAAATGTGCATATATGCTAGCCAATAGAAGGCTTTTAACTGAGGATCATGAAATTAAATTTTCTTTTTCATAGTTAGAAAAAATATTTGTTGTATTTTATAAAATTAACATGTTTTCATATAAACTATTTATTAAAAAATTTATGGTTTCACTTATGTTGACAAGGAAAACTGATGCAAATGCAATGCATAGATAGTAGAGGTGGAGTTTTGGTATTGTGAAGGATGTTATAGGAAAATGTCATGAAGATGTTATACCATGAAGTTTTTGAAATATTACTTTATTAAGATGCATTAGATGTTATAGCGCAAGCACAAAGTTTTGGAAATATAACTTTACTAAGATCCATTGCATGTTATAGCACAAAGTTTTCGAAATATATTTTTTATTACATAGGGGAATTGGTTACAGCCACTAATTTTAGTAACTGAAAAGAGTAGGGTTCAAACCACATAGCTGCTCCCACCAAGAAAAGTTTTGGAAATATTATTCTACTAAAATGCAATGCATGCATAAATAGTAAAGGTGGAGTTTTAATAAATGAAAATTAAAAACTTAAATTTTTTTTTAAAAGAAAAATTGTAAAAAACCCGAGGAAAAAAATTTTGTTTGAAATGCAATAAAATCCCCTTCCTCCAAAAAAAAATCCACCAAAATATAAGGATAATATATATATATATATATTTTTTTTTTTATTTTTTTTTTTTGGGTTAAAACATGAAAAAATCGACAACTACCCAAAGATGAAATATCATTTGTACACAAGAAGGCCTTTGTCACTAGGAGTTGATAGAAGCGATGCCTTGCCCAAGATTTGGTCTCTGATATGCGACACACGCAAGTAGCCATCAAAGTTTTCACGTATGTCAATAAAAAAACTGCCAGTCAAGATCCATCCTCTTGAGAAGACCCCAAAAACACATCCATCCTCTTTAAAAGACCACAAAAAATTTCTGCTCTTTCCAAGTCCATTTCATGTCACCAAGAACGCTGGTATGCATCCGTAACAGAGTGTTTTGTCTGCTTGGACACAATAGCAGAAGAGGTAGAGGGTAGTTTAGAAAGAGCAAATACAACACGAAGAAAAATATGGAACGTACAGGATATCAAAAAAAAAAACAACTAGCGCAAAGTTGATTGAGGGAATGGCCATGAATGCATCTCATAAGTTTACCAAAAAATCATGACAGTCTAGCACCATCCAACTTCCAACACAGTGCAACAGTATGATCACATGCAAACAAATTTCCCTGCCGAATTTGCCTAGGAATATATATATGATAATTATGTTATATAACCATAGAGATTTTCAAACATCAATATATGATAATTATGTTATATAACCATACATGGATCTAAAAAGTCCTCCAATCTAAAATCTATAAAATTCAGATCAAATTCGATCTAATCGTTCACTTTTTTCTTCTTAAGAAATCACAGGGAGATCCCAAAAAGATTCTATCCAAGCCCGTCCATGGGTGACAGGGCGGCTTCAGAGCTGGGCAGCAGAAGGTGGGAAAAAGCCATAGGGATCCCGGTGGGCCTCCAGCTCATCGATGACGCCGGGGAAGGCCCCCATGCGGAGTCCGCGATAGACGTCCCTCCTCCAACCGCGGGCGGCGAGCCCCTCCGCCGCCTCGACCGCCGCCTCCAGCGTGGCAGCGGCGTCGGCGCAGACGCCATCGACAATTCCCCGCTCGAGCGCGGCGTCGGTGCGGAGTTTGGCGGCGCCAAGGACGACGTCGCGGAGGGCCGGGGGCGAGAGCTTGGCGCGGATGACGCCCATGAGGCTGCGCGGGAGGTGCATGCCGTGGTCGAGCTCGCTCATGTAGAGCACGGAGCGCCCCGACACCATGAAGCGGTAGTCGTGCGCCAGGGCCACGATGAACCCGCCCGCCGCCGCGTGGCCGCAGACGGCCGCCACCGTGGGGACGCCCAGTCGCATGAACGCCGCCAGCACGCCCTCGAACTTTTCGCGGATGACTCCAAGGCGTACCGCGGGGTCCTCGCCGATCCAGCGCAGGTCGAGGCCGTTAGAGAAGTAGCGGCCCTCGTTGGTGGTGACCAGCGCCGCCGCATCAGGGGAGTCCTCCACCGTTTTGAGGGCTGCCGCGATGGCGTCGAGAGTGGTGGCGTTGAAGCGGTGGTCGTCCTCCCCCTGGAGTTTGAGGATGTAGACCTTGCCTCTTTTCTCGAGGCTGCACATCGTCGCTGAGATCGCTGTATCCCTGATCTTCCCTATCGACACCGTGAGCTACACAATAAGTACAGGTGAACCTGCATTATTTGGTACGGGTGGTCAATTATTTGCATGGGCCCTTTGCCCAATTTGGCGTACAACGCCGTTGAACGACGTTGAACTACCAGTTAAATTGTTGAGCAAATAATTTTTTTGGTTGCTTATGAAATCTCTATAAAGTCAACAAAAATTTCACCAACAAATAACGACCTATCAATATTTGTCACATATTCCTTGTTGCCCTCGCAATAGAAGTACAGTCCTGGCTCGATCAGCTTTTCATTTTCATTTTTTTAAGGTAGAGAAAAAGTAAATGAACTTTAGGGAATCAAATATGTGCAATTTACTTATAAATATTTTATTACTATTAATCAACTTATTCTTTCAATTAATAGTTTTAATTTTTTATTTTATCTTTCTTTATTTTTTAAATAAGAATTTTGCATATCTTTATATCTTGTCTTCTATGTAAGTTTTTTTTACTTTTAAAAGATATGTCTAAATATTTTTCATTTCGAAAGTCTATTTTTTTTCTACATAGGAAAATTGTTAACCCTATTGGATGTTGTCTTTATAAACCTTAGTTCACTTGGTAGGATGAACTCAACGAGACCATGACCTTCCAAGGCATCAAACTAAGGTAGTCAATCGATAAATATTTGACCGCTAACATCAAACCTGTTCCCTTTAGGATACGTCGTTGATGGACCTCCCTTTAAGGTAACGTTAGCCCACTAGGTAAGATGAAGTCAACGAGACCTGTGGCTTGAAACTTGGACCTCCCTTTAGGATAACCCTAGCATGCTAGGTAAGACAAAGTGAATGGGACTCGACCTTCTAAGGTATTAGGTTGGACCTCGATAACCCTAGAAAGATAAAACCACCTTCTATGGCATTAGGTTGGACCCCGAAAACCCTAGAAAGACAAAGCCAATGGGACCCTGACCCTCTCGGGCATTGAGTTAGGGTAAGGTACACTATGGTTTGAACCTTGGACCTTCCTCTAGGGCAACCTTGGCCTTTTGGGTAAGATGAAGTCAATGAGACCCTCACCCTAAAGGCATTGGGCTAGACCCCTAGTCCGTCAGGTAAGACGAAGTCAATGAAACCCTCGACCCTTTAGGACATCGAACTAGGATAGACTATGTTTTGGTTTGAACCTTGAACCTTTCTCTAGGACAACCCTAGCCTTCTAGGTAAGACAGTCAACGAGACCCTAACCCTTGGGGCATCGAGCTAAACCCTTGATAACCTTAGGTTGTTGAGTAAGATAAAATCCATAAGACCTCGACCTTCCAAGGCATCGAACTAGGGCATCCAAACGAGATAAGGTATGTCATGGTTTCAACCTTGAACTTCCCTCTTGGACAACCCTAGCCCACTAGGTAAGACAGTTAATGGGACCCTGACCCTTGGGGGCATCAAGCTAGACCCTTGACAACCTTAGGTCATTGAGTAAGACAAAATGAATAGGACCTTGACCTTCCAAGGCATCAAACTAGGACAAAGACCTTCCAAGGCATTAAATTGGAACAACCAACCAACACTTGGTCGCTATCATCCAATCTATCACTTTCAAAATACATCGTGGGTTGAACCTTAGACCTCTCCAAAGAACAACCAAAACCCATCCTAAATGAACAATTACTTCTATTTTTTCTAGTAATAAAATAGTTAAGAGTCATGAAATAGTTAAGAGTTCGACATTGTACCTTGAAAAAACAAAAATCTCAAAAAAAATTAAATCCTTATTTGTTATTTAAATTTTTTTCCTCATTGTCGGCCTTAGCAATGAAGGTTTTGAAATTTTGGAAGGGTCTTTTAATTTTGAATATGAAGGAGCATAAGGTTATATATATATATATATATATATATAGAGAGAGAGAGAGAGAGAGAGAGAGAGGTAATATTATAAATCATAGTAATTAGATATTATTTCTCATTATATTTTAATTATATAAATAATAAAGATGTTAAAAAATATATATTTTATATTTATATATTAATGGCTTTTTATGGTGTATTACTAGATTAAGAGAAGTCCACATTTTTATATATTATAGTTGCTTGATAAATATGAGGTAGTATTTCAAGAACTATCAAAAGATAATCCTTCCAAGAAAGGGGTTAAAGTATATAATTGAGTTTAACCCCCAATTTTTTTTAAAATAGTTCACTCATATAGGTATGAAAACTTCCATAAATCTAAAAATAAAAGGTATGAATATAGTCTTTCGGAATCAATAATAATTGTTTCTAACAAGAGCCCTTATGTTGCACCTATGGTGTTGAATAGGAAGAAGGATACCTCTAATTGACTATGTACTGATTATAGGAATTGAAGAGAATAGTTTAAAATCTTAGTTTAAAGGCTAATGATATGCTAGATAATATCCATGGATCCACATACTTTTCAAATATTAATCTTAGGTCAATATACTAGAAAATTCCAATTTGATTTTAATACCAATAGAAAACTTTTCAAGACATCAAAGGCACTACCAATTCAAAGTCATGTATTTTCATTTATGGATATTCATATAACTTTCTATGCATTAATGAATCATTTTTCGAGTAGTTAACTTTACAAATTATGCTTGTATCCACTAATGACATCTTAGTTTGCAACGAGTCTCTAGTAGAACACTTAAAGCACTTATACATAATATTTATAATTTTACCAAGGAAAAATAATATCCAAAGGAATCCAAATGTGAATTTTACAAAACAATATATAGAAAATATCAGACACATTATTTTTTTGAATATGTTTGCATAAATCCTACAAATATAATGGTTATATTTTATTGGCCTATTTTAAATACCCTTTAAGAAGATTCATGGTTGGTAGCACTCGCTACAAGGTTATGCATAAGGGGTCGGACCCGAAATGTATTTGTAAAAAATTGGTTAATATGTTTCGAAACCATGGTGAATCCTAGCCAACCTCACGTCGAAGTAAATGGTGAATTACCTTATATTTTAATAAAAATTTGTAAAAATTTGGCAAGTCGAATATTTTTGGTTTTGCTAGGTCGAGTGCAAAACACGATCCGGGCTCGGACCGGGTGCAAAGCAAGATCTGGGTCCGAATCGGGTGCAAAACATGATCTGGGCTTGGACTAGGTGCAACACATGATCTGAACTTAAATAATATGCAACACATGATCTGAGCTTGGACCGTGTGAAAAATTTATCTGACAAACAAGATCTAACAAACATATCATGTGCAAAGAAAGGATGGAGTAACGGTCTGGGTGGAAGGACCCAGTAGACAGACCAAGTGGATATCAAAATTTGACCAAGTAATGCAAACATATTGGGTGAAGTATTGTAGATGGATCGGGTACAACAATGTAGATGGACCAGGTGAAGAAATGTAGATGGACCAGGTGAATAAATGCATATGGATCAGGTACAAAAATGCAGATGAACCAATTGAAAAAATACAGATGGACCGAGTGTAGTAATGCATACAGACACCACCACACGTATGTCCAATAACATGTTGCCACGTGTCCACTGCACATGCATTTCCAATAACATGCAGCCACATGTTCACCCCACACACATGTCCAATAACATGTTGCCACATGTCCACCCCACATGCATGTCCAATAACATGTTGCCATGTGTCCACCCCACTCAGTCTCATCTATAAAAAGGCATTAACAGTTATTTTTTTAAACTTTCTACACGAGATCAGAGTGAAGTTGCTAACACTTCCCTTCCCCAAGAGACCATTACCCCACACCTTTCCAAAGTGATGGTGACCATGTCAACAACCGCATAGAAAATTGCATTCAAAAATCAAAGTTACATCATATTTTCAGAGTACTTAGATGGGATAGATCGTAAATGGGTTCATAATGCAGGTTTTAGGGGTTTGGCTTCTATGCCCCAATTTAGAATAGATAAATTTGTTCTACACAATATCATCGATGCCTACGATAATGATCTTGGGGTCGTTACTTTGTCAACACAAAATCAAAAAATATATTTTACAGTCAAACCCTTTGATATCCAGAGATTGACTGGACTTCCACATAAGGGTCTCGCTACAGTTACACAAAAGTTATTTCTCTCAAAGAATGATAAGGCTTTCCTAGAAGAGCATTTTGATATCTCTTCGAAATTGTTGTCAAGTATAATTCTCTTCAGTTGATTATCTTAAATTTCATAATTTAAAATTTGTTGTCACCTAATTATTTTTTTTGTAGCCTCTGCGATGAAGTCCAAGAGAGGGTTAACCAATAACTCTATTTCAAATAATTTCTTAAATTTTTCCAAGCAAGACTATTTATACTTAGAAGATCGAAGATTTCATTATGGTCATTGACTTATATTATTTATTGTTTAGAGTACCATGAGAGATTAGATTGGTGTACATATATTTTTGATCGAATTAGATTAGAGCTCTATACTGTTT
Organism: Wollemia nobilis; assembly: GCA_028583015.1. Lineage (NCBI taxonomy): Eukaryota > Viridiplantae > Streptophyta > Pinopsida > Araucariales > Araucariaceae > Wollemia > Wollemia nobilis. The sequence goes on along the minus strand of JAQPPZ010016363.1, from coordinate 554,160 downwards.
AGACAAGCTAGTCAGACAAACCCCTCACGGTTGCCTCGGTAAATTACATTTTAGCTTTTTATTATGAAAGTTTTCATAATTTGCAGGATACTGGTTCACCAAATGTATTGAATGCTAAATTACAAAGCATTTCTATGATTTTTGAAGAGCTGAAGGTAATTATTCTATTTTTCACCAGTAATAATTTTTATATTTAAGGATATTTTTAATTTATATTTTAATTTTTTTTTGCATATAAATGTAGATTAAGGTAGCCATCACATAGGAAAAGAAGGATGTTGGTGTCAGAAGTCACATGTTAGAGAATGCTGGTGATTTAGAAGGTATTTAGAAGGTGTCAGAATTCAAATTTATTAATGTTGTGAAATACTGGAAAAATCACAATATTAGAAAAATTATAATACTGGAAAAATTACAAATTAGGTAGCTGAAACAAACACTTCTCAACTTGTCCAGAATCACTATTATGCATAGAAGTTGTATGTGTCTCCACAATCTGATCACTATAATCATCATTATCCTCGTTATCATTTGTATTCTCGGTACCCCTTCTACCTACAAGGGAATTCTAATATGCCAATGCCCTATCATAAGGAAATGTGTTCAATTGATATGATGACAGATAAATTCTCAAACAATTTTCTAAATTTTTGTCTAGTTTGTTGCGAAGTTTAGATTTAACGAAAGATAATGCATTGAAAAACCCTCTCATCTTCCATAGATCCCAATATCATTATTTGACATATTTCATATAAACAAAAGTATTCACTAATAGTATCTTGCAAGACACTACTTGGATACAATTTTTGCCATAAATGTGCAACTGAACCAGTCTCATGGATGTTACTCAAAAGTTACGTTTGCTCAACCATTGTTCCACCAAAATACGATGACTATTGTTTTAAAAGATCTTTATTGAGTATACCTTTGGTTTCAATACCATTGACTTCCACACTTTTACTGAAATGATTAATAAGTATGAACATATATTTAACAAACAACTCATGTGCAAAATTGTATTTAGTACAAGGACCCCAAAACATGGGGTTAACCACACCTATTGCCTCAAGCAACTCATCTCTTTGAAACCATTCTCTTATCTCTTTTTGTTACTACTATTTTAAATAAATTTATCTTTGTTTTGTGTAAAACAACTTCAAATCTATTGTGTGTAACAGGAACTTGTTCAACATCATCAATAACTATACTTGACTGCCTCTCAAACCAATACAAAGGTATCATATTTTCATAAACATAAATACAAAGATGATCACTGATGTCAAACTTCAAAAAGTTTTTTGAATTGTTTACATTTGTCATTTTATTCCAAATATCAAACAAGGGATCTTCAAAATTATTTTTGGACACATAACCTATCAATAATCACACATATTTATTTTCTCATCCTTATGAAATCAACCTATTCATTTCATGTAACATTGGAATAATACCACATAATGTTAAAAAGGTTTCGAAGTCAGTCAAACGAAACAACAAATATTTTTCCTTATCAACAACCCTACGATTTGTGTACATCAACCCCGTAAATGATTGATATTCTTTAAAAACTTTGTGTGCATGTTGATACATTGAAATCCACCTTGTATCCACATATCTTAAAAAAATATTCTTCTGTAAATCCTAGTGCAAACTGTTGAAACTCTGCAAACCTTTTTGGATTGCAAGAAAAAAAAGAATGTTTTTCATGAATAAGGTCTTCTACTCTCGCAACATTTTCAAAAGAGTTCACAATTTTATATGTTAGATTTACTCAATGATCAATGCAATGAATGTGTATCATATATGGGGCAACTGACCTTTGGAGATGAACACAAAGACCATTCTTATGCCCTTGCATTATGGCAGCACCATCAACTTCAACACATATTAACTTTGTGGCTATATTTACATCATTCATTCCTGAAATATCCTTTAAACTACTCACAACAACATTATAGATATTTTTTGCATTTGAAATTTCCACCATATTATGTAATCCTAGCAAACTAGGCTGCCTTACATGATTTTAAAATGTGTACACATGCATGCAAATTCATGATGTGTTGTCCACGACCGTCACCTCATCAATAGAAAGTGATATGAATCTAGCATGTTTTACTTTCTCCCTCAAGTCATCCTTCTCAACTAATGATATATATTTTACCATTTCTCAACCACTTCAATTTGACCAATGGAAACTAGGAAGATTTTGCACATCGACTATTTTAAACTGGTGCTTATAATCACTAAAATTAGACATGGGTCTACCCTTTTTTAGAATACTATATACAACAACCAACTGCAAACTTTTTGAACCTAAAGTGGTCTTATGAATTTTTCAAAATTGGGATTTAATCGTTCCACCTTTTCCAACAAGAGATTGTTATTTCTTTAACTGATTTTCATATTCTATTGCATATCTCACATGCATACATTTTTATGCATCCTTCCACTTAACTTCTTTTTTAATTTTACCATCACTTCCTTGAAATTTTACATAAACTTTGCTAGCATGTTTTTCTATTGTATATTTCTTATTTTGCATCTTGTGATCCTTACCTAGTTTCCAACTACAAATTTTGCATCTACATTATTTTTGTTCAAATCGGTAGTCCACGGAATGGATAGGCTATATCTACAAAAAAATTTCTGCGCATTCATATTTAAATGCCCTTCCAATAGCTGAGTTACATTTATTTCTCTTTTTAGTATTTTTCTTGAAGATTCAAAAGAATATTTTAATGTATTTGATTTATCGCTTTCATTTTTAGCTAGCATGTATGTTTGAGGAATATCTTCAAGTGTTTGTTGGATGTCATTGTTAAGAGAATTTTCATTATAAGGCATCTCTTGGTGAGGAATATCTTCAAGTGGAGGTATATCAGGGTCAACAGGGTATTCTGCATTGTAGAATACAGTAATATTCTTTATCATTTTTGGATTTAACAGAAAAAATTACAAACAATAATATGATTCATATCATCATGAAATATGCACAGAGGCACATATTATGAGTTAACTATTTGAGAAAGAAACCATTATTTAAAAATTTCATTGAATATACAACTACCTGTTTAGAAGTCAAAAATCATTTATACCTTTTATTTTTCTCCAATGTCGATGCCTCATAGGATTTCGATATATTGCTAAAATAATTCAAGATACTCTTTTCAGTAGGATATTTGGCCCCCTTCTTTGCATTGCCAGTAGGTGACATTTTACTTGTAAACAAAATATTTTTCAATTTAGAAAAGTAATAAAATAAAGATATTTTAATTCTATGAGGGCTCAAGATAATGTAATAATAAGAATAATAAATGGTGGTTTGGTAGAAAATACATACATATTTCTAGACATGATTTATTGTGTTCTTTTTTCCACTACACTATTTTCTGAAGATAACACTTGTAACTAAGAAGAGCATAAAAATAATCAATATACAAATTGAAATCAATGTAATAAAAAAACTTGTGTATGTGAAACAAAGCATCACAATATCTTCAGATAACCAAAGCAATTACCTACTCATAATCTTGTAAAAAAAAACATATCTCAATAGAAATAGAGAATCAAAGAGTGTTAACAGAAAGAGAGAAAATAGAGGAAAACATGGAGAACAAGACAAAATAGAGAATAACATGGGAAATAGAGCATTGACTTATTTTTAATAAATGATTAAAAAAATAAAAGAAAAACTATAATGAGATGATAGAAAAACATATCTTATTTCTACAACTTCTTCAACTCATATTCTCTAAAAAAGCAAAAAAAATAGCATCATAGATTCACAATGTTTTAAGAAATAGAGTACCTAGTGCAGAAAAAGGTCTAGAGGTAGATGTGGTTGGAAAAAAGATCGATAGTTAGCTTGGTTTAAGCACAATGACGGTTGTAGTCTTGTATCAGGTCATTTCTAGTTTGTGTAAATGTCAGTTTGTGCATAGATTAGTACCAAATGGCAGTCCAGGGACAAAACAAAGCCCAAATGTCAGTTTGGTTACAAAATAGAGATTGAATGTTGGTCTAGGTATAGAACAAAGATCAGATGTCAGTCTAGGTATATAACAGAGACAAGATGTCGATACTGAATTAAAATTTTGTCAGGTCGTATGAATACTGGACCGACTACAAATTAGTTTCCGTGTGGTGGTCCAAGTACAGAATAAATATCGGATGTTGATCCAGGTGAATATTTGTGCAATTGGTCTTTATGTCGATCCATGTGCAGAAATATGTCAGGCAAATGTATTTTTGCTTGAGTGCATGTCAAAATTCAAAAGTTGGTCTACGTAAAGGCAATGTGTCTGTCTATCATTTTGGGTGCAGACATGGCTTCCATTTTGGTTTGAGTGGAGTTTTAACCCGGATAGACAAGTTTCTGGACTCGGTTAAACTTTGGTGGAATTCTGCAATAGATCAAATGTACTCTTCGGTTTGGTTAAGTGAAAAAGTATCACTAGCATTTTAGTTATTTATATTGTTATAGTTAGCCAGTTGGGTGAGATAAATTAAAAAATTTAGAAATTTAAGGTAAAAATGGTCCACAATTTAGTCGGGAGTGTTGGCGAGTTTAAAAAAAACATAATACTATTATCAATGAATGGCGAATCAACACCTAAAAAAAATCTCGAAAATTTCAAGCAAAATAACCGACGTCTAGGGACCCCTAAACTCACAAATTTGAATTTTTGAAAATGCAAATATTCACCCTATTAGCGAATATTCGTTGTTGTGCGTAACCCTAGTTTGGTAGGTATTTCTATAGAATTTTTTTATGAATTTTTTTATAATAGCTCACGCTTGTTAAACATCACTAAGAGGTATTTTTTTTTTAGAGGTACAAAAGGCATTTGATACTGTAAATCAAGTTATTATCTATTCTCTAGTATTAGCCAATTCTAACTTCTCTGAGCTATTTTTGGTTGAGTGTAATGCATACAGTTTTGTAAAATTGGAGATGAGTTTTATTAAGAAGATCACCCCATTGAATTTGAAATTAGGAAGATGAATGATAGGAAAGTATGCATGTCAACTTAAAGTAAAGAGGTATTCCATCAAATTTACATGTAGTGGCTAAGTGGCATCAATTTCAACTAGGGGAACTTTTTATTAAAACTAGTACTTAACAAGGACTTATATAATATCTTGATAAATACATGGATGACATCAAAGATAATGTAATCCACTTAAGCTCAAGTTGATTTCCAAAGGGTCTAATTACTCTTGAGATTCTATTCAATATAGATGACAACTTAAAGAAGTCAAGTATTAAGGAGAAAGCCTTCACTTATCATGTTGTTGAAATTATTGAAGGGAAGAATCTATTGCCCAAAAAAGAGTGCACCTATAAATAATTTTGGTCTATTCAAGGAGTTTTGTGGTAAATTCAGGGTTATGATTGCATGGTCCAATGAAGATCTAAAGTTATATGACCTAAATATCATAGAACATACCATTGAACTAGATACAAGCACTAAACCTTTCTATTAGAAACAATGGTTAGTCAACCCTAAAATTGAGGTGGTGATTAAGAAGGAGCTCCTAAATCTCTTATAGGCGCAAATCATATTTTTTATTCAATATTCCAATTGGGAAATCGATCTAGTCATGGTCCACAAAAAAACAATGGTATAATATTATGTGTTAGCCTCAAATATTGGAATAGAGCATCACTAAAGGTCTTCTACCACTTTCCTGCTATGGATCAAATTTTGTAAAAAGTAGTAGGGTTACATATCATATTACTTTTGGATAATTATTAGGGCATAACCATTTTTTAGTCAAGGATAACAACTAGTATAAGACAACTTTTACTACTAAATGGAAACCTTTTCTTACCAGAGGATGCCATTTGGATTATCAAATGTAGGAGTGAATATAGAAATTTAATTCGTAGGACTAGTTGGTGAGATCATTCTCATATACCTTCATAATTTTATTATGTACTAAAATATACGAGTACACAACATTGAACACCTAGAGTTAGTTTTTACGAAGTGTAGAGATTTTGATATGTTGCCAATCCTAAGAAGTCCATATTTATAATTTAGTAAGGTAAACTATTAGGTCATATAGTGTCGAAATATGGTTGAACCATAGATTCTAATAGGATAAAATCCATTTACTATCTTCTCCAGTCTATGTTAGTCAAAAGGAATCTAATATTTCCTAGGTCAAATATAATTTATCGATAAATTCATAACCAAATTTTCCCAACTAGTTTCACCAATTACCAAGATGTTAAAAAGAGAAGCGAACCTAACTTGGACTGGTGAAGGTAAGAAAACCTCCTAAGATATCAAATATTCCATTACCAAAGCCCCAACCCTAGTCAATCATGATTAATCTAAATGTTTTAGGCTTTATATAATAGGATATATGAGAGTGTTGTTGCATCCTCACTCAAAAATGATAAATATGAGGAATATTTCATCTCATTCATAATTCAAGTCCTCCATAACTATGAAGAAAAACATACCTTCAATAAAAAATAGGCGTTCATTATCATGAAGACTCCTAGAAAGCTCAAGTACTACCCGTCATAGAGAAAAACTACTATCTTTGTAGTCGATCCTAATTTTTGATCTGCTATACTACATGGTGAACTGGGAAAAAAGAGAGTTGGATGGATAAAAAAAATCAAGAATTTGATATTAAGATAAAATCTACTAAGTTCATGAAGGGTAAGGACTTGTGTGAGAATTTTCAATGTTTGTTCCAAAATACTAGGTTGCCCTCATTGGAGAGATGGAGCTTGATGATCTAATAGGATGGATGGGGGAATTTGTAGGTACATGGCCACCAAATAGGTCTTGGAAGGATTGAATTCAAAATAAAGGGTTCGAATTAGACAAATGAAAACACACTATACATGGATTGATGGTGTCCTATTTAGAAAATAGTATGATGGTGCATTGTTATGATGTGTCAAAGAGGGAAATATAGAATCATTGATCAAGGAATTTAATGATAAATGAGGACATTATTCTGTGCCAACCATAAATAAAAAATCCTAAGGATATGATATTGGCTTACAATTTTATTTGATAATTTACAATGGATTAATAACTATAATTTTTTTTGTATTTTCATGAGAAAGAGGAGAAGAGAGACAATACCCCTAAAACCTATCATAGTTACAAATCCTTTTCAATAATGGGGAATAGACTTCATCAACAGGATTAGTCCCATGTCTAGTATCAATAATGGGTGGATCCTCATTGCTATAGACCATTTTATGAGGTGGGTTGAAGTTGTGCTAGTCAAATCAACTACTTAAGAGGTAATGGTCCAATTACTAGAGGATATCATCACCAATATCAAAAATTAATACACGATAGTCATTGAAAATATTGCCTACTTCAAAGGGGCCAAAGTGATAAAATTTTCCCTTGAATAAGAGTTCTTCATCAAGATGTCCTCCAATTATTACCCTAGGAAAATGGATTGATAGATCCAACAAATAAAAATATAATAAATATCCTAGAGAAAACCATCATCGAATTATAGAAGGAATGACATACCAAGTTATAAAAGACACTATACGTAAATTGAGTTACATCCAAGGCATCTATTAGGTCATATCCCTACAATTTGATCTCTAGAAAAAAGGTTGCACTATTAATAAATTATAAACTCTCTTCCAAATGTTACAACAATTGGAGATAGATGACACATACATCAAATCAATGCAATGAGGTTGAATGCTTTATTGTCTTGACGAAGGAAAGAGAGAAGGTATTAAGAAGACAATGCAACTTTAAGAAATTGTCAAAATGTGTTTCAATTAAAAAGCCACCAATATATATTATAAGGAAGATGATCTTATGTTTAAATGGTATGAATAAAAAGCTAATCCAAGTGGTCATTAGAATTTTGACTTCTTGTGGAAAGGACCCTATCAAATACTTTATATTTATGGGTCTAAATGCTTACAAAGTTTCCACCATGGGTGGAAGAACACTATCGATCTAAGTGAATGGGCAACATCTCCTACCCATTTAGTAGAAATTATGAAAAAAAAATATATAAATAAGTACATATATAATATTTTACTTTTTCTATTACTTTTTGGGTAGTATTTCAACCCTTCATCTTTTATTTCTATCAAGTCTTGTTTCATTCTTCTCATTTCCTCCCATTCTTACTTCTTGTCTTCCTCTCCCTCCCTCTTCCTTTGATAAGACTCATTATTCTAATTAGGATATTGGTTTTATCATTGTTTTCTTGATTCATTATATAAAAAAAGAAATATAGGCTTGAGATAAATGGGTTGCTTGCTCCATGATCTTCCCTACACCAACTAGCTAGGTAGTTGAATCAGCCCTAAATGAATCCACCTACCTATTTGAATGGATTCACACCAAGTGAAAGCAAGCAAAAGTAGCCTAATGGGGTTATATAACCCCTTAGGCCCTTCCACCCCTCCTCCAATTCACATTCTTGTCATTCACTCCAACCGATGAACACTTAATGAACCATATCTAAACCTTTTACACAACTTGCATCCCCTCAAGCAACAAACCACTCGATCTACGTACCATACAAAGTATAAGTCATTGTCATACAAAGCAATCCATCCAAGGTATATCCCAAATGGGATCCCTTAGCAAGTCAAATAGGTCATGGATATTTGGTTGATTTAAGTTTTATACACAAGGCATCACAATCCTATGCAAAAATAGAATTAATTAGGATTTATATGGTGATACCCACTAAATTAAAATAAGGTTTTGTATTTCTTTAGCAATCCTACTACCTGAGTCACCTTTAACAAGATATTCACTTGCATATATTGATGTTTCACTTAATACCAGCATTCATTAGAAGAATACCAAATTCAAAACAAGCTATAAAATAAATTATACAAGCAAGCAATTTGCTCATATCCCTCTTCAAGGAAATCACACATTGTAGTTAGCAAATCAAAGTGCTAAAAATAAGCAAATCACTCAAAACTTTTAGAAAATATCTCCCTTTGTTAAGTCAATAAATCATAGTAAAAATGTTTATAAGGCCTAATATAAGTAGCAAATTACTTTGAAAAACAAGAAAATCACTTGACTATTTGAGTGAATTGCTTGCTAAAGTAAGAACATGAAAGTATCACCTAAGGAAACAAACTAGAACAATTTTTTTATGAATCAACTATCTAGTTGAGTGAATCACTCCTAGAAGCAAAACTTAGTAAAACGTTTCCACATATCTAAAATATTATATATCACCTTTCCAACACCATGGACATTTATTTAGCCTCAAAAATATCATTATTATCAAAATCTAAACAAACATTAACTCATTCAACTACCATCACCCCACCCACCTTCACTCCACCATTACCCATACTAGTGTTTCCTCAAAAAATTGAGTTGTCAAAGGGAAAAGGAAAGAAGAAAAGAGGAAAGAGGAAGATTCCATACTCCCTCCTTGAAGACCATAGGAGCTTTTTTATGACCCATATAAGATGTTGGAGGAAGGAAATTATAAGCACTCCATCAACCATGAGGAAGGAAGTATTAAGAAGATACAACCTAGGCCCCAAAACTGACACTTGGAGTATCAATAAAATATGGATGTTAGGTTTGGAAATAAATTTTGTCCTACAAGTGTGTTTCCCAGATCTAGTTGAAGTGTGTGCTAAAAGATATGATCTTTTAGGTAGGATCATTTGACCCCCAAAATTAAGTAAAAAATCCTACATCCATGAGGATGACATCAAGAAAATATTTGAGGATGCAAATAATCTTGCCATGTGGGTGTCCTACAACCCAAAAAATCGAAAGAAATTCTACTGTAGATGCCTTTATAGTTATTAGAGGGACTTCTTGATTTTTTACATGGGAAAATCCAATTTGGAAACCAACTTCAACTTATTGGAGTTTGAGCTTTTCAAGGAAGATGTTCAAATGGTATTTTCTAGGATAGTTGTGTTTGGGGAGAAACTAGAATCAAAATATATAAAGAACACATTGTCTTACTATATTTGGTTCACACTTACCAAGGGCACTCATAAATAATTGATTGTACCAAGTACATTATAGATCAAATGAATGGTTAGTTAAAGGCCTAGAAAAGAGGAAGTTCACATAAACTTCCTACTCAGTCTATATTATCCTTTATCAAAAGAAATAATGGTTTTAAATATTATAGCTAGATCAGGAGGGGGAAGATAGAGAACCCTTCTTCATGGTAGAATGTACTAAATTACCTTATTGAGAAGCTAAGAAAATCTCTTATTGCTTTTATGGAAAGCAATATGAGGTTATTATGAAGAGGTTTAGAAGAAAGGTGCCAAAGTTACTAAATGAGGCTAGGTAGTTAATAAGATATCAAGAATGGTTGAGTAGAGACTTTTATTTGGGGGATACCTATTCATTGATTGAATTCTATGGCTTTAGCCATACCCTTTGACTTACCCACATTCATGGTTGATTATGTTAGGATCCTCAATCCTAACATTATTAGTTAGTATTATTAATCATTTAATTATTATATTATTAACTTATAAAGTGAACCATCACAACCCTTCATAACGTGAACCATCACGTCTCTTCATACGTGAACCATCATGTCTCTTCACCAACGTAGCTTTAGGGTAGATATATATATTAGGTTGGCCATCCATATCAAATCATCCAAGAAGAAGAATAATAAGCATAGATTCTAAGGAGGGAGCCCCCTATAGTGGCAAAGCGATTACAAGGGAGCCCCCTTTGAGTGGCCTGCGATTACATTTACATTAATTTGTTAATAATTTTATAGTAAGACCTTGGGGTCTTACCATTTGGTATCATAGCCATGTGGGACCCAATCATGTGGGAATTGCTCAAAGATCTTCATCAAATCACTTCTGTGCGTGAGTATCAAACTCGGTTTGAGGATATCACCAAACACAACACAATATTGGATGAATCAATTCTCATCAATGGCTTCATTAGGGGATTAAAAGAGGAAATTAGAATGGAGGTGACAAGGTTCAATCCCTATACCATGATGCAGACCTATGGATTGGCAAAATTAGTTGAAGATAAAATCAATGCACAACAACGATTAGGGAAACCACTTATGGAAAAATTGTCGACCACTTACATCGCTCCCAAACCTATGCATAATGGAAGGGCACAAAGCACTTACACAACCCCCAAATCTAACCGAACTTTACAAATTAAACATCTTAGCTTTGAGGAGATGAAGGAACGACGAGCAAAAGGACTCTGTGATAATTGTGATGAACAATTTGGACCCCACCATAAATGTGCTACACTAACATTGTATTTATTGAAGGAAGTTGATCCCTGTCTCTCCATAGAGCAAGCAGATGAGGTAGTTGTGTCCGAAGCGACCAATGCACCTACTCACCGCAATGAAGACAATGAGGTCGATGTGCAAGAAGTGATTGATGTACCAAGCAAGGATGAGGTAGACATACCCAAAGTGATCAATGCTAGCCAAACATGCACTCTACAAGACCTACACATACCTTCCTCACCAATAGTGAGTTCTTGCCATATGACCAAACCTATTCGAAACCAACGCAGAGTGACTACACACTCCTTCTCCGTTGGCTCTACCAAGGAACCAAAAAAGGATATGAAATCATTACCATCACTTTTGATGCATCATTCTGAAGTATTTGAGGAACCCCAAGGGTTGCCCTCCCATCGTCATCATGATTTTCCTAAGGAAGATTCTACTATTGTTCTTGGCAACCCCCGCTAATGCTTCATCCTTCTCGATATCCCCGCCTACGAAAGGATGCCATTAAAAGAGTCCAAGAACTTACACAAATCCTTCTTGGAAAACAAAGGACAAAGCTTCTCACTTTGAGCTTTGAGGACAAAGCTCTTTTTAAGGAGGGTGGCATGTTAGGATCCTCAATCCTAACATTATTAGTTAGTATTATTAATCATTTAATTATTATATTATTAACTTATAAAGTGAACCATCACAACCCTTCATAACGTGAACCATCACGTCTCTTCATACGTGAACCATCATGTCTCTTCACCAACGTAGCTTTAGGGTAGATATATATATTAGGTTGGCCATCCATATCAAATCATCCAAGAAGAAGAATAATAAGCATAGATTCTAAGGAGGGAGCCCCCTATAGTGGCAAAGCGATTACAAGGGAGCCCCCTTTGAGTGGCCTGCGATTACATTTACATTAATTTGTTAATAATTTTATAGTAATACCTTGGGGTCTTACCAGATTACATGCTAAGTCTTGAATATGTGAAGTAACTCAACTATGTGGACCTAAAATATTTCAAGAGATAGAAGAAAATCACTTTCTACCCACTCAAGCAACCCATCATGAAGATCACTTCAAAGCCACAAGGGTTCCACCAAGTCATCGAGGAAAATCTAAGGGATTGTTAGGTACCTAAGGGGATATAATATTATATTGTGTATGGGTACTATGACATGAGCCACATATAATCCAAGGTTGGTTATAGTATAATAATGAATGGGATAAAGGTTAAGAAAGTGGGTATATAAAAAAGGGATATGGTCATTATAATCAAGAAATTCATATCAAGTATTATTTGTAACGGTCTTAGACGATAGGGAGGCCATTCCTTTGCAATCTGTCTTCCCATATCACGTAGGTGATCATGCATACCTATGCGGTTCCACTGGTCGAGTTCAACAAGACACTTACTAAGAAGCGTCTCCCAACCATGTAGGCCGCTCCAACCTGAGCCATTCCATACTTCAATGGCTAAACTTTTTTCTTCTCCAAGGAAGAAACATGCTGTATCCAAGAACATCTCCTTCTCCTCACCGTCCAAGGCATCGAAGCTTATCTTTAATATCTTTGCAATATCTTTGTGCAATATTCTAGAGATTTTATCCAACAGAGAATCCCAATAAGCCTTTGGCTTTTTATAAAGCTGTGCTCCCAAGACCTTGAGGGATAATGGAAGCCCATGACAGGCATTCATAACCTTCTCGACCAGGTCTTCAAATTCCTGAACTGGACCGGGTTGCCTGAAAGCATGCCAACACAAAAGCTGCTGGCCATGGAAGGGTTTCAGGGTTTTCATTCTATAAATAGGAGAGATGTCGAAGAATTGAAGAACATCTAACTCCCTTGTTGTCACAATAATTAAACTACCCGCTGCAAAGATGCCCTTTTCTGGTAAGAGAGCATCGATGTGATCCACATGACCTACATCGTCTAGAACAATGAGAACGCGGAGAGAGCTCAACCGAATTCTCAAAATCTCTTTCCCCTCTGTTATATTGTCAATGCTCAAGTCGAACTTTTCAGAGAGGAGGCCTCGCAGAAGTTTTCTCTGCAAGTTATGCAGGGTGTTCGTATCAGCAGCATCTCTCACATCAAAAATAAAGATGTGCCTATCAAAATTGAGACATTCTTTATTGTACAATGCTTTTGCAAGTGTGGTTTTCCCACTCCCTCCCATCCCTACGATCCCCACAATGTCTACATCTTGCTCACGATCAGAAGATTCAAATGCACTCCTTTTAAAGTCATCTATAATCTCATCTAATGCCACTGGATATCGGGCTACCTCTAAGGGCCCAATGTCTTTTAGCACAGAATTGACAATAGTTTTCAACAGCATATCTTCGTCTCTGAAAATAAAAATTAAAAAATAAAGATCCATACATTTAATAGGCAATTAAAGAGTGGAAAAAATAGATACGGTTAAAAAAATTACCAGATCTTAAAGATGAGTATCTTATACTTACTCTTTACTCTTGAGCTCTTGGCCATTAAGTAATGAAGCATTGAAAAGAGCTGTTTTCCACTCCTCAAGCTTTTGTGGCATGTGTCTACGCTTCTCTTCGTGACCGGAAAACGCCTTTGCATAAACTCCTTTTCCCTTAGCCACCCATCGCAGATCAGAAGGCTCCACATTATAGAAAATGGGAATGATTTTGGTGTTGTTATTAAGCATAAAAGACAACTCATTTAAGCACCAAGGAGACTCTGCATACTTGGGAGAGAAAATGGCAATACACATTGAAGAGCTAAGCATTGCATCCTGTATCTCTCTTGGTATTGAATCTCCATATTCAAGTACTTCTTTATCAAGAAAGACTCGCAGTCCCCTGAGGTTGAGTGCATGGTAGAGATCTTTGGCAAGTCCCTCTTTCACATCGCAGCCGCGATGATTCAGAAATACATCATAGACCATCGATGAAGAGGAGGAAGTTACAGATGGAAGCAGTGGTTGTGGTAGAATATCTTCAAAGGCTTTTCCCTTGCCTTTGGCATCAGTGGAAGAGGAGGAGGTAGATGCCATGGAATTCAATTGAATTATACGCAACTGAAACGAATTAGGGAAAATAAAGAAACAAAAGGCAAAATGGGCTTGGGGCTTGGCTTCTAGGAGAGCAAAGCGTGTGGAAGGCAAAAGGGTAAATAGGCAAGACTAAGACAAGGGAATTAAATTGGGATGTGGAAACAGAGAATGCGGATTAATGTGAACACAAAAACATTGCGTAGGATTTACGAAATGGAATTTCCAGGTAAAGGATAGGGTTGCCAGAAGAATGGTCGGTGGATGCTTGTGCTGGGCCTATCAACAAAGTGATCGTCAAGTTGAAAAGAGATTGAAAGAATCTTCATAATTGTGAAGACCCTTCATCTTTGCCGTACTCACATATCATAAGTCCGTGGGTGAAAGGAATCGAGACAGAAAATTTGCAATCTGTGCAAGTCTTTTTCCCCGAAATTTCCAATCAAATGCGATGCATGTTCTTCTGTTGCTTTCACTCTACAAATTTTCACCTGCCAATTTCCAAGTGGTCTTGGAGAGGTTCCTTATATTAACAAACGGCCAAGTGGAGTTTAGTGTGTATGTGTGACTGTGAACACAAAAACATTGCGTAGGTTTTACGCAATGGAATTTCCACGTAAAAGGGTAGGGTTGCCGGAAGAACGGTCAGTGGATACTTGGACTGGACCGATCAACAAATTGTTCGTCAAGTTGGAAAGAGCCTGAAAGAATCTTCATAATTGCGAAGATTTTTCAACTTTGCCGTACTCGCACATATCATAATTTGGTGGGTGAAAGGAATCGAGACAGAAAATTTGCAGTCTACATTTTTTCTCCGGCAATTTCCGAGGGGTTCGGATTCCTTTTTTTTACAAACGGTCTATGAGGGGCCTCTTAAAAAATATAAAAATAAATAAATAATTATTTATTAAGAAGAAAAAATAAATAAATAGTTTTACATTACATTTTAAGTTAATAGATTTTTTTATATAATTTTATTAAAAATATAACATTGCCAGCACTTATAGGTAAGAAGTTGGGTACTTATGAGGAGGAGATCTAGGTAGTTGGGCACTTATCAGGAGGAGACCTAGGTTCAAACCTCGCGGGCATATCCAATCTAAGGCAAAGGTAGTAGTATGACTTAAATTCGTTGAGTGTGTGCCAATTTGATGACGACTATACAAACCCTCGGGCCATCGGGGTCTCCCTCACTCTGGGTCGTATTCCTCTCTATATATAAAACATTGGCCTCTTTAAAATTTAGAATTGTTAATATTTATAAGCATTGTATTTTATATAGCAGCCCCTATATATATATATATATATAACATTGGCCTTTTTAGAATTGTTTATATTTATAAATATTATATTTTATACAGCATGTGGTTTGAACCTTGCACTTGCTAGTTACTAAAAATAGTGTGGTTGTAATCATTTCCTATGTAACCAAAAACAAAAAATAAAATATTATATTTTATATTTTAATGTTAATTTTTTTAAATTATTTACTTCTTTTAAGGTTTTTTTTTATAGACATAAGTTGTTTTTAATAGTGTTGGCTTTTCCAAGGTTTGATGAACATAATCGCCATATCATAGCAATAAATAAATAATGAAATGATTAATATAATCATGTTATCTTTTTTAGTTTATTATTGATTTTTTATTAACTAATTTTAAGAACATTAAGAGTAACACTCAACTTTAAAGTTTAAGTTTTAATTATTTTTTTACAAATAAAAAGGGAAAAAACACATTAAAACAATAAAATTAGTCGTTTGTGTTTAAAATAAATTTTTGAAACTTTTTATTTAATGTTTTGAATGTTGAAACTAACACCTTATATTGTTGACAATAGTGCTTAATATGGATCATGATGCTTATACCATGTTTCTTATAGAAGATACTTTTACACTTGACTATAGCACACTTGCAATAGGTTTCTCTTTTGTTTCTATGTGTCAATGTTCTAAATCATGTGAAACCTCAAAATAGAGCATAATCTATCATGGATAAATAGAGTTTAATCCAAAAGAGTAAGTGTTGGTTAAAAGTAAATGTGGAGGAAACAAACCTTTGTCTCATTTGGAATGGAAGCTAATAAAAGATACAAGCTACTCATTCATTCAATATCGATACAAAATGATGACTCTACTTAGAAAACTATATCATTGATTTTTTCGTACCCTACACAATCTCCATTGAAGAAACACATGCTTATACTGAGAGGGGGGGTGAACAGTAGAAGATAAACAATTTCTTTCCACAACAATAACTGCAATAATACACCAATGCACAAAATCCATACACATAAGAGACAAGGGTTTTATGTGGAAACACCCTTTCAGGGGAAAACCACGGCAAAAAATTGCTTATATTTCTTTAATAAAATTCATGGGTACCAACCCACAAGAGACACCAATCACCTTGTGCAAGTTCGTGGACACCAACCCCAGGAGACATGGCCCCAGAGACACCAATCTCCTTGTTACAATAACGTAGGCACCAACCTACGAGAGACACCAATCTCCTTGAGGCACCAACCTCAGGTTTGAAGGCACCAACCTTCTGCTCACAAATATGATTAAAAACTCTGCTCAAGTGTACTCCAGAATCTTATCATTAACTCTGCTCAAATCTTCTCTAGAATATTATCATTAACTCTGCTTAAATCTGCTCTAGAATCTTATCATTAACTCTGCTCAAATATGCTCTAGAATCTTATCATTAAAGGTGCTCAAATCTGCTCTAGAATATTATCATTAAAGCCATCAAGAATATCAATCTAGCAACTCAATTTTTCTTATATCTCCTTTTTAAACTTTTAAATAGATTCCTTATGTCTTCCAACTTTTATAAAGTTCAATAATAATTTGTACCTCTTTAATATGGCATGCACAAAACAACCTCACCTCCGTCGCCTGGTGCCTACAAAATCTCCACTCCATTCTTCAAGGTTTGTGTCTTCTATTCAAGTCAACTGTGGCTCAACTTTTGAATTCTTCATACATCGTAGGAATACCATGTACTCATCCTTTGGAAGAAGAACTTGTGAATATTGTCCTTATGTCTTTGTAACGGTTCTTGCAGATGAAGAATATTGCTTAACGACACTATGTATTTTTCACCTTTGAAGTTCGAAAGTTCACCCTTGATAAAAAAAGGATCTTTGCCTCTCGCTTGGCTCTTGTCCAGCTGCGTCGATCTAAAAGGCATTCATTGTTTTCGATGTTATTTTTTTGGTTCTATATACCACACACTGAATATCACTCTAACATCATTTTCTATCCTTCTGTGTGCAACCCTCAATGACTTTCATGAAATATCTTTGGTAGCTCTTGAAGGCAATATCTTCGACAACTCAAGTTGTGTGCATCTCCTTTGTGTGTGTTGGTTTCTTCGTTTGCTTGCGGCTTACAATTTGATGGCTGATAACGACTCTTCTCTCCTATGACATCTTCCAACATTCACAATCTTATTGTTTGCTCTACGATGCTCGTCCTCTTTGGAGACTATTCAACTGTACTTTTTGTGACTATTAATCTCTAACAACGATGTTTCGTGGCTTCCAGCAAGCACTCTGACTGTCAACAAATGATAACGACTAGTTGGGTTGGCTAGCATCTAAAACAGCTTTGATGCAACATTCCAAACATCATCTATCTTTTACCACTAGGATTTCTAGTTTTCTTGTACGAGGGAATGCTTATGGACTTCAACTATAATTAGATGCACTCCTCAACCGACCGTCCTTTGAACTCTCCACATGCGTCTCACGTTGATTGCAGTGCAAATCAGTGTGTGGTCTTGCTACTTCCTCAACTGCTCGCACAACAATGAGAGCTTACCTTAAATTCTGTGATCCAAGAAAAAGCACACCCAAACCTTACCTTCTTTGCAGATGTTTTTGCGCCCTACGAAACAACAACCTCTCCCAACAACGGACGAATCCCTACAGCTTCTTAATCTTCAATTTTACTCTTATCCATTGTAGCGCACCAACAACTCAGGTGGTGAGGACTTATTTTTATACATTAGTGCCACTTTCTTTCCACACGAGTTCAACCCTTGAAACTCGCCATTGTCGCTCGAACCGGTATTTTATTTGTCGCACTATGAGATAGCCTCGTCTACTCCCTTTTATCGAAGATGTTGAACACAAAAAATTTTTTTAAATGAAAAGGTGGTGATATATATAGGGATAAGTTTTTGTGGAATTTTTTACTCTTTTTATGGGGAATCGACAAGTGTCAAGGAAGGCATAGTGCACATTACATTAATTCTAACAAATGAAATTCAAACATTTATTTATATGTAAACCTTTGCAATATTCAAACTTTATGCCCAAGGAGGTCGGCCCACACTTTAATATTTAAAACCACTTTTATATTATAATATTTAAATCTAATATTTAAATATTATAATATTTAATAATATTTAAATATTTTAAACCTTCACTTAACTTTATAATTACCTCGAATAATTTACCCAAGCAAACCAAGTTGGCCTTTGACATCAATGACAACTCAATGGTGAATAATTCTAACAATCTCCCAATTTGTCATTGATGGTAACCCTACAAAGAAACTATCCTTTACATCAACAAGATCACAAGATGCTCCCCCTATAAAGCTACTCCCCTTTACTGAAATTCCAAATTGCTCAAACTGCTCCCCCTTACCGAAATTCTCCCCTTTTGATATCAATGGCAAAGGCCTCTCGGGGCTGAATGATAAGACACTTGACAATGCCACGTTACTCACTGCTCTAACTAAGATAATTAATGATGATATGGGAGTGAAAATCCTAAATTACTATGCTTATTTTCTTGTTTCATTTTATTTTTCCAAACTTTGTAAGGCATATCCTTTTGAACAACTTGACCATCCTCTTTCTTTCTTGATTTCGAAAGTTCAAGGAACATTGTTCTACACCATTTAGTTGTATGCCCAAAATTATTACATTTGTAACAAATGATTTTGTATTCCATGAGAGGTGCAAAAGAATTGAAATTCCTCTTGGTGAAGCCAAAATAATTTCTAGCACAGACCCTGCAATGTACAACTTTATGACCAAATTGGTGGCATGAAAAGCAATGACCATGGAAGAAATATTGAAACCTATCTGATTGCCTTGGAGGATATGGTCGCATGGTTATCTCATTGATGTTTCTATGATGGTCCTTGGTCCATGATGATGCTTTATTTTCTTCCTTTTTGATGCTTCCACTTCTCAACATATCAGCATAGGTCGTAGGCTCTTCTTTAATTAATTTTCTTGATGCCTCTGTTCCTTTTGAGCTTGACTCCTCCTTTTGTTTCTTTTGACTTTCTTCAAAACCAAGTCTAGTCTTTATAATCAAATATCTTTGTGCTTTGATAATATCATCCAATATTTTTGTGCTTTTCTCAAACCTAATATTTTGTTGTAGCTTATCATTAGATTTTTCCACTTCCTTTCTTAGAGAGACAACCTCATGTTCCAGTTTTTCACATTCCAACTCTTTTGTCTTTAACTGCTCAGCCATAACTTCTTCAATTTGCTTTGCCTCTTCAATTTTAACTTTTAATTCGGTGAGATCTTGTGAAAGCTTTGCCTTTGTCTTCTCATCCTCTTGTACTTGAGTCTTCAATATTGAGTTTTTCTTTCTAAGCATCTTCACCTCTTTAAGAGCAAAAACAAGTTCCTCTTCTATGTCAACTATAGCTTCCTCTTCATTTTCTAGATCTTTCTGCTCTTCTTGTTTTTCAACAATAGGAGCATCTTATTTTACCTCCATGGCCAAAAATAGGATTTCTTCTCTTTCACTATCGGAGAGACTTTCATCACTACTGTTGGAAGAACTGCTTGCTTCCTCAACATAAATACTCTTCTTGTGCCTTAGAAAGATCTCATGTTTGCTTTGACCATGCCCTTTTTTCTTTTCATGATAAAATTTTATTTCCTTATTTTTCTTATATTCCTCTTCTCCTTCACTGCTACTACTTCCAGTTTGTAGGCACTAATCTGCATAGTGACCAAATGTTACCACAATTAAAACATTTCATAGTATGTTTACTTTTGTGTTTTGTTGGTCCCTTCTTATTTCTTCGCACAAATTTAGCCTCTTCTCCGTTGTTCGATTCTTCACTTGACTCTTGTTCTTTATTCTTTGTCTTCTTTGAAGCTTTAAATGTGGTCTCCTATTTGGATGTCTGATCTTTTTTAGTCCTCATCTCATAGGCTATAAGAATTCCATGTAGCTCATCCATGCTTAAGGTTTTAAGATCCTTCATTTCTTCAATCGCCAAGACCTTTGCATCAAACCTCATGGGAAAAGACCTTAATATTTTTTGAATAATTGTAGAGTCATCAATACTTTCTCCAAGTCCATGAATGGTGTTGAAAATTTCATCAACACGGAGTAGATATTTGACAATATATTCATATTTCATATTTAAGTCTTTGAACTTCCTCCTATGGGTTTGAAGTTTTTCCATTTTAACCTTATCGTATCCTTCATATGTTCTTTGTAAATTGTCCCATATTTCTTTTACTAAGGTGAATTGTATGACATTCACAAATTTTGATTCACATAACCCACTTAATATTGCATTCATTGCCTTGGAATTGTTTTCAAATGGTTTCTTACCATTTTGATCCGTGGGAGGGGTTGTAGGTGGTTTGAACCCATCCATAACAGATTGCCATATATTGTAGCCATGTGCCATCAAATAGGTTTGCATCCTCATTCTCTAGAAGGTATAGTTAGTCCCATCGAACAATGGAGCCCTATTTGATGAAAAACCTTCTTGGTAAGCCATGTGTGTTCTTGTAAGATCTTCCTTCAAGCGATTAGGCTTTCATGAAGGAACTTGCTCTAATACCAATTGAAGAAACACACTTATATTGAGAGGGGGGTGAACAATATAAGATAAAAATTTTATTTCCACAACAATAACTGCAATAATAAATCAATGCACAAAATTCATACACATAAGAGACAAGAGTTTTATGTGGAAACACCCTTTCAGGAGAAAACCATGACAAAATATTGCTTATATTTCTTCAATAAAAATCATGGGCACCAACCCATAGGAGACACCAATCCTCTTGCACAATTTTGTTGGCACAAACCCATAGGAGACACCAATCCCCTTGTGCAAGTTTGTGGGCACCAACCCACATGAGACACCAATCTCCTTGTTACAATAACGTAGGCACCAACCTATAGGAGACACAAATCTCCTTGAGGAACCAACCTCAGGTCTGAAGACACCAACCTTCAGCTCAAAAATTTGATTAAAAACTTTGCTCAAGTTTGCTTTAGAATCTTATCATTAACTCTGTTTAAATATTCTCTAGAATATTATCATTAACTCTGCTCAAATATGCTCTAGAATCTTATCATTAAAGTTGCTCAAATCTTCTCTATAATCTTATCATTAAAGCCATCAAGAATATCACCTTTATCTCTCCAAAATTTAGCAACTCAATTTTTCTTATATCTCCTTTTCAAACTTTTAAACTGATTCCTTATGTCTTCCAACTTTTATAAAGTTCAATAATAATTTGTACCTCTTTAATATGGTGCATGCAAAACGACCTCACCTCCGCTACTTGGCACCTACAAAATCTCCACTCCATGCTTCAAGGTCTGCGTCTTCTATTCAAGTCAACTATGGCTTAGCTTTTGGAATCCTCATACATCATAGGAATACCACGTACTCATCCTCTGGAAGAAGAACTCATGAATATCGCCCTGATGTCTTTGTAACGGTTCTTGCAGTTGAATAATATTTCTTAACACTCTGCATTTTTACCTTTGAAGTCTGGAAGTTCATCCTTGAGAAAAAATGATCTTTACCTCTCGCTTGGCTCATGTCCAGCTATGCCAATCTGAAATATGTCCCTTGTTTTCGTTGTCATTTTTCTAGTTCTGTATACCACACATTTAATATCACTCTAACATTGTTTTCTATCGTTCTATGTGCATAGCCCTCAATGAATTTCATGAAATATATTTAGTATCTCTTAAAGGCAATATCTTTGGTGGCTCAAGTTGTGTGCATTTCCTTCATCAGTTTCTTCATTTTCTTACGGCTTACAATTTGATGGTTGATAACGACTCTTCTCTCTTATAACATCTTCCAACGTTTGCAATCTCACTGTTTTCTCTATGATGCTCATCCTATTTGGAGAATATTCAATTGCATTTTCCTTGACTCTTAATCTCTAATAAATATTTTGTGGCTTCCAATAAGAACTCTGACTATCAACAAATAGTGACAACTAGTTGGGTTGGCTAGCATCTAAAACAGCTCTGATGCAACGTTCCAAACATCATCTATCTTTTACCAGTAGGATTTCTACTTTTCTTGTACGATCGAATGCTTATGGAATTCAACTATAATCAGCTGCACTCCTCAACCGAATGGCCTATGAACTCTCCACATGTGTCTCACGTTGATTGCAACACCAATCAGTGTGGGGTCCTGCTACTTCCTCAACTGCTCGCACAACAACGAGCGCCTCCATTGACTTCTACGATCAAGGAAAAAGCACACCCCTACGGATGTTTCTATGCCCTATGAACCAAAAACCTCTCCTAACACTAGATGAATCCCTATAGCTTATCAATCTCCTATTTCACTCTTATCCATCGCATCGTACCAGTAACTCAAGTGGTGAGGACTTCTTTTTGTATAGCAGTGCCACTTTCTTTTCGCATGAGCTCAACCTTTGAAACTCACCATTTTTGCTCGAACTGGTCTTTTATTCATCGCACTGTGAGATAATATCGTTTACTTCCTTTTACCAAGATTTTTGAGTGGATACACACCTTGAAATGAAATTCAAACATTTATTTATATGCAAACCTTTGCAATATTCAAACTTTATGCCCAAGGAGGTCGACCCACACTTTAATATTTAAAACTACTTTTATATTATAATATTTAAATATTATAATATTTAAATATTTTAAACCTTCACTTAACTTTATAATTGCCTCGAATAATTTGCCCAAGCAAACCAAGTCGGCCTTTGACATCAATGACAACTCAATGGTGAATAATTCAAACATCCATTTGGTATATCTTTACATGAAGAAGATGATAATATGTAAAGCTCTATGGCATCCAAAAATTTGGAACTCTCATGATTATGGAGTCTAATAACTTCTCCTATAAAAGAAAACTCAAAATGAATAACTTTTTCACATTTCATATCAAATGGATCATACTTATAACGGTTGGTTTCTAACCTTAATTCTTTCACCATGGTCCATTTCCCACATACAATACCATAGCATCCATTGATTTTTTAAAATTTTCATCTAAAATTTGGAAATCCACTTCAAGAAACATCAATAAATGAACTAGTAAGGACTTCATAACCAATAATGTAACAACCCCAAGGTGAATTATAAGTTTATACCTTAAGATTTTTATTTCCCCACCTCCATCTCAATGTCCTCAAAAGTGGTATTCTTGTCTACAGTATAAACTATTCAAATGGAGAACAAATGTGGTGGAATAAATAGTAACAATAATACATTTAATGCCTACAAACTTTTTGTTGCTCTAATAATTTTTCCTACCTCCACCAAACCACACAAACTTGTATTTATTTTGCCCAATCAATAATTTTCTACCATAGAACATTTTTCCATCAATGATACCCTCAACCTTAAGGGATTTTTTTGGAAGATAAAGTAATATTGATGGTGAATTAATATACCAACCAGTGTGCTAACCACTAAGTAGCTAAAAGACATATATAGAAGGTTGATGCAAGCTACATGTAGTCCTATGTATACATGTTTATGCAATGTCGTAAGACATCCTAGTTTTGTCTTTCAACATGGTATCAGAGCCATAAATGATGGTGGCCATGGAATACTATATCTAAGCTAAATGTGAAGAGGTATTGTGCACTGTGGTGGAGATGATATAGTTTTCAAGCCTTGTGATGCACTTTGAACTAGCCATTATTGAGCTTTGAATCATAGAAGGGTTATTTAAAGGGAGAGGTTGTATGAAAGAAAAGTAGTAAATTGTTGTAAGTAGTCAAGTGTCTAGTGTCATTTATATTGTAGTGACTTTGGGATCTCAAAGATAATTTTGCATCACAATGGATTTATATCAAGGCCTAAACTCTAGATTTAGTTCACCTATGCATAGGTTGTGGAGTTTTTTCAAAATTTATTGAAATTTTTTGTGCTTTGTGCAAGTAGACAAGTTTTAAGGTAGTGGTTGTTGCTTAGCAAAAATAAATTTTGGGTTGTTATAATATGTTTGTGAGAGCAAGTTTTTTGTAGGAGAGAAGGGAAGAGAGATTAACTCTTTTGGTGCTTGAATGCCTTCAAAATATCACAAAAATAATTTATGTAGGTGTCAAGCCTCTCCAAGTTGCTAGTGATCAGTGACACCAGAGTAAATTTGACCTTGAGATAAGGCTAATTTGATACTGTGTCTATTATGAGATCCACTTCTTTAGAAATTGTATGATAGACAATTTTGGAAGCTCAATACATATGCCTAGCTAGCTGGGTGTCAAGGCTACCCACTGTACCTCTTATGCCAATAAGCTTTTTGCTTTTGAATTGTTGATAGTTATCTAGTTTAGAGAGTGCCATAGTGCAGTCACCATAATTGCATCAATCTTCCATGCCATATTTTCAATAGGTCATATATGTCAGTCTATTCAAAAAAAATTATTCATGTGGTTGTGTATGTTTTTTAGAGGATTCAGTCTTGACTATTTATCCAATTTGATATTATTTGGTCCATAGTACAATGAGATAAGCTAAAATGATTTGAGCTATGAGAGTGTATAAAATATAGGTTGATGAGCTTTTTTGTTTATGTTTTTTTAAAAATGAGTAATTTTGGTGACTCTTTGTGAGACAAGTCATTGTGTAGACACCAAAACAACACCAATCCGATTATGTGACTACAAGCACTGACCGAATTGGCATACATACCCCCTAGGGCAGCCTCCAGAGGTTAAACAGTGGTCCTAACCACTCCCAAATCAGTTTTGGAATGTCAGAGGTCAGTTTTGCACCTTTTAAGCACTTTGATCCCTATTCGTCCCACCCTGGGATGATTAGAATCCTATTCACCCCACCCTAGGATGATTAGCAGCAATCGCTCCAGGGTGGGATGATTAGCAAGTTTAAATGGCAAAAAGTCAAACCTTGACAAATGGTAGCCCAAATCTGCCACCTAACTTTGCCTTCAAGGCATGGGAGTGTGAGGGAACATTTCAAATCATGGAGGCCTCAATAAAGGAGCCCCTAATCAGGGAGGAATCTTCTCTCCCCATAAAAAGCATAATGAGCCAAGTGGCGCCCTCGCATGCGCATGCAAAGGAGACCCTTAGGTATATAAAAAGGTGATCTTCCTCACCCCAAAATGAGGAGAGATCTGGAGCATTTGGAGCAATGAAGTGCTGCCAAATTGTACCCCCATTCCTCTTTGTGCTTCTTACATCCCTAATCTCTCTCTTCTGGAAGAGAGGTTGTTGGGTGAACACTAGGAACGCAATCTAGATCCAAAACCCAAGAAATCAGCCACAATATCATCCCAAAATCATTGAAACAACCCCCTAGGAGGTTTTGTACCCATCCTACTTGGATTGGTGTCAAAACTAGGCCCCAAATGGTGGGCGTCCCACCCCCAGGTGCACCCCAAACTGTTGCAGTCCTAATCGCCCCACCCTAGAGTGATTAGAAATTTGTGCATGGTTTTGCTACTATTATTTTTGCATTATTTTATATCTGATGTACTTATGTTGTTGTCCAAATTTCATTGCTTTCTGACATGGTTTGACCTGGTTTCTATCATTTTATGCGTCTACTAACCTATAGGGATTGCCTTTAGATACAGGATAAATTGGGTAGAATATACCAAATATGACCTTTTGGGTCATCTCAAAATGTTTTTTTTAGTCTAACCACAAGTTTTTAGGAGTTTTGGAGGCCTTTGGATGGGACATTTGCAAGGTCACTTTTTTCAAGTTTTGTTGTAGTCCCCAACGTCCCATCCCAGAGTGATTAGAAATATGTGCATGATTTCATTATTTTTATTTTTTAAATATGTCTTATATGATATCTTAATGCCTCTATTAAAATTTTAACTCATTATGACATGATTTGACTGTTATTTTACTATTTTATGTGTTAACTAGCTCATAGGGTGCCGCTGTCACATATAGGAGAATATGTGTAGGATGTGCAAATTACAAGTATCTGGGTAGTCTTATAATGACATATAATGCATAACCCATTATTTTAAGGTGATTTGGATGAGAATATATGGGACATTGGAGCGCTCGCTTTGGAGAGGCCCCCAACGAGCAAACGAGCATAACGGGGCCGTCCGATGCCACTTCGATGCAAAATCAGGTGATACCAATTCTATATGTTGTCCTTTTAATTTATATATCATTCTATAATTGATTTATCAATATCATCACTGGTATTCCACAAGCACCCATTGGAGGCCTTGGGGATTGCATGTTTTCTAGATACACATATGCTATTAACAATTTGTTGTATTTTTGTAGGTAGGATCTCACCGCCAGGAATACTAGAGGAGAAAAAAAGAACTATAAACACATGGACACAATCGGCGACAAATTTTAGCCCACCCACTTCGAATGTGGGCACGTGGAAGACATTGGAAGCGTATCGTCCAATCTTGGAAGCTTAGCTTCTTTCGGGCACCCATTAATGTAAAAAAATGTATCAAATATTTTGAGCCCTAAAATTGGGATGCATTGTAATAATATTAAAATAAATATCAATAAAGGAGGCCCCGCTTTGTTTGCTCACATCTCATTTTTGCGTCATTTCCTTCATGCATTCGTAGGACTTAGCATCTATATCTATTTTTGTTTGCATCATATCGGTACGCCATAATTTTCTACATGCTTTCAGTGGCAATCATGGTGAGACCCTGTCCCTTGCTGTTAAGATCAATTTTTTGATCCAAATTTTATGGTTTTTCTTTGCAGGTGTTACTCATTCGGGCATTAGACTGCTACTCGTGCCACCCTGGGATGAATGCATATTCGTCCCACCCTATGACGAATGCAGACCTGATATTCATCCCACCCCGGGACGATTAGAGCTCTGTGCATTTTTTGAGCAAAAAATTCGAAGCATCTGATTTAGATAGAGAAGAGGTAGGCCTTCTGAACATCCTCTGTGTTTTTCTACTTTTTGTTTTTGCAAATTTCTGCTTTCTTTGCTTTATTTTCATACACTTGCACAGAAAGGTTAAGTAGTTTGTTTTCATTTCTTGCAATAAAAAAATAAAAACATAGAGTAAATTAAATGGAAGTAACTTGATTAAGAATACATTTTTCTCTGGTTTGCTTACATGATACTTGCACAAATGGCAAGTCCTCATTATAGGTTTCAGTGCTAGTTAGGTTTTGTGATTTCCTTTTTGCTACTAATTGTATCTAAAAGATAAAACATACTTTAAAGCATTGCATTAGTGAAAATCATCTTTTGTTGTATGTTTTATTTCTTTACACAATTAAAAGGAACCACACACACCACCTAATAAAATTAACATCAAGGAGTTGGTCTTAATACCCCAACACTTGATCAAGACCAACGGTGGGTTTCATCACCACCTTGGCTTGGATTTTGCATACATATATCCTAATCATGACTGTTGCTAGACGTAAATCCTGACGAAAGCTGACCAAGTGTAGCGGGGGTGATTTCCCGGTCATGAGGATAAGTCTTCTAAGGTAGGTGTCAAAAATAGAGCGATCCCCCTTCTATACTGCCTATGTTCCACTTACTGTTCTACTCTTGCATACCAATAGTTTCCCTCACGTAAGGGCAGGTATATTGAGAGGTTCAGTATAACAGAATGGCAATGGTATATTGAAAGGGCGACCATTTTGGAGATACAAGAGCCCTCATTATGCATGTATAACAAAGTTTTCTTTACAAGATTTACATAACAAAAATCAAACACACTAAACCAGATCTAGGACACACATTTAATCTATAAACAAGATAATCATTTATTTGTTTGTGTGGTCCCCTTTTGTTTGGTATAGCATAAAAATTGTAAAGGAGATAAAAATATACATATCTTCTTCTTTTTTTAAAAACCACCCCCATGGTGTATACCCGTAGCCAAGCCCAATCACGGGCAGAAGCTTGTGATAACCCACTCATCGATTGTATCCTTGATCATGTCCATAAATATAGAGGTGTTTGTTTCTCTATAAAAATATTTATATGATACAACTATCGATAACAATAGATAGTCCTATCTCACTCCCTCTTGGTATGAAGCTCTACATGTTATGCCCTCTCCTACAAACCAACTAGTTTTACTCTAGCACAAGCCAACTCCATCTTAGAATCCCATAGCTCTCACTCCAGTGGCCTTGTAATAATGGCCACTATACCAACATCCCGACCCTATACAACTCTCGTGCAAGCCTTGTTCCTCTCACGAGTTAGCTGCTTCATTATTAATTTGAAGTTATCCATAGCCTCTTTATCTAATTCCCTCTCCTTTTGTAATCACTCTAGCTCTGATCATAGGCTATCAATAATTATCTAATCTATAGTCTACTCCTTGCTACCCAATATAGATTCAATTAGAGATAAGTAATGGTCTCTCTCCTCGTAGCTCTCATATGAGTTGTCTCCTCTCTGACTTTAGTCACCTCGTCCACCTACATAGCCTTAGAGGTTACTATTTGTCTTCTCACATCCTATAGAGTCTAATGTAGACTCTCAGCTTTGCTGCCATACCCTTAGTCATCGTCCTACTAGACCCTACCTCCCATGAGGTGCAAAGACCCACTCCACGAGACATAACTACTAGAAATGGAACCATGGCTAATGGAGGGATATCCAAAGGAGCACCAGTCATCATGGTTCCATATCCATCACCTCCTGTCATCCATTTGTATGTCATCCTATTATTCCATTCCTTTCCAAGTCATCATTGGACTCCTCTTAGATCACTAGTCACATTATAAAATATTTATGTCTAGTCCATTGGTTGTGGACTTGTTGTCAATTGATGAGGTCTAAACCATCCATACCACACAATATACTCTATTATCTCACCCACATCATCCCTTACAAGAGTCATGAATATAGGATCATTCATGTCTACTTCTATAAAAGTATAGAGATAAGTAGGATCCCACCATACCTCATGTCGAACCTGTCACACCCACACCTCATTTATTGTAATCAATTAAAAATAACATGAAGTTCATTTGGGTGGTCAGCCCACTTTTTAAACTTACCCAAGAGATAATCCATATAATATTCCACCATCTTTATAATTAAATCATGAAAAGTCATTGTCATAGCCCCACTAATAAGGAGCATTAGCATTTTTCAATCCAAAAGGTATGACCATATAACAAGATGTTCCCCAAAGTGTAGTAAAACTCATTTTAGTTTTATATTTAGGGGCAATCCAAATTTGGTTATATTCTAAATAACTATCCATAAGAGACAACATTTAATACCCTAGGATAGAATCTACAATAACATCAATAGAGGGTTAAGAAAAGTTATCCTTGGGACAAGTTAGATTGATGTTTCAAATTTTTTATCAAAACTAGATAATATCCTTTTTCTTTCTTTACATGGGTACAATATTAGAAACCTATATCAAATAATCAACAAGTCTTATGAAATTGACATCTATAAATTATTGGATTTCAATTTTACACGTCCTGAATGAAGGTCTTTTTTCAAATGGGAGTGATGTCCTCATAAGTAATAATGTTATGGACAACCAAATCCTCATCCATTCTAGGCATGCTAGAATATTCCCAAGCAAAGACATCCTTATACTCCTTAAGAAAAGTAGTAAAGGTGGCTTACTCTTTGATAGATAGACCTACCTCTATTTTAGTGTGATACTACCTTGGCACCATTTATCAATATTTTTGATGTACCTTAAAGTCTCTCTCATATATGATTGCATATATTGAGAGGATTAGCTTCTTCCACATACTGATAGGTATATAGAAAGTGAGTATATTGGAAGGATTGGCATATAGTACTGTGGTATATAGAAAAGGGGACTATTTTGGGAGATATAAGGAACCTTGGACATGGCTACATCAAAATTATTTCTCACAAAATATTTGTTGCTAAAGGGTCTAAATTTTGCACCATGGAAGATACAAATAAGACAATACTAGTGGTTGAAAAACTCTAGGATATAGTTACTAGTGATGAAACTCATCCTAAGGAGGTTGCAACTAGGCAAAAGTATGATGAAGGAGATGCAAAGGCACTTATTCTCATCATATTTTGAGTGGCTGATGATATACAACCACATATAAGTGAAGCAGAAACATAAAAATATGCATGGGATAGACTTTATACCATATTTAAAGGGAGAAATGAAATCATAATCCTACATCTTCAATCATACCACATACATTAAGGGTTCAATATGGTGAGAGTATTAAATAGTTTCTTTGAAGAATTTCTAACTTGAAGGTAAAGTTGAAAACCATATGAGAAAAGGTGGATGATAAGATCTTAGTCTTAGTTGTACTTAGAGCTCTCCCTGAATCATTCAAAATAATGGTTAAATCTCTCCAAGTATCAAATATAAGGGTGTCATTTGAAGAGTTGGTAAACATCCTTCAACAATATAAAGTAGAAAATTTGTTGAAGGATGAGTTGTTTAATAATGTCATTATATCCACAAAGAAATCATAAAAGGATTCAAAGGGTCCTTCCACTTCATTTTAAACATAAAAGAAACCTCAAAGGAGGAGGAGGTATTTTCGTATTTGTGAAAAAGGACATGATACCAACCTTTATAAATATATTTTATTGACTTGAAGGAATCAAGACCATAGATCTCCTCAAGGTAATAAATCGTGTCAACATCAACAAGGACAAGGACAATATCAAAGAGGACAATCTCAACAAAGGCCACAATAATAAAGGTATATTACTCAAGGTGAACTAAAACCAAAATGTGAAGGAAAGCGTGAAACAACACATAAGGTTGTCATGGCCAAGGAAGTGTCAAAACCAAAAAATAAAGAAGATAGTAAACAAGACAAGAAATATGGTAAAATCCAAAAGTATGTGTTATCAAAAGATAGTGAAGGTGGAGAGTTTCCAAAATTTAGGTCTTTTTTACAATCAATACTCAGAAAATTTGGTGAGGGATATTTTAAAAATGGTGTTGCAATCTCTATTGTAGTGAGAAGAATGTGCATAGCGCTATTCACCCTTGACATCCTTGAGGTGCAATGTAAAAAGTAAATTGAAATAATTGAAAAATTAAAGGATAAACCCATGATGAAATATGTTTGTTGTGATATAAGTGATATTCTTCAAAGGATAAATTTTAGTTGTGATACTAGTGATTTGAGGCCCATGATGGAAAATGGTTGTTGTGATACATGTGATCTTGTCCAAAGGGAAGATATAGTTTGTGATATCTATATTTTGAATATTATTGGTGAGAGAAATAATTTTGTAGAAGATGGTTGTATTGGCCATGATATAGGTCATATTGTCAAAATGAAAAGTGACAATGACTGTTCAAATTGTGTTGAAGGTCATTGTGATGATGATGTGTGGTATTTGAATATTATTGGTAATAGTGGCAGAGACCATAGTGAAAATGATGAAATTGGGTATTTGAACACTGTTGATGATAGTGGTAGAAATAAAAAAATTGGGTGCTTTGAAAATCATACCAAAGGACTTGGTTAAAAAATAATGATAAAATTGGGATATGAAGATACATGATTGGGAAGATATGTGCAAGGTTTAAAAATACCCATAATGCCAAGGATAAGACCAAAGAATGAAGGCCTTGGTTATGATGGTCCAACAAGAAGTGGTGAGACAAATTTTATGAAAATAAAAACCTATGAAAAGATGAAACTACAAATCGAGAAAGAAGTAGGGACTTATTTTTTGTGAAGAAATAATCATATAAAAAAAATCCTAGGTTGAGTTGTTGTCGTCATTTTGGAAGGTCAAAAAATGTGACAACTAGGGGATGGAACCTACATCCTTATGATATTTTTGGAGGTAATCATCACTCCAAAATAAAGTGTTGGCATAAAGAGAAAGTGAACAACAAAATAAATATGATTTATGGATGGATGAATGTATCAGAATAGGATAAAGTAAAATAAATATTGAATGGTTTCTACAAGAGAAGATAGACTTTGTTGAATGAGAGAAATATAAGTTTACTCATGAAAAAATATATTGGGAAACTAAAACTAAATAATTTTTGTATTAGAAGAATATGATCCAAGCAATGTTTAGAAGACCTACAGTGTTAAGACATCTAGTGAAACTTTATGTAGAGGATTCCAAAGATGTGGAATATTCCAAATATATAATTTAGTGGTAATTTCCTATAGGGGATTACCTAAATATAGATCTAGAGGCTAACCCAAAGGTGACCTAAATGCAAAGGACTTGGAGGTGACCTAGAGGTGACCCAAAGACAAAGGACTTGGAGGTGACCTAGAGGCAAAGATCCAGAGGTGACCCAAAGGCAAAGACCCAAAGGAAGACCCAATGACTGACCAAATAGGTAGATCAAGTGGATATTACTTAAATATATATCTAGTAAAGCTAGATCCAAATCCAGATCTAAAGGTAGAGTCAAAGTAAGAGCCAAAGTGAGAACTAAAACATAATTATAATGTATCACCTTTGGAATCATAGGGGGGTAATTATATTTATACTAAATAATGTAATAAGGAGAGGCTATAATTTATTACATTATTTGATGTTATGTAATAATTAAGGGATGAATAATGATGTCACCCCATATGAAGTTGGATTCTCATATCTCCTATGAGAATGAGAGAAGGTGAAAAGACGAAGTTGAAGCTAAAAAACCAAAAGTCTCTTGAAACTAATAGACACCATGAAGCATAAATATTGATGTACTCAGATTTTGGTTGGTGAATAATGACACAAATATATGACAAGCTATTGTTGTGTAAACCAATTTATTCTTGCTACAACCAAAACAAAATAGTCTTTTTATCAAATAAAAAATATTTCAACTCTAGATAAAAGAAGTATTAAGGAACAAGAAGATAATATGAATAAATAAATAAATTATTTTAGATATATTCTATTAGAAGTTGGGAAATATGAGGAGGCTCAGAGGAAGATTTTGTAAAATACTCCTTAATTATCACCCAAGGATAAAATATAGAATTGATAAGGAATATCTCTACAAAAACTACATAATGACTTTCTCTTTCCACCATGTAAGGCAACCAAGCCCGATGGATTTTGTAATTTTATTTCAAAGAATTTGTGTTTTGTTGAAGGGTGATATATTTGTTGTGGTTTAAGAGGTCGAGAAAAAAAGGTTGCAATAAATGAAATAAATGACATCTTTATTGCATTGGTTCACAATAAAGGCAAGATACAATATTTTGATCATTTCATCCAATGACCCTTTGTAATATGGTTTATTAGATTCCAAAAATTATGGCAAATAGATTAAAAACTTTCTAAATTGTGTTATCTTAGAGGAATAAAATTATTTGTCCATTAAAAATAGTTCGTTGATTGTATAATGATTGCATAAGAGTCCACATATTGTATTTATTCCATGAAAAACTAGGTATGCTTGGAAAATTAGATATGAACAAAGCATGTGATAGAATATGTAGGATTTTTCTACATGGTATTAAAAAAATAGTTTTAATCAAGTTTTTGGTGGGTGTGACCCTCAACCTCATCTATCGAACATTGACCTCTATGGTACACACTCTCACTACTAGCTTGAGATTTTGGTGAGTTGGTAGCATTGTGCCATGTTAATAGATATGGCGATCAAGGAGGGATAGGGTTCAATTCCCACTGCCAACATGTTGACTCACCTCATTTCTGATCATGTCCACTCTGACTCTCACATGTCTAGTATCTTGTCTTAAGGTGTCCACCTCGGACCTATCAACTCAGGGGGATATTATTGATGGGTGGGACCCTCTACCCTATCCATCAAACCCTAACCTTCATGGTATGCGCTCTCACTATTGGATCAAGCTTTTGGTGTAGTGATAGCATCACACTATGTCAACACAAGATTAGTGTGAATGGATTAGATGTCATTACAACACTCTAAAATATTCCATGTTGGATACTTTGAGTTAAGTCCTTGTACTTCACTAGGGTGAATCACTATATTTTTGTCTCTTTATTATTCTTATTGAAGCATTAGAGAGATATTTCTCAAGGGAAAAATGGAAGAAAAAATCAAGGGTATTTGGGTTACAAGTAGCTCATTCAAATATCATATTTAGTTTCTTGATGGTACTTGTCTTTGGTATCATATCTCAATTAGTGAGACATGGAGTTTAAATAAATATTATCATTCTATGATAAGGCTACAAAATAATTAGTTAATGCTATGAAATCCAAGATCTATTTTATTAATATTTCTCTAGATTTTTAACAAATCACTATGGAGATTTTAGGGTTTAAATTTAGAAAATTGCCATCAACATATCTAGGTATGCCTTTGTCTACTAAAGAAAAGAAGACAGATCTTTGGAACTTGTAGTACCTAAGTATTTCAAAGTTTTTAATAATGATGCAAAGACGAAAATAAAAATATAAGAAAAATAATATAGTGCTTGATGGATGTTGAGGGAACAATGAGAAGAAGATGAAATCCTCCACAAAAGGCACTTCATCTTTTCACCAAACCCACACCAACGGATCCACTAAGCAAAAAACAAATCACACAATGTAGATCAAATCCAGAAGTTGCACTTCGGGGGTTAGTAGCAAAACACACAATGAAGAAGAAGCAATGAGAAAGTAGCAGAGAACAATTAGATCATAAGCAAGAGCATGTCGTTCATGAGTTCATGTTTGTAGCAGTGTTCATGTTATTGATCGCATTGTTAAAATTTGATTTTTAATCTTCCTTTTATAGGCAAATAAATAGGTCAAATAAACTCACAGCCAACACAAATAAACCCTAGGATGAGTTTAACAGGTGGTCCAAGTGGACCAAAAATAATAAAAGAAACAAATAAAATAAAATAAATCAGAAACAACAAAAACATGCCCCATAAAAAGTGGGACGCTACATCACACATGTTGGACCCCCATGCGGTTTTAATGCTTTTAAAAGGTTCAAACAAAGTCAAAAAAAGTCATATCATATACTGTTGGAAATATCATTTCGATCCCGATCTAACGGTATAGGATTTAGAAGAATGGAGAAGATTTAGTAGGGTAAAATTTGGCTCAAAGATGACCCTATGGTTTTGAGGAGAAAACAAGAAATCTAAATAAAATTATTCACCTTAGTGGGTCAATTTTTCATGTCTACATTTCACCCTCTCTTTGATGTATTTAAGGCCAAGTAAATACATCAAAGAAATATGTAGACTCCTATGGGAAAGAAAACAACAAACATAGAGAAGGTGTGGCTAGGTTTGCACAAAGGGGTGGTGCAAAAAGGGGTGTCACAAAGGACACTCTGGACTCTTGCACATAGGGTGAGACATTAATACCACTATTGCCTCTATGGCTAGGGTGCCCCCTCAAGTTTCTAAAGAAAAAATACTTCCTTAAGAAACTTGAAAAAAAATGTAGAAAGAAAAGAAGCAAAACACAAAAACATGAAGAGAAAAGCAGATAAAGAGCAAAACACAAGAAAAGCACAAAATAAAGAAAGAGCAAAACATAGGAACATGAAGAATAAAGCAAGCAAGCAACAAAGCAAAGATCACTGGGTATAATATGAACCTAATTCAACTAGCATGAAATGCATGGATGAATAGAAGAAGGGGAAAGAAAGAATAAGGGGAGAGAAAAGAAGAATAAGAAGAAAAAGAAATATCCAAAGGTCAACTATTAGAATAGGAGAAAAATGAGCAGTCTAAGTCACTGAACTAGCGTAGGTTGCAAGGAACCAGTGTAGTCAAATTCTATAGACTAACAGAATTTAGACCCATTATGGGTGTAGCACTTGCAAAAAGTGTAAGAGAGTATGATCCTCTATGGATGGTTGCTCCCTTATTGACTGCTATGAGGTGATTACATGCTAGGATGTATGTCAAGTCCTACTGTCAATGGCCAAGGAGCTTATCCTATAATGGGGTGTTTAGCCTACTGATTCAAAAGAGAGTATGATCCAATAGAAGATAAGAGTGTAGTACCTGCTAGGATGTATGAGAATCTTGTGTGGGGTGTATAATATAAGATAATAATGCAAGTGTTAACCCATAATGAAGAGGGGTTGTAAAAATAATAGTATATGAGATAGAAGGAGTAATGTAGAAGAAAGTAAAATAAAAATACCTAGGGGGGGTCTTACTAGGCATCATAGTCCTAGTGGGAAATGCAATGCATGTGAGCTATGACCTAACTAGGTTTCATCACATGCCATTGTTGTAAAATCCCCAAAAGAAGATATATGAACAAGCATCCATGGAAAATCAGTCATGCAAATATGACAAGCAATCATGCAAGGTTGTTTTTAGATTTCAAGCAAACATACAAGGATGATAGACAACAAATGCAATATGAGCAAGCAAGAAAAGATGCAAAAGAAGCATGGATGCAACTACATGATGCTTTTATTATTATTTTTATATGTTTGTGTATTTATGTTATGTTAAATTTATTTTATTAAGGAGATTTAAAATCTAAACAAAGCCTATATGCATTATGTCCTTTATCAAAGCAAAGAAGCAAGCTATGGAGTATTAGGTTGAATATGTCCTTAAACTCACAAAGGAATGTTTTTAAGGATTTTCGATAAACATCCATAGCTTGATAATCAACACATTCTCTAAGAGTACCATGCTTTTTGACATAAGAGATATCATAAAAAAATTACTAAGTTTATGTTTAGGAATAATATTTGAAAAAATAGAATCAACCATATTACAATGCATTATATTTGAAGGAAATAAATCATTACTAGTACATCATCCATTGACATATTTTGATATTCCATATATTCAGCATAAGTCATAATATGATCATCATCCTCAAAAAGCAAAGGTTGATTTTTATTAGGTATAAACCCTATACCACATATTCCTGGCCAAATGTCAACATCCAAGGGTTCTTGAATACCCTTATGTTGTGGTCCCAATACTTTACCAACATAACATTCTAGACAGGATCTGTTTTGGAAGGGTATAATTATTTGTGAGATAACATTGAGAAAAGAGCCTTTGTCGGAATATGGGTTACTACCATGAATATTTTCTTTAGAAGTAGTTCCACCGAAGACAAAAGTACACTTGCCAATGTGTATAACATCACCCTTTTTATGAGGTAATCCCATATTTGGGGTGAAGGTGGTAGTTTGGCTAGATCTAGAAGAGGTTCGTGAAAAAATGATGATCATGATTAGAAAAGTAGTGATGAGTCTCATGTTCCTCACTTATTTTTAAATTTTGAATATGTTCGAAGGTTGGAGATGAGGAACATGATGGAGTTGTTGAAGAAATTGAGGGACAATAATAAGAATCTAATTGGGCTAACTCAATATTTGAACAAAATTCAAATGGTTGAGGGTCACTTGGGATAGTCACAGCCTGATCATTAAATTCATATTTAATACATTGATGAAAAGTATAAGGGATAGCCTTCATTGCATGAATCCAAGGTTGTCCAAGAAGAATATTAAAAGATGCAGGACAATGTACCACATAAAACAAAGTATCCAATATTTTTGGTCCAATTTTTAAAGGAAGAGATATGACACCATAAGCCTCTTGGAACTCATTGTTGAAATCTTTGATAATGATATCAGACTTTGTTAAATCTTCCTATTTTAATCCAATTTTTTGAAAGAATCTATATGTACACAAATTGAGGGAGGAACCATTGTCAATCAAGACTCTTTTGATAATGGTGTCCCTAATAAGTGTGGTGATGTAAAGTGATGAATCTCCATTAAATTTTGAGGAAGGTTTATCATCATATGAGAATGAAACATGATGTATCCCAAAATAACTTATGGTGTTAGTGATAGCATGGGGAGAAATGTCTGGGGAAACAGACTGTTGTTTTAAAAATTCCATTAAAGCATTTCTATGATCTGGAGAAGTTTGAAGAAGTTCAAGAATTGATATCTTTGCTGGAGTATTAGCTAACTGTTGTTGAAGATCAAATGAAACCTTTGGTTGTGGTTTCAACACTATAGGTGGAATCCTTGTAGCTGAATATTTTTATAACTTTCTATTGGAACTAAACTAGGTTGAGATGTAGAACTCTGACCTTGCTGATTATAAACTTGTTTTCTTGTGGTTACCCCAACCATTCCAAATACATTATTATGACATGAAGAGTCACCTTTGTGAGCTACTTGGTTGGTTGTTTGTTGATAATTTTTTGGTAGGGGATCCTTGAATATCCCCATGTATTTATTTGTAGTTGGAGTCTGATTACTTGTGGCTTGCAAATTTCCTAATTCAATACGCCCAACATCAATAAAATCCTGAACCACATGTTTTAACTTCTTGCAAGTACTTGTCCAGTGACCTTCTACTCTGTGATAAGCACAATATTGACCTGACTTGTACCAAGGATTTGAAGTATTTGGTTGTCTAACAAGAGGTAACTCAATTACCTTAACATCCAATAATTGTTTTAATACTGCTTCCATAGGTATACTAAGTCTCGTAAAATTCCTTTGAGGAGGTTTTTGAAGCACTTTCTTTTGTAGGCTATTGTTGACATTGTTAATAGGCCTACTATCATTATCACCTCCTACATGTCTACTCTTATGTTGAAACTTAGTATATTTTTCTTCTATATTATTAATTTGACCTCTCTTAATAAGTGTTTGTTCCACTTTTATGGCTAAGTCAATAGATTGATCTAAATATGTAACAGTAGTAGTCTCTAATGCATATGATAGGTGTTCTTGCAAACTACCAATAAATATATCAATCATATCCCTTTGTGACACATGATGTCTTAACTTTCCAACTAAACTTCTTCAACGAGCTAAAAATTCTATAAAGCTTTCTTCCTTGTTTTATTTGAAGTCATACAAATCTCTCATAGTCACTTCCTTTTCAATGTAAGCACTAAACTGATGAACAAAAATTTCTACTGTCTTTTCAAAACTTGTCAAAGAATAGTTGGGTAACTGATAATACCACTCTAATTCAATTCCACCAAGACTCTTTAGAAATGTTTTCAAAATAAGCATATCATCATAAAAAATATCATGGCAAGTTATCCTGAAATGTCTGAGATGCTCTCCTATATCCTCTATCCCATTATATATTGGCAACACTAGCATAGGAAAATGCTTTGGATAAGATCTTATAGCAATAATAGGATCCAAAGGTTGACTATACATGTCCTTATATCTATATGTAAACCCTGAAGGTTGCATCATATACATCCTTGAAACTAACTAATTCACCATATTTGCTAAACTCTATACATCTGAATTACCACTGTGTATGTTCCCCAAACTTCCTAAAGGAGGGGTGTAAGTTTGAAGTCCTGATGTTTGGTTTATGTTAGAAAATTTTTAATTATATGTGGTACAAAATGGATAGCTAAAATTTGGTGGAATAGAAGCAATAGTATTGATATAAGAGGATGGAGAAGGAAATTGAAAACAATTGGTCATACCATTACTAGTTAAAGGGACTTGTGGATTCCTTTCAACATTAGTGGTATTAGTAGTGGTATGAGTTACTTGATTCCTTAGATTATTGTGATGCATAGATTGAGATGTAGAAATATTATGTTCAACCATAGGAGAATTATTAGGAGGAGGAGGAATATCATTTCTCTCAAGATGAGCTTCCCTCTCAATATACTCCATTAATTTCTCCTTATGAGCTTTCATAAATTCCCAAATGTGATCAAATGATGAAAAGACATAACTACCATTAGGACCATTAAAAGGATAAATATTGATTTTAGTTTCTACCTCTATCTCTTCTTGTTCTTCTGGATCTATGTTAGTACTGTCCCTATCAATCTGGTCATCTTCCAAAGGAACATAATAAGACTCTAATTGTCTTATCTGAATTCTAAGGAAAGGAGCCATTAGAAGTAGTGAAAAAAAAATAGAATAAATTACTAACCAAAAATAGAATTTTAGTTTATTTAAGTTCTTTCAAACAAAAATTAATGATCTTCTTTAAATTTTTCAAAATAAAAGGAGGTGTTCACATCGGGTTCACCAAATATGTAGAGGGGGAAAATTATCGTACCACGTACGATTCCCTGAAAAAAGAGGAGACTTGGATCTACTGGGAAGGAGTCCTTTTGCAGGGGTATCTCTTCTTGTTCTTTTGGATCTATGTTAGGATTTTCCCTATCAATCTGGTCATCTTCCAAAGGAACATAATCAGACTCTAATTGTCTTATCTGACTTCTAAGGAAAGGAGCCATTAGAAGTAGTGAAAAAAAAATAGAGTAAATTACTAACCAAAAATAGAATTTTAGTTTATTTAAGTTCTTTCAAACAAAATTAATGATCTTGTTTAAATTTTTCAAAAGAAAAGGAGGTGTTCACATTGGGTTCACCAAATATGTAGAGGGGGAAAATTATCGTACCACGTACGATTCCCTGAAAAAAGAGGAGACTTGGATCTACTGGGAAGGAGTCCTTTTGCAGGGGTGAACCGTGGGGGTATGTTGAGAAAAACAAGTATTTGGGGGGTTCACTAGGAATGGTTTTAGGACTCACTCCAAGTCCTTTTTGGAATACAATAGAAGGAGACTCCTCAGGATATACAAGAAAAGTTTTAATGTGTTCACTTTAAACAAACAACCTAGGTTTGGCCTCACTAATTT
The DNA here is from genome assembly GCA_028583015.1 of Wollemia nobilis. NCBI lineage: Eukaryota > Viridiplantae > Streptophyta > Pinopsida > Araucariales > Araucariaceae > Wollemia > Wollemia nobilis. The sequence continues at coordinate 513,091 of JAQPPZ010016363.1, read as the reverse complement.
TAAACTAAGAAAATAAATAATAGTATTAATAGAAATTAAATGGAAATATAAACAAAGTGGAAATTAACTAACAGTACAAAATAAAATGGAATTCAAATATAGACAAATATAGAATACAAGAAATGCAAAATACAAGAGTTAACCTAATTTGATTGTTTTCTTTGAAAGAGGCTAACCTAGGGTTTTGTTTCAAGCAGTTTTAAAATAGAATTAATTAATTAAAACATAATTAACTAATTAATTAAAATAGAATTAATTGATTAATTAAAACAAAATTAACTAATTAATTAAAATAGAATTAACTAATTAATTAAAATAGAATTAATTAAAGATAAATATGCAAGAATTAACCTAAATATAAACTATATGGTTTTTAATATTCAGATTCCTAAGAATTTAGATCAAAAAAATCAGTAATAAGAACAAAATCACTTAACTCAAACTGATGGCTAATCCAAGCATTAATTCTCCTTGCCCTAGTGAAGTCAAAATAAACATGTTCCTGTAAAGAGAAATAATGGACTAGAAAAATGTTTGATTAGCGTTAGGGTGGCTTCTTAGGCCATTGTAAGAGAGTCCTTGGAGGTGCAACAGTCAAGCCCCCTAGGTCCAATTAGATGACCTTTACAAATAAAATATAAAATTGACCTTTGGATTTTAAACATAAAATAGATGTATAGAAATAGTAAAAACAAAAATAGAATATGTTGCTATGTTAAAAATACGTAAATGGAAGTAACAGAATTGATAGATCAGAAAAATTGCCCCCAGGTGAATCCTAGGATGTGAAATAACATGCAGAGAATATTATGAGCGATGTTTGACAGTAATATATAGATGCAATGCATAGACATAACAAAGATATCCTAATTACTAAATGATTCTAATGATGATGCAAATATGGAAATAAAAATATAAGAAAAATAATACAGTGCTTGACGAATTTTGAGGGAACAGCAAGAAAAAGATGAGAGCCTCCACAAAAGGCACTTCATCTTTTCACCAAACTCACACCAACGGATCCACCAAGCTGAAAACAAATCACGCATTGTAGATCAAATCCAAAAGTTGCACTTCGAGGGTTGGTAGTGAAACACATAATGAAAAAAAAACAACGGGAAAGCAGTAGAGAACAATCAGATCATAAGCAAGAGTGTGTCGTTCGTGAGTTTGTGTTTGTAGCAGCATTCATGTTATTGATCGCATTGTCAAGTTTTGATTTTTAATCTTCCTTTTATAGATGAAGCCCAGGATGGGAAATAACATGTAGAGAATATGATGAGCGATATTTTACAGTAATCTATAGATGCAATGCATACAAATAACAAAGAGATACTAATAACTAAATTCTTTTAATGATGATGCAAATATGGAAATAAAAATATAAGAAAACAATACAGTGCTTGATGTATGTTGAGGGAACAACGAGAAGAAGATGAGAGCCTCCACCAAAGGTACTTCATATTTTCACCAAACTCACACCAATGGATCCACCAAGCCAAAAAAAAATCATGCAATGTAGATCAAATCCAAAATTTGCACTTTGGGGGTTAGTAGCAAAACATACAATGAAGAATAAGCAGCGAGAAAGCAGTAGAGAACAATCAGATCACAAGAAAGAGCATGGCATTTGTGAGTTCATGTTTGTAGCAGCATTCATTTTATTGATCTTGTTAAAATTTGATTTTTAATATTCCTTTTATAGGCAAAGAAATAGGTCAAATAAACTCATAGCCAACTCCAATAAACCCTAGGGTAGGTTTAACAGGTGATCCAAGTGGGCCAAAAATAATAAAAGAAATAAATTAAATTAATTAAATTAGAAACAACAAAAACATGTCCCATAAAAGTGGGACGCGACGTCACACCTGTTGACCCCATGCATTTTTAATGCATTTAAAAGGGTCAAACAAAGTCAAAAAAAGTCATATCATATACCTTTGGAAATATCCTTTCGATCTCGATCTAACGGTATAGAATTTAGAAGAAATGGAGAATATTTAGTAGGGTAAAAATTAGCTCAAATATGAACCTACGTTTTTAAGGAGAAAATAAAAAATCTAAGGAAAATTATTCACCTTAGTGGGTCAATTTTCCATGTCTACAGATAAGAATAGTTGTTGAAGCCATTGGTTTTGGGAAGAACTTCAGTTAGGGTTTTACAAATATTATGAGTATCATTGTTATGTGAAGATTTTTTTATAAGCATTGATTTTGAAGTGAGTTGTTGTACAAAGAACTTGAACTAGGGTTTGAAAAGAACATAAGTATCATTGTTATGTGAGATTTGTTGTTGAGCATTGCTGGAAATATTTTGAGCTGGTGGTTATATGCTTGGACTAGGATTTATGAGAAAAGGGTGTTTTATTAAGTGATTTGTTGAGTAGAGTTGGTTGAGCCTAGTCAAGTGGTTGTATGAAGTGATTGTTCAAGTTCCATAAGACAAACTATTCTATATTCTGATTTGATTTGATTGAGAATTGAGTGTAGAACATATTGAGTCTCTAACAATTATCTTTATGTTTCTATGAGATTGGACAAGTTCTGTGTGGACTTGTTAAGCAAATTTGAGGTAAGTATTTGAGAAGACTTGTGGACTAATTTTGTGTGAGTTTTTTGTGGAAGCTTACAATACATATTTGGTTAAGTTCTATGTGACCTTATTAAGAATATTTGGTTAAGTTTTGTGTGAACTTATTGAGAAAATTTGGATAAGTTTTGTGTGAACTTATTGAGCATATTTGGATAAGTTCTATGTGGACTTATTGAGTAAATTTGGACAAGTTCTAAGTGAGCTTGTTGAGAAACTTTGAGCAGGTTCTGAGTGGACCTATTGAGCAGATTTGGAAAAGTTCTGAGTGAGCTTGTTGAGCATATTTGAGCAGGTTTTGAGTGGACCTATTGAGAATATTTGAGCAAGTTCTAAGTGGACTTGTTGAGCAAATTTGAGAAAGTTTTGAGTGGACTTGTTGAGCATATTTGAGCATGTTCTTACTGGACTTGTTGAGTAGATTTCAGCAAGTTTTGAGTGGACCTATTGAGAAGATTTGAGCATGTTCTAAGTGGACTTGTTGAGCATATTTGAGCAGGTTATTAGTGGACCTATTGAGCATATTTGAGCAAGTTTTGAATGGACTTTTTGAATATATTTGAGCAAGTTTTGAGTGGACTTGTTGAGCAGATTTGTGCTAGACTGAAGTACTAAGTTTAGTGTAGATTTAAGATAGAGCTTCTGAGGTGACACAGTAGAGAGGATAGTAGTCTCTAGTGGATAGATATCCATCAGCCAGGGTAGTGAGGATAGGTCTTCTGAGTGGGGATAAGAGTATTTAGTGGAGAGAGATCCACAAGCTAGTGCAGAGGAGGTAACAGTCTTCTAGAGGATCACCAACCAGACTAGAGGAGAAGGAGTTCTACTATGGATATAAATCCATAAACCTGATTTAGGGGATTGGTATCTCCTTTGGACAGAGGTCCATAAACATTGTAATAGGGAAAGGATTCCAAGAATATTGATTGAGAAAATTTTAGTGAAATATTTGCTCCGTGGAGTAGCCCACATTGGGTGAACCATGTAAATTATGGTGTCTCTATTGTGTGTGATGATTTGTGCATTGCTTTGATTATTGTTATTGACATTTCTATCTATAAATTTCATAATTTTTATTTGGAAATAAAAGTAAAAAGTGGTCTTATACTGTTCACCCCCCCTCTCAGTATAAGCTTGTGTTCTTCATGTCACCTCGCATTAATCATCCATACATGCCACCTTGAATTAATAATCCATAAAAATTTATATGCATTAATCATCCATAACATAGCATATGCATTAATAATCTATATAACACATGCATTCCATAAAATACATTCACATAAAAACACATCCATTATTAAAAAATAATACTAGAAAAATAGCCAAGCAATATCTAAACCATAAATGATCATTAGCACATTTGCCTTCCACACATTGCATTAATCATCCATACATGCCACCATGCATTAATCATCCATACATGCTATATTGGATTAATCATCCATACATATCATATTTCATTAATCATCCATAACATTCCATATGTATTATTCATCCAGATAACATATGCATTCCATAACAGTATTCCACAAAAAACATTCACACAAAAACACATAATAGAAAAAGGTAATATCCATGTATATATATGTATAAATCACATGTACAATGAGTGCTAAAAGGCTACATACAATGGAGCACCAAGGCTCATATACAAAAAGTGCATCTAAGCACTAAGGTATGTCCTCCAAGAGGACCCCTATGACCTAGGAGGAACCTTAGACCTAGAGCTATGCCTAGACTCACTACACCTAGCACCCTCGAAGATAGATGAGGTTGGAGGATATGGAAGTGGAATATGATGTTCCATCAACCTATCCTCCAATGCCTTGATATACCTATATCGACCCCAAATATGTGTGATATTGATAGTATATCGGTGCTCCCTCCCTTCTAGCTCTGCTTGGAGCCCTGCAATCCTTGTGTCTCACTCTACTACCTATTGCTCCAACTGCACCCAATATTTATTGCTTCTATCTAGATATCCATCTAGAATCCCCTTTGCATCCTATCTATATCCACCATCTCTCCCAACCTTAGGAGACTACCTCACCGTACCCTAGTCTTCATCCTTTGACTATCTAATTAAAGGAATAATTGTCACTTGGGGGTCTCCTAGATCCCCTCATCTCTAACCTCACCATCACCATCACCATCGACTGCCCCTTGAGGTGGTACCCATGCTGGATGTACAGTGAACCACACATTATACTCCATGGTATTCCCTACATCCTCCACATCCAAGAGATCCATCTACTCATCATCCTTATAGGCCACCCTCCATAGCTTCACACATGGTAGCCCTATCTTCTCTTGATGTCTCCTATAGTGCACTAGCTCATTGGGGACATTCTACCTCAGCCTGAACTATCGAAGCACTCATGATAATTGAAATTACTCCATATTACTTTAATGTTGACCATCCACCCACTAAGCCTACCACACTCATCACAAGTGCTCTCCATCACTAGTCCACCTACAAGCCCATAATAGCCTCCATATTACTTGGGTGGATGTCACTCTAGCCCATAGCTCATAGTACCACTAGATCAATCACACTAGCCAACTCAATTGTACCTCATCCAACACCCATCTCCTAGCATAGGACTACTCCCTACCAAAAACCTCTATTGGCAAGCCCTCTAGTCGAGCCATGCTAAAGTGTTTCCATCCCCAGAACTGTAGTAGCAAACTGCACCATAATCCCTTCCTCCCTTGCCTCATCATATCGTATAACTCCTGGTACACCTATTCCAAAAATGTGGGATCCCATGCATACACCTACTACCTAGTGAGCATATTACTTACTACCCCTATCAGGTTCCATGGGAACCTGCACCCGATGTTGTTTGGGGCCATAATATTGGCCAACATGAACATGACCAAAGCTCGAAGGGGGTACAAATACTTTTCCATGTACATAGAAAAGTAAGGAATACCTCCACACTCCACCTTCACCCCTTGCCATGCATCCCCAAATATCCTCATCATATTTATCTTTCGATTGAGCCTGACCTCAACCTAGATCCCCTTCACTAGAACCTTGAGGATGTGATATACATCCTCTAAGGTCACTATCACGTCACCCATGGGGAGCTAAAATCTCCCCCTATCTACATCCCACCTCTCCACCAATATAGAGAGGTACCATCATTAGTCCTCACAACATCCACTCATGCTACCTCCACTAGCCTTACCTCTTCTAGTAGCTCCTACTCCTCCTCTAAAACTTCCTTCCTCATCCCAGGGATGTAAGGCGAGAATTGGTGCCGAGCATCCAAAATTGTGAGCTACAACATAGCACAAAATATTTATCAATAATTTTACAAAAAAAAACATCACAAAAATATTTGCCCAATGCACCAAAAAAATTTACCTCGAAAGCCCCGAACCCCATGCCCGATCCCTCCTCTGCGATAGCTTCCATGCACCAAATGCCTCACCTCACTTCATTCCACTCTCCCAGACATAGCTTCTCCAACTCCCAAATGAACAAATGAGCTTGGTTTCTCATATTGGAAGCTATTTATAGCTACTTCAGGTGCCTTGATATGCCCATGGGTGTTTCTTGGTGTATTGAATCACCCATGTGCATTTATAGAAAGCCCAAAAATCAGTGAACAATTATACGAACCAAAAGCACCAACAGGCGTTTGGCGTCAAATGGCACAAAAGACCAGATGCATAATTTTTGTTTGCGACCACATATTGCAAATTCACCAAAAAAGTTACAAAAGCACCCCAAAAGGGTCCAAATATTCATAAAAATATGCTCATCATCCTTTTCATCATTCATACATCATCCCATCATCATTTCACATAATTATTTGCATAGTTGCCAAGCTCAAACAAAATTCAAGTAAATCTTGTATATAGTGGGTTTTTCTATATACTTGGTAATTGTAGTGATTTGCATCCATGCAATTTGGTAAGATGAAATATATACCATAAGGAAACTTGGTCATTTTCATCATCACATATCTCCTTTTTTGAAAGCATAATAATCTTTGGTACTTCACATTTTGTGTGAAACTTTGCCAAGAACAATTTCCACAAAATTTATCATTCATAGCCTAGTTTGTGGGGCTTAAAACATGGACAAAATCAAATCTTATCATTTCACATTTCATTGACTATAATCATGGAAATTATATTTATCTAGGGTTATTTGTTTTGATCCTAGAAATTATCTGATAGTCACTAGTTGGCCCTTCAAATTTGACTACTTTTACTCTTTGTATTTTTCATCTTTGCATATCAATGACGCTGGAAGGAAAATTATTTAACAACATTGAATCACCCCAAATTTGGGGTAACCACATTTGGTTTTGATTTTCCCATAATGGGATACATCCTACATGATCATGCCATTCACACCTGGAAAAATCCCTCCCTTTTTTAGGAAAAAAATAGACACATTTTGCATCACATCTATCACAAATCCCTTCATATGTTGGAGCAAAAACAAAATCATTTTGCATCACATCTATCATAAATCCATTCATCTATTGGGGAAAAAATAAATGCATTTCTCATCACATATTTAACATATACCTTCATCTGTTAGGGCAAAAATAGATGCATCATTTCATATTTTACAACAATCCCCTTCACATCGTTGGGGAAAAATGGTATCACATATCTCATCATCCATCATTTATTTGCATATATTTTTCAATTGTCTCGTGAGATTCATCCGCAAACTCATTCACCAATTGAGGGGGTAATCTATGCAAAACTTAATTTCTTTTATTATTTTATCTTCAAGCTCACGTTCCACATCCCAAGAGAAGTTGCTTCTGCACCTAGCCAAAATAGGTATCTCATGTTTTTGCACTACATTGTGTTTCATGCAACGCAGTACAAAAAGGGGCATCTGTAGACACCAAAACCTGGCCACTTATCTTCCATATATTCTTTCTTGACATTTCCACCACCAAAACCTAGTCATTTGTCATCCATCCTATCTTTCCCACCATTTTTACCTATTATTCATATATATTATATATTATATATTATATATATTTAAATAATAATATTTTATATATTTATATAAGTGAATTAATCCCAGCCATTCAATTTCATTTAATCCTATCTGTCCATACACATCAATCCATGCCACAACCTAAAATTAATATCCACCCTTCGATGTATTTTTATCTTATTCACATGATTAGTGTCATTGAAACACTAGCATGTCGTAGATTGAATTATAAATATGAGCCATTTTGATGGCTCAACCATTGATTTTTTCCCCTAAGTTTTCATTACCTGAGTGTCGATTCCAAGTTCTCAAATTCATTGAGTTTCCTTGGAGTATTTGAGTACTTTTGCCTCCTTCGCTCATTGTAACCCCCATAGTCGTTGCCATCTATCTCCCTCACTAGATCTACTTTTGCTAAATCCTTCCTCAGTCGTCGAACACCTTCGAGCTTATTCTATCACTTATGAGAACCTTTGGGCACCTCCCTTCCACCGCCAAGCACCTCCAAGTGCCTCCCTACTAGTCTTGAGCACCCATGAGAATTTTTTGTAGCTTCCAAGCATCCATAGGAATTTTACGTAAGCATTCTAAGGACCTCCTATCCTTTGAGTGATGCTAGGGCATTGCCATACCTACCAACACTAACAAAACCTCACATATCATAAGACAACAAGCAAGTAAGATAGATCTATTGTTTCTAATTTTATTTTATGCACCTTTGTTTCTATTCACTTAATTTGTAGCAGATAGTTAGGGTTTTACCATTGCTTATAGAGGACCTCACACTATGGATCCCTCATAGGTATTACTAACTAGTTTTTTGTGTCATTGTGTGCAGATCTAAAGGTGCTACATTAGCATTGGATAGTTGTTTAAGCTGGAGTGGCTCGATATCGGATATCAAGAAGCCCACTCAATTCTATTGGGAGCAAGATGCGTCTGAAGACACCACAACCTTGTTTTTTAGGGTTTCAAAGAACCCTAACCCTTGTAAATTTGTATAAAAAAGGATTCAAGGATCCACATTGTAACAATGGAGTTTCTAGGCTCCCCCCATTAATATAATATCATCTATTGTGCAATTATGCGTTTCTTGTATTTCATTTATTTAGCACTGTTTGGTGTTGCATTTTTGTATCCTCATTATTATAACAATATTTTTGGAAATTATGCATTTGACAAACTATACAGTGATATTATAACAATATTTTTGACAATTATGCTTTTATGTCTGGTTCAAACCTGGAGCTCCTCCTTTAAATTCAATGTATTTAACTTGTTGAGCTCATCCCACTTAATTAGCCTTTTATATATCTTCTTAAAGCATTTCATTGTCGTATTTATACTTTTTATGGTCCATGAAAACCAAAACTACTCTTATATGTCTAAAAAATCTCATTTATGTTTGTTATAGTGTATGGAAACAATATTATGAAGAGACTACAAGGTTATGAAAGTAACTAGAAATTAACACTAACTAAAAATTTAGTAAGCCAACAACAATTCAAACTCAGAACTAACTATGGTTTAGATAGTTGCAAAAACAAATCCATTTTTTTCAATTTAATGCAACTTCACTTAAAATTCCAACATTTGATGTCTATATCATGATAACACAAACCATTTTCTTGAAAACAAGGATACATAAACACAATATACATTATGAGTTTAAGTATCCATATTGTAAATTAATGACAAGAAATGAAGTAAAAGCATAACCTTGAATTAAGAATTTAAGTATACCTAACTGGATCTAGACATATGTTCAGCAAGTCCTAAGTGTTCCTCAAAAGTAATGTTGTGATATGTCTTGCCACCAAATCTATATTCAAATTTTTTTTCCAAAAAAAAGAAAAACAAAACGGTGAGACAATTGAATTTACTAATGAACCAAGCTCATAGTTTCTATTCCATGAAAAGGAAGAGAAAGAAACAAAAATAAATTATGGTTTTTCATCTTATCTACCTTCATCTGAATCACAAGAACATTAGGAGCTTAATAAATAAACAACTACTTGCACATTGTCGATAATTTGTTACAATTTTATTGTATAATCAATAATATCTTCTATTAATGAAATATTTCACATTAAAATATTTGTAGTTTGCACATGTGAATATCTTCACCCTACTACTATCTCAAATCCACTCTATATATCTCACATAAAATAGAATCTATTCAATAGAAAAACCACAACATCTTTAAAAGTCTTTTCTATAATCATTCTTGAAGAGACAAAAATGCAACACCAAATAATGCTAAATAAATTGAACTCAAAGAACACATAATTGCACAATGAATGATCTTATATTAATGGGGGGAGCCTAAAAACTCCATTGTTACAATGTGGATCCTTGAATCCTTTTGATACATATTTACAATGGCTAGGGTTCTCCAAAACCCTAGCAAACAAGGTTGGTGGTGTCTTCAGGTGCATCCTTGCTCCCAATAGAAGTGAGTGGGCTTTTAGTTATCCGATGCTGGGCCACTCCAGCTTAAGAAATTATCCAATGCTGATGTCACACTTCCAGATCTACACACACTAAAACAACAAATAAGTTAGTAGCACCTATGAGGGCTCCATAATGTGAGGCCCTCTATAAGCAATGATAAAACCCTAACTATCTGCTATAAATAAAATAAATAGAAATAAAAATGCATGTAATAAAATAATAAACAATAGATTTACCTTATGTATTTGTTGTCTTCTGATCTGATGTAGCTTTTTGTAGTGAATCGATGTGGTGATGCCCTAGCATCGCTCGAAGGCTAGGGGGACTTCAGAATCTCTAGCGTAAAACACCTATGGGTGCTTGGTGGCTATAGAAAATGCTCATGGGTGCTCGATGATGGTAGGGAGGCACCCAGAGGTGCTTGGTGGTAGGGAAGGAAGTGCCCAGAGGCGCTTGGGAGTGATAGGAAGTGCCTGAAGGTATTCAGAAGTTGAGGGGAGATATCTACAAAAGCAAATCTGGTAGGGCAAGAGGGAAGGTGGCAGATGCGAGGGCTATAGCAAGCGAAGATGGAAGGTAAGTGTGCTCGGATGCTCTAAGGAACTCGGGGATTGCTTAGGACTCCAAGGAAGATTTAGGAAGAACTCAGGGGTTGAGCCATCAAAATGGCTCCTATTAATAATCCAACCTAGGGCATACTTAGGGTTTCAATGACACTAATCGTGTGGCTGAGATAAAAGCACATCGAAGGGTGGATATTAAATTTAGGTTGTGGCATGGATTGATGTGGATGGATGGATAGGATTAAATGAAATCGGATGGTTGGGATTAATTCACTTATATAAATATATATTTATTAAATATATATAAAATATTAATATTAAATATATATAAAATAAATATATATAAATATATATGAATAGTGGGTGGAAATGGTGGGAAAGCATGGATGGAGGACAAGTGGCTAGGTTTTGGTGTCTACAGATGCCCCTTTTGTACTACGTTGCGTGAAACATAATGCAGTGCAAAAACATGAGACACCTATTTTGGCTAGGTGCAGAAGCAACTTCTCTTGGGATGTGGAACATGAGCTTGAAGATAAAAGAATGAAAGAATTTTGAATTTTGCGTAGCTTACCCCCTCAATTTGTGAATGAGTTTGTGGATGAATCTCACGAGCCAATTGAAAAATCTATGCAAATGAATGATGGATGATGTGATATGCGATACCATTTTTGCCCCAATGGTGGGAAGGGGATTGGTGAAAAATGTGAAATGATGCATCTATTTTTGCCCCAATAGATGAAGGGTTTGTGATAGATGTGTGATGGAAAATGTGTCTATTTTTGCCCCAATAGATGAAGGGATTTTTCCAAGTGTGGATGCCATGATCATGTAAGATGTATCCCATTATGGGAAAGTCAAAACCAAATGTGGTTACCCCAAATTTGGGGTGATTCGATGCTGTTGAAGAATATGCCTTCCGACATCATTGATATGCAAAGATGAATAATGCAAAAAGTAGTCAACTTCGGAGGGCCAACTAGTGACTGTCAGATAATTCCTATGATCGGAACCAATCACCCTAGCTAAAGCCAATCACCATGATGACTTTCAAGGAAATGTGTAATGATGAAATTTGATATTGTCCATGTTTTAAGCCCCACGAACTAGGCCATCAATGACAACTTTTGTGCAAATTGTTCTTGGCAAGGTTTCACGCAAAATGTGAAGTACCAAATATGATTATGCTTTCGAACAAGGAGATATGGGATGATGAAAATGACCAAGTGTTCTTATGGTAGATATTTCATCTTACCAAATTGCATGGATGCAAATCGCTACAATCACCAAGTATATAGAAAAACCCACTATATACAAGATTCACTTGAATGTTGGTTTGCACTTGGAAAATGTGCAAATGATGATATGGAATGATGTATGAATGATGATATTGATGATTGTGGTCATTTTGTGAAGATTTGGACCATTTTGGAGTGCTTTTGTAACTTGTTAGGAAAATTTACAATTTGTGGTCGCAAATGAAAATTATGCATCCAAATCAGTTGGAATCTTCACAAAACCTTATAAAATGATGGAATAAATGCTTGGATGTAATTTGGAGTGATTTGGTTGGGAGAAGCCACTATTTTGTGAAAATTTAGTCTTTTGTGTAATTTGATGCCAAATGCCCATTGGCGCTTTTGATCTATAAAATTGCTCATCGATGTTTGGGCATTCTGTAAATGCCCATGGGTGCTTCAATGCACTAGGAAATGCCCATGGGTATCTCAAGGTGCCTGAAGAAGCTATAAATAGCTTCCAAGATGAGAAACCAAGCTCATTTGTGCATTTGAGAGTTTGAGAAGCTGCGTCTAGGAGAGTGGAGTGAAGTGAGGTGAAGTGATTTGAGTGTGGAAGCTATGGTGGTGGAGGGAGCGGGTGCAAAGGTCGAGGCTAATGTTGGAGTATATGCTGAGGTAATACCCTTGTTTGTGTATTATGCAAAATTTTTATGATTTTTTGTAAAATTATTGACAAATATTTTGTGTTGTGCTACAACTTAGGATTTTGGAGGCTCGACACTGGTTCTCACCTTACATTCTTGGGATGAGGAAGGTGGTGTTGGATGAGGAGTGGGAGTTGTTGGAGGATGTGGGGCTAGCGGAGGTAGCCCAGGTTGATGTGGTGAGGGCTGATGAGGGGTACCTCTCTGCCTTGGTGGAGATGTGGGATGCAGATAGGGGGACTTTTTAGCTCCCCATGGGAGAGGTGATCATGACCTTGGAGGATGTATATCACATCCTCAAGGTTCCAATGGAGGGGATTCAGGTTGAGGTTGGGCTCAACCGGAAGATGAGAGATGATGAAGATGTTTGGTGATGCATGGTAGGGTGTGAGGGTGGAGAGTGGAGGTATACCTTACTTGTCCATGTATGTGGACAAGGAGTTGGATGCCCTTCATGCCTTGGTTATGTTCGTGTTGGCCAACATCATGGCCCCGAATAGCACTAGGTGCAGGTTCCCTTGGAACTTGATAGGGGTAGTGAGCGATATGCTCACTAGGTGGTAGGTGTATGCATGGGCTCCTACCTTGTTGGTGCAGGTGTACCAGGAGCTATATGAGGTGATGAGGCGGGGAGGAAGGGATTGGGGTGCATCTTGCTACTAGTGTTGGGGATGGGAGCACTTTAGTGTTGCTCAATTGGAGGGCTTACCTATGGTAGGATTGGGTAGGGAGAAGCCCTATGCTAGGAGATGGGTGATGGTTGAGGAGGTACAGTCGAGTCATCCAGTGAGGATGAGTCAATGGTACTAAGAGTTATGGGCTGGACTGACATCCACCCAAGTGATATGGAGGTCATGGTGGGCTTGCAGGTGGACTAGGATGGAGAGCACTTGTGATGAGTGTAGTAGGCTAGGTGGGTGGTTGGGAGACATCAAAGTGAGGCTGAGTATTTTCAGTTCTCTTGAGTACTTCGATAGTTTGGGTTGAGGTAGGATGTCCTAGATGAGCCGGTGTACTATAGGAGACATCGGGAGGAGATAGGGCTACCATGTACAAAGCCATGGAGGGTGGCCTATGAGGATGATGAGGAGATGGATCTCCTAGATGTAGGTGATGCAAGGATGACCATAGAGTATGATGTATGGTTCACTGCACAACCACCATGGGCACCACCTTGAGGAGTAGCTAATGGGGATGGTGATGGTGAGGCTAGGGATGAGGGGACCCAGGAGGCCCCCAAGTGGTAGCGATGCCTTCGATCAGATAGTCTAAGGAGGAGGACTAAGGGTGAGGTGAGGCAGGCTCCTGAGATTGGGGAGATGATGGAGATGGAGAGGATGTGGAGGAGGTTCCAGATGGACCTCCAGATCGGAGTGAGGAGGATTGGGTAGGCTAGAGTAGTAGGTAGTGAAGTGATATATGAGGATCACGAGGCTCCAAGTAGAGCTAGTAGAGAGGGAGCACCGACATAATATTGACATAGCACATCTTTGCTCTCGACATAGATATATCGAGGTATTGGAGGATAGGTTGATGGAACATCATATTCCACTTCTAGATCCTCCAACCTCATCTGTCTCTAGGGGTACTAGGCATAGCGAGTCTAGGCATAGCTCTAGGTCTAGGGCTCCTCCTAGGTCACAAGGGTCCTCTTGGAGGACATAGCTAGTGCTTAGATGCACTTTTGTATATGAGCCTTGGTGCTCTATTGTATGTAGCCTTTTGGCACTCATTGTACATGCGATATTTATACATATATATACATGGCTTTTACCTTTGTGTTATATGTGTTTTTGTGAATGCTTTGCGTGGAATGCTTTTGTGATGAATGCATATGATATGTTATGGATGATTAATGATAATGTGGAATGTGCTAATGATCATTTATGGTTTAGATCTTGCTTGGCCATTTTCTAGCATTGTTGTTTAATCAAGGGGCACCAAACTTGGTGGCATATGGGATGAATGACTCATGAACTGACATGGATGTTGACATGGAAGAAGATATGGATGTTGATATGGAAGAATATATGGATGTTGATATGGAAAACTGATTGTTTTAGAGACTCAGACATACTAGTGGTATCAAACAAACTCACTAAAACTGCCTAATTCCTCTAGGACCAAATGTGTGTGCAGTGGATTCATTTACTGAATCAAGAGTATGGTAATGACTCGAGGTAATCAAGAACTAATGTGTGCAAGTGAGTTCATTAACTCATATTGAGTAAATTGGGTAAACCTGTTATGGATGAAACCAAGAAGCTAGCTTGTCCTTATGAGCGGTCAGAGGTCTCTTTGAAAAGAGATGTGTCACCATGCATGAGCGTACTCCACTACCAGTCAAGCATCTATAGCTCTGGTGGAGGCTAACTCCATAGTCCATGATTTGTTTTTTTTGATCTCTTAAGTTTTGGGGATGACTACCTAACCGTTTGACTGGAAATGTAGTATGATCCTTACAACCCAATGATCAGTGGTGTGTGATGTAAAATATTTAGAGTTTTTGTTAGGGATTTTTCCCTACTCTTTCTTTTTTTTTGGAATTGTGGTAGTGGTGAGAACCACTATTTTTGTGGACTATGTTGCATGATGGGACTAGCAAGGATGACCCTTTTCACTTCGAGGTTTCATACCAAGTATGGTGTTATCCCTCTTTGACACAAGATGTTTTTAAGATGTGAAATTGTGTTTGGTTCAAGAATGTTTTGGAGTCAATTCCCAAAACTCAAGATTTTCTTAGTGTATATGTGTAATGGTCCTAAAAAGAACTCGACATGTATTTTGGAGTTTGCTTAAAACACTAGGAGTGGCTGAGTGACCGAAAACACCTAGGACTTTTATGAAAATGTGGTTTGTGTGCATGGCAATTTGACTTGGTGGACTTGTGTGGATGACTTTGTGAAGGTGCCCCTGATTAAGGCAACATGACTTTTTATTGGACCAATTAAGACCTTGAACTTAATAAATGATCCCTAATATGACATGTGAAATATGGATGTGAATGCAATGTATGACATGCAATTTTTGACATGCAACTTTGTGAAATACAATATGAAATGTGTGTGAATGCATTATTTTTGGAATGTAGATGCAAGTGAAATGCAATGTTGTGAATGAAATGTATGCAAATATTTTTGTGTATTAGCCATGTATATATACATATATAGAAATCAAATCATGCATAGAAGAGGACCCCCAAACAAGGAAGAGCTAAGACCGGTCTCAAAAATCAATACAAATGCGTATCACCCCATTAAGCTTGTGAATGGGTACCAAGCTTGAGAGCCAATCGGGATAGTCTATGATATCATCTAATTCTTTTGGCTTATCCTCATCTATTTTTGCCTAGAAAACCTTGGGATCCGAAGGTGAAGGTGAAGGTGAAGGTGGAGGGGATGGAGGAATGTAGTTGGTGGAAGCCCTTAACAATTCCTTAAACAAGACAAATTTAGAAAAGGATGGAGGTGAGGAAATCCGGTCCATATCAATAAGGCTTATGTCAATTGGAATTGGCTTAGTCGGATCGTATGGATTATGGAGCAAAGTGAATAAATCAATAGGATTCATGTTGACTTATGGGCAAGGTGGATAAGGTTGGATGGAATGGATGGGACCTAAGAACCGATGCTAGGAGCTTGGTTAACCTAAACAGTAGCAAGCAACACAAATAAATGCATCTATCTAAATGATATGTACATGCAATGCTGAAAAAGAAAACATATTTTTGTTGATTTTTTATTTTTTTATTTTTTTGGTAGTGGTGAAAACCACTATTTTTGTGTTATGTACATATGTTACAAGTTTGTCTTATGAAATGGCTTAATGGAATGGAGGTGGTGGCTCACTGGTAGGGGTGGCTCACTCTTGTGGAAGAAGCAAGCGAAATATGGGCTCATGGATGGGGAACATGTTGAGATAAAACTCATCTTGTTCGGTATGGGGAATGATGGGCTTCGATTCTTCTTCAGATTCATCCAAAATTATCGACATAAGTTTGAATTCTTCATAGATTTCATCATCAAAATTATCAGGATGGAGGGCTTCTTCTCCTAAATTGAGATTAAGCCTTTGGAAGGCTTGTTCAAGAGAAGAGGTGGTGGAAAGTGGGTGGTAACCTAGACCTGAATGGTCATGCACCTCTTGATATGGAACATCGATAGGTTGATGCACTCCTTGTTCATGCAATCCTAGGCCATGACCTTGCCAATTGACTATGTGAAAATATTGAGATGGAAATCCCATCATGTTTGGAATGTTGGCAAGTTTTGGTTCTTTGGGTTCCTCTAGGGGAGTTGGACTTGATGAAGAATCAATCCCCCCATATACAAAATTTATGCTATTTGGAGTTGAACCCATGTTATATACTACTCCTATGGCCAAAGGTGGGTCACGTGGGTGATCAAAATCCTTAGCATTAGGAATGGTGAGGGGTGTGATGGTGATGTCTTGGACCACATATTCACCAATACTAGGATTAGTGAGGTGGACCTTGACTTGGGATGATATGGAAGGACTATGGTCAGATGATGGCTCAGGGAATGGTGAAGATGGAGATGCCTCATAATCCATCAACTTGACTTGTAAAACATTAGGTGATGGTGATGGATTGTCTTGGGAAGGTTTTTGAATGGATGATGATGATGTGGATGGCAATGATGTTGATGATGTGGACTGACTGTGACCACATGTGCATGTAGTCAATGATGAAGATGATGGGGGTGTGGAAGCTTGATGGTGATTGGTGATAGGGAGCTCCTCAGGAATGGGATCCTTTGATGAAGAAATTGGTGAAGTGGTAGATGGATTGGATGATGGTGAAAGAAAAAGGTGAGTGGAAGGAAGCATGGACTCATAGGGATTTGAAATGAAATTGCAATACTTAAATGGCTCGACGTCCGTCGGTATGCAATGTACTTGTCCCTCATGAACGTATTTCAAACATTGATGTAGTATTGAAGGGACACATCTCATTTCCCTCATCCAAGGTCTTCCAAGGAGTACATTGTATGCCATGGATCCTTCCAAGATGTGAAACATGGTGTGCAATATTTTGACCCCTACTTCAATGGGAAAAACAACAGTGCCAACTATGGAACACAAAGCATCATTAAATGCTTTGAGGGTAAATGATGACTTGGTGATATGGGATGGAGGAAGGTTCAAATGATGAAGGGAGGATGTGGTGATGATATTGATAGAGGAACCGATGTCAATTAACACTCTTTTAAAGGGCTTCTTGTCAATTAGAGCCATAATATGCAATGGAGGGTCTATTGATTCTGATGAGATTGGCTTAATCTCAAAGTCATAGAATGTGATGGAAGGCTCCATGCATGTTTGGATGCTCCCAAAAAGTTGTTGAAGGCATTAGGATCTTGAGATTGTAGTTCAATGGACTTCAGAATATCCATTAATGCCTCACGATGTGGAGGAGATTGTTGAATTAACTCATAAATTGACAATTTGGTGGAAGCCATCTTTAGACTTGTAGTTAACCGGCTACTCAATGAGATGATTGGTCGTGGTGGATGATTGATGGGTGGATTTGATGGATTTTATTGGCTAGGGATATGGATGGGTGATGAAGGATTGGGAGAAATTTGAATGGGTGGCGATGTAGGAGGTTGTGACACACTTGCTTGAGGTGGTTGCCTTGCATTTTGTTGATTGTTTCTTTGACCTCTAGTGACCACATGGATGGCCCCTACAAACCCTTGGTATTGTTGGACATGATTGACTTGATTAGGAGGATTTTTGGTGTTAGCTCCCTCCTACATTTGGTTGCACCTCCTCATGATGAGGAAGTGGTGTTTGAAAAATACCAAGGTTTTGGTTTTGTTGAGCGAGGGGATTATCAAGCTTGATCTCCCCCAAGTCAATAAGGTCTTGCACTATGTCTTTAAATGCATGGTAAATTGTTAATGTCATACCCATTTTACCTATGATAAGGATAAAATAGATTTTCCCGATAGTGTTTACTACGTTTGACGGGATCATCAGGTCTGATTTTGAGTAAAGCAAGTTTGTTTGTGTCATATAACCTTCAAAAAAGGGAAGCATATGACTCGGCTAAGGGGGTGTATTGGTGATTTTTTTGGATAGACTATCATCGGGGATGGTTTTCCATAGTTGGCACTGTGTTCTACATGGCTTGAGTTGTTGAGGGTACCGCATGATAAGCAATTTGTTGTGGTGTTTGTTGCACTGATTTTTGTTGAGCCATTACCGATTGGCTCATGACCACTTGATTAACTTGATTGGGCTGATTGGCTAGGGTAGCCTATGTTGATTTTGGTTGGCCAGAATAGTTGCTTTTGTATTGGCCCTTATTTTGCCATTCCTTATTTTTAGGCTTAAGTATGCCTTCTTGGATTTTGATCTCCTCAATGACACTAGCCTGAGCTAAAGCTTCTTCAAATGAATGATAGGTTTGTAGTTGAAGCATCCAAGAGATAGGTTTTAAACAACTCTTGGTGAATATCTTGATTAGCTCATCCATTGGTAGGGTGAATGGCAACTTAGTGATGAAAACCCTCCAATGGTTTCCAAAATCATAGATAGACTCATCATCATGTTGTCTTAAAGCATAGACATCAGACAATGAGATCTTATTTTTAACATTTAAGATGAAACGCTCAAATAATTGGTCAATAAATTGCTCAAAAGTATAAATACTATGGTTGGGTAATTGATTATACCATTCTATGGCATCTCCTCCTAATGTTTGAGGAAAAGTTTAGAGCATGAGAGCATTATCATTTTGAATTCTAAAACAAGTGTGTACAAACGTGCTCACATGTTCTTTGGGATCCTCAGTTCCCTTGAATTTTTCAAACTTAGGCACCATGAAATCTATCAGATATGGTGGTGATGGTACCAAAGGATGAATGGGTTGATTGATCAATTGGTGTAAGGTTGGTTTCTGATTTGTCAAACCAGGAGTATATTGTATCAATTGATCTATCTATTTTTGCATGGCCTTAATTTGAGGGTCTTCTTCAGGAATGTGGAAGCCCTAAATTACCTGATGATTTTGTGGTGGAGTGGAGAAATATTGTGGAGTGACTAAGTGATGATGAGATTGGTAATGATGGCTAGGTGAATTTGATGGAAATTGATGAATGGGAGACTGATGATGAAAATATGGGGAATTATGGAATGAGGTTGATGTATGAGGGTTATGGCTAGGTTGGCCAATGGGAATAGGATGGGTGGTGGTATGACTTGGTGGAGGAACAGGGATAGAAACCATAGAAGACTGTGGTGCCCATGATGGACCCTGGTTAACAAGGACAGTCTGAGTAGAGTTTGGTAAAGGCTTAGGGTTCACTTGTACTTGTTGTTGAGCATTTTGATGTTGTCTAAGAAATTTTTTTAGGTGTTCCCATGCCTCATTAATATCTCTATCAAAATTTGAGGGTATGGAAGTAGATGGTATGGAAGATGTGGCTTGGGGACAAGTTACACTAGGTATGGTAACTTGTGAGGCTAAAACTTGTGAAGCAACATTTACATGTGCTTCATACAAGGGGTTGGTGTATGTGGATGTGTATGAAGTGCTAGGAGCACATGAGGGTTGGGGAATGGACATATGGGAGGAAGGTGCAACTGATGCCTCGAAAAGAGGGTTGGTGTACACCTAGGTAAAGCTAGATGGTGGTTGGGAATAAACAGGCTCCTGTTGTAAAGTAGAATCCTATCTAGGTGAGTTGGGGACTAACTCTAAGACATAGCTAGAAGACTTCATGAGAGCTTCTACTCTTGCCATGTCTATATGGGTAATGTGGTGGTTGATGGTTGGTGAGGTTGACTCTTCTTGGGGCATAGCCATATGAAAGGCTATGGATGGCAAGGAATGTGAGGGACCTAGAAACAAATCTACCTATGTCACATTCAAGGAATCTACCATAGAAGTGGTGGGGCAAGTGGATGAAGGTTCCATTTGATTATCTTGATTTAATGCTTTCTTTTGTTTTCTTGTTAAGACCATAAAGAAAATAAACCAAAATACAGATTATGCAGTAAAATGAAACACCAAATTTAAATTTCACAATAAAAATAAACAACCAATGCTAAGTTTGTTTAACACGTGTGTCTTACCTCATTCATTGGTTATCTCCTTTTAATGTGAGTTCATTTTCTTAGGTTTCAATATTATTGTAGACACCTAAAACGTGTCATGCCAAGGTGACTACTCATATGGGACATGCTATAATACCATATGGAAGACCTTTGGATAGATCCAATGTATAGCAGTGGTTTTTACCACTCAATTGAGCACTTTTACCTAGTCAGTGCTAGCCGCTGATGACACCCATGGTTAGCAGTTTTGCTTGCACTTGTCAACCGTAGTCAAGACTAAGAATCAATTGGCCTTCATCCGACCCAAAGTTGGTTGCAATGGCCAATTGGTTGCAGATTGTAGTGGTTTAAGTGAGGAAGGTTTTGGATCCTTCCGTCCAACAAGCTCAACTGCCCAATCTTGATATTAACTTCATGAGGAAGCTACTCCTATCCCATTGGCAATTTCTATATAACCCCCCTTTGAATTGGGGATAAGTCTAGAGAAACATTTATCAATTGAGTAGCGAAGCCCTGTCGAATTGCATAAGCCAACTACATGCATTGAGAGGGATACTTTTGTTACCCAATTGGAGATTGAATTTCCATGGAAGCCCTAGGATCCTAGGAGAGCCAAGAAACATCAATTCATGCAATTTGTGCACCATCAGATCAATTCAACCACCAAACCTATCAGAGGACATAGAGGCAATCCTTGGACATCAATTTGATAATGTGGATCAAAGAGAAAGCCCTAATTTGAAGGGAAAACCTACTCAAAGCTCTAACACTGCTTTCATCTATGGTGAACAGTTCCACCTATGCATCAGAACCGTGGTGGGTAAATCAAGGTAGATTCTTTTGCTTTTAATTTTGTAGATTATTTATCTAGGTTAGATTAGCCTTATTAGGGGTTCAATTAGTGATTTAGAGATTTTGGCCAATAGATTTAGAATGTTCGATAAATATTATTCATTGTAGCAATTAACACTTTAATGAATATTTTTCATGCCTCCATGCTTTCAATATTGTAATTAGGCCACTAGATAGTTAGATGTGATTTAGCTTATAGGCTTTCTGACAATATTTTCATGTTTTGCATAGTTTTAGCATATTTCTTGCATTTTCTTTATTACTGTTAGTCATGACGTATTTTTATGTTAATACCCTTTAAATGCCTCATCAAGAGAGGCTATCTTTGCTTTTAACAAGTTCTTGTTGTTTCTTGAATGTAGGATTAACAGGGTCATGCCATTCAATGCAACAAATACCTCTAATCATGGAGAAGAGGGTCATCGACACCCTAGAGTAGTTTCTGTCATCCTAGAAGGCATTTGATTCACATCTACCCAAAAAGAGAATTAGATCTATTGTAATTTAAGTATCAAAATGGGTATCCCTACGAAGGACGAATATGTAACTTGACTCAATTTGGAATTAATAAAGTATTATTGTATTTTTGTTTCCTTTTTGTTTTCAATTGGTGCATGTTTAGTTGTTATCTTTCTTTAATTGTAATAGACGCTATTAGGTGTGAGCCTTTTTGGTGGTTACAGTAGGTGATCACGGTGGAACCCCATATTTTTTCCATAATTTACTATGTTTGGTGTTTTTATGGTAGGTGCTCCCTACAACTAAAAACCATGGTCAAAAAGTTGGACCGTAGTTGACAAGCATAGGCAACAGTCGCAGCCATGCATTAGAGCCACGGTTAGCAACATACCAATCACAGAGCAGGATTTAAAAGCTTAATCGGATGGGGACTTGAGGTAGGCCCTTCTAAAACCCTCTGTGGTTGTTTTCTATCTCTTTATTTTTCTAAAGACAGAAAAATGAAAGTTAAGTAGGATAACCATGAAAGAAGGATAAAACGAACTAAGGTTCTTAGGGTTATTATTTCTTAATTTTCTCTAGGCACTGCTAGAAAAAGTGGACCTCTAATTGTAGTCCGCACTAGACTCCAGCATGCTAGAATAATTTGTGTGTTGATTTTGCATGCTTGAGGCCAAATCAAAGGCCATTTACATCGTAAATTTGCATTGTCAAAAGGTCATGTAGGATGTAGCATGCATACTTTATGAATATCAAACATTATTGGTTGTATATAATGTAGGGAATGATCATGTGAGTGTTGTATTATGCATATTTCCTTTATGCAAATTAAAAATAACCACACACACCATGTTTCACAGTAAAATCTAGTGATTTGGGAGTCACATCCAACCACTAGTAGGGTTTCAACGATGGTGGATGTGATTTCCATCCATTGGCCCAACTTCCTCATACCTTCTTGTTACTATACCAATACCGGATCCAAGAACCATTCATATCCTGTAAAATTTACATGTACTTCTCTTCAAAGGGTATAACGTTGACTGGGTGAGATTGGGTGAGGATTTGGGAGGACCTGTACTCCCTGCCTAGGTGTGGTCTTCATTACCACACTTTGGGGGGATTACGTGGCTTGGAGTTCATTTCTAGGTTGTCGATCTACGAGCATACAGGTGAAAGCCATTAAAAATTTGAGAAAATTATCAACATATTGCAAAACACGACAAGAGTTACTTTATTGATACAACAAATTGAAAACACATCAAACAGTTTAGGGCTCATTTTAAAAATTGTAAAAGGAGATAAACATCATTGTATTCTTTGCATGCTAATAAAATTTAAATTTAGACATAGGATAGATAATGGTGCAAACACGGAGAGGTCGATCTAGGCATAGACGTGAGATCAAATCCCAAGCTCCACCTAGCACACAACACGATGTGGAACACCCTCAATCACTTAATCCTCTTGGATGTCATTCAGTGAGCATTAGAGGGGATAATTCCACACGAGGGGATTCCATTGAGAACACCCCGATTAGAGGAAATGCTAGACATCCCTTTATACACAGATCAGAGCATGGGACATCCTAGCATGGGGGTTCCACATATGGTAGCATATACCATAACTACATTTCGTGGGCATCCATGGGTTCAACTAAGGAGTATGTCATCGAGGGATCCAGATTGGTATCCCTTCGACCTGTATCTAAGGGAAGTTCATGACCTCCACTGTCAGAGTCTAGAAATATCTAAGATCCATCCATTCAGGGGTAAACCGATAGGGCTACTTCTAATCATAGGCCCATATAAACTCCCAAGAGGGGCTAACCCACCACATTCACCATAGATATATCCAAAGTGGGAACAAATGGTATGCCACATCATGAGCCATGGCATAGCAAATAGTTGGATGTTCTAGACAGAGTCTTAGGACATCTAATATACAAGCCTATGCCTTCACCCTCCCGACTGGTGATCATGTGTAGCGAAAGCACCATTAGGATTGCCTAATAACATGGGGAGTTATCCAAATGTTCTTGAGAT
Organism: Wollemia nobilis; assembly: GCA_028583015.1. Lineage (NCBI taxonomy): Eukaryota > Viridiplantae > Streptophyta > Pinopsida > Araucariales > Araucariaceae > Wollemia > Wollemia nobilis. The sequence goes on along the minus strand of JAQPPZ010016363.1, from coordinate 489,114 downwards.
ATGCATACTATAGTATCGCATGTAGGTACTAAGTATAGGAGACAACCTGACACGAATGCCATCTTTATAGATTGAGGCAAGATAGTGGCAAATCAGTCCATTGGAGGACATACTCATAAAGTCGCTTGAACAGAGTGCACCCCTTAGAGTCCATAGATGGCCGATCATGCTTATAGATCTCATAGACTGATGTCAGAGTAGAGATGATAGATTATCCAAGATCAATTGGAGGATGTTCACGTAAAAAAAGAGTGCCTCAAAAATGAGAATACTCAGAGGCAGAGGTTCATAAGACATAAATTATATGAACAACGCATGCATGAACAATGTGTTCCTGATCATAAGGAGCATGTAGAGAGAGAGGATTGAATGGCTAGCATCGATTTACCTCCTCATAGTGATATTAGGGAGCATTTCAATAGACGAGTGGCTTCATAGGCCGAGTTACACCTTGATAACTTGACACACATACTCACCATATGGCTCAACATAGAGATCAGCATTCAGCGTTCGAATGATAGGACCATAGGAAGTATGAGAACAAAGTGGGAGAGGAATTAGAGCAAGAATATCCTAAAATATCCCAATTCAAGGAGGAGGGCGAGCCTAGTTCCCCACCTTGATCGAGGAAGAATCTACCTCTAAAGCCACCTCTAAGGAAATCTCGAGAGGAGGAGTTTATTTCCTCATAATATTTAAAGACCTTAGCAGAGAAGGTCCAATCCATAGAGAAGCAATGGATGGCTTATCAGAAGCTTACCTTGAATAAAATTCACAATGAACCTCTATGCACGTTAGTGCCTATTCCAGCATATCTTGAGAATTTCAATATGCCTAGACTGGAAAACTTTCAAGGAGAGGACGACACATAAGAGCACATGACTAGTTTTCTAGATATGTGCTTTCAGATTTAGAGCAACGATGCTTTGCTCCTACGCACCTTCATAAAAACCCTCTTAGGCCTAGCTCAAGAGTGGTTCAATCAAATAAAGAGGCACAACATCACTAGTTTCAAACAACTAGCTGACACATTTCTTGAATGCTTCTCCTTTGGCATCAAGAAGGTAAACTTATCTGACCTGGCCACTCTAACGCAACATGACGATGAGCCAGTAATAGATTATGGAAAATTATGGAGGAAAATTATGGCAAATTTGTCATTCTCCATCCTGTCCTCTGAATTAACATGAATATTCACTAAGAGTTGTGCCAAAAACATTTTGTTATTGCTATAGTTGCAACAATACCAGATATTCAAAGAGTCTTTGGCACAAGCCAAGGTAATAGAGGACATCAAGTTATAGGAGGGTAACTTGAAGCTCAAGAATAGGAAGAAGTGACATAAGAAAAGCACTAAGAGACATCAGGCCAAGCCGGCCCATGTTAATCAGGTGGTGTTGAACCTTCAAAAAGAGGACAAGGGGTAACAACAACAAAAATATCAGGTCCAACGTCCTCCTACACAATATGAGCAGTGCAACAACAATTATAAGGATAAAAATAAAGAGCAACGCCCACCTCATGTACTCACACAATTATCGGAGTCATTATCTTTGATTTTTCATTAGTTATGCGAGGCAAAGGCTATATGCTTACCCGATGTCAAGTTAATGGAACCAAATTAGCCCAAGCCTAAGGGCTACAAGGATGATCATTATTGCATCTATCATCGATAGAAATGTCACAAAATCGAGGTATGTTGGTCTTTCAAACATCTTGTGCAAAATATGATCGAGAGAGGTACACTTCTTGTTGACAACCTACAAGTGCCTAAAAATCAAAATATGGGAATTTACAAAAATCCTCTACCATTTCATGAGGCACCAAAGAATAATGTTGGCCAAGTCAACCAAATTCACAACGAACCACCATCCGAGGGGTTCGTTAGAATGGTCAACGTCGTCATAAGGAACACAAGGTATGAACGACCGAATCAACCTCCAGTGCCTATTAGAGTTCAAGTTGTGCCTCCTCTAATGCCAGCCTAGCATGTGCCCAGCCCACCGATTAGACCGATGGTGACCATCAAGAGTAGGTTGGTTCAAAACCTATAGACAACTCCAGTGAAGTTGTCAATTTATGAGCTAATTCAGGAGTCTCCTAAAAATAGGGAGACTCTCATGGACATCTTAAATTCCATAGAAGTGTTGCCTCATGATATCGAAGCATTTACACACTTCATGGGGCACAAGCAACAGTGTCAGAAGCTAGTCATTCAATTTCATGACCATGAAGTCAAGACGGTTTCCACTGTTATAGCAGACCCACCGCTACATATCATCGCGTGTGTGAATCATAAACTGTTCAAGCAGGTTTTGATTGACACTGGGTCATCAATCAATATCATAACTACCAAGGTGTTAACTCACCTGAAGTTACCCAAGATGCATATCATCCCTTCTACCTTCACGTTGAGAGCTTTCAATGATGCATTATGCTCAATGGTCGGTACTATAGTTTTACCTATCTAGGTGGGGCTAAAGACCATCTCGGTGATGTGTCACGCAATCAAAGGTGCTATGCAGTATAATATACTTCTAGGGATGCCTTGGATCAGAGATATGTGTTGTTGTAAGAACCAAAAAAGCTCACACCTAAGGTTTCCTATTGTAATAATTGATAAAATCATAACATGGGTACAAGAAAAAGAAATTGACAACAAATGAATCAATAAAACACGCTTTATTCCATTATATTCAAATTCAAAATTAAATTACAAGTACATCCCTCTTAGGGATAATCATCTTGATACAATATTACAATAGGAGTGTGTAATTATTTCCCTCTTAAGGGTAGGTGTGATCAAAATGCCCCTTAGGGTGACACGAACTGCTCTAGGGTATCGATGACCCTCTTCTTCACATTGAGGAAGGAATTGTATGCTTTGTCTCCTTTGAATTTGTTCCCTGTGATCAAGAAATAACAAGAAGCAATTAGTCACAAAGGAGGCCTCTCTTGATGAGGCTTTGAAAGGAATCTTGCATAAAGAATAGCATGAAATCAAGAAAGCATGTAAAACTATCAATCTATGCAAGAAATGAGGAAATTGTAATATAGCATGTAAAGAAGCATGAATCTAGCTAAGAAACATCCTAATTAGCCATTAGAAAACTTGAATTGCATGAAACTAATCTATATTTAAAAATGCAAGGAAAGGTGAAGCAAATATACCTCTAATTCCTAAATTAATCGATCAAATGTTTGCTAAAATTTAGATCTATGCTAGATTAAGCTATTTGCATCATTGAAAATGGAAATCTACTGCTAAAATGGAGGAAAGATAGCATCAAACCCTAACCATAGGTCCGATGTGTGGTTGAAACTTTTAACCGTGGCTCACATCCGTAGTTTAGATGAAAGTATCCTTTCTCTCAAAACCAGGGCCAGAAACTCTAAAGTCCTCCAAGGAATTGATGGTCAAGGGTCGCCTATGTTTTTTGGAACATATTAGTGGTTGAATTCAATGGAATTAGCAATGGAGGTATGTCAATTTTCAAGCTTGTTCATCAAACTCTTGATATCTCCATTTTTGCATGCATAGTTGTCATTGATCAATTGGACGACACTTCGTTACTCCTCACGGGGATATGAAATTGCTCTCCAATCCGACAGGGCTCCGCTATGCAATTGAGCTATTTTTTAGGATCGTTGCTCTCTAAAATTGGGGTCTTAAGTAGAATCCCAAAATCCTTGCTCTAACTTCATCGAGAATCCAAGAACAAGAATTGGTTGTTGGGAGGAAGCTTTTGGATGCTTCCCAACCCAAACCACATTGAAAATCGTTGCAATTCGACTGTTGCAACTGATTTGACTCAGCTCTGGTCACTCGAGTTTGTTATAGTGCTAACCATAGGTGTCAACCACGGTTAGCATATAGGATTTTTCTAACCGCAGGTGTCAGATACAGTCCCCAATTTGCAGATTGGGGACCGTGGGTGTCAACCGCGGTCGGCACTTCTAACCGCAGGTGTCAAACATAGCTAGAACTGACTAGGCAAAGATGCCCAATTGAGTGGTAAAAACCACTGCTATACCTTGGATTTTTCCAAAGGTCTTTCATATGGTCTGCAAAGGTACCCATATGAGTGGTCGCCCTCAACATGACGCATTTTAGGTGTCTATAGATGCCCCTTTTGTGATGCATTGTGAGATCGAACAATGTGTGAGCAAAAATAGACCTCCTAAAATGATGTCGAAGGTTGCATGATGATCATTAGTATGATCAACATTAACTATCTCAATCATGAAAAGAGCATGCATCACTAAATAATTACCTTCGATGAGTTGAAGAAATTGATTCTGGCAAGCTTAAGTCAAAATCCTAGTCTTGATGGCAATTAGGAGACAAGCTTAAGTCCAATCCTAGCATTTATGACAATTAGGAGACAAGCTTAAGTCCAATCCTAGCCTTGATGGCAATTAGAAGATAAGCTTAAGTCAAATCCTAGCCTTGACAACAATTAGGAGATAAGCTTAAGTCAAATCCTAGCCTTAATGGCAATTAGGAGACAAGCTTAAGTCAAATCCTAAATTAGGAGACTAGCTGCCCAGTTTGCTTGAATTTGATCTTGATATCTTGTTTATTTGCCCCAAGCAAGGAGGGTGCATGATTGTCTTTGACAATGATTCTTGAATGAATGCACTTAACAATGATTAAGAATTTAACTGTTGATTTTGATTATGAATTTGTTATTATGAATACCCCCTCAAGCGACGAGGTCGCTTGATCACTATGAATGATCTTGAACAAATTAATATTTATCATTTGAATTCTTGGCAAAGCCTAATCAGCTATGATTGCCACTGTTAATAGTAATTGTATATTTCTATCCCATGGATCGGTCCAGCCACGAAGGCCTTATTAGGGAATCGAGATGATAACAATTCCAATTATGCTTGTGTTGAATCACTATGTTCGATTATATGCTGAATCATTTTGAATTTTGATTTATTTAATTTTTTTATTAATTTTGCAATTTTTTGAAATTTTGGACCTGTAGATTTGCTTAATTGTCCATTTTTAAAACTCCTTATTGTTATTAAATGTTTGCATTTATGACTTGAATGAAAATAGCAATGATTTAGACTTCTTTGGAGCGTTTGGGGATCGATACTGATAATGCCCCAGTTGATGCTTGCAAATGTTTTTTTTTTTTTTTTTTTATTTTATGTTTATGAGATGCACGTGGATGCAATTATTATATGTTATATTGATTTGATGCTATATGATGTGATGTATGGATAACATGCACTAGCTAGATGATGGATGTATGACTAGATATTGTGATCTACATATGTAGATGGACTAATATGATGTATGCATATGGATGCACTATTTAATTTTCTTTACTTGTATGCATCTAATTTATGATGTTATGATATGGTGAATGCAATGTATGGTAATGCATTATTTACATGATAGTAATCTAATGTAAATGAACCTATATGCTTTAATCAATTAAAACACAAGGAATGAATGTGATACGTGTTTGTAAATATAATGAATGACACCACATAATATATAACAAATCATGAATGTAATTAGAAATCCTCATTACAAGAATTTACTCAATTAAAAACCCACATATGAGATGCAATGATATGAACTGGTATGAAATGGGTGATATCATATGTCACTCTATAATTCTTTTACAATTTTTGAAATTTTATGCATGATATAGTCAGTGGCCATCTAAATATCATTTCTGATATCCATCAGGTATCTATCCTATATATTGAAAACTTTTGCTTTATGTAATGTTGTTTCGCGGATTTGATACTTTGCAGTTTGATGATTGACATGATTTATTTTTTGATGGTTTGTGATAGTTGGTATGTTGTTGCTATTAGAGAACTTTTTAAGGTTTTCCATGAGACTCAAACACCCTAGTAGACTTCTCAAATTTCACATACTAACTGTACAAGGCTTTTGTTGGACAAGTTTTTCACCATGAAAGACCCAACTATTCATTACCCCTATGTTTGCATGTGAGTATTTTCAGATAGACCATAGGCATACCCCAGATGTCATTCAAGACTCTTTCAACCCATATGTGAGATCGGGTTCCTCATATGTTCGTATCATCCTTGTTTCAGCTTTGATTATACTTATACAGCTACACAATCCTAGGTACCTATAACTAGCTCATCTTGCAAATTGATCAGGGCTACCCCTCCAAATGCAGGCAGGACTCTTTCAACCCATTGCTACATTTTGGGATCACCCAATAGAACTACCCCTCTGATTGTAGGCAGGATTCTTTCAACCCATTGTTGCGATCGGGGATCACTCTATGGCTTTCAAAAGGTGGACAATCCAGGGATTTAAGTTCTCACCCTTCTTACTTGCTCATATGTAGTGATACAAATCACTGTTAGTCCATGTGTTACCATTTTTTTTTACCAAGGGATTTTTATAGTGCTTTTGATTCACTATGTCACTCTACATTTTGAACTTGAAATTTGTATTATTTTTTTTTTTTGCACTTTGTAACTTGGGATTTAACTTTTGTGACTTTGGGATTTATAGGGGAAATTCTTGTCCTTTTGCCAAAGTACACCATTCTAGACCGACTATTTGCAAGATAAGCAGGTTGTGAGACCCATCTCCATAGAGACCTAATACTGCTTTCATGAATTTCATCCTCTCTTGTCTTAGCAGGATTTTATATTGTTTTGCTTAGTGATGAGATTCTGACATGTCAAGTACTATCCCAACTACTGACCTCATCTACAAAAGCAAAGAAAACTTTTTATGACATCTGAGAAACCCACTAGGTATGGCTGAGTGACTGGAAAATTTTTGGATACTTATGTATTTTATAGCAACAAGTGTTGTGTATGAATGCAATGAATTATGATAAATGCAAGGGTGAATGATTGGAACACAAACGTGGTGTCGTTCGTAATACTGATGAACACAATCTATTCTACTATGGAATGCAATGGATGAGATATGCCTACATGCAATGTGATGCAACAAATGCATTCGTGAATGCAAATGAAAATGCAAAATGCAAATGCATATGTTTTTGGATTTTATGCTTTACCAATTTTTTATTTTTTTTGGATTTTATATATTGCTTTTTCAATTTTTATGGATTTTTATTGCTTTTTCAACTTTTATGGATTTTTGAGCTTTAATATTTGACCAAACGGTGAGTACATGCCTTTGGAGACTTTAGATTGACCAAGCGATTTTTAAGAATCCTTGGAGCTTTTAGGTTGACCAAGCAGTTTTTCAGAAACTCTTGGTGCCTTTTGGGTTGACCAAGCAGTTTTAGGTAAACCCTTGGGGCCTTTGACTAACATGACCAAGTGGTTTTAGGAACCCTTGGAGCCTTTTGATGGGGTGACCAAAGGGCTTACAAATGCCTTTGGGGCCTTTTGACTAACTTGACCAAGTGGTTTTCAGGAACCCTTGGAGCCTTTTTGAGTTTGACCAAAGGGCTGACAGATGCCTTTGGAGCTTTTTTTTTAGGATGACCGAGCGATTATCAGCAAATCCTCAGGGCTTTTAACTGACATGACCAAGCGATTTTTAGGAAACCCTTGGAGCCTTTTGGGATGATTGAGCAGTTTTAGGTAAACCCTTGAGGCCTTTGATTGACATGACCAAGCGATTTTCAGGAAATCCTTGGAGCCTTTTGGGATGACCAAGCAGTTTTAGGTAAACCCTCGGGGCCTTTGACTAACACGACCAAGCGGTTTTTAGGAACCCTTGGAGCCTTTTGATGGGGTGACCAAAGGGCTTACAAATGCCTTTGGGGCCTTTTGTGAATTGACCAAAGGGCTTATGATGCCTTTGGAGCTTTTTGTGCATGTGTATGGATTTTGATGTTTTCCATATTTTTGATGTTTTGATATTTGAATTTTTTATTTTTCAATTGTTTTTGAAATTTTAAATGTTTTATTTGAATATTTTTGAAATTTGAAAATTTTCAATTGTTTTTAAAATTTTGAATGTTTTTGTATTTTGATATTTTATGATTTTTTTTCTTATTTTTATGTTTTTAAAGGGGAAAGTACACTACCTTAAGTACCCCCAGTGTGTGTGCCACTCAATGAAAGTGAGGAAGGTGTGATACCTTTAGAAGTCTTACTTTGTCTCATTGAGCGTGATGTGGATGATGGGGAAGGTGTGACTCCTTGAAGACCCCCAATATGCATTGTGTTTGATGCGCCATGATTGGATTGAATAGGAGTAGTAGAAACTAATTCCCCCTACTGTGATGTGCAATTTTGTGCAGTGCCAGTGTCCCACTGAGATGAGACAAGCGAAGGTGAAACATTGGAAGCTGTCATCGATTGCGAAGATCGATTTTGACAATCCTATTTCTCTGTTACAATACTGATCATTCCCATAAAATCTTGGGGAGGTTGATTGATATGCACCTGATTAGATTATTCAACTTGATTGAAAGGTACTATTTTTACTTTGTGTGGATGCAAGGGGTCTTGGAAGACTCCTATCTGAAGCTCTTGCCTCTCGATCATATCTTGCACTACATCTCTAAAGGGATAACATGTATGTATGTCATGACTTCTTTATCGATGGTAAACACAATATAGATTTTCTCTATGCACCTTTGATCTACGCTTATTAGGTTTCAAAGGACATAACTCTGGAATATTGGTCCTACCTGCCTCATATAATCAATCAAAGAGCAATGCTCATGTCTTTGGAAAATCAGTATATTGTCATTGTGACCGACGTTGTTGGCCCTGTATCTGATTCTTTTGCATATGATTTTGGACCAGAGGAGGCTGAGCTTGGTAATTATGTTGCACTGGTGGAGGCGGTGCACCCTGGTTTGAGGATCTGGGGATACTCAAAACAACTTGATTGATTGGGGTCACCTTTCGTTGCATACTACCACCTATAATATTCTTGTTTGGCCATTCCTTTTATGGATTTGAATATCACCCTCTTGTATCTTGATGTCTTAAATGACCTGGGCCTGTGCTAAGGCCTCCTCGAATGTTCGATATTGTTTTAATTGCAAGAGAAGCGAGATATTTTTCGAACAACTTCTTGTAAACATTCGAGTGAGCTCTACTATGGGTAAATCAAAAGTTAACTTTGACATCACCTTCCTCCATTTATTGACATACTCAATTACTGGCTCATCATCAAGTTAATGCAAGCTAACCAAGTCAGTCAAGTTTGTTGTTTCCTTAGCACTAAAGGCAAAATATTACAAGAATGCATCAGCCAATTGCTCAAAGGTGTATATGCTATGATGTGGTAAATGATTATACCATTCTAAAGCATCCCCAGCTAATGTTTTCACAAAGGTTCTCAACATAAATGGGTCATTATCTTTAAAATAAAAGCACATATAGATGAATCTTGTCATGTTCTCTTGTGCATCTTCATCATCTTTGAAATTTTCAAGTTGAGGCATCTTGAAATTCGATGGGTATATCAGTGAAGACACTGAGGGATGCAAAGGTTGATTTTTAAGATTTTTTAGCATGGGTTTTTGATAAACCAATATTTGATTTTGCTTTTCGCATGCATTTATTTGATCAACTAGCATTTTGTATGCCCTTGATGAAATGATATGATCTTCATCTCGTTGCCCTCGATTAGGTAGAGGTTGTTTTTGATGCTGAGGTGGACGATAAGTATAATCATTAGGCACCTCATCATAATTAGATTTAGGGTAAGCATCCACTTCATCCTGATGTTCCCATTGGGACTTTACATATGATCCCTCACGTATTGATCTTGGTATTATTGAGGAGTATGAGGTTCTTGATGATAATCAGATACCAACCTATTGTTGGCAATTTTGGGTACCTTGAGTATATTGCCTTTGCCTAAGTTTAGTTGTTGTCATTGATGTCAAGGAGCTATTGGTAGATGTTGTTTTTGATGTCGAGGAACTTTTGGAGCAACTTGTTTTATGTCCAAGAATGTGTTTTTGTTGAAGGTTTCAGTTGGTCAATAAGTCTCCAAGAAAATCAGAGTAGCCCAATTGCCAAAAATCCAGAAAAAGATAAAGTAGAATAAGTTTGCAGGCTGCTGGAAAAACTGTCACGATTTCGTGACATGTTTGAGGAGAGAGAAAGTCATGATTTCGCGACATGCAGGAAGGCAGAGGCAAAGCGGGCAAAAGTGTCACGATTTCGTGACATGTTTGAGGAGAGAGAAAGTTTGGCCAAAACTGTCATGATTTCGCGACATGCAGGAAGGCAGAAGCACAACGGGCAAAAAGTGTCACGATTTCACGACAAGTTTCGAAGAAGTTGTACGGATGCAGAAAGTGTCACGATTTCGCGACAAGTTGAGTTGGCAGTGTTGAGTTGCAGGAAGTGTCACGATTTCGTGACAAGTTTCGAAGAAGTTGTACGGATGCAGAAAGTGTCACGATTTCGTGACATGTTCCAGTTTCGTGAGTAGTTGGCAAGAAAGAGCCTAAGGCAGTGAAAGCGTCGTGATTTCATGACATGTTTCATTTTCGCTAGTGCAAACCAAGAAAAGGATGAAGAAGCAAGAGGTGTCACGATTTCGTGACAGAGTTGCTGATGACGTCAGCAAAAGGCAAAGGTGTCACGATTTCACGATAGTTGCGGAGAAGAAGGCAGTGAAGTCCAGAGCGTCGCGATTTCGTGACCAAAATCATGATGACATCAGCAAGAGGCAAAGGTGTCACGATTTCATGACAGTTGTAGAGAAGAAGGCAGTGAAGTCTAGAGCATCACGATTTCGTGACAAGATTCATGATGATGTCAGCAAAAGCTGTAGCGTCACGATTTCATGACAGCAACGAATGGAGAAGAAGGCAATGAAGTCTAGAGCATCATGATTTTGTGACAAGTTTCATGATGACGTCAGCAAAGGTTGTAGTGTCACGATTTCATGACAACAACGGAGAAGAAGGCAGTGAAGTCTAGAGCATCACGATTTCGTGACAAGATTTACGATGACGTCAGCAAAGGCTGTAGTGTAGCGATTTCATGACAACAAACCAAAGAAGGTGTACGATAGACCAAGGCGTAGCGATATCATGACATGTTTGAGTTTCGCATGAGAAAAGCTACAGAACAGTAGAGGCGGTTGAAGCCGACGAAGTTAACCTTGGCCGACGAAGTATAAGGTTTTACAGTCGACGTGTCAGAAGATTGATCAGTCGACTAAAGAACAAGATTTAATCTTGAGATTGTGGGTATTAAAGGAGGATGGTTTGAGCATTTTTGGGTATCGATCGATGTGTGCTTTCGAAGTGAGGCATTCGTAGAGTTAGTGCGATAAGCAAGGTTCGACAATCAAAAAAGCAGAGAGCGAAGTCCGACTGCAGCATCAAAGTGCATTTCGCTGAATCTTCTAAGTATAGAAGTCTATGCTATTGTATACACGAAGAATGTGCTGTTGTTTATGAGAAGACTGTGCGTAGAATATTTTGTTGTGATTGTGACTGTGTTCGCACAGGTTGTGTAATAGAAAGAAAAGTGCGCATAGTAGATGCTGCTATAATTACGAACGGTTGTGAAGAAAAAATAGTGATCAAGTGCTGCTATAAGTTGAGAAGAGAGTGCTGCGGTAATTTAAGAAGACTATGCTGCTGTAGTTGTGCAGACAGTGAAGAATTGTTTTCCAAACCAAGTGCCGAAAAGAACAAAGAAAGAGGACAAAATTGTGCCAGACCGAAGGACTGTGTTTTGGTGTAGAAAAGAGGACCAGCTTGCTGTGACAGAGTTGAGGACAGAGATCTCCAGCCAGAGTAGGGAAGACAGGTGTCTTCCGTGGAAAGAGTTCCACTTGCTAAGGGCAAAAGAGATAGAGGTCTTCTAGAGGATCACTAGCAAAGCAGATTTAGGGGAAGGTGTCTCCTTTGGGCTGAGGCTCATAAACATTGTAATTGGGAAGGATTCCCAGAGGTTTTGATATAACTTTTAGAAGAAAAGTTTTATCCGTGGAGTAGCCCACCTTGGGTGAACCACGTAAATTGCTGTGTCTTATTGTGGATTGCTTCTTATGCACTGTTTTACTGCTGTTATTACTGCTATCTTATTCTGCATGTTAATGGTTTGAAAGCTGTATTGATAGATAAATTTAAAAGAGGTCTTATACTGTTCACCCCCCCTCTCAGTATAAGCTTGTGTTCTACAATTGGTATCAGAGCCAGTGCCTTCGAAAAGTTTAACAACTTGAAGGAAAAGTTTACAAAGAACACAATGGACTACTCGAGTAGCAATGCAAGCACCTATTCTTGACGGATCAGATTTTGGTCTGTGGAGTGCAAGAATGAAAGTCTATCTAATGGCACTCGGTAATGAGGTATGGGAAGTTGTTGAAGATGGGTATACCATTCCTGCAAATGGTCCTTACACTAAAGAAGACAGGCTCCTACATCACAGCAATTCAAAAGCCATGAATGCAATCCTGAAAGGTTTACAGAAGGCTGATCTTACCAAAGTTATTCACTGCAAAATAGCTAGTGAAATGTGGAAACAATTGCAGGTTGTTCATACAGGTGATGCAAATGTCCGAAAGGCCAAATTGAGACATTTTAAAGGTATGTTTGAACAACTCAAGATGAATGATGATGAAAATATTAGTGACTACATGCTTCGGATGGATGAAATTGTGAACTCCATGAAAGACTTAGGTCTTGAACTTGCTGAAAATGATGTGTGTGATAAGATTTTAAGATCTCTTCCAAATAGATTTAGCGAAAATATTTTTGCTATTGAGGAAGCCAAAGATTTAGATAAATTGAAAAAGGATGAGCTCCATAGTATTCTTGCAGCATTTGAATTGAGGACACAAGTGAAAGTTGATGTAAAGAAAGAGGCAGCTTTCAAAGCTATCAAGAAATCGAAGGGCAAATAGATTCAAGAAAGTGATGAGTCTTCTAGTGAGGAAGAGGCATATTACAGTAGGAAAGGCAAGTTTTCCAGAAAGCACAAAAGCAAGAAAAATATAAGATGTTTCAACTACGGGAAATTTGGTCATTATGCTACTGATCGTACTGTTTCTAAAGATGAAAGTGATGAAGATATACAGGATGTTAAAAGCAAGGATTCGAAAAGCACAGGTATTACAGAAACAACAAAAATGAGTACAACAATCACTAGAAAAGCAAAGATGAGTACAACAATCATGGAAAGAGGCATTCTCACAAGAATAAGAAGAGCTTCTACTTGGACAAAGCAAGTAAGTGTTCTAGCAGTGAAAGTGACAGTTCTTCTAGTGATGATGAAAATGAGATGTTGTTCATTTCAGAAAAAGAGGAAGAACCGAAACACAAATTCATTATCATGAAATGTTTTAGATGTGGAAATTTTGGGCACCTTGAGGATGATTGCAAAAATGATGATTTGGCTTCTAGTATGTATGAGGATGTTTCAGAAAACCCCAATGAAGATGAATGTATGGTTTTTGAAAAAGGTAGCACCTCTAGTGATAAGAAATCTGAAAAAGGCTGTGATGATTCAAAGCGCCATCAAATAGAGGATCTTGAATGCGAACTCAATAATGCTCTTAGTGTTTTGAAAAAGGAAAGAAAGAAGAATGATAGACTCAAGATTAAGGTAGATGAATGTTGTATGGAGATAGATGAACTTGTAGAAAATCTTGAAGTATCTATGGCTAAGACACAAGAACTCAAGAATGAGTTAGAATCTAAAATTCTGGAGTATAGTGAGTTAGAACAGGAAATAGCTTCTTTGAAAGAAGAAAATAAAAAGTACAAGGATAAGCTCTACAGATTTCAGGATAGCTCCAAGAAGGTTAAATTTCTCATCGAAGGACAGAGAAAACCAACAGATAAAACAGGTCTCGATTTTGTTGAGCCGCACAAGGAACAGGTTGGGGAATCTAGCAAAAGATTTCAAAAGAAAGAGAGTCCTATTGAAGAAAGTACTTCAGATCATGAGTCCGTAAGTGATGAATACGCAGAAATAGAAAATGATATTCAGACTGAGAAGAAGAAGTTTTCGGGACCCATGAAGTCGAACAAAAGAAAATTTCACGACAGATGTTATGTGTGTCACAGATTTGGTCACATGGTTGTACAGTGCATGACTCAAATGAAGAGAGTAAATGACAGTTTCAGGAGACGTAATTTCTTTCAAGGGTATTGCTACTCTTGTCAACAATTCGGGCACAAGGCAATTTTTTGCAAGACAAATAACACGAACTGGGTTAGTCAGAACAGGCGAATTCAAAGAACAACCATGACTGATATTGTTACCTGCTATAAATGCAACAATGAAGGACACCTAGCTAGACAGTGTAGAGCTGATCTTCTGAGATACAGGAACAGAAACAGCAGCATGAACAAGTTCAAGAATCAAGGCATGGATAAAAATAGGAATGATAACAAAAATAGGAAAAATGACATGAACAGGTCCAAGGATCAAGGTATGGATAAGAACAAAAAAGATAAAAGAAATAGGAATAGTAGTATTAACAGGTCCGAGGATCAGAACAGTGACAGGAACAAAAATACAGGAAAATAATTCAAGAGAAGGCCCGAAAAAGAAATCTTGGACACTAATGATGATGAGTGTTTAATGGGAGTGTCACTCCCAACCCTATTTTAATCATCTCATCAGGAGATGGGGGAGGGACTAAGCTAAGAGGCTCATTCTTAGTCCCAAGCCCCAAAGGTGACCCTTTGCCATTGATGACAAAGGGGGAGAGATTTAAGTAAGGGGGAGAGTTTTCAAGAGAAGAGGAAAGCTTCAAATCAGGGGGAGCAAAACTTGGAGAGATTGATTTCAGTTTTGACTCTTGAAAGATGTGTTTTAGTTAAGGGTTGCCATCAATGACAAAGGGGGAGATTGTTGGCAATTTTGGGTACCTTGAGTATATTGCCTTTGCCTAAGTTTAGTTGTTGTCATTGATGTCAAGGAGCTATTGGTAGATGTTGTTTTTGATGTCGAGGAACTTTTGGAGCAACTTGTTTTTATGTCCAAGGATGTGTTTTTGTTGAAGGTTTCAGTTGGTCAATAAGTCTCCAAGAAAATCAGAGTAGCCCAATTGACAAAAATCCAGAAAAAGATAAAGTAGAATAAGTTTGCAGGCTGCTGGAAAAACTGTCACGATTTCGCGACATGTTTGAGGAGAGAGAAAGTCACGATTTCGTGACATGCAGGAAGGCAGAGGCAAAGCGGGCAAAAGTGTCATGATTTCGTGACATGTTTGAGGAGAGAGAAAGTTTGGCCAAAACTGTCGCGATTTCGTGACATGCAGGAAGGCAGAAGCACAACGGGCAAAAAGTGTCACGATTTCGCGACAAGTTTCGAAGAAGTTGTACGGATGCAGAAAGTGTCACGATTTCGCGACAAGTTGAGTTGGCAGTGTTGAGTTGCAGGAAGTGTCACGATTTCGTGACAAGTTTCGAAGAAGTTGTACGGATGCAGAAAGTGTCGTGATTTCGTGACATGTTCTAGTTTCGCGAGTAGTTGGCAAGAAAGATCCTAAGGCAGTGAAAGCGTCACGATTTCATGACATGTTTCATTTTCGCTAGTGCAAACCAAGAAAAGGATGAAGAAGCAAGAGGTGTCACGATTTCGCGATAGAGTTGCTGATGACGTCAGCAAAAGGCAAAGGTGTCGCGATTTCGTGACAGTTGCGAAGAAGAAGGCAGTGAAGTCCAGAGCGTCATGATTTCGTGACCAAAATCATGATGACATCAGCAAGAGGCAAAGGTGTCACGATTTCACGACAGTTGCAGAGAAGAAGGCAGTGAAGTCTAGAGCGTCACGATTTCATGACAAGATTCATGATGACGTCAGCAAAAGCTGTAGCGTCGCGATTTCACGACAGCAACGGAGAAGAAGGCAATGAAGTCTAGAGCATCATGATTTCATGACAAGTTTCATGATGACGTCAGCAAAGGTTGTAGTGTCACAATTTTGTGACAGCAACGGAGAAGAAGGCAGTGAAGTCTAGAGCGTCACGATTTCATGACAAGATTTATGATGACGTCAGCAAAGGCTATAGTGTAGCGATTTCGTGACAACAAACCAAAGAAGGTGTACGGCAGACCAAGGCGTAGCGATATCACGACATGTTTGAGTTTCGCACGAGAAAAGCTACAGAACAGCAGAGGCGGTTGAAGCCGACGAAGTTAACCTTGGTCGACGAAGTATAAGGTTTTACAGCCGACGTGTTAGAAGATTGATCAGCCGACTAAAGAACAAGATTTAATCTTGAGATTGTGGGTATTAAAGGAGGATGGTTTGAGCATTTTTGGGTATCGATCGATGTGTGCTTTCGAAGTGAGGCGTTCACAGAGTTAGTGCGACAAGCAAGGTTCGACAATCAAAAAAGCAGAGAGCGAAGTCCGACTACAGCATCAAAGTGCATTTCGTTGAATCTTCTAAGTATAGAAGTCTGTGCTATTGTATACACGAAGAATGTGCTACTGTTTATGAGAAGACTATGCGTAGAAGATTCTATTGTGATTGTGACTGTGTTCACACAGGTTGTGTAATAGAAAGAAAAGTGCGCACAGTAGATGCTGCTATAATTGCAAACGGTTGTGAAGAACAAATAGTGATCAAGTGCTGCTGTAAGTTGAGAAGAGAGTGTTGCGGTAATTTAAGAAGACTGTGCTGCTGTAGTTGTGCAGACAGTGAAGAATTGTTTTCCAAACCAAGTGCCGAAAAGAACAAAGAAAGAGGACAGAATTGTGCCAGACCGAAGGACTGTGTTTTGGTGCATAAAAGAGGACCAGCTTGCTGTGACAGAGTTGAGGACAGAGATCTCCAGCCAGAGCAGGGAAGACAGGTGTCTTCTGTGGAAAGAGTTCCACTTGCTAAGGGCAAAAGAGATAGAGGTCTTCTAGAGGATCACTAGCAAAGCAGATTTAGGGGAAGGTGTCTCCTTTGGGCTGAGGCTCATAAACATTGTAATTGGGAAGGATTCCCAGAGGTTTTGATATAACTTTTAGAAGAAAAGTTTTATCCGTGGAGTAGCCCACCTTGGGTGAACCACGTAAATTGTTGTGTCTTATTGTGGATTGCTTCTTATGCATTGTTTTACTGTTGTTATTACTGCTATCTTATTCTGCATGTTAATGGTTTGAAAGTTGTATTGATAGATAAATTTAAAAGAGGTCTTATACTGTTCACCCCCCCTCTCAGTATAAGCTTGTGTTCTACACCTATGATGTTGAACACGATTTTTGCATGGCCTCAATGAAATATTCTGAGATTGCATTGGGCATCTTATGTGTTGTTGCATCCTCTAGTTGCTAGGTGTAAGTGCCACTTTACACAATGTATTTTGCACTTGCTCTTTTTGTATCATTTGTTGTTCTCGTATCTTTCATTGATAAAACCTTCGTAAGTGTGCTTGTGGTGAGTCCACCCGTTGTTGATTTAATTGTTGTTGATCCAACTCGAGTTGATCCGTATGTTGTTGGTCAAGTTGTGGCTTGAGTGCCTGATGTGTATTATCCCATTGTTCAATTGTATGGGGGCTATGTACCCTCGTATTTGAATTACGGATGGGTTTATCATGTCTTTTCCCCTTAGTAGGATCTAGTACTTGTTTTCCATGCTCCTTAAAGGTTTCATTGACCTGATATTTTGAGTTATGAGTGGGCTCTATATAATTTGACGTTATAGAACCGCAATGTGGGTGCCCCACATACTCTTCTCAAGGAATAGGAGGATGACTTGGGTCCTCTTCCTCATCTATGAGAAATGATGCATACTCAGGCTCATATGTAATCTCTGTATATTCAGGTTGCACAGAAGGCTCCCTATGATAAGTAGGGGGGTGACTTGCTTGACCCGATGGGGTGGTTTGCTCACCCAAGCTAGGCCATGGTGTATGCTCATGATCACTTTCTGATTGATGTATAAAGAAATTTGGGATGTGAACCTATGACATTGACCTACTAGACTCCTCAGTTGGCGTATTGTTCCTTATATATAATTCTATCAAGGTATTCCAGTCATGAAGGCCTCTTGGAGAACCTATGGGTGCCTCTCTAATAAGGCTATCTCGAAGGTTAGACCCCCTATGGATGGTATTGATGTTATGATAAGACCTGGGATGCCATTCAGGGATGGCCATATCCTCTGGTCCAATATGAATATGTTCAGTGGTCATGGAACCTGATTCCCTCTCTAGATTGGAGGTCTTGCTCACCATGGGAGGTCCCTGAGTCATAAAATTTTTTGGCTTCCAAAAAAAGGTTAAAATTTTTATATATCAAAATTATCAGTGCAATGAGCTGATCAAAATGAGCTATAACACAAAGATATGATTTTCGGGTCAAAATTTTGTATTTTTGGAATAATTGGCCAATCGGGGTCATGGGGAAATGACCACTTTTAGGAATTTTTGGGATATTTTGAACCATGAAGAGTTAGGACCCAAAATTTCTGTGAGAGGTGCACAAGGGTACAACTAAGACAACAAAATAAATTTGGCAATTTTTGGAGTTTTCTAGACCATTTTATGACCATTTTAGTGCAGTTTTTCTCAGTTTTCGGGGTCAAAAATAGAGTAATCATAAAACCAAAATAAAATCTTTGTTATAGCTCTGATTTGCACAATTCTAGACCGTTGGATGTAGAATCAAAAATTATATCAAGGATCTTATGTTGATTACCCAAATAACAATACAACACACAAAGTAGACAATATGATTATCTCTTTTAAGGATTAAATGTGTGTCCTAAAACTAGTTTAGTGCATTTTATTTGTTGTGAATATACTCTGAACTCTTATCATGTTTTTCATAAGTTGATGTTATACTCAATTTGTTCAAAGGTTTTCACCTATATACTTGCACAAGCCGAATATGGGAGTGAAGTCCATACTCAACGAGGTAGCATAGGTACTACCAACCCTCACCCCACACACTATATGCAGCGATACACCCTTCCGAAGATGAGTACATGCTATTTTTCATGGATAGGATAGTTCTTGGGTCGGCCTTGGCCATAAGAGGGTCCCGATAATACAATTTCAAATGAGCCAACCAAGTGGTAATGACATCCACCATTGGTCTTAATCAAATGGGTTGGATGTGAGATCCCAAATCCACTGATGTTTAAATGAAACATGGTGTGTGGGGTTCTTTTTACTTTACATGAAAATAAATTGCATAAAACAACATTCACATGATTTTCCTACATGATTTTCAAAAGAACATTTGCTTTTAAGAGAATGCACGACTATGCTAGATGATATTCAGAGAATGCAACTATCTATGATGAAAATGGCCACTTATTGGGCCTCATGCATGCAAACTCTAAACAATCAATATCCTAGACCGCTGGAGACTAGGGTGGACTACAATCAAAGATCCGCTATTCCTAGTAGCGACTAGTGGAAAACTAAAAAAAACATCTAGGATTTTCCCATTTATTTTTTTGCTATGTTTTTTTATTAGAATCCATCTATTGCATTCTTCTTTTGTAAAAACACATACTAAAAAATATAGAGAGGAAAAAATGCTTCTACCTCAGGTCCAAGTATGCTGGTGATGTCTAATTTTGCTATTTTTTCTATTCTCTGTTGACCGCGTCTATTAGGCACGGCTACGACTATGAACCACAGGTGTAAACTACATTTAGCACTATGAACCATAGGTGTAAATCATGGTTAGCATCTAATTCATGGTTATGACTATGAATCGTAGGTTTCAACCACAATTACCACTATGAACTGCAGGTGTGAACCGTGGTTAGCACTGTGAACTGCAGGTGTCAACTGCGGTTAGCACCTGCAATAAAAAAACAAAGAAAAATATCAATGACATGAAATTTTTTGGGTTTCTACCATGATCACCATCTGTAACCACCAAAAAGGCTCACACCTAAGGTTTCCTATTGTAATAATTGATAAAATCATAACATGGGTACAAGAACAAGAAATTGACAACAAATGAATCAATAAAACATGCTTTATTCCATTATATTCAAAGTCAAAATCAAATTACAAGTACATCCCTCTCAAGGATAATCATCTTGATACAATATTACAATAGGAGTGTGTAATTTTTTCCCTCTTAAGGGTAGGTGTGATCAAAATTCCCCTCAGGGTGACACGAACTACTCTAGGGTGTCGATGACCCTCTTCTTCGCGTTAAGGAAGGAATTGTATGCTTTGTCTCCTTTGAATTTGTTCCCTACAATAAATAAACAACAAGAAGAAATTAGTCACAAAGGAGGCCTCTTTTTATGAGGCTTTGAAAGGAATCTTACTTAAAGAATAGCATGAAATAAAGAAATCAGGTAAAACTATCAATCTATGCAAGAAATGAGGAAATTGTAATATAGCATGTAAAGAAGCATGAATCTAGGTAAGAAACATCCTAATTAGCCATTAGAAAACTTGAATTGCATAAAACTAATCTAGATTAACAAATGCAAGGAAATGTGAAGCAAATCTACCTCTAATTCCTAAATTAACTGGTCAAATGTCTGCTAAAATTTAGATCTATGCTAGATTAAACTATTTGCATCACTAAAAATGGAAATCTACTGCTAAAATGGAGGAAAGAGAGCATCAAACCCTAACCGTAGGTCTGAGGTGTGGTTGGCATTATTAACCATGGCTGATAGCTATGATTTAGATGAAAGTATCCTTTCTCTCAAAACCAAGGCCAAAAACTCTAAAGTCCTCTAAGGAATTGATGGTCAAGGGTCACCTATGTTTTCTGGAATAGATTGGCAGTTGAATTCAATGGAATTAGCAATGGAGGTATGTCAATTATCAAGATTACTCCTAAGCTATTGATATCTCCATTTTTGCATGCACAGTTGTCATTGATCAATTGGATAGCACTTCATTACTCCTCAAGGGGATATGAAATTACTCTCCAATCCGACAGGGCTCCGCTATGCAATTGAGCTATTTTTTAGAATCGTTGCTCTCTAAAATTGGGGTCTTAAGTAGACTCCCAAAATCCTTGATCTAGCTTCATGGAGATGCCAAGAACAAGAATTTGTAGTTGGGAGGAAGCTTCTGGATGCTTCCCAACCCAAACCGCATTGAAAACCGTTGCAATTCGACTATTATAACTTATTTGACTAGGCTCTGGTCACCCGAGTTTGTTACAGTGCTAACCGTAGGTGTTAGCCATGGTTAGCATGCAGGCTTTTGCTAATCGTAGGTGTCATCTACGGTCCCCAATTAGTATATTGGGGACTGTGGGTGTCAGCCACGGTCAACACTTCTAACCGCGGGTGTCAGCCACGACTAGAACTGACTAGGCAAAGATGCCCAATTGAGTGGTAAAAACCACTGCTATACCTTGGATTTTTCCAAAGGTCTTTCATATGGTCTGCAAAGGTGCCCATATGAGTAGTTACCCTCAACATGATGCATTTTAGGTGTCTACAGTTGTTTCCCTTCTATTTTACATTAGTGTATCAAATACATTCATGAGGGGTAGGTTCACGAGGTACCTGTGGATGAAGAACCCTTTAAATACATGAAACTAGCTGATTTATCAAGGGAATTTGTACTACCCTCAATGCACCTGGATGTGTGACCAGCATCGTCAATCAAAAATCCAAGAGGAAAAATCAAAGAAGTGTGTGCTAGATCTGCAACATCCGTATCTCAAATATCAGAGCACACGATAGCTACTTCCATTAGACCCACTGCATCTACGATACAACGACATGATAAGAAGTTCAAAGAAAAAATGGGAAAAAAAAATATAAAGCAAATTCCCAAGCTAGTCATCGCTGAAGCCCCTACTCCCATGGAAGTAGAGTAAGTTCAAGGAGGATTCGAGGAGGCACCTCAGCCTACTTTGCCTGCATCTTTAGCAGGGTCATATGCACAGTAGGTGACTGTCCATTTGGTTAATCCTATATTAGGGGAATACATTGTGCATAATGTGATGTTCACTCCAATTATCAATATTGTACATGACATGGATCAATCACAAGCCCATCACCATCCCATAGGGATGGTGGAACCGTTGGGGGTACCACCTAAACAAACCAACTTCATCTATGGAGGGCTAGACCAGTTTACATCTCCCATGCCCATGGATGAGGATGATGATGAATCATTCACTATGAATTTTCATTATATTTCTAACCCAAAATATGCCATGCGATACTTTGAGCGTTACCATTGGCATGGTTATGGACTCAGACTATTCGATCAAGGGTGTAAGAAGCCTGTAGAGCCACAGTATCAGTTACCTACTTATAGGTTTAGGTTGGGATTCTACAACGGATGATAGGTTGAACTTCTCATAATATATTCAGACCACATGTACCTCAGTTTGGGGGATGAAGTTGATTTTAATATGTATCACCCTAATCCTTCTACATTTCAGAGGGATAACTAGCTTGTGACTTATGTCACTATAGATCCACCCGAGAGATATCATGCGAACATCTTGGTGGAGATTCCATTCCAAGAGCTAACTTGGAAAATCAAAGTCATGGAGCTACCAATGATATTGGTAGGCACTTCCAAAATTTATATAGTTATGAGTACCAAATCAAAAGTTACTTCTAAGGACATTCATGCAATATCCATCATCAAAAGTGATGGACCAGACTACAATTCTGGAATAGATGATGACGAGTTATCCTTGCACAATGATCAATCTAAGGATGGAGCTGAGCTAGCTTACTCAAAACCTTTGTCTTTGCGGTATAGGTACCCGGTTCTATCAGATAGTGATGATAGAGATCAGGAGATACACTATATGGGGCCACATTTGATAGAGCATCCCATTCCAGTGGGTAGCGGTGAAGGCCAATATTATGATAGTGATGAAGAAGATTATATATAGAGAGACTACTTAGGACCTCCCTACTTACGCTATCGCAATGCACATTATACGGTTGAGGATATGCGTAAAGAGATCAATATTCATCCTTTCCTGAGAGGAAAACCACCGAATCTTAATATGATTTATCATATGGTGTTTCTTGATCCATCAACGTACATGGACCTCCTTGAGCCTAATGATCCCATTCGACAGTCCCTTCACATATCGGATCTGAAGATCCCCATACCCCCAGAACCGTATCTTGGGAATTAATTTTTTTTTAATGATGAGTCACTTGTACGTGGTCCTAGAAACATGATCCATTTCATCAACATGATCTCCATTGATTTGACCACTCCACTCCACAATCCAGCTGATCCATCTAACCCATTACCTCTAAATGTAGATGCTATTGATTGGGATCGCACTAATTCACCACTAGAGCCTAAATAAAGCAACACCAAAGGATTCATTTTCATTGTCGAATATTGATGCTCTTGTAGATGCAACTACAGGTCATGAAATGCTCTCCTTAATGGATAGTTTTTCTGGTTACAATCAAATTTAGATTAAACCTGAAGACCAGCATAAAACCATGTTTATAATGCCATGGGTGACATTTTGCTATAAATTCATGTCATTAAGCCTTAAAAATGTTGGTGCCACACATCAACGGGCTATGACATATATATTTCATGACTATATGCATAAGATCCTATAGGATTACATTGATGACTTATTAGAAAAGTCATTATTGCATTCTGAGCATGCGGAGGTCCTGAATAAGGTCTTCGATCTCCTGATAGAGCATAATTTTAGGTTGAATCCTAAGAAGTGTATATTTGGCGTAACTTTAGGAAAGCTCTTAGGATTCATCGTTTCAAAATGAGGCATAAAAGTTGACCAAGCAAAGTTCAAGGCTATTCTAGAAATGCGTCCCCCCATAAACATCAAAGAACTAAGGAGCCTACAGGGAAATGTAGCATTCATAAAGTGATTTATTATTGGATAAATATCAACCCATGAATCTATTGCTACACAAGGGGGTCCCATTCAATTAGGACGAGGACTGTCGAATAGTCTTTGCTAAAATTAATCAATACCTGGAAACGCCTCTAGTGTTAGCTCCACCGAGGATAGATGAGCCTTTTTGTTATATATATCGACAACTGAATTTGCATTAGGAACCATGTTAGCCCAAAATAATGTGTAAATCAAAGAACAATCCATATATTACATTAGAAAAACCTTGGTGAGCTATGAGCTCGGATATGCATATGTGGAGAAGTTGTGTTTAGCAGTAGTGTTTGCTACAAAGAAATTGTGACACTATATGTTGAGTCATACGACATATGTTATATCCAAATAAAATTCTTTGCAGTATATGATGAGCAAGACATATCATAATACACGTATTGCGAAGTGGATCATGCTACTAAAAGAATTTGATCTGGAATTTATTAGCCAAAATTCAATTAAGGGACAAGTCATAGCAGATCAACTAGCTGAGGTGACTATAAAAAATACTAGGCCCCTCACCATAGATTTGCTTGATGATGCATTCTTTGCCTTATCAGAATCACCCAAACCCGAAGAGCTAGATAACAAAGCTGATATGACTTTGTTCTTCGATGGTTTGAAGTGTGAGCAAGGGGGTGGTGTAGGAATAGTGTTGTTCATGCCACAAGGAACTCCAATACCCTTATCATTCAAGCTAGACTTTCCTTGCACTAACAATAATGTTGAATACGAAGCCCTAATTTTGGGTCTCCAAACAGTCATCACCATGAAGATAAAAAGGCTAAATATATTTGGTGATTCCCTTCTCATTGTGAACCAAGTTAAGGGATTATTTCAATGTCGATGTTTAGTATTTAAAGCTTACAAGGATCTTGTTGACATTTATCTAGCTCGATTGGAATACTATGACATCGAGTCAATCCCTTGTTCATCCAATAGATTTGTAGACACAATGGCATATTTGGGATATCTAATATATTAGAATCCATCTGTCGATTTCATGACCATCCATGTAAAAATATTGTTACACTCTATTGTGTAGCGGGAATTATTAGATAACAAAGATTCAATCAACATGACTCATGTAGAACCAAATCATGAATGGTTCTATAGAGCTAGAATTTCTCAAGAGAGCATCCTGGGGGTCTTTGATCTTATAGGATCAGACGAGGAGTGGTATTAGCATTCACCATAATATTATTTCCTAGTCTGCATTTGCCAATGTAGAATCTAGGGAGGACATGCTATCTTATCGATCAAAGCTGAAGCTTATCATAATTGGACGTCATAGATATATGACTTCCTTAGACTTGGTGTAATCCCTCAGGGATTGTCGCATGTTATGAAGTGCACATTCAAACAAAAAATGATAAAGTATGTCTTGTTAGCAGACATCCTATACCAAAGAAGCTAAGATGGAGTTCTCCTTCATTGTCTTGAGCCCAAAGACTCATCTTGGATAATTTTGCAAGCTCACGATGGTACATGCGATGGCCATTTTAGTAGCATGGCTATCGTCAAGCGCATCCTTCGAATGGGTTATTATTGGCCCACTATGGATAAGTATTGCAATGTGTATGTCAAGAAATGCATTAAATATCAGCATCATGTTAATCTTATGCACCTACCATCATAGGCATTACAACCCATTCAAGCGGCTTGGCCATTTTCTCAGTGGGGATTTGATCTCATTGGTAAGATCTCTCCTCCATCATCGGGCCGACATTCCTTTATTATCATGGCTACTAAGTATTTCACTAAATGGGTGGAAACCATCCCCTTAACAACAACAACTAGACCATGTATTGTTGAGTTTATACTCACCAATATCATAAGTCATTTTCGAATACCATCCAAGATAGTGTCGAATAATGGAACATCATTTAAGAACAAAAATGTGAGATCTTTGACATCTAAGTATAGAATCAAACACATTTTTATGACTCCATATTATCCTCAAGCAAACAGACAAGCTAAAGCTTCAAATAAGACAGTGGTCTCCATCTTGAAAAATACGGCACAAGAGCACCAAAAAGATTGGCACATCCAACTACTCGGTGCTTTATGGGCTTACAGGACTAGTATTCAGACTCCCATTGGGACAACTCTATTTTCACTAGTATATGGTGCTAAGGCTATTATGCCCTTAGATTTAGAAATTCCAACATTGTGCGTCTCATTGAAAGAGTTCATTGATGACGACACCGCGTGATAAGCTTACCTAGATCAATTGACACTACTTGATGGACGTCGTGTGAATACCCTCGAGCACCTCCACATTTATCAAGAGTGCTTAAAATGAGCTTACAATAGCAAATTCCATCTGAGAGACATTGAGGTTGGTGATCTTGTGCTGAAAGAGAACCAATAGAACTCAAATTTACTGCCAAAAATGTGATACAAATTCACAGCTAATTGGTTAGGTTCTTATATGATCTCATAGAATATTGGACCTGGGACATATCGCTTGACATCTCTTGGAGGATTTGAAGAGCCTGAATCTCTCAATATCCTTCATCTTAAAGCGTTTTATGCCTAAATCCTAAAAGGCTCCAAAGGCATCTGTAAGCCCTTTGATCAATCCTAAAAGGCTGCAAGGGTTTCCTAAAACCACTTGGTCAATCCTAAAAGGCTCCAAGGATTTCTTAAAACCACTTGGTAAATCCTAAAAGGCTCCAAGGGTTTCTCTAACAGGCTCTAAGGGTTTCTTAAAACTGCTTGGTCAATCCTAAAAATCTCCAAGGGTTCCTCAAAATTGCTTGGTCAATCCTAAAAGGCTCCAAGGGTTTCTTAAACTGCTTGGTCAATCATAAAAAGCTCCAAGGGTTCATCAAAACCACTTGGTCAATCCTAAAATGCTCCAAAGGCATCTGTAAGCCCTTTGGTCAAGCCTAAAAGGCTCCAAGGGTTTCTTAAAACCATGTTGTCAATCCTAAAAGGCTCCAAGGGTTTCTTAAAACCACTTGGTCAATCCTAAAAATCTCCAAGGGTTCATAAAAATTGCTTGGTCAATATCAAAAGGCTCCAAAGGCTTCTACAAGCTCTTTGGTCAAACCAAATGTTAAAATCCATAAAAAATTAGAAAAATATCAAAAATAAAAAACATTTTCATTTCATTTGTATCATTGCATTGCATTTTGCATCGTGCATCTTATTTTCCACATGCATTTCATCTTTGCATTTCATTAGGCATATTCATCCATTGCTCTTGCATTAGAATTAATTGTGTTTATAATCTTACAAATGACACCATGTTTGTGTTTCAATCATGCATCTATGCACTATATTTTTCATCCATTTATCACCCTTGTGAGTAATTGTGTTTTTAAACATAACCCCAATTATTTCTATGAAGAATATACTAGGGTTTTCCAGTCATTCAATCATATCTAGAGGTCTTCTCAAGAGTTGATAGAAAGCTTGCGTTGCTTTTGTAGTTGAGGTCTAGTTAGTATAGCCCTTGGCATATCAGAATTCTATCACTAATCAACCAATTAAATAATCCTAATAAGTACTAGGGGAATATGAAAGCCATGAAGATTGACCAGGTATCCTGAGGTGAAAAGAGTTATTCTTGCTTATCCTCGTGTGCAGACAGTACGGGAAATGTTGGCAATTGGCAAAAGGACAAGTTTATTCCCTACCCAAAATCCCTTGCTTACGTTAAAATGAGCAATATCCCAGAGTGATATCCTAGATAAATCCTACATATTGATACCCTAGATCGACATATAGATCAACATCCTAGATTGATATCCCATATTGATATCATAAGATCAATATCCTAGAAACAGTTCCCCAAAGTAAAATCCCCAAAGAAGGTTTCTGAAGCAAATTATCAAATGTAAATTCCATAAATTCAAGTCAAATGAAGACAAAATTGTACAAAGAAAGAAAAATCAGTATCAAATCCCTTGCTCAAGAAAGAAAGAAAGAAAAAAAAAGGAAAGTACAAAATAAATAGTGATTTTTATCACTTTATATGAGCAAGTATCCCAAAAAATTGAAGAAAATAAGGGAGTGAACTTGAATCCATGGAATTTCCAGCACTACTATACCTTACTCATGATGATATATCTAATTCATTAGCATTTCGCTCTTGTGCAGACCAATGTTTGAATGTGGAAGAGCTAGCTTCAGGTGTCATGTATTGTCTAGTGGTCTAGTCCAACTAAAATCTAAACCTAGGATTGGATAAACATTTGCGGACCCCTAATCTTAGCAATGGGCTGAAAGAATCCTGCCTGACATCGGGATATGCTTATGCCTTATCTTAATGTATTCATTTGCACACATAGGGATAATGAACAGTTAGGGCCTATCCTAGTGAAATCCTTATGTTTCATAATTCTAGTATGGTTAGTATATAACTTTTTATCAGTCAACTAGGGTGTTTGAGTCTCATGGAAAACCTCAAAAATTCCCATAAAGCAACAATTAAATTTTCAAATGCAATCATCAAATATAAAATCTCATTTATGAGAGTTTGTTTATTTTAACTATTTGTGATATATGTTAGATACTAGATGGATTTTAGAAATGATATTTAAATGGCCACTGACTATGTTATGCATATATTTTAATTTACAAAAGCTTATAAATATAAATAGTACATTGTAGCTCACATATGAGTGTCAAATCAATAAATATTCCTAATAAAATATAGCAATTATCATGCATGATTGTTATACATTCTATGGTGCCATCCATTAGATTGTTAAAACCTCATATCATATTGCATATATTGTGTTTTAAGTGATTAAAACATGCATTTCCATTTACAATAAATCAATATCATAAAAAATACATGAAATACAAACATGGCATGAATCATGTCATAAACAACATAAAGTAAATGCATACAAGTGAAGCAGATCAAAAATCCATTAAACATAAAACATTGCATTCATATACATAGCATCATAAAGTAGTCCATATACACATGTATATCACTACATCCACATCATATAGCTAGTGTGTGTCATCCATACATCACATCATATAACAATAAATAAAATATTTGCATTACATCCATGTGCATAACATAAACATAAAATACCAAAAATAAAGTACACATATAATGAGATGAATTATCATATCATATATATATATATATATATGTGTGTGTGTGTGTGTGTGTGTGTGTGTGTGTGTGTGTGTGTGTGTGTGCCAAGAGTGCATAGTATCAGGGTATATCAAAATGCTTGCAGGCTACAACTATGTAGGTCCTCGACCTTACACTCAAAACTGGTACAAAAAGCAAATTTTGTGCCATAGCATTGTGCTAGCTCTAGCCTGTAATCCTTGGTCAACCTACTACAGAGCCCTCTCCACATCCCTCAGCCCCATCCTTAGAAGCTTGCTCTAGAACCTATTCTAGAGCCTACTATGGGGCCTATTGTGGGGCATGTTGTGGATCCTATGCTCAGACCAAACCAAATTTACCTAGTGCATGGGACATAACCCCCTCTGTCCAACGATTCCTATGGCTCGATCTGGTGTAAGACTGCCCTATCTGCTTAGTCTTGGTCCTGGATCCACTCATGTGGGTCCTTGTAATGTGGGTATCCTCTAGTACCTTCCCACCTATCATCCTAATGTAGCCCTCCATCTTGGATATGCGAGCTACACTCGTTGTATGTCTCTCATTACCCTTCTCCATGAGGGAATGAAGCCTCCTGATCTCTACCATGGGATCATGACCTACTGGAAATAAATAACATGGTGTTGTGGGGGGTGCCATGATAGCCGATGTATATGATGGGCCCCCCATAACTACCCTCAGTAGGTCCCTCTTAGTAGTCATGGCACTTAGTTATGCCTGTGCTAGATCCTGCTCGCCTATGAGCTATATGATCTAAGCATCTGTAGCGGTAGCCTATGCATGGAGAGCTATCCTCTCCTCCTCATATCCCTACCACTGCCACTAACCATGATTGAGGTTCACCTCTATCATGGTGATGGTCGTATCCCTATGTAGAATATGAGTCTGTAGTCTCCCAACCTAGCTCTAGAGGTCAGAAATCTAGGCTCTCAACTGCCCAATCTCACTTTCTAGAGGTACCTTGCCCTCCTCTAATACCTCTTCCTCTACCTCCATGTGTTGGCTCTCCTCTGTAGTGGCCCCTGCACCCCATGCACCCTCTATCCGCTGGCGGGTCCTACGCCCATCAAGGTCCACCTCTGCGCCCTCTATTGTGAATCCACCAGCTGGTCGTCCTAGAGGACCCTCTCCATGCCACTAGAAATTTGCCCACCATCCATCATAGTCCATAGTAGTGCCTGCATTGCCAGGCCTGACTCCTAATAGTCATCATCCTCATTCCCTAGGGGATCCACCTAGGGCCATGTCAGGTCCCTCTTGAGGACCAGGCATCTATAGATAGTTGTCATCTCTAATATATCATGTCAGATCCTAAAATACCTTAGGATGTGAGAATAGAAGTGGTACTCAGGTATGTCAGCCTTTCGATTGAATATCCATATATCTCTATGTGCTCGACGTAGGTACCTATCTGCATATATCCACATAGGGCAATCCATGTATGGTCCCCAATGTATGTGCTAAGGGTGGAGCTATTAAAATCTAGAAAAGTAATGCTCTAGGTATCCTACATGATACCTACTCCTAAAGCCCTCTTGCTCCTAGGGCCATCAGGCAGTAAAGCACTGACTGCCTCGTAAATATCAGTAATAGTCAGGGGCAAGTCCACATGGTGCTCAATCAAGATGTGCTACCAATCCCAAATCTAAAGGAGGATGCTACAGCTGATGCCTACTCTATTGTGATGCATGATCTGGTACAACTCATGGTAGAGATGTGCTAATATGGCACTCCCCCATGATAGAATGAGAGGCTAAGCAGTCGAGCACATCATAACCTCTCTGGTCCAATCCAAGAGGTTC
The DNA here is from genome assembly GCA_028583015.1 of Wollemia nobilis. NCBI lineage: Eukaryota > Viridiplantae > Streptophyta > Pinopsida > Araucariales > Araucariaceae > Wollemia > Wollemia nobilis. The sequence continues at coordinate 458,461 of JAQPPZ010016363.1, read as the reverse complement.
CAAGGGAACCTCACACCTAAATAATCTAGGAGGACTATCTGAATAATCAAATGCATAAATATAGCCTCCTACTATGAAAATAATCTGGCCTCAAACCATTCCTCGACATGGATACCTTCGTGGGTATTACGGTCTTGGACCTATGTACTTCATCTACCAAATATGGAATCAAATACAACCTTCCTGGTCATGGTAGGAGAATATGTGATGGGCTCACCATCAATGGGCAAGTGGAAGATACGATAGATGTCCTCTAAAGTGACAATCATTTCACCCGTTGATAGGTGAAATGTGTTGGTCTACACGTCTCAGCGATGGGCCAAAGCATTCAAGTATATTTGGTCAATCTGAATGGTGGGGAGGTTCAAGATGTAACTGAACCCCACAGTAGTGAACCACTCTCACTCCCTGGGAGTGAGATCATCGTAAAGGCTACGAAGGAGATTGGTCTCCCTCGCTCTGTTAGTCAAAGTCTGAGTAACAAAAATAATAAACAGAGAAAAACAATGAAAAATAATTCTATTTATCAAAACAAATTTGAAAACAAATAAAAATACAAAAACATGTCAACACATGATCACAAATTTTAAAAACATCAAAAAAAGCCCTTCAACATTGCAATAAATGGCATGAATTGCCTAGAAAAATCAAAAAATTAAACAAATTGAAAAAAATTTCTGTCATGTGTGCCATGGGTCCTAGCAGTAGTCAGTGCAATGGTAAAAAATATGACTGTTGGGATTTAAATCCCGTCGTGGATGACAGCCATAGCCCCAAATTTACCAATTGGGAGCCATGTTTTCTGCCTAAAGCTAAGGGGTATGACCTTTTCAGGGTCATGTGCTCCCCATAAATAACCCCAAAACCCTAAAAAATTAAGTAACCCACCCTCTAATCTAACCTATGCTAAACCTAGCTAGGGTGTGGTTCGTTACCGACAGTTTAATGAGATTCATTAACCCATTATTTAGTGTGGTTAATTTTTAAACCGGTAATGTAATTGCGAGGTCTCAGTTTACGAGTTACCTTAGAAGCATCGACTCCTCCACTAGTTGAAGCTTTCGGCTGATTGACCATCGATGTGGAAAACTAGAATGGTGTCGAGTTTTCGGCAGCATTCCATGTTAGAATGCAGTTTTTACCTCCTAGAGCTCTCATTTTTATTGTCACTGTTATGTGAATAAAGAAAATTTACAAAGCGAAAAACCTTATATAATTTTGATTTTGGTGCGGCCCGTGATTGACATTTGCGGTTCCCGTATTAGGGTTTTTCTCCTGCGGTTGACATCCACGATGAAGGAATTGGCCCACTTCTGATAGGTGTAGTTAGAAAACTGCATTAATTGCTCAAATTTATCACTGTGGAGAGCCTTAAAAGGTCAAATCAAGGATGTTAATCAGACCAGATAAGTCAAAAAATTCAAAATTAAAAAAAAAAACAAATAAATCAAAATCCAAATGCACCTCGTATTTAGTTATTTACCCTACACACTTGGTGGTTACAATGACTTGCGATTTATGCAATCCAAAAATATGAGTAAATTACCATAAGGAAATTTGGGGTAAATTCGTCATTTCTAAATGGTTATGCTTCATTTCAATCTTTAAGAAGGCCTACATAGCTGGACTGCTCCACGGGAACGAGATATTCATCGTAATTATCCTATGAAATTTTTAGCATATCATCAACATTATGATTCACTACAAGCCTAATAGATATTGCTATCATTTAGATTCCCTAAGAAGGCCTTTATGGCTGGACCATTCCATGGGATAGAAATAGGCAATTACTCTAAACGGTGTAATCATAGCTAATTAGGCCTTGCCAGGTATTCAAATGCTAAATCTTAATTTGTGCAAAGATCATTCATAGTGGTCAAGCGACCTCGTCACTTCATTTAATTGTCTTACTCTCATCAACTCATCTCTTGAGGGGGTAGTCATAATATCAAATCATAATCAAAGTCAACTGAAGATCCCTTGATCGTAGATCCTTTTATTTTATCAAAATTGTGTTTGTCCTTGCAAATCATTGCTAAATACTATCATAAGCTTACCCCTTTTCTTGGGGAAAATATCAAATATGATAGTTTGTAACTATCTTCCTTTCATATTGATAGGTGCAAAAGCATACTTGGCATTGATGCTATCCAAATGTCTGATGACGAGTGCAAACTTTCTCAAATTTAAGCCTTTCATCCAGTTCGAAGCAATGATTCGAGGATGCACATTCTTTTGCTAGACTCGAGGCATCTAATGTTGATCAGATCAATGATCATCATCCAACCTATGATATTATTTTAGGAGGTCTATTTTTCTCATCATTGTTCAATCTCACAACGCATCTCAAAAGGGGCATCTATAGAAACCTAAAATGCATCATGCCAATGCGACTACTCATATGGGACATGCTAGAATACCATATGGAAGGCCTTTGAATAGATCCAAGGTATAGCAATGGTTTTTACCACTCAATTGGGCACTTTTGCCTAGTTAGTTCTAGCCACTGATGACACCCGTGTTTAGTAGTTTTGCCTGCACTTGTCATCCACGATTAGGACTGAGAATCAGTTGGCCTTCATCTAACCCAATGTTGGTTGCAACGGCCAACTGGTTGCAGATTGGAGCAGTTTGAGCAACGAAGTTTCTGGATCCTTTCGTCCAACAAGCTCAACTACCCAATATTGATCTTAGCTTCATGAGGAAGCTACTCCTAGCCCCTTGGCAATTGCTATATAATCCCCCTCTGAATTGGGGATAAGTCTGGAGAAACATTTATCAATTGAGTAGTGAAGCCTTGACAAATTGCATAAGCCAACTACATGCATTGAGAGGGATACTTTTGCTACCCAATTGGAGATAAAATTGCCATAGAAGTCGTAGGAGCCTAGGAGAGCTAAGAAACATCAATTCATGCAATCCGTGCACCATCAGATCAATTCAACTGCCAAACCTATTAGAGGACACAAATGCAACCCTTGGACATCAATTTGACAAGTTGGATCAAAGAGAAAGCCCTGATTTGGAGGAAAAACCTACTCAGAGCTCCATCACGAATTTTAGTTGTGGTGAGTAGTGTCACTTACGCATCAGACCCACAGTGGGAAAATCAGGGTAGATTCTCTTGTTTTTCCTTTTGCAAATTACTTAGCTAGGTTAGATTAGCCTTATTAGCAGTTCAATTAGCAATTTAGAGATTATGACCGGTAGATTTAGAATGTTTGATAAAAAAATTTCATTGTAGCAATTAACACTTTAATGAATCTTTCTCATGCATCCATGCTTTCAATCTTGTAATTATACCACTAGATAGTTAGATGTGATTTAGCTTACAGGCTTTCTGACAATATTTTCATGTTTTGCATAGTTTTAGCATCTTTCTTGCATTTTCTTGATTATTATTAGTCATGACATATTTTTATGTTAATACCCTTTAAAGGCCTCATCAAGAGAGGCTATATTTGCTTTTAACAAGTTCTTGTTGTTTCTTGAATGTAGGATTAACAGGGTCATGTCATTCAATGCAACAAATGCATCTAATCGTGGAGAAGAGGGTCATTGACACCCTAGAGCAGTTCGTGTCACCCTAGAAGGTATTTGATTCATATCTATCTAAAAAGAGAATTAGATCTATTGTAATTGAAGTATCAAAATGGGTATCCCTAAGAGGGATGAATATGTAACTTGACTCAATTTGGAATTAATAAAGGATTCTTGTATTTTCATTTCCTTTTTGTTATCAATTGGTGCATGTTTAGTTGTTATCTTTCTTTAATTGTAATAGATGTTATTAGGTGTGAGCCTTTTTGGTGGTTACAATTGTGTGTTTTAAATGTGCTAATATGAATTAATCCAAAGAAAAGTAAAAACTATGGCTAATATGGGGCAACGAGATTAATTTTGGTGATGAAATCTAGTAATTTTGCTCAGGGGTGACCTAAGATTTCTAAGGGTAGAGATTGGTGGATGGAGATGAAATCCGCCATCACCAAACCTCAAGCAATGGTTGGTGATGAAATCTAGCCACTACTATTCAATGTGAATCATGCAGTGTGTGGTTCTTTTTAAAATTTATGATTTTCTATGGTGTTCATACAATGTTAGAAAGGTAACCACGTTTGATAGTCTAAATCAGAAGCCACTATTCACAATACCAATTTTCCCAAAGGATATAGAGTACATCGCTTAAAACCTACTCTAAACAGTTGGGGGTTTGTATATTCCTCTATATGGAATCACCCAAGTATAGGGATACTCTTGGCATATGAACAATGTTCCTACTTAGACCTAAAAAAATAATAATCCCTAACCCTATAATGCAAACTAATTATGCAATTTCAATTTACATGAAATCAGAATGCAGTATATTTTTTTCACACAACAGAAAATCAAAAATTTCAAATAGAAGATGTGGATGGATGCAAATGATTAATCTAAAACCTAATATGCAAGCTAATATGAATGTTCTTTTCTAGATTAATTAATGAATTTATTTTTATCTTAGAAACTTGAAAAAGACATAAAACTACCAAAATACATAAACATAAAAGCTAGGGTTTGGATAGTAGACTTACAAACAACCTATGTATCTATTCGAAATCTCTATAAAATGCCCCTGGCCATATCTAAAATGCACATGGGCATTTTTGGATAGCCCTCGAGCATCATTGGGCATTTTTTGCACCTTCTGCAACTTCCTACAACTTTCAAAAACCCTAGATCCAATGAAATCTGTGAAATTTGTGCTTCTAAAAACCCTACAAGATAACAAAAAACAACAAATAAATTAGTAAGCCAAATCATAAATTAGAAGGTCCCACCGTGATCGCCATTTGAAGAGATAAAAATGCAACACCAAATAATTCTAAATAAATTGAACTCAAAGAACACAAAATTGCATAATGAATGATCTTATATTAATGTGGGGAACCTAAAAACTCCATTGTTACAATGAGGATCTTTGAATCCTTTTGATACAGGTTTACAATGGCTAGGGTTCTCCTAAACCCTAGCAAATAAGGTTTGTTGTGTCTTTAGGCACATCCTTACTCCTTACAGAAGTGAGTGGGCTTCTAGTTATCCAATGTCAGGCCACTCCAGCTTAAGCAGTTGTCCAATGCTGATGTTACACTTCCAGATCTACACATACTGAAACAAAAAATAATTTAGTAGAACCTATGAGGGATCCACAATGTGAGGCCCTCTATAAGCAATGATAAACCATATCTATTGTAAATAAAATGGACAAAAATAAAATTGCATGCATTGAAATGTTAATTAATGAATTTACCTTATGTATTTGCTATCTTCTGATCTGATGTAGCTTGTTGCAGTGAAATGATGTGGTGATGCCCTAGCATCGTTCAAATGCTAGGGAGACTTCAAAATATTTGGCATAAAATTCCCATGGGTGCTTTATGGATGTAGGAAACGCTTGTGGGTGCTCAGTTATGGCGAAAGGTGTCGAGAGACCCTTGGAAGTTGGGAAGAAGCACCTAGAGGTGTTTGGGAGTGAAAGGAAGCGCTTGAAGGTGTTCGGTGGCTAAGGGGAGAGATATACCAAAGAATATCTAGTAGGGTGAGAGGAACGATGATGTATGCGGGGGTTGTGATAATAGAATATGGAAGACAAGTGTGCTTAGATGCTCTAAGGAAATCGGGGATTTCTTAGGACTCCATGGAAGATTCATGAAGAACTCAAGGGTTGAGCCATCAAAATAGCTCCTATTAATAATTCAACCTAGGGCATACTTAGAGTTTCAACAACACTAATCATGTGGTTGAGATAAAAGCACATCGAATGTTGGATATTAAACTTAGGTTGTGGCATGGATTGATGTAAATGGATGGATATGATTAAATGAAATTGAATGGCTAGGATTAATTCACTTATATAAATATACTTTTTATTTAAATATATAAAAAATATATCATTAAATATATAAAGATATATATGAATAGTGGGTGGAAATGACGGGAAAGCATGGATGGAGGACAAGTGGCTAGGTTTTGGTGTCTACAATTCTATCAATACTAATGAATAAAAGTTAGGGTTTTTATGGCCAATTGCATTAAGAAACTTTTGAAATTTTTCATATTGAATTAGAGAGAAAATTGTAAACTATAATATGATTTTATTATCATTCTATTTTAAAGGGAAAATAAACCCAATGACATATAGTTCAAAAAAATTAAGGTTTTATATCTTGATGGAGACACTCTATGCAGTCCCATGTTCACAATGATTATTTTCTTAGTAATTGTAATTAGATACTTGTGATCCTCCTAGATGATAATACATTAGTCTATGTGTATGTCTAAATTTTTTGATAAATTGCATACAACATTTAAGACTCAAGGTGTCTCTTTAGAAACTTGCTAAGCCTTTGCATTGGAATTCTCAATACCGTATAATGTGGCTTGAGCTTAAGATGCCCAAACTTGTTTATGAACTTCATTTTTCTCAAACTAAAAACCTAAGATTCAAAATCCTTCCCAGACTTAATATTAAAAACATCGAATGATATAGCACATAATTCACAAGAAGCTCCATGTTCCTAACTATAAATTTCATATTTTTCTAATCTTCTCATTACCTAGTTTGAAAATGTAAGTCAAAACCCTAAATATTTCCATAGTTTCCTCAACTATGAGCCCATATAGTTGAAAATTATGGATTTTGTCCTCTAATGTTTCCAAGAGGCTACTAGATATACCTATTTCTACAAATAATCCATCTTCATTTTCATCTCCTTTGTATGTTGTGTGAGTTGACCCACCCTCTCCTCCATCTAATAAACCAATAACCATATAACCATGACCTCAACACTAAATATAAATAAACATATATACATATAACCCAAAATAATCCAACAAAGATATTTTTGGGACTCGCCTAACATCTTCTAGTTTCTCATACAGAAATGCATACAGTTCTTCATCATCCTCGTTGGGTTCCACATTCAAACAAATGGAGTCAGGAACCACCAGATTCATTAGGATTAGTAAAGAGCTCTCTGAAACCATCCCAAGATAAATTTCAAAAATATTTCCCTCTAAAGTTCTAGCAAATCCTAAATATTTTTTTAGGGTGATTTTTTAGGGTCATTTTTAACCGCCCTCTTAAGGTCTATTAGGGTGGGTTTTTGCCATAAAAAATCACCATATTTTAGGTGTCATTAAAATATTTTTTTTGTGAGGGTAGTTTAAAAATGCCCTCTTAGGTCTATTAGGGCCGATTTTTACTGCTGTAAAAAACTATCTTTTAGGCATCGTTAAAAGCTTTTTTGGTGAGGGTGGTTTAAAACCACCCTGTTAGGGTCTATTAGGGTTTTTTTTACCATTGTAAAAAACTATCATATTTTAGCCACCCTTAAAAGCTATTTTTGGTGTAGTGAAAGCCTTGTCCATGGGGGATCTAGAAGAATTGACTAATTTGTTGAAATAATTTCATGATATGTTTTCTTGATCATATGTTAGCATATCAGGGCTTGATCCCTCCATTGTTATTCATCATTTGGTAGTGAAGCCTAGTGCTAATACTATTCAGAAAAAAACTTAGTAAAATGCATCCTAAGGTTACCTTTTTAGTCAAGGAAGAGCTCTAAAAACTCCTTGATGTCATTTTTATACAAGCTATCAATTATTCTTATTGGATCTCCAACATTGTTCCTAAGGCTAAGAAGGTAGGAACAATAAGAATATGTACTAACTTACAGGACATTAACTTAGCATGTCCCATGGACAATTTTACTCTCCCCAACATATATTTGATTGCAGATTTCACCACCAAATGTGGTATGCTTTCTCTCATTGATGGATTATTAGTAAACAATTAGATCATGGTTACCCCAAAGGACTAGGCCAAGATAGCTTTCATCACACCATGGGATACCTTATGTTATAAAGTTATGCCTTTTACCATAAACAATACTGATGCCACATATCATAGGAATATAACTTATATTTTTCATGTCATGATGCATGATATTCTATAGGACTATGTGGATGATCTTCTCAGTCATTCCATATATCAAAAAGATTATTTTCACAATTTTAGATAATTTTTTAACGACTTCAATAGTTTAGGGTTTGTCTTAAGCTCTTCAAGTGTGTGTTTGAAGTAACATCTAGCAAGTTTTTAGGTTTCATAATCTCTACATGAGGCATTAAAGTAGACCCTACTAAGATAGCAACCATCACTAACATACCTTTTCCCCATACCCTAATCGATTTGCATAGCTTGCAAGGTAAAATTTAAGTTATTTGTCAATTCATAGCTTAGTTAATCGATAAGTGTCAACCCTTTCTTAAGGTTCTTAAGAAAGATATCGTGTTCAGTGGGACTTTGAGTTTTAGAAATATTTTTATGCACTCAATATGTATATCACTTGCCTACATATTTTAGTTTCTCTTGTACTAGGTAAGCATTTGATGCTTTACATAGCAACCACAACTCATGCTTTGGAAGCCTTGTTCGCTCAAAATAATGATAAAAACAAAGAATGAGCCATATACTATTTTAGTAGAACTTTTGTTAGCTATGATACTCAGTATACTCCCTTCGAGAAGCTCTACCTTATTGTAGTATTTGTTTTCTATAAGCTAAGGCACTACATGCTCAACCATAAGATATTGGTTGTTGCAAAGTTTAATCACTTGCACTACTTCACGTCTAAGCCCCATATTTCAGGCTAAGCCTCTAATTTTGTCCTCACCCTTAGTTATTTTGACCTAAAATTTAGATTTAAGTAGGTTATCAAGGGTCAGATGATTGCTTATTAGTTCACCTTCACTCCCCTAGAAGTTGCCCATCCTTTGGTTGTAAAATTTATCAATGAGTGCTTTGGCATAGAAGCCCAAGAGCTAGAGTCTTGGACTTTGTTTTTTTATGGAGCCTAATGCTTACAGGGTGTTTGTGTTGGAACAATTCTTGTTACCCAAAAAAATAGTTCATTCCCCTCTCCTTGAAGATTCATTTATCTTACATTAATAATACTATTGAGTACGAAGCCTTGATCCTTGGTCTTAGAATAGCCTTAGCCTTGTAGGGTAGAGTTATTTCAATATTTGGTGACTCTCAATTTGCAATCAATCATATTAACGATGTTTATAAGACTCATGGTGATAAGCTAAAACCTTACAAATAGATTGTTACCAAGATTTTATTTATGTTCGATCAGGTAACCATAGAGTCTATCTCTACATCCTCAAACTATCATGTCTTCACCATGGCTATTGTTGAATCCTTGTTTCCCTTGGATTTGGATGATGATCAAGCATTTATTATCATTATACAACTCTAGGAGCCTACATCACTCGATTCTTTTCTTGTTCTACTAGATTTTTTTACCATTAGAGCTTCCCCATCTGAGCCATGGTATAATGACATCTTTAATTTTCATAAGGATGGTTTAATTCTTGATAGTTTGGGTTGTATTTCCATAAGCTTTTGGACAAAAGAACATGTTGATTAATTATAATTGAAAATACTTTGTATCGATGTTCATTCAAAGGTATTCTCTTGCGATGCCTTAACTTCGATGAAGTTCAACTAGATCTTAGTGGAGCTTATGAAGAATCATGTGGAGGTCATTTCAGCGTTAATGCTATTGCCAAAAAGCTCCTTTGGATGGGGTACTATTGGCCTCCCATGGAGAAAGATGCATGTGACCATTTTCTATGATGCAACAAGTGCCAATGCCATGAAAACCTTGTCCATGCTCCTTCTCAAAACCTTTAGGTTATTTCTTCTCCTTGGTAATTTTCCATGTGGGAAATAGACATCATAGGGAATATTAACCTAACATCATCTAATGGTCATAATTTTATCATTATAGTGATTTAGTACTTCACTAAATGGGTTGAATCCATACCCCTAGCTAAAGTGATTGGAGCACAGGTTTCCAAGTTCATCTTCAACCAGATCATCTCTAGGTTTGGGATTACTTCAATGATTGTTTCTATCAATGGCATTCCTTTCAAGAACAAGGATATCCATAAAATTTATGCTAAGTACAATATTCATCATAGGTGGTTAACCTCATATTACCCTCAAGGTAATGGGTAATCCAAATAATCCAACAAGTCTTTGATCAAGATCTTGAAGAAGTTGGTTAGTAAGACCGATCGCAACTGGCATATCCAGCTTTATCCTACCTTGTGCCCTATCACACTAGTATGTGAACTCCCATAGATGCCTCTCCATTCTTCTTGGTCTATGGAATTAAGGTTGTTTTTCCATTCAATTTAGATGTTCCTCCATTATTCATCTTGTTGCAAGATGTCTCGATCAATGATGAGTATCGCTTAGATCATTTGACCCAATTGGAGCTACTAGATGAAAAGTGCATTCATGCCTTAGAGCATTTGTAAGCCTATTAGAATAGGCTCAAGCAATATTATTCCATGAGAGTTCACAATTATTCTTTTGATTTTGGGTTCCTTATCCTCAAATAAGACCAAAAGAACACCACTGCTTGTTCTGATCTTAAACAAAAATTTTAGCCCAATTGGTTAGGCGTCTTTGTCATAATGAACAAGTTTGGCTCAAGGGCCTATTGTATATGGTAAATAACTTAAAGAACCAATGAATATAATACATTTAAAAAGATACTATGCATAACTCTACATATTCATATTGCATTTTACAATAGTTTTCATATTGCATGTAGCTTAGACTTCATACTGTATTTGATTTTCTTACTCATACTGCATGATTGTTTGTTATATTTTACATGGTTTGCCTGATATTCTATTTTATTTTAATTTTGCTTGCCATACAACTGCATTGTTTCTTGATCATATTTGCATGACTACTTGCTCATATATATTCTTGAGGATTTTGTGATGATGGCAAGTGATGATACCTAGTTAGGTCTTAGCTCACATGCATTGCACTCACACTAGGGTTATGATGCCTAGAGAATCCCCAACCTAGGGCTCTTTTTTTCATGCTTCTTTATTTTCTTTGTTTTTCTTATATTTTTTTACTTTAAAAGTTTATCATGCTCATCAATATTCTTCAAGTCAATGGATATAGTTTGTCTTTTTTATATATCCTTAACCTTTGCAATTTTTCTTTCTTACTTTGTTCATCAAGACAGGGATATATGTTCCTCCTCCTATTTGCTCTTTTTTCACTTTCACTTTCTATGAAGAAAAAAACACAACACCAAATAACAAGATATAAATTGAACTCAAAATATAATATTGCACAATGAATTATTTTATATTAATGGGGGGAGCCTCAAAACTCCATTGTTACAGTAAGAATCTTTGAATCCTTTGATACAAATATACACAATACTAGGGTTCTCCAAAACCCTAGCTACAATGTTGGTGGTGTCTTCAGAACGTGTTCTTGCTCCCAATAGAAGTGAGTGGGCTTCTGATTATCTGATTTCAAGCCACTCCATCTTAAGCGGTTGTCTAATGCTAGTGTAATACTACCAGATCTGCACATAAAAACATAGCAAATAATTTAGTAATAACAATGAGGGCCCCACAGTGTGAGAGCCTCAAAAATCATGACTAAACCCTATCTATGCAATAATGAAATGTGAACAGATGCTAATAACACAATGAAATATAACAATAATGACTTTTATTTACCTTGCATATCTTTTGTTCTCTGATCAAATGTAATTTGTTGTAGTGGATTGGTGCAATGATGCCCTAGCATCGCCTAAGGGTTAACAAGATTGCAGGTGTAAGATGCTCATGGGTGCTCAATGACTATAGAAAACACCTGTGGGTTATTGAGAATTATGGAGGGTGCCTAGAGGTACTTTGCGGTGGAGGAGAAGCACCCAGAGGTGCTCAGAACTGATAGGGAGCAACTGAAGGTATTCAGCGACTGAAGGGAAATCTATAGAAGTAGATCTAGCTGAGTGAGGGGTGGAAATGGATGCAGGGGCTATGGTAAGTGAGGAATAAGGGTGAGAGTGCTTGGATACTCCATTTAAATCAAGGGTTAATAATTTAGAACTCAAGACATATATTGCTAAGAAAAACTCAATGTTTAGGGGTTGAGCCATCAAAATAGCTCCTATTAATAATCCAACCTAGGGCATGCTAGGGTTTCAATGATACTAATCGTGTGGCTGAGATAAAAGCATATTGGAGGGTGGATATTAAATATGGGGTGTGGCATGGATTGATGTATATGGATGGATAGGATTAAGTGAAATCGAATGGTTGGGATCAATTCACTTATATAAATATATTTATTAAATATATATATAATATAATATATAAAATATTAATATTTAAATATATATAATAAATATATATAAATATATGTAAATAAAGGGTGGAAATATCGAAAAACCTATATGGATGACAAGTGGCTAGGTTTTGGTGTCTACAGATACCCCTTTTTGTACTGCATTGTGTGAAACACAATGCAGTGCAAAAACACAAGACACCTATTTTGGCTAGGTGTAGAAGCAGCTTTCTCTTCAGAAGTGAAATGTGAGCTTGAAGACAAAAAAATAAAAGAATTTCAATTTTTACGTAGCTTACCCCCTCGATTTGTGAGTGAGTTTACGGATGAATCTCACGAGCCAATTGAAAAATCTATGCAAATGAATGATGTAAATGTGATACCATTTTTTCCCCAATGGTATGAAGGGGATTGGTGAAAATTTTGAAATAATGCGTCTATTTTTTCCCCAACAGATGAAGGTTTTTGTGAAAAATGTGATTAAAATGTGTTTGTTTTTTTCCAATAGATGAATGGTTTTGTGAAAAATATGATGGAAAATGTGTCCATTTTTGCCCCAATAGATGAAGAGATTTGTGAAAAAAATGTGTCTATTTTTGCCCTAACAGATGAAGGGTTTTGCCAAGTATAAATGTCATGATCATGTAAGATGTATCCCATTGTGGGAAAGTCAAAACCAAATGTAATTACCCCAAACTTGGGATGATTCGATGTTGTTGAATAATTTGCTTTTTGGCATCATTGATATGCAAGGATGAATATGCAAAAATAAAAATAGTCAACTTTGGAGGGCCAACTAGTGACTGTTAGATAATTCCTATGATCTAAACCAATCACCCTAGTTAAATCTAGTCACCATGATGACTGTCAAAGAGATGTGGAATGATGAGATGTGATTTTATCCATGTTTTAAGCCCCATGAACTAGGCCATCAATAATCGCTTTGTCCAAATTGGTCTTGGCATAGTTTCACCCAAAAAGTGAAGTACCAAATGTGATTGTGATTTTGAACAAGGAGATATGGAATGATGAAAATGACTAAGTTTCCTTATGGTAGATTATTCATCTTACCAAATTGCATGGATGCAAATTGTTGTAGTCTCCAACTATATAGAATAAAATACTAGATACAAGGTTCACTTGAATGTTTCTTGAACTTGGCAAATATGCAAATTGAGATATGGAATGATTTGAAAATTATGTATGAATGATGAAAGTGATGACTGTGATCGTTTTGTAAAGATTTGGACCATTTTGGATTGCATTTGTAACTTGTTAAGAGGATTCACAATTTATGGTCGCAAATGAGAATTATGCATCCAAATCAATTGAAACCTTCAAAAAACCTATTAATATGATGAAACACATGCATGAATGCAATATGAAGTGATTTGATGGGGATAAGTCGTTGTTTTGGAAAAATTGTTCTTTTGTCCAAATTGATGCCAAGCGCCAGTTAGCACTTTTGGGATGCAAAAATTTCGTTGATGTTTGGATATTTTGCAAATGCCTCAATGCACTTCAATGCACTAGGAAACACCCTTGGGCATCTCAAGATGCCTGAAGAAACTATAAATAGCTGGAAATATGATAACTGAAGCTCATTAGTGTGTCTGTGAGTTTGAGAAGTTGCATCTAGGTAAGTAGGGTGAAGTGGAGTGGAGTGAGGTGGATTGACCTAGGTACAAAATCTATGGCAGTAGAGGGATCTAGGGTTGGAGTGTGGGCTACTAAGGTAACTCCCTTGTTTGTGTAAAAAAGTTTGTGTTTGTGCTTTTTTTTTGGACAATGTGAAAATGACAAGTGTTTTGTGTTGTGTTACAACTTAGGATTTTGGAGGCTCGACACCAATTCTTGCCTTTCATTCCTAGGATGAGGAAGGTGGTATCATATGAGGAGTGGGAGTTGTTGGAGGTTGTTGGGCTAGTGGAGGTAGCCTGGTTGATGTGATTAGGGTGGACAAGGGCTACCTCTCTACCTTGGTAGAGAGATGGGATTCGGATAGGGGGACTATTGAGAAGCAACACACCCCTACTGAAAATAAAATTGTTTGAGCCTATGAAAATGATTAATTTTTATTTTTGAGGGGACCCTCTTGAAGTTTTCTAGTTTTTAATCCAAGTTTTGTTTGCATCAAGTCCTTAAATTTTGCCTACATCAAAGCGCCAAAATTGTTTGCATAAGAGCATTGATTTAAATTAATTTCCTTTGAACATTTATGCTTCAATGGTATTATTTCTGGTTAAGTGTTTTAGAAATTTTGATTTTCAATAGTTATCCTAAGGTTTGAGGTATTAAATTTAATTTCTAAGGTTCTTTGATTTTTTTCATTTTGCCCTAATGTTTACTTCAATCTTGGAAATACTATATCTTCTGCTATAGAAATCTACTTGAGCTGATTCAAATTCTGGATGATAAATCTCGAGCTCACCTTTCCAATAGTACCATATTTTTAGGGTTGATTCACCTTCTAGCAATAGCAGTTTCTATTTTCAGCCAACGAACTTATTAATGCAATATATTTTGGCCCAAAGTGAATTTTCAAGTTCTTTCTAAAACTTTGGATACCCATTTGGCCGATTTGGATCCTTGAAAATTTTTGTTCAATTTTGAGCATTTTCAATTTTCACCCTAAATTTCATACCGTGTGAAACAAATATCTTCCGAGAAATTTAAACACATTTTACAAAATTTGAAAATCATTTTTGAGAATGGAGGATCCTTAACAAACCTTTAAAGTGATAAAATACAAAGTGTGGGGTCATTGGAATCCATGTTTGATTTTTTTGAAAATTTTACAAAGTGCCCGACAAATAAAAAATTAATTAAAGCTTGAACTTAAGAAAGTTTTCGAAAGCATCCTCCAAGTGATTTTCGCCCTCAAGAAGAGCAAAAGTGATTTTCACTCCTCACTTGAGGTGACTTTGACTTGGACTTTAAAAAAAGGCACATCCATGTTTGATTTTTTTTTAATTTTACAAAGTGCCCGACAAATAAAAAATTAATTAAAGCTTGAACTTAAGAAAGTTTTTGAAAGCGTCCTCAAAGTCATTTTTACCCTCAAGAAGAGTGAAAGTGATTTTCGCCCTTTCTTTGGGCCGAAAGTTATTTTTACCCTTTCTTTAGGGCAAAAGTGATTTTTGCCCTTTCTTTGGGGTGAAAAAATCCTTTCTTTTAATCAAAATCTCAGCCCTAAAAAGTATTTTGTTGAAAACTTTGGAAAAATAATTAAAAATTTAAACCTAAAAATTAAAATTCAAACCTTAGAAAAATTAAATTAATTTAATTTAATTTTAAAGCTAATGTTCTAACATTTGCCCTTTTTAAAAATTTTGCAGGAATTTGCCAGCGAAAGCATTTTATGGTAAAATTAATGGCCAAAATGATGGTGGGCAGAGAATGTTGAGCAAGGTGCAGCAACAATATTGTCATTGTTGTCAACACAGTCAAACAGATTGGTTGATGCAGTGGACAAGAGTTAAGAGGTTCTTTAGAGTATGTACAATGATTTTCCAAAAGATCGAAGTGGCCCATATGCTAAAAATCAAAATAAAATCACAAGGAAGAAAACTATCATGATATCGTGACATGTTGAGCAAGAAAGAAAAAGCATCACGATATTGCGACATGTTGAGCAAGAAAGAAAAACTATCATGATATCGTAACATGTTGAGAAGAAAGAAAAACTATCATGATATCGTAACATGTTGAGAAGAAAGAAAAACTGTCGCAATTTCGTGACATGTTCGAAGAGAAAGCGCAAGTAAGAAAAACTGTCATGATTTCGCGACATGTTCGAAGAGAAAGCGCAAGCAAGAAAAACTATCATGATTTCGCGACATGTTCGAAGAGAAAGCGCAAGCAAGAAAAACTATCACGATTTCGCGACATGTTCAAAGAGAAAGC
The DNA here is from genome assembly GCA_028583015.1 of Wollemia nobilis. Lineage (NCBI taxonomy): Eukaryota > Viridiplantae > Streptophyta > Pinopsida > Araucariales > Araucariaceae > Wollemia > Wollemia nobilis. Next base: position 442,329 of record JAQPPZ010016363.1, on the reverse strand, counting down.
GCAAGCAAGAAAAACTGTCACGATTTCATGACATGTTCAAAGAGAAAGCACAAGCAAGAAAAACTATCACGATTTCGTGACATGTTCGAAGAGAAAGCGCAAGCAAGAAAAACTGTCACGATTTCGCGACATGTAAGAGAAAAAGGCAAGTAGAAAAAGTGTCATGATTTCGTGACATATTGCAAGAGAGATTGTACAAAATAAAAAGTGTCACGATTTCGTGACATATTGCAAGAGAGAGAGTCCGAAAGAAAAAGTGTCACGATTTCGCGACATATTGCAAGAGAGATTGTACGGAAGAAAAAGTGTCGCAATTTCACAACATATTGCAAGAGAGAGTCCGAAAGAAAAAGTGTCGCAATTTCGTGACATATTGCAAGAGAGATTGTACGAAAGAAAAAGTGTCACGATTTCGTGACATATTGCAAGAGAGAGTCCGAGAGAAAAAGTGTCATGATATCGCGACATGTCGCATTTTCGCGACCCGAAGGCAAGAGAAAGAGCAAAGGAGAAAAAGTGTCGTGATATCGCGACATGTCGCATTTTCGCGACTAAAGGAGGAGAGAGAAAGTAAGAAGGTAGAAGTGTCGCGATATCGCGACAAAAGTAAAGAGGAAGAGTACGAAGGCAAAAGTGTCACGATATCACGACATGTTATGTTTTCGCGGGTACAAGCCAACAAAAGAAGCAAGGAGGCGAAAGTGTCACGATATCATGACATGTATTTTTGTGGGTGAAAATCGAGAAGACAAAGAGGCAGAAGTGTCACGATTTTGTGACAGGTCGCTTTGGCACGAGCTAAGGAGAGAACCCAACCAAAATAATATATGTGATAGTTAACTAAAATTATATGGTAGTTATAGGGGCCGTTGCAGAAGAAAATCATGCAACTAAATTAAGAAGAGTTAACTGAAGTCAGTATGACAGTTACAAGTGCAATTACAGAGAAAAATCATGCAGCTAAAATAAGAACAGTGAACTAAAAGTCATCAGTCGAAGATCAAACAAAGAGTCGTAACTATTAATAGGCTACATGAGAGAATACTGTGTGATAAAGGAGTTACAACTGAAGTTAAAAATAGAGTCAGAACTTTGTTATAAAAGGAGGTCTGTGTGGATAATTATAATACGGAAAAAGAGTGAAAGTGTTGCAAAAAGAGGGTTTTAAGAGGGCCATAAAAGTGCAGTAAGCAGAGCCTTAAGAGTGTATGGTGTTTTGGTGAATAGCGAGAGAGGTTGGGTTAGCAACAGACCAGTCAGGGTCTTGTAAAAGTGAAGGCATTTATATGTCAATCTTCTAGTTTCAGAATTGAAATCCAAGTTGGTGCTTGGCCTCAGGGGTTGGTGCTCCTTCTAGTTGGTGCTGGTAAATCAGGGGTTGGTGCTCCTTTCTGTTGGTGTAGATAAATCAGGGGTTGGTGCTCCTTCCAGTGGATGCTGGTAAATTGATTGTAAAATTGGTATTTTACAAAGGCTGGATTTGGACGGGAGTCCAAGCAGTCATTTTTGAGGAGTAGCCAAATTGGTGAACATCATTACATCGTGTGTTGTGGAATGCTCTCTTGTTATACTTGCTTTATCTGATTTTGTTTCGACATTAAGAGTTGTAGATTTGAATTTAAATAGCTACACTGATTCACCCCCCCTCTCAGTGTCATTGTGAGACCATAAGTGCTCACAAAAATAACTAAATTGAGATAACAATAAATTTATGTTAATCAAGTGAAATAAATATCACATGCCTCTTTGAAGGGGTAACCTCCTTGGAAATAGAGCTTCAATACAAAATAGAAAATATGAGATTCCTTCTACTCCAAATCCATGTCCTTATATAGGCTCTTATTTATCCTAACCCTAATGCTCAGGGTTCAAACCATATGAAAGAGGGGACTCAGGCTACTAAATTCTACTTATAATAAAAGTAAAGGTCACATCATAATGGGCCCATGCACACTTAGGCACTTGGTGAAAACATGACATTATCATTAAACAAGTATATAGTAGTAGTTATGTTAGGATAGGGTTATAACATACCCTCCCCCATCAAGAATGTTTGTCCTCAAATATTAGGGTGTGGAAACTATTGCCATAGTTTATAGAGTAGCTTCCAAGTAGCATCTTCTAGCTATAGTCCATACCACTATACTAGGATATTTGTGAGAGTGCAGTTGTGAAGTGTACATGTAACATGTCTAGAATATTCTTTGGTTCTAATATGATCAAGCCTTCCTAATCCAATTGGGGTAGTGTGGATTAGACTTGTATGTAGTTTCTAGGGAACTTCTTTAAATATGAGACATGAAAAACTAGATGTATCATGGAATATGGTGGTAATTCTAACTTGTAGACCACAAGGCCAACCTACTAGAGCACTTTCTATGGTCCATATAATTTTTGGTTCTAATTTTTTATTACCATGGAATTTTAGGATGACTATAGGTATTGAAAAGGAAAACATATCCACTTGAAGGTTGTAGTCACCCATCATCACTTTTATATTTTTATATTTTCCTTTATATGGTAGAGTACCCCCATTGGAAATCATGACCTCAAATTAATTACAAGAATATATGCAACAAGCTACTTTTTTCGCTACTTGAGGATCAATAAAATTATGGGTATTATTAGAATCAATGAGGATGATAAGTTTCTAGCCTTTGAAAATACCCAATGACTTTCATAGTATCCTTCATAGGATGGGGAGTAGTAATACTAGATAATGCAATTACTAATACTTGGGATTGTGAGGGGATTTGACCTCTCTTTGAGAGGTCCAAGGTTCAAACTCCGCTCAGTATGAGGGAACTAGGACCCCTCATAAAAACTTGTGTGAACTCATTGAAGAATTGTATAGTTGTAAGTTTATTGTAGTCATAAGGGCTTTGGCCTCTCTTTGAGAGGTCCAAGGTTCAAGCCCCACTCAGTATGAGGGGACCAATAACCCTCATAAAAACCTATGTAAACTCATTGAAAAAATATTTGGGGTTGTGAGTCCTTTGTTGGTTCAAGATCTTCACGTTGATCTACCTCTATTTGGTTCTCCTCTTCATCATGTGGTTCCTTGGTGGAAGGTTCTTCCACTTCCAATAAATATAGTTTTTTCTATACAAACTTGTGGCCCAAAGAATATTTTTCATCATAGTTGTAACATAGACCATATACCCGACATGTCTCCATTTCTTTATGGGTAAGATGTTTACCCTAGTCTGATTTATTTCCTAAGTTTGATGATGTCTATGATAGGTTTTGAGCATGTGGTAGTTTAAAATATGCATTTATGCTACAAATTTATCCTTAATTAGCCTATCCAATCCTATAGTTGTCATCATGATGTTTGGCTTGAACATTTTTACCTCTATGAATATAAAATAATTTGGGAAATGGATAGATGTTAGATTTTCAATCTATTCTTGTAATCATGGATAGATGTTTGTATTAACTTGGAAAGGGATCCTATACAATATTCATATCTACTAGATCCAAAATAAGTGAGTAATTTATGTTCAAATTCAAGCCATGCGAGCCTCTAATTCATATTATTTACCCATTATAACCATTAGACTACATCATATTCTTGGTTGAAAGATGTAATTACAAGCTTCTAATTGTGGGCAATGGTATGAAGAAAAAATATTATTTGGTTCGGTACAATCAACTAGTTATATCATCATCATCAAATTTTAGAAAGTCTAGCTTGGGAATTCTCTAATTTGTATGCAGAGGTGGAATGTTTTGTGCTTCTCCACTAGAACTTGCACCTTGACTTTCTGATGATTATCTTGCCAGAGTGTCGTATCTTACATTTAGGCTTGTTAAATTAATTTTGATGTCATCAATTTTATTCATTTTTCTAATTTTAATAAATTCTTAGAGGATTTTTGACTAATAAGATTCAATTTATTTCACTTGTTCACCCAACTACTCTAGATTTTGAGTAGTTCTAGTACCACTAGTCATTTTTGTAACTTTAGATTATTCAAAAAGGTTTATTAGAGTTATATCTCAAAATGATAGGCCAAAGAGAGGATTAGAATGGACTATACCACAAAATGATGATTTTTGAAAGGTAGGGTTTTAAAATAGGTTTTCGAATTTAGATCTCAAAATAATCAACTCAAAAAGAGGGTCATAATGGGCTCTTTTAAAATGATATTTTCTAACTTTTTTTAGATTTTGTTTTTCTTTTTACATTTTTTTGTTTTTTCTTGTTGGAAAACTACTGAAAACTGATTGCTTTGACTATCAAACTGGATATTCTTTGTATGGTTAGAGTGGATATTCTATATACTATTACACTATATATTCTTTGCATTGTTAGGTTGGATATTCTTTGCATTTTTATACTAGATAATCACTATATAGCTGTGGAGAATTTAGACTAACTCCATTCGAGTTACTTGGTGCATTTCAATGTGCTTCTATAACAAATATTAATTGACTATAATAGCCTCTTCTATAGTAATGCTCACATCTAGTTTTATTTTTAACCATGAGAGGACTAAAACAATATTTTAATATGGACAACCTATGTCAAGGTGTGTCTAACTTCATGGGATTTTAGATATATGATCTTGTTTATAATTAGTGGCCAACCCAATATTTTAGAGCTCTAACTATGAAGGGTTCCACTATACTCATAGCCACACTATTCATTTCTAAAGGGTATTGTGAGAGTAATTTATTAGCACTAGCTACTTACTAGTGCACCGTTATTTTAGATTATTAAAGGCTTCCTAGGGTTGTTTTTTTTTAGTTTAACTGACGATTATTTTTTGATATACCTCATAGTATGTTGAAATCCAAGTCCATGGTTTATTATGTCTAAGGCTTGGATGCTAGTGTGATTTTACAACACCTCATTCACACACACTTCATGGAAAAATGTGCTTAGCCAAAAATGAGAGATTTATGCGATTTTAAAACACTTAAAATAGAGTGTCTACCCTACTCCACTAAAAAATAGAAAAAAAAAAGTGTTTTTTTAGAAAGATACTTTAATAGAAAATAAATAGAATAAGAAATTGTAGAATAAAAATGGAAAAAAGGATAAGAACTACTATGGCTACATACATGGATCTAGAAAGATATTTGATACCACTTGTTAGGAAACTTTATATAAAATTAAGCATAATTGAAGAACCCTATAGGAATTAATGGAAATGCTCATGAACCAAAATAACTAAATGGAAATAACAACAAACTTATGTTAATCAAGCAAAATAGATGTTGCAGGCCTCTTCAAAGGGGCGAATTCATTAGAAGTAGAGCTCCAATACAAAATGAGAAAATATGATATGCCTTTTAATCCAAACCCATGTCCTTATATAGACTCTTGTTTACCCTAACCCTAATGCTTAAGGGTTGGACCAAGCCACTAAATCCTACTTATAATAAAAATAAAGGTTTCATCATAATGGACCCATGCAACCTAGGTGTCCATGGTACAAACATAACACTAACATTAGACAAATACATAGTAATAGTTGGTGATACTAGGAAGTTGAAGAATAAATTTGATAGAAAATAAAATAAAAAATATTCGTGATAAAAAATGCATGCTATATATGGTTTAATAGACCTAATAGTGAATGTAATATTTTAGTGTTTTGATGGGAATGGCCCCAATAGAATCCACACATAACTTATTAAAAATATAAAGAGAAAGAATGCTTATTTTTTTATTTGGTTAGTGTAAGAAACCTCTATGACCAACACATAGGGTTGAGCAATCTCTTCCCAACCATGACCCCTCATAAAGTTGAGAGCTATGTTTATCAATAGGGAATTTAACACACAACCACCACACATCCATCCTCTCACACACTCGCCCACATCATGGTTTGAACCTTAGACCTCTTGAAGAAGAGCCAAATCCTAAACCGTTGCGTTGTCCTCCTTGGGATAGAATACTTAATTTTTAAGACAATTAGAATGACTTTAATATATTAGTATGACCTAAATGTTTTTATGGTGAAGGTTAAACTCTAGATAGAAGCATTAAGATTTGACTTGGAAAATATTTAACTTGGAAAATAGGTAGGATATGTATATATTATAGGTAGATAACATAAGTTGAAGAACACAAACTTATACTGAGAGGGGGGGGTGAATAGTATAAGAGCACATTTTAATTTTTCTCTCAAACCAATATATGCAATGCAAATATAGCAATATCAACAACAGTAATCAAATAAATGTACACATCACCACACACAATAAAGACACAACAATTTACGTGGTTCACCCAAAGATGGCTACTTCCACGGAGAAAATCTTTCACTAAATTTTCTCAATCAATCTCTTGGTAATCCTTCACAATTAAAATGTTTATGGACCTCTATCTAAAGGAGACACCAATCCCCTAAATCAATTTTGTGTATCTCTATCCACAGGAGAACTCCTTATCCTCCACTCTGGCTGGTGATCTTCTGGAAGACTGTGCCTCCACTACACTTACTGGTGGATCTCTCTCCACTTGAAGACTCTTATCCTCACTCATAAGACATATCCTCAATGTCCTAGCTGATGGATCTCTATCCACTAGAGACTCTATCCTCTCTACTCTGTCACCTCCAAAGCTCTGTCTCAATTTTGTACTAAACACAGTCCAATTGGTCTAGCACAGTTCTTCTCAACTCTTGCACTAAACATAGTTCATTTGGTCTAGCACAAATATTCTCAATATCTATCTCTACTCTAGCATAAACCTATCCTCAAATATGCACCAAACTCTGCTTTCAAATCTGCACTAAACATAGTCCAGTCAGTCTACCACAAATTTATCTTCAATCTATATTCTCAAGCCCTAACTCAAGGCTTGCCTAAACTCTATTGGATCTGCCCCAAACCTTAACTCAAGGTTTGAAAAAATCAATCAACTCTGCTCTCAAGTCTTCTCAAAGACTTGTCTCAAATCTGCCTTGCAAGCTTCCTCAAAATATCACACCAAACTATCCACAAGTCCTCTCTAGAACATGCTCAAATTTTCTCAATATATCCACACATAACTTGCTCAAATATGCTCAATAGGTCCACACAAAACCTGTTCAAATCTACTCACTAGGTCCATAGATAACCTGCTCAACTCTTCTCAACAGGTCCACACAGAACCTATCCAAACCTACTCAACAAGCTCACACATAACTTGTCCAAATCTACTCAACAAACTCACACAGAACTTGTCCAAATCTACTCAACAAGCTCACACAGAAATTTTCCAAATCTGCTCAATTACTTTCTCAAATTAAATCAATCTCATAGAAGCATAAAGAGAATTGTTAGAGACTTAATATGTTCTATACTCAAAACTCAATCTCTTTCTCAACTCAATATCATAGAAGCATAAAGAGAATTGTTAGAGACTCAATATGTTCTATTCTCATAAACTCAATCTCAAATCAAATCAATCTCATAGAAGCATAAAGAAATTTTTTAGAGACTCAATATGTTCTATACTCAAAACTCAATCTCTTTCTCAAATAAGAATATAGAATAGTTTGTTTTATGGAACTTGAACAACCACTTCATACATCCACTTGACTAGGCCCAATCAACTCTACTCAACCAATCACTCAAGAAACAACTCTTGCTCATAAACCCTAGTCCAAGCATGTATCATCCAACTCAAAATGTTTCCAATAATTCTCAACAACAAATCTCACATAATAATGATACTCATGATCTTTTCAAACCCTAGTTCAAGTTCTTTGCATAATAACTTACTTCAACAACCATTCTCATCAAACAATGTTTTAATCACAACTCTCAATTTCAGAATACCTTGAAGCATTAACTCAAACACTTCACTCAGCCAATGATCTCAAAAAAATTGCTAATAAAACAAGGTTTTAATCTCAACTCTCAAATCAGAAAACCTTGAAGCATTAACTCAAGCACTTTCGAAAAGGAAACCCTAATTAAGTCCTTTTCACTCCAAACTTAATTTTCAATAAAACCAATCAATCAACTTAACCAAAGAATAATTTTTCCATACCTTTTGAATGTCAAGGAGTTGATCTCACAAATATGCCACACTCACAAATTTATCTTTTCCAATCTCAATAAGGGTTAGAAGACTTCAATAAAAATCACAATGCAAAATACACCTTATTACTCCAAATTAATTTTAACATCCACCAAAGTCCTTTTAGAAGAAACCCTTATCAAAAATAATAGCCAACAAGTCTTAAAATAAATATTAATTAAGCCTTTATTATAACTCCTTATACCTCCTAAAACATAACTCTCAAAACAACAATTTCCAAATTATAGAACTCAAATAATCATCAACACTTCACCTTCAAAAATCAATCACCACGAGGCCCGAGGTGTAGACCAATTGGTTCATCCAAATCCCATAAGGGGGCGGAGGTCCAAGGTTCAAATCTCGAGCCTCGTCAAACTGAACGCTTGTCCCTTTCTTGGTGTTTTCAGTGGCGTAAAAGGTTTAAAATGATTGTGGCATGGTGGTTATAGGGGCGGACTGCACAAAGATCTATGTGGCAGCTTCTAGGGAAGACTGCATGAAGATCTGTGTGGCAGATTTTGGGGTGGCCAGCGCAGAATACTGTGGCAGCCATAAAAAGCTGGACAGCCTACCCGGATTCATGGCGGATACCGATTCCACCATGTAAATTCAAAAAAAAAAGCAATCACCACAACCTTTATTTAATAAATTTTATTAAAAATTAATAAACTTTAGAACAACCTTATCATTCCAACCTTATGGCATAAATCATAAAATTTTAATTAAAATATTGTACCTGCCTTAAGGGGTTTCTACCCCACGACTTGCCCTCACCACGAGTGCCTTAGCCATGACTAATGTTGCCATACGAGCTACACGCTCGTTCGCAAAGGGGGAAGCACCACGTGCTTCCTCTTTGCACTTCTCCTTGTCTACGTTAAAATGTGCGCCTTGGGCGCTTCCACAACACTGCCACCAAAAATCACTTTGCAAGAATCAAATGCATGACCTTCGTGCTACCAACGCCTTCGTGCTCTCCAAGTTACCACTAGGCCACATTGCCCAATGAGAATTGGGGGTGGTATCTCTCCATGTTATCCTCTGCTTCCTTTGCCAAACGTTTTAAACCACACGAGCTCGTTTTCGCATATGCCACCAAAATTTCATTTGAGAAAGGATCATTAATGAACAACTTTGGGCATATATTTATATTGCCCTCCTTTTTTTAGGACATCAACACTTTGATTTGAATGCAACATGTCTGCGCGCTAAGGCTTCGAAAGCCTTAGTAAAACCCAACCTTTGGGTTTTTAATCTCTAAAAACTTTGTGCTTGAATATATTTTAATTTTCTAAAACCCGACCTTAGGGTTTTAATAAAGTGAACTTTATCCTTTAAAATCTAATTATGTTATAATTAAAAATTATAATATTTAATTAGTTTTTTACCACTTTGGTAAATATTATAATAACAATTATAATATTTTTAACCTTCCAATACTTCGGATGAATTTCTTCCATGGAGAAATAAAAACCTCTTTCTGACCCAATATATTTGGGTGTAAAATAAAATATTTTAACCCATTATAAACTTCCATTAAACTTTGCACTCGAACTGAAGAAGAACTCTCACTATCATCTTGACATCAATGACAACTTTAGCTTAGGGACTCAAAATGTCCAACAATCTCCCCCTTTGTCATTGATGGTAACCCACATTCTTTTTACTTGAAACCTGACCTTTCTTTTTCCTTTTGCTCCCCCTATGGCATTGCTCCCCCTGGCTCAATGCTCTCTCAGATATAAAATCTCTACCCAATACACAAATCTCTCCCCATTTGATATCAATGTCAAAGGGTCATCTTTGGGTCTCGGGACTAAGAATGAGCCTCTTAGCTTAGCCCCTCCCCCACCTCCTCGTGAGGTAGTTAATTCTAGGGTGGGAGTATTTCTACTCCCCGAAGCACTATTATTTACCTTTATTATTTTCCCTTCTTTTCTAAGTTTCCTGAATCCTCTGATTGTTTCTATCCAAGTCATCATATTTTTTCCTGTTCCTATTCTTATTCACATCTAGGTTTTGGTTCTTGTTCTCATCCATGTTCCTATTCCTGTTCCTGTTCATGTTCCTATTCCTGTTCCTGTTCATACCTATTTCTAAAATGTCTACTCTACACCACTTTTTTGTGTGACCATCATTATTGCACTTATAACACTTAATGATATTATTCCTTAGAGGTGCAAATATCTTAGGATTTCTCCAAGTGAAGTCATATCCTCTTCTTTCATGAACCCCGCAATTCATTGCCTTGTGACCAAACTTATTACATGAGTAGCAATACCCATGGAAAAATTGTTCATTCCCATATTCATATCTTTCATGTGTCCTACATTTTGAAGCCATGTGCCCAAACCTATGACATGAAAAACATCTTCCATTGAAGCTTCCCTGTATTGACCTCATCGATCTCCTATTCTAATTATTGTTCCATCTGTATCTTCTTTGTGCATTGTTCCTATCTTTGTTGAACTCTCTATTGTCCAACTTTACCTTTGATGTCTAACTTTCTCTTAAACTGTCTTCTTTTGAAGTATCTTCATCTAATTTTTGTCTTCAGAACTTGAAGTTAACTCTCCTTCATGTTTCTTTTGAGTTTGTTGAAAACCAAGACCTATTTTGTTTGTTGACCTTCTTTGCACCTTTTTTATCTTATCCATAATATTTGAGCTATTCTTGAATCCTTTCATCTTGATCTTGGAGCCCTCTAAATCTTCTTTTAGTAGTGTCACTTCTTGTGCTAACTTCTCACATTCCAAGATCTTTGCTTCTAACTTATATTTGAACCTTTTTGCCTTAGCCTTTAATTTTTTTAAATCCTCTATGAGCAATCTTCTCTCTTCATCACATTCTTGAAACTAAATTTCAAGTTTAGAGTGTTGCTTTCTTACCTTCTTTATCATGTCAAGGGCATAGATAAGTTCTCCCTTGAGATCATAACCATTCTCTACTGAATAATCCTTTATGTGTTTGCCTTTGTCCACATCGTTACTTTCTTTTGGCTTGTCTTCTATAGGATCACTTACTTCTTCCTCTAAAGCCATTAGAAGATTTTCATTTGGTCCTTCAAGTGCATTCTCATATTCATCATCACTGAAGCTATAACCATCCCTTGAACAATTATCTTTAAGATGTCCAAATTTACCACATCTAAAACACTTGAGAATAACTGGAGTCTTTTTCTTAACTGGTTCTTTTCTTCAATCATAAATAGGACTTCATCTCTATCATTATATGAATAACTAGCATCACTATCATTTGAGTACTTACTTGCATTATCCTCATAGTAGCTACTCTTTTGTCTTCGGAAGAACTTCCTTCCCTGTATGCCTTGTCCATATTTATTTTTTTTTTGTTCCTATGTCTTTTTGATTCCTTATACCTGTGATCCTATTTTTCTTCACCATTGTTTTTCTTTGGCTCTTTAAAATCTGTTGCAAAATGTCCATACTTTCCACAATTGAAACACTTGACATATCTTCGATCTATGGGTCTTTTGTAACCTTTATCTCTTCTACCATAATTTGCTTCTTCATCACTAGATGACTCACTACTTGATTCTGACTTCTTACCCTTTATCTTCTTGTTCACTTTGAAAGTAGCCTCTTTTGGAGGGATAGGATCATTTGTTCTTATATCAAAAGTTGTAAGCATGCCACGTAAAGAATTTATTGTCAGACTGTCACTATCAATTGATGTTTCTATAGTAGATACTTTTTCACTGTACCTTTTTGGAAGATTTCTCAAGATCTTATCACAAGCATCGGATTCATCAACCTTCATTCCAATACCTCTCATATCATGTACAATTTCATCAATCATACTGAGATAGTCACGAATGTTTTCATCATCCTACATTCTTAGATTTTCAAATTCTCCTTTGATATTTCTGATCTTAGCTTTCTTGACACCTTTATCTTCTTCATATATGTTATGCAGTAGTTTTCACATTTCTTTTGTTATTTTACAATCCATAACATTCATAGATTCTGATCTACACAACCCTTTTATAATTGTATTCATAGCTCTTGAATTTGCATGCATTAGAATATTACCTTCCTTATCTGTAGGAGGATTGATTGCTGAATCATATCCAAGTTCCACTGCATCTCAAACTTCATTGCCAAGTGTCATCAAGTGAAAACTCATCAGCATACATCAATACAAGAAGTCACTTCCATCAAATACTGGTACAGTATTATTGATGGACCCATCTCTTTGATCCTTTTGATCCATTGTGTTCTTGATCGCTTTTACTTCAAGCTATCAAACTCTTCTAAATGAACCCACTCTGATACCAATTGAAGAACACAAGCTTATACTAAGAGGGGGGTGAACAATATAAGAGCACTTTTTACTTTTTCTTTCAAACCAATATATGTAATGTAAAGATAGCAATATCAATAGCAGTAATCAAAGAAATGTACACAACACCACACACAATAGAGACACAACAATTTATGTGGTTCACCCAAAGATGGCTACTTCTAAGGATAAAATATTTCACTAAATTTTATCAATCAATCTATTGGGAATCCTTCCCAATTACAATATTTATGGACCTTTGTCCAAAGGAGACACCAATCCCCTAAATCAAGTTTTTGGATCTCTATCCACAGGAGAACTCCTCCTCTTCTTTGGTTTGTGATCTTCTGGAAGACTCTACCTCCACTACACTAACTGGTGGATCTCTCTCCACTTGAAGACTCTTGTCCTCACTCAAAATACCTATCCTCAATATCTTGGATGATGGATCTCTATCCACTGGAGACTCTATCCTTTCTGCTCTATCACCTCCAAAGCTCTGTATCAATTATGTACTAAACATAGTCCAGTCGATCTAGCACAGTTCTTCTCAAATCTTGCACTAAACACAGCTCATTTAGTCTAGAACAAATCTGATCAATCTCTATCTCTGGTCTAGCACAAACCTATCCTCAAATCTGCACCAAAATATGCTCTCAAATATACACTAAACACAGTCCAGTCGGTCTAGCACAAATCTATCTTCAATCTCTGTTCTCAAGCCCTAACTCAAGGCTTGACTCAACTCTGTTGGATCTACCCCAAATCTTAACTCAAGGTTTGAAAAAATAAATCAACTCTACTCTCAAGTCTTCTCAAAGACTTGTCTCAAATCTTCCTTGCAAGCTTCCTCAAAAGCTCACACCAAACTATCCACAAGTCCTCTCTAGAACTTGCTCAAATGTGCTCAATAGGTCCACACAGAACCTGCTTAAATCTTCTCAACAGGTCCACACAAAACCTATCCAAATCTGCCCACCAGGTCCACACAGAACCTGCTCAAGTCTGCTCAACAGGTCCACACAGAACCTATCCAAATTTTCTCAACAAGCTCACATAAAACTTGTCAAAATTTGCTCAACAAGCTCACTCAGAACTTTTCCAAATCTGCTCAATTAATTTCTCAACTCAAATCAATAACATAGAAGCATAAATAGAATTGTTAGAGACTCAATATGTTCTATACTCAAAACTCAATCTCTTTCTCAACTCAATCTCATAGAAGCATAAAGAGAATTGTTAGAGACTCAATATGTTCTATTCTCACAAACTCAATCTCAACTCAAATCAATCTCATAGAAGCATAAAGAGAATTGTTAGAGACTCAATATGTTCTATACTCAAAACTCAATCTCTTTCTTAAATAAGAATATAGAATAGTTTGTTTTATGGAACTTGAACAACCACTTTATACATCCACTTGACTAGGCCCAATCAACTCTACTCAACCAATCACTCAAGAAACAACTCTTGCTCATAAACCCTAGTCCAAGCATGTATCATCTTACTCAAAATGTTTCCAACAATGCTCAACAACAAATCTCACATAAAAATGATACTCATGATCTTTTCAAACCCTAGTTCAAGTTCTTTGCATAACAACTTACTTCAACAACCATGCTCATCAAACAATGTTTTAATCACAACTCTCAATTTTAGAAAACCTTGAAGTATTAACTCAAACACTTCACTCAACCAATGATCTCAACAACAATGCTAATAAAACAAGGTTTTAATCTCAACTCTCAAATCAGAAAACCTTGAAGCGTTAACTCAACCACTTTCGAAAAGGAAACCCTAATTAAGTCATTTTAACTCCAAACTTAATTTTCAATAAAACCAATCAATCAACTCAACCTAAGAAGAATTTTTCCATACCTTTTGAATGTCAAGGAGTTGATCTCACAAATCTACCACACTCACAAATTTATCTTTTCCAATCTCAATAAGGGTTAGAAGACTTCAATACAAATCACAATGCAAAATACACCTTATTACTCCAACTTAATTTTAACATCCACCAAATTCCTTTTAGAAGAAACCCTTATCAAAAATAATAGCCAACAAGTCTTAAAATAAATCTCAATTAAGCCTTTATTATAACTCCTTATACCTCCTAAAACATAACTCTCAAAACAACAATTTCCAAATTATAGAACTCAAATAATCATCAACACTTCACCTTCAAAAATCAATCACCACAACCTTTATTTTTAAAAAATTATTTAAATTTAGTGAACTTTAGAACAACCTAATCACTCCAACCTTAGGGCATAAATCATAAAATTTTAATTAAAAATCATACCTGCCTCAAGGGGTTTCGATCCCATGACTTGCCCTCACCACGAGCACCTTAACCACGTCTAAGGTTGCCACACAAGCTACACGCTCGTTCGCAAATGGGGAAGCACCATGTGCTTCCTCTTTGCACTTCTCCTTGTCCAGGTTTAATAAAAACGTGCGCCTTGGGCGCTTCCACAACACTGCCACCAAAAACCACTTTGCGAGAATCGAATGCACGACCTTCGTGCTACCAATGCCTTCGCGCTCTCCAAGCTACCACTAGGCCATACTGCCCAATGCAAATTGGGAGGTGGTCTCTCTCCGTGTTATCCTATGCTTCCTTTACCAAACGTTTTAAACCACACGAGCTCTATTTCGCATATGACACACAAATTTCATTCGAGCAAGGATCGTTAATGAACAACTTTGGGCATATATTTATATTGCCCTCCTCCTTTGTTTAGGATGGTGTTTTGATTTGAATGCATCACGTCGACGCTCTAAGGCTTCGAAAGCCTTAGTAAAGCCCAACCTTTGGGTTTTTAATCTCTAAAAACTTTGCGCTCGAATATATTTTAATTTTCTTTAACCCAACCTTAGGGTTTTTTTTTTTTTTAATTTACATGGTGGAATCGATAGCCGCCACGAATCCGGACAGGCTGTCCAGCTTTTATGGCCACCATAATATTTTGCGATGTCCGTCCCAGAAGCCCCTATAACCACCATGCCACAATCATTTTAAACCTTTTACGCCACTGAAAGCACCAGGAAAGGGACAAGCGTTCAGTCTGGCGAAACCTTAGGGTTTTAATCAAGTGAAATTTATCCTTTAAAATCTAATTATATTATAATTAAAAATTATAATATTTAATTAGATTTTTACCACTTTGGTAAATATTATAATAACAATTATAATATTTTTAAGCTTCCAATGCTTCGGATGAATTGCTTACATGGAGAAATAAAAACCTCTTTTTGACCCAATCTTTTTGGGTGTAAAATAAAATATTTTAACTCATTATAAACTTTCATTAAACTTTGCACTCGAACTGAAGAATAACTCTCACTGACATCTTGACATCAATGACAACTTTGGCTTAGGGACTCAAAATGTCCAACATAAGTATCTCCTCACACATAGTGGACTCAAGAGAGGGTGAATGAGTCCCCGAGGGCTAGATGGATTGGTAAGTGCTTGTATGGTCAAGCACTTACCAAGAAGACACCCAGGTTCAAATCTTGAGGGTAGCTTGTTTGTAAATGTAGTAGTCTGATATGAATCCTCTGAGTGTGTGTCAGACCAACGATAACGATATAAATCCTAAGAGATCGATGGTCCCCTTTATGTTGGATCAACAATAATGAGGCAGAATAGGTTTTGTGGGAGCAACCCCTGTGATTTGAACACTACGCTTGTCAATTACTAAAAATAGTGTGGTTGTGACCAAATATCCTATGTAACCAAAAAAAAAGAAGGTGAATGATCTAATATGCATAGCGCTTATGGATCTTAAAAGTTACTTAAGTTTAATCTGATATAAAATTTACAATTTTGTTGATGTAAAAAACATTATATTAAAGAACAAAATACATTTTTACAAAAAAAAAGAGAGGGATAAACATGCCACGTGGCTAACGTCATTAGCCAAAAAACATCCCTATCAATAAAGCAGAAACTTAGTCATTCAACACCCCCTTATAGAATGAAACCCCTAAAAGGGTGAATACATAGCAAAATAAACTAGAAACCCTAAACTGTAGAACTGTAACTCTAGGCCTTACGTCTGCTGGAACTTTCAAGCAAGATCATTTGCAATTTTAATGTTATTAATTATCAATTTGATGAAAACTTGGAAAGCAATTCATTTATTTTTAATATTATAGTTGTAATTTATTAAACAACAAAACGACCTTAGCCCCCCAACTTTAAGTGATGCAATTTTTTTTTAATTTTTATCAATGTTATGCAATCTTAGAAAGTCATTCCTTTCTTTTTAGAATTATGAATTTACCTTGTTAAAAAGCAAAGCAATTTTAGTCCTCCAACTTCAGCCCTTTTAAATAGTGGTGCTTTATCTACTAATGTGTAATCAATTTATTTGTATCTTTGGACAAGAACTTAACACTCAACTTTTTTTAAAGTAACTATGAATTTGATGGTCCCTTACAACACACAATATAGCAAATAAGCTTTCAAGTAACAATGAATAATTTAGCATCTAAATAGCAATAAAGTAAACCAATTCAGGCCCTCCTTCTAGCACCAATTCTGTTGAGTGCTAAAGGAGGCCAAAGATAATAGTCAATAGGACATGAAACATTTAGCAATTCAAAGCTCTCAAGGTTAACCAAAATCACATTATTCACTACATGAACAATTCAAAAGCACTAGATCAATAGATACCAATTCATGCCTCCTTCTAACGCCAATAAAATAGGTAAAATAGTTTTTAACAATCACAAGGCCATAGGTCATATGAGACAACCCTCAAAGATTAGTTATCCAACAGATCCTTAATAACCAAAGTAGTAAAACAAATCAAAATATGATGCACAACTCAACTCCTAATTGGATTTAAACATTAAACCTCTTATTTAAAATTTCAAAAATTTAAATATTTTATTTACAAATACATTAAAAATATTTAAAAATTTAATCACTTATGATACAAATTTCTAAAATATGTTTATAAGACCTAACAAATATGATAAAAGAGTTTAACTTGAATATATCAAAACAAAACTCAACTTAAAAATAATAATCATTACATGTATTTTCTTATGTAAAAACAACTTTACGTATTGTTGCATGATCAGTGTTACATTGATCATGTATAGTTCAAAAGTCAATAATTTACAATTTAAGATCTGGAACTCTTAAAAGTACGGCGGTATTATTGCTCTTACTATCTCTTATACAAATATTTCTTATAAAATTCTTCCTGCGATAGGATAAGTGGATAAGTTGATAACTATATTTTTTGACGGAGTACTAAGCCATTATTGACCCTTATTTTCATTGTCGCTTAGTCTCAAAAGGCCTTGCCTCTCATGGTTCTTGTATTCCCACCGTTGGAGATATATTTATTAAAAAATTAAAAGTTTAAATTAAAAAAAAAAATCATTAAAAATATAAAATCTAGTTATATAATTATAATAATAGATTATATGATTAACCTCAACTTTGGAGGGAAAAAAGTAGAGGGGAGGGTCCCGATCCCTTCCCTGCTCCCCCTCCCCTGGTTCCTGCCTAGTCCCTGGCTCTTCCCAGGTCATCCCTCCCTAGGATTGTTTGTTGCAGATGATCTCCTTGAGGGAGATCCTTCTCCTCTTTCTGCACCTCTCCCAGTCGGTCAGGGTTCCCTTGTTTGAGTTTTTGGCCTGGTGCTTCCCAGGGTTCCTTGCTATTTTCGAGATCCCTTCCCTTTTTTTCCCTCAGGCTTCCCCTTGGGGTTTTCTACAGGTTTTTGGCGTGGATCTGGTTCCCTGCGGTTCTTTGGGTGGTGGGGGTGATTGGTTGGGTTTTTGACAGACTTCCTGGGGTTTCCTTTGAGGTCCTTACTACTTTAGGGGTGGTCTGGGGGGGCCTCTTTCCCCTTTTTTCTAGTGAATTCTCTCTGGGATCCTGTGCCTGTTGTTGGTCTCGTCCCTGTGGGGAGGACCCTCTTCGATTTCCCGCTTGGAGGCTTCTTCTTGCTGGTTCTGCTCCTTGGTGGACACCCTGGGCATTTGTTTGGCCTTGGGGGGGGCTTTTTCTCTACCTGGGTTGTTCCCAGCCTCAGTCCCAGTTCCCTGAAGTTTCTCCTGTGCAAGGATGGGATTCTTGGCCCCTGTTGTTGGGGTTCTCTGGGTTCTGCTACATTTTTCAAATCTTGGGGGGATCTGATCTATGCATGCAGACCCTGGATCCCCCAAGCTAGGCTCCCAGGGATCCCATCTTTGTGGCTATTACCTCTTCCCGCCTGGGATCCCCAGTCTCTATATCCTTGGTCCCTTAACCTGTTGTCTTTTCCTGCTGGTTGTCATGGGGGCGGGATTCTCTTGGTGGGGCTTTCTGACTGCTTCCCGATGGGCGGGATCTCCTCTTTGCTGGTTTTCAGCTGCTTCCTGTTGGACGGGATTCCCCCTTTTTTCTGGGCAGGATGGTTTCCCGTTGGGCGGGATGGTTTCCTGCGGGGCGGGATTCTCCAAAACCGCTAGGTTTCCCGCTGGGCGGGTTTTTCTCATTTCCTGTTGGTTTTCTCGGGAGGCGGGATTCACTTGGTAGAGGTTTTTGCTGCTTTCGCTGGGTGGGATCTACACTGGGATGGATTTCTGCTGCTTCCCGCTGGGCGGGATTCACTCTTTGGTGGTTTTTCGACTGCTTCCCGCTAGGCGGGATTTATATTATAATGGTTTTTTGCTGCTTCTTGTTGGGCGGGATTTACACGATGGCGGTTTTCAGCTGCTCCTCGCTGGGCGGGATATTCAAACTTACCTTCCTTCGAAATTGGTGGTTTCTCGCTGGGCGGGATTGTTCAAATTTACCTGTTCCCGTTGGGCGGGATTTCTGTTTGTTTTTCATTTTTAGGGTATCGGTGCCTTGGGCCCAAAATTTTATTACCAACTCTTATGTAATCAGGTTTTGGGATCCTAGTTAAAACCCGCTGTAAATACAAACGCTACTTATAAAAAAAAAATAGATTATATGATTACAAAATTATACTTATATAATATATTTATTTATTTTTATTTGTTTATTGTGAAAAATTTTTACGATCCACACAGGGTTGAGCAGTCTCCTCCCAATTATAATTATAATTATAATAATAGATTATATGATTAAAAAATTATACTTATATAATATATTTATTTATTCTTATTTGTTTATTGTGAAAAACTTTTATAATCCACACAAGGTTGAGCAGTCTCCTCTTAATTATGATCCCTCGTAAAGTCGAGTCTCCTCCCAATTATGACCCCTCGTAAAACCGAGAGCTATACTTATCAATAGAGAATTTAACACAAAACCACCACACACCCACCCCCTCACACACTCCCCAAGAAATTTTAAAGTTTAAATCTTACACAAAAATATTTTCAAATATAGTACATGATAATAGTTATAAATGACTTATAATTTTGTGAATATTAAAAATTAAGAAATTTTAAAGTTTAAATCTTACACAAAAAGATTTTCAAATGTAGTGCATGATAATAGTTATAAATGACCTATAATTTTGTGAATATTAAAAATTACTTAAAATTACAATAAAAATTCAACATATAATATAAATATATTTTATAATAACAATTTTAACAAATATTTTATTTATTTATTTTTATATTATTATTATTTTTTTATTATTATGCGAGGCTAGGTATAACGGGTGGCACAACCCAGGCCACATTCTCTGGATATAACAACAAAGGCATCTCTCAGTGATTCCAAGAGGTAGCCATGTCAAAGACATACCATTAGGAGATCCCCTTAAAAGTCTATAATTTTTCATTGGTTATACAAGATTTAAAAGAACTCTACGTGAAATTTGATTAAAAGTTGAATCATAATTTAATGTGTAAAACTTAATTTAAATTCTATGAACCATATTTTTAACATTATTATTATGCTAGGTTATATGGGTTATTTATTTTATTTCTCAACTATGTGCATCAGTTATTTTTATTTTTTTATTTATTTTTATTTTTATTTGGTTATTGTGAGAAACCTCTATAACCGACACAAGACTGAGAGCTATACTTATCAATAGAGAATTTAACACAAAGTCAGCACACACACTCCCTCACACACTCGCCCAAGATATTTTAAGGTTTAAATCTTACACAAAAAAGTAGTAAGATTTGATGATATACAATAAAAATTGAATATGATATAAATATATTTTATAATAACAATTGTAACAAAAAAATTCTTCTTCTTCTTGGTATGTGGCACAACTTAGACCACATTCACATTCTTTGGATATAACAACAGAGGCCTCTCTCCAAGTGATTCCAAGAGGTAGCCATGTCAAAGACATACCATTAGGAGATCCCCTTAAAAGTCCATAAATTTTTGTTGGTTATACAAGATTGAAAAGAACTCTACCTCAACATTTGATTAAAAGTTGAATCTTAATTTAATGTATAAAACTCTTCGGTCTAAACCACCAAACCACTTAATTTAAATTCTATGAACCATCTTTTTAACCACATTTTATTTATTTATTTATTTATATATATACCAAACCACTTAATTTAAATTCTATGAACCATATTTTATTATATATATATATATATATATATATATATAAAACATAGGAGAATTGGCAACTGCGTTTCCTTTTTGAACAACTGGTCACAAGGTCAAATCACATTGCTTTCGGTCGTAGCATCAAATCATGGAGCTACCACTATAACCCCTACCTCGCCTCGGTAAACACGTCCCGGAGTGAGGGAGACCCCCGATGGCTCAAATCATGGAGCTACCACTGTAACCCCTACCTCGCCTCGGTAAACACGTCCTGTAGTGAGGGAGACCCCCGATGGCTCAAGGTTGGTACCGTCATCATCAAGTTGGTGCATATTCAACCGATTCTAGTCTACCTTTGCCCTAAAGTGGGCATGCCCACGAGGTTTGAACCTAGGTCTCCTCTAGGTTTATTTATTTTTATATTATTATTATGCGAGGTATAACGGGTGGCATGCCACATTCTTTGGATATAACAACAAAGGTCTCTCTCCTAGTAATTCCAAGAGGTAGCCATGCCAAAGACATACCATTAGGAGACTTCCTTAAAAGTCCATAAATTCTTATTGGTTATATAAGATTGAAAAAAAACTCCACCTCACATTTCATTAAAAGCTGAATCTTAATGTATAAAACTCTTCGTTCCAAACCACTTAATTTAAATTCTATGAAACATATTTTTAACCATTACACTTATAACTTTAATATAATTTAAAAAGTAAAATAATAAAATTATTTTAAAATTTTTTAATTATAAAATAACAAAACTTTCAGAAAACAATATAAATAAAATATATTAGTTCTTTTCCAATCCCACGGGCGTCCTCATGCATAGCCAGTAGTCTGATCTGACTCCTCTGCGTGTTGCACCTGTCTGAGGACGAAGATCTGCTTCCTACTTGTCCGACAGTCCCTCTACCTTCATGCCACTTGTTTGAACCAGACTGATCGGTACTCTACCTTTATGCCACTTGTTTGAACCAGACTGATCGGTACGAACCCTGTGCGTCCAAAAAAATATATTAGTTTTAATACATGCTCTAAGTTCTAAGCTTAAATATAACAAAAATTTAAAAAATATTTAAAATCTATATAATATTATAAATTTACATTTCTTTTAAAATTATAAGGGTGTGATACCTTTATCCGTTCTTTCATTAATTGTGCACATAATCTTTTACTTGTAGATATATTATAGTTATATAAGAAAGTTGATCACAATCATACTATTTTTAGTAATTCATAAATGCGGGGTTTAAACTATAGGGTTTGCTTCCACCAAACATATTTTGTTTCGCTTTGTTATTGTTGAATCGTCGTCTCGCGAAGGAGAGGGAACCATCGATCGTTCATGATTCGCACCGTCATCGTCAGTCTAGCACACATCTAGAGGATGCAGATCTGACTACTACCTTTGCAAACATGCTATCTCCAAAGTTTGAACCTAAGTGTCTTCACAAACACCTACCAATCCACCTAACCTTGGTTAGTAAAGACTAAGTGCTTATCGATGGACTGCCCCATCTCAATTTCTTAGATCCTACAATGTGATTTATCTAAAAATTTACTTTGTCTTTACCCAAAAAAACTAAAATTTATAAAGGTCTTAAATATGTAAAAAAAAATTGAACCTAAGTTTCTTAAATCTTTATTCTCTTCTAATTTAAAATATGTGATTTATCTAAAAATTTACTTTTTTTTTACTAAAGAACTAAAGTTTATAAAATTCTTCAACATGTAAAAATATAAATTGAACCTAACTCCCTTAAACCTTATTCTCTTCTAAATTTAAAATAAATAAAAAATAATTTTTTTAAAAAAGGCACTGCTTTTATTTATTTTTATATATAAGTAATAAATTATTATCTTTTTCCTAAAATCTAAGGAGAATCTAACAAACCCCAAAGAAACCTAAAATTTTGCCCCGTCTGACGCCTGTTAAACTTCGCATAATAACCCAAAGAATTAGTTTAAGAAATTTAGAAATCCATGGAGGTTGGACAACTCCGGAGAGACCTTATAAATACTTTGCCATTCAATTCAGCCTTCATCTTCATCTAGTTCCATCTTCCTCAATTGCCGATCACCACCTTTTCTAAGCTAATTTGCTTTATTCCTCTAATATTTCTTTAGTTGAAAAAGTGTTGCAGAGCTTTAGTGAAGATATTGACAGGGAAAAGATGCAGATTTTCGTGAAGACATTAACGGGGAAGACCATCACTTTGGAGGTCGAGAGCAGCGACACCGTCGATAATGTCAAAGCTAAAATTCAGGTTGGCACTTTGTTAAAAAATATCAAATTAAGTTTAGATTTGTTAATTAAATTCATGCTTTTAAGTGAGACTGTGTACATGTGATGGTGTTTAACATGAGATGAGATTAATTTATATTTTTATTCTGTGATTTTGATACTCCTTTGTAACTTTTTTCTGAAATTGTGCTTTTTAAAGGGTTGGTTTTACATTTTGTGAATGGAGATCTGTTATATCAGTTTATATGAGATGGGGTTAATTTATAATTATATTGATTTTGATGTTAATTTTATTAGTTAAATATTTTTCTGAAGTAAGTGGCGACATGGCTGTTTTCGTATGGGCATTTTATATGCAATGGGATTTGTTTATGGGTTTTGATATTGATGCTGTGTGAGGGGATATTTTGTCCTGTTTTCTGCAGTCCTCGATGTTAGTGTTTTAGGGCTTATTGATCTAGTGGGTTTTGTCAAATTTTTTATGTCATTTTGTTTTAATATGTATTAAATTTTGGGGGTTGTGTTCACTTTTGTCTTTTATTGCTCTCAGTGTGCAAGTGGTTTTTGTCTGTTTTAGGTTTATCCTGAATACCCCTGTTCCTGCAGGTTTAGTACACCCTGAATACCCCTGTTCCTGCAGGTTTAGCACACCCTATCTGGATAAGGTTTGGATTCCAATATTACACCTTTTGTCTGGAGCACCCAAACTTTTATTGTCATTTCCATAAAGTGGATGACCTAGTATGTAGGATAGATATAGGGCTTTATCATGTTGATGACCTAGTATGTAGGATAGATATAAGGGTTTATCATGTTGATGCCCTATGTTAATGGGTTTAAAATATTCTTCTTCCTTCCGACCCATATTATATGGGAAGGATATATAATATTTTCAAATGGTTTGGAAAGACATCTGTAGGATGCATCTTAATTAAAGTATTATGGCCCTGAGATAAGTCAGGGCACCTGATGATGACCTATGTTCAAGCCAGATTTGGTAATATTGTCCAAGAGGTTGAAGGTAGAGGAAATAAATCTGCATCCTGCATCTCGACTAAATTATAGAATCTTTAGAAAATATCTTTTTGTTTGTTGATTATACGTGGTTTAATGGATGTTGTATGCTTACTTTTTGGCTTTTAGTGTGATATGTAGTGGGATTTTTGGAGCTAAGTATTGTTATCAATTTCTGGCGGATTAAAACAAACAAGAATTTGCCACCGTCAATGTTGTGCAGGTTTTTTAAATTGCGTTTAGAGTTTATTATTATGGCTCCTGTGGTGGCTGTTTCAACTGTTTTGTGTTTATGGTTTTCTAGGGTTGTCAATGTTATGCTACCTGTTTCAATTGCCTTGTGTTTATTCTTTTCTTGTGTGTTTTGATGTTTATTATGTTTTTTGTCATGTTGTCAGACTTGCCATATCTTTGGGTAATGAGTTTTGATAGCCCTTTGGGCTAGCCGGTTGATGCCGACATCTGATATTTTTTCGTACATTCTTTCATATGTTGATCTAATCTATGTGAGGTATTAACAGGTCTCTTCCTTGAATATTTGCTGTGCACAATTTGATTTTTAGTATCTGTTACTAGATTTTCTCTTTTCTTGTATTGAGGCTTTGCTTCCTGTTTTAGGAGGTTGATTTACTGATGTTGGTGTGGATTCTATTCTGGGAGAAGGTGTCTTATCAAAAATTGATCTAATCTATGTGAGGCATGAGCAATTCTCTGCCTTAATTAGTTGCTGAGAACAATTTGGTTTTTAGTATTTTTTACAGATCTCTTTTTTTGTTTTGAGGCTTTGCTTCTTATGTTAGGAGGTTGGTTTAGTGTTGTTGGTGTGGATTATATTCTTTTCCTATAAGGTGTATGGATTATATTATTTTCCTATAAGGTCCTGAAATTGTTATGCTGACACAGGACAAGGAGGGTATCCCACCAGATCAGCAGCGATTGATATTTGCTGGAAAGCAGTTGGAAGATGGAAGAACTCTTGCAGATTATAATATTCAGAAGGAATCAACACTTCATTTGGTGTTGAGATTAAGGGGAGGTATTTCCATCAAGGTGAAGACCCTTACTGGGAAAGAGGTAGAGATAGATATTGAACCCACAGATACTATTGAGCGTATCAAACAACGTGTTGAGGAAAAGGAAGGAATACCACCCATACAACAAAGGTAAGCATTGTTATGATTTATAAAGTGTGATGCTTTGTTTCTTGTGATTGTTTTTTGTTTCAAAGTACTGATGTATATTGTCGGTTTGTATTTAACCTTTTAAGGTTGTAGGACTTCCAATGTTCTGTCTTCTAGAGGAAACATTTTCTTCCCATTAAGTTATTTCTTCCCATTAAGTTATTTTAAATTCATTGCTTGCTGATGACATAAGAAATGTTTTTTGTAGACAATTTTCTTTTCAGTATCCTTTGCCCCTTGAAGTTTGAGAAAAGCAGAGGATGTCTCTGATGTCTTTAATTGTGCATTTTTATAATCCATATTTATTGTGCAATAGTTTCTTCTTTTTTAAATTTTTATTTTTTACTTTTTTTCCCATGTGCTTTTAGATTCAATTACAAATTTTTTTACGGATTGCAAAACTGGGAATTTATTTCAGTTATGACTGTCTTATGAATGTTGTAAAATGATAACTACAGCTTTTCTGGTTTACTCTGTAAGCACATAAGTTCTCCTTACTATTTTATGTTATACTTTCCATTTCATATGTTCTAAGAGAAGTGCCAGCAGTGCCAGCAGTGCCTGAGTTTTGTTTCCAATTTCAGTCATCAAAGTCTTCCATGTTCTAAAAGTCTCTGCGTCCTTCCTTGCATCAAACATGTTCTCACGTTGGAGTTGACATGTATTTTGTTTTTGTAGTGGATTTAAAAGATCATAGATTTCATGTCTTTATTGATGAGTCTTCCTATTAGTTGCATCCTGCTTTGAGGAGAGATGCTAACTGTCCTATATCAATGTTAATTCCAAGTGGGCATTTTCATCTTTTTTGCCTTTATATATTTAATTGACGATTGTAACCTGAGAGATTTGTTAAACAAACATTGTGAGGGCTATGTTTGGCCTTTGGAAGAAGACAATCTACAAAAGTAGAGGGTAAATCTTACATGGATGAAAGATGATTTTGAACAATTACACATAGTGGGACATTCAGAGTGTTTTTTGCTTACCCTTTGCTTGAATTATAGGGTGTTCATTTTACAAAATTTGTTTCCTAAACTAGAAATAAGCAGAATGGTGAGAGAGGCTTGAATGTGCACTTTTCCCCTTGAATGCTTGTACTGTAACTCCATTGTTGAGTTTATTGTGCAATCTTTGGTTTTGCTTAGGCTCTTACATGGTTTTGCTGAATTAGATTTATGAAACATGGCAAATTTTTCAAGTTTTTTTGCTGGGCTGGAGAGGTCAGTCAAGTATTTCTATTCCTTGCCATATGCTAGTGTGATTGTGTAATATGAACATCTGATCATATTGTTCATAAGAATTATCTCCTTCACTATGGGCAATGGATAATACTTATCCTTGAGCTTTTGTTTTTATGGTCAAAACAACAAAACATATTATTACCTTACAACGGAAAAGATGGATTCAGGGATGTGCCAATCCCTTCTATCCCCTATTATGATTATCCATTTCCTCTTTGAAGTCCATCTTGGTTTTTCTCTGTACTTCCCTTTTGTCCTACTAGCATAGAGATTAGATTAAAGAGATAGGACGTATGGTAATAATATGCAATTACATTACGTATCACTAGATAAGGTTTGTAATGTATATAGATGAATCAAATATTCCTATTTATGATAAAAATCACTCTTATATAAGAACTATTTTCACATTGATACAAATAAATATTATTCTGATGTTCATCGCATCCTACAACACAAACAGTAATATTATTCTCGACTCATGATGAATTGTTTTCTGCAGGCTTATCTATGGTGGAAAACAAATGAATGATGAGAAAACAGCCAGAGATTATGGCATTGAGGGGGGTTCAGTTCTCCATCTTGTGCTTGCATTGCGTGGTGGTTGGTAGCAGATTGGTTGAGAACGACATTGTTATTGTGCATCAGTGATAGTTGTCATTCTTGTGTCTATGAGAAGTTTCATTAAGTTTGGGCACAGATCATATTACAATTTTTATTTTAGATGGAAATAATAAGGTTTGTGCATTTGTTCCATGTAATCAGAGAGCAAGAATTGGGTACTATGATTTTATTTCTCTGATAACTTGTATTTTGTTCTTTCTCATTGAGAGGTCTTATTTATCTTTTTAATCATTCATGGCCATGGTATGTGATGTATTGTGTCATGGTAGGTG
Source organism: Wollemia nobilis (assembly GCA_028583015.1). Taxonomy (NCBI): domain Eukaryota; kingdom Viridiplantae; phylum Streptophyta; class Pinopsida; order Araucariales; family Araucariaceae; genus Wollemia; species Wollemia nobilis. Next base: position 414,906 of record JAQPPZ010016363.1, on the reverse strand, counting down.
GTGCAGTCAAGAAGTATAATGGTCAGCTTTATATTAATGTGAATTTGAGTTAAAAACCACTTGAATATCTGTAATGTTTTGAACTGTTTAAACAAGTATGAGAGTTGTAGTGGAATATGTAGGTATTCTTTGTTTTGAGAATTTTAGTATAAGCTAAGTGTCCATCTTGTATTTTTGTATGCATGTACCTCTCATATCCCATTGAAGTAGGAATCAACTGAAAAGCTCCACATTTTTCAGACCAAATAGTGTGTATGCTTTAAATGATCTGACTAAATATTTTGTGCTGATTTGATGATGATTGATAAAGATCCATTAATAATAATCCCTAAAACATTACTTTTACCAAAACACATACATTGCAAAAAAAGTGAGATAAGTTGCTTTGCTTCCACTTACTCCTTGTAAGTCATATATCCTTCCAAATGTTGGTTTCATGTAGAGGAGCATATCAATGAATTTTACAACTTGTAATGAAGTGGCTGATAGTGAATTTATGGATGCTATCTCTGGGATAATGCAATGATCATTCTATGGAAACACTCTTATGTTTGGTATCCTTCTGCAGACAATCACGAGGGAAGTAGGTCAAACTGTCATTTCTTATTATTGTTAAAGATCATTAGTAAGGAGGCTGTGTCTGCAGTTTATGTAGAAGGCTAAAAGCTTTTTGCATCCATGAATGAAGGCAAATTTGGATCTTGTATTTCAGTTTGTGAATCTTTTTTTTATTACATAGGGTAGTTGGTTGCAGCCACTATTAATAGTAACTGGCAAGTGCAAGGTTCAAACAACAGGGGCTGCTCCCAACAAGCATTACTCATGGGCAACTATAATTGAACTTACCATTGTTTTGGAAACTTTCCTCATCATATGACCAGGACGGTAACATGCTGAAGGGAATTTCTTGTCTGAAGCTTTCCTTTTTGTTTTGCAGAACAACATTGTGGTAAGAGACACATGCCTTTGTTCAATTTGTGCATTCTAACATAATTGTTCTTTTTTAATTATACAGGTTAGTCTAATTATTTTGGCATGTTTAGACTACACTCTCTTGGCTACTTTTCTCATTGACTGAAGGCAAGAAGGTTTTTTTGTACTTAGCTGTGAGTTTAAATGGTAACTGTAATTAGTCTAATTAATGTTATGGTCATTTTTTTCTGCCTAGATAGTTTTTTCATTTTTTGCTTTAATGTCTCTTTAGTGTCTAGAACATTGTTTGGATAGAAGATTGGTTAGTAGCCAAGCAATAATTCTTTTGTACATGGGCCTTAATGATTGACATGTATGTTTTGGACTCTGTTTAAAAGGCCCTCTTCTTTTTCCCACTTTGTTATTGTTAGTTATATATTGTAGGGTTTGATGAAGTTGGTTGGATGCTCTTTGGTGTAGAAGTTCAACCATGCTTCAAGGCATTTGAGAAAAGTTCTAGAGATGTTAATGTTGACATAAATTATTGTCATGTTATCTGCATGCGTAGTATAAGAGCATATATAGGATATATAGTTTGTCGCTTGTTAGAGAATATTATGACTTGAGAGTTACAAATAAAAAAACAATCATAAATTGTATAAGTGTCATTACCATACATAGTAGTATAAGAGCATATATAGTATACAGTTTATGGCTTGTTAAAAAAGACTATGGCAGATGATCCCCATGGTTGGATGTGTATAAGAATTATTTCTCAAAAAAAATACTATGGCTTGATAGCTTGTTCAAAATGCTTGTAGCACATAGTAGCTTTATAGCGAAGGTTGAGGCAATCATTAAAGAATAATGGTATTACATAAAAGACTCTGATAGAGACACGTTACAGTAAAAAGTAATCATAAATAGTAAAAGTGTCATTACCAATCATAAATAGTAAAAGTGTCATTACCACAAGTCATGATAAAAAGTAATCATAAATAATAAAAGTATCATTAAAGTGGTAATTTGTCTTTGTCAATAGGGGTTATGTTATAAATAATATCTTGTAAAGCCTTTAAAAATCCAAGATAATTAAAAGCACTCTTGAAGTATTAGGTAATTATTGAAATATCATAGGAAAAGTCCAAAAGAAATTCTCTATTTACAAATGTTCTAAGAATGGTAAATTGTCTTTGTCAATAGGGGTTATGTTATAAATAATATCTTGTAAAGCCTTTAAAAATCCAAGATAATTATAAGCACTCTTGAAGTATTAGGTAATTATTGAAATATCATAGGAAAAGTCCAAAAGAAATTCTTTATTTACAAATGTTCTAAGAAATGTCCAAGAAAGATATCTAAAATATCTTTTATTATAGAAAGGGTTAAAAAAGATCTCTAAAAATCTAAAAAGTGTTAACATGTGTTCATCTAGAGGTCTTCATACATGTAATATCTAGCTTCCATAAGCCTATAAATAGAGGAGAGCCCCCTTATGGGAGGAAAGTTGAGCAAGTGAGCTTAACGAAGCAAGAGGTAGTCCAAACTGAGAGTGAGGGCTAGCAAGCCAAGCTCGCTAGAAAAGGGTGCCTCCTTGTCCAAGGTGTGTTCAAAATTGTCAAAGTATAATTGTTGGTCTAGTCCACTGGAGGTGGAAGCTCAATAGGAGAGTTGTGTTCACTCACTAAGGCAATTTGATGAGTAGTTATGTTTTTTTATAGTTTGTATATATAATAAAATTTCTTTTGTTTTCATTGTGCCATCCTATTGCGTTATTATTGTTTACTTTTTTTTTTTTTTTTAATGTCATTATAATATTTGGTTGTGAATAGGAGTTTTGTATTAGTTGCCATCACCAAGACAAAACTATGCATCAATAAGAAATATTATAGTGAGAGGAGGGCTTGAGGAGACATTGTGTGCATGCCACATTTCAACATTTTTGGTTCCGTTGCCGGGACCACTCCTCTTTGGTGGTGGTGTTGTCTAGTCAAATAGTTATTGCAATAAAAGTAACACAGAGTAAAATCAAAGTTATTGCAGAGGTAAAAATGTAATTATTGGTTAACACCACCACCAAAAGTAGTTGTCCTAGCAACAAAACCAAGAAATGTTAAAATGTAGAATGCACACAATGTCTTCACGAGCCCTCCTCTCACTATGGTCTTTATTATTGATGCACAATTTTTGTTTGGTGATGGCATGCTAACACAAAACTCATCTTCACAATAAAACGTTACAATGGTATCAAAGTAGAATGGCACAATGAAAACAAAGAAAAATTATTACATACATAAACTATAAAAATACTTGAATGCTCACCAGATTCCCTTAGTGAGTGAATGTGATGCTCTTATTGAGCCTCCACCTCTTGTTGACTTGTCCAACAAGCATTTTCCCCATTTACTTTGACAATCTTAGATAAATTGGAAAAAGAGACTCTTCTCTTGCTAGCTTGGCTTGCTAGCCCTCACTCTCACTAATTTTTTTGAATAAACATTCAAAATTTCAAAAGCATATTCCCCTTACTTTAATGCCCCATCTTCAAAAAACTAAAATACCTAAAAATAAAGACAAATAATGTTTTTTTTATACATAGGGGAATCAATAACACCTTTTTTCGGATATCTAAACGGGCTCGGATGCTACCTCTATAACCCTAGCTTTCTAGGTATGACGAAGTCAATGAGACCCTCGACCCTCTAGGGCATCGAACTAGGGTAGCCAACTGACAAACACTTGGCCACTACCACCCAACATATCTCATTCTAGGTACACCATGGTTTGAACCATGGACCTCTCAGAAGAGAGGCCAAAGTCCTAACCACTACATTGTCCTTGCAGGCAAAAATTGAGTTTACACGAGTTCTTATGAGGGGTCTTGGACCTCTGATACCAAGGTTTGAACTTGGGTCTCTTGGATGAAAACCCAAAGAATTACCACTACAATATCCCTTATGGGTCAAAGACAAACAATGTTATATGTTTTGTCCTTTGGGGAGAAGGTGGAGAAGGGGATATTCATTTTAGTATTTAATATAAAATGTAACATAAAAACAATTATAATTATCAAAATAAAATATATTTTAAGGATCACAAGATTTAATTCCTATGGATGCCATAATAGTTTATTTAATATTATAAAAATTTGGATTGTTGATATATCAATTGAAATATTATGATAACTATAGTGAGTACTCACTATATCAAGCAAGCCCCACCAAGGGGATAAGCTTAGGTTGTGGTTACTTCTCATCATGAAATAAATGAGGGGCTTGAAGGTTCAATCTACACATCACATAGCTAATGCTAGGAAGACAAGAATGCCAACAAGGAGGAACTTGTGCTGAAAGGTATCAATAAACTTAAAACTCCCCATGCCACAAGGTAAAGTTGATCAACCGGATAAAGCAAGTAAAGAAATTTGGCATTTTTGATGATAACTAAACCAAGTCCTAATGCAAATAAAGACATCAAAGCATTTTTTATGATAACTTGTGGGACTCAATTGATGACGAGGGTTATACTTTCTTTGTGGCCTTGGATCTACTCAACCAAAAAGAGGGGTCTGAAAACCCAAGCAACTTCTCTAGGAAATTGGGATTCAAAAGAATGGAGGTCCTAGGTTGATGACAAAGAGCCACCAATAACAAACATAGGAAGCAGAACCTAAGAACTAGAGAGGAAGCAAAGAAGGGGGATAACATCTACAAAATTAAGGTTAGCATAGTTGTTAAGGATTGCCTAGTCGCATATGATCTCCCCCCTAAAATTCATGGCAAAAGGGAAAAATAGAGATGTAGGATCTAAACCAAATAACAAAAGAGCCCAAGATGCATAGAAGCTTGGAAGCTTCGATGAAGAAGTGAGCCCAAATCATCAACAATCAACCAAAGGAATGAGCTAAGAGGAGGTCACCATCCACCTAAAAAAAGAATCATCTATAATGCAGTAATCATCGGGCCAATCTAAAATGCAGAAAACACCTCAAGGATCCACAAAAGGAGGTCCTGATTAGGAGGCAAGCTATTTAGAATTTGAAAATAAAACAGGGACAAGTACAAAACTGATGATTGGACTTTTTCAATCCGAATTGACAGTGGGGAGACTAAATGAGAGCCTTGGTAAAAACTCAAAGCAACAACATATGCAAAGTAGTTATAATTGGAAGAGGAAAGAAATGTAACACACTTGTCCAATTTAATATTTTATAATCACAAGAAGATGGTAATATCATGACACGGGACCAAAGCAACTGAAAAGTCAATTGCAAGAAGCATCAACCAAATCAAAAATGTGCAAGAGCCCAAAAACCTAGGAGTCCAAGCAAAAGGTAAAGGAGAGTTGTCACCTGAATCCTGGTCAAGATGATGCCATCCAAACCTCAATATTTGAGGAATCGTTCCTCAAGACCCCACCTATTGTGCAGAGGTGTAAAATCCTAGTCATATAAAAGGTACAACATGTTCGATGAGGTTGTTGATGCATTGAAGACACCATCATTAAGCCCACCAAGAAATGACTACAAACTTGGCAACATTAATTGGGGCATAAGCGAGAATTTTGTAAAGGAAAAGGGGGAGAATTTTGAATTTTGAAAGGGAAATTTTCCCCATTCTTGTCTATAAATATTAATATTTTCTTCATTGTAGAGGAGTTTGAATTTGTTATTGTGTCAAGTATCCTATGACATCTTTTCTCTCCTTTTTCACTTTATTTCTCAGTCTAGACTCGAGCCTTAGGCCAACTACATGTATAGGCCATCAAGCCTCTTTTAATTATATATTGTATAACTGTATGAGCAAATCTATGTTCAATTCACTATCTTGCTTGGTCCATGTGCTCATTCATCCCACTGGACTATAGGGTGAAAATTGTATTCTCTTCTTTAACACATCATCACTCTTAGATAGCATAGGTAGATTTTACTTTCTGTAGTTTACTTTTTTGCATTATTTCATGTTTTATTTCCTTTTTTCCTTTCCCTGAAAGGAGCTAACTAGAGTAGGTTAGCATAGCATTAGTCAGAAAAGAGCCAAAGATCACATCCAAAAGCAATGAGCTGACCTTGGGTAAAAAAATCCAAAGGTTGTTTTGTTGTAGCAGTGTTCCACACTGCCAAAATTTCCAAGATTGACACCCCCCACAAGATGCATAGAGCACTAGATGCACACACTCAAAGGAGGTTGAAGAGTAGAGGCCACAACCACAGGGGGTCATGGTGCCTAGGGAGGCATAAGGGTCTCATTCGATTCCCAACAATAACACAATTATGATCTAATATAGGTGGGTCCCATTTCAATATGATATAACCAATTAAGAAATGCTAACAAAAATTCAAATCACTTATGATTGGTGTAAGGAACAACATAATAAATTTTATTTTACCCTAAAATAATAGAGCTTAAGATGATGTAATGTATTGATGTAACTCTTAAGAATTTATTACATCATGTATTATAGTTAGGGTTGTATATTTAGGAATTACACCCAAATAGGTGGTTGATAGTTAGTTATCTAAACCGATCACCTCACCTACAATGTATATATTCACCATTTTTTATTAATGAATGTTGTCTAGTACCCTACTGGTCCAACATGTGGTCTCAAAGCTTTGATTGTTCCCAAAGCATATGAAAGAAGAGAATGTCCTATATTAGGAGGAGAACTTGAAGATGTGCTTGTTGAGAAGTGGAAGTTTGATTTGAAAGTTCCAAAGACATTGAGTCTTGCTAGATTTGAAGAGACATCTAGCAAGGAGTGAGATTTTTGCATTCATGATTTCCTATTATATATAGGAGACATGATACCGGTTGATAGAGTCATCCAAATGTTGCAGGATATTGTGAAGAAAGTGCTAGAATACAATGAGGGATGTTAAAGTTTTTTGCATTTTATTTTTATTTATATATTTGATTTTTAGGCTTGATACTATCCGTTTAAAAATGTTTGCATGTATGATTGGAATATCATCCAAATATGTTATCACGGAGAAGAGGAACACATTATTGAAGAGGAAGATTCATGTTGTAAAAGTCCTCTTTAAATTATTAAGAGTGAAGGCTTTCTGAAAAAGAAAGTTTAAACTTGGTGATTTCATGTTAAGTTGAGTTGTAATAGTTGTCTAAGAGAAGAATCCAAGTTGAATGGCATCGGACCAGTAATAATAATAATAAAATGACTATTGTTGTTGTCATACAATTATTGTTGTTATCATATAGTTGATGTTATTGTACAAGTGTCATCGTACAAGCATGTTATACAAGTGTTGTTGCTGAGCAATTGCAAGAAAAATAATTAATTAAAAAAATTGTTGGAGAAGGATTAGAAGATGAAGAGGCATGAATTTTAGCCTTCTGGATTCCATATTATTTTCTATTAAAGGAAAAACATAAATAGGATGTATTGCTACAATTTTCTAGAGAACCCTAGCAAGATTTATGACATTTTTTTTTGCTTTATTTTTTGGTTTGTGAGTTTGTTGAGAAATATTTAGCTGCAAGAAGAGGTTGTATTTCATTAAACCCTCTCCCCTAGAATTCATCATTTTGTATTAGAAGAAGGTTTTCCAAGGCCTACAATACATGTTAGAAGAGAGATGGCACACCAAGGAAGAGGAATATTGCATGGTCTTATGCCCTAGCAAGCAGACATAGTCAAGATGTTAAGGGGAATCATATCTAGTTTAGATGCAATTGAAGAGCAAGGAGAAGAACTAGAGCAACAATTTATTCGGATAATATCTAGCATGGGAAGTAAGTTGAAGTTAGATACTCCTTATTTTTATGGAATTTTAAATTTGAAAGAGTTGATAGATTGGATAATAGACATGGAGAGACTCTTTTATGAATATATGATGGACTCAAAACAAGTTAAATTTGCATGCACACAATTGAAAGGACATGCATTGATTTGGTGGGATCATGTTCAAACAAATAGGAAACAAAAGGGTAAGGATAAAATTTCAAATGTGGGATAGGCTTGTTTCCAAATTAAAATCTAAGTTTTTACCTATTGATTATAAAATTGGGTTGTTTAAAAAACTTCAAGGACGCCACTTGCATTATCGATGATGTAACCCGGGTTCAATCCCCATGATGGATGTTTTTAAGAAGTATTACTAAAACAAAACTTCAAAACCTTAAGAAAAATAGTTAGAGGTGAAGGAATATATAGAAGAATTCTATAAATTGACTATAAGAGCAAGTTGTATTGAATATTATGAGGAGAAAGTGGCAAGATGTATCACTGGCTAGGATTTTCCATACAAGATGAAATTTATATGGTCTGGCTTAAAATATTTGAAGAGACATATCAATATGCACTCAAGATAGAAGATAAGTTGGTCTATAGGCAATAAAATAACTGAAGAGAAAGAGGATGGTTCTCTTAAGGAAGAGTACAAGCCAATAGTGGAAGAGGACAACATAGGCAGTAGGGAGAAGCTAGTACTTCTCAAAGTAATTTTAGCTAGAATACTAGAGAAACTAGAGATTTCTCTAAAGGAAGAGGTGGTTATGGTAGAGTATTCTTTGAAAATTTCTTTAGACATGGAGAAGCTGGTCATCAGGAATTTGAATGTCCAATCGTATAGTAGGGAAATAAAAAGTGAAAAGAAGTTAAAAACCATATTACACATGTATATGGAAAAAGTATTGGCTCATAAATGCACATAGAGAAATTGGAACAAGGAGAATTTCTCATAATGAAGAGACTATTGTTGAAACCAGCCAAAGATGAGCATGAACCAATGCAAAGAAGGATATTCTTAAAACCATACGTAAATGGGGAGGCAATTTTTGCAAAGTCATTGTGTACAATGGGAGTATAGATAATTTAGTATCTATGAAGATGGTAGAAAATATTGGGTTGAAGAGGATTGAACACCCCAATCCATACAAGGTCTCATGGTTGCAAAAGGGACATCAAATTTTGGTAAGTGAACAATGTATGGTAAAATTTCAAACTAGTTCTTATAAATATGAGATACTATGTGATATTATGCCTATGAATGCTTGTCATATTTTTTTGGGAAGGCCATGGTAGTTTGATAGGAAGGCAGTGCATGTTGGTAGGATGAACACAAATACAATTGTGAAGGATGACAAGTGGTACACATTAAGTTCATTTAAGGGCTAAGGAGAAGAGGTGGATAATAATTTTAAAGTGTGCTTTATCTTAGAAAATAATCCTTGAAGGGGATGAAGAATATGGAAGCATGCTTTGATTTCATTACTAAACCTATGGAAGATGGGGCAATGGACAAGATGGCTAAAAATCCACATGAAATGAAGGGTTTGTTGGAGGAATATGCAAATATTTTTTTATAAGAATTATCATATGGGCTGCCACCTGTAGGGAGCATTAGTTATCACATAGATTTCATTCTTAGATTGATCTTACCAAATAAGGAAACTGTTGTGGTTAATCCACAACACACCCCAAGATTGGGGACCCACCTTGTTGCAGGTTTTCAGAGAAAATCTCACTGACCCAGATGCCAAAAATGAAGAAAAGGGGGCAAAATGTGCAAGTGTAGAAAAGTGTCGCGAAATCGCGACATGTCGCACCGTCGCCGCTGAAAAAAGAAAAGTGTCGCGATATCGCGACATGTTGCTCCGACACAGAGAAAATGGTCATGATTTCGCGACATGTTTTGACGAAGTGTACGGACGATGAAAATGGCAACGAAATCGTGACATGTTGCTCCGTCGCAGCCCAGAGAGGAGAGAGAAAGGCAGAAGAAAAAACTGTAGCGAAATCGCAACGTGTCACAAAATCACGGTCAACATGGTCAACGGCAGCAGGTGGGCAAAAACGTTGCGAAATCGCGACGTGTTTGATTTTCGCGGCTTGAAAGTGGATAGAGGGCACAGGGTAGAAAATGGTCGCGAAATCACGACAAAACTGGGATAGAGGTGCATAGCTCGAAGAGGCGTCGCGAAATCGCGACGTGTCACGTTTTCGCGGTGCAAGTGGATAGAAAGGGCCGAAGGAGAAAATGGTCGCGATTTCGCGACGTGTTTTGCCAAAGTGTACGGCTGATTAAAATGGTCGCGATTTCGCGACGTGTTTTGGCGAAGTGGCCCGATAGGGAAAATGGTCGCGATTTCGTGACGTGTTTCGGCAAAGTGTACGGCACAGAGAAGATGTCGTGAAATCGTGACAGAAATGAAGACCATGCCCGAAGCAGAGAATCGGTAGTGATATCGCGACAGAAATGAAGACCATGCCCGAAGCAGAGAAACGATAGCGATATCGCAACAGAAATGAAGACCATGCCCGAAGCAGAGAAACGGTAGCGATATCGCGACAGAAATGAAGACCATGCCCGAAGCAGAGAAATGGTAGCGATATCGCCACAGAAATGAAGACCATGCTCGAAGCAGAGAAACGGTAACGATATCACGACAGAAATGAAGACCATGCCTGAAGCAGAGAAACGGTAGCGATATCACGACAGAAATGAAGACCATGCCCAAAGTAGAGAAACGGTAGCGATATCACGACAGAAATGAAGACCATGCCCGAGCGAGAAACGGTAGCGATATCGCGACAGAAATGAAGACCAAGCCCGAGCGAGAAAGCGGTAGCGATATCGCGACGGGTTGCGGTAAGATGGCCCGATGGGTAAAATGGTCGCGATTTCGCGACAGGGTTACAGCCGAAGCATACGGAGAATGAAAGTGTCGCGATATCGCGACATGTCGCGATATTGCTACAAAAGCAAAGAAGCAAGGCCGCGGGCTATTTTTAGTCGAGATTTTCGAGGACCGTTACTGAGCATGCAGAGAGCACTGAACACGTGGCAAAATGCATGAGGATCAGAGTAACGCTTCGAATCGACAGTTGTTGGCCACAGAGAAGATCAAGCGTTGCAAATGCATGCGAAGGGTTAGAACACCAAGAGGCGAGAAATTGAAACGAAGCGTCCTGGAGACTGAAACGAAGCATCACGGAAGCAGTCGAGAGCAACGAACGGAAAGTTTAAATAGCAGAAATGTAAATGGATACGAGTGGAGATTGTAACAAAAAAGGACATTATTTGTTGAAATAAAGGAGTTATTTGGTAAAAGCGACTTTTGTGTGTAAAATCAAAATGAGATCGAAGCTAAGACTACTGTTTTCATTGTCAATCTTTCCTTTGCATCATTTTTTCTTGTATCTATTCGTTTACGCCATGAGATGGGTTACGATAGGTGAATGACAGAATGATGCAATTATGTTCTTTCCTTAGAGTCTTGCATCTGATCTGATTGGATTGTGTGTTAGTACAGGTCCGCTCGGTCGGGTTGTATTAGAACTTCATCTCTTAACTTAGGGTTTTGCAGGGAGGAGATTGCTAACCAGATTAACATCCTTCTTTGGTTTTCCAACTGATTTGTATAAGAACATTTTATGTTTTAGTTCCTGATATGTTTAATCTCATATTAAAGACTAACGTTAAAATAACAAAATGATTAAACAAAGATAAAATGAACCAATTAACATTAGAATAAACCATTAATGTTAGAACATTAGAAGGATTTTTGTTGCATGATTGATTATTTTAACAAATTAGGGTTACAAAGTTGGCTGTGAATCAACAAAGGCCCCTTGTTAACAGTTACTTGCAGGATCTGAGTTATTCTGGGATATATTTGTTTATGTGCATTAAGTTGAAATCGGTTTTATGCATATAGAGATCTGTTCCACAAGAAGCTTGGAGAAATAAAAAATTAATAACTTATTTCTTTGCAAGAAAGAGTTTCCTGTCAGAAACTCTAGTTGTGTGGTCATTTTGTTGTGAGACAAAATATTCACTCAACAGAAACTTATATAATGACACCTATGGAGAGTGAGGAAGTGAAGAGACAAGCCCAAGAGTTGTTGGACAAGGGGTTGATCAAGGAGAGCTTGAGCCCATGTGGGGTACCAAATATACTATAACCTAAGAAGGGAGGAGAATGGTGTATGTGCATTGATTCTCGGGTCATTAATAAGATAACCATAAAGTATAGATGTCCAATTGCCAAATATGGACATACAAAGATATATTGGAAGAGTGGATATCATCAAATATGGATTAGAGAGGGGTATGCGTGGAAGACCATATTCAAGACAAAGGATGGATTGTATGAGTGGTCTATCATGCCATTTGGATTGACCAATACACCGAGTACTTTCATGTGGTTGATGAAAGAAGTGTTGAAATCATTTCTTATAATTTTTTTGTAAGATTATATTTTTATATTTATAAAATGTAAAGATCATTTGGTGCATTTGAGATTGGTTTTGCAAAGATCGAAAGAAGAACAATTGTTGGTCAATTTAAAGAAATGTAGCTTTATGAAGAAAAAGTTAGTGTATTCGGGCTATGTTATTTCACCAAAAGTCTTGTGGATGGATCCTAAAAATGTAAAAGCTATTGTGAATTTGCCATAACTAAGAAGTATGTTTGAGGCAAGAATTTTCCATTGTTTGATAAGATTTTATAAAAAAATTATCAAAAAAATGAGAGGGGTTTGTGCTCCAATCACATAAACAATGAAGTACAATTGGTGCTAGAAGTTATTACATCATGTTTAATGTGAATGTAAGTTGAGTAACCACTCAAAGAACATGATTTGTAAGGTTCACTAGGGGTTAAGGGTAGTTGTGGGATATTAATTCCATATTTGTTCAACTATTGTACTTAAATACCCTTTCACTTCCATAATGCAATTTATTCAAATATTAAGTTATAATATGCGATATCAGATTAGGTTGGAGCAAGAAATAATTATCCTTCTAATATTTCTCTAGCTTTGACTTAGAGAAAGTCAAGGTGCACTCTATTTGTAGAAATTTTCAATTTGAGATAAGAAGTTTTCAAGGGTAAATTTACCTTGTATAACATTGTGATTGTGAAGGAAAATTCTATGGCACATTAAATAAGATTCAAGGTGAAAGACCCTTTCCATAGTCAAAAAATATCTTCCAAAGAATCAAGAGGGTTTCAATCCTTATTTAAGACCAAAGGTCATAAAGTCTGAAATAACAAGGCAAGTTCAAACAAGCAAAGAAGTAATTTCCATTGAAAGACAAGAGAGGAAGCTATTAGAAAGCTCCATAAAACAAAAAATTTAAAGCATTAGGAATTTTGAAGAAGATTGAAGAAGTTTCAAAATATAGAAGGTTGAAAATACAACATATTGAAACCATTGGAAAGACATTTGAAAAGAATTCTTGAGAAAAAATAAGGCTCATAAAATTGAAGCCATTTTACAAACAATAGAAAATTTCCAAGAAGAATTTTTTAAGGCATGAAGAAGCTTGAGTCTCTTAAAAGACTATAAACCAAAAGCAAGAAGGAAAGAAATAAAAATATTGTTTCAAAGGATGCTTTAGCACTTTGGAACAGAGAGAAAATAAAAGTTTAACATTAGAATCAATGTTCCAAATAGAATGATCATTTGAATTCATAGAGCAATGCCCCAAAGCATGACATTTGTGAATTTTATGGTTAACAAGCATAGCAAGAATATCCATAAAATACAATTTAATGAAACATCCAAAGGGTTAAAGTCTCATGAAATACAACAAGCAAAGCCATATTTGAAAAAAAACAAATCAAATGGATTATTTGGTGGCACTCATCCAATTCAATTTGTTGGCAACCGTTTGAATTTAGAGATGTCCGCATAAAGGGAAGAAGTACCCTATGAGAAAATGAAATTTCTAAACAAGCAAGTCTCATTTTATTTAACTTCATTGAAATATATTTAAGCAAGTGCTCTAAGATAAGAAAAAGAGATAAGAAAAGAATATAAAGAAAGAGAAAAACAATGCAAAAGAAGAAAGAAGAAGAATAGAGAAAAAGAGAAGTGTTGAAAGAGAATAGAAAATAAGAGAAGATTAGATAAGATAAATGGTAAAAGAGAGAAGCAGTAAAAGAGAATAGAGAAGAGAAGACAAATTGAGAAAATAAGAGAAGCACTCTATGAGAGAGGGTAATAAAGAGAGTATTGTTGTAGGAAAGAAAATGACTTGCTACCCTCTTTGTTATGGACATGGTCATATTTTCCAAAAGTAATCAGGTCGTCATTTCCCTAAAGGAATTAAGAAACGTGTAATTGGTTGTTGTGGATGAATTAGATCATCTAGTTTTTGCAATCATAGTGTAATAAAAACTGTAAACATAGAAAAACAAAACAAAAAGTAGTTGTGAAAGCAAAAAGTAGACAAGAAAGCTAAACACTTAAAGGATAGAGAGTTCTCACCCAGGGTGAGTAATAATAAAACCATCCAAGAATCAAGAAGGATGTCAGAATGAGCATTTCAAAAGGAAATGATTATAAGATATTGCACGATAAAATTTAAGTTTTTAAAAGGCACCATGATTTAAGACGTGTTTCCTAAGGAAAGAGCACATTTAGGAAACAAACGGTATAAAATCTTGAAATATCTTGTTCAATTAAGAGCATATTACAAATTAAAAAAAGGAATTTACTTTTCTTCAAAAAGGTTTAGAAAATATTAATTTAAAAAGTGAAAAATATAAAAAGGAAATATTCCAAAGAGGAAAAAGCATTCCCTCTATTCAATGAGAAACAAATTTCTTACACTTTTGAAGCATCAATTAAAATATGAGTATAGGCATATATATACTCGACAAAAAGCTCTTTTCAAAATATACTCAATAAAAGAAGAAAAATATATTTTGTAAAGGTTTATTATGGCTAGTGGAGCATCAAAACTCATGATAACTTTAGTTTGAGAATGTTTGACATGTAGTAGATGGAAGAACTGCCCATACTAATATAGAAGGATAAAATCAAACAAATTTTGATAAAGCAATAATAAAGGCAAGACTCATCATCATGTTTGGAGTAGCAGATGAAGTCAAAGCATACATTAGTAATAGAACCACAACCAAGGAGGCATGGAAGTTGAAGATAAAATTTGAAGCCAAGAATCAAAATCATATTATATTTCTCCAAAGCTAACACCATTATCTAACATGAATAATGGAGGAAATTTGGAAGCATTCATGAGGAAAATAATAAAATTACAAGCATCATTGCAAGCACTAAAAAAATAGGTATCTAATGAATGTTAGTTCCTAGTAATTTGAGGTCATTCCTATTGAAGTACAATGGTTTTTTGACTCTATTATTTTTACTAAGCAAACATCAAGCTTTGATAAGTGGGTAAACCTAATTTAAAAGGAAGAGGTATCACATTCAAACAAAAAAGAGGAACAAATACCTTTGAAAAGGAAGAAGCCATTCAAAGGCGTAAAAAAAATAATTCTCATCACAAAAAAGAACATGCATTAGTTGCATATGCCCACCTTAATGATATATGATATATTGATTCAAGAGCAATCAAACACATGGTAAGAAGAAAATATTAGTTTCAAAATTTTAGCTATTAAATACATGCAAGAAAAGTTTCTCTTAGGGATGACACATCCTATGAGATAAAAGGTACATGAGATATAAAATTTTGACTTGATCATGCAAATGCAAAATCACAAAAGTTCTATATGTTCTAGGACTCACAAAAAATCTACCCTCCATCGACCAACTACTTGACCATAATTTAAATATCGAGTTTAATAAGAAACAAGGATCCAAGATCTGTATAATTCATGATAAAACTAAAAATTCTAAAATTATTGCATATGGAAAAGGAAAGGGAAAGATATTTGGACTTAAAACAATACATCATGATAACTTAGCATTAGTTGTCTACTCTAAAATATTTGCATCACTTTGGCACCGAAGATATGGCCATCTGAGATATGGACACCATATTGCATTAAAAATAAAAATATAGTTGAAGGTATGCCTATTTTATAGAAGTCTATAAATATTTATCATTATTGCTTATCTAGGAAGCAACATCGAGCTCCTTTTATAACTATAGAATATCAAGTAAAGGCATTTCTTGATTTAATTCATACTGATCTATTGGAACCATAACTCCATGTTATAACGGTACCAAGTACTTTCAACTCTTTGTTGATGATCATACCCAAACAATATGGGTATATTTTTTAAAGAGCAAATATGAAGCATTTTTCTACTTTCAACAATTTAAGGCCCAAGTAGAGACCTCCACAGGAAGATATATCCATGTCCTCCACTCAGATCAAGGGGGGGATTTATCGACCATGAATTTTCAAAATTTTTGAAGGAACATGGCATTCAATGATAACTAAGAACAACCTACCCACCACAACAAAACAATATTGTATAATGTAGAAACAAAACTAATAATGGAAATGGTAGAAAGCATGTTAAAGGATTTACAACATGAACTTTTTTGGGTAAAAGTAGTACACATAGTTGGATATTTACTCAATCGATCCCCCACTACATCCTTTGAATATCACTCCAAAAGAGGTATCAATATCTCATTTTTGGGTATTTTGTTATATAGCATACATACACATTCCAAAGGAAAAAATACATAAATTGGATGAAAAATATTAGCAATGCATCTTACTAGGCTATAGTGATAATCAAAATCCTACAAACTATTTGATCCAAGTTTAAAGAATATATATTAGTTGTGATGTTGACAGTGATGAAGAAAAAAATCATCTTCATCACCATTACAAGAGTCTTCATCTATATCAGCTTCAATAATAATTGAAAGTGATGAAGGAATTACAAATGAAGAACTTTTCAATGATATCAATGATGAAGAAGATCTATCCACTCCATCACAACACATGAGGAGAATACTTAAGTGGTGTACTAGTACATTGAAAGTATTTGGGATAGATGGAATTCCATATGCCCCTTCTACAAGACCAAGAACATGAACTATGACTCATACTACACAAAATATGGATCTAATAAGTACACTTGAGCCATCTATAGTATATGAAGCACTTCAACCTACTGCTTGGAAAAATTCCATGAACATTAAATATCAAGCACTATTAAAAATAAGACTTTGGATCTTGTCGATCCTCTACAAGAAGAAAATGCTATTGGATGTATATGGATTTTCAAAGCCAAATATAAATCGGATGGAAATATTGATAAGTACAAAGCAAGACTTGTAGTAAAGGAATATGCACAAAAAGAAGATAGATTATGAAGAAACCTTTACTCCTACAACAAAAATAAAATCCATTAGAATTATCTTTGCTCTAGCTACACAGTTTGTATAAAAAATTCATCAAATAGACATGAAAATTGACTTTCTCAATGAAGACTTAAAAGAATAAGTTTATTTGATTTAACTAGAAGGATTCATCATAATTGGACAAGAAACAAAGGTATGCAAATTGTTCAATTCTCTTTATAGTATCAAACAAGCTCTTGAGGCATGGTACATAAAGATAGATGAACATTTTAGAAAGCATGATTTTAAAACAAATGCATATGATCCAAGTTTGTATCACAAAGAGTAAGGGGGTAGATTGTATTCATCAATATGTATGTTAATAATTTAGTCATTACTGGAATTTTTTGGAGTATGATTATAACTACAAAAAATACTTGAAGAAATCCTTTGACATGATTAGTTTTGAGTTATTATATAACTACCTAGGATTGGAGGTAAACCAAAATCATCATCACATATTTGTTTCACAAAGCAAATATGCCAAGAATCTTCTTAAGAAATATCACATGGAATATTGTAATCCTATAGCAAATTCCATGGAATTAGGCTTACAATTATCATGTTTTGATTCTTACCCTCTAGTAAATGAAACACTCCATCAAAAGTTAGTTGGGAGTCTTGTTAGAGTAGGTTGTTTACCTTAGCTCATGTTCACCTAGGTAACTTATTTTCCTTTTATTTAGTTATTCCATGTATTTTTCCCACCCACTTATGTGTGGATATTTCATTTATCTTATTTAGATATTATGAGATGTTACATATTTAATTCTTAGATATTATGGGGATATTTATAGGTTTGACTATTCCTAGGAGTTATGGGGATATTTTTAGGTATATTTGGATGGTTGATATTCTTTCTCCCCATAGCGATTACAAATCTATGGACCATATCACTTATTCCTTTTGTATGGTGGATATTTGTCCTTAGCTTGATCCTACCGCTATGGTTGATCATCCTTGCCTATATAATAAAGGCACCTTCATTGTATCATGAGTAGGAGAGGAAGTTCATTATTCATGTATAATATATGATATTTTTGCTCAGTGTTTTGCATACCATTTGTAATCTTATGCTATCAATTTGCTTTCAGATCCTTGTTTTGGTTGAATTTGGTGTTCTGTTAACACTTTAGATCCTTGTAGATTAGAATGATCTTATTATCATTCCTTTCATGGCATCAGAGAAATAGGTGTTGCAGTCATCCATTTGTGAGTGTTGTGCAATTATTTCTCTTGCAAGTTTGAAGATTGGTGTGGAAGCTTTAGTTTTTGTGATCGGGTCCTTGGTGGAGTTTTTTGGCAAATTTGTGTCTCTCCTTCCATTGTAAGATCATCATAAGCCTCCTAAAATCTCTTCTGACCATACTGTAACAACCTCATTCCCTTGGATCTATCCAAAGCATTTTTTTCTTGAGCATTTCCTTTTTTAGCAGGGTCACCAACCTAGCCCATTTTTATATTTTGCATGTATCTCCTGATATAAATAGAATTTTTCCATGAATTTTTTTGGAGGTATGTATATGCATTCATGTGAGTTGTGTCCAAAATATCAACTCATTTGGATATGTATTCTTCAAGATATCATGATTTTACAAAAACCTACACTTTTTTAGTAATCATCTAAGATTCAAAGTTGTTGCAGATTTTTGTACAAAATGTGTAAAATCATATGATAGAAATTCCCATAAAATTACAGAGAATTTGGAGTTGTATTCTGACTATTACAGTGATTTTACTAGTTTTAGTAAACTCATCATTTCAGGAGAAATATTGGGAGTTGCTCAGTGAAATTTTTTCCAGGCCTGTAAAATCATTTTTCTGATGTCTGTAAAATTTTATATTTTTTGGATCTATATTTAGACATTTACAACGATTTTATGACTACACTCTCAATATTGCATTGTGAAAAATGGTTTTTGCACTTGAACCGGTATATGGACTATTGTTATAAAGTCCCATATTCCTTCATTTTTTGTTTGTCCACTTAGTTTGGAACTTTGTGATCAACTTACTTGGTTTTAAGTATTGGTGGAGCCTACACATTGTTGTGCTTGAGGAGTCCTTTGTCTTTGAATTCCCTTGCTTTGTTTTGGTGCATCCTCTTGTGCCAATCTTCCTCATTGAGGCACTTAGTTTGAAGGAAGGATTATTTTGGTAATTTCTTTGGAGACTTTTCAGTGTTCATAGGCTTCATTTATGCATTGATGTGATTTTGTGGTATTTTGCACCACCTTGTGACATCACACTAGACCTTTCACATTATAATGACATTTGATTTTGGGGGGGCTCTTCTACTTTTGAGGACATATTGGAAACTTCTTTTTTTAAACTTAGCATAGAGGCAAATGCTAAAACTTTTGAAGCATGGTTTAAGGTACTTTGTTTATTATGTCAAAGTGAAGGTTTGGATCCTTTGTTCATAACTCCAAAACCCAAACCAATGGTGAAGGATAAGGAGTATAGGACATGGTTCATGAATAATTTAAGGATCTCTAACATGCTTTATTATTCAGTTTATGGGGAGCTTCAAAAATTTATTGGAGTTCACAAGAACACACCTCACCTTGCTTATCATATGTTGAAAAGAAAGTTTTTACCCAAGGCACCTTCTCTTACAATTGCTTGCATGGAGAACATCATTTGTGACATTGCATATTTGTTTTTGGAGTCACTATCTCATGATGTTTTGGATGATGATGTTGATGCTATAGTACCTGCTTCAAATATTTTACAAGATACATATCCACACTTGTCTTATGTGGATGATCATGTTGATATTGCAACATATACATTAGATATTTCATGGCATATTACATCCTTACATATAGATGACTTCTTGTATGGTGTTACCCCTCTCTTCATTGAGTCACACATGTGATACTCTTGATATGTATGAGGAGCGCACTCATTTATTTGATGATGATGTAAACATTGTATCTCCTCCATGTACTTCTTACTTTGTGGACCCTTTTTTGGTGTGCCCTTATTTGAGCTACCTTGTCCACCCTTTCCTTCTCATGTTTCTTTCATATTGGATGATGTACTCTTACAGGAGTTGGATACAAATATTTTGTCTTCGGTTGGACTCTCACTTGGAGATCCTGAAGACCATGTTGATTCTTTTGAGGCTTCTAAGACTCCACTTCTTTCTCTTGATGCTTCCATGGGCTCATAATCACTTTTGTAGGAGGACATTGGTGATTCTTCCTTGATGGATGCTCTTCAAACATCTCTTCCACTTTTGCACACTCATGGTTTTGTGCATATTGATCTTTTGGATGTTGATTGGGACTATATTCTACCCTATTTTGGTGTTGGTTTGGGCTTCTACATTATTGAAGATTCATTTCATAATTCATTGGTGACATCTTAACTTCAGCTCAATTTGAAGGATTCTACGTCATAATTCTAAATTTTATTCTCGTATTCTCACACTCACTTAGAGTGGGAAGACATTTTGCGGATGCTTCATGGCTACTTTATTCCTCATGGGAGACACATTGTTCATCGCAGAGGAATCCATTTATTCATAGGACTTCTTCATGGAGCTTGTCATCCTAGGGGAGTGTTGGGAGCACTCCTTGGCTCCTTTCCTACTTTTTCTTGTCTCTTTCTAGCTGGATGGTTTTTTTCCACATGGTTTTCCACCTTTTGGTTCAGGAGCTTCTGGATACACATTGTACATGAGTACCTAATCAGGCCTTGTTATCGGGACTCATATTATGGATATGCCACTTTACTTTTTGACACCTAGCTTCACTTGATGGGGGGTGTTAGAGTAGGTTGTTTACCTTAGCTCATGTTCACCTAGGTAACTTATTTTCCTTTTATTTAGTTATTCCATGTATTTTCCCCACCCACTTATGTGTGGATATTTCATTTATCTTATTTAGATATTATGAGATGTTACATATTTAATTCTTAGATATTATGGGGATATTTATAGGTTTGACTATTCCTAGAAGTTATGGGGATATTTTTAGGTATATTTGGAGGGTTGATATTATTTCTCCTCATAGCGTTTATAGATCTATGGACCATATCACTTATTCCTTTTGTACGGTGGATATTAGTCCTTAGCTTGATCCTACCGCTATGGTTGATCATCCTTGCTTATATAAGAAAGACACCTTCATTGTACTCATGAGTAGGAGAGGAAGTTCATTTTTCATGTATAATATATGATATTGTTGCTCATTGTTTTGCATATCCATTTGTAAGCTTATGCTATCAATTTGCTTTCAGATCCTTGTTTTGGTTGAATATGGTGTTCTGTTAACACTTGAGATACTTGCAGCTTGGAATGATCTGATTATCATTCCTTTCAAGTATTACCTACCTAACCTACACAAGCCTAGATATTGGTTTTGTAGCGTGTTATACCTCATATAGGAACCAAAACTAACACATTGAAATATGGTAAAGAGAATTCTAAGATATATAAAGGGCACTACTAAATATGGTTTGGAATTCAAGAGGAGTGATCAGTTCCTCTTAATGGGTAATACAAACATAAATTATGCAAGTTGTATCGGTGACCCAAAATCCACCTTTGGCTATGTATTCTTTCTAGGGACTACATCTATATTATAGAAAATAACGAAATAATAAATAGTTGGTCAATATTCCATTGAAATAGAATACTGTGTAGCAAGGATATCTTTATGTGAAGTAATATGGTTGAAACATATGTTGGCAAATATGGGAGTACCATAAGATAAATCTAAAATCGTACATTTTGACAACCACGATATACTAAATTTTATTTGTAATCTAGTTTTTCATTAAAGTTCCAAGCACATCAACAAAAGAACATCCAACTCAATATTCTCCCTACTCAAGAACAATGAGCAAACATCTTTACCAAACCATTGGGATGAGTCAAATTTAAAGAATTATGAATTTTCCTCTCTAAGACTATGATGTAATAAGGGGGAGAATGTTAGGAGTTACTACATAATGTATAATGTGAATGTAAGTTGAGTAACCACTCAACACATGGTTTGTAAGGTTCACTAGGGGACAAGGATAGTTGTAGGATGTTATTCCATATTTGGGAAACTATTGTACTTAAATACCATTTTCACTTCCATAATGCAATTTATTTGAAGCTTAGGTTCTAATAGTAGGCATGCATTAAAATGGATAATTGCAACAAAAATGAATTTTTAAATCTTGAAGGAGAAGGTAATTGAACAACCAAATCTAGCTTTACCCTCTTTCAACAAGGTTTTTCAAGTAGATTGTGATGCAAGCAATATAGCTATAGGTGAAGGTTTGAGTTAAGAATGTAATTATGTTGCTTATTTAAATAATAAATAATGGGAAGTAAAGAGAAAATATTTATTTTATGATCAAGACTTTTATACTATTGTGCAAGCACTTAAGAATTGGAGGCATTACTTATTATCGAAATATTTTTTGCTATTTACAGATCATCATGCTTTGAAATTCATTAATAGCCAAGGAAAAATGAATAAAGGACATGAAATAGGTGGAGTATCTGCAAAGTTACTCATTTATTTTGAAGCATAGAAGTGGTAGTTCAAATTGGGTATTAAATGCCTTGTTTGATGAATGCAATGATGTTTGAAGTTGGTTTTAATGTTATAAAAGGGTTTTCTGTCAATGATTTGGATTTCAAAAGATATTAGAAAACATACAATAACCCTACCGTAGGATATAGAACACTATGGCTTGATTATTTTATCTAAGAGGGATTATTATTCAAGGGGTAGAATTTATGCATATGATGAAAATCAATGAGAGAGAACTTGATAAGAGAAAAAAAATAGTGGACCTATAAGATATTTTAGAGCAGATAAAACCAAGGGATAACTTTATGAAAGTTTTATTAGCCAAGAATAAGTGTAGATGTAAAAATATTTTTGCAGGGTTGTAAATTTTACCAACATATAAAGGAAAGGAACCAAAACACTAGATTGTATTAGCCATTACCAATATCTAAAAGGCCATGGGAAGACATAAGTATAAAATTTGTTCTTGGATTACCACAAACGCAAAGAGGTAATGATTCCATTTTTTTTGTTGTTGATATATTTTCAAATATGGCTCACTTTCTACCTTGCCAAAAAATGAATGATGCTACTCATGTTGTTGATTTATTCTTTAGAGAAGTTGTAAGATTGCATGGTTTGATAAAAAATATTATTTTGGATAAAGATACTAATTTTGTAGGTCCCTTTTGACAAACTTTATGGAATAAGTTGAACAAATAATTGAGTTTTAGTTTAATTTATCATCCACAAATGGATGGGAAAATTGAAGCTATGAGTAGAAGCCTTGGGAATTTGTTGATGTGATTAGATGGTGAGAAGTTGAAGTTGTGGGATATCATCTTTGCACAAGCATAATTTGTATGGCCCATTTCAAATTGTATATGAAATATATCCAAGAGGAGTGAAAGAGTTGTTGAGTACAACTAATTTGAAGAGGCTAAGTACTATTGTAGAAGACTTTTCTTATTACATGCATGATTTATATAAGGAGGTGAAAGATGATTCAAATAAGAGTGCTATTAGATACAAATATGTTGATATCAAGTATAGGTCATACAAATTTTATGTTGATGACTTGGTTTTGATACATTTGTAGAAGGAAAGATTCTCAAAAGGCACTTACGACAAGTTAAATTGGCAAAATATTGGAACTTGTAAGGTCATAAATAATTTTGCAGCTAATGACTAAGGAGTAGACATATCACCAATTTCTAATGTGGATGATTTGGATTAGTAGATAGTAATGGAGATATCACTTCAAATTTTTGATGGAAGAGTAGGTACAACCAACAACCTATTCTAAATTGTATATGAAATCCATCCAAGAGGAGTGGAAGAGTTGTGGAGTATAACTAATCTAATGAGGCCAAGTGCTATAGCACAAGACTTTGCTAATTACATGCATGATTTACATCAAGAGGTGAAAGATGAATTGGAGAAGAGTGCTATCAAATATAAGCAACATGTTGATCTCAAGTGTAGACCACACAAATTTTGCATTGAGAACTTGGTTTTGAGATATTTGCAGAAGGAAAGATTCTCAAAAGGCACTTACAACAAATTAAATTGGAAAAATATTGGGCCTTGTAAGGTCTTCAAAAAATTTACAGTTAAAGCCTAAGGAGTAGATATATCATTTATTTTTAATGTGGTTGATTTTGATCAATAGATACTAATGGAGATATCACTTAATATTTTTTTATTATGGTAAATGAAGGGGTTTTGAAAGGGCCCCAAAAATTTTACATTTGCAGAATAACAAAATCACCTCCAACACCTACATATTACAAAATTTGGACTAAAAAGAAGCATTAGTATTTATTCAAACTATAGTATTTTTTAATCAACTTTTGAATCTTAGTTTAGTTTATTTTCCTTGAAAACTGACCCCAAGCTAATAGATATTTTGCTTGATCAATTATCCTAAGGCTTTGAAACTTCTAACTCAACAACATCAGAAGTGCTTTCCTCTTTTAGAGTCATAATCATCAAAGCCTTCAGGAAAACATCATTTCATACCTTGGATCCATCCATTTTAACTCCCATGCTTGCCACAACATCAGTCACAACATTACCTTCCTTGTTGATGTGTTGGATTACAAATGACTCCATTCCTAATAGTATATTTATTGCATCCTAAATAATACTTTCAATGCTCCAGCTAGCAGTTTGCTTGGTATTCAAAATTTTAATGATATTCATAGAATCCCCTTCCACTATAAGTTTCTTAAAATTCATATTTTTTGCAAGCCTTACTCCTATAATCATGGCTCTTACCTCTGCTACATGGTTTTATGTGTGGACGAAGTTCACCGCATAACAAGATATCACTACCCCTAAGCTAGATCTTAGTACCCCTCTAGCCTTCCTTGGATTGCCTTTAGAGGCTCCATAAAAATTTATTTTTACCCATTCTAGAGGGGGAGGAGTCCATCTCACCTTTCTCTTTGGCTAGCTAATCTAATTTATTGTAGCTCTCAATAGTCCCTAGTCCACTACTATTTCTTCCTTCAAACCAGTTTCATAGATTTAGTTGTCCATATATACAACCATATTTTTAGCAACAACTTTGATAATCCTAATAATGACCTCTACACTATTAGTCTTATTTTGGAACACTCGTTTATCCCTCTTCCTAAAAATTTTCCAAATGAAATGGGGTAAGATAAAGATCCAATTTTTTTCAATTGGGGGCTATGATAAGGGTTAACCTAGCTTTCCCATAAGGCCTACAAAGATTTTGTTATCATCCATTGAGTTTTAACAGATTGAAGAAGCGCGTGCCAAACCTCCAATGAAATGGAAAAATAGACAAAAATATGATCAACTATCTCCTCATCTCCACAACATAAATATCACCTATTAGAAATAATCATACTTCTTCTAAGATTTTCCACTATCAATATTCGATTTTTGCAATATCACTTCAGATTTTGATGGAATAGTGGGTACAAAAATTATTAGAGAAAGAGTGGTATGGGATTGAAGTAGTGATAGATTCTAGAGTGGCCAAGAGGACAAGAGGAAAAAACTATTATGAGTATTTGGTCAAAATTAGGCAGCTAATGAAATATAGATGAGTGCATCCAAAGTTGCTAAGGAGTTTCATTTCCAAAATTCATGAGCTAGAGCTTATGGTGTATTTTTCTTCTTACTCAATGTGTATGATGTAGAAGCACCTAAGTAAAAAATGCATTATTATTATTATTATCACTTCTTTTCAATTGTTGTTGTTAGAAATATTGAGTTGTCATTGATGTCAAAGGCAAGAATATCTTCAAGGATGAAATGTTGAAGTCAAAGGCAGAAATATCTTCAAGGAAGAAATATTGAGTTGTCATTAATGTTTAAGGTAGATTTCTTCAAAGGTGATTTAATTTTGTCAAAGCAAAGGTGATTTTATATGCTTTACTATTTAAATAAATATTTAAATATTAAATAAGGAGGTTTATATATTAAATCAAAGTATTTAAATATATTTTAAAAGTTTTTATATTTAAAGTTTAAATATTTAAATAATAGGCCGACCTATTTGAGCGCACCATGAAAAAGTTTGAAAATTCAAATATTCAAAAAATGGGCTGACCTCTTTGAGTGGGAATGAAAAATTAATATAAATATGAGCTCTCAATTCACTTTGAGGTGTGCAATGAAAATCTATTAATCCATCATGGTGAGTGCGAGTGGTGAGAAGGTGGAGGAGGAGAGGAGCAAAAATTTGGTGATAGTGAAGGACAAAGTTAAATATTACATCGTGCCCCTTTGGTTTCATCCACTGGGGTAGCCCAATCGGTTGCCTAGCTCACGTGGAGCACTGCTGTGTAGAAGGTGCAAGGGTCAAAACCTCTTGGCGCCTGTTTTGATGTGGTTTTTGTTATTCGAGGTAAAAAAAGGATAGGAAAATATTACATCGTGCCCCATTGGTTTCATACATTGGGATAGCCCAGTCGATTTCCTAGCTTGTGTGGAGCACTGTTGTGCAAGAGGTTAGAGGGTCGAATCTCTTCGATGTTGTTTTACTAAAAAAATTGAAGACAACGCTATAAGGTGTTAAATATTTTATGCACCCTTTTGGTTTTCAACTACCATGATAGCACATCTGGTCACGAGCCCATGTTAGGGCACTACACTTCTAAAGGTCAAGGGATCGAATCCCATCAGTGACTGTGCAAGGTATTTATAAATTTTATTTTATTAAATTTGATAAAAGGGGAGATATAAGGCTTAGTATTGTGATTTGATTTTGTAAATGATAAAAAGGAGAGATATAATGTGTAATATTGTAATTTGATTTTTGTAAATTATAAAAGGGAAAATATAAGGTGTAATGTTGTGATTTGATTTTTGCAAATTATAAAAGGGGGGATATAATGTGTAAAGTTGTGATTTCATTATTGCAAGGGAGATGTTAGTATAAAGTTATATTTTTGCAAATCATAAAAAGAGATATAAAGGAGATGTTAGAATAAAGCTTTATATTGTAATTTTTTAAAAGGGATATATAAGGAGTTATTTTTAAGCTTTATTGTGTATGTTTTGAAAGAAGTTATAAGGGTTTAAAAGTGGTTGATTTGATATTTAAATCAAGAAGGGAAAAAAATAATTATTGTCCAAATTTGAGCATGGTTTATGTGCAATATTTTGGAACAAATTTAGGTAGGCCTTATGAGTAGATTTTGGAGCAGATTTGAGCAGGTTTTATGAGCATATTTTGGAGCAGATTTGAGTAGGTTTTGGAGTAGATTTTGGATAGCAAAAATCCCAAATATGATTTACGTACGATGCTAGTATGGTAAGAAAACAAGATCAAGTTTCAAATCAAATGAATTCTCTTCATCCAAGCTTTTGAAGCTAATTCACACCAATCTATGTGGCCCTACAAGGAAAAAGAGTTTACGAGGTGAGAATCATTTCATGTTGTTTATTGATGATTATTCTAGAATGACTTGGGTAACATTCTTGAGAGAAAAATCAAAAGCATTTGAAAGGTTCAAGGCATTCAAGGTAATTGTAGAAAAATAAAACGGGTAAAAATATCAAGTGTCTAAGATTAGACAGAGGATGTTAATTCACCTCAAATAAATTTGTAGAATTCTATGAATAGCATGGAATCAAGAGATAATACTCAATAGCAAGAACTCCACAACAGAATAGTGTAGTTGAAAGGAAGAATAAAACTATTCAAGGTATGGCTAGGGCTGTGCTAAATGAGTCTAATATTTTTGATGCTTTTTGGAGAGAGGTAATTCATACAACTATTTATATCATCAATAGAGATCAAGTAAGAATAAATCACCACAAAAACCCGTATGAAATTTGAAAGGGAAGACCAACTACTATGAAGTACTTCAAAAAATTTGGAATAAAATGCTACATTAGATGACAAGAGAAAAATTAGGCAAGTTTGATTCCAGGTGTGATGAGGGTATCTTCCTTGGATACTCCACTAAGAGAAAAACCTATAGATGCTACAATAAAAGATCACATACAATTGTGAAAAGTGCAAATGTAAGAGTTGATGAAGAAATAGATTTAAGAGAACCATATCAAGATATTGTGCATCAAGAAGGAGAAAGTTGTAAAGAAGAAGGTGAAGAAAGTAAAGAAGATGAGATAATCTCAAGAAAGGCATCACCTAAGACACCACCCAGGTATGTGCAAAAGAACCATCCTAAAACTCTAATTATTGGGAATC
This sequence comes from Wollemia nobilis, assembly GCA_028583015.1. Lineage (NCBI taxonomy): Eukaryota > Viridiplantae > Streptophyta > Pinopsida > Araucariales > Araucariaceae > Wollemia > Wollemia nobilis. The sequence goes on along the minus strand of JAQPPZ010016363.1, from coordinate 386,673 downwards.
TAGATGAGAGACAAACAAGGAGGAAAATAACAACAATAGGTGAACATGCCAACTTCTCTTTACTATCTAAAGTTGAGCCAAATAATGTCAATGAAGCAAGTGAAGATAAATATTGGATTGAGGTAATGGAATAAGAGTCAGATAAATAGAGAAGAGTGAGACTTGGTAACTTGTCTCGCATCCAAAAGACAAGAACGTAATTGGCACCAAATGGGTCTACAGAAATAAGTTGAATCAAGACGACCAGGTTGTCAGAAACAAAGTAATATTTGTGTGCAAAGACTATGCACAAGTAGAGGAAATTGATTTTGAAGAGACATTTGAACCTATTGCTCGTCTTGAGGCCATAAGAATATTCTTGGCCTTCTCAAGATTTAGGAACTTCAAAGTGTACCAAATGGATGTAAAATCAGTATTTCTTAATGGCTACCTAGAAGAAGAGGTCTACATTGAGCAACTGGATGGTTTCAACCTGACAGACAAGCCATATTATGTGTGCAAATTAAAGAAGGCTCTCTATGGAATAAAGCAAGCCCCTAGGGCTTGGTACTCAAGATTGGATAAATATCTACAAGAAAAATATTTCAAAAAAGGTATAGTTGATAGAAATATATAAATCAAGAATGAAGGAAATAATTAGTTAATTATAGTAGTCTATGTGGACAACATCATTTTTGGAGGTAGTAACCACAAAATGTGTCAAAAATTTGCAAAATATATGCAAAGTGAATTTGAGATGTCAATGCTTGGTGAGCTATCCTTATTTCTTGGTTTGAAAATATCATAATCATATAAAGGTATATTTCTATCTCAAACCAAGTATGTAAAAGAAATGTTGAAAAAATTTAGGATGGAGGATTGCAATCCTATGAGTACTCCCATGGTTACATGATGTAATTTAAGTAAAGATGATAATTCTCCTATGGCTAATCAAACTTTATATAGATCCATGATTGGAATTTTACTATATTTCATAGCTATAAGGCTAGATATAATCCAGGTAGTCAGATTAGTGGCAATATTTCAAGTTGCACAAAAAGAAACACATGTACATGTAGTAAAAAATCCTCAAGTATCTAAAACAAACTATGGATTTTGGACTATGGTATTCTAGATGTCATAGTTTCACTCTCACTACATATACAGATGCAGATTGGGCAAGCAGTGTGGATGATAGGAAAAAAATAAGTGGAGGAGTATTTTTATTGGAGATTGTTTGGTCTCTTGGCTAAGTAAAAAACAAGCATCAATGTCCTTATCTACTGCAGAGGCAGAGTACATTACAATAGTTGCTTGTTGCACTCAATTTTTATTGATGAAACAAACCTGAAGTAACTTCAAAGTAGAACATGATCATAATATCTCCACACTTTATGATAATACAAGTGCCATCAATATTTTGAAGAATTTAGTTATGCATTCAAGGACCAAGCACATTTTGATCAAGTATCACTTTTTGAGAGAGCAAGTGACTGATCAACAAGTTGAGTTGAAATACATTGCTACAAAGAAACAAATTATTGATATATTTACCAAGCCACTTCCAAAAGAAACCTTTGAGTATCTCAGAAGTAACTTGGGAGTAGTTTTAATCCAATATCATAATTGATTATCTTAGTAAGAGCGGGGAGTAGGGGGTGTTGTCAAGTGTCTTATCTACAACCTCAAAGGGGGAGAGTTTTTAGTAAGGGGGAGCAACTAGTTAGGGGGAGCAGTTTGTGATCATATTACAATAAAGGACAGTTTCATTGTAGGGTTGACATCAATGACAAAGGGGGAGATTGTTAGAAATATTGAGTTGTCATTGATGTCAAAGGCAAAAATATCTTCAAGGATGAAATGTTGAAGTCAAAGGCATAAATATATTCAAGGAAGAAATATTGAGTTGTCATTAATGTTCAAGGTAGATATCTTCAAAGGTGATTTAATGTTTTCAAAGCAAAGGTGATTTTATATGCTTTAATATTTAAATATTAAAGGAGGTTTATATTTAAATCAAAGGATTTAAATATAGTTTAAAAGTTTAAATATTTAAAGTTTAAATAGTTAAATAATAGGCCAACCTATTTGAGCACATCATGCAAAAGTTTGAAAATTCACATATTCAAAAAAATGGGCCAACCTCTTTGAGCGGGAATGAAAAATTAATATAAATATGAGCTCTCATGAAAATTGATTAATCCATCGTGGTGAGTGCGAGTGATGAGTCAAAGGCAGAGGAGGATAGGAGCAAAAATTTAGTAGCAATGAAGGACAAAATCAAATATTACATTGTACCCCTTTGGTTTCATCCACTGGGGTAGCCCAGTCGGTTGCCTAGCTTGTGTGGAGCGCTACTGTGCAGAAGGTGCAAGGGTCGAAACCCCTCGAAACCTATTTTGATGTGGTTTTTATTGTTTGAGGAAACACAAGGATGAAGGAAAATATTAAATCGTGCCCCTTTGGTTTCATATGTTGGTGTAGCCTAGTCAATTGCCTAGCTTGCGTGGAGCATTGTTGTGTAGGAGGTTAGAGGGTCGAATCTCTTCGACATTGTTTTGCTAAAAAAATTGAAGACAACACTATAAGGTGTTAAATATTTCATGTGCCCTTTTGGTTTTCAACTATTGCGATAGCGCAGTTGGTCACGAGCCCGTGTTAGTGCGTTGCACTTCTAAAGGTCAAGGGATCGAATCCCATCCGTGGCTGTGCAAGGTATTTATAAATTTTATTTTATTAAATTTGATAAAAGGGGAGATATAGGGCATAATATTGTGATTTGATTTTGCAAATGATAAAAGGAGAGATTTAAGGTGTAATACTATGATTTGATTTTTGCAAATTATAAAAGGGAAAATATAAGGTGTAATGTTGTGATTTGATTTTTGCAAATTATAAAAGGGGAGATATAAGGTGTAAATTTGTGATTTCATTTTTGCAAGGGAGATGTTGTTAGTATAAAGTTCTATTTTTGCAAATCATAAAAAGAGATATAAAGGAGATGTTGTTAGAATAAAGATTTATATTGTAAGTTTTTAAAAAGGAGATATAAAAAGTTATTTTTAAGCTTTATTGTGTATGTTTTAAAACAAGTTAAAAGAGTTTAAAAGTGGTTGATTTGATATTTAAATCAAAAAGGGAAATAGAGAATTATTTTCTAGACTTGAGTATGCTTTATGTGCAAGATTTTGGAACATATTTAGGTAGGGTTTATGAGCAGATTTTGGAGCAGATTTGAGCAGATTTTGTGAGCAGATTTTAGAGAAGATTTGAGCAGGTTTTATGAGTAGATTTTGGAGTAGATTTGAGCAGGTTTTATGAGCAAATTTTGGAGCATATTTGAGCAGGTTTTGGAGCAGACTTAAGCAAGGGGATTGGTGTCTCCTGTGGATTGGTGTCCATGAACTAGAGCTAGGAGATTGGTGTCTCTTGTGGATTGGTGTCCACGAACTTGTATAGGGGATTGGTGTCCACAAAATTGTAATAGGGGATTGGTGTCTCCTATGGGTTGGTTCCCATGAAATTTATTGAATAAATATATAAGAAAAATTTTGTCATGTTTTTATTCCAAGAGGGAGTTTCCACGTAAAATATTTCTCTTATGTGTGTGGTGATTTGTGCATTGTTTCATTATTACATTGTTATTAGTTGAAGTTATTGCTTTGGAAAGAAAAGAGAAATTTTTTATCTTATACTGTTCACCCCATCTCTCAGTATAAGCTTATATTATTCAATTGGTATCAGAGCATGTTCCTTCATAAATGCCTAACAGCTTGAGAAGATATTATAAGAACACACATGGCTATGAAGGTGGAAGAAAATACTCCTATGGTTGAAATCCAAGAAAAAGAAAAATTCCAAAAAATGAATAAGCCATAATAAACATAAAAGAGAAAGAAGATGCTCCTATTGTCAATGACCAAGAAGAAGAGAAAGATTCAAAAATGAAGAAGAAACCATGGTTGACATAGAAGAGGAACTTTTTGCTCTTGAAGAGTTAATATTTTTTTAAAAAGAACTCAGATTGAAGACTCAAGGACAATATGATGAGAAGACAAAGGCAAAGTTTTTGCAGGAACTGATTGACTTGAAAGTTAAAATCGAAGAGGCAAGGAAAATTGAAGCTGAGCAATTAAAGGCAAAAAATTTAGAATATGAAAAACTGGAACATGAGGTTATCTCTCTAAGGAAGGAAATTGAAAAATATAATGATAAGCTACATGAGTTTGATAAAAGCTCAAAAGTTGTGTTTGACATTATCAAAGGATATAGATCTTCAGTTATAAAGACTGGACTTGGATTTGAAGAAGGTCAAAAGAAAAAAAAGGGGGAATCAAGCTCAAAAGAAACAAAGGCATCAAAGAAAATAAGTGAAGAAGATCCTAAAACCTATGCTAATGCATTGAGAAGTAAAAGCATCAAGAAGGAAGAAAACAAAGAGTTATCATCGACCGAAGTCAATCATAGAAACAACAATAAGAGAACCATGTGACCATATCCTCCAAGAAAATAAAACAGGTTTCAATATTTCTTCCATGGTTATTGTTTTTCATGCAATCAACTTGGTCATAAACCTATAAATTGTAGGGTCCATGCTAAGAATTATTATGGTTTCACCAAGAGAAATTTCAATTCATTTGCACCTCTCATGGATTACAATATCATTTGTTACAAATGTAATAATTTTGGACATAAAACTAAATGGTGTAGAATAGTGTTATCTAAACTTCTAAAATCAAGCAAGAAAGAGGAAGGTCAAACTATTCAAAAGGATATGTCCTCCAAAGGTTGGAGAAATAAAATGGAACAAGAAAAGGAGAAGTATATGTTGGTACAAATGAATCTTCATGTACAAAATAAAGGAAATCAATGGTACATTGATAGTGGTTGTTCAAGCCATATGACAGGCCACAAAAGCAAATTTTTCTCTCTCAAAGAAATAAATAGAGACACAGTGAAATTTGGTGATAATGCTTCAACCATAATTATTGGAAAGGAAACCCTGAGCCTAGCTAATGGAAGATCAAATACAGAGAATGTGTTATATGTTGAAGGGTTAAAGCACAATCTGCTAAGTGTAAGTCAACTATGTGATCAAGGGCACACACTCATATTTCACCCAAATGGATGTGAGATCAGAAAACCAAGATAGGAAAGCTTATTGTAGACACCAGTAGAACTACAAATAATCTCTACATATTGAGTGAAATTAAGGGAGAAAAATGCTTTTTATCATAAGAAGATGAGAGTTGGTTATAGCACAGGAGAATGGGCCACCTAAACTTCGACAACATAATGAAAACAAGAAACAAAAACGTAATCAGAGATTTTCCCAAGATAGAAAAACCCCAACCATGATTTGTGCACAATGCTAGCATGGTAAGCAAACAAGATCAAGTTTCAAATCAAAGGAATTCTCTTCATCCAAGCCTTTAGAGCTAATTCACACCGATCTATGTGACCCTACAAGGAAAAAGAGTTTACAAGGTGAGAATTATTTCATGTTGTTTATTGATGATTATTCTAGAATGACTTGGGTAACATTCTTGAGAGAAAAATCAAAAGCATTTGAAAGGTTCAAGGCATTCAAGACACTTGTAGAAAAATGAAACGGGTAAAATATCAAGTGTCTAAGATCAGATAGAGGAGGTGAATTCACCTCAAATGAATTTGTAGAATTCTATGAATAGCATGGAATCAAGAGATAATACTCAGTAGCAAGAACTCCACAACAGAATGGTGTAGTTGAAAGGAAGAATAGAACTATTCAAGGTATGACCAGGGCTATGATAAATGAGTCTAAGATTTTTGATATTTTTTGGAGAGAGACAATTCATACAATTATTTATATCATCAATAGAGCTCAAGTAAGAATAAATCACCACAAAATCCCGTATGAGCTTTGGAAGGGAAGACCAACTACTATGAAGCACTTCAAAATTTTTTGGAAGAAAATGCTACATTAGACGAGAAGAGAAAAAATGGGGAAATTTGATTCCAGGTGTGATGAGGGTATCTTCCTTGGATACTACACTAATATCAAAGCCTATAGATGCTACAATAAAAATATCACATACAAATGTAAAAAGTGCAAATGTAAGAGTTGATAAAGAAATAGATATAAGAGAACCATCTCAAGATATTGTGTATCAAGGAGAAAGTTGCAAAGAAGAAGGTGAAGAAACTAAATAAGATAAGACGATCTCAAGAAATGCACCACCTAAGACACCATCTAGGTATGTGCAAAAGAACCATCCTAAAACTCTAATTATTGGGAATCTAGATGAGTGACAAACAAGGAGTAAAATAATAGGAACAACTGAACATGCCAACTTCTCTTTACTATCTAAATTTGAGCCAAAGAATTTCAATGAAGCAAGTGAAGATAAATATTGGATTGAGGTAATGGAAGAAGAGTTAGATCAAATAGAGAAGAGTGAGACTTGGGAACTTGTCATGCATCCAAAATATAAGAACATAATTGGAACCAAATGGGTCTACAAAAATAAGTTGAATGAAGATGATCAGGTTGTCAGAAACAAAGCAATATTTGTGTGCAAAGGCTATGCACAAGTAGAGGGAATTCATTTTGAAGAGTCATTTGCTCCTATTGCTCGTCTTGAGGCCATAAGAATTTTCTTGCCCTTATCAAGCTTTAGAAACTTCAAAGTGTACCAAATGGATGTAAAATTAGCATTTCTTAATGGTTACCTAGAAGAATAGGTTTACATTGAGCAACTAGATGGTTTCACCCTGACAGACAATCCAGATTATGTATGCAAATTGAAGAAGGCTCTCTATAGAATAAAGCAATCCCCTAGGGCTTGGTACTCAATATTGGATAAATATCTACAAAATAAGGTTTCAGAAAAGGTATAGTTTATAGCAATATATAAATCAAGAATGAAGGAAATGATCAGTTAATTATAGTAGTCTATGTGGACGACATTATTTTTAGAGGCAGTAACAACAAAATGTATAAAAAATTTACAAAAATATATGCAAAGTGAATTTGAGGTGTCAATGCTTGGTGAGCTATCCTTATTTCTTGGTTTGCAAATCTCACAATCAGATAAAGGTATATTTCTATCTCAAACCAAGTATGTAAAAGAAATGTTGAAAAAATTCAGGATGGAGGATTTCAATCCTATGACTACTTCGATGGTTACAGGATGTAATTTAAGTAAATATTATGAGTCTCCTAAGGCTAATCAAACTTTGTATAGATCCATGATTGGAAGTTTACTATATGTCATAGCTATAAGGCCAGATATAATGTAGGCAGTCGAATTAGTGGTAAGATTTCAAGTTGCACCAAAAGAAACACATGTACATGCAATAAAAATCCTCATGTATCTGAAAGGAACTATGGATTTTATACTGTGGTATCCCAAATGTGATAATTTCACTCTCACTGCATATACAGATGCAGAGTGGGCAGATAGTGTGGATGACAGTAAAAGCACAAGTGGGTATTGATCAACTTCATATGATCAATACCCACCTATTATTGTGGAATTTCTAAAACTGCAACTAGTAAAAAAATCCATGGAAAGCAAGGGTTGGATCTCTATTAAAATTTATTTCAACCCTAGTTAGATGAGGGATTATAGGTTTAAGTTGTTTAAGAATTTGGATGAGTGACCAATTCTAATCCCTTCAAAATTAACACCCATCATGATTAAAATCTTGGTAGAAATATTTCTCATAGGTAGAGATGAGGAGGATGACTTAGCTTGGGGCTAGGGAAGCATTGAAGTCTACATAGTGAAGTATGGATATGATAAGATCCTTTCAAAACCTCCTCTTCCTGCATATCAGGTCGATGATTGGAGAAATATTTGGTAGTCCAAGGTTGGTCGAAAGTAAACTTCTTTGATTGGTAGTTTATGCACAATGGAATTCTTACTTTTGATAATATAATACGTAGGGGAATCATTGGTCCATCCCAATGTATATTATGCTACAAAAGTGAGAAAACATCTAACCACTTGATGTTTGAGTGCTTGTTCACATGCCAAATCTAGAAGTGATGGTTTTTAGCTTATAAAATCTGAGCCAATGGTGATTTGAATCAAATTAATATTTGGAAAATATGGAAGAGAGGTAGATTTAAATTTGAAGCTCTTCGTTTCGGGTGGAAGCTTGGATTAAACATTATTTTATGGTAAGTGTGGTTGGAGAGAAATGATAATTTTTTTAGAGAAAAATTTTCATCCTTGGATGACGTTTGGTAGGTCAATTTGAGCAAAGTCACATAACCTATGGTAGTGTGTGCTAAAGAGGAAACTCAGGTTGTTATAGGAATGATGAAGAAGGAAGCCAAAGTGTAAGAGGGATATGATAGAGCTAGTTGAAAACCACCCCCAAAAGGTTGGATTAAAATTAATATTGATGGAGTTGCAAAAGCAAATCCAGGTAGAGCTAGAATTGGAGTGGTCTGCAAGAATCATGTTGGTACAATGCTTTATTGGGAACTATAGGGCCAAGACAGGGCCACAAACAATGAAATATAAGCCTTACCTATCAAATCTACTTCTATCTAGGCAATAAGACAAGGTTATAGGAGGATAATCATAGAATCAGATTCTCAAATCTTGATAGGAGCTTTGGATTGCATGAGAAACTTTTCTTTGGAGACATTGAGGTTGAGGATTATTTTCACCCAAATTAAGAATTTATGGAGGGAATTCGATGATGTGATTATGATTTATATGGGTAGAGTTTTTAATAAAGTGGTAGACATCTTGGCTAAGATGGGTATCGAGAAGGAGGTAGGGGTTTAGTGGCACAATGGTATAACTATTGATGATGAGAGGATTAGGCAGGTTGGTGATCAAATCCAATGTTTAGCTAATTTGGACAATTATTGTAGACATAAGGTTTAGGAGATTGGCTCCAATGCAGATCTCCTTTTAGTGTTGTAAACAAATGTTTTTGTTTACTAATGTTAAAAGGCGTCTCGTCCCAACTTGTAAATTATCTTTGTTTTAATATTTTCAAATTATTTTTAAAAAAACATCCATTTATGCCAAGGGGAAATACTCGCTTTTATATATTTTAGGATTAAATCCCTATATCTCCAATATGGAATACCTAATTTTTTACTCTAACACCTAATTAAGTTAGAACACTCATTAAAAAAAATAATTCTAATTCTATAATATAATGGATAGTTTAATTGATTTACATCATGGTATAAAGAAGTGGGAAGCTTAATAATGACCATAAGAAAGAATTAAAAATAGCAATTATAAGATCATATAAAAAAATAATTTTTATTTTTTATTTTTCCTTGGTAGGAGAGTTTACAATCACACTATTTTTGATAGCTGATAAACGCGGTTCATACCACAAAGACTACATCCACCAAACTACAAGTTTATTACGTACAATGGCAACCAGGAAGGTCAGCCATGCTGTAAACAATATTAATATTTTATTAAAAAAACTGACATTAAGAATGAGAGCCTCGAGATTGATAACTCTCGGCGTTTATAGATATATATATTTTATATATCTAAGTTAGTAATATAATGAATAGTACGATTGCTGTCTTGTCAATAACTTTCCCTTTATTTATTTATTTTCATACGAATTATCCACTTTTATATATAAATTAAAACTTTATATTCCAATTTCAAAAACCTATGTTTTTCCCCTAAACCTACCAAGTTGAGCAATCACTAAGAACTGAAAAGAGTCTTTTAAGGACAGAATAAAAAAGTGGAAGCTTTTTAAAATAACTTTATTCTTTTGAAAACTAAACCTTAACTTTAACTTTATAAACCTTAACCTATCCAAGTTAAGTAATCACTTATTATAAACCCTAACCTATTCAAGTTAAGTAATCACTTAGAACTAAAAAGAACGGAATAAAAAATGTGGAAGCTTTTTAAAGTAACTCTACTCTTTTGAAAACTAAACTCAAACCTTAACCTTGTAAATCCTAACCCTAACCTTATAAAGCCTAATCCTTCACCCTGTATCATTTCGCTTTGATGATTTGAAAAAACAAACTTTCAGGAAGGGGCACAGATGGATAGAATAAAACTTCCAAGTCAGAGATGGATAGAACAAAACTTCCAGAGCCAGAGCCGAGTAAGGCATCTCAAGTTCCATGCCCTGGAAATCTAAGCATGATAAAGGTGAGGTTTCCACACCACAATTTCTGCCAATTTATGTTAATAGATACTTGGTAATTGAAATGTTGTTTTGACTGCTGTTTTTATATTGTTGGGTTCGAAAAAGTTTCTCGACAAAGAAGGCTATACCAGGCGTATATTAGCTCGCAATGTGGGCAGCGGCGAACCTCTTACATTTGGGGATTTGATAGCATATATTCGATCTACATTCGAGTTAGGGATGAAATCTGTTTGGATAATTTATAAAGAAGGAGATGTGATAGTGGCTGTGGAAAACTATATGGAATATGAGGCGACATGTATGAATCTCATGCCTGGTCAGTCTCTTCATGTTATACGTCAGGTAAAGGTGCGACTGCCCATTTTCAACGGTACCGATCATACGTCAGAGTGTAAGTGGGACTGCCTAGGCCGAGAAAGCCTCTAAATAATGAGGAGATTGAATGGAGATCGGTTGTCAAAGGTTAGAGTGGGTAAAATATTATTATTATAAGGATAAGTCATGTGTTTTTTTATATTATTTTATTTTTGTGGATGGGATCTGAAAGGATAAACTACTATACGAGAGGGACCCATTATTAATAATTCCTTTAAACAAAAATATGTATGTTTTTATATTCAATATAAGTATGAAAGTTTATGGAATTTCCTAATATTACCATTCGTTCAACTTTCATAGGAATGGAAATCCATGCCATCCATGGCACTATCCTCTTCATCTTTTATATAAGATTATGGTAATACATTGTGATTTAAAGATATTGCTTTTAAGGATACTATTTTTTTTTGAATGAAAAAGCCAAAATTGTATTAATAAAGCTTAATCATACAAAACAGTGTGGGTGGGATTAACACACCCCAATCAACCAAGAGAAACTATTACAATTAGGAAGAAAAGTCACACTAACTGCAACAAACATATCACCTAACATATCTCTGTACATAATAGCAGGAATCAACTATCAGAAAACATAAGAGCAGCAATCATGTAGAAAGAACTGAGACCAGTGACGAGGAGTTGCAGATCCATGATCCCGGGGCGTTCTGCCAGTGGTTCATAAGTTGCCGAAGGTACTGAAACTCCATGTTGACTTTCTTAATTTGGGCAAAAATCTGCAACCAGCAATCATAGAAAACCTCATATTTATCAGACAGTGAAAAATACAAAGAGGATTCTTGCTGGGAAAAAATAACTTTGTTGCGGGTTTTCCATATGTGGAAGAGAATAGCAATTCTGAATATATGCCAAACCACTGAAAGATTTGTGGAGAACTGAAGAGGGTCTCCCAATAAGATATGCCTCCAGGAGCATGAACCAGCAATAAAAGGTCTAAAAAATGAAAGAATCCAAGACCAAGCCTGTCTAGCCCGAGAACATTCCCAAAATAAATGAACATAGTTTTCCTCCTGACCACATAACTTACAAGAGACATCATCAACTCCCAAGTATTTCAGGCACTGACCAATAGGCAAACCTTGAAAAAGCACACTCCAAGCAAAAAAAGACCGCTTTGGTTCAATATATTTAGCCCATACAGTATGAAACCGAGATTTCCAATCGGATCGAGAAGAATTTAAATTCCATCTTCCATTGAGCATGGCTGCCATAGGAACTGCAGGGGAAAGCCAGGAATAACCCAAACGGGCAGAATACTTAAGCAATGAAACATGTTTAGGCCATTCCCAGCACCACACCACCATGGCTTTTGAAAATGTCTAGACAACTTGGACCATACGCAAAAGGGAGTGTGATCAATAACAGCTTCATAAGTGGATTTATCATCTTGTTTCAAACCATAATAGTGTTTAAAATCTTCCCAAGGGATCCAATTCTTAGTATGAAAGGAAACAAAATCAGAAAGTAATGCAATTCCTTTTTTATAAAAGCGTTGGGCTCTAACCCATTGCACTTGTGCTAGTGGCAAACCTTCATAAGAAATAGCCTGAGACCACCATACATTCAGAAAGGAGATAGAAGGGCCAACTTTCCCGCCAAAGCCCTTCCAGGATAACCAAGGTTTGAGAGCTTCCCATGCTTTCCAAATGCTTTTAGCCACGAAGGACCCTGAAATCTTGACAGGAACAGGGGCAGTAATAAGCGTATGAAGATTGAGGCCTTTCCAAAATTTTCTGCCCAAGGGAAGCCCAGAAGAAATACAATTTCTAAGTAAAATTTTCCAAGCCTCATCTCCTTGCAAAGAACGAGTTATCCATTTGGCACATAAAGCAAAACCTTGCTTTTGACAGTCAAACAAACCCATACCACCCGAGTGCTTAGGAAGACAACAAATATCCCAAGCAACTCCGTGAAATCCTCTTTTACCAACAACATTAGACCATAAAAAATCCCGAAGAAGCTTTTCAAGTTTCTTGTAACAATTCTTGGAAGGAACCCAACAAGAAGAATAATAAACATGTGTAGAAGCTAAAACTTTAGAGCAAATTTGGAATTTACCTGCAAGAGACAACTTTTTAGAAGTCCAATAAGCTATCTTTTTCTCTACCTTTTGCACTACATATCCCCAAAGCTGAGCAGGAGATCCCTGAAATGCAAATGGAATGCCCAAAAATTTAAACATCTCACCCGGTTGTATCCACTTCCATTGTTTATCAGATAACCAGGGAGGAAGAGGTTTCAAAGATTGTCTGAAACAAGATGTTTTTCTCCATTGAACATTAGATCCTGAAGCTAAACAGAAAAGCTCAAGGCAAGCTAAAGCATGAGAAACAAAAATCTCATCTTCTGATAAAGTCAAAAAAGAGTCATCAACAAAATGACCATTAATCAACTGCTGAGAAGAGTGAGGCAGGGAGATCCCTTTAATAAGCCCTTGAGATGCTCTATGTGCTAGCAGATAACCAAAAGCCTCAGCTGCCAAAATGAATAGAGAAGGTGCTAAAGGGCATCCTTGTCTTACTGATCGAGCTAAAGGAATACTTTCAGATTGAGCTTTATTAAGAGTAAGAACAACGAAGCATCTTGAAACAACATTTGAACCGAATGAATAAAATTATCTCCAAAACCTAAAGCCTTAAGCATAGCTAAGATGAAATACCATTCAATTCTGTCATATGCTTTTTCAAAGTCAATCTTAATAAAAAGGACATCCTGAGAAGAAGCATTAGCCCATTCCATACCTTCCCATACAACAATAACGTTATCTAAAATATACCTGCTCTGTACAAATCCTGTTTGCTCTGGTCTAATAATAAGAGGAAGCAAGGGTCGGAGTTTCAAAGCAAGAGCTTTGGCAATAATTTTATAGCTAACATTCAAAAGTGTAATGGGCCGCCAATTAGTGATAATCTCTGGATCACCTTCTTTAGGGATGAATTTAACATTACCTTTGTTGATAAGTGATCCCAGAGAGCCATTAGATATTGCTTCCTTATACACATTGAGTAAATCTGACCCAAGCATGTCCCAAAACTCCTTATAAAACTCACAGGGAAAACCATCAAGACCAGGTGCTTTATCATTGGCCATATGAGAAAGAGCAGATTTAAGATCCTCCAAAGTGAGAGGAGCATCACAAACATCCCTTTGAGTTGGAGTGAGCCTAGAAGGGATGGCAACACAACATTCATCAAGAGCCTGTTGTCTTGCAGGAGTTAAAGGTTGTGAAGCAAAAACATGTTGATAATGTCGGACAAAAGTTGTAGAAATCTCTTGCAATGAAGTAAGTCTGACACCATCCACTTGTAAAGCTTGAAACTGAGTAATATTTGGAGGAGGGCGTAGTCTTTAAAAAAATTCTTTAGACACTCGATCACCCACTTTAAGCCAATGAAGGCGAGCTCTCAACTGAGCACCTTTAGCTTCATAAATCTCAGCTTTTCTCATCTCATGTCGGATAGAAGCTGCAAAGGCTTGAAGATCTGAATTAAAAGGGTCAGACTCCAATCTGACAGAGACTCTGGCAAGCTCAGATTTCAAAACCATATTTGATTTTTTTCTTCTTCTTGCAACTTCAACTCCCAGAGTTCTCAGAAGAAAAGTTGTTCTTTTGATGGCATCATTCCACCACTCGATCCAACCGGAAGAACCCGAAGGCCTGGGGATAAGATTCCGGATTCTACAAATATGGGCTTTCATTGCTGCACTTTGAAGAAAGGAAGTATTAAAATAGAACTGGGATTGAAATTGGCTAGAAGATTGAGAATGAGACTCAACAGAAAATAGAATGGGGGAATGATCAGAAAGTGAAGTATCAGGAATAACAGAAACAGTAGGTAAAGAAGGGGACAGGCGAGCCATATGAAAAGAGGAACTCTCAAAAATCATAGCTCTATCAAGACGTCTTAGAACACGAGATTCCCCAGCCTAGAAATTAGACCAGGTAAACCACTGAGCTGTTAAGAAATCAGTAGGAGAAAAACAAATATTGGGGTCATGAAGGGCCAATTTATTCTTCATAAAGTAAAAGGCTTCACGCTCACCAGCACACCATCTCATTGGCACGTGACTGAAATGGTCAGAAGCTTTCTCAACCATATTAAAGTCACCGCAAAGAATCCATGTGGCAGCAGGCATGGAAAAAGCTAACCATCGCCATAAAGCACATCGAAGTGGAGCATCATTGGAAGCATAAATATTAATAATTCCAAAAGGTTTACCGTTGAACTCAAACAAAACCCATACTGCTTGATGTGAAGGATCAACACCCCAAGTCACAATATTAGACTGCCACTTAGATGCAATGAAAGTGACAGCTCCTCCTTTTCCAGGGGAATGATGAGTAGCAAAAAACTGCCCATGGGGCCACAAAAAGCTACATGTACACTGCAGAAGAAATCCAGCAATCTTAATTTCTTGCAAACAGACAAAATCTAGAGCACCAAACAAACGAGCAGCATTGGCTAACTCGCTACGGACCGTATATTTTTGGGTTGGGTCCGTCAAACCCCTAACATTCCAGGAGAAGAAAATCATGAGGATTGGTTAGGGTGGGCTGCCTCCAAAACATCCTCTGAGTCTTCCAAAGCATCTAGGGCCCCAAAAGAATTCTTGCCAAAATTCCCTTCTTCAAGTGGATGCATATTATCATAATGTTGGTTATGCGCAACTCTCGGTGGATCGCGAGAGCGGCGAGCCTTGTAAACCCGTCGATCTTCTCGCAATAGGTTGTTGGAAAACAGAGAAAACAAACTCTTCAAGAGAAGAAGAGGATCCATTAACTGTAGTAGGGATAGAATTGTCTGCAACAACTGAGGCAAAAGAAGATCCAGACCGAAGAGAATTACCATGGGGAAGAACTAGAGAGGGAGAGGAATTAGAAATTGGAGGAATTGAAGAAGGAGGAGAAATGGGGGGCTGTGAAGGAAGAACAGATGGAGTAGGGAGCAGGGGAACAGTAGAATTCGAAGGAGGCTGAGAAGAACTGGGAGGAACTGATGGATGTTGTTTACTATGCCGACGAGTAACCACTTGCCAATCCGCTTGAGAGGTTTCTCCAGTAGCACCAGATGCTTGAACAGGAGGAGGATTTGCAGAAGAGACAGGAACTTGATTAAACTTACCCATCATGAGAGGGCAATCCTTAATTTTGTGGCCCTTAGATTGGCAACGATAACAAGTATCGAGGAGATTAATATATTGAACCCTCTGATGCAGAATGGAATCACCAATTTTAATATCAATGTAATCATGCAAGTCTTTAGTCAGATCAATCTTGACACACACACGACGAGTGGGGCGAGCAGAGAAAAAACGAACAGGTTCAAAACAAACAAAATGACCCAATGGAGCAACTAAGGAAGGCAAGAAGTTCCAGACAGGAATTGGAAGACCAGGGAATTCCACCCACACAGGAACCTCAAGGGCAGCAACCTTGCCAACTTGGAAATCCCTGGAATATGGTTGCAGAATAAGCAACGAATTTCGAACAGTCCAGGGACCTTTATTGAGCACCTTCTGTACATGAGCAGGATCCACAAAACGAAAGAGAAAATACCCCTTAGTCAAATTTTGGACATTGTCGACCTTAACTCCATAAGGGCTCCAGATTTGATTAACCCAGGTACGTAGAAGTGTGTCATTCGGGATACGACCCAAAAAATAGCCCACTAAAGTATGCGACTCAAACCATTGGCATGCAGAATGAAATTCTTGAATAGGAATGACCACAATGGGAACAGATGTATTACCTCGTGAAAATTCTGCATAACAAGCTTCCGAGGATGTTTCCCTAGTGCCATCTTGTGCTCCATCCACTGCAGTATCAATTGAGGGGGCCGTATGAGCGGCCGCCATTAAAAAAAGCCTTACCCCTGCCCAAGGCGGCGTTAAAGCACACTCAGAACAAAATCAATCCCGTAGTGAATTGGATCTCACACATGCAAAGTCAATCTCCCACATGCAGAGTTGCAGAGTGAACATGCCCCACTATTTTCCTATTTATTTTTTAAATTATGTTTTGTTTTTATTGGGTTAAATGAAATATTATATTGTTTTTATTATATTTTTTATAAGTTTTTTTTTTTTTTAAAAGCGAAAAACCCCTTGCGGAGTCGTTTTGGTCTGAGAGATCACTACACTGTCAAAGTCACCCAAGGGTTGCACCCGACCCTACGCACCAACATTATCAATTGGATTTTGGATACCCAATTCGGCTTTTTGGTAGGGTGGAGATTTGAACCTGCTCCAACTCACCTACAACACCTGGGTGTATTTTTTATAAGTTAATTAAAATATATTTAATTTTGTTTTTTTATTAGAATATTTTTCATTTACCTTTTTATTAAAGATATTTTTTTTTATTTTTGTTAACAATCAACTCCTTTTATATCAAATGCCTTCAAAAATTTAAACTTTGTCCTCCGAAAATTTAATATTACAAATAGTTAAAATATTTGTTGATGAAATTCAACATTACAAATAACTATGACCAGCTTATATATCCAAAAATATCTTGCTGCTATAGTAGAAACTAAGCATGGACCACTTGACTCTGCAACTCTGCATGTTGGAGATTGACTCTGCAACTCTGCATGTTGGAGATTGACTCTATGCTATCTTTTGCATCAGACTGCATTTTGGATTAAATACGGGATTGATTTTGTCCTGAGTGTGCTTTACCGCCACCTTGGGTAGGGGTAAGGTTTTTTATAATGGCGACCGCTCATACGACCCACTCAATTGATACTACAGTGGATGGAGCACAAGATGGCACCAGGGAAACATCCTTGAAAGCTTGTTTTGCAAAATTTTCACGAGGTACTACATTTGTTCCCACTGTGGTCATTCCTATTCAAGAATTTCATTCTGCATGCCAGTGGTTTGAGTCGCATACTTTAGTGGGATATTTTTTGTGTCGTATCCCGAATGACACACTTTTGCGTACTTGGGTTAATCAAATCTGGAGCCCTTATGGAGTTAAGGTCGAAAATGTCCAAAATTTGACTAAGGGGTATTTTCTCTTTCGTTTTGTGGATCCTGCTCATGTACAGAAGGTGCTCACTAAAGGTCCCTGGACTGTTCGAAATTCGTTGCTTATTCTGCAACCATATTCCCGAGATTTCCAAGTTGGCAAGGTTGCTGCCCTTGAGGTTCCTATGTGGGTGGAATTCCCTGGTCTTCCTATTCCTGTCTGGAACTTCTTGCCTTCCTTAGTTGCTCTATTGGGTCAATTTGTTTGTTTTGAACCTGTTCGTTTTTTCTCTGCTCGCCCCACTCGTCGTGTGTGTGTCAAGATTGATCTGACCAAAGACTTGCATGATTACATTGATATTAAAATTGGTGATTCCATTCTGCATCAGAGGGTTCAATATATTAATCTCCCCGATACTTGTTATCGTTGCCAATCTAAGGGCCACAAAATTAAGGATTGCCCTCTCATGATGGGTAAGTTTAATCAAGTTCCTGTCCCTTCTGCCAATCCCCCTCCTGTTCAAGCATCTGGTGCTACTGGTGAAACCTCTCAAGAGGATTGGCAAGTGGTTACTCGTCGGCATAGTAAACAACATCAATCAACTCCTCCCAGTTCTTCTCAGCCTCCTTTGAATTCTATTGTTCCCCTGCTCCCTACTCCGTCTGTTCTTCCTTCACAACCCCCATTTCTCCTCCTTCAATTCCTCCAATTTCTAATTCCTCTCCCTCTCTAGTTCTTCCCCATGGTAATTCTCTTTGGTCTGGATCTTCTTTTGCCTCGGTTGTTGCGAGACAATTCTATCCCTACTACAGTTAATGGATCCTCTTCTTCTCCTGAAGAGTTTGTTTTCTCTGTTTTCCAACAACCTATTGCAAAAGATCGACAAGTTTACAAGGCTTGCCGCTCTCGCAGTCCATTGAGAGTTGCGCGTAACCGAAATTCTGATAATCCGCTTGAAGAAGGGAAGTTTGGCAAGAATTCTTTTGGGTCCCTAGATGCTTTGGGAGACTCAGAGGATGTTTTGGAGGCAGCCCACCCTGACAAATCCTCATGATTTTCTTCTCCTGGAATGTTAGGGGTTTGATGGACCCAACCCGAAAATATACGATCCATAGCAAGTTAGCCAATGCTGCTCGTTTGTTTGGTGCTCTAGATTTTTTCTGTTTGCAAGAAATTAAGATTGCTGGATTTATTTTGCAGTGTACATGTAGCTTTTTGTGGCCCCATGGGCAATTTTTTGCTACTCATCATTCCCCTGGAAAAGGAGGAGCTGTCACTTTCATTGCATCTAAGTGGTAGTCTAATATTGTGACTTTGGGTGTTGATCCTTCACATCAAGCAGTATGGGTTTTGTTTGAGTTCAACAGTAAACCTTTTGGAATTATTAATATTTATGCTTCCAATGATGCTCCACATCGATGTGCTTTATGGTGATGGTTAGCTTTTTCTATGCCTACTGCCACATGGATTCTTTGCGATGACTTTAATATGGTTGAGAAAGATTTTGACCATTTAAGTCACGTGCCAATGAGATGGTGTGCTGGTGAGCATGAAGCATTTTACTTTATGAAGAATAAATTGGCCCTTCATGACCCCAATATTTGTTTTTCTCCTACTAATTTCTTAACAGCTCAGTGGTTTACCTGGTCTAATTTCCAAGCTGGGGAATCTCGTGTTTTAAGACGTCTTGATAGAGCTATGATTTTTGAGAGTTCCTCTTTTCATATGGCTCGCCTGTCCCCTTATTTGCCTACTGTTTCTGTTCTTCCTGATACTACACTTTCTGATCATTCCCCCATTCTGTTTTCTATTGAGTCTCATTCTCAATCTTCTAGCCAATTTCAATCCCAGTTCTATTTTAATACTTCCTTTCTTCAAAGTGCAGCAATGAAAGCTCATATTTGTAGAATACGGAATCTTATCCCCGGGCCTTCGGGTCCTTCCGGTTGGATCGAGTGGTGGAATGATGTCATCAAAAGAACAACTTTTCTTCTGAGAACTCTGGGAGTCGAAGTTGCAAGAAGAAGAAAAAAATCAAATATGGTTTTGAAATCTGAACTTGCCAGAGTCTCTGTTAGATTGGAGTATGACCCTTTTAATTTAGATCTTCAAGCCTTTGCAGCTTCTATCAGACATGAGATGAGAAAAGCTGAGATTTATGAAGCTAAAGGTGCTCAGTTGAGAGCTCGCCTTCATTGGATTAAAGTGGGTGATCGAGTGTCTAAAGAATTTTTTAAAAGACTACGCCCTCCTCCAAATATTACTCAGTTTCAAGCTTTACAAGTGGATGGTGTCAGACTTACTTCATTGCAAGATATTTCTACAGCTTTTGTCCAGCATTATCAACATGTTTTTGCTTCACAACCTTTAACTCCTGCAAGACAACAGGCTCTTGATGAATGTTGTGCTTCCATCCCTTCTAGGCTCACTCCAAATCAAAGGGATGTTTGTGATGCTCCTCTCACTTTGGAGGATCTTAAAACTGCTCTTTCTCATATGGCCAATGATAAAGCACCTGGTCTTGATGGTTTTCCTTGTGAGTTTTATAAGGAGTTTTGGGACATGCTTGGGTCAGATTTACTCAATGTGTATAAGAAAGCAATATCTAATGGCTCTCTAGGATCACTTATCACCAAAGGTAATGTTAAATTCATCCCTAAAGAAGGTGATCCAAAAATTATCACTAATTGGCGACCCATTACGCTTTTGAATGTTAGCTATAAAATTATTGCCAAAGCTCTTGCTTTGAAACTCTGACCCTTGCTTCCTCTTATTATTAGACCAGAGCAAACAATATTTGTACAGAGCAGGTATATTTTAGATAACGTTATTGCTATATGGGAAGGTATGGAATGGGCTCATACTTCTTCTCAGGATGTCCTTTTTCTTAATATTGACTTTGAGAAAGCATATGACATAATTGAATGGTATTTCATCTTAGCTATGCTTAAGGCTTTAGGTTTTGGAGATAATTTTCTTCATTTAGTTCAAATGTTGTTTCAAGATGCTTCTGTTGTTCTTACTCTTAATAAAGCTCAATCTGAAAGTATTCCTTTATCTCGATCAGTAAGACAAGGATGCCCTTTAGCACCTTCTCTATTCATTTTGGCAACCGAGGCTTTTGGTTATCTGCTAGCACATAGAGCATCTCAAGGGCTTATTAAAGGGATCTCCCTGCCTCACTCTTCTCAGCAGTTGATTAATGGCCATTTTGCTGATGACTCTTTTTTGACTTTATCAGAATATGAGATTTCTGTTTCTCATGCTTTAGCTTGCCTTGAGTTTTTCTGTTTAGATTCAGGATCTAATGTTCAATGGAGAAAAACATCTTGTTTTCGACAATATTTGAAACCTCTTCCTCCCTGGTTATCTGATAAAAAATGGAAGTGGATACAACCGGGTGAGATGTTTAAATTTTTGGGCATTCCATTTGCCTTTCAGGGATCTCCTGCTCAGTTTTGGGGATATGTGGTGCAAAAGGTAGAGAAAAAGATAGCTTATTGGACTTCTAAAAAGCTGTCTCTTGCCGGTAAATTCCAAATTTGCTCTAAAGTTTTAGCTTCTACACATGTTTATTATTCTTCTTGTTGGGTCCCTTCCAAGAGTTGTTATAAGAAACTTGAAAAGCTTCTTAGAGATTTTTTATGGTCTAATGTTGTTGGTAAAAAAGGATTTCACAGAGTTGCTTGGGATATTTGTTGCCTTCCTAAGCACTCGGGTGGTATGGGTTTGTTTGACTGTCAAAAGCAAGGTTTTGCTTTATGTGCCCAAATGGATAACTCGTTCTTTGCAAGGAGATGAGGCTTGGAAAATTTTACTTAGAAATTGTATTTCTTCTGGGCTTCCCTTGGGCAGGAAAGTTTGGAAAGGCCTCAATCTTCATACGCTTATTACTGCCCCTATTCTTGTTAAGATTTTAGGGTCTTTCGTGGCTAAAAGCATTTGGAAATCCTTGGAAGCTCTCAAACCTTGGTTATCCTGGAAGGGCTTTGGAGGGAAAGTTGGCCCTTCTATCTCCTTTCTCAATGTATGATGGTCTTAGGCTATTTCTTATGAAGGTTTGCCACTAGCACAAGTGCAATGGGTTAGAGCCCAACGGTTTTATAAAAAAGGAATTGCATTACTTTCTGATTTTTTTCCTTTCATACTAAGAATTGGATCCCTTGGGAAGATTTTAAACACTATTATGGTTTGAAACAAGATGATAAATGCACTTGTGAAGTTGTTATTGATCACACTCCCTTTTGTATATGGTCCAAGTTGTCTAGACATTTTCAAAAGCCATGGTGGTGTGACTGGGAATGGCCTAAACATGTTTCATTGCTTAAGTATTCTGCCCGTTTGGGTTATTCTTGGCTTTCTCCTGCAGTTCCTATGGCAGCCATGCTCAATGGAAGATGGAATTTAAATTCTTCTCAATCTGTTTGGAAATCTCGGTTTCATACTGTATGGGCTAAATATATTGAACCAAAGCCATCTTTTTTTGCTTGGAGTGTGCTTTTTCAAGGTTTGCCTCTTGGTCAGCGCCTGAAATACTTGGGAGTTGATGATGTCTCTTGTAAGTTTTGTGGTCAGGAGGAAAGCTATTTTCATTTATTCTGGGAATGCTCTCGAGCTAAACAGGATTGGTCTTGGATTCTTTCATTTTTCAGACCTTTTATTGTTGGTTCATGTTCCTGGAGGCATATCTTATTGGGAGACCCTATTCAGTTCTCCACAAATATTTCAGTGGTTTGGCATATATTCAGAATTGCTATTCTCTTCCACATATGGAAAACCCGCAACAAAGTTATTTTTTCCCAGCAAGAATCCTCTTTGTATTTTTCACTATCTGATAAATATGAGGTTTTCTATGATTGCTTGGTTGCAGATTTTTGCCCAAATTAAGAAAGTCAACATGGAGTTTCAGTACCTTCGGCAACTTATGAACCACTAGCAGAATGCACCGGGATCATGGATCTGCAACTCCTCGTCCCTGGTCTCATTTCCTTCTACATGATTGCTGCTCTTATGTTTTCTGCTAGCTAATTCCTGATATTCTGTACAGAGATATGTTCGGTGATATGTTTGTTGCAGATAGTGTGACTTTTCTTCATAGTTGTAATAGTTTCTCTTGGTTGATTGGGGTGTGTTAATCCCACCCACACTGTTTTGTATGATTAAGCTTAATTAATACAATTTTGGCTTTTTCATTCAAAAATATCTTGCTTATAACAAACTCACAATTTCTTAATATTTTTTAAATAAACTCACAATTTCAAGGATACGACTTAGTTAATAAGGATACAATTTGAAGGATATGTTTTTTTATTGATAAATTTAACTTAATTATACAACTAAAAATAAATAAATAATAATAATTTTTTTTGAGATTACAACCATTATTACGTGAAATGGAACCACCGGTAGCTGGGAACTGGGGTTCGTACCTTAATTTTTTGGCGTGCACATGCACTCAGAATTTGGTTGCTTTTTTTATTTATTTGGTAAGTGTGAGGAATCCCTAAGACGAACATTTAGGGCTAAGCATTTCCATCCTAGACATGACCCTAGGGGTATTGTTTTAAAATTTTATTTGATGAGTGTGAGAAATCTTAGTACAAATACATAGGTTGAGCATTCCATCCAACCATGACCTTAGGGGTATTGTTTTTAATTTTTTAATTTTTTTTAATTAGTAAGAGTGAGAAATCCCTAGGACAGACGCTTAAGGTTGAGCATTTCCAACCCAACCATGAACCCTCATCTTATTAATAGAGGATTAACTCAAAACCAGACAAACACCAGCGGTCTGAATGGTGTCTCGTATTGATTTTAAGATAATTTTTTTTCTTTAAATTGATGAAATAAGTTTAATGTTGCTCAAATTATTTTTTAAGAAACTGTTTGAGCTTTGGCTCTTTTTGGGAGGTTTAAGGTTTAAATTGCAGTGTGACATGTGCAAGTGTGTGAGGGGTGGGTGTGTGGTGGTTGTGTGTTAAATTTTCTATTGATAAGGATAAATCTTGGTTTTAGGAGGGGATATGGTTGAAGGAGTCTGCCTGGCTATGTGTTGGTCTTAGGAGTTTCTCACATTAACCAATAAAAATAAATATAAATATAAATATATATATATATATATATATATATATATATATATTAAAAAATAATATTTTTTTTTTTGTGTTTTTTGTATTTACATGATGGAATCGGTAGCCGCCACGAATCCGGGCAGGTTGTCCAACTTTTATGGCCGCCACAGTATTATGTGTTGTCCACCCCAGAATCCGCCACATAGATCTTCGTGCGGTCCGCCCCTATAACCACCATGCCACAATCATTTTAAACCTTTTATGACTGCAACACCAGGAAAGGGATAAACGTTAAGTCCGACGAGACCCAAGATTTGAACCTTGGAAATTAAAAAATAATATTAAAAAGAATAATTTTCAAAATATTAAAAAGTAAGCTTCGCGATTATTGATAGGAATTAGAAAAAACTCTTATTTTTTATATGGGTAGAATATAGATTACTATTACACCTTCAATATGTAAGGATTAATGAAAATTTATACATTATGATATGTAATGTTGTTTTAATAACTTTTATTTATTTTTAAGTGTTCTAAGATTCAATTTAAACCTGTAGTGATTTTTAATTCTTAAATTTATTGAAAAAGATAGATTTAATATCATATTAAGGGTTAAGTAAAAATCTAAAGTCTTTAATAATTATTATCTTTGTGTTGTCTTGAATATAAATATGTATTTAACAAACTTGTTAAACATGCAGAAAGGGGTTTCTATAAATAAGATTAAATTTAAAAGATTATTATTTTTAAATTAAAAATTTGAAATGAACCATCTAATTATTTTTTTAATAAGATATATGTAGCTTATTTTGGGGCTACTTACATTAATATAACAAGTTATTATATTTGTTGTAAGGTCAGTTAAATCATATCTAGCTTGCCTTTTTTAATCAAAGATATTCTTCAACTTCTTCAAATTGTCAAGTTTTTACAATCAATTCCTTGTAAAATATCACTTAACCAATTGTCTTCTAAATTTTAAATTTTATCAAGATAAACATTCAAACCATAATTGGCAATCAACTCCTTGTAAAATCTCAGTTAACCAATTGTCTTCTAAATTTTAAATTTTATTAAGATAAACATTCAAACCATAATTGGCTAAAATAATTGCTACTTGATTTCCTTCCGATATGCTCAAAGTCCCAAATTTTTACTCCAACAATAGTCGATAAACATCAACAATAATGTTATTTTTATTCCAATCCCTACATCTATCTTTATTGATTGCGTTAATGTAATTTACAAATACCCCTCAACTGAAGTATATTTACATCCTTTCTCAACTACAATTTTGATCCTATAAGGAGTGCCTTATAATCTACATACGTTTTAGTTGAATCTCCTTATGATTATGAGCAAGTGAGATGTTTCCTTTTATTATTTTGAAAAACACCACTTCCACTAGCTTGTCCTAGATTTTCTTTGGAAGCACTATGAGAAATATTTTTGATTAACAAAATTTCTAGACTTTTCTATTTTACCATAGATCAAAGCAAGTCCTTTGCATTATCTTCATTTCATTAGCCTCCAGTTACCAAACATTCTTCCAAGTGAAATAATCATAAGAAAAAAAATTAATCTCTAAATCCTCATATTTCAACTTGACCAAATATCCACCTTATTTTGATGGATTCCAAATCAACTTATCTTCTTGTGTAAAAATAGGAAAATAAAACACTTTATCATCTTTAAAAACTCATCTACTATTCGTTTGGCTTCTTTTCCTTAAATTGGATTATTAATAGAAATCCACTATCTTGAATTTTTGCTCACATTAATATAATTTTTGAAATTTAGAACTTTATAAGCCAAACATGTTCAAGCAATAGTTTCCATTTTGAATAAGAAATAAGAGGATAAGACTTTAACCAATGTTCATACAAAAAATATGTAGAATCTCCCTCACTAATTAGGCATCTAATGTGTTTATTGATCAAACCTTATTTTTAATGCAATATTTTTTCCCAACTCTTTCCTTGATATTTGAATAATCTGTAGTCAATTTTTGCTTCTAGTGTCAAACTCACAAGTGTGAAATCATTCAAAGATGTCCCTTTATATTTTCTTCCTTTGAAAAAATATATCCCATTGACAATGAGGAAAGCAAAGCTTTTCCCTCATATCCTTTAAAAATAAAACATCTTTAAATTTGATCAAATTCAAATGATATACCTACTAGCAATCTTGAAAGTGACATCATATATAAGGATGGATTAAATATAAACTTTACAAGTTGTAGAATTCCAATGGTGGTTAAGAACTTACTTTTCTATCTTGTTGAACTAAATTTCATTATATCCAAAATTGAGTCCCAAAGATCCTATGTTGATAGGAACATTCCAATTTTAAACCCTAACCAATTGTAGTGTTAATGAAAAATATCCTAGATTTTGTATTATTAACCTAGCAACCTTCTCGTGGAATGATAATAATTATTTAGAATCCATGACCTCACAAACTAAAGGATGACCCAAAAGAAAAGTATCATCAATAAATTGGAGATGAGATTGGAAGGGACCATTTGTTGCAACAACAAACTAGAAATGATATTTGGAGGGACCATTTATTATTATGAGAAGAAGAGATCATTATTAGATACTTATGGCTATGAATGTGGAAAAATAGGTGTATGGTAATTATGGCATGGATCATACATAAAATTATAAGCTAACAAGGGAATCAGAGACATGGGAACTCAAGGGAATCAAAAGCTAACAAAATCTAGGGAAAATAAAATAAAGACTTAGGGGTTGAGCCATCAAAATTACTCCTACTTATAGTCCAACCTAGGGTATGCTAGGGTTTCAACGACACTAATCATGTGGCTGAGATTAAAGCACATCCAAGGGTGGATATTAAGTTTAGGGTGTGGCATGGATTAATGTGGATGGACGGATGAGATTAAATTAAATCTGATGGTTGGGATTTATTTATTTATATAAATATATATCAAATATAATATTAAAATATTATTATTAAATATATGTTATAAATATATATAAATAATAGATGAAAATTACGTAAAAGCTAGAATGAAGGACAATTTGCTATGTTTTGGTGGTGGAAATGGCGGGAAAGCATGGATGGAGGACAAGTGGCTAGATTTTTGTGTCTATATAAATAATGAACCTTTTGCACCTAAGTTGCATACTTTTTCAACCTTGATTTGATGATGGAGTTCTTGGTGATTTGGATCACCTAAATGCTACCCTATGCTAGATGAATTTGTAGTTCTTCCTTGATATCCAAAATAGTTTTTTAAATCACAAATTCGTAGCTTTACTCCTCTAACTTGCCACCTATAAATGTAGTTTGGTGGACTTAACTGTATGTTGCACCCTAAAAATCTAAAACTTAGCAGCTATTATTGTTGCCCAAATTGTTGCTTTCTTGTTGTCCTCAAATCTAAATTTTTTATATTGTGAAGTAGTCAATTTCTCCTCTAATATTTGGAAAAATTCTTGCCAAATCCTTCTCCATTGGGCTTGTGTTTCTATCTCAAAAGGAAATCCACTCAATATAAAAATCTATTTTGAAGCTATAAGTATCTAAAAATGATCAACTAAATTAGCCAAACATACTCAAGCAATGGTTTCCATTTTGAATAAGAAATAAGAGGATAAAACTTTAACCAATATTCATACAAAAAATATGTAGAATCTCCCTCACTAATTAGCCATCTATTGTGTTTATTGATCAAACCTATATATTTTTAATGCAATGTTTTTTCCCAACTCTTTCCTTGATATTTGAATAATTTGTAGTCAATTGTTGAAAAATTGGAAGTTCAAAGAGTCATAAAAAAAATGTAAAGAATATTGGAAGACAAAAAGACATACTGTGAAGATCTCAAGCCTAAGTCGCTAGATGAGCAAGAAAACGTGATACTTCTAGAGTTAAAGGCGATGTTTGACTGAAGATAGGCAAGCATCATTATGAAACAATAAAGGGAGGCTGTAACGTCATCCGGTAAAGAGAAGACATCTACCAAAGAAGTATTACAAGATGGATCTATTGCATAGATAAATTTATAGATAAATAGATAGATAGGTATTTATATGGAATATGTTATTAGACTTATATTGTTATATTAATAGATTTGCATATTAACAAGTTAAAAAGCAAGAGGAAAAAACCAACCCCACACATACCAAACTCAAGCTGATTCATGCAAACCAGAATGTCCATCGGATGGACATCAAACTTTCTTGTGATGTAAAGTGTGTAAAGTAGTCACGAAGGTGGCACAAAGAAAAAGTATAAAATATGTATACCCAAAAATTAGTTGAATTAATCATCGTCAATAGAAAACTACTACTACTTGCTGAGATGGCCAGAAGAACGTGTGAAAAATCTCAACAACTTTAGAACATGAAGACACCCTAGAACTATTCGAAGTAGACTATTAACCATCAGATAAGAAGAACATAAACATGCAAGACAAGATAAAACACAACATATAATGTGGTTCACCCAACACTAGTCCTTTGTATTAACACTAATACAATCTCTGAAGGGAGTAATCCTACAACACAACCAGCTGCAAATTCCTCTTCAAAACACCAACATCTTCACATAATTACTCTAACAGTAATTCAACATGCAAACACCCTTGCATCAAGCTCTACACCAAGCTTCTTGATCTCTCTACATGAGATGCACATGCAAACACCCTTGCATCAAGATCTACACCAAGCTTCCTGATCTCTCTACATGAGATGCACAATCCTATGCCTTTCCCATAAACAAGATACACTCCTCTCTACAGGAGGTATTACATACAATCCTATCTACCGAATGTATTACCTACAATCCTCTCTATCGAAGGTATTACATAAATAGGGAAACCCAATTACATGCATGCTAAAAAAAAGCATCCTATAATTAACCCAATCCCCACTTAAGACCATGTTTTTTATCTTTAAATCTATCTTTTTTATCCTTTTTGCTTTCTTGGATTTTTGCTTTTCTTTTTTCTACAATTAGAAAAAACTTAATTTTAGCCAAGATCAGGCTCCACAACCTAACAATCTCCCACTTGGAGACTGATCCACAACAACTCTACCGTTGTTGCATCCGCAAAAGAACATATTTAAGCCAAACAAGGAATGCCAACTCCTCTAGATTGTTGTAAACATGCTCTGAACCATCACACGGACTAGTGTCATCCATGCACTTTTATCCTATGATCAACAAGCAACACACAATCTCTCTACCACAAATCAATGATAATAACATCCTTAGAATTACTTTGTATCATGGTGAATCAAACATCACCACCATGGCAAGATCTACATGCTATGGATGACCCATAGCATACACACACACAATATGGCTTTACCACTAGTTTTGAAAGCACACTCCCCAAGTGTGGAATTACCTTTCAACTTAGGGACTTGGGGTCGCAATGATCCAAAGCTATAACCATATTATGTGTTCCATCCTAAAAAATCATATAATAAATCCTGAGCCATGTCCATCTTCCTAGACATGTCTCCCAGTTCCCACTGCTTGAGAACTCTTTGGTCCTCCAACGTCAATGTCAATACCAACCATATCAAAAAGTGTCAAAATTTCACTCATTAGATTCACATCTGACCTTTCTCCTCCATCTCTATGCCGAGACCAACAATCCTTTTTTAGGTGCCCCTTCTTGCCACAATGGTGAGAAACCAGGGTCCTTTCGCTCTCGCTGCATTGCACCCAAAAATTCTTTACCATCTTTGGCATCACACCGAACAACTCCATCACAGTCCTTCATGAAAGAGATCCATCGTTATTTTCTGCCAAACGAAACAAACACCCTGAACTTCCCTTCTTCTGTCATTGCTTCCACTCAAGTCAAGCTCCCAACTCAATCCTGAATCCCAACCTGGATCTGATACCAATTGTTAGGATTCACTATATAAACAAAAAAGGATTCTTGATGCAAAAAAATTAATTATTAACAGCAGAAACTATTAACCATCAGATAATAAGAACATAAACATGCAAGACAAGATAAAACACAACATATAATGTGGTTCACCCAAAACTAGTCCTTTGTATTAACACCAATACAATCTCTGAAGGGAGTAATCCTGCAACACAACCAACTGTAAATTCCTCTTCAAAACACCAGCATCTCCACACAATTACTCTAACAGTAATTCAACATGCAAACACCCTTGCATCAAGCTCTACACCAAGCTTCCTGATCTCTCTACATGAGATGCACATGCAAACACCCTTGCATCAAGCCCTACACCAAGCTTCTTGATCTCTCTACATGAGATGCACAATTCTATGCCTTTCCCATAAACAAGATACAATCCTCTCTACAGGAGGTATTACATACAATCCTCTCTACCGGATGTATTACCTACAATCCTCTCTACCGGAGGTATTACATAAATAGAGAAACCCAATTACATGCATGCTAAAAACAAGCATCCTATAATTAACCCAATCCCCACTTAAGACCATGTTTTTTATCTTTAAATCTATCTTTTAATCCTTTTTGCTTTTCTTTTTTCTACAATGAGAAAAAACTTAATTTTAGCCAAGATCAGGCTCCACAACCTAACAGTGCAAGAGAAGTAAGTTTCATTTCTGTTGCATGGATTGAGCACCAGCTAAGTAAAGAAGAGGAAATAAAATTATCCATGCTTGAACATGGAGTGTGCATGGAAGATTCAAAGATGACAATATACAACCAATTTCATTACAACACTTTGAGACATAAAAAAGGTATTGACGGAAGCACGAAAACATTGAAAATGTGTGGATTAATAAGTGCAAATGTGGTTGGGTATTTATCAAGAAGAGATCTAGGTTCAAACTTTGGAGGAAGCCAACCTTTACACAAATAGTAGTTTGATTTAAATCCGTGAGTACATGCCATCGTAGCACTTGGTGATCTATTTCAAGTCAGGCTAAATAAATGAAATGAAATAGGGATTATAAAGGACATCCCCAAGATTTAAACAAAAGAATGTGGATGTAACCGAATTCCCTATGTTTAATATAAAAAAAAATATTTACCAAAAATGAATATTATAAGATGTAACCCCAAGATTTGAACTTGCTTAGTAATAAAAAAATTTGGATGTAACCGATTTCCTATATATCAAGATAGAAAATATAGTGAAAATGCATTTATTATTCCAGCTAAAATAAGATGATGGAGCCACATTATTTTGCAATGTGAGAAGGTACCGCTTTAGAATGAAATCAAATTCTTCAACTATCAAAGCCGCCGGAGTAGAAATCGACTGTGGAAATCGAGCATGCATATTTAACATATATAAACTAACGTCTAGTTGACGTCATTGATCGGATCTTCTCTGCATGGTATTTAATGTATGCAGGTTAATGTCTGCTTTGGAAGAAATGATTCCACATTTATGTTGAGGAAGAAGTAACATAATATAATCTTCTGATTCATTTGACCGTTTGCACGATTGGTGATGTAATTGTTGTACTTGACTGTTGATTGCTGCAAGGTCATTTCTTGGGTGTATGTGAATATACTTTGTTTGGAAAACAAGCTTTATCTCACATGCGTCATAAAAATGAAGATTGTCCTTATTTATTTAAAAGATAGTTTAAACGGAATCTTGAACGATAAAATAAGTAGAAACAGTCATGTGATAAGAAGTTTATAAGAAATGTCCACCAATCTATGGTGAACGTCACCTCCTACAATTTGGGGATATTTGTAGTGTCAACCCTGCAGCAGTTTGATAGTCACCTTGTTCGGGGAAACCTGGAAAGCATTTTTAAAATTTTTATAGGAAACCAATTATACTTTACATTAAGTTTGGTAAACTTTGATAGGAAACAAATGATATCTTATTTTTTTTTTAATTATGATAAGAAATCAATTATAATTGTAAGTTTGTTCACGTAAGTTTGGTAGATTTTGATAGGAAATTAATTATATTTTGTAAAGTTTATTAATTATACCTTATTTTTATAATTTTGTTAAAAAATCAATTATATTTGTAAGTTCTTTAATTTTTATAATTGATTTTGTAAGTTTGGTAGACTTTGATAGGAAACTAATTATTGTAAGTTTGTTATTTTTTACAATTATACTTGTAAGTTGGGGTATATTTGATAGGAAACCAATTATACCTTAATTTTTAAATTTTTACAATTAAAATTGTAAGTTTGACAGACTTTGATAGGAAACCAATTATACCCCTTTTTTAAATTTTACAATTAATTTTGTAAGTTTGGCAGACTTTGATAGGAAATCAGTTATACTTTCATTTTTTAATTTTTACAACCAATTTTGTAAGTTTAGTGGACTTTGATAGGAAACCAATTAATTTTGTTAGTTTGGTAGACATTGATAGGAAATCAATTATAGTAGACTTTGTTAGGAAACCAACTATACCTTCAATTTTTTTTTTTTTTTTATATTTAGAATTAATTATGTAAGTTTTGTAGACTTTGATGGGAAACCAATTATACCTTCTTACCTTTAGAAGAAGGTTGGTTGAATATTGATAAAATAAAACTTAAATGATAACACCTTCACTTTTTGCAATTATTTTTGTAAGTTTGGTAGACTTTAATAGGAGACCTTATACTTGTTAGAAAGCATTTTTTAGTTTTTACAACTAATTTTGTGAGTTTGGTAGACTTTGATAGGAAGCCAATTGTACCTTCTTATTTTTAGAAGAAGGTTAATTGAAGATTGATAAAATCAAATTTAAATGATAATACCTTAATTTTGCAATTAATTTTGTAATTTTGATAGACTTGGATAGGATACCAAATTTGGTAGTCTTTGATAGGAGACCTTATACTTGTCAAAAAATATTTTGTTTATTTACTTTACAATTATTTTTGCAAGTTTGGTAGACTTTGATAGGAAACCAATTATACGTTCTTACCTTCAAAATAAGGTTGATTGAAGATTGAAAAAATCAAATTTAAATGATATTACCTTTAATTTTTGAAATTAATTTTGTAAGTTTGGTAGACTTCGATAGGAAACTTTATACTTGTCGAAAAGCATTTTTTATAATTGATACAACCATATTATTGAAGAAAAATGTTAAGGTTTGTAAGTTTGGTAGGCTTTGATAGATCTTATACTTGTTGAAAAATATTTTTCAAGACTAATGCAACCATATTATTGAAGAAAAATAAGAATTTTTGAAGACCACATGTTAATAAAACTGTTTAGCTTGAGGAGGGTTGTATGCTTGACCTATCAGAAAATATTTTTTAATTTTACCAATTAGATTTGTAAGTTTGGTAGAATTTGATAGGAGACCTTATACTTCTCAGAAAGCATTTTTCAAGATTGATGCAATCATATTATTGAAAAAAGATGTTAAGGTTTGTAAGTTTTGTAGATTTTTATAGGAGACCTTATACTTGTCAGAAAACATTTTTTAATTTTTGCAATCAATTTTGTAAGTTTGGTAGACTTTGATAGGAGATATTATACTTATCGAAAAGTATTTTTCAAGACTGATGCAACCATCTTATTGAATAAATAAGGAGTTTTTTTGAGTTTATACAGGTTTTTATGAGGGGTCCTGATCCCCTCATATTGAGTGGGGTTCAAATATTGAACCTCTCAAAGAGAGACCAAAGCCCTTACCATTGCAGTAAGCTTGAAACTTAAAAAAATTAAATTTACGTAGGTTTTTATGAGGGGTCCATATCCCCTCTTATTAGATTTAAACTTGGGTCTCTTTAATGAAACCCAAGGACTTACCACTACGGTATCCTTCATGGGTAAATAAATAAGGAGTTTTGAAGACTACATGTTAACAAAATTATTTATATTGAGGAGGGATCACATGATTGACCTAGTTGTGGTCCATTTTTACAATTAATTTTGAAAGTTTGGTAGACATTGATAGAAGATCTTATACTTGTCAAAAAGTTTTTTTATTTTTTTGTAATTTATTTTGTAAGTTTGGTAGAATTTGATAGGAAACCTTACACTTGTCACAAAGCATTTTGCAAGACTAATGTAATCATATTATTGAAGAAATATGTTAAGGAATTTTTAAGACTACATATTAACAAAATTATTTAGCTTTAGGAGGGGTCAAATGGTTGACCCAATTGTGGTCCATTTTAAATACCAAATTAGACTACATTGTCTATTGGAGATAATGCTTCATTCAAGAGAAGTGGAGACCCAATGTTTTGATAATAGTTAAGTTTATCCCTATTCACATATATTGTTGTGAATGGTTGTGTGTCCCTATTCACAAGTAAATTATTCTACCTATGTTTGGTTGATTGTGTCCTTAATTTTGCATATGTTCTTACAAAATTAATTTTACAAGTTTGGGAAACATTGATAGGATACCTTATACTTGTCTAAAGAAGGTTGATTGAATATTAATAAAATAAAATTTAAATGATAATACATTAAATTGTTACAATTAATTTTACAAGTTTGGGAGACTTTGATAGGAGACCTCATACTTGTCAAATATAATTTTTCGAGACCTATGCAACTATATTATTGAAGAAAGATGTTGAGGAGTTTTGAAGGCTGCATGTTAACAATTTTTTTAGTTTGAGGGGGGTCATATTGTTGATCTTATTTTGGTGCATTTTGAAGACTAAATTAGACTACATTGTCTACTAGAGATACTTCTTCATTCAAGATAAGTGGAGACCCTATATTTTATGAATAGTCAAGTTTATCCCTGTTCATATATGTTCTTGTGAATGGTTCTGTATCCCAATTCACAAGCAAAGTATTGTTCATATGATTGGTTGAATGTATCCCTAATTTCACATATGTTCTTAAAAAATTAATTTTTCAAGTTTGAGAAACTTTGATAGGATATCTTATACTTGTCAAAAGAAGGTTGATTGAAGATTGATGAAATCAAATTTAGATGATATCTTTGACCATTGCAATTAATATTATAAGTTTGGGAGACTTTGATATGAGATTTTGTACTTGTTAGAAAACATTTTTTAAGACTATGCAACCATATTATTGAAGAAAAATGTTAAGAAGTTTTGAAGACTACATGTTAACAAAATTGTTTAGGTTAAGGGGAGATCAAATGGTTGACCTAGTTTTGGTCCATTTTGAAGATCAAATTAGACTGCGTTGTCTATTGGAGATAATGCTTTTCATTTTAGAGAAGTGAAAACCTTATGTTTTGTGAATAGTCAAGTTTGTTCCTATTCACATATATTCTTGTGAATGTTTGTATGTCCTTATTCATAAGCAAAGTATTGTATATTTGATTGGTTGAGTGTGTCCCTAATTTCTCATATGTTCTTACAATATTAATTTTGCAAGTTTAGGAGACTTTGAAAGGAGATATTATACTTGTAAAAATAAGGTTGATTAAATATTGATGAAATCAAGTTTAAATAATAAAACCTTTAATTATACCCAGGTGTTGTAGGTGAGTTGGAGAGGAGAGGGCAATCCTCCAAGGGAGGTCCTAGGTTCAAATCTCCACCCTATCAAAAATATGAATTGGGTATCTAAAATCCAATTGATAATGTTGGTGCGGGCAGGGGTTGGGTGCGACCCCGGTGACTTTGACGGTGTAGAACCCCCTGTTCGTGGTCTCTCAGACCAAGGTGGCTCCGCAAGGGGTTTTTCGCTATTAAAAAAAAAAATAACACCTTTAATTATTGTGATTATTTTACAAGTTTGAAATATTTTAATATGAGACCTTATACTTGTCAAAAAATGTTTTTCAATACCAATGCAACCCTATTATTGAAGAAATATGTTAAGGAGTTTTGAATACTACATATTAAAAAAAATGTTTAGATTGAGGAGTGGTCAAATGATTGACCCAATTTTGGCCCATTTTGAAGACCAAATTAGACTACATTGTCTATTGGAGATAATGCTTCATTTGGGATACGTGGAGATACTATGTTTTACGAATAGTCAAGTTTATCTCTATTCGCATATGTTCTTGTGAATGGTTGTGTACCCATATTCACAAATAAAGTATTGTACCTATGATTGGTTGAGAGTGTTCCTAATTTCACATATGTTCTTACAAAATTAATTTTGAAAGTTTGAAAAACTTTGATAGAAGACATTATACTTGTCAAAAGAAGGTTTATTGAAGATCGATGAAATCAAATCTAAATGATAAAACCTTTAATTTTTACAATTAATTTTACAATTTTTGGATACTTTGATAGGAGATCTTATATTTGTAAAAAAGCATTTTCAAGACTAGTGCAACCATATTATTAAAGAAATATGTTGAGAAGTTTTAAAGATTATATGTTAACAAAATTTTTGTAGCTCGATGGGGTCATATGTTTGACCCAATTGTGGTCATTACCAAATTAAACCACATTATCTATTGGAGATAATGCTTCATTTAAGAGAAGTGGATACCCTATGTTTTATGACTATTCAAGTTTTTTCCTCTTCTCATATATTCTTGTGAATGATTATGTGCCCCTATTCACAAGAAAAGTATTATACCTATGATTCGTTGAGTGTGTTCATAAATTCATATATGTTCTAAAAAAATTAAAATTTTCTATTAATTTTACAAGTTTGGGAGACTTTGATAGGAGACCTCATATTAATTAGAAGAAGTTTGATTGAAGATTGATGAAATCAAATTTAAATGATAATACTTTTAAGTTTTACAATTAATTTTACAAGTTTGGAAGACTTTGTTAGGAGACCTTATACTTGTTGGAAAGCATTTTTCAAGACTAATGCAACCATATTATTGAAAAAATATGTTGAGGAGTTTTGAATATTATATGTTAACATAATTGTTTAGATTGAGGGGGGGTCATATGGTTGACCCAGTTGTGGTTAATTTTATATATTGAATTAGGATGCATTATCAACTAGAGACAATACTCCATTCAAGAGAAGTGAAGACAATATGCTTTGTGAATAGTTAAGTTTATCCCTATTCACATTTTTTCTTATGAATAGTTATGGATCCCTATTCACAAGCAAAGTATTGTACCTATAATTTTTTGAGTGTGTTCTTAATCACAAATATTTATAGATAGATGAGTGTGTCCTTATCTACAACTATGTAGGATAATATGTGCATCCCTATCAAATTCAAATGTAAAATTTTTGATAGTTGTATTTGTTCCTATCATTAAATGAGTCAAGTTTGGTTAGTCCCACTAAGGTGATTAGTTGAGTTTATCCTTATTCATGATGATGTAAATCATGGACTAATGTGTGTGTCCTACCCCATGATCCCTTTGAATATTTTGAGTTATTGATTATTACCCCTATTTAAAGTTTGATGTTAGGAATTTATTACATCATGTACTATAGTTAGGGTTAGATATTTAGAAGTTACACCATAATAGGTGGTTGAAAATTAGTTATCCAAACCAACCACATCACCTAAATTGAATATATTTACCATTAATTATTAATGAAAGCTATCTAACACCTTGTTGGTCCAACAATAACAACCCAAATTATTATTATTCTTATTTATAATAGCCCTATCAATATGACATACCAAAAGAAAAACATCAAAATATGAAATCCACTTATTCATTCACACAAATTATCTATAACAAGCATATGCATTTTAAAAGCATCATTTTAGTAGTAATGATGGTAAATCATCATCATGCTATTTTTTAATGAACTAAAAATTTGATGCATAATAAGCGGGTCAAAAATACCTTGGTAAACATAAAAGTATCAAGGTGCAAGAACCTTAGTTTTTAGAGGCAATTAGAACGAACTTTCATCCTTATAGATTTAGCATCTGTCAAACAACATGGTGTTATTGATGTGTTTATAAATAACAATATTTAGTAGTTACTGAAATTTAGTAACTATTGTATTTTATAACCTTGAAGCAAATCCCTCTTGGATCAATGATTATTGTATATGTGACCTAACCCTTGGATGTAGGATTTTGGAACAATGTTGACAACTAAATATCGGCTATAGTTTTTTAACTAAAATGACATTGCACATATATTCAATAAGAACGAAGAAAATAAATCTTTATCTAGAAAATTTAAATGTGATGGGTGACCCATGTCAAAGAAGATCTTGAAATTTTTTAGGTGGTATAAAGTAAATAAACATCAATATCACTATGTTTTATGTTAATGTCTATATGTAGGGTGAATGACCTAATCCTATGGATTTCAATATTAGTGTCATTTGTGTTAGAGTTTATATTTTAAAAGGTAAAATAATATGAATATTAATGAAGTTGATCTATGCATAAATGAAGTAACACCAAAGTATGAGGTAACCCCATCAATAAAATATGCAAAAATGGTATGCATAAGATCTTAAAGAATAGATCAAAACTTGCTAGCTTTAAAGTTATTTTAGTTTTTCAAATTTTATTTGGGCTTTAGAAATATTAATAGTCTTAAGTAACTCATTATGTGGTTTAGAGGTTCCACTGGAATTGAATAAATATTTGTAATTTTCTAATAGTTAATTCCTAGTGGATTCAATTATATCTTCATAATATCTACTTCCACTAAGCCACATATCTATAGTTGAGTATGAAGATAAGTGATAGAATATGTTTGACTAGTAAACAAAATGATAGAAGATATTTGACATAATGATAGGAGATGCTTGAATGAATTAAGTAAATTCCATATATTAATTTATCACTTTCCTCATGTTAGATTTTATTGTAGTTTATAGAAATGGATGAAATCTATAGGTAAGCAAATTGACATCTACATAATCAAGAATGAAGTTTTCTCACTTTGTAGTTTGCATGCTAAGTGGATGACAAAATGAGCATACATGTAATTTGAATGTTCATGTAATTATAATGTACATGTAATTTAAATGTACATGTAATTCATATGTTCATGTAATTTGAATATACGTGTAATTTAAATTCATGTAATTATGATGTCTTGTAATTTAAGATGTCCTATAAGGGTAGTTAGGATAAAGTATGATCCAGGTGCAGAAGTTGGAAACTACCTTCCCCTTCCTAGAAATAATATAAGTAGACCCCTTTCATTTTCCAAATACAAGATAATCTATCATCCCTATATCTATGTATATTTAAGGGTGTATCTAGAGGATGTGTATGCTTGTTGTTATTAAAAGTGCATTGTCAATGGTTTATCAAAGTATGGTGTATTATAGATAGTTGTTGTGTGGAATACATGTGTGCACATTGTATCCATTTGTAATTGTAAGTATTCCCATTGTATATTTTGTTTATCTAAGTAGTGATGGAATTGTATTATAGTATGTTGTATTTCATTTCTACAGAATCATCACATTACTCAAAAATTTCCTGTCTCTCTAAAAGGGGTTAAGTTTTACCATTATAATTGCCCCTTCAACCTCTTTCTCTTATGAATGCTCTAGAGAATCTCTTTGGAATGCTTAATTTAGATAAGAGTCTCCTAATCCTTTGATTGATAAAGTCAAGTATGCATCATAGGCAGAATGAAGTGAGGACTAGAGGGTGAATCCACCCCATAATTTTGTCAACCTCTTAAATTATAGATGAAAATACTCCTTTTAAAAGGTAATAAATAAAAGTAACACATCATGCAATGTATGTGATACAAGAGGATGCTTGTAAATATGGAGTTATTTCACTAAAGAAAAATAGAATGCTCTCCAACTGATAACCAAATGGTTGGTATGAGGGGCTATTTACACCCAATCACAAGTGACCTTTAGGTCAAGGTTAAGAAAATGACCTTTAAATTAATTAGTAACATATTACAAAATAATTTCTTTACAAGGTTTATAAGGACCCATAGATATTATACATACAATATA
This sequence comes from Wollemia nobilis, assembly GCA_028583015.1. Lineage (NCBI taxonomy): Eukaryota > Viridiplantae > Streptophyta > Pinopsida > Araucariales > Araucariaceae > Wollemia > Wollemia nobilis. Next base: position 347,357 of record JAQPPZ010016363.1, on the reverse strand, counting down.
ATAAAAATTCAACTATGGACTCAAGTGGAGCTTTACCACCACATATTGCAACCTACCTCTTAAACTAAATGAGGGATATGGAGAGTGATAGGGATCAAAAAATGCTTCTAGATAAGGTCGCATATATGATACTAAACTTTATGCCTTAGTCCAAGCTATCAAAAAACTGGTGTCATTACCTCCTAGGAAAAGAAACTATTATCCACATTGATCATTTGCCTTTTCAGTTCCTTCGATCCCAAACTAAGATTCAATAAGTACAACACATGAAATGGGCTTCCTACCTTCAACAATTCCATCTCATCATTAAATACAAAAAGGGTAGTCAAAATTCTATTGATGATTATCTTAGTCAATCTCCTTTCGCTCATGTTTTAACCATTGTCACTACCTCTCACTTGGATTTTTAGTTTTAGCATTTTGAGTATCCTCATTATCCTAACTTTGCACAAGTTTATCAACATCTCCAACATCCTTCCTCATCAAACTTGACCCCTTTTTAGAACTATCATATTAAGGAGGGTTTGCTTTATCATCTCGATAAACTTTGTGTCCCTCATGAGCATAGACAATCCCTTCTGAAGGAGGCTCTTCTCCTGCATAAATGGATCAATCATCCAAAACTTCTCTTTAGGAAATCAAGCCATTTTAGGTAGCTTTCATCTTCTTCCCACATACTGCTCTTCAATTCCTTTCCTTGTAAAACATTCTCGAGAAATACAGGACCTATAGCCATAGCAGGACACCCATTAGCAGAGAGTGCAGCTACCGCATCTTTCCCTTCTAATTCTTCAAATGTGTTGACAAGGACGTAGTCTCCTATGTTGGCAAATCGAGCTTCGTAAAGGAAGGCTTGGAAGATGAGGTCGGATGCATGCTGCTCACGGTAGAAGGACATTAAATCCGTTGGCCATAAGGGAGGTATGTTCCCCGGTAGAGTGGTTATCAGTCTCTCTGGACGTTTTTCTTGGCTCACTGAACCATAATCAAGGTGTTAATATTAATGTGGGTCGAAGGAAGAAAAAGATAGCGAAGATCAAGCAAGTATGGAGATGAAAATGAATACCTTTGACGGGAATGAGTCCTTGAGAAAGAAGTAAAGGAGCATATTTTTGGGAAATAGAGAAGACGATGCACATAGGCGGCCAGAAGATAACCCTGGAAACTTTCAAGTTGGCTGCAATGGAGTGTGTGCAAGACATGAAAGCATCCGAGATGATGACCATCAAGGGAGGAATCTCTAATTTATCACGGGTGGAACATAGTAGCTACTCTAGCTCAGAGCCCAGCTTTTGCACTACGCTAAGATACTCACCCAACTCTGTCGTGTGATTGTGCTTGGCCGAAAAACCGTCTAAAAAAGATAAAAATTGAAAATTTAGCCGTTCGAACGCAGGAGAATCACCAAAAATGCATTTCTCACTCATACCAAAGTAGATGTGTACAAGAAAATTTAAAGCATTTTTGGATTATTGGTCCATTTATGGGAAGATCAAGGAGCATCTTCCTGAACTCAGTGAATATATGAGTAGGTGCAGGAATGCACATATATCATTAAACCTAGGGAAATGCTTTCTAATGGTACTATATAGGAAATTTTTGGGACACATTGTGTGCAGTGAAGGATTGAAGACAGATCTTGATAAGATCCGTGTGATATTACACATGGAAGAAACATTTGATGTGAGTTCACTTAAAATATTCCTTGGATCGATGGGTTACTATCGAAGGTTTATCAGTAATTATGTGCATGTATCCTACCCATTGGATTCTTTGACAAAAAATAATATTCCTTTCATATGGATAGAGGAGCACCAAGGAGCCTTCGAGGAGCTGAAGGCTAAGCTTGTGAGTAGTCTGATTTTGGTGTTCTCAAACTGGGATAAGGAATTCCATGTCCATATTGATGCTTAAAATTATGCAATTGGATGTGCTTTAGCACAAGAAGGGCAATTTAGGCTAGACCAGTCTATTTTATTTGCTAGTCACCTTTTGTCAAGGCCAAAGAGAAATTGTAGTACAATAGAAAGAGAAGATTTGGTAATGGTATATGTAGTTCAAAAGTTTAGGCATTACCTATTGGTGAATCCCTTTGCCTTCTATGTCAATCATCAAGCCTTGTTGTACTTGATAAACAAGCTGGTGATACAAGGATGAGTTAGTATGTGGCTTGTTACCCTTCAAGAGTTCATATTCCTAGTAGTTGTGAGGCCTGGTAAGAGGTATGTGATTGCAGACTAGTTGTCTCAGATACGATTAGGGTAACCTGAGGGAACAAGAGTTCCTGATGAATTTCCAGATGTAAAATTATTCAACATCAATGTTGTTCTGTCATGGTACAAGTTGGTTGACCAATATATATCCATAGGAGAGTTGCCACAAGAAATGACGACAATCGAGAAGAAGAAAATAATAATGAAGTCAACACATTTCTAGTCAATAGAAAGATTGCTGTATAAAATAGGAAGTGATGGTATCTTACGAAGATGTGTGATGGACGAAGAAGTCAAAGCGGTATTGAAATATGCTCACACAGGATTAGCAGGACATATGGGATTATATGTGACTGCTAGAAAGATATTACTAGAAGGACTATGGTGGTCCACATTGTATAATGATGCAAAGTAATATGTGAAAGCATGAAACACTTGCCAAAGAGAAAGAAAGAAAATAAAAAGGGATTTGATGCCATTGCACCCATCACAACCACAAGAGTTATTTAAACGATGGATATTGGACTTCATAGGACCAGTAAAGACATATCGATGGAGGAAGTGTAGATACATAGTAGTAGCAATAGAATACCTGATGAAATAGGTGTAAGCAAGAGCATTACCTGATAACTCAGTAAAAAGTACAATGAGATTCTTGTATGAACAATTAATCACAAGGTTTGGTATTCCACTATGAATAACAAGTGATCGAGGAGGACACTTTGTTAATGAGATCATCAAGATGCTAAAAATAGGGTTCAAGATTTTACACTCATTGTCTAGTCCGTACTATCCCAAAGTGAATGGGCAGGTGGAAGCAATGAATAAAGTCCTAGTATCTACTATGTATAAAACCTATGGAATAAAGGGAGCAGATTGGGAGGAATGAATACCATTCATTTTATGAGCATATAGAATAACTTTTAAACCTACAATGGAACATACACATTTCCAATTAGTGTATGGACAGGAAGCAATGGTGCTAGTTGAATTCTTAATACCAAGTTTGAGAGTCACAGTAGAGCATCGCTTGGGTGATTAAGAAATTTTGGAAGAGCGACTGATAACACTAATCAAGTTAAACGAAAGAAGATTCATGGCACAATGGGTGATTGAGGTAGATTAGAAAAGACGAAAGCTGTGGCATGACAAAAATTTGAGGAAGTTGGAACTTAGTCAAGGTGACTTAATTCTAAAGTTTAATAGGAAATGGGAAATCAATCCTGGTAAGCTAAAGATGTTATGACTTGACCCTTATAAAGTAGTCAAAGTAATGAATAATGGAGTAGTCAAGTTATATGAATTTAATGGGATAAAGGTGCTCGATACTATAAATGGCTCGAAGTTGAAGCCTTATAAGGTATAGTGCTTATTCATTTCTTTAGAGGAAATTGAACAACGATAACGAGCGAAAGCTCAAAATGAAACTCAGAGTGATCGAATTCCATCACAGGAGGAACTTGACATAGGAATCACACACTTATTTACAGATGGTGAGGAACCACGACCAACCATAGAACAACAAGAGTTGGTACCTCGACCTGAAGAAAGAAGAATATTATGAGTACATGTTAGATTTATTGATGGAACCGAGCGAGTTAAAGAAGAAGATGACGAATTAATTCCTCCAAACAAAATATTACCTAGAAGTAGGGTAAGGTAGGAAGAAACAACCCCAATAAATAGAAATAGGATGTATCCTCAGGTAGAACAAAGGGAACTACCCCAACAAGTGGAAGGACAAATAAGGATATGACTAACAGTATGATACAAAGATAAAGTGGACACATTTGAAATGGAAGTTTCGAAGGAATACATGGATGAGACCATTGATCAAGAATTGGCCAGAATTACTCCATTGGCTTAGATAGGGCTATTACAGTAGAGAATGTGGTTGTAGAATAAAAAATTGCAAGAAGAATATCAAACGGTATGAGGTCATAAAGCAATGTTGAGAGAGCAAATTATCCAAGAATTGGATGGCAAAATATGAAGGTTGGAGGAAAAAAGGGTAGCTAGGCTATAAGATCTCAAAAAGGAACCTGATGAGGTTGAGGGATTAACTCCAAAAAGTGGTGGATGGAATGATGGTGCAAGCACAAGCTCACAAATACCACTGAGTGATCCACCAATGATAAAAAAATATGCAGAGATGTTGTGGTGAGACATTGAAGAGGCAACTGCATCACCTAAATCACAAGGTAATATACGACTAGATTTGAGTGACTCTAATAATGAAGGAATGCCTTGGCTGATAGAACCTAGTACAAGAAGCAGTGATGAAGATGATTGTCCAAAAAACCCTCAGAATCCTCAAGGTAATCGTGATCCCCCAACATCTACAACAATGTAGCAACAAATAGGGAGACCACGAAGACATCAAACCAACCTTGAACCGTAAGCATATATAATATCTTATCAAAAGTTGAGAAGATAAAGGAGAGAAGTATGAAGATTGGAGAGAATGATGAATTTACCAATAGATTGGGTGGAACAGAAAGAAGAGAATCAGAATCACTCAAGTTATGAGATGGATTTTTTTGACACATATAGAGAAGTTTTGGCAACATCATCCCCACAAAAAAGCTTCAAGGAAAGAAGATGGAGACGTCACCTAGCACGTGCGGATCGAAGAATTAGAGCACTACAACAACTATCACCAAGTATAAGAAGAAGAAAAAGTCCACTAAAAACCATTGAGTTGGTAGAGATAACTCCTAATACTCGAACAATGGGAGGAAGAAATAGGGAAAGACCCCTAAGTCTTTGACCAATAAGGGGAGGAGGTATTCAACTATGAAATGAACAAGCAAAAGGTGATGTTACAATCAGAGGAGAAAGTGGATGAGGAAGATTCTGACCCCGTACCCATAGATGGTTAGGAGATACACCCCTAGCCTGTATGAATTGGATGAGGAATCTATGCAGATTACTAAGAATTAGGGAAATCTTACCAAATCCTGCAAGGTGACGTATAGGGGGATAATCATCCTTAATACGACAAGGACCCCAATGAGTAATGGGTGGTAGAGGCTTACTATAGGAAATGGAGGAATCACCATTAGCATAGAGAAACCCAATTTCAAGAGGAATAGGATGGGGGAGACACTCACACAGAAGAGGCCTTGTTGGTAGAGGAAAAGTGCATTTTACAGATGAAAGAAACCAAGGATAACTAAGAATTTGATCACCAAGTTTGGAGCCAAAATTGATCCAAGGGGATAGGTGGAGAAGTCGCTCAAATGATAGTAGAGTAGTAAGGACACCACTACCAAGGGACCAATCACCTGTGCGATAAGGAGGAAGGACACCAAGTGAAGATACTCCAACTTACAATTGTACAATCATAAATTATACACACGAAAGGGGAAGTCTAGGAAATTCAGTAACACCACAAGTGGAGATGGATTGGCCAAGGGAAAAAATACCGACAGGTGACATAATCAATCAGAATATTATAGTTGAACCTCCAAGAGAAGAATTTGATGGGATCATACAAGTTAATGTCACTTTACGATTGCTAAGACAGTAAGTGTAAATAGATTAGGATTGAAAAAATAAAAGAAAAAGAAAAAGAAAAGAAAAAGAAAAATAAAGTGCCTTAATTGTGAAAATCCCTTGATATGCAATTAAGAAGTAAGTAGGTTGAAAACCGAAAATAGCGGCCTCTTCAAAGAGAAAAAAATGGAAAAATTCCTCTAAGTATAATATTGTACAAGCCAAGATTGAGGATGGAAAAAAGTAAAATTATGAGATTGTACAAATAAAATTGACAAAAAGGACATGATAAATCATACAAAATGACATGTTGTACGATTTGGATCATACACTATACGATTTTAAACAGGTGGTACAATTTTTAACTACTCCATTTAATGTGACATGCACGGGAAAAAGCAGTTGGAGGAAAAGAAGCATGAAAAAGACAATTTTTTCAAAAACATGTCGAGTTGTCAATCATGGAGGGAAAACATGCAAAGTGGTGCAATTTAGGATTAGGGTTTAGTTAGGGTTTTTGAAATGCTTTAAATAGAAGGTAAATTTACAAATTTCTTAAACCGTACAAAGAAGAGTGAACTTCTTTTAGAAGAACGGAGGTGGAAAGCATACAATCAAATGGAGAAGACCATATGGGCAGAAAATTTCATCAACAATATGAATTTATGAGGACCCATTTTAATTAGCACCAAGGAGTACTTTTCATTTTTGAAAGAATAAACCCGGAGAAGGAACGAAAGAGGGAAATTAGGGTTTTACTCCATGAAAGAGAAAAATTCAAAGTGCAGCCATAAATAGGAGGAATATACAGCATAAGGTGCCCAAGTACAAACTCAGTGGTGAAAAATGACAGATTAGGGTTTGGAAAAGTGAAAAAAATTGAAGCCAGACTATAGGAATTGCAAGGAAAGTGAGATTTAAACCCTAAAATCAGAGAAATCAGGTAAAAAGTGAGCTGGAAAAGATAGGGAAAGGAAGGAGAAGTCCGTCATAAATTCTTCACTTGGAGATAAATTGCACCAGAGAGGGAGAAGTTGGAAAATTGCTATAAAAAAGCACTGAAATGAAAGATTAGGGCAATCTGGCAAATGGGTTGGTGGAAAATTTGGCAAAGGAGGTCAAAATTTTGAATTTTTTACAACCTAGGGTTTGGAAAGTTGTATTGTATTATATTTAAGGTGAGCTGTATAATTTCAAGAGGAATATAGTACAGTTTTTGGCAATTTTTAGGCAATTTTAGGCAGTTTTTAACAAATCATACAAAATCGTATGGAATTGTATAGATTCCACATAGGGAGGTAGGAAAAAAACATCATTGTATGGATTAGTAACACTCTATATGATTTCATGCCGTGGATGTATATTTTGAGGAAGTTAGGGTAGTTTGAAGATTGAACACTTACAAATTGGATGCTAGAAAAGAAACATTGTACGATCTGGAAGAGGCTGATGAAGGTGAAACCATACAAGCGTACAAGGGAGAGCATATTGTATGATTTGTAGTAAAATTGTACAATTTTAGGAAGGCTTTTGATTACGGATATGGTGATGTTTGGATGATAAGTTAACTATGAGAATTGCGAGAGAATAATCTCAAATGAAGAGTTTGGATATCGGTTAATGTGGATTGTGATAAAAGAGTAGAAAGGTAACTGGGACCCCTACACAAGAGAGAAGCATACCCACGATAGTACCAAGGGTGAAAATTTTAGTCCCGTGATTGGCATGGTACTCGTATTTGGAGGAGAGGAGGATATAGGTTGTGAAGAAGGCAGAACTATTGGTGAGCTAATCAAAGAAGAACACCACCAAGGCATCGAGAGGAGAAAATGGCACAAGAAAGGACCTCAAGGAGGGAGCTAAGAAGTGAAGTACACATTCCAGATCAAGATGATAATTTGAGCAGCGAACCTGAGGAAGGTCAAGTGGAGATCACAAATATTGTATTTATATAGCATGGAGCAGATACATACAGGCGGTGGTGGAGTGATAAGAAAAATAGAAACCACCTATGGAGGAAATAATTCAAGAAAGCTAGTATAGTTGTTATAGCACAAGTACCATCACACTAGAAAAATTTCTTCTACAACTACTTGTTGTAGATGGTCCAGGTGTATAATCCTGTGACCTAAAATACTCTCATTAATGTGGACAAGAGGTCAATGAAAATAGAAGTGACCATAGATGCATTCAGAAAGACATTCTAATTGCCAGCATATGGCATGGAGATAGTTAAGAAGTTGGTGGATCCAATTGAATCATATCACATAATTACTACATTGAATAATGTGAAGTCATCGACTACTACAAATATCTCAGGTGCAGGGATTTGAGGAATCAAATAGAGCCAACTATAAGGATATGATTAGCCATGTGTGATGAATATAGTTATGGCTCAACTGTCACGTGACACAAGATCCATGAATATGCCAATCTAGATGGCTCAATATGTAGAAGGTATCACCCAAGGAATTTGGTATGATTGGGGTACCTATCTGGAGAGGAAAATGCATGAAGTACTGAAAAAGAGATCAAAGAATTTTGGAATGACCTTCCATGCCATCAGATTATTGTTGAATACTATCATGGAGTTGGGAATGTGTTTTCTAGGGTTTACAAAACCTTGAGAAGTTGTGGAAGGACAACCAACCATTTTAAGGTGGGAAAAATTAGTACCCATTAAGAAAGCGACTCCGAAGAAGCCTCAAACCAAGAGGGAACAATAGGCTACGGAGGCACCAGAAGACACTCCTTTGGATGATGAGGATGTACATCATTGAAGGAAAAGAACAAGAAGATTAGAACCTAAATTGGAACAAGCAGTACAACAATGGCATCAGGAGCAGCCACCAGTTTAGGAAGGGGAGGAAAATGTGCAGAGACAAGTAAGACAAATTCAAATAAAAATAATATGACAATGGGAAAGAATGGTAAAGAACCCTGTTTTGGAGAAACAAGAGGAGCCTACATAAAAGGATCAGTAGAACAGTCAGATTCAAAAAATATAGAGTTGGGAAGCAATAGAGAATATAGTGGAATCTCCACAAATTTTCCAACAGGATGAATTCAAAATTATAAATGGCTCAAAATTTTTGAAGTATATGGAGGTGAGGAAAATAGCTTAGGAAGTGGCAACCACCACTCAGGAGGACACTAAAGCAAGAGGGTAAGTTTCATAATAAGAGGCTAAAAAAAAGAAGAAGCCCCATTACAAATTCGTGATGGGAGGAAGTTCGAACCAGAATAATCCAAGTGATGCAAAAGAAGAGATAAAAGCATCACAAGAACAAAAGGAACTTGTTGTTGAGCAAATCGTAGTGATGGAAATTCAACACAATCAGGAAGAAGAATAGGTGAGGAAAGAATAATAGGAGGGCAGTGTGGAATAAGAAGTAGCTCAAAAAAGAATAGAAGAGCAATATGTGGGCTCTACTAAACCAAAAAAAGACTAGGAATAGATAAAACAACAATAATATCAATAGGAGGCTGTGAATATAGAAGATAGTAAGGAGGATAAGAAGATCATAAAATGGAATCCACCTTGAGAAAATATAGATACAGTGAGAGCACTTCAAGAGCTTGGGGGAAGCTCTAGCCACCACATGGAAGAATAAGAAGAACAAACTCCTATAGAAGAGGAACGACAAAGAATGAGAACAAACTAACTTTTAAAGGTACTACAGTTTGGTAGAATTGAAACAGAAGAGGAGGCAAGTGGAGTAGAATATGATGTGGAATATTTCTTCTCACAAATAGGTAATGCCATAGCCAAAACCAAATTACAGTTTTGTATTGAATGCATGGGAGAATTAAAACTATGGGAGGAACAAGTGTCTCTCGAGTTGGAGAAAATAACAGAATAGATGAGCAACAAGGAGCGTACAAGGATAATCATAGATATTCATATACAACACCCAAGTAAGTTACCTAGGGAGGAGGTAACTACAATGGCAGAAAGAGATGACTTGTCAGAAGAAGTGATGACCAACTATAGATAGCATCGAATATTGTACTTGAATAGAACTCTGACTTGTCTGGTGAACACGAGAGAATTATAGTACAAGAGGGTCACTACAAATTTGGCTATCACTCTAAGAAAGTTGAACTTTCTCACACATTGGATAGAGTGGTTGAGCATTGGATTGGAGCATGTTTATCAGCTCAAGGAATCTCAAAGGGGGGAGAAAAAATCCACTTGGACTAAATTAATTGCAATGGAGGAAGAATTGCAGAAGTATAAGTCTACAACAAAGGAGAAAATAAAGAAACTAGAAGAAGATTTGACAAGCATAAAGACTGAGTCTGAAACCAAAGTTAATATGCTTGAAGAAGAGAAGTGACAGATCTCCTAGATAGCAGAAGATAAGATTAAGGAGTTGGAGGTACAACTTAGGGCAAATGATGAACATAAGGTAGCATAGTTTTTCAAGAAGAATGAGCAAGTGGTGACATAGGATAAGCAGATCGAATAACTCCAAAAGGATAACAAAAGATACAATGAGTTGGTCCTAGAGAAGCAAGTACGATTGAAGGCTAGAGATGAGACTATTCATACCTTGGAGGTAGATATTCATCACCACTTGGAGACCATTATTGGAAATAATTAAGAACTTTAGGTGGTGGCCCGAACAAAAGCCCACTTGCAGGAAATATTGAAGAGGAGTGCCACCAATTGGAAAAAGCAAATGATGGAATTCCTTAAGACTATTGAAGAGAAGGCCAATTTCCATGGGGCAAAAGTAGTTGAGATGGGAGGCTACGTAGCCAAGTTGAAAAATGAACGTGCAATTCTTTAGGCCAAAGTATCTGATTTACATGAGATAATTGCAGGCTACGAAGCTCAATCAAAGAAAAAAGAACAATCGAAAAGGACACCAACCAAAGTAAAGAGGGGGTATATGTAGGCAGCAAATCCTCCTCCCAAAAGAAGAGAAAATGATCAAGGGATTTGCTCCATTTTGACAGTTTTGATAGTTTACCCAAGTTTTGGTAAATTGTATAGGTAGGGGTAAACCGTACAACCAGGGAACCAAATCGTACAAGGCAAGAGAAAACCATACAAGGCACACTGAAATGTAATGAAATGTACAAGAATTGCAATTTCGGGATAAAATGGCACATGAGTTTGCCAATTAAAGTTTTAGACTTAGTAAAAGTCTAATTTTATGCATTCTATTATGCATGGGTAGTTGTAAATAACTAATTGCCTCAAGAACTGCTTTGGAATGGCCTAGGAAACGTTATATAAGGCCCCATTTTCAAATTCGTAGGTTTGGTTGTTGATAGATATGTATGGAGTACTTACTGGTTGTAATCCAAGGAGATAGTTTGTTTACTTCTGAGTTATTGCAGTAGATTGATAGAACAACCTTGTTGTAATGAAATTGATGATATAATGGAATATAAATATGTTGTTACAAGTTGTGTACGATCCTGGCAATGATGGATGATGATTTATGGTGAAATATTGATGCATGTGTTTTCTGGTAATTATTTTAGCTTAGTTTTATGCATTTTTGCAACCTCTTGATATAAACTAGCATTGTTGAAACCTTAGGAATGATATGTAAGTATAGAATTATTTACAAAGATGTTATGAACCCTGTTGTATGATTTCTGTACATAATCAGTTGAATGGAATCTCTTCCAAGCCCCGTTAAGATGTTGTGCATGTCATGGAGAATGGATTGATTGGCATATTAAATCATTACAAAAAATTCCTTAGAGATATTGAGGTATTGGAATATCTAATTTGGCACCTGATTGTATCTTCAGTTCATGTAAATATTATACCAGAGTCCATACAAATTGTACATGGAAAACTTACCCAATTTGGTAAACCAAATAATGGAGATAAACTTACCCGATTTGATAGTTTGAGGGAATCAACTTGAACAGTTACAAAACTGTGTATGGAAGCCTCAAAAAATGAATCTATTAGTTTTAATGAGTGTAAAAGCATACAAAAATTGCCACTGTATGATTTAGAATCGTACAGTGTGAGATTTTGACCTCCGTACAAGCTGTTCAACAATTGTAGAAGGGTAGTTTGGAGGACTGTATGGTTGTACGATTTGGTAATTGAGTTAGGATTTGTATATTGATCATTATTAGACCTATAAAATAACCTCCCCATCAGGAATACTACACCCCTATGCTATAAATATGGATTCTAATCAAAAGGTAAGTTGCAAGACTAATCAATATCATATGATAAAAGAAGGTGAAAAGCTTGTAGAGGAAGGTAAGATTAATTACCTTCCCAATTTTTTTTTGTCCTAGTATAAATGAATATCATAACTTAGAATATTAGAGGTCTCAATGGGAGTATTTCAAAACAAAATAAAACTAGAAGAATGATTCAAATAAATCATCCACATCTTGTTTTCCTTCAAGAAGCAAAAATGTCAATAGAGAATATGGAATCAATTGCTAGTAAAATTTGTCCAGCTAGAAAAGTAATTTCCCTTAGTTCCCAGGGGAATTATGGTGGTATTAATTGCCTTTGGAACCCAAAATAGGCAGTTATTCACCATATGGTTGGAAGTTGGGGTCTTTTGGCTATAGTTATTCAAAGCATACATTCCAAACAAATTATGATTTGCACTACTATTTATGATCTAACTAATTTGGAGGAAAAAAAAAGACAATGGAAGAATATAACTTATATTATCTCTCATTTTTATAAAGCTTGGATCTTAATCAAAGGAGATTTCAATACCATCCTCTCTCTGGATGAGAAAATGGGGAGAAATAGAAATTTAAACAGGAGCACTGATCTCATGAGTGAATATATTGCAAACCTCCATCTTGTGGACATCCAACCAGATAATGGCCTTATGACTTGGTATAACAAAAGGTAAGGATTAGCTTGTATAATGGAGATATTGGATAGGTTATTGCTCTCTAACAATTTCTTAATCCATGGTCACATTCCTAAAGTGAAGACTCTTAACAATGCTGGTTCGGATCACTGGCTAGTCATGGTGGAAATATGGAAAACCAAAATGAGTTTCTCTCCTTTTCAATTTTATTTAATGTGGCTTAGAGATAGTTCCTTTAAACCTCGAGTGCAAAAATGATGGAAGGAAGGTAAACCTAGGTATGGGACTAAGATGTTATGTTTTACCAAAATATTGCAATACATTAAATCCAAAATCAAGACTTGGAATTGGAAGGAGTTTGGGGATGTTCATAAAAAAAATATGAAGTTATTGCTCAATGTGCAAATTTGAATAAGAAAATCCATTTAGATGGCCTCATAGAGAGTACAAGTGTAGATGAAATTAAACTCACAACTCAGTTAGAGGAGTGGGAAAAAAAGAACTCTCATGGAAGCAAAAATCTAGAATTCAATGGCTCAAAGAAGGTGATCGAAACACAAATTTATTACACAAATATCTTCTAGCTCGAAGATATCACAATTTTATTTCATACTTGAAATCATATTCTAGAGATGTTGTCTACACTTGGGATGACATGAACTCTATTTTTGTCAATTACTTTTCCAATATTTTTTCTGCTACTCCTCTTGAATCGACTTCTCAACAAAATGTTCTTCAAGCAATACCTTCTCTTATAATTCTAAGGAGAACTCTATTTTTATTGCTCCTGTTACTATCAATGAGCTTCAAAAAGTAGTTTTTAAAATATAAAAAAAGAAAACCCCAGGTCCTGATGGTTTTCCCATTGAGTTCTACCAAGAGTTCTGGGATATCCTTCATGTTGATTTATTAGAGGTGGTGGAAGAATCCAAGAAAGCCAAAGAAATTTTAAAGGTTATCAAATTTACTCTTTTTCCAAAATATCAAGAGGCTGATCTTATCTTAGCTTTTATACTTATTTCTTTATGTAATGTTATTCTCATAATCATTACTAAGATCAAGGTAGAAAGGTTGAAGCCTATTTTGCAAAATATTATTTCCCCTGAACAACTAGGTTATGTGGAAGGGTTTCAAATAGTGGATGAGATAGTTATTCCTAAAGAAGCCATACATTCCATGGATATGCAAAAATATCCTTCCTTGTTCATTCGGTTAGAATTATCCAAATCTTATGACAGAGTGGATTGGCACTTTCTTATCAAAGTTTTCAGGCAATTTGGTTTCTCTCAAGATTGGATGGGTTGAATTATGGGATTTATCTCTTTAGTTTACTGCTTAGTTCTTATCAATAGCAATACTTCTTAGTTGTTCCCATATTCCATAGGTATTAGGCAAGGTGACCCCCTATCCCCTTATTTATTCACCATTATTGTTGAATTCTTAGGTAGGACTATTACCAATAAGAGAGAAAAAAAAACCCTTGAGGGAGTTACCATTGCTCATGGAGATAGACCTATCTCTCATATTCAATTTGTTGATGACTCTACTCTTTTAGGTAAAGCTACAAATAAGGAAGCTTCTAATAATAAGTAAATCATTAGCTATTTTCCAAAGGCTATTGGGAAATTGATCAATGAAGACAAATCTAAAGTCATTTTCTTTCACTGCTATTCCAGACAGGAATCCATGGTATTGGATAAATTAATATATAATAAGACCTCCCTTCTAATCACTTATTTAGGCATTCCCATCAATATTCGAAGACAAAAAAATAAATATTGGAATTGGTTGTTGGACAAAGTCAAGAAGAAAATTGGAAAGTGGACCAATAGGTGGCTTTCTTTTGGGGGTAGAATCACCTTGGTAAAATTAGTCCTTCAAGATATTCCTATTTATGTTTCTACCGTGTTGAATATCCCAAAGGTTGTTCTTTGAGAACTAGATCAAATAAGTCATTGGTTCGTCTAGAGTGGTACTAAAGAGAAAAGAAAATGGACCTTGGTGAAATGGGGCACTTTATGTCTTACTAAAAATGAATGTGGGGTAGGATTCTGGTATGCTATTAATAAAAAACAAAGCTTTAGATGCTAAATTATATTGGAGGATTTTGCATAACCCCAATGCTCTTTGGGCCAAAAATATCCGTGCTAAATACGCTGTGAACAAAAGTCTTGCAGACCTTGTTTGCTATCAATTGCCTTCCAAAGGTTATCCTATTTTAGCAGTTCTTAAGAATGGTGAGGATTTGATAAAGAAAAATTATTTTGGATCATTCATAATGGTCAACAGGTAAAATTTTGGACAAATTATTGGGATGGTCATAAGCCATTGATAACTAAGATTCCTTATTGGAGGCCTTGGATGGAGGAGTTTCATCGAGCTAACTAGATAAAGGTGGCTAATTACTATAGGTACCATACTGGTAATTCAAAGGTTGGTAGATATTGGATCCCTATTGAGGACTAGCATATTAAAATCCTAGAAAGGCAAAGACAAGATATCCAATGCATCCTTCATATGAGATCTCTCTCTTGGTACCTTGATAAAGATTGTTTTGGATGAAAAATCACTACTAAGGATGAGTATTTAGTTGCTCAAGGTTATTTGGACCTATGCCATAATAATCCTAACCAATCATCTGACATATTTTCTCAATTGTGGGCTCAAAATATTTGGTCTAAGGTGAGGTTCTTTACTTGGATTTTATTGCTTACTAGGGAGCATCTTATGAAGCGTGGTTTTCATGGCCCTTTTAGATGTGAAATTTGAGGAGAGAATGTGGAAAATCTCAGCCATCTTTTTATTAAGTGTACTTTAGCCTCTGAGCTTTGGAGGATAATGGCCACTTTACTTGGCTTACAATGGTCCAATTTTTTACTTTTGAACAACTTTGAAGGGATTGGCCTAATCAAGAGGGTGTTGATCATTTTATTAGGTAGTTAGTTTAGATGGGTTAAACCATTCTTCTTTGGAATATCTAGAATGAAAGGGACAATCAAATTTTTAATTAAGAAAGAAATGATATTCACTATATCTGGAACAAGACCATTGCCAACTTAGTTGAATCAGTCCATCAGCTCCTTAATCACCCCCAAAAATCCCACCAAAGATGGGGTCAAGTGATGCAAAGATTGAATATTAACTCTTCTAAGAGCAAACAACTTAAAGGGAAAGTGAGTAATTACAAGATAGATAGAACAAGGAATTGACAACCTCCTCCAAAGGATTTTGGAAAATTCAATACTGATGGAGCCTCTATATGGAACCTTGTAAAAGCTAGTGTGGGAGGAATTGGTAGACATTCAGATGGCTCCCCAGTTTTTAGCTTTGCTAAGAATTTGGGTATTCTATCCAATAATCTTGCTGAGGGGTATGGTATCCTTAGAGGCCTTCAAGAGGCTACTAAGATTGGATGGGAAAAGGTGCTAGTTGAGTTTGACTCTCAAATCATGATTAATATTTTGAAGACTCCTAAGAATCATAAGGTTGATTGGAGAATAAAAAGAATTATTGAGAAGATTTAGTTAATCTAGATGGGTTTTTTAAAAGTTGATTATAATCATGTGGTCATATATTAGAACAAGAGTGCTGAGGCTTTAGCTAATTGGTCTTTAGAAAAAGGTGATATTACTTGATATGATCACCCTCCTAGATGGTGGGCTTCTCAAATAAGGTAAGCTCTTCTTTTATCATTTCATTGGATGGCTCTAGTTCTAGAGGCACCTAGTTTCTTCTTGCTTTATTTTTGCTTCTCTTTGGTTTGGTCAAGGTTACCTAGCTCAAACTAATATTTATTTTGTTTCCTCTATTGATTCTTGCCTTAAAAGTCTTTTGGCCTAGAAAGGTCATTGTTGTGTTATATTTTTTATTTTTTCTTTTCTATTTATGTGTGTTTTTTTGTTTTGTTTTGTTTTTATGTTTTTTGTGTTGTTTTTGTTGTTCTTGTGCTTGTGTTTCTGTATGTTGTGTTAATTGGTGTTTTTATGTTTTGGTGTGTGAGTGTTTTCTATGTTTTTGTTTTTATTTGTTGTTTGTTGGTGGTTGTTCTTTTTTTTATTAATATTATTTTTTATTTTTTTGGTTTTGGTTATTTTTGTTTTTCATGTTTTTCTTGGTTGTGTCTTTGTAGCGTTCTGTTACTTTTTGTTATATTTGTGTTTTGTTATGTTGTTCTTGTGTTTTTTCTTTGTGGTTCATGTTGTTTTTTTTATTCTTATTGTGTGTGTATTTGGTTGTGCTTTATCTTTTGATACACTCAAGGAGCATGTTTTTTTAATCTTTTTGTGTGTTTGTGGTTGTGTGTTCTTGTTTTTTGTTGTTTCAGGTTTGGTCCTTGAGTATGTCAAAGGTGGTAAGCCAAGTGCGAGCCTTGGGCGATTTTTGTAGAAGAGATACCCCTGTCTCCTTGGGTCTTACCCGAAAGTGGCATCCCTTCTAGGATGTTTTCCACAAAAAATATCTATTAAGTTTTGAGAATAGCACCATTTTTTTACTATCCTCATTGAATGCATTTCTAATCATTTCTTCCATGATATAAATCAATTCAATGATTTATTTCCTTTTAAGTAGAAAGTATTATATCTATCAAATTTAAAAATAATTCAAATATAAAATTTAAAAATTATAAATTTTCTAAACCTTTGTTGTTGAAAATCTTTTAACTCCAAAATAGAATTTGAAAAAACTTCTAATATATTTGTTTCAAAATTTTCTTGAAATAAATCTTCTACCTTAAAAAACTCCAAATAAAATAAAATAAAACTTCGAATAATCAAATTAACTAATTGAAGTAGAAACCCTTATTACTCCATATCTTAAAAAAAAAAAACTTAAAATTCAACCTGACTTTTATAAGTCCTAAATTAAATTCACTTATAACTCTTGAATTAAAAATCAAAACTTACTTAGACTATGTAAGAACCTTATAACTCCAAGTAACCCCAATTAAAAAAGATCTAAAATTTGATAATTCTTAGGTGATTTATTCTTCAAATTGTACTATGCTTTCTCATTGGTGTTCTTTGAATCGTGGTCTACTTGCTCACTAATGTTAATCAAATTATATGATTCTAGATGTGCTTCCTCTTCTTCTCTATTTAAATAAATCTTAACTTAAATGTTCCAAATGTCCATGTGGAGCTTTGCATACCTAAAAAAGTATGTTACAAAAACACTTTATTTCTAATTTCAATTATAACAACATTAGGTTTTGTAGGCTATTATTTGCTCTTCAAACATTGAACTCTTATGTTTCTTTATTCAGTCTCTTCACTTCATTTTTGGGATCTTTGTGGATGTATTCTATGTCACTAGTTCTCCTCCTCAGGTGAATTTTTCTTTTCCTTAGGCATAGGTTGCTCTTCCTCAATTGTTCTCCTCCTTAGATGCTCATTTCTCTACCTTAGGTGTTTTTTCCTCTTTCTCAATCATTGGTTGCTCCCACTTAGGCACTCGTGTATCTACCTTAGGCACTAGTTGCCATATCTCATTTATTGGTTTTTCCTCCTTAGTTGTTAGTATCTACACCTTGGTCACTAGTTGCTCTTAGTCATTGGTAGCTACACCTTGATCACTAGTTCACTTAGATGGTTCTAACATTTCTAGTATTTGTTTGTTGATTGTCTTCTCTACTAGTTTCATTGAATATTTTAGGCTTACCTCATTCTTTATTGTCCTAGCTTTTTATATTGGCCTTCATATTATTCTGTCATTCTATATTTCTTTACTAAAATTTATACTTCTATATTGCAAAAATGTTGTATATATCAGTTCAATGGTACTAAAGTTTATCTATTGCAATGATATTAATTTTAACATTTGGCTTATTTTACTATTATGGCACATTTTATTTACTTTTGCTTTACTTTTTATTGAATGCAATTTCTTTTAATGTAGCCCTTATGGCCTTTCCTTCTTCTATTTGTTGTATGTTTTATTGAAATGAAAAAATGACCTGACTCTATGCTATATGATTGAATGCCTTATTTTGTTGTATAGTCGAATAACTTATTTTGTTGTTCTTCAACAACCTTCTTGAGTTGCTCGAATAGGCCTATTCTTCAACAATACAGGTCTTTTTATTTTAACATGGGCCTCTTTAATTTTCTTTATGGACATATTAATTTTTCTATATGGTCCCTTAAACTTTTTTCTTTACTATATGGACCTCTTTGGCCTTTTCTTCAAATACTGGCCTATCTCTTGGGCCTTTCACTTCTATTCTCTATTCTTAGGAATATTTGAATGCTTCTCATTCCACTACAAATTTAATTATTATTCTTATATTCTTTATTTTCTTTCTTATCTCTACTTTCTTTCTTATATTTATACTTAGAAGTTGAAATTCTTCTCTATCTTCTACAAGAATATTTTCAAACTTCTATAGATTAACTTCTCTATTGCACTTTCTATCAATCTAAAATATTCAATGTCTTAGGTCACACCTAAGAATATAATATGATTATTGTCCTTACAAGAGAACCCAATATCAATGTCAAGGTGGCACCGAATATCCCTAAATGACAAAATATGTTGATTCTACCTCAAACTTCACTCTACAAATCCTTAAAAATCTTCAATACTTAAAATTTTTCAATTCAACATCAAGGTTAGCTCTATCCCTGAATGACCAAATTCCTCTTGAATTGGTTTTGCCTTAATCTATCAATAATTATTCTCCTTTTTTATTTAATATTAATGTTAGGGTGTTTTTATACCTGAATGACCAACTTCCTTCTAGGTTGGTTCTACCTATCAATCAGTGTTCAACTTCTCTTCTAAGTTGGCCCTTATCTTCAATATTGTTGAGTCTTAGTATTTATTGGTTTTTATTCAACCTAGTGGAAAGATCCTAGATTGCTCTACTCAATATGACATTTAAAAATAGAGTTCAAGTCTTCACTACCTTTAAAGTGGATAGACTCTAAATTAATTTTATAAAAATAAACAAAGCTAATTAATAATGGTGACTAATAAATAACTCTATAAAGTTTGATAGAGTCAGGTGGTAGCTTTGATACCACTATTGGATTTTTATACCTTACTACCATAAAATATCATAGGTTATCTCACAATATCATATAGGTCCCAATATAAAATATCCACAATAATAAAGGTCAATGTAGTAATATGATGAGTAGATTAATATGGTCAAATTTATATGTATATCAAGGATTATATAATAAATTAAATAACATCCATTTATATTGTAAAATATGAATGTAAATATGTTGAATTATCTATGAACTATGCATGAAGAAAACTTACAATATTAATTGCTCAAAATGTATACAAACTTTATTACTCCACTTCCTCTTACAATGAGATATATGAATTGTGTTTAATTCTTGATTGCTTTCCTATAGAGCATTATATCCATAATATAGCCATAAATATGAGACTCATCAAGTACTTGACTATTGCCATCTATATGCCAATTCTCATGACTCTTGGCTTATCATCTTGTCACTTGCATATTTGATGGACACTTAACTCTAAGACACTTGCACACATGAATCTTACACTTTTACTTAAAATTATAATCTATGACACTTGTGCACATCCTCACATTACATATTTGTACTCTTACAAACAAGACAATGATGCACATTATATCAACCTACACTTGCACTCTAGCTTACATGACACTTGTACCTTTTCTACACATTGATACTTACATAAAAGGAGAAATATAAACCACACTCTAAACTATATACTCAACCCTAATCTATTATTTACAAATGTACCATGATGGTACCATGGGGTACATTAGCATGTACCAAATAATGTAGTATACCTCAAGTGGTAGAATGAAAAATATGACTATAGTGAAGATGGCCTATTGCATGTTGAAAGAGAAAGAGTTACCAATAAATATTGAGTTGAGGCTATCCATACATCTATTTACATTCTCAATAGATGTCCTAGTAATTTGGTACACAATTCTACTTCCAATGAGCTTTGACATGGTAAAAATCCAAACATTTGTCATTTGAGAATTTTTGGTTCTACATGTTATGTGCATATTCCTGAGTAAAAGGGACTAAAGATGGATGAAAAATCCATCAAATGTATTTTTGTGGGCTATTCTATTAAATATATATATATATATATTTAACATGGTGGAATCGATAGCCACCACGAATCTGGGTAGGTTGTCCAGACTTTTATGGCCACCATAGTATTCTGCATTGTCCTCCCCGAAAGCCACCACATAGATCTTCGTGTAGTCCGCCCCTATAACCACCATGCCACAATTATTTTAAACCTTTTACGCCACTAAAATCACTAGGAAAGGGACAAGCATTCAGTCCATCGAGGCCCGAGATTTGAACCTTGGACCTCTGCCTCCCTTATGGGGTTTGGATGGACCAATTGGTCTACACCTTAGATATCTAAAGGATTTATTTTCCTACTATAGTCCTCTGATCTTCCAAATGAGCTAAGTTCGGGTTTTATTCTATTGAATATTAAGTTTTTAGATGTTTTAATTCTATTACTAACACCATGCATGTTAGTAGAGATATGGTTTTTCATGAAGGGTATGTATATGTGACACAAATATGTTGCTTTCTCTTATATTTATGAATCATATTCTCATGTTCATGATGAATATTTGCTTCCTAAAAATGAAGAAAAAACCAACAGTCCACTAAAAGGTAACATCGGTGTAAAAAGATTCACTAAGTATCATCCATCTAATCAAATGTTGGATGATGACTATACAAGAAGATTTACTAGATTACAAGCAAGAAAAGTTGAGAATGTGACTAATTATGCCTTATATTCTTCTTATTTTGAGTCTTATAATTTCAGAGAAGCATGTTTCAATGAATATTGGGCAAAGGCTATGGAGATTTAAATTGAACAAATAAAGAAAAATGATACTTGGGAGCTAGTTTCTCCTCCAAAAGACAATACCATTGTAGGTGTGAAATGGGTCAAAAAGTTGAAGTATAATATTTATGTAAGCATAGCCATACATAAGGAAAGGATGGTTGTGAAAGACTATGTTCAACAAGAAGCTATTAACTATGAAGGAAATTTTGCATCAGTTGTAAGATTGAAAATGATAAGGTCTCTACTTGCACTTGCTTCACATATTGGTCTTATTGTGTATCAAATGGATGCTAAATTAGCATTTATGAATGAATACTTAGAATAAAAAGTGTATGTGATTCAACTACAAGGATTTATAGTTTTTGATCATGAAGAAAAATGTATAAATTAAAGAAATCTCTTTATGGACTTAAGCAAGCACCTAAAGCTTGGTATTCTATTGATAAATACTTGCATGAGAATGGTTATGAACAATGTTTAGTTGAAAGTACACTTTATAAAAATATAGATGGATTATATTTTGTTGTAATTTGTTTATATGTTGATGACATATTATTCTTGGGCACCTTCACTAATTTGTTGAAACAATTTAAAAGAGCCATGATGAATAAGTTTGAGATGAGTGATTTGGGCACTATGCAATACTTTATTGGTATGCAAACCATGCAATCAGCTAAAGTTATTTTCATTACTCAGTCCCAAAATTTTGATGATATTTTGGTAATATTTTCTATGAGTGATTGCAAGCTAGTTAGCATTCCAACATTGGTGGGATGCAAGTTGATGAAGAAGGATTTTACTCCTCTTATGGATGCAACACTATATAGATCACTAGTTGATGGCTTCCTAGACTGGATATCATATTTTTAGTTAGCTTGGTAGCAAGATATATACACTCTCCTCATGAGTCTCATTTCAAGGTAGCCAAGAGAATCCTTAAGTATGCGAGTAGTACTAAGTCTTTTGTTTTATGCTATTTTGCTACTAACTCTTGTGATTTAGTGGCTAATACAAATGTTGATTGGGTAAGATATCTTGATAATAGAAGAAGCACTTCTAGATATACCTTTTTATTTACAGGAAAGTTGATTTCTTGGAACAATAAAAAGTAGCAAAGTGTTACTTTATCCACTATTGAAGTAGGGTATATGGATGCCTCTTCCACTTGCACTCAAGTTATTTGGATGGCTAGACTCTTTTAAGAGTTTGGAATAGAAATTGCTTCCTCTATAAAGATTTATTGTGATAACACCTCCACCATATCCATGACAAAGAATTCAATGTTTCATAATAGAAGTAAGCACATTGATATTCAACATCACTTCATTCATGACTTTGTCCAAGATGGGTTTGTTTCTTTTGAGTTTTACAAATCAAAAGATCAACTTGTAGATGTTTTTACGAAGGCATTAGACAAAGAAATATTTCAACATTTGAAGACCTTGATTGGTGTTGGAACCATTAGCATCAAGAGAGAGAATGAATAATTTCATTTTTAATACTTCACACCATATTTTTTTTGGCATCCCAAGCATTTTGGAGCCATATCCTTTATTTTAGGGGATATTTTTCTCTATTTTTTGGCACCTTTTCATAAAATGATGATTTAATTAATATTTTATTAAATATTCCTCAAATATTGGCAGTCATATTTTAGGAGGATTTATTCATTGTTTAAACTCCCAACTTTTCTCCTTTGATCACTTCTAAAATTTAGGAGCTTTTGTAGTTGACTAGTCATAGTGGGAGTTGTAATGCACAAGTTGCTCCCAATAATTATCCTTTGATTTAGGATTGTGATAGTTAACTATGCACATGCACATGCTTTAATTTAGGAATTAAAGCATGCACATGCACATGCTTTATTTTTTTTTGCATATCTAGTAAAGCATCTTGCTTTTAGCATATCCAATAAAGCATCTTGTGATACAAGCAAAGAGAAAAATACTATTATATTTTTCTATATTTTCCATATAAATAATGTATTTGAGCTCTTCTACAATTACATTTTTTACATTACAATTACAATCTTTCAAAATTTGGATGTACAATTTTTCTTTCATACAAAATTTTTCTAATCATTTATAGTTTATTAATTTTATTCTTTGCAGATGTAAACATATTATAAATACAATCATAAATTACTATATTATAAATTCAACCATAAATTAGATTAAAAATCTATATCTCCAATCTAAAATACCTAAACTTTCACACTAAAACCTAAGTAAGTTGGAGCAATCATTAAAAAAAGTAATTCTATGCTTCTATAATATAATGGCCGGGTCTATAGTAACTCTATAGCAAGGTCTGGAATTTCCTCCATTAATATCACTCTATTGGCTAGCCTATTTGCACATTTGTTTCCATTATGAGTAAACTTGATTTCTTCAAACTCTATAGCAAGGTCTTGAATTTCTAAAATTATCTTTTGTATCTTGTATGTTTCATGAAGCCTTTGCTTTTATCAAAATTGTATTTATTACTTTAAGTATATCACCTTACATTCATACTTTGTTCCATTTTATTTGTTTACATACTTTTAAGCTTTCTATTTTTTTATTATTAAATTTTATCGGGAGATTAGAAGTAGTTGAATTATTTGTAGAGATTGTAGAGAAGCTATGTGAACTAACTTTCGAAAAAGGGAAAGGATTATATTTATAAATTATTGGGTTTGATTTGATTTTACATTTTCAAGGCCAAAGAAAAAAATATAAAGATAGACCTTTATTTGTTAAAATGTTTGCTAAGGTAGATTAGTTGGGTTTAAAGAGTAAAAATTTAGTTGGGTTTAAATAGCAAAAATTTTATATGTTTAATTATATATTATAAAGTTATTTTTACTCATTAAAAGTTGTAAAATCCCTTATGATTATAAGGAAAACTAACTTGAGAATTAGGGTAGAGTTAGTTTTAAAAAAACTAAATCTTGTTAATAAACCACAAGCTTTTACCCAAAATATTGAAGAAAGAATAAATGTATTCCTCATGGAGATTAACAAACCCTAAACACCCAATTGGTGGTTACGAGTTTGTAACCCCTGTGACTCAAGAGCGACCATTTTCTGGTAGAATTGGTTAGAACAAGTGACCTTGTCAAAACTAGTAATGAGAGACATCATGGGATGCCTCCTCTAGATCATTACTCAAGAGAATAGTGATAAGTCCATGCATTGTTCAGACTATGAGTGGACTAGTGTACCAAAATAAACTAGTCCAAGCATGATATTTGGTATAAGATAAATTGTCACGAGTCTTGAATGGTTCAAGTCTAGTGTCAAGGTAATTATATGGCTCTAACTGACTCTAGTAAATAGGAAAATCAGCTAGAGACTAGGCATATGCATGCTAACCCTTCGTATACCAAGTATAGAATAAGTTGATTAGATAGATTTGAAGAACACGGGCTTATACTGAGAGGGAGGGTGAACAATATAAGATCAAATTTAATTTTTTTTTTGAACAATATTATCCAATACTATCAATGGCAATATCAATAGCAGTAATAATAGCAATGCACAAATCATCACATACAAGAGAGATACAAATTTAACGTGGTTCACCCAATGTGGGCTACTCCATGGAGAAAATATTTTCACTATATTTTCTCAATAAATATCTTGGGAATCAATTCCCTATTACAATGTTTATAGAACTTTATCCAATGGAGACACCAATCCCCTATGCTCTGATTTGTGGATCTCTCTCCACAAGATAACTCTATGCCCTTTTCTATGGTTCATGAAATTTGATCCAAGAGAACTCTTTATCCTCAACTATTTTGTGGATCTCTCTCCACAGAAGAATTCTATCTCCCTATCTAGTTCACGAATCACACTCCAAAGGAGAACTCTTTCTCCTTGCTCTGGTTCTATGGACACGACTTCACTTTGTTCTATTTTTATGGAAAACACTCCATTTTATTTTGGTTTTATGGATACCACTCCACTTTGTTATGGTTATGTGGACACCACTCCACTCTATTCTAGTTTTGTGGACACCACTCCACTTTGATCTAGTTTTGTGGATCTCTCTCCACCAGAGAATTCTTTCCCCTCTACTCTGGTTGGTGATATTCTAAAAGACTTCTAATTTCACTGCTTTAGCTTGTGGATCTATCTCCATAAGATAACTATATCCCCACTGCACTAGCTAATGGATCTCTATCCATCAGAGATTATTGTCTTCTTTACTCTATCACCTCCAAATATTGCTCTCAATTCAGTCTTAAATTTATCCCCAAGACTTAACACAAAGCTTGATCAAATCAACAACCAAACCTACTCTTAATATCTACTCAAATATGTCCTCAAGTCTTCTCTAAGACTTGCTCAAATCTACCTACAATATGTGCTAAAAAACAACTCACAATATATACTGAATCAATCTCAAATCTTGCACATAGTGATATCAAATGCTTTGTATAATTTTCAAAGTAAGTTCTTTAACTTGAAGCAGTTTAAAAATATTGTATCTAGAATACATTTAACCTCCTGAACATATAGAGAATGATATACACTTTCAAATATATCAATATGTTCTACTCAATCATTAAGTCTATCGGTTCCACATGTCTCACATTTAGTTCTCTTTTAAATATAGATCTAGTGTAGCACATGATATCCATCTTCCTGATTCTCACACTTGCTTTCACTAATCTAATTTTTAGTGTTTGCACATTCACTTCCAAATATCACTCAAAATCAATGCTCAAAAGCTTCACACAATCATTCAACCAATGAAGCAATTTTCTCACAAACCCTAACATAGGTGTCTCCACTTTCTTTCAACAAATATGCACAATGTACGTCTCACACTCTAACTCAAACATTTTCAATAATGCTTATAAAATAGTCCTTTTCATTCCACGTTATGTTCTAAAATATTTATTTTAACAACACACTTTGAATAAGGATTGATGTGCCCATACCTTTTTGCTTTTATGGAGATATGTCTTCAAAACCAGTCTTACCAACAACCAATTCCTTTTGTGCCACTTCAAAGCTATATAGCAATATTCTATATAAAATATCAACTTGAATTTTCCTTCAAAAATATGCTCAAAGAATTATGACAATAATGTTCTAGGACTCTTCTTTAGTTCTCAAGTATAGTGCAATAAGGCTCACCAAACTCTCTCAACAATATCTCTTTTATGAAGCAAGAATTACAAACAATAAAAATAACTTTTACACCTTTTATCTCCACACTCTCAAAACATACTTTCCAATTTTTCAATGTCCAAAAACAAACAATCACAATTTTAAATAAACCATTTACAAACTTATCACTCCAATATTTGCATATAAAATAAATGACATCAAAACCCTTTAAATATAATGCAAAAATTTATTTCTCCTTATACCTCCTATGTTCCAACTATATCCCAAATTATATCTGCCAAATATCAACTATAGCCAACATTTAATTAAATTTTGGAGCATACCTTATAAAATAAATTTATCCTTAATGTCACGGATGGGAATCGACCCTCCGACATCTATCTTCCAAGTGCAGCACTTGACCTCTTATGATAGCCAAGAAGTTGAGATCAAAACATTGGTCTTTGCCTTCTATATCTTCTGCCTCCGACAAACATTGCTAAAACACTTCAAACCGACATTGTGGGGAATCAAAACATAGACCTTTCTTATACCCACGTATTATGCAGGAACCACCTACCACTTGGGCTACTAGCCCTTGTTGGAATAAAATCGTGCACCCCTTGTCCTTATGCACTGCCACTTCTTCAACAAGTGATTTTGAACACTTTCTAGTATCTTCCACTATCGATTAATTCATGCGCATATGCCTTGGTCGATTAATGCTTGCTTATATTTATTTGCCACTTTGGAAAATAAATTATCTCCTCCTTTTATATGCATTCAAAATATTTCAATGACGTCGACGAAGAACCTTTGTTGCCTCCAATTTAAATTTGAATTTTGTCTCCTTTTACCAATTTCAAATTTAAATTTATATTTAATATAATATTTAAATTTGGGTTAAATATTATATTATTTAACCTTAGTATTAAAATAATACTTTTGCATGGGATCCTTTGTGAACGTTTTATTCTTGTTTTAATAAGCCATTTTGTCTTAATTATTATAATATTAAAATATTATAATATCTTCTCTTTTCTCTTTAAAACAATGGGCGTAAGCTTTTGTCTTTAACCTTTTAACCAAACTTTTTGTCTTATAATATAAAATATTATAACCATCCCTTTTACCAATTTTCTTGTACCAAAATGGATTTTTCCTTACACCAAACACTTGACATCAATGACAACATAATTACTCAAAATTTTTAATAATATTCCCCTTTGTCATTGATGGCAACCCTTTTTTTTAAACATTACTTTTTCTTTTTTTCAAATCTGCTCCCCATGACTGAATGCTCTCCTCCTTACTCAAATATCTACCCCTTTGACATCAATGGCAAAGGGCTACCTTTGGGGCTAAATATAAGACTCTTAGCTCAGCCCCCTCACCACATCCTCTCCTTGAGGTGATTAATTTTGGGGTGGGAGTAAAACTACTCCCAACATACAATGCTCTTTTTCTTTGTCATCCTTCTTTCTCAACATACCCTTTTGATTATTTTGAGTTTCCCTGATCTTTCTTGTATTTGGAAGCTCTGGAAACTCTGTTCTGCACCACTTGGCCTTATTCCCTAGATTTTTACACTTGTAACACTTAATGTTGTAATTCTAGGAAGGTGATTTTTTTTTGAAGTTCCTCTTGGTGAAGCCATAATATTTTATATCATGAACCCTACAATGGATTGCTTTATGACCAATCTATTACAAGAGTAACAATACCCTTGAAAGAGATATCCATTTTTGAAGTTCCTCTTAGTAAAACCATACTCCTTTCTATGAACCCTGCAATACATAGCCTTATGATCAAACTAGTTACATGAAAAATAACATCCTTTGAAGAAATTTTGTTTTGCAATCCTTGGTCTCTTAGGCCTTCCTTTGACTTCTCTGTGATGATTCCTGTTTCTAATTTGTGCATTATTTTCTTTCTTGTTCCTTTCACTTTCTAACTCATGATCATAAGTCTTAGATTCTTCTTCACTCTCTTCCTATGAACCTTCTTATTCTTCTAAGTTTGAGCTTGACTCCTCTTTCCGTGCTTCTTGTTTTCCTTGTCCTTCTTTAAAACCAAGTCATGTTTTAGTGGATGAAGATCGTTGTGCATTGATAATCTTGTCCAAATTATTTGAAATTTTTCCAAACCTGTGTAGCTTGTACTTAGAATCTTTCACTTTCATCCTTAGTGAAACCACCTCATGTTTTAATCTTTCACATTCTAAGATTTTTGCTTCTACATTTTATTTAAAAATCCTTGTCTTAGTTATCGAGTTTTTTAGGTCTTGTATAAACTTTTCTTTTTCTTCATCACATTCTTGAACTTCAGCCCTTAATTTTAAATTTTACTTTCTAACATTTTTCAATTATTTAAGAGCAACAAAAATAACTGCTTCTAGATCAATTGTACCTTCCTATTTAGTTTTTGAGTCTTCTTCTAGGTCTTCAAGAGCATCTTCATTAGCTTGAATCTTACTAGCATTTTCTTCCTCTTCTATAGCCAAGAATATAATCTCTTCTTTCTCACTGTTTGAGAAACTTTCATCACTGTCACTTGAATCCTTGCTTGCCTTGTCAACATAGAAACTCTTCTTGTGCCTTTGAAATAATTTATTTTCATGCTTACCTTGACCATACCTTTTTCTCTTTTTATACCTGGATTTTTTTCCATTTTTCTTATGATCCAGTTTCTCTTCACTGCTACTATTTCCAGCTTCTGGATAATTAGATGCATAGTGACCAAAATTTCCACAATTGAAACATTTTATTGTTTTCATATCTTTGTGCTTTCTTGAGTCCTTATTATTTCTTCTACCATAGTTAGCTTCTTAATCACTACCATAGTTAGCTTCTTCATCACTGCTAGACTCACAACTTGATTTTGATTTCTTATCTTTTTCCTTCTTAGATTCTTTGAAAGTTGTTTCTTTCTTGGAATTGGTATCCTTTACTATTATCATCTCTTAAGCTGTGAGAGTTCCATGTAACTCATCCACGGTCAATGTCTCAATATCCTTTGTCTCTTCTATGGCTGAAACTTTTCCATTATATGTTGTAGGAAGTGAACTTAAAAATTTCTAAGCAACATCAAAGTCTACAATTTCAAGTCCAAGTCCTCGCATGGTATTAAAAATATCATCCACAAGAAGTAAGTATGCAATAATGTTTTCTTCTTCATCCATTTTCAAATATTCAAACCTTTTCTTGTGATTTTGTAGTTTCACCATTTTGACATTTTTATCTCCTTCATATGTTTTCTTCAATTTGTTCCATATATTTTTTGTTGATTTGCAGTGCATAACCTTCACAAATTTTGCTTCATGTAATCCATTTAAAATTGCATCCATATCTATGGTATTATTTACACATAACTACTTACCATATTTATTTGTGGGAGGAGTATCTATAGGTGTGTATCCATCCTCAACTGCTTGTCATATCTCATATCCTTGTGAAAACAAGTAAGTCTTCATTCTTATACTCTAAAATATATAATTATTCCCATCAAACAATGGTGCCTTATTTTTTGAATCTCCATTTTAATATGCCATATGTGTTCCTATAATATCTTCCTTCAAGCTATTAGACTCTTCCAAAGGAACCCGCTCTAATACCAATTTAAGAACACAAACTTATACTGAGAGGGGGGTGAATAGTATAAGACTAACTTTTAATTTTTTTTTCAAATAATTTTATCCAATATTATCAATGGAAATATCAATAGTAGTAATCATAACAATGCACAAATCATCACATACAAGACAAACATAAATTTAGCATGGTTTACCCAATGTGGGCTACTCCACATAGAAAATATTTTTACTAATTTTTCTCAAAAAATCTCTTGGGAATAACTTCTCTATTAAAATATTTATGGACCTCTATCCAAAGGAGACACCAATCCTCTATGCTCTAGTTTTTTGATCTCTCTTCATATGAGAACTCTATCCCCTTTGCTTTGGTTCGTGGAACTTGATCCCGGAGAGATCTTTCTCCTCAACTAGTTTTTGGATTTCTATCCACAAAAGAACTCTATCTCCCAAACCGATTCATGGATCACACTCCATAGGAGAACTCTTTCCCCTTAATATGGTTCTGTGGAAACCACTCCACTTTGTTCTAGTTTTGTGGATACCAGTCCACTGTGTTCTGGTTTTGCAAACACCACTCCACTTTGTTCTGGTTATGTGGATACCACTCCATTCTGGTCTGTTTCTGTGGAAACCACTCCACTCTGTTATGGTTTTGTGGATCTCTCTCCACCCAATAATTCTTTCCCCTCTACTCTAGTTGGTGATCTTATAGAATATATTTATCCCCATTGCTCTGGATTATGGATATCTCTCCATAGGAGACCTCTATCCCCAATACACTAGCTAATGGATCTCTATCCACTAGAGACTACTATATTATTTACTCTATCATCTCTAAAGCTTACTCCCAATTCTATATCAAATATGTTTCCAAGCCTTAACACAAAACTTGATCAAATAAAAAACTAAACCTGCTCTCAATCTCTGCTTAAATCTATCCTTAAATATTCTCTAAGAATTTATCAAATATATCTTCAAGTATTCTAATATACCTACAACACGTGCTCAAAAACAACTCACAATATATGCTGAATCAATCTCAAATCTTGCACATAGTGCTATCAAATTCTTTGTCTAATCTTCAAAGTAGTTCCTTTAACTTGAAGCAGTTTAGACATTTTCTATCTAGATTTTGTTTAACCTCCTCAACATATAGAGACTGATATACACTTGCAAATATCTCAATATATTCTACTTAACCATTAAGTCCATCGCTTCCACATGTCTCACATTTAGTTCTCTTTTAAAGGTATATCTAGTCTAGCACATGACATCTATCTTCTTGATTCTCACACTTGCTTTCACTAATATGATTTTTAATATTTACACATTCACTTCCAAATATCACTTGAAACCAATGCTCAAAAACTTCACACAATAATTCAACCAATGAAGCAATTTTCTCAAAAACCCTAACATAGGTGTTTCCACTTTCTTTTCAAAAAGATGCACAATGTAGGTCTCACAAACCCTAAAACAGGTGTTTTTAATTTATTTCAACAAATATGCATAATGTAGGTCTCAAACCCTAACTCAAATATTTTCAACAATGCTTATCAAACAATCCTTTTTATTCCACCTTATGTTCTAAAATATTCATTCCAACAACACACTTTAAATAAGGATTGATGTGCCCATACCTTTTTTCTTTGATGGAGATATGTCTTCAAAACCTGTCTTACCAAAAATCAATTCCTTTTGTGCCACTTCAAAGTTAGATAACAATATTCTATCTAAAATATCCACTTGAATTTTCCTTCAACAAGATGCTCAAAGAATTATAAAAATAATGTTCTAGGACTCTTATTTAGTTATCAAGTATAGTGCAATAAGGCTCACCAAACTCTCTCAACAATCTCTCTTTTATGAAGCAAGAATTACAAAAAATAAAAATACGTTTTACTCCTTTTATCTCCTCTCTCTCAAAACATACTTTCTAATTTTTCAATGTCCAAAAACCAACAATCACAATTTTAAATAAACATTTTACAAACTTATCACTCCAATATTTGCATATAAAATAAATGACATCAAAACCCTTTAAATATAATGCAAAAATTTATTTCTCCTTATACCTCCTATGTTCCAACTATATCCCAAATTATATCCACCAAATATCAACTATAGCCAATATTTAATCAAATTTCAGAGCATACCTTATAAAAGAAATTTATCCTTGCTGTTGTGGATGGGAATAAATACTTTGACCTCTACATTCCAAATGTAGTGCTCGACCTCTTGCGCTAGCAAAGTATTTGGGACCAAAAACTTGGTATCCACCTTTTATATCTATTGCCTTTGAAAAACACAAAGCAAAACCCTTCAAACTATGCTAAAACACTTCAAACTGGTGCTACAGGGAATCAAACTGCAGACATTTCCTCTGACCATATCTTATGCAGGACTTGCCTTCCACTTGGGCTACTAGCCCTCTCTAGAACAAAAAAGTGCGGTCCCTTGTCCTTATGTGCTGCCACTTCTTCAACAAATTATTATGAACACTTTCCACTATCTTTCACTATCGATTAATTCATGCTCATATTCCTTGGTTGATTAATGCATGCTCATTTTTTCTTT
Source organism: Wollemia nobilis (assembly GCA_028583015.1). NCBI lineage: Eukaryota > Viridiplantae > Streptophyta > Pinopsida > Araucariales > Araucariaceae > Wollemia > Wollemia nobilis. The sequence goes on along the minus strand of JAQPPZ010016363.1, from coordinate 314,710 downwards.
GACACTTTGGAAAATAAATTATCTCCTCCTTTTATATGCATTTAAAATATTTTGATGACGTCAGCAAAGAACCTTTGTTGCCTCCAATTTAAATTTGAATTTTGGTACCTTTTATCAATTTCAAATTTAAATTTATATTTAATATAATATTTAAATTTGGGTTAACTATTATATTATTTAACCTTAGTTTTAAGATAATACTTTTGCATGGGATCCTTTGTGAACTTTTTATTCTCCTTTTAATAAGCCCTTTTGGCTTAATTATTATAATATCTTCCATTTTCTCTTTAAAATCATGGGTGTAAGCTTTTGTCTTTAACATTTTAACCAACCTTTTTGGCTTATAATATAAAATATTATAACCACCCCTTTTACCAATTTCCTTGTACCAAAATGGACTTTGTCTTGCACAAAACACTTGACATCAATGATAACATAATTACTCAAAATTTCCAACAAGATCAAGGTTCACCATGCTAAGGGATAGGGAGAGTATGTGTCCACCCTCTAGGTGTTATGAGCCTTATGGGATAACCCCAACCATGGATCAACACTCATGCCAGAACAAGAGGATGATAACTAAGAAATTTGGATCCACAAAATGACACCTTCTATGAGATTTAGCCAATATCATACACTTGGGAGACTATATACGACACTCCCAAGTGAATGAGATGGACCAAATTCCATAGAAGGTATCATTTTTTGGATCCAAATTTCTCATTTACCATCCTCCTTTTTTTGAACGAGTATCGACCCATGATAGGGATTATCGTCTAGGGCCCATAACACATAGAGGGTGGATGCATACTTTCCCCATCCCTTAGCATGGTGAACCTCAATCCATATGATTGACTTATTCTATACTTAGTATGTAAGGGGTTAGCATGCATATGCATAGTTTTTATTTGATTATCATTTTTCTTGGAGTCAGAAAAAGCCGTCATTACCCTAAAAATAGACTTGGTACTATTGACCATTCGAGACTCAACAATTTACCTCATACTAAATGTTATGGTGAGACTAGTTTCTTTTGGCACACTAGTTCACTCATAGTTTGAATAGTGCATGGATTTATCACTATACTTTCAATCAATGACCTAGAGGAGGTATCCCATACCACCCATTGTTACTAGGTCTGACAAGGTCACTTTTTCTGACCAATTCTACCAAAAGTGGTCGTTCTTGAGTCGTAGGGGTTACCAAATCATAACCACCGGTTTTGGTGTTTAGGGTTTGTTAATCTTCATAAGGAATACATTTATTTTTTCCTCATCATGATTTTGGGTAAAGGCTTGTGGTTCATTAACAAGCCTTAGTTTTTTAAGACTAACTCTACCTTAATTCTCAAGTTAGTTTTATTTATAACCATAAAGGATTTTACAAATTTTAATCAATAAAAAAAAACTTTATAATATATAATTAAACATCTAAAGTTTCTACTCTTTAAACCCAACTGATCTACCACAACAAACATTTTAACAAATAAAGGTCTATTTTTATATTTTGTCTTTGGTATTGAAAATATAAAATCAAATCAAACCCAATCATTTATAAATATAATCTATTCCCTTTTTTGAAAGTTAGTTCACATAGATTTAAACCTATGGTCTCTACAAATAATTCAGCTACTTCTAATCTGAATGAACACCCTAAAATTTTTCTATTCTTTCATTTACACCCATACATATACAATATGAAATGTAATAAATACTAGCAAATTTCAATTACCTCATTTGGTTTAAATCCACTACTAAAAGCATAATGAGACCAAATATATTCTCTATTATTTTTAATTATTCCTCCTCCTAGTCTTGGATTTCTTTTACATGCTCCATAAAAATTAAATTTGACCAACTCAATATTTAGTGGTTTTCACTTTATATGTGTTCTTTTTGTTTCTCCTATACCCAACATCATAATTCCATCAAAATTTAATTTGACCAACTCAACATTGGATGGTTTCCATTTTATATTCTTTGTGTTATTTTTGTTTCTCCTATACCAAACATCATAATTCCATTTGATGACTTGACTCTATCTATCAAGGTTTTATGCTTCCAAATTAAGGATTGGGTGAGTTTTTAGGGTTGGTTTAGACTCTCTATGTCTAAAAAATATTTCTTTTCCTTACCTCTAAGGGATTGGATGAGCTAATAGGGTTGGTTTTGAATCCTCTATGACTAAAACAATATTTCTATTTTCCTTTAAAAATTCTTATATTCCTTTCTAACCATATACTCTAAAGTATTGTATCTTTTGATATATATTAGATTGTCTATCAAGATTAACTTTTAAAAGTGTGTCATTGCTTTAACCATTCTTCAATTCTACCATTCATCACTATGCATTTTCCAAATATATTAAAAATCCATTGTTATAGCTTCCAAGCTAATAAGCAGTGTCCTAAGAGATGGTATATACTCTCCTCCTATATTTTACTTAAAAAACATTACGAGATATGAAAACCCATTTTTTAATAAAATTTTCTATGACCTACAAGCTAAAAAAACATTTTGACTTTAGGAATATGTAGGCTATCCCAATTATCTCTCCATATTCTTACAAGATTCTTATTTTGTTGGTGCTTTACATTATATTCACTTCTTGTTGTGTATTCTATTAAGATATTCAAATCCTAAATCAACTTATCCTTGGTTGTATTAAGAATAATCATTATTGTTATTTTCCTACTCAACTACCTCTTAGCATCTTGTATACTTGTAAAAAAAAAAAATCTTTCCATTTGTATCTTTCTTCTTGATCTTTGTACATAATGTTTGAAGTAATCTCATCTGTGGTTTCAAAAATTGAATCTAGATTGAGTGGTTTTTTATCACACCAAAAATCCATCCAAATAGATTTTTTTTTTTCCAATTCCTACCATCGCTACTTACTAAGACCTTTAATCACTAGATTAATTTATTTTTTAAAACAATTCCATTGTGTAAAACTAGTTGGTAGTGGATATGTAGAAAGTATTAATCTTGGGTCAGTAGGATCAACATACATAGAAGAATTCTTGTCCATTGTCTTTGGATCTCATTGCACTATCTCCAAATTACTTTCCCCTAAGAGCTAAGTTGGCATCCATAATAACTCTTAAATAAAAACCTCCCCTAATTTTATCATTGCATACCTTGCTTTATTTCACCAAAGAAATTTTTCTTTTATCATGTAATCTTGACTACAAAAATGATGACAACATAGATTAAACATTTTTTTTATAGATTTTGGCACAGTATAAAGAACATTTAATATGTTGGAATGGCTTAAATATTTTTCATAGAGTTTGACATAGTATATAAGTATATATAAAATGTTGGAATGGCTTGTAAGATTGATTTAGTTAGCTATACTCTTCTTTCTAATGATAATGATGGGGGTTAGAAAATCACAATCTCACAGATCCAGAATTTCATTCATTAATTCAAAAATAAAATTTACAATATTAGCCCATAGGCGTAATTTCCCTATCACTATTGCAATTTCCTGCTCTACATTCCTCTCCTATTACACGCCTATGTTTTTATAGAGGTCCCGACCCTCTCTGATTCTGGAAATTCATAGAATATCAAAATAGCACAATGGCCACCATCTTCACTTCCCATATGGAAGAAATTCACTACCTCCAGAGTCCTCTGGTCCTCTTTCATCTGGCTCTGCAACTCCTGTGCACTCTACTGAATACCACCGCTCTGAACAATCGCCGTAGCCTTACTATTCAAAGTTCTATCTACAGATCAACAACGCTGTAGCCTTCTGTCTCAAATCTGTAGATCGTGCTTCCATCTCCATAGATCCGTGTAAACTACCTCACGTTCGGTGCATTTGTCTACACCTTCTGGTATTCGAAGCTCTTCTTGGAAGACACACACAACCAAGTAGGATCAGAATGGACCTTGGCCCTCGAATCTAATCTACCTTGCCTGGGGCCAGACTTCGATTGACCCCGATGAACGTCTTTGCTTCCCTCTTTTATAGTCTTTGTCGTGACTCTTCACCTTCCACCTAGTGGTCCCCTTGATTCATATTCCACCTATGTCTCTTGGCCTTCGCATGCCCCTCTGGCTTCATCATTACACAAAATGGCAGAGTGCTCTATAATCGCCTGCAATAGATAACGACGTTTCGGCATGCCATCGCTCAATGGCCTCACTCTGTAATGGCCTTTGCAATCACCGTCTGACCTCAGTTCACTGTTATTTTCCCCTTGCATGACTCTTCATCTTCGCCTATTTTCACTGCACCTTGATGCCACGTGTTGTTTTGTGCTGCCATGTGTCACTCTGTAACAGGCTCTGAAAATGTAGCATGTCACAAAATCATGACATCTTCTTCCTCTCGCTCTTCTTCTTCTCTTTTAGTCACAAAAACGTGACATGTCATGATATCGTGACATTTTTGTTTCATCGCCTTCTCTCTCCTCTTTGGGTCGCGAAAATGCGACATGTCGCGATATCGCAACATTTCTGCTCACTGGCCATCTTTCTTCTCTTTGGATCACGAAAACGCGACATGTCGCGATATCATGACATTTTTTCTCCTTGCACCTTTTCTCGTCCTTTGACCGCAAAAATGCGACCTGTCATGATATCATGACACTTTTCTCCTTTGGCTCCTTCTCTCGCCATCTCATTGTGAAAATGCGACCTGTCGCGATATCACGACACTTTTCTCCTCTGGCTCCTTCTCCACCTTCTGGTCACAAAAATGCGACATGTCACGAAATCGTGACATTTCTCCTGCTCTGACTCCTTTGCATTTTGGTTGCGAAAATGCGACATGTCGTGAAATCACGACAGTTTCCTCCTCAGGCTCCTTCTTCGCTTTTTGGTCACAAAAATGTGACATGTCACGAAATCGTGACATCTTTGTCTTCCGTAGGCTCTTCTGCTTTTAGGTCACAAAATCGCGACATGTCACAAAATCGTGACATCTTTGTCTTTCGTACGCTCTTCTGCTTTTGGGTCACGAAATCGTGACATGTCACAAAATTGTGACATCTTTGCCTTCCTTGCCTCTCCTATGAAACCTGTTGCGATATCACGATAGTTTCCCTGCTAGCGTCTTTCTCTATTTTTGTGTTGCGATATGGCGATCACGACATCTTTTCCTGCTGACTTCTTCCTTCATTTTGTGTCACGATATCGCGACACCTTTTATGTTGCGATATCATGACATATTTTCCTGTTGACTTCTTCCTTTGTCTTGTTTCGATCGCGATATCGTGACACCTTTTATGTCGTGATATCGCGACATCTTTTCCTCCACATCTTCTCTCTCCTCATTGGTCGTGATTTCGTGACATGTCGTGATATTGCGACAACTTTCATCCACTTCTCTCTCTTCATTTTGGTCATTATTTCATGATATGTCACGATATCATGACATTTTCCTCCGCATCTTCTATCACCTCATTTTGGTCACGATTTCACATGTCACGATATCACGACATCTTCCATCCTTAGCCAAATTTTTGAAGATGGCTCTGCTTCCACTGGATGCTCCTGCATCAGATGTCATTGGATGCTCCTGCATCAGACACCCGGGGTTGATGGAGAAGTGACCTTCACTTTTGTGTTGTTCGGTCACCGCCTTCTGCAACTTCTCCAAACATTCACCTACCTCTACAGTCTGCTTAAACTCTGACTCTTCTCCGATCAACCCCTTCCACAAACACTGCTCGGAGTGTCAATCTCATTCCTCTAAGGCTTCACACAGAAACCTCCTGCAAGTACTACACCGAGTACCAAATTCTTTCCTCTGAGGCTTCATGTCAGAAACCCCCTACAAGCACTACCCAGAGTGCCAAATTCTACCCCTTCCACAGATCCTGGTGTAGCCGCCTCACTTTCGACGATCCGCTCACACGCTCAAGAAATTTTGGGTCTAATACCACTTGATGGGGGTTACAAAATCGTAATCTCATAGATCTAAATTTTCATTCATTAATTTGGAAATAAAATTTACAATATTAGCCCGTAGGCGTAATTTCCCTATCACTATTGCAATTTCCTGCTCTACATTCCTCTCCTATTACACACCTATGTTTTTATAGAGGTCCCGACCCTCTCTGATTCTAGAAATTCATAGAATATCAAAACAACAAAATGGCCACCACCTTCACTTCCCATCTAGAAGAAATTCACTACCTCCATAGTCCTCTGGTCCTCTTTCCTTTGGCTCTACAACTCATCTGCACTCTACTGAATACCACCGCTCTGAACAATTGCCGCAGCCTTACTATTCAAAGTTCTATCTATATATCAATAATGCCGTAGCCTTCTGTCTCAAATCTGTAGATCGTGCTTCCATCTCCACGGATCCGTGTAAACTGCCTCATGTTCGGTGCATCTGTCTACACCTTCTAGTATTCGAAGCTCTTCTTGGAAGACACACATAGCCAAGCAGGATCAGAATGGACCTTGGCCCTCGAATATGATCTACCTTGCCTGGGGCCGGACTCTGACCGACCCCGATGAACGTCTCTGCTTCCCTCTTTTATAGTCTCTGTCGTGACTCTTCACCTTCCACCTGGTGGTCTCATCGATTCATCTTCCACCTGCATCTCTTGGCATTCGCATGCCCCTCTGGCTTCATCATTACACAAAATGGTGGAGTGCTCTGTAATCGCCTGCAACCGATAATGATGTTTCAACATGCCATCGCTCAATGGCCTCACTCTATAATGGTGTTTGCAATTGTCGTTTGACTTTAGTTCACTGTCATTTGCCCCTCGCACGACTCTTCATATTTGCCTGCTTTCACTGCACCTTGATGCCACATGTTGTTCTATACTGCCATGTGTCACTCTGTAACAGGCTCTAAAAATGTAGCATGTCATGAAATCGTGACATCTTCTTCCTCCCACTCTTCTTCTTCTCTTTTAGTCATGAAAATGCGACATGTCGTGATATCGTGACATTTCTGTTTCATCGCCTTCTCTCTCCTATTTGGGTCACGAAAATGTGACATGTTGCGATATCACGACATTTCTGCTCACTAGCCATCTTTCTCCTCTTTGGGTCACGAAAATGCGACATGTCACGATATCATGACATTTTTTTCTCCTTGCACCTTTTCTCATCCTTTGGCCATGAAAATGTGACCTGTCGCAATATCATGACACTTTTCTCCTCTGGCTCCTTCTCTCGCCATCTCGTCGCGAAAATGTGACCTATCGCGATATCGTGACACTTTTCTCCTCTGGCTCCTTCTCCGCCTTCTGGTCACAAAAATGCGACATGTGAAATCATGACATTTCTCCTCCTCTGGCTCCTTCTTCACCTTCTGGTCATGAAAATGCGACATGTCATGAAATCGTGACATTTTTCTCCTCGGGCTCCTTCTCCACTTTTTGGTCACAAAAATGTGACATGTCATGAAATCGTGACATCTTTGTCTTCCGTATGCTCTTTTGCTTTTGGGTCACGAAATTGGGACATGTCACGAAATCACGACATCTTTGTCTTCCATACGCTCTTCTGCTTTCGGGTCATGAAATCATGACATGTCACGAAATCGTGACATATTTGCCTTATTTGCCTCTCCTATGAAACCTGTCGTGATATCGCGACAGTTTCCCTGCTAGCATCTTTCTTCGTTTTTGTGTCACGATATGGTGATCGCGACATATTTTCCTGCTGACTTCTTCCTTCATTTTGTGTCACGATATCATGACACATTTTATGTCGTGATATCATGACATATTTTTCTACTGACTTCTTCCTTTGTCTTGTTTCGATCACGATATCACGACACCTTTTATGTCGCGATATCGCGACATCTTTTCCTCCACATCTTCTCTCTCCTCATTGGTCGCGATTTTGTGACATATCGTGATATCGCGACAACTTTCGTCTGCTTCTTCTCTCTCTTCATTTCGGTCGTGATTTCACGACATGTCATGATATCGTGACATTTTCCTCTGCATCTTCTATCACCTCATTTTGGTCGTGATTTCATGACATGTGATATCGCAACATCTTCCATCCTTAGCCAAAATTTTGAAGATGGCTCTGCTTCCACTGGATGCCCCTACATCAGATGTCACTGGATGCTCCTACATTAGACACCCGAGGTTGATGGAGAAGTGACCTTCACTTCTATGTTTTTTAGTCACTGCCTTCTACAACTTCTCCAAACGTTCACCTGCCTCTGCAGTCCGCTTAAACTCTGACTCTTCTCCGGTCAACCCCTTCCACAAACACTGCTCAAAGTGTCAATCTCATTCCTCTAAGGCTTCACACAGAAACCTCCTGCAAGTACTGCATCGAGTACCAAATTATTTCCTCTGAGGCTTCATGTCAGAAACCCCCTACAAGCACTACCCAGAGTGCTAAATTCTACCCCTTCCACAAATCCTGGTGTAGCCGCCTCACTTTCGATGATATGCTCACACGCTCAAGAACTTTTGGCTCTGATACCACTTGATGGGGGTTAGAAAATCATAATATCATAGATCTAAATTTTCATTCATTAATTCGGAAATAAAATTTACAATATTAGCTCGTAGGCCTAATTTCCCTATCACTATTATAATTTCTTGCTCTACATTCCTCTCCCATTACACGCCTGTGTTTTTATATAGGTCCTAACCCTCTCTTTGTATTCTGTACGCTCTTCTGATTTCGGGTCGCGAAATCGTGACATGTCACGAAACCACAACATCTTTGTCTTCCATACGCTCTTCTGCTTTTGGGTCACGAAATCATGACATGTCACGAAATCGTGACATCTTTGCCTTCCTTGCCTCGCCTATGAAACCTGTCACGATATCGTGAAAGTTTTCCTGCTAGTGTCTTTCTTTGTTTTTGTGTCGCAATATCACGACACCTTTTATGTCGCGATATCTTTTCCTACTGACTTCTTCCTTTGTCTTGTTTCGGTTGTGATATCGTGACACCTTTTATGTCGCGATATCGCGACATCTTTTCCTCCACATCTTCTCTCTCCTCATTGGTCGCGATTTCGCGACATGTCACGATATCACGACAACTTTCATCCGCTTCTTCTCTCTCTTCCTTTCGGTCGTGATTTCATGACATGTCACGATATCGCGACATTTTCCTCTGCATCTTCTATCACCTCATTTTGGTCACGATTTCATGACATGTCGCGATATCGCGACATCTTCCTTCCTTAGCCAAATTTTTGAAGATGGCTCTGCTTCCACTAGATTCCCCTGCATCAGATGTCACTGGATGCTCCTGCATCAGATAACCATGTACTTTTCCATGTTGGTAGTTTGTTCTAGACTTTTTTTTAAAATTGCATTCCATATTTTGATCCTCATTCTCCCTTACAATAAGGGCCTAGATAAGTTGTTGATAAATTTGGTTTCTCCATTTGAAGTAAATTGTATATTCCTACTTTAATTGTAGCTAGTATATTTAAGTGAAGAACACAAGCTTATACTGAGAGGGGGGTGAACAATATAAGACCATTTTTTATTTTTCTTTGCCAATCAATATTATGCAATGTATAGATAGAAATATCAACAACAATAATCAAAGCAATGCATAAATCACCACACACAATAGAGACACCAATTTTACGTGGTTCACCCAATGTGGGTTACTCCATGGAGAAAATATTTCACTAAAATTTTCTCAATCAATCTCTTGGGAATCCTTTTCCTATTTCAATGTTTATGGACCTATGTCCAAAGTTGAAACAAATCCCCTAGTCAGGTTCATGGATATCTATACACAAGAAAACTCTTTTCTTCTAAGCTCTGACTGGTGATCTTCTAGAAGAACTATTACCCCCATTTCTCTAGCTAATGGATCTCTATCCATTGAAGACATATGTCCTCACTGCCCTGGCTAATGGATATCTATCCACTAGATACTATTGTACTCTATACTATGTCAACTTCAAATCTATATCTCAAATCTATACTAAACTTAGTCCTTCAATCTAGCACAAACCTGTCCTCAAATCTGCACCAAAATCTGTCCTCAAATATGTACTAAACATAGTCCTTCTGTCTAACATAAATTTATCCTCAATATCTGTCCTCTGATGTTGCACTATACACATTCCTTTGATTTGGCACAAATCTACCCTCAATCTCTGTCCTTTGATCTACATCAAATCTTAACTCAAGTTTTGAACAAATCAATCAATCAACTCTGCTCACAAGCCTTCTCAAAGACTTGTCTAAAATATTCTCAACAAGTCCTCACTAGAACTTGTCCAATATGCTCAATAAGTCCTCACTAGAAATTATTCAAATCTTCTCTCAATCTGATTGTAAGATTCCAAAAAAGCTTACCCAAATATTTCCACAAGTATTCTCAAAGACTTGCCTCAAATCTCTCAACAAGTCCACACTAGAACTTGTCCAATCTCATAAAAATATAAAGGGAATTTTTAGAGACTCAATATGCTTCACAATCATCACAATGCTCAATCAATTTCAATTACCCTTTTAGAAACATTTAGAGATTTGTTAGAGACTCAATATGCTTCACATTCACCTCAATGCTCAAACACTTTCACTCACTCTTTTATCATAGAAACATATAGGTAATTTTTAGAGACTCAATATGCTTCACATTCACCTCAATGATAAAACACTTTCAATCACTCTTTTATCATAGAAACATATAGAGAATTGTTAGAGACTCAATATGCTTCACACTCATCAAATCTCAACATCTTTCTCAAATCAATTCAAAATATAGAATAATTTGTTTCATAGAACTTGAACAATCACTTCACACCTTCACTTGACTAGGCTCAACCAAATCTACTCAACCAATCATTCAATGAAATGATCCTTTCTCACAAACCCTAGTCCAAGCATATTAATACTCACTCAAATATTTCCAACAATGCATTATCAACCAATCTCTCATAACAATGATACTTATATTTTTTCCAAACCCTAGTTCAAGTTATTCACTCAACAACTCACTTCAACAATAATGCTTATAAGACAATATTCACATAACAATGATACTCATGTTCTTTGCAAACCCTAGTTCAAGTTCTTCACTCAACTCAAAAACTTCAACAAAAATGCTTATAAAATAAGGTTTTATCAACAACTCTCAATTCCATAAAACCTTGAAGCATTAATTCAAAACACTCTCATCAATGCAAACCAAACAATTCTTTTCACTCCAAATTTCCATTCACAATTTTCAATAATCACTCACTAGGAAGAATATGCCTATACCTTTTTTTGGATGTAGATATACCTTTGAAAACCTATCTAAATCACAATTTTTTTCTTTCCAATTCTAATGGTTAGACACAACAATATTACTTCAACACTTACCAAAATATTCCTTGGAAATAAAACAGTCACAACTCAATTTATACCTTATTTATCCCTTTTAAAATAACACTCATCATACCATACATAAAGATAATTTCCTTGATACACATTATAAACTCCAACTTAAAATAATATCCAAAACCATAAAATATCAACCAAACACCTTACAATATTTTCAAAACAATTGAGCAAACACATTAAAAATTTAATTTTTCAAAAACCCTTATAACTCCTTTACCAACCTTAAAACCAATTTAAATATGCAAAAATTAATTTTTAAATACCCAAACTATATTCCTAAAATTTTTGGTGATCAATTTTCAAGCATACCTCTTTATTCCCAAAAAGGGGATTCCACGAGATTCGATCTGCCGTCTCCTCTATCATAAGAGCCTTAGTGCTTGAGAGCCCACCGTGTGGGCTACTAATGCCCACATAAATGAAGGTAGAGCACCTTCCTCTTATGCCTCCAGTCACCGTCTATTTCTCATGAACCTTGCACACTCTTCCTCGCTTTGGACGTAGCGCAATTTGTAGGCTCACAATTCTTAAAGCTCACAAATAATAACCGAAGGCATGGTAAGGTTTGGTAGGGTGGGAGTTCCCCCCTTATATACACATTTTTAATTTCTCCTCACATTGATGGCACTTTATTTGAAATCAAATTTCAAAATTTAAATTTTATAACCCACCTTAGTGAAGAACACAAGCTTATACTGAGAGGGGGGGTGAACATTATAGTGTTCACTTTTTACTTTATTTCCAAACCAATATCAATTAATGTCCTTAATTACAATAACCAAATATAGCAGTGTACATTAATAACTTAGATAACAATAGTAAACAAGAGCACAAGTCATCACACACAATTGAGACACAAGATTTAACGTGGTTCCCCCAATGTGGGGTACTCTACAAGATAATCTCCTTATAATATTTTACATAGAAATAAGGATCCTTATCCAATACAATGATTAATTTGATCTACTCAAAGCTAGGCAATACACTGATTTGCTTAGCTAGGCAACACACTGATATGATCAGGTAGGCAATCCACTGATCTGCTTAACTAGGCAACACACTGATCTACTCAGGTAGGCAATCCAATGATCTGCTCAGCTAGGAAACAGATTGATCTACTCAGGTAGGCAATCCATTGATCTGCTCAGCTAGGCAACACACTGATCTGCTTCAGCAAGCTCACCAAGAACTTGCCCAAATCTGCTCTAGCAAGCTCACTAAGAACTTGCTCAAATATGCTCAATAGGCTCACTCAGAACCTCATCAAATCTGCTCAACAAGCTCACCAAGAACTTGTTCAAATCTACTCTAGCAAGCTCACTAAGAACTTGCCCAAAATTTCTCAACAAGCTCACTAAGAACTTGCCCAAAATTTCTCAACAAGCTCACCAAGAACTTGCTCAAAATATTCTCAACAAGCTCACTAAGAACTTGCTCAAAATCTGCTCAACAAGCTCACTAAGAACTTGCTCAAAATCTGCTCAACAAGCTCACCAAGAACTTGCTCAAAATTTGCTCAACAAGCTCACCAAGAACTTACTAAAAATTTGCTCAATAATCTCACTAAGAACTTGCTCAAAATCTGTTCAACAAACTCACTAAGAACTTGCTCAACAACTATCCATAAATCTATCCATAAATATATATCCCAAAGGCATTCTCAAAGGTTCAATCAATCATGCTCAAATAGTACTCAAATATCATCCACAAATCAAAGGCAAGGCTTAAAGATGAACTCAATAATGAATGGTAATACCCAGGTTTTGTAGGTAAGTTGGAGAGGAGAGGGCAATCCTCCAAGGGAGGTCCCAGGTTCAAATATCCACCCTACCAAAAAGCTAAATTGGGTATCCAAAATCCAATTGATAATGTTGGTGCGGGTAGGATCGAGTGCGACTCCCGGGTGAATTTGACGATGTAGAACCCCCTGTTCGTGGTCTCTCAGACCAAGGCGGCCCCACAAGAGGTTTTTATCTTAAAAAAAAATAATATAATGAATGGTAATACACTCTTCAAAAGATGACAACTATGATCCACAATGATCTCAACTCAAATCAATCTCATAGAAGCATAAAGAGAATTTTTAGAGACTCAATATGTTCTATACTCAAATCCAATATCTTTCTCAACTCAAGGCAATCTCATAGAAGCATAAGGAGAATTGTTAGAGACTCAATATGTTCTAATCTCAATTTCTTTCTCAACTTAAACTCAACTCAAATCAGAATATAGAATAGTTTCTTTTATGGAACTTGAACAATCACTTGACTAGGCACAATCAACTCAACTCAACCATTCATCACAAGGGACAACTCTTTCTCACAAAACCCTAGTCCATGCATGTATCAACAAACTCAAATGTTTCCAACGATGCTCAACTAGAAATCTCACATAACAATGATACTCATATTCTTTTCAAGTTCTTTGCATAACCAATGGGCTTCAACAACTATACTTATAAAACAAGGTTTAAACACAACTCTCAAACCAAAAAACCTTGAAGCATTTCAACCAACCACTTTCGAAAAGGAAACCACAATAAATCCTTTTCTCTCTAATGATATTTCAGAAATCAACCACCATAAACAAAGTCAATGGAGAATATTGCTCATACCTTTTTGATGCCTTATTGGTTGCCCACTAAATCTGCCACACTCAACAAACTTTGAAAAAGAACAAAACAACTTCAATTTTGAAACCATTTACAAAAATAGAAACATATATTTATATACACCTTATTTATCCCTCTAAATAAGTTATTCAAATAGCCCTCGAAATAAGCTTTCCATCGATATATATTATGCTATATTTCTAAAAAGAAAAACACCAAAAATTTCTCTTTTTCAAAAGTGGATCACAACCCTTATTCCTCCTAGAAATAACAACAAGCTTACAAAACCTTATAACTCCATATCTCTAAAAATTATTTTTTCATACACCCAAATCATTCACAATATCAACTATGCAAGGCGCTTCTCATAAATACCTTTAATTTTGAAATCTTGGCCTTAACCTTTGAAAACGTTTTGCAAAAATTGATGAGCGTCTTCACATATACGGGAGTCGAAATCTGTTCCTCCTTGCTAGCTCTGTGATATGCTAACCATGTGGGTGTGTTAGGACCCTCCTAACATAATACAATTATCATCATCTTAATATATTAATTTACAAGGGGTCACACCCTTTCACAAGCACACACTCCTTGGTTGGGTATATTAACCCAATCACTTTTTATTTTTAAGACATCAAATAATATACACTTTTATTATATAAGAGTTTCCATCTTATTTTTAACAGTGATTCTGGTTATATCAGTGATTTCTTTCAATTCAGGATACTTCTAGTGGTAGCATTGCATCCGGTAGCTTATGGATCAGAGCTTGTTTAAAAAAAAAAAAAATTCTCTTAATTAACAAAAGATCCTGGACATATTGCGGATATATAGTGTTAAGCAGGTTAAAAGTATTCAAACCGGTGACCAAAAGACCAACGATCATTTACGATGTCACAGAACAAAGCTACGAAATATTTTTTCCAATCCTTGTTGAGCTCTTAAAAATTCCAGATTGAACAATGCAATTGAAACATTGAATATTGATCAGAAACATTGACTGTAATGTTTTTCGGGAGCTTACAAAAACAAACGGCAAAAAATTATAAAATATAAAACATAACATAAGGTTTTATTAAATTTCTCGATGCCGAAAAAAGTTGTCGGTTGATAGCTCGTCATCGAAGGAAGAAAGTTTCTATTTTCTTGGGGAAAATATCCCACATTCAAGAAACAATTGGCAAAAAAAAATTTATTAACGCCAGGATGATAAAGTTTATTCGCCTAGCTTGCTAGGCATTTGGGCCCCCTCCCATGAGCAAACCTTCTGCCTCGCCTTGCCACATGTTAGTTTGACCTCAAAATTTCTACTAGCTGCTGATCTTGTTGACAATCCTCTTACCGCCGCCACTCCACTCTTATAGCCGCCCATGCTGCCTTGCTCCACCTTCTAGTCGCTTCACCCACGCTCAGCCACTTCACTCTGCCTTTGCTGAGCTCAGTCGCCCCTTCGTACGCCCTCCTCTTTCGTCTCTGCTAGCCTTGTGCTTATTGGCGGCTGCTCGCCTTACCTTGTACCTAGTGCTTGTCGCCTTCCCCTTCGTTTGCTGCCTACCCGCCTTGCCGTGCCACGACGCCAACATCAAAATTGAAAATTCAAAATAAAGTGAAACACCAAATTTTGTCAAAAAAGGAAATATAATATAAAACAATTTTTTTTTACTAGCAATTGGCTCTCTCAAATTGGTCAATTTTTTTGCAACCCACCTCACGAAGGTATAAAGGTTCCAAAAACCCAACCAACTGCTATGGCCGACAGACGTCGATCACTGGATTCCATTCATGAGAAACACGAAAGGCTCGCTGAAGAAGTTAAATAGGAAAGAGAGGAGAATGCCCGTAACACAAGAGAACTCTTCGAGAAAATATTTGCAATGGATGTTAAACTTGATGCTATCAGTCAAAATCAGGCAACAACACATTCAAATTCAACCAACAATGGGTCATCAAACCGAGCAATGTTAGGAGGTCCACAAACTTCCATTTTACCACGGACGACCAAATTAGACTTCCCAAAATTTGAAGGCGGAGACCCTACAAACTGGATCTACCGAGCAGAGCAATATTTCTCACTAAATCAAATTTCGAAAATGCAAAAAGTGCATATCGCCTCCTTCCACTTGGAAAATGATGCCATCCAATGGTACCAATGGTTCGAGAAAACTAACGGCACTCCGACGTGGTCAACCTTTACATAGAATCTATTAGTGCGATTCGGCCCTAGCAAGTTTCAAAGCTTTATAGGGGCCCTCACTAAATTATGCCAAACCACTTCGGTAAGCGAATACCAAGCAGAATTTGAAAGGCTAGCTAATCGAACATCCGGATTAGATGCTGCCTTCTTTCAAGAATGTTTTGTCAGTGGATTAAAAGAAGAAATTTGAATTGAGGTGCAAATGTATAACCCTACAAACATGTTAGAGACCATCGGCTTGGCGAAATTAGCGAAAGACAAAATCAAGGCACGAAATCGGTTCACAAAACCAACCTTGGGGAAACCATCAAACACTTATACCAACCCCAAACCAATGCAAAATGGAAGAACCCAAAACTCCTACACAGCCCCCAAAATTAACCCCGCTCTACCAATTAAGCGTCTGAGTTTCGAGGAAATGAAGGAAAGACAAGCTAAGGGTCTTTGCTACCATTGCGATGAGAAATTTGACAGAAATCATAAATGTGCCTCACGAAAATTATATATTCTAGATGCCACAGATGGGGGGAATTCTACCGAAGAGGAACCTGAACTCGAAGTAGAGGTATTATCCAACACACTTGAAAGTGACGAAGAAAATGCACCAAAGGTTTCCTTCAACGCCCTTGCCGGATTTTTTGCCCCTCAAACAATGCGAGTTAAAGGGTATTTTAAGAAACAAAACCTTACTGTGCTCCTAGATTCTGGTAGCATGCACAATTTTATCGATCCAAAGGTGGCTAAGCAAGCAAATTGTTTTATATACCCTTGCAATAACTTCGAAGTGATGATTGGAAACGATGGAAAAATTGCATGCAAAGGAAAATGCAGAAATATAAAACTAACTATGGGGGTTTATAACATGAAAGGCGACATGTACGTCCTACCCCTAGGTGGTTGCGACATTGTACTAGGCGTACAATGGTTACGAACCTTGGGCGTAGTCCAATGGGAATTTGATGAACTATGGATGAAGTTCACAACAAAGAACCAAACCTATATTATCAAAGGCCTAAAATCAGGACCTTCCCAAATCGTAAGCTCGCATAGAATGGAGAAAATTATCCAAAAAGGAAACAAAGGAATGGTCGCCCAATTATTTTCAATTCAACCTAGTCACAAAGAAGAAGAGACACCAGAGTTACAAAATATTTTAGACCACCATAAGGCGGTATTCAATGAACCAAAAGGACTACCTCCACAACGAAGTCACGATCACACTATTCCACTACTTCCAGGGCATCAACCTCCTAATATTAGACCTTATCGTTATCCATACCTCCAAAAGACCGAAATAGAGAAATTAGTACAAGAGCTTCTTAAGGCAGGAGTCATTAGACCTAGCAAAAGCCCTTACTCCTCTCCAATTATTTTAGTTATAAAGAAGGATGGATCATGGCGTTTATGTGTCAATTTTTGAGCGCTTAATAAAATGACCATCAAGGATAAATTTCCTATTCCGGTCATAGACGAGCTATTAGATGAACTCCATGGGGCAGCTTATTTTTCCAAGTTAGACTTACGGTCGGGCTACCACCAAATACGAGTCAACGAAAAGGATATTCCTAAGATGGCCTTTCGCACTCACGAAGGGCACTACGAATTCTTGGTGATGCCATTTGGCCTTACCAACGCTCCTTCTACCTTTCAAAGTCTAATGAATAAGGTATTTCACCCTTTCCTTCGTAAATTTATATTAGTTTTCTTTGATGACATTTTGATTTATAGCAAAACATGGGAAGAACATTTGGACCATGTTAGACAAGCATTACAAATCTTGAAGGAAAATCAACTTTATGCAAAAATATCAAAGTGTTCCTTTGGAAAACAAGAAATTGAATACTTAGGGCATATTGTCTCAAAGGAAGGAGTTATGGTAGATCCTTGCAAAATTGAGGAGGTGAAAAATTGGCCTATTCCAAAAACCTTAAAAGGTCTACGTGGGTTTCTTGGACTAACGGGATATTATAGAAAATTTGTCCAAAATTATGGTAAAATCGCTGCCCCTCTAACAACATTACTTAAGAAAAACGCTTTCAAATGGTCATCTAAAGTGGATGAGGCCTTTATCACCTTGAAAACTGCAATGTGTACCACCCCTGTTCTAGCCATGCCCAACTTTTCTAAACCATTCATCATTGAAAGTGATGCTTCGAGAATAGGAATGGGAGCCGTACTCATGCAGGATGAAAGGCCTCTAGCTTTTATAAGCAAAGCATTTTCTCCTAAGAATCTAGCTCGCTCTACGTATGAAAAAGAGATGTTGGCGATTGTCCATGCTATTCAACATTGGAGGCCTTACCTTATTGGCCAACATTTCATTATACGCACTGACCATCATAGCTTGAAGTATTTTTTGGAACAAAGGACTAATACCCCGGAACAACAAAAGTGGGTTACTAAACTTCTTGGCTATGATTATGAAATTACATATAAAAATGGAAAGGACAACATGGCAGCCGATGCACTTTCTAGAAAATTTGAAGATATGCCTCAAGTCCATGCTCTTTCCTCCCTTATTCCTAAATGGGTAGATGAGGTGCATGAAGAATGGATAAATGATCCTACTATCCATGCCTTAATTCAACAACTTCAACATAATCCTAGTAGCAAACCTCCATACACTTGGAAGGACAATATATTAAGATACAAAGGAAGGATGGTCCTCACCCCCAATTCAACTTATCATGAAAAACTTCTTCATGAGTTACATACCTCACCCACTGCAGGCCACTCTGGTTTCTTAAAAACCTATAAAAGAGCCACTACCTCCTTCTATTGGGTAGGAATGAAAAATTACATCAAAATTTTTGTAAAAGAATGTGAAGTTTGCCAAAGACAAAAGGGGGAGACCCTTGCTATTCCAGGATTACTTCAACCTCTTCCTATACCCACCAAAACATGGGCAGATATTTCTATGGACTTTATTGAAGGATTACCAAAATCAGGAGGAAAAACAACCATTTTCGTAGTCGTTGATCGCTTATCTAAATATGCCCATTTTTGTCCCGTGGCTCATCCTTATACCGCTAGCACTATAGCCCACCTCTTCCTAGATAACATCTTTAAATTACATGGTATGCCCTCCACAATTGTTAGTGACCGTGACCCAACTTTCACTAGCACTTTTTGGAAGGAATTGTTCAAATTACAAGGTACTCAACTTCGTATGAGCTCCGCTTACCATCCTCAAACCGATGGCCAAACAGAAGTTGTAAATAAATGCTTGGAAACATACCTTCGATGTTTTGTTTCTACTCAACCACTCCATTGGGTAAAGTGGCTTTCACTAGCGGAATGGTGGTATAACACTTCATACCATACGTCCATCAAAATGACTCCTTATGAAGCATTATATGGCCAAACACCACCATCCCTCACTTCCTATATTCCAGGGACTACAAAAGTCCATGCGGTGGAAACGAAACTCGCTACTCGAGATGACATACTACGGATCCTAAAAGAGAACCTACACACCGCCCAACATCGCATGAAGCAGCAAGCCGATCAACATAGAAGCGAACGTAGTTTCCACGAGGGTGATATGGTTTTCTTACGTCTCCAACCTTACCATCAATCCTCTCTTAAACAAAAAGGTTCTCAGAAGTTAGCACCCAAATTTTACGGGCCGTATAAAGTTCTCCAACGTATTGGGACCGTTGCTTACAAACTTGAGCTTCCTCCCTCTTCCAAACTTCACCCCGTATTTCATGTATCTTGCCTTAAGCTCGCAGTTGGAGCCCATATCACGACACAAACCACTCTCCCTAAATTTTTTGATGATGGAGTACTTCTAGTCGAACCAGAAGCTATCTTGGATCGCCGCTCTCGTCACCTTCGTACTCGCGATA
Source organism: Wollemia nobilis (assembly GCA_028583015.1). Taxonomy (NCBI): domain Eukaryota; kingdom Viridiplantae; phylum Streptophyta; class Pinopsida; order Araucariales; family Araucariaceae; genus Wollemia; species Wollemia nobilis. The sequence goes on along the minus strand of JAQPPZ010016363.1, from coordinate 294,740 downwards.
TCACAAAAGTTTTAATCCATTGGAAAGGTCTACCTTTAGAAGACGCGACGTGGGAAACTCTTCACGATATCCAACAACAATTTCCAAATTTCCAGCTTTGAGGACAAAGCTCTTTTAAGGGGGGTGGCATGTTAGGACCCTCCTAACATAATACAATTATCATTATCTTAATATATTAACTTACAAGGGGTCACACCCTTTCACAAGCACACACTCCTTGGTTGGGTATATTAACCCAATCACTTTTTATTTTTAAGACATCGAAGAATATACATTTATTAATATATAAGGAGTTTACCTTCTATTTTCCAACTACGATTCTGGTTATATCAGCGATTTCTTTCAATTCAGGATACTTCTAGTGGTAGCATTGCATCCGGTAGCTTAACATATGGATCAGAGCTTGTTTAAAAGAAAAAAGAAATTTCTCTTAATTAACAAAATATCCTGGACATACTGCAAATATATAGCATTAAGCAGGTTAAAAGCATTCAAACCGGTGACCAAAAGACCAACGATCATTATAAATAATAATAATAATAAAGTTTGAAATATACGTGTATTTATTTTATATATTATATACATATATTTTTAAACAAAAGATAAATAAATTTCAATAATATTATATATTAATATTAAAAAAAAAAAGATAATAATAAAAAAACAAAAAAATATATATATAACAAATAAATTATATATATATATATATATATATATATATATATATATAAAACTTATAGTTTTATTTATAAGTGCTTTGGTCTTCACAATACAAATAAAGTAGAAAAGTAAACGAAGTGCATGCATGTTACTTTAAGCGAATGAGATTATTTTCATGTTAATAAGGTGGCATTATTTTTGAATTGAAATATATAACTGTCATATTAAATAACCAACAACAAATATACATCAAAGAAGGTCCAAGCCTCAAAAATCAAACTAAGCTAAACATCTCCATGCAAGGAGGAAACAAAAATACTATACATCATATGAGTGTAACTGTATCATTGTATCTTTTTACAAACATATAATAACATTTTTGTGCAAGAATATAATAGTAGCTATATATATCCACGCTGCCTGTGTCATCATCCATCAACTCCCGATCCTGAATAGCTTTGAAAAGACGAGCCAACTTGTTCCTAGAAACCTGCAGATTTCTTCCAACCTGAAACAAAATAGCAAGCTGTGTGAGTCTCCTAAGAGACCCAGTAAGGTGCCTTGGCCTGTTCTGAAAACAATCATCATTCCTAGCCTTCCAAATCATCCATAAAATTTTTGTAGAAATTATTAGCCAAAACATATTGAAATAGTAATTCATATGCGAAATATAACCAAACAAAATTTGTTGTTTTATATGATCCAACTGAATATTCCAGCCCTGTAGAATATGAAAAAAGGATAACCACAACTCTTTAGCATAAAGACAATCAAAAAATATATGCTTCACAGTCTCAAGAGTCCTGCAAATGGAACAATAGATATCAGCCTGGGGATTAGAAGATAAGGGCAATCTTTGGAGCAACAAAAGCCATCTAAAACATGTTTTTTTGGCTCAAGAAGACTGGACCAGATATTTTGCATCCTTTTTTGCACCTGCTCTGATGAAAGAGAGAGCTGCCATTTATTATTAACATGGTCAAAAATGTCAGTCGTGTCCATGAGAAGCCGATATAATATCTTGGATTTAGTAGCAGAAAATTTAGTACCATCAGTCCAATATAGATTATCCAAATAAGACTGTTCAGAGGCCACAAATTCAGGATTATTCAAACCATTGAAGGCAGTAGACAACATAGTATATGTTCTCTTATGAGAACAAGATAAACCAAATTCAACACTGAGTTGCTCCCAAGGTTTAAGCACCCCATTACTGAGAATGTCATTAAAAGTATTGACACCCTTCACAGACCAGGCCCTAGCTGAGCAGCCCCGCATTCTAGCAAGCATAGTGTTGTTAAGAGACAAGTTCCACCAGTAGGAACCATTTAATAACTGCAACCTTCTAGACTGATTGTTATCAGATTTTATACAGATTTTATCCCTGACATTAATCCATGCCTTCCAAATGCTATGAAAAATCGTCGAACCAGAAGGCGTTGATTCAAATGAGCCAAACAAAATATCAAAAAAGGATAGCTTTTTCCAGAACTGAGCCCTTTTAGGGACTGAATTACAAATGTTATGCCTGATAAGAACTTTCCATGGTTCATTTCCAACAATACATTTAGTTATCCATTTGGATGCAAGAGCAACACCCTGTAATCTTAAATTGATAAGACCCATACCTCCCATTGCCTTATTCACAACACACCAATTCCATTTAACTGAGTGTAATCTTCTATCAACAAAATTGCCAGCCCAAAGGAACTATTTTATATATTTCTGAATCAAATTAATCTGATACAAACTGAAAAGCCAAACCGAGGAGAAATAAATAGTGAAAGTAGACAAAATATTTTGACAGACCTGGAAGCGACCAGCCAAGGAAAGATTCATTTTCTGCCACTTATCAAGCTTGACAATAATCTTATCTTTTACCCACAACCACATGTTTTTTAAATCAGGTTTAATAGCAAATGGAATGCCTTGATACCTGACTTGCACATAAGGGCCATGCCATTGCAAATCAAATCTACCAAGCCACCTAGGAGGACAGTGATCCCAACCCAAAATCATTGATTTAGCAGCAGAGACCTTAGCACCCGAAGCATTACAAAATAGTGAAAGTTTAGAGAACAAAGAAACAAAATTGTCCTCATCCAACTTCACAAACAAGGAAGTGTCATCAACAAAATGCATATTTATAAGCTCCATACCATTAGGTAGCATAACACCTCTAACATTAGGACTCAGGGTATTATCCCTTAGGAGATAAAATAGAAGATCATTAGCAATCACAAATAACGAAGGAGCCAAGGGACAACCCTGTCTTATAGATCTTTGCAGGTAAATAGGATCAGATATGGCACCGTTAATCTCTATGCAAGCATTAGCATCAGCCAAAAGAGTTTTAACCATGTTACAAAATTCAATAGGAAAACCAAAGGCTAGCAAAACACTGATGATATAATTCCATTCCACACGATCATAAGCCTTCTCGAAATCAAGAAGGATCATACCAATGTTCTGACCTGAGACTCTGGCCCAATGCATAGATTCCCAGCCAGTGATAAGATTCTCTAAAATATATCTGCCTTTAACAAACCCAGTTTGAGTAGGATTGATAAACTTAGGCAGCAAATGAACCAATCTTAACGCAAGCACCTTAGCCATGATTTTGTAAGAGACATTCAATAAAGTTATAGGCCTCCAATTTTTAATTAAAGTTTTATCACCTCCTTTGGGCAGCAGCCGAATGATGCCTGAGTTGATGTCACAACCCAATGATCCTCTATTAATGGCTTCATCATACACCTGTCTAAGGTCCTCACAAACCCAATCCAAGTTCTTTTTATAAAATTCAATGGGTATACCATCAGGACCCGAAGCTTTATCACTATTGATGGCCAATATAGCTTTAGCAATTTCATCTTTCGAAATTGGCTGACCCAACATTTCAGCCTCAGATTGAGAAATTTTTTTAGGCACTAACTTACAACAAACCTCTCTTTCTTTCCTTCTATCATTGTTATCCTCTAAAGTAAACATATTTTTATAAAACTGGTGAAACAATTCCATAATCTTATTGTCATCAAAAACCAAAGTAGTTCCATCTGAAATGCTAACAATATTTTCTTTAATAGCCTTCTCTCTCAAAATATTAAAGAAAAACTTAGAGCCCTTATCACCAAAATTTAACCAATTTAGCCTAGCATGAACCCTCTGTCCTTGAATATTTTTATTCTCCAGTTGGCTAAGCTCATTTTTAACCTCCACCAACTCAGATAATAGTTCCAAATTATCAGGCTGCCATTGAATATTATGTTCAAGCAACCACATCCTCTGCCTCAAGGAATTCTCATAACATCTGAACTCAAAAGCCCTCTTCTTACCAATGGATTTAAACAAAATTTTCCATCCTTTGATATTACAAAGCCACCTATCAATAGCACTCTCATGTCGAAGTTTAAACCTATTGATTTCCTTGAGAGTAAAGATAGCTTGCAAACAATCAGGAAGATCCAGAAGAGAGACATTCAAATTAAATTTCCAATTCATATGTTTATTCTCAAGTCTATCCTCAAGGAATCTCAAATGAGCCACAATAGAACAATGGTTAGAGCAAACAAAAGGATAAATTGCAACTTTGTTGCCATTATTCAAATGATCAAAATTGAAGAAGGAGTGAAGCATAGAACCTATCCAACCTGCTATATATCCTATTGTGGCCTTGCTGCATGTTACACCATGTAAACCATAGATCCTTATGGTAACTTCTATGACCTTGTAAAGGATCAAAAAGATTAAAATGAGATTTGAATCTAGTCCACCATATTTTCTCATCCCCTTCCAGTCAAAATTAGCACCGCCAACCTTATCATGTTGTTCTTCTATCATATTAAAATCCCCACCAAATAACCATGGAATATCAGGTAATTTTAACAACCAATGCCATAAAAAACATCTATCTCTGTAATCATTAGCAGCATAAATTGAACAAACACCAAACTGAACACCATTGTGTTCTAAGACCACCCAGACCGTAGTATTACATGGAGAAAGATAAAAATCAACTACTTTAGAAGCCCATGAAGGGGAAAGCAAGAAAGTAGCTCCCCCTCCCATAAGTATGATTAGTATAGTAACATATAACATCACACCAAATGACATGCAAAGCAGATTAAAGATGAAAGCCAACAACTTTGATTTCTTGCAACAAAATGCAATCAAAACAACCCATACTTCTGATATGATTCTTGACAAAATACTTTCTACCAGGGGACGCTAATCCCCTGACATTCCAGCTCATGCATCTAAACAACATTGTCAGATTTAGGAAGGGAAGAGCCAGCTCTAGCTAAATCCTTAACACTTTTTAGAGATTTACCTTTATTGTCCTTAGCATTAATTCTTTTCCTCTTCTTTTTAGTAACCTTAGACCATGTATTATCCCCCAGATCTAGTCTGTCATTTGAAACATTATCATCTAATGAATCTGAATATTCACTACTAGAGATGGTTTCAGAATCTAAAACATCAACCACAGATCCCTCTTCTCCATTAATATTATCCTGAATATTTTTATGCCTCTCTAAAGCTCTACTACGAATGGATGTCAAAGCTAGCTGCTGAGCATTTTGTTTATTACAACCACCAATATCCAATTGCAAGGAAGTACTACCCTCCCTAGTAGTAGGACTAGGCACCAAACTGTTACTGTGCTCAACCCTACTACTAGCCAGGGTACCACCATCCACAGAAGGACTAAGACTGTCAATTTTGGCCATGTTAATATTAAAATTAGTGTCCTCTTTTTCATTAGCCGCAGGGGTAGGAGAGGCCTATAACCTACCTGGTTAAACCAAGCATGTTAGATGGATTTCACTGCTTACATAAGATTCAATAACCATGTCCTCACCCAAAGCCATTTGCTCATTCACCCCATTATTATTAACCTCAAAAGAATGAGCTTTCCCTAAAGCTTTCAAAGCATTACCCCTGGTACTGACCAGATTATGTAGCAAATGTGAACACTTTTAGTGGTTAGGTTAGGTTAGCGTTGTCGGCAAATGTCGGCATGTTTTTTAAATCAATAAATTCTTCTCTTCCCCTTATCCCTCCATTCCCTCCTTTATTCCCTCTTCCTCCTTATCGCTCCACCTCCCTTTCCCCTTATTCCTCCAACCTCCCCTTCCTTTCCTCTCCGCCGACTTCCTCCCTACTCTCTCCATATAAATTAGTCGCGATTTCTTATGTTTGAGTGTTGTAATGGCTGCGTGAAGGTTAATGCAATTTGATTAATTTGAGTTTATTTTATTGTTAATCTATCCTAGTGCCACCTGGTTTGATTTCGATATTTGGTATCAGAGCCAACCGGGCAAGCGTGCACGGGCACGAATCCCGAGGTCGCACGGGCACGAATCTCGAGGACGCACGATGATTGGCTGGCGAGCATGCTGGGCACGCATCCCGAGGGTGCACTGTGTTCGAGGAGCTGGCGATCGAATCGAGGAGGTGGCAGAGCTGGGCATGCATTTCGAGGTGACACATGGCAGAGCAGTCGTAGAGCGAACAGCTGACGTGGACACGTAGATCGAGGTGCTGAGGTGGACGCTGAGGTGGCGGCAGCCGACACGTGGCGAGGTGCTGACAGAGAGCTGACATGGCGGTCGACGTGGTGCTGACGTGGCGGTCGACGTGGCGAGCTGAGGTGGCGAGGCGGTCGAGTGTGCGGTGGCAAAAATTGGTTTGTCCACGTGGCGGACGCGGATTCGTCTGAGGGTGATACATGGCGAACGCAGATTGGCCGAGCAAGCATAGTGGTGAGGAGCGATTGCCCGAAGGCAATCGAAAGTTAATGCGCCTTCGCGCATATTTGAAGACTAGACAGTCTTCCTCCCACTGAATGTGGGATAAATCCACATTGTTTTTTTTTAAAAAAAATCTCCGCCCGTCGATGGTATAAGGAACCGCGGTTCCTTTCCTTACCCGCCGAAGCGCTTAGCGCGCTCGGTTGTGTTGTGTGCTGGCGGAGGAGAGGTCCCGGGGTCGAATCCCGTCGGGGTTAAAACAAAGGTTTTTTGTTTTTTTTTTAAATCTTTGGACGCCGATGAATTTAAAACGGCGGACGTCCCCTTTTGTCTCACCGGCGCCGCGTGGTGTAGCGGCTAGTTGCTGCGGGTAGGACGCGGAGGTCCTGCGTTCGAATCCCGTCGGGGATTTCGCGACGAAAAAAAAAACAAAAGGTTTTTTTATTCAATTTTTTCCTTATTTGATTTTTTAATTAAAGTTTTTTAAATATTTAATAATTTTTATTTATATTTTTTATTAAGTTTTTTTAAAATAAACTTTTATTTAAAAAAACTAATTTAAAATATATATAAAAAATTGTTAAAATTTTAAGGGCTTTATTAAAACAAATTTTGAAAAATTGTTTAAAAAATAAAAGGGTGAAAAGTTTTTTTTTAGCATCATTATTGTAACCCAATGCATGCGGTGAAATTTTTGGGTAGATGATTCGGTCATCTGGATGCTATTATGCATTGCTCTCTCTGTTGAGAAGAGAGAATCTTGATTCCTTTGACAGGAAAGTCCAACAGAGTGGACTTCATACTGTGTTTTGTCAGTTGGAAAACCAAGTGATTGCACATCAGAGAAAACCAGATTCTGGATACGAGGCGGATTCTGAAGATAATATCTTCGGGCAAAGAGTAGTTGAATCCGAGACGGTTGAAACAGTACCTAAAGGACAATCAAGTGACAGTTATACTCCTACAGTGCCTGAAGTTGAAACGAGTGAGAGCTATACACCTCGCTCTCCTGATTCAGAACCAGCAAAAGCAGAAGCAAAAGTAGAGGAAAAAGAACCAGTGGAGGTGAAACCTGCAATTGAAGAACGAGTTGTTCTCAAAAGGCGTCTTGAGCCAATAGCAGCAGCAAAAGAAGTCATTATCATCAGTGACGACGAAGCAGACAACTTCACCTTTCCAGTTTTGGGAAATCCTCAAGAAGAAGAACGCCAAATCAGTGAGCATTTTAAGAAAGCTAGATTTGATTTAAATCAGTAAATCAGTAATCTATTTTGTACTTCTTTGTACAGTTTGTTTGAAGTTGAAATAAAAGTTGCTTTCTAAAATGGCTTCCAATACTAGTTTACCAATCCCTGAATTCAATGGTGGTGATTACGAGTATTGGTCAATTAAAATGAAAACTCTGTTGATTGGCAAAGGTCTTTGGGATGTGATTGAAGAGGGATATACTGAACCTTCAGCTGCTGAGTGGGCAGTTTTGAGTGGTGCTGATAAAAGGGCTAGAAAAGAAGCACGGAAGAATAATTCTTTTGCCCTTTATCACATTCACGCCGCCCTTGATAAAAGTATTTTCCCTAGAATAGCTTCTTTTAAAATAGCTGAATCTGCTTGGAATGCTTTACAAGAAAGTTATAGGGGTAGTGACCAAATCAAACAAGTTAAACTCCAAACCTTGAAAAGAGAGTTTGAAACTCTTAAAATGCAAGAAAATGAAAAGGTTGGTGATTACTACGTGCGTGTGAAAGCCGTAGTAGATAAGATGGTCACTTTAGGAGAAGATGTAAAGCCTGAAGTTATAGTGAAGAAAGTGTTGAGAACACTTCTTCCTAAGTGGAATTCAGTAGCCATCATTATAGAGGAATCTAAAGACCTAACTTCTCTATCTTTTGAAACCCTCATTGGCTCACTTCTCTCACATGAGGAGAGATTACAACCATCTCCTTCCACAAGTTATGGAGGAGATGATAAAGCCTTTGCTTCTCAAGAAGGCAGAGGTAGAGGTCGTGGCAGAGGAAAGTCTAGAGGAAGAGGCAAAAATAATCAGAGAGGTGGAACTCCTAACAGAGGAGGAAATCAGAACAGAGGAGGATTCTCAAACAATAGTGAACAACAACAGAATAGAGGAGGACAACAAAATAGAGGGAAACAATCAGGCAGAGGTAAAGGAGGAGATAAGTCAAAACAATCTTGCTACAATTGTGGCAAACTTGGCCATTATGCTCGTGACTGTTGGACTAAGACTTCACAAGGAGCTAGTAGCAGCCAGAGCAGTCAGTTTGGAAACTTTGGAGAAGAGGAAGAGGCCACAAATCTCTTTCTCTCATATGGTCAAGCAGATCAAAACATGAATGATACATGGATCTTGGACACTGGGTGTTCAAACCATATGAGTGGCAAAGAAGAGCTCTTTGCTACTCTAAATTCCTCCTACAAATCCAACATCAAATTGGGAGATGATAAATCATTGGCAGTAGAAGGCATTGGAGCTATGGCAGTTCCAACTAAAGAAGGAGTCAAACAAGTAAGTGATATCTATTATACACCCCATCTCCAACATAATCTTTTAAGTGTTGGACAAATGTTAGAAAAGAACTACAAGTTGCTTTTTGATGAGGGTAAATGCACTATTTTTGATAAAAATAACAATAATAGAATCATTACTCAAGTGCCAATGTCAAAGAATAGATTGTTTCCTTTAAAGTTTGGCCAACCAGGGGGAGATAAGTTAGCAAGTGTTGCTATTTCCAATCCAAGTGTTCTATGGCACTTGAGATATGGCCATTTGAATTCTGCTAGTTTGAAAATGCTAACTTCCCAAGCCATGGTCACTGGACTTCCTAAAGTTCAGGATAGTAAAGAAGTCTGTGAAGGGTGTGCTCTTGGAAAGCATGCCAGATCAAAGTTTCCTCATGGACAAGCATGGCGGGCCAGCTATCCACTCCAGCTAGTGCATACCGACATCTGTGGTCCGATGCAGACACAGAGTCTGGGTAACAACTCTTACTTTCTACTCTTTATTGATGATTATACTAGAATGTGCTGGATATATTTTTTGAAACATAAGGATGAAGCATATGAATGTTTTCTCGATTTCAAAACAAGAGTTGAAAGTGAAAGTGGACATTTTGTAAAATGTCTTCGATCAGATAGGGGAGGAGAATATTCCTCTAATGAGTTTGTGAATTTCTGTAAGCAACATGGCATTAAGAGGCAGTTCACTACTGCCTACACTCCACAACAGAATGGTGTCGTAGAGAGGAAGAATCGCACCATTGTGGAGATGGCAAGATCTATGCTTCAGACGAAGCATTTGACTAATTCATATTGGGCAGATGCAACCAGGACCAGCGTATATATCTTGAACAGAAGTCCTACTTCAAGTTTGAAAGGACTGACACCTTACCAAGCATGGTATGGTAAAAAGCCAAATGTTAAGCATTTCGGAGTGTTTGGCTCATCGGCCTATTCTCACATTCCCGATGAGCTTAGGAAGAAGCTCGATCCAAAGAGTCATGCATGTATCTTTGTAGGATACCGTGAGAATACAAAAGCTTACGAACTCTATAATCCCCGGACTAGAAAGCTTGTGATTTCCAGGGATGTGATTTTTGATGAAGGGGGAGAATGGGGTAAGCCCCAAATATTCAGTGATGTTGAATCCACTGATGTAGTTTCTCAGCAGGTGCAACCACAGACACCACAGAAAGGAAAGCAGTCTCCTCCAACAAGTCCAAGTTCATCTTCTGATTCCTCTTCTTCACCAAGTCCTTCTCCACAGCGATCTGTACGTTCCTCACCAATGGACATTGATTCTCCATCCAAAGGTAAGAGAACTCTACAGTATCATCCATCATCTCAGATGTTGGATAAAATTTTTTCAAGAAGATACACTAGGAGTCAAGCTAGTGAAATGGATTCTGTTTTACACAGATTAGAAAGTATGCACTTGTATGGTGATGATGTCTCCCAACAGGAACCTAGGGGAGATCAAGTTAACTATGCTTTGTTAACTAGTGCACAACTTGAACCTTCTAGTTATGAGAAGGCATGTACTCAAAAAATTTGGCAAGATGCCATGAAAGAGGAGATAACCTCTATAAAAAACAACGACACTTGGGAGTTGGTAAAGCTTCCTAAAGGCAAGAAATGTGTTGGATGTAAGTGGGTCTACAAGACCAAGTTTAATGCTGATGGTAGCATTGAAAGGCACAAGGCGAGACTAGTTGCAAAGGGATTCACTCAAAAATATGGAGTTGATTATGAAGAGACTTTTGCTCCTGTAGCCAGACAGGAGACTATTAGAACAGTTCTTGCCTTAGCTGCAAATAAGGGATGGAAAGTCCAACACATGGATGTGAAAAGTGCATTTCTAAATGGTTACTTGATAGAAGAAGTGTATGTTGAGCAACCACAAGGATTTGAAGAGAAAGACAAGGAACATCTTGTTTACAAACTGAAGAAGGCACTTTATGGCCTCAAGCAGGCACCACGAGCTTGGTACTCACGCATTGATGGGTACTTCAAAGAATTTGGGTTCACCAGAAGTAGAAATGAACCCACCCTTTACTACCTACAACAAGGAAATGACATCCTCATAGTTTGCTTGTATGTGGATGATCTCATATTCATGGGTAGTAATGAAAAATTGAATATGAAGTTCAAACACTCCATGATGGAGCAGTTTGAGATGAAGGATCTTGGCTTAATGCACTACTTCCTTGGAATGGAGGTTCATCAATCGATACAAGGGATCTTCATCTGTCAACATAAGTATGTTCGGGACATGCTTAAGAAGTTTGCTATGGAGCATTGCAAACCAGTTGCAACTCCAGTTGGACATGGGATCCAATTAAGCAAAGATGATGGAGCATCAAAAGTTGACGTGACCACTTTCAGAAGCATGGTTGGGAGTTTGATGTTTCTCGCCAACACCAGACCTGATATTCAGTATGTTGTTTCTCTTGTCTCTCGATTTATGTCTAACCCTTCTGAGTTGCATTTGCAGGCAGCTAAGAGAATTCTTAGATATGTAAAGGGTACATGGGATTTTGGAATCCATTACCATAAATGTAACACTATCAAGCTTGTAGGCTTCAGTGATAGTGATTGGGGTAGCAACATTGATGACAGAAAATCAACCTCAGGGAACTGTTTTAGTCTGGGATCGGGACTAATAACTTGGAGTTCCAAGAAGCAGATAGTAGTAGCACTATCTTCAACAGAAGCTGAGTATATAGCGGTCACTCATGCTAGTACTCAAGCTCTATGGCTACGAAAGGTATTAGAAGAACTTGGAGAGCAAGCAAAGTGGTCCAACAAGGTTATTCTGTGACAACATTAGTGCCATTCAGTTGGCATACAATCCCGTCCACCATAGTAGATCAAAGCATTTTGATATGAAGTACCACTTCATCAGAGATATGGTGGAAACTGAAACTGTTGAGCTTCACTATTGCCCCACTTTGGAGAATGTTGCGGACATCTTCACCAAGGCGCCGGCTAAAGCTCAATTTGTAAAGCTGAGAGACTGTATTGTCAGACCTCTCAACTTTAAGGGGGAGAATGTAGCAAATGTGAACACTTTTAGTGGTTAGGTTAGGTTAGCGTTGTCGGCAAATGTCGGCAGGTTTTTAAATCAATAAATTCTTCTCTTCCCCTTATCCCTCCATTCCCTCCTTTATTCCCTCTTCCTCCTTATCCCTCCAACTCCCTTTCCCCTTATTCCTCCAACCTCCCCTTCCTTTCCTCTCCGCCGACTTCCTCCCTACTCTCTCCATATAAATTAGTCGCGATTTCTTATGTTTTAGGGTTGTAATGGCTGCGTGAAGATTAATGAAATTTGATTAATTTGAGTTTATTTTATTATTAATCTATCATAGTGCCACCTGGTTTGATTTCGATAGATTATTTACATTACCTTTACCATTGTTTGAAACATTATTAGAATTAGAGGGGACAAAAGCCCTAGAAAAACTTTTCGTTTGCTTTCCAAAATAGGAAAGTTCCTCCAAACATGGCCCTCTTTTTTGCAAATAAAATATGCATTAACACCTCCTAAGAGCTCTAGTTTACAAGACAGAGAAAATTCCCCACAGTCGATAACAATCTCCTCAGGAAAATCCACTCCTGGGTACATAGAAATTAAAACCCTAACATGCATATGAGGTAAAACACTGCTTGTTTCCTCAAACTTTAACACACAACCGAAAGGATTCAAGACCTGAGTAAAAAAATCCCATAAAATTGGAGGAACATCCCTAACAATAACCCATCTTGGGTACGAAACAAAAAAAACTTCCTCTGTTAAAGCTTTCGATGACCATGCAATGGCATGAAAAACAATTTTACCAACATTCCAGAACTATTTAGCAACAACTTTCTTTTACATATTAGGCGTTTTAAACATAACCAAAAATAGCCCCTTTTGCATCATACGACACATAGAAACAAAAATCCTCAACCTTTTACCCCATACGTTGTTAAGCCACTCATCAAAATACCGGCGAGAAGGCAACACTTCATCATTTAAAGCCACAAAAAAAATTGAAATAGTTTTTAACCTTAATTGCTCCGAGCATAATGCACTAATCATTGTAGCATTAGGCACCAAATGTACTTTACCAGAGGTGGCCAAAGCATCCTTGCCTCTGACTGAGAACATGACATCGATAGGAATCCCCTTTTGTACCCCACTTTCAACAGCATCTTTGAAAGACTTAGCACGACCACCATATTTCATCATATCTCTTTGACTATTAGTGTCTTTATCCAATCCTAGCAATAGCATCGCCAAATGATGGCCTCCGTACCTCTGCAGACCCCATGATTTCACCATTCTGAGAATCATTTCTCAACATCTCCCTCATACTACCATCTCGGGTGACACCCCCAACATACAAACTTCCTCCCGGTCGCCTCCCTTCCTCATCCATATCCATATCCATCTCCCTTCCCAGTTACAGAGCTTCACGCAATAGATCCTTAGATACAAGAGTATTAGTTTAGAATCTATGAGTTTAGAGTATTTCATAAGGTGGCATTTCAGGATGTTAAAGGCCTAATGAAGATTTTAATGTGTGATTGCAGGTTGTGGTTTCAAGTGATGTGGAGTACCCACGAAAGGCGAATGTGTATTCAACGACAGTAGACGTATATGCATGACATGGCCATGCAGGGATCCGCCAATGAGGACAGAGGCAACCAATGGGACCAATGGCTAAGCTACGGGCAGCACAATGATGGTGAAGTTCTACCTGGGATATGCGGACATGAAGACATCCAAACGAATGGTGCTAAGGTTTTGAAGATGTAGATTTTCAATATTATACAGAATTATGAAGATATTTGATGGAATAGTGACCTGGCGGCCCCACAACACAAATCCAGCGTGATGGGATATGTGCTTGCTGAGTGCTGCAATATTGGGTGACATGTTTTAGGGTCAAAAGGAATGAGCTGTCTGAGTTGGATTTCCATGTGGTATAGAATAAATGCAGTAGTCGGTAGTTCAGATGACGTGAATATCGGGCACCGTATAGTAGTTCGATAATGAGTGTGGGAGACAAGGCCCTACACCAGGTGGTGATCCAAAATATTGTAGGATTAATGGTAGTGTCTTGGTGACTGGATACAACAAGCGTAGCCATTGTATTTTGATGCAACGAGTAGCGAGTGGGATAATCCTGTGTGGACGTGTAGTGAACATGGTATGGAAATCAAAAGTTGTTGCCAGGAGTAAAGTTGATTGGAGAACCAGACCCGATATTTTGTTGAAGCAGCAGCACTGGTCCTCCGAGTCAAAACAGTTGCCAAGATGAATGAAGTGAATGTGGATTGATTTATCAGCAGATGTATGAGATTTATTAGACCTGAACAACGATGGCAGAGACCAAAACACAAAAATTGGCCAAGATAAAATGCATAGGGATTAAACATAGGATTAACCGCGACTAGAATAGGTGTACAATAGAGCCTAAAACTAAGTGAACCAGGAAGTTGGCATCGACGTCCAGCGAGGGGAAAGGTACGCGCACTGCGTTCCACGTGAAAGCAGATAAAGCTGCCTATGTGGGGTTTATTGGCAGCGTTGGCAGTAGGTGCGATGAGAGGTCAAACCGGGGAATAGTCGATGACAGGTCCAATTGGCAGCATTTAAACTAAGGACTGCGATGAACCACCGAGACAGTGAAATAATTCGAGAATAATGGTGACACACCGGGCAAAGAAGACATGGGCCACGTAGGGGGAGCCCACTAGTAGGTAGGAATGGAGTACGAGCGGATGTTTGACATCAAACTCAGGATAATTTTACAACAAGCACAGAAGGGGCATGGACAGCCCATATTCACGTTACCGATGGTTACTCGTCAGCACATGACAATAGCGCAAAATACGTCGTTGATCGCCGAGGTGAAGAGACCAATTGTGTGCAATGTGAAAACTAGAGAAATAAGGGTGCTAAATAAGGTGGAAATATGTCCATGATATAGACATAAAAGTTTAGGCTATAAAATAAAATAAAATTATTTAATCTTCCACGTTTATGAAAGATAGAAACACCCTTTAATGTCAGAGAGAGTGCGGAGCTAGCCGATGGGTGAAGAGCCAAATTTGGTAATGAATTTGTAATCTCGATGAAACCTTCATTGTAGATAGAATATACCGTGTAGAGGCTACAGATGGACAACGCCAGCCAGGACGTGAAGACAGTGGACGTCCAAACGCCTAGCTAGCTTGATGATGTGGAGAACCTAGATTTGGACCATGTGGCCGATATCGAAGCGATACGAGACTAGCAACGCACCTCAGGGAGTAGACGTGGTATATTCTGGAAAATTAGAAGGTTGTTATCAAGTGCAGAATGTGGTAGCACGAAGATCATGATGCATGTGTTTTCTAGGAAAGGAGCAGTGAAGTACAGGTGGCATGTGGTGGCATCTTTAGTCAAATTAATAGCAAGAGGTCTTGAAGAGGATGTATCCATGGCAGGCATTGGAGATAGTTTGAGGTCACAACACAGCTATCTGTAGTTAGTGGTAGGTGAAGCCTTGAGTAGGAGAAGTTTGTGGTGATCCGATGACAAAGACGGTAGCCCAAAATAGAATGGTCGAGCAGGGATTGATAGAGTTAGTAGGAGAGATGCAAAAGGAATATTGTAGAGAGTCTTCTCAGTACATTATTACCGAATATTGTAGATAAGTTAGAAAAGGAAAACCTAGATGCCATCCATAAACCCTAAACCTAATGATAAGATATAAAATATTGAGGAGGAAGGCAGACAATGGTTTTTGTTGGTGCAGTTACTGGAGCATGGTTGGAAAAGCACCAAGGCGTATTTAGGGTTTTCATGGTGGCCGCAATAGGAGAACGCGGGAGATATAAGGTGATGGCTCATATTTTCTTTTGTTATATAAACCATGAATTATATGGGGGTGAATAATGTTTTGTTATTTATATTATATAGCCTTTTTGGAAGCCATAAGGATATCGGGTATAAGGTTTTATTTTAGTTTTATATATCATAATGTAAAGGGAGGTATAAATCTTATCTTGTTTCTTCTTATATTATGATATGTCTAAGGGAGTTAAAAAGGGGTTTCAAAAGAAATCTATTTTTTTTATGATGTTAAAGCAGGTGTAATAGGCAAACATAAAATAAGGCAATTTATTTCTTGTTTTATTTGTATTTATTTTAACATCATTAAAGAGGGGAAGTTGAAACGGAGGGACTTTTGCATCCTTTAAAAGCCCAATGAGGTCATTGTACAAGTGGATGGAAATCTGTGTAAACGAGAATTTTTTTGAAATATAATGCTTCCATTTTGGCAAGAGCAACCTTTGTGAGCAAAACTAAAAGGAGAATACATCTAAGACTATTGTTTTTACCGTACATCTTTTTTGCATTATTTTTTGGCTTGTATCTATTTTTTTATGCCATTAAATGAGTTACAATAGGTGAATGTCAAATATAATGCAAGTACGTTTTATCCTTTGAGTCTCGCACTTGGTCTAATCTGATTGTGCTTGTTTTGCAGATCTATTAGGTCAGGTTGTCTTAGAATTTTTTCTCATAACTTGGGATTTTGTAGGGAGAGGATTGCTAACCAAAATTTGATGTCATTTATTATTTTTCCAGATAATCTTGTAGATAATTTTTGGTTGTTTATTTTTGGCATTTTAAATTAATTTGTTTTCTATTTTAGAGTGTTATTTTATAATTATGGTCATTTCCATAATTTCTACTTTTTTTATTTTTTACATTCTGGTCATTTCCAGAATTTCTGCACATAAGTTTTAGTTTTTTCATTCCGGTTATTTCCAGAAGTTCTGTTTTTAGTTCTTTTCATTTTGGTCCTTCTAGAATTTCTGCATTCAACTTTAGCTTTTATTCTGGTCCACTTTCTAGAATTTCAATTTTTGCATTTATCATTCATTTACTTTTATTTTGGTCCTTATCCAGAATTTTTGCACCTCCATGTTACATTAATCTAATATTTAGATAAAACATTTTTAGGAGGGGCTACTAACACCAAATTCACACTAAGGCAGATAAAGCAAATGAACACTGACATGCTAACTTTCTAAATTTTACTAACACCAAACTCTAACATAGGGATAGTGGAACACTTATAATGAAGATAAAATGAATCCACTAACTTTAAAATGAACCACACATTAAAGGCATAGATCTTAAAATGAAGTGGACTATTCCATGCACTTTTGCATTTGGAACCTTTTAATTTGAATATAAAAGGAGCTTACTGACTGGGATTCAGGGTAGATCATACTAATATCAAGAGCACTAAAAAGGAATCAATCTTTTGCATTTTGAAGGTTTTAAAGATCATAATTGCTAAGCATTGTTTGAACTATTCAAGGCCCCTTATTAACTGTCACTTACAGGTTTGAGTTCATTTGGGTATACATTTGTTTCTATTTCAATTTCCATTGATTATATACATTCACAAATGTTTGCTTACTAAAACCTTGGAGAAATGGATGATTTCACATAATTTCTATGCAAAAAAGAGTTTTCAACTTAATACTCTATTTGTGGTTATCATTTTGCAATAGGGTAAAATATTCACTCAATATTTTTACGCTAGAAGGAGGGCCTTCTTTATTGCTTTGTGATTTAGATCTTTCTAACGGTTAACGTGGTTAGTTTTGTTTCCACCTTATTGTGCTTGCAGGTACAACATTATTTAGATTTATTTTGAGTGGTTTGTGAGAAGCCTTGTTAGAATAGTTAAGTTTCCCAAGCTAGACCCATCTGAGCATATTGCTACTAGGTCTAAAACCACTGGGGAAACTATCTTTCAAAGTCTTACTCCCAATTATAGGAAGCCAAAAAACAAAACTCAAGAGATCGAAATCCCACCCAACATACTTGATCTAGGGTCATATTTAGGTTCAAGTACATCTAGTGGGTCTACACCCATTGTCTTCGTTGCGATAGCTATACCAAGTGTATCTGTCCCCATCACTTCGATAGTTTCTACTATTCCCGTAGGGTTGCTACCATTGAATAACATGGCCCAACCACCAGTTCCCTGGTATGGTGCACAAAGTTCTCCCTTGAATATACCTAGGGATGTCCATGACATACCTAGACATCTTGAGAGGTTGATACCTAAATTTGTGCATGATGGTCCCATTACAATTGAGGAGCATGTCCAAATTTACAAATACCATATGATTAGACAAGGAGTTAATCATGAAGATGTTTCTTGTCATATTTTTCCTAACAGTTTTGACCAAATGGCTCATGAGTGGTATAGGAATATTCCCGTAGGGTCCATCACTTTGTGGGCCCAGCTAGAGGTAACCTTTGTCAATCAGTTCAGGTCATTGTTAGATCCTACGATCATATACAATCAATTTGTGTCCTACAAAAGGTATCCAAATGAGCCAATTAGGACATTCAACATGAGGTTCCAAAAGCTTTATGCAAATGTAACTCGTCACTTTGTGGTAGATGCCATTGTGGCTTTGCAATTATACTTCGTAGCTCTAGATCCCATGACAACCATATTCGCCAAGAGAAACCCTCAGGTTACAACACTTGCCCTAGCCTATGTGGAAGCCATGATAATTGAGCAACAAATGACATCACAAGGTGGAGGGATGCCTCAATTCCCCATGATGGGACAATATGGCCCTTACAGTTAGTTTGCCATGATGAATCAAATGATGACATCACAAATGTCGATGATGAACACATTACCATATCATCAACCATACCCTCTCATGCCCACACATTCATATTTTCCAACCTATCCTAACGCAACCATTCCACCTACCCCACCAATGATGGCAAAAAATTAGATAACTCTGCCAGGATTCGAGGCAATTAACACTCAAACCTCAACGACTTATCCTATGATTACACCTCTTCAAATTCAAGGTCCTTGGTGGAACCAAAATGCTTAGAATCAAACCATCATACCCAGTCCAAAGGTTGCCAATGTAGGAAGTGCTAGTGGATCCGACATAGTGATGCCCCAACCGCAAGGATCTAATTATGAATTAGAAGAATTAAAGAAAATCACTATCAAACAAGGTAATGACATAGTCTATCTACAGAAACAAATTACCCAAAATCCTATACCGAATTAGAATCATAATCATAGGAGGACAGGACCATATAATACTCAACCCAACAATGGGTGCATACCCAACCTCGTAGCCAATCAAGCAGACACTATGGAATATTATGGTGAGTTGGAACCTTGTGATGATGAATTGCCCCATTGTTGTCACAGGAAACAAGAGACTTTGTTAACTTAAGTTGTTCACATTCAGGAAAGTGAAGAAGAGGAGGACATTGAGGTTTTAGGAGAAGAATATGATGAAACTTTGGAAGTCCAAGCCATTAAACATTTGAAAGGAAATCAGAGGTATTACACAAGGAGTTCTAGGGATCCCAAAAATTCCTCTACTCCTCCAAAAAACCCCTTAATTCCTCTTGATGTGAAATGTGATGTTAATCCACATCCGCTCCCTATTTTTGAAGTATCTAAACAACAAAAAAAATGCCAAATTAAAAAAAATCACTTATGACTTAGAAGAAGACATGAAGAGAACTAAGGCTAACATCTCATTGTTTGAAGTGTTTAAACTTTTGGGTCAAGAGGTAGGTTTATCGAAATGATTCAACCCACCTAGTCAAGTCCATGAAGCTAAAGGTGTCGAGTCTCAATTGGTTTTGAAAAGGGAAAAACGAGAAGTACCTCCTTTTCTCATAACCATTAGAATTGTGGGCAAAAATTTACACAATTGTTTGATAGATTTAGGTGCTTCGACCAACATCATGCCCTTAGAAATTTACCAAAAGTTAGGACTCACACCAATCCCTTCTAAGAGCAAGGTGGTACAATTGGATAGATCTATTATGGATGTAGTTGGAGGTCTAAATGATGTCCTTATTTAGATTAACTTAGAACCTAGGGTTCAACATCACATAGATATATTGGTACTTAATATTCCTACCAAATATGGAATGGTATTAGGAAGATACTAGAGTAAAAATATGAATGGGTATATCGTAACAGATTCTTCCCATATGTGGTTGCCTTGGAGAGGAGTGGAAAATCAAATTCAGGTGGATAGTGAATCCAGACTCAAGGAGATGATAACTGAATACAATAGACCCAACAAAATCCAATATGTTGAAACTGAATTAGGGGCTTATAGATTGGACATAGAAGAAATTTTTGAGGATCCTCAAAAGGAAAATATTTCTTGTAACACTTTGGAAGAAGATAATTTGGTGTGGACTCTAATATTCAATGGATCTAAGTCAAAAAAGGTGTTTGAGCTGGTATTGAACTTACATGTACAGTTAGCAAGCCTATGCTCACTGCCTATAGATTGCAGTTCCCAACCACAAATAATGTGGCAGAATATGAGGCACTGATTTTTGGACTTCAATTGGCCCTTAGGAAGAAAGTTAAATGTCTCAAGGTGTTGGGAGATTCTGAATTGGTGGTTAAACAAGTTAAAGGGCAATATACTTGTAGGGATAAAATATTAAGCCTTTACAAAACTAGAGTTAGGGATTTGGTAGATGAGTTTGATGCATTCAATATATCCCTTATCTCTAGGAAAAACAATCGAATGGTAGATGCTTTAGTCGTAGCCTCTATCATGCTCAAACTAGTGGACCATAATAAATGTAAGAAATTTTTAATCGATACCAGACAACATTAACAATTTCCAAGTATTCGATAGTGACAGAAATATTTTCAACTTCGTCACTAATTCTGGTATTTTTGAAAAATAGGTGATTGATGAAGATAAGAAAGGGCAAGAAGAAACAAAATTACAATGTGAAGCAACCAAAGTGTGGAATGAGATGTCGAATGGTATGGCTTCATTAGAGAAAATATTTGATATTGGATATCAAGCAAAAAGAGGAAGAAAGGTGCCACCCCCTAAGGAAGCTTATGATTTAGTTAATCTAGGGAGCACAAAAAATCCATACCTAAAAGGCTTGGAGTCTAGTCTCCTCAAATTATTACCCACAAGGTAATGGTTTGGCGTAATCCTCCAATAATAATTTGTTATGGGTAATTAAAAACTTACTTGAAAAAAATCCTAGGGATTGGCATAGCAAATTAAAATTTTCCCTTTGGGCTAATAGTATCAAAACCAATGAATCAATAGAAACATCTCCTTATCACTTAGTCTATGGGAAAGATTCCATTTTTTTTACAAATTTAATATTACAAACATGGCATTTCATGAAATAATATAGTGGAACTAGTGATAAACTTGCAACTAGGTTGACATAGTTAATGCATCTTGATGGAAAAAGGTATGAGGCCATGTTTCATTTCCAAAAACATCAAGATATAGTGAAAATATGGTTTGATAAGAGGTCCAAAATCAAAACATTTAAAGTTGCAGACCTAGTATTGTTGTGGGATAAAAGGCATGAAAAGAAAGGAGATCATGAAAATTTTTATTGTTTATGGTTGGGTCTGTATCAAATTTCTAAATCCTAGGTGAGAACAGTTTTAGATTAAAAACCTTGGATGGGAATGATTTGTCTTTGACTGTTAACGGGCTACACTTAAAGCACTACTTTTAGGCTTGAAAAAGGCAAGATTCTATATTATATGTAAATACATTTATGTTTTATGGTTTTGAGTCTGATTGTGTGTTTGTATTCATTCGCTTCCAATATTTCATTGATTTTTAGTCTTTTGTATATATCTTGAGTGTGTTGCTTTCATGTTTGGTCTTGGGTTTGGATTTTATTTTTATTTTTACAAGTTTAATGGGTGTGTTTTCTATTCATTTGCTTCCAAGTTTTGGTTGTTTTCTAGTATTTTAGAGTGATATGTTAGCTCATGTTCTCATGAATGTTAACTAAGATAAGGAGAATATGAAGCATCGAAATTGTATTCCAGAAGTCTCCACAAGTATCACAAACACATTAAAGAATATCGTTTAAAACTTGTAATGCATGAAGTTGTCAATTTTGTAAATTAGGGTAAAATATATTACATGCTCCATCTCATTCATCCATATTTCATGGTACATTTCACAGTGCATAAATATTGCATCTCACTTGCATCTACATTTCAAAGGCAATCACCGAAGAACATGTTAAATTCTCTTAGGATCATTGCAAAATATACACTAAGAAGATATTGAGATTGGGAACTGATGTCAAAACTATATTGAACCAAGCACGATTCACACATATTAAAAACATCTTGGGTAAAATGGTCAAAACCATCCTTGGGAGAAAATATGAGGTGAAAAGAGTCATTCTTGTCGGTCCTATCATGCAACATAGTCCATAAAATAGTGGTTTTCACCACTTCCATAATAATTGAAACTCAAAAATTAGAGTAGTAAGGATAGGGTCAAATTCTCATCATACTTAAGTTGAGAATATGATTCCCCAAAGATCTAAGTCTACTTCCATCACACCACTGACTATTGGGTTGTAAAAAACATACTACATGTCCCCTCAGAAGGATGTGTAGTCATCTCCAAGATTCAAGAAATCAAAAGCTAAATTATGGACTATGGAGTTAACCTCCATCGGGGCTATATATGCTCGACTGACAGTGGAGTATGCTCATGTGTGGTGACATGTCTCATTTAAAAGTGAGACCTTTGACCACTCAAATTGATAGGCTAGCCTTACGGTTTCATCCATAACAGGTTTAATAATTTTGATCAAGATGAGGTAATAAACTCAAATCAGAGTAGTAAGGATAGGATCAAATTCTCATCATACCTAGGTTGAGAATCCGATTTCCCAAAACTCTGAGTCCACTTGCACACATTAGTTTTGGATGGTGGTAGTTCATAATTGAGCTCATGATTTGGTAAATGAATTCACCACACACACATTTAGTACTAAGAGGGTTAGACAATTTAGTGTATTTGTTTATAGTACTAATGTTTGAGTCGCTGCAAAGCAGACCGTTCATGTTATGACATCATGTCAATATAGCCAATCCTGCATAAAGCATCCATAACATATCATATGCACAAATCATAAAGACATAAACATCCATGTGAAACTGATGATGGAATTTTGAATGGTTTCAAACAATAAAGAATAAATCACTGTGCACACATTGAGTCGATGTTGGATGATGTTGATGATTCATGTATTTTGGCCTACTTTCATTATATGGATACTTGTTGATGCTTGTAATTCTAATTTTTGGGTGTTGTGTGTTTTTCAGGTTGGGTTCTTACTGAAATGTTGAGGAGCATTTCCTAGCAGAGTCATTATTTATTGTGGCTGCTCCACAACTAGCCCCAAAGCTTGGGGACCCACCTTTTTACTTTGAGTTTGTAAGGATTTTGGTTTGATTAGAGGTTTATAGGTGTCCTTCACAAATATCATATGGGGCTTCTTGATTGAACCTTTGCATGTGAACCTTAACTTTGGTTTGAGTTAAATTTTTATTGCATGATGATAGTTGCATATCAGGTCTCCTTCTCGTTGCATTTTGTTGGTGTTCTTTAGTTTGCTCATTCGGGGTTCGTGACCTTCTGCGATTGAAGGGGTCATAAGCCTCCACTCAATAGGATTGCAATAGATCTATTTGGATGTTGACCGAAGTCTTAGCATTGTTGATGATATTAAAATAGCGTTGTATTTGGTTGAACATTAATGATTATAAAGTTAAACCCATTGTTTAAACTAATATAAAACATAAAATGAAAGTTTTTAATATATATTTTATATATAAATTTTCTTTAATATATATAATAATAATAATAATAATAATAATAATAATAATAATAAAGTTTCAAATATATGTGTATTTATTTTATATATTATACATATATTTTTAAACAAAAGATAAATCAATTTCAATAATATTATATATATTAATAAAAATTTAATAATAAAAAAAAAAACAAAAAACATATATAACAAATAAATTATATAAAATATATATAAGTGCTTTGGTCTTCAAAATACAAATAAAGTAGCACATATAAAAAGTAAAGGAAGTGCATGCATGTTACTTTAAGCGAATGAGATTATTTTCATGTTAATAAGGTGGCATTTCAGGATGTTAAAGGCCTAACGAAGATTTTAATGTGTGATTGCAGGTTGTGGTTTCAAGTGATGTGGAGTCCCTATGGAAGGCGAATGTGTATTCAGCGATAGTAGACGTATATGCATGACATGGCCAAGAAGGGATCCACCAACGAGGATAGAGGCAACCAATGGGACCAATGGCTAAGCTACGACAAGCACAACGATGGTGAAGTTCTATCTCGGACATGTGGACATGATGACATCCGAACCAACGGTGCTAAGGTTTTGAAGACGTGGATTTTCAACATTATATAGAATGCCGAAGACATTTGACAGAATAGTGACTTGGTGGCCCCACAACATAAATCCAGCGCGATGGGATATGTGCTTGCTGAGTGCTACAACATTGGGCGACATGTTTTAGGGTCAAAAGGAACAAGCTGTATGAGTTGGCTTTCCATGTGGCGTAGAACAAATGCAGTATCTGATGGTTCAGATGATGCAAATATCAAGCATAGTACATTATTTCGATAATGAGTGCGGGAGACAAGGCCCTATACCAGGTGATGACCTAAAATATTGCATGGTATACACGTAGGATTAGTGGTAGTGTCTTGAAAACCGGATACAACAAGCATAGCCAATGTGTTTTGACGCAACGAGCAACGAGTGGGATAATCCAGTGTGGATGTGTAGTGAGCATGGTATGGCCATCGAAAGCCATTTCCAGGAGTAAAGTTGATTGGAGAACTAGACCCAACATATGGGTGAAGCAGCAACACTGGTCATCCAAGTCAAAACTGTTGGCAAGATAAACAAAGTGAATGTGGATTGATTTATCAGTAGACGTATATGCTTGATTAGACCTGGACGATGTTGGCAGAGACCAAAACACAACAATTGGCCAAGACGAAATGTAGAGTGGTTAAACGCAAGATTAACCGTGACTAGAACAGGTTTACAGTAGAGCCTGAAACTAAGTGAATCAGGAAGTTGGCATCGACGTTCGACGAGGGGAAAGGTACATGCACTGCATTCCACATGAAAACAGACAAAGCAGACTACGTCACACCGGGGAACAGTCGATGACAGGTCCAATTGGCAACATTTAAATTAAGGACTGCAACGAACCATCAGGATAGTGAAATAAGTCGAGAATATTGGTGACACACCGGGCGAAGAAAACATGGGCCATGTAGGTGGAGCCCACCAGTAGGCAGGAAAAAAGAACGAGCGAACATTTAACATCAAACTCAGGATAATTTTACAACAAGCACAGAAGGGGCATGGGCAGCCCATATTCACGTTGGCAGTGGTTACTCATTAGCACACGACAATAGCACAAAATACGTCTCTGATCGTCAAAGTGAAGAGGCCTATTGTGTGCAATGTGAAAACCGAAGAAATAAGGGTGCTAAATAAGGTGGAAATACGTCCATGATGAAGTCCTAAAAGTTTAGGCTATAAAATAAAATAAAATTATTTAATCTTCCACGTTTATGAAAGATAGAAACACCAAGTAATGTTAGAGAGAGTGTGGAGCAAGCCGATGGGTGAAGAGCCAAATTCGGCAATGACTTGGTAATCTCGATGAAACCTTCGTCGTAGACAGAATATACCGTGCAGAGGCTACAAATGAACATCGTCAGCCAGGACATGACGACAGTGGACGTCCAAACGCCTAGCTAGCTCAATAACGTGGAGAACCTAGATTCGGACCGTGTGGCCAATGTCGAAGTGATAAGAGACTAGCAACGCACCTCAGGGCACATACTTGGTATATTTCAAAAAATTAGAAGGTTGTTATCAAGTGTGGAATGTGGCAGCGTAAAGATCACGATGCAGGTATTTTTTGGAAAATGAGCAACGAACTACAACTGGAATTTGGTGGCAACTTTAGTCTAATTAATAACAAGAGGTCTCGAAGGGGACATTTCCTTGGTAGGCATTGAAGATAGTTGGAGGTCGCAGCACAGCTGTCTGCAGTCAGCGGTAGGTGAAGCCTTGAGTAGGGGAATTCCATGGTAATTCGACGATAAAGACAGTAGCCCAAAATAGAACGATCAAGAAGGTATTGATAGAGTTTGCAGGAGATATGCAGAAGGAATATTGTACAAAGTCTTCTCAGTACATTAATTATCGAATATCGTAGATAAGTCATAAAAGGAAAACCTAGATGCCACTCGTAAACCCTAAACTTAATAATCAGATATAAAATATTGAGGAGGAAGGTAGATGATGGTTTTTGTTGGTGTAGTTGCTGGAGCATGGTTGGAAAAGCACCAAGGCATATTCAGAGTTTTCATGGTGGCCGCAATAGGAGAACGCGGGAGATATAAGGTGATGGCTCATATTTTATTTTGTTATATAAACCAAGAATTATACGGGGGTGAATAATGTTTTGTTATTTATATTATATAGCCCTATCGGGAGCCATAAGGAAGTCGGGTTTAAGGTTTTATTTTAGTTTTGTATATCATAATGTAAAGGGAGGTATAAATGTTATCTTGTTTCTTCTTATATTATGATATGTCTAAGGGAGTTAAAAAGGGGTTTAAAAAAAAATCAATTTTTTTTTTTTTTATGGCGTTAAAGCAGGGGTAATAAGCAAATATAAATCAAGGCAATTTATTTCTTGTTTTACTTATATTTGTTTTAACATCATTAAAGAGGGCAGGGGTAATAAGCAAATATAAATCAAGGCAATTTATTTCTTGTTTTACTTATATTTGTTTTAACATCATTAAAGAGGGGAAGTTGAAACCGAGGACTTTTCCATCCTTTAAAATCCTAATTGGGTCATTGTACAAGTGGCTGGAAATCTGTGTAAACAGAGAACATTTTTTTAAATATAATGCTTTCATTTTGGCAAAAGTAACCTTTGTAAGCAAAAATACAAGGAGAATACATCTAAGACTATTGCTTTTACCGTACATCTTTTTTGCATTATTTTTTGGCTTGTATCTATTTGTTTATGCCATTAAATGGGTTACAATAGGTGAATGTCAAATATAATGCAAGTACGTTTTATCCTTTGAGTCTCGCACTTGGTCTAATATGATTGTGCTTGTTTTGCAGGTCTATTAGGTCAAGTTGTCTTAGAATTTATCTCATAACTTGGGGTTTTGCAAGGAGTGGATTGGTAACCAAAAATTTATATATGTTTTATTTTTCTAGCTAACCTTGTAGATGTTTATCTTTGGAATTTTAGATTAATTTGTTTTCCATTTCAGAGTGTTATTTTTTGAATTTTGGTCATTTCTGGAATTTTTGCTTTTTATTTTTATTTTTACATTAAGGTCATTTCTAAAATTTCTGCATATAAGTTTTGGTTATTTTTATTATGGTCATTTCAAGAATTTCTATTTTTAGTTCTTTCCATTTTGGTCCTTCCAGAATTTCTGCATTTAACTTTAGCTTTTATTCTGGTCCATTTTCCAAAATTTTAATTTTTGCATTTATTGTTCATTTACTTTTATTCTGGTCCTTATCCAAAATTTTTGCACCTCCAAGTTACATTAATCTAATCTTCAGATAAAACATTTTTAGGAGGGGCTACTAATGCCAAATTCACACTAAGGTAGATAAAGCAAATGAACCTTGACATGCTAACTTGCTAACTTTTACTAACACCAAATTCTAACATAGGGATAGTGGAACACTTATAATGAAGATAAAATGAATCCACTAACATTAAAGTGAACCACACATTAAAGGCACAAATCTTAAAATGAAGTGGATTATTCCACACACTTTTACATTTGGAACCTTTTAATTTGAAGATAAAAGGAGCTTACTGACTGGGATTCAAGGTAGATCATACTAATATCAAGAGCACTAAAAAGGAATCAATATTTTGCATTTTGAAGGTTTTAAATATCATAATTGCTAAGCATTGTTTGAACTATCAAGGCCCCTTGTTAACTGTCACTTGCAGGTTTGAGTTCATTCGAGTATACATTTATTTCTATTTCAATTTTCATTGATTATATATATTCACAAATGTTTGCTTACCAGAACCTTGGAGAAATGGGTGATTTCACCTAATTTCTTTGCAAGAGAGAGTTTTCAACTTAATACTCTATTTATGGTGATCATTTTGCAATAGGCAAAAATATTCACTCAATAGGAATCATTTTCCTATTACAATGTTTATGGACCTTTGTCCAAAGGAGATGCTGATCTCCTAAATCAAGTTCATGGATATCTATCCATAGGAGAAGTCCTTATCCTCTATTCTAGCTGGTGAACCTCTAGAAAACTACTACCTCCACTACACTGGCTTGTGGATATCTCTCCACTGAAGAATCTTATTACCACTCAGAAGACCTATCCTCACTACCCTGGATGATGGATATCTATCCATTGGAGAGCACTGTCCTCTTTGCTTTGTCACCTCCAAATCTTTGTCTCAAATATATACTAAACATAATACTTCAGTCTAGCATAAATCTTCTCAACAATTCAACACAAAACTCACTTAAATATTCTCAAAAAGTCCACATAGAACTTCCTCAAGTCTTCTAAAAAATTCCACACATAACTTGTTTAAATCTGCTCAACACGTCCACACAGAACTTGATCAAATCTGCTCAATAAGTCCGCACAGAAGTTCCTCTAATCTACTCAACAAGTCCACACAGAAATTTCTCAAATATGCTCAAAAAGTCCACTCAGAACTTATTCCAATATGCTCAACAAGTCCACACAAAAATTGCTTAAATATACTCAACAAGTCCACACAAAACTTGCTCAAATCTGCTCAACAAGTCCACATAGAAGTTGCTTAAATTTGCTCAACAAGTCCATGCAGAACTTGCTCAAATTTTCTCAACAAGTCCACATAAAACTTATTCAATATCATAGAAAAATAACAAGAATTGTTAGAGACCCAATATGTTCTATACTCAATGCCCAATCACTTTCTCAACTCAAATGAAAATATAGAATAGTTTGTTTTATGAAACTTGAACAATCACTTCCTATATCCACTTGAATAAGCTCAATAAAATCTACTCAAATAATCACTCAATGAAACAACCCTTGCTCACAAACCCAAGTCCAAGTATATGAAAACCAATTAAAAATATTTCCAACAATGATCAATAACAAATATCACATAACAATGATACTCATGTTATTTTCAAACCCTAGTTCAAGTTCTTTGCTCAACAACTTTCTTCAACAAAAATGCTTATAAAACAATCTTCACATAGCAATGATACTCAAACCCTAGTTCAAGTTCTTCATAAAACCAATGGCTCCAACAACAATGCTTATAAAACAAGGTTTTAACCACACTTCTTTATTCCAGAAAACCTTGAACCAATCACTCAAACACACTCAAAAGGAAACCCTAATCAAGTCCTTTTCACTCCAAACTTATTTTCCAGAAAACATCCAATCAACTTAAACTTTGGAAAAATATGCCCATACACTTTTATTGATAATGATTACCTTAAAGAATATGCCAACACAATATTCCTTTTCCAATCTCAAAAGGATTAGATGACAATATAATGCATATATTAATTCATGAGTAGACCTTATTACTCCAATCTCAAAATAATATCCAACACCAAACTATTTTGAATATTCACCTCTCAAGCATAAGTCACTTCACTATTTTATTTTCCAAAGCCCAAAGCTATTTCTACTTATAACTCCCTAAACTTATTATTGCAATAATCTATATTTCCATTTTCTAAGGTAAAATTATTTTAACCACAAGTAAATATTTTCACCTCAATACTTTATAATAAATACTCCCTTTTAATTTAGGCATTCACTAAATTAATTACAACCTTATTTCTCCTTTATTCAACCTTAGCCTAAATTAAAGATCACAATAATAAAATGTTACCAGTTTTATTAATGCATGAAGCACTTCTTCTTCCAAGCGCCTTCCTCTTGGCTATCACCACCATGGAGCTACGTTTTCTCTTGGAGCCTCTACACCTTACGCCTTAGCCTGCTTTAGGCCACGCCTTGCCTTGACTTCATTCGTTGCCTCAAGCTACGTCTTGCTACGTTCGCTACCTAAGGCCACACCTTCGCTATGTTTGCTATCTTACACCACTCCTTGGCTACGTTTGTTGCCTTGAGCCACTCCTTGGCTATGTTTACTACCTTGAGCCACACCTTGGCTATGCTCACTGCCTTGCACCAATCCTTGGCTACGTTTGCTATCTCTAGCCACACCTTGGCTATGTTCACTATCTCTAGACACACCTTGGTTGTGCTTGCTACATTACACCACTCCTTGGCTACGCTTGCTATCTCTAGCCACACCTTGGCTACATTTGCTGGTGCATAAACAAGATTTTCACTACTCTTTCTTCCTTACAAACTTAAACACAATTCCACATTTTTTATCATCGAGCAAAGGGATAATTTGAAATACCTCCAAGGTATTAGATTTTATACTAAATCTCTTCCACCATGCATGATGTTGGCACTCGATTTACTCTCAATGTTTTTGGACGTCAACGCTCGAATTTCCTTTGAAGCTTTATTAATTTATAAAATATTTAAATTATTTTGAATTTAAATTTTATTAATTTATTCTTTAAACCCTATGGTTTTATTTAAACCATATTTCACTTTGCACCTTGGTATAAATAATATTTATTTATAAAATTTAAATTCATTTTGAATTTAAATAATTTATCAAATAAATATTAAACCTCCCTTTAGCTTTGCAAATAAACTTTCTTAGGTTTTTATGAAACCTTTTAACTTATTCTTCCAAATAATATTTAAAAATATTATGGATCCCTTTGCCTTTAACCTTTGCATTGTTCCTCTTGATCTTGACTTTATTAGAAGCCTTTTTCCAGAATATCAATGACAACTTTGATAACTTATTTCTTGAAAAATTTCTTGATATTTAATGATGACTTCATTTCTTGACATCAATGACAACTTTAACTTTAAGGATTCAAAATGTCCAAAAATCTCCCCCTTTGTCATTGATGGGGCTCAGGTATAAGAATGAGCCTCTTATCTTAGCCCCTTTCCCACCTCCTCTTGAGGTGATTAATTCTGGGGTGGGAGTATTTCTACTCCTAGAAAGCATTGTTCTTTACCTTTATCATCTTTTCTTCTTATCTGATCCTTATGATTCCTTTTACTATTTATTTCCATGTCCATGTTTTTGTTTACATCCTTGTTCCTATTCCTATTTATATCCATGTTCCTGTTCCTATTCTTGTTCATATCTCTATTTTTATTCATGTTCCTTTTCATATTCATATTCTTGTTCCTATTTCTGTTCATACATGTTTCTAGAATGTCTGCTCTACACCACTTTGCTATGTGACCCTATTTGTTGCACTTATAACACATAATATTATTATTCCTTGGAGGTGCAAATGCCATAGGATTTCTCCTAGTGAAGCCATATCCTCTTTTGTCATGAACCTTGTAATTCATTGCTTTGTGACCAAACTAATTACATGAGTAGCAATACCCATGGAAAAGTTATTTGTTCCCATATTCTTGTCTTTCTCATGTTCTGCACTATGAAGCCATGTGCCCAAACCTGTGACATGAAAAACATATTCCATTAAAGTTTCCTTTTCTTGACCTCATAGGTCTCTTAGTCTCTATTGACCTATTCTGATTTTTGTTCCATCTGTATCTTCTTTGTGCATTATTCCTATCTTTGTTGAACTCTCTATTGTCTAACTCATCCTCAGATGTATCACTTTATTTTACACTATATTATCCTAAAGTATCTTCATCTGAAGTTCCTTATCCTCCAAAACTTGAGGATGATTCTCCTTCCCATTTATTTTGAGCTTGTTCAAAACCAAGGCATGTTTTTCTTGATGTATTCTTTTGTGTCTTGATGAACTTATCCAAGTTATTTGAGCTATTTTTGAACTCTTTCATATTGATCTTGGAGTCCTCCAAATATTATATTAGTAGTTCTACTTATTGTGCTAACTTCTCACATTCTAATATCTTTGCTTCTAACTTATCCTTGAAACTTTTTGTCTTAGCCTTTGATTTTTCTAAATCCTCTATGAGCAAACTTCTCTCTTCATCACATTCTTGGAACTAAATTTCAAGTTTAGAGGTTTTATTTCTTACCTTATTTACTATTTCAAGGGCATAGATAAGTTATCCCTTGAGATCATATCCATCCTTTTTTGAAGATTCCTCTATTTGTTTACCTTTTTTCGCATCTTCATTTTCTTTTAACTTGTATTCTATGGAATAACCTTCTTTATCTTCTAATGTAATTAGAATATTTTCATCTGGTACTTCAAGTGTATCTTCATATTCTTCATCACTGAAATTGTATCGATCCTTTGTACAACTATCTTCAAGATGTCTAAAGTTACCACATCTAAAACACTTGAGAATGATTGGCGTCCTTTTCTTAACTGGTTGTTTTTCTTCAATCATAAATAGGACTTCATATCTATCATTGTCTGAAAATTTAGCATCACTATCACTTGAGTACTTAATTACCTTATCCACATAGTAGCTTCTCTTTTACCTTTGAAAGAACTTTTCTTATCTGCTTTGTCCATCCTTGATTTTTTATGATGCTTGTATATTTCTTATTTCCCATTTTTGTGATCCTATTTTTCTTCACCATTGTTGTTCTTGGGTTCTTGACATTCTATTATAAAATGTCCATACTTTACACAATTGAAACACTTAACAGATATTATATCTTTGGATCTTCTATAGTTCTTATCTCTTCTACCATAATTAGCTTCTTAATCACTAGATGACTCATTGCTTGATTCTGACTTCTTACCCTTTGTTTTATTGATTGCTTTGAATGCTTATTCCTTATGGAGAATAGGATATTTGGTTCTTGTCTCAAATACTATGAACATACCAAGAAACTTATCTCTTGTCAAAATATCATCATCCTTTGACACTTCTATAGTAGAAACTTGTTCATTTTTGGAAGAGATATTAATACTTTATCAAAAACATCAGATTCATCAATATTCATTCCAATTCCTTGCATATCATTAACAACCTTATCAATTCGAAGTAGATAAGAAATAACATTTTCCTCATAATTCATTCTTAATTCTTTAAGTTGTCCTTTGAGATTTTGCATCTTTTCTTTCTTGACCCTTTTATTTCATTCATATATATTTTGCAATTTATCCCATATTTCTTTTGTAGTTTGATAATACATAACTTTCGTAGACTCTATTCTACACAAAAATCTCACAAGGGCATTTATTAATTTTAAATTATAGTTATGTAGAAGCTTACCTCCCTTTTTGTAGGAGGATTGACTAAGGGATTGTATCCAAATTCCACTACTTCCCAAATTTCATTTCCAAGTGCCATCAGGTAGATCTTCATCATCATACTCCAATAAAAATAGTCACTTCCATAAAATACTGGTGCTAAATTATGTGAGGACACCTCCTTAGGATCCATTGTGTTCTTATTATATTTTCCTTCAAGTTGTTAAAATATTCCAAAGGAACCTGCTCTGACACCAATTGAAGAACACAAGCTTATACTAAGAGTGGGGGGTGAACTGTATAATGCCACTTTTTACTTTTATTTCCAAATAAATATCATGCAATGTATAGATAAAAATATCAAAAAAAGTAATCAAATAAATGTACAAAACACCTTACACAATAGAGACATCATAATTTATGTGTTTCACCCAATGTGGGCTACTCCACAAAGAAAATATTTCACTAAATTTTTCTCGATCAATCTCTTGGAAATCCTTTCCCTATTACAATGTTTATGGACCTCTATCCAAAGGATATGCTGATCCCCTAAGTCAAGTTTGTGGATATCTATCTACAAGAGAACTCCTCCTCTACTATGGATAGTGATCCTCTAGAAGACTACTACCTCCACTACACTGGCTTGTGGATCTATCTCCACTTAAGACTCTTGTCCCCACTCAGAAGACCTATCCTTACTACCCTGGATTATGGATATCTATCCACTAGATACCACTATCATATTTGATCTATCACCTAAAAATCTCTATCTCAAATCTACACTAAACATAGTCCTTCGGTCTAGCACAAATCTGCTCAACAAGTCCACACAGAACTTGCTTAAATCTGTTCAACAAGTCCATGTATAACTTTATCATATTTTCTAAATAAGTCCACATAGAACTTGCTTAAATTTGCTCAACAAGCCCACATAGAACTTGCTCAAATCTTCTCAACAAGTCCACATAGAACTTGATCAAATCTGCTCAACAAGTCCACACAAAACTTGCTCAAATCTACTCAACAAGTCCACAAAGAACTTACTCAAATCTGCTCAACAAGTCCACATAGAACTTGCTTAAATCTTATCAACAAGTCCACACAAAACTTTCTCAAATATGCTCAACAAGTCCACACAAAACTTACTTAAATATGCTCAACAAGTCCATACAGAACTTGCTCAAATCTATTGAACAAGTCCACATAGAACATGTCCAATATCATAGAAACATAAAGAGAATTGTTAGAGACCCAATATGTTCTATACTCAATTCCCAATCACTGTCTCAAATTAAATAATAATATAGAATAGTTTGTTTTATGGAAATTGACTAGGCTCAATCAACTCTACTCAACCAATAACTCAATGAAACAACCCTTGCTCACAAACCCTAGTCCAAGTATAGAAACACTAACTCAAAATATTTCCAACAATGATCAATAACAAATATCACATAACAATGATACTCATTTTCTTTTCAAACCCTAGTTCAAGTTCTTTGCTCAACAACTTACTTCAGCAATAATGCTTATAAAACAATCTTCACATAGAAATGATACTCAAACCCTAGTTCAAGTTCTTCACACAACCAATGGCTCCAACAAGAATGCTTATAAAACAATGTTTTAACCATACTTATTTATACTAGAAAAACTTGAAGCAACCACTCAAACACACTCAAAAGGAAACCCTAATCAAGTCCTTTTCACTCCAAAATTATTTTCCAAAAAATAACCAATCAACTTAAACTTTGGAAAAATATGCCCATACCTTTTTCTTGATAATGATGACCTTCAAGAATTTGCCAACACAATATTCCTTTGACAATCTCAAAAGGATTAGATGACAATATAATGCATATATTAATTCATGAGTATACCTTATTACTCTAATCTCAAAATAATATCCAACACCATACTATTTTGAATATTCACCTCTCAAGAATAAGTCACTTCACTATTTTATTTTCGAAATCCTAAAGTTATTTCTACTTATAACTCCCTAAACTTATTATTGCAATAATCTATTTTTCCCTTTTCTAAGGTAAAAGTATTTTACCCACAAGTAAATATTTTCACCTCAATACTTTATAATAAATACTCCCTTTTAATTTAGGCATTCACTAAATTAATTACAACCTTATTTCTCCTTTATTCAACCTTATCCTAAATTAAAATTAAAGATCACAATAATAAAATGTTACCATCTTTATTAACGCATGAAGCGCTTCTTCTTCCAAGAACCTTCCTCTTGGCTATCACCACCGTGGAGCTGCATTCTCCCTTGGAGCCTCTACACCTTACACCTTTGCCTGCTTCAGGCCATGCCTCGCCTTGACTTCATTCACTCCCTCAAGAAGCGTCTTGATACATTTGCTACCTCAGGCCGCACCTTGGCTATGTTGGCTATCTTACGCCACTCCTTGGCTATGTTTGTTACCTTGAACCACTCCTTGGATATGTTTACTGCCTTGAGCCACACCTTGGCTACACTTGCTGCCTTGTGCCACTCCTTGGCTACTGTTGTCTCTAGCCACACCTTGGCTATGTTTGCTATCTATAGCCACACCTTGACTACCCTTGCTACTTTGCACCACTCCTTGGATATGTTTGCTATCTCTAGCTACACCTTGGCTATGTTTGCTAGTGCATAAACAAGATTTTCGTTGCTCTTTCTTCCTTACAAACTTAAACACAATTACACATTTTTTATATTTTATACTAAATCTCTTCCACCATGCATGATGTCAACACTCGATTTACTCTTAACATTTTTGGACGTCGACACTCGAATTTCCTTTGAAACTTTATTAATTTATAAAATATTTAAATTCTTGTGAATTTAAATTTTATAAATTAATTATTTAAACCCTATGGTTTTATTTAAACCATAATTCACTTTGCACCTTGGTATAAATAATATTTATTTATAAAATTTAAATTCATTTTGAATTTAAATAATTTATCAAATAAATATTAAACATCCCTTTAGATTTGCAAATAAACTTTCTTGGGTTTTTATGAAAACCTTTTAACTTATGCTTCCACATAATATTTAAAAATATTATGAAGCCCTTTGCCTTTAACCTTTGCATTGTTCCTCTTTATCTTGAATTTATTAGAAGAATTTTTCCAGAATATCAATGACAACTTTGATAACTTGTTTCTTGACAAATTCCTTGATATTTAATGATGACTTCATTTCTTGACATCAATGACAACTTTAACTTGAAGGACTCAAAATATCCAACATATTATATTAACATTACATATAAGTATTGTTTTTAAAATGTTGCTTGGCATGTAAAGGTCACCCAAGTATGTCTTTAAGAATAAAATAGTTTTTTCTAATGAATTATGTTTAAAGTTTATTTACAAGTTGGGAAGAGACTCCTCCTAGTCTCAGGTAAGAACACCTACTTTTATAACATTAAAAGGAGATTTGCATTGGAGCCAAATCTTTTAAACCATATGTCTGCAATGGTTGTCAAAATTAGATAAACAATGGATTTTCTCATCAACCTACCTAATCCTTTAATACTCAATAGCCATGCTTTTATGTTACTGAACCTCTACCTCCTTCTTGGTATCCATATTAGCCAAGAAGTCTGCCACTTTATTTAGATCACTACCCACATAAATTAGAATCATGTCATCTAATTCCCTCCTTAATTTCTTATGGGTGATAACAATACTCAACCTCTATATTTCCAAAGTAAAGTTCATCATGCAAGCCAAAGCTTCTACCAAGATTTGAGAGTCTGATTATATGCTTGTCCTCCTATAATATTGTCTTACCACATAGATAGAAGAATATTTGAGGATCTAATTATATTATTATCCTCCTATAACCTTATATTACCACCTAGATAGAAGAATATTATATAGATATGGCTTCTAATTTATTGTTTTTTGTAATACCTAGCCCCTACAGTTTCCAATAGTGCATTTACCCAACATGATTCCTATAAACCACTCAAATTATAACTCTACCTAGATTACCTTTTGTAGCTCCATTAATATTAATTTTAATCCAACCTTTTGGGGGTGGTTTCCAACTATTTTGACCCTATCCTCTTGCACTCAAAATTACTTCTCCAATGTCCCTATATCAGCCCAAGTTTCCCCTTTAGAATACATTACCATAGTTTATATGAATTTGCTCCAAATGACCTATGACTTTGCTTCAAATAACCTACCAAATGCCATCCAAGGATGAAAAGGTTCCTCTAAAAATTCTTTTATTTCTATCCAACCACAACCACAGTTGCCACAAAATAAAGTTTAATCTAGGATTCCACATGATACAAAGATCTTTAGATTAAGATATATCCCTATTCCATATTCAACAAATTTTAATTTGATTCAAATCACCATTGAATTGAATTTTATAAGCTAAAAACCATTGCTTCTAGATTTGGTGCATTAGTTGGCACTCAAACATCAAGTGGTTAGATGTTTCCTTGATTTTGTAGCATAAAACACATTGGTATGGAGCAAAATTCTGCTACATGTCAATTAATTAAAATGTAAAAATTCCATTATGCATGAACTACCAAAAAAATGTTTACTTTCAACCAACCCTTTGACAACCAAATATTTGATCAACTCTTTGGTGGCCAAATATTTCTCCAATTTTCAACATGATATGCATGAGGAGGAGGTTATAGAAGGAACTTATCATATCCATACTTTATTGTGTAGACTCCAAGGCTCCCATAACTCCAAGCTAATTCATCCTCCTCATATGTACTAATGAGAAATTTGTTTTCCAAGATTTTAGTCATGATGGGTGTCAATTATAAGGCTCCCATAGCCCCAAGCTAATTCATGCTCCTCATATCAACTAATAAGAAATATTTTTGCCAAGATATCCTAACTTTAGAGCCTATCACACTAAGGACCCTTTACCATCCAAAAGAAAATGACTTACCTCATTTGGATTCACCTATCTCAAATATTTATTAGTTAAAAATCTACTAAATAAAGAAGTTGGATGGGAGATCCACCTCTAGTAGACCTTTCCAACCAAAGCTTTATTATTAAACTCTAATCTCCTCATTTCCAAACCTCCCTTTAACTTGGGCTAGCCTATTTTTTCCAATCTACTAAGGCCCATTTCCTATCTCCTTTTACTCCCCCCCCATAAAAATTTTCTAGCCATATTGTCAAACTCTTTTCATATGGTATGTGGGGTAGAAAGGATAGAAAATTATAAATTAGCATGGCCTAAATGAATGATTAATTTTTTTAACCTACCTCAAAATTTTAACCATATTTGAGACCAATGGTTAATTTTGTAGACACTTGAAGAGTATCATTTTTGCAATCCTCCAATAACTCTTATTATAATCTTCTTTAAATCTACCAAATCCTCTTTAAATTCATATGAATCCCCCAATCTCCTCCAAATTATTCAAAGGTACCTCTAATATATTTTTTAATATCCCTCAAAACTTCTCATTCCTCTTTATTCCCATTAATTCTCTCTCATCCCCTTTAATATCCTCTAATTCTTGCTAATTCCCTTTAATTTTCGTCTAATATTCTTCAATATCCTATAATATTTCTTAATCTATTCTAATATCCTTTAATTACTTTTAATTTCTCTTAATCCTCCCTAATTCCTTTCAATTCCTTTTAATTTTTTCTAATTCCCCTAATTATTTCCTAATATCTCTTAATCTCTTCCAGTTACTCTTAATTCTCTATTTTTTATTTCAATTTCTCTTAGTCCCTTCTAACTCCCTCTAATATCCCCTATTTTCTTCTAATTTTATCTTAACTAAATCCCTACTTTCCTAACCCCTCTTGCTTTTGATAAATTATCTTTAATCTCACTAAATTCATCTTAACTTTTCTAATTTTTCCTAATATTCTATGATCCTTCATTAGTTTGTCCTAATATTTTCTATTTCCCCACATGTTTCTCTTTCCTCTCCCAAACCCACCTTAAAATTTATGTGATCTCATTTGTTCCCCCTTTTTCTTTAATTAAAATCCTAACTAAGGCCTAACCTCTCTCTTAAACCACATGCCAAATCCCAAGAGTGGCGCACATTAAATTAGTTAAATTCAAAACCAAATCCCAATCTATCCCAAATTCCCTAGAAATCCCCACTATTTAATCCCCACATTTCCCATAGTTTTCCCTTGATGCCCAAGTGAATTGAAAATTCTCTAAAAGTTACAAAGTCAACTCCACCTAGTAAATTCTTCACCTTTTTAGGAATTAAAAATTCCTCAAACTCCTAGGAAAGATTCCAAGTCACTATGTATATTAAATTTTTAAAATCCTTTTTAATCCACATGGTAGTTTTGGGAATTTAAAATTCCTTTTTCCCATCCCCTAGGACTCCTCTTCCAAGGCCAATTTATGGAACTTGGGTGGGTGAGGATTCTATCCACCCAAGGTCATCTTTGGTGGAAGGTGCACATTCCTCCACCTAGATTTTTTTTCAAAATTTCTTATTCACCTACCCTTACCACCTAGATGCCACCTCATGCCAAGGCATTGCTTTTTCATCCTCCCCCTCCTTCTTGTAATTTTTTCCCTCATTTTCCCTCCCATTAGAGAGAATAGCCAATTACCATGTCCTTATATTGCCAAAATTTATTTAGCCTTCTCTTTGTGCCCTATGCCATTAGCCATAGCCAACCATGAAATCTAAGAAAATTCCCTCCACACCCTCCACTTGATTTTAATGCTTTGCATATGCTAAAATTGATCCTAGCCTAAAACTCTCACCATAAGATAATTTTAACTCCTCGAAGGCCTATGTAATGTTTCATCTATGCTTGAGTTACATAGATCTTGGTTGTCCCTCAAAAATATAGTCAACACCATTTGATATGGCCATAAGTATAGGTCATCTCCCTCTAAGATAATCACCAAAAATGGAGCAGAAACATATAAATTTTAGCCACAGATAGGAGGAAAGGTAAAACAAGTACAATCTCTAGTGTTTTTTTTATCATAT
Organism: Wollemia nobilis; assembly: GCA_028583015.1. Lineage (NCBI taxonomy): Eukaryota > Viridiplantae > Streptophyta > Pinopsida > Araucariales > Araucariaceae > Wollemia > Wollemia nobilis. The sequence continues at coordinate 254,590 of JAQPPZ010016363.1, read as the reverse complement.
TTGCATATGTAAGTTTGCTTTACCAATATTTTTGTTTTCATATTTCTTGAAAGTGGTACCAACCATGATGTGGCTTTCAAATGCTACTAATCCATTCTTACTAGTTGTGTGCATGTCTTTCAAGGTTCAAGGTAGAAAGGAGGGTTTAAGACTAATCAAACATCATCCTTAACACTTTTATATTTCCTTTAATTTAACCCTTAACTAAGGGATAACCTCACTCTTAGACTGCATGTCAAATCCCAACTATTTTTCCTCACAATTATTTGGAGCCACTTGAGGCCTTCATCACAATATTGAGAGAAAACTAAGGTTGCCATCACCCTTCACAAGAAGCTCTACTCCAACCTATCATAAGCCTTTGACATATCTAATTTTATGAACATTCCTCTATTACCATATTTTTGCATTGAGTGGATTGCCTTCTAAGTTAGAAACATATCACCAAAAATCCACTTGCCCTCTACAAAATCCCCTTATGCTAAGGAGATAATGCTATGTAAGAGAGGTTTTAGTCTCTCATCCATTACCCTCATGATTATTTTATATATGGCATTGCATAGAGAAATGATTCTATAATCTTAAATGTGCACCCCCTTCTCCTATTTCATAATTAAGACAATGGATGTATAATTTAATGCTTTAAATATTATTTTACTACCTATGGACTCCACTATAATAACAATTACATCCTCCTTTAAGTTATCCTAGAAAGTTTTAAAAAATCAATTGGGAAGCCATATATACTTGCCATTTTTTCTATACTCATTCCAAAAACTACCTTCTTCAGTTCCTCTCTATCAATGTGTTTAATTAGTGATTGACTTTCTTCTTTAGAGATAATAGAGGGTATGAAAATAAGAACTTATTTTTTATCCTCTTTGTCTTGAGAAAAACTTTCCTTGAACAATTTAGCAAAATAATCCATTAAATGGAAATGCATACCTAGGATTGTATCAAATGAGGATTGGTATCATACTTTAGAGCTTTCATCTTTTTTGTCTATCTTCTAGCACAAGCAACCCGGTGGAAAAATTTAGTGTTTCTATCACCTTCCAATAACCAAGTGGTTTTTACTCTTTCTTTATAGTAGATATCCTCTTGGTTGTCAATGTCCTCAACCACTTTACACAATGTGTCATCCTCTTCTTTGATCTTCTTTGTAACCGATCCTTCTCTTAAGTGTTTTTCACCTCATTTCATCTAGCTACCAATGGAGCTCTTTATACCTAGAAGTCCATCTTGTTTACTCACCTCAATTTTTTTTGTTTATCATTAACATAGTGAAGCTACATGTGGAATTCTAAACATTGTTGTCCCATATGTTAGGCATCCCTCATCCCACCACTACGGGATTTTATTTTGAATTTCCTCTTCTTATAACCAAATATTTTCAAATTTTAATAGTTTGTGATAGATCCCCTAACAAGGATTGAATCCTCAATAAAATTTCCATTAGTTTTTTAAAACTAAATAGGCATAAAAATGCCTAAATTACAACAAGAAAATATAAACGGTTTAAGAAATCCTAACAAATTGCTAAAATATCCTAATAGATATGTTGAATTTATAAGGTGCCAATAATTTAATAAAATCTAAAATATTTTATTAAATTTTATTTTAGACTTTAGAAAAGAAACCTAAAATAAAATCCTATGCCTTTTTAGATCCTTATCATCCCTCTCCACCATAGAAGCATTAGAATCCAATGCTTGTACAAGAAAGAGTGAGAGACGATTTACAAGTATAAGTTCCAAAAAATAAAATCCTAAAACAAAATTAAGTGAGAAACCTTTGTATAAATGTTTCCTGATAGCATACGATCATCTCTAAGCTTCGATTAATAAAAAATAGTATACATTCGTTGGGGACTCTTCTAGAGAGCATATAGTTGCTCCAATAAAATTGAGAAGGGACCACAAGTCAATATCATCAATCATATTCATAAAAAAATTGTAGGCTCCAGACACCAATCATGCTCAAATGTGAAGGATGCACCTCAAACCAATAATAGCATCTAGAAATTGTAGTTTATAGAGGAAGATTTGCAACAAAGAGGAATAAATATCAAAAGAGCACAAATCATTGAGGCCCAAGATAAGGCATGTAATGGAGTGTTAGGTATGACCGAACATGTGTTCCTTATTACATATTTACAAATTGAAAATATATTCGAGGTTGTAAAAACTCATGTTGGAGGATAATAAATCCTCAAAGGCTTTGAAAGATAAAGAGCTAAGAAGCTAAAGCAGAAGCTAATGCAGAAGTAGTGCTTGATATGACACTACTCAAAGGAGTGTTCTAAATCATGTTGGTGGAAAAATTATTAGAGTAACTATCCCATTACTTGGGTAATTACTATAATATCTCACCTTATTACAATATTATCTCACCTAGCATCTTTATTTTTAGGGATATTTGTAGCGTATCTTATTGTTTAAGATATTGCACTCATTGGGGGGATATTTATTTCATTGTTATCTTAGGCTATCTTTAGACCTAGACCATTGTATATATTTCAATGAATTATCAATGTTAAATATAATGTTCACCTACCTATCATTGGTATCAGAGCGGAGTGACAAAACTAGTGTAGGAAATAAAGATGATTTTTGAGGTCTCGATTTTTATTTTGCAGGAATACTCTAGTTTTTGAGGTTAGCACCTGATCTAACCCAAAATCCTAAACTTGATTATCTATATTTCCTTAGTATGAATATCGAGGTAGAACGATTGGATCAGACCCTAAGGTGGTATAAATATCGAGGAATGAGACCCCCTGGACTGACCTAATTTGATTTATGGGACCCCCTACTTATTTATTGAGGTGAACTGATGAGAGGATTGATAGCTGATAGATTGGACAAACTCCTAATAAGACTCGATCGAAATCCACTAACATAACCTGTATATGAACACAAGGACCATTGGATCGACATCAAACAACTAATATGATTGAACTATTACATTTGACCAACATTAAGAAACCTAGATCGAAACACGATGGAAGCTGACACAACACCTGATTTTATCGCTAATAATACCTACGCATCCTTGATCATAGATCTCAAGGACCACCATCACCTCGAGCATAGATATTGAGGAGCTAACATGGATCTCCTACTACATATAGATCAATGTGGACACATGGTGAATGACATGGATTACGAAGTGAACGGGTGTTGATGTGGTAGCATCTGATGTGGTGCGATCTTTGGAGTTCTAACATGGCATGATCTCTGAGATGGTGATGCGGTGCTCTGTCGTTCATTTTTTTATGGTAAAACATTCTCGATGTTCGATTACCCACAGTTAATCAATGGACTAGGTGAACAAAATTATTTTTAAATCCTTCAAAATTGCACCAGGAGGTGCATGTGGGATAAAGATCCTACAATTCTTTTTTTCTGACATTTTCATGTAGATTGAAACAAATAGAATTTTATTCCCCTTTGTACTCATCCGTAGCGATAGTAGGGCTAGTTGAAAGGTCACCAATAAGTGATTTGGGTTGTGGGAGGTCGGGGGTTCAAACCCCGTGCAACGCCAAAAACATATATTTTGTTGGAAAAAAATATTTTTTTAAAATTTTTAAATAATTTAATATTTTGCAAATCATTTTTTTAATAAATTGATTTTTGGCAAATATTTTATTATTATTAAAATTGATTGATTAAAATTATTTTTCTTTTGCAAACAAAAACAAAAGAAGATGCCATTTTTTTCAAAATATAAAGCCAAATTGTGCATTTTGTTTTCTCAAAAGGAGGGATACAAAAAAATGCACATATTTTTTTGCACACTAAAGGGGGGTCTCAAAATTCCACAAAATTATTTATTTTGCAAACCAAAGGGGGGACAAATCTGTTTTCTTTTTTGTAAAATTATAACACAAGGGGGGAATTGTGAATATCAATTTTTGCAAACACAAAACAATTGTTTTTGCAAAAATTATTGTAAAAAAGGTGCATTTTTTATTGCATTCGACACCTTAAAATTGACATTGTAAAATAGGTGCATTTTCAATGGAATCCGACACCTATATCTGAAAAATTGTGGGTACTTTTGATTGTATGTTGCATTTAATTTCATTTTTGTTATAATTACATCTTAAGTTAAATTTCAAAAGCACATAAGACCACAAATTTTAAAACCTTTTGTGCAATTTATTGTATAGTAGCGTTCAGTATATATGGTACCTCTGGCCCATACTTATAGGTAAAGCTGTCATGCTTTGGCCTACTATATCTAACACCTAATATAGCTACAAAAACAACGTCTAAGCTATTATTATCTATAAATCATCAATGAGAAATAAGGAAGCCAAATTTTATTTTGATATTCACTCCATCATATACCCTAATTCACTCCTATTACTTGGTTTAAATTCCTCAAACTGATCATCCTTTTTCGGAAGTGTTTTTAGGTAGGTACCATTAATTTGAGTGAATCCCTTTAAATATTTGCTTAATTGTGGCATATCGAAAGGGGGACCATTTTGGTGATATAAGGAACCTTCACAATGGCCACTATACATAATTTTTTGCAATAAGAGGAGGATAGTTATTTCTTCCATAAGAACATATTTTTGTAGAAAGGGGGAACAAACCTTGTAAAAATAGTGTTTGGAACAAGGGGATACTTATTTTTTTCTGTCAAAGCATATTTTGCAAAAATGGGAATATACTTGTAAGGGTGCATTTTCAGTAGTGACTAACACCTTAGCCTCCTTATCAATTTTTTGCAAAATCACTTTGTAAAAGGTGCATTTTTGGCAGAGACCGACACCTTAAGAAAATGGGCAAATCAAAGAAAAAGAATGCCCCAAAACAAACTGATAAAAATTCTCAATCAGTTAAAGATCCTTACTTTCTAGAAGGGTGGGAAGGAATGGATTTTTTGAAGATGGAAAATATCTCACACTACATAGTGGTGTAAAATCCATTCTCAGATATTTTAAAGTTTCTAAAGACCTTCAAATAAATGGTGCTCAAATCCCTATAGGCATTGTAAGGGCAGTCTACATGACATTGATTTCACTTGACATTACCCAACATCAAAAGAAAAGGGATATCAGTGAGGAATCAGAGGTCATAATTCTAATGATCAATGCTTGTTGTGGCACAAATGATATTCAGCCTATGGTGCTAAATTCTTGTTGTGACACAAGTGACATTAAGCCCATTGTAGTCAATGCTTGTTATGATACATACGACCTCATGCCTGTAAGGGAAAATATCAGTTGTAGCACAGGTGGTATCATCACAAAGACATATTTTTATTGTGACACTAGTGATTTAAAATTTGAACATCCTCAAAATAAGCTCCATAATCTCATCAATTGTGACAAATGCCATATTGTTAAAAGCATTGATGAAGATGAAAAACTTGGGTATTTTAAAAAATACACCAAAGGCATTGGATCCAAACTGATGAAAAAAATGGGATTCAATGGTGAAATATTAGGTAAACATGGATAAGGCATTAAAACTCTTATAATACCAAATTTTAGGCCAAAGAATGAAGGCCTTGGCTATGATGGACAAGTAAGTACCAATAAAACCATGTTTGTAAAATCTAAATCTCCTACAAATCCTACAAAGCATTATTACAGTTATTGTGGAAGAATAAGATATGTAGCATCTAGATGTTGGAAACTACATCCTTGTGATTTATGTGGATGTACAAATCACTCCTCTTCAAATTGTTGGTACAAAGTGAAAATGGCCAACAAGGTTGATATTGACTATGGATGGATAGATCTCACACAATGGACAAATATGAAGGAAATGTTGTATGACTTATATAAAAAAGGTAAAACCTATGGTAGACCCAGATGTAGATCTAGTGATAGATTGAGTGGAAATCCCAAAGTCAATGACCCAATGACAAACCTAAAGGTAGACCCAATTTCAAAGATCTAGAGTTAGACCTTCAGATAGATCTAAAGACAATGATCCAGAGGTAGTTCCATAGGTAGTTCTAGACCTAGAGGTAATCATCCAAAGGTACACTTAGAGCTAGAGCCATATCCAGAGCCATAGACAGAGCCAAATAAAGAGCATATTTATTTTTTCTCTCCTTCACATTAAGGGGGGAGTTATATATGTTATCCCAACTAATGGAATAAGGGGGGTGTTAGAGTAACTATCCCATTACTTGGGTAATTACTATAATATCTCACCTTATTACATTATTATCTCACCTATCATCTTTATTTTTAGGGATAAATGTAGCGTATCTTATTGTTTAGTATATTTTACTCCTTGGGGCGTATTTTATTTCATTGTTCTCTTAGGCTATCTTTAGGCTTAGACCATTGTATATATTTCAATGAATTATCAATATCAAAGCTAATGTTCACCTACCTATCAAAGATGAACCAAGATAAAAAATCATGAAGGGACAAGCCTACTAGGGGTAAAGACAACTCCAATGTGTAGGGTACCCATGTGATATCAATGACCACATAGAAAAGGTCAGTGATCTTATTAAGGAAAGGTTACTTCCAAATGAGTCTCTAAAGATGATGATGGATTTAGGAATGTTGGGTTCATCCAAAATTGCACTCCATATTACAACAATCTATTTCTTGAAGAAGGTTTGAATAACCTAAAATTTGGGGCACCATAGGTTAATGTAGACCTTTACAAAATAGAAAAATACTAGTTCCATTAGAATCATATCAGAAAGATATTTCCAATGAGTATACATAAGGCCATACTTGGGTTCAAAGGGAGTCTCAAAAAATAATAAAAACATCAAGATATTTTCAACAACAAAATAAAAGGGACAAATGGTCATTTAAAATTTGGAGATAGGAATATTTGAAGGAGTATTCAAAAAAATAACATATTAAAAAATATATGTTTACATCAGGAATCAATTATAAATCAATGTCACTTGGTAGGTCAACTATGCCAAGAAGTCAACATCAGAGTCAATACGTCAAATGTGATACAAAGTCAACACCAAATTCAACATGAAAACACATTGCTAATCACTAATTTGCTACCATGTGGTGGTAGCACCAATTCTAGTGCCTACTAGAGCTTCTAAATGACACCTTGTGGGATGACCCCTGACCACCACAAGTAGTTAATTTAAAATGGGAGCCTTCCCCCTTTTAAGGAACTCCTTGTGCCTACCCACTATGAATGTGGAATAAATGAGGACTATACAATAGATGCATAATTTGTGTTTCTTGTTGAAATTATCATGTCCACTGTGTTGTGTGCTTGAGCACTAGGTATCCTAAATAGGAGTGGGTCAATGTGGCAGATTTTCCATGAGGCCACTAAATAAAGGAACCTAGTTTTGGTATAAATATGGTTGTCAAATGTGATTGCCATGTGGAAAATCAAACTTTGTCTAATTGTTATCATTGAAAACCATGACTATGGATGATAAATACAAGGAGGCAATATTTAGAAGTACCTTGCCAAGGGGACCATGTGGTTGGTGGCAAGCAATAAAATATCTTAGTTATTTCCATTCACCATCTTCTGTGATGTGGAATCATAATTACAAGCACCAAATCAGGAAACGCCATAAAGAGGTATGGTATGGGAACCATTGATAACGCAACTAGGTGGAGATCAAGATCATAAAACAATCAAAAACAAGATCTTCTACCTTGAAATAAAATTCTATCGATTTCAACATAGAGGCATAGATCTCCTCTCTATTGCAAATTGAAAATGGGCTTTGATAAGAGCACACAAATGTAGAAAGGAGAAATATAGCAAAAAAACCATAGAGGGAGTGATGATGCTAGTGGATGCCATGACTAGCAAGAAGGTAGGACTTACAAGATCAAGAAAGACTAGTAACTACGGTAGCTTTATGATATCGATCTCCTTGGATATGTTGCACTAGATAAAAGAGGTAATCTGACCCAAGTACATATCATAGAGTTGGGAGCTTGTAGCTATCAAATAGAATTATGAAATGGAGAAGAGGAGATATTTCTATTAGGGAAATCCTCCCTCATAGGTCAGGAGCCTTTCAGATCTAATACCAATTATGAGGATTGAATCCTTAATAAAATTTTCATTAAAATTTTAAGACTAAATAGGCATAAAAATACCTAATTTACAGCAAGAAAATCTGAATAGTTTAAGCAATCCTAACAAATTGCTAAAAAAACCTAACAGATATGCTAACTTTCTAAGGTGCTAAGAATTTAATAAAATATAAAATATTAACTTAACTTTTATTTGGATTTAGAAAAGAAACCTAAAATAAAATCCTATGCCTTTTTAGATCCTTATCATCTCCCGTTCCAACAGAATGGGGAAGTGATCCAAAACCAAAATCTAAAATTTTAGATTCATTTTTACAAATACCTCTAAAACCAAAAAATGGTCTAACTTCACCTTCTTGCTATGTTGTTTTCTCCTATTATTGGTACAAGTATAGTTGGTTCTAGGATATTTAATATCCACCAAGTGTAATGCATGGATCTAGGTAATCATAAGTTGATCCCCTAGGTCCAAAATTAGGGTTCCACCTTCTTGATCTCTAGATGATAATTTAGCATTAGAATTCCAAAAAATAACATAGTCTAACTCCTCCCTCAAGACTCTCATATTATGCACTCATTTTCATTGAAATTTTTGACCAACTAGGATTTGAGCCCCATAAAAAAATATTATTAAAACCTAGTTATTTGTCATATTGTTCCTCATATGCAATGTGGGGACACCCCTCCAAGTTATATATTCTATTGCCATCCATTCTAGTGGCCTATACAGATGTTGATTGGGCAAGATATCTTCATGATAGAAGAAACACTTCTAGATATACCTTCTTCTTTGGAGGTAAGTTGGTTTCTTGGAGTAAAAAAAAGTAGCAAAAAATTGCTTTATCTACTATTGAAGTAGGGTATATGGTTGCCTCTTCCATTTATACTCAAGTTGTTTGGATGGCTAGAATCTTGGAAGAATTTGGAATAGAAATTTCTTCCTCCATAAATATTTATTGTGACAACACCTCCACCATATCCATGATGAATAATTCAAATTTTCTATTAGCTTTTGATGGGACAATATCATAGGAAGAACAACCACAAGATGCAATATAACTAATTTGAGATACCTATAAACTAATGGAATAGTAATATGCAAGAAAATAATGAGATCAACATTTGCAACTAACTAAAAAATATGCCATTAATGGAAGTGATGAAAATAGTACAATGCTATATAATGGAGGACATGAACACTCCATGAATAGATATGAAAAGACTACATTGTACCATACTAATAAACTATACCGCACACTCTCTATATTTTCTATGCTCTCTAAAATCACTCACTATGAGGTATTTATATAGGAAGATAGATTCCTTGGTTGTTACTCTACCTAAGACTCATGTACATGTGGACTGCATGCACATTGACTCTTGTACATTTATTATAATACTTGAAGTAACCAACTAACTTTACTCTAAAGTAAACTCCTACTATACCTATGTACCAAAGGTGGTACATTTACATGACCTAAATGATGTAATATACTCTAACACCCCCTTGTATTATGTTATTTAGATATTGAAGTCTTTAGTATTCAATATGGATTTTTATTTTTATTCTGGAAATTGAGCTCTTCTCTCCAACCTCCTTCATTGTCTTCTTTGCTTGAATTTTGATGAGTGTCTTCATCTTGTTCATATTCTTCTTCTTTTCTAGGTTGTAGATGGCCAAGTAAGGCATAGTGTAGTTGTCCTCTCATCCTTTTAATTTTGAACCTTCCATTTCTCCTTTTGTTTTTATGATATATATGTTCTTCATTCTCTTCAATTTGTTCCTCAAAAATTGTATTAGTATTATTTTGAAATATAACAATATCTTATGAAGTTTTGATAGAATCTAGAACATATATATTTTTATGGATTGATCAAGTAGCTTCAATATCATTTTTATGTATGATAAGACATACATTAGCTCCATTTAGGTATCTAAAGTTAACCACACTTTTACTTTCTACTAAATTGGATACTAAAATGAGATTAGACATTAATCCAAGAATATACATTACATTATGCAGCAGAAAGTTTAAAAATAATTTACTAGGTGACACACACCCATATCCATGTATATGATAGTTATTGTTATCTACAATTTTCAACTTGTAGTTATTGGTGACTTTAAGACAATAAAACCAATGTATATTTTTTGTCATGTGGTGGCTTACCCCTGAATCAGTATACCAAATATCCTTTTTACTTTGACCCATGAAATTACTTGAAGTGATTTTGCATATATGATATGGTATATTGGATGGATTATGATCTTGATTCCTTTTGTAATGTGTCTCTCTTACTACTTTATCCATTGTAGTGTATGATACAATTTTTTTAATACTTTAGATAGATCCTTTGAAGTAGTCTACCTTATGACTCCCTAGTTTAGAGTATTTGAACCAATTTGATAAAACTTTTCTAGACTTAGGTTTTGCAGGATTTTGTATGTCTCCTTGGTGACTGGAATGTGTTATATGTTTGATAAAGTGCTTAGTAAGTAATAGTTCACCTACTTGGTTAATTTTGTAATATTTTGTAAATCAATAATCAACTCCTATTTTACCTTCTCTCCTAATAAACTATGCACTTATCAATTTGAAGTTCTCTATGGTTAGATTTATTTTGTCCCTTTAGTATGAGTATGAAGTAAGTCTAAGTAAATAATTCCAACTCTTTTAAGTAAATACTGAACCTCTTTTTATAGCCTTTAATATCCAATAGTCTAATATTTCTAAATTCAAATATATATGTTTGATGTAGTATACCTTATATCTCCCTACTTTGGAATATTGGAAAATAATAATAATAGTATTTGCAAATTGATATTTGAGTTTACCAAGGTTGACAACCTTATATCTCCTACTTGGTTATTTGGAAATATTATAATACGATAATGTACTTCAATTATAGTACCTTGAAATTGCTTTATAACTTACTAATGTTTGGTTAATGCTTGTTATTCCAATGTAGTAGTAAATTTGATCACCTTATGTCACTTTAATTAAAGCAAGCAATTTAATCTTAAAATTACCTTAGTAATGCAATATGTTGAGTTGCTTAAGACTTCATTATCTTCAATGGATATTTGGGTATTGTGTTCATTGTATGAATATGAGCATTCACTACTCTTCCTTTCATTAAAGTCTTACCACGATCATCTCTAATTTGACTTCTTTGTGCCAATGAATGTACCTGTTGAAATTGCATGCTTTTGCTTCAATATTGTCACTTCAATGTGAGTGCATCTTTTGGCCTAGGTTATTAATAGTGTTATCTCCCCTACATGGTCTGGTTGAGGTGTTATAATACCTCCTTGATGCTTTGAACATGTGGTGCTTACTTTGTAGAAGTTACAACCTAGGTTCGAATGATCCAAGATGTAATGATTGTCTCTATCTTCAATGCTCCAAGGTGGGCATTACTTCTTTGATGGGCTTCTTCCTTTAATGCTTTGAGATAATTGTTACTTCTTCATTAGGATTTTGCATGGGTGTTATTGAAATGTGTAACACTTCTTTACGTTGTGCCAAGTGGACCTTGCATGTGAGGTTTTCCTCAACATTATTTTTATCCTTATATCTTCTCCAATGGATGCAAGTTGTTTAATCATTTTTCTAATGTTTTCCTCCTTCTTGGAAATGAGTGCAAACTTAAATTTTTTAATGATGGTTTCTTCAAGGTTGGTTCCAATTATGAATCCAATATTACTTTTTTGGTAGATGATATGTCATAAATCGGTTGATGCTCTTGGTTGGTTTGATGGCTCACTTCATAGCTAATAGTTTAAAACTTGATTGAGGTAATACTTCGTAGCCTTCACGTAGATTTCCTAGTTGTCGTTCTTCTTGCTTTTAAAAAGGTATGTAATGGTGTAAAGCTTCCTTATGTTGTTGCAGATTGATGTCATTTGTGGGTACTTGCTTTAGTAACTGAGATGGTGTTTCTAGACACCAAAAATTAGTGCTTATGAGCCCTAGGTTAGCTCACCTTCTCTACCCAAAGTTTACACCTTCTACCTTTGATGATTCACCAATAGTGGACATAGAACACCTGCTATGTTAGTGTATTGAGACACTCTATATTTTATCCTCTTTAGTAATGTTATGGTGCACCAATATAATATAAATAAGAAACTCTATTTTGCACAAAAGTTTTGAGATTTCCTTGTCTCCTTTTGATGCTATTTTCTCCTATGATATGATGGTTCCTCACTGTTTAGCTTGAGGATAAATGTAGACATATCTGAAGCTTTTCCTTTGCTTCTTAAATATGGCCACTACTTGCTCTAATCCTTAAGACCAATGTATTGTTGCCTTTCGTATTAGACAACACTAGTATCTAAATCCTTCACTTGGATAATTTAGTGACAATGAATCCAAGCTAATAATCATGTAAATAATATGTTCTTGAGAGATTAATCTATGTATTAAAATTCACCTTCACTAAAACACTTAGTGCACCCTTAATAAGCTTTAAGAGAAACTAATATAGTGCAACTACAATCTCCTTATTACTACTTAAAAGTAACTTGTAATATGTAGTAATTTTCACTGTAACTTAAAATACTTAGTGCACCTTAAAACTCCTTAAAAACAATTATTATAATGCAATATTGATCTCACCTTATTACTCCTTTGAATGAACCTTAAATCATGCACTAGTAATTTCTACTAAATGCACTATAATCATTGTAACTTAATGTAGTCTTATTTGCTATAACTAAATAATAGGAAGATGATATTTTTCTTTCTATCAAAATATATCTAACTCCTATTTTAATATGTAGGTATAAACCTTTAAAAGAAACTTCCTTCTGCACTCTTTTGAAGACTATAATATGCAACCTTCTCTTTGTAACTTCTTAAAACTCTAATATGGTTCTTAATGGAACTTGATAATGAATTAATTTAAATTTTAATTAATTAACCTATTTGCACCCAAGTTGCTTACCTTAATGATCTTTGTATATGAAGGATTGCTTGGTGATTCGATTCCCCCAATTTCTATCCTTTAACTATATGAAATTGCAACTATTCTTGGTTGTACTAAGAAACTCTCTAACTCACCTTTTTGTAGCTTTGAAAATCATCTAACTTGCTACCTTTGAATTGTAGTAGGTGGCTTTGATTCTCCTTTAGGATACTTATCAAATTCTAAGTTTATTTTTTACCAACCCTTAGATTGCCAAATATTTTTCTAGCCCTCAACCTAATATGCATGAGGAGGAGGTTCTAGAAGGATCTTATCATTTCCATACTTCATTGTGTAGACTCTAATAGATTTAGCACCATTTCATCATATCATGAGAGAGAGAGAAAAGTAACATATATTATTGAGAATAAAAGTGATACATTCGAGTAGAGATATGAGGCCCTTTATATAAGAAGATGGATTCCATGGCCAAAACTCTATCTAGTTGTACAAGAGACACCTTGCACGTTTACAACTTGCACATTGACACTTGTGCATTTACTACATTGTATGAAACAACTAGATAGCTTCCCCCTAAAGTAATATAACATAACCAAATAATGTAATATATTTTAACATCCCCCCATAGTACATTGTTTGGTATGAAGTTCTCTTGAATCACATAGATGATCTCTAAATTTTTGAAACTTGATTTTTCCAAGTGATTTTACAAAGATGTCTTCCAACTTGGTTGTTCTGAAAATGTTTCTTGATGTCATGACATTGAGCTTCAATATGCTTTTTTATTTCATGTATGATTGGATTCTTGATCAAATTCAATACTCATTTATTATCATAGAATATCATAGTGGGAGTTCATTTGATTCCCATGTCATATAGTATGTATTATAACTATAGAGCTTCATAGGTTGTATCTCTTGCTGCTTAATATTTTTCATTAGTTGATGATTGTGTTATTCTATATTGTTTCTTGTTGTGCCAAGATAAGGGTCCTTATCTGAGATAGAGGACATAACCTAAGGTATATTTCCTATCATCAATAGATCCAACATAATTTGAATTTGAGTTTCCCTGCAGACAAAATTCTTTGATATCCTTCATATAAGTTAATCCATAGTCTGTAGTGTTCTTGATATATTGTAATATTCTTTTTATAGTTTTCCAATGACTTTATCTTGGTTCTTGCATGAACCATGAAAGATAATTTATGAAAAATCCTATGTTTAGTCAACTGTTTGTTAAGTATAGAAGACTTCCAATCAATAGATGATACATTTTTGCTAAAACAAATGGTGTTTTATCATTTTTAGATAGTTGAATCCCTTGTTTCATTAGTGTATCTTTGGGATTACACTCTATCATTCTATATTTTCAATAAGAGATTTTACATATTTTGATTGAGTGATAACTATTTTGTCCTTTCCTTGATAAATATCTAGACCAAGGCAGTAGTTCATTAATCCTAGATCTATCATTTCAAATACCTTTTCTAGATCCTTTTTGGTGTCACTTATTAACTTTTCTAAACTTCCAATAATCACTATGTCATCAACATATACTATGAGGATCAAGATGTAATTTCCAAATTTCTTATTATATAGATTGAGATCTGATGAAATCCTTTTGAAATCATGATGTAATAGTTGATTATTGATCTTTATATTCCATGCTTTGGGATCTTGTTTTAAGCCATATCGAAATTTATTCAATTTGCATACCTTACTTTATATTTCATGCTCTGGGATCTTGTTTTAAGACATATAGATTTCTTATTCTAATTCACTATTAAGAAATGCATTTTTTACATCCATATGATGAAGTTTGAAAGGAATTATATGTTGTTTTCATGCTAAGCATTCTAGGCATACAATAGTTTCTAGAGATAATTTGGGTAGTCCTTCTACCATTTGATATTAGAATAATTATTTTATTGATGTCTCACTGGTATGTCCTATTTATTTGTGTCATAGTTCTAAAGCATTTACTGAAAGAGCGGAGTCAATAGCAGTGTCTAGGATAAATAGACCATTTTTATATGATATTGATGCTATCATTCTTCCATATATAGATATGTGACATTTTTTTCTACTAATGATAACCTTGAACTCAAAAATTAATTCTTGATCCATGAGTTGAGAAACAAAAATAATATTAGTAGTTAATTTGAGAACATACAATACATTTTTGATTATACCTCTTCCATACTTAAGATTTACTGGAATATTTCCAATTCCTTTTACTTCATATGTTTTGCTATCTTCTACACTAAGTATATTTTCATTTATCTTCTTCATAGAATTGAACCAATGTATGTTTCCTATCATACGCTTACTTGCACCTGAATCTATATACCAATAACCCATGATGTTGTTGTTATCAGGATTTATGGAATACCTTATGATGCAGGAGCATCCGGTGAAAGTATGAGCAATCTTGCATCTTTTAATTTTCTTTAAAATTCTGGTATTTTTGAAGCAATTTGGTTCTTTTTCGGGGAAGGAGATGTCGTAAGACAGAAAAGGAAGTTGTTAAAGGGACTAAGGCAAAAGTTGGTGTGAGGTCGCAAAATCGCGACATGTCGCAAAATCGCGACCTCATTTGCTATTGCAAAGGCGGAGCAAGTTTCGTCGCGATATCGCGACGGTTAGGTTGGCCGAGTCTTAAGTTACGAAGGGGGTTGAAGCTGTTGCAAGGAGTGGGGGTTGGAGTCGCGAAATCGCGACGCGTCGCGATTTCGTGACACGTCGCGATTTCGCGACGTCAAGGCAGAGACATTGCAGGACGTATTTTTGTCACGATATCGCGACGTCGCGATATCGCGACGTTGTTTCAAAGGCGAGGGCGGACGTCAGTTGGGTCGCGATATCGCGACATGTCGCGATATCGCTACATGTCGCGATATCGCGGCCCAAGAAAAAGTCAAACGGAAATAAACACGCGGACGGTCGGACAGGGTGAAATTGACACGTGGTTGCCACGTGCCTTAAAGGCAACACGACCAGTGGGGGATAGAGTCAAATTTGACACGTGGAGACACACTTGTAACAGATCTTGAGGATGAGGGCCACGTAATCGGAGGAGAGAGATATAGATGTCGACCAAGTTTAATTATCTTGGAATGTTGTTTATGGAGAAACCGTAGTTACGGGTGAAAGACTTAATGGCGGAGACAACGGTACTTAAAGACGGTCGGATTAAAACGGCGGGTGCCAGGGTATGGAAAGCCATGAATGCAGGCTCTGGACGGATCGGACAGTTGCCATTTATGGCAGAAAACAAAAGGAAAGGAAAATCTTGAAATTTCAACGGAGGGAAGATGAAATTCGAAAGGGGTCTTTGGGCGGGAGCATTAATTTCAGGGAAGGCCGAGACCACATTAAAACGGGGAAAATTTGTATGGGAAGAAAGGGGTGGTGAAGTTCGGGATTGGGGGAGAAGTGGTATACTGGAGAGACTACTGTAAACCGTATTTTGCTATTTTTAATGAAATTACCATGAAATTACTGTGAATGTGTTTGTGTGAATCCCGGCTTGCCATCAAGTGGTATCAGAGCGGGAGCTCCTGAGCGTGTAACAGATCATCGGAGAGAGGCAGTTGCACCAGGATCTGTGGAAGAATTCTAAAAAAAAAAAAAAAAATAATACGAGAGAAAATATCATGCCTCCACGAAGGAACCGTGGTGGAGCGAGAAATGTGGTGCCGGTCGAAGACTTTCGGGCCTTGCAAAGACAAGTTCAAGCCTTGCAAGCAGAGTTACGCAGAAGGCGCGAACCCGGAGGGGAAGAGGAAAGTGAAGATGAAGTTGAAGAGGAAGAAACGGTCCGAGGAAGAAGCAGAAGGCTGTGGATCCGGCTCGAGCCCGGTTGTATAAGGCCATCTCTCGGATTGGAAAACAGCCAAAAATGGAGGTATCTACCTACTCGGGAAATCTAAATCCGGAAGAAGTGATTGGTTGGATAAATGATTTAGAGGAATATTTCGAGTATGAGGAGATTGAAGACCCTAACCGGGTCAGATTTGCTAAGACCAAGTTAAAGGGTCATGCCGGCATTTGGTGGAAGGGAATGCGGTTGGAGAGAAACGAGAAGAGGGAAAGAGAGAATAACAAGATGGGATAGAATGGTGGAGAAGCTTAAAAGACGGTTCATCCCGGCGGATTACGAGTTGGATCTGCTAAGGAAAATGCGAGCTTGAGACAGGACAAACAAAAGCTGTCCAAGAGTACATTGAAGAATTTTACAAAATTTCTATTAGAACGGGGCATTTAGAGGCAAATAAGGAGAAAGTAGCCCGTTACATTAATGGGTTGAGGCTTGGTATCCGGGAAGAGGCGAGCCTGGTTCGAGTAAACACCATTGAGGATGCTTATCAATTTGCCTTGAAGGTAGAAGAAAAGCTAAACGGGCGGTTTGAAGGCAAGCAAAGAGGAAGAGGCCGAGGTGGAAGGAGCTGGTGGGAGGACCGGTGGAGAAAAGTACAAGGATCCGAAGAAGGCTGGTGAAGCCGGTAGTAACCGGGACCAAAAAGAAGAAGATGTTTATCGGCCCAGAGATCGAAACGGCTACCCAAGAGGACGGGGTGGATACGGACGAGGGTTTGGAAGGGGAGTATTTCGTGGAACATGTTTCCACTTGTGGTGAAGAAGGACACGGGGCATTTGAATGTCCACAACACCGAGAAAGAACAAACAAGAGGCACTGAGGGCCCGGCCGAGCTGCTTGTGGCGAGAGGAGGATGTTGAATACGAGCATTCCGAAGAAGCGGAGAGAGGAGAAACAATGGTTGTAAGAAGAGTCTGTTGAACGAGGAGAAGGACACAGACCAGGAGGAAAAGTTTATTCCGCACTAGATGTAAATGTGCGGGCAAGGTTTGCAATATCATTATTGATAATGGTAGCACGGACAACCTGGTTTATGAGGAAATGGTTACAAAGTTACGGTTAGAAAGGAAGAAACACCCACACCCATACCGGGTCGCATGGTTACAAAAGGACCACGGAGCTTTGGTCAACGAGCAGTGTTCTGTTAAATTTAACATTGGGAATTATTGTGATGAGGTCTGTGTGACATCTTACCCATGGATGTTTGCCACATGTTCTTGGGGAGACCACTGGCGGTTTGACCGGAGTGCGGTACATGATGGCCGTGCCAACACCTACTCATTGACAAAGAATGGTGTACGCCATAAACTAAAGCCCTTGAAGGATACAGATGAAAAGGTATGTAATATTTCCAGAATCTGTTTAGTTGAGGGGAGAGAGTTTATGAACGGGTTAAAGCATGAACATTTATGTTATGCAATAATCCCTAGAGTTAGGGGGAAGGAATTTCGGGATACCCCAACGAAGTTCTAAATCTGCTTGGAGGAATTTCCGGACATTGTGTCGACAATGTGCACGAGGGCTTACCCCCTGTGAGAAAAATTAGCCATCATATAGATTTAGTACCGGGATCAAGCCTGCCAAATAAAAGCTGCACACGGGATGACACCTGTAGAGGCGAGGAGTTAAATAGACGGGTCCAAGAATTATTAGAAAAGGGATTAATTCGGGAAAGTTTGAGTCCATGCGCAGTACCTGCAGTTTTGGCGCCAAAGAAGGATGGGGAATGGAGGATGTGTACAGATTCACGGGCCATCAACAAAATTACTATTAAGTACAGATTCCCGTTACCAAGAATGGATGATATCATGGACTATTTAAGTGGAGGTGAGTACTTCACAAAGATTGACCTGAAAAGTGGTTATCATCAGATCCGTATCCGAGAGGGGGATGAATGGAAGACAACCTTCAAGACAAGAGAAGGCTGTTTGAGTGGTTGGTCATGCCCTTTGGGTTGTGCAATGCACCAAGTACCTTCATGCGGTGATGAATGAAATGCTTGAAAGAATTTATGGGAAAGTTTGTTATTGTTTATTTAGATGATATATTGATATTTAGCCGGACCCTGGAGGAAACACGATGCATATCGGGAGAGTCTTTGAAAAGTTGCAAGAAGAACAGATTATTAATAAATTTGAAAAAGTGTAATTTTGTCAAGAAGGAATTGGTATACTAGGGGTTTGTAATCTCAGCAGAAGGCCTGAAGATGGACCCCAAAAAGGTGAGAGCCATCATTGAATGGCCTACTCCAAGGAGCACAACGAAGTGAGGTCATTCCATGGTACGGCCGGTTTTTATAGGAAGTTCATAAAGAACTTCAGCGGTATTTGTGCACCTCTCACGGAGACAATGAGGGGAGATAAAAAGGAGTTCAAATGGACATCGGGGGCTGAAAGGAGCTTTGATACATTGAAGAGAAAAGTTACGAGAACAACTGTTTTGGCACTTCCAGGACTTCAACAAGGTATTTCGGGTGGTTGTGATGCCGGTGGCGGTGCAATAGGGGCGGTACTGAGTCAAGGAGGCAAGCCAGTTGCTTATTTCAGTGAAAAGTTAAATGATGCTCGGAAAAAGTATTCTGTCTATGATCAAGAATTTTATGCTATAGTTCAGGCCCTGAAAAAGTGGAGACATTATTTATTACCAAAGGAGTTTGTCTTGTTCTCGACCATCGGGCTTTGCAATACATTAACGGTCGAGACAAAAGCTGAACCAAAGGCACATGAAATGGGTGGAGTTCCTCCAAAGTTATACCTTTGTACTAAAGCACGAAGTGGGAAGTCAAACGGGGTTGCGGATGCCTTAAGCGGAAGGCGGACTCTGCGACCAGTTGACGGTGGAAGTAGTGGGGTTTGAAGAAGCGAAGGGTCTATACCCTGCGGGATCCGGATTTTGCAGAAGCCTGGAAGGCTTGCTCAATACCTCTTACCATGGATAGAACAAAATGGTTGGATTTCTTAATCCAAGACGGGATGTTGTTCAAGGGTAGTAAGTTGTGCATTCCCAGAAGTTCCATGCGGGAGAATTTAATCAAAGAAAAGCACAGCGGAGGATTGGCTGGGCATTTTGGTAGGGATAAGACCATTGCCTTGATTGAGGAAAATTACTACTGGCCACAACTTCGGCAAGATGTACGGAAGTTTGTGCAAAGTTGCAGAATATGCCAGATGGCAAAGGGTGTAAAACAAAATACGGGATCTGTACCGGCCATTACAGTGCACGAGAGACCATGGGAGGACATAAGCATGGATTTTGTTCTTGGATTGCCGAGAACACGAGAGAGGAAATGATTCAATATTTGTGGTGGTGGACCGGTTCTCCAAAATGGCACATTTTATTCCCTGCCAAAAGACAAGTGATGCGAGTTCACATTCTTTGGGTTGTTCTTCAAGGAAGTGGTACGACTTCACGGTCTACGAGAAGTATAGTTTCGAGACGAGAGATACAAAGTTTGTTGGGTATTTACGGAGAACTCTGTGGAAGAAATTGAAGACAGGACTTGAAATTCGGTTCAGCATACCATCCACGAGACGGATGGGCGGACGGAGGTGGTCAATAGAAGCCTGGGCAATTTCTTGCGGTGTTTGATAGTGGATCAACCCAAGGGATGGGATTTGGTCTTACCACGGGCGAGTTTGCATATAACGGTTCGGTTAATAAAAGCACAAATAAATCTCCGTTCCGAGATAGTATATGGAAACGGCCCGAGGAATGTGTCCGAGCTAAGAAGGTTGGACGAGAAGAGAAAAATGTAGTGCCGAAGCGAGAAGAATTTGCGAGAACATATGAAAAGTCTGCATGAGGAAGTAAGAAGACAAATTACAAAAATGAGCAGTCAATATAAGACAAGGGCGGACCGGAAGCGGCGGTTCAAGGAGTTCAAGGTAGGAGATGAGGTCATGGTGCATCTCGGGGAAGGAGAGATTTCTGCCAAGACTTATAATAAATTGAAAATGAAAAGGTTTGGACCATGCGAGAATATTGGGAAAGCGAGAGTCAGGAAATGCGTATGAAGTGGAATTGCCAACTTGGCTTGATATTTCACCAATTTTTAATATCTCAGATTTAGTGGAATACCATGAGGGAGAAGGTACAGAAATGCAAAGTCCAGAGTTATGGCAAATTCCAGCATCTACTCCAAGCACAGATGAAGCCGAGGAAGTATTGGATACTCATGAAGGCGAAAACACCGGGGAATAAACAGTATATTGAGTATTTGATCAAGTGGAAAGGCAGGCCTATTGAAGATGCAACTTGGGTATCGGAGGCGGAGGTTGACCGATTGGGTCTTCCCCCAACAAAACGAAGTGAGGGTCACTTCTAATCTACCCGGGTGTACGATGCGGGAGCATCCGGTGAAAGTATGAGCAATCTTGCATCTTTTAATTTTCTTTAAAATTCTGGTATTTTTGAAGCAATTTGGTTCTTTTTCGGGGAAGGAGATGTCGTAAGACAGAAAAGGAAGTTGTTAAAGGGACTAAGGCAAAAGTTGGTGTGAGGTCGCGAAATCGCGACCTCATTTGCTATTGCAAAGGCGGAGCAAGTTTCGTCGCGATATCGCGACGTCGCGATATCGCGACGGTTAGGTTGGCCGAGTCTTAAGTTACGAAGGGGGTTGAAGCTGTTGCAAGGAGTGGGGGTTGGAGTCGCGAAATCGCGACGCGTCGCGATTTCGTGACACGTCACGATTTCGCGACGTCAAGGGCAGAGACAAATGCAGGACGTACTTTTGTCGCGATATCGCGACGTCGCGATATCGCGACGTTGTTTCAAAGCTGAGGGCGGACGTCAGTTGGGTCGCGATATCGCGACATGTCGCGATATCGCTACATGTCGCGATATCGCGGCCCAAGAAAAAGTCAAACGGAAATAAACACGCGGACGGTCGGACAGGGTGAAATTGACACGTGGTTGCCACGTGCCTTAAAGGCAACACGACCAGTGGGGGATAGAGTCAAATTTGACACGTGGAGACACACTTGTAACAGATCTTGAGGATGAGGGCCACGTAATCGGAGGAGAGAGATATAGATGTCGACCAAGTTTAATTATCTTGGAATGTTGTTTACGGAGAAACCGTGAGTTACGGGTGAAAGACTTAATGGCGGAGACAACGGTACTTAAAGACGGTCAGATTAAAACGGCGGGTGCAGGGTATGGAAAGCCATGAATGCAGGCTCTGGACGGATCGGACAGTTGCCATTTATGGCAGAAAACAAAAGGAAAGGAAAATCTTGAAATTTCAACGGAGGGAAGATGAAATTCGAAAGGGGTCTTTGGGCGGGAGCATTAATTTCAGGGAAGGCCGAGACCACATTAAAACGGGGAAAATTTGTATGGGAAAAGGGGTGGTGAAGTTCGGGATTGGGGGAGAAGTGGTATACTGGAGAGACTACTGTAAACCGTATTTTGCTATTTTTAATGAAATTACCTTGAAATTACTGTGAATGTGTTTGTGTGAATCCCGGCTTGCCATAACCTTATGTCTCCCTAGTGATTTTGGAAATGTAAAAGTGCTTTTATGAAATATATTTCAGTTATGGATTGGTTTTGTAAAGTTTTGTAAATATCAAAAATCAAGTTTTCTAACATCTTATTACTCCTATTGAACTAAGCACTTTTCCAATTTTGGAGAGATTTTAATGTTGGATCTCTTTTGTACCTGTTTGTGAGATTTTGAGACAAGTAAATTGCTAAATTCCAACCTTTGAAATGCTTTGATAAACCCCTTTTAATATCCCTTTAGGATTTAATTTTAGTGTATCTAATTTTCAATAACCTAGTTTGGTGTTGTAACCCTTATAACTCCCAAATTTAAAAAATTAGAACACAATAATATTTGCAAATATCAATGGATTAATTACAAGTAGTATCCCTTATTTTTCCTAGGTTGTGTTTTCCAAATATTATATTACTTCGATATTTAATTTCGCTAATCAAATAAAGATTGATTTCATTTAATACTTCAACCTTAGAATATAACCTTATAACTCCATTTTTAAAGAAAGCAAATTAGATAGGGGAAATTTTACCTTAATAAAGCTTTGCACCTTTATGAAATAGGATGGCTATAATATATCCTTTTTAGGCACTGTGAGTAATGATAGATTCTTCAACATGCTCATTGGTTTGAATGGTATTTTTTAATGCTTCCCTTGACCTATTTGACCAAGAGTTA
Source organism: Wollemia nobilis (assembly GCA_028583015.1). Classification (NCBI taxonomy): domain Eukaryota; kingdom Viridiplantae; phylum Streptophyta; class Pinopsida; order Araucariales; family Araucariaceae; genus Wollemia; species Wollemia nobilis. Next base: position 231,572 of record JAQPPZ010016363.1, on the reverse strand, counting down.
TTTGCTACTTTTGAATGCTCCCAAATGATGCATTCTCCCTAGTCCAATGTGCCTTTAATAAGTGGTCAATATTTTAATGAGTGAAAAGTGTCACAACAATTTCATTCAATGCTCCAAGGATGCTTTAGACATTTTGTTGAGTCACCGGCTCTATTATAACACCTATTACAAGTGTCACCTTTGCTTGGGATGTTTTTATTCCCTCTTTGTGCATTGTTCAAGTGGTTTCTCTGCTTCAATGTATTCGATGCCTCTTACTATAATGCTTTTGGCTAAAAGTAACTCCTATTCCACATGGAATATGGACACCAAAACAATGTTGTCACATATTGTTTCACATGTGTGAAATTCAACATTCCTTTGTGGGTATTTTTAGGGTTATTTTGGAGAATGACAAGTGGTACCTTCTTCCATTTACATGCCCTTATATTCTAAATACCTTCTTGCAAGACCTTAAATGTATTTTTACACCTTGTTCTTTGTTGTAATTTGTTGGTTCTAAGATATTTCTAGCCAAGCAATGCTTATGGTGGAGCTTTGTTGAAGATTTGGAGGAGCTTTGGTTGATATTCAGTGTATATTGAATGGATATTTAATGGAAGTGCTTTGGTGGAGACTTCTTGATGCTCCACTAACAATATTTAATGCTCCTTAATTGGATGTACGATTCCAATTTGCTTGCTTTGATTTCCTTTGCTTATATGTTGCTGAATTCATCTTCTTTAGTTAGCAATGTGACATATTTTTTGTGCTTTGTAGGTTATATGTAATGGTTTTCCAACCCATGCACGATGTGAGCCTTTTGAGAGGCTTATTTATGATTAGAAGAATGCTAGCATTTAGCCACCTTTGGCTAGTTTACCCTATGGATATTGTGCCTTTGAGGAACCTTCAAATATATCATATTTCCTATGTATAATGAATTAGAGAAGTTCAATACAATGTAACAATATTTGTAAATGAGATGCCTTTATTTGACTCTTTCTTTCACTCCTTTTTGCAAGTCTCATTTTCTAGTTTTTATGGCAAAATTTTGGAGATAATGTAGGTTTTTTGAGGTTGTCTCCTTGATTACACACCTTTATTTTTTTTCTTGGATACTTTTATGAAAAATCCAATATTGGATAGAAGTAGATAGAAGCTCTTATTTTATGCAATTTTTTGCACTTTTCTTCTTGCAACTAACCATGTATTGCCTTGGATTTGAGGCTCACCAAGTATTAATATTTGAAGCTTCTATTTTTTATTTTGGTTAGTTGTATTCTTCTCCAAGTTTTTGGAGGATTCTAACATATTTTGGTGGATTTACTTTACCACTATGTGTTGCAAATCTGTGTGCACTAATAGTATCTTTAGACACTTTGACAAATTCTGATTTTGTGCCTTTCTCAGGAACATAAATAATAAGCTTTTTCAGAGTAATATAATAGTGCAAATGAAACCACTAATATTTCACTTTTGATGCACTACAAAACACACCTTATCACTCTAATCAACTCTAAAAATAAATTATAAGTGCACTTTATTAATTTACTACAACTAATAAAGAATAATTTGAAATGAATCTTCAAGAGTTATTTTGCAATTTCACTACAATTAATATTGTAGGACTTAGTCTTCTTTTCTTTTTCCAAAGTAGATGATAGATAGTTATAGTTCTAAGATCTAAAAAGATCCTAATTAATGTACATATAAACCTTAAAAAGAACTTTTGTTTTTATACTTTTTTAAGACTATAATGCAATCCCACATTTTTTTCTTTTGCAAATTTCAATCTAAATAAGGTGCCTTAAAAAATTTGTTAAGTAATCCAATTAATGAATCTACTTGGACCAATAGTTGCTTAATTTTTTTATGAAATATTCTATAGAGGATGTAGCTTCTGTAGAGGATCTTGGTGTCTAATATCACCAAGTTGCTACCTTGAGTAATATCTTGTAGCTCTTTGTAGGCTATCCTAATCAACTCCTTCTTCATCAAAATATGGTCTCAAACTTTCTTTTATGAGCCTAGGATTTGGTGGCTTGTTCTGCTCTTGTAGTTTCCTACATTTTGCTATAGATTTTTAGAAGTATTGATCTCAGCAAATCATGCCTTCATGTCACATTTTATCTTCAAGCAGGATATTCTCAAGATTTTGAATATCTTGAGGTCTTCTGAGATTTGGCACTCCTTGCCAAAATATTCTTCTTCTTTTGGGCTTGTTGTTAGATAGTGATAATTATCCCAAATCTTTCACTATCTTCTATAGTGACTTTCTCCAATGAGTTCTCCTTTGATGATTTCTTCAGTAAGACTCTCCAAGCCTTTTACTAGATGTTTTATGAGACCTCCCCAAGGTCTTTGATCTATTGTGGCTATATCTACCATGAATTTGATACCACTAATGTCTTTAACAACATTTCATCATATCATGATAAATAGAAATAGAAAGGCAACATATATTATTGAGAATAAAAGTGATGCATTTGAGTAGAGATATTAGGCCCTTTTTATAGGAATATGGATTCCTTAGCCAACACTATACCTAGCTATATAAGATACACCTTGCACATTTACAACTTGCACATTGACACTTGTGCATTTACTACATTGTATGAAACAACTAGATAACTTTCCCCTAAAGTAATATAACATAAGCAAATGATGTAATATATTCGAACATACTCCAAGGATCCCATAGCTCCAAGCTAATTCATATTACTCATATCCACCTATGATAAATTGTTTTGCTAATATTTTAGTCATTATGGATGTAAATTTTGGAGGGATTGGAATTGGCCACTCATCCTACTTCTTAAACTGCTTAAACCTATAATCCCCTAATTGAATAGTGTTGAAATAACTTTCACTATGGATCCAACCCTTGCTTTCCATGATTTTTCTACTAGTTATAATTTTAGAAATTCATAAATGATATGTGGTTATTGATCCCATGAATCTATTCAAAATCATGCCTTCTCCCTCTCTCCACTTTCTACAATAATCCACATTCCACTACCTGATATCCTAACTTTAGAGCCTGCCACTTTAAGGACACATTACCATCCAAAGAGAAATAATGACCAATTAACATCCAAAGATAAATGAATCATGTCATTCAGATTCACCTATCCCAAATATTTACTAGTTAAAACTCTAATAAATAAAGAAGTTTGTTGGGATATCCACCTTTAGTCAACCTTTCCAACCAATTATTTACTATTTACCTCTAATCCCCTCATTCTCAAACCTTCCTTTACATTGGGCTCCTTCAATACAATACTTGGGTGTCACCGACCTATTTTCTTCCAACCTACTAAGGCCCATTTCCTCTCTCCTTTACTCCTTATATAGTTTTTCTAGCCATCTTATCCAACTATTTCTATTTGCTATGTGTGGTATTAAGGGTATAAAATTTAGAAATTGACATGTTATGAATTCTTGATTGTAATAAAAGTAATCTACCCCCAAAATTTGACTATTTATGAGACCAATGGTTAATTATTTATTTAATACAATCCAAAATATCTCTCCAGATAGATCATTTCAAAATTTTAAAATGCAAAGGGACCCCCAAATATACCACTAGGAGAGTAGTCCTTGTGAACCCTAAGATCTCTATAATTTTTCTTGATACCTTTGATCAAAGATTAAGAAGACCACTTTGTATTTCTTACCATTGATGACTTGGTTTGTGGCCTTAAGGTAAACATTAAGAGTATCTCTAATAATTCTTTCTTCCCTAGAGTTTGCCACTCCCACCAGTCTCGTGTCATCTAAAAATTATAGATGAGTCAAAAAATCCTCACCCACCTTGATACATGTTAGAAAAACCATGTTGTCTTCTCCTCAATATGAGTCTATTCAAGCCTTCAGCCAATATGAGAAAATAATAAGGGGAACAAGGATCTCCATGCTGAAGGCCTTAAGTGGACCCAAACAATTGCAAGTAAAAACCCATGATTAATATTAAGTATGTTAGAGTAGAAACACAAATCATGACCCATTCTATCCAATCTTGAGAGAAACCAAAGGTTACCATCATCCTTGAAAAGAAGCTCCACTCCACCCTATCATAAGCCTTTGACATATCTAATTTTATGAACATTCTCGTATTACTAAATTTTTCCATTGAGTGGATTGAATCCTAAGCTAGAACCACACCAACCAAGATTTTCTTGCCCTCTACAAAACCTCCTTATACCAAGGAGATAATTCTACTAATGAGATGTTCTAGTATCTCATCCATTATCTTTGTAATTATTTTATGCATGATATTGCATAAGGCAATAGGTCTATAATCTAAAATATGCACCCCCTTCTCCCCTTTCATAATTAAGCTAATGAATGTATAATTTAATGCTTTAAGTATTATTTCACTATCTCTATAATCCTTTATAACAACCATTACATCCTCCTCTAAGTTATCCTAGAGGATTTGAAAAACTCAACTGGGATGCCATCTAAACTTGGTATTTTTCTTTTCTATCAATGGGTTTAAGCAAGGCCTAATTTTCTTCTTCAGAGATGATAGAGGGTATGACAACAAGACTTATTTCTAAGCCTCTTCATATTGGGTCATAATTTCCTTAAAATATTTAGCAAAATAATCCATTGAATGGAAATGCATACCTAGGATTGTATCGAAGGAGTGCTCGTTCTCATCTTGAAGAGTTTCCATATTGTTTGACTATCTCCTAGCACAAGCAGCCTAATGGAAAAATTTGATGTTTTTGTTACCTTCCAATAACCAAGTGGTTCTTACTCTTTGTTTCTAGTAGATCTCATCTTGGTTGTCAATGTCCTCAACTACTTTATGTAATGCATCATCCTCTTCTTTGAGATACTCTATAATTGTTCCTTCTCTAAAGTGTTTTTGTACCTCATCCCATTTGGCCATAAATGGAGATATTTGGACCTAGAAGTCCATCTTGTTAGCTGACATCCATTATTTTAGTTGATCCTTAACATAGTGAAGCTACTTATGGAATCCAAACATTATTGTCTGATATGTTAGGAACCCCTCTTTCCACCAATGTAGGATTTTATTTTAAAGTTCCTCTTTTTGTAATCAAATATTTTTATATTTGAATGGTTTGTGATGTTACCCCATCTTGATCCCACCTCCCAATAGAATGAGAAAGTGATATAAAACCAAAATCTAAAATTTTAGATTCCATTTCACAAATACCTCCTCTAAAACCAAAAAATTGTCTAACTTCACCTTCTTGTTATGTGGCTCTCTCTTCTTATTAGTCTAAGTAGAGTTGGTTCTAGTATATTTAATATCCATAAAGTGTAAGGCATGGACCTAGGTAATCATAAATTGATCCCTTAGACCCAAAATTAGGATTCCCTCTTTTTGATCTCTATATAATAATTTAACATTATAATTCTCAAACATAATATAGTCAACTCCTCCCTTGAGACTCTCATATTATGTATTGCTTTTCATTGATAAATATGACCATATAGGTTTTGAGTCCCATAAAAAATTATGATTAAAAACTGCTTAGCTATCATATTGTTCATAAAATGTGATGTGCGAACACTCGTCCAAGCTATATGTTGTATTGAGTTCTAAAAGGTAACTATCTGTCTTGAGACCCCTTTGGTAGCCACTTCCATATGAACAAAAACCCTCAAAAGTATATTTACTATTTTACACATAAGATCCAATGATATTTTTATCTTGTGGATAAGAAAAAAATATGTTCTACTATTTTATAAGAGTATTCAAATAATGTATTGATGGGTTCTACTATTTAAACCCCTAATATTTCATTATTGTATAATTAGTGGTTACCTTAAGATCAATAAGAGTCTATTGGCCTCACCAATCCCTTAGTGATAATTTTGTCTCCTTAAGTTGCTATCAATTTCTTTTTTTATTTTCTACCCACTCCTTAAGCGTTGATATTCTTTGATCTATTTTCCTCTTGGTTCAACCCTAGAATTAGATTTTAATTGTTACTTTTTGTGACACCCATGATGACATCCTTTATTATCAATTGCTCCTAGTTATGCATTATCAATATCCCTACATTATGTGATTGTGGTAACTCACTGCACTCTATTACTTACTCTAGGATATGAGGAGTAGAAAGAAGGGCTTGAATATTATTATTTCATTATTCCAATCCACTTCTTCCATAAATTGTTATTCTTCATACTAAACTATAGTCTTGAAGATGTCATACCTATTTGAGGGCTTGACTTGGGTTTGCTCTTTACCATTTAAAAAAAAAATTCCTTCTCTTTCTTTTGGATTGTTCAAAACCATATCCTTGTGCTTCTCTACCTTGATAAATGTTGGTTGCTTATTTATTGACTGTTGATTTACCCTCAAGAAGATTCAAAATTTCTAGAGGAGCATCCATTTTTGTGTTCCTATTGTTTAGGAAATACCATGCCAAATACCCATATTTATGGCAAAATCTACTCCTAAATACCTCATAGTCCAATTTTTGACTCCAAGATAGTCTTGCAAGTTTAAGTTCCACATTTGAAAACAAAGGCTAAATGAGATCCATTTCCATGCATAACCTAGTATAAACAATTGTGTTTCCTTTTATTGTGTCTCTAGAAAAAGCCAAATGTCTTCCAAGGGAATTATCGATGATTTCCAATACCTACTCTCTTCATAACTCTATTTTGAGTGCATACAAATAGATCCAAACTAGGATACCAATGGGTTCAATTTAGGAATCAAATTCCCCTCTCTAGGGCCGAATAAATAATCCTGTCGGACCATGATTCCTATTTTTATTTGTAAGCTCCATTTTTTTTGGCAAGTGAGGGAAAACTAACAACAAAATATCCATTACTAATAAATCATAAAAAATACTCACTAAGAGGCTCCTAGTTTTGCCAAATCCATGAATAAAAAAATTCAAGGTAGGATGAATACCCATGAATTTACCAATCATGTCATTTTTGGCTCTATATAAGATTGTTTCTTTTACTATCCACTACTCAATGAAAAAATTTGGCCTTGATTTTGACTATGGAAAACATCCATTGACTCTTTGAGGTGTTGATTTTTTCTAGTAACTACAAAGAGCATAATAGTGTAGTTTTTTGTGCTTCTTCAAACATTGTTGGAAAATTTTCCCTCAACAAATCTGCAAACAAACTCTATCGAAAAGAGAATCTTGAGGAAACCCCATTGGGACCTCCTAGATCAGCAATATTGTTTTCTATTGTATAAAAACCATAAAGTACTTTGTCTACATATTTCATGAGCTAGTTTTCCCTTCCAGAGCAATTTTTTACATTGTTTTTTTGTGTGGAAAACATCCCAGAAGGGATGATACTTCTGGGTAAGACCCAAGGAGGCAGGGGTGTATCTTCCACAAAAATTGCCTTCGGATCACACCTGGCCTACCACCTTTGAAATACTCAAGGAGAAACCTAAAAAAAACAAAAAAACAAGAACACACAAACACACAAAAATATTAAAAAACAAAAAATAAAAAACATGCTCTTTTAGTGTGTGAAAAAGATAAAGCACAACCAAACACACACAATAAGATAAAAAAAAACACAACATGAACCACACAAAAAAAATACAATAAGAACATAATAAAACACAAACATAACAAAAAATAACAGAATGCTACAAAGACAACCAACAAAAACGTAAAAAACAAAAACAACCAAAACCTAAATAATAATAAATAAAATAAAATAAAATAAAAAAACAACCAACAACAGAAAATAAAGAAAAATAAAAACATATAAAACATTCACACACCAAAACACAAAAATACCAATTAACACAAACATATAGAAACACAAGCACAACAACAACAAAAAATACAAAACAACAAAAACACAAGAACAACAAAAAACAACACAAAAAACATAAAAACATAATAAAATAAAAAAGGAACACACATAAATAGAAAAAAGAAAAAGAAAAAATAGAACACAACAATAAAATTTCTAGACCAAAAGACTATTAAGAAAAAAATCAATAGAGGAAACAAAAGAAATATTAGTTTGAGCTAGGGAACTGAAATACCTTGATCGAACCAAAGAGAAGCAAAAATAAAGTAAGAAGAAACTTGGTACCTTCAGAACTGGAGTCATCCAAAGAAATTATAGAAATAAGAGCTTCCCTTATTTGTGAAGCCCACCATCTAGGAGGGTGGGCATAGCAAGTAAGATCACCTTTTTCCAAAGCCCAATTAGCTAAAGCATCAACACTCTTGTTCTGATCTCTGACCACATGATTGTAATCAACTGTAAAAAATCCCATCTAGATTAACTGAATCTTCTCAATAATTCTTTTTATTCTCCAATCAACCTTATGATTCTTAGGGCTCTTCAAAATATTAATCATGAGCTGAGAGTTAGTCTCAACTAGTACTTTTTCCCATCCAAACTTAGTAGGCTCTTGAAGTCTTCTAAGGATACCATACCCCTCAACAAGGTTATCTGATAGAATACCCAAATTCTTAGCAAAAATAAAAACCATGGAGTCATCTGAAAGTCTACCAATTCCTCCTGCACTAGCTTCTCTAGGGTTCCCTCTAGAGGTTCCATTAGTATTGACTTTTTCCAAAATACTTAGGAGGAGGTTTCCAATTCCTTGCTCTATCCATATTGCAATTACTCACATTCCATTTAAGCAGGTTTCTCTTATAAGAGTTAATATTCAATATTTGCATCACTTGATCCCATATTTGATGGGATTTTTGGGTGTGATTAAGGAGCTGATAGACTGACTCAACTAAATTGGAAATTATCTTTTTCCAGATATAGTGAATATCATTCCTTTATTGATTAAAAATGTGGTTGTTCCTTTCATTCCAAATATTCCAAACAAGAATGGTAGAACACATCCAAAATAATTGACTAATAAAATGATCAACACCCTCTTGGTTAGGCCAATCCCTCCAAAGTTGTTCAAAAGTAAAAAAATTGGACCACTGTAAACCAAGTAAAGTAGCCATTCTCCTCCAAAGCTCAGAGGCTAAAGTATACTTAATAAAAATATTTTTGAGAGTTTCCACATGGGCCATGAAAACCATGCTTCATAAGATGCTCCCTAGTAATCACCTTCTGATGTAATAAAATCCAAGTAAAGAACCTCACCTTAGGCTAGATATTTTGATCCCACAAATGAGAAAATATGTCATATGATTGGTTGGGATTATTATGGCATAAGGTAAAATAACCTTGAGAAATTGAATACTCACCCTTAGTAGTGTTTTTTCATCCAAAACAATATTTATCATGGGACCAAGAGAGAGATATCATATGAAGGATGAACTAGATATCCTGTCTTTGCCTTTCTAGGATTTGAATAGGCTAGTCCTCAATAGGGATCCAATATCTACCAACCTATAAATTACCATTATGGTACAAACAATAATTAGCCATATTTATCTAGTTATCTTGGAGAAGTTCCTCTATCCAAGGCCTCCAATTGGAAAATTGAGTTATCAAAGGCTTGCGACCATCCCAAGAATCTGTCCAAAAATTTACCTATTGACCATTATGAATGATCCAAAATAATTTTTTTTATCAAAACCTCACCAGTATTAAGAACTGTTAAAATGAGAGAACCTTTGAAAGGCAATTGATAGTGAACAAGGTCTTTAAGACTTTTGTTCTCGACATATTTTGTATGGATATTCTTTACCCAAATAACATTAGGGTTATGCAAAATACTCCAATATAATTTAGCAGCTAAAGCTTTGTTGTTATTAATAGTAGACTAGAATCCTAACCCCCCTTCATTCTTCAAAAGACATAAAGTGTCCCATTTCACCAAGGCCCATTTTATTTTCTCCTTTGTATAACTACAATGAACCAATGACTGATTTGATCCAGTTCTTGAATAATATCCATTGGAATATTCAACATAGTAGAAAAATAAATAGGAATATCTTGAATGACTGATTTTACCAAGGTGATTTTCCCGCTAGAAGAAAGCCACCTATTGGTCCACTTTCCAATTTTATTCTTGAATTTGTCCAACAACTAATTCCAATATTTTTTATCTTTGAATATTAATGGGAATACCTAAGTAAGTGATTGGAAGGGAGGTCTTATTATAATTTAATTTATCCAAAACCATGGATTCATGTCTGGCAGAGTAATGAAATAAAATGAATTTATATTTGTCTTCATTGATCAATTTCCCAGTAGCCTTAGAAAAATAACTAATAATTTTCTTAATAGGAGAAGCTTCCTTAACTGTAGATTTACCTAAAAGAGTAGATTCATCAACAAATTGAAGATGAGATTTAGGTCTAGCTCCATGAGCAATGGTAACTCCCTCAAGGGTTTTGTCTTCTCTCTTTTTTTTTATAGCCCTACCTAGGCACTCAACAATAATGATGAATAAATAAGGGGATAGGGGGTCACCTTGCCTAATACCTCTAGAAGTTGGGAATAGCTTCAAAGGCTTGTAATTTATAATAACTAAGTAGCAAAATTAAGAGATACATCCCATAATCCAATCCAACCAATCTAAGAGAAACCAAATTTCCATAAAACTTTGATAAGGAAGTGTCAATCCACTCTATCATAAGCTTTTGATAAGTCTAACCGAATGAAAATGGAAGAAAATTTTTGCATATACATGGAATGGATGGCTTCCTAAGAAATAACTATCTCATCAACTATTTGATGCCCTTCCACATAACCTCATTTTTATGGGAAATAATCTTATGCAAAATATGCTTCAACATTTCTACCATGATCTTCGTAATGATTTTGAGAAGAACATTACATAAAATAATATGTCTAAAATCTGAGATATGCTCAGCCTCTTGAGATTTTGGAATAAGAATAATATATGTTTTATTGATAACCTTCAAAATTTATTTGGCTTTCCTGGCTTCTTCCACCACCTCTAATAAATCTGCATGAAGAATATCCCAAAACTCTTGGTAGAACTCAATGGGAAAACCATTAGGACCTGGGGTTTTCCCTTTTTGTATTTTAAAAACTACCTATTTAAGCTTATTGATAGTAACAGGAGAAATCAAAATAGAGTTATCCTCATAAGTGATAAGATAAGGGATTGATTGAAGAACATTTTGTTGAGAAGTCGAGTCAAGAGAAGTAGCAGTAAAAATATTGAAAAAGTAATTGACAACAATAGAGTTCATGCCATCCCAAGTGTAGACACCATCTCCAGAATCTGATTTTAGGGAAGAAATAAAGTTGTAAGATATTTGATCAAGAAGCGATTTGTGGAAGATATTTGTGTTTCGATCACCTTATTTGAGCCATTGAATTTTAGATTTTTGCTTCCATAAGAGTTCTTTTTTTTTTTCCATTTCTATAACTGAGTTGTGAGTTTAATTTCATCTGCACTTGTACTCTCTATGAGGTCATCTAAATATATTTTCTTATTCAAAATTTCAAGCTAAGTAATAACTTCATGTTTTTTATATGAACATCCCCAAACTCCTTCCAGTTCCAAGTCTTGATTTTGGATTTAATGTATTGCAATATTTTGGTAAAATTGAACATCTTATTCCCATACCTAGGTTTACCTTCCTTCCACGATTGTTGCATTCTAGGTTTAAAGGAACTATCTCTATGCCACATTAACTAAAATTGAAAATGATAGAAACCCACATTGGTTTTCCACATTTCCACCATGACAGGCCAGTGATCCAAACCAGCATTGTTAAGAGTCTTCACTTTAGGAATGTGACCATGGATTAAGAAAATATAAGAGAGCATGAACCTATCCAATATCTCCATTATACAAGCTAAGCCTTACCTTCTGTTAGACAAAGTCATATGTCCATTATCTAGTTGGATCTCCACAAGATGGAGGTTTGTAATAAATTCGCTCATGAGGTTAGTGCTCCTGTCTAAATTTCTATTTCTCCCAATTTTCTCATCTAGAGAGAGGATGGTATTGAAATCTCCTCCGATCAAGATCCAAGCTTTAGGAAAATGAGAGATAATATAAGTAATATTCTTCCACTATATTCTTTTTTCCTCCAAATTAGTTAGAGCATATATAGTAATGAAAAGCATAATTTGGTTGGAATGTTTGCTTTGAATAGCTATAGCCAAAAGACCCCAAATACAAACCATGTGGTGAATAACTACCTCTTTTAGGTCCCAAAGGCAAGCAATACCACAAAAAGTGTCCTGTGAACTGAGAGAAATCACTTTTCTAGCTAGCAAAATTTTACTAGCAATTGATTCCATATCCTCTATTGACATCTTCATTTCTTGAAGGAAAACAAGACGTGGATGATTTATCTGAATCATTCTTCTAATTTTATTTTTGTTTTGAAAGACACACTTTGAGTCCTATAATATTCCAAGTGATGATATTTATTTATACCAGGGCTAGAAAAGTTGGGAAGAACATTAATATTACATTTCTCTACAATATTTTCACCTTCTTTTACCATATGATATTGATTAGTCTTGTAACCTGCCTTTTGATTAGAATCCATATTCAATTTTTTTCCTGTTTCTTGACTTACGCAAATTGAATTTGAGATGGCTTCTAGCCTTGAAGAATTCTTGTACATAGTTAAAATATTACTAGAAGGTTCAACAGAGTCTATATTGGAACCTGTATTATTTGAGATATTAACATTTAAAATATTGTTTTTCTTGTGAATATTTTCTCCTTTTTTCTTTTGAAAACCTTTGATTTGTTGGTTTTTCTTTGAGTTCTTTCCTTTATCTTTAAATTGTGTTTCTAATATTTATCTTTCCACTATTTCCTCTTCCTCACCTAGGACCTCATTTGTGGAAAGAATTTCAAACATATTAGCAGATAACCTTGATTGATCCTTCATAATTGGCTTTTTCTGATTGTTTTTCTTCTCAGGCATTTGGAAACTTGTTGAATTTATATCTTCTTTCTTTTGATCTAGAATTCTATCTGGTCAAACACTAGCCAAATGACCATATTCATGGAAAATTCTACAATGAAAAGGAATGTTCTCATAGTCCACTACTTGCTTCCAATTGTCCTTCCCAAATTGTAAGGTGGTCTTTTTAGGTAGGGGTTTTTCAAAATCCATTAAAACACAAATTCGAGCATAAATAATATGTTCAAATATTTGAGTACAATAAGCAGTTATCATAAATATTCCTAAAGAGTTTCCAATTGAATAAAAAATAGTTGGATTCCAAAATTAAACTAGAAGGCTAAAGATTCTAACCCACATAGGACCTATAGAAGGCATATCTTCTTCAGCCTTAAATTTAGTATGCTACGGCTTCATGAAAAGCCCTTGAAATTTTTTCTCTCTATATTCATTATTAGCAAATAAAACAAGAAAATAACCATTTGGGTAAATAGATATTTGTAACTCACCTTTAGTTTTCTAGTTTTTTGTAACCTAGACTTTGAAAGTAGATAGGCTTGAACCAAAACCCATGAAACAACAAATTAGTTATCTTTTTACAGATCTTCAATTTCAGTCTGAGTGTTGCCCATATCAAGATTAACAATAGGAGTTTCATTAGCTTATTTAAGACATCTTAACTCCATTTTATTGGGATCAATATTAGGCATTATTAGAGGTTTATAGAAAGCCCTAAGATTAATATTAGCATTAGGCTGAGGATGTCCACCATGTAGAGCATCCCTAAAATTCTTTTTTGGGGCTGATTCTTCGAAATTCTGAATCTTGACCAGGGTTTCCACAATAGATTTATTTTGTAGGTGCACCTTAGAACAAGATTCACTTGAGATTTGAGCCATTTTTTGATCAACTACTTGAATTTTTTTTTGTAATATCTTTATTCCATGCCCTAGATGTTGTGGAAAGGTATGATTTTTAATTTTCTTTTGTGCAGCAAATTGGAATCCGTTGTCACTTAATTTCACAGCATGAAGGTCTATTGAAAGATATATTTCTAACCCATCTTGGATTTCCTACAATATTTTTTGCTAAAATTTGAACAGAAACAAAAAAAAATATTGGTTGCTAGGGCTTGAAGGCCCCGAAAACCAACCTCTTGAGTTACTTGCACTTAACCCAGATGAAACCCTCACACAATCACTTGCAAAAAATCTCATTCACACATAGGGATGTGCTAGGACATGTGTTTATCTGAATTATCTAAAATTTAGTAGAGACATTCTAGGTTTTGTCAGACATGTACCCTTAAAATTTCAGCTCAATTTGAGTCTAGATGAGTTAAATATGGCTAAAAAAAGTTTGGTAGTTTGGACAATCCTGCGAAAAACATCCCTCACAATTTATCGAATAAAAACGATAGCTCCATCAATTTTTTACATTGTTGAAATAACTTTAAAGTTAATCAATTATTATTTTAAATTTATTTAAGTATTTAGATAAATATTTATAATAAAAAATATTAAAAAGGATAATTTTCAAAACATTAAAATGAAAAATTTTCATTATTAATAGGAATTAGAAAAAACTCAAATTTAAATGGATAGAATTTGGATTACTATTATACCTTCAATATTTAAGGATTAATAAAAATTTATACATTTAATACATGATTTTTTTTTGTTGGAGAACAAGAGGTTTTAATTGGTTCCTTTACCCTTGAAAAATCACAACTCAATTATCATCTCAATTGAGTTGCTATAGCTAGAAACCTACATCATTTTACATAAAATTTTTGAATTTTTGAATTTTGTTTTTGGATGTTTTCAAATTTCTATGTGAATAAAAATATTCCATAATTCAACATCCTTCTTGAAATTTTCCTACAACAACCTTCATAATACTAAAACTTCACCTCTACTATTTATGCATTACATCTTAGTAGAGTAATATTTCCAAAACATCGCACTATCATAGTCAATTTTACTAGATCTTGATTGGTAGTTTCCTTCATGAAGCATAAGTGAAACCACAAAATTGTAATAAATTATTTATATAAAGACACATTAATTTTTTAAAATAAAATAGATATTACCAATGGAAAACATTAAAGTAAATCTTAATCATTATTTTATTCAATCAATCAATATTTTATTGTTAAATTCAACTAAACTTAGTACTTCCTCTAACCAAGAAAAGAAGAATTTGACTTCATGGTCCTCAATTAAAACACCTCTATTGGCTAGCCTATCTACACATTTATTTTATTTTCTTAATATATATGTAAACTTGATTTCTTCAAACTCTATAGCAGGGTCTTCAATTTCCATAATTATCTCTTGTATGTTCCATGGAGCCTTTGCATTACTCAAAATTACCTTTATTACTATGAGTGAATCACCTTCCATCCATAATTTATTCCATTTCATTTTTTATAATATTTTTAACCCTACCAAAGTCGCCCAAACTTTAGCTTCATTATTTATCTTAAATCCATTATTAAAAGCATAATGAGCCAAAATCCCTCATCTATTATTTCTAAATATTCCTTCTCTTGTTGGTCTTGGATTTCCTTTAGATGCTCCAACAAAATTCAATTTGATCAACTCCACATTTGGTGGTTTCCACTTTATATTCATTGTCTTCTTTTTGTTTGTTTTACACTCAACATCATAATTTCATTTGATGACTTGAATCCATCCATCAAGGCTCTCTACGTTGGTTTATTGGGTGATTTGATAGTGTTGGTTTATACTCCTCTATAGATCAATAAATATTCCTTTTTATTACATCTAAATTGATTTCCTTTATTTTAAATATTTTTTTATTCCTTTCTAGCCATATAGTTCAAAGTATTGTATCTTTTGATATATCCTAAATAGTTTGTAAAGCCTCACTTTTAAAAGTGCTTTTCCATTTCTTCAACCATTCTTCAATATTTCTATTCATCACCATGAATTTACCAAATATATTAAGAATACATTGCCATAGTTTCCATACTATTAAGAAGTGTCCCAAGATATGGTCTATACTCTTCTCCTTTTTACAATGAACACATTGTAAGGGGCCATGAAAATCCCTTTTGATAAGGTTATCCTAGGATAAAATGCTTCCATGACCCACTAGCTGATGAGTCCCATAATTGCCTATATTTTTGTATGAGTCTTAGCAGATATTATGCGGTGATATATTAGGAATTGTATGTTTTTATCAATGATTATGTATTTATTTAATGAGATTATGTGTATTATCTGATTTGTGTGTTTTAGTGTGTTTCTATGGAGATATTGTTGATTTTGTCAAATTTAATCAGTCGAGGTCTTTTTCATGGACCTGGCACTTTGTTTACTATGGAACTGATGCATAATGGACAGGTGCCTTCCTCTTCCAGGAAGGTTCCAGAAGAAGGTAGGTGCATTCCCCTTCCAGGAAGGTGCCAATTGAAGATAGGCACATTCCTCTTCCAGGAAGGCACCAATAGAAGGTAGGCGCCTTCCGCAAAGGAAGGCGCCTCTATTTTTGCATGTTGACCAGATCAAACATGACACGAGCGATAATAAATGGTGTAGTTACAACTCCATGCCACACAGGATATTTGCGAGTTGTGCCACCCATGCCAAGTGAAGCATGAGCCAATTACAAAACATGCCAATATTAGGAACAAATCCAGTTTTTGATAGACAATGATCAAAGCTTACCAGATTACCATCATCAAGTCTAGAATAGACCGATGGTTGTAATCGATTTGTAACAGAAGACCTGTGTGTGTTCTATATAAACACACACAAACCTCTCTAAAGATATAGAATATAGAATATAGAACATATAAAAATTGTATAGAAGATATAGAATACACATTGTAATCCTTTGATTGCATAATAAAGTCTAAAAGTTCCTAAAATGTGTTCATGTTTGGAGGGATTTGTTGGATCTTGGGCCCACTCCAAGATAGTATTCTTCCCCTTATTTTCTATTCTTTGTAGATTTCATGCTTTCATAGTTTCATTTCCTATATTTGTGTTTTATTATTGCAGTAGGTTTGATTATTTCTTAGATGCACGTATGAATGCTTTATTTTTGAAGATTTAATTGTTCATACGCATTTTATTAAGGAGTGCATGAGAGATTGACAACCTTTTGAACACCCCTAAATAGTAGAGTTAGAAGGACTCATCTCAAGGTGGTATTGTGAATGATCCTGTAAGAGATCCTTTGAAAGTTTACGAATCCCTGTTGATAATTAATGATCAGGCAAGTGACAAAATAAATAGAAAGTTAACCTTGTTTGGCCCACAACATTTTGGCATAATTTTTGAGGAAACATCTTTTAGATCCATTCCAATACACGAAAACTTCTCCCTAAATTTGTATGAGTTCTTCGAGAAGAAGAGGACCTGACGATCAGTTCATAAAAAAAATCTCTTTAGAAATAGAGTCGCCTAACTCACAACCAGCAATCCACTGGAGTGAGGATTAGCACTTTGAATGAAGTGCTTCCTCATCCCATCTACTTGGGGAAGAATGAAAAGTTATGAACCCATTGTTTAAAAGAACACCCCTATAAGAAGCGTTGTTGTGGAAAGCTGTGCAAGATCAAATAATAAATCTAGATAATCTTAGCGCTTTGACTCAGAAAGTTTTAAATGACCATAAGGTCATAAGTGCTACATTTGAGACCACATTTCCTAAAAAATGGCTAACACAGAAGAAGTCTCATATGGATTTAGCTTCCCGATAGACAAAGGAGTAGGAGACACCAATATGAAAAACATATCCCTTGCTCATCTCCCTACCTTCAGAGGACACCTGACCGAAGACCCTGACCTGTTCTTATTCAATTTTGATGTTTTATGTAGGTCTGTGGATTATAAATCAAATACGCAAAAGCTAAAAATCTTTCGTTCTACACTGGATGATGCAGCTCTGTGGTGGTTCATCAGTCTAGGAGAAAAGCACATAGTGACATGGGATCAAATGAAGAATATCTTTCAAGAGCAATACCAAGATTTCAAGAGATCAAGAGATTGCAGAGAAGAAGTCCTAAGCATGAAACAAAAAGAGGATGAGTATCTCAAGGAGTACTGGGAGAGATTTAATTTTAATCTTCAATGATCTCCCCACGCAAAGCTGTCCGATAAGTCCCTCAAAAGCATCTTCTTGAGGGGACTTAATAATGAATCATTAGAGGCTCTTAATATGATTTTTGGAGGCAATGTCTACCAGCATGATATGGAAGATATCCGACAACTCTAACTAAATTACTCAAGAAGAAGAGGCAAGACCACTTCTAGAAGCATCAAAGTGACTGCTTCAGTGACAAAGACAGAAATTCAAAATATGTTGGAAGATATGAAAAGCGAGATGCTCTCTTCTCTAGCATTGCATATGGACACATTGCTTTTAGAGAAGAAGAAAAAAGAGAATGAGGTAGCATTAACCTATTTCTTCCCAAAATGCAGAGGAAAGCATGCAAAGAATGGATGCCTAGAGAACAAGATTAGAGTATACGTAGTATGCAAACTGAATCATAAGACTCGATTGTGCCCAAAGTTGCATAGCAACCAGGAGGAGGCTGAGACATCAAAAGCCTATTTCATAGGTAACTGAAAGAGTGGAGAGGCCACACATCATGTAATTTGGCCCCAAAGAATGTAGTGCCAGCTCAACGCCATCAAAAATTGCTGGCTCTACCAGTAGTGAGACCTGCGCAGCTACTAGCACAACTGATGGCTAATCCAAACAACAGAGTAAATTAGTCAACATACAGCGTCGAAGGTGAGATTTATCCTATGTACAATATTCATCTTAGGTCATGTAGGCAGTTAGGAGTAGAAAAACCTCCACTCATAGAAGAGGACGAAGAAGAAGAAGAAACACCTCTTGTGGAAGAGGTGATAGAGGAAATAGTTGAGAGAGTAAAGGATGCATTCCCTTATTGGCTGTAATAACAGAAGAAACAAAAGCAACTAGAGTTTGATATCCTATCGATTCTGAAGAACCTCACAGTGATGATACCACTATTTCAAGCCATCCGATATGTTCCAATATACAACAAGGTAATAAGAGAAATGTGCCTGAGGAAGCCAGGACAGAAAGCAACCCAGACTATAAATGTCATGGGTAAATTAGCGGACCTGATGATGGGCAAGATATGTCATCCAAAGTATGCAAATATAGGTAGTCCAGTATTGACTATAAAAATTAAAGGGTATTCCTTGTTTAATATGTTGGTCGATCTTGGAGCAGCCATCAACATAATACCTCAAGAAACCATGCAGAGGCTAAAAATCACGAACCTGAGACCCACCATGATAGTGTTGTAATTAGCTAATCGATCAATAGTAGCACTAGAGGTAATTTAAGAGGATGTAACGGTGATAGTTAGCGCATGGGAATAGCCAGTTGATTTCTTGGTCTTACAGTCCAAGACTAGTCTGGGTGGTTACCCACTCATTTTGGGGAGACCATGGCTGGAAATAGCTGATGCCTACATCAGCTATTAGGATGGTCTGATGACCAGCTCTGATGGCCAAAAAATCAAGATATTGACCATTTTGCCCCTTGCATAGTCTGTCAACCCATTGGGAGAAGCTATGTTACCCAGGCATAATTATCAGGAGCTATCCATAATCTACCCAGTAATGGTGTTAGATGAGTTAGCAAAGGAAGAAGATGAGGACGGGGCTATTGTAGAATTCCTCCATGGAGAGTCCTCTACCAGCACACTTGGATCACCATTGGTTGGTGCTCATGATCATCATGTCCAATAGATAATTGTTGGGCTAGGAAGGACGTTGAATGTCAGCAGTGGGTTGAATCTTGCACAGTTGGTAAAATTAGAAGAACACCTGGTAAGACACCAGCATGCATTTGCATGGGACTACTTAGAAATGAAGGGTATTCACCCAAAAATCTACACTCATAGAATATACCTTGATGAGAAAGCGACTCCAAGCAGGAAACCATAGAGGAGAATGAACCCGACAATGAAGGACATTGTCAAAAAAAAGTTACAGAAACTCTTGGTTTTCGAATTCATCTATCCAATTTTTGATAGTGAGTGGGTGCCACCACTTGTGGTAGTCCCTAAGAAAAATGGGAAATGGCAAATCTACGTGGACTACAAAGAACTGAATGAAGCAACTAAGAAATACCAATTCCCACTCCCATTCATTGATCAAGTCTTGGACACACTTTCAGGATGAGAGTACTTCTCCTTCTTGGATGGGTTCAATGGATACAATTAGATCCATATAGGAGGAGAGGATCAGGATAAAAAAATGTTCACCTTCCCATGGGGAACATTTGCTTACAGGTATTACCCTTTGGATTATACAATGCACCGACCACCTTTCATAGGGCGGTGCTTAGCATATTTTTGAACATGATAGGAGAAGTGATAGAAGTATACATGGATGACTTCACCATTTATGGAGAGACCTTTGAAGAAGCAATGCTGAACCTGGAGAAAGTGCTCGAAAGAAGCGAGGAGAACAATATGTCCTTGAGTAATGAAAATATTTCATGATGATGCAAGAAGGCATCATGCTGGGACACCATATCTCTACAATAGGGCTAAAAGTTGATAGAGGGAATATTGAGGTCATCAAAGACCTACCCAACCCTAGGATGCAGAAAGAAGTGAGGATTTTCCTCAAATATTTTGGGTACTACCAGTGATTTATCGTCAATTTTAGCAAGATTGCAAAACCACTACACACTCTATTGTCTAAGGATGTAGAGTTCAACTGGATGAAAGACTACGAAGAAGCTTTTCAATTGCTTAAGGAGAAGCTGATAACTACACCAATTTTAAGAGGACCAGATTGGGCCATACCCTTCCACATTTATTGTGATGTGTCCAATAATGCGATTGGATCGATCCTGGGATAGAAATATGGCAAAGATTTCTATGCCATCTATTACGTTAGTAAAAACTTGGCAGGATCTAAGCTCAATTATATGGTAATGGAAAAGGAGTTTCTTGTAGTGGTGCACGCCATAAAAAAATTCTGCCATTACATCATAGGATATAAGGTGTTCATCCATACGGACCATGCAGCCATCAGATACTTGATGAGTAAGCTGAATATTGGCGGGAGAGTGGTTAGGTGGCTCCTACTATTGCAAGAATTTGATATCACCATAGTTGACAAATGGGTAAGGACAACGTGGTAGTAGACTTCCTATCCAGGTTGAAACCAGCAAACTATACGGTAGTGGAAGACCAATTTTTGGATGAACACTTATTTACCATCGATAAGAAATCCTGTGGTATGCAGACATCCAATTACTTGGCCATTGGTAGAATATCACCTATTCTCTCATATCAAGAAAAGTAGGGGGTGATAGAGAATAGCACACCCTACCTATGGATTGATGGCCTCCTGTTCAAAATAGGACATGACAAAATCATAAGGAGGTGCAGGGCAGAGTAGGAATTCTTAGACATACTCAAATCCTATCACGATGAACCTTGCAGAGGACACTTTACAGGGAAATGGACTGCATATAAAGTTTTGTAGGCTAGGTATTTTTGGCCTAACCTATTCAAATATGCAACTGCGTATGTCAGCAAGTGCGATGAGTGCCAAAGGATGGGTATACCAACCCATCATGATGAAATGCCCCTCCAGCCTCAAGTACACCTGGAACCCTTTGATAAGTGGGGCATGGATTTTGTGGGGCCAATTAACCCTCCTTCAATAGGGAAGAGGTTTAGCTTAGTCTGCACAGACTATGTCACCAAGTGGGTTGAAGTCCAGGCACTAAAAGATTCAAAAGAAAGAAAAGTTGCCAATTTTTTGTTTGCTCACATTTTTACACGGTTCGGGGTCCCCAAGGAAATAAAAATGGACCAGGGACCTCAATTCACTTTAAAGTTGATTGAGGAGCTAATGGAGCAATACAAAATTTAGAACAATAAGACTACACCCTACCATCCACAAGCAAATGGGCAAGTGGAAGTAACAAACATGGAGATTGATAATATCCTGATGAAGACCGTGCAGTAACACATAAAGGATTGGGCTACACGGCTACCAGAGGCAGTATGGGCATACAACACTACATGGAAGTCTACCATAGGTTTCACACCCTTCCTACTGGTCTACGGGAAGAATGCAATGATGCCCATTGAGTTTGAGATTAATACGTTAAGAACAAATTTAGAATTGAATTTGAGCCTAAACGATGCTCAAAAAGAAAGGATTCGACAGCTAGATCAGCTAGACAAAATCTGAATGGATGCTTTGCAGAAGATGAAAATCACACAGAAGCAAAGGAAATGATGGCATGACCACCACATAAAATTGAAGCAGTTCAAAGAAGGAGAATGGGTACTATTATATGATTCTCGATTCCAGGAAAGGAAGGGAAATCTTATGCAAAGATAGATGGGACCGTATGAGGTGGTAGAATTCATTAATAACGAAGTTGTGCATGTTAGAACTATCGATGATAGCAATGTTCTGTTGACTGTCAATGGCCACTGTCTGCGTCCCTATAGCACATCTAAAAATGTACTGGTGGGATCTAGAATAGGCATGGAAGAGACCTCATCCCCATGAATATAGATCCAAAATCTTAGCGAAATAGAATGATGGACATGAAAATGCTCACCAAAAAAAAAAATAGTAGATAGGTGTAAATAATTTTCTTACATGTTTTATTTTGCAGGGACAACGCCCGCATGAAATCTGTAGGCATCCTGGACACAAGGCCTAACAGGAATGAAATGCATCTAACTAGCCACATTTTTCTTTATTTTTCATTTAATTTTTGCAGGTGGAGGAACTGATAGTTTTATGGATAGGCATCTGGGACACCAAGCCTAGTTCGGCTCAACACCCCGACGTCGGCACTAATAGAATAAAAGCAGGCATGAAGTCAGACCAAGGAGGCCTGATCACCTTTCTCGATCAAATACGACATGACTTCCGATAAAATAAGGCACCTTCCTCTTCCAAGAAGGTGCCCTATGTAAATAAGGTGCCTTCTCCCGCCATAAGGTGCCCCTCAATAAGGAGCCTTCAGCCACCAAGAAGGCGCCTGCAAAAAGAAAGTGCATTCCTTTCCAAGGAAGGTGCCTCGTGTGAATAAGGTGCCTTCCACTGTCGGAAGACGCCTCGCCAAAATAAGAATGTGCTAAAAAAAAAAAAAAAAAGTAGGGGAGCGCCTTCCTCATCAGGAAGGCGCATCCTAAAAAAAAAAAAAAAAGAGTAGGGGAGTGCCTTCCTCATCAGGAAGGCGCATCCTACAAAAAAAAAAAAATCAAATCGGAGCACCCTCCTTTTTGGGTGCATGAGCCTCAAGGGCGCCTTCCTTACCCAGGAAGGCACATGCATTTCAAAGCACCTTCCATACCAGGAAGGTGCATTCATCCATCAGGTGCCTTCCACACCAGGAAGGTGCATTTATACAGAAGGGCACCTTCCTCTCCCAGGAATGCGCATGTGTCCTTAAGGGCACCTTCCTCTTCTAGGAAGGTGCATTCATTAAAAGTGACTTCCCTCATCAAAAGGCACATTCGCAACTATATTGGTAAGGTAGCCCATCAGGCACCTTTTGCATCGAGAAGGCACCACAACAGGTACCTTTCGCATCGGGAAGGTACCAAAGCAGGCACCTTCCGTATGCAGCCAATGATCAAGTTTCACATGTGCCTCAATCATCACATGACACATGGCACAAATTTATCTCCAAGAGAACATAAGTAGAATCCGCCCCAATCAAAGCAAATCTCAGAGAATTATGGGGTGAAATAGATGCATGTTCCAATAGCAATCGTTTTTTGCGGTTTGTCTTCAACACCTGTCATCAAAGCAACTCAACAACATAATCCGCACCAACAAGGTACCCATCCCCCGTAAAGAATCGATGAATCGATGATCCCCACGACACACGAGGCATCCAATCAGGTATGCACATACTCTACTTAGATTTATATGTAATCATTGTTAAAATATGTGAGTACCAAAATATCACCACCATAAAACAAAAAAAATCATACACCCCCCATGGCCGATCATGCCAACGTGTACCTTGAAAGGCATGCCTAGCAAGGATTGGGAGTTAGCTATTCGGCACCCTCCTTATAAGGAAGGTGCCTCCCTAAGAAAGCAAAGAAGAGAAACAATAGCTTGCAGGAAGGTGCCATGGGAGGTCGATCAAAGAATCATTCGATAAAAAAGAACGAGTTGAGCAACATAGATGGGATCAAGGGGGCGGTGAGAAACCAATTTTAGGTAAAGGGATGGATCGGATACTGTACCTTGGTTAGCCAAAACCAGGACATAGAGGTAGCAAGGGAGTTTGCTACCTCCTTAAGGTGAGATTCTACTCAGGTGCGAGGGGTGGCAATTCTAGTCACCCCAAAATACATCTCAAAGATGACTGGCTTACCCTTGCCAGGTGAATGTGTGTACAAGAGCGGTATGTTGAAATCCTACGTCAAACAACTGCTTCCTGGAGAGAATCCATAGATAGATAGATATGGGCTGATCAAAAGCACCCTCCCTATAAATTTACAAGATATATTCAAGTAGGTTGCTCGATTCTTCACTTGCATCGGGAAATACACCCACCTACACGTCCACCATGTGCAATTTTTGAACCACTTGGTGCATGGGAGAAGAATTAACGTGCCATTCTACCTGGCATAAAACCTTAAGGAAGAAGCAACATGATATCAAAAGGGAGCACCTACAGCTTTGGACCACCATGGGCTCATATCAGCATTGGCCTACCATGTAGAGGTGCAGAGGCAAGACCCTGATGCAGGAGAAGATGGAGGCCAAGCAATGGAAGTTGTCGAGGCAGGGCAAGTAGCAGAAAGCCTTGCAATTCAAGTGGTAGGGAGCCCCAAAATGCAAGTAGAAGAAAGCCCTACAAGTAGAAGAAAGTGTTGCCCAAATGCATAGAAGAGAGAGGACACTCCCCTATGCCCGAACATGAAGATACAGGGGCACAACTCGCCAACAGCGCGACCGAGTCATAGCAGCCAAAATTGGCCCCCAGGAGAAAGCACCTATGGTGACTCCTCCTCTCCTCATAGGAAGAGGAAGAAGACTCGAAGGTCAAGGCTACAACACAGGCCCTACAAGAATTGATGAGCCAGGACCCATGAGAAAGAGAAACCCCCAAGGGCAACAGTGAGATTGATGTGGCCCTGGAGGAAGCATTAGACTGGCAAACCAACTGCTGGATGGCCCAGTAGATGTTGGAGGATTTCCAAAGCAGTCAAAGAGGTGAGTTGGAAGAGCAGGCAAAGAAAATTTCCCACCTCGAGCAGCTGATTCAACAACTACAAAAAGAAAATCAAGAATTGAAGGCAGGGCGAGCGGAAAGGAAGGACACATCAACCCAGACTGACTGGGTGATGGAGGTTTTGACAAACTCTCCCACTTCCAGAGAGTGAGTAGTCTCTGTGGGAGAGTTCCAATCAGATGCACGATAGAATAGCCTGGAGGTAGGGGAACAGTCCTCTATTTTTGGGAGCCAGGAGCACAAGAGCCCCATAGAGCCCCCTATTATTGACCTAACCAACTTAGATCAGCCCTCACAGATAGAGCTAGAACTCAGGGAAGAACCTGCTGAACATACAAGAGAAGAAGCTAAAACATTAGCCGTAGTGGGGACAATAGAGCAGGTGCCCAACAATGAATGAATGTCCGCCAGAGAGCCCTCTGACCGAGCTGCCATAGTTCCTACATAGGCCACAACCAAAAGGCCTAGGACTGCTCGAAAGAAGGCCAAGGAGGCTATCACAAAGCTAGAATATGATGACTGGGATATGCATCCATTTGTCAATAGGTAAAAAATGTTTGAATGATTGCACAGAGAGGTGAGGGTAGCTAAGCAGGGGAGAAAATCATCTTCGAGGGTCCAAGGAACCTCTGGCATCAGTATTGATTTGGCACATAAGAGTAAAATTTGGAAAATTTACAGCTCAGCCCCAGGGCGACCCTCAAAAATAAGGAAATAGTTAGAGAGATGGGGGATATTCGGCCTAGAGTCGGAGGCTACATCTAAGGCCGAGGAACATCCAAGGCCTGTTTCTAAGGAGGCTAGAACATATAAGGCCCAGGTGGTTCATCAAATTGGAAGTGATTCAGATATCCCCCTTGCGGTTCCCAGGACCAAAGAAATTGACCTATGGCAGGCTACAGAAACAACATTTCAAGAAAGGACACCCATAGTAGTCATGTCGGCCCCAATAGAAGCCATAACAAGGAGAGTAGATAAAAAAAAATCAATAACAACAGGAACATCCAGATACAGATGATGACCATAGTGTCTATGGTTTTGATGCCACGAGGGTGTGGCATATGTTAGGCATGGGGGGATGATGAGTCCCAGAATTACCTATATTTTTGTATGAGTCTTAGTAGATATTATGCGATGATATATTAGGAATTGTATGTTTTTATCAATGATTATGTATTTATTTAATGAGATTATGCATATTATCTGATTTGTGTGTTTTAGTGTGTTTCTATGGAGATATTGTTGATTTTGTCAGATTTAATCAGTCGAGGTCTTTTTCATGAACCTGGCACTTTGTTTACTATGGAACTGATGCATAATGGACAGGTGCCTTCCTCTTCCAGGAAGGTACTGTTGACACCTTTTTGCCACATTATACAAGGGGTAGAAGAATAGTAGAATTTTGTATAATATTTCCTTGTTGAAAGTTTTTCTTTTATTTTAAGTTGCAGCAATTTTGACTCTCCCTATCGCCCCTTTTATAAAACGAAGAAGAAAGAGATTCGCTACCAAATAGGCCAAGGAAAATAGCTTTGTGAAAAGGAAAGGAGGAGAATGTGAAAAGAGCTTCGGGCCCGAAGCACTTCAAATCACCACTTCGGGTGAAAACCTTGCGAAGTAATTTTTCCGAAGAAAATACAAAGATAACGCTTCGCACCCGAAGCATTTTCAGCAACCGCTTCGGGCGAAAGTTTTGCGAAGCAGCATCCAAACGACTTCGTCGAAGGAGGAGAGCATAATCCAAATCATCCAAGGCAAGGAAACTACTTCGGGCCCGAAGTATTTTTGACACCTACTTCGGCCAGTTTTCACCCGAAGCGGTGGTGCCCGAAGCAAATTGGCAATGTTTCAAAAATAGTGAAGTGCTTCAGGAGGATATTCCCCAAACCATAGTTTTAAGAAAGAATCAGGCCGAAAAATTTTCCAGCCGAAGTAGTTTCGCTAGCAAAGGACAAAAAGCCCCATTTCAAAGATTTAATCTACTCGGCACTCAACATCCCCAAAGTAGTTTTTGCGAAGCATTATTTTGCGAAGAACAAATCAAGGAGAACCTACTTCGGCCCAAGGCTTTGGTGAGGTGGATATGTAGTGAAGCACTTTTTGGGCCCACGTTCCAAGGCGGGTATCTTCCCAAGGTGATCGAAGGCCAATTATAAGTACCCCCTTTCTTGCTCGATAAGTCTGTTGACCATTCTTGGCAAACGAAAGGGACATAACAGTCCTCGAAGTAAAACTCAGTGGGTGTAATGATCACTCAAGAACAACATCCAAAAGTCGAGGACACTCAGGCGGTGCATTAAATGAATGTTTCCACGGTTGACCTGGTCACAGTTGCTAGTTTCGGTAATCGATTTGAAAACTCAGCTGTAGCAGCCGCGAGGAGCCAATTTCTCAGAGCCCGAGGGTGTACTTCGTCGTTTTTGTAATAATGACTCAGAGGGTTAGGTCCTATATAAAAACCTAGGCTTTGCAATGTAAAATGGGGGGGAACTTTCTGCTAGAAAGTTGCTATAAATTGATGTCTTGTGTCTAATACTAAAGATTTTTGTACTTAATTTCTCTCTTTTATGCTACCTTTTGTGCTTAATTCTTTTGTCTGTCTGCACTGGTATACTAAGACTTTGAACCCTGAATCTGGTGTGCGATTGGGGATTGTACCCTAAAATTCACCCTGAAGGATACATAGGAGAGGAAAAACATCGTATAATCTTTCTTTTATGCTGCCTGGTGGGTCATGGTTTCTGTTATTCCCTTGTCTTAATCGCTGCTACTCTGAACCCTGAATTACAGTGAGAGAGAAAGGAGAACCCTGTGAACTCGTCTAGAGGATACATAGGAAAGCGAGTATCATGTTTATTTCATCTATTCTTGGTGTTCTTTGCTGCTATTCGAGTTATTAGTGAGTGATCGTGCTTCCTATTCTTCCCCACCTTGAATCATCAATCTCTAACCCTTATCCTTTTTATTTCTTTCTCTAACCCGAACTCCTTTTATCTCTTTCTTGCACTCTTATCTCAAACCCCAAAAGTAGATTAGTATAGGAGCCGGCCTTTCTCCGAAGATTGGCACGAGGGGCATCTCTTCCCCTTGGCCTTTCAACGTTGGTCACAGGTCCAGGGCACGCAAACCCACCAACATTTTTTGGCACGCCCGATGGGACCCAAGGTCCCATATTTGAGAAAATTTCTAGCCCCTCTTCATCGGAGCCAGTAGTCCTAACAAGTTCTCAGTGAGATCCGGTCAGTCTCATCCCCCTGAGTAGTAGTGAGAATCGATACTCTCATTACTAAAAGACTCTTAGCATCTGGAGACTCTGTTTTACCTAAAAATCTCTAAAGTCATGAAGACCAGTGCCTAAACCTGGTTTTCGTAACCAAGACTTCTCGTGTCTTAAGAAGGTCTAATTTCGGTGAATCTCTGACCTGTCTTCATCCCATAAAATCACCTAGCAACTCAATCGAGCTAAAGATCTAGATTTCCTGATTGTAGGTGCCTTTCAAATCTGAAAGAAGATATCCCAGAGGAATCAAGGTTTGATGAACAGCCTTGACCTCACAGGCGGAGAAAGAATGTTCACCTGGTGACTCCGACTCAGCGGTGATAACCGTGATATCTCTAGACCGTTGCTATAATGGTGGGGGTAAGCTTTCCTAGCTGGGATGACCGAGGCCCCTTGAACCTCCAAAGCTACCACAAGATTCCCGACATCGCCTTGAAGGCATTGACAACATATGATGGCACCATGGGAATGGCTCGAGAGCACCTTGAAGCTATTACCGCTTTAGCGTTCATCTATGACATAATCCATGAAGATGTCATGGTCAGACTTCTGGTCCTATATTTGGAAGGAAGGGCGTTGTAGTGGTATAGAATACTTGGGCCTAAGAGCATCTGCTCATGGGACAACTTGGTGGGAGCACTATTCGAGACATTTGATGGCTCTCAAGATCCCTTCCAGCTTTTGATGCATCTCTCCACCATCAAGAGAGCATCTTTGGAGAGCGTCACGAAATTCAATGTCTGATTCTACAAAACTTGGAAGAGGGTTCCAGGGGAGATCCAATCGATGTCTGCCCAATCCCACCTCTACTATGTTTGAGCTTTTCACCCAGACATTGGCCTCCTCTTGCTGTGATTTGGTGAACAAAGATTCCCTCAAATATTCAAAGAAGTAGTACGCGCAGAACAGTTTCTATTGGGAAAGTGGCAGTGGGGAGAAGCCCCATCACTTTCTCTGATAGTTGCTGCTCTTGTCTATCCAATGAAGTATTCTTCATGGAAAACTCCTCATACTGAGTAGAAGCCTGAGATGCAGTCATGTGGAGCTCGAGAGGCAGATCCCATCCAAGTCCAACCATGGAAATTTGCAAGCTTTGCCCCAACGATGAACAATACGGTTGCTTGCAATATCCATCAGAGGAATGGTGAAGAAAAGGAGCAGGCTCAAGTGGTAGAGCCTGAAAATGAAGAGGGCCCATTTTTGCACCCTTTTTGTACCCCTGAGCATAGCACGCAAGTACTCAGCCAGAACCCATCAAGTGCATCTCATCAAAGAGCTGAGCCTGAAGAGATCATAGAAGATTGCTCGTTGCTGGAAGAACCCTGTTACAACATCAAGAAGATGGAAGAACCTGTACCCAGCCCACAGTTACTAGACTCTTCGGTATTCTAGTTCCAGCCATCACTACAACCAGTACCCCAAGGAGGTCCTCGCGTGGTGAACTTCTTTGCCACATCCTGCATCAGTAGTGCGGGTACTGGCAGGAGTGACAACCTACTGCATTACTTCCTGTTTGTAGCATGGAGAACTTTGGGAAGAGGCCAACTGTATTTCAAAGATCAACTGAAGTTCAACCTGATCTGGTCGGGTCACTGCAAGTTCACCGAATAATCACCTGAAGTGAATCCATGGTGGTGGCATGCCAATTATTACGCAAGCTTGTGTAGATACTGTAAAAAGTTTGGCTATTAAATAAAGTGCTGCTAAGAAACTCAGGTTGAGTTTTACTTCATCAGCTATATATATACCAAAAAAAAAAGAAAAAAAAACCTCCTTCGGGAACTTGGATTGTGAAGTAGTGGATGCAAAGCGGTTTGCCGTGAAGTATGTCAGCTCCGATTTTGGTTTTGCTGACCCAAAGATGCACAAGGCAAAAGAATTTATTGCACACCTAAGAGGAGCACGCCGACATCCACCTTCAAAAGGCATCCAAAATAGGCGAGTTGAATGAAAAGGCATCGGGTACATCCTCAGGGGATTCGGCTGAGAAGAAAGTCCACCCCCAAGTACCAGGTGGCAGTCGGCTGCATTCCCAAAGCAGTCGTAATCATCATAATGCATGGCCCTGTGTACTATGCCACCGAGGGGAAAATCCAATTAACTGATGATCTCTCGGGTGAGAAGTGTAGGATTAATTATGGCACATGCCATAAATGTGGGTAGTTGTCTTTTGGCAGCTATATAATGCAGTCTCCAAGTAGCCAGAAGATTACTCGCTCAACAACTCATACTGACCCTACTGCAAACCTGCAAATTTTTTCCACTTCGCACTCTAAAGCTTCGACACCAATTTTCTCCATACTGCAAACTTTGTTACCCTAAGCATCAACGATGGGCAAAGAAAGTTCCAAGGAGAAGGGAAAAGAACTAGAAGTAGTAGCCCCCGAGAAGCCAAAGGTAAAAGGCCATGGAGGAAGGCCGAAGCCAAGGCCCATTGATTCGGTCCTCCACCTAGATAAACATGTCTTGGAAGAAAAGGGGGATTTCAAGGACGAGCAGCACCTAGAACCACCAGTCAACAGGTGGGAAATAATCAAGGATACGAAGCTGTCGAAGAGCATAGCTAAGCTCAGAAGCACCGTTGAGCTCATGAAAAGTAGGTTCTCGATAGAGAGCATACGAGATGCAACCTACTACTTCCAGATATACTGGTATCTGATGCCCTCCACTCACCATTTCCCTGAGCTGATCAACGCCATCGCATAGAATTACCAGCCTGCCACCAGGCAGGTGTTAGACACGTCTGGCCAAAAGTTATTTTCAATTTTGAAAGAAGATGTGCAGGCAGCTTTTGTGCCACAGCAAGGCCCACCCGAGGGGTGTATGGTTCACAACATCATTTTGAGCGAACAAATAGAGAGGTTCACGTCTGCTGGCTACATGATCAATTTTTTGCAGTAGAGCCTCAAAAGCGGGCTTCCTTCGGGCAAATTGCCCCAAATGCCCCTACCCTTGGAGGCCTTCAAAAACACCGACCTCTTATCCATCATTGCATGGGTGGCAGGCCTATCTACCGATGCCTCGATATATCCATGGCAGGTGTCCCTGGCCGAGTGCATTTCCAGAGGGGAGTTCAATGCCCCTAATACTTCGAGGCTGAGTATCGACCTAGTTTTTGTCGACTGGGCAGAATGGGTGGCCAAGGGATTACACGCGTAACTCACCAGCATGAAGAATGCTAGGACTAGCCAGTGCTTCGGGCCCTGCTCCTTTCTTGTTTGGCTATTTTTCTTTCATGTTCATAATAGTTTTCCTCATATTGCCATTACGGCAAGCGACGAGGATGGAGGTCCTTTGCCAGTATATCAGTGGACTTCCCTACTGTCGAGATCAGAGTCCTACTACCCCTTTAATCAGCAATTCTTGGGGCCCACCATGAATATGTTAGTAGGGTCATCCCCATGAGTTCCCCTTGGTTTGAGAAACAAAGTGGTCCAGGAGAAGAGGGGAGACATTTTTTGACTAACACAGGGGCTGGTGATTCGCATCTTCGGCTTCATAGGGAAGCCCTTCTTACTGCCAGTTTACCCCTCCGAGTATCAATTCGCATTGGAAGTCACTAGGCAGAGCGATGCAACTAATGCCATCTACGGTAAGGGTCAAAAATGGGCCCACACTTGTGACTTCCCTCTCAGGATAGGAGTTATCGAAGTGTTCGCCCTGAATCAGAACGTCTTCTTGGAAGAGAAGCTTTCCAAGTTTGGCCTACTCCAAATTCCCCAGCAATGGCTTTATGATCCTTTGGGAGTGATGAGGGACCATATACGGGTCAAGAGCTTCCATGTTTGCCCCTATCCAAAAATTGTGAAACAAAGAAATAATCCTCGGGGAGAGGATCTGGAGTGGCATCTGGAGAGGATGGAAGCCTTGCCTCCCTGGCACGAATTCTACCCAATGGAGGTCGCATATGACCCAGATCGGCATTCACTCCCGAGACCCAACTCCACCTTCTGGAAGAAAGTGAAATATGACTTGAAGGAGGGATTAAAGGATTGGGATGCGGCTCAACTGAGAGAATGGTGGATAATGAGGGTCCACCAATAGAAAACAAACTCTTATGGATTCTTGGAAATGGACAAGGACTTTGCAAAAATTTATGAAGCCAACGCTGGAAAGTGGAAACCTTTGTCCTTCGCCACCCTCATCCCTCTAGCTATCCCAGGCTCGGGTGAAAGCCCAAAAAGAGATGATACTACTTCGGGAAAGGAAAGGGAGGAGAAGGCCCAAGCTACACCTCCAAGATCACCTCAGGGACCTATAGGAAGTCGTGATTCGGGCACTAAAGGGGCAGAACAGTCACTGGTGAGGAAGAAAAGGAAAAAACAAGAGCAAAACCTGGTGCCCCCAAAGCAACCAAATCAACCTCACATAGGATTTGTAAGCCCCTCCACTGGGCAACCGATATCAGACCCATCCAAATCAAGTGTCGAGGTTGTTGCCCTGTCGAGTGCCGAAATCAAGAAAGAACAAGATGCGGCTGCACCAAAGGTCACCACTGCCATAATGCCAAGAGGGCATGTAGGTATGCATTCTCCTCCCCCTACCCTAGCCTCACACATTTTTGTTGTAACCCCAACTGAGAGTTATCACCAGTTTCCCCTGCATAGCCCATCATCCCCTCACATGTCACCTATCGCTGGTTCGGCCTCATCCCATGATCATGACGGGGGTAAGACCATTGACCCTACTTCACCATTCCACACTACCATTCCCCTGGTCATTGGCAGAGGTAGGGTTCCCACTTCAACATCGAGTCCCACCCTCCAATCCCTTGTTTCATGTGAGGAAGCCCCGATTGCCAAAATTCCCACCACATCTGTCACCAAGCCTTCTGGTGAGGCATCCCCCGCACATTATTTATACTTGTTTACTCCCTCGACTGGAGATCTAGCCTTGTCTAAATCAGAGATGTCCTTAATTAAGGATCGCCCCCTTTTCGAGAAGCTATTCCAAGCATGGCAAAACACTGAGCAAATACTAAGGGAGGCAAGGAAAAGAAGAGGGCGCACGATGACATCAGTTGAAAAATGCATCGTTTTTTATTTAGAGGCCGAAAAGGTGCATAAAATCAAGAAGGTCCCCAAGGTACAAAAGCCTCTGGATGAAATGACTCCAACGGACTATGATTATCAAGAGACACCTAAGGACCTAGAACACCTGAATGTCAATGATGAATCAGCCTATATGCATGTCTGAATCGAGACTTTTCGGGCCCATGCGACCATTGCTAACTAGCGCAGGTTTGAAGCCGAGGCTGCCAATGTCAAGCTAGAGGAAAACCTGGAAAAGGTCTGCTCCAAATTAGCAGAAGATGAGGAGCAATGTAAATTGATGAAGAAGGAGACGCTCGAACTAAAATAGTAGGTTCAACAGATCCAATCTACAGCTGAGAGCCAAGCATAGAAATAGACCGAGAGTGATCTAAAGGCCAAATATCTAGAAGGCAAAATTACACAAATGCAAGCCCAGCTGTATGAAAAGGGAGACCTGACGCTATTCGACAGGAATAGAATTAAGGAAATTCACATCCATTTGCTCAAGAATTTTAGGTCTCGGTGTTCTAGCACCCTCACAATATTAATCTTCATCATCGAAGCCCAGCGTGCTATTGCCGAAGGAGGGCCAATCATTGATGAAGTCACACAGAAAGCCAGGCGCCAGCTCAAGTTAGCCTTCGACGTCCAGAATGTGAAATATCAAGACTTGCAGGTCACTGCAATGACTCGGATGGCTAGGGATTGGTCCACGGCTCAGGCCACGGTTCGTGCCTTCTTCTCCAAGGTGCGAAAAGCTTAGAAAGCCAAAAGCCTCCAGGACATTTTTGATAATGAGCAGCGTGCCTCAATGAATTATTTTTAGGACCTTTCCTCCTTGGGTTTCTTGAGTTTCACAGACGATGACGGGAACCTTCTGACTAAAGATGACCTCAAGCTAGTCTGGCTCCAGTTCGAGGGCGATGTCTCAGAGATAGACGGGTGGGCGGAGCCGATCTTAGAAGGGCAGGTGACCAAATTCATCTTGAGATACTGCAAGATGGTTGCATGCCTAAATGATTTATTCATCAGGGCCAAACATGCTAACATCGGGAAAATTGATCAGTTTCACGTTTTGGTTAAGTCATTACAATATCAAGAACCATTCCAAAAGAGTGCCTAGACTCATGTCCAAAGGATGATGAAGCGCATCCATGAACGCCTCGAACCATCGCCTCAGCCAGAAGCCACACCAGAGGAAGAAGAAGAAGGAGAAGAAGAAAGAGAAGAGGAACAAGAGGAGGGACAGACCACAGAAGCAGGGTCTGAGGAAGACCAGTGACTCCATAACCCAATGGATCAGGACTAAAGGGTTCTTCCATCGAGATGAGCTCGTCACCCCGTGAGCCGCCAAGAATGTTGACACCTTTTTGCCACATTATACAAGGGGTAGAAGAATAGTAGAATTTTGTATATTATTTCCTTGTTGAAAGTTTTTCTTTTATTTTAAGTTGTAGCAATTTTGACTCTCCCTATCGCCCATTTTATAAAATGAAGAAGAAAGAGCTTTGCTACCAAATAGGCCAAGGAAAATAGCTTCGCCAAAAGGAAAGGAGGAGAATGTGAAAAGATCTTCGGGCCTAAAGCACTTCAAATCACCACTTTGGGCGAAAACCTTGTGAAGTAATTTCACCGAAGAAAATACAAAGATAACGCTTCGCACCCGAAGCATTTTCAGCAGCCGCTTTGGGAGAAAGTTTTGCGAAGCAGCATCCAAGAGACTTCATCGAAGGAGGAGAGCATAATCCAAATCAGCCAAGGCAAGGAAACTACTTTGGGCCCGAAGTATTTTTGACACCTACTTCGGCCAGTTTTCACCCGAAGCGATGGTGCCCGAAGCAAATTGGAAATATTTCAAAAACAGAGAAGTGCTTCGGGAGGATATTCCCCAAACCGCAATTTTGAGAAAGAATCGGGCCGAAACATTTTCTAGCCGAAGCAGTTTCACCAGCAAAGGACAAAGAGCCCCATTTCAAATATGGAATCCGCTCGGCACTCAACATCCCCGAAGTAGTTTTTGCGAAGCATTATTTTGCGAAGAACAAATCAAGGAGAACCTACTTTGGCCCAAGGCTTTGGTGAGGCGGATATGTAGTGAAGCACTTTTTGGGCCCATGTTCCAAGGTAGGCAGCTTCCCAAGGTGATCAAAGGCCCATTATAAGTACCCCATTTCTTGCTCGATAAGTCTGCTGACCATTCTTGGCAAATGAAAGGGATGTAACAATCCTCGAAGTAAAACCCGATGGGCGTAACGATCACTCAAGCACAGCATCCAGAAGCCAGGGACACTCGGGTGGTGCATTAAATGAATGTTTCCATGGTTGACCCGGTCACAGTTGCCAGTTTTGGCAACCAATTTGAAAACTCAGCCACAACAACCGCGAGGAGTTGATTTCTCAGAGCCCGAGGGTGTACTCCGCCATTTTTGTAATAATGACTCAGAGGGTTGGGTCCTCTATAAAAACCCAAGCTTTGTAATGTAAAATGGGGGGAACTTTCTGCTAGAAAGCTGTTGTAACTTGATGTCCTACGTCTAATACTAAATATTTTTGTACTCCATTTCTCTCTTTTATGTTGCCTTCTATGCTTAATTCTTTTGTCTATCTGCACTCGTATACTGAGACTCTAAACCCTGAATCCGGTGTGCGATTGGGGACTGTACCCTAAAATTCACCCTGAAGGATACATAGGAGAGGAAAAACATGGTATAAGCTTTCTTTTATGCTACCTAGTGGGTCATGGTTTCTGTTATTCCCTTGTCTTAATCGTTGCTACTCTGAACCCTGAATTCCAGTGAGAGAGAAAGGAGAACCTTGTGAACTCGTCCAGAGGATACATAGGAAAGCGAGTATCGTGTTTCTTTCGTCTGTTCTTGGTGTTCTTTGCTGCTATTCGAGTTATTAGTGAGTGATCATGCTTCCTGTTCTTCCCCACCTTGAATCATCAATCTCTAACCCTTATCCTTTTTATTTCTTTCTCTAACCCGAACTCCTTTTATCTCTTTCCTGCACTCTTATCTCAAACCCCAAAAGTAGATTAGTATAGGAGCCGACCTTTCTTCAAAGATTGGCACGAGGGGCATCTCTTCCCCTCGGCCTTTCAACATTGGTCGTAGGTCCAGGGCACGCAAACCAACCGAAAGTCCTTTCTTGTGCAGATTTGATGACCAACAAGTACCAGAAGAAGGTAGGCGCATTCCCCTTCCAAGAAGGTGCCAATTAAAAACAGGCGCATTCCTCTTCTAGGAAGGCGCCAATAAAAGGTAGGCGCCTTCCGCAAAGGAAGGCACCTCTATTTTTGCACATTGACCAGATCAAACACAACACGAGTGATAATAAATGGTGTAGTTACAACTCCATGCCACATAGGATATTTGTGAGAGTTGTGCCGCCCATGCCAAGTGAAGCATGAGCCAATTACAGAACACGCCAATATTAGGAACAAAGCCAATTTTTGGTAGACAACAATCAAAGCTTACCAGATTACCATCGTCAAGTCTGGAGTAGACCGATGGTTGTAACCGAGTTGTAACAAAAGACCTGTGCGTGTGCTATATAAACACACACAGACCTCTCTAAAGATATAGAATATAGAATATAGAACATATAGAAATTGTATAGAAGATATAGAATACACATTGTAATCCTTTGATTGCATAATAAGGTCTACAAGTTCCTAAAGCGTGTTCACGTTGGGAGGGATCTTCTAGAGCTTGGGCCCACTCCAAGAAAATATTCTTCCCCTTGTTTTCTATGCTTTATAGATTTCATGCTTTCATAGTTTCATTTCCTGAATTTGTGTTTTATTATTGCAGTAGGTTTGATTATTTCTTAGATGCACGTATGAATGCTTTATTTCTGAAGATTTAATTGTTCATATGCATTTTATTGAGGAGTGCATGAGAGATTGACAACCTTTTGAACACCCCCAATAGTAGATTTAGAAGGACTCATCTCAAGGTGGTATTGTGAATGATCCTGTAAGAGATCCTTCGAAAGTTTACGAATCCCTAGTTGATAATTAATGATCGGGCAAGTGAAAAAATAGATATAAAGTTAACCTTGTTTGGCCCGCAACACTAGCCAAACATAATTTTTGACTTAATATGTATATCAGGGATTATATAATAAATCAAATAACATTCATTTATATGTTAAAATATGAATGTAAATAGCCTAAATTATTCATGAAATATGCATGAAGAAAACTTATTAATTGCTCAAAATGGATACAAGTTTTATTAATCCACTTCCTCTTACAATGAGATATATGAATTGTATTCAATTCTTGATTTCTTTCCTATGGATCATTTTCTCCATAATATAGCCATAGTGATGTGACTCTTCAAGTACTTGACAATTGCTCTCTATATGCCAAGTCTCATGACTCTTGGCTTATCATATTTCCACTTGTATACTTGATGGAAAATTAACTCTAAGAAACTTGCACACATGACTCTTACACTTCTACATGCACTCCAAGTAATCTATGACAGTTGTGCACATCCTTAAATATTAGGAGTGCTTGTAATCTAGTCACTCTTCATGTATAGTTATCATCCAACATTTGACTAGGTGGATGATACTTGCTTAGTAATGTAGTCACTCCATAAACTTTATTATATTTTTATGTGTCATACTTATTTTATTATATTTTTTCTTCAAAAATATCAAATTTAAGTAATTACAAATACATAATTAAGCATTATTTTCATGAAATTATAAGGGTGTTTGGTGAGTTCCACCATGTTCTAAAACGTTTTTCAAGAAAATAGCTTACAAGAATTATGAATTCTTCATATTTTGCATCCTTGAGAAATAAGGATAGTTTCTCTTTTAAGATATTTGTCATTTACTTCTTTCAATAAAAATAATCTATTAAGTTTTAAGAATAAAACTTAAGTTTGTGCACTATTTATTCACTATCTTCATTGAATGCATTTCTAATAATTTCTTCCATGATATAAATCAATTCAATTATTTATTTCCTTTGAAATAGTTATTGTTATTATTTGCAATTTGAGTTATTTTATGTTGTCATTGATGTCACATGAATAATTGATGGCATATGGATCACTTTGAGTTTTTGTGGGCAAATGATATTTTGCAAAGCATGGATAAAATTAGGGTTTTTGTGAAAATGAAGGTAGTCAAAATAAAAGGTTTTATTTAAAACCATGGATGGTATATTTGAAATGGGTTTTTCTTAAAAAATATGTTGGCCTTTCGTTTTGTCGAAAAAGGTGCCCCGATGATGGAGATATTTAATTTTAAATATTTAGTTTAAATTTTAATTATTTAAAATTTAAATTTAAATTTTAAAATTAAAATTAAAGTTAGCGTCGATGTCTAAAGAAAGAGGGCAAATCAATAATGCGCTGACGTCATAGAAAATTAGGAGAAGACTATATAAAGGGTGATCCTAAGGTTCATTTATTATTAATCCTTGCTCATGTTAATTGTTGGCTAAGCATCCGAAGAGAGCTCATGCAAAATCATTTTGAAAAAGGGAGACAACGAATAAATCCAAGGTTGATCAAAAGTCCAAGATATTATGGGTAGAGTGGCACATTGGCAATTGGTTTTTTGTTAAGGTGTGTGGTAGCACTTTATGTCAAGGTTCGAATCTCCTTGACTACATTTGAAGGCATTGGAAGGAAAGCACTCGAAGCGCTTTTGGTTTGCATGGAAGGGAGGAAAGACTAAAGGCACGTCATGCATTTTCCTTTTGAACGAGTGGCTAGCTCATGTGGAAACCTTAGCCGTGGCTAAAGTACTCATGGTGTGGGAAATTTGGGGGTTCAAATCCCCTTGAGGAGGTAATTATGTTTTGTTCTAATTAATTTCGTTGATGCCCTGGGATAGGAGTTATAAGGTGGTTAAGGAATAATTAAAGTTTTTAATTAAACTTTATTTTTATAAGGGCTGTCATTATTATTTCAGAGGTGGATGAGTTATTGATTTATTTTGATATTCATGAAATTGAAATTAAGATTTAGGAGAAATAAGGAGTTGTTATAAAATATTTTTGAGAGCCTTATTTATTATTATTTTTTATAAGGGTTTTTATTAAAAAGGACTTTGGTGGATGTGTTTATTAAGTTGGAGTAAAAAGGTGTAAATTGAGTTATGCTTATCTTGTGATTATTATTTGAAGTCCACTAACCCTTATTGAGATTGGAAAGGAAAGTTGTGTTTAGTGTGGCAGATTTTGTGGACAACTTCTTGGTATCAAAATGTATGGGAATATTCTCCTATTGATTGTTTATGGTGGTTGATTTCTGAAATATCATTGGAGCAAAAATGATTGATTGTGGTTTCCTTTTTGAAAGTGGTTGGTTGAATGGTTCAAGGTTTTCTGATTTGAGAGTTGTGTTTAAACCTTGTTTTATAAGCATAGTCGTTGAAGTCCATTGGTTGTGAAAGAACTTGAAAAGAACATGAGTATCATTTTTATGTGAGATTTGTGGTTGACCATTGTTGGAAATATTTGAGTTGGTTGATACATGCTTGGACTAGGATTTTTGTGAGAAAGAGTAGTCCCTTGTGGTGATTGGTTGAGTTGAGTTGATTGAGCCTAGTCAAGTGATTGTGTGAGGTGATTGGTCAAGTTCCATGAAAAAAACTATTCCATAATTTTGATTTGAGTTGAGATTGAGATTAGAACATATTGAGTCTCTAAAAATTCTTTTATACATCTATGAGTTGACTTGAGTTGAGATTGATTTGAGTTGAATTGAGATTGAGCTTAGAACATATTGAGTCTCTAACAATTCTCTTTATGCTTCCATGAATTGACTTGAGTTTAGTTGAGTTTTATTTGAGTTGAGTTGAGTTGAGATTGAGCTTATAACATATTGAGTCTCTAACAATTCTATTTATGCTTCTATGAGTTGATTTGAGTTGAGATCATTGTGGATCATTGTTGTCATCCATTGAAGAGTACATTACCATTCATTGTTGAGTTCATATTTGAAGCTTTGACTTGATATATTTGTGGATGATATTTGAGTGCTACTTGTGCATAATTTATTGAGCCTTTAAGAAGGCCTTTGTGGATAATTTTGGGAAAAATTTGTGGACAACTTTGTGGATAGTTTTGGGACACCTTTGTGGATAGCTTTGGGACAACTTTGAGGACAATTTTGGGACATTTTTGTGGACAAATTTGGACATATTTGAGACATATTTGAGCAAGTTCTTGGTGAGCTTGCTAGAGCGTATTTGGAAAAGTTCTTGGTGAGCTTGTTGGATCATATTTGAGTAAGTTCTTGGTGAGCTTACTAGAGCATATTTGGACAAGTTCTTAATGAGCTTGTTAGAGAAGATTTTGGGCAAGTTCTTGGTGAGCTTGCTAGAGCAGATTTGGGAAATTTATTGGTGAGCTTGCTAGAGCATGTTTGAATAAGTTCTTTGTGAGCTTGTTGGAGCAGATTTTGGGTAATTTCTTGGTGAGCTTGCTAGAGTAGATTTGGACAAGTTCTTGGTGAGCTTGTTGGAGCAGATTTGGACAAGTTATGTGTGAGCTTGTTATTAAAATTTGGACAAGTTCTATGTGAACTTGTTATTTAGTTTTGGACAAGTTCTATGTGAGCTTGTTATTCAAATTTGGACAAGTTCTATGTGAACTTGTTATTGCCTAGCTTTGAGCAGATCAAAGAAATCATTGTATTGGATAAGGATCCTTATTTATGTGTGAAATATTATAAGGAGATTATCTGGTGGAGTACCCCATATTGGGGGAACCACTTTAAATATTATGTCTCAATTATGTGTGGTGACTTGTGCTCTTGCTTACTACTGCTATCTAAGTTATTAATGCACATTGCTATATTTGGTTATTACAATTAAGGACATTAATTGATATTGATTTGGAAAGAAAGTAAAAAGTGGTCTTATAATGTTCACCCCCCTCTCAGTATAAGCTTATGTTCTTCCTTTGGTATCAGAGTGGGTTCCTTCAGAAAGGCTATTAGCTTGAGGGTATATAATACTGGGTTATAGGATGGAAAAATGGTATATTGATAGTGGATTCTCTAGTCATATGACTAGGTATAAGAATAAGTTCATTTATTTAAAAGGAAACAACATTGGATCTGTGAGATTGGGTGATAATGCTTCAACTAAAATCAAAGGGAAATGAACTTTAAGTTTGGATTATGGAAAGAAAACTACACAAGGTGTACTCTATGTTGAGGGTCTAAAACACAACCTAATGAGTGTAAGTCAGCTTTGTGATCGAGGGTATACAATTAATTTTTCCTCTATAGAATGCAAAATCATGGAAACAAAAATAGGGAAGCTTATTGCAACTGTAGAAAGAACCAATAACAATCTATACATGTTCAGTGAAATAAAAAAGGAAAAATGTCTTCTATATCAAGAATAAGAAAGTTGGTTATGGCATAAAATATTGTGTCACTTG
Source organism: Wollemia nobilis (assembly GCA_028583015.1). Classification (NCBI taxonomy): domain Eukaryota; kingdom Viridiplantae; phylum Streptophyta; class Pinopsida; order Araucariales; family Araucariaceae; genus Wollemia; species Wollemia nobilis. Next base: position 189,776 of record JAQPPZ010016363.1, on the reverse strand, counting down.
AACTTTGATAACATAGTAAGGATAAGCAATAAAAAAATTGTCAGAGATCTACCAAAGATAAAAAGACCTTCAAATACAATTTGTGCACATTGTCAGTATGGACAGCAAACAAGATCAAGTTTCAAGGCAAAAGAATATTCCTCTTCCAAGGTATTAGAATTGATTCATACTGATTTATGTGGGTCTATGAGAAATTCAAGTCTACAAGGTGGAAGTTACTTCATGTTGTTCATAGATTATTATTCTAGAATGACTTGGGTTATTTTTCTAAAAGAGAAATCAGAGGCATTTGAGCATTTCTAAGTATCCAAAGAAATGGTAGAAAATGAAACAAGAAATAAGATCAAGTGTTTGCGATCAGATAGAGGAGGGGAATTCATCTCTATATAATTCATTGAGTTTTGTGCAGAACATGGAATCAAAAAATAATATTCAACAGCCAGGAATCCTTAGCAAAATGGAGTAGTAGAAATAAAGAATAAAAATCTTGAGAATATGGCCAGAGCAATGCTAAATGAATCAAAAATTTTAGATCGATTTTGGAAGGAAGCAATCAATACAACAGTTTATGTTATGAATAGAGCTCAAGTTAGAACAAAGTAACATAAGAATCCATATGAGTTTTGGAAAGGAAGACCTCCCACGGTAAACTACTTCAGAGTTTTTAGAAGTAAGTTTTATATCAAAAGAGAGAATAAGGAATTGGGCAAGTTTGATACTAGATGCGATGAAGGTATTTTTCTTGGATACTCTACAAAAATTAAGGCCTACAAATGCTAGAATAAAAGAACACATACCATGGTGGAAAGTATGAATATCAAAGTTGATGAAATAATAGGAATAAATGAGCCACCTCAAGAAGATATTCCTAAAGAAGAAGAAATTTGTCAGGAAGAAATGGGTGAAGATTCAGATGAAGAAGATTTGCAGAATATACCTTCCAAAACTACATCAATATATATTCATAAAAGTCATCCAGAGGACTTTGATCATTGGCAGTCTTGATGTAAGATGGACAAGAAGAGGAATCATAGGCTCAACAAAACAAGCAGATGTTTCACTATTATCCAAGATAGAACCAAAGGATTTTAGAGAGGCAGAAAATGATGAATTTTGGATTAAGGAAATGAAGGAAGAACTAGATCAGATTGAAAAAAGTAAGACTTGGAAATTAGTTCCAAGACCAAAAGGAAAAAATGTAATTGGTACTAAATGGTTCTACAGGAACAAACTAAAAGAATATGGTCAAGTCATCAGAAACAAGGCAATATTGGTGTGTATAGGATATGCACAAGTAGAAGGAATTGATTTTGATGAGACCTTTCCACCAGTTGCAATATTGGAAGCTATACGGATATTTTTGGCACTTTCAAGCTACAAGAATTTCAAAGTATATCAGATGGATGTCAAATCAGATTTTTTGAATGGTTATTTAGAAGAAGTTTACATTGAACAACTTGATGGGTTTAATCAAGTAGATAAGCCAGATTATGTGTGTAAATTGAAAAAGGCTCTCTATGGCTTAAAGCAAGCCCTTAGAGCATGGTATTCAAGATTAGATAAATATCTTCAAGATCAAGGTTTCAGAAAGGGAACAATTGATAGCAATATATATATTAAAAATAAGGGAAATGATTTGATGATTGTGGAAGTGTATGTGGATGATATCATTTTTGGGGGTAGCAATGATAGAATGTGTCAAGAATTTGCAATAAACATGACTAATGAGTTTGAAATGTCTATGCTTTGTGAATTAACCTTTTTCCTCGGATTACAAATTTCACAATTAGAAAAAGGGATAGTTATTTCACAAACAAAGTATATAAAGGATATATTGAAGAAATTCAAAATGGAAGATAATAAGCCAGTTAGTACTCCAATGGTCCCAGGGTGTAAATTAAGCAAAGATGATGAATCTCCTGATGAAAATCAAACTCTATATAGATCTATGATTGGTATACTATTATATGTTATAGCCACAAGACTAAATTTAATATAGGCAATTGGTTTAGTGGGAAGATTTCAAGCAACTCCAAAAGAATCACATGTGACAAAGAGTGAAAAGAATTCTTAGATATCTCAAAGTAAAAATGGAGTATGGTCTATGGTATCCTAGAAGTAGTAAGTTTACTCTCATAGCCTACACATATGCAGATTGGGCAGGAAATATTAATGACATAAAAAGCACAAGCGGAGGAGCATTATTTATTGGTGATTGCCTAGTTTCTTTGCTAAGTAAGAAATAACCATCAATGTCACTTTTCACAACAGAGGCAGAATATATTGCAGCAACAACATGTTGTTCACAAGTATTATGGATGAAACAAACTCTTAAAAATTTCAGCATAGAACATGATCATCCCATTTCTATTATGTGTGATAATACTAGTGCTCTAAGTATCTCGAAGAATCCAGTAATGCATGCCAGAACAAAGCACATTCCAATAAAGTATCAATTTTTAAGAGAACAGGTTACAAAGAAACAAGTAAGATTGGAATATGTTTCTACAAAAGATTAGATTGCAGATATATTTACAAAACCATTACCAAGATAAGTGTTTGAGAATTTAAGATAACATATGGGAGTAAAGGTACTTCCACCCCAAAATTAATCACCTCAAGAGAGAAGGTGGTGAGGGGGCTATGCTTAAGAGTCATATATTTTAGCCTCATAGGTGCCCATTTTTCCATTGATGTCAAAGGGGGAGAGATTTGAGTAAGGGGAAGAGCATTGGGTTAGGGGGAGCAACCTCCAAAGAGAGCATTGAGTTAGGGGGAGAAAACTCCATGGAAATTATTGAGTCAAGGGGAGTAGCTTTGATTCTCAGAGATGGTTTTTGCAGTGATTGTGGTTTTTGCTTTAGAGGTGTTGCCATCAATGACAAAGGGGGAGATTTTTGGCAATTTGAGTTATTTTATTTTGTCATTGATGTCACATGAATCATTGATGGCATATGGATCACTTTGAGTTTTAGTGGGAAAATGATATTTTGGAAAGCATGGATAAAATCAAGGTTTTTATGAAAACTAAGGCAGGAAAAATAAAAGGTTTTATTTAAAACCATGGATGGCAAATTTGAAATAGGTTTTTCTTAAAACATAGGTTGGCCTTTCGTTTCATCGAAAAAGGTGCCCCGATGATGGAGATATTTAATTTTAAATATTTAGTTTAAATTTTAATTATTTAAAATTTAAATTTAAATTTTAATTATTTAAAATTTAAATTTAAATTTTAAAATTAAAATTAAAGTTAGCGTCGACATCTAAAGAAAGAGGGAAAATCAATAATGCGTCGAAGTCATCAAAAATGAGGAGAAAACTATATAAATGGGGATCCTAATGTTCATTTGAAATTAATCCTTGCTCATGTTAATCGTTGGCTAAGCATCCGAAGAGAGCTCGTGCGAAAATCATTTTGAAAAAGAGAGAGAACAAATAAATCCAAGGTTGATCGAAAGTCCAAGACATTGTGGGTAGAGTGGCACATTGGAAATTGTTTTTTTTTAAGATGTGTGGCAACGCTTTATGTCAAGTTTTGAATCTCCTTGACTACATTTGAAGGCATTGGAAGGAAAGCACTCGAAGCGCTTTTGGTTTGCATGGAAGGGAGGAAGGACTTAAGGCACGTCATGCCTTTTCCTTTTAAATGAGTGGCTAGCTCATGTGGCAACCTTAGCCACGGCTAAGGCACTCATGATGTGGGCAAGTTGGGGGTTCGAATCCCCTTGAGGAGGTAATTATGTTTTACTCTAATTAATTTCATTGATGCCCTAGGATAGGAGTTATAAGGTGGTTACGGAATAATTAAAGTTTTTAATTAAATTTTATTTTTATAAGGGCTATGATTATTATTTCAGAGGTGGATGAGTTGTTGATTTATTTTGATATTCATGAAATTTAAAATTAATATTTAATAGAAATAAGAAGTTATACAGTATTTTTGAGAGCCTTATTGATTATTATTTTTTATAAGGGTTTTAATTAAAAAGGACTTTGGTGGATGTGTTTATTAAGTTGGAGTAAAAATGTGTAAATTGAGTTATGCTTATTTTGTGATTATCATTTGAAGTCCACTAACCCTTATTGAGATTGGAAAGGAAAATTATGTTTAGTGTGGCAGTGTTTGTGGATAACTTCTTGGCATCAAATAGGCACGGGCACATTCTCCTATTGATTTTTTATGGTGGTTGATTTCTAAAATATCATTGGAGTGAAAAGGATTTATTATGGTTTCCTTTTTGAAAGTGGTTGGTTGAATGCTTCAAGTATTTCTGATTTGAGAGTTGTGTTTAAACCTTATTTTATAAGCATAGTCATTGAAGGCCATTGGTTGTGAAAGAACTTGAAAAGAACATGAGTATCATTATTATGTGAGATTTGTGGTTGAGCATTGTTGGAAACATTTGAGTTGGTTGATACATGCTTGGACTAGGATTTTTCTGACAAAGAGTAGTCCCTTGTGGTGATTGGTTGAGTTGAGTTGATTGAGCCTAGTCAAGAGATTGTGTGAGGTGATTGGTCAAGTTCCATAAAAAAAACTATTCCATAATTCTGATTTGAGTTGAGATTGAGATTAGAACATATTGAGTCTCTAACAATTCTCTTTATGCTTCTATGATTTGAATTGAGTTGAGATTGATTTGAGTTGAGTTGAGTTGAGATTGAGCTTAGAACATATTGAGTCTCTAACAATTCTCTTTATGCTTCCATGAGTTGATTTGAGTTGAGTGTTGGCAATTTTGGGTACTTTGGGTACATTGCCTTTGCTCAAGTATATAAGTTGTCATTGATGTCAAGAAGCTCTTGAAGGAATTTGTTTTGATGAAGGTTACGGAATGACAATTTCAAAGGTCTTTTGTAAACCCCAAGTTGGCAGGTTTAAATATTACAGGTGGATGCATTAGTTTAATGCATTTGGGTCCAGGAGGAAGTATTTATTTAAATAATTAAACTCTTGTTAAGGTTCCTTTTAATTATTTTAAAATAAATATTAATTTATTGTTTGCATTGGGTTCTCCTAACCCATGGCACAAATGTCTTAACTTTGATGGCGCTATGTTCTAAGATTGTGGGCGCTAGCCAAGACCTCCATCGATGTGTTAAAATCCTCCGTCGACGTGTTAAAATCCTCGCCGACGTCAAGAGTTTATGGGAAATATGCATATAAATCTCCCACGATGAAGATCAAAGATTATCCCATCTACATTTTTGAAAAGTGTTGCTCACTGTGATTTCACGATCTGATGTTCGATTTCTTCTTTGCTGAGATTTCATGATCCGTTGTTCGGATATCCATCCTTCTTTTGTTGTATCCACCGTAAGGTTTCATCGTTGACGTTCACATTAGAAGACAGGGAGGCCTGCTGTTTATTTTAGCCTTGGCACAAAAGGTACAAGGGAAATAGAGTGAGGTTCATACCTCACCGGATGCCTTTGGCACACCGGTAGCGATAGGCTGTTGGCACGCTACCCAAACGAGAGGTTCCATGTTCGAATAATGTGAAAGGGTTTTTCTTCGTTGAAGTGGACGCAACGAGTGGTGTTAGAGTTCATGCGTAATTTCTCCATAGCATGATTTTTGGTGTTGGCCAAGGTATTTTCGAAATTGATTTTTGCTAAGTATATTTTGCAGATGGAGGAAGTTTATTAGAGAGAAAAATAGCTTAGGAGTTATAAGAAGTTTGAAGCCTGCTTTATTTTGATAAAATATTCTTTTTAAGGTGTTGTTTGCATTATCTTATTGCATTCTTATGAGAGATAAAGTTTATTGTTGATAAGACTATAAGGGAGAAATAAGGTGTATAATGGATAAATATTTCTTGTAATGTTGAGAGTTATTTTTGTTGATTATGGAAATGAAAGCATGATGTTTTAAGGTTAGAATTGCTTCTTGTGTGAAAGTGTGAAACCCTAAGTGAGCAGTTTTTGGATAGGTTCTGTGGGGACTTGTGAGCAGTTTTTGGACAGGTTTCGATGGGGACTTGTGAGCAGTTTTTGGACAGGTTTCGGTGGGAACTTGTGAGTAGTTTTTGGACAGGTTCCGGTGGGGACTTGTGAGCAGATTTGGACAGGTTTCGATGGGGACTTGTGAGCTGAGTTTGATAGTTCTATTAGAGAAATTGAGGATAGAGGTGCATTGGTTCTATGAGAAGAACCTGAGGACAGATTTGGCAAGTCTTTGAGAAGGCTTGTATGCAAAGGATTGATTTGTTCAAGAGTTGGACAGATCTGATAGATAGAGGAAGACTTGTACTAGATCGACTGACTATGTTTAGTACAGGTTGATGAGCTACTATGGACGTGATCATAGAAGGTAGAGGTCTCTTAGGCTAAGCATTAAGGACAGGAGGTCTTCGATGGAAAGGAGTTCCACGTGCTGGCAAGAGATAGAGGCAGTTGATCTTCTGAGGGATCATTTCCAGAGCAGAGGGGAAGGTATCTCCTTTGAGCAGAGGCTCATAAATTTAGATAGAGGGGAAGGTATCTCCTTTGAGCAGAGGCTCATAAATTTTTATTGTGGGAAGGTATCTCCTTTGGGTCGAGGCTCATAAACATTGTAATTGGGAAGGATTCCCAAAGAACTTTGAGATAACTTTTAGAGAAAAGTTTTGTGGACGTAGCCCAGCCATTCTGGGTGAACCATGTTAAAATTGGTGTCACTTTGTGGATGATATTGTGCATTACTTTGATATTGATTTGGGTATATAGCTTTACTATTTTGAAGTATAATGGAAAAAGTAAAAAGAGGTCTTATACTATTCACCCCCCCTCTCAGTATAAGCTTGTGTTCTTCAATTGGTATCAGAGCAGGTGCCTTCAAAAAGTTTAACAGCTTGAAGGAAAAGCTAGTAAAGAACACAATGGATCATTCAAGTGGCAATGCAGCACCTATTCTTGATGGGTCAGATTTTGGTCTTTGGAGTGCAAGGATGAAGGTTCATCTAATGGCACTTGGGAATGAGGTTTGGGAAGTGATTGAAGATGAGTACACTATTCTTGAACATGGTCCTAATACTAAAGAAGAAATGCTCCTACATCACAGCAATTCAAAAGCAATGAATGCAATCCTGAAAGGCTTATAGAAAGTAGATCTCACCAAAGTGATTCACTGCAAGATAGCTAGTGAAATGTGGAATCAGTTGAAGGTGGTTCATACAAGTGATACAAATGTCAGAAAGGCCAATTTGAGACACTTCAAAGGTATGTTTGAACAACTCAAGATGAATGATGATGAAAATATTAGTGACTACATGCTTCGTATGGATGAGGTTGTTAACTCTATGAAAGATTTAGGTCTTGAGCTTGCTAAAAATGATGTTTGTGATAAGATTTTAAGATCTCTTCCTAATAGATTTAGTGAAAATATTTCTGCTATTAAGAAAGCTAAAGATTTGGATAAGTTGAAAAAGGATGAGCTCCATAGTATACTTGCAACATTTGAGTTGAGAACTCAAGTGAAGGTTGATGTCAAGAAAGAGGCATCTTTCAAGGCTACTAAGAAATCCAAGGGTAAACAACTTCAAGATAGTGATGAGTCTTCTAGTGATGAAGAGGCATATTACAACAAGAAAGGCAAGTTCTCTAGAAAGCACAAAAGTATGAAAAATATAAGATGTTTCAATTGTGAAAAGTTTGGTCATTATGCTACTGACTGTACTATTCCCAAGAATGAACGTGATGAAGATAAACAGGATTCTAAGAGCAAGGATTCTGAAAAGCACCAGCATCACAGGAAGAACGAAGATGAGCACAACAATCAAGGAAAGAGGTATTCTCACAAGCACAAGAAGAGTTTCTACCTAGAAAAAGCAAGTAAGTGTTCTAGTAGTGATAGTGGAAGTTCTTCAAGTGATGATGAAAATTAGATGTTGTTCATATCAGAAAAAGAGGAAGAACCGAAACATAGATTCATTATCATGAAATGTCTTAGATGTGAAAACTTTGGTCACCTTGAGGATGATTGCACAAATAATGATTTGGTTTCTAGTATGTATGAGGATGCTTCAGAAAACTATAAGGAAGATGCATGTATGGTTTTTGAAAAGGGTAGCACCTCTAGTGATAAGAAATCTGAAAAAGGCTTTGATGATTCAAAAAGCAAACAATTAGAGGAAGATATAGAGGAAGGTGAAGTAGATCTTGAAGGTGAACTTATTAGTGCTCTTAGTGCTTTGAAAAAGGAAAGAAAGAAGAATTCTAGACTCAAGGATAAGTTAGATGAATGTTGTATGGAGAGATATGATCTTATAGAAAGTCTTGACTTCTCTATAGCTAAGACACAGGAACTCAAGGATGAGTTAGAGTCTAAGGTTCTTGAGTATAGTGAGTTAGAACAGAAAATGGCTTCTTTGAAAGAGGAAACTAAAGAGTACAAGGATAAGCTTTACAGGTTTCAAGATAGCTCCAAAAATGTTAAGTCACTCATCAAAGGTCAAAGAAAGACAACATATAAAATAGGCCTTGGTTTTGTTAAGCCACACAAGGAACAAGTTGGAGAGTCTAGTAAGAAACTCCAAAAGGAAGAGAGTTCTGATGAGAAAAGTATTTCAGAAAAGGAGTCCTTGAATGATAGATGCACATAAATAGAAAATAGAATTCAGAATGAGAAGAAGAAGTTTTTAGAACCTAAGAGGTCAATTAAAGGAAAGTTTCAAGGCAGATGTTTTGCTTGTCATGGGTTTAGTCACATGGCTTCACATTGCATGGTTCAGTGAAGAAGGTAAATGACAGTTTCAGAAGTGCTAGTTACTTTCAAGGGTATTGATACTCTTGTCAATAGTTTGGGCACAAGGCATTTTATTTCAAGGCAAATAACAGGAACAGGTTTGGTCAAAAAAGGTTTGGCCAGAACAGGTTTGGTCAGAACAGGTTTGGTCAGAACAGGTTTAGTCAAGATAGGTTTGGTTAGAATAGGTTTGGTCAGAACAGGTTTGGTCAGAACTGGTGGATTCAAAGATCAAGTTTACCTTAGAGAAACAACATCATCAAGTGTTTCAAGTGCAAAAATGAAGGTCACAAAATCAGACAGTGTAGAGCTAAAATTCTAGAATACAGGAACAGGAACAGTGGCATGATCAGGTCCAAGGATCAAGGCATGGACAAGAACAGGGATGAGAACAAGAACAAGAACAGTGACAAGAACATGAATATGGGCAAAGAGTTCAAGAGAAGGCCCGACAAGGAAGTTATAGATGCTGATAATGATCAGTGCCTAATGTGAGTTTTACTCCCACCCCAGAATTAATCACCTCATCAGGAGGTGGGGGAGGGACTAAGCTAAGAGGCTTGTTCTTAGTCCCGAGCCCCAAAGGTGACCCTTTGCCATTGATGACAAATGGGGAGAGATATGAGTAAGGGGGAGAGCTTCAAAGTGAAGAGGAGAGCTTCAAGTCAGGGGGAGAAAAACTTCAAAGGAAGATTCTCAGTTGTGGGCACATTTGGTCAGTTGTTAGCACAATTGGTTTCAGTTTTGGCTCTTGAGAAGTGTTTTCAATAAAGGTTTGCCATCAATGACAAAGGGGGAGATTGTTGGCAATTTTGGATACTTTGGGTACATTGCCTTTGCTCAAGTATATAAGTTGTCATTGATGTCAAGAAGCTCTTGAAGGAATTTGTTTTGATGAAGGTTACGACATGACAGTTTCAAGGGTCTTTTGTAAACCCCAAGTTGGCAGGTTTAAATATTATAGGTGGATGCATTAGTTTAATGCATTTGGGTCCAGGAGGAAGTATTTATTTAAATAATTAAAACCTTGTTAAGGTTCCTTTTAATTATTTTTAAATAAATATTAATTTATTGTTTGCATTGGGTTCTCCTAACCCATGGCGCAAATGTCTTAACTTTGATGGCGCTATGTTCTAAGATTGTGGGTGCTAGCCAAGACCTCCGTTGATGTGTTAAACTCCTTCGTTGACATGTTAAACTCCTTTTCGACATCAAGATTTTATGGGAAATATGCATATAAATATCCCATGATGAAGATCAAATATTATCCCATTCGCATTTTTGAAAAGTGTTGCTCGCTGTGATTTCACAATCTAATGTTTGATTTTTTCTTCACTGAGATTTTGTGATCCGCTGTTCGGATATCTGTCATTCATTTGTTGTATCCATCGCAAGGTTTCGTCGTCGTCGTTCACATCAGAAGATAGGGAGGCCTACTTTTTATTTTAGCCCTGGCGTAGAAGGTACAAGGGAAATAGAGTGAGGTTCATACCTCACCGGACGCCTTTGGCACACCAGTAGCGGTAGGTTGTTGGCGCGCTACCCGAATGGGAGGTTTTGCATTTGAATAACGTGAAAGGGTTTTTCTTCATTGAAGTGGACGCAGTGGGTGGTGTTAGAGTTCATGCGCAATTTCTCCATAGCATGATTTTTGGTGTTGGCCAAGGTATTTTCGAAATTGATTTTTGCTAAGTATATTTTGCAGATGGAGGAAGTTTATTAGAGAGAAAAATGGCTTAGGAGTTATAAGAAGTTTGAAGCCTGCTTTATTTTGATAAAATATTCTTTTTAAGGTGTTGTTTGCATTATCTTATTGCATTCTTATGAGAGATAAAGTTTATTGTTGATAAGACTATAAAGGAGAAATAAGGTGTATAAGGGATAAATATTTCTTGTAATGTTGAGAGTGCTTTTGGTTGATTATGGAAATGAAAGCATGATGTTTTAAGGTTAGAATTGCTTCTTGTGTGAAAGTGTGAAACCTTAAGTGAGCAGTTTTTGGACAGGTTCCGGTGGGGACTTGTGAGCAGTTTTTGGACAGGTTCCGGTGGGGACTTTTGAGCAATTTTTGGACAGGTTCCGGTGGGGACTTGTGAGCAGTTTTGGACAGGTTTCGGTGGGGACTTGTGAGTAGTTTTTGGATAGGTTTCGATGGGGACTTGTGTGCAGATTTGGATAGGTCATAATAGAGGACTTGTGAGCTGAGTTTGATAGTTCTATTAGAGAACTTGAGGACAGAGGTGCATTGGTTCTATGAGAAGAACCTGAGGACAGATTTGGCAAGTCTTTGAGAAGGCTTGTATGCAGAGGATTTATTTGTTCAAGAGTTGGACAGATATGATAAACAGAGGAAGACTTGTACTAGACCGACTGACTGTGTTTGGTACAGGTTACTGAGCTGCTATGGACATGATCATAGAAGGCAGAGGTCTCTTAGGCTAAGCATTGAGGACAAGAGGTCTTTGATGGAAAGGAATTCCACATGCTGGCAAGAGGTAGAGGCAGTTGATCTTCTGAGGGATCATTTCCAAAGCAGAGGGGAAGGTATCTCCTTTGAGCAGAGGCTCATAAATTCAGATAGAGGGGAAGGTATCTCCTTTGAGCAGAGGCTCATAAATTCTGATTGGGGGAAGGTATCTCCTTTGGGCCAAGGCTCATAAACATTGTAATTGGGAAGGATTCCCAAAGAAATTTGAGATAACTTTTAGAGAAAAGTTTTTTGGACGTAGCCCAGCCATTTTGGGTGAACCACGTTAAAATTGGTGTCACTTTGTGGATGATATTGTGCATTGCTTTGATATTGCTTTGGGTATATTGCTTTACTGTTTTGAAGTATAATGAAAAAAGTAAAAAGAGGTCTTATATTGTTCACCCCCCCTCTCAATATAAGCTTGTGTTCTTCATTGAGTTGAGATTGATTTGAGTTGAGTTGAGTTGATATTGAGTCTTTAACAATTCTCTTTATGCTTCTATGAGTTGATTTGAGTTGAGTTGAGTTGAGATCATTGTGGATCATTCTTGTCATCCATTGAAGAGTACATTACCATTCATTGTTGAGTTCATATTTGAAGCTTTGCCTTGATAGATTTGTGGATGATATTTGAGTGCTACTTGTGCATGATTTATTGAGCCTTTAAGAAGGCCTTTGTGTATAATTTTGGGACAACTTTCTGGACAACTTTGTGGATAGTTTTGGTATAGCTTTATGGATAGCTTTGGGACAACTTTGAGGACAGTTTTGGGATAGTTTTGTGGATAGATTTGTGGACATATTTGAGACATATTTGAGCAAGTTCTTGGTGATATTTCTAGAGTGGATTTGTACAAGTTCTTGGTGAGCTTGTTGGAGCATATTTGGACAAGTTCTTAGTGAGCTTGTTAGAGAAAATTTTGGGAAAGTTCTTGGTGAGCTTGCTAGAGGAGATTTCGGAAAGTTATTGGTGAGCTTGCTAGAGCATATTTGGGCATGTTCTTGGTGAGCTTGCTAGAGCATGTTTGAACAAGTTCTTGGTGACCTTGTTGGAGCAGATTTTGGGTAATTTCTTGGTGAGCTTGCTAGAGCAGATTTGGACAAGTTCTTGGTGAGCTTGTTGGAGCATATTTGGAAAAGTTATGTGTGAGCTTGTTATTAAAATTTGGACAGGTTATGTGTGAAATTGTTATTTAGTTTTGGACAAGTTTTTTGTGATCTTGTTATTCAGATTTGGACAAGTTCTGTGTGAACTTGTTATTGCCTAGCTTTGAGCAGATCAAAGAAATCATTGTATTGGATAGGGATCCTTATTTATGTGTGAAATATTATAAGGATATTATCTGGTGGAGTACCCCACATTGGAGGAACCAAGTTAAATCTTGTGTCTTAATTGTGTGTGGTGACTTGTTCTCTTGCTTACTACTGCTATTTGAGTTATTAACGCACACTGCTATATTTGGTTATTACAATTAAGGACATTAATTGATATTGATTTGGAAATAAAGTAAGAAGTGGTATTATACTGTTCACCCCCCTCCTCTCGGTATGAGCTTATGTTCTTTAGTTATATCTCCCAATTTAAAAAATATTCAAATATAAAAATTGAAAATTATAAAATTTCTAAACCTTTTTTGAAAACCCTTTAACCCCAAAATTGATTTTGAAAAAATTCAAAAAACCTTTTAATATATATTTTTCAAAATTTTCTTAAAATAAATATTCTACCTTATAAAACTCAAAAAAAAAAAAAAAAACTTTGAATAATAAAATTAGCTAACTAAAGTAGAAACCCTTATTACTCCATATCTTAAAAAAAAAAAAAAAACTTAAACTTCAACCTAACTTTTAAAACTCCAAAATTAAATTCACTTATAACTCCTAAATTAAAAATTTAATTCACTTATAACTCCTAAATTAAAAATTAAATCTCAATTAGACTCTGTAAGTACCTTATAAATCCAAGAAACCCTAATTAAAAATATTTTGCAATATGATACTTCTTAGGTCATTTATTCTTTGAATTGTTCTATGCTTGCTCACTAGCATTCTCTAAATCATGTTTTGCTTGCTCACTTATGTTAATCAAATAATACGTGCTTTTGGATGTGCTTCATCTGCTTCTCTATTTAAGTAAATATTAACATAAATGTTCCAAATGTACATGTGGAGCTTTGAATATGTTAGAAAAACACTTTATTTCTAATTTCAAGAATATTTGATATTGTTATTCATTACAATAACATTAGGTTTTGTAGGCTATTGTTTGCTCTTCAAACATTGAACTCCAATGATTCCTTATTTAGTCTCTTAACTTCCTTATTAGGCTCTTTATGGATGGATTCTATGTCATTAGTTCTCCTCCTTGGATGAATTTTTCTCTTCCTTAGATGCAGGTTGCTCTTCCTTAGTCATTCTCTTCCTTCGATGCTTGTTTCTCTACCTTAGGTGTTGTTTTCTCTTCCTTGGTTATTGGTTTATACTTCCTAGGTACTCATGTTTCTACCTTAGGAACTAGTTACTGTATCTTAGTCATTGATTTCTCCTCAATAATTAGTGTCTACACCTTGGTCATTAGTTGCTCTATCTTAGTTGTTGGTATCTACACCTTGATCACTTGGATGGTTCCAACATTGCTAGTATTGATCTATTGGTTGTCTTATTTGCTAGTTTACTTGACTCTTTTAGGCTTATCTCATTTTCTATTATCCTATATTTTTATATTGGCCTTCATCTTATCCATCATGCTAGATTTATTTACTAAAATTTGTGCTTCTATACTATAACAATGATGTATATATCAATGCAATGACATTATAATTTCTCTACTACAATGACATTGGTTTCAACATTTGACTTATTTTGCTATTATTACACCTTTGTTTCTATGATAATAACTTCTACTTTACTTTTGATTTTCTTTTTCTTGAATGCAATTTCTTTTAATGTAGTCTGTATGGCCTTTCCTTCTTCTGTTTATTGTATGCTTTCTTGAAATGACCAAATGACCTAATTATATGCTATATGGTTGAACTCCATGTTTTGTTGTATGGTCGAATGACTTATTCTATTATTATTCAACAACCTTCTTGAGTTACCCAAATGGGCCTTGTTGAGTGGTATTTTCACCCAGTTGTGAAAGTACACTCTCCTTTAGGATTTGGGTTCCAAATCCCCTCTTGCAAAGAAGTCAAACAAACAACTTCTCCAAGGTCTCCGTTGTATTAGCATTTGCAACTATGTATTAGTAATCTCAAATAAAGATAATCAATTTAAATGCTTGGAAAACCTTAGTTATTGCAAGTAACTGTAAACAAGGGGTAATGTTGGTTTATTTCATCATGAAGCTTTAGTGATTGTTCATTGTTTTTTTGGATTTTGTAATTTTTAAATGTTTATTTTAAATAAGTTAAACTTTCTAGAAAAATAAAATGCAGAAAATGAAAAAGAAATGCAAAAAATTGAAAATAGAACACATTCAGTATGATGCTATCTTGTTCCGACAAAACCAAAGATGTGAGGTCTCCATGCATGCAACCTAACCTATTGGACTTGCAAAACATGCACAATCCCCATAGACTAAATGCTAGTTCCTAGGGTACGAAATAACATTTTAGATTTCAAATATTCGCATAATGTAACCCAAAAAGATGGCATTTAACATTATCTATAAATTCAAAATCTGAAAAAATGAAATAATAAACAGTAAATCCATAGCATGCAAAGAGGATATCCTTCTTTCTTGCCCACAAGATGCAAATTTCTGAACACTTCTGCATTAAAAATATGTCATTTTACAATAGCAAAATCTCTGGTTTTTCCAAACCAGTTTGTGGAAGAGAAACAACTCAAACAGGTCCAGAATGGCCTTCTCGCCTTCAGCTCTGCAACTCTGCTTGCAGCAATTTTTGACCTCCCTTTCTGGCCTCTTTGAATAGCGTATTTAAACTTCTAAAAAAATTGTTTCTCCTTCCATGATGATTTGTTTCATTTTTTGATGGTTATTCGCTTCACCTTCCCTGATTGTTAGTTTCACCTTCCCTTGCATGCATGTGCTTTGGTTTCCATTTTATGACCCTTCGCTACGTTTCTCCACATGGGCTTACGTCAGTTTCCCTCTGCGTGTAACGACCATATTAAATGATCATGTAACGCTTTGTCTTATTCATTAGATTTTTTCCTTATGTCCACGTTGATGCAGGTCCGTTACCTTAGCGAAACTAGAACATGTTGCGATATCGCGACACTTTTGCCTCCTTGCTCTCTTTTGTTGCTTGTAGCCATGAAAATGTAACATGTCGCGATATCACGACACTTTTTCCCTTTTGGCCATGACAGTGCAACATGTCACGATATCGCGACACTTTTTCTTGTTTGGCAGCGAAAACGCAACATGTCGTGATATCGTGAAACCTTTTCTTGTATGACCGCAAAAATGCAACATGTCGCGATATCGTGAAACTTTTTCTTGTACGATCGCAAAAATGCAACATGTCGCGATATCACGACACTTTTCTTTTCTTGTTCTTTCTTGTCTTGTTTGGTCGTGAAAATGCAACATGTCGCGATATCGCGACACTTTTCTTTCTTGTTCTTTCTTTTCTCGTTTGGTCACGAAAATGCAACATGTCGCGATATCGCGACACTTTTTATTTTCTTGTCTTGTTTGGTCACAAAAATGCAACATGTCATGATATCGCAACACTTTTCTTTCTTGTTCTTTCTTTTCTCATTTGGTCGCGAAAATGCAACATGTCGCGATATCACGACACTTTTTCTTTCTAGCTCTTTCTCTTTGCTTTGAATCACGAAAATGCAACATGTCGCAATATTGCGACACTTTTCTTTTCTAGCTCTTTCTCTTTGCTTTGAATCACAAAAATGCAACATGTCACGATATCGCAACACTTTTCTTTTCTTGTTCTTTCTTGTCTTGTTTGGTCACGAAAATGCAACATGTCGCGATATCGCGACACTTTTTCTTTCTAGCTCTTTCTCTTTGCTTTGAATCATGAAAACACATGTCGCGATATCGTGACACTTCTTCCTATACGGTCACGAAAACGCAACATGTCGTGATATCACGACACCTTTCTTTTCTTGTTCTTTCTTGTCTTGTTTGGTCATGAAAATGCAACATGTCGCGATATTGCGACACTTTTATTTCTTGCTCTTTCTTGTCTTTTTTGGATCATGAAAACGCAACATGTTGTGATATCGCGACACTTTTTCCCTTTTGGCCACGACGGTGCAACATGTCACCATATCGCGACACTTTTCTATTTTTGCCACAATGGTGCAACATGTCATGATATCATGACACCTTTTCTCCTTTGGTCATGAAACTGCAACATGTCATGATATCACGACACTTTTCTATTTTGGCCATGACGGTGCAACATGTCGTGATATCGTGACACCTTTTCTCCTTTGGCCGTGAAACTACAACATGTCACAATATCGTGACACTTTTTCTATTTTGGCCGTGATAGTGCAACATGTTGTGATATCGTGACACTTTTTCTATTTAGGCTATGACGGTGCAACATGTCGTGATATCACGACACCTTTTCTCCTTTGGCCGTGAAACTACAACATGTCGTGATATCACAACACTTTTTCTCCTTTGCTCTGATACCAATTGTTGGAATCACAATGACACTGAGAGGGGGGGTGAATCTGTGTGTTCTTTAAAAACATCTAAAACAATTAGATTATAAAACCAACAATAGTTTAAAGCAAGATAAAAGAGATACTAAATGCATCAAGAAAGCATCACACATAACACAACATTTTAACGAGGTTCACCAATGTGGCTACTCCTCAAAAAGACTGCTTGGACTACCATCCAAATCCAGTCAATGCAAAGCTACAACTTTACATAATCCTTTACCAGCACCAACTGGAAGGAGCACCAACCCCTTAACTTTATCTGCTTCAACAGAATGGAGCACCAACTCCTATTTTACCAGCACCTCTCTGGAAAGAGGCACCAACCCCTTAATTTTCCAGCACCAACTGGACAAATTGTTTACCAACACCAACTGGAAAGAGGCACCAACCCCTTAATTTGCCAGCACCAACTGGACTTCAATATTGAATAAAAAATGTTTGACATATACCTTTGTTATTGCAAGACTCTAACTGGTCTACATCACCTTTGCAATCTCTGTGCACTCTGCTCTCTCTTGCACAATCACTTCACACGAGTTTGCTGCCTTGCTACTGACCGGACTTTGCAATCAACTTTGCCCTTCGCGCTTCTCTGCACACTCTGCTTTCTCTGCACACGCTTCGCACACTCTGTGTCGTTTCACATTCTGCTCTCTGCTCAACACGAACTTCACTTTCACAAACACTATGCTCGCATTCGCACTTTATCTTTACACCCCACTTTTCAAACTCGAAGTACCCTTGCTTTTATAGAAGAAGTTTTAGGAACAAACCCTAAAAGAACGTCGGTTGAGAAACCCTAGAATTTGTCAGCTGCCAAACCCTAAAATCCGTCGGCCCGATTTAACTTTGTCGGCCTCAAACACTTCTTCCACCTTCGTCACTTTCCTGTAGCTTATTGCCGCGAAATAGTAACATGTCGGCCCTTTTAATTTAATTTAATATTTTAATTTAAATTTTAAATAAAATAAAATTTAAACTAAATATTTAAAATTAAATATCTTCATCACCGGGGCATCTTTTTCAACGAAACGAAGAGCCAACTTGGGTTTTAAGAAAAACCCATTTCAAATCTGTTATCCATGGTTTTAAATAAAACTTTTTATTTTGACTGCCTTGGTTTTCACAAAAAACCTTTAAAATTTAAACTAAATATTTAAAATTAAATATCTTTATCATCGGGGCATCTTTTTCAACGAAACGAAGAGCCAACTTGGGTTTTAAGAAAAACCCATTTCAAATCTGTTATCCATGGTTTTAAATAAAACTTTTTATTCTGATTGCCTTGGTTTTCACAAAAAACCTTTCCGCTTCTTGACATCTCAGGTTCTGAAGACTTCTTCTTCTCATTCTGAATTATGTTTTCTGTTTTTGTGCATCTATCATTTAAGGACTCATGATCTGACTAACTTCTGAACTTTATCCTCTGCATCCGAGTGACTTCGAACTGCCTGTCCATTGCATCATTAAATCTAACCGACTGTATTGACAACAATGACAATCCTCCTGCAACACCTTGCTCAACATCTGAACTCCTATCCATTGTACTTTGGCTGCACCTTGTTTTTCAATAAACTCTTGTCCATTGCATCAATAAATCTGTCCGACTGTGTTGACAACAATGACAATACTATTTGCTGCACTTTGCTCAACAATCTCCCCCTTTGGAATTGTTGGCAACACATGTGCAATTTTCCTGTAAATCTTCTCCCCCTTTGACAATAATACCAAAGGGTCTGCTGCAGACTCCCCCTGAGTCTATGCACAATATTCTTAGACACAAATTATTACAATTAGCAAATATTCCAAGCATGAACAAGAAGAAAAACAAGTACACAAATGCTCCCCCCGAGTCCAAGACCACTTCATTTCACTGATTGACAACATCATGATAAGCATAATAGGCATCAATAAAATCAACAATGTGAATAGCAGCAATAACCAGTGAATGACACCATCACCGTCAACTTCACCAATATAACATGTGTAAGAACATGACTGAACCACTGTCTTCTGTGCAACTACCCTCTGTTGCTTTGCAAACTCAAACTTGTCCACTGTTAGTGAAGGCATACAATAATCTTATATAGCCAACTTTTTGTTCTGCAATGCCAGCAACATCTGCATACAACTTCACCATGCATCTTGGATATATTCTCAACAAGCTTGAACCCAATGACAGCCACTTTCAACTCTGTGCAAGTACCAAACCCTGTACCACAGCACAACCAACATCTTTTCTCAACCAATTAGGGCTTTAGCAACAATGCTTATAGACAAGGTTTAACCAACATCATTCAACTCAAGATTAACCTTGAAGCATTCAACCAATCACTACATGAAAAGGAAACTAGTAGACATCCTTTTCCTTCCAAAGGTATTTGAACAAGACAGCCACCAACATAAATCACCAAGGCAAAGAATAACTTGCTCAAATCAAACTCAATGGAGTAAGCCCAAATCATGTATCAAGAAAAGCATTAACTTGATCAAAACAACCACTATGAAAGCAACTCAACTATTCATCACCAGGCTGGAAATCATCTGGCTGCTCATTAAAAAACTTTTTTTTTTTCAATCTTCCCATTCAACATGCTGATTTCACTTTTGTCAACAGAATTGACAAGTGACTCACATCTGTACCAATTTTTGTCCAACACTTGCAATTTCTTGCCAACTCTTACTTTCAACTATGCATGTCGGAAGAAGACATTTTGTCAAACACTTTATGGCCAACCGTAGTGCACCTTACTCGACCTCAAGCTTCTTATCCTTGGACTGGCATTAAATCAATAGTTAAAACAAAGCTGTCTGTGAATTAAATATATTCACCAAGGTGTCATGAAAGATCTGGCAATCTTCACATCAAAGAGTAAAAACAAATACATGCTGCTCGAAACACAAATACATAGACTAGGGCAAGCATTCTTTCATTGAGCAAATTACCTGGACTATTATGATTCGTAATTTTGAACAGTGGTATTAAGAATCATCAACAGTACAACAGTGACATATCTCAAAACTACCAATGGTGACAACTCTCAAATTAAACACCACACTTCACGGCATTTCCACAAACCACTATATAAACTGAAAAACACACTTTAACAACTATACAACATTAACCTGACTGCTTACCTTTCATCCTCAGATACCTAGACAAATACATAGGAGCATTAAAATAAAACTTTAATATTGCTCCTCCCGAGGATGTGCCACCCGGAGTTGCTTAGAGCAATGGCAGAGTAGCCTCCTTGAGTCCAAGGAGACACAATTTCCTTTCTTCTGTCTTTCTCCAGGACTTTCCTGAACTTGGGCTTGGGTTTTTCAACAACATCCCTATTTTGCTCCTGTTCGTGAACTTGAACATTTCTCTTGTGGGGTTGTCTCTTGTGCATTCTTGATGGATGATTATTTTCTTTTCTTTTATGCACATGATATGTTCCTTGTCGGTGTTGTCCTCTTTGTGTCAGATGAAATCTAGGGTTTTGCCTTAGATTAGATATAGAAGTGCTTGGAGAGAACCTTGCTATGTGCCCTTGACCGTTGCATTTAAAACATTGCACATGTTTTATTCCCTGTCTGTAGTGCATTCTATGTGTATGATGAAATCTATGGTATTGCCTTAGATTGGATACAGAAGTGCTTGAACAAAACCTTGCTATGTGCCCATGGCCATTACATTTAAAACATTGCACAGGGTGTTCACTCAAAAAAATAGAAGTATTTTTATCAGCATAACTCTTTGATCTATTGTTCGACTCCACAATAAATTGCCTTGTGACCAAAGTGGTTGCATTTAGAACAATAGCCATAAAAAGCATTATTATTAAAAGAGTGAGAGTGAGAGAACCTCTTTTGCTGTGGTTGCTTTGTTGTAGATCTTCTTTGATATTTTCTTCCTTTTGAGGATTCAGCTTGAGACTTTTCTTGTTTCAATCCTTCAACCGAGGACTTCTTCTTCTCTGCATATTTGGAGGATGAAGGTTGTTCAGCTTCATATCCAAGACCAAACTTAGTTGTGGAGCTTCTTTGTTGATTTATCATTGTATCTAGCAACTCTGTGCTCTTCTCAAATTTGAGATTTATATTGGCCTCTTTTAGTTGTTTCTTCAATGAAACAATCTCTTCTTCTTGTTGGCAGCATACAGTCTCTTTCTCATTGATCCGAGACCTAAGAATATATTCAATCCTTTTGTTCTCTTCTACTTGCAGCTTTAGATCAACAATAACTTTTTTATATTCCTCTTCACTGTCTTTGTATATATCATTCTTATTACTCATTTCTTTATCTTCATTCTTCACTCGATTTCTTGGCTGCTTTTGAACTTGTAGGAAGAGATCTTCAATATCTTCCTCATATTCTTCTAATTTCTATTGAATTTTGTTGTTATTTTCTCTTCTATTCTCCACCTCTTACCAAGTGCTAGATATCAACTCTCCTTCAAAATCTACTTCATCACTTCAAGATTTTCATCACAAACTTGTTCAAGATCTTTTCTTCTACCTTTTTCCGGTTCAAATTCCTCTTCTACTAGAACCCATCAAACCCTATTACCGGGATGCCTTTTTTGGATGAGGATCTATTCTTCTTAGCCATTGTGTACTAATCCAAGATCAACCCTCAAGTTAGATTAGCCAAATTTCAGGAACTTGGCTCTGATACCAATTGTTGTAATCACAATGACACTGAGAGGGGGGGTGAATCAGTGTGTTCTTTAAAAACTTCTAAAACAATTAGATTATAAAACCAGCAGTAGTTTAAAGCAGATAAAAGAGATACTAAATGCATCAAGAAAGCATCACACATAACACAACATTTTAACGAGGTTCACCAATGTGGCTACTCCTCAAAAAGACTGCTTGGACTACCATCCAAATCCAGTCAATGCAAAGCTACAACTTTACATAATCCTTTACCAGCACCAGCTGGAAGGAGCACCAACCCCTTAACTTTATCTGCTTCAACAGAATGGAGCACCAACTCCTATTTTACCAGCACCCTACTGGAAAGAGGCACCAACCCCTTAATTTTCCAGCACCAACTGGGACAAATTGTTTACCACGACCAAGCTGGGAAAGAGGCACCAACCCCTTAATTTGCAGCCTGACTCGGACTTCAATATTGAATAAAAAAATGTTTGACATATACCTTTGTTATTGCAAGACTCTAGCTGGTCTACATCACCTTTGCAATCTCTGTGCACTCTGCTCTCTCTTGCACAATCACTTCACACAGTTTGCTGCCTTGCTACAGCGAGACTTTGCAATCAACTTTGCCCTTCGCGCTTCTCTGCACACTCTGCTTTCTCTGCGCACACGCTTCGCACACTCTGTGTCGTTTCACATTCTACTCTCTGCTCAACACGAACTTCACTTTCACAAACACTATGCTCGCATTCGCACTTTATCTTTACACCCCACTTTTCAAACTCGAAGTACCCTTGCTTTTATAGAAGAAGTTTTAGGAACAAACCCTAAAAGAACGTCGGTTGAGAAACCCTAGAATTTGTCAGCTGCCAAACCCTAAAATCCAGTCGGCCCGGATTTAACTTTGTCGGCCTCAAACACTTCTTCCACCTTCGTCACTTTCCTGTAGCTTATTGCCGCGAAATAGTAACATGTCGGCCCTTTTAATTTAATTTAATATTTTAATTTAAATTTTAAATAAAATAAAATTTAAACTAAATATTTAAAATTAAATATCTTCATCACCGGGGCATCTTTTTCAACGAAACGAAGAGCCAACTTGGGTTTTAAGAAAAACCCATTTCAAATCTGTTATCCATGGTTTTAAATAAAACTTTTTATTTTGACTGCCTTGGTTTTCACAAAAAACCTTTAAAATTTAAACTAAATATTTAAAATTAAATATCTTTATCACCGGGCATCTTTTTCAACGAAACGAAGAGCCAACTTGGGTTTTAAGAAAAACCCATTTCAAATCTGTTATCCATGGTTTTAAATAAAACTTTTTATTCTGACTGCCTTGGTTTTCACAAAAAACCTTTTCGCTTCTTGACATCTCAGGTTCTGAAGACTTCTTCTTCTCATTCTGAATTATGTTTTCTGTTTCTGTGCATCTATCATTTAAGGACTCATGATCTGACTAACTTCTGAACTTTATCCTCTGCATCTGAGTGACTTCTGAACTACTGTCCATTGCATCATTAGATCTAACTGACTGTATTGACAACAATGACAATCCTCCTGCAACACCTTGCTCAACACTGAACTCCTATCCATTGTACTTTGGCTGCACCTTGCTGTTCAATAAACTCTTGTCCATTGCATCAATAAATCAGTCTGACTGTGTTGACAACAATGACAATACTGTTTGCTACACTTTGCTCAACAATCTCCCCCTTTGGAATTGTTGGCAACACATGTGCAATTTTCCTGTAAATCTTCTCCCCCTTTGACAATAATACCAAAGGGCTGCTGAGACTCCCCCCGAGTCTATGCACAATATTCTTAGACACAAATTATTACAATTAGCAAATATTCCAAGCATGAACAAGAAGAAAAACAAGTACACAAATGCTCCCCCCGAGTCCAAGACCACTTCATTTCACTGATTGACAACATCATGATAAGCATAATAGGCATCAATAAAATCAACAATGTGAATAGCATCAATAACCAGTGAATGACACCATCACCGTCAACTTCACCAATATAACATGTGTAAGAACATGACTGAACCACTTGTCTTCCGTGCAACTACCCTCTGTTGCTTTGCAAACTCAAACTTGTCCACTGTTAGTGAAGGCATACAATAATCTTATATAGCCAACTTTTTGTTCTGCAATGCCAGACAACATCTGCATACAACTTCACCATGCATCTTGGATATATTCTCAACAAGCTTGAACCCAATGACAGCTGTTTGTCTCTCTCTGCAGTGAGAATCCAACAGGCTACCTCAATCCACTTTCAACTCTGTGCAAGTACCAAACACTGTACCACAGCACAACCAACATCTTTTCTCAACCAATTAGGGCTTTAGCAACAATGCTTATAGACAAGGTTTAACCAACATCATTCAACTCAAGATTAACCTTGAAGCATTCAACCAATCACTACATGAAAAGGAAACTAGTAGACATCCTTTTCCTTCCAAAGGTATTTGAACAAGACAGCCACCAACATAAATCACCAAGGCAAAGAATAACTTGCTCAAATCAAACTCAATGGAGTAAGCCCAAATCATGTATCAAGAAAAGCATTAACTTGATCAAAACAACCACTATGAAAGCAACTCAACTATTCATCACCAGGCTGGAAATCATCTGGCTGCTCATTAAAAAACTTTTTCTTCAATCTTCCCATTCAACATGCTGATTTCACTTTTGTCAACAGAATTGACAAGTGACTCACATCTGTACCAATTTTTGTCCAGCACTGCAATTTTACTGCCAACTCTTACTTTCAACTATGCATGTCGGAAGAAGACATTTTGTCAAACACTTTATGGCCAACCGTAGTGCACCTTACTCAGCCTCAAGCTTCTTATCCTTGGACTGGCATTAAATCAATAGTTAAAACAAAACTATCTGTGAATTAAATATATTCACCAAGGTGTCATGAAAGATCTGGCAATCTTCACATCAAAGAGTAAAAACAAATACATGTTGCTCGAAACACAAATACACAGCTAGGGCAAGCATTCTTTCGTTGAGCAAATTATCTGGACTATTATGATTCATAATTTTGAACAGTGGTATTAAGAATCATCAACAGTACAACGGTGACATATCTCAAAACTACCAATGGTGACAACTCTCAAATTAAACACCACACTTCACGGCATTTCCACAAACCACTATATAAACTGAAAAACACACTTTAACAACTATACAACATTAACTTGACTGCTTACCTTTCATCCTCAGATACCTAGACAAATACATAGGAGCATTAAAATAAAACTTTAATATTGCTCCTCCCGAGGATGTGCCACCCGGAGTTGCTTAGAGCAATGGCGGAGTAGCCTCCTTCGGTCCAAGGAGACACAATTTCCTTTCTTCTGTCTTTCTCCAGGACTTTCCTGAACTTGGGCTTGGGTTTTTCAACAACATCCCTATTTTGCTCCTGTTCGTGAACTTGAACATTTCTCTTGTGGGGTTGTCTCTTGTGCATTCTTGATGGATGATTATTTTCTTTTCTTTTATGCACATGATATGTTCCTTGTCGGTGTTGTCCTCTTTGTGTCTGATGAAATCTAGGGTTTTGCCTTAGATTAGATATAGAAGTGCTTGGACAGAACCTTGCTATGTGCCCTTGACCGTTGCATTTAAAACATTGCACATGTTTTATTCCCTGTCTGTATTGCATTCTATGTGTATGATGAAATCTATGGTATTGCCTTAGATTGGATACAGAAGTGCTTGAACAAAACCTTGCTATGTGCCCATGGCCATTACATTTAAAACATTGCACAGGGTGTTCACTCAAAAAAATAGAAGTATTTTTATCAGCATAACTCTTTGATCTATTGTTCAGTCCACAATAAATTGCCTTGTGACCAAAGTGGTTGCATTTAGAACAATAGCCATAAAAAGCATTATTATTAAAAGAGTGAGAGTGAGAGAACCTCTTTTCTTGTGGTTGCTTTCTTTGTAGATCTTCTTTGATATTTTCTTCCTTTTGAGGATTCAACTTGAGACTTTTCTTGTTTCAATCCTTCAACCGAGGACTTCTTCTTCTCTGCATATTTGGAGGATGAAGGTTGTTCAGCTTCATATCCAAGACCAAACTTAGCTGTGGAGCTTCTTTGTTGATTTATCATTGTATCTAGCAACTCTGTGCTCTTCTCAAATTTGAGATTTATATTGGCCTCTTTTAGTTGTTTCTTCAATGAAACAATCTCTTCTTCTTGTTGGCAGCATACAGTCTCTTTCTCATTGATCTGAGACCTAAGAATATCTTCAATCTTTTTGTTCTCTTCTACTTGCAGCTTTAGTTGATAACAATACCTTTGTTATATTCCTCTTCACTGTCTTTGTATATATCATTCTTATTATCCATTTCTTGTCTTCATTCTTAACTCGATTTCTTATTCTTGCTTTTGAATCTTGTAGGAAGAGATCTTCAATATCTTCATATTTCTTCTAATTTCTTGGAGAATATTTTGTTTTTTCTCTTCTATTCTCCACCTCTTCAAGTCTAGATATCAACTCTCCTTCAAAATCTACTTAGCATCAAGATTTTCATCACACTCGATTGACTCTTCTACCTTTTCGGTTCAAATTTCTCTTCTATAGAACCAGATCCAGGGGTTTCTCTTTTGAGGATGGAAGACTATTCTTCTTAGCCATTGTGTACTAATCCAAGATCAACCTTCAATTTAGATTAAAATTGGGAACTTGGCTCGATACCAATTGTTGTAATCACAATGACACTGAGAGGGGGGTGAATCGGTGTGTTCTTTAAAACTTCTAAAACAATTAGATTATAAAACCAGCAAAGTTTAAAGCAGATAAAAGAGATACTAAATGCATCAAGAAAGCATCACACATAACACAACATTTTAACGAGGTTCACCAATGTGGCTACTCCTCAAAAAGACTGCTTGGACTACCATCCAAATCCAGTCAATGCAAAGCTACAACTTTACATAATCCTTTACCAGCACCAACTGGAAGGAGCACCAACCCCTTAACTTTATCTGCTTCAACAGAATGGAGCACCAACTCCTATTTTACCAGCACCTACTGGAAAGAGGCACCAACCCCTTAATTTTCCAGCACCAACTGGACAAATTGTTTACCCCCACCTCGGAAAGAGGCACCAACCCCTTAATTTGCCACTGCTCGGACTTCAATATTGAATAAAAAAATGTTTGACATATACCTTTGTTATTGCAAGACTCTAACTGGTCTACATCACCTTTGCAATCTCTGTGCACTCTGCTCTCTCTTGCACAATCACTTCACACGGTTTCTGCACTACTATAGCCAGACTTTGCAATCAACTTTGCCCTTCGCGCTTCTCTGCACACTCTGCTTTCTCTGTGCACACGCTTCGCACACTCTGTGTCGTTTCACATTCTTCTCTCTGCTCAACACGAACTTCACTTTCACAAACACTATGCTCGCATTCGCACTTTATCTTTACACCCCACTTTTCAAACTCGAAGTACCCTTGCTTTTATAGAAGAAGTTTTAGGAACAAACCCTAAAAGAACGTCGGTTGAGAAACCCTAGAATTTGTCAGCTGCCAAACCCTAAAATCCGTCGGCCCCGATTTAACTTTGTCGGCCTCAAACACTTCTTCCACCTTCGTCACTTTCCTGTAGCTTATTGCCGCGAAATAGTAACATGTCGGCCCTTTTAATTTAATTTAATATTTTAATTTAAATTTTAAATAAAATAAAATTTAAACTAAATATTTAAAATTAAATATCTTCATCACCGGGGCATCTTTTTCAACGAAACGAAGAGCCAACTTGGGTTTTAAGAAAAACCCATTTCAAATCTGTTATCCATGGTTTTAAATAAAACTTTTTATTTTGACTGCCTTGGTTTTCACAAAAAACCTTTAAAATTTAAACTAAATATTTAAAATTAAATATCTTTATCATCGGGGCATCTTTTTCAACGAAACGAAGAGCCAACTTGGGTTTTAAGAAAAACCCATTTCAAATATGTTATCCATGGTTTTAAATAAAACTTTTTATTCTGACTGCCTTGGTTTTCACAAAAAACCTTTTCGCTTCTTGACATCTCAGGTTCTGAAGACTTCTTCTTCTCATTCTGAATTATGTTTTCTGTTTCTGTGCATCTATCATTTAAGGACTCATGATCTGACTAACTTCTGAACTTTATCCTCTGCATCTGAGTGACTTCTGAACTGCCTGTCCATTGCATCATTAGATCTAACTGACTGTATTGACAACAATGACAATCCTCCTGCAACACCTTGCTCAACACTGAACTCCTATCCATTGTACTTTGGCTGCACCTTGTTGTTCAATAAACTCTTGTCCATTGCATCAATAAATCTGTCTGACTGTGTTGACAACAATGACAATACTATTTGCTGCACTTTGCTCAACAATGTTGTGATATCACAACACTTTTTCTATTTTGGCCGCGACGGTGCAACATGTCGCGATATCGCAAAACCTTTTCTCCTTTGGCCGTGAAACTGCAACATGTCACGATATCGTGATACATTTTCTATTTTTGCCGTGATGGTGCAACATGTCGTGATATCGTGACACTTTTTCTATTTTGGCCGCGACGGTGCAACAGGTCGCGATATCGTGACACCTTTTCTCCTTGTGGTATTTTGCTTTTTTCCCTTGATCTTTAGCCTATGGGCCACTTCAGTCTTCTTGGAACACATGCAAAAAAGGTGGGTCCCCAATTTTGGGGTCCATTATGGAGCAGCCACAACAAATGGCGACTCTGTTGGGAAATGCTCCTGAGCATTTCGATGAGAACTCAATCTGAAAACACAGACTCAAATACAAGTGTTAGAAAATATCCCAAGAATGAAACTAAACAAGAAATACATGAAGCATTATAATTATTAAGCATTAGCTCGGTGTGTGCAATGTGCTTCATTCCCTATCATTTGAAATTGATCAACATTCCATTGTCAATTTCACTTATGATTCGTATGCAAGGCTATGAATGATTTGTGCAAGATTTGATGTATGATGAAGATGCTAGGGATATAACAACCTGCTTTGCAAAGGATCAGACCTTATAGTATCATGAACAAACATATCAAACTGTCAAACCCTCTTAGGACCAAATATGTGCATACTGAATTAATTTATTAGATCCCAAAGTTGGTTATGTGTCACTACCATCTTGAACCCATGTGCAAGTGTAAGTGAAATCAGAGCTTTGGGGAATAGGATTCCCAACCTAAGCGAGATGGGAATTTAACCCTATCCTTACTACTCCGATATAGAGTTCATTACCTCATCTTGAACAAAATGATTTAACCTGTTATGGATGAAACTGTCAAGCTAGCCTGTTTGTTTGAGCAGTCAGTGGTCTTGTTTTTAGACAAGACATGTTTCCATGCATGAGCATACTCCACTACCAGCCAGGCATCTATAGCCCCGATGGATATTAACCCCATAATCCATGATTTGGCTCTAATTTTGATTACTTGGACCTTGGGGATGACTACCCATCCTTGCAAGGGACATGTAGTACGATCCTTCCAATCCAATAGAGAAATGAAAAAAAATATGTGCTTTGGAATAAAATAGAAGCTTTGCGGAATCAGATTCTCAACCTAAGCGAGATGAGAATTAGACCCTATCCTTACTACTCCATGAAGGTCAAATCAGAGCTTTGGGGAATTGGATCCTCAACCTAAGTTCGATGAGGATTTAATCATATCCTTACTATTATGATTTTAGGCTTTAAGCTATGGGAGTGGTAAAAACCACAGTTTAAGGATTATGTTGCATGATGGGATAGACATGAAATATTCCTTTTGCCTCACCGTTTCTTCCAAGTATGGTTTTGACCATTTTGCTCAAGATTCTCTTTAATATGCATAGAACGTGCTTGGTTCAAGATAGTTTAGGCATCAGTTCCCAACCTTAGGATCCTTTTAATATATGTTATGTAATAACCCTAAGAGGATTCGACACCTTCTCAATGATTGTACATGACATGAAGATGCAACTGAGATGAAATATGTATGTAATGCAGAATGTAATATGAGATATGAATGCATTGCTCCTTTTGAAATGCATATGGAGTATATATCACCTACTTTACCATAATGTGAAAAACTGACAACTTCATGCATCACAAGTTCCAAACGATAATTTTTAATGTGTTTGCGATATTTGTGGAGCTTTCTGCAATACAATTCTGATGTTTCATATTCTCCTAGTCCTAGTCAACATTTATAAGGACATAAGTTGATATTTATTTATTTATTTTATTTTATTTATTTATTTTTTTCAAACAAACACAAAATATCGAAATGACCAACACACAACTTGAAACCAAAATAGAACTGCAAAACCAACATCAAAACCAAACAATTATATACAAATGTACAATATGATACAAATATCACATGATTTAAGGGCTAAAATAGTGCTTTAGAACTTGCCCGTTAACCGGTAAAGTCAAATCTTTCCCATCCAAAGTTCTTAATCTGAAAGTACTCTCCCCTAGAATTTTTGAAAATTGATAAGGACCTAACCAAAGACAATCAAACTTTTTGTGATCCCCTTTTTCATCATGCTTTTTATCCCACAATAAAACCAAGTCCGAGATCCTGAAAGACTTAATTTTGGATCTTTTATCAAACCATATTTTGACCACATCTTGATGTTTGCTCATGTGGAGCATGGCTTCTTCTCTTTTTTCATCACGGTGCATTAGATGACTTAATCTAGCCTCAATGTGATTATCAGTTCCAAGGTATTCTTGTGTGAAACGAAGGGTTTGAAGCTTCAAATTTGCAAGAAAAATTGGATCTTGCCCATAAACTAGATGATAAGGTGTATTCCCTATTGATTCTTTTTCTCTAGTCCTATCTTCCCAAAGAGCAAATTTTAATTGGTTGTGCCAATCCCGAGAATTCTTTTCCAATAATTTCTTAATTATGGTTAACAAATTTTTATTTGAAGATTCTGCCAAACCATTGCCTTGAGGGTAATAGTTAGACGAAAACTTTAAAATCACCTTATTATCATATGCCCAAGTTGCAAATTGAGTGGAAAAAAAATATTTACCATTATCGCTTACAATAGAATCGGGCATTCCAAACCTTGTTACGATATGATCTTCGAGGAATTTTATTACCACATCTGTGGTAGCATGCTTCGTAGGAATTGCTTTCGCCCATCTAGTGCAATAATTTGTAGCTGTGAGTATGAATTTATGGGAATCTAAAGAATTTGGGTTAATAACTCCGATGAAGTCTAATCCCCATTGTGCAAATGGTCTCATCTCAACTACAGGTTGTAATGGCATAGCTGCATTCCTTTCTCTATTGGCAGCCACTTGACAAATATGGCAAGATCGCAGGTGTGCATGTGCATCTTTAAAAATGTGGGCCAATAATATCTCGCTCTTAGGATTTGATGTGCTATTGAATTTGCCGAACCATGGCCAGTTTCGTATTTACCATGAAACTCCTACAAAAAATTGGTAGCTTCTTCTTGATTTAAGCATCGTAGGTAAATTCCCTCATGATTTTTCTTGTAAAGAACACCAGAACTAATAATATAATTGGTAGATTTAAGTCTAAAGGCTCTTATTTGAGTAGAATTAAGATGTGATGGACACTTATCATTTAATAGAAAATACACAATATCAACATACCAATCATCTTTAGAAATGCGCTTTCCATCTAAATACTGGCATGTGACTTGGGGATTGTTCTCAGCAATTGTTTTCACAAGTCCTTGTCCACGGACTAATTTCATGGGTTGAATTTCAAGGTCAAATTCTTAGATGGTAGAAATCCATTTACCTCTTCTCTCACCTAGTTCGTTTTGCACAAACATGGTTTTGACAGCAGGGTCAGGCACAATGGTAGAGACCCTACTATGCACAATGTAATGTCTATATTTTTTTACTATTTTGAAGAGTGCATAAATTTGCTTATCGAGGATAGAATACCTCAATTGAGCATCCTTAAAAGGAGAGCTTAGAAAATCTATGGGATTTTCTGCGTTATCTTCACCTTTCTGAGTCAAGACACTTGTAAAAGAGTGTTCAAATGTGAAAGCATAAATAAAGAAAGGCTTAGAATAATTTGGACTTATAAGGACAGGGGCTCTAGAAATAGCATCCTTGATGCTTTGAAAGGCAACCCTACTTTCTTCATCCCATATGACATTCACATCCTTGTTGATCATCTCATTCAGTGGTTTAGCTATCTCAGCGAAGCCAAAAATAAACTTCCTCACGAAATTGATTTTCCCAAAGAAAGATCTCAATTCCTTTTTGTTAGCTGGGAAAGGCAAGTTTTGGATAGCTTCTATCCTTTTTAGATCAATGGAGATACCTTCTTTTGAAATGATATGGCCAAGAAATCTTCCTTCTGTCACTCCAAAGATGCATTTTTTTGGATTTAAAGAAATTTTGTGCTCTTTACACCTTCGCAGAACTTTCCTTAAATCTTTCAAATGGTCTTCTCTTTTCTTTGAAAACACAGGAATGTCATCCACATATACAATGATACATTTACCTATGAGCCCTTTGAACGCATAATCCATGGCACGTTGAAATGTTGTGCCTACATTTAATAATCCGAAAGGCATTCTTCTATAGGTAAACATTCCCCATTTGGTTGTGAAGGCCATCTTCATCCTGTCACTGGGATGAATAAGAATCTGATTGTATCCAGAATACCCATCGAGAAAAGACATCATTTCAGACCCATTCACCGTTTGCAAGATTTCATCAATTGATGGCAGTGGGTAATTATCCTTTTTTGAGGCTTTGTTGAGATTTCTAAAATCTATGCATAGCCTTATCTCTCCATTATTCTTTCTCATCGAAACTAGATTGGCGACCCAAGTTGAGTGCCTAACGAGAAAGATTATATTTGCGTCCAACAATTGCTTCACCTATTTCTCTATCAAGGGCTCAAGTAATGGGTTAACAGGTCATTGTCTTTGTCTGAAAGGTTTGGAATCTGGTTTTAGGGGGATGGTGTGCATAATAACATTTTGATCATATGTTTTCAACTCATTGTAATTCCAAGCAATGCAATCCATGTAATACTTTAGTGCACATATTATATTTTCCCTCTCATCAACCGTACATGCCTTTGCAATGTACACTTCATGTGGATTATCCACACTCCCTATATTGATCAGGTCACAAGCATCTTTAGGAGGTGGAACCCTTTTTCCTTTTCTAGCTTTATATCCCATATCAAACACCTTCTCCAATGAAATGATGTTCTTAGGTATCTTGTTGGATTTAAATGTAACTTTGTTTTCTCCTTCTGTTTCTTCTTGCCACATTTGCTCTTCATCAATCACTTGGTTCTCAAAAATACCTAAATTGGTGAAAATTTTGAAAATGTGCCTATCATTCTCAAAAAATTGCAAGTTTATGACGTTATCAGGTATCGATGGGCAAGGGACCAACTCAATGGAAAACTTCTTGCATTTTTTTATGTCAATCGGATTTAGCATGCCTGCAGCGATCGCAAGAGAATCAGCTATACGATTTCCTTTCCTAGAAATAAGGGATATATTAAAAGCATCAAATTCCTCAATGAGGTCCCTCACCCTAGTTCTATAAAGGCTTAATCTCTTATCGCGGCAGGTATATTGTCCTTTAACCTGTTTTACCACTAACTCCAAATCTCCCAATACTTTCAAACACTTAACCTTCTTGCTCAAAGCCAATTGTAATCCAAAGATAAGAGCTTCATATTCTGCCACGTTGTTAGTGCAAGGAAATTGCAATCTATAGGCAGCAAACAATGGTTTACTTCTCGGACAAGTGAGTTCAACTCCAGATCCTGCCCCTTGTTTTGACTTAGATCCATCAAACTTGAGTAACCACACGAGATTATCTTCTTCAAAATATCTAAAAGAAAATGTTTCTTTCTGAGGTTCTTCGATAGCTCTTTCAACATCAAAAGCATAGACTCCTAACTCAGGTTCAAAAAATTGAACTTCATTTGGCTTGTTGTATTCTGTGATGATTTCCTTAAGCCTTGGTTCATTTTCCACTCTAATTTGATTAGCAATCCCTTTCCAGGGTGGCCACATATGTGAGCAATCTGCAGAGAAATAACCATTCAAAATTTTCATTCAATCCCTAGCAAGTAACATTCCATATCGACTTGGGATATTGACAACCAAAATATCAACCACCTGCTGGACCCTAGGTTTAGAATTGAGTTGGATCTTAACATCGTAGAGGGTCCCTACTACATTTAACTCAGACCGATCCAATTGTAAAACCTTGCATTTAGCAGAAACAGGCTCCAAGCCTAGCATTTGATAAATTTTTACAGGCATGAGGTTACTTGTGGCACCTGTGTCCACCAAACAATTGTACAAATTTTTTCCAGCAATCCTCATAGTCAATAAAAAAGGAGGGACATCTCGTCTTTCCTTTTGTAAAAACATGTGAGATTCAACTTCCTTTCCTTCCTGCATTTGGCTAGGTGAACCCAAAGCCTTTATCAATGCTTCCTTTTGGCGAGGCAACCTAGCCACCTCTAAAAATGAAAGGCTAGACTTGGATTTCCTTAAATCCTCCACTATGTCATAAGTCGACTTCTTAGGCTTCAATGTTTTTTGCGTGTCCTTAGACGTTTCTTTCCTAGATGAAGGAGGGGGATTATTATCAACCTTAGCATCGGGAGGAAGAATAGAGTTATTTGGTGGAGTTGAGGATGTTTTAGGGGTTTTGGACCTACTCCTCAAACAGTATCTATGGTTCCTCTTTCTAAATTCTCTAAAAGCTTGCACTTCATGTTCCAAGATTTCATCCTCTTCTTCCTCATTCTCACTCTCTTGACGATATAGAGTTTCCACCACCAAAATGTTGTCGTCTCCTTGTTGATGTTGGGGTGGACCCTCATTTAGCACAAGCTCCAAATCATTCACTTGAGCTTGGAGACAATGGGTATACCTAGCAAGTTCGGGACAACTCCTTTCATTATGCTCCTTCGTATTATGCAATCTACACCCCTTTTCCCACACAAAATTGAAAATATTAAGAATGAAACTAGAGTGACTTGGTCCTGCAGAAGTATCTATCTGATTAGCAATAGGGGAAGGCACACCCCCATTGTTTGGCTTTGTATTCCACTGTCTCCCTCTATTGTTGAAGTTTCTATTTGGGTGAGGGGCATGGGATTCATACTTCTATTTTTGAACCAAATCATTACTCAATTTGTGAACTATCTTTTTGAGCTCTTCAACCTCTGAATAAATATCTTTTGGTTGAGCTATGTTATTGCTAGTTCCAGTAGGATTTGAGTAATTGGTGAGATCTTGAATTAACATTTGAGTTGGATTTTGAGCCACTTTATTTGTGTAGGGATTCACACTTTGAATCGGAATTGGATTGGGGAAAGGAACTATAGCCTAAGAATTAATCGGACTGGCTCCCTGCATAGTCTGCTGACTATTTTGCAAAAATGAAGGAATGGGGGGATGGTTGTGATTGGTTGAATTGGAATGGGTGTATAAGCGGGTGTTGATGAATATGGGTGTTGATAAGGCAAAGCATTTATGCCTGATATTTGTGGTGCCATGATATGATTCATCATAGTAACTTGACCATATGGGCCATATTGTCCTACCATAGGCATCTGGGAAAACCCATAACCCTGTGGTATCATTTGTTGTTCAATGGTCATAGCTTCATTGTAGGCTAGAGCAAGCATGGTAACTTGAGGATTTTGCCTTGCAAACATTACCGTCATAGGATCCAATGCCCCAAAATATATTTGCAAAGCTACTGCGAGATCAATGGCAAAATGTCGAATTGCTCTATTGTAGCACTTCTGAAATCTCTGATTAAAAGTTTGGATGGGCTCACCCTGGCCTCTTTTGCATGTAATGAATTGATTATAGATGATTGTGGGATCTAATGGTGACCTGAATTGATTGACAAAAGCATCCTCCATTTGCGTCCATGATGTAATGGAACCAGTAGGTAAGCAAATATACCATTCGTAGGCCACTTGGTCTAGGCTCATGGGGAAGAGTCTACAAGCCACATCCTCATGTTGAACTTGTAATATTATCAAAACATCCCTATAGGCCTGAATATGTTCCTCTATGGTCCTTGGGCCATCCGATTTATATTTGGGCAAAAATCTCTCTATATTCTTAGGGATCTCGTGAATATCCCCTGCAATAATCAAAGGAATGTTATTGGCTTCATACCAAGGAAGTGGTGGAGGTTGGGCCATTTGATTCAAAATTGATGATGATAACCCTACAAGAACCATGGAAATGGTACTGATAATTGGTACACTAGTGGCAAATGACACCACCGGTGCAAGTCCGCTAGATGCACCTGAAACAGAAGGATCTTCTGTAACAAGAATATCTGGTGGGACCACAATTTGCTCGATTTTATTCCTTGGATTCTTATGAGTAAGTGGGAGGCTTTGGAATATGGTTTCCTCGATTGCTTTGGACCTAGTTGTGATGCGATGTGGTGGGTCCAGCTTGTAAATGAAAGTACCCTGCAAAACCTGACAAAACTCTCAATACCTCAAAGACAACCTGCGAGACAAAGAAAATCCTGTAATTAGTGAAATTCATAGAATAACTTCCAAAATCAATTTGTTAGTCCTGAATAAACGAAGGAACCATGACAAAACAATATTCTAAAACAATGCACAATCAAAACACCTTATTGCAAACATCTTATTCCTATATGAACAATCAAAAAGCATTAGGACAATGAAATAAACCAATTCTGCCCTCCTTCTAGCACCAATCTATTGAGTGGTATTTTCACCCGATTGTGAAAGTACACTCTCCTTTAGGATTTGGGTTCCAAATCCCATCTTGCAAAGAATTCAAACAAACAACTTCTCCAAGGTCTCCATTGTATTAGCATTTGCAACTGTGTATTAGTAATCTCAAATAAAGATAATCAATTTAAATGCTTGGAACACCTTACTGATTGCAAGTAACTGTAAACAAGGGGCAATGTTGGTTTATTTCATCATGAAGCTTTAGTGATTGTTCATTGTTTTTTTGGATTTTGTAATTTTTAAATGTTTATTTTAAATAAGTTAAACTTTCTGGAAAAATAAAATAAGATGAAAAAGAAATGCAGAAAATTGAAAATAAAACACATTCAATATGATGCTATTCCCACAAGATGCAAATTTTTGAACACTTCTGCATTAAAAATATGTCATTTTACAATAGCAAAATCTTTGGTTTTTCCAAACCAGTCTGTGGAAGAGAAACAACTCAAACAGGTCCAGAATGGCCTTCTCGCCTTTAGCTTTGCAACTCTGCTTGCAACGGTTTTCGACCCCCCTTTCTGGCCTCTTTGAATGGTGTATTTAAACTTCTAAAAAAACTTTATCTCCTTCCATGATGGTTCGTTTCATTTTTTGATGGTTGTTCACTTCACCTTCCCTGAATGTTAGTTTCACCTTCCCTTGCATGCGTGTGCTTTGGTTTCCATTTTGTGACCCTTCGTTGTGTTTCTCCACATGGGCTTACGTCCGTTTCCCTCCACATGTAATGACCATCTTAAATGATTATGTAACGCTTTGTCTTATTCATTAGATTTTGTCCTTATGTCCACATTGATGTAGGTCCGTTACCTTGGCAAAATTGGAACATGTCGCGATATCGCGACACTTTTGCCTCCTTGCTCTCTTTTGTTGCTTGTAGCCATGAAAATGTAACATGTCACGATATCGCGACACTTTTTCCCTTTTGGCCATGACAGTGCAACATGTCGTGATATTGCGACACCTTTTCTTGTTTGGTAGCAAAAACGCAACATGTTGTGATATCGCGACACTTTTTCTGGTATGACCGTGAAAACGTAACATGTCACGATATCGCGACACTTTTCTTTTCTTGTTCTTTCTTGTCTTGTTTGGTTGCGAAAATGCAACATGTCGCGATATCACGATACTTTTCTTTCTTGTTCTTTCTTTTCTCGTTTGGTCGTGAAAATGCAACATGTCGCGATATGGTGACACTTTTTCTTTTCTTGTTCTTTCTTGTCTTGTTTGGTCACGAAAATGCAACATGTCACGATATCGCAAAACTTTTCTTTCTTGTTCTTTCTTTTCTCGTTTGGTCACGAAAATGCAACATGTCACGATATCGTGACACTTTTTCTTTCTAGATCTTTCTCTTTGCTTTGAATTGCGAAAATGCAACATGTCGCAATATCGTGACACTTTTCTTTTCTAGCTCTTTCTCTTTGCTTTGAATTGCAAAAACGCAACATGTCACGATATCACGACACTTTTCTTTTCTTGTTCTTTCTTGTCTTGTTTGGTCATGAAAATGCAACATGTCACGATATCGCGACACTTTTTCTTTCTAGCTCTTTCTCTTTGCTTTGAATCGTGAAAACGCAACATGTCACGATATCGCGACACTTCTTCCTATACGGCCGTGAAAACGCAACATGTCGTGATATCGTGACACTTTTCTTTTCTTGTTCTTTCTTGTCTTGTTTGGTCGCGAAAATGCAACATGTCACAATATCGCGACACTTTTATTTCTTGCTCTTTCTTGTCTTGTTTGGATTGCGAAAACGCAACATGTTGCGATGTCGTGACACTTTTTACCTTTTGGCCGTGACGGTGCAACATGTTGCGATATCGCGACACTTTTCTATTTTGGTCGCGACGGTGTAACATGTCGCGATATCACGACACCTTTTCTCCTTTGGCCACGAAACTGCAACATGTCGCGATATCGCAACACTTTTCTATTTTGGCCATGACGATGCAACATGTTGCGATATCGCGACACCTTTTCTCCTTTGGTCGTGAAACTGCAACATGTCGCGATATCACAACACTTTTTCTATTTTTGTCGTGACGGTGCAACATGTCATGATATCACGACACTTTTTCTATTTTGGCCGCGACGGTGCAACATGTCACGATATCGCAACACCTTTTCT
Source organism: Wollemia nobilis (assembly GCA_028583015.1). Taxonomy (NCBI): domain Eukaryota; kingdom Viridiplantae; phylum Streptophyta; class Pinopsida; order Araucariales; family Araucariaceae; genus Wollemia; species Wollemia nobilis. The sequence continues at coordinate 151,303 of JAQPPZ010016363.1, read as the reverse complement.
CCTTTGGCTGTGAAACTACAACATGTCGCGATATCGCGACACTTTTTTCTATTTTGGCTATGACGGTGCAACATGTCACGATATCGTGACACCTTTTCTCCTTTGGCCATGAAACTGCAACATGTCACAATATCATGACACCTTTTCTATTTTGGCCGTGACGGTGCAACATGTCGTGATATCGTGACACTTTTTCTATTTTGGCCGTGACGGTGCAACATGTCGTGATATCGCAACACCTTTTCTCCTTGTGGTATTTTGCTTCTTTCCCTTGATATTTAGCCTATGGGCCACTTCAGTCTTCTTGGAACACATGCAAAAAAGGTGGGTCCCCAATTTTGGGGTATGTTGTGGAGCAGCCACAACAGGCCTGTTCTTCAAAAATAAAGGTCTCTTTCTTTTAACATGGTGCAGTATGCAAAAATCATACACCTAAGCAATTATTATAAAAACAAATTGAGAAAATAATCATGTAACCATCATGATAAAGACAAGAAGTAAATAAATGGTCCACTTCTCATTAATATTGAGTCATGTCCTTGAAAATGAGGTTACAATAATATCCCTTTGAGATATTTAATACCAATTTGATACAATTTTACAAATCAAGAAATATGATAGGTGTAACACGCATAATCTTTGTATTGTATGCTCCTTGTCAAAACTTGAAATCTACACACAAGGACACTTAAAAGATATTAATAGCATTGTTAGAGCCTTTCATGATGAGGCCCATGATCATGATAAAGGAAAGCATTAAAGAAACTAAAATTTGATAATATGTATGCATGAAACTAAAGTAAAACTATGTTATAAAACAAATGAAATGTTGTTAAACCTATTTAAATCAAGAAAAGTAGGAAAAAAAATCTATCTGAGATGTCACCTTGAGGTAGAGTTGTCTAGCCTGCTGATCATCCCTAGGCAGGATGGCGAATCCTGCGGGTCATCTCAGGGTGATATAGTTATTGAATTACAGATAAATTTCTTTTGTGACCGATATGAGAGACAACAAAATCGATCTAGGGAATTGATGTTTAAGGGGTGCTCTTGAAGAAAAACCTAGTTGCGAGAATTATCACTGAAACAAGGTTTTTGGATGGCACAAAAGATGTGAATGTGATCTTCAAACTACAAGGAAATACATTGACATGATTTCCATGGAGAGAGGATGCAAAATATACTTTGAATATTTGTGGTGAAAATCCACCAGTACTTCATTGCTTTGAGGATTGTGAGCTCTTCAATATCCGATACAACAATACTTCGATATGTAAATTTGCTATATCTTTCATGAAAAATTTGGTAGCACTTAATTATAGAAGAAAAATTAGGGTTTTGAATGAATGCAAGGCATAGTTTTATAGATTTCCCAAATGATATTTTTAGCTTATGAGGGAAGCCAAGAATAAAGAAATAGTTAGAACAGCCACTCATTCTAGAACCTTCCTGCAATTGAATTTTTGTGCTTAGTTTTCCTGTGTAACTATTTTTACCTCATCTCAAGAGTCAGAAGTTATTACATGCATGGTCATACAAGGGTAGGGCAACCATGACTGCTAACCGCCTCATGGTAGGGTGACCTCTATAGGCGATCCTTGGGTAGGACAACCTAGATTGCAAAAGATAATTTACCCCTATTTGAGTGGTGAAAACCACTGTTAACCCCTAAGGCTGCCCAAGATGGGTCATATGGATTGAAAAGGTATCCATATAGGTAGTCTTCTCAAAATGACGTGTTTTAGGTGTCTATAGATGCCCCTTTTTGGGATGTATTGTGTGAAAGCACATGGAGAAAAAATAGATAACCTAAAGTCAAATTGAAGGTTGATTGATGTTCATTGATTTGATCAATATTAGATGCCCCAATCATGTAAAGAGTATGCATCTCTGAATCATTAATTCTAATGAAATTAAAGAGCTTAATTCAAGTAAAACTTTTGACGAGGTATACTTGATCTTGGTACACTATCCCAGTGTAAGAATACCAAGATATCTATTTAGTTTAAATTTTTACTTGTTATCTACCCCAAGCAAAAAGGGCATGATTATTTTTGGCAATGATTCACAGATGAACATAATTTGCATGATTGAGTATTTTATTATTGATTTTGATTATGAATTTTGTGATGTATGACTACTCCCTCAAGCGACGAGTCACTTGATATGACTGGATTGATTTGACAAAAGGTATAAAATTATTTGGGGATTTTTGAAATTTACCAAAGGAATTAGCATCTTTGGAACCTTTTAAATTGACCAAAGGAATTAGGTATATTTGGAGCCTTTGAAATTTGACCAAAAGAATTAGGTGTCTTTGGGACATTTGAAATTTGACCAAAGGAATTAGGTGTCTTTGGAGCCTTTTGAAATTGACCAAAGGAATTAGGCATATTTGGAGCCTTTTGAAATTGACCAAAGGAATTAGGCATATTTGGGGCCTTTGAAATTTGACCAAAGGAATTAGGAATATTTGGAGCCTTTTGAAATTGGCCAAAGGAATTAGGTATCTTTGGGGTCTTTGAAATTTGACCAAAGAAATTAGGCATATTTGGGGCATTTTGAAATTGATTTTGTGATAGTAAGGAAAAGTGTGCAAACTTTTTAAACCTAATAGTTGATTTATTGATTGATTGAATGTAAGGCAAAGGGTGCACCCTTTTGAACCTAGCAGTTTGATGTTTTGATCAATGATTGAATTAACTTAGAATTTTGATTGGGAGGATGCACTACCTTGATTTACCCCATATTGCTATTGAAAATGTTTGTGTGATTTGCAATTGTGTGATTTTGAACCACTAGATGTGGTTAAATACCCAAATTGATGTTAATGATGCTTACAAAATGCTTGCAAATTTTGCCATTTTGAGGTCATCCTAGGGTAGGGTGGTTTCTTTCTACAAATTCTAGGGTTTTTTTGGGGTAGGATAGTCATATCAAAATATGACCACCCCACAGAGGGATGGTCTTAGAATTTGGAAAATATAAAAGCAACTTTTGCAAATTTTTGACAATATTTGCATAGTTGGTAGTGAGAGGAATGGAGAGGTGAGGTGGAGAAGATAATTTTATTATACAAAATGTTGTTGGAAACCCAAACTACTACTATGATGGATCATTTAGATGTATCTATGAGTGGAGGAGCTGGAGAGAGGAAGGTAGACACTTAATTCCTACTCTTGCTAATTTGTAATCATAAAATGAACCTCATTAAGTAATGGGTAAATGAACCACATTAAACTATAGGTAATGAACTTCACCACATATAAGAAATGTAGATAAGGGTATATTAGGTGTAGAATTTATTATTTTTGTTTAAATTTTTGAAATTTTGCATGAGGTGGGACCCTTTTTTGGTGCCACTACGAGGTCATCCTAGGAAGGGTTGCTTATCCTTTGGTTAATTTGGTACCGTATTGGGGTGGGGTAACCTCATTTGAAATCCAACGATCAAAATACTAGCTGTTGGGATGGTCATCCTGAGGTGAGGCAGTCGTACCTGCTAACTGTTCTGCCTTGGAATGATTGCAAATTATTGATTTTTTTGTTGATTATTATTCCTATCAAGCTTTATATATTGATGGCTCACCATATAGTACCTACTTAGTTTGAGAAGTTAAAAAGAGAGCTTATTGATGAGGAGTGGGTGTGGTTTAGGGTTATTGGTATCAAACAGTTTACTCGTATATTGATGGTTACGTCAGATAAAGCCTATCTAAGGGCCTTGGATAATTTCTAGGATGGTGGGATGAACACCTTCTATGTCCCTACTAGTAGGATGACAATGATACTTGAGTATTTCTACCAAATATTCTACATCTTCATTGATGGATGTCTGATTATATCTACCCCTTATATAGTAGGAAAGAGTTCTATAGAGGATTTTTGAATCTCAAGTAGATATTGCACAACAGTGCATAGATTATTGTAGGGTGTTGATCAGAGCTTGGTATAATGCACATGTGTTCAGTAGGATGCATGCAATACTGACATACATGATATCAAATATCCTACTACCATATTCTTCAAGAGTTACGTTAGCATGGAACCTCCTTGACATGGTTTAGTATCTGATCAAGTGTGACACTCAACAACCGATCATCATGGAGTGGGATAGAATCTTATTAGCTCATTTTTATGATGGGTTTTACACAATACATCATTGAGGTTGATGTATATTAGATTACAGTTTGATTCTTCAAGTTTGGGGATGGGAGCACATTTAGATAGATCGACTAGTGATATTATTAGTACCATGAGCCTAGTTGTATGACACTGATATTAGTTACACGACTCGATGCATATAGGATAAAGAGAGAGGTTAGAATTGACCATATGCTGGACTACTATCCCATTATGTAGGATATTTGGAGGTATTTAGGGTATATCAAGTTACTTGGAGGTCATAAATATAATGTCCTCATTGAGAAAATATAGTGGTATACCTAGGGCATGTGACGCATAGATGGTAGTTTATAGGTTGACATGGCAGAGAGCAATAGTATTGCTAGTAATCTTGTGTCAGGTGATAGTTTGGTATTTATTAGGATGTGCTAGAGGAGCTCGTGATATATCATCAATGAGGGTATGAGACCCATCTAGATGTACCTCAAGTAGAGCTACTAATATATGAGGAGGATCTAATGATAGCCAAGATAGGACTAGCCAACCTAAGTACCAATGCAGAGTATGATACCTAGTGTGTGACTTGGTTGTGGCAGGGGGTGGGCCAATGGGTAGGATTGCTCAGGTGGTAGTAGAAGAGGATGTGGATGAGGTTGGGTAATGAGTGCATCATAATATTGAGGAGTGGGGTCAACCCATAAAGGGAGAAGAGGAGCCTAAGAGGAGGGTGATGATGATGAGGAGGAACCTATATATGAGGTATCTTAGTTGAGAATGTAGGTGCAGACTCTACAAGGATAGTTTATTAAGAGAGACTACCCTAATGATAGTACAAATCCAGTTGAGTAGTGGATAGTAGTCATGGAGGATATTCTCTAAGGAGAGGGATCTCCATAAAGTCTAGGTAGACACTACCCAGGAAAATATTGATAGAGTAGTTGTAGAGTGGAATAAGGTGATGGTAAAGTAGGATACTCTACATACATAGATGGTATCTAGGAAAAAAAAAGAGATGCCAAGATAACAAAGTGGGATGCTCTATAGGTACAACGGATAGTTGCGACTGTAGGATAGGGGTAGGATATAATAGCTATTTAGGGTCCTCAGGCTATAGTAGATGTGGTAGGGTTGCAAGCCAAGGTGGCTAGACTGTAGGGTCTATTTGGTTAGTATGATGCTCAACACTAGTCTGATGGTGCTTACATTATGTAGTTGGAGGGTCAGGTGGTATTACTTGGAGGTAGTCTACCTAAGCGGTCTATGACAACGGAATATCACATGAGTCTATGCAACGAGTTTGGATAGTCATTAGTGTGGACTAGCCATAAATATTCAGCTAGACCAAAGAGATCAGTGGCTAGTGGCTCCAAGTAGCATCGTAGGGATGAGGTTGAGGGTGGAGGTGACTCTAGGGGTGTAGGCCCCACATGACTTATGTTATATGTATTGATTATTTTTGTGTGTAAGGTCTGAGGACCTACACGATTGTAGCCTATGGGTGATTTTGTATCATGATGTACTTTGATATTTCCATATATATATGATATCTCATTTATGCCTCATCATGTGTTATTTTGTCATGATTTATGTGTTATGGATTATGGATGCATTGATGGATGTAATGCCTAGATGACAGATGTATGGATGCATAGATGTATGTATGCTTAGATATATGTATGTATAGATGTGATATCTAATGTTAGATGGATGATTTAGATTTGTTTATTTGATTATGAATTTAATTCATGTTATTGATATGATAAATCTATGATATCTATGAGATGCATTAATTTTATATGGATGTTCTAATGCAAATTATGGATGTATGCTTTAATTGCTTAAAACATAATAAATGAATCTAATTGTGTTTAAAAAACTAATGGAAGACACCACAGAATGTATAAAAATCATGAATTAAAATGTTAACCTTATCATAAAAGTTATACATTTGTATGTGAATGTGTGAGATGAAATATGTGAAATGTAGGGGTTTTCCCCATAAGCTTTTGCAAACTAAAAGGTGTGCATAAAATAGTCAGTGGTCATCTAAATATCATTGCTGATATTCATCCGATATCTATCCTATCTTATGAGGACCCCTTAATAAGAAAAATCTCATAAGGAAAACTATGAATGATGATGAGATGATTAGGTGCTATGAAGGGATTTTGAGGTTTTCCATGAGACTCAAACACCCTAGTTGATTGATCAAAAGTTGTATACTGACTACACAAGACTCCTAAAAGATACAAGTCTATTAAGAAGACCCAGATATTCAATATCCCTATGTGTGCATAGTGAATATATTTAGATGATGCATAAGGTTACCTCATTGCCAAGCGGGTTTCATGCAACCCATTGTTGTAATGAGGATCACCCTATGGTCATCATTATCCTAAATTTGGACTTAGTTAGACTAGACTACTAGGCAATACAAGCCACCAAAATCTAGCTCAACCATAAGCCAACATTGGTTTGTACAAAATAAGGTCGCTAATGTGACAGACATATCACGATGCGTAAAGCTACTCCATTGCCAGATGGGTTTCATTCAACCCATTGTTGTAATGGAGATTTCCCCATGGCTTTTGAATACTAAGGATTCCAGGGATTCAAGCTCGTTACCCCTTTATTTTATTTTGATTGCTTTGAGATACTTGCTCATTGATAGTGATGAAAACCACTATTTTTTTTTTTAGAGCAAGGGATTTGCTTAGTGATGAAAATCACTATTTATTTTGTTTTGGGAATTTGCTCAATTTATTTGGATATTGAGGAGCTTGTCCTTTTGTCAATCCTCAACATCCTAGACCATGTACATAATAGGATGAGCAAGGGAAACCTTTCGCTTAAGGTGACAAGGACCACTTTGTAGTTGTCATATTTCCTTGTTCAAACTTGGATTTTAATGTGTAAAATTGTGTTGGGATTTTGAGATATGCAAGGTACTATCAAAGCAAGACCTTACCTTCTAAAGCCAAGATAGCTTTCTACAAAATCTAAAAAGATAACTAGGGATGGTTGAATGACTAGAAACCCTAGTGAACACCCTATAGCAACTTATTAGTTGTGTTGAAAAACATAGTTATTCATAAGGGAGCATATGTATGATAATAATATTGTGAAATGTAAGGGTTTGTCTTACAAGATTTTGCAAACTAAAAGATGTGCATAAAATAGCCAGTGGTCGTCTAAATATCATTGTTGATATTTATCTGATATCTAACCTATCTTATGAGGACCTCTTAATAAGCAAAATCTCATAAAGAAAACTATGAATTATGATGATGGATAAGGTTGATTTGAGATTCATGACTGGCATACAAACATGGTGTCATTCATAAGAATGCAAACACGAACTTGTCCTAATGCAAGTGCAATGGATGAAGATGCCTAAATGCAACTAATTAATGCATACGATGAAATGCATGATAACATAATGCAAATATTTTTGTATTTTTATGTTTTGTATTGTTTTTGTGTTTTGATGTTTTGTATTATTTTTGTGTTTTTATGTTTTCTAATTTGTTTGGTATTTTTGATGATTTTTGTTGTTTTTGTAATTTTGATTTTTTTATGGATTTTTTTAGGGGGAAGGTATGATACCTTAAGCACCCCTAGTGTGTGTGGTGATTGGTGAATGTGGGGAAGGTGTGATACCCTTAGAATCCCCAATTTGCTTCATCGCTTGTGATGTGGATGGTGGGGAAGGTGTGACACCTTGGACACCCCTAGTGGGCATTGTTTTGGATGTGATGTGATTGGCTTGAGGCTAGGAGTGATAAAAATCAATCCCCCTTATTGTGGCATGGAATTTTATGCAATGCCAATGTCCCGATGGGGTGAAAAAATCAAATCGTCTATGCATAGCTCATTTCGTTCTATCATCTCTTCCACTAGATTCTTGAACGAGTAGCAATTGTAGATGTCATACCCATTTAAATGATGATAGGTACAGTAGAGGCTTTCATTATTTGACCCAAGTTTAGGTTTTCTTGGTTTAATTTTTGGTAATGTGATTGCATGTGCCTCATACAGTTTTTGAAATAGGGCTGAAGTAGTCATCAAAAATTTGATGTACTGGTGAGGTAGCTTGTTAGGCTTACGAGGCTACGGTTGATCTTGGGGTTGCAGATGGGATGATGTGGCATGAACTATGGCTTGTAGAGGTAAATTAAGCAAACCATCTATGGGAAAATCCTCCTTATCGATAAGATCTTGGACCACATTTTTAAATGCATAGCAATTATTAATGTCATGGCCCTTCTAATGATGATCATGGATCACATTTTTGATCCTCCCTATAACCCTTAGGCTTAGGCCTATTTGGATCTAATGGGCATATGTTAGGTAGAGTAATTACTTTTTCCTCTTGTAACTTTTGAAAAATGGTCAACATGGGCTCGAATAATGGAGTCCAGGTACGAGGTTGGCATTTTAAGCGAGGTGGATGTGGTGGATTAGTTTGGTGAGGTGGTTGGGTTGTATGTATCTCAATCACCTGCCTAGGTTGCTCTACTTGTTTTTATGGCATAGGTAATGGACCATTAACTATGCCTTCTTTTTGATCCTTGGTAGTGAGAGGATTGTCTGTTTGAAGTTGATTCTTCTCAAGCATATCTTGTACTATGTTTTTGAATGTGTAGCATGCTTGAATATCATGACCATTTTATCGATGATATAAATAGTATAAATTCTCTCTATACCCTTTAGATTTTGGGTGATTTGGATCTAAGGGGTGAATCTCAGGTAAAGTAATGGTATTTACCTCGCATAATCTATTGAATATCAATGCCAAAGGTTCGAGCAATGGCATGTAAGTGTGAGGTGGATGACATCATAGATTCACAGAGGGTCCATTTTGTGTTTGTGGATGAGGTGATTTAGCCTTGGATGTGATTTTCTACTAGAGCTCCATGTTTGTGAGTTGATGCATGATTTGCTACAAAGCATCATTTTGGTGACCCATTTGTGTCTCAACTTTGGCTAGACGATCTAGAATGTGTTGTAAGACTAATGGGGATGATGATTGAATAGTTGTTGATGAAGTTGGATGACAACTGCTAGGTGATGGAAGTGGATTAGGTGCAGGTGCCATAGATCCCATTAAGTAGATGTGAGTCATAAGTCTTCAACACCTGAGGAGATGTGGATGCTTCATGATGATCGTGTCTAGTGGGTGTGTCCACATGCTCTTATTTTTGACTTAGCTCATGCTCTTGTTCCACCTTGGAGTGCTCAATTGTGATAGCTTGATTACCCCCATTTTGGTGTAGTGGATACACATGTTCTTGCTTTTGTGAAGATGTTGGGTGAGATGAGATAGGTGTGACTAGTTTTGGTGGTGGTAGCACTTGTGATGTAGAGGGAATGTTAGATGGAGCTACCAGTTGTGTGGATTGATTTGGAGAACCTTGGTTCCCTATCATAACATTGATCATTCCCACAAACTCATGAGAAGATGCATTGGCATTTGGATAAGTCATGGATGCCTCATCAACTTGTCTAGGGTGATCTGCTTGTCCCCCATGTTTGGGTGATGAATCAAGGATGGTATCGATGGATGGTGACTTGATAGGAGGGTAACCTAAATCCTTGATTGACTCGATGATAGGTGTGAACATAATATTTTGTGCTATGTATTCACTGAGTTTAAGATTGGTCAAGTGAACTATGACCTGCAATGTGGTGGATGAAGATGGTATGATATGATCTGATTCATCCGTAACAATAGTGGGTTCTTCCTTGTTGGTAGGAATGGGAAGGTCTTCTACTGATATGTTGGAGATGGCTATGGGAGTCTCCATGGTTGGATTTTTTAACTCTTCCTTGCTCAAAGAAATCGAGGATGAAGGAGGAGTAGCAGGAGAAATCGATGGTAATGGTAGTGGTGGAGATAGTTCCATGACTAATCGTGGGGTTGAATCTAGACTCTGTATAAGATCATTGGGTTTAGTGTCCAAGTGCGTGGATGGTAGGGTAGACTCCTATGGATGATCCACCTTATTATAATACTTGAAGGGGTCTAGGTCAACATGAACCACATGGACCTGACCTTCATGTATGTATTTGAGGCATTGATGCACTATGGATGGGACACACTCCATGTCTCTCATCCATGGCCTTCCAAGTAGTATATTATACTATCTTGCACCCTCCAAGATGTGGTATAATGTAGGCATAGTATTTTACCCAACCTGAATAGGGAGGACTATCGTGCCAATAGTGGGGGATAAGGCATCGTTAAATGCTTGTAGGGTGAATGTGGATGTTGCAATGTGTGAAGGTGGAAGGTTGAGATGTTTTAGTGTGGTTGTGGTAATAATATTTATTGTGGAGCCCATGTCAATCAATACCCACTTATAGGGAATCTTGTTGATGCACATGATGATGTGCAATGGAGGGTCAGGTATATTGGTGGGCATGGGTTTGATCTCATGATCCTGAAAGGTTATAATAAGATATTTGTACATTTGTATATATCCCATAAATTTGGTGAAAGCATCAAGATCATGGGGTTGTAACTTGATCAAACTCAAAATCTCCATGAGAGTTTCCTTGATGCTTGGGGGATTATTGTATTAACTGAGATCATGATCATGTTGGTTGATGGCGTATGTGAACTTCACATAGGCCTACTTTTGATTATCACCACTGGTTGAGGTGGTGGGATTTGGATGGGAGTTTGGGGTGATGAAGACTGTGATGTAGAGGGAATGTGGACTTCCCTACTAGACCCCTCGGTAGATCGATTATGTCTGGTTGTGGCCTAGGATCAATGTTGGTTGGTAAAATCATCCACTTGATCATGCTGATAACCCATAGGTGTTCCCCTAGTAGAGGTACTTTGGTGGTCTGATCCTCTAGGTGAGGATTTGACCTTGCGATGACCATTAGGGTATCATGCGAGAATGAGGATATCCTCTAGACTATATCAAAGGCATTCAAGGCCTCCTTGTAAGTTTTTTACTTTACCACCTTATGGTTGATATTGGATATGCGTATTTATCATGTTGTATTGATTATGCAAAACAAAATAAAATAATCAAAGCATACAAGGTGTTTATCTCATTTAAAATTTTCTTTGTGAGTCCTACACTATTTGATGTGTTTAGTATTTATTGTTATCTTGTTCTTTTCATGTTTGCTTTTATTGTTGATGATATTGACTTAGTTTAAGGGTTTTCACCTGTATGCTCTCACACATTGACTTGGTGATGAAGTCCAAGCCATGAAACCCACCAGGGTTTGGTGATGAAATCCAAACCCAATGAGGGAGCCCAGGTCCTACCAGTCCTCACCTTATGAAAGTTCTTGGACTGACCTTGGCCAAAAATAGGGTACAAAATAACAACATGCAAGCCAATGAGGTGGAGATGAAAGCCACCGTCATTGGTCTTGATCAATGGTTAGGTGTGAATTCCAACTCGTTGATGTTTAAGATATTGCATGGTGTGTGGGTTCATTTTATTTTATGCAAAAAGTAAATGCAAGCATAGAGAATTCAATGATATTTTACTAATGCATGAAAATGATGTTTAATTTTTAGATTCCTAAGTAATAAATATTTTAGTTTCAAAAATCTAAAAATATAGAACCCTAATATGATATCAACCTTTGCATAGGTAGCAAGCACACAGTCCACACAATAAGCAGATAGAGGCCATATCTATGTAGGATGGTCTGCATTAGAGGTCATCTTACACATGGGTGGTTAGGAATAGAGGCCGCTTGACCCCGAGGTGACAAAAAACAGAGGCTGCATAACCTAGGGGTGGTCAAAAATAGACTATTTAAAAATTTAAATTATTCTACAATTTATCTACTTAAGCATGAAATTTTACATTCATGTACTAAAAGAAGGAAAATGAGGACATAATGACTTACAGGTGAAGCTTTAGTCTGGTGAAGATTCTATTTTTACCTTTTTTAAATTCTTCTTTGGGACCATCTCTAGGTAATATGATTAAGACTACGGGCCATATTAGAGTGAGGTAGTTTCACCTACTAACCATCTCAAAAAATTATGGTGGTACCTGCAATTCAAGAAAATCAAGAAAAGAAACAATTAGCAACAAAATTTGCAAAAAAATGGTTAAAGGTCAACCATTATTGCCACTATAGTATGCAAAAATATTACACCTAAGCAATTATTATAAAATAAAAGTTAGAACATAATCATGTAACCATCATGATAAAGATAAGAAGTAAAGAAATGGTGCCCTTCTCATTAATATTGAATCATGTCCTTGAAAAGGAGGTTACAATGATATCCCTCTAAGGATTTAATACCAATTTGATACAATTTTACAATCAAGAAATATGGTAGGTGTAACACACAGAATATTTGCACCCTCTCAAACTGATTTGGGAGGAGTTTCTTGTGACCTCCTCTATATGAAATGAAGATTGATGAATCTTTATGTTGTATGCTCCCTACCAAGACCTAAAATCTACACACAAGGACACTTTAAATACATTAATAGCATTGTTAGAACCTTTTATGATGAGGCCCATTATCATGATAAAGGAAAGAATTAAAGAAAATAAAATTTGATAATATGTAAGCATGAAATTAAAGTAAAACTATGTTATAAAGTAAATGAAATGTTGTTAAACCTATTGAAATCAAGAAAAGTAGTAAAACAAATCTATTTGAGAGGTCACATTGAGGTAAAGAGATCTAGTCTGCTGATCATACCTAGGTAGGATGGTGGTGCCTTTGGGTCGTCTTGAGGTGATATGGTTGGTTGAACTTTAGATAAATTACTTTTGTGGCTGATATGAGAGATGATGGAATTGATTTGGGGAATTTATGTTCAAGGGATGCTCTTGAAGAATGATCTAATTGTGAGAATTGTCACTAAAAAAAGGTTTTTGGATGGTACAAAGGATGTGAATGTGATCTTCAAACTCTAAGGGAATCCATTGAATTGCTTTGCATGGAGAGAGGATGTAAAATATGCTTTGAATCTCTGTGGTGAAAATCCATTAGTACTTCATTACTTTGAGGATTATGATCTCTTCGATTTCTGATCCGATAATTGTTAGGAACCTACTATTGAAATAAAGCTCACACACACAAAATACTGAAATATAACTGAAATACATGCAATAACAGAATAATACTATGCAGAAAGTAATTACGAAATTGAAACAATCTCACAAATAACTCAGAATCGCAGGCCTCTTCGAGGGGGCAACCTCCTTCAATATTTCATTAACTTGCAAAAAGATGCTTCGTACATGGCTTCATAGCTTTTTAAAGAAAGACTTCATGCAAACCCTAACCCTAGGCTCAAGAGTTGGCTTACATGCAAAATGCCACTCGAGCTAGAATCTTCTACCAAATGTCGGTTACAATCTTGATAATGGTTACATCAAATGGCCCCACTTGGCTAGGAGCATAACATACCACGTACATTACAAAATAACATTATATATGGGATCCCCCACGTTGGAAGTGGGTCATTACATAATAATGGGAATTACAAAATAACGTTAGGATGGGATCCTAACATGTCCTTCCCCTTCAAAAATCTTTGTCCTCAAAGCTGAAGGTGAGGAAACTAGTGCTGGAGCTGATGGAGAGATTCCCATGTAGCATCTTCTGGCTGGAGTCCACGCCACTGAACAAGGACTTCAGTAATGGTGCGATTGCGAAGAGTGCGAGTCCGATGATCCAACAGTTGTTCGGGTTCAAGCAAGATAGAACCTTCTTCATCTAACTCTGGGAGTGCAGATTGAACCTGTACCTGATTTCCCACCACCTTTTTGAGAGCAAAAACATGAAAAACAGGATGGAGCTTGGATGTAGGTGGAAGAGCCAATTTGTAGGCTGTGGCACCAATCCATTGTAACACCTGATAGGGCCCATAGTACTTTACAGCAAGCTTCTAGCATCTACGAATATGGAGGGACAACTATTTGTACGGTTGCAAGCGAAGGAAAACCATATCACCCACATCAAAACTATGCTCAGAACGGTGTTGATCAGCCTGTTGGCGCATCCGATTCTGGGCTACCTCCAAATTCAGCTTTAGTTGATGGAGGACATCAACATGTTGACTGAGAGTAGTGTCGACTGCATGGACCTTGGAGCTACCTAGAATGTAGGAGGAAGACGTCGGTGGAGGGCACCCATAAACCGCCTCAAAAGGGGTAACCTTGGTGGTTGTGTGATAGGAAGTGTTGTACCACCACTCGGCCAAAGGAAGCCATCTCGCCCAGTGCGTAGGATGATCTGAGGAAAAGCAACGAAGGTAGGTTTCCAAACATTTATTGACAATCTCCGTCTGGCCATCCATTTGTGGATGATACGCTGAACTCATCTTGAGTTGAGTCCCCTGCAACTTAAACAATTCTTGCCAGAAGTGACTAGTAAAGGTTGGATCATGATCGGACATGATGGAGGAGGGTAGACCATGAAGGTGAAAGATAGAATCAAGGAAAATTTGGGCAATGGTGGAGGTTGTGTAAGGATGGGAGAGGGGACAAAAGTGAGCATACTTCGAAAGATGATCCACTACCATGAAGATAATAGATTTGCCACCAGACTTAGGTAAGCCTTCAATAAAATCCATAGAAATATCTGTCCAGACCTGGTCAGGAATGGGCAAGGGTTGAAGAGTGCCTGGAGAATGCACTATTTCACCTTTCATCCATTGACAGGTATCACAAGCTACCACAAAATCATGAATATCCTTTTTCATACCCTTCCAAAAAAAGTGCGCTTAAGCCGTTCATATGTTTTGAGAAATCTTGAATGGCCAGCAGATGGAGTAGCATGCAGTTCTATCATGAGAAGTTCCCGTAGTGAGGACTTGTGGGGAACAACAAGGCATTGGTGGTAACACAAATCCTGGCCATCCCAAGTGTATCCTGGACATGAAGTAGGCTCAGTGGATAGGGAAGCAACCAAAGTCTACAATTCAGAATCTTGAAGTACCTCCTGGCGTAAAGAATCGATCCATTGGGGGATCGACAATGAAATGGCACACAACATACTGAGAGCTTCAAATTGGTGAGAGAGAGCATCAACCACAACATTCTCCTTACCCTTCTTATAGGTGATATCATAATCATAGCCCATGAGTTTAGAGACCCATTTTTGTTGTTCATGGGTGGCAACCCATTGCTCCAAAAAGTATTTAAGACTCTGATGATCTGTTTTAATGGAGAAATGATGCCCAATGAGATACGGTCACCAATGGGTTACGACATGCAGAATTGCCATCATCTCCTTGGCATAAGTGGATTTTCCCAAATTACGATTGGAGAGAGCTTTACTAGTGAAGGCCAAGGGTCTCCCTTCTTGCATCAACACTGCCCCAATACCACGACCTGAAGCATCACTTTCAATAACAAATGGTTTGGAGAAATTCGGCATGGCTAAGATAGGCGTAGTGGTCATGGCATGCTTCAATTCTTGGAAAGCCTGTTCAACGGGTCCTGTCCAAGTAAAAGAGTCCTTCTTTAGCATGGAAGTGAGGGGAGCTACGATTTTACCGTAGTTACGAATAAATTTATGGTAATAACCTGTAAGCCCTAGAAATCCTCGAAGACCTTTGAGAGTGTGAGGTTTTGGCCATTCTTGAACAACTTGGATCTTCTTGGGATCAACTTTAACGCCCTCCTTAGTGACAATGTGTCCCAAATATTCTACTTCTGTCAACCCAAAAGAACACTTGGAATGCTTAGCATAGAGTTGATGTTGTACCAACAGCTGGAGAGTCTGATTCACATGAATAAGATGCTCTTCCCATGAGCGACTATACACTAGAATGTCATCAAAGAAGACTAGAATGAACTTTCAAAGGAATGGATGAAAAATGTTGTTCATGAGGCTCTAGAAGGTGGAAGGGGCATTAGTCAAGCCGAATGGCATTACCAAAAACTCATAGTGACCTTCATGAGTACGAAAGGCAGTCTTGGGAATATCCTCCTCTTTGAGCCGGATTTGATGGTACCTCGAGCGAAGGTCAAGTTTGGAAAAATACATAGTCCCATGAAGTTCATCCAGTAATTCATCCACCACCGGAATAGGAAACTTATCCTTGATGGTGAGTTTATTGAGCTCTCGATAATCGATACACAACCGCCAGGACCCATATTTCTTGCGTACCAGTAAAACTGGAGAAGAGTAAGGACTGTTGCTTGGCCGAATGACATCGAATTTTAACAATTCCTGTACTAACTTCTCAATTTTTGACTTAAGAGCATGAGGATACCTGTATGGTCTAATGTTGGGTGGTGCATTACCAGGTAACAAGGGAATAGCATGGTCATGAGAGCGACGAGGTGGTAATTCTGTTGGCTCAGCGAAAATAGAGTTGTGCTTGGTCAAAATAAGTTGCAAATATTCAGGAATAGAATCCTCCTCTGAAGAATGTGGTTGGATCACAAAAATCTGAGCTATGACACCCCGAGATGATTTTTTTAACAACTTCTCCATTCGGTTGGAACTGATAATCTATGATGACCCTACTTTTAAGCCATGGAGAGTGTAGGACTGTCCATTCTATGAGAATTGCATCCAAAGCTCACCAAAGTGCCAAGAGATGACTCCCAATGTGCCCAACCATTGAGATCCCAACACAATATCACATCCCCCTAATTGAAGTGCAAACATATCTTGTTTGAGCTCATAGTCCCCAATATTGACCTTAACATTATGACATTTTCCCTTGCAAGGTAAAGTCCCACCATTTTCTACCATAACCTCAAAGGAATTACATGTGTGTACATAACAATTTGCCTGCTTGGTGATGCAGGGATCAATAAAATTGTGTGTACTACCAGAATCAATCAAGATGGTAAGTCGCAGGCCCTTGAAATAACCCACAACTTTCATGGTTTGGGGCGTAGTAATGCCAGCAAGAGCATGAACAAAAATTTCAGCTTGTGATTCATCTGGGTTTTCTTCCTCTGGTTTAGGTGGTTCCTCTGCTGATTCAGTGTCATCATCACTATGGTCGCTGGTGTCAGGCTCATCAACATCGATGAGGAACAATTTCTTTTGGGTGCACCTATGCCCACGAGAAAACTTTTCATCACAATTGTAGCACAACCCTTGGGCACGTCGCGCATCCATTTCAGCAGTGGTTAAACGTTTGGGTGCAGCAGTGGGTGCAATAGGTTTTTGTTCATGTTGATTGTGGAATCTAGGAGGAAAAGAGGGTTTAGCCTATGGAAATTTAGATAACCACCTCTGAGCTAAAAATTTGGACTCGACCAAATGAGCCAACTGGATAGCCTGCATCATGGATTGTGGTCTAAACATTGTGACCTCGGCTTGGAGATCTTCCCGCAACCCACTAACAAAACAACTCATAAAGAACCCTTCATTCATTCTTGTAGTTTTGTTGGCCAATCTCTCAAATTGTATTTGGTAATCTCGAACTGTCGAAGTTTGTTTCAGCTTTGTCAACTGTCCTGTAAAATCATCATACTCACTAGAGCCAAAGCGAGTGAGTAATTGGGACTCAAATTCTGCCCAAGAAGGATCAGGGATAGTTTTCTGCAACCATTGGTACCACTGTAAGGCTTCATATTCCAAATTGAAAGAAGCCATTTGAACTCGATGATAAATGGGGACATCATGGAGTCTAAAGAATTGAGCAACACGACATAACCATCCATCAACATCCTTCCCATTGAACTTAGGAAAGTCTAGTTTTGGCATCTTGAAGGGAGTATCATGATCAAAGCGAAGGTGAGAGTCATCTGTTCCCATTCCGTGATGATACTCAGACTTGCTTGGACCACCTTGTATTTTAGACTCAACATCTGCTAGGTGTTCTTCTATGCGAATTCTGGAGGTATCTTGGGCAACTCTGAAAGTTTGAAATTTTGTCATCAAGTGTTCAGTTGTTTTTTGCAAGCCAGTAACAACACTTACTAGGGTATCCAATGCTGAAGCAGTGTTTTGTTCTACCTCTTTTTGATGTCCATGAGTGCCACTTGCCATTTGAGATAGCCTTGAACTTTTTTACTCAGTTACTAAAAATAGATGTGGGATTTCAGGAGTTACTATTTTTAGTAAGGGTCCAAAATTTAATTTGGGAAATGGATTGCAACACTGATTTTAGGATAGGGTCCACTTCGGTGGTTGTTTGATCTGAGCGCTCAATGAGGAGATATACTGAATTTCTTGACTTTTTGTGAGCTCCTGTTGGTTGCAAGGCGATGTCAAGGTAATTTCCTCCACTTGGACTTAAAATTTCACCAGTGAGTCCTTGAGGGTCTTTGGTGCAGAATAACAAGTAGCTTCTATTCCCAAAAATTTGGATCAATCTGATTGACCATTGAAAAGTTATGGCCTTAGCAAGAAAAATAAAAAATTGCTATTTTTGGAAAATTGATGCAAAATTTGACTAGGGGCTGCCAAGGACAATTTTGTCTGGAATAGAGTGTAGAATTATCTGCTAAATTTTTGAGTCAATCTGAGATCTGTGTGAAGAGATATCCTTATTTTAATAAAATTTCAATTTTTTTGGGCTCTAGGTCACAAGTGGGAAAACTGAATCAACTATCTCGGATCTATCAACTGATCACCCTGTCACTATCCTATCACCTGTACTGTAGTTACAGACACTGATGATTTTGTTTCTGACCCTGACCACCTATATTTTTTGACTATTATAGTTGATTGTTACTATTTTGACTATTACTATCATTGATCGAACTATTACTACCATTGACCTAATTGTTATTATTATTGACCTGAATGGTACTGGAATATTGTAGACTGTTAGAGACACTTGCGAAATTTGTCCTAACTATTGGTGCATGCAAGGTGTGTTCTTCTGTGATAGGGAAGTCCTTCGTATGCTCACTTTTTGGGATTGTGAATGCAGGTTTAGCAGAACAGGAAGATGTGTGTTTTTGCAGGTTGAAGTGTTTAACAGAACCAGGGTATGCTAGGTAAAGGAGTATGTAACACCCATAGGCCCTCTGTTATACCGTAGTGATGAACAATAGTGCTCGGACCAATATTTTAGGCCACTACCCAAGGAGGATTCCACACATACCCTTGAGCACACTATCTGCCTCTCTAATAGTATGGGAGGGTAATCGTCCGGGATGTTGTGTCCCATGGACTATGGATGATACAAGGCCGAAAAGCTTCCTATTGGATAAAATTTTGTTAACCCTAGAATGGTCTCCCGATACACCCGAAGATGCGTGGGAGCTCGATTCCATGCATGAGTGTTGTCTAAGGCCTAGGTATTGGAGCCTGATCGCCCCTCACTTCACTAGATGCTTTATGGGCTATCTAGCTTAGCCAATAATGACAACTCCTTCACGATATTTTAAAACCCTCGACATAGGGTTTCTAACCTACACAACTACTAAAATAGAAACTATATTTTTGTGTGTTTTTGGATTTGTTGGTAAAAAAATGAATTGTATTTTTTTGGATTTTTTAATAAAGGAAAAACAGAAATGAAAAACACATGGAAAATTATACCTAATAGGTGGAATGGATGGCAAGAATCATCTCAGTTGCAGTAGAACTCGGCCTTGGAAAGTGCTCTGATACCACTTGTTAGGAACCTACTATTGAAATAAAGCTCACACACACAAAATACTGAAAGATAATTGAAATACATGCAATAACAGAATAATACTATGTAGAAAGTAATTATGAAATTGAAACAATCTCACAAATAACTCAGAATCGTAGGCCTCTTCGAGGGGGCAACCTCCTTCAATATTTCATTAACTTGCAAAAAGATGCTTCGTACATGGCTTCATAGCTTTTTAAAGAAAGACTTCATGCAAACCCTAACCCTAGGCTCAAGAGTTGGCTTACATGCAAAATGCCACTCGAGCTAGAATCTTCTACCAAATGTCGGTTACAATCTTGATAACGGTTACATCAAATGGCCCCACTTGGCTAGGAGCATAACATACCACGTACATTACAAAATAACATTATATATGGGATCCCCCACGTTGGAAGTGGGTCATTACATAATAATGGGAATTACAAAATAACGTTAGGATGGGATCCTAACAATAACTCTTCGCTATGAAAATTTGCTATATCTTTCATGAAAAATTTGGCAACATTTCATTAGAGAAGAACAACTGGGGTTTTGAATGAAGACAAGGCACATTTTTATATATTTCCCAAATGGAAGTCTTAGCTTGTGAGGGAAGACAAGAATCAAGAAGTAGTTAGAAAAACCACCCATTCTAGAACCTTCCCACGAATGTTGGTGCTTAGCTATCATGTGTAAACATTTTTTCCTCATCTCGAGAGTCAAAATTTGTTATAAGCATGGTTTTCATAGGGTAGGGCAACCGACTACTGACTGCATCGGGGTAGGGTAACATCTGGAGGCCATACCTGGGTAGGATGGCCCAGGTTGAAAAAGATAATTTGCTCCCATTTGAGTGTTGAAAACCACTGTTAAGCCCTAAGGTTACCCAAGATGGGTCATATGGCCTAAAAAGGTGTCCATATAGGTAGTATTCTCAAAATGATGTGTTTTAGGTGTCTACACATGGGACTCTTTATTTTTCTATGTGGGCCTCTTACCTTTTCTATATGGTCCCTTAGACCTTTTCCTTTACTATATGGGTCTCTTTGACATCTCTTCAAATACTGGCCTATCTCTTGGACCTTTCATTTTTATTCTTTGTTCTTAGGAATATTTGAATGCTTCTCAATCCACAACAACTTTAACTATTCTTCTTCTATTCTTTATTTGCTTTCTTATCTCTACTTTATTTCTTATCTCTATATTTAAAAGCTAAAATTCTTCTCTATATTAAATATGAAGCTTCTCAAATATTTATCCCTTAAATTCTCTATTGCACTTTCTATCAATCTAAAATATTCAAATTCTTAGGTTGCACCTAAGAATCCAATATGATTCTCCTCCTTACTAGAGAACCCAATATCAATGTCAAGGTGGCATTAAATATCCTTGAATGTCCAACTATATTATGAGTTCATTTTACCTCAAACTTCACTCTAAAAATCCTTAAAAGGCTTCAAACCATCAAATTATTCAAATCAATGTTAGGCTTGACTCTACCCTTAAATAATCAACTCCCTCTTGAATTGGTTCTACCTTAATCTATCAACAACTATTCTACCTTTTTAGAGAATATTAATGTCAAGTTGGATTTATCCTTGAATGATCAACTTCCTTCTAGATTGGTTCTACTTATCAATCAATGTCCAATTTCTCTTCTCAGTTGGTCCTTATCTTCAATATAGTTGAGTCCTAGTCTTCATTGGTTTTCCTTCAACCTAGTGGAAAGACCCTAGATTGCTCTACTCAATTTGACCTTTTAAATAGAGTCCAATTATTCACTACCTTTAAAGTGGAAGTACTAAATTAACTTTATCAAAATAAATAAAGCTAATAATGGTGACTAATAAATAACTCTATAAAATTGGAGAGTCAGGTGGTAGCTCTAATACCACTATTGGATTTTTAAGCCTTACTACCACAAATATCATAGGTTATCTCATGATATCACATAGGTCCTAATATAAAATGACCAGAATAATAAAGGTCAATGTAATAATATGATGATTATATTAATATGAATAAATTAATAAAGGATTATATAATAAATTAAATAACATTCATTTATATGTGAAAATATAAATGTAAATAGCTTGAAATATTCATGAAATATGCATGAAGGAAACTTACAATATTAATTGCTCAAAATGTACATAAGCTTTATTGCTTCACTTCCTATTACAATGAGATATATGAATTGTATTCAGTTCTTGATTGTTTTCCTATGGAGCATTGTCTCCATAATATAGCCATAGTGATGTGACTCTTCAAGTACTTGACTATTTCTCTCTATGTGCCAAGTATCATGAATCTTGACTTATCATCTTGTCACTTGCATACTTGATGGACACTTAACTCTAAGACGCTTGCACACATGACTCTTAAACTTTTAAATGCACTCCTAATCCATGATAATTATGCACATCCTCACATTACACATTTGCACTCTTACATACAAGACACTCATGCACATTCTCTCAACCTACACTTGCACTCTAGCTTACATGATACTTGTGCATTTATTGCGCATTGAAAATTACATAAAATGGGAAATATAAATCACACTCTAAACTATAGACTCTATCCTAATCTATTATTTACAAATGTACCATGAACGTACCATGGGTGTACATTAGCATGTACTAAATAATGTAATATACCTCAAAAAAAATGGAGTGGTAGAATGGAAAAATAGGACCATTATGAATATGGCTCATTACATGTTGAAAGAGAAAGAGTTATAAAAAAATTGGGATGAAGCTATCCATACATCTATTTACTTTTCAATAGATGTCCTACAAAGCTGGTACAAGATTCTACTTTCTTTGATCCTTGGTATGGTAAGAAGCCAAGCATTGGTCATTTGATAATTTTTGGTTCTACATGTTATGTGCACATTCCTGAGCAAAAGAGAAGGAATCTTGATGAAAAATCCATCAAATGTATTTTTTTGGGATATTCTATTGAATCTAAAGTTTTTAGATGTTTTTATTTTATTACTAACACCATGCATGTTAGTAGAGTTGTGGTTTTTAATGAAGGGGATGGATATAAGGCACACAAATATGATGGTGTTTCTCATCATATTGATGAATCAACTCTTCATGTTCAATATGAAGACTTGCTGCCTAAAAATGAATAAAAAACCAACACTCCATTAAAAGGTCACATTGGTATAAAATGTCTTACTAAGTATCATCCATCTAGTCAAATGTTGGATGATGACTGTACAAGAAGAATGATTAGATTACAAGGAAATAAATATGATAATGTGATTAATTATGCCTTGTTATCTTCTTCTTATGTTGATCCCTCTAATTTTAGAGAAGCATATTCCAATGAATATTGGGAAAAGGCTATGGAGATTGAAATTGAACAAATAATGAAAAATGATACTTGGGAGCTAGATTCTCCCCCACAAGACAATACCATTGTAGGTGAAATCGGTCTACAAGCAGTATAATGTTGATGGAAGCATGGAAAAATATAAGGCAAGGATGGTTGCCAAAGACTATGTTCATCAAAAAGGTATTGGCTATGAGAGAGTTTTTGCATTGGTTGCAATATTGGAAATCGTAAGGTCTCTACTTGCACTAGCTTCACATCTTGGTCTTTTTGTGTAGCAAATGGATGTTAAATTAGAATTTATGAATGGATTATTAGAAGAAGAAGTATATGTGAGTCAACCACAGGGATTTATAGTTGATGGTCATGAAGAAAAAATATACAAATTAAAGAAATATCTTTATGGACTTAAGCAAGCACCTAAAACTTGATACTCTATTGATAAATACTTGTTTAATAATGGCTACGAATGATGTTCAGATGAAAGTACACTTTATAAAATGGTATATAGATAAGATTTTATTATCATTTATTTATATGTTGATGACATAACCTTCTTGGGTACCTCCTCCAATTTGTTGAAATAGTTTTAAAGGGTCATGATGAATGAGTTTGAGATGAGTGATTAGGGCATTATGCATCACTTTCTTGGTATGAAAATAATGCAATCAACTAAAGGTATTTTCATTACTTAATCCAAATATGTTGATGATATTTTGGTAAGATTTTCTATAAGTGATTGCAATCTAGTTAGCATTCTAGCAATTGTGGGATGCAAGTTTATGAAGGATTATTCTACTCCTCTCATGGATGCAACACTATATAGATCACTAGTTGGTAGCTTGATGTATCTTATGACTATTAGACTAGATATCATGTTCTTAGTTAGCTTGGTAGACAGATATATGCACTCTCCTTTTGAGTCTTATTTTAAGGAAGCCAAGAGAATCCTAGGTATGTGAATGGTACTAAGTGTTTTGGTTTATGTTTATTTGATACTAACTCTTGTGATATAATAGCCTATATAGATGTCGATTGGGTAAGATGTCTTGATTATAGAATAAACACTTATGGATGCACCTTCTTATTTGGAGGTAAGTTGATTTCTTAGAGCAACAAAAATTAGAAAATAGTTGCTTTATCTATTGTTGAAGGAAGGTATATGGTTACCTCTTCCACTTGGACTCAAGCCATTTGAATGGCTAGACTCTTTGAAAAGTTTAGAATGGAAATTGCTTCCTCTACAAATATTTATTATGAAAACACCTCCACAAACTCCATGATGAAGAATCTAGTGTTTCATAATAGGAGTAAGCACATTGATATTTGACATCAATTCATTCATGACTTGGTGCAATATGGGTTTGTTGCTTTTGAGTTTTGTAAATCAAAAGATCAACTTGTAGATATAAGGCATTAGACAAATAAATATATCAAAATTTGAGGACCTTTGTTGGTGTTGGAACCATTGACATCAATAGAGAGAATGAAGAAAATTTTATTTCTAATACTTCACACCATATCTTTTGGAGCTTTCCAAGCATTTTGGATCCATCTCCTACATTTTAGAGGATAATTTTATCTATTTTTTGGAACCTTTTCATAAATGATGATTTAATTAATATTTTATTAAATATTCCTCAAGTATTGGGCAACCAAATTTTAGGAGGATTATTTGAACTCCTAAATTTTATCCTTTTATCATCCTAAATTTTAGAAGTTTTTGTAGTTGACTAGTCATGGTAAGAGTTGTAATACACAAGTTGCTCCCAATAATTATCCTTAGATTTAGGATTGTGATAGTTAACTATGCACATGCACATGCTTTATTTTTATTGTATATCTAGTAAACATCTTGCTTTTAGCATATCCAATAAAGCATCTTGTTTTTGACATATCCAATAAAACATCTCTTATGATGCTCTTTTTTGTACATTGCAATTTTTGTTATTTTATTCTTATTTTCTCTCCATTATTGTAATAAAGATTTTAGAATACAAGTGGAGAACATAAATATTGTTATATGTTTCCAATATTTCCCATATAGATGATGTGTTCCAGCTCTTCTACAATTGTAGTTTTTTGACTCAACCATTGGATGTACAAGATTTTTCTACCATTTGTGGTTTATTATCTTTGTCCTTTGCAGGTCTAAACATATTACGAATTGTTAATTTTTTAGTCTATGTTATTACTACAATAAAACATAAACTCTAGCCATCTTATTTTGTATTCAATGTCATAATATTTAATATTATGTAAGCTAGTAGAGGTGCATGTGTCTCTTTTACATAGTATTAAAATATTCAAGCTTTGCAATGAGGTAAAGTATTTAAAATTTTAATATTTAAAAAAATTTCTTGAAGTTTACGTTTACAATGATATAATTATAAATATAAATTAATAATTAAAAATAATTTGTTGTAGATTTATGGTTGAAGGATTTTTGTTCAAAATATCTAATATGAGAAGCATAGAAATTTGCATCTTGATTTAGCCTGATAGTGCTTTTAAGTGTGAATGCAATTGATCTTTATTTGAGATCGTACACACCAAGAAATGTAGTAGGCTAACCCAAGGGTACCTCAACAACCTTGTCCTTGTATAGTACAATCTTCAATATTACACCAAAAAAATGGAGGTCAATGAATTCTGTCAGGTGATTGACATAGATGAGCTAGATCCACTATCACATTGGATTGACAAGAGTCTATTGGATATTGATTTTATTGCAAAGGACATTGAAGCACAAGAGAAAGAAGAGAAACATTTGAGAGGATAGAAGGAGATATGTCATGGTAATCCTATACTTTGGAATCCCCCAATTCTACCATATGTCCAAAGCCAAATCCAACCATCTAATTGGAGAAGGCTAAAAAAACAAAAACAATTAAAAACAACTTTATGTTTAAATATTTTAAATTTGTGTGATGTATTTAATTGAATTTCATGATAAAAACTATAATTATACTATATCCCAATTATTATTAAAGTATTTTTTTAACTAAAATATTTTTTGTCTTAATGGAGACAACACAATGCTTAGGCCTCTTTTGGGAGGTCAAACATATGTATGTAATTCAATATATATATTTTTGGTTACATAGGAGAGTTTGTCACAACCACACTATTTTTAGTAATCGACAAGTGTAGGGTTCAAAGTGCAAGGGTTGCTTCCACAAAACCTATTCCGCTTCATTATTGTTGACTCGATGTGAATGAAAATATCAGTTGCTCAAGATTCGTATTGCCATTATCGGTCTGACGCACACTCAAAGGATTTAGATGAGACTACTACCTTTGCAAATAGGCTGCCTTCAAAGTTTGAATCTGGATGTCTTATTGATAAATGCCTAGCCAGATAAACACTTACCAATCCACCTAGCAATATGATTCGATCTTTGATTCTCGTGTATATCATGAAAAATCACTTATTCTTATATTATTATGTTGTATGTCTTAAAAATATATATAAATAATATATCCGCGTGTTGTGGTCTACTGACAAGGATGCCACTTGCATTATTGGTGATGTGACCCGGATTCAACCCCATGACGGATATGTATATGTATAAGAAGTATTTACTCAATCAATCAATAAAAATAAATATAAATATAAATATAAATATATATATATATATATATATATATATATATATATATATATATATATATATCCAATCTAAAATACCTAAACTTTCATAAGTAAGTGGGAGCGAGCAATCATTAAAAAAAAATTATATATAATATAGTGGATAGTGCACTCGCTTTTGAACACAGTGGGAAGCTTGGTAGCCAGGAATTAAAAATAATAATTCTGTAATATAATGGATAGTACAATTGTTTTCTTGTCAATGACCTAAGTTTTACCTTGTAACTTATTCAAGTGGGAGAATTATTAACAACATCGATACTTTTTATGTAGCGTCTTTGCGTGTAGCATCAACAATAATACATTTGGCGAGACGTCATAATCAATAATGCATGCGTGTCATGTGGCTAACAACGTATTTTTGAAAGTTTGTCTACAGTTATCATTTAGCTTTGCGAAGGACCAGAAATGGATACAGGAAGAATTCCAAAGCTATGCATGACAAAGATAAGATTTCCGCACCACAATTTCTGCTAATTTTTGTGTAGATACTTGGAACTTGAAATGTTGTTTTCGACTGTTGTATTTATATTGTTGGTGTATTTATATTGTTGGGTTCGAGAAAGTTTATCGACAAAGAAGATTATACCAGGCGTATATTAACTCGGGCCAGCGGCGGCCAGACTCTTAAGTTCCAGGATTTGGCAAAATATATTGTATCTACATTCGGGCTATAAATCGGCCTACACAGTAGCTACAAGGTTCGGATAGTTTATAAAGAAGGCGATGAGATAATGGTTGTGACCCACGATATGGAATTAGAGGCCTCATGTAGAAATCTCATGCCTGGTCAGTTTCTTCATGTTATACCTCAAGTCTATAAGGGAGAGTGGCAGTGCCTAGGCTGAGAAAGCCTGTAAATAATGGAGAGATTGAATGCAGAATTTTTTTTTTTTGAATGTATGGTTTTATATCCAATATAAATATGTGAGTTTTCAGAATTTTCTAATATTGCCATTCAAGGAATGGAAATCCATGCCATCGACTCCACCGCTGTCTTCAATGAGTAAATTATCATAACTTAACTTTACATATAAAGATTATCATAACTTTACATATAAAGATATTGCTTTTAGGGATATTACTTAGTTAATAAAGGCAGTTCAGTTCTCTTTGTAAGAAAGAGTTGTTTTTGTTTTTTTTTTTAATAATTGGATAAAATTTATTTAAGTATAAAATTAAAATAATTATTTAATTAGAAATTTTAATTAAATTTTATTTTAATAAAGATATTATTTTTAAGATATGGGTTGGTTTTTTAATTTCCTAGCATTACATAAGGGTATTGTTTTTAAGGTGATGCTTGGCATACAACCATCCCAGTAAAAATTTGACAATTAAAAAAACATTTTTTCCTTTTTCTTTTTAATATGTTTAAAGAGTTTTTGACAATATATAATTTTTTTAATCTAACTCAATATTCTTTTAAATGTTTAATCAAAATCTAAATTGACCAACTCAATATTTGGTGGTTTCAACATTATAAATGGCAAAGCCTTTGCCATTTACCTTTTATTTAATTTAGTTTTTTTTTTTTAATTTAAATTAAAATAAAAATAAAAAACTTTGGGGCCGCCAGGGGTTCTACACCGAATCAACTGGATTAATCAACTGGACCTAGGTTTGGTAGGTTGAAGACTTCAACCATGCACTTGTCTTTGAGGATTGTCCTCAACCATGCACTTCTCTTGGAGGATGGTTTCTTGGAGGATGGTTTCTCACTTCTCTTGGGGGATTATCTTAATCGATGTAGGTATTATTTAATTTAATTTAATTGAGGAATTGAATATTAGTACAACACAACCGCCAGCCGTATACTAAAACATATTCGAACGAACGTTTAATTCGAATGTCTGCTAGGAAGTGCCCTCAAAATATTCAATTCGAACGTTTAATTCGATAGTCTGCTAAGAAGTGCCCACAAAATATTGAGTAAGAAACTTATTCTTATATTCAAAAGGTGGATGCAAATTGATCATACTATTTATAAATATTTGAAAAATATAAACTTATTCTTATATTCAAAAAGGTAGGTGCAAATTGATCCCTACTATCTATAAATATTCGAAAATATATAAAAGTATATCCTCCAAAAAGGTGGATGCAAATTGATCCCTACTATTTATAAATATTTGAAAAATATAAAAGTATATCCTCCATACATAAGTAGGTTTAAATTAAATGAGCGAGCGCTCTAAACTAAACTAAATAGCTATTTACCATCGTTCTTCTCCCACTTCCTTCCTGGGGCACCTGGGTAGGAAAAGAATTAGTCTGATTCACCTCTCTATTTTTAAAGGGGTAGTTTAGCTACTTACCCTCATTCTTCTCCCACTTCATTCATTCCTCGGTCACTGGGTAGGAAAAGAATTAGTCTGATTCACCCCTCTATTTTAAAAGGGATGGAATACCCTACTGTCTGCATACTATTTAAGGGTGAGAGCGATCTTATATAAGAGAGAGGCAGCAGGAATAATGAATAGCGGGGCCCCACTTTTATAAGGGTTGGGCTCCTTGTTGGAGGTCTCCAGGAATAACGGAAGAGAGAGGACGGCTCCTCCAAGAATAACGGAAGAGAGGACGGTTGACTGTGTTCCAACTGGAAAAGATATCTTACTCGACAGACGATTGCAAAAGATATTACAGAGGGACCAGCGCCCCAACACAATCAAATATTGAATGCAAAGACCCATAGAAGTTTAATTGCCTTCCTATTCCAATCCGAATGCAAAGAATTGGGCGCTTTAAAAGATGAAGATAAGGTCCAGTGGGAGCTTTAAAAGATAAGATAAGGTCGAGTGACCAAAAGAATTCCCTGCAGCTTTAAAACATAAGATAAGGTCGAGTGCCTAAAGGAATTCCCTCAACCTGGCCTCTTCGGGACTTCCCGAATGACCCACCGTACCCTTTTTAAATTATGGTTAGGGTATGACGATACTTTTCAAATTATAGATTATAAAGGCTCTGTGCTTTCAAATTAGGGGATGATATACCCTTTTCAAATTATAGATTAAGGCTCTACTCTTCCAAATTAAGGCAAGAGTTGATAAAGGAATTCTTGATAAAGGAATTCCTACTCTTCCAAATTAAGGCAAGAGTTGATAAAGGAATTCTTGATAAAGGAATTCCTTCAACTTAACCTCCTGGGGACTTATAGATTATCAAGGCTGCTCTATGCTTCCAAATTAAAGCAAATTAAGGAAGACAAGAGTTGATAAAGGAATTCCTTCAACCTAACCTCCTGGGGACTTATAGATTATCAAGGCTGCTCTATGCTTCCAAATTAAAGCAAATTAAGGAAGGCAAGAGTTGATAAAGTTGGTTAAGGAATTCCTTCAACCTGACCTCTTCGGGACTTTTCGAATGACCCTGACCTCTTCGGGACTTTTCGAATGACCGTGTCCTTTTCAAAGTTCCGGATGACCTTACCCGACCTCTTCAGGACTTTCCGAATGACATTACCCTTTACAAAGTCCCCAATGACATTACCCTTTTCAAATTATGGTGCTTCTAAATTATGGATTATCAAGGTTTTATCCTTCCAAATTAAGGATCCTAAGTCGATAGGATTAGTTTAGATTCTTCTATATTTAAAATTTTTTCCTTTTCATTATTTTTAAATTTGACTCTTTTTTTTTAAAAAAAATTTATTTTTTTTATTTTTAAAATGTTGGTGGTTTTATCATTAAAGCACATGATTACATTAAGCTGGTGGATAAACACACCTCCAATAGGGTCCCTAATAACTATTACATAAAATATCCATATGGGCTTCCAACATGAGAGTTTCAACTACCCACTTCTCTCCAACTAGGCTTCCAACATGAGAGTTTCAACTACCCACTTCTCTCCAACTCCCCCACATGGACGGATTCTAATGATACACTTTAAAAAAAATCTCTATTCTTTCTTAACCATCCACTTCAAAGTATTGTATCTTTTGATATATTTTAAATTGTTTTTTTATATTAGATAAAATTGTGTACGTATCATTAGATACATCCTATGCACTTTTAAAAAAATTATTCCTTTTTAACCATGCATTACAAAAATACATGCATTGCAAAGTATTGTATTTTTGATATATCTTAAATTGTGCCTGTATTATTCGATACATCCTATGCAATTTAAAAATTCTTCTATTCCTTTCCTGTATTGTATTTTTTTAATATATTCTAAATTGTTCTCGTACTTTTAGATACATCCTAAATTTAAAAATTCTTCTATTCCTTTCCTGTATTGTATTTTTTTAATATATTCTAAATTGTTCTCGTACTTTTAGATACATCCTAAATTCTAACAAGTAGCACTTTAAAAACTGTTTTGCTATTGCTTTCACCGTTGTTTAATTCTATTTCATAACCATAACCAAATATATTAAGATTTCATTCTTATATTAAGATTTCATTGTTATAGTTTCCAAGTTATTTGGCCTATATTTTTTTTCTTTTTTTATATGATCACGAAAACCCTTTTTTTTATAAGGTTATCCCATGGTTTATAATTTCCAAACTAAATTCTAACAAGTAGCACTTTAAAAACTGTTTTGCTATTGCTTTCACCATTGTTTAATTCTATTTCATAACCATGCATTAACCAAATATATTAAGATTCCATTGTTATAGTTTTCAATTTATTTGGCCTATATTTTTTTTCTTTTTTTATATGATTATGAAAACCCTTTTTTATAAGGTTATCCCATGGTTTATAATTTCCAAATACTTTTTACATGATACACATTGTAAGGGGTCATGAAAATTACCCTATGGTTTATACTCTACTTTTTTTCCATGATACACATTGTGAGGGGCATGTAAACCTTTTTTTTTATAAGGCTATCCTAAGATAAAATTCTTTTACTCTAACCTATTAACTACGAAAACCATTCTTATAAGATTATTCTAGGATAAAATTCTTCTATGACCTACTAGCCAAATGAACATTTAACCATTCTTATAAGATTATTCTAGGATAAAATTCTTCTATGACCTACTAGCCAAATGAACATTTTGATTTTAGAAATGCTCAAGCTATTCCAAATATATTTTCATATATTTTTATTTTAACGGATTCACCTTATTACATAAAAGGAAATTTTTGTAAGAAACTAGTTATATTTTGTTTTAATAAATTATTTTAATAAAGATATTACTTTTTAACATACTTATTAGTATTTTATTTTCCTAATATGACATAGAAGTATTTTTTTTAGAATGTTGCTTTGCATATAAAATTTTCCCAAGTATGTCTTCACCCACAAATGTCTTTGACAATAAAAAGTTTTTTTTAATAATTTGAAAATATTATATTAAAACAATATTATTTACAAGTTTTAAAGAGACGTCTCCCAACCTTAGGCAAAAACACTTAATTATAACAATAAAAATAGATTTGCAATGATTGTCCAAATTAGATAAACAATGAATTTTATTATCAACCTACCTAATTCTCTCATTCTCAATAGCCATGCCATTATATCACTAAAGCCCTACCTCCTTCTCAATTTCCATATTTAGCCAAGAATTCTTCCACTTTATTCAGATCACTACCCATAAAAATTAGAATCACATCATCTAATTCTCTCCATAAATTCTTAATTTGGGTGACAAGAATACTCAATCTCTATGTCTCCAAAGTAAATTTCCTTATGCAAGTCAAATATCTTACCAAGATTTGAGAATCTAATTATATGATTATCCTTATATAACCTTGTCTTATAACCTTGTATTACAACCTAGTTAGAAGCATATGTGATAGCTAAGGATTCTAATTTATTGCCGGTGGTCCTACCTAGGCCTTCTGGTTCCTAATAGAGCACTACCCCAACATGATTCTTACAGACCACTCTAATTCTAGGGGTGGTTTCTATTGTGAATCCTTCACAACGACCCCAAATTTGGGGACCCACCTTAAATTTTGTGATTTTGAAGGATTTTTGTTTATCCAATTTTGTTCACATCAAGGTCTTAGAAAACTTGCTTTCACTTTGGAATTGCTAACATATTTGCATTTTGAAAGTTTGAATGTAGTTGCAATGCTTCAAACTGAATATTTTGATTATTGACATATTAATTGCATTATTTCAAATCAAATAATTTTATTAAAATCATTTTCAAAGGTTTAAATGATTAATTTTCATTTAAATAATTAATATTAATTTTAGGGTTAACCCTAAAATTAATGCAAAATTGAAATGGACATATCTTGAGCTAGACAACTCCGTTTGATCTCATTCAAAACTTGGTAAAAAGATATGGATTTTATATTTCTAATGGTACCAAACTTGTAGGATTTTAGATGTCAATTTCACAAAAAAATAACATTTTAATTTAGCAATATGAAAACTTTGAAATAATTTTTGAAAAAAAAAGGGAAAGTTACAGTAGAATGAATAATAAAGTAAATTTTGGTTTTGTTTTAATATTATACTTATAAAATTTGTTCCCAAAACTATGATGAAACAAACCTGTGATGAAACAGAATAACTAAACTTTTCAAATAATAAATAATTCATTGATATTCATGGAAGAGGTCGGATCTTTGGTGCATAGAAGCCAAAGCAAGGTTTTTGAAGAATGTGAAATACACAGAGATCTCAAGAGCCTCATTGTAAGATCATTTTATTATTTTGAATTATCTTGGGTTCAAATATGTGCCAGGCTGTATTTGAATTTTGAAGAGGTGATTCAATATAATTCTTTTGAAATATATTCCATTGAAGATTGCCCTGATTTATTGTTTTGTTGTATGAATTTGGTAGGCAATAAACCTGGTTTAAAAGGTCTTTGTATTGTCATGTTGTAGTAATTAATCCGAGATTCATTTCTATAACTTCATGAAATCTTTTGCAATTTATTTTTTATGTTACATTAAAATTGTGCACATATTTTAACCTAGTTTCAATATTTATAAAGTGATACTTTATAACTAGGTTATTATTAAATTTTATTATTCAAATATTATAATTAATTAATATTTTGAATGAATAAATTTATTTTTGAGATAAATGAATATTCTGATTCTGACTTTGATTTAATAAATTCAGGAGTTAGAATTGATATCTTTATCATATTTTGGGTTGAACTTTATGTTTATAAGTTTTTATTTAATTAAAGTTCAAACCTTACATTGAAGGCTTATATTTGTAATTAAATATTTTATTTCATAAAATATTTAATATACAAATATCTTTAGAAAATATATTCATGAACTTGATTTTGGTTTTTCAAATCATAAAATTTAGAGTTCATAAATAATTCTTATATCAAAACCCTATGAGTCACATTAATAAGGTTTGAAAACCTTTCAAATCATAAAATTTAGAGTTCATAAATAATTCTTATATCAAAACCCTATGAGTCACATTAATAAGGTTTGAAAACCTTATCATGCGAGGTTAAACATTTTACTTTTATTCAGTTTCTCAAATATTTTAAAGTGGATTTTATATTTGAGGTGAATAAAATCGATTAAACCTCTAGAAGGATCTTATCATTTCCATCCTTCATTGTATAGAATCCAAGGCTCCCATAGTCCCAAGCTAATTCATCTTTCTCATCTCTACCTATGAGAAATATTTTTGCCAATATTTTAGTCATGATGAATGTAAATTTGGAGGGATTGAAATTGGCCAAATTATAAAATAAGTTAATTTGTTTTAAAAGAATTTGAAAAAATAATATTAAAACAAGATTATTTACAAGTTGGAAAGACTTCTCCCAATTTTAAGCAAGAAAGCCTATTTATAATAATAAAAGGAGATTTGCTTTGGAGCCAAATCTCCTAAACCATATGTTTGCAATGGTTGTCCAAATAAGATAAACAATGGATTTGCTTATCAACCTACCTAATCCACTCTCAGTAGCCATGCCATTATGTCACTAAAGCCTTAACTTCTTCTCAATTTTCATATTAACCACCTAATCCTCTTGTCCTCAATAGCCATGCCATTATGTTACTAAAGCCCTACCTTCTTCTCAATTTCCATATTAGCCAAAAAGTCTCTCACTTTATTCAGATCACTGCCCATATAAATTGGAATCACATCATCAAATTCTCTTCATAATTTGTTTTGGGTGACATGAATCTCAATCTCTATATCCCAAGTAAATTTTCTCATGCAAGTCAAAACTCCTACCAAGAGAATGAGATTATAATATTATATTTATTTTAATAAAAATATTTTTTTAACCGTGATAAACACAATACAATGATTAAAACTTTGAAAGAATAGTAGGCCAGCCATTTCCCATCTTCAGTTTGTTGATGACACTGCTCTCTTGGGTGTAGCTTCTATTTGTGAAGCAACCAACTTTAGACATGCTTTGGACTTGTATTTGGTCGTCTCTCGAGTCGGGAGATTAATGAGCACAATTCTATTATTTTATTTTTCAATACAGATCCCAGGGTTCAAGCTAGAATTGTTCAGATTCTCAAGTTTCAGGTTGGAACTCTTCCTCTTACATACTTGGGGATTCCCATTTCCGTTGGTCCTCTACCTAGGGCGGTTTGGACTAACATACTTGACAAATTTTGTAGTCGAGTTAGTCATTGGACTCATAGATGGTTAACTTTTTCTGGTCGGGTTTTACTTTTGAAGTCGGCTTGTTCAGGCTTTACTCGGTGTATAGATGCCTTATTCAGATTGCTTCAACAAGTTTTCTTCATGATCTGGATTATCTTTCTAGGCAATTCCTATGGGCTGGAAATCTTGGTTCCTCAAAATGGAGTCTTGTTAAATGGGAGACTATTTGTCGACCAAGGCAAGTCGGGGGTTGGGTCTTCGTCTAAGCTCTCTTTCGGGACTCGCTTTGACTGCTAAGTTGTATTGGCGTTGGTGTAGTAATCAAGAGCAAACTTGGGCCATGATTATCTCCCACAAGTATCTTAGGGGGATGGAAGGTTCGAGAGATTCCTCGATACGGCTTTGACCGGTCGAGGATCATTTGTTTGGAATACTTTGAAAAAGGGAGCAGAGGTGGTTAGCGAGGGTTATTCTGGATTTGTTATACTGGGTCTCGGGCTCTTTTTGGCGGGATTCTTGGGATGGCTTTGCTCCTCTTCTTAGCGAGTTTCCACATCTTCAAGATCTTGCTCAATGCTTTTGGGATGTTGGATGGTTGAAGGTGGCAGATTTCAAAACTGTTAAGTCCTTTGGTCAGATGGTTAGTCTCCAGTGGAAGGATCCTCGAGAATGGCCTGCTGGTGGCACTATGGATGCGAGGGCAGAGCTGGCCCGTATTCTCGCTAGCTGTCCCTGCTCTTCTCTACCTGGGGATGATGTGCTAGCATGGGGAAGAGATAATAGAGGGATATTTTTGGTTGTTGCTGGTTATTGTGTTTTGGATCGGCAGCGGTTTGGTGAGGAGGAGGTTCCGTGGTGGAAGCAAGTTTGGAATAAGTTTATTTGGCCGAAGTGTAGTTTTTATGGGTGGCAGGCTACTCATAATCGTTGTCTCACTTGGGATGATTTTCAAAAGCGTGGGTTTGTTGGCCCCTCTTTATGCTATAACTGTGGGAAGGTCGAAGAATCAGTTGGGCATTTACTTCTCCAATGTGACTTTGCTCGACAAGTCTGGCATTATTGGTGGGGAGTATGGAATCACCCTTGTTCGCATGCTTCATCAATAGTTGATTTTTGGAGGAGTATGGGGCGGCCTCCTGTAGCGGCTTTCTTTTTACAAGTTGGATGGAGTATTGGTACTTCATGCATTTTTTGGCAGATTTGGCTTGAACGGAACCGTCGGATTTTCCAAGGTAAGGAGTTAACTACTTCCCAGGTCTGCGAGAGGATTTTGTGAATGATCCAAGAAACCGTGTTCGCAAAATGTCAGATTATTTCTCCCGTGGACCATGCGGAACGTCAGATCATGGAAAGATTAGGCTTGATGGTTAATGGTCCTGGTCCTAATGTCTCTTGCAGACGGATGGGTCGGAATAATCGGGTGCGGAGGGTTGGCAAATGGAATCCGCCTCCTCCGGGAGTGCTGAAAATTAATACGGATGGATCTTCCCGGGTAATCCGGGTAATGTCGGTATTGGTGGTGTGGGGCGGGATAGTAGTGGTACTATCCAATTTTTTTTCTCTTGCTTTAAGGGACATCATTCTAATAACTTCATGGAAGCACTCGCAATTTTATATGCTTTGGAGCAAGGGTATGCTTTGGGTTTGCGTCGGATTGTTTATGAATCTGATTCTCAGATTGTTATAAATTTGTTAAATTCTGAAGATAGTCTTAATGGTTGTTGGCGGTTGAGTTGGGTTGCTCGGAAAATTCTTAATATCTCTGCTCACTTGGACTTCATTTCTTTTGTGCATATTCCTCGGGAGTGGAATAGGGTAGCGGATTTGTTAGCTAAATGGGCTTCTAAGTTTCAAGATGGTTGGGATGTTCAAAATTGGTCTCAACTTTCTTCTGATTGCTCTCAATCTCTCTCTTATTTATTGAGAGCTGATATGTCTGCATAGCTTCTGCTTTTTCTTTGTATCATGAATGTTTCTTTGAGTTAATAAATTTTTACCCTCTTATATATATATATATATATATATATATATATATATATATATATATATATATAATTCAATGTGATTCAAACTTTCTTTTTATATCAATATTAAAATTGCATACATAATAGTCTTAATTAAGATTAAGACTCTATACAACCAATCTAAAATACCTAAACTTTCACTCTAAACCTAAGTAAGTTCGAACAATCATTAAAAAAATAATTCTATAATATAATGGAGCGCGGTATAAAGAAGTGGGAAACTTGTTGACCATAAGAAAGCCAACGAGTGGGAAACTTGTTGACCATAAGAAAGCCAACAAGGAAGGAATTTAAAATAATAATTCTATAATATAATGGATGGTGCAATCGCTTTCTTGTCAATAATGATTATTATTATTATTATTATTATTTTTCCTTGAAAAAAATAAGTTTTTCCTTCAAAGTGAAGAATTATTAACAACGTTTTTTCTAAGATCAATACGTATCTGCGGTGAAGTTGAACACGAGCACATATCTACGGTGAAGTTGACCACGAGCGTGTAACATTACCATAGCAAGGTCGCATCATCATAATGAATGTTAAGTAACGTCTTAGTCCTGCCATGCACGTAGATATTAACAACTTATTTTTAAAAGTAACTCTACTCTTTCATGGAACTCTACACTACAAGAAAACTAAACTGTAACTCTATCATTTCGCTTTGCGAAGGACCACGAATCTATACAAGAAAAAATCCAAATCCAAACATGATACAGTAAGATTTCCACGCGACAATTTTTTGCTAATTTCTCTGTAGAGACTTGGTATTTGTAATGTTATTTTGATTGCCGTATTTATATTGTTGGGTTCGAAAAAGTTTATCGACAAATAATGTAAAACTAGGCATATATTAGGTCGCAAGGAGGCCAGCGGCCCGTCTACTAAGTTCGAGGATGTGAAAGAATATATTCGATCTACGTTCGGATAGTTTATAAAGATGGCTATAAGACACTGGTTGTGACCCACACTATGGAACTAGAGGCGGCATGTATAAATCTCATGTCCAGTCACTCTCTTCATGTTAGGGACTTTAGGGGACAGAAGCAGCGCCAAGGCCGAAAATGCTGTAAATAATGGAGAGATTGAATGCATACTTTTTTTTTAATGTATGGTTTTATATTCAATATAAATTTGTGAGTTTTTAAAATTTCCTAATATTACCATTCACCGAATGGAAATTCATGGCATCGACTCCACCGCTGTCTTCAATGAGTAGATTATCATAACTTTACCTAAAGATATTGCTTACAAGGAAACTACTTAGTTAAAAAAGGCAGTTCAGTTCACTTTCTAAGAAGGGAGTTTTTTTTTTTTTAAATAAAATTTATTGAACTTAAAAATCAAATGAATGTTTAATAACATTTTAAATTAAACTTTAATTTAATAAAATGTTATTTTTGTTTTCAAATATGTAAAAGGTTTAAAGATACTACTTAGTTAATAATTCAGTCCACTTTCTATAAAGAGTTTTTTCTTTAAATTATTGGATAAAATTTATTTAACTTAAAAATGTTTAATAAGATTTTTTAATTAAATTTTAGTTTAATAAAATATTATTTTTGGTTCAGTGGTGTAAAATATTTAAAATGATAATGGCATGGTGGTTATAGGGATAAACTGCGCGAAGAAATATGTGGCGGTAGAATAATATGATGGGCGGACAGCCTGTCTGAATTCAATGTGACTATGGATTCCATATGTAAATTCAAGAAATAAAAATAAGTAAAGATATTATTTGAAGATATGAGTTATTATTTGAAGATATGAGTTGGTTTTTTATTTTCCTTACATTACATGAGGGTATTGTTTTTAAGTGATGCTTGGCATACAACCATCCCAGTACAAATTTGAAAATAATAATAATAACAATAATTTAATTTTAATTTTTTTTTTTTTTATGAAAAGGATATTATATTAATAAAATAATGTGGTGAGATTTGCGCACCCCATAAACTAACACATTAACTAAGATGGTTAAAAGTAGACAAAAGTGTTAGCAACAATCCACATAAAAATTAGATCAAACCGCCAAAACAATGTCAAATATGCATTAAACAAAAAAAAAAGTTAAAAAATCACTCCCAAGTGGAAGGTCCGAAGTTTTCTAGTACTACTAATAATACATGTATGTGCATTTGGTACAATTTCACCCCAATCAAGATATCATCTTTCTCACAGATCGAACATCCCAACTAAAGGCCGAACATTTAATAAAATTTTAATAAAATAAATTTAAAATATTTATATTATATATAATTTTTAATTAACTTAATTTTTTAAAAGAGTTTGATAAAAATTTAAATTTACCAACTTAATATTTGATGGTTTCAACATCATAATTTTATTTAATAAATAGTGAAGCTATTACCCTTTAATTTAATTGAGGACTAACTTTTGAAAACTACAGGAGAGCCTTAGTATTCTATTGCTTTTTAACAAATATTAGTAGAGTTTTCTCCTCGCACGTTTAGAATGAACAATGCTAGCCTAGCTATAAGATTAACATACATAAAACCGATCGACATATGCTCAAAATATTCGAACGTTTAATTCGATAGTTTTCTAGGAAGTGCCCACAAAATATTACATAACACGATTAGTCCTATGCTCAACATATTCGAACTTTTAATTCGATAGTCATAGTCTGCTAGAAAGTGCCCATAAAATATTCAATACATCCTAAATAATAAAATTGTTCTTATATTCAAGAGGTAGATGCAAATTGATCCTTATTACTTATAAATATTTGCAAAAATATAAAAATATATCTTCCATATATTTCCACCATATCCACTATATCCATATCTTTAATAAGTAGGTTTAAATTTACAAAAATATAAAAGTATATCTTCCATATATTTCCATCATATCCACTATATCCATATATTTGATAAGTAGGTTTAAATAGGTTAATATGAGTGAGCATTTTGAAATAAAATACATAGTTATTTACCCTCATTCTTCTCTTCTCCCACTTCCTTCCTCTCGGTCACCTCTTTATTGTGAAAGGGATGGAATACCTCTACTATTTGCATACTTCTTTAAGGGTGGTGGCGATCTTATGTAAGAGAGGGGCAACAAGAATAATGAATAACAAGACCCCATTTTTATAAGGGTTGGGCTACTTTTTGGAGACCT
Source organism: Wollemia nobilis (assembly GCA_028583015.1). Classification (NCBI taxonomy): domain Eukaryota; kingdom Viridiplantae; phylum Streptophyta; class Pinopsida; order Araucariales; family Araucariaceae; genus Wollemia; species Wollemia nobilis. Next base: position 110,943 of record JAQPPZ010016363.1, on the reverse strand, counting down.
CCAGGAATAATTGAAGAGAGAGGATGGCTCCTCCAAGAATAATGGAAGAGAGAGAATGAATCCTCCAAGAATAACGAATAGAGAGGATGGAGACTATGCCCTAACTACAAAAGATATATTGTCCCAACACACGATTACAAAGGGACCAACACACCAACACAATCAAATATTGAATGCAAAGACCTATAGAAAATTTTACCTTCCTATTCCAATCTGAATGCAAATACCTTAGAAGGCTAATTGCCTTCCTATTCCAATCCTTGCAAAGAATTTGGGAGCATTAAAATATAAGGTTGAGTTCCCAAAGGAATTCCCTCAATTGGAACTCTTTGGTACTTCTTATCCCTTCTAAATTATTGATTATCAAGGCTCTATGCTTCCAAAATAGGGATTGGGTGAGTTGGTAGGATTAAAAAAATATTTTTTTCATTACCAATAAACTCTTTTCCTTTCATTTAAAAATTATTTTATTCTTTTTTAACCATGCATTTTAAAAATTCTTCTATTCCTTTCTAATAATGCATTCTAAAGTATTGTATTTTTTGATATATCCTATTATATATATATATATATATATATATATATATATATATATATATATATATATATATATATATATATATATATATATATTCTTTGGATACATCCTAAATTTTATGATAAGCCTCACTTTTAAAAGTGTTGTGCTATTGCTTTCACCATTCTTCAATTCTATCATTCATCACCATGAATTTACCAAACATATTAAGAATCCATTGTTATATTTTATAGGTTATTGAGCATTGTTCTAAATAAGTATTCCACTTCATTCAATCAAAAAACCTCCCACTTTATTAAGATCACTAACCATCTAAATTGGAATCACATCATTTAATTCTCTCCATAATTTATTAATTTCGGTGACAAGAATCCTCAATCTCTAATGTCTTCAAAGTAAATTTCCTCATGCAATTCAAATCCCCTACCAAGATTTGAGAATTTTATTATATTATTATCCTTTTATAACCTTATTTTACCACCTATATAGAAGAAAATTGTATAGCTAAGGATTTTACTTTATTGTCTATGGCCCTGCCTAGGCCTTTTAGTTCCCAATAGAGCACTACCACAACATGATTCCTACCTAATTATAGTGCTACCTAGATTATATTTTGTAGTTCCATCAATATTAATTTTAATCCAACCATCTAAGGGTGGTTTTCAACTAGATTTTCCCTATCTGTCTTGCACTTTAGCTTCATTTTCCATCATTTTTATAGGATCCTAAGTTTCTTCTTTAGCATACACTACCACAATTTTTATGACTTTGCTCCAAATGACCTGTTAGACACCATCCAAGGATGAAAAGGTTATTTTAATTTATTTTTTGTTTCCCTCCAACCATACTTGCCACCAAATAAATTTTCATCCAAGCTTCCACCTCATATGAAGAGTTTTAGATTTAAATATGTCCCTTTTACATCTTTCCTAAATATTAATTTGATTTGAATTACCATTGGCTTAGATTTTATAAGCTAAAAATCATTGCTCCAAAATTTTGTGGATGAATGAGCACTCAAACATCAAGTGGTTAGATGGTTCCTTGTTTTTTTAGCATAAAACACATTGGGATGGACAAACAATTCCTCTACATATAAGATTATGAAAAGTAAGAATTCCATTATGCATGAACTACTAGCAAAATAAATTTACTTTTGGCTAATATTTTGACTACCAAATATTTCTCCAACCCTCAACCTAATATGCATGATAAGGAGGTTCTAGAAGGATTTTATCATTTTCATATTTCATTGTGTAGACTCCAAGGCTCCCATAGTCCCAAGCTAATTCGTCCTCCTCATATCTACCTATGAGAATTATTTTTGCCAAGATTTTAGTCATGATGGATGTTAATTTTAGAGGGATTGGAATTAGCCACTCATTCAACTTCTTAAAATGCTTAAACCTATAATCCCAAAATTGACTAGTGTTGAAATAACTTTCATTATAGATCCAACCCTTGCTTTCCATGATTGTTTTTACTATTTGTAATTTTAAAAATTCAACAATTCTAAGTGGTTATTGATCCAATGAATCTATCCAAAATCATGCCTTCTCCCTTTCTCCACTTTCTAGAATAATTCATTTTTCACTACCCTCTCCCCACTTTCTAGAATAATTGATCTTCCCTACCTGATATACTAACTGTAGATCATTTCACAATAAGGATACATTATCTCCAAAGGGAAATAAGGACCCATTATCATCCAAAGGTAAATGGCTCACCTCATTCATATTCACATATCCCAAATATATACTAGAAAAAATTCTACTAAATAAATAAGTTGGTTGGGATATTGACCTCTAGTAAACCTTTCCAACCAAATCTTTATTATTTAACTCTAATATCCTCATTACCAAACCTGTGTTTACCTTGAGCTCCTCCAATACAATACTTGGGTGTCACCAACCTACTAAGACCCATTTCCTCTCTCCTTTACTCCACTTTATATAAATTTTCTAGCCATCTTGTCCAACTCTTTCCATATTCTATGTGGGGTAGCAAGGATAAAAACTTTATAAATGTGTATGGTCTAAATGAGAGATTACAAAAAATGTAATATACCCCCAAAGGTTAACCATTTGTGAGCCAATGGTTAATTCTTTCTTTGATACAATCCAAAAGATTCCTCCATATAGCTAATTTTAATTATTTAAATGCAAAGAGACCCCCAAATATGCCACTAGGAGAGAAGTCCTTGTGAATCTCAAGATCTCTATAATTTTATCTTAAATCCTTTGATCAAATATTAAAGAAGACCACTTTGGATTTCTTGTCATTGATTACTTGGTTTGTGGCCTTAATGTAAACATTAAGAGTATCTTGAATCATTCTTTCTTCCTTAAATTTGATCACTTCTATCATTATTGTGTCATCCTTAAACTATAGGTGAATCAAAACATCCTCACCCACATTGATACATGTTAGCAAAACCTTGTTGTCTTCTCATAAATATGAGTCTACCCAAACCATCAACCAATATGAGAAAAAATAAGGGAAGCAAGGATCTCCTTGATGAAGTCCTCAAGTGGCTCCAAACAATTGCAAGAAAAAATCTATGATGAACATTGAGTCTTCCAGAGTAGAAACACAACTCATGTCCCATTCTATCAAATATTGAGAGAAAACAAAGGTTGCCATCATCCTTGACAAGAATCTCCACTCCACCCTATCATAAGCATTTGACATATCCAATTTTATGAACATTCCTCTATTACTATATTTTTACATTGAGTGGATTTTGTCCTGAGCTAAAACCACACCATCCAAGATATGATTACCCTCTATAAAACCCCCTTGTTCCAAGTAGATAATGCTATGTAGGAGAGGTTTTAGTATCTCATCCATTATCTTCATGATTATTTTATGTATGATATTGCATAAGGAAAAAAGTTTATAATCTAAAATATGCACCCCCTCCTCCCATTTCATTATTAAGCTAATGAATGTATGATTTAAATATTTAAGAATTCTTTCACTACCTCTAGACTCCTCTATAACAACCATTACTTCCTCCTCCAATTTGTCCTAGAGGATTTGGAAAAACTCAATTGGGATGCCATCTAAACCTACCATTTTTTTGTACTCATTCTAAAGATTACCTTCTTCAATTCCTTTCTATCAATGGGTTTGAGCAAGGCCTAATTTTCTTCTTTAGAGATAATAAAGGGTATGACAATAAAACTTCTTTCAAGCCTCTTTGTCTTGGTCCATACTTTCCTTAAAAAATTTAGCAAAATAATCCATTGAATGTAAATGCATACCTAGGATTGTATCAAAGGAGTGCTCATTCTCATCCTAAAAATCTTCCATATTTTTTGTTTATCTCCTAGCACAAGCAACCTGATGGAAAATTTTGATGTTTTTCTCACCTTCTAATAACCAAGTGGTTCTTACTCTCTATTTATAGTAAATATCTTCTTTGTTGTCAATGTCCTCAACTGCTTTACGCAATGCATCATCCTCTTCTTTGAGCTACTCTATAATTGTTCCTTCTCTTAAATATTTTTCACCTCATTCCATATGGCCACCAATGGATCTCTTTGGACCTGAAATTCCATCTTGTTAGCTTACCTCTATTGTTTAATATGATCCTTAACATAGTGAAGCTACTTGTGGAATCTAAAAATTGTTGTCCAATATGTCAAACACCCATCTTTCCACCATTATGGGATTTTCTTTTGAATGTCATATTTTTGTAACAAAAAGTTTTTAAATCTAAATTATTTGTGATGTTGCCTTGTCTTGATCTCCCCTTCCAATAGAATGAGGAAGTGATTTGAAACCAAAATGTAAAATTTTAGATTCTGTTTCACAAACGCCTCCCCTAAAACCAAAAAATGTTCTAACTTCATGTTCTTGCTATGTGCATCTCTCCTCTTATTAGTATAAGTATAGTTTGTTCTAGGACATTTAATATCCACCAAGTGTAAGGCATGTACCTAGGCAATCATAATTCAATCCCCTAGGTCAAAAATTGGGGTTTCCCCTTTCTGATCTCTAGATGATAATTTAGCATTAAATTCCAAAAAAAAATAGTCTAACTCCTCCCTTGAGACTCTCATATTATACACTACTTTCCATTGATAAATCTTATCATCTAGATTTTGAGCCTCATAAAAATTATGATTAAAACATGCTCAACTATCACATTGTTCATAAAATGTGATGTGACGACACATCTCCAAGCTATATGTTCATTTTATGTCTAGTCAAGAGACTCCTAAAAGGTAACTATTTATGTTTAATCCCATTTGATAGCCTCTTCCATATGACCAATACCCTTCCAAAGGTATATTTATTGTTTTACACGAGATAAAATGATATTTTTGTCTCGTGGATAAGCGAAAAATATTTTTCTTTTTTCTAAGAGTCTTGAAATAACATATGTATGGTATCTATTATTTAAACCCCTAATATTCCATGATTGTATATCAATGGTTACCTTGAGATTAATAAATTTCTATTGGCCTCACTAATCCCTTAGTGATAATTTTATCTCCTTGAGTTGCTATCAATTCCTTATTTTATTTTTTACCCACTGCTTAAGAGTTGATATTATTTGATCTCTTTTCCTCCTGGTTTATCCTTAGAGTTGGATTTTCTTTGTTCTTTATTATCACTCCCATTATGACATCCTTTATTATTAGTTTCTCGTAGTTATGCATAATCAATACCCCTACAATAGTTGATTGTGTTAATTCACTGCACTCTATTACCTAATTTAGGATAGGAGAAGTAGAAAGAGGGCCTTGAATATGGTTAGTATTATTTCATTATTCTCATCCACTCCTTCTATAAATTGTTCTACTTCCTACTCCACTATATTCTTGAAGATCTCATACCTATTTGAGGGCTTGATTTGGGTTTGCAATTTACCATTTAAAAAAAAAAAAAAATCTTCTCCTTATTTTGGATTGCTCAAGATCATCTCCTTGTGCTTCTATACCCTAATAAATGTTGGTTTCTTATTTATTGACTCTTGAATTACCCTCAAGAAGATTCAACATTACTAGAGAAGCCACCATTTTTGTGTTCGTATTGTTTAGAAAATGCCATGCCAAATACCCATATTTATGGAAAAATCTACACCTAAAAAGAAATGCCTCATGGTCTAGTTGTTGAATCCAAGATAGTATTTCAATTTTGAGTTCCACCTTTACCAACAAAGGCTAAAAGAGATCCATTTACATGCATAATATAGCATAAAAAATTGTGTTTCCTTCCATCGTGTCTCTAGAAACATCCAAATGTCTTCCAAGATAATTACTAATGATTTTCAATACCTACTCACTCCAGAACTCCATTCAGAGTGCATACAAACTAATCCAAACTAGGATAGTAGTGGGTTCAATTCAGGAATCAAATTCCACTCTCTAGGGTTAAATAAATAATCCCATTATACCATGACTCGTATTTTTTTATTTTAAAGCCCCATTTTTGTTGGTAAGTGAGGGAAAATTAACAAAAAAATATTCATTACTAATAAACCACAAAAAAATACTCACTACGAGGCTCCTAGTTTTTCTAAATTTATGAATAAAAATATTTAAGGTAGGGTGAATACCCATGAATTTATTGATCAAGTCATGATTGGATTTATATAATATTGTTTCTTTTACTATATTCTACTCAATGATAGTCTTTAGCCTTAATTTTAACTATGGAAAGCATCAATTGACTCTTTGAAGTGTTGATGTTTTTCTAGTAACCACAAAGAGCATAATAGTGTAGTTTTTTGTGCTTCTTCAATCTCTGTTGGAAAGTTTTCCTTCAACAAATTTGCAAACAAACTTTATCTAAAAGAGAATATTGAGGAAACCCCATTGGGTCCTCCTAGTTCAATAATCTTTCCTTCTATTGTATAACAACTATAAAGTACTTTGTCTACCTAGTTGATGTCATAGTTTTCCCTTCTAGAGCACTTTTTTACATTATTAAAATAAGTTTAAAGTTACTCAATCATTATTTTAAATTTATTTAAGAACTTAGATAAATATTTATAATAAAAAATATTTAAAAGGATAAATTTCAAAACATTAAAAAAATGTTCATTACTGATAGGAATTAGAAAAAAACTCAAATTATAGATAGGTAGAATTTGTATTACTATTAAATCTTCAATTTTTAAAAATTAATAAAAAATTATATTTATGATACATGTTTTTTTGTTGTTGGAGAACAAAGGGTTATACTTGGTTCCCCCACCCTTGACAAATCATAAATCCCTTCTTTAGAGCTTGAGAGTTTACAAATAAATTCAATTCTCTTCTGAATTGAGTTGCTATAGCTAGAAACTTACATCATTTTACATAAAACGTTTGAATTCTTGATTTTCATTTTTTGGATTTTTTAAAATTTTTGTGAATAAAAATATTCCATAATTCAACATCCTTCTTGATATGTTCCTACAACAATATTCATAATACCAAAACTTCATCTCTACTATTTATGTATTACATATTAGTAGAGTAATACTTCCAAAACATCGCACTATCATAGTTAGCTTTACCAGATCTAGACTGGTAGTTTCCTTCTTGAAGCATAAGTGCAACCACAAAATTGTAAAAAATTATTTATATAAAAACATCTTAATATTTTAAAATAAAGTAGATATTACCAATGGAAAATATTAAAGTAAATCTTAATCATTATTTGATTCAAGTAGTCAACATTTTATTATCATCTTCAACTAAACTTACTACTTCCTCTAACCAAGAAAATGAGAATTTGACTTCGTGGTACTCAATTAAAAAACCTCTATTGACTAGCCTATCTACACATTTATTTTCTTCACTTAATATACATGTAAACTTGATTTCTTCAAACTCTATAGCAAGGTCTTAAATTTCCATAATTATCTCTTGTATATTCCATGGAGTCTTTGTTTTTCTCAAAATAGTGTTTACTACTATGAGTAAATCACCTTACATCCATAATTTGTTTCTTTTCATTTTTTTCAATATTTTTAACCCTACAAAAATCACCCAAGCTTTAGCTTAATTATTTATCTTAAATCCACTATTGAAAGCATAATGATCTAAAATCCTTCATCTATTATTTCTAAATATTCCTCTTTATATTGGTCATGGATTTCCTTTAGATGATCCATCAAAATTCAATTTGACCAACTCCACATCTGGTGGTTTCCGATTTAAATTCTTTGCCTCCTTTTTATTTCTCTTCCATCCAAAATCATAACTCCATTTGATGACTTGACTCCATCCATTAAGACTCTCTACTTCTAGATTGAAGATTGGGTGATTTGAGAGGATTAGTTTAGAGTCCTCTATGGCTCAACAAATATTCCTTTTATTACCTCTAAACTGTTTTCTTTTCTTTTAAATATTTGTTTATTCATTTCTAACCATAAAGTTCAAAGTATTGTATCTTTTAATATATCCTATATAATTTGTAAAGCCTCACTTTTAAAAGTGTTTTTCCATTTATTTAAACATTATTTGATTTTTCCATTCATTACCATACATTTACCAAACATATTAAGAATACATTGCCATAGTTTCCATATTATTGAGCAGTATACCAATAGATGGCCTATAGTCTTATACTTTTTACAATAAACACATTGTAAGGGCCATGAAAATTCCTTTTCATAAGGTTATCCTAGGATAAAATTCTTCCATAACCTACTATCCAAACAAAGATTTTGAATTTAGGAATGCTTAGGCTATCACATATATCTCTCTCCATATTCTTATGATATTCTTATTTTGTTGGTTATTTACATTATATCCACTTCTTGTTGTGTATTATGCTAAGCTATTCAACTCCCAAATCAATTTATCCTTAAATCCCATTGAAATAATCATCATTGTTATATTTCTACTCAAATGCCTCTTAGCATCAATATATTGTATACTTATAAAAAAATCCTCTTTCCATTTGTATCTTCCTTCTTGATCCTTGTACAATATGTTTGAAACCCTATCATCATATTTATCTTGAATTAATCTCATCCATGGTTTCAAAATTGGATCTAGATTGAATGGTTTTTTATCACTCCAAGTATCCATCTAAATATAAAATTTTCTCCAATTCTCACCATCCATCTTAAACCTTTAATCACAAGATCAATTAATTTTTAAACCAATCCATAGTGCAAAACTATTTGGTAGATATATTGTAGTAAATATTAATCTTGGGCCATTGGGCTCAACATACTTAGAAGAACTCTTTTCCATTGTCTTTAATGTTAGCGTACTGTTATAGCTGTATTTCATTATTTAGCATTCTGCAGTTGCACTGTTACAACTTCATAACAGTTCCGCCAGCCGGTGCTATTTTCAGCCATTGTAAACTCTATTTAATGCCTGTTGAATAATAAACCATCTAATGTGTGTTTTATTTCATGGCATCAGAGCCACTCGGATCTTTCTGGGCGAGGCGAGGAGCAGAGCGTGTTTTTAGCCGGGCGTGATTTGATTCGTAGCCCGAGCGCTATCTCTCCGAGTAAATTTTTTTTCCCAGCCGAGTGATTTTTATTGTCGCGCGCAGACGCGCGACAGTGATCGCGCATCCACGCGCGACTCTGGAGAGGGAGGAGGCCCCTGTTGCAGCGACGAGTTTTTTTTTATTATTTAAAAAAAAAAAAAAAAAGCCCGCTAGCAGGCGGCGTCGGCACGCACAGGGCGCAAGGGAAGGAGGGACGTCCAACCCCTGCGCGCAGACGCGTCGCGCGGACGCCCAGAGTGCAGGCGTCACGCGGACGCAGGCGGAGGGGAACGCCCCCGCTCCCCCGCAGCAAGTGCGCGCGCAGGCCGTACGACAGGCGACCTGTCGCGCAAGCGCTGCGACAGGTGTCATGTGGCAGGCCCGCGCCGTGCGACAGGTGACCTGTCGTGCCACGCGCGCTAGGAGGGGAGACACCCCCGCACCCCTCGGTCCAACGCTGACTGGACGTAATATTTATGTCCAGCGCGCGGACGCGAAGGTGGGAAGGGCCACCCCCCCGGCACGCAGGTCGCGTCAGGCGGGAAGTGGGGAATTTTAAATCCCCCCCCGCTCCCGCGCATGCGCACGCCCAGGTATAACCCCCCCCCGCCCCGAAAAAAAAAACTGGATGCCCGATTTGGAAAAAAAAAAAAACCAGAACGGGAGCCGCGGCCGCGAGTTGCAGAGGAGGCTCGGGAAGGTGGAAGCAGCGGAGGACGGGCAGGCCGAGGTTGAAAAAGGAGGGGCCTTGCTGTTCCTTCCGGATCAGCCCGCTGGCTCACGTGGTCGTGAGCCGTGCGGTAAGGCTCAGGGAGCCTGCAGGTCGGGGGTTCAAATCCCGCCGACCCCCCCAAGGTATATTTTTTTTTAAAGTTATTTTTTTAATTATTAATTTTTAATTAAAATTTTTAATTTTAATTTTTTTAATAGTTTTTTAACTTTATAAATTAAAATTTTAATTTTAATTTATTTTTTATAAGTTTAAAAACTATATAAATTAAAATTATTTATTTTAATTTTAAATTTATAATAATTATTAAAATGCTTTGTTAAAGAAAGCCTTTTAAGGGGGGATATTTTTTTCAAAAATCAAAGGGGGATAGTGAGTAATTTTTCGAAAAATAGCAATTTGGCAAATTGTAAAAGGTGCATTTTCGGCTGTGACCGACACCTTGTGGGTTATTCTTGAGGGCATTTTTTTGATGTATGATGCATTTTCATTTCTATGCACTACTTCATTAAAATTAAAATCAAAACACTCCCTAAGTCCCAGAAATAAATAAAAACCCATCTGTGCAATTTATTTGCACTGCAGTGTTCGGTATTTGCGATACCTCTGGCCAGCACTTACAGGTAAAGTTGTCGTGATTTGGCTACTGTATCCGCCGCCTAATATAGCCGCTACAACGACGTCTGAGCTTGTTCTCTATAAATCGTCGGGGAGGAATAAGTACGCCATTTTTGCATTTTTTTACTCCATCCACTACCCTTTATCGCACTTGTGTTTAGGCGTAAATCCCGACGAAGTATTCTTCATAGTGTTTAGGGGAAGTTACGCCCCACGCATGAGAAGAATCTTCTATGGTAGGTGCCATCAACAAGGCGATTCCCTTTCAGCACCGCTTATGTTCCACGTATCGTATGATCTCTAAAACTCACCTATAGTCTCCCTCACGTAAGGGCGGGTGATTTTTGTTGATCTTTCTAAATACCTATAGTTTCCCTCACGTAAGGGCGGGTATTTTGTACGGTATATTGGCCTAGCAAAAGGTATATCGAAAGGGGGACCAATTGGTGATATAAGGAACCTTCACTATGGCCGCTGTTGCAAAGTTGATGACTGATCCGCATCGCTTATTGAAAGGTCCAAATTATACACCATGGAAACATAAGATGAAGGCTATTCTCCAAATGGAAGATTTGTGGGATATTGTTACTGGAGTAGCAACTAGGCCTTCACCAACAACAGGATCCACAGGTCCTTCAGCAGATCAGATAGCTTTTGACAAGAAAGACAGTAGAGCAAAGGTGCTCATTTTGTTTGTCGTTTCGTATGAAGTGCAACCTCATATAGCCGACAAAGCAAGTGGTAAAGAGGCATGGGATGCCCTTAGAACCATCTATGAGGGGAAGAATGAATCCACCATTCTTCATCTTCAACAACAACTTCATAACCCGAGTTTGAGACAGGGTGAAACAGCTTGAACTCTTTCTCGTGCAGAGTGTCCGAGTTGAAAGAGAAATTGAGTTCTCTCGGGAGATATCGTGGACGAAAAGCTTCTCATTTCACTTGTGATGAGAGCTTTACCTTCTTCATTTGATATGTTGATAACCTCCATCCAGGTGTCTCAACGACAAATTACCTACATCGAGTTGGTCAATCTGGCTCCAACAACAGGAGGCACGCCAACTTCACAAGGATGATTCTTCCAATACAGCCCTATACACCAACAAGCATGGTTCTAGGAAGAAAGGTAATGGGCAAAAAGGAGGCAACTTTCAGAAAGGAGGAAATTCTCAACAGGATACGAAAGGAAAAGGCAAACAACCTCAACAGAAGAAGAGGTGGTGCAAGATCTGTGAGAAAGACAACCATGACACCAACAAGTGTTGGCATAAGAACAAGCAGAAAGGCCAAAACAAACCACAAAATAAAAACAAGCAACCCCAGGTGAATGTTGCTGTTGAAGAATCTGACTCAGATTCTGAATGGGCACACAAGGTGCTCATGACTACCACAGATTCCACACAGAGGGATCCTATTTGGTATGTCGATTCTGGAGCTAGCAAACATATGACCGGCGACAGATCGTGGTTTGAATCATTTGTGGCCAAGGAGGGCAAACCCGTCACCATTGCTGATGATAAAACCTACAGGGTTCAGGGAGAGGGTACAGTTTCAGTCACTCTTCCTGATGGCAAGTGTCAGATTGACAAAGTCCTCTATGTTTCGGGATTGGCTAACAATTTGTTGTCGCTGACACAAATCCTGGACAGAAATATGGTTGTCAACTTTCGTGTTGAGAATGGAAAGAAGTGTTGTACCATTACCAGGAAGGGTAAGCAGATTGCAACAGCTTCATATAAGCACGGCTTATTTGCACTAGATGCTATCTCTACTCCACATGTTGCCATGACTGTCTCTACCAAGGAGGCAACTTCCCTATGGCACAAGAGATATGGGCATCTTAGTTCTTGCTACTTACTTGAGCTCAGCAAGTATGAGATGGTAAAGGGTCTTCCTTCCCTTTCTCGCCACATTGCCGCTGTGCTCGACCGCTAGCGTGAAAGCAAAGATAGAGTACCATTTGAGAAGAGCTCTACAAGAGCACGAAAACCTCTGGAGTTAATTCACACCGATCTATGCGGTCCTTTCACACCCAACAGTTATGGAGGGAAGAGGTACTTTCAGTTATTCGTAGATGACTACTCACGAAAGATGTGGGTTTTCTTTCTCCAACCGAAATCAGAAGCTTTCGCATTCTTCCAAGCAGCTCAAGAAATCCGTTGAGAAGGATTCGAGAGCTTCTATTAAAACCCTCCGCTCGTATCGAGGGGGAGAGTTTACCTCTAATGAATTTTTTGCATTCCTAGATAAGCATGGGATCAAGAGACAGCTTAACAACTCGCCTATACTCCTCAAAGAAATGGAGTTGCCGAGAGAAGGAACCGTTCTATCATGGAAATGGTTCGTTGTATGCTCACAGGAGCTACTCTTGGGCAACAATATTGGGCAGTAAGCCGTCACCACTGCAAGTGTATCTCGTTGAATAGGGCACCCACAAAGGCCCTAAAAGGAATGACTCCACAGGAAGCATGGAGTGGTCGAAAACCCTCCATATCTCATCTACGTATTTTTGGGTGTCAAGCTTTCATGCACATACCGAAAGAGAAAAGGAAGAAGCTAGATGAGAAAACACTGAGATGTATTTTTCTTGGTTATTCTGAGCACTCTAAAGGATATCGGTTGATAGATCCTTTGACCAAGAAAATTCATATCAGCAGAGATGTTGTCTTTGATGAAGCTTTCACATCACAGAGCACATCTAAAGTACACCAAGATATTGTGGAAACTAAGGAAGAGAAGATTCCTTCGTCAACACAGACAGGAGGTCCTTCTACATCTTCTTCAACTCCACCGAAGAAGAATCCTAAATGGTGTACAAATACAATCAGAGATGCAAATTTATCCACTCCTCCCAATTTGAATTTGGATAGACCTCGTACACGCAGTATGGCTCAAAAGGAAAGAGAAGCCAGAGAAACTGGTGAGGTTGATGATCTTTGTCAATCTTTTGAGGAACTTTCTGTGACTCCAAGTACAGAAGTTGAGGATATGGATATTGATGATGACAGGGCATTCATGTCTACCATAGATAGTCTTGAACCTGCATCAATGCAAGATGCTCTCAGTGAGCCTCAGTGGAAGGCCGCTATGGATACGTAGTATGAGTCTCTCGATGAAGAATAAAACTTGGAAGCTTGTTGATCCGCCGCATGGAAAGAAACCCATTGGCCGCAAATGGGTATACAAAGTCAAGTACAAGGCAGATGGAACAATTGATAAGCATAAGGCCCGTCTTGTTGCAAAGGGCTATGCTCAAAAGGAAGGCATCGACTATGAGGAAACTTTTGCACCTACTGCTCGGATGACCACAATTCAGGTTATGTGTGCTATGGCAGCACAATATGGGTGGAAAGTTCACCGGATGGATGTCAAAAGTGCCTTTCTAAATGGTGATCTCCAAGAAGAAGTCTATATGACTCAGCCTCGAAGGATTTGAAGTGGAAGGCCAACAGCAGTAAGGTTTGCAAATTGGTCAAATCCTTGTATGGTCCGAAACAAGCTCCTCGAGCTTGGTATATAAAAATGGACAATCACCTTATGCAAGCATGGATTTAAGAGATGTCCGTCGATGCAAACCTCTATTTCAAGAAACAGGGTTCCGAGATAGTGTTGCTTGTACTCTATGTGGATGATCTCGCTCATTACAGGGAGTTCGTAAACTATGATCTCTACTCGTCAAAAGAAACTTGTGCAAATATTTTGAGATGACAGATCTCGGACTTCTCCATTACTGTCTTGGTCTGGAATTCAGCCAGAAGGAGCACTCCATCAAAGTGTCTCAGAAAAAGTATGCCAAGACATTGCTGGATAAATATCGCATGATCGACTGCAAGCCAATGGCAACTCCAATGGAGAATGGACTTCAGTTATCGCGATATGATGACTCACCTCAGGTAGATGGTACTCTCTATCGACAGCTGATTGGGAGTCTCATATATCTGACCAATACTAGGCCAGATCTCGTATTTGCTGTCAACTATCTTTCGAGGTTCATGCAGGAGCCTAAGACCACTCATTGGAAAGCAGAAAAACGTGTTCTTCACTATGTCCGTGGTACTATGGAATATGGCCTAGAATACAAGAGGAACAACAAATTCTTCTTGCAAGGATACACGGACTCCGACTATGCCGGATCATTTGATGATCGCAAGTCAACTTCTGGATACATTTTTCATCCTGGGATCCGGTCCTCGTCTCTTGGCACAGCAAGAAGCAACAGGTGGTTGCTATTTCATCAACAGAGGCAGAATATCGCGCCGCACGTGAAGCTGTGTGCGAAGTGATATGGTTACGTCGCATTCTGACAAGTATGGGCCATCCATCAAAATCTCCAATACACTTGTTTTGCGATAATCGGGGTGTTCTGAACCTCGTCAAGAATCCAATCCATCATGAAAGAACAAAGCACATTGACACACAATGTCATTTCATTCGAGATGAAGTTCCAAAGCACCGAATTCAGCTTCAAACACATTCCCACCGATGCTCAAGTTGCAGACATTTTCACTAAGGCACTTGGACGTGTCAAATTTGAATTGTTTCGCAGCTCACTTTGTATTGCAAAATGATGTAAGGGGATGTTAGTAGTCTAGTATAGCTATTAGTTATTACATTACCCAAATAATGTAATAAAGGGGGATGTTAGCGTACTGTTATAGCTGTATTTCATTATTTAGCATTCTGCAGTTGCACTGTTACAACTTCGTAACAGTTCCGCCAGCCGGTGCTATTTTCAGCCATTGTAAACTCTCTTTGTACAATCTCTAAATTATTTTCCCCCTAAGAGCTAAGTTTGCATCTGCAAGAACACTTAAACTAAGACATCACCTAGTTTTATAATCACAAATATTGCTCCATATCACTAAAATAAATTTCCTTTTATCGTGTAATACTAACCACAAAAATGACCACATAATATAGAATATTGTTTCTATTAATTTTTGCATAGTATACAAGAAAATATAATATGTTTTTTCAACGATTAAGAACATATAATATGTTGTAATGGCCTATAATATTGATTTAATCAACTACACTCTTCTTGCTAATGATCCATCTATATTTACATATCAATAGTTTATTTTAAAATTTACTTATAACAAGATTCCATAATCCTATCCTTATTTTCCCCTCAAATAAGGGCACCTCTAGATAACTTGCTATCAAATTTACCTCATCCTTTTGAAGTAACCTACATATCCTACTTTGATTTTAGCTTGGGTGTTTAGGAAGTAAAATTTGGATTTTGTCCTATTGATTTTTTTCCTTGACACTCTTTCATACTTCTTTAATATGTTATTCAAATCTTAGCCTCATTTATCCTTGCCCTCCCAAAAGGGTTTGTCTCATTTACAAATTGTTATCTCATCTATAAATTATTTTTGGGTGATGTTGTCAATGTTATTACTAGCCTTAAGTATGTTACCTTTTGAATATTTTATAATCAAATGAAATGAAACCACAAGTATGGAAATAAGCATGCAATGTTATAACTATAATAATGGCTAAATAAAATGCATGAAAACATGATAGAAAAATTGAAACAATGTTGAAGAAATGCTCATATATGAAAGCTCATAAAAACATGTTGGAAATTTGAGTTATTTTATGTTGTCATTGATTTCACATGGATCACATTGAGTTTTGATGGCCAAAGCATTTCATAAATAAGCATTTATGATATTTCGGAGAGCATGGATATATACAGGGTTTTTGTGAAAACCAAAGAAGACAAAATAAAAAGTTTTATTTAAAACCATGAATGGTAGATTTGAAATGGGTTTTCTTAAAACCCAAGTTGGCCTTTCATTTCATCGAAAAAGGTGCCCCGGTGATGGAGATATTTAATTTTAAATATTTAGTTTAAATTTTAATTATTTAAAATTTAAATTTAAATTTTAAAATTAAATTAAAGTCATCGCCGACGTCATAAAAAACCATGCACCATCAAAATAAAATTAATACCTAAAAGTGCCGACGTATGTGAAATTAATGGAAGGTTGCATATATATATATATATATATATATATATATATATATATATATATATATATATATATATATGCAAAGGCTTTCGATTCAAAAGTCTAAGTGTATCGAATGCAGAGTATAAAAATATGGATGCCCTGAATCCTTTGATGTGATAGCGTGGTCCAACGGTGAGCTTTGGAAGCATGGAGTTTTTGTTTCTGACAAGGGATGCGTTCGATTCCCACTGGGTTCGATTTTTGTGGAGTGTGGAAGAAGAGCATTTGGCACACGTTTTTGGCGTGAGCAGGGGCAGGGAAATATAGGGAGTATTTTTGCTCTCTGTCCTATGCGAGCAAATAGCTCGTGTGGTCTTTGGCATCGTGGTTGTGGTGTTGAGTGGGTAGTAACGAGGGTTCGATTCCCTATAAGAGGCAAGTAAACGTTTTATTAAATATTTTTATTATTGCCTAATGTTGGAGGAATAAGGTGATGCTAAGGGAATAATGTTTGATTAAATTTTTATTTACTTGGAAGGCAATATTAAGGGTTGTAATGCACTTTTATAAAAAGAGAAATTAAAAGAGAAATTACTAGTGTTTTTCTTTTTTATAAGTATACCATATTATATATCGTTGGAAATCATATTTCGAGGGCTATTTTATTAACTTGCTTAGATGGAGAAATAAGGTGTATGTAGAAATATATTTTTGTTTTTGTAAATGGTTTCAAAAGTGAAGGTTGTTTTGTTCTCTTTCAAAGTTTATTGAGTGTGGCAGATTTAGTGGACAACCAATAAGGCATCAAAAAGGTATGAGCAATATTCTCCATTGACTTTATTTATGGTGGTTGATTTCTGAAATATCATTGGAGAGAAAAATACTGATTGTGGTTTCCTTTTTGAAAGTGGTTAGTTGAATGGTTCAAGGTTTTCTAGTTTATGAGTTGTGTTTAAACCTTATTTTATAAGCATACTTGTTGAAGCCCATTGGTTATAAGAACTTGAGTTAGAAAAGAACATGAGTATCATTGTTATGTGAGATTTGTGGTTGAGCATTGTTGAAAACATTTGAGTTGATTGATGCATGCTTGGGGTAGGGTTTTGTGATAAAGAGTTGTCCTTGTGATGATTGGTTGAGTTGAGTTGATTGAGCCTAGTCAAGTGATGTGTGAAGTGATTTTTCAAGTCCCATGAAACAAACTATTCCATAATTCTGATTTGAGTTGAGAGTGATATTAGAACATATTGAGTCTCTAAAAAATTCTCTTTACGGTTCAATAAGACTTGAGTTGAGTTGATATTGATTTGAGTTGAGATATTTGTGGATCATTGTTGTCATCCATTGTAGAGTGCATTGCCATTCATTGTTGAGTTCATCATTGAGCCTTGCCTTGATAGATTTATGATGAGATTGGAGTACTACTTGAGCATGATTGATTAAGCCTTTGAGAAGGCCTTTGGGATAGATTTATGGACATATTTGTGGTAGTTTTTGTGTATGTTTGATTGAGCCTTGAGAAGGCTTTTGGGACAGATTTGTGAACAATTTTGGGACAACATTTGAGCAAGTTCTTGGTGAGCTTGTTGAGCAAATTTTGAGAAAGTTCTTAGTGAGCATGTTGAGCATATTTTGAGCAAGTTCTTGGTGAGCTTGTTGAGTAGATTTTGAGGAAGTTCTTGGGGACCTTTTTGAGCATATTTTTAGCAAGTTCTTGGTGAGCTTGTTGAGCATATTTTGAGCAAGTTCTTGGTGAGTTTGTTGAGAAAATTTTGAGCAAGTTCTTAGTGAGCTTGTTGAGCAGATTTTGAGCAAGTTCTTAGTGAGCTTGTTGAGCATATTTGATGAGGTTTTGAGTGAGCCTTTTGAGCATATTTGAGCAAGTTCTTAGTGAGCTTGTTAGAGCAAATTTGGGCAAGTTCTTGGTGAGCTTGCTGAAGCAGATTAGTGGATTGCCTACCTGAGTAGATCAGTGTGTTACCTAGTTGAGAAGATCAAAGGATTTCTTACCTGAGCAGATCAGTGTGTTACCTAGCTGAACAAATCAGTGGATTGCCTACCTGAGCATATCAGTGTGTTGCCTACTTGAGTAGATCGGTGGATTGCCTACCTGAGCAGATCAGTGTATTGCCTAGCTTTAAGCAGATTAAAGTAATCATTGTATTGGATAAGGATCCTTATTTTTGTGTGAAATATTATAAGGATATTATCTTTTGGAGTACCCCACATTGGGGGAACCACATGAACCACGTTAAATATTGTGTCTCAATTGTATGTGGTGACTTGTGCTCTTGCTTACTATTGCTATCTAAGTTACTAATGCACACTGCTATATTTAGTTATTGCAATTAAGGACATTAATTGAAATTGGTTTGGAAAGAAAGTAAAAAGTGAGCGCTATACTATTCACCCCCCCTCTTAGTATAAGCTTGTGTTATTCAAAATATACAATGTCATGAAATGAAGGTCACTATCTCTCCATTTTGTAAAAATATGTTGACATTGTATCTACTACTACTCTACATATGTAATCCCAAATCCTCTCATACTTCTACTCTATGAAGGTCTATTTATAATGATATGCAACTCATTGCCTTCAATATTCCTATGACACCTCACCATTCTATGATAAGGACTCCTGTACATGTGGACTACATGCACATTTACATCATTGCACATTCTAACACATGTGCATTTATTACATTTATTTGATAAAGTACTTAACTCCTACTATAATCCTAATCTAAATATGTACCCATGATGGTACATTAGTATAATATATTTCAACATTACCCTATATTACATTATTTGGTTATTGAATACTTTAGTCTTTGATAAGAATTTCATATTTGTATTCAATATGAATTTTTTTTGAAACTTGAGTTATTCTTCCTTCCTTGCATCAATGTGTCTATTGTATGTATTGGGATGTGTTTCTTCATCTGTATCCTTGATTCACTAGGACCTGTATTTTGTATGAAGGTGCTCTCCCTCATCTTCATTTTCCTATTATGCTTCTTTTTCTTTCTTTGTCTTCTTTTTTGATTTTGCTTTTTGTTATTGATGTATCTTCTTCATGATGGGTTAGTATATCATCATAATAATATTGACTAGAATTGTTCCTTTGTTTGTTGCTTTTAAAGAATATAAAAATAATCAATGATAGATATATCATCAAGCATTCTTCTAAAGTAAGTGTAACTATCTTCTGTGTATTCCACCATGCCTTGAAAAGAACTTCATGAAGGTAACCAATTAAGGTTATGAAATTTCCTTCTTTTCTTCTTTGATAAATAATGAGAACCTCTCTCTTTTACTAGTAGATAAGTATTTGTATCCTTCAAAAGAATTATGATTTTTAGAGTAGAATTCCAACTCATGCAATAGTTTCTCATTATTGAATGTATTCTTGACAATGCCATCCATGTTTCTTTTCAATAATCCTTTATGAATCGGTGCCTTATAGCTCAGTAGTATTTGGAGTATATGAGTGACTTCTAGTTGATAGAAAATTAGTGCTTTTTAGTATATTTTGATAGTATTGAAGTAGTTGATCTTGTATCTCCTTAGTGATAATATATGATCCTTTTATAGAATCACTCTTGTATATATTTTTCCAATTTTGTTAACTATCCTTTAATTTGCAACCAATTTGAGTTGTCAATACCCTTGGTAGTATACTTTAGCTTTCTATTTTCGTTTTGAGGATTTTAATTCTTTGAGGTTGACTTCCTTATGGCTCCGTAGTTATGAAATAATGAGCTTGGAATAAAAATCACCTCCTATCACTTGCAACCAATTTATCTTTTTTAGTAGAAGTTTAGATGCAATTTCAAAGGATAAAATTTTTCAATATCTTAAGTTGGATTATCTGTGTCTCTTTTCTTTAAATATGAGACTAGTAAGTTCACTTTTCCAACTAGTATTGATGTAGGCAATAATCTTTAACTTTGAATTAATGCTATGATAAATCTCTAAAATTCTATGATATAAGTTTGATGTAGGATTCCTTATATCTCCCAAGTTAGAATATTTTAGAAAGGTTATATATTTATAAATAATATTTTACTATCCCTATAAATACTTGTTAATGATTTGTAATTATTTGAATCAATAATAATGAAAATTTTAATGCTTCTATTCTCTACCTCATTCTCAAGACAATTAAAATGCTTTTCTAGATACTAACACCTTATTACTCCTATATTTTAATTTCTCTAGATTACAAGGTTTATCTGATTTCAACCTTAATAAAAATTTTAATATTACTCTTATCTTTCCAATGCTAAGATAAGTCTTAAAAGTTCTCTATAATCAACCTGAACTACTATGATTTAATGGCAGTTGAATCCTTGGCAACTTTGAGATTCAACTTAAATTTTTCACTTATTTCTTCACTTGTATGTGTGATTTCTCCAACATCAGTATCCAGACCTACAAGCATCTAATACCCTCACTAAATGTGCTCTCCTTTGTAATTCTATTTAGGTATCAAATTTTCTCTCCTTAAACATCGTTTTGCTTAGCCTTCAAGATTCTATCTTATTGGTGAATGTGTTCTTCTATGACGTAAGTTGCTTTGGTTTGTAATCTCTTATATTTGCTATGTGTGCTTTTCTTTGACGTAGTTGTGCTACCCTAAGTACTTGATGAGTTACTTGGCTATTTTTCCTTGATCTTTGTGTTCCTTCACTTAATTAATGCACCTTAAGATATCTCCTTTGGCTTCTAGTGGATATTGCTTTTATCGATGTTATACAAGCACTTGTCTTTAAGGATGTCTCTTTGAATTGAAATATAGTATGCTATGGATAATTCCAAGTGGCATTAGATTTATCTTGTTACTTCAAAAATACTTTCACTCCTCCTTCTTCCAATACCAAATGATAAGTTGCATTAGGTAAGTTAATAAATTTCTTCAATATCCCTAACCTATGATTGATGCCTCTTCAGGAGCGTTATGTGAATAATATCCAATGATTCTCATTTGCTAAAGTTGTCCTTGATGTCATGGTGAATGCATGCAATACCTTCTCTCACATGAAGCAAGTTTTTTACTTATTTTTCCCTAACTAATGTAGGTTATTCAAATGATTTTTTAATAACCTTATTGTTCTACTTTCAATGTTTCTTTTGATAGGATAATGATGGTTATTCTCCAATGTTTCTATGGTAGAAGTAGTTACTCTTCCATCACTTCAATCGATTTTTGAGAAAGACTATGATATGGATTTAGATGATGAGTATCCTTATTAAAAAATAAACCTTCTTTGAAACCAAAAACCTCCTTGTTTTTTGAATTGTATGATGATCGATGTATCTCCTCCTTAGGATTGTTGAGTTTATCTTGCAAAATGTGATTGCTTCCACACTGGATACCTAGGTTGAATGGGATGCTTTATTTGGTGCAATTTGCATGGGTAAAATGGTGGTTAGAATTGGTGCCAACATAACTTCTTTCAATGTAATTTTATCAATTACTATGATGATTTCACAGTTGTGATGTGTCATATGATGATTAGAGGTAGACTTTGTTGTCCTCCTTGTGTTGCCTTTTTTCCTTTGACGTCCTTAACTTAGCTAATAAATTCTCCTACCTTTTTTGAATGATCCTTCAATGGATACATATTATTAGAAGTCTAAAAAGTAATCACTTTATTCACCTTTTTGTTAATGACTTATCTTTTTAATTTGAGTGAATAAAATACAGGTAGATGATGTTTGAGATATCTCCCTTTTCCTTGGAGATACTTTAATTTTAGAGCTCTTATTAACTGGATCTAAAGAGATGCAAATAAATGTTTAATGCAATGGTGTATACATTTGTCCCCCTATAATATCTAACTGAATATATTAGCTTCTCAAACTAATGGTTAATACTCCCTTTGCAGGTTGAGATAAGTTGGAGTTAATATTGCCTTCTATCCCTTGGAAATTATTACCTTGCTTGGTTACTTTCACACTTACTAATCCAAGCTTTCCAATAATGATTTTGCACTATAGAATATGCAAATATGTAGAGTCTTATTTTGCTTAGAAATAGTCAATAGAATGTTGATATGTTTCTTTCTCTCGAAATATATCTAACTTCTATATTTTTTCTTGTGTAGGTTTGAAACTTGTAGACAATAACTTCTACACTACCTTGAAGACTTGAATGAACACTATTTATGCAACCTTTAAACCTTGAAACTGGTGCTCAATAAACTTGATAAAAAACTAAATATAAAAGTTCAACTAATGAACCTTTTGCACCTTTGTTGCATACCTTTTCTCCTCTATAAAATATGATGGTTATTTAAGTCACCTAAATTGCTGCCTTTTGTATATGATATTGCAGCTCTTCTAGGATGTCGAAAAACAACTCTTTGGATCACATTTTTTCAGCTTTAACACTCCACCAATCTACTACGTGAAACTATGATTTGGTGGTTCCAACACTCCTTCAGGATGTACCTCTGAAATCTGATCCTTAGCAGCCACTCTTTCTGCCCAAATTGCTGCCTTTTTCTATCCTCAAATCTATTTTTTTTAGATTTTAAAGCAGTCAAAACCTTCACTGATTTGTTGTCCTTAAGTCTTTTAAATTTTGTGGTTTCTCTATATCTTTTCTCTTGTCAAATTCTGACTTCAATCTTGGCCTATCTAATGGCCTTCTTCTCAATATTCTTACTATCTTGAGGTCTACACTTTTCTTCTCTAAAATTTGGAAAGATTCTTTCCAATTTTTTTTCTCTTGGGCTTGTTGTTATATGGTGAAAATTATCCCAAGTTCTTTATCAGAAACTTCTTGCTGGTAGTAAATTTCTCCAATGAGCAGGGTTATGCATAAGGGGTTGGCATTGAAATCTATTTATAAATTGAAGGTGAATTGTATTGGAATCTAGGAGAAATATGAAGAAGTATACATAGCAAATTCTAATTATTTTTCACCAAAAAATTTCAAACCGTGGCGAATTGCAATTATTTTTCTCTAAAAAATTTCAAACTATGGTTATTTTTTCTGTGTTTGGGACCATGAATATCGGTTTTGCAAAATCTAAAATGTATAGTAAAATTAAAGGATTTAGACTGACAAGAAATGATTTTAGTCTTTACAATTAAAGATGACCGATCTGAGACATAAAATTTAATCAATTGCAGGCATGCTGATCGACTGCAGATATGTCGATCAATTATAGCTATGGCAATTGGTTGTAGGTATACCGATCAGTTGAAGCCATGGTGATCAGTTACAGTCATGTTAATCAATTGTGGGTATACCGATGGGTTTTAGATATGTCGATCGATTTCAAACATACCTATCGATTGTAGCCATGTCGATCGGTTGCAACATGTTGATCGGTTGTAGTCATGTCGATCAGTTACAACTATACCAATTGATTACAACCATGTTGATCAATTGCAATCATGTTGATTAGTTGTAGCTAAATCGATTGAATGCAAACATGTTGATCGATCATAGCCATACTGGGCGATTGCAGCCATACTGGTCGGTTGCAGCCATTTTGATCGATTATAGACATGTTGATCGGTTGTAAATATATCGATCGGTTGTAGCCATATCGATCAGTTATAGAATATTGATCAATTTTAGGTATGTCTATCGATTGCAACCATGTCGATCGATTGCAGATATGTCGATCGATTCAGGGTATGCCGATTGGTTGCATGCTTACCGATCTATTGCAGGAAAATCGATCGATTACAGACATGATGATCATATGCATAGATGTCGATCAACTACATTCATGATGATCAATTAGAGGCATGTCGATCGACTGTAGGTATGATGATCAACTACATTCATGATGATCGATTGTAGGTATGTTAATCAGTTACTGATCGACTACAGGTATGATGATCGATTGTAGGTATGTTAATCAGTTACTGATCGACTACAGGTATGATGATCGATTGCATGAATAACGATCATCTGCATGAATGATGATTGTTTATATGAATATCGATTGGTTGTAGATATGGCTTTGCAACTGATCATATTATGCTGACAGACATGACTCTACAACTGATCATCTTATGACGACCGTTTATATGCATATCGATCGGTTATAGACATGGCTTTGCAACCGATCATCTTATATCGATAAAAATGGCTCTTTAACCTATCAGTTTATGTTGATAGACATGGCTCTACAATCGATCAACTTATACTGATAGACATAGCTCTACAAACGATCAGTTTATGTCGATAAACATGGCTCTGCAACTGATTGACTTATGTCGATAGACACAACTCTATAATTGATCGGCACCTTTACAACCAATCAACACCTCTACCATTGATCGATACCTCTACAATCGATTGACACCTCTACAACTGATCGACACCTTTGCAATCGATCGACACACCTCTACAACCGATCGACACCTTTGCAACTGATCGACACACCTCTACAACCGATCGACTTATGTCGACTGACACTCCTCTTCAACCTTGGTAAGTTTTTCATTGTTTCAGAGCGATGTATGTTTATCGATACCCACTACAATATATATACGGGTAGTATATGAGACGATTTGGACGAGAAAAATAAAATCATTTATAATTTGAAGGCGAATTGGGTAGGAAAATAAATTTCATTTATAATTTGAGGTTGGCGAATTAAAATAAAAATATTTTAATTATTTTCAACGGTGAGACGAATTTACCCCAAAAAAAATTCTGCCCCATAATTTTTGGATGAATGGACCCCGGTGAAATGATCCAAAATTAGGCTTTTCAAGATTTTAAAAATCCTAATTAGAGCCAATTTACGATATTTTGCGCTTATGCATAACCCTGCCAATGATTTCTTAAGAAATCTTCCAATGAGGCTCACCAAGCCTTCTTGTTTCTCCTTGAGACCTCTCCAAGGTATTCAATCTTGCAGCTTCTAAAAATTCAATGAGACCTTCCTTGATCTCTTCAATCTTCAACTATGGAATTTTTGCAATGAGATCTCCTTGGATCTCCTAAATCTGCTACTATTGAAGTCTTTGCAATAGGACTTTTGTTAGTCCTTCTCTATCCTCAATATTCCACTATGGAAGTTCTTCAATAGGGACTTCTATGGACCTCTTCCTCAATGTGAAGTTTTCAATATTCAATGGAGATCACTAATCTCCAATATTCACTAGGACTCTTCTCCTTGAGTTTATTCTTCCTTCATTGAGGTCTTATTTCTAGAACCTCCTCCCTGATTTGCAATTTTTAATATGGCTTTCTTGGCCACTAGATATCTTCTCAATCTCCAACTTGGAGTCTTCAATTTTCAATTTGTTTTATGGTACCTTTCTCCTTAAACCTCCAAATCTTTAATATCTACTCTTTTACAAGGAAAGCACATAGAATTTCAGGAAAAAAATGTAAAATTCTTCTCTATCTATTGAATGAAGTCTATAAACTTCTAGGATTTAATTTTTTGCAATAAAATATTAGAAATAGAAGTTTTACAAATCTATAGAAAATAATCCTCACTAGTTGGATTTCCAATCTAATGGATTCAATTTTGATTTACAGTCTTCACAAGTTTTTTTGCAACTCTATGGAAAAACTCCTTTACAATATCTCTTTTTGATCTCTCTATTTCCTATTGATCTACTGTGACAATTATCTTTTGAATCTTTGAACATAAAGGAAATGCAATATGGAAATAAGCATGCAATGTTACAAATATGACAATAGATAAATAATATGCATGAAAATATGATAGAAAACTTGAAACAATGCTCAAGAAATGCTCATATATGAAAGCTCATGAAAATATACAATGCCATGCAATGGAGGTCACTACCTCTCCATTTTGCAAAAATAGGTCTACATTGTATCTACTACTACTCTACCTATACACTCCAAAATCCTCTCACACTTCTACTCTATGAAGGCCTATTTATAATGAGATACAACTCTTCGCCTATTGGAAATTTGAGTTAATTTGAGGATTTTTTTATGTTTTCATTGATGTCACATGGATTATTGATGTCACATGGATCACATTTGGTTTTTGTGGCCAAAATATTTCATAAATATGCATTTATGATATTTTGGAAAGCATGGCTATTTACAGGGTTTTTATGAAAACCAAGGCATGCAAAATAAAAGGTTTTATTTAAAACCATGGTGGCCTTATGTGGAAATGTATTTTATTAAAATCCAAGGTGGAATTTTGTTTCATCGAAAAAGGACCTCCGGTGATGAAGATATTAAAGTTTAAAGTTTAAGTTTAAATTAATGGAGGGCCGACCTATGTGCAATTAATGGACGTTGGCATATATATATGTAAAGGTTTCAATTTATTTTGAAAAGTTGGCATATTATATATCGTCAAAAATATTATTTCAAGGGCTATTTGAATAAATTATTTAGAAGGAGAAATAAGGTGTGTGTAAAGAGATATTTCTGATTTTACAAAGGGGTTCCAAAAGTGAAGTTTGCCTTGTTCTTTTTCAAGAGGATTAATTCTTTCATGAGGTGACAAGGTATGCAATATTGTGATTTATTTTATTTTATGGTACAAGTGGCTTTAGGAGTGAAAAGGTTATGCAATGTTTTGATTTATTTTATTTTATGGTACAAGTGGTTTTAGGAGAGATAAGAAAGTTGTGCAATTAAAGACTTTGGTGATGATTATTGAAAAGTAGAGTAATGTTGATTGTTTTGTGATCTACTAACCCTTGTGAATATTGGCAAAAGAATTTTGTGATTGTGGTAGATTTAAAAAGAGATTTTTTCATCTTCATAAAAGTTATGGGCACATTCTCCTATTGATTATTTATGGTGGTTGATTTCTGAAATATCATTGGAGGGAAAAATATTGTTTGTGGTTTCCTTTTCGAAAGTTGTTGGTTGAATGCTTCAAGGTTTTCTGAATTGAGAATTGTGTTTAAACCTTGTGTTATAAGCATAGTGGTTGAAGCCCATTGGTTGTGAAATAACTTGAGTTAGAAAAGAACATGAGTATCATTGTTATGTAATATTTGTGGTTGAGCATTGTTGGAAATATTTGAGTTGGTTGATGCATACTTGGATTAGGGTTTTGTGAGAAAGAGTTGTCCCTTGTGGTGATTTGGGTTGAGAGTGAGATTAGAACATAATTGAGTCTCTAACAATTCTCTTTATGCTTCTATGAGTTGAGTTGAGATTTATTTGAGTTGAGAGTAAGATTAGAACATATTGAGTCTCTAACAATTC
This sequence comes from Wollemia nobilis, assembly GCA_028583015.1. Lineage (NCBI taxonomy): Eukaryota > Viridiplantae > Streptophyta > Pinopsida > Araucariales > Araucariaceae > Wollemia > Wollemia nobilis. The sequence goes on along the minus strand of JAQPPZ010016363.1, from coordinate 83,443 downwards.
TCTTTATGCTTCTATGAGATTGACTTGAGTTGAGTTGAGATTGATTTGAGTTGAGTTGAGATTGATTTGAGTTGAATTGAGTTGAGATTGATATTAGAACATATTGAGTCTCTAACAATTCTCTTTATGCTTCTATGCGTTAAGTTGAGTTTAGATCATTGTGGATCATTGTTGTCATCCATTGAAGAGTACATTGCCATTCATTATTGAGTTCATCTTTGATCTTTGCCTTGATAGATTTGTGGATGAGATTTGAGTACTATTGAGCATGATTGATTGAGCCTTTGAGAAGGTATTTGTGGATAGTTTTGAGAAAGCTTTGTGGAAATATTTGAGGACAGTGTTGGGACAAATTTGTGGACAGTTTTAGAATAGATTTTGGACAAGTTCTTAGTGAGCTTGTTGGAGCAGATTTGGGCAAGTTCTTGGTGAGCTTGCTAGAGCATTTTTGGACAAGTTTTGTGTGAGCTTGTTATTCAGCATTGGACAGGTTCTGTGTGAGCTTGTTATTCAGCATTGGATAGGTTCTGTGTGAACTTGTTATTCAGCATTGGACAGGTTCTATGTGAACTTGTTATTCAATTTTGGACAAGTTCTATGTGATATTGTTAAGCAGGTTCTATGTGAACCTATTGAGTAGGTTCTTAGTGAGCCTATTGACAGATATTTGGAGGTGATAGAGTACAAAGGACAGAGTCTTAGTGGATAGAGATCCAGTAGATAGCACAGTTGAAAATATATTTGAGTGAGGAGTCTTCAATTGGAGAGAGGTCCACAAGTTAGTGCAGTAAAGCGATAGAGTCTTCTAGAATATCACATAGCCAGAGTAGAAGGGGAAAGAGTTATCCTATGGAAGAGATCCATAAACTGTAGATTAGGGGATCATCATCTCCTTTGGATAGATATCCATAAATATTGTAATTGGGAGTGATTCCCAAAGATATTTATTGAGAAATTTTTAGTAAAATATTTTCTTCATGGAGTAGCCCACATTGTGGTGTCTCTTATGTGTATGGTTTATGTGCATTGCTTTGATTACTGCTATTGATACTGCTATATTTACACAACATAATATTGAATTGGAAGAAAAAGTAAAAAGTGGTCTTATACTATTCACCCCCCCTCAGTATAAGCTTGTGTTCATCATCGCCTTCAAAATTCCTATGACACATCACTATTCTATTCTATGGACTCATGTACATGTGGACTACATGCACATTTATATCATTGCACATTCTAACACTGGTACATTTATTATATTTCTTTAATAAAGTACTTAACTCTTAATATACTAATAATATAAATGTAGACACCTAAAACACATCATGTCAAGATGACTACTCATATGGGATATGCTAAGAGACCATATGAAGGATCTTCGACAGCTCCAAGGTGAAGCAGTGGTTTTAACCAATCAAATTGGGCAGAGTTGGCTAACTTAGCCTTAGCCATGGCTGACACTCATAGCTAACAAAGTTGGTCACACCTCAAATCCGTGGTTAGCATCAAAACTATTTTGAATCATGGACTGAGCCAAATTTGGTTATAATGGCCTAGGAAATGGAGACTCAAATGGTTTTGGGTGGGGAAGGTTCCAGAGATTTCCTTACAACTGATACAACCTCTTGGATCTTGATATTGGCTTCTCAAGCAAGCCAATATTGGATATTAGGAAGGCTATAAGACCCCCATCCAAATTGGGGAGAATTCTAGAATTTTTATGAGTTGAAACGTAGCGAAGCTCTATCGAAACAAATAGCAAATTAATAACCCCTTGAGGAGAGTCAAAATGCTGCCCGATTGTGGAGTGACAAGCATGAATCCATAAATGGAGCTTTAAAAGTACTAGGAAGCACACTCACATATTCAAGCCAATCAAATATGAATCTCAACAAATTCAATTGCCAATCCATATTGGGACATAGAGGAAATCCTTGATCATAAATTCCATGGAGGAAATTGGAGATCCAAGCCCTTATTACAAGAGCAAAGACATTTATACCTCAGCTACGACTGATAGTGCTAATTGCACCATAAACTTGTGGTGAGGGTTTAAACCCTGATTTCCTTTGTTTTAGCATTAGATTTATATTTTTAGTTATGCAATTAGTTTAATCTAGCATAGATTAATAGTGTAGCAGACTTTTTACCAGTTAGTTTTAGGATTCAGATGTAGATTTGCTTCATTTATTTGCAATTGTATAGACAAGTTTTATGCTTTTCAATTTATAATGGTTAATTAGGCTTCCTAGTTTCTATATTTCATGTTTTCTTTACATGCTTTGTAGTAATTTGATTATTTCTTTCATATCTTCATAGATTCACATGCTTTCTTATTGTCTTTATCATCGATTTATGCAATTTCTTATCAAAGCCTCATCAAGAGAGGCCCCTTTTGTTATTGACTCCTTTCATGTTGTTTCTTGAACACAGGGTTTATAGACCTATTCATTTTCAAGGCATTCAAGGCAGCATATGCTTCCAATCATGTGAGAAGAAGGCTATCTTTGTCCTTGAGCAGTTTGTGTACCTTTTAAAAGTTTGTGGATTACACCTCCTCCTCGTTTATAGGGTCTTTAAGATTGTATCAATTGTATCAAAATTGAGTATCCCTAAGGGGGATGTATATGTAATACATATTTGACAAAGTTTTAATAAAATAAAGCCCAATTTCTTGTTAAATTCATTGTTTTCTATTTATTTATTGCTTTAATACTTAATTTTAATTGATGCACTAGTAGGGTGTATGCTTTTTAGATCGTTACATATGGTGACCATGACAAGAACTCGCAAATTATGCTATCACTGACTAACTTGTTGTGGTGTTTTGTTGGAGGTATCAGCCATGGTGAATAGTCTTAGCCATGGTTAACATTCTCAGCCGTGCCTAACAACTGTAGCTAGTAGAGAATAAAAAAATAGTAGATAGTCAAATCTACATCAGACTTGGACTTTAGGTAGGAGGTATTTCTCTATGTTTTCTTGTGTCTGTCTATGTTTATTTTGTTGAATGTAGTAGATGAAGTCGATTTAATTAGAAAACATAGAGAAAGGTTAAAAGTAAAATTTTAGATTCTCTTAGGTTTTCTTCCAGTCGTCGCTAGGAATAGTGGACTTCTAATTGCAATTCACCCTAGTCTCTAGCGGTTTGGGTTATGTTTGTAGATTTTTCTTTCTCGAGGTCCAGTTAGTGGCCAATTTTATCATGTAGATGTATTATCTAAAACTCAATTTAGTAAATTAGATGCATCTTTCTAAACATTAAACGTATTTATCATTAGGTATTTAAGAAAGAGCATTGTGTGCTTGGTGTTGCATTTTTACTTTCATACAAAATATAAAATGAACAAAAACACACCACGCACTATCTAAATACTAGTGAGTTGGAAGTCATGTCCAACCACTAGTAAGGTTCAACAATGGTGGAAGTGATTTTCTTTTGTTGGCCCAACTCCCTCAAACCCTATTACTTGGCCAATGTTGACTCCAAGATCTATCCTAACCATACAAAATAGCATACATTCCTCTTCAGAGGGGTGTATCGTTGTATACAAGATGCTGGGTGAGGATAGGTAGAATCTTTGCCCTACCCGGGTGTGGATTTCATCTCCATATTTTAGGGGGTTTACGTGACCATGAATTTCATTACCGATTGTCGAGCTATGAGCATACAGATGAAAACCCTTAAAATATTGAGTATTACATAAACAATTTCAAACATGATGAGAGTAGTTTAAGTTTTCAATAAATATCAAAACGCATCAAACTAGTTAGGGCTCACAAAGAACATTTAAAAGAGATTCATCATTATTTACTTTGTTTACTTTAAAATATACATATGAGATAATACCACATCATGGTTGTCACAGAAGCGGCCAATCTCAACAAATAATCAAGGTCGAAGTCGAGGATCCACCCAATGCACAACACAACATGAAGAACCCTCAATCATAGGATCCTCCTGGATGATGTTCAATGAGCATTAGAGAGGATAACTCTATGCATGGGGGTTCTCGCCATAATACCTCACCTAGAGGAGATAATGCACATGCCTCACAAGATATATCTGAGTATGGAATATTCCAACATGGGCCCTTAGAGCATGGGAGCATTTATCATGATCGTACACCTCATGTATCCACCAGATCCACTAAAGAGTACATCATCGAGGAAGGAACTATAACTAAGTTAGTACCCATATGTACTCAAGATAAGGGAGGCTCAAGACCCCCACCAATTAAAAATAGACAAGTATAAAATCTTCCAATTAAAGGGTAGGAAGAGAGGACTTCTTTAGGGCATAGGCCCTCACAGAATCCAAACAACAATGAACTTGGTAAGTTCACATTTGATATATCTAATATTGGATTCAATGTTATGCCACCACATGATATATGGTGCACTAGGCAATTGGATTGTCTAGATAGAGTCTTAGGGTAGCTAGCATATAAACCCTCAGTTGCACATTCTCATTCTATGAGTTCTCATAGTGAGAGCACACATTAGACCATTATAGAGCCAGGAGAATGGTCTAATCATTCTCGTAGTATAATTGCCCCATCGACCCATGTGGGAATAGAGTACAAAAAACACCAGAATACAAATGCCATCTACATAGACAAACGTAAAAGTGTGGTAAACTAGTCAACCAGAGGTCAAACTAAAAAAGCTTCTTAGATTGAACAAGTACACCAAAGATCACATATAGCTAAACTTATAGATCGCTCATAGAAACTATTTTCATAACAATAATAGTAGATTCTCCAAGATCAATTGGAGGATGTTCGTGCAGAGCATGAGCACCTAAAAAATGAGGATACTTAGAGATAGAGGTTGCTAAGGCAATATCTATTCAAGAAATACATGCACAAAAAATGCATCCTTGATAAAAAATAGTATGTTGAGCGAGAGGATTGATTGGCTCAAGATAATTTACCCCCTCATAGTGAAAAAAGGGAGCTAACTCATAGACAAGTTGCTTCGTAGCCCGATCTATGCCCTAAACACATTGAAACTCATATTGACCACATGGCTCAAAACATGATGCAGTTCCAAGCACTAGAACATCATGGGTGTACATAGTACGAAGAAGAAGTAGAAGATGATCAATAACAAGAATATCCTAAGATATCCCTAGTAGATGTGGAAGATGAGCCTAGTCCTCGACCTTGTCTGAAGAAGAATTTACCTCCAAGGCTCCCCAAATACCTCTCAGAGAAGAGTAAAATCTATATTTTAAGGCCTACCAGGCATTAACAGATAAGTTTCAAGCTATAGATAAACAAGAGATGGCTTATCAAAAGCTAACCTTGAAAAAAAATCATAAAAAACTTCTATGCCCATTCTAGTATATCCTAAGCACTTCGAGATGCCAAATATAGAGAAGTTTCAAGGTGAGGAAGATGCTCAAGAACATGTTACGAGATTTATGGACATGTGCTTTCAGATAGAAAGAAATTATACTCTTTTGCTGAGAACATTCATCACAACCCTTTCAAGACCTACCCAAGAGTGGTTTAATAAACTTAAGAGGTATAACATAACCAACTTTGAATAGTTGGATAATGTGTTTCTTGAAAACTTTTCCTTTGGCATCAAGAATAAGGTAAACCTATCCAATGTGGCTACTTTAATGCAACATGATGATGAGTCGATCATGGATTACAAGAAAAGATAGAGAAAGATAATGGTAAAGTTACCATTTACCATTCCAACCATAAAGCTAACATGGATTTTTACCAAGAGTTGTGTGAAGCACATCTCATTACTTTTGTAGTTGCAATAATATCAAATATTTGAGGAATCTTTGGCACAAGCCAAGGTAATAGAGGACATCAAGTTATATGAGGGTAACTTGAAGATTCGAAACAAGAAGGAATGTAACAAGAATAACACCCAAAATCAAAAATAGTAGGCCAATATAGCCCATGTAAACTAAGTGGTTTTAAACATCCATAAAGGGGTTAAGGGACAACAATAGAATTATAAAGCCCAACCTCCTCCTACATGGTATGACTAGTGTAATAATAACAAGAAGGATAAGAATAAAGAATAGAACCTGCCTCGCCAGTTCACACCTTTGTTAGAATCAATGACATTGATATTTCATAAATTGTGTGAGGCCAAGGCCCTTAACATACCAGAGATAAAATTTATAGACCCTAATCAACCCAAGACAAAGGGGTATAGGGATGATCTGTATTGCACTTTTCACAGAATGAAAAGACACGACATAGAAGGATGTTGAAGTTTTAAACACATAGTACAGAACATGATCAAAAGAGGAGATCTAACTATGGATAACCCTTAGGCTCTAGAAAACCATAATATGGGGATCTTCAAGAACCCCTTACCAAATTACGATCTATCAAGGAACAATGCTAGTCATGTAAATCAAGTGCAGGTAGAACCACCAACTCAAGGATTCTTTAGCATGGTTAATGTTGTCATAATACAAGGGAGGTATGAGCATCTAAATCCACCTCTAGCTCCCATTAGAGTGTATGTTTTGCATCAAAAAATACCAACTCAAAATATGCTAGGCCCACTAACTAGACCTGTGGTGACAATTAGAAGTATGCTAGTGCAAAGCCTACATATAAATCCAATGAAGTTGTTGATATATGAACTGATTTAGTTGTCTTCTAAGTACAGGGAGATGCTCATGGATATTCTAATATCAATTGAAGTTCAATCCTAGTATCTTGAAGCATTCACGAACTTTGTGGGACATGTGCAACAGTGTAGCAAACTAGTGATTCAATTCAATGATCACAAGATTAAGACGGTCTCCACTGCTATAGCGGACCCACAAGTACATATAATTATGTGTATAAATCACACACTATTCAAATGGGTTTTGATTGATACAAGGTCATCAATCAACATAATTACTACCAAGGTATTGCCACACCTAAAGTTGCCAAAGTCACACATTGTACCTTCTAGTTTTACCTTGAGCATTCAACGATGCGATATGTTGAATGGTAGGTACTATATTTATTTCAATCCAGGTTGGACTCAAGACCATCCTTGTGATGTGTCATGTGATCAAAGGTACCATGCAGTATAACATCTTCTTGGGGAGACCTTGGATTAGAGAAATATGTTGCATTCCCTCGATCTTACATCAATGTATTAAATATATACATGAGGGACAAGTTCACATGGTACCTTCAGACGAAGAACCATTCAAATACGTGAACTTAGCAGATTTATGCATATGGATTTACGACTGATGTTGCCAATCAAATATCTAGAAGGTAAATTAAAAGGGGTGTGTGCAAGACTTTCCACGACTGCACCATAGTTATCAGAGCACATAACAAATTTGATTAAACCTCCAACATCCACAGTGCTAAGGAATTATAAGAATCTTAAGGTGAAATTGAATGAGAAAGAGATAAAGCAAGCATCCAAAGTAGCCACTATATAGGGTCCTAGTCCCATGGATGAAGGGGATGTTCAAAATCAAGTTGAGGAGGTACCTTAGCCTACCTCACCTACTTATTCAGTAGGGTCATCTACATCGTAGGTGATCATACATTTGGTTAATTCTGGATTAGCAAAATATATCATGCAAAACATGAATTTCATACCATTTATCAAAATTGCACAGGACATGGACCGACCTCAAGCCCATAACTTTCCTGTGGGAAATATGGTACCACTAGGGGTGCCACCCAACCAAACAAACATTATTTATGGAGGTCTATATCAGCTTACAAATCACATGCCCATAGAAGAAGAAGATGAACCATTTATGGTGAATATTCATTACCTATCTAACACCAAATTTGCCTTATGGTATTTCGAATGTTACCATTCTCATGGTTACGGCTTGGGATTTTTTGAGCAGGGGCACCGAGTTCCCATCGAACCATAGTATCATCTACCAATTGATAGGTTTGGGTTAGGATTTCATATAAGAGGACAATACGATCTCCTAGAAGCATCTTTAGATCATCTGAATCTTGCTTTGGGGAATGATGTGGATTGGAATCCTTACGACCCTAACCCATACGAAGGGAAAATAGGCTAGTAACATATGTGTCAAAAGCACCACCATAGATTTATCATGAACACATCATGGTAGAGGTAAATCAAGGATATAATCCAAGAGTTGACTTGGACAATGAAAGTCATGAAGATATCGATGACACTGGTATGTAGATCTAGAATCTGAGTATAGCGATCGACACTAAATTAGAATTTACTTCTGAGGAAGTGCAACCTAAGTTCATTATTGAAAGTGATGGACCTGATTGTGATTCTAGGACAAATTATGATGAGTAATCCTCGTATATTGAGCAATATGAGGATGAAACCAAGTTGGTCTACTTAGGCCTTCTAAATTTATGTCATCTATTACCCATGGAGAAAATGGGCGAGAATGAGGAATTCTTCATGATGGATAGCGACTATGAGGATGAGATAAAGTAAGCCTACCTTGGGCCTCATCTTACTAATCACCCAATTCCAGTGAGTAGGGTTGAAGGACTACTATATGATAGTGATTATTAGGATGAGACTAAGAGAACCTACCTTGGGCCTCACTATTTGCAGCATCATCATGATTCAGTTGACATTGATGAGATGTATCAGTGAGTCTATCCTGGCCTGCACCTCAAAGGTAGACCATCCAATTTTGATATGATTTACCATATAGTCTTTCCTAATCTTCTGATATACATGCAACTCTTGGAGCCAAGAGACGTTGCTTTCAAGTCTATTCATAGATTAGATCTGGAGATCCCCATACCTCTAGAGCCACATCTTGGGGATGGAATTTATATCAAGGAAGAGTCACACACACATGGTTCTAGAGATCTAATCCATTCTATAAATATGATATCCATTGATTTCAACACTCCACATTACAATCTAGTTGACCCCTCCAAACCATTGTATCTAAATGTAGATGCTATTAATTTGGATCGTATTGATTCACCACTAAGGCCTAAAGATTTCTTCACTAAAAAATAAATACTACAAGCTTTTCATTTTGTGCTAGGTTGTACACATGATGTTTATCATGCTGAGGAAAATTCTGATGTAGGACCTTTAAACCCAGCTAATGACATCCACTTGATTCCTATGCCTCACCATATTGAGGAGGTATCACGCATGTTAGTAGAGGAAACCTTCGATGTGGATATCAGTGATGATCCCACAAATCCTAAGAAGGTCAAATTTAGAGAATTTTTATCTCCTGATGAGTGTGCCACACTCATACCTCTACTAAAAGAGAGACCTAACCTTTTTGCTTGGACATACAAGGATATGTCAGGACTATATCGAAAAATGGTTACCCATAACCTTTCGCTAGATCCCTCCAAAATACCTATGAAGTAGAAGCTCAGGAAGATGCATCCAACAGTCAATTTAATGGTTAAATATGAGCTACAAAAGTTTTTGGACGTAGAATTAATTATCTCCATCGACTATCCATAATGGGCATTAAACACGGTACTTGTAGGAAAACCTAATGGAAGGATTCATATCTGTATGGATTTTAGAGACCTCAAAAAGGCAACACCAAATGATTCATTCCTATTGCACAATATAGATGCTCTTATATATGCAACTGTAGGTCATGAGATGCTCTCCCTTATGGATGGTATTTTTGGTTACAATAAAATTCATATTAAAGTCAAAGACTAGTATATAATCACGTTCACAACACAATGGGGAACATTCTATTATAAAGATATGTCATTCAGCCTTAAAAATGCTGGTGCCACATATCAACGAGCCATGACATACATTTTCCATGATTACATGCATAGAATCTTAGAAGATTATATCGATGACTTGTTGGCAAAGTCATTGTAACATTCAAAGCATGCATAGATCTTGAGGAAGGTCTTTGATTGCCTGATAGAGCATAATGTCAGGTTGAATCCCAAGAAGTGTGTATTTGGTGTAACTTCAAGAAAGCTATTGGGATTCATCATTTCAAAATAAGGAATCAAATTTAACCTAGTTAAAGTCAAGGCCATATAGGAATGCATCCTCCCACAAATATCAAAGAGATAAGAACCCTATAAGGCAAAGTAGCATCCATAAAGAGATTTATTGCACAATTATCAGATAAATGTTGACCCATGAATCAATTACTACACAAGGGGGTCCCATTTAATTGGGATGAGGATTGCCAAACAGTCCTCACTGAAATCAATCAATACCTAGCAATGTCGCCAGTTCTAGCTCCACCAAGACTATATGTGCCTTTCTTGCTATATATATCGACAACTAAATTTGCATTGGGAACCATGTTATCCCAAAAGAACATGCAAGACAAAGAGTAAGCGATATATTATATTAGTCACACCTTGGTGAGTTATGAGCTCAGGTATGTATACGTGGAGTTGTGTTTAGCAGTAATGTTTGCAACGAAGAAGTTGCATCATTATATGTTAAGTCATACAACATATGTAATATCCAAACAAAATCCTTTGTAGTATATGATGAGAAAGACATATCATAATACACGTACTACAAAGTGGATCATGTTATTGATAAAATTCAATTTAGAATTCATCAACCAAAATTTCATCAAGGGATAGGTCATAGTTGATCATTTGGTAGAAGTGCCTCTCGAGAATAGTAAGCCCCTCACCATTGAGCTTCTTGATGATGCAGTCTTTACATTATTGGAATATCCTGAACCTGAAAAACTAGATAACAAATCAGACATGACTTTGTTTTTCAACAGTTCGAAGTGTGAGCAAGGGGGTGATGCAGGTATTGTCTTATTCATGCCACAAGGTACTCCAATACCCTTGTCATTTAAGCTAGACTTTTCTTGTACCAAAAATAATGTTGAATACGAGGCCCTAATATTGGGACTCCAAACAGTCATCACCATGAATATTAAATGATTAAACATCTTTGGTGATTTCCTTATTATAGTCAATCAAGTGAAGGGAATATTTCAATGTAGGTATATTGTCCTGAAAGCTTACAAGGATATTGCTAACACTTATCTAGCCCAACTAGAGTGGTATGACATTGAGGCAATCCCTTTTTTGTTGAACTGACTTGTAGATACTATGCCATCTTTGGGATCTTTAATTCCTTATAATCTATCTATCTATTTTACTACCATTCATGTAAATATGATATCGCATTTCGTGATGCAATGTGAGGATTTTTATAACAAGAAATCATTCAACATGATTCATATAAAACCAAACCATGAGTGGTTTTATAAATCCAGATACTTTCTCAAGAAATTTTCCTAGGGGTATTTGATCTCACGGGGTTCTATGGCGAATGGCACTACCATTCACCATAGGGTTGTGTCCCATTCTGCATTCATGCACAGTGAAATGCTAGGGAAAAAAGTCATCTTGTCAATTGAGGCAAAAGCTTATCAAGACTGGATGTCACAATTACATGACTTCCTCAAGCTTGGTTTAATCCTATAGGTATTGTTGTGTACCACAAAATGTGCATTCATATAGAAAGTGACAAAGTATGTCTTGCTAGGAGACATCTTGTATCATCGAAGCTACGATAGAATTCTACTTCATTATCTTGAGTCACGAGAATTAGCTTGGTAAATTTTGCAAGCTCATGATGGTACATGCAGTGGCCATTATCAAGTGCATCCTTTGAATGGGTTATTATTCACCTACTATGGAGAAGGATTACACTACATATTTCAAGCAATGAATTAAATGTTAGCATAATGCTAATCTTAGGCACTTACCATTGCAGGACTTACATCCCATCCAAGCGGCTTGGCCATTTGCTTAGTGGGGTTTGGATCTAATTGGTAATATCTCTCCTCCATAATCAGGTTGGCATACATTTATTATAATGGCCACTGAGTATTTAACAAAGTGGATGGAAGCATTCCCTTTAACAATGACAACTGGAGCACGTATTATGGAGTTTATACATTATAATATCATTAGTAATTTTGGGATACCATACAAGATAATATTAGATAATGGAACGTCATTTAAGAACAAAAATGTGAAGGGTTTAAATCAAAGTATAATATACAACATATTTTTGTGACTCCATACTATTCGTAGAAAAACGAGCAAGCTAAGGCCTCAAACAAGATAGTGGTATCCATATTGAAAAATATGGTACAAGAAAACCACAAATATTCGCACATCCAATTGCCCCTTTCATCATGGGCTTACAGGACTAGCATACAGATGCCCACTAGGGTAAACCCATTTTTTATAGTATATGGCATTGATTCCATTATACCCTTAGAGTTGGAGATTCCAATGCTATGTATTGCATTGAAAGAGTTCATCGATGACAACACCATGTGACAAGCTCACCTTGATCAATTAATGCTTCTTGATGAACATTGTGTGAATGCCCTTGAGCATCTCTGCATTTACCAAGAGCACTTAAAATGAGCTTACAATAATAATGTTCTTCTGAGGGACTTTAAAGTTGGTGATATTATTCTGAAAGAGAATCAATAGAATTCAAACCTGCCACCCCACTTGTGAAATAAATTTACGGCTAACTAGTTAGGCATTTATATCATATCAGAGTAGATTGGACCTAGAATGTATCACTTGACATTGCTTGAAGGTGTTGATGAGCCTGAACCTCTCAAAATCCTTCATCTTAAGGCATTCCATACATAATAATTCAAAAATCCAAAAAAAATATGGAAATTTTCAAAAGCCATAAAAATCAAAAAGCAATAAAATCTAAAAATATTGCAAAATATTCAAAAATACAAAAACATTTGCATCATGCATTTTCATTTTGTACATGTATTTCATTTAATTGCATTGCATTAGGCATTTCCATCCATCGCACTTACATTAGGATAGGTTGTGTTTGCAATCTTACAAATGACACCATGTTTGTATTTTAATCATGCGTCTATGCATCATCATCATCCATCACCTTTGTGAGTAATTGTGTTTTTTAAAATAACCCCTCCTGTTGCTATGAAGAATATACTAGGGGTTTTTGGTCATTCAGCCATACCTAGTGATCTTCTCAAATTTAGTATAAATATTTCTTTGCTTTTGTAGATGATGTCTAGTTTTGATAGCACTTAGCATATCAGAACCCCATAACTAATCAAACACATTAACAATCATAATTAGGGTAAGGAAGGATGAACACTACAAAGTGATTCGGGTCACCTTAAGTGAAAGTTTTTTTTACTTACTCATTTGTGAGGTGCAATGGTCTATAGTAGAGGTCATTGGAAAAAGGACAATATTTCCCCCCTACCCAAATAAATACCATGCTTAAAAAAAGGAGAAAAATCCCAGAGTTAAATCAAATCCCTTACTCAAAACGAAAAGAAAAAAAATAAATAATAAATAGTAATTTTTATCACTATATATGATAAAGCATCCAAGTAAATTAAAGAAAATAAGGGGGTGAACTTGAATCCCTAGAATGGTCAATACTCAAAAGTCATAGGGTGATCCCAAATACAACAATGGGATGAATGAATCCTTCCTGGCATTGGGGTATGTCTAAGAAAGTTACAAATGAGCTAGCTTTAGGTGGCCTGTATCGCCTAGTGGTCTAGTACAATTAAGTCCAAACCTAGGATCAAATGGACATTTTAGGATCCCCAATATAGCTATGGGTTGAATTAATCCTGCCTGGATATGGGGTATACTTATGTCTCATCTAATATATTCATTTGCACACATAGAAATAATGAATAGCTTGGTCTTTCATAGCAAAAATTTTATTTTTCATAATTTTAGTATAGTCATTATACAACTTTTGATAAGTCAACTAGGGTGTTTGAGTTTCATGGAAAACCTCAAAAATTCCCAAATAGCAACAACCATGTCAAATAATTCAATTATCAATTTCTTTTTATAATAGTTTATTTGTTAAGGGGTGTTCATAACATAGGTTAGATACCATATGAATATCAACAATGATATTTAGATGGCCATTGACTATGTTATGCATATTCTTTTAACTTACAAAATCTTATGAATAGAAACAATACATAATTGCACAACACATATGGAGGTTTAATTGATTAATTCTTATGACAAGATGTATCAATTACATTCATGATTGTTATACATTTTGGGGTGTCATCTATTAGATTGTTAACTCATATTGCATGCATTCTTGATGTTTTAAGTGATTAAAACATACAGGTTCATTTACATTAGATCATCATCATGTAAATAATGCATTACATACATTGCATTCATCATATCATAACATCATAAATTAAATGCATACGAGTACATCAAATTAGTCATGCATTTAACATCAAATAGTGCATCCATATGCATACATCATAATAGTCCATCTACATATCTAGATCATAATATCTAGTCATACATCAATCATCTAGCTAGTGCATGTCATCCATACATCATATCATATAGCATCAGATAAACATCACATATAAACATTGCATCCATATGTTTATCATAAATATAAAATAAATAAATCTACACATATAATGAGTCTCATATATGTCAAATCATATGTTGAGCAAGGTGCAGCAAAAGCATTTGAGAAAGTATTGTCATTGTTGTCAACATAGATAGATTGATGCAGTTGATGCAGTTCAGAGGTCAGTCAGATCAAGTGTAGAAAGTTTCAAGCAAAACAGAGGTGACCCAGATTCAGAAATTGGCAGAAAGAGACAAGGAAGAAAACTGTCGCGATATCGCGACATGTTTTCTGTCGCGATTTCGCGACAAAAATTAGGAGAGAGAAAATGCACGCCAAAATGTCGCGATGTCGTGACATGTCGAGTTTTCATTGAGAAGAGATAAAATGTGTCGCGATTTCGCGACAAAAAGCAAGAGAGAGAAAATGCAAGCCAAAATGTCGCGATGTCGCGACATGTCAAGTTTTCGTTGAGGAGAGAGAAAATGTGTCGCGATTTCATGACATAAATGGAGGAAAGGAGCTTGCAATGAAGAGAGTAGCGATTTCCATGCATGTTGAAGTTTCGCATTTCAAAGCACAGCTGGAAATGTATGGAAACAAAGGTGTAGCGATTTCGCTACAAATCGAAAGTTAAGAAAACTGAGTTGCAGCGATTTCGACACAAGTAAAAATTCACAAGAAGAAGGTGTAGCGATTTCGCTACATGTTGAAACAAAGAGAAACTAAGGTGTAGCGATGGCGCTACATGTTGAAACAAAGAGAAACTAAGGTGTAGCGATGGCGCTACATGTTGAAACAAAGGGAAACTAAGGTGTAGCGATTTCGCTACTAGTCAAAAGTGTAGAACTGAAAGATGCAGCAATGATATTACAAGTCAAAATTTCATGAAAAGAGGCAAGGTAAAAACACAAGGCACAAAGATGTAAAAATTTTTCCATTGCATGAAGCATAGTGTCGCGATTTAGTGACATGTTCCATTTTCGCTGGAGTTGGCAAGGAGAGTTGTACGGAAGAGCAAAGTGTCACGATTTCGCGACATGTTCCTTTTTCGCTACCTGGAAAAGAAGAGTGTACGGAAGCCGAAAGTGTCACGATTTCATGACAAGCAGGATGATGATGTCAGCAAGAGTAAAAAATGTCACGATTTCATGACAAGAAGGATGATGACGTCAGCAGAAGCCAGAAGCATCGTGATTTCGCGACAAGAATGATGATGACGTCAGCAAAGTCAGAAAGTGTCATGATTTCATGACAGGATGCTAGGAAAGGTGCTGGAATCTGGAAGCATCATGATTTCGTGACATTATGAAGGATGACGTCAGCAAAAATTAAAAGTGTCGCGATATCACGACAGGCAACTGTTTGGCGGGTAAAAGTCGCAGGAGCATGCAAAATGACACGTGTCGAAAAAGCATAATCATGCAGCCTGTTACATAAACAGTAACTGATGTCAGACAGACAGTTACACATTGACAGGTCTCGAACATGCATGGAAATAGATGTAGATGCATGCTTGAAATGCTTTCTAAGTGTCGTATAGGCTGTATCAAAAAAGCATTCGAACGGTCGAAGTGCAGCATTCGAACAGTCGATTGAAAGTGCAAACGAACAGCCGATTGAAGAATGCATTAGAACAATCGATTAAAATAGACGCATTTACAGCATTCGAAACATAAAATAGGAAGGATCGAAAAGCTTTCGAGAAGAAGGATGTGCAGCATTCGAACAGTCGTATTTGGAAGGATTCGAACAATCGCATTGGAAAGAAGAAAAGAATTCGAACGACTCGAGAATGTCATCCGACTGCATGAAGAATTGAAACGCGAGAGAAGACAAAGAGTCCCGATGAGAAAAATAGGGTATAAGAGGACAGTCGAGCACAGAATAATGTTGCTGCTGTTAGAGAGAAATTGCTATAAAAGGAGGATTAGAAAAGAGTCAAGAGAAAAATTAGCAAAGCCATGAGAGTGTGCAAAGTTGGGTTAATTGCAGACCAGTCAGGGTCGTGCATAAAGTAAAGACATTTTTATGTCATTCTAAATTGATTAGAATTGCAGTCCAAGTTGGTGCTTGGTACTAGGGGTTGGTGCTCCATCTGTTGCAGCAAAAAATTAAGGGGTTGCTTGAAACGCTTTCTAAGTGTCGTATAGGCTGTATCAAAAAAGCATTCGAACGGTCGAAGTGCAGCATTCGAACAATCGATTGAAAGTGCAAACGAACAGCCGATTGAAGAATGCATTAGAAAAATCGATTAAAATAGACGCATTTACAACATTCGAAACATAAAATAGGAAGGATCGAAAAGCTTTCGAGAAGAATGATGTGCAGCATTCAAACAGTCGTATTTGGAAGGATTCGAACAGCCGCATTGGAAAGAAGAAAAGAATTCGAACGGCTCGAGAATGTCATCCGACTACATGAAGAATTGAAACGCGAGAGAAGACAAAGAGTCCCGATGATAAAAATAGGGTATAAGAGGACAGTCGAGCACAGAATAATGTTGCTGATGTTAGAGATAAATTGCTGTAAAAGGAGGATTAGAAAAGAGTCAAGAGAAAAATTAGCAGAGCCATGAGAGTGTGCAGAGTTGGGTTAATTGCAGACCAGTCAGGGTCGTGCATAAAATAAAGACATTTTTATGTCATTCTAAATTGATCAGAATTGCAGTCCAAGTTGGTGCTTGGTACTAGGGGTTGGTGCTCCATCTCGTTGCGACAGAAAATTAAGGGGTTGGTGCTCCTTCCAAGAGATGCTTGGTAAAGTATTTGTAAAATTGGTATTTTGCATTGACTCGATTTGGATGGTAGTCCAAGCAGTCTTTTTGAGGAGTAGCCACATTGGTGAACCTCGTTAAAATGTTGTGTTATGTGTGATGCTTTCTTGATGCATTTAGTATCTCTTTTATCTACTATAAACTACTGCTGGTTTTAAAATCATATGTTTTAGAAATTTTAAAGAACACACTGATTCACCCCCCCTCTCAGTGTCATTATGATTACAACAATTGGTATCAGAGCCAGGTTCCCAATTTTGGCTAAATCAGTCATGGTTGATCTTGTATTAGTACACAATGGCTAAGAAGAATAGATCCTCATCCAAAAAGGCATCCCAGTCAGTTTCAGTTCCTGTAGAAGAGAAATTTGAACCGAAAAAGGTAGAAGAAGTGAATCCTGAAGTCTGTGATGAAAATATTGAGGCTAAAGTAGATTTTGAAGGAGAGTTGATATCTGCACTTGAACAGTGGAGTATAGAAAAGAAAAAGAACAAAAGACTGTCCAAGAAATTGGAAGAATATGGGCATGAGATTGAAGATCTCTTCCTACAAGTTCAAAAGGCCAAGAAATCAGAAGAAGCCTTGAAGACACAGCTGGATAATAATAATGATGTATACATCACAAGTGAAGAGGAATATAAAAAGGTTATTGTTGATCTAAAGCTACAAGTAGAACAGAACAAAAGTATTGAAGATATTCTTAGGTCTCAGATCAATGAGAAAGAGACTGTATGCTGCCAACAAGAAGAAGAGATTGTTTCATTGAAGAAACAACTAAAAGAGGCCAATATAAATCTTAAATTTGAGAATAGCACAGAGTTTCTAGATACAATGATAAATCAACAAAGAAGCTCCACAACTAAGTTTGGTCTTGGATATGAAGTTGAACAACCTTCATCCTCCAAATATGCAGAGAAGAAGAAGTCCTCGATTGAAGGATTGAAACAAGAAAAGTCTGAAGCTGAATCCTCAAAAGGAATAAAATATCAAAGAAGATCTACAGCAAAGCAACCACAACAAAAGAGGTTCTCTCACTCTTACTCTTTTAATAATAATGCTTTTTATGGCTATTGTTCTAAATGCAACCACTTTGGTCACAAGGCAATTTATTGTGGACTGAACAATAGATCAAAGAGTTATGTTGATAAAAATACTTCTATTTTTTTGAGTGAACACCTTGTGCAATGTTTTAAATGTAATGGCCATGGGCACATAGCAAGGTTTTGTTCAAGAACTTCTATATCCAATCTAAGGCAATACCATAGATTTTATCATACACATAGAATGCAATACAGACAGGGAATAAAACATGTGCAATGTTTTAAATGCAACGGTCAAGGGTACATAGCAAGGTTCTGTCCAAGCACTTCTATATATAATCTAAGGCAAAACCCTAGATTTCATCAGACACAAAGAGGACAACATCGACAAGGAACATATCATGTGCATAAAAGAAAAGAAAATAATCATCCATCAAGAATGCACAAGAGACAACCCCATAAGAGAAATGTTCAAGTTCACGAACAGGAGCAAAATAGGGATGTTGAAAAACCCAAGCCCAAGTTCAGGAAATTCTGGAGAAAGACAGAAGAAAGGAAATTGTGTCTCCTTGGATTGAAGGAGGCTACTCTGCCATTGCTCTAAGCAAATCCGGGTGGCACATCCTCAGGAGGAGCAATATTAAAGTTTTATTTTAATGCTCCTATGTATTTGTTTTTACTCTTTGATGTGAAGATTGCCAGATCTTTCATGACACCTTGGTGAATATATTTAATTCACAGACAGTTTTGTTTTAACTATTGATTTAATGCCAGTCCAAGGATAAGAAGCTTGATGCTGAGTAAGGTGCACTATGATTGGCCATAAAGTGTTTGACAAAATGTCTTCTTTCGACATGCATAGTTGAAAGTAAGAGTTGGCAGTAAAATTGCAGTGCTGGACAAAAAATTGGTATAGATGTGAGTCACTTGTCAATTCTGTTGACAAAAGTGAAATCAGCATGTTGAATGGGAAGATTGAAGAAAAAGTTTTTAATGAGCAGCCAGATGATTTCCAGCCTGGTGATGAATAGTTGAGTAGCTTTCATAGTGGTTGTTTTGATCAAGTTAATGCTTTTCTTGATTCATGATTTGGGCTTACTCCATTGAGTTTGATTTGAGCAAGTTATTCTTTGCCTTGGTGATTTATGTTGGTGGTTGTCTTGTTCAAATACCTTTGGAAGGAAAAGGATGTCTACTAGTTTCCTTTTCATGTAGTGATTGGTTGAATGCTTCAAGGTTAACCTTGAGTTGAATGATATCTATAAGCATTGTTGCTAAAGCCCTAATTGGTTGAGAAAATATGTTGGTTGTGCTGTGGTACAGTGTTTGGTACTTGCACAGAGTTGAAAGTGGATTGAGGTAGCCTACTAGATTCTCACTACAGAGAGAGACAAACAGCTATCATTGGGTTCAAGCTTGTTGAGAATATATCCAAGATGCATGGTGAAGTTGTATGCAGATGTTGCTGGCATTGCAGAACAAAAATATGGCTATATAAGATTATTGTATGCCTTCACTAACAGTGGACAAGTTTGAGTTTGCAAAGCAACAGAGGGTAGTTGCACATAAGACAGTGGTTCAGTCATGTTCTTACACATGTTATATTGGTGAAGTTGACGATGATGGTGTCATTCACTGGTTATTGCTGCTATTCACATTGTTGATTTTATTGATGCCTATTATGCTTATCATGATGTTGTCAATCAGTGAAATGAAGTGGTCTTGGACTCAGGGGAGCATTTGTGTATTTGTTTTTTTTCTTCTTGTTCATGCTTGGAATATTTGCTAATTGTAATAATTTGTGTCTAAGAATATTGTGCAAAGACTCAGGGGGAGTCTGCAACAGCCCTTTGGTATTATTGGCAAAGGGGGAGAAGAAGTTGAGCAAGGTTGTTGTGTGTTGCCAACAATTCCAAAGGGGGAGATTGTTGAGCAAGGTGCAGCAAAAGCATTTGAGAAAGTATTGTCATTGTTGTCAACACAGACAGATTGATCCAGCTTGATGCAGTCCGGAGGTCGATCGGATCAAGTGCAGAAAGTTTCAAGCAAAATAGAGGTGACCCAGATTCAGAAATTGGAAAAAAGAGACAAGGAAGAAAACTGTCGCGATATCGCGACATGTTTTCTGTCGCGATTTCGCGACAAAAAGAAGGAGAGAGAAAATGCAAGCCAAAATGTCGCGATGTCGCGACATGTCGAGTTTTCACTGAGGAGAGAGAAAATGTGTCACGATTTCGCGACAAAAAGTAGGAGAGAGAAAATGCACGCCAAAATGTCGCGATGTCGTGACATGTCGAGTTTTCGTTGAGAAGAGATAAAATGTGTCGCGATTTCGGGACAAAAAGCAAGAGAGAGAAAATGCAAGCCAAAATGTCGCGATGTCGCGACATGTCAAGTTTTCGTTGAGGAGAGAGAAAATGTATCGTGATTTCATGACATAAATGGAGGAAAGGAGCTTGCAATGAAGAGAGTAGCGATTTCCATGCATGTTGAAGTTTCGCATTTCAAAGCACAACTGAAATGTATGGAAACAAAGGTGTAGCGATTTCGCTACAAATCGAAAGTTAAGAAAACTGAGTTGCAGCGATTTCGACACAAGTAAAAATTCACAAGAAGAAGGTGTAGCGATTTCGCTACATGTTGAAACAAAGAGAAACTAAGGTGTAGCGATGGCGCTACATGTTGAAACAAAGAGAAACTAAGGTGTAGCGATGGCGCTACATGTTGAAACAAAGGGAAACTAAGGTGTAGCGATTTCGCTACTAGTCAAAAGTGTAGAACTGAAAGATGCAGCAATGATATTACAAGTCAAAATTTCATGAAAAGAGGCAAGGTGAAAACACAAGGCACAAAGATGTAAAAATTTTGCCATTGCATGAAGCATAGTGTCGCGATTTAGTGACATGTTCCATTTTCGCTGGAGTTGGCAAGGAGAGTTGTACGGAAGAGCAAAGTGTCGCGATTTCGTGACATGTTCCTTTTTCGCTGCTGCTGGCAAAGAAGAGTTTACGGAAGCCAGAAGTGTCACGATTTCATGACAAGCAGGATGATGACGTCAGCAAGAGTCAGAAACTTCATGATTTCGTGACAAGAAGGATGATGACATCAGCAGAAGCCAGAAGCGTCACGATTTCGTGACAAGAATGATGATGACGTCAGCAAAGTCAGAAAGTGTCGTGATTTCACGACAGGATGCTAGGAAAGGTGCTGGAATCTGGAAGCATCGTGATTTTGTGACATTATGAAGGATGACGTCAGCAAAAATTAAAAGTGTCACGATATCACGATAGGCAACTGTTTGGCGGGTAAAAGCCGCAGGAGCATGCAAAATGACACGTGTCAAAAAAGCATAATCATGCAGCCTGTTACGTAAACAGTAACTGATGTCAGACAGACAGTTACACATTGACAGGTGTCGAACATGCATGGAAACAGATGTAGATGCATGCTTGAAACACTTTCTAAGTGTCGTATAGGCTGTATCAAAAAAGCATTCGAACGGTCGAAGTGCAGCATTCGAACAGTCGATTGAAAGTGCAAACGAACAACCGATTGAAGAATGCATTAGAACAGCTGATTAAAATAGACGCATTTACAGCATTCAAAACATAAAATAGGAAGGATCGAAAAGCTTTCGAGAAGAAGGATGTGTAGCATTCGAACAGTTGTATTTGGAAGGATTCGAACAGCCGCATTGGAAAGAAGAAAAGAATTTGAACGGCTCGAGAATGTCATCCGACTGCATGAAGAATTGAAACACAAGAGAAGACAAAGAGTCCCAATGAGAAAAATAGGGTATAAGAGGATAGTCGAGCACAAAATAATGTTGCTGTTGTTAGAGAGAAATTGCTATAAAAGGAGGATTAGAAAAGAGTCAAGAGAAAAATTAGCAGAGCCGTGAGAGTGTGCAGAGTTGGGTTAATTGCAGACCAGTCAGGGTCGTGCATAAAGTAAAGACATTTTTATGTCATTCTAAATTGATCAGAATTGGCAGCCAAGTTGGTGCTTGGTACTAGGGGTTGGTGCTCCATCTGTTGCAGCAGAAAATTAAGGGGTTGGTGCTCCTTCCAGTAGATGCTGGTAAAGTATTTGTAAAATTGGTATTTTGCATTGACTCAATTTGGATGGTAGTCCAAGCAGTCTTTTTGAGGAGTAGCCACATTGGTGAACCTCGTTAAAATGTTGTGTTATGTGTGATGCTTTCTTGATGCATTTAGTATCTCTTTTATCTACTATAAACTGCTGCTGGTTTTAAAATCATATGTTTTAGAAATTTTAAAGAACACACTGATTCACCCCCCCTCTCAGTGTCATTATGATTACAACATCATATATATATATATATATATATATATATATATATATATATATATATATATATATATATATATATATATAGTATGTATGTATCTCAAAAAGTGTGTAGGAGTGTCCAAAATACCCGTAGGTTACAATTATGTAGGTCCTCAACCTTACACTAAAAAATGATACAAAATGCTCTAAGAATAATCATGAGTGGCCTGCACCCCCAACCTATGAGGCTCCTCCATCACCTCCACCCTCTTGGTGAGTTTTCCTAGAGCTAGTACCAGTAGACCTCTCTATCCTATGTGTCTTGTGGCTAGATCGAGTTGAAGACTACCCTGTCTCCCATGTATGAGTCCTCTAGGTCCCTAGATCTATGGATCTCTTTGGAATCTTGTCCTTGTTTAGCTTGACCTCTCCCTTTAGGTGAGCAATATGAGTAGCATTTGATGTGTGTCGACTACGATGGATCTAGATGATAGCCTATAGCCTCCTGATATTTGCATCTAGGTCCAAAAATACATGTACCTATATAGTTAGATCCATAGGAGTAGCCTATGGATTCGAGGGCTCGCCTTGTGTACTCCTCGCCAGATCCCCCTCATGAATCTTGAGCTCTAACTAAGACTGTAGAAGATCCTGATGAAGTGTCATATTCTCCAGGGCTATAGAGATATTCTCAATCTATTCCAAGTGAAGAGTGTTCTCCTCTTGATATCCTCACCACTAATATAATACCTATGATAGCTAATCCTACGTGGCTCTTATCTATGCTTGTAGAGTAGCCACAAAAGTGTCTCTCTCTAAAATCTACATCTGGAGGGTCCCTACATATGTTTGTAAGCTAGCCACCTGAGCCCTGAGCTAGGACACCTTGTCATCAGGATCCTCCTTGCTATCCTCATTGCCCTACTCTACCTAGGGCTCCTCCTCTGAAGCTATGTTCTCACCCCATCTACTCTTTTACCATTGGTTCACTAATTGCCCATGAGGATCTACTCCCTCTGGATATGCCTCAAGTGCCTCTGCTCCTACTATTCCATCCCTATTCCAACTTAGTGGGATGTCACTCTAGCACAAATTGATAGTCCACCAGGCATCATAATCTACTGTGTTCCCTGTGTATGATAGTATAGACTCTTGTAAATCATCATCCTCATCCCCTAGTGGAGTCACCTGAGGCCATGCCAAGTCCTTCTCCACCTTAAGATGATGGTAGATAGTGGGTACAGAAGGAGTATCCTAGCATAATCCTAAATTTATTGGTCATACAAGAGAAGTAGAAGAACTCTCATATCTCAAGCTTGCACTAAAAAAGCCATCTATTAAGTTGAGTCCTCCTTAGGTATTTTTCTACATATTTCCATGCAGGACAATCCAAGTAGGGCCTTCATACAACCTTCCCAAGCGATAGTCATGCAAGCTGATAAATGTAGTACTATGTGTCCCCTTCTCGAGTTTTGATCCTAACTCCCTAGGACTCTCAAGGCCAACACACAGTATAGCACTAGCTCTCCTCAGTTTTGTCAACAATCCAATGGGATAGTCCCATGGGGCACTCAACTATGATGTTCTACCATACCCAAATATGTAGTAGGAGACTACAACCAACTTCTGCACAACTCCTCTGTGTTATCCTATACAACTTGTCATAGAGTTGTGCAAGTAGAGCACTCCCACAAGATAATATCAATGGCTCTTTGGTGCTACTCGCTAGCACATCCTAGGTCCTAGCCAAGAGGTTCCAATGGAACCTCTGTTGAGGATAACTTAGGCTTATCCACTTAAGCTTAAGTTAATTATTATTATTATTTACTATTCCTATTTCTTGCACTTTGTATTCACGTGAGGCATAGTATGCCCATGTTATAAATAGGTTGTTAGCATGTTGTTAGCATGTTGTTAGATGGTTGTTAACTGTTAGAGATCTTGTTTGTCTTCTAGCAGTTAGTGGACATCCATAGTTAGCATTTTGTTAACTAGTAGTTAAGTGGTTGGCCATGTTTGGCATATTGTTGCAACCACTTAACCTACATGAGATTCCTATGTAATTCTATATATACTTGCATTATGATGAATAATATAGCTTCATACTATTGTTCCTACATCATTGGTATCAGTTAGCTTTAGGAGAGTGCAGGAAGGAGGACAGAAGTACCACTTTACTGCTAGATCCTAGGAGGGTGTTGAGTGGAGTTGACTTGAAGTCACCTACAACACCAAGTGAATCTGAGGTGACAGAGGGCAAAAATTACCCCTACACCAGGTGTTGACTATCAGTTGCACTAGTTAGAAGTAAAATTGTGGAGGTGGACATTGCAGATCTGCCAAAAATATTGTCCAAGAACAAATGCATAATATGGACTATCAACTACATAAGTATAGTTTCCCATTGTGAGGACATTTTGACGGTACCAATACTCAATGTGGACTCCGTCATGGTTTGAGTCTATTTGCACCTCATCACTCCTAGTGCCAAAGATCCTTTGGAACACTTCATCCTTCACCTCTATGGGCGAAGACATGATGGCCTCACCATCGATCGAGATCCAGAAGATGTAGTAGAAATCCTCCAAAGTCACAATAATCTTACTTGTGGGTAGGTGAAAGGTATTGGTCCTAGCATCCCAGTGATGGGTCAAAGACGTCATGTAACCCTAGTCGGCTCTAACAGATAGAAGCCACAACGTGTAGCCAAATCTGATGGCTCCAAACTAGGCTTGCTTAGTTTCATTAAGGCCATTGTGAAGGGTACAAAGGATGTCTAATTCCCTTGCCCTCGTGGTCAAAGTTTGAAGAGAGACATAAATAATATACGTAAAATTAATCAAAAACATCAAAAAATGACCTGAAAAAGGTTAAAAAATTTTAAAAAATGGACAAAAACTAAAAGAAATTAAAAAAAATGAATTTTTTTCTAAAGTGGGTTAACTGCAGCTAGAACCTACGGTCGATGGAAACTGTTAAAGTTTTTACCATTGGTATTTGAATCCCATCATGGCTGATAACCGCAAACCCCAATTTGCCAATTAGGAGACATGCCTGCCACCTACGGCTAAGAGAAACAACCTTTTTGGGGTCATCTCTCATCCCGACAAACCCAAAAATAACAACCCACCCATCTAATCTAACCTAATCTAAATCTAACTATGGTGTGGTTTGTTACCGATAATTTAATTTGATTCAATTAGCCCATTACTTAATGAGGTTCATTTTAAGCTGGTAAGTGCAATAAATTATGGTTTGTGATGCTAACTTCGAAGCATTGACACCTCCACTAGTGGATGCCTCTAGTTGGTTGACCATAAATTAGGGTGAGTGTATGGTTTGGCAGTATTTTAGGTCAAAATATCACTTTCTCCTCTCAGAGCTCTCTGGACAACTTCAACAAATTGGAAAATAATCAATTGAAAATGATAGATTTTTCTTTTATATTTACCATTTTTCCCTTAGCTGCACCTGGAAACCATGGGCACAGAATTAGGGTTTTTTTACTACGGATCAGAGTCGCAACTAAGAAAATTGTAAAAATTGGCTACGGCTGACAAGCACAGCTAGCATCCAGACATAGATACCCTCAAAATTTCAACCATGAGGGGATTAAAAATGCAAAATCAAATATATCTAATGGTGCAAAACCTTCAAAATTTTCAAAAATAACAAAAAAATTCAAATAATTCAAAATTCAAATGTGCTTCATCCAGTTCTTTACCCTATACACTTGGCAGTTGTAGCGACTCCTAATCCATGCAATTCAAAAATATGAGTAAATTACCATAAGGCCATTTGGGGAAAATTATTCATCAATGAATTGATATGTTTCACTTCAATCGCTAAGAAGGCCACAGCGGCTGGACTGCCCCACGAGAGTGAAGTATTTATCTCAATTCTTATATGATATTTTTAGCATATCATTGAACATTATGATTCAACATAAGCCTAATTGGAATTGATATCATCTTGATTCCCTAAGAAGGACACTATGGCCAGACTGCTCCACGAGATAGAGATGTATAATTACTATTAATAGTTGTAATCATGGTTGAATTAGGCCTTGCCAAGAATATGAAAGTGCTAAAACCTTAAATTGTTCAAATCACTCATTGATGGTCAAGCCACTCATCACTTCATTAATTGTTTTGCCTTCATCAACTCATCACTTGAGGGGGTAGTCATAATATCAATTATCATAATCAAATTCAATAGGAGATCACTCGATCTTGTCAAATTACATTCGTCTTATGAATCATTGCCAATGACTATCATAAGCTTACCCTTTTTTGGGGCAAAAAGCAACTATGATAGTTAAGTTAGTAGCTCTCCACCTATCAGTACTATTGTAGCACTAAAGCTACCCGATCACTGGTGGAGCTTATAAAAGCTTTCGCAATTTAAGACATCCATCAGTTTGAAGCAATGATTCTAATATGTGTGTCCTTTGGTAGGAATAAGCATCTAATATTTATTAGATCAATGATCATCATTCAATCTATGGCATCATTTTAGGAGGTCTATTTTTGCTCAGCGATGTTCGTTCTCACAATGTATCTCCAAAGGGGTATCTATAGACACCTAAAACACATCATGTTGAGGCGACTACTCATATGGGACATGATAACAGACCATATGAAGGATATTGGATAGTTCCAAGGTGAAGTAGTGGTTTTAACCACTGAATTTGGGCATAGTTTGCTAACTCAGCCTTAGTCGTGGCTGACACTAGTGGCTAACAGAGCTGGCCACACCTTAGAGCCACGACTAGCATCAAAATTGTTTTGAATCATGGGCTAATCCAAATTTAGTTACAATGGCTTGGGCAATAGGAATTCAAACATTTTTGGGTGGGGAAGCTTTGAGATCTTTCCTTCCAACAAATCCAACCTCCTACATCTTGATCTTGGCTTCCCAAGCAAGTGAATATTGGAGATTAGGAAGGCTATAAGACCTCCTACAAATTGGGGAGAAATATAGAATTTTCAAGAGTTGAAATGTAACAAAGCTCTACCTAAATGGATAGCAAATTGATAACCCCTTGAGGAGAGTCAAAATTTTGCCTAATTGTGGAGTGACAATCATGAATATGTTAATGGAGCTTTCAAAGGACTAGGAATCATAATCGCATATTCAAGCCAATAGAACGTGAATCTAAAAAAATTTGATCACCAATCCATATTGGGACATAGAGGCAACCCTTGATCATCAATTCCACATAGGAAATTGGATATCCAAGACTTGATTATAAGATAAAAGATATTTGCACCTCAACCATGACTGTCAGCCATGGCTAACAGTGCCAACTGCGCCATAGACCCACGATGAGGGTTTTATCCCTGATTTCCTTTGTTTTAGCATTAGATGTATATTTTTAGTTATGCAATTAGCTTAATATAGCATAGATTAATAGTTTAGCAAAAATTTGACTAGTTAGTTTTAGGATTTAGAGGTAGATTTACTTCCATTTCCATGCAATTGTCAATTTAGACTAGTTTTATGCTTTTCAAGTTCTAATGGCTAATTAGGCTTCCTAATTTCTAGATTTCATGTTTTATTTACATAATTTATAGTAATTTGATGATTTCTTGCATATCTTCATAGATTCAAATGCTTTCTTATTTTATTTTTCATCTATTTAAGCAATTGCTTATCAAAGCTTCATCAAGAGATGCCCCTTTTGTTATTGACTCCTTTTATGTTGTTTCTTGAATGCGGGATTTATAGGACCTATTCATTTTCAAGGCATTCAAGATAGAATATACCTCCAATCATGTGAGAAGAATACTATATTTGGCCTTGAGAAGTTCGTGTACCTTTTGAAAAGTCTATAGATTACACCTCTCCCTCCTTTAGAGGGTCTTTAAGATTGTATCAATTGTATCAAAATTGAGTATCCCTAAGAGGGACATATATGTAATACAATTATGAACAAGCTTTAATAAAAGGAAACCCAATTTATTGTTAATTTTATTGTTTTCTATTTCTTTGTTGCTTTAATACTTAATTTCAATTGGTGCACTAGTAGGGTGTATGCTTTTTAGATCGTTACACTAAATATGTACCCATGATGGTACATTAGTAAGGACCAAATAATGTAATATATTCCAAAAATTTCCACTTATAATCCCATATTTATTAGCCTTCTTCAAGTTCCTACCCAAAACCTTTGCCATAATAATGAAAAAATATGGTGATAGAGGATCTCATTTTCTAAGACCTCTCTTGTCTTTAAATGGTTCTATTACTAACTTGTTGACTAGCACTAAATATGCAACTGTAGAGACACACGATTTAATCCATCTAACCTGTTTCTTCTCAAATCCAAAAATTTTAAATCCTACAAAAAGAAAATACCATTTAACACTATCACAGACATTACACATATCAAGTTTTAAGATCATTGCTTTCTCTTTTATTTAAGTTGTTGAATACATATTTATTTTGTGCAATTATGGTAAGATAATTTAAATTTATTTTATAAGGTATGTATTGTTTTACTCTAGAATTTTCCCCTACCACCAACAATAAATCCTTCACTATATCCTAATTATGTTGATATAATATTGTAGAGAGACCATTCATACCTATGAATTTATCCTTATTAAAAGAGAAAAGAGCTAAATGAACTTATAGAGTAATAGGATCCATCAGTTTCCTATTTTCTTCATCTGTTAATAGGATCTCTTAGGGAGAACATAGAAATTAACCTAAAATATTAGGATCTCTTAGGGAGAACATATCAATGGACCTAAGAGATTAGTATCTCTTAGGGAGAACATAAAAACGTACCTAAGAGATTATGATCTCTTAGGGAGAACATAGAAAAAAGACCTAAGAGATTTAGAACTCTTAAGGGGAACTTAGGAAAAGACCTAAAAATTTAAGACCTCTTAGGGTGAACTTAGGAAAATATTTGTGAGATTAAGACCTCTTAGGGAGATGCCAAACTAGAACCAAATTTATTATCTACAAATGGATTAAGTTATCTCATCATGAATATGATATGATTAACTTAACTTGTTGTACGTGTAGCATACCTACACAAATAAACTTGTGCATGGTTCGGAGATGGATGTATACCTTCAATTGTACTAAATATGATAAGTTAGTTCATAAAGAGGGATGATACGGATAACTTATATATGGTACACATAATATACCTATACAAACTAACTTGTGTAGGGTATTGAGTATGATGTGATCATTGCATATTTGGGTGGTTTGGTAAAATTGCAACATAGAATAACTTAATAGGCATACTAGATAGGGGGTTTATGGATCCCTCTTAAGTTTTGTTTGTATTAAAAAATATTAGTTTTTTTTAGTTAGTTTTTGGGTTATTACATTTGGTATCAAAGCTCTAGGTACTAGGATATAGAGCTTGTTAATGTGCTTAAGGAATTTATATGTATTTTTATGTAGACTTTGGTATTAAGTCAAGAATATCTAAGATTCTTACTTTCTAGAATCAAATGGGAACTAACCCCAAGGGTGGTTTGAACATTATAACACCTTACTTATAGTAATAATAGACATGTGCATTTAAGCTACTATCTAGTTGAGTGTACCCCCTAATTAGAGTGTAGATAGTTTTAGCAAGGGAACTTTGTATTTTGGTTAGAATTAGTAGTTCAGTTCAAGGTGAAAATATAACCTAAAATTCTCTTATTCGTTGTCATCAGGATAAACAAAACCAAAGGTAAGAAAAGAGACATGTGTGATTATTTGTGCATTATTTTATTTACTACATTGATATTATTGTTGTTATCATTTGGAAAGAAAAGTAAATGTTTTGATCTTATACTATTCAACCTCCCTCTCAGTATAAGTGTGTCTTCTTCTATTGGTATCATAGAGGGTTCCTTCAAGGAAGCCTAACAGATTTAAGGAAGATATTACAAGAACACGAATGGCTAATCAGAAAGGATTTTCAACACATAGAGCTCCATTTTTTAGTGGGACTAATTATGCTTTTTGTAGTGTAAGGATGAAGATATTTTTTATGGCACAAGGATTTGATACATAGAATTCAGTAGAGAATGGGTACACACCACCTGAAACTCCTCCCACAAATATAAGTAGTAAGAAACTATATGAAAATAATTCCAAGGCAATGAATGCAATTTTAAGTGGATTACAAGAAACAAATTTTGTGAAGGTTATGCACTGTAAATCAACAAAATAAATGTGGGATAAATTATAGAATACATATGAAGGAGATGACAAGGTTAATTTTATAAAAATTCATACTCACAAGAGGAATTTTGAGGAATTAAAGATGAAATATGAGGAAGATATTGCTAGGTATCTACTTCGTGTTGATGAGGTTGTTAACACCATCCATGGACTTGGAGAAAATATTGAGGATTCTACTATTGTTCATAAAATTCTAAGATCACTCCCATGAGGTATGATGCGAATGTTTGAAGAATAGAAGAAATAAAGGATCTCGCAACTTTGAGGATATATGAACTACATAGGATTCTCATAGATTAAGATATTAGAATAGAACAGGATCAAACATACAAAAGGGAGGCAACATACAAAAGGGAGGACACAAAATGGATATAATAGCAGTGAAGATGAAAAAGAATACAAGAAAAATAAATAAAGAAAATTTATTTATGAAAATAAAATTAGGCATGGTCAAGGCAAGCATGAAAAGAAGATTTTTCAAAGGCATAAGAAAATTTTTTAGGCTGAAGAAGCAATTAGTGCTTCAAGTGATAGTGATGAAAGTGTTTTAGATAGTGAAAAAGAAGAGATTCTATTTTTGTCAATAGAAAAGGAAGAGGATACTTAAATTACAAGCCAAGTAGGAGAGAGAGAGAATACTCCTCTTGAAAACCTAGTAGAAGAGAAAGAAGATGCTCCTATAGTTGAAGACCTAGAAAAAGAGAAAGATTCAGAAAAGGAAAAGGAAACCCTGGTTGACATGAAAAAGGAA
Source organism: Wollemia nobilis (assembly GCA_028583015.1). NCBI lineage: Eukaryota > Viridiplantae > Streptophyta > Pinopsida > Araucariales > Araucariaceae > Wollemia > Wollemia nobilis. Next base: position 52,002 of record JAQPPZ010016363.1, on the reverse strand, counting down.
CTTATTGCTGCTCTTGGAGAATTGGAAAGAGTGAAAATGGAGAACTTAATATTAAATGTTCAAGGTCAAGAGGAAGATAAAACAAAGGCAAATATTCTACAATATCTCACTAATTTAAGAGTTAAGGTTGAAGAGGCAAGAAGAGTTGAAGAAAGTATGGCTGAAAAATTAGAGGTAAAAGAGTTAGAGTATGAAAATTTATAATATGGAGTTATCTCTCTAAAGAAAGGACTTGGAAAATATCTTGATAATCTAACTAGGTTTAAGGAAAGCTCAAAAACCTTGGATGACATTCTCAAAATACAAAGATCTCCATTTATCAAGACAAGACTAGGTTATGAAGAAGGCCAAGAGATACAAAAAGCGGACTCAAGATCAAAAGAAAATTAAGTTTCAAATGAAGTGATTGAAGAATAACCTAATACCTATGATGATGAGTTGAAAAATAGAAGCATGAAATAAGAAGAAAATAATGCACCATCAAAGAACAGGGATCATCACTGAAAAGGTAAGGAAATAACCATGAGAACACACTCTCTAAGGTAAGACAAATACTACTTCCAAGGATATTGTTACTCATGTAACCACTTTATTCATAAAGATATACATTGTAGGGTTCATGGCAGAAATGGTTATGGCTTCACCAAAAGGAAATTCAAGATATTTACACCTTCCAAGAACTACAACATAAGATGTTATAGTTGCAATATGGTTAGGCATAGATCAAAGATATGTAGAACATAATTTTATGAACTACCAAGAATAAGCAAGAAACAATAGTCTCAAAAGGTTCAAAGAGGTGTGACTACAAAGGTGTGGAAAAATAATATTGAAAAAGGAGAAAAATGAGAAGAGCATTTTAAATTGGGAGTAGCTTTACTCCCATACCAAACTTGATCACCTCAAGGAAAGGAGGTGGTGAGGGGGCTGAGCTAAGTGTCTTAATTTTAGCCACAAGGATCCCTTTTCCAATGATGTCAAAGGGGGAGAGATTTCAGTAAGGGGGAACAACTTCTCAGGGGGAGTAGTTTTGGAATCCAGATGAAGTTAAAGAATTTTTGTATAAAGGTTGCCATCAATGACAAAGGGGGATATTTATGGAAATATTAATCATAATTGTGTTGTCATTTATGTTGAAGCATACATGAAGCAAAAATATTTTATGTCCAAGGTTTGATGATAAAAAGAGCATGGTATAAATAGCAAAAAGAAAGGAAGGCAAATATGTTAAGGAGTATAGTATTTAAATATTATAAAGAGAAATTAAAAATGCCTAAGGAAAATATTTTATTCACATTAAATCAAAGTGGGCCACAAAAATTTTAATTCATTGCAAGGTCTTATAAAAGAGTTTCAAATTTGGGCCACCAAAGGTTTTACCCAAGGCAAGGTTTTAACATTATAATATTTAAATTTAAATTTAAATATTATAACAAAGGATTGGAACAACAATTCAAAATATGGGTTAATTTATTCTAGAACTTGTTGGTCCGAATTTCATACACACCCTGTGAAGAATGAGCACAAAACTCTGATAACACTTATACGGGATAAATCCCACTCACTTTAGGATCTAGCTGGTTATCCAAGGTGTGAGTTACAGAGTCGGGTCGAATGTCAATTCACTCTTTTCCGCTTCTGGAATAGATTTCAATATGGACTGTCTGTACCTTACAACGGGCTCACTGAACTTGCTCAGTAATGTTCAAAAGTTGTCACTTGTTGACAATCATATTTAAAATTAATTCTTTGATCTAGCTCTCATGGGTCAACAGATTTAAATAAAAGACAAATAAAGAAAATAAAAATGGATCATTTCACGGTAAAACAAAGAGGGTAGGGTAAGGCAGAAAGAGAAGTTTATCAAACTTAACCGTAAAACAAAACTACCAATTTTATTTATACTATCACCTTCACAACAGAACAAATCAAAGAAGAAAGTGTCCAGCTTTTCTAAGATCACTTTCTACTAAGAGCATAAGGCAGAGATGGAACAGATCTAACAGAAAATTATAAACCGAAGGGAAGTCGGTTAAAATTGATATCTTTCACCGGCAGCCTAGCTCGCACAGTGAGGACAGAGCAATTAGAACAAACTTGAACCTTAAATCTGTAATTTTCCTTAGTATACAATAGAACAAATGAAGCCTAACAACATATTTAATCTTGATAACACCGATTTACAAGCATATATCTAATAAAATTTTAAAGAAACGGATAACAAAAGAAGATGAACTTATCACAATCTGCAAAAGATTAGGCTCCTGGCCATGCTATCACAGTAAAACAAAAGCACATCAACTCCAAGTCCAGAAATAAAGTATTTAACAAAATTTGCAAGAAATTGCTTCAATAGCCTTTTATTTCTAAGTTTTCGCCTCCTTGCGATTACATTGAGAAGAAGTATTTATAGACTCAGGACAGACCCTGATCTTTTCAAAAATATCTTCCTCTCAAACCCTAAATCTTATCATCTCAAACCCTAGGACCCGGGTTTTACAATATAAAGCCATTTAAAACAAAGTCCGGATAAAACTTAACCATTCTGCAAATCAATGCAGTCAGTTGCCATAAATGGAGAAGATAGAATTCGAATGCCACTTGCATTCACCCGCAATTGTAAATAAATGCCCTCATTAATCCCCTCGGGTAAGCCGGATGAGTCACCACTTCTCCGACATTTCATCTCCGCAGAGCCATCCGTGAGTTGAAAATATCTCGCACGCCATTAATTCTGCCATAAATCTTCATTAAATGCATTCACCGGCAAAATCCGGCAACTGTGTGCATATATTTTCATTTCTCGGCCAATTCTCGACATATTCCACTATGGGCAGCTGCTTAGTCACCGTAAAGTCTCTTTGCGGCCAGATCTGAAAAAATTGGATGACACAACAACTTCTCTTTCAATATGGCCGTCTTTGATTAATTTGCACTTAACTTTGTCTTTATGGCCATTTCTCCATTATCCCGTAAGTGCCAGATGGCTTTCTGCATGAAAGACAAAAGATGGATTAGTATTTTAAAAATATTAAATCAAAACTTTAAAGTTAAAATGAAACCCTAAAGTTCACTTACATGCGGCTTTATTCATCCGATACGTAGGCGTGTGCTTTGACACGTGTCACAAAAATCGTGACACGTGTCCATTTCCAGCTGTCTCATTCTCGCTCTTTTTCTGCCAAGGTCGAAAATGCGACATGTCGCGATTTCGTGACATGTCACGAAATCGCGACATCTTCACGCCCACTTTTCTCCACATGGTCGCAAACGCGACATGTCACGATTTCGTGACATGTCGCGAAATCGCGACTTCCTCCTCCTTTCTTCTTCAATTTCGTGACATGTCGAATCACGTTTCTCTCCCTTCCTCGCGACATGTCGACGATATCGTGACCTTTTCTATCGTGACTTTCTTCACTTCTGTCGATTCGTGACCTTTGACTCTCCTTTTTTTTTTTCTTACTTGGACCGTCGTCGATTTCGCGACATGTCACGAAATCGTGACGTCCGTACACTCCTCCTCTAACTTCACTTAGTCGATTTTTCACTTCGACACATGTCGCGATTTCGTGACATGTCACGCGACGTCACTTCCTTTCTCTCTCCAGATTTGTCACGATTTCACGACATGTCACGAAATCGTGACCATTTCATGCCTTAGTCGATTTTTCTCTCAAATCGCGACGTTCGTACGACTTGCCTTTCTCTCTCCTCTGGATATCGCGACATTTCAAAATGGAAATGTGGATATCGCGACATTTCCAAAAATGGAAAGTGTCACGATTTCGCGACCCTTTCAGGACTTAGCCGATTTCTTCTAAAACTGTCGCGATTTCGCGACATTTCAAAAATGGAAGTGTCGCGATTTCACGACTTTGCCAAAAAAGGAAAGTTTTGATTTTCAATGAATTTATCTATCTGTTTTCTGCATTTTTTTCGTATCGATGTAAGATTTTCTTTATCCATGAATGATTCTAGCATGTAAAAAGTGAAGTCTGAGATAACAAAGCCAAAATGCAAGAAAACTTGGATAAAGAAACAGGCAAAACTTGAAGAAGAAAGAGGCAAGTAAAAATTGGAATTAAAACCTAAAAATCATCAAGAGGGTCCCTACTGCAAAATGAAAGCTTAATGTTTTCAAAGGATGGAAAATTATTTTTCAATGGGGGTGTGTTGCTTCTCAACAAATGGCGATATCTACGGGTAAAATAGTAGCATTATTTTAGAACCTAGGACTCTAGTTTCAAAACAACATAGACCATGCATCAAGCCTTGCCACAGATATTCTTCAAAATAAATTGACTACTAACTGATAGTTGTTAAAATTTTCCAAGGACATACTAGGCTGAATTACTTAAGGAAGATTTTTGATGTGCAATTACAAGGGTATAAAACTTTCTTCAAGAATGACTAGATCGAATGTTGAACTCTGGATTGATCGACTTTTCTAGATTGTAAAAAGGGGAAACCGAGTAGAGCTCTGTTTACTAGTTTAGCCTTTTACAGCTCCGACAGAGTTACCCTTTAGATTTACACGACCCAAATTTACAACTGTAAGGTAGAATCTACAACTTGGTAGAAGAAAAATATCTTTTGAAATCTTGGCTGCCTCTTTCATTATATAACTCTTTTTTTTTTCTTTTTTTATCTCTTTTTTTTATATATATATTGGAAATAACAGAGTGCCAATTCAACTTACATCTCTTTCTTTTGAAATACATCAACATCTGAAAAGCCTTAGAAAGAATAACAATTTTCTTTTAATATTTCATCAATCTGGAACTGCTTCAGCCTAGGCACTGATAGCCTCTATGGATACTCAAATAATTACATGAATCATAGTCCCCTCTTATAACCAACTTTTCTTGGATTCCCTGGGAGTTCCTCCAACCAAACAAGAGATAGCAGCTTTCTTTATAATTAAAACAACTGTGGCAAGCAAGACACAAAATCCAATCATCCTTCCACCGTTGTTCCGACTAAAAAATAGTTCCACCTGTTCAGTTCAAACAGACTATCTCACACTTGTGATAATGAACACTGGATTGATCAGCTCGTAATAAAAACAATTTTGGAAGGCTGACCTTTTTATGAATGCTCAGGCAAAGGCTAAAGAACAAAATTTTAAAAGCCAAAGAACTTTGTACAGACTTCCAAGGATAAACACAAGCCTCTAAAAACAAAATAAAATAAAATAAGACTTTAAAATAAAATACAGGAAAGAAACAAAATAGGTTATTTACAAAGGAAACAAAATAAAATCGTATAGCCATTAAAGGAAATGAAATAAAACAAGATAGAGCTATTTACAAAGAAAATAAATTACTTAAATAAAATATAAAATAAAAAAGAATAGAATAGTAAAGGAATTAAAATGGGGTTATTTAAAGGAAAAAAATAAACTTCAAGAATAGAAATTGCATGAATTAGGATTAAATAAATAAAAAGAACACGTATGTAATTTAAAAACAAATTAAAACAAAGCAACTAAAAACTGTATAGACAATTAAAACTAAAGCTAAAAACTGTAGATAGAATTAAAATAATTAAACAAAGACTGCACAGACACCTAAAATTAAACTAAAGCAATCAACTAAAAAAAACTAAACTAAAGAACTGACATGAAGAGTAAACTAAACTAAACAACTGTACAGACATTAAAAGTAAACTAAAGCAGATAAACTGCAAAGTTATTTACAATGTATACACATGTTACAACTTCTTTATGACTCATTCAAATGATACATTGGACGGAACAACCGAGAAATAATGTTTTAAGTACTGACCATTAACAAGGAGGTCCAAAAAATTACCATCAAGGTCTTGTAATCGAAATGCATTGTTACCCAGAATCTCAACAATCTGGTAGGGGCCTATCCACAGTGGTCGCAACTTTGTATGCTTACCCTTCTTCTCATGGGCCTTGTCCCATAGAAGCACCAAGTCCGCCACTCTAAAGCTTTCACTTTGGCCCTCTTGTCAAACCACTGCTTGATGGTTTCTTGGTGCCGACTGAAGTGTTCCAGGGCTTGGAGTCTTTCATCCTGCAAGTTAGTTAGATCTAAAACACGAGCCTCTGCATCATCTTGATCCTCAAAATAGTCTAAGACAAATTGGTAAGTAGGTAACTTCAGAGAGATGGGAACAATTGGCTGGGTACCATACAACAAAGCAAAAGGAGAAGTTTTAAGAGCCACTTTATATTTTATCCGGTCAGCCCAAAGTGCATATTTCAATAATGTATGCCACTGCTCGGGTTTATCTGTTGTAGATTTCTTGATGGCATTCATTAAATTCTTGTTTGTGGACTCAACCATCCATTGCCTTGGGGATAATAGTTGGATGAGAATCTGATAACTATCCCCATCTGGTATGCCCATTCTGCAAACTCCAATGATTGGAAGGCTGGTCCATTATCACACACCAAATTCAGAGGAACCCCAAACCTAGTTATGATATTTAATTCTAGAAATTCAATGACTTCATGAGCTGTACTTCTTGTGGTGGCTGCTGCTTCAACCCATCTTGTGCAGTAATCAGTAGCTGTCAGAACATACTTATGCCCTGCTGAAGAATTTGGATTAATCACTCCCACAAAATCAAGTCCCCACTGCATGAAAGGTTTATTTATTACAACAGGTTGCAATGGGAGAGCCCGGTTGGCCTCTTTGGCTGCAAAAGTTTGGCACTGATGGCAGGTTCTTACATGCTGATGTGCATCTTTAAATAGTGTAGGCCAAGTAATAGCCTGCTCTCAATATTTTATGCGCAGTAGCGCATCCCGATGAATGCCCTACCCCTAAATTTTCATGAAAACTGGACATGACTTCACCGACTTCACTCGGAGAAATGCATCTTAGGAAAATGCCAGCATAATTCTCTCTCGTACAAATTACCTGCTTTGAGGAGATAATGAGCAGCTTTCAGTTTTAATGCTCTCCTTTGGGTTCTGTTCAAGTGAGACGGGCAAATTCCAAATTGCAAGCAGATGAGTAATATCCCCATACCAGTCATCAGATTCAGAATTTAACTGATTAACTTCTTCCCGTATAGGTACTTCGGCAATGTGTCGGGACAAACCAAGTCCTCTGATCAATTTAGCAGGCCGAATCTCTAAGTCATACTCTTGCAGCCTTGTAACCCAATTACCCCTCAATTCACCCAATTCATTCTGACTTAGAAGGTATTTAACAGCTGGGTCTGGAACTATAGCATGAATTCTGCTTCTTAATATATAGTGCCTGAACTGCTTAACCGCTCTTACCAAGGCATAAGCTTGTTTGTCTAAACGAGAATATTTCAGCTCAGCCCCCTTTAAATTGGTACTCTTGAAAGCAATTGGATGTTCCCCAGTTTCTCTCCGTTGGGTCAGAACTGCAGCAAGTGTATGTTCAGAAGAGAAAGTGTACAGATAAAAATCTGCACTGAAATCTGGGCTTACCAGAACTGGTGCTTGTTTTATGGCTGTCTTGATTTCTTGGAAAGCCGTCTTAGCTTCTGTGGTCCAGACAATCTGAGCAGTTTGCTTTAGCATGTCATTCATTGGCTTGACTATCTCTGCAAAACCGGAGATGAACTTCCTGACAAAGTTAATTTTTCCAAAGAAGGACCTCAACTCTTTCTTGGAGTTGGGAAATGGTATGCCGGATATGGCTTCAACTCTGCCCGGATCCATGGAAATGCCATCTTTTGTGACCAAGTGCCCAAGGAGCTTTCCTTCTGTTACACCAAAAATGCACTTCTTCGGATTCAAAGAAATGCCAAACTCCCTGCATTTATTAAACACAGACTCCAAGTGTTTTACATGGTCAAACCGAGATTTAGAGAAGACTGTTAAATCATCCATGTAAACAACAATGCATTTACCCATAAGGCCCTTGAAGGCATGATCCATTGCTCGTTGAAATGTAGCTCCGACATTTATTAATCCAAATGGCATCCTCTTGTAAGCAAAAGTTCCCCACTTAGTTGTGAAAGCAGCTTTCATTCTGTCTTCCTTCTCAACCAATATCTGATTATATCCTGAGAAACCATCCAGGAAAGACATCATCTCCGAACCATTGACAATCTGCAGCACCTCATCCATGGAAGGCAGAGGGTAATTATCTTTTTCAGATGCCTTGTTTAAATTTCTAAAATCCACACACAGGCGGATCTCTCCATTTTTCTTTCTGACTGGCACCAGATTGGCCACCCAAGTAGAATGCCTGATGGGAAAAATAATGGCTGCACTCAATAGCTTTTCTACTTCTTTCTCGGATGAGGGGCTCTAACAGAGCATTGACATGCCTCTGTTTTTGCCTGAAAGGTTTGCAAAATTCTTTTAAAGGTATAATGTGAGTGTAAACTTTAGGATCAAATACCTTTAAGTCTTTGTATGACCAGGCCATAACATCCTTGGACCTGTGAAGAAAATCAATCATACTTCTTTTTATTTCTGGATCACAGTTCTTAGCCAACTTGATGTGCCTGGGATCTTCTTCAGTCCCTATGTTCAAATTTTTAGTCTCACTGTCTGTGGCACCCACATAATCCTCAGAATTCACCTTTTGCTTGATTTTGTCAACATCAAAGAGCCGCTCCAGCTCCACCATTCCTTTTGGAATTCTCGTTGTCCTTCAACCTCATTATTCCCCTGTCATCATCTAACTGCTCCAAGTAGGGTATCCCTTTGGCCCTCATCAATTATAGCATTTTCAAATGTGTTAGTACTCTGCAAAAAGTTTACAATCTGTTGATCATCGGAGAAAACTTGAAAATTATCTATATTGTTTGGAACTGAAGGACAAGGGACTAACTCAATTGAAAACTTGTTCCATTTAAATTCTTCCAATGGCTTTAAACTTGCGACCGAAGAAGCCAAGACGTCTCGCATGGGAGTTCTGCTCTCTGGGTATATGTGTCAGATTAAAAGCATCAAAGTCTTCTACAAGATCCCAAGCCCGATGTTTGTATCCTTTTAAATAAGATGCTTTACACTGGAATTTACCCTTGACTTGATTTGCCACCAATTCTGAATCAGTGAAAACTTGAATATTTCTTGCTCCTTTGTCCAAAGCAAACTTCAAACCTAAAATCAGAGCTTCATACTCTCTAAATTATTTGTACACGGGAACTGTAGGCGGTAAGACATAAAATATGTCCGACTTTCAGTGCCCTTTGAGGACCGCCCCTGCTCCATAACCCCGTTTAGATCTAGCCCCATCCACATGAAGTGTCCAGACTTCATTAGTATGTACAGGATGAGCTTTATTAAACTTGTTATTCTGTCCCGGTTGTTAAATTGTAGACTCCAATATCTACCTCCGCAATATTTACAGTTTCATTCTCTGCATTGTACTCAGTAATTGTATGCTTGTACCTGGGTTCTCTTTCAACCCGTAATTGATTTGCCACTCCTTTCCACGGCAACCACATGTGTGAAAAATCTGTTGCCAAGTATCCGTTCGTAGATCTCGACCAATCCCTACTCAACAAAGATCCCGTACCCCACAGGGATATCCACAACCCGAATTTCAATTTTATGTTGAGCCCTTGGCTCGGATGCTAATTGGATATGAATATTTTGAAGCTCTCCAACAACTTTAACCTCTGATTTGTCCAATTGGACAACTCTCCTTTCAGACTTCATTGGGGTCAGACCCAACTGCTGACAAATGGCCAAAGGCATAACATTTGCAGATGCACCTGAATCTACCAAACAATTATGTAAGTTCTTCCCAAAAATACGGACAGTCAGTAAAAAGGGGGGAACTTCAGTTTTTTCTTTGTACATGGCTAGATTGGCATGTGCTATTTTCTTTCCTTTGTCCACAGGTTTAGTAGCAGGGCCAGAGTATGTTTTTATCAGATTGTCTCTCTGCTCTGAAATCTGTGCCAGCTCATGCAGAGTAATGTTGGCCTTAATCTTTTTCATATCCTCCACTATGTTATATCCTTTGTTAAGTGGAGGGACAAAAGCATCTGGTCCTCTCAAATTCCCTCCCTTTGGTGGAGATGGATTATTGCTTGGAGAGGGGTCGGGAGGAACATTGTGAGAGTTGTCCGGAGGGGTTGATGTAGTATTAGGCTCCGGATTCCTGTTTCTCAGGTTGTAATTATCTCTTCTGTACTGCTGGAAAGCCTGCACCTCATCCATAGGCATTTCAACTACATTCTCGTATTCATCCGAGAAAGTGAAAGAATCCAGGACCATAGCCGCACTGTGGCCAGATGAACTTGGGCCATCAACAGTTCTTTGATTTTTAGGGAGATCAAATCTCCAGACAAAGCTTCAAATGCATTGCAAAATTCCAGACAATCCAACTCCCCATTCTGAGAATTGGCATGTATTCTCGCACCAGCTAGGCGTAGCTAAATCACAAATGTTCACATCATGGCCTTTGCCCTTGTAATCTTTATTAGGTTCATATGGGGGCCTGTTGAATCTGTTTGGTTGATATGAATATCTGTTGGAGTTGTCCCCAGTAGAAACTTGCCTTTTAAAACTCAAGAAATCATTGGCCAGCTTCTGAACAATCTTTGAGACTTCTTCCACTCTTGCATTGTCAGCCTCTTTGCCTGGGTTCTGTACATTCTCAACAGGTGCTACAGCCAATGGATTTGCTGATGGTAGAGTCTGACAAACTGGCAACATTACCTGATGTGGAATAGGATTGAACACAGGGGCAGCTTGTGCAACCAGAGGAACTTGCTGAGCATTTAAAGGTTGGGGTCCCAACTGTCTTTCCAGAATCAAAGCTTCTTTATAAGCTTCTATCAAATTAGTAACAGTGGGATCTCTCTTCAAAAAGATAGAGGTCATTGGATCCAGAGAGTTTCTAAAGATCTCTAATGCCAGGTCAGCATTCGGTACATAATACCCAGTAAGTCTGCCATAAGCTTTCTGGAATCTAACATTATAGGATCTGATAGATTCACTTAATTCTCTTTTGATGCCAGAAAACTGCTGGTACAATATACTAGGATCTATCACTTCTCCGAACTGTGACACAAAAACTTTTTCTAAGTCATTCCAGCTGGTGACAGAATCATTAGTGAGGTTTAGAAACCAATCATAAGCTCCCTCCTGGAGAGTGAACGGGAATAGTCTGCAGGCAACATCCTCATGCTGTACATTTAATAATTTCAAAGCATTCTTGAATGCAACCAAATGTTCCTCTGTAGTTCTTGTCCCATCATGTTTATATCTGGGGAGATATCTTTCCGGATTTCTGGGCAGGTCATGGGCAATACCCGAAATATTCAAAGCAGTGGAGCCCAACCAATTTGCCATCACTACTTGGTTGTTAGTGATATTCTGAGTTGTGGTTGGAGTAACTATCAGCGGTGATAAAACTATTTTTGACAGAGACTTAGCCCTTCTGAGGCTACTTCTTCTCGGAGTTTCTAATTCAGGGACAAGGAGCTCTCCAGCTCTGGGGGGGGACCTTGTTACCCTGTATATAGAATCCAGCTTTTCACAGGTACTTACAAACTTACAATCTTTAATAGAGTACTGAACTTGAGGTCTTCTCTGGCAATTTTACAAATTGTACTGACAACTTATAATACTGACCGAAGTTCAGTAGGCCCTCCTTCTAGCGCCATTTTTAAATGTTGGTCCGACTTTTATACACACCCTGTGAAGGATGAGCACAAAACTCTGATAACACTTATACGGGATAAATCCCACTCACTTTAGGATCTAGCCGGTTATCCAAGGTGTGAGTTACAGAGTCGGGTCGAATGTCAATTCACTCTTTTCCGCTTCTGGAATAGATTTCAATATGGACTGTCTGTACCTTACAACGGGCTCACTGAACTTGCTCAGTAATGTTCAGAAGTTGTCACTTGTTGACAATCAGATTTAAAATTAATTCTTTGATCTAGCTCTCATGGGTCAGTAGATTTAAATAAAAGACAAATAAAGAAAATAAAAATGGATCATTTCACGGTAAAACAAAGAGGGTAGGGTAAGGCAGAAAGAGAAGTTTATCAAATTTAACTGTAAAACAAAACTACCAATTTTATTTATACTATCAGCTTCACAATAGAACAAATCAAAGAAGAAAGTGTCCAGTTTTCTAAGATCACTTTCTACTAAGAGCATAAGGCGTAGATGGAATAGATCTAATAGAAAATTATAAACCGAAGGGAAGTCGGTTAAAATTGATATCTTTCACCGGTAGCCTAGCTCGCATAGTGAGGACAGAGCAATTAGAACAAACTTGAACCTTAAATCTATAATTTTCCTTAGTATACAATAGAACAAATGAAGCCTAACAGCATATTTAATCTTGATAACACCGATTTACAACATATATCTAATAAACTTTAATGAAACGGATAACAAAAGAAGATGAACTTATCACAATCTGCAAAAGATTAGGCTCCTGGCCATGCTATCACAGAAAACAAAAGCACATCAACTCCAAGTCCATAAATAAAGTATTTAACAAAATTTGCAAGAAATTGCTTCAATAGCCTTTTATTTCTAAGTTTTCGCCTCCTGCGATTACATTGAGAAGAAGTATTTATAGACTCAGGATAGACCCTGATCTTTTCAGAAATATCTTCCTCTCAAACCCTAAATCTTATCATCTCAAACCCTAGGACCCGGGTTTTACAATATAAAGCCATTTAAAACAAAGTCTGGATAAAACTTAACCATTCTACAAATCAATGCAGTCACTTGCCATAAATGGAGAAGATAGAATTCGAATGCCACTTGCATTCACCCGCAACTGTAAATAAATGCCCTCATTAATTCCCTCGGGTAAGCTGGATGAGTCACCACTTCTCCGACATTTCATCTCCGCAGAGCCATCCGTGAGTTGAAAATATCTACACGCCATTAATTCTGCCATAAATCTTCATTAAATGCATTCACCGGCAAAATCCGGCAACTGTGTGCATATATTTTCATTTCCCGACCAATTCCCGACATATTCCACTATGGGCAGCTGCTTAGTCACCGTAAAGTCTCTTTGCAGCCAGATCTGAAAAAATTGGATGACACAGCAACTTCTCTTTCAATATGGCTGTCTTTGATTAATTTGCACTTAACTTCGTCTTTATGGCCATTTCTCCATTATCCCGTAAGTGCCAGATGGCTTCCTGCATGAAAGGACAAAAGATGGATTAGTATTTTAAAAATATTAAATCAAAACTTTAATATATAAATCGAAACCCTAAAGTTTACTTATATGTCGGCCTTATTTATCTGATACGTGGTTGCTTTGACACGTGTCACAAAATCATGACACGTGTCAATTTCCAGCTGTCTTCATTCTCGCTCTTTTTCTCAAGGTCGCGGAAAATGCGACATGTCACGATTTCGCGACATGTCACGAAATCGCGACATCTTCAGCGCTGCAACTCTTTTCTCCACCGCGAAAACGCGACATGTCACGATTTCGCGACATGTCAGCGAAATCGCGACCTTCCCCTTCGCAACTCTTCTCCATTTGACATGTCTCCATTTCCTTTCATTTCTGCCTTCTTCTTCTCTCGCGATTTGCGTCACGAAATCGTGACCATCTCCTTAGACTTTTCTTTTCTCTTTTTGCTTGGACCTGTCGCGATTTCGTGACATGTCGCGAAATTCCCCGTACTCTTCCCTCTAAAATTTTTTTTCCTTGCTTCCTTTCTGACATGTCAGATTCGTCCCTTTTTACACTTAGTCGATTTTTCACTTTGCAGCCGCAAAATGCGACATGTCACGATTTCGTGACGTTCCGTACGACTTGCCTTTCTCTCTCCAGATTTGTCACGATTTCGCGACATGTCACGAAATCGCGACCATTTCATGCCTTAGTCGATTTTTCTCTCTCCGAAAATGACATGTCGCGATTTCGTGACATGTCACGAAATCGCGACGTTCCGTACGACTTGCCTTTCTCTCTCCTGTAGCGATTTCGCGACATTTCCAAAAATGGAAATGTCGCGATATCGCGACATTTCCAAAAATGGAAAGTGTCACGATTTCGCTACGCTTCTGGGACTTGGCGGATTTTCTAAAAACCTGTCGCGATTTCGCGACATTTCCATAAATGGAAGTGTCGCGATATCGCGACCTTCCAAAAAAGGAAAGTTTTGATTTTCAATGAATTTATCTATCTGTTTTCTGCATTTTTTTCGTACCGGTGTAAGATTTTCTTTATCCATGAATGATTCTAGCATGTAAAAAGTGAAGTCTGAGATAACAAAGCCATAATGCAAGAAAACTTGGATAAAGAAACAGGCAAAACTTGAAGAAGAAAGAGGCAAGTAAAAATTGGAATTAAAACCTGAAAATCATCAAGAGGGTCCCTACTGCAAAATGAAAGCTTAATGTTTTCAAATGATGGAAAATTATTTTTCAGTGGGGATGTGTTGCTTCTCAACAGAACCGATGTCATATAAATTAAAGGACGACACATATATATAAACCCAAAGTATTCACCTTTGAAATTATCACATGAATCATGCATCGAATATCATTCGTTGGGAGTGCTAGCAAACAACAGAAGAGAGGCAACAAATTTCTCAATGAGAAAAGAGTGCAATAAATCCATTGAGCCTTTGATTGACATCATACCTAATGGTGTAGCCCAACTGGTCACTGGTCATGTGATAGAGCACTACGGTAGAGGAGGTCTTGGGGTCGAGTCCCCTCGATGATGGTTTTTGGGCAAAAGTGTTTTTGTTGTTTTTGAGGCAGAGTTTGAAATATAAGGTGTGGGCCACCTTTTGGTGTCACCAAGCCATGGTAGCATAGCTGGTCATTGGATGATTTGTAAAGCGTTATTTCTCATTAGGGTAAAGTTTAAATCATGACAAAAATAAGAGGTATTTAATTTTTGGTTAAGCACAAAAATTAGGAGGCATAAGGTTTAAATTGTTTAATTTTTGCAAGGTGTTATAAGGTGTAAAAGTGGTAGTGTAGGGAGTCTTTCTGAAAGGTTTGGTTGAGTAAAGTGCTATTGTGAAATTTTCTTATAGGAGGAATAAGGGTTGTGGAAATAATATTAGTAGTGTTGAATGTTTAAAGGGAGTCATAAGGTGTAATAAAGTTTTTTTAATTTGTAATGCTTGCATGAGATAAATTGACATTAAGGTGTTTAAGGGTATTGTATGAGAGTTGAGATATTGCATTCTTAGAAAGGAGAGAAAAGGGTGTACTTGTGATCATTATGCTTTGTAATTTTTGCACATCATAGAAAATAAGTTTAAGGATTCTACAAGCTTTATTTTTGTGAAACAAAAGGAGATACTAGAATATTATTTTCAGCCTTATTGTGCACATATTTTGAGAAGGTCTTCATGTGGATGATTTGAAAAAGTGCTTTGCTATCTAACCCTTGAAGTGGCACAAGAAAGATAAATTATTTTTGAGACAGGTTTTTGAGAGCACATCTTCATCAAGGTAGCTTTAGAGGTATGGTGATTTGATTTATTTCTCAAGGTGGTTTTGCTTAAGAGAAATATTTTGATGTCATAAAGTGGATAAATAAGGATAAATTTTATGTGCATTGTTGGAAATATATTAGTTAGATTATGTGTTAGGGTTTGAGAATAAAATTGTGCTTCATTGTTAAATGAAATTGGAAACACATGTGTTAGTGTTTGAGAATAAAATTATGCTTCATTATTGAACGAAATTGGAAACACATGTGCTAGGGTTTGAGAAAAAATTGTGCATTGGTTTGAGTTTCATTGAAAGTGAATGTCCAAGTGTTAGAAATCATATTTGTGAAGCAAGTGTGTGCATCAATTTTGATTTTGGGAAATACATGAGAAGGTCAATTTTCAAGTTCTACACTAGAGCTACCTTTAAAATGCAATAAATGTGAGACATGTGAAATAAATAGACTTAATGAATGTGAAGAACATATTGAGCATTTTCAAGTGCATATCATTGTCTATATGTTCAAGAGGTTAAACAAATTTTGGGTAGAATATGTCTAAACTACTTTAGTCAAAGAAAGCACATTTTGGGAAAGATATATGAAATTGTTTGTATGCAATAATTGGAAATATTTGAGAATGTATTATGAGCATATTTGAGTATGTGTTATGAGCAGATTTGAGCATAGTTGAGAACAAGTCTTAGGGAGCGGATTTGTGCAAGCCTTGTGTAGAGGATTGGAGCAAATTTGAGCAAAGTTAAGAGTGGGTTTTGCTGAGCATATTTGAGCAAGCCTTATGTGTAGGCTTGGATTAAATTGAGAAGAATTGAGAACATATTTTAATGATCATATTTGGGCAAGTCTTGTGTGTAGGCTTGGATCATATTTGGACAAAGTTAAGAGCAGGTTTTGGTGGAGCAGATTTGTGCAAGCCTTGTGTGTAGTATTGGAGTAGATTTGAGCAGAGTTAAGAGTAGGTTTTGGTGAGTATATTTGAGTAAGACTTGTGTGTAGGCTTGAAGAATATTTGAGAAAAGTTAAGAGCAGGTTTTGGTGAAGCATATTTGATAAATTCTTGTGTGTATACTTGGAGTAGATCTGAGCATAATTGAGAGCAAGTATTGGATCTAAATTGAGCAAGCCTTGTGTAAGGGCTTGTAGTAGATTAGAGCAAAGGGGATTGAGGTCTCTTATGGATAGAGGTCCACAAACCATAGTATATGGGATTGAGATATCTTGTAGATAGATGTCCACAAACCAAAATAGAGGGGATTGGTGTCTCCTATGGATAGAGGTCCACAAATTTGAGCATAGGGGATTGGTGTCTCCTCTAGGTTGGTTCCCATAAACATTGTAATAGGGAATTGGTTCCAAATATATTGGTTAAGGAAATTTATAAGAAAGGTTTTCTCTATGGACATAGCCCACATTGGGTGAACCACATTAAATATATGTCTCTCATGTGTGTGATGATTTATGCATTATTTCATTTACTACATTGATATTATTTTTATTATCATCTAGAAATAAAAGTAAAATTTTTTATCTTATAATGTTCAGCTCCCCTCTCAATATAACCTTGTGTTCTTCAAGGACACATTACCATCCAAAGGGAAATAAGGACCCATTAACATCTAAAGGTAAATGGATCACTTCATTTATAATCACCTATTCCAAATATTTACTAGTTAAAACCCTACTAAATAAAGAAGTTGGTTGGGATATCCACCTCTAGTAAACCTTTCGAACCAAATATTTATTATTTAACTCTAATATCTTCATTCTCAAACCTCCCTTTACCTTGGACTCCTTGAATACAATACTTGGGTGTCACCGACCTACTTTCTTCCAACCTACTACAACTCATTTCCTCTCTCCTTTACTCCTCATATAGTTTTTGTAGCCATCTTGTCCAACTCTTTCCATATACTATGTGGAATAGTAAGGGTATAAAATATATAAATTGACATGGCCTAAATGACTGTTTGTAAAAATGATAATCTACCCCCAAAGGTTAAGCATTTGTGAGACTAATGGTTAATTCTTTCTTTGATACAATCCAAACTATTTCTCGAGATAGTTATTTTCAAATTTTTAAAATGCAAAGGGGCCCCCAAATATACCACTAGGAGAGTAATACTTGTAAATATTAAGATCTCCATAATTTTGTCTTGAAGGCTTCTATCAAAGATTAAAGAATACCACTTTGTATTTCTTATCATTTATGACTTATTTTATGGCCTTAAGGTAAACATTAATAGTATATCTAATCATTTCTTACCTAGAGTTGGCCACTCCCACCAATCCCGTGTCATCCAAAAATTGTAGGGGATTCAAAACCTCCTCACCCACCTTGATACATGTTAGAAAATTATTATTGTCTTCTCCTTAAGATTATTCTACCCAAGCCTTAAGCAGATATGATAAAACAATAAGGGAAACAAGGATATCCCTGATAAAGGCCTCAAGTGGCTCCAAACAGTTGTAAGTAAAAAACTATGATTAACATTGAGTATGTCAGAGTAGAAACACAACACATGACCCATTATATCCAATATTAAGAGAAACCAAAGCTTTCCATCATGATTTACAAGAAGCTCCGCTCCACCCTATCATAAGCCTTTGACATATCCAATTTTATGAACATTCCTTTATTACTAGATTTTTGCATTGAGTGGATTGACTTCTAGGCTAGAACCACACCACCCAAGATATGCTTGCCCTATACAAAACCCCCTTGTACCAAAAATATAATTCTATTTAGGAGAGGTTTGAGTATCTCATCCATTATCATTGTGATTATTTTATGTATGATATTGAACAAGGTAATATGTCTATAATCTGAAATATGCACCCCCTCCTCCCCTTTCATAATTAAGATAATGAGTGTATGATTTAATGCTTTAAGTATTATTTCACTACCTCTATACTCCTCTATAAAAACCATTACATCCTCCTCCGGTTTATCCTAGTGGGTTGGAAAAACTCAATTAGGATGCCATACGAACTTGGAAATTTTCCTTTCTATCAATGGATTTAAGCAAGGCCTTATTTTCTTCTTTAGATATTATAAAGGGTATGAAAAAAAACTTCTTTATAATCCTCTTCATCTTGGGCCATATTTTCCTTAAACAATTTAGCAAAATAATCCATTGAATGGAACACATACCTATGATTGTATCAAACGAGTGCTCGTTCTCATCCTTAAGAGCTTCCATCTTGTTTGACTATCTCTTAGCACAAGCAACCTAATGAAAAATTGGTGTTTTTGTCACCTTCCAATAACCAAGTGGTTCTTACTCTCTTTTTCTAGTAGATCTCTTGGTTGTCAATGTCCTCAACTACTTTAAGCAATGCATCATCCTCTTCTTTGAGATACTATATAATTGTTCCTTATTTTAAGTGTTTTTTCACCTCATCTCATCTAGCCACCAATGGAGATATTTGGACCTAGAAGTACATATTGTTAGCTTTCCTCCATTGTTTTAGTTGATTATTAACATAGTGAAGCTACTTATGGATTCTAAACGTTGTTGTCTGATATGTTAGGCACCCCTCTTTTTGCCACTATAGGATTTTCTTTTGAAGTTCCTATTTTTGTAAAAAAAAAAATTAACTTTGAATGGTTTGTGATGTTAGCCTATCTTGATCTCCCTTCCAATAGAATGGGGAAGTGATCTGAAACCAAAATCTAAAATTTTAGATTCCATTTCACAAACGCCTCCCCTAAAACCAAAAAATGGTCTAACTTCACCTTATTGTTATTTGGCTCTCTCCTCTTATTATTCTAAGTATAGTTGGTTCTAGGATATCTAATATCCACCAAGTGTAAGGCATGGACATAAGAAATCATAAGTCAATCCCCTAGGTCAAAAAAGAGGGTTTTCCCTTTCTAATCTCTAGATGATAATTTGGCATTAAAATTTCCAAAAACAATATAGTCTAACTCCTCCCTTGACAATATCATATTATGCATTGCTTTACATTCACAAATATGACCATCTAGGTTTGGAGCCCCATAAAATTTTTTGATTAAAACCTGCTCAACTATCATATTGTTCATAAAATGTGATGTGACCACACCCCTTCAATCTATATGTTCTATTTCCATCCATTCAAGAGAGTCCTAAAAGGTAACTATCCTTCTTGAGGCCCCTTTTGTAGCCACTTAAATATGACCAACAACCCTCCAAAGTATGTTTACTATTTTACACATAAGATCAAGTGATATTTTTGTCTCATGTATAAGTGAAAAATATATTTAACTTTTTTCTAAGAGTCTTTAAATAATATATTTATGGGTTCTACTATTTAAACCCCTAATATTTCATTATTGTATAATTAGTGTTTATCTTTAGATCAATAAGATTCTATTGGCCTCACCAATCCCTTAGTGATAATTTTGTCTCCTTAAGTTGCTATCAAATTTTTATATTTTTTTTACCCACTCCTTAAGAGTTGATATTCTTTGATTTCTTTTACTCTTGGATTATCCCTAGAAATGGATTTTCTTTGTTCTTTTTTTCACACCCATCATGACATCCTTTATTATCATTTGCTTCTAGTTATGCATTATCAATACCCCTACAATATTTGATTGGGGTAACTCACTACACTCTATTACCTACTCTAGGATATGAGAAGTAGAAAGAGGGGCTTGAATATTGTTGTTATTATATCATTATTACCATTCACTCCTTTCATAAATTGTTCTTCTTCCTACTCCACTAGAGTCTTGGAGATCTCATACCTATTTGAGGGCTTGATTTAGATTTGATATTTACTATTTTTTAAATTTTCATTCTCTTTATTTTGGGTTTTTCAAAACCATCTCCCTGTGCTTCTCTACTTTGATAAATGTTGGTTTCTTATTTATTAACTGTTGATTTACCCTCAAGAATATTCAACATTCCTAGAGGAGCCTCCATTTTTGTGTTTGTATTGTTTAGGAAATACTATGGCAAATACCCATATTTGTGGTAAACTCTACACCTAAAGAGCAATACTTTGTTGAATACAACATATTATTGCAAGTTTGAATTCCACCTTTACCAACAAAGGCGAAATGAGATCCATTTCAATACATAATCTAGCATAAACAATTGTGTTTCCTTCCATTGTGTCTCTAGAAACACCCAAATGTCTTCAAAAAAAAATATTGATGATTTCCAATACCTACTCACTCTAGAACTCCATTGGGATTTCATACAAACAAATCCAAACTAGGATAGCAATGGGTTCAATTTAGGAATCAAATTCCACTCTCTAGAGTTGAATAAATAATCCTCTTAGACCATGATTCCTATTTTTTAATTTGAAAGCCTCATTTTTGTTGGCAAGTGAGGGAAAACTAACAATAAAATATCCATTACTAATAAAAAGCAAATAATACTTACTAAGAGGCTCCTGGTTTTTCCAAATCCATGAATAAAAAAATCAAGGTAGGGTAAATACACATGAATTTACCAATCAGGTTATGATTGACTCTATATAGGATTGTTTCTTTTACTATCCTCTACTCAATGAAAACCTTTGACCTTGATTTTTTCTATGGAAAGCATCCATTGACTCTTTGAGGTGATTTTTTTCTAGTAACCACAAAGAGCATAATAGTGTAGTTTTTTGTGCTTCTTCAATATTTGTTGGAAATTTTTCCTTCAACAAATCTTCAAACAAACTCTACCTAAAATATAATCTTAAGGAAACCCCATTGGACTCTCCTAGGTCAGAAATATTGTTTTCTATTGTATAGCAACCATAATGTGCTTTGTCTAGCTACTTGATGCCCTAGTTTTCCCTTCCAAAGCAATTTTTTGCATTGTTGAAAAAAGTTTAAAGTTATTCAATTATTATTTAAAATTTATTTAAGTACTTAGATAAATATTTATAATAAAAAATATTAAAAAGGATAATTTTCAAAACATTCAAATTAATTTTTTTCATTTTTTATAAGAATTAGAAAAAACTCAAATTTAAATGGGTAGAATTTGGATTACTATTATAACTAAAATATTTAAGGATTAATAAAAATTTATCCTTATGATACATGATTTTTTTTTTTGGATAACAAGGACTTTTACTTGGTTCACCCACCCTTGAAAAATCACAACTCTCTTCTTTAGAGATTTATAGTTTACAAATAGATTCAATTCTCACCTCAATTGAGTTGTTATAGCTAAAATCCTACATTATTTTACATAAAATGTTTGAATTCATGATTTTCATTTTTTGATATTTTTCAATTTTTTATGTGAATACAAATATTCCATAGTTCAACATCCTTCCTGACATTTTCCTAAAACAACCTTCATAATACCAAAATTTTACCTCTAGTATTTAAGCATTACATCGTAGTAGAATAATATTTCCAAAACATCACACTATCATAGTTAGCTTTAATAGATCAAGATAGAGAAATATGCATTGTTATATGTTTTCAATATTTCCCATATAGATGATGTGTTGGATCTCTTCTACAATTGTAGTTTTTTGACTCAACAATTGGACGTACAATATTTTTCTACAATTTGTGGTTTATTATCTTTGTCTTTTGTAGGTCTAAACATATTATGGATTCAACCATGGATTGCTAATTTTTTAGTCTATGTTATTACTACAATAAAACATAAACTCTAGCCATCTTATTTTGTATTCAATCTCATAATATATAATATTGTGCAAGCTAGTAGAGGTGCCTTTGTCTCTTTTACATAGTATTAAAATCGTTAGGCCTTGCAACAAGGTAAAGCATTTTAACTTTTAATGTTTAAATATTTTTCTTGAAGTTTATGTTTACAATGACACAATTATAAATATAAATTAATATTTAAAAAATAATTTTTTGTAGATTTATGGTTGGAGGATTTTGGTTCAAAACACTTAATATGAGAAGCATACAAATTTGCATCTTGATTTAGCCTTACAATGCTTCTCAATGTGAATGCAATTGATCTTTATTTGAGGTAGTTCACACCAAGGAATGTAGTAGGCTAACCCAAGGACACCTCAGCAACCTTGACTTGTATAAGTCAATCTTCAATATTGCACCAAACAAGTGGAGGTCAATGAATCCTATAAGGCGATTGACATAGATGAACTAGATCCACTATCACATTAGATTGGCATGGCTCTATTGGATATTGAGTTTATTGCAAAGAACATTGAGACAGAAGAGAAAAAAGATAAACGTTTGAGAGGATAAAAGGAAACATATCATGATAATCTTGCACCTTAAGATCCTCCAATTCTACCATTTGTCCAAATCCAAATCCAACCATGTGATTTGAGGAAGCTAAGAAAACAAAAACAATTAAAAACAACTTTATATTTAAATTTTTTAAATTTATATAAGATATTTAATTAGATTTCATAATAAAATTTATAATTATACTTTACCTCCAATTAGTATTTAAAATATTATTATATTTTTTAGTTATAATGAAAACAATACAATAGACCTCTTTTAAAAGGTCAGGCATCAATATGATTCAAACTTTCTTTCATTATACACATCATAAAAATCACTCATTTCCATATAATAATATACCTGGTGTGTCCTAATTAAGATTAAAACTCTATATCGCCAATCTAAAATACCTAAACTTTCACTCTAAACCCAAGTGAGTTGCAGAGATCATTAAAAAAGTAATTCTATAATATAACGGAGCACGGTATAAAGTGGGAAACTTCCTGACCATAACAAAGGAATTAAAAATAATAATTCTATAATATAATGGATAGTGCAATTGCTTTCTTGTCAATGAATTTTAGAAGTTGAACACCAATAATGCACGTGGCAAGGTTGCATCATCATGCACGTAAATCTTTACATGTAGCATGACCAATAATGCACGTGGCAAGTTCATATCATCATGTAAGTCTTTACGTGTGACAGGAAAATAGATAATACATGTGGCGTCTTTCTGTCCTCCCATGCACGTAGATATTAACAACTTACTTTTGAAAGTTACTCTACACTTTGAAGAAAATTAAACCCTAACCCTGTATCATTTCGCTTTGCGAAGAACCAGAAATGTATCCGGGAAGAATGCCAAATCCAAACATGATAGAGGTAAGATTTCCACGCAACAATTTCTGGTAATTTCTTCGTAGACACTTGGTATTTGAAATGTTGTTTTGACTGCTGTATTTATATTGTTGGGTTGGAGAAAGTTTATCGACAAAGAAGGTAATACTAGGCGTATATTAGCTCGCAAGGAGGCCAGCGGCCCGTGTACTAAGTTCGAGGATGTGGCAGAATATATTCGATCTACGTTCGGGTTACATAAGAGCGCCCTTGTTCGGATAGTTTATAATGATGGCTATAAGACACTGGTTGTGACCCACAATATGGAACTAGAGGCGGCATGTATAAATCTCTCGCCCGGTCAGTCTCTTCATGTTATACCTCAGGTAAGGGACTCTAGGGGAGAGTGGCAGCCCTTAGGCTCAAAAGCATGTAAAAAATGGACACATTCAGCGCTTAGGCTCAAAAGCATGTAAAAAATGGAGACATTGAATGCATACTTGTTTTTAATGTATGGTTTTATATTCCATATAAATTTGTGAGTTTTCAAAATTTCCTTATATTGCCATTGAAGAAATGGAAATCCATGCAATCGACTGCAACCCTGTCTTCAATGAGTAGATTATCATAATTTTACATAAAGCTATTGCTTTTAAGGATTCTACTTAGTTAATAAAGGCAGTTCAGTTCTCTTAGAGAGTTGATTTTGGTTTTTTTGTTTTTTCATAAATTATTGCATAAAGTTTATTTAAGTATAAAATTTGAAGAATTTCAGGAAGCAATTATTCATTCAGATTGATATGAAATATAAAGGTTACAATAAGTTGGTTTATCAAACCAACTTGGTGGTTATTAAACCAACCTAGAGAGCGCCTACGTGCGCTATCATTTTGCTTCAATTAAATACATGCTTATAACAATAATGTAAGAAGTATATGCTAACATCCCCCCTTATTACATTATTGGCAAATTCCAATAGTATCTCGAAACTTTTCAAATTTGATACGCCCAAGTGCTTTGGTAAAAATATCTGCAACTTGTGCATTAGTGGGAATGTATTGAAGTTGTATATGGTGCTTTGGAACTTCATATCGAATGAAATGACATCTGGTATCAACGTGTTTGGTACGTTCATGAAAAATTGGATTTTTGACAAGATTCAAAACACCTTGATTGTCGCAAAACAAATGAAGAGGTAGATTCTTTGGAAGGCCCATGTTTGAAAGAATGCGACTTAACCACATTATCTCGTAGACTACTTCACTGGCTGCACGATATTCTACCTCTGTAGAAGATAAAGCAACCACATGTTGCTTCTTACTATGCCATGAGACAGGTCCAGATCCCAAATGAAAAACATATCCAGAAGTTGATTTACGATCATCAATGGATCCAGCATAATCTGAGTCCGTGTATCCTAGTAAGAAAAACTTATTATTCTTTTTGTATTCCAGGCCATAATTTGTACTACCACGGACATAATGAAGAACTCTCTTTGTTGCTTTCCAGTGACTCACCTTAGGTTCTTGCATGAACCTTGAAAGATAGCCCACAACAAAACTAAGATCTGGCCTGGTATTTGTCAGATATAGGAGACTCCCAATCAATTGGCGATAGAGAGTACCATCTACCTGAGGTGATTCATCATATCATGATAACTTAAGTCCTTGCTCCATTGGAGTTGCTTTTGACTTATAGTTAGTCATCCAATATTTTTCTACTAAAGTCTTGGCATATTTCTTTTGTGTTACTCTGATATGAAATATTTTCTGAGTTACTTCCAAACCAAGACAATAGTGCAGAAGTCCTAGATCTGTCATTTCAAATGATTGCTTCAAATCATTTTTCACTGAATCAATCATTTTTTTTGAGCTTCCTGTTATGATCAGATCATCTACATAAAGTACCAGAATCACTATATCAGAACCATTGTTCTTAATATAGATATTTGCATCTGAAGGACTTCTTTGGAATCCATGCTGCACAAGGTGACTATCTATCTTGATATACCAAGCTCGAGGAGCTTGTTTGAGCCCATACAAGGATTTGATCAACTTGCACACTTTATGTTCTTGCCCCTCAACCATGAATCCTTCTGGTTGGGTCATGTATACTTCTTCCTGTAAGTCACCATTCAAGAAAGCACTTTTAACATCCATCTGATGCAACTTCCACCCAAACTGAGCTCCCATGGCACAAAGTACTTGAATGGTAGTCATATTTGCAGTAGGGGCAAAAGTCTCTTCATAGTCTATGCCTTCTTTCTGAGCATAACCCTTTGCAACAAGTCAGGCTTTATGCTTATCAATAGATCCATCTGCCTTATACTTCACTTTGAACACCCATTTGCAGCCTATGGGTTTCTTTCCTATTGGCAGATCGACTAACTTCCAAGTATTATTTTTCATGAGAGACTGATGTTCTACATCCATTTCCCCTTTCCATTGTGGCTTATCAAGTGCATCTTGAACCGTTGTAGGTTCATTTGCATTCAATGTGGACATATAAACCTTTTCTTCATCCTCATCTTCTTCTCTATCATTTTTTGTACCCACTGACAAATCATCAAAGTGTTGGCAAAGTTCGTCAACCTCTGAAGTAGATGCCTCTGCTCTCATTTGTTGAGTCATACTGTGAGTACATGGCCTATCTAGAGATAGATATGGAAGTGAATTCAACTTAGCATCTCTCAAAGTGCTAGTATACCATTTTGGGACTTTCTACTGTTGCTATGAAGGTTGAACCTCTTTCTTAGGTTCTTCTTCATCTAGGTATACAATTGTAGATGTGTCTTTTGATGTGAAAGCTTCATCAAATACAACATCTCTACTTAAGTGTGTCTTCTTGGTCTTAGGATCAATCAATCGATATCCTTTTGAATGCTCATCATAGCCAAGAAAGATACACTACAGAGTTTTCTCATCCAACTTCTTCCTTTTCTGTTTTGGAATGTGCATGAATGCTTTACATCCAAAAACCCTTAAATGAGAAATGGAGGGTTTCTTACCACTCCAAGCTCCTTGTGGTGTTTTTCCTTGTAGAGCTCTAGTGGGTGCTCTATTTAGGAGGTATGATGTTGTGTTTACTACTTCTGCCCAATATTGATCCTCAAGATGTGCTCCCTTTAGCATACATCGAACCATTTCCATAATGGAATGATTTCTCCTTTCTGCAACTCCATTATGCTGAGGTGTATAGGTTGTAGTCAGTTGTCTTTTAATCCCATGTTTCTTAAGAAAATCTGAAAACTCTTCAGAGGTGTATTCCCCCCTCGATCTGAGTGGAGGGTTTTTATGAAACATCCCGACTCCTTCTCAACAAGTTTCTTGAATTGTTGAAAGTAGAGAAATGCCTCTGATTTCAACTGAAGAAAGAAAACCCACATCTTTCATGAGTAATCATCAAAAAACAATTGAAAATACTTCTTTCCACCATAGTTGGTTGGCATAGGACCACACAGATCGGTATGTACCAGCTCTAAAGGGTTTTTAGCTCGAGATGAGCTAGTTTCAAAAGGTACTCGGTGTTGCTTCCCTGCTAAGCAATCCGAGCAAACTGGTAAGATAGATGAGAGATGAGGAAGACCTTTCACCATCCCATATTTGTGTAATTCAAGCAAATATCCTGAAATTAGGTGCCCATAACGTCTATGCCAGAGAGAGGTGGCCTCCTTTGTAGTTGCAGCCAGAGCAACATGAGGAGTTGAAAGAGCATCTAGAATGAACAAGCCATGCTTGTAGGATCCGGTTGCAACATGTTTACCACTATGGGATATAAAACATCTCTTCTTGCCTTTCACAACTCAAAACATGACATCCATATTTCTATCCAAAATTTGTGTGACTGATAGCAGATTATTGGCTAATCCTAGAACATAGAGAACCTTCTCAATATGACAGTTACCATCGGGAAGAGACACAGAAACATCCCCTTCACCCTTCACTTGGTAAACTTGATTGTCAACAATTGTGACTGGCTTACCTTCTTTTTCCTCAAAAGTGTCAAACCATGATTTGTCCCCAGTCATGTGTTTGCTTGCTCCTAAATCAATATACCATACAACATCTATCTGGGAAGACGAAGTATGGGTCATGAGCACCTTGTGTGCTCTTTCAGAGTCAAAATCTGAATCGGACCTAGGGGAATCTGAGTCTGAGTTGGAGTCAGCATAAGCAACATGGCCTTTAGGTTGCTTATGTTTCTTTTTGTATTTCTGTTTGTCTTTGCCCTTCTTCTTAGGACCTTGATCATTTTGTTGCTTGTTTTTGAACCAACATCTGTTGGTGTCATGGTTATTCATATCGCAAATCTTGCAATATTGTTTATCTTTCTACTAATTTTGCTTCCCTTTTCCTTTGGAAGAAGAACCCCCTTTTTGAAATTGACCTTGTTTCTTACCCTTTTGTTGGGTAGAGAGGGCATTATCTGGCACTTCATATTTCTGAACCTGATTTGCTTCCTCAGTATGAAGCAAATTTACCAGTTCCACAAATGTTACTTGTCTACCAGAAACATTGAGGGAAGTGATCAACATTTTGTAGGAATCTGGTAATGCTCTCAAAATGATAGAATTCAAGATATCATCATCTACTAGTTTTCCCATAGCATTCAGCTTTGCTTTCAAGTCTTCCACTCTACAGAGGAATAGATCAACTGTTTCCCCAGAATTCATACTAAGGGTATGTAGTAGAGTTTGAAGGTGTAGAATAGTGGACTGATTCTTTCCTTCATATACTGTCACCAAGGCATCCCAAGCTTCCTTATTGGTTTTTGCATCACAAATATGAGGTTGCACCTCATCTGTAGTGGCAAGCAAGATAAACACGAGACCTCTTTTGTCCTTTTTATCCCAAGCTTCTTGATCTGCTCCTGGTGTTTGAGGGCATTTTGTAGTGCCAATTACTATATCCCATAAATCTTCCATCTGAAGAATGGCTCTCATATTTGTCTTCCATGGAACAAAGTTAGGACCTTTCAGCAACTGTGAATCTGAGAGATATTTGTGAACAGTGGCCATTATGAAAGTTCCTTATATCACCAATTGGTCTCCCTTTCTTTATACCTACAAAATCTATATATCGTAACCACTCAATATATACCCGCCCTTACGTGAGGGAGACTATAAGTATATATGAACAATATACCACTCAATATGTACCCGCCCTTACGTGAGGGAGACTATAAGTACATATGAGAGGCACAATATATTGATCTTTGGTGATACTAAAAGGGCATCGTGTTGTTAATGACACCTACCATAGAAATTTTATTCCTCATGCGTGGGGCGTAACTTCCCCTAAACACTTTGGAAAAACCTTCGTCAGGATTTATGCCTAACAACAATCACGATGTGGGTATGATATGGAATGAATAATAGAATTGGTTTGCCTTATTTCTCCCCGATGATTGATAGAGAACAAGCTCAAACGTCATTGTTGCAACTATATTAGGCGATGGATACAGTAGTCCAAAGCACGACAACATTACCTGTAAGTGTGGACCAGAGGTATCTCAAATACCGAACGCTACTATGCAATAAATTGCACAAATAGGGTATAAATTTGGGGTCTTATTTTTTCTATAATTTATGATTGTTAATGCAAGAAAACAGAATATTTAAATGCAAAAAAAACAATCACAAATGCCCACAAATTTAAACACCTATTACAAATCCAGCAATTTTTCACCCTCAAATGTTTTGATTTCCCCCTTTATCTGACAATTTTGCAAATGAATCATATTTCCCCCTTTCATTTTGCAAAATAGAGAAGGAAGAAAAAAAATTTGTACCTTAACTCCAAAAAAAAATCTTTGATGGAAGCCTTCAAGGTGTCAATTTTGGACAGCATAGGCATCAATTTCAGTGGAGGCATCAACAGAACTGTTTGGGGCATCAAAAACACCACCCACCGTCAAAAAAACTATCACCGCCATCAAAAAATATCAGGGTGTCAAAAAACACTACCACCCATCACAACATGCGAAGCGAATGGAACCCACGACCTCACGATGAGCAAGCACAAGCACAACACGGACCACGTGAGCCAAAGGGCCCGATGATATTGAATAGGAGCCAAGTGGGTGTTATCACATATTCAATGCAGAGAGGAAAGAAAAAAACTTTAAAAACCCTTATACCTCCCCAAAGCGAATGGAACCCGTGACCTCACGGCTAGCAAGCACAACACGAACCATGTGAGCCAGAGGGCCCAACAATATGGAACAAGAACCAAGTGGGTGTTATTCACGTATTAATGCAGAGAGGAAAGAAAAAAACTTTAAAAACCCTTATACCTCCCCGAAGCGAATGGAACCCATGACCTCGCGGCTAGCAAGCACAACACGGACCACGTGAGCCAGAGGACTCGGCAAGAACCTCTATGAAACCAGTGGCTCTTACTACATCGAGTGTGAAGGAAATCATTTTTTTAAAAACAATAATCCCACATGGCCTATGCTGCCACTGTGGGATTCTTTAAAAATGACAAAGGCAATATGAAGCTTTTGGTTACCTTCGGGCAACCACCCCACCCTTTTGCCTCCGCAACCGCCTTCCAGTATTCTCTGCTTGCGTCCTACGTGTCCTCCACTTGCTTTGTCTGCATCCTACATGTCCTCCTGTGAGTGTTTCGGTCTACGTGTCCTCCTGTTTACGTACTGCATCAATCAATGGTTGGCTCTGTCTACGTCCTGCATCCTGCATGTCTTCCTGTCTGTGTCCTACGTCCTACGTCTATCAATATCTTCGGTTTGATTTGGCTGGTAAAGGAGTTGGAGTAGTTAGGTAACTACCTTGCCCAACGCTTTCCTGTGATCTTCCAAGCTTTGGTACCATGAAGAATTTCATGAAGCAATTATTCATTCAGATTGATATGAAATATAAAGGTTACAATAAGTTGGTTTATCAAACCAACTTGGTGGTTATTAAACCAACCTAGAGAGCGCCTACGTGCGCTATCATTTTGCTTCAATTAAATACATGCTTATAACAATAATGTAAGAAGTATATGCTAACAAAATTAAAATGAATGTTTAATAATAATTTTTAATTAAATTTTATTTCAATAAAGATTTTATTTTAGGATATGGGTTGGTTTTTTATTTTCCTAAAATTACATAAGAGTATTGTTTTTAAGGTGATGCAAAAAAAGAAAATTTAATAATTTAATTTTAAAAATTTTAATAAAATAAGTTTAAAGAGTTTTTATAATATATATTTAATTTTTAATTATTTCAAAAAATTTAGATGTTTGATAAAAACCTAACTTGGTTTCAACATTATAAATGACAAATCCATTAGCATTTAATTTAATTTAGGACTAGACTTTTGAAAACTACAGGAGAGCCTTAGTATAAAATTATTAGTGACAAAGCCATTAGCCTTAGTATAAAATTATTAATGACAAACCCATTACCCGTTAATTTAATTTAATTGAGGACTAGACTTTTGAAAACTACAAGAGAGTCTTAGTAGGTTCAGAATGAACAACGCTAGCCTAGTTATATGCTTAGCATACATAACACTGCTAGTCGTATGCTCACCATATTCTAACATTTATTCTTATATTCAAAAAGTGTATGCAATCCACTCATGTAGAGGAGTTGGAGAGCGGAGTTGGAGAGCAAGGAGCAAGTGAGTAGTTAAAAATCTCCAGTTGAATCAGTTGAATGGAGAGCGGAGTTGGAGAGCAAGGAGCAAGAGAGTAGTTAAAAATATCCAGTTCAATCAGTTAAATAGAGAGGCCCCAGGTCAAATCTCTCCCCTCACACAAATAAAAAAGAGTGTATGCAAATTGATCTTCAATATTTATAAATATTTACAAAAATATAAAAGTATATCCTCTAGATATATCCACTATATCCATATCTTAAGTAAGTATATATCCATATCTTAAATAAGTAGGTTTAAATAGCTCTAAATGAGTGAGCACACTAAACTAAATAGTTACTCACCCTCGTTCTTCTTCCACTTCCTTCCTCTTGGTCACCTGGTTATGGATAGGAAAATAATTAGTGTAATTCACTTGTCTATTT
This sequence comes from Wollemia nobilis, assembly GCA_028583015.1. Lineage (NCBI taxonomy): Eukaryota > Viridiplantae > Streptophyta > Pinopsida > Araucariales > Araucariaceae > Wollemia > Wollemia nobilis. Next base: position 20,568 of record JAQPPZ010016363.1, on the reverse strand, counting down.
TAAAATGGATGGAATACCCCTACTCTCTGCATACTTCGTTAAGGATGGGGCCGATCTTATGTAAGAGATGGGTAACAGGAATCATGAATAACGGGACCCCAATTTTATAAGGGTTGGGCTACTTTTTGGAGGCCTCCAGGAGAGGATGGCTCCTCCAAGAATAACAGAAGAGAGAGGACAAATTGTGCCCAATTGCAAAAGATATATTTACCCAAGACACGATTACAGAGGGACCAGCACCCCAACCCCAACACAATTAAATATTGAATGCAAAGACCCATAGAAGGTTAATTGCCTTCCTATTCCAGTCCCCACCTGAAATTGGGAGCTTTAAAATATAAGGTCGAGTGCCCGAAGGAATTCCCCGAACTGGGCCACTTCGAGACTTCTCGAATTATTGGACCCCTTCTAAATTATTGATTATCAAGGCTCTATGTCCTGAATGATTGTACATCTTCTAAATTATTTAATATCAAGTCTCTATGATTGGGTGAGTTAATAGACATTATCTCTAAACTTTTTTCTTAATATTATATTTTTAATATATCTTAATTATTTTTGTATCTTTGGATACATCCTAAATTGTCTGATAAGTCTCATTCATAAAATTGTTGTGCTATTGCTTTTACCATTTATAAAAGTGTTGTGCTATTGCTTTTACCATTCTTCAATTTTATTGTTCATCACCATGCATTTACCAAACATATTAAGAATCCATTAGCACATATCATTCATCACCATGCATTTACCAAACATATTAAGAATTCATTAGCACATATTAATAATCCATTGTTATAGTTTTCATGTTATTGAGTAGTGTTCCAAAAAGTCTTCCACTTCATTCAGCCAAACGATCTCTCACTTTATTCATATCACCACCCATATAAATTGGAATCACATCGTTTAGTTCTCTTCATAATTTCTTAATATGGGTGACAAGAATTCTCAATCTCTAATGTCTTCAAAGTAAATTTCCTCATGCAAGTCAAAGCCCCTACCAAGATTTGAGAATTTTATTATATGATTATCCTTCTATAACCTTGTTAAGGCTTCTACTTTATTATATATCATCCTCTACCAAGATTTGAGAATTTGATTATATGATTATCCTTCTATAACCTTGTTAAAGCTTATACTTTATTGTCTATCATCCTATCTAGGTCTTCTAGTTTCTAATAGAGCACTACCTCAACATGATTCCTACTCAATTCTAGTTCTATCTAGATTACCTTTTGTAGCTCCATCAATATTAATTTTAATCCAACCTTCTAGGGGTGGTTTTTAACTAGCTTTGGACTACTCCTCTTGCACTTTAGCTTCTTTTTCTATCATTCCTATAAGAGCCTAAGTTTCTTCTTTATCATACACTACCACAATGTTTATGACTTTTCTCCAAATGACTTGTTAGACATCATCCAAGGATGAAAAAGTTCCTTTAAAATTAATTTTTTTCTCTCCAACCATAATTGCCACCAAATAAATTTTAATCCAAGCTTCCACCTCATATGAAGAGCTTAAGATTTAAATATGTCCCTCTTTCATATTTCCTAAATATTAATTTGATTCAAATTATCATTGTCTTAGATTTTATAAGCTAAAAACCATTGCTCCCAAATTTGGTGCATGAGAAGGTACTCAAACATTGAGTAGTTAGATATTTCCTTCTTTTTGTAGCATAAAACACATTGGTATGGACCAAAAATTCTCCTACATTTAAGATTATCAAAAGTAAGAATTTTATTATGCATGAACTGCTAGCAAAAATGTTTACTTTGAGCCATTTTTTTACTACCAAATATTTCTCAAATCCTCAACCTAATATGCATAAGGAGGTTCTAGAATGATCTTATTATTTTTATTGTGTAGACTCAAAGGTTCCCATAGCCCCACGCTAATTCATCCTCCTTATCTCTACCTATGAGAATTCCTTTTACCTATATTTTAGTCATGATGGATGTCAATTTTAGAGGGATGGGATTTTCCACTCATATAACTTCTTAAAATGCTTAAACCTATAATCCTCGAACTGAATAATGCTGAAATAACTTTCAATATGGATCCAAGCCTTGATTTCTATGATTATTTTTAATAGTTATAATTTTGGAAATTCAACAATGATATATGGTTATTTATCCCATGAATCTATCAAAAATCATGTCTTCTCCATCTCCCCACTTTCTAAAATAATTCATATTTCACTACCCTCTCCCCACTTTCTAGAATAATCCATATTTCACTATCTTCTGCCCAGTTTCTAGAATAATCCATCTTTCCTTAGTTGATATTCTAACTTTAGAGCTTTCCACACTAAGCAAACATTACCATCCAAAGGTAAATGACTCACCTCATTCAGATTCACTTATCCCAAATATTTACCAGTTAAAAATATACTAAATAAAGAAGTTTGTTGGGAGATCCACTTTGAGTAAACCTTTCCAACCAAATCTTTATTATTAAATTCTAATCTCCTCATTCCCAAAACTCCTTTTACCTTGGGCTCCTTCAATACAATACTTGGGTTTCATCGACCTACTTTCTTCCAACCTACTAAGTTCCATTTCCTCTTTCCTTTACTCCTCCTTATATAAATTTTGTAGCTATATTGTCCAACTCTTTCCATATGCTATGTGGGGTAGCAAAGATAGCAAATTTGTAAATTTGTATGTCTTAAATGACTGATTGCAAAAAAAGTAATATACCCCCAAAGGTTAACCATTTGTGAGACCAATGGTTAATTATTTCTTTGATACAATCCAAAACTCCAAATAGCTATTTTTAGTTTTTTAAAATGCAAAGGGACCCTAAATATGCCACTAGGAGAGAAGTCATTGTGAATCCCAATATATCTATAATTTTTTCTTAAATCCTTTGATAAAATATTAAATAAGACCACATTGGATTTATTATCATTGATTACTTGGTTTGTGGCCTTAAGGTAAACATGAAGAGTATCTCAAACCATTTTTTCTTCCCTAAAGTTGGCAAATCCCACCATTCCCATGTCATCCATAAACTATAGGTGAATCAAAACCTCCTCACCCACCTTGATACATTCTAGCAAAATATTTTTGTATTCTCAAGGAGTCTACCGTAGGCTTTAACCAATATGAGAAAAAAATAATGGTAACAAGGATCTCCTTTATGAAGGCCTCAAGTGGCTCCAAACAATTGCAAGGAAAAACCTATGATTAACATTGATTATGTCAGTGTCGAAACACAACTCATGACCCATTGTATCTAATCTTGAGAGAAACCAAAGGTTGCCATCATCCTTGAAAAGAATCTCCAATGCACCCTATCATAAGCCTTTGACATATCCAATTTTATGAACATTCCTCTATTACTAGATTTTTGCATTAAGTGGATTGCCTCCTGAGATAGAACCATACCACCCAAGATCTATTTTCCCTCTTTAAAACCCCCTTGTTCCAAGGATATAATGCTATGTAGAAGAGATTTTAGTATCTCATCCATTGTTTTCATGATTATTTTATGTATGATATTGCATAAGGCAATAAGTCTATAATCTAAAATATGCACCCCTACCCCTTTTCATAATTAAGATAATGAATGTATGATTTAATTCTTTCAGAATTCTTTCACTACCTCTAGACTCCTCTATAACAACCATTACATCCTCATCCATGTTGTCCTAGAGGGTTTAAAAAAACTCAATTGGGATGCCATTTTTCTCGTACTCATTCTAAATATTATCTTCTTCAATTCCTTTCTATTAATGGGTTTAAGCAAGGCCGAATTTTCTTTTTCAGAGATGATAGAGGGTGTGACAACAAGACTTCTTTCTAAGCCTCTTTTTCTTGGGCCATACTTTTTGTAGACACCTAAAATGCATCATGTCGAGGTGACTACTCATATGGGACATTCTAGAAGACCATATGGAAGATATTGGATAGATTCCAAGGTATAGCAGTGGTTCTAACCACTCATTTAGGCAGTTTGGCCTAATTAGTGTTGGTCACTATTGACACCCATGATTAACAAAGTTGATCATGCCTTAGAGCCGTGACTAGCCTCAAAAATTAGTTGGACCTTGGTCGACTCAAAATCAGTTGCAACCGCCAATTGGTTGCAGATCTGAGCAGTTTAGGGGTAAAAATATCCAAAATCTTCCCTCCAACTGCTCCAGTTGCCCTTTCTTGATCTTGGCTTCTCCAAGAAGCTAATACATGGCCTACTCAAATGCTATACGAACCCCATTTAAATTGGGAAATAAAGATATGAACCTTGAGTTGAAGAGCAGTGAAGTCATGTCAAATTGAATACTCACTTGCATACATTGAGAGGAACACTTTTGCTACCCAATTTAAGGGTAAATGACATTTGGATCCAAGAAGGATATGGAGGGCTAGGAGAAATAAAGAAACACAATCAAGCCCATTCCATCACCAATTCGAGCAATTCAAATGCCAAATTTGTCAGAGGACATCATGGCAACCCTTGATCATCAATTCCTTTAATTGAATTAAAGAATCAAGCCTTGATTTGGAGTACAAAGATATCTACGCCTCAACTGTGGCTGTCAACCGAGGCTAACAGTGCCAACCACTTGAAGGACCCATAGTCAAGGTTTAAAATTCAATTCAGCTAGTTTTAGCAGTAGATTTGTATTTCTATTTGTTCATTTAGATAGATTTACTATAGATTTATTTTATGTCTGCTCATTAGATTGTTAGAATTGTTGATTGAAGTTAGATTCCCTTCATTTTCTAGTATTAATAAATTCTAGATTAGGTGATATTATTTCCATGCATATATGCTTTTAATGCTTAATCAGGAGGTTTGCTGACTAGATCTATGTTTCTTTCACATTCTTAATGGTAAATTTATCATGTTCTAGCATAGATTCATATCTTTATATGCTTTCTTGATTTCATGTTTCTTATAGTATTTTCATGCAATATTTGGATCAAAATCCTCATTAAGAGAGGCCTCCTTTGTTTCTAATTGTTTCTTGTTGTTTCTTGAATGCAGGGTTAATAGGGTCTTGACATTCAAAGCAACAAATGCCTCTAATCATGGATAAGAAGGCTACATTTGCCTTAGATTAGTTTGTGTCAACCTAGGAAGCTTGTGAATTACACCTACCCTTGCGTGGGGAACTTTCTTGATTGTAATAATTGTATCACATTGGGTATCCCTACGAGGGATGGATTTGTAACCGAGTTTCATTAGAAATTTAATAAAGGAAACCCTTCTTTATGTTCATTTGCAAATTTGTTCATATTTCATGCTTTATATGTGAATTTCAATTATTATTAGCTTAGGTGTATGCATCCTGGATTGCTACAGAAGGCGATCACGGTGGAACTCCTCAATTTAAGTGATTTGTAATCTTACTCTATTTTTTTATGACAGGGCTTAGTAGTGGTTGAAAATAGTGGTTAATAGTTCTAGCCACGGATGACACCCATGGTTAACAGTTGCAACCATGCCTGATAGACACGATCAGCAGAGAACAAAACAGACAACAAGCAGCAAAATTTCATTAGACTTGGATCTGAGGTAGGAACATGTTTATGTCTCTGTAATTTCCTATATATGTTTTATTTTCTATCATAATGCAGAAATGTTAGGTTAAGTAGAAAACATAGTGAAAAGTAAAATGAGGAAACCTTAGATTCTTTTTTAGTTTTCTACTAGCCATTTCTAGGAATAGCGGATCTATTATTGCAGTATGCCCTAGTTTCCAATGGTCTAGGAAATTTCTTGTTTAGAGTTTGCATGCATGAGGCCCAATTAGTGGCCATTTATCCATAGATAGTTGCATTCTCTAAAAATCATATAGTGTAGTCGTGCATTTTCTTAAAAGTAAAATGTTATTTTGAAAAGCATGTAGCAAAATCATTTGAGTGTTGTTTTATGCATTTTAATTTCATGCAAATTAAAAGGAACCACACACACCATGACACATTGTAAATGCTAGTGAGTTGGAAGTCACATCCAACCACTAGTAGGGTTCAATGATGGTGGCAGTGATTTCCATATGTTGGCATAACTCCCTCGATCCTTTTGTTACTAGACCATTTCCAGATCCAAGACGCTGACATAACCCATGGAAAATTTGCACGTATCTCTCCTTGAAGAGGTATATAGCTGACTGCGGGCGAACAGGGTGACGACCAAGAGGACATGTGCTCCCTGACCGTGTGTGGACTTCATTACCACACATTATAGGTGGGATTACGTGGTCTAGAGTTCATTTCCTTGTTGTCAAGCTGTGAGCATATAGGTGAAAGCCATTAAAAATTTGAGTATATCATCAACATATTGAAAACACAATGACAGTTAATTTTTTATACAAAAAATCTCAAAACACATCAAAATAGTTTAGGGCTCGCAAAAAAAAAATTTAAAAGAGATAATCATTATTGTTTGCTTCTTGTTTATCTTAAAAACTTACATACGAGATAATATAATATCATGGTGCATACACATAGAGGCCGTTCCAGGCATAGACCTGAGGTCAAGGCTGAAGCTCCATCCAATGCACAACAAGATGAGCAAAGCCCTCAACCACAAAATCCTCTCAAACGTCATTCAACGAGTATTAGAGGGGATAATTCTATGCGTGGGGATCCTGTTGAGAATACCCCAATTAGAGGAACCACTAGAAACTCCTCGAGACATAGATCAGAGCATGGGGCTTCCCAGCATGGGGTCCCAGATAGGTTAGCATTTATCATGATCACATTCTACGTGGTTCCATAGGATCTGCTAAAGATTATGTCATAGAGGGATCTAGATTGGTACCCCTTTGACCTATATCTAGGGGACACTCAAAGGCTCCACCATATGAGTATAGACAAGTTCAAGATCCACCCATTTAGGGGCAAATAGGAGCATCCCTGAGCGTGTTGGAAATTTTTAGTTCCTAAGCTTAGATTTGTCATTAATATCAAAAGGATCTATGTAAACTAACACTATGTTTGTGTAGAAGCAAAGGTTCAAGAAGGGATGCAAGGCATTTTGTTCCAAAAAGGAGCTTCAATGGAAGCTAAGCAAAAGGTTTTTATTTAAAACCATGGATGGTAGATTTTAAATGGGTTTTTCTTAAAACCCAAGTTGGCTTTTTGTTTCATTGAAAAATGTGCCCCGATGATGGAGAAATTTATTTTTAAAGTTTTATTTAAAACCATGGATGGTAGATTTGAAATAGGTTTTTCTTAAAACCCAAGTAGACTTTTCGTTTCATCGAAAAAGGTACCCCGATGATGGAGATATTTAATTTTAAATATTTAGTTTAAATTTTAATTTAATTAAAATTTTAAAATTAAAATTAAAATTAAAAGTTTATTATTGCATATTCAAAATTCCATTTCGAATAAAACGCGGACCTTGGAAAGTTTTAAGAAACACTGCCGACGTAAGGAAAAATACTCCTTTGAGTATAAAAGGAGGAAGCCCCAAAATATTTCAATTGATCAATGTATATTCGATAATTGAAAGCGCCTCAATTTTTGTGCGAGTAAAAGGAGACAACGGATGTTCGTAGATTACGCTGCGATCAAAGAGGGTATAGTGTTCAGTTTTCATGCCAAGGAAGAGACTCGTTCAAAGACAAGAGAGAGGCCCCTCTCCCTCCCTCACGTGGGCGTGGATATCCCATGCGGTTTAGCCAAATGATTTGGCTAGAGGAGACAACAAATTAAATCACGCAAAACACTTTTTTTTTAGGAGTGTAAGAGGTATGCTCATGAACTTCAATTTTTGTGAAAGGGTAGTGAATAAAATATATTTTTCATTGTCTATGGTATTACCAAAATTTGTTTGGGAGGTATAAGGTTAGCAAAATTAATATTCTTTTGGTTTTATTAAGTGTAATGGAGAGAAAATGGTGTATGGTGTTAAGGATGATTTAAATTCTTATAATATCAACTATGTTTCGAAGGATGGTCTTTGTTCTATGATTTTTGAATATTGATTAAGGAAGAAATTAAATACTCTATGATGTTGGATATTATTTGAGAGAAATTTGATGCATTTAAGTGTTGCTTATTATTTTGAGATTGGAGTTGATAAGGTGTATCCAAGGAATATGTTATGTATGATTTTTTGACTAAGGTTGAAAAAGAAGACATAGAATCTTGATTATATTTGAACCAAGGAATATTCTTGAGTTTGGCAAAAAGGTGGTTATGGTTATGCTATGCCCTAGAATATTGGGAATTTTTTGAAGATTTTCTTTTTGGAAATATATCATATTATATATCATTGGAAATCTCTTTTCGAGAGCTACTTGTTTAGATTACTTTGAGGGAGAAATAAGGTGTATTCAAGAAGATATTTTTGGTTTTGTCAAGGAGTTTCAAAAGTAAGTTTGATTCATTCTTTTGAGGGTTTATTTCTTGCTTAAGAGGGTATGGTGCATTTTATTGAGTAGGAGTAATAAGGTGTTATTGAGATAATATTTCTATTATTGTGTTATTATTCATGACCTCTTACCATTTTTGATATTGACAAAATAATATTGTGATTGTTGCAGATTTCCAAAGATGCTTCTTCATCTTCATAAAAGGTATGGGCACATTCTCCTATTGACTGATTATGGTGGTTGATTTTTGAAAATATCTTTGGAGTGAAAAGGATTGATTGTGGTTTCCTTTTTTAAAGTGATTGGTTAAATGCCTCAAGGTTTTATGGATTGAGAGTTGTTATTAAACCTTGTATTATAAGCATTGTTTTTGGAGTGAGTTGTTGTGCAAAGAACTTGAACTTGAGCTAAAAAGAACATGAGTATCATTGTTATGAAGAGTTTTTGTTGAGTATTGTTGGAAATATTTTGAGTTGGTTGATTCATGTTTGGACTAGGGTTTTTGAGAAAGAGTTGATCCTTGTGGTGATTCGTTGAGTAGAGTTGTTGGATCCTAGTCAAGTGATTGTGTGAAGTGGTTCTTCAAGTTCCATAAAACAAACTATTCTATATTCTGATTTGAGTTGAGTATAGAACATAATGAGTCTCTAACAATTATGTTTATGCTTATATGAGATTGATTTGAGTTGATATTGGTATTTGAGTATAGAACATATAGAGTCTCTAACAATTCTCTTTATGCTTCTATGAGATTGAATTATTGATTGAGCATTTGAGTATAGAACATATTGAGTCTCTAACAATTCTCTTTATGATTCTATGAGATTGGACAAGTTATGTATGAGCTTGTTAAGATTATTTGAGGTAAGTCTTTGAGAAGGCTTGTGGACTAATTTTGTGTAAGCTTTTGTGAAAGTGTGCTATGCAGATTTGAGCAAGTCCTATAGAGTACTTATTGAGCATATTTGGACAAGTTCTAAGTGAGCTTGTTGAGCAGATTTGAGCAAGTCTTGGAGAGGATTTATTGAGAAGATTTGTGTTGGCAATTTTGGGTACTTTGGATACATTGCATTTGCTCAAGTGTATAAGTTGTCATTGATGTCAAGAAGCTCTTGAAGGAATTTGGTTTGATGTCAAATAACTTGTTTTGATGAAGGTTCGACATGACAGTTTCAAAGGTCTTTTGTTAACCCCAAGTTGGCAGGTTTAAATATTACAGGTGGATGCATTAGTTTAATGCAATTTGGTCCAAGAGGAAATATTTATTTAAATAATTAAAACCTTGTTAAGGTTCCATTTAATTATTTTTAAATAAATATTAATTTATGGTTTGCAATGGGTTCTCCTAATCCATGGCGCAAATGTCTAGGTGGGCACTATGTTTTAAACTCGATGGGCGCTAGCCCAAGACCTTCGTCGACGTGGTAAACTCCCCACAAATTTCAAAGAGCTCATGGTAAGGATTCATATTAATACCCCTCGATGAAAACAAAGATCCATCCCATCCGATTTTTGAAGAGTTGCTCGTTGTAATTTCGACTGTGTCTTCATCGATTTTCGTAATCCACTGATCGTTTGTGTGCCTTCGTTGATTTTCGTAATCCGTTGTTCGTTCATTTGTCTCACCGTTTATCGAATCCGACGTATAGCTTGTCGTCTGCGAGTTCATGTCAGAAGGAAGGGAGGACTGTGTTTTATTTTTCTTGACACAGAAGGGACAAGTGTAACAGCATGAGGTTTTAACCTCACCGGGTGCCTTTGACGCACCGGTAGCGGCTAGGCTGTTGGCGCGCTACCTGAATGGGAGGTTCCACATTCGAATCACGCAGAAGGATCTTTCATCATGGATGCAGTAGGTGGTGTTAGATTTCGAGCACAAATTTCTCCAAAGCGATTTTTGATGTTGGCTAAGGTATTTTCAAAATTAATCTTTTGCTAAGTGTATGTTGCAGATGGAGGAAGTTTGTTAAAAGAAAAACAACTTAGGAGTTATAAGGAGTTTCAAAGCTTGTTGTTATTTTGATAAAATATTATTTTGAAAGTGTTGTTGAAATATCTTTTTGCATTCTTATGAGAGATAAAGTTTATTTTTGATAAGACTATAAGGGAGAAATAAGGTGTATAATGGATAAATTTTTCTTGTAATGTTGAGAGTGCTTTTGGTTGATTATGGAAATGAAATCATGATGTGTTAAGGTTAATTGCTTCTTGTGTGAAAGTATGAAACCTTAAGTGGGTAGCTTTGAGATTGACATTTGCTTTCATTAAGTTGGTTATAATCAAGCTATTCTTTACTTGATTAAAGTGTTGGGCTTACTCGTTTGTTGATGAATTAAAAAGTTGTTTTATGCTATTGTGAGTTGAGTTGGTGGATGCTTTTTGTTCAAACAATATTGGAGAGAAAAGGATTTCTACTTGTTTCCTTTTGTTGATGTTGATTGTGAAATGCTTCAAGGTTGTTTTTTGAGCTGAATGGTGTTGAATGAACCTTGTTTGATGAGCATTGTTGTTGAATCCCTATTTGATGGTGAAAATAACATGAGTATCATTGTTATGTGATTCTTTGCATAGTTGGAAATTGTTGGGGTTTCATGTTCTTGAAAGAAAGCATTCTATCCTATCCATTTCAGATATTGAGTTGAGTTTTCATATTTGAGATTGAGTTTGAGCTGAGTTGATTTGAGTTGAGTTTTGAGATTGGGAGTTGAGTATAGAACATATTGAGTCTCTAACAATTCTCTTTATGCTTCTATGAGTTTGACAAATCACATTGGGTCTCTAACAATTCACCTTGTGATTTCCTACTAAGAAATTTTTTCTTGGTGAGCTTGCTGAGGTTTTGGATAGGTTCCGATGGGGACTTGTGAGCAGGTTTTGGACAGGTTCCGCTGGGGACTTGTGAGCAGTTTTGGACAGGTTCCAGTGGGGACTTGTGAGCAATTTTGGACAGGTTCTAGTGGGGACTTGTGAGCAGTTTTGGACAGGTTTTGGTGGGGACTTGTGAGCAGGTTTTTGACAGGTTCCGGTGGGGACTTTTGAGCAGATTTGAACAGGTCCTAGCAGAGGACTTATGAGCTAAGTTTGATAGTTCTATCATAGAACTTGAGGACAGAGGAGCACTGGTTCTTTGAGAAGAACCTGAGGACAGATTTGGCAAGTCTTTGAGAAGGCTTGTGTGTAGAGGATTGATTTGTTCAAGTGTTGAACAGATCTTACAGACAGAGGAAGACTTGTACTAGACCGATTGATTATGTTTGGTATAGGTTGCAGAGCTGCTGTGGATGTGATCATAGAAGGCAGAGGTCTCTTAGGCTAAGCATTAAGGACAGGAGGTCTTCGATGGAAAGGAGTTCCACATGCTGGAAAGAGGTAGAGATAGTTGATCTTTTGAGGGATCATTTCCAGAGTAGAGGGGAAGGTATCTCCTTTGAGCAGAGGCTCATAAATTCAGATTGGGGGAAGGTATCTCCTTTGAGCAGAGGCTCATAAATTTATATTGGGGGAAGGTATCTCCTTTGAGCAGAGGCTCATAAATTCTGATTGGGGGAAGGTATCTCCTTTGTGCCGAGGCTCATAAACATTGTAATTGGGAAGGATTCCCAAAGAAATTTGAGATAACTTTTAGAGAAAAGTTTTGTGGACGTAGCCCAACCATTTTGGGTGAACCACGTTAAAATTGGTGTCACTTTGTGGATGATATTGTTCATTTTTTTGATATTGCTTTGGGTATATTGCTTTACTATTTTGAAGTATAAATGAAAAAGTAAAAAGAGGTATTATACTGTTCACCCCCCCTCTCAGTATAAGCTTGTGTTCTTCAATTTGGAGAGGTTCTATGTGGACTTGTTGAGAAGATTTGAGCAGGTTCTGTGTGGACCTATTGAGCAGATTTGAGTAGGTTTTGTGTGAACCTATTGAGCAGATTTGAGCAGGTTCTATGTGGACTTGTTGAGTAGATTTGTGCAGGTTCTAAATGAACCTATTGAGGAGATTTGAGAAGGTTCTAAGTGAGCCTATTGAGAATATTTGAGAAGTTTATGAGTGATTCTATTGAGCATATTTGAGAAGGTTCTGAGTGAGCCTATTGATAGAAATTTGGATGTGACAGAGTACAGAGGATAGAGTCTCAGTGGATATATATCTAGCAGCCAGGACAATTGAAGATAGATCTGAGTGAGGAGTATTCAAATGGAGAGAGATCCACCAATCAGTGCAGCAGAGAGATAGAGTATTCTAGAAGATCACTAGCAATATCAAAAGAGGAAAAAGTTCTCTTGTGTAAGAGATCCACAAACTTGGTATTAGGGGATCATCATCTCCTTTGGACAGAGATCCATAAACATTTTAATTAGGAATGATTCCCAAGAGATTGATTGAGAAAGTTTTAGTAAAATATTTTCTCCGTGGAGTAGCCCACATTGGGTGAACCACGTAAATTATGATGTCTCTATTGTATGTGATGATTGGTGCATTACTTTGATTATTGCTATTAATATTGCCATTGATTATATTGATTAATAATGTTTGAAAAATAAAGTAAAAAGTGGCCTTATACTGTTCATCTCCCTCTCGGTATAAGCTTATTTTCTTCAATTGGTATCAGAGTCAATTCCTTTGGAAGAAGTTTAACAACTTGAAGGGAGATCCTACAAGAACACAAATGGAAAAGAAATGCAAGAGTAGAAACATGATAAACAAGAATAAAATAACACCTATGGTCATGAAAGAAAAGGAAGATGATTTTAATATTGTTGTGTTGGTAGGACACATGAAAATAGATTCAATATATGAATCAAGTAATGGAGAAATATCCAGACTGATAAAGTTTTGTACCAAATGTGGGAAAACATGTCACCATGCAACTTATTGTCCACAAGAATGATTTTTTTGTGGTCAACTTGGCCATGAAAATGAAGATGATATTCTCAAAAATGAAAACATAGAGATTGGTTCAAGAAAGGATAATAGGGACAATCAAAATAGGTATGAAGAAGAAACTCTAATTTTAGTAATAGAATAAAAAGAAGATGCTTCAAAAAAAGAAAAATGGGAATCCACTCTTAAAGAGCTTATTGAATTGAAAAGAGATAATTTAGAATTGAAGGCTCAAATACAAGAAGATGATAAATGTAAGACAAAGCTTCTACAATATATCTATGACTTGAGAGATAAGGTTGAAAAAGCAAGAAGAGTTGAAGACGGTATGATTAAACAATAAAAGACAAAAGAGATAGAATGTGAAATGCTTATGATTAATCTTGAAGAACTAAAAAGATAGAACTCAGTATTAATGGATCAAGATCAAGAATATGATAAATAAAAAGCGAGGTTTCTACAGGAACTCACTAACTTCAAAATCAAAGTTGAAGAGACAAGAAAAAATGAAGAAGATATGGCTGAAAAATTAATGACAAAAGATCTAGAGTGTGAAATATTAGAGCATGATATAGTTTCACTAAGGATGGAAGTAAAAGGTTCTAAGGACAAGCTACACAAGTTTGAGGAAAATTCAAGGACCTTGTAAATGACTATCAATGCACAAAGGTCATCAGTCATCATAACAGGACTTAGTTCTAAATAAGAATAAGGGAAACAGGAAGCACAAAAAGGAGAGTCAAGCTCAAACACTAGAAAATAAGAAGAGTCTAAAGAAGTAAGTAAAATAGAGAGTGAGACTTCTAAGGATAATTTGGATAATAGAAAGTTCAACAAGGAAAATAACAATGCACAAGTAAGGAACAGATGGAACAAGAAATAGGTAGAAGAGACTAAGAGACCAATGGGGTCTAGGCAAGGTTTCTTCAATGGAATATGTTTCTCATGTCATAGGTTTGGACACATGGCTTCATAGTGCAACTCATATGAAAGAAATGAATATGGGAAAGGGCATATTTTCCATGGGTATTGCTACTCATGCAATGAGTTTGGTCACAAGGCAATAAAATGCAATGTTCATGGCAGAAGAGGATATGGCTTCACTAGGAGATATCCTAAGACATTTGCACCCCCAAGGAATAATAACATTAAGTATTATAAGTGCAATAATTATGGTCACACAACAAGATGGTGTAGATAAAATATTCTAGAAGCAGACATGAATAGGCACAAGAATATAAATAGGAACAGAAATATGAATAGTAACAAGAACATGAACATGGATGAGAACAGAAATAGGAACATGGATGAGAACAGGAACAAGAATAGGAACATGGATGAGAACAAGAATAGGAAAATGAATAGAAGTGATGATAGGAACAGGGATGATGACTTGGAAATAAACAATGAAAGGATTCAGAAGAGTCAGAGAAGAAGAGAGAAAGATAAAAACAAAGAAAATGCTTTTGGGGAGTAGAAATACTCCCACTCCAAAATTAACCACCTCATGTGGAGGTTGGGGCGCTAAGATAAGAGGCTCATTCTTAGCCCCGAGCCCCAAAGGAGACCATTTTCGATTGATGACAAAGGGGGAGAGATTTGTGTAAATTAAGGAAAGTTTTAACATGGGGATATATTTGATATTTGAGAAAGATTTGAGCCAGGGGGAGCAAAGTCCTAGGGGAGCAGAAAAGAAGGCAAAATTTTAGTAAAAGGATATGGGTTGCCATCAATGACAAAGGGGGAGATTGTTGGACATTTTGAGTTCCTAAGCTAAGAGTTGTCATTGATGTCAAAAGGATCTATGTAAGCTAACACTATGTTTGTGTATAAGAAAATGTTTTTTATCAAAGGTTCAAGAAGGGATGCATGGCATTTGGTTCCAAAAAGGAGCTTCAATGGAAGATTAGCAAAAGGTTTTTATTTAAAACCATGGATGGTAGATTTGAAATGGGTTTTTCTTAAAACCCAAGTTGGTTTTTGGCTTTTTGTTTCATCAAAAAAGGTGCCCCGATGATGGAGAAATTTAATTTTAAGGTTTTATTTAAAACCATGGATGGCAGATTTGAAATGGGTTTTTCTTAAAACCCAAGTTGGCTTTTCGTTTCATTGAAAAAGGTGCCCCGATGATGAAGATATTTAATTTTAAATATTTAGTAATTTTAATTTATTTAAAATTTAAATTTTGATTTTTAAAATTAAAATTAAAAGTTTATTATTGCATATTATTTCGAATATAGCACCGACCTTCAGAAGTTTTAAGAAACAATGCCGATGTAAGGAAAAATACTCCTTAGAGTATAAAAGGAGGAAGCCCCAAAATATTTCAATTAACCAATGCATATTCAATAATTGAAAGTGGCTCAATTTTTGTGCAAGTAAAAGGAGACGACGGATGTTCGTAGATTGCGCTACGGTCAAAGAGGGTACAATGTTCAATTTTCACACCAAGGAAGTGTAGACACCTAAAAAGTGTTATGTCGAGGGCGACTACTCATATGGACATGCTACAAAACCATATGAAGGATCTTGGATAGACTCCAAGATAGAACAGTGGTTCTAACCACTCAATTTAGGCATTCTGGCCTAAGCAATATGAACCGCAGCCCAAACCTGTGGTCTCTAGTCTGAATCACAGTTGACACCTAAAATCTCCATTATGGACTGTAGTTGTGACCTACGGTTTGAACTGGAGTTCAGTTAGGCCTTCCATCTGAGCCAAATCAGTTGGAACAACCAAGAGATATAGAAGGAGGCAGTTGGAGGACAAAATATTTCAAAGGCTTCCATCCCAACTGACCTAACCAACCTTCTTGATCTTGGCTTCTCCATGAAGCCACCCCTAGCCCTAGGTGCATGCTATAAGTACCCCTTTTTCAATGGGGAAATAGAGGACTGAGGAGAGATAATTTGCATAGTGAAGCGCTATCGAATTGTCGAGCAAACTAGTTGATCAAGAGATCAACGAAGCCCTGTCAAATTGCATAATGACCTTGTGCATTTGGGACCCCCTTTGCTATCCATTCAACAATAAATTAGCCATGGATGTCCTAGGTGCCTAGGAGGATAAAGAAACACAAATTTGGGTCAACGAAGGCCCTTCATAATGATTTGACTGCCAAATCTATCAAAAGACGACAAAGGTGACCCTTGAACATCAATTTAGACAAGGAGGTCAAGCCCACTGCCCCTAATTCTAAGGGCAAACACATCAGAGGTCAAACCATGGCTGTCAGTCATGGTTTATAGTGTAGACCACCCCTCACAACTGCGGTTTGTAACAGGTTAGAGATCACCTTACTCAATCTACTTTTTATTGCATAGGTTAGTCAGATTAGTTCTTTCATAGGTTAAATTACACTTTTAGAGAAACTCTAACTATAGGAATTAGGCATTTTACGTGTTGTAGTGGTTAGAAATCTATTGAATGTTTTTGATGCTTTATTGTTTTCAAGTCAATATTTGTTCAATGCATCATGTTTTTATTCATGTTTTGTATATTGTAGTGTAATTCTTGATACAATTAGAATAGCGTAGAACCTTTCTTTATGCTTTCTTGTTTCATTAGTTTGATGGTATTTACATGTATAATCCTTTAAAGGGCCTCATCATGAGAGGCTATCAATCTATATAATCATGCATTATTTTTTCTTGTTCGTAGGGAGATAGGTGCAGAAAGGAGCCTATATCATAATCCTTCCACAATGCGGAGAAGGGGGTTAGCTCTACCCCAAGGCAGTTCGTGTCACCCTGAGGGCCATTTTGATCACACCTACCCTTAAGAGAGGAAAAATTACACACTCCTATTGTAATATTGTATCAAGATGATTATCCCTAAGAGGGATGTGTTGAGTGATATTTTCACACACTTGTGAAAGCACACTCTCCTTTAGGATTTGGGCTCCAAATCCCCTCTTGCAAATAAGTTAAACAACCAACTTCTCCAAGGTCTCCACTATATTAGCATTTGCATGTGTATTAGTAATCTCAAATAAATATATTCATTTTAAATGCTTGGAACACCTTAGTGATTGCAAGTAACTGTAAACATGGGGCAATGTTGGTTTATTTTACCATGAAACTTTAGTGATTGTTCATTGAACCAAAACAAAGCAAATGTGAGTTGGCCCTCATATGACCACAATGTAGTGCCTTCATTCCTTTTATCTTGAGAGTTTTAAGGTAGATTTTATCTTCTTTATTAATTCCAAATATGGCTTCTTACCATGAAGATAAAGATAGCTTTCAATATGATCGATAAACTATCCCTCTTTGGTGAAATGAATTTTCACAAAGAAGCAATAATTTATGGCCTTAGATAAAGGGCTTTAAATTTCACTTTAACTTATCCCTCTTAAATGAAATCAAATTTTCATCAATATGAACAATTAAGTTCTTTGAGGAAAAGACCTTCAATGTAATACTCAAATTACCCCTCTTTCGTAAAATTAGAATTTTTATGAGAAGAGGGTAATTTTAGGCTCAAAATGGAAATTTGTGAAAATGCCATAAAACATAACTCCTTCAATGAAATTGGAATTTTCATGAAGGGAATGTCATCATAGGCTCAATAATGAAAAACGAAAACCAAAAAAAATGAAATTTGACCTAAAAATGGAAATTTTGCATTTTCGGATTTTAAAAATCTGCAATGAAACAGCAATTACGACGAATTTTTAAAAATATGAAATGGCTCCGAAAATGAAATTTCAAAGTGCGTAATAGAAGTATGATAGGTTCTCTACATAATGGTGCAATTATTTTTTGATTTTAAATTTTTTACTGTTTATTTTAATGCCTGAAAATAAGAAAAAGTTCTGAAATTAAAATTTTGGAAAACAAAAATTTAAAATTTTGCATCAAAATAATTGTTGAAAATGCAGCAATGCAAAAGCTCCTTCAGTCTGATAGCACCCCATCCTGAAAAACCGAATATGTGAGAGTTTCGTACATGCAACCTAGCCTATTTGACCTGCAAAACAAACACAATCAAAGTAAACTAGGTGCTAGCTCCTAGGGTTTAAAATAATTTCCAGATTGAAGACATTCACATGAAATAACCCAAAACAATGGCATGAATTTCATTTACAAATCTAAAATATGAAAGGAGAAAAATAGAACAGTTAAAATGAAGCATGCAGAAAATTTCTCATCCTTTCTTGCTAACAAGGCCTAAAATTTCTGAAGAGAAGCTTTAGCATTGAAATTATATTCCAAGTTTTACATCTCAAAATCTGCCGCATTTGGCCATGCCCAAAAATTCTAGCCCCCTTGTATCTATCTTCACTTCTGCTTTTAAAATTTTTGTTGCGGTTCTCTGTTTCGCTCTGTGACGCTTCGTTTCATTTCCCAGATCGCCTCGCTTCATTTTCCCGCTTCTTTGGTGTTTTGGCCTTTTGCTCGAGCCTGAAACTTTTGGTCTTCTCTGCTAACTATAACTATTTATCTGAAGCGTTATCATGACCCTTATGCCTTTATGCCACGTGCTCAACTCTTCCTTGCATGTTTGGTAATGGTCCGCTGTGAATCGCGAAAACAAGACGTGTCGCGATATCACGACATTTTTTTGCATGCAGCTTTGCTCTTCCACCTGCACCACGAAAACAAGATGTGTCACGAAATCATGACATTTTTTGGTAAGTAGCCTTGTCAGCCACATGCATCACAAAAATGATACATGTCGCGATATCGCAACATTTTTTTGCTATCGGGCCATGCAGGTGCAACCTATCATGAAATCGTGACGCTTTTCTCTATCGTTGGGCTTTGTTGCACTTAGCCACGAAAACATGACATGTCCCAAAATCGTGACATTTTCTCATTCCATACTGTCTCGCTCTTTTCTATCTCGAAATCGTGAAGCTTTCTCTTTCGGGCTGCTCTTGCTGTATTTGGCCACGAAAAAGCGACATGTCGCGAAATCACGACACTTTTTCATTTGGCATGTCTTCCTGCTTTATGTCATGAAATCGTGATAATTTTTTGTTCCGTACCACTTGGCTAATCTAGGTCACAAAACTCTGACATGTCACGAAATCGCGACATTTTTCATCTTTGCCCTTCATCTCGTCTTCAAATCCCAAAATGGCGACATGTCGCGATATCACGACAACTTTTCATTCCTGGCTGTCTTACTGCTTTTTGTCACGAAATTGCGACACCTTTTCATTCCTTTCACTTTGGTAGTTTTTTGTCGCGAAATCGTGACACTTTTTGTTTGGAGCTGTCTTGCAGCTTTCTGTCGTGAAATCATGACACTTTTCTATTTCGTACCATCTCGCTGCTTGGAGCCACAAAAATGCGACATGTCGCGATATCACGACAACTTTTGCATTGACTCTTCTCTTGCTGCCTTCGACCACGATTTCATGACATGTCGCGATATCGCGACAATTTCTCTTCATGAGGCATTCTGCTGCTCCTTAGCCGCGAAAACATGACATGTCATGAAATCGTGACATTTTTTATCCTTCGCTGCATTTTGCTTGTCTGAGCCGCGAAAACGTGACCTGTCGCGAAATCACGACACCTTCCAGTTTCACAGCAGCAACACGTCATGAAATCGCGACACCTTCCAGTTTCACTGTAGCAACACATCGTGAAATCGTGACACTTTTCATTTTTGAGCAGCGATAGTGCAATACGTCGTGAAATCATGACAACTTTCATTTCTGAGCAGCGACGGAGTGACATGTCGTGAAATCGTGACACCTTTCCATTTCGTACAACTTCACTTGTCTGAGCCGCAAAAACGTGACATGTCGCGATATCGCGATAGCTTTTCATTTTCAACCACGATGGAGCAACATGTCGCGATATCGCGACACTTTTTTATTTTCGGTCGCGATGGAGCAACATGTCGCGATATCGTGACACTTTTTCATTTTCGGTCGCGATGGAGCAACATGTCGCAATATCGTGACACTTTTTCATTTTTGTGCAATTTTGCTTTTTCTTGATTTTTAGCATCTGGGTCATTGAGGTCTTCTTTGAAAGCATGCAAAAAAGGTGGGTCCCCAATTTTGGGGTGTGTTGTGGATCAGCCACAACAAATGGTGACTCTGCTGTCAAATGCTCCTGAGCATTTTGGTGAGAATCCAACCTGAAATATACAAGCTTAGATACAAGCATCAACACATAAAGATAAACAAACACCGATAGATCAAAAATACATGAAACATTAGAATCATAAGTATCAGCTCAATGTGTGTAATGTGTTTCATTCTCTATCATTTGAACTTTATCAACATTCCATTGTCAGTTTTACTTATGATTTGTATGCAAGGCTATGAATGATTTATGCAAGATTTGATGCATGATGAAGATGCTAGAGACAAAACAACCTGCTTTACAAAGGCTCA